>CM076266.1:20474144-22974144 GCA_038380795.1 Pyrocephalus nanus | reverse complement strand
TTGGTTTGTTGTGTTTTTTTCTTTGTGTGCGTGTGTTAGTTATTAGGTTGGAAAAATGTCTCAAGAGGAAGGATGCCAACACTTGTACTTTGTACCAGAATTAAAAGGTGCTGCTGTAATGTACTACTAATGAAATTTTGGTACAATTTCAGAAACTGAGAGCTTCTTTAGAAAGAATAGAACAACAAAAAAAAAATTAGGAGTTAAACACATTTATGTCGTAAGTTATCCTATAAAATGTTGACAGGAAGGTACTACAGATTTTGCAACTTGTTGTCAAGTGTCAGTGTAGGTTTATGAATACTCTTGAAAACATTCCACAGGGAGTTTGAGAACTACTGCAGGTGAATTTGGAGTATGATTGCAAAGCATTCTTTATCTGGTGCACTGGGATTTTGGGTGAGAGGAGACCTCTTTTGGCAACTAGCATGTTTGCAAGTCCTTAATGCATTCACGTTTCATGCATGCAGATAAATTTTTATGTATTTAATAAATTATCATTCTGCCTTGTCTAGTTCACCAGCTACTAACAGGCTTAATATAGGAGTATGTTTCCTTGGGAGAGACTGAGAGAATAATAATGCATAAAAGTGGACAATATTTACTCAGGATCTCTTCTAATGTGAAACTTGACTGATCTAAGATGAATATTATAGAATTATTATATTATTTAAGTATATAATATTGTAAGTTGTGGAAGGATAATAGTGAGCACTGTGAGTATCCAGGAGAATCTGCTATAATGGAGTTAACTTGTACAAATGTTGAAGTCCACTGCCCTTTCTTGGCTGGCAGTCACTTTTCCTAGCACTGCATGGAGCAGCAGTCTGGTGGGGAAAGGTGGGAAACAAATCAGGGAGCTGGCTTCAGGCCACTGGGCAGGCAACTGATGCCAATAGTGTCAGTAAGGCCAGGAGGTCACCTGTTGCATATAGTGGGCAAGCATGTTCAGAGTATTAAATTAATTCTTGCATACAAGATCTTTTACTTGACCACAGGGTATAGCAAGAGCAGCATAAGAAGAATCACCATTTTGTTCCTCTTATACGATACAATTGGGATTATGCTGGCACTGTAACAGTCTTGAGATCTGTTTTCTGCCTTTCATAACTCTAATACATGAGAGATGAGCACAAAGCGATTTTGAATATAGGACTCAATTGTCTGAGGGTTGGAAAGGACATAATTTTCTTAAACACTTAGATGCAGGATTTTGTATCAACTTGCTAGTTATATTCTTCCCTCATTGAGCTAAGGTAAGCACAGTTGAGATGCTTGTGACCAATTCTGTGGCTTTTATTCTTCCTCAAGGGAATTGCCAGGTTTGAAAACAACTAAGTCTTTATCAACCTGCTTTTCATAAGACAGGTTTTCTTAAATGTCACAACACCTAATGGTGTTTCCTCTCACAGACATCAGCTAGTCCACAATAAAACAAAATTATCCCATATACTAGCTGTGCTTTAAGCAGATTTCTAGGATTATGGTAATTGCCGGCTTTCTAACTATATTCCTGCAAGCACAGAGGACTGCCAAAGTACTATTTCTCAAACCCAAAGTAGGTTGTTATCATTTATTTTCCGTGGGCAGTAAATCAGATAATCTGAAGCTGCAGAAGTCTTCTGTTGCTAGTCTGCCTCCTCTAACATACATACTGCTCCTAAGAGACACAAAAAGGTCTATTTTTTTTTATTTTTTTCTCTTTTGTTATTCACCTAAGCTGTGAGCAATTTTATTCTTGTCTCGTGTTTCTCTGCTTACTCAAGAACACCCAGGAGGTGAAAGCTTTCCTTTGCTCTATTACCTCTTTCGGTATCTCCTTTACAAAATTTCACCCTGTGGGGTGCATGCAGCCACTGTCTGGGAGGCTTCTTGGCAGTAGAGCAAATTTTCCACTCATGCTTGGCTTATGTGTAGTAGGGAAGATAATGCAGACACAGGAAGCTGTATTTTAGAAGAGCATTATCCACTTGTGCACTAATTAATATGTATACCGTGGAGAAACTGGAAGCTTAGGTAACATGGAAAGTCAGCTGGAAAGAAAATCACATGAAAAGAAACCAAAATGAAATCGAACTCTAATTCTCTTATTGTTCAAGTCTTTTTCCCTGTGATTATTCCATCTAGTTATTATTTCTGGAAATAGATGAGTGCAATATATTGAGGAAATATTACAACTATACATCCCAGTGAGAAAATTCTTGCACATCTCTGGACTATGTTTTCATATTTTACTGTCAGAATTTTGTAAAGTTGTGTCAAATTTTCCCTGTTTGTTTCCTACCTTGCTGTTTTCTCAGTGAGCTTAACTTACTCTTTTCCCATAAAATAAGGCTGTTTCTATGCTCTGGATTAATATCTCACAGGTTCTGAGATCACAGGACTATTATTAGGACACTAGAAAATTTTGACCAAGCACCACTTTACTGAATAGACAAAAAATATTGCTTTTAATTTCTTTAAATCTTAAAACATTTTTAAAACAAAATTTATTGTTTTGAGGTAGTTACAACTTAAATGCTTTGTGAGAAAAGTTTTTGAAGTTAAAAATACATCCTAGGAATCACAAGATAACAATCTGTACCTATGAAAACTAGTTTTGAATATTAATAAAGTATGCTGGCAAGCATTTTAATATAGGTAATTATACTTCGCTAAAATGCCTTCGTAATGTTTCAGATGGAATATCTAGTTGCCTTAGTCCTTGCCTAACTTAAAATCTCATATGTACTCTGCGGTGAATTACTAAAAATAATTTACATGTTTAAGTCCAAAAGGCAGCATTTTATAAATGAAAGGAGGAAATGGTACTTGTACAGTTATCTGGAAACATTTTCAAAATATAGATGAACCTTGACAAAGATCATGGCTAGCTGATGTTTATCATGGGTCATTTATTTTACGATCAGTATCTGTTGAGTTCCAAATTATTGCCTCTTCACTAGCAAAATGAATCCCCTTCCTCTAAAAAAAAAAAAAAAAAAAAAAAAAAAAAGAGAATCTTAGAAATTCTGAAGAAAACAGCACTTGGAGAAAAAAAACACCTGAGAAAAAAAACACACCTTGTGGTGCTCTCAATCTGGATTCTCAGTTACATTGTGAAGTGAGAAAACAGTACAATATTAAAATAGAGAAGATTCAGATAATTTAATTGACGATATCTCCCAGCATCTCGAACAATAAAGTTTAAAAATATTTAAATAAATAAAAGAAAGCACACATTAAAAAAAAAATAACCCCCCCCAAAGAACAAAACAAAACAAAAAAAACACACCAAAAACAAAAGAAAAACAAATGAAAAACCCGAAACACAGAACAAAACCAAAGCAAAACAAACAAAAAAGAAAACAAAAAAGCAGCTCTTGTCATACCTTCAGGTAAGAAGTTAAATAAACATTCCTCATGAGTACAGACTGCTAAATGTGGAGCAAATCTCTGCATCCTATAGTGCTAAGGAAACAGAATTTCCTTTTGGAATATGAATTTCTAGGAAGAGTTGAAACAATGAACAAGAAGCCAAAGAAAACAACAAAATCAGCTATTCATAAATAAGGCCTAAGGAAAAAGAGGCAGCAACTAGAGTTTTTCATATTGGGAAGATATGGGCCTGATGATTGTCTTCATGCAGAAGACTTCTGTGAAGAAGTAATTTAGACTTTATAATTGGAAAATATGGGAGATACTGTTAAGTTTTGTTCTATATGTGTGGAGTATACTGGCATGGCATATAAAAGTAATAGCCTTGGATCACAGGAGGGCGTGGTTGAAACATTAGGAAAATTGGAAATGCAAAGGACAGTGCGGGACTCCAACAGATTGGAATGCTGTGTTGTGCTTATGGTAAAGACAAAACAGCTGTAGTGACCTCAGCTGGGTATGAGGAGTGGGCTGGGCTGTCTCTGCAATCTGAGGTTTGGGGAATGCCATCAAGGCAGTGGACTAGGGCAGCCTTGTAGTGGTTCTGCCTTTTTCAGAGAATACCACCAGCCCTGGGACAGCTTAAGAGGTTAAACTTTCATTAGACATCTCTCACCCTGTACTATGCAGTGTTCAAATGTTTTATCTTTCTACCCATCTTGAAGATGGGTAGTAATTTCAGTGTAAATCTCAACAGAAATCACTCTTTTGGGAATAATTGATACACTGCTATGTAAAGCTATCTGACACTAGAACACAAGCACTTATCTAAGAGATGTATCTGTCTAATGTATGAAATCTTTGAGCTGAGAAATTCAAATCAGAGGGTGACTGATATGTATTTTATGCTGAAAACATACTATTGATAGTGCTACTGCTTTTTCAAACAGCACTCATGGTAAGCCTTAGGCATTTTTAAGCCCAAAGCTATTTAATTATCTTGTGGAAGAATCAGTTTGCATATTGGTGTAGGCAGGAGAAGGGTTGAGTTATCTTAGAGAAGATTCATTAAAACATAAGCAATTCATCTAATGACTAAAACATTTTATTTTTTTTTCCTATTGGGAATTTTCTTTTCAGAATTTTTAAAACTATTATTTTCAGTGTGGGTGAGGATTGCCCACACCGGTGGTTTTAAATGTGCTGTTGAGACATGGTCTAAAATTTACTAGGCTATATGCCAGCTTTTACTAAAATGTTTGGGGTTTTTGAGAATGGGATTCTTATATGTTGTTCTGTCTTAGAATACTATTTAAAAAGCACCGGAGGATTCCTTTTACAAATGTCTGAACTTGTACAGTACAAAGGATCAATTCATTACTTCCTGAAAACTAATAGAAATGAAAATTAAATCATTTTTCAGGACCTATAAAAGTAAAGGTTCAACTAATGATTGATACATTTAGAAAAATTCTCAAATTAGTTAATAATTAAAAAAAGGATGCCTCCTAATTTTTAAGCTTTGCTTAAAAAAATTTATTGATCTTATTTTAATCTTTGGAAAAAAAATTAAATAGAGAAAGTAACAGTGTTTTTTCATTTTAACTCTGTTTTCCAGATCTTTCAGACCCTTCAAAGAGATTGAAACCCAATCTCTGATTCTGAGGAAAGGTGCAGGTCTGAAAGTGATAAGATTGGTATATTGCAAAGCTTTCAGAGAACGAAAAGAGGAAGGAGGACACAGTTTAGATCTTCTTTTCGATAGCATTTTGAAACTAGGCTTGAAATAGCTCCAGTCATTCAAAGCACTACATTAGCACTTTCTGTGTATGTACCTATTTTTTTTTTTCTAGCACAGTCACAGAGCCTTGAAAGTAGTGGACAAATGGGTTTTTTACCAACCCTCTGATGACAAGATGCATGTTAGCTACCTCTTAGACTCAACATGTCAGCAGTATTTAGAGCCTTAATGGGGTAAATTGTGGTTGTTGGAGTGATAGGATATTACTATTTAAAAACAAAAGAAAGTGAAAATCTAGGTTTTCTATGCTTATCTAGCATAAAGCTTGCTATGAAAGTTCTCCTTTCTGCTCCAGTTTAAGGCAACAGCAAAGCTCCAACCATTTTTAAAGTGACTGTGTTCAAATGGTTCAACGACTGTCATAGAGCAACAGTGAAAGAATGGGTTTGTATTCCTTGTTTACAAACTTATTAATATTCTGGTTTATGGCTATAGCCTGGATCAGTATCGGCCTTGAATTTGAACTCTGGAGTTTGCAATTCCTCATCATGTCCTCAGACCATTTGATCTAGACCTTGAAATCTTCATCTCCATAAAGTGGTGAGAAAAGAAATTAGTTTGAACATGAAATTGATTTCCTGAAATTCCATGAGTGCTGCTCCTCATGATACTTTGCTAACAAGTTAACGATTCCATTTATTTCTTAATCAATACACAGCAAGAGACCCCAGTGACTTACCTCTCAGGCTTTAAAAACATCTATAATTTTAGCCTTGAGGATACCTTACAAAATTGGAACATGCAATCATTTTTATTCCCTTCTGCTGAAGACCAGATATTTGCAGGTACAAAGGATTACCCATTAGCTGTATATTTGGAGGCTAAAAGATTGAAAGGTTCGGTGTATTTTTGCTGTGTCATATTTGGTCAACAGATGCTACTACTTACTTTATGTCCTGAGCAGAAATTTTGTACTTCTGATTATTAAAAAAAAAAAAAAAAAAGGCTGAGAAAATTAATTTACTTGGAGCTAAGGGATGTCAAATGTGATTTATCTGTGCAAAAAAAGAATGCTGCTAAGATGAAAGAAAGCTACAAAACCCGAGATCTTCCCCTCTGTTTACTGTGATTTAATTTGTAACTGGAGTTTTTGTTTAATATTAGCTTTATACAAAGGCAGTGGAAACAGTGCATTCTGTGTGAAGAACTTGAACTTAAAACTGTACAAAGCATTTTGTATGCATTTTATAACCAGTATTAAAAGGCCTTACTTATTCTATAGTAGTAGATGTTACATGTGAGTCCTAGGACTTGATTTTGGCTTAGCTTACTGCCAACCTAATACTTAGGCATTGTGAGAGTATCGGTAAAAGTTCTAAAGTTTCACACTTGGGATTCTTGGGGATGTTCTGTGCAGGAGATAGACTTGGATGTTCTTTGTGGGTCCCTTCTAACTCAGAATAATCTGTGATTCTGTGATCTTTTCCTCTTCTTGTCTACTTTGTACGTGTTCAGGACTGCAGACACACACAGCCATCTGCTGCTCTCTCTTGTAGAGTTTCTGGAAGTGAACTTAAATTGATGCTGAATTCACTCCTTAATCTCCATAGAACAGTCAGTCTGGAAACATAACACTGATAGGCTTTACTGTGTGGGGACAATTTAAAAAGCACTTTACTGTATAGAATAGTCCTTTTTATCTTGGGCTTGCACAGTAACATACACTTAAAGCTTATGGCTACCTTTAAGCAATGAATGGCTCAATGGACTTCATGCAGTAAAGTGCTTTACTTGATCAGGTTTATTTCAGGAACTTCTCAGATGAGAAAAGATTTACAGAATCAGATACACAGACTGACATGAGTAAATTTCATCAGAACACAGTTAATGTATCCAGTAACCAGTTTTTTTGTTTGGTTGGTTGGTTGGTTTTTTGTGGGTTTTTTTGGTTGTTTTTTTTTTTTGATAACCTAATGAAGATTCCAGGAAAAAAAAACTTACAGAAGAATGAAGATGGCATAGAAGAAAAACATAATAGCAGACGTCAGATGAAAAAAAAAAAAAAAAAAGGAGGGATAAATAAAAATAATTAGAAAGTAAAAATAATTTTGTAATTTTGAATCTGGTATATTGATCTTGTCTCAAAGCAAATACGAACACAGAATTAAAGAAGCACAGCTTCTATTTATAGCACGTGCAAAAAGGTTGCATGTTGCAGGCATTTGCTGTTTTCAGCTTAGAGATTCATGTGTCCTTGGCTCCTACCTGTATCAGATCTAGCTGGAGTCAGTCTGTGCTGTCTGCGCAGATGCAGTTTCCATGTTCTTTTCTGAAACTCAGATTTTACTGGTCCATTTTGCTGAATTTTTTCCCTGATTACTTTTGCTGTTCAGGTGTCTGTGAAATATGCTGCAATATGTGATACGCTGTGCTAGCTGCAACTGCTTTCAGAACTAACCCCTTGAGCTTTCCCCCCTTTCTCAGAGATGTGATGCAAAGAGGAAAAACCTGTTCCAGCATCCCCCAGTTAAATGCTTTGAAGGGAAGAGCCCTTTTTAACACTCTGTAATGCATGCAGGTGGTCCTCTAGTGTATGATATATGTATCTTCTCTGTGCAGGTCTGTGTGGGACTGTGGAACTTAATTTCCCTGTTCTGGGACCTTTGAAATCAATGAATTGTCTCTGGGTGAGCTGAAGCAAATAAGCCTGTTGCTGTAAAGCTGTCACCTGAGAGGGACATTAGGAGTTAAAGCAGCAGCAGGAAAACTCAAGTTATTGCATCCTGCCATTGTAATGCAATGCCACACTTCCAGCTACTTCTCAGACATTCTTTCCAGAGACAGTCCAGAAAAAGAGAGGTATTTTTAAGATATAGTTTCTGTATTAGTGCTGCAGGTGATGTTGGTGATCCTGGTTTTGCCAGCAGAATGCTCAAGTGATGAATAGGCTCTAAGCCTCAGTGTTCTCCAGTAGGTCTATGAAGTTTAGGTGTGAGGGCAAGAAACCTGAAGGAAACGTGTGAATTACTTCCACCCCTCGGGTGGGCCATGACCACTACGGGCAGCCTGAGAAGTGAAGTGTGTTGAGGAAGCCATGTGTGTTTCAGACAGCCAATAAATACCACGTGTTTTTATAAACCATTTGAAATTGGCTTGGTGCTTATCTGCACCAAGTTTCAAAGGTTTTATAAATACTCTCAACCAGCAAAGGACAGAGAACCTGGCTTCCAAGTTGACTTATTTTGGTGGAATCTGTAAGACAACAGTATTTTCCAAGAATTTATTATAATTCACGAGTTGTACGTGAATTGTGTCAAAAGTTGTGTCAAACCACCACTATTATTACAGTACAGGCAATTTTGTGATGTCTTCTGGCACACTCTCTAGGCAGTTATTGATTTAAAGTAACCAGTCTATTATAGCTTTCCAGTGCCTCTCAAAAATAGATTTTCTGCATGTGTAACGTGGATTATTAAGTTACTTAGATGAATTGTCTGTCATTTTTATTTGCATTTCCAGTTTGAATTTGTACTCATAGAAGAGCATATTTTACAAAACAAACTTTGCACAATCAGATAGTACATTTTCATTATCTTTTATCTTACCATTCTATTTCTATATGTAGTAATTATCTGAATAACTGATGTAGTTGACATTAATTTTTTATGATAGCTATAGAAATTTTCATTTCATAAGTAAAAATGTAAAGCAGTCCAATCCATATACCTTAGAACACGCACGGATGTATTGAAAATCCTGTTGTGCTTTTTCATTATTGTGCATACTTCCAAATGTGAAGAACCTGATTGTTCCCTTTGGGCCTTTTTTTCTTTCTGAAACATTATCAGGTAAAAACACATGATATGCCATTAAGGACTTTATTTTTTTTTTTTTTCTCTACACAGCTTCATCAAGGCTTGGTTGTAAAGAGCAAATCTTTATCCAAACGTATGTTTAGTTTTATGAAATTTGATTTTAAGCAAGAAGTATTAAGGGTTATGGGAAAAGCTAAAGAAATAGACATACACATTGTTAACTTTAATGCTATTGCTGTATGACAGTATTCTGAAGAAAGGAGATAAAATCTAAAAATGCAGTGCTAGATGACTGCTTGCTTTATCAGCAGTTTTGACTGTCTTCTGCAAACTGGCTTTACAAGTTTTATCAGAAAGGGCACTTTATCTTATTTCCTGCGTTTGAGGTGTAATAGTTATACTAACTGTAATGTGCTGCAGTGTGGATAATAATGATGGTGCTTTCTGTCTAAAAATTACTATAGAATTGAAAGAAGTTGTCTTGGATTTATAATAGTATTTCCAAACTTAATTCCAGTATCTGAAATTATACATAGTACATATACCATGTGGTGCAATTTTAAGTCAGAGGATAAAGGCTTCTTTCCCATTTTGACCTGCTAGAGGAGAGAGATGTTACACAGAGTGTGAGGGATTTAGCTGACAGAGAAAAATGACTAGGAAAAAATCAGAAATACTGTGTCTCTGTGCTATAAGAAGAGCACAGAGAACATGGTGTGTCAAGGGCTGGGCACAGAAGGTGTCTGACCGAGAAGCTGTGCAGTCACCTGCAGCTGGAGAGCAGCTCAACTCTCCTGGTTTCAGTTCTTTCATAAGGGCTCCCCTAGAAACAGAAGTGCCTCCTCATTGTTCTGCCTACAAATTTAGCAGCTGAAGTTTATTTTTAAAATATTAACCTTCTACGAACACTGAATATTGGCAACGAGCCAGTCATCCAAGATCTCATTTGATAGATGTTAAGGAAAATGATACTGCTTAAGGCTTTTAAGAAGAAAATGTGCAGGTTTTTGAGGGCTTCCTGTAGGCATTCTTAGCACTGGCTCTTTGAAAACTGTCTTATAATTGCCCAAGCAAAAATTATTTGTCAGAGCTTCTCAAATGTAATTCTACATGATGTCAAACATATTGGTCAGTTCATGAGAGGAATCTTCTAGGAGATAATTAGTAAGTTGTCCTGAAATTGGGTGCATTTTGTCCAAAGTAGATAGTCTTTGATGTTCTTGAGAGATATCAATGTGGAAGAAGTATTGTTTGTAACAAATTACTTTCATCAAACAGCTTCCATTTATGTAAAGAAGTGGTTTTTAATTTTGGTCTGCTAGCTTGATGACATCAAATGTAACCAGTAATTATGGCATCCTGTAGATCCTGGGTTTGTAGGATAAAATATAAGATATCTGGTAGTTTCAGGTTTGAAGTCAGTATCTTGTCAAGTCTTAAATAGATCCTACCAGGTTGAGCCTGAGGAATGGAGACATTAATCTACAAAAGAACCAGAATTAAATGGAAGATTCCCTTGACTTAGAATGATACTTATTGCCTTCAGAAGAGAATTCCCTATTCTCCTTTTTCTGTTTGTGGAAAAACCTAAAATCAGTTGTTCAAAGCTCTTGAAGGAAAGTGGAAAAAAAACCCCACCCAGAACATGAAAAATTGAAAATTCTAAATCAACTGTGTGCCATTCATATGTTCCTGTCTTCATTCAGAATATACAGATACTGTATCTTTGAATGTTTCTTCATTCTAAATCACTAAAAATATCATAGCTACTCTTTGCTGCTATTACTACCCAAATACTGGTAATTTAGATGCACTTCTCACTCCAAAAAACAGTGAGCAGTCTCCTTCTTTCCCCTATTTTATTTCAGCAGAGCCTGCACTGTAGAAAGAAAATAACTGTGAAATATTCATTCAAAATACACATGTTGAATGGTGAAATTGGTGCAGCAAATAGCTGGATAGCTGGCACAGAACAATGTGCCTTTAACACTGTTCTGTGAATGCTAAAAGAATCCTTACAGACAGCTGATGATTAATAAAGTATTTAATTTATTTCTCTTTGCTGTTTCTGTAAATGTGTATTGATTATAGTAGCAAATTCTACTGGACTGAATATCCTCAGAGATGCTTATTCTGGATGTGATACAAGAATTTTGAAAAAGTCAGCTATGTGAAAGCAAATGATCAGTGAGGTCTTTTGTATTGAAATGTTCTCTTTGCCAGTGGAGGAGACATCCTTTTATTTATCACAGATCTAGAACATCTGTTGATATTTTCTTTACACTATTATCTTTAATGTAGAATGAATTTGCTCTGGCACCAAGTTACTGAGTGTTAGGTTGAATATCCATTTCTTTACTGTGATGTGTGAATTTGGAAGCACAAATTGCAAGCAACTGTCCTGGCTTCTCAGAAATTTTAGCATAATATCCCATGTGGTCCATGAGCCCATTCATCATTAAAGTCCTGTATCATAATAATTCTCCGTTGGTCTGGGATACTGTATTTCACATTCTGATTTCTGAATGAATGCAGATAGTAGTACAGTATGCAGGCAAATTCATTACTTGGGCTTTACTTCAGCATTTATCCTTCTAACTGGAACCTCTTGCCTGGTTACTTAGTTTCTAGCGCTACTGTTTATGAGAGGTCTAAGGAAAAGGTGACTTATTATGTTTCCTGTAGTAAAGAAATGCCAGAAGTCAGTAATGTTAAGATTTTGGTACATACTGCAGTGAGTTTCAGTAGGAATAGATGTGATGTAATTCATGCCTGTGGCTGGAAAAGCAGAAAGTGTGTCTTTCTGGGTGCTTTGTTCTTGGACCGTTGAGCACAGTGCAACTGCAGCCTGATCCACAAGTGATATTTGAATGAAAATTTCCCGGGAATGCTTTGTGCCAAATGGAGGCAGAAGTATGACAAAGTGAGAAAGTGCAACTGTGCTGACAGGGAACATCTTGAAACATCAGCAGCTGTGCATTAAACCCTCGAGTGTCAGCAACTACGCAGGAATCCTTTATGGTGGCTGTAGTTTATATCTGACAGAAGACTGCAGCTCCTGTCAGGAGTGGTTTTATATGTTTCCAGCCCCAAGCAAACAGGCAGCAGTGTGTGCATTGTGGCCATACCAATTGCACTGGTTCACAGCATAAAAAATTCATCTTGAGAATGAAGAACAGCTAAAACAAGACCTCAAGTCAAACTTGTTTCAAAAAATAGGATTTCTTGGAGTCATTGTCTTGTTGTCTTTTGTATAATCAGATGATGCTTTGAAAAAAGCTTGGTAAATAATTAGAAGCTGATTCACCCAGAGATAATTTTAGCCTCAGTCTTGATTCAGATTTACTGTCAAAAACATGCAAAGAGCAGAAAGGTACTAGAAAGCTCCTCCTAGTTTGAATTAATTATCTTCAAAAGCAATGGGCACATCACATCTTGGAAGCCTCATATATTTTATTTCTAAGGAGTGTCTCAATGTTTTCAGACAGCAGCTGTTACTGTGAACATCTGGAACTTGTGAAGCTGTGGCAAGTGTAAATCATTACAATATTGTCTATAGGCAAGCAATTGTGCTACTGAAAAGTTAACGACAAACAAACTAAATGCATTATAGTCATCAATGGCATTTTTGTCTCCTTAGGGTTTCTTTCAAAACCTCTTAAATTACACTCTGGTTGAAAATGTTATGGCTTAGGGTGGGGGAATAGGATAACAGCAATACCCACCCAACATACACAAAAAACAAACTTTGCAAATGTGAATACAGCATTCAGTTCTCCAGGTGGTTTTACAGTCTCAGCTTTTTGGGAAATTGTGAATTTAATTTGGAAATATGAGTAGTGTAAAGCTGAGTTACATGTATACGCCTGTTTTCACCTTTTCTGGTGCTATGCTGTTTCATCTAGCTTTCTCACAAGTCCTCATTGGAACTATGAGTGTGATTACAGTAACAGCTTCTATCTCAGAAGTAAAGCTGCAAATTTGTGTGGTTGTTACACCTCACCTTGTTGCAAAGGAAGAAAAAGTAGTAATTTTGATGCATTTAGAGTGCACGAGTTAGAATTCCTTTGAAGATCTACAGACCTTTCCTCTGTTTGTGTTAACAAGGGCTTATTAAGGAAGATGCTCTTGAATGTGAATGTTACCAGTTACCCAGTTACTGCTACCTTTTGACTTGGTGACACACACAGTTTTGGTTTCTGGTGGATCTTGGGGATTGTAGAAGTTGGCTGCAGTGTGTGACAGCCTAGTAAAGGTAAGTTAGATATTGCTAAGTGACCTATCCAGGTCACTGAAAGCAGGATGAGGTAAGTCAGGCTGAAGTGTCTGCAAACTAGAGCTAGGTCAAGAAGTGCTGCTTCACACCTCATTCCTCTGCACAGTGCAGCGCACGATTCCCCAAAGCATCTCTTGCCTTTAGCTTCTCTTCTCTCAATACCAGACCTACTGAACTAATGCTGTAACCTGACTATAAAGCTCACAATAGTTTTACTCTATCTCCAGAATGAAACTTTGTAACAAATAAAGAGCCACTGCTCTATTCATATCCATATAAAATATTTTCCAAGGCTCTTACCTGTCTGCACAGAAACAAACATAAGTGACCATTTCAGCTCTCTCAACCACCCAGTGCCCCGAGAGAGATGAAAGTGGCCAGGAATTTCACCTTTTTGTGCTCATAGTGATTTAATACGGAAATCTTACACCAGTGTTCGCATCCATGAAGATATTTGTAAAAAATATTCACTTCATAGGTTTTACTTTTGCAGGCTGAGTTTTTAGGTATAGCCTTTATATGGCAATATAAGAAGCGATTATATCCATGTCATTTTTGATCAGATTGTCATTAAAGTGTCTGTTTTGTATATGCACAGAGGCTATAGCAGCTCTGCACAGGCTAGTACCAGACTCTCTTCCTTAGACTCATTTTCACCAGGCATTATAGAAGTGATGAGCTCAGTCAAAATATGCTATACAAGTGGTTATCTCAATTTTCTGGTTCAGCAAATAACATTGCTCTAGAGGTTTTGTGGTGATGGTTTACTGTAATCCAATGTAAAATGTAATGGTGTGGAGAATATTGGTGAGCAGCTCTAGGCCAAACTCATGGAACTGTTTGAGCTAATTCAGGGGTAGTATTTTGAGGTTATAGTAACATCCTCTTATGCATCCAATGTTATATAGAAATGCCATAAATCAATCTGAAAAGGGACTGAAATAACATGCGAAGTGTGAAGTGTTGCATATCTCTGGTAGTCATAAACAGTTTCTTCTCATTGTTCTAACTGCTAATATTTCAAATGTTTTGAGACTTTACTGTAGCACTCTTGATGACTTTCATTGACATTAAGACTGATAAAGCTTCGATATTTTGGCATGAAGGAGAAGGTGTTTGCAAAAGAGAAGATTGCTTCAGACTGTAGTTTTCTAAGGCTTTCTGGTGCTAAACAATATAGAAAGATGTAGCTAGAAGAACTTTCTTTTACCAAAGTAATAAACAGTGTATTAAAATAAGCATAGAGATATGAAATTGGAAAAATGCAAACAAAAAAAACCCCACAGTAATAAAAACAGTGTATATGTCAAAACAACGTAATATAATTCAATGAGTCTTGGACAGTTCACCCATATCCCTGAGAACTCTTTAGAAATGACTGTGTTTTGAAGTGCATTTCACTTCAACTGATCAAAAAGTAAGATTTTTCTTAAGCCACTTCAACACTGAAAGTACATACCAGTGTGCTTAACACTTGACTTGAAGTGTTGCCTTTGTTGACATTGTGCCCACATAACCTATGAGTAATTCTAAAAGTTTCTTTATTTTCTCATTGTTTCTTTTTATACCCAAGTTTCTTTCTATTCCTTTTTGACTAGTATTTTTTGTCTGTTTTCTCTTTCCTTTTTTATTTCCCTCCTGGTTCCCTAGGGAGATTAGGTTCATGGTAGGTAAATGATTCATAGAAATAGCTAAGAATCAAAGGCAGCCAGTGTGGAAGTCTAACATAGTAGGCTGAACCACTGGGTTGCTTTCAAATTTCATCTTTTGTCTTGCTATGCCACAGCTGTCTGCCCGTTTAGCACTCTCAGCTTGGATGTTCCCATGTTACAATCAGATGGCAAGAGAGCTTCTCTGAATGGTAAAATAGAGGGTCATGGACAAACAGATGTTTTTACTGAATGGATGTACAATATGAATTATTAAGGAACAGACAAACAGTAATGCCTTCAGTAAGGTTACTTTTCCTGAAATTGAAGTGATTTTTAGTTTTAATAATAGAAAACCAATTTGAAGTGTTAACACTGACTTGAGCTTACAATTCAGAGACAAACAACTGAAAGAAATTTTGCATAGCACAATGATTTTTTTGTTTGTTTGTCTGGAAAATCGAGTCGATTAATTTATATTCATCAGAAAAAGCTTTATGCAATGTGGTGTTACAATAGTTTTAAAGCCCAAATTACAAACAGACCCTTTACAATTTCTTCATAAATATGAAGAAGAAAAAGGTATGCTCTTGTTTTTGTTTCTTTTATCTCTGAAGATGTCAGTTTCTGTAACAGGAAAGATTGTGTACTGAATGGAACAGAGGATGAAGATTAGATAAAGCATCCTAAGTCTTAAATATAACTCCCCAAAACTGAACTAGCCATTAAAAAAATAGATCTATTTAATAGTTATCTTTCTCTACCTCCTACCTTCCTCAAATACTCTTGAACAAGGACTCCAGATTCCTTATTTTCCTTGTGTTCTTTACTTATGGTAGCCCATCTACTTCTCTAATGAAAGCTAGA
Source organism: Pyrocephalus nanus (assembly GCA_038380795.1). Classification (NCBI taxonomy): domain Eukaryota; kingdom Metazoa; phylum Chordata; class Aves; order Passeriformes; family Tyrannidae; genus Pyrocephalus; species Pyrocephalus nanus. Next base: position 22,958,439 of record CM076266.1, on the reverse strand, counting down.
GGATTTGGGGTTTAGGGGTGCTTATTTAAATGGAGAATTGTATCAGGCCTTGGAAAACTAAATTAATTAGGTGAGGAAGAACAAAGGGCAGGAGGAGGTTTAAATAGAAGATAGAGAAAAACTATTCAGACTCTCAGGTGATGTCAAGGTGATCTTCAAGGTTTTCCCACAGGTCTGAAAGTCTCAAAATGGCATAACTACAGAATTTATTAATTCTCTGTTGCAGTTTCAACACTTGCTTATACCTGCTTTCAGTTTTGAATAGAGGCATTCTTTCTGCATAGTGCTGTTGGGCTTTGTCTGAAGTTTGAAGAGTATTTTAGAAATTCAACTTAAAATATTTAGAAATATCCCAGGCTTTTTATGGCTTCGGAAGGAGTCATGTGCAATTATTTCCATGTAGTAATGCAGTGAGGTTTTTGGCACACACAAATGAGAAAGCAATAGGTACCATACTTTCTCTTGTATGCATTTAATAGAAGAGCAACTATATGCATACACTGTTTATATGTAATCATTTAAATTCATTTTACTTGTACTAAGGAATCTGTTTTTTCTAAGAAGGTGTTTCCCTGTATGTGTGAATCCATGAATTTATCTGAAAAAAAAACACCTAACATATAGCCTGGCAATATTTACTGAAAACTGGATTTTTATGTGCTGGGAGTAATTAATGAGATCAGGAAGAGATCTTCAAATAATTTCAGGGAAGAATAAAATCTTCAGCAATAAAAATTAACTAAGCAAGTTCTCAAGTATAGGTAGGAATTTATTCATTAGAATGAAAAATAGTAGCTCCTTACCTTCCCAAAGTGGTGAATGATCCTGGCAATCATGATTATAGCATGACTCTGGGGAATTAGGAAAGATGTGAAGTTGTGTGCAGCTTCTGATTTAGGCAGAGCAGAGTCTTCTCTTTTGCTTTCCAGGCCTCTGACCATCAAATCTTTTATTTCAAAATGAGACTGTTTTTAGGGGAAAGAGGTTGTTTGCTCAGTGTTTGCCTTTTTTTTTTTTTTTTTTTTTTTTTTAATTGAAAGAGAAATAGAGCGACATTTCCTCAGGGACTGAGTAAGATGAGGAGAGATTGCTTCACACCTAGTGTAGTGCAATGGAGTTTTAAGAGATTTTTAATTCTGTGAGACATAGAAACATTAATTAAAACGTGTTGTCATGCATTGCTTCCTCCGTGGTAACATCAGCTAAGAACTAAGTACATAGGAGAAAGCTGCAAGGTCCTAGGCAAGACAATTATCATCTTGTTTAGTTCTCAACTATAAAAACTTCATTCTGTTACTGTTAATATTACTTTGATAACAAATAAACTATACTTGTCATTTATAATGCTCTTCCCTGAAATGAATATTGCATTATAGACGTGTACGCACCAACAATTCTACGAGAAATTTTTCAGATCCCCATCAAAAAAAAAGGGAATTGACTCCCCCTTGGTAGTAATTTGACTGTAGAGTGTTTTTATTTTAAAGCTGTGCTGCAACTAGGTAGCTTTAAAGATCCCTTTCAGCCCAAACCATTCTATAATTCTATGAATCTGTGATGTTCATTAAACAGTGATGCTACATGGAAGTATTTCATAGAATCATAGAATGTTAAGGGCTAGAAGAGACCTTAAGAATCTTCTTGTCCTAACCTCCCAATAGACAAAGTTGTTCAAGGTCTTATTTCCAACCTGCCCTGTAGATCTTATAATTTGGTTTAGGTGGAATAGAGATAAGTCTTGAAGAATAATGATAGCAGGCTTGGATTCTTCCCTCGGTGGAGAGACAGTGGCTTGTTTTGGTCTTGGCACAACTAAGCAGATTTGTTTGAGAGTTAGAAATGGAAATAGGACTAATACCCAAACCTCTGTGGAGTACTCCTTTTCAATGTATTTCAGCATTCTATTCTAAAAATTAGAAGAGATCCTTTGCCTTGCCTTCACTTTTCATTTGTCTTTTTCACTGTACAAATTCTGTGAGCTGAAAAACACTCCTCTCAGTTGCCAGCTTCCTCCCCCAGACACATAGTTATGGTGCCAGGTTTAGTCTAGTCCTGCATGTTTGAAGAAGCTGCTAAAGGCAGTGAATCTTCTCTCACATCAGTGTAAGTGGAGAAGAAATATGTAAAATCAATGAAGCATAAAAGTGGTAAGAGAGCAAAAACTGGTCCAAGAATGGAAAAGCAGTCATCTCTTCTGAGGATCATTTACCTAAATTTTGAAGATAAATAATCTGTGTTTTGAAGCAGTATTGGTAACAACTATCTTCAACAGGAAGGTTGGGACAAATGCAACTTATGAAATGGCTTTATTTTGTACTTTGTTATATCAAGAGTATTGTGACACGAAGGCATTCTGCCTTCTCTTGCATATCTTCAGCTGGAAGAGGCAAGCAGTGGTGTTGACAAGATCATTGTTTATAAGCACCTCTTTGAAAGTATGGATGAAGGCCTGATTCTTAGCAGCTCTGGCAAAATCGTTCCATCTTGTATTCCATCGGTAAAGCACTAATGAGGCGAACTTTATAAATTAATTTTAAAGCTCTTCAGGAGCCTTAAAGGTGGGCATAGAGAAAGAAAAAACCCAAATTTAACGGCATGTACTGCAGCAAAATCTCAGACTAGTGTATAGTCAGGAAACAGAGCTTTTTGTTTGTTTGACATAAATTTTTCTTTTCTTACCCTAAGGCCTGTTTCTTTGGGTAGCCCCTTGACATAAATAGGACCATTTATGGATATTTATTTTTATTCAGTATGAGTAAAACTGGCAGATTCCGACTCCTTGTAGGATTTTCACAGTGTGTTCTCTGTTATACATTACTTGTACCTAATACTGGGGAAAATCTTTCAGGAATGAGCCTCAGTGAATCAAAATTACACTGCTTTACACTATTTTAAGCATGTATAATATTGAAGCACAAATTTAACTGCATTTTATGGCTATCTTACTAGATCATAAAACACATACTAATCTAGAACAGATGATGTTGAAAACACAGCCATAAAGATGCAAAAAAAAAGGGATGACTTTGGGACTTGAAACACGTAAGATAATGCTATAGAGTCACACTTGTCATTTATTTTATTGATGATCCTATGCAGTATGAAAGATTGTTGATATTTAATCCTTAAAATCTTGGAAATTAGGTTTGAAACATCATTTTCATAAATATGAAAATGGGGGGAAAGGCTTGCATTTTGCTGTTTGCCTAATCATCATTCCAAGTTTAATTTGAAAAAAAAAATAATGGATGAAAGCCTAGTGTATTCTATTGTACTTGCCAGCTACTCTAGAGTGCAGGTAACATAAAAGATACACCAGTATCTTTTATGGATTCAGTAGCAACTGCAAACATCCTGCTCTTGCCAGTGACAAAGGACTTGTTTACCACTAGCTTATCTATGAGAGTAGTTTCTGTGGATTGAGGAAAGGAATTTATCTTCTCCAGTTTTCTTGACACCAGAAAACATAATAGGAGAACTTTGCATGATGGGAGGTTACAAATCAATGACCCTTAAGAGATGCCTGAAAAAAAAGTGAAGATTCAGAAGTGATTGGACTCCACAAGCATCATAAAAGCTACTAAGCAGACAATAACTGGAATCAGGTTTTCCAGTGAGCTCCTCAGGTAGAATCATATGGAGTGAAACAGAAGAAAGTTTCTCCTATCTTTTCTTTAATCACCTCTCACCTTCAGCATTATGACTTGAAACGCCTTTATTTCATAGCATAAAAATAAGTGTCAGGAACTGTTTTTCATGTGAAAGGGAATAACAGGACCTTTGTTTCAGTTTACAGCATGTGTTCAGGTCACTCCCTTTTGGTATACTTTCCAGCCACTTGTTCTGTGCTTATATTCAAAGACTGACTCTGCCTATCTCCATAGGCTTAGGTGGAATGAAGATAAATAGTGGAAGTAGTTCAGCTGCCTAAGGAACACATCTCTATTATTCCTGCATCTTTTTGACTGTCCTCCAGAAATCAGACCTTCTCCAAGCAGCATCTCAGGCAATGAACAGATTGTTGAATTTTGATGTATACTTGCAAGCATTTGGCAAGATGCCTCCTATTCAAAAGAAAATCACGTTGTGTAAATATCAGCCCTGCACAACTACAGCTCAGTCTCTCAAGGGTAAGATTGTTTTTTTGTGAACGGATGGACTCAGATGAATAATTTCAGGATTATTTTAAATGGTTCTAAGGTGTACTTGTTGATAATTTAGTGAGTAAAAGAAGCACGTTTTTTGAGGTAGTACTGAGATTTACTGAGAGTACAATTTTTTGTCAATACATTCCTACTACTAATTTAATGGAAACAGACATTTGTCCTTTGCAGGCATAGTTTGAGACACCCGATTTTCTCATTTAAAGTGAAGAGAATAATTTTCAGATGGAGAATGGCTATGCAACACTGAGTACCTTATAAACAATTACTAATTAAGGAAAACACGTACTTTAGTACAAAGTGGAAGTTTCCCATTTATATGTTAGACTCACAGTCCCATGAGAAACCATGGAGTATTACTGATAGTTGGCAGACTAGCTATTTGGACTGGAAGACCCAAAGAAATTTAGCAATTTGCTAATGTGATTTAGAGATTTTATTTAAAAAAAAAAAAACAAAACACCAAACCAAAACAAAAAAAAACCACCAAAAAAACCAAAACAACAAAAACACACAGCAAAAACCTAAAACTACAAAAACACGCAGACCCTCCCCCTGCAAAAAAAACAAAACAAAACACAACTCTTCCCCCCAAAAAAACCCCACTTTAATTTTATCTGAATTTATAAGAAATTCAATAATTTGAGATTTCAGATCAAGTTTATATAGCTCTTCCTTTTGTTTTTGCCCTAGATACCTTAAATTCTGTGTCATGTATATTTCAACAACTTCTACATACTAATTTAATCATAATTTTGCTCAGTACAGAAAGAAATCCTACAACTGAAATAGAAAAGTTTTTAAAAAATACAAGGTCTTCAAATGATCTGCTTAGAAAGTAGGAGCTGTAAAACATACAGTGACTAGAAGGCATCCTGTGCAATAATGTATCATAATCAGATTATTTTTTCCATTAAGTAGTAATGTGTATATTCACTTTCATCTACTTGTTGCTGGTGTTATTTCTTTTTTATTTTAGAGTTGTTTGAAATGTCTGAAAGCTGAGGTAAATCTTAGCAATTAGGAAGTACACCTAAAGGAGGTACATTTTAGTATTTTATTTTCTTGAAAGAAAAAATGCCTAAGATCAATGAAATCAAAAAAGATATAATTATTAGGATTGTCATTTTTTTTGGTAATATTTTTGGAAACTAGTTCCATTCAAAGGTTTCCTCCCACTGCATAGTAATGTGCAGTGCAAATGGTTACATTATACAACCACTGCAATGTGTTTATTAAAAAAAAAAAAAAAAAATCAGGCTTGCCATCACTGGTCAGCCCTGGATAGAATTTTGAAAAAAAAAAAAACCTGATATTCATAGCTTTCTGTTACAGTAAAAATGAACATTCTCTCTGCTGCAGATAAACTTGAATGTATCACATAGTGAAAACTTATACATGTTTAGTAGAAATCTACAAACTGCAAAACGTTTGCCTTCTTTTACAGTAACTGTTTGTGATTTCTAATTGTGCTCTATTTGTCCATGGTAGGATTTCTTGTCTTCAAAACAAGTCTGAAAATGCCTGGCTTATTTCAAAGCAGGTTATTCTCTGTTTTATTTCCATATGAAAAAATCAGCCTATCCTTTGGGGCTTGAAAATTATTTTGTGGTTTTATCATTTTAAAGGAAAAATAAGTGTTGTGACCTTTCCAATTGATTAATATTGCAGACTAGAGAAAGAGTAACCTACTTTGAAATAAAATAACATAATATTCTGTAGAAAAAGTGTATCATTACCTTCAAAACTAAATGCTTAAAAATGAATAAACAGCAGATTATTCTAGAAATGCTCATTCTTCAGAGGTATTTGTATGGATTAATCAGCTGTATAATTCATATTTTGTTTTCTGTATCCTGTTACCAGGTTGTGCAGGTATCTCACTAACAGTGATCAGCAAGAATTTGGCTATGTTTTTAATCTGCTGCTCATCTGCAGGCAGTCTGTTGTTTCTTACTGATCTGTTGGCTTAATATCTGGAAGTGGCTTTCTCCTGTCCACATGGAGATTTTTCTTCTCCTATATGAATCATGCTCATGAAACTTAACGTGAAGACAAATTCAAGTTTCGATCATATCATTATTGCAGTTGAACTACTTCTGTGACAAAAGCAAGTGGATTTCACTGATTATTCACACAGAATAGTTATGTGATAACTTGAAAACAGTTCAGTAGTAACTCTGTGAGTGGAAGGCTCAAGTATTTGTTTCAGACTTTGGAAGGCTGTCTTAGAAATTCTCATTACTGGACATAAGCCTAAATAACTCACCTTCCCCACACATTTATCTTCAGGTGAGCTAATGAAACATAATATGTGATAGCAGTTACCAGGACTGAAAGCTAATAGTACATCCAGGGCATTTAAATGTGCCTCAGTAGTGATTGTTCATGTGGAACATGTGTCAGGCTGCAGTCTTCATTTTACCTGAGTGTCCCTTCCAGCTAGATCCTCATAGCAAAAAGTTAGTTCCTTTTGAACTGTCAAATCATCAGTAATGGAGAAGCTAAAGGCATCCATAAAAAATACTTCTGATTTATTTTGATGTCCTGAGCACCTATCAACTGTGGATAAAATGAACATTCCGGGGAATTCACATTTTCATCTCAAGTCCCTCAGAAGGAAGGCACATACAGCAGGTATAAATATTGGTGCTAAAAAGTAGTTGTTGCTGGAGACAGAACTCTTATCATTAGATTTTAATTAATTCTTATCTCAGTTAAAGATAATTAGAAAGTAATTGTGTTGTTGTAAAGTATCCATTGTCTGATTTCTGATGTAACATGTAGTTTTCGGAGGAATTTTGTGAGTCACAAGAATACGTCTGATTTATATCATGTGCTTGTTTGTGGGGGGGGGGGGTGGCATCATGGCTGATGAGGATATATGTATTTAGAATAAAAAAAAAAAATCTAAATTAAATACACTTTACTAAATGAACTAATATGGCTTGAGAAAATAGACAAGTTTTTGTGCCACATATGCCTTATTGCTTTTCCTAATTTCCTGTTCTTTCTTTTAACAAACTGAAAAATCTGCTTATTTAACTGAACAATGTAGTGAATCAAGTGAATGAAAAAGTGTCCCAGTTTAAATGGGACAAGGGTCTTCTGCTGAGGATGGATTAGGAGGAAAAGACCCCAAACTTTTTTCCTAAGCAATTATTAATCCAAAACCAAGGAGCTTTGATTGAAGGGAAAAAAAACAAATTATGGAAAAGGGAAAACAAAATAACAGCCCTTTATTAAAAGGTATGTTTGTATTAACAAGAACACAAAAAAAACCCAAGTAAACAACCAAGCAATACTCCTATACCCACCAATAATCCCCTTCAAGAACAAAACCGATAGCCCGGCAAAAGGAAAATTTAAATAGTTCAATTTTTAGCACCCTTTGGTGTAGTTCCAACCACAGTCAGCAGGGGGCGCCGTCGGGTCACTGGAGATGTAAAACTTGTAATGTCCTGTACCATTCACCAGGTGGCGCTGTTGGGTCGTTGGAAGTGCAGAACCTGTAGTGTCCTATGGTAGTCACCAGGTGGCGCTGTTGGATCACTACAGGAGCAGAGCTTGTAATATCCAGTGCCTGTCACCAAGCAGCGCTGTGGGATCCCTGGTCACTGCCACGTGGGATGGGGAAAACAAAACAAAACAAAACAAAAAAAAAAAAAACAACAACAACAACACCCCCCAGGGTATATCGGAGAAAAAACAACAAAAAAACCTGATTCCTCTTCCCCTCCCGAGGAAAAGGAGAAAGGGGGGGGGGGGGGCGAAGGGGAAGGGGGGAGCGAAAAAAAAAAAGAACAACACCGACAACACAGAAAGTTCTCTCAATGGAAGAAAAACTCACGAACTCCGGGGGGGGCCCCGACGAGCAGGAATAGCTGGGAAAGAACCGCAGCAGCCAAAAAAAAACTTCCCTCCGACAGGAAAAACAACAACAACAAAAAAAAAAAACAACAGAACCAGTGTCTGCCGCTCACAGCAGCCTCTCCTCCTCCCCGCGAGACAGCCGACTCCCCCCCCACCTCCTTCCAGCCCCACACACCAGCCCCAACTCCTCCCCCTTCGTTGCTAGGCAACTAATGTTCGACCATTAGCGCTGCGGCTAGTTCTTTTGTTTTCACCTGAATGGGTGTGCTGAGCACACACACACACACAGGGGGAGGGGAAGGGAAGAAAAATTCCTTGCTAAAGTCAGAACTATGACAAAAAGTTTCTAGTTTATGAGGCATGAATAGATTTCTCTTTATTCTTCTTGCCAGGGAATTAATTACTACATTGGTATGGTTGGTCTTTAAGAGTTGTACTCTGAAAAGCAGTCTGCTACAAAACAGGCTTTTTTTTCTTCATCTGAGAGAACAGTAAGTTCTGTGTGAAAGATGAAAGTAGCAAGAAAGTGTCTGCCTGTAAAAGTTTCTAGACTATATTGCTTTCAACATAAGATGGTAAATTCATTTGTTTCGGGTGCTTGAAGAGAAGTAAATTAAAGAATCCTGTGTGCAGGAGTGAAAATGCCATGATCCTGTAACTTGAGAGCAGTTATTCAGCAACCTGAGTGTTTCAAAATTGTAGTTTTGATTATGATACCACGTGTTAGTGTTGGCTGAACTACAGCTCTAACTAGCTCCCAGTAGACATTCAGTGTTCTAAAATCTTATTCACTTCATGACATCCTGCAGTTGAACAGAACTTCGTAGTATCTGGGTCCTTCTGTAGACTACTAAAAGAGAAATTAGAGGGTAGTCATTGATGCTCAAATTTGACAATCATGTTATTTTTTTTAACATTGCATTCAAGTTCCTAGTCTTCACTTCGTATATCCCAGCTCAGTTATTTTCAGCATGGATGTATACAGTTTTATTTATTTCTGCAGAGTTGCATGAATTCCAGAGGTGAGTTTCTCCTGTGTATTGTCATCTCTTCGATCTTTTTTGTGTGTTTAAGGGTATGATTGCAGGCAGAATATCATGCTCAAATCAAGGGATAAGTATTCTCAAGAACAGATTTAAGTCTTTCCTTACCTTTTTATTGGCCATTCTTGGCAAACTCACTGAGATTTAAAGGACTCAGGAAACCTACTGATTCTTCCTAAGCCACTGGGAGCCCCTGGAGCATCTTTAGTATAAGGACCTTTAAGTCTGGTCATTAAACATTGGGGAATATTAGGCAACAATATACATGTTTGTCGTATTCTGAATTCCCTTTAATATAATTAATATTTGTGGTAGCTCTTTTTTGCCTTTTGAAGAAAAATACAGGGATAACATGAGTAATTGTCTGTAGGAACTGTAACATTTCTCTGTAAGAAGACAGTAATAGTATCCTGTGTTCTCCCAAAAGGTGGTTATAATGGCCATTGGTCAAATTTTGCTTCTATTAAATCAAAGTTTTGTTCAGTTTAGCTCAGGATTGCTTATACTTATATTCCCATCTCTTGAGACTTGAGCAGATGCCATTTTCTGTATTTTTTCATCTCTTGTACAGAAAATCTAAATTATAAAGGGTTATCAGTTCTTTTGTTTTTCTTTCAATCTAATCAAGATTTTATGCTTCCTGCTTTTCATGTTACAGCTTTGACAGTCACAAGAAAACCCCATGCATTATTCCAGTGCACAAAACTCATTTTTCTCCTGTCTTGTACTGCTTCAATGACTCCTCTTAATTCCATTAAAAAAAAAAGAAAAGAAAAAGAACCTTCTAAAGTATCACATGAACACATACATTTCTTTGTCACTTGGTGTGACAACTGAATAGAAAAATACATACACATAGGCTTTATTTTAACTTGTTAATATATAAAGTGATTTAGTGCCATTGAAGTGGTATGAAACTATATTTGTTTCAGGTACTTTTAGTAAGCAAAAATTATTGCATTTCCAGTCACCCTTGCTTATTTGCCTTTAGGAAGAATATTTAAATATCAAATGAGTATTAAAAAAAATTCAGTGGAAAGTTTTCAAATAATAATGTTTTTGTTGAAAGAGAGAGTATTGCAATGCCAATGAAAAACATTTGAATAACATGAGGAAGAACTGGAAGAGCATTTTAAAAGAATTGACTACTTATACATTTAATGTAAAATATGGATTAAATATTAGAATTTATATCCTAAATTAGTGTAGAAGGCAAAAATATTTACTTCAGAAGTAAATATTTAAGCATTACCAAAAGTGAAAATTCTTCTTGAGATTCAAAATGGATTTTTTAAAAAATTCTATACAATTTGCTTTCTGTTATGATTATTTTACTGTTGAATTTTTCATAAAAATTTATTTTTAGGCAGTTATAATTACATTTGGATCATCAAGACCAATTCAGACCTCTGACAAAGTTATTTAAATTACCATTTGTGTTGTCTTTTAAAGAATATAGTGGAATTTTCATGCTCAGTTATTTATGCATAGTATTTAAAAAAATGTGAGGAAATACTTGCCTATATAAAACAAATGGAAATACCTCTTATAGTAGGATTTTGAAAGTGAAACAAATGATTTCCCAGTGTCAGGGGCTTATCTGATATTACTAATTTCCTGTCTTGAAATACTAATGCAACACTGATCTGTTAATTTCTTTTTTTAATTAGCATTTAAAATGTCTTTTTTTTTTCTCCACACTTTGGAAAATGTAACATAGAATCATAATTGATGCTTATTTCATAAAGGACTGCAATCGAACATTAAGAATTGTGGCTGACTTGTGGAAGCATGCATTTCCTGGTATAATTATAGGGTGATCAAGCCTTGCCATAGCTTGGCAGTTCCACAGTAAAATAAAGCCCCAAGGTATATACCATTGCAGTTTCCTTGCTGAGTGGCTTGCATAAGCTCTGCTGCTATTTCTTGGCCAGTATGAGTCTTGAAGATTAGCAAATCTTAAAACAAGGGCTGAAATACATTTGCTGTGTTAATGAAGTCTCAAAATCCCAGTGTGGAAAAAGCTTTTGTTGCAGTGCTGATAAATCTCTTCGTACAGTTCATTGCCTGCAAGGAGAGGAACACAGCTTAGGTGTATAGATAAAGCCAGAAGAATTAGTCTGTAAGAAAAACAAAATAAAGGAAGTATGTCATTGTGCACTATAAGTATTATATTCAGTTTTAGTTTTGGAACGCAGTAGGGGAAAGAGCATTCTCTCTCCCCTCTGGTCAGAAAATAGTTTTACAACCCAGTGCCCAATATGGTTATTTTAATATGGACAGTTTAAAAAAAGTTTCTAGTATAATTGCATGTAAGTGAGCAACAGTGCTGTGTGTCTTCAGCTATTTAAATTTTCTATTTTCCTATATTAAATTTAGACTTCTCATATCAGGCCTACAGCATTATACCTAAGTATTTGTGTCATTGCTTTTGTAGGTTTATTAGAATATTAGCAGTGTTTTCATGTAACTTCATAACTAATTTACATCAAATCTAGTATGACAGTAACATTAACTAAAATATTAATCCAATTTTATACTTTAGCCCATTTGGTCATCTAGTTTCACTTTCTTTGAAGTAAGAAGAAAGACTAAATGGATTAAAGCACAAGGGATATCAAGTTAGTGTTTCATCCATCCTATTCATAAAGCCCATTTCACAGCCTTATGAGCCTGACTTCTGCCATTTAGAATTACAGTCTCTTTTACCTGGTAGATGGTACAATGTGTGTGAAATAATGTAAGACATCACAAGGTGGATGAAAGATCAAGCTGACGAGAAAAAGAAAAATTTCAAAGAATTCCTTCATTTGCACATAAAGTAAATCATACTTCCTCAATTTATCTTCTGTTTGAAGTTTTACACAGCTATCCTTTTGAAAAGGGAACATCTTTGATTTAGATAGAAGAGGCAGTTCTTCAATCTTCTGTTCTTTCTCTTTATTTCTATTTGTCCAATACAGTCTTACCACTTTCATAGCTCCTTTTACCTCCAAAGGTTATTCAAACATGAGTTCCCCGTCTGCTACTAAGCTTTAACATTCCAACTTGCACAAGCAAAAAAAAAAAAAAATGAGTGCAAAGGCAGTATTTAGTAAAATAAATGTGCTGGGGCTGTTTCTGTGCTCCCTGGTGCTGCCTGGCATCAAACACCCTGCTGTCTGTACCACCATACTCTCTTAGTTGCTGAAGTACACCAGCCACACACAAACTATTGGGAATGGTCCCTGACCCATCCCAGCTCCAAAGCATGGCTGTTGTTTGAAGGATGACTAGCTACTTTCATCCAAAGCCACACCAGCAACTATTCTAACAATAAATGTGTCTAATGTAACATTATATAATGATCAAGTTCCGAAGTCCAGAAGTTTTTATTTTTTTTTTTTAAATTACTTAATTTATTAGTCAAGTTGAAGATGGGGATATTGACTGGTTTCATCCTAGAAAAGTAAGAGAAAAGTAAAATTGGAGTTTATGTTCTTGGTTCCTAGTCCTGTAGTTAGTTATTTCTCCAGACAATAATGCTATTTTTTTTTCCTCGTGATTAATAAAAATCCTGATTGATTAGCAGTTCAGAGACATGTATCTTAAGACAGTACACAAATTGTGAAAGTACTGTTCTTAGGCACTTTTCCTCGGTTTTAAAGTCCTCTTATCTGGAATTTGTTACGTAAGTTGAATACAGCAAACTATTTCAAACACCCCCTCCTACCTACACACCCATTAGTGTGATTGATAAGAATAGTTTGAATATCTCATGTTGTGTAATTCTTCATAAAACTTACATGTAGAAGTACTTTGATTATAGTTCTGTGTGCATGTTCTGGGGAAAAGAGAATCACGATCAGGTATCATTTTCATTTTACTTACAGCTTCACCATTTGGAGTGGAAGAAAACACTATAAATGAATATAGTTATTTCAGAAATCTTACACCTAAATGATTCTCTTGGCCCAAGTGAATGCTAGTATTTCATCGGAAAATTTCTTCAGAATTTTGGAATTAAGCAGCCTGTGAGTTATTATGAGCACAGTCTAGAAGCCTGTTGTGTTACAAAGGGACTCACTGGTTACAAAGCGTGCCTACAAGGCCTTTAAGTAGTTGTACCCCTCTGAAGGATTTCCCACAATGGGGGAGTTGCACACTTATCATTCCATGTAACAATACAGGCTGGGGGGTAAGTGGCTTAGAGGAGTCCTGCTGAGGACTTAGGGATGTCGGTGGCCAGAAACTTGAGCCAGCAATGTGCACTTGTAGCCCAGAAAGCCAGTTGTATCCTGTGCTGCATCAAAAGAAGTGTGGGCAGCAGGTTGAGGGAGGTGATTCAGCATCTCCTTTCCACTGTTGTGCAATCCCACCTGGAGTGCTTTGTCCAACTCTGGGACCCCCAATGCAGGAAAGACATAGATTTGTAAGAGCTAGTCCATGGGAGAGCTATGAAGATGCTCAGAGAACTGGAGCACCTCTCCTATGATGAAAAGCTGAGAGAGTTTGGGCTGTTTAGCCTGGAGAAGGGAAGGCTCTGGGTCACCTTGTTATGGCCTTTGAGAAGCTAAGAGGAGCCTACAAAAGAGCTGGAGAGGGACTGTTTACAAGGGCATGTAGTAATAGAACAAGGGGGAATAGGTTTAAACTGAAAGAGGATACGTTTATATTGGATGATAGGAAGAAATTCTTTACTGTGAGGCAGTGGAACAGCTGCCCAGAGAAGTTGTGAATGCCCCATTCCTGCCAGTGTTCAACACTAGGCTGGATGGGCCTCTGAGCAACTTGGTCTAGTGGAAGATGCCCTTGCCCACAGCAAGGGGGTTGGAACTAGATAGTCTTTGGGGTTCCTTCCAACCCCAATCATTCTACGATTCTGTAAGATGATCTTTTCTCTTGTTTTCTGGGGAAGAGCTGCCTATGAAATAATGAGAAGGAAAAAGCAATTAGGACAGAGGTGTTGGAGTGGCTGCAGAAACTGCCTCTCAACATAGCTCCAGCTAGGCAGATTAGACTGTTTTGAATGTATTTAAGAACTGCGCTTACTGGGGAGAAAAGAAAGTAGCCACCAAGAGAAATACTTCCTAAAATTGCCTTAAAATATTCACCGAACATTATGAATGGTGCATGACATTTTTGTCAGTGTGAACAGCTGCTCCCCTCAGCTTATTTTGCTTTTACTGAAACATCTGTAACAAACACTGTTCTCAGGAGAGCCCGCGGGTGTAGCTCGGCATTTTTCATTTACAAACGTAATCCATGTCCCTTGTCTCATTCAACTTTGCTAGAATGTGGCAGGAGTTTGCAAAACTCACCCAGATTTCAAAGGAAAACAACTTTTACTGAACACTCCTTAGGTGGAAACATAAAATATTTATACTATTGGAATAAGCAATTTGATCATTCAGTCACTTTATGTATGCCTCATTGTATAAGCATTCCTCTTACAGGCTCCTTTCTCTATTAAATATAGTTATATTGGTGCATGATTGCCAAGAGTAAAAAGGATTGCATGTGCTATTTTTGGTAGCATGGATGATGAGCATAGCATTTATGAAGGAAGAGTCATTGTGGAGTTAAAACTCATGCATATCTATGAAAGCTTAACTTCTTCCTCGAGTTCTGGAATGAGTCCAACCTTAGAAAGTTCTCATGGGGTTTCTTGAGCTGTGCAAGTTGGAAAGGGCTTTTAGCTAAGTTGCTGATACTTAAAATAACCAAAGGGCAGTTCTAAATGTTTGTCACTAAAAGCAATAAACCACAGCTCAGCACAAGCTGTGTTAACTCTGCTGTCAGGACAGGTGTCTGCTGGGCTCCTCGAGGCAGTCAGCAAACAGAAATTGTTGCGTAAGCTACAGTAATTATTTTTTGTGCCAGCTCTCCCATTTTTGAGGTGAATACTAGAGAGTCTTCATATTACAGCTCTTACAAATTGACCTGACCAAACCTGAATGCTATTTGAGTTCATCAACCTCACCATCTACACGGAAACCTGTGGGATGTTTGCATATCAGATGTTGTGCTGATAATGATGCAAAACTTGTTACTGCATGCTCACACAAAGGCTGTCTGAGGCCTTTGCTTGTAATGGCCATAAGATTTTCTATACATTCTTTTACAAAGAATTATATTAGACCTGATTTTCAGCAATCTCTATTTCTTAAAGTTTTTCATAGACAAACAAACAAAAAAAAAAGAAATTGGTTTATGACAGTGGTAAGAATTTGCTTATGTAATGAGTAAATTTTAGCCTGAATAAATTACATTGAAAGGACTAGCAGAGTTCATAAAAACCCTGTCCTGATGTAAGAACACTTATGACTTTAACCCTACTCATCTTAAACAGGGCATGCACCTTTAGGAAAAAGTGCTTATGTCTTACTTCTGTACTTTGGCCTCGCTGTATTCACCCATACAACTTTATAGATACAGCATGAAATAGAGAAATTGAATGGCTGTTTTGCATATCTACTTAATACACAGTGAAATTTTAATGTTTATTTTTTATATTTTAATGTCTGTTTTCTGAATACCTCACTTCAGTTGAGTCACCCATATTTCTTTTAGTCCTGAAACATTTTTTCAGCTTTCTGCATCTTATACCTCTGGAAAATATGTCATACCCTACTGTATAAGACTCTCATTCAACATTTTGCACTCAATTTCTTCAAATCTTACATTACTAAATCTGGTCGAAGACAGTAGTGAACCAAATTCACAGCCTCTGACATTTCAAGCCCCTAGGTTGATTCTGTTTGAAAATACCTTTCTTTTAATAATCTCCCTCAACTCTATTTCTTTCTTCTCCTGCTGGCGTAGTATATTCTATCCCTAAATTGCTCAGATTCAGCCTATCATAGCATTCAAGTCTCCAGACAAGAAAACTACCTTCTATTCAGTATCTGGTGATCCATCAGAATTTCATATCATTATTTTTCATGCTAAAAGCTATTCTGTGTGATTTTAGGGGCTTGCAGAATTTATTAATTAAGTAATTTTCTTCTCCATTCTCTATAATTAGGGTTGCCCTTACTAAAGAAACTCAGTTTTACAGCCTAATAAGACTAAGAATAAAAAAAAAAAAATAAATTTGGACTTTTTAAATAAAAAGACAACTTGCAAAGACTTCAGAAATGTGTAGTATTAACAATAATTTAATACAAATAAGTAACATACCATATGTCAAGTTACACAAGACTCCTGAAACTGATTGCACATGTGTCATGAAGTCCTGAAATGAGCACAGACATAGTATATATTTATTTTCAAAGGCAAATGGTAAAGGACAGAACTGCAGAGAAGTTTCTTTTTCAAGGCGATTTGCTCAAATAAGGGAAAGGAAAAACAGGAATGGTTCGTAGCAATTTAATTTTATAGTCTCTTTTGCTGATCCCTGTTCCCAGTAGGAGGCATGCAGTGGCAGGTGAATGAGAAAATTGTGATGTTAATATGAAAGGAAAATTAAATGGGAATTGAATAAATTTATAGATATGACTGTTCTATTCATAAGCAATTTTGTTTTGTTTTTTTTTTTGCCTTTGAAAGAATGATCAACTGTTGCCTCAGGTCCCCTTTAATGCAAAGAACCCATGAAACTATAAGATGTCCCAATATAAAAAATAATTACCTGATTGTTTTCATGATCTACAGGTATAGTTTGATATAAATAGATAAATAAAATAATGCATTTCATACCTGTAATTATCTATTTCTTGTAATCTCAAGTAATTATTTTGAAGTATTATGATGTGCCAGAAAAAAAGAATGCAGCAGTGTTTTTATATGTATTTTAGTAATATTTGAAGGAAGCCCAACATAAGGAAATGGGCTTTCAGTTACTTAATGCCTTTTTTTATGCCACTGAACTTTTTACCATTTATATTGCTTTTTTGGAAAACACAAAGAATCCAAATGAAAAACTATAAAAAAGTGCCTGAATCAAAAGTACCTTTGTTGTTTGTGGCCTTTCAGTGTTCTGTGCATGCATGTGTGTTTGCATTGTGTATAAAACCAGGCTCCTGCTTTTAGATTTCCCCAGCTCATTCACAGTGGGCAATAGACCTTGTGTGCTTATTTTATCTTTTGCTTGACTTACTGCTTGATTCATACGATCAAATGCAGCATTTCATTTCCAGTCTTAGAGATGACAGAATAAAATTCAGAATGCATTTCTGCAGACGTCAGAAAGGTCAGGGGAAGACAGATAGATACAGGTTTGCTCATATTTAGTTTCCTGAAAAATCAGAAATAATTATGTACTAAATCAGATTATTCCTTTAATCCTATCTTTGCAGTATTTGATTTTTTTATTATTAATTTAAGAAATATTACCTTTCTATTTTTTCTATGTTTTTCTTCTGTTTATTAGCATTTTGTTAAAGAATTATGCTTCTGGGTTTGTGTCAATGGATTTCTAGAAACTATGGTAATCTTTCAGAGGTTGATGAGTTAGTTAAAAGTCCTGATGTTTCCACCTACCAGCACACTTCAGGATTTGACAATAATAAGTAATGTCTTATTTTTGTTTAAGTTGTTCAGCTAAGCTGTAAAGGTCTAACCAATTTGCCAAATACATACACGGTAAACAACTTGTCTAGTCTTCTGATCTACTATGTTTAAAAAAATGTTTCCTCTAAAGTCTTGATGTCAATACTGTACATGCAATTTTACAATATTGGAAGGATTCCCAAAGTTCTGATGCTGAACACTGAGTTAAAACTCTGCTTATTTTTATTTAATTTTGCTTTCTTCAGTGAGTTGGGCTGCCATGGGGAAAGAAAAATATTTTAGCTTTTGCCTACATTTTTATTAAAGTCACAATACTGAAAATGTTAGGGACTAGCAGGACAATATTGCTGTTAGTGCCTCAAAATCTTCACTTTGATGATCTTGTCAAAATTACTTTAGGAAATCAATGTGGGGGTTTTAACTCCTCTTTGCAGAAATTTTAGATTAGTAACAATTTCCACAGCTACTTTTTGGTCAGAGTTACAGCTGGATTATTGTAGAAGAAAAATGACTGAATCCTGATTGCTCCTTCATTAAGTCTTCTTGGTGGGCAGGGCTTTGATTCTAGTTATTGGATGTCAGAAAAGAAAGTAATTTTTGTTTTTAATACATGTTTTGATACATGGAAATATATTGCAATTTTCAAAAAGTAAATACTTTTATCTGATTAATTAAAGTTTATTACTCTTGTAATTTGTTGGTATCAGGAAAGACTAGAAGAAAAACACAGGTGACAACAGCTGGATTGAAATAGTGACAAATTAATTAAAAATTAAGTAAATGGAAATAACAGGGATTGTATTCAAGAGCCTTAGGAAACCTGGTAACTTGAAATTTTGATTTAGGGAAAAAAAAAAGTAATACCAGCTCTTATATAAGTAATAGCCATTGATCTTTTAGTCCTACATGGTATAAAATTTATCTTAAATTGGTTGATTTTCTTTTTGAAGAGGCAGATAATATTAATCTTTTTTTAGTTCTGTGCAACACCAGTTTTTCACTTAAATGTGTATTCCGTGGGAGTATTTCCTTAGTTTTAAGTTGTAGAGCAATCAGACTCACCTAATTTTGCATGTTGATATGTTGACCAGAGCCAATATTTTAGATTTTACAAGCCATGCACAAAAGGTGTCTCAATAAGGTTATTGTTTTTTGAGTGAGAATGCCTGACTACTCTCTCACTCGGAACAGGAGTTTGAAACCAGAGAGAAACACTGTGCTGCTACCTTGGGATGATTAATAGAAATTGAACAACTTCCATTTCTGTGAGCTGTAAGGGGATCAGTGATAAAGCATACAAATCTTGTACATTTGAGAAACGTTAAGACTACCTAGATGGAAGTAACTTAACTGCCTTTTCAGCCTTTCTTTCTTAGAATTGTTTGGAAAAAAATGTTAAAGAAATCTCTCTGTTCAGTGTTAGCTTTTATTATGTGGGTTTGTAGCATTTTGTTTGGTTGGTGTTAAAGCAAGGGCATGGTTTTCTAAATTTCTGTGACAGCAGGGAAAGCTATTGTTCTGCACAAGAAAATAGGAGTTTACTTAAAAAAAAAAATATAGAATATCTACAGTTTGGCTTTCACAGAAGTAAAGAAAAATATAGCCCACACATGCAAGCTTTTTTTTTTTTTTTTTTCCCTTCTGTTGTCTTTTTAATACAGGTATCACTTCTGGTTTTCTTATGGGGAAACAAGAACAAAGCAAACAATGATCACTTTAGCTTGTGCTGTAACTTCAAATCTTCTCACACCCTGAGCATATGAGTTGATGTAAATTCTCAATGTTAGAGCAGTTCTACTGTGTAGAACTCTTTCCAAGTGCA
The DNA here is from genome assembly GCA_038380795.1 of Pyrocephalus nanus. Classification (NCBI taxonomy): domain Eukaryota; kingdom Metazoa; phylum Chordata; class Aves; order Passeriformes; family Tyrannidae; genus Pyrocephalus; species Pyrocephalus nanus. Next base: position 22,939,045 of record CM076266.1, on the reverse strand, counting down.
GTTACCATCTTTTCTCCCTAAGCCTGCTCAGCTGCAGTCTTCAAGCAATGGAATTTTTTTTATAACTGTTTTTTTTCAAAATGTTTCTGGTCCCTGAGAAGGTGCTCAGAATACCCAGAATACCCTTTGAATGTGTGCATGGTGAGCACTAAGGAAATTTCCTCTGTAAATTGAGAATTTTTAAGCATGAATTCCCAAGAACTTTCTCATTTCTTCTGTGTCATACGTCACTCTGCTGAAATTTTGGGCATGCCAAATACTAATTCAGAACCAGTTTGCTCCTTTTTTTTTCTCCCTGAAATAATATGTAGAGAAGAAATCTACATTCTTCCACATAGCCTTAATAGGTAATAATAAGATGTACTAGGATGTTTTTGTTCAGTTGCTCAGTCAAAGATTTCGGACTACATGTTATTTGTAAGGATTAATTAGGAACAGGAGTGACTTCCAGCAAGTTATTTCTTCTTGAGAACACTGCCTCATAATTTTTTGAAGGTTTGAATTTTCAAAGGGAAATTTTGAATAGTGTAAGGGAGCAGTTTCAGGTAAACTTCAAAATCACTGAAATATTAATTCAGTGAAGTTAGGCTAGTCTACCAGAAAAAAATACAATTTCAATGAAAGATTTTAAATATTCAGATGTAATGCAGAGGCGAATGCTTTTCTTGGATATCATCAGACACCAGTGCAGGCCTGTCTGGGCTTTGCTTCCACTCCATCTGCCAGAGTGAGCTATAGTAGAGTTTTGCAAGATGAGGCTGAATAAAGGCTCTGTGTATCAACCAGATGCTGTCTTAGCAATCAGCCTAAGCACACTTCACACCAGCAGAGTCCCTTTTGAAAGTGTGGGAAGGACAATGCCTTACAATACTTTGATGCATCCTGATAATATTCAGGCCACTAGAGATTCTTTCTTATCTGAATGTCTTCCTTTGTTATTTTGTTTAAGATCAATGAGGGTACATTTCTCACCACAATTAGCTTTTGTGAAAGCTTTTAGTTTAAAGGAAAAACAATCTTGTGAACTCCTCTCAGCAGGGCCAGTGTCATCTTTGGTCTCTCTAAAACACTTAACCCAACAGTGCTCAAGGGATGCACTGCCTGATCTTGAAACAGGAACCGATAGTCTTCGCCCTGATTGCACCTTGTTTGGCTCTGCTGAAGGGGAAAAATGCTGCTTCCTAATTCTAGATCTGTGTACTCAAAGGATAAGGAATTTTGCACTCTCAGTTCACCATATCCACACACTCTGTCCATATATTTTGATAGTGAGTGTTTGATAGAAGTGTTTAGAGAAAGATATTCAAATCAGCGTTCAAACTCAGATTTACATATGAATCCAGTAACTGTTTGTTTTTTATAACTCTGTTTCCAAGAATCCTTGCTTTTATGTAAAAAAAAAAAAAAAAAAAAGAAAAGAAAATTAACATTTCTCGTGGAGAAGGTTTTTTGGTATGCATGGAATAATTCATTTTTCAAATTGCTAAGATGAGGAAAAAAGCAATCATAGGAATTAAGTTATCCTGTTTTAGAGAAAGGCCAATTTTTCAGTAGTGTTATTACTAAATAAAAAAATATATATCTACTTTTGCTTTGTATTTGCAAAGCAACGTGATAATATGCTCTTGCCACAGTAAGATGATAAAACATATTTTATTTTTTCCCAGTCAAAGGTGAATTAAACAATAATTATTAGTGCTCAGAAGAGGACAAAGAAGTAGCAAGGTTAGAGAAGTGAAAAAAATCTAGAAAAAAATTTGTCTTTTTCCTTTACTTTTTTCTTCTGGAGAACCTTTCTTATGGGAAGATCTATATCACTATAGTATATACTTGCTTAGTGAACCTAACTTTATTCAACAGTAAGGAATTCTGTAGGAAAAACTTATTTAAACCATGGCATCATTTAAGAAGTGCTTATGCAAGCTTATTACTTCCAAATAATATCAAATATAACTAGCATGAAAGGTGGAGCTAAAGTGTGCTCTGAAATTGTGGATGTTTTTATATTTCTGAAATAAGCAGGGGGAAAAAAATTGAAAACATACTCTAACTGGTCTGAAACAAAATTCTTTTTGCTATATTCATATGACTTTAAAACTGTAAATCTGTTGTTATGTGTTGACAAAAAACCTACCACGGCATTCTGAGACAAAATTAACTGTTCCTCCTTTTTTATATTTAAATTACAAATTATGTATAAAATAAACTGTATTTATTAATATACACATGTGCACAGATATGCATGAAAGTATTTTTAAGTTTGTATGAATGCAATTGAGCTAGTTTTGCCTAAATTTGTAATGTTTATAGTCTAAGTACAGTCCTTAGTGTATTCCTAAATAATATAGTGAAAGTAATTTACTGTTCAGTCGCATAAACAATTGTGCAAAAATAATTCAGAGGGGAGATCAAGGCATAAAAATGAGAGCAGAAACTGTAAGACGAGATGGACTGGAAAAAAAAAAAGAAAAACAAGCAAACAGAAAAGAACATTTAGAACCACAAGAGCTCAGAGGGTCACAAGTTATGCAGAAAATAAGCATAAGGGAGGCAGAAAGAATGTATATCTTAACTAAGCCTGTTTAAAAATCAACAAAATTGTAATTCACCTGGTCTTTGGGTAGGGATGGATAAGCTAACTGGCCAGCTACTAAATCTCCTGGATATCTACTGATTTCAAACTTCAGAAGGACCTTGGATTCATTTAGTGTAGTCACTTTGACAACTTTTGAGACTGATTGATGAATATTGGAAATGTGCTTAACTCCATATTGCCCAAAGGTGAAGAGGGATTAAAGCAATGCAAAAGATTTCTGATAAAGAGACAGTGGCAGACCAGAAATCAGAAATAAGAACACAGAACATAACTATTCCTAGGCTAGCCTGATCTGAATTAAAAGAATCAAGGAGAGAGCTTGACTATCAGGATAACACTCTACTAAGATTCATAAGGATATGAGTTTTGAATTCTGGTGTCAAAAGAACTAGAGCTTGAGTTTCCAGTGTAAACAGTTGATAAAAAACAGTGTGGAGAGGTAGATCTGAAGCATAATCCAAAAGGCTTTGTGTTGCATATTAACAATGCTCTTAGCAAGATAATTGGGTTTGTTGCCCGTAATGAGAACACAAACTAACAGAGTGTCAGTTTATGCGGTGCTTTATTCAGGGCCCGGGGTCCCTGTGGACTCCTGTCCCAAGACAGGTACCCAAAGACCCACATTTTGAACGCATCTTTTATACTATTTTCCAAGCAAGGTTACATGATTGGTTTTACATTTCACAGGAGACATAGCAGTTAAACATCAACTTACATATCATTCAAATATTAATCCATTTACCTAACTGTAAACACCGTGTAATTAAATCCCACCACCAGATTACATCCTATCTCTAGTTGCAAATTTCTTTTGTTTGGTTCTGCCTGACTTATTGTTTCTTTTTGGTCAGCACAGCTTTAATGTCTAACCAGTCCCAACTTAGCTTCGGGCAAGCCCTGACTTGTCTCTGGCAGGGCCTTTTCAGGCTTATGCTCCAGGCAAACCTTGACCAAACTGCAACAACTCCCCCCTTTTGAGCATTCTTCAATCTTCAATTGCAAGGATGCTCAAATCTCTCTGTTGTCGTTTATGATTCTTCGGGAGGAGAATCACCGTCCGGAAGAAGGACTTCTTTTCGAGTCAGCGCCATCATAACTCGCCGAGTGTGTTGTCCTTCTTTTGCGATTATCCTTAAGAGACACTTAAATACTATTAAAGCAACAAGAATTATTATGCTAAACATTAAAACATATTGAATGATGGAAGACAGCCATCCTGACACATGAAGACCGAGGGAGCTGAATAACTCGCCGATCCAATTATGTTCTGCTTCTTGTTGTAATTTATGCATGTTTCCTTCAATTTGTTCTAATTGAGAAATATTATTTCCAATTTCCTGTGTGACATTTGGGATGTGGACACAGCAGTGCTCATCCCGTGCGTGCAGGTAACCGCAAACCCCATGTTGTTTCAATAAAATTAAATCTAATGCCATTGCCAAAAACCTGGCATTTCTTTACATCGTTCCTTAGTTTTCACCTTTGTTAGTAGACAGGCGAGTGTTAGATCAGTCGAAGTAGTTGTTACAAATTTACAATTCCATGTAGTATTTTCAAACATTTTAGGGACTTCTGGTGCTGGTATTACTCCTCATGGAATTGGATCTTCGTCTGATTGAGGCATCGGGAGGCATGCAGTAATTTTAGAGACATTTTGAACTCTCCCAAAATCTCTAATTAATTCAACTACTAAATTTTCTTGTGTGATTTTTCTATGTGGGAACTGCGGGATTTGTGCTGCATGAGTTTGTCGAGTCACTCGCTTAGTTTTTACATAGATAGGGGTAGGACCCTTTCATCTGGCAGACTGCATGTGAGGGGGTGGTACTTGCACTGTTGTGTTTTCATTGTGTGTAAATTGAGTGTCTGTATTTTGACATATCTATAATCAAAACTCATTCGAATCCATACTATGCAGGAGTATACACCATTTGCATCAGAGGTTACCTTGGGTACCTGCAGGACGGTATAGCCTTTTTTGCTGTGTCACATTTCATACTGTAGTCACACTATTCATCATAATGTGGTCCTGATCCATCCTCCGCCATCTAGCATTCACTTCTTCTAATCCAGCTCCCTGGTCGTCAGAGAAGAAACAGGTCAGATTGACAGCTGTACCTTCGGGTACTAAGAAAGAGGAATTAGAAACACTGACTTTAACAAATGCATTAGTAGTATTTATCAATAACAACAATATTATCGCCCGTGTTACAGTCCTTATTTGACCGGCCGGAACACCATTTTGGTCGGTGCAGTGGGCTCTACAGACCACAGCTTGGGAACTTTCTTGACCCTCGTGTAGTGAATCCAGTTGTCGATGCCCTCGACCTTGACTGCTGTGTAGGTTGTCATCAACACCTGGCGAGGCCCGTCCCATGATTCTCTCAGTGGTTCTGCTGACCAATTTTTCAGGTAGACCTGGTCTCCTGGAGAGATGTCATGCACTGGATTTTCCAGAGGCAGGGGTCGATTCCACTGTAAGGCTCCTCGGAGTGCTGTAAGGGTCTTATTTAGAGACAAAATATAGTTAAATACAACTTGGTCTCCCAGTACATGAGGATCACCCTGGTAGGTTGCTGCATGGTATGGTTTTCCATATAGGATCTCATATGGGCTCACTCCGATTCTTTCTCTGGGTTTAATTCTAATTCTTAACAGAGCAAGCGGCAATGCTTGGGGCCACTGGATTTTTGCTTCTTGACAAATTTTTTTAATTGATTTTTCAAAGTCTGATTCATTTTTCTCTGCCTGTCCACTAGATTGTGGTCTCCATGGAGTGTGGAGATTCCATGTTATTCTTAACATTGTGGCTAAACCCTGTACGACTCCTGCAATGAAATGTGGCCCTCTATCTGAGGACAATCCTAACGGTACTCCAAACCTCGGGATGATTTCTTTTAGGAGGGTTTTCACTACTTCTTTTGCTTGATTAGTTCTACATGGGAAAGCTTCTGGCCATCCTGAGAAAGTACACACATACACTAGTAAGTACTTGTATGTTTGAGCTTTTGGTAAATTCTGAGAAATCTACTTGCCAATAATCTCCTGGAAGTTGTCCAATTTGAAGTTTCCCCATTTGTACCTGTTTCCTAACTATAGGGTTATTCTTAATACAGGTCGGGCAGGTTGCATTCACCCTCTTTGCTAGTGTTAACATCTGATTTGAGAAAACCTTATGTTTTAGAAACTTTACCAAAGCCTCTGCACCCCAATGGCACTTACCATGTTCAATTTCAAGTACTGTTTTCATTATTCTGATTGGCAGTATTACCTGTCCAGTAGGGGTAATATACCATCCTTTCACATTTTTCTTTGCTTCCAACATCTGAGCCAATTTCTCATCCTCTGGTATATAATGGGGTTTTTCTTCCATGTGCACTGCTGCTGGATTATCACGAGTTGGTAACAAAGCCATTTGAGTCCAAGTTCCTGTAGCTACCCGCCGAGCTGCCTGATCTGCCAGTCTGTTCCCTTGGGACTCGGGTCCTGAATCAAGCCGGTGTCCTTTCACATGCATTATTGCTACTGCTGCTGGTTGATGTATGATTTCCAGGAGTTGTAGTATTTCGTCTCGGTGCTTTATGGCTGAGCCTTGGGAAGTAAGTAGCCCTCTTTCCTTCCACAGAGCCCCATGTACATGGACTACTCCAAAAGCATATTTAGAGTCAGTCCATATGTTCACCCTTTTTCCTTGACTTAGATTCAGGGCTCTCACTAGTGCCCAAATTTCAGCTTTCGGTGCGGATGTTCCTGGGGACAGTGGTTTTGCTTCTACAATCCCCTGTAAAGTAACCACCGCATACCCAGCATACCTGGTTCCGTTTTCCACAAAACTTGATCCATCTGTGAACAGTTCCCAATCTGGATTTTCCAGCGGTTCATCTTTCAAGTCCTTCCGGCTTGCATAGACATGCTCGATGGTTTCTATGCAGTCATGTTCCAGGACTCCCTCTTCCTGTGTGGACCTGAGAAACTCAGCTGGATTGAGATGGTTAGTGACCTGTAATTCAGTGTCATCCTGTTCTCTGAGCAGGGCCTGGTATTGCAACATCCTGCTAGAGGAGAGCCAATGCCCTCCTTTCTGTTCCAGAACAGCAATAACCATATGTGGTACATACACTGTGATGTGCCTTCCCAGTGTTAGTTTACGTGCTTCCTGAATTAGTGTCACTGTGGCTGCCACCGCCCTCAGGCAACCAGGCCATCCCCCACTTACAGTATCCAATCGTTTTGAGAAGTACCCGACGGGTCTCTTCCACGGTCCCAATCGTTGGGTAAGTACTCCCAGAGCCAATCGTTGTCTTTCACAGACATACAGCTGGAAATCTTTAGTTAAATCGGGCAGTCCCAGGGCAGGTGCTTCTCGCAAGGCTTTCTTCAGAGTTTGGAACGCCTTTTCCTGCGCTGGTTTCCAGATTAACTGTGGCTCCTTTACGGCTTCGTACAGTGGTCTAGCAAGGAGTCCGAAGTCAGGAATCCATAGGCGACACCAGCCAATCATCCCTAGAAAAGATCTCAATTCTTGATTATTCCGTGGGACTGGGATAGCACAGATGGCTTGTATTCTGTTTGTTCCCAGTCTCCGGACACCTTGAGAGATTTCACAGCCTAAGTAGATGACTTTCTGTTTAACTAGTTGGGCTTTTTCTTTGGAGACCCGATAACCCGCCTGACCTAACATGTTCAACAGGTCAACAGTCAGTTTGCAACATAATTCTCGTTGTTCAGTGCCCAGAAGAATGTCATCAACATATTGCAGTATTATGTAGGAGAAAGGAGAGTCCTTTACCTGAGTTGTCTTCCAATATTCGAGCTCCTTTGCCAATTGATTACCAAATATTGTAGGTGAGGATTTGAACCCTTGGGGTAGCCGCGTCCAGGTGAGTTGTCTTTTCCTTCCTGTGTCGGGGTCTTGCCACTCAAAGGCGAAGAGGTGCCAGCTTTCCGGTGCCAATCGGATGCAGAAGAAGGCATCTTTCAGATCTGTTACTGAAAACCACTGGAATTTCTCAGAAACAGATGTTAACAGGGTATAGGGATTTGCTACGAGAGGGTAAATGTCTTTAGTTAACAAATTGACTGCTCGTAGATCTTGTACCAATCTGTATTTTCCGTTAGGTTTTCTGACTGGAAAAATAGGTGTATTAAATTCTGATTCACATTCTTGTAATATTCCAAGAACTAGAAACTGTTTGATTAAAGGTGCTACCCCTCTTCTTGCTTCTAAACTGATTGGGTACTGTTTTACCTGTACTGGCTGTGCTCCTTCTTTGAGCTCTATGACTACTGGGGTTGCTGCTTTGGACAATCCTGGGGCCCCAGTTTCCCATACCCATGGGACCACCGCTTGTTCTATTTCATGAGGAATTGCTTCTGTTTCTATTTCATTTACCACAAATATCTGTGCCACATTTTCTTCTGGAATCTCTAATTTAACCCTACCATTTTCAAACACAATTGAGGCCTGTAGAGTTGATAACAAATCCCTTCCTAATAAACATTCCGGGCTATTTGGCATGTAAAGAAATTGGTGATCTAATTGCTTCCCTCTAAATTTAATATCCAGTGGACGCAAGAATGCCCGTTCCTCTGTACGGCCGGTAACACCCACGACACGGACAGTTGAATTACTCAAGGGACCCATTAATGTATTCATTGCGGAAAAGCTAGCTCTGGTATCCACCCGGAATTCCATAGGTTCTCCTTCTACCTCCAGGACAACCTTAAGATCCCGATCTAGTCAGCTTTGACTCTGGTAATCCTGCAACATAAATGCTTGGGCGACACCTTGCGGTGTCCCAGTATTTGCACCCTGCAGGTCTTCAACAAATGGGTTTACCCCTAATCCCGCACCCATAGGACATTCACTCTTCCAATGTCCCTGTCTTTTGCACAGCGCACACTGGTTCAACCCTAATTTTCCACGTCCTCCTTGAAATCCAAACCCTGTTTGGTTACCAAGACCGCGACCAACCCCCCCTTCCCCTAATCCCCCATCCCGTCACTCGGCGCTCGGAGCCATCGCTAGTCCTGCCGCGTTCCCCCCCCCCCCCCGCCCCAACTGCTTCGCGCAAAGGAGCCATTAATCTCGGAGGGGAGGGTGACACAGCCCTCCTTTGTTCCCGGTGTTTCCCCCGCTCCCCTTCCCCCCCCCCCCCCCCCGAGTTCTTCTCGCTAACAGTGTTTTATTAAGGCGCTCTTTTCTTCTTCATCCGTAGATGATTCTAATGGAGGCATGGGTGGGGAAAGTGCACGTGTCGGGGGTACGGGTAGGGAGGCTGCACGCACAGGGGTATGGGTGGAGATGGTGCAAGCACAGGCGGTGGGGGGTGGAGAAGCTGCAAGCACCAGGGGTGGGGGTGGGGGTCTGTACGCATTGGCGGCGCAGTATTTCACACATTCATTTTGTGATACCTTTAATGCCAGCATCCCAGATTCCTCCAGCCACTCAGGCTTACGTTTTTAAATAGTAAAACAAGTCTAAATATGGTATTTCCTCTAACTTATTATTGTCTCTCAGATATTGCATTAAAGAAGCCATTATTTTTGATGTTATCGTGCCGTTTCTCGCACCCCCACAGTATCATATTGCGGCCATACAATATTACAATAATTGATTAACCGTTTCTTACTCAGTTCTTGCCCAAAAGTTCCTTCTTTCCAGTGCTTTATTATACAACCGAGCGGAGAATTGTCAGAAATCTCAGAACACGATAACGTTTTAGAAGCTTTACACAGCATCATACCCACAGCAACACGAGACACGTACGTGAACTACAAATACCACAAGTAGTTACGAGACCGGATTTTACAACCTGCCAGCCGGAAAACGCCGACTTACCACAGCCTTTTGCGGCGTTTTTACGGCTAACTTGCCGAGCTCTGCTGTTTTACAACGAATGTCGGCTCCGCGGAGTTTCTGCTGCGCTTACGGCCAGCGCTATACGCGACCACAACCAATTTTCGCCGAACCCCGCTGCTCACGGCAAAATGCTGGCTCGGCGCCGCTTTTCACCACGTCCAACGAACTAACTACCACAACCAATTCCTGCCGAATTCCAGCCGGCGCCACTTTTCGCCACGTCCAACGAACTAACTACCACAACCAATCTTGCCGATTTCCCTCTTTCGACAAGTGCTAGCTCAGTGCAGCTTCGCTGCGCTTATGGCTAACAACATTTCCACAACCAATCTTGCCGATTTCCCTCTTTCGACAAGTGCTAGCTCAGTGCAGCTTCCGCTTGCGACTTTTGGCTAGCGCCTAGGCTTCCCAAATTCCTCTTTTTCGCCTAGCCCAGCGGGTATACACAGCCCCGTCTAACAGGTAGGCTTTTACCACCGATATTAGAATAAAGCACCTCTGGGCTTACCGCGTATGGTTGTCCGACGGGCGCGGGGTCGGTCACGGGTAGATATTCTCCCCAGAAATCACCTGGCTGCCGGCGTGGAGTAGATCGGCTCGTGAATCGCCCCAGCGACCCTCGGAGTCCCTTCGTGGTCGCCAGAAAACTGTTGCCCGTAATGAGAACACAAACTAACAGAGTGTCAGTTTATGCGGTGCTTTATTCAGGGCCCGGGGTCCCTGTGGACTCCTGTCCCAAGACAGGTACCCAAAGACCCACATTTTGAACGCATCTTTTATACTATTTTCCAAGCAAGGTTACATGATTGGTTTTACATTTCACAGGAGACATAGCAGTTAAACATCAACTTACATATCATTCAAATATTAATCCATTTACCTAACTGTAAACACCGTGTAATTAAATCCCACCACCAGATTACATCCTATCTCTAGTTGCAAATTTCTTTTGTTTGGTTCTGCCTGACTTATTGTTTCTTTTTGGTCAGCACAGCTTTAATGTCTAACCAGTCCCAACTTAGCTTCGGGCAAGCCCTGACTTGTCTCTGGCAGGGCCTTTTCAGGCTTATGCTCCAGGCAAACCTTGACCAAACTGCAACAGGTTCATTTCTATCTTACTAAACCTGCAAAGCTACTTACTCAATTCTATGGTCTTAATCTTCATTCCTCTTTCAACAGATACATCTTCTAAATTTATTGGGGTACTTTTAGTTTATTATTTTAGGGGGGGAGAGGGCGTTAAGGAGAGTGAAGAGGTGCCACTGACCACTCCATATTTTTCCTCACAAACTTTTCGGAAGTCCTTGTTTGCTGGTCTATTTACAAAGGTTATCACTCTCTTTGAACCTCTTTTGTAGGGAATCCACTTTATGCCTTTCTCTGACAGGTGTCACTTACTTTAAAAGCTAAAAGAATATAGCAATTCATAATGCCTTGCACCATTTGGGCTCCTTGTCACAAAGAAGAAAAGCAGTCTCGGTGTCTGTGCAGTCCACCATCCACACCAAGACTGTATCTAACCTGGCAATCTCCTGAGTTGCTTCATTAACCTTCCCCATTGGGAACATCTTTGCTCTTGCTTTTTCTTGCTTCCTATCTGTTTATAAGTAGTGTCAGATACTGTTCTTTTACTTATGTCCAGATGGGAAGCAACTGTTTGAAATGGTAAAAATAGGGATTTTTCAGGGTATATTTCCAAATGGAACGCTATTACAGGTTTTTCCAGTTGTTTCAATATATAATCACTTCTATTTAACCCTAGTGTTTCAAGGACTTTTAAGTATATGCACTCATAGAAATGTAGGAATTTAAAACAAATTTTCTTCTTTTTCCTAGAAGGGAATTAAAAAATATACCGTTAGAAACCCCAAACGGTATTTTCCAATATATCTTCCTTCTTAAGTAGAATACGGGGGGGGGGACAAAAAAAAAAAAGGTATATTGGCAGGTTACAGTATCACTTCCCTAAAGTGCCCAAGGCAGCAAGCTAACGTAAGGTTTAATCACTGGTATGTAACACAGTCTTGATGACAATGAAAACCTTGAACTCTATCCCACATTCATGCCTAATTGTGCAGAGTACCTCGTGTAAGATAGATGCAGTCAGGGAGCTGAAGTGGATTATTGTTGCTTCCTTTTGCTTGCTTTTGAGATGTACCCGACTCTCATCAAGGGTAGCCACACATGTAAATGAAAAAATTAAAAAAGTGTTTTGAAGGGATTTCTCACATAGACATGTTAAATGTTTTTGATCCATTTGAAATAACTGCCTGAATGTAAAGATCTCAACTGAAATGAATTCAGAAAACCTACAAATATGTTGCTGGATCAGCCTGTTTTTAAGTATGGGAAAGCATTCTGTCATAATAACTGTAATTCCAATAATAAGTGTTTTGGGTTGTTTGGTTTTCCCCCTTGAAGCAGCTTAACACTATTCTAGTTTTCTACAGATTTTTATCCTTGTGCTTGTGTCCTCTCTTCTATGTGACCTTCATTTCCCCTAAGACATCCTTTCCCATACTGTAATCAAGGAATTAAGAGGAGGGCAGGAAAACAAACAAAAAGAGGGATTTATGCTTAAGTATGTTTATCAGTGTGTGTTGTTGTTTATGGTGCATAGTAGAAGTTAGGATGCTGAACGTAAACACCTGTCCTGTAGCAAATGTCTCTGATCCTTTTCTGAGCATAGGCATTTTCTTAGTGCAACTGAAAGGATGAAGAATAAATTTTGTGTAAAATCCTTTATACATACTCTGAGAGATCTTTTAATGATGCAGCAAATGGTCAATAACTGTAGTCAGATGAGGTTCAAATGCTTGAGCAGAGAAGACTTGGAAAAGAAATAATAAAAATAGAAGATCGAGGCCATTTCCCCAGTAAATTATCAAGTTAAATTAAATTAAAATAAAATACTGTTAACAGAACTTTATGTAGCCCATTAAAATTGTTAAATTATTGTTGTGTTACTTCCTAACACTATAATACCTTATTAGAGGTGATACCAGATCAAGGTGGAATTTCTTTTAGCAAGTGGCAATGTAATCTTTTTATAAAATGGTATATTGTTATGGTTGTTAATTTGGCTTCCAGGTCATACATCATACGTATAGAATTTAACTCTTACACTTAACACTTCAGTAGTTTCACAACACTTTTTTTTTTTTATTTATGTGTAAAATAACGCATGTAAAGGGAAAAGAATGCAAGTAAGAGAGATGAGGATGTTTCTAAAATAGAGTTTATTTAAAATATAACACATGTTTATTAAAAAAAATTATTTTTATCAAAATATGAAATTGTAAAGTAAAAAAAATGTAGAGATGTAAGTTTTTGTTTTGTGTTTTTTTTTTTTTTTATTGGGTTTATTTTTTTAATAAGAGATAAAAGAAAATTTAAAGTATTTGCAATGACATTGATTTTTTTGGTCAGTAGGTCATAGTTAAATGTCATTTCCTGGCATTGACTACCAAGCCCTAGAAAAATTTTGCCATCATGTTCAGATGATGAAGTAAGGCCAAAAAAACCCCACAGCTATAATAAGGACTTGCATGCAAAGTAATCAGGATTCATACTACAGTCTATAGGCAGTACCTTTCCTTTAAATGGATGCAGAAACTAAAAGTATGGCCGAAATATAGCTCCAGTGGAGAAGGCACTCTCCTCATTATTTTGTTGAATGAAGGAGGCTAAACAGTCATTTTACACTGTAAACACAATGACAGAAAAAGTTAAGACTGTTGGAGTGTAATTATGCCCAGAGTCTATCCACTACTGTATTTCCTCTTAAACAAAAACAGTCTTAACAGTCTCTGTGGTTTAGCTGTACTAAAACATTTACATGCCAGTAGAATAAATCCATCTGGCTTTTATATACATATATATGCAAGTATGTATATATGCTTTATGTGTAAGCATATATACATTTACACTGGGAGTTTTTTGTTGTTGAGTCCTAATTTCCTAGAAATAAGTTTTCAGCTATGTCCAAATGGCTTAGAAATATGCTTTTTTTGAAGCAAGGAAAAATAGGAACAGTTACAGCATAAAAATATTTAAAGCATGAGGAGGCCAAGAGTGCATATTCAGAAATGCAGGATATTTTGGGAAATGTACATTCTTAAATATGGCATGGGTGATGCACCATAGATGCACTATGCTTTGCTTCTGTACCCAAGTTTCCCTTTCCTAGATTAATGGAAAAACTCTCCTATTATGTACTGGAGGTTAATTTCATTGCCTGAGATGTGCTCTTGACTGAATAAGCATAACTAACAACTTCTTGCACTAGACATCAGTCTAGTAAACCAGTAAACTAAATCAGCAAGTAAACCAAAGAAAATCCAGCATTGCTGGAAACCATTAGTGCACAGTAAGCATAAATTACAGAAGAGTTGGAAGGAAAAGTATTCCAAATGCAATCAAGTGATTTCAGGGATGTTGCTGAAAGTATTCCTCTGCCTAAAACTTCCAGCATTCAATAGTAGTTATGAATTAGAAATACGAACTCATGAAACATTAGAAATACCGAGTCAAAGTTCTGACCAAAAACAGCTGCCCAAAAATAAGGGAAAAGTAGTTGAAAGTTAATTGTTAGTATAAAGGTTACTGGACTATCTATCAGGAAGATAATTCAATAGAGAAAAGTCTTAAGGTGGTCAAAAGTGAATGTGATGTCAGGAGCTAAAGAAAACTACTTACAAAGTGTAAATGTCAAAGAAATTTTTTCTGTTTTGCTACTGAAAAAGCAAAACCTGAGGAAAAGCTTACAATGTTAGAGCAAATTATGAAATACTTAAGTAATAATTCAGTGTATTTCCGTGTTTGTACTTAGAAGTATGAACAAAAGGTAGTGGTTAATGGATTTGATGAACAAACAAAAATCATGTGAAAATACTTGTGATTTAGGAGAATAGTATAAAGTCTTACAAACACTGTTGCTGTTTGACTGGTTTTTGAAGGTTAAAGAACCATCTCTAAATCTCAACACTCCTGTATATCCTGTATAGTAAGTTCATTATTATCAATTACTCATCAATTATTATGAATTTAGTTATTTCATACTGTGAGATACCCCTCAGGTGTGAAAGAATGCCCTGAAGACACGACAGTGCTCTATTAGCTTACTTAGTACCATTTTCAGACAATAAGAGTGCATGCCTGTCTCTGTTGAGGATGCCTGGATGATGGTATGCAATCATCTCATCTGGAGTAGATATTTGTCAGACATTCTAAGTGGGCTCAAACATATATAAAAAGTTTAAGTTAAGCATTTTTTAAATTTGGACTGCTTGAGCAATCAGTAGGATACTCTGTAATATCTTGCTGATGTAGAAACAAATTTTGAATGGTCTCTATCACTAGTAACAGTGCTGTGGGGCTGGACACTTCTGCAATATATCCTAAAGGTTGTCTTACTTCCAAAATACTTCTGAATTTTAGGGCATTTAGGTCTCATATGAACCAGATTGCTCATATATGCAATGTAAAGCACCATCTAAAAGTCATTGGTTCTATTCACTGCAGGAGGAAAATAAATCCAAAGTTGATTAAATGATTGATATTCTATGTGATTTAACTTTCCCTACTTCCAGTTCTGCTGCAGCTTTTGTTGTGGTTGCATTTAATTGCTGTCCTTGTACTTGGTTCTTGTTTTAGGAATGAGAAACAGTACTGTTATATGCCAGATGGTATACAAATAGTTCATGAGGCTTACTGGGATTATGAAAGTTGAAATAGTACATTCACATATAAAATTATCTTTGTATACATTTTTAATGAGAGTATCTGGGTGAAGGGGATATGACTCTTCTTACACTGGTATTCAGAATGATCAGATGGCACAAAGAGCTAAGAAATGAACTTTTCTCCCCTCAACCTGAGGATTCTCTTTGCAATAGAATGAAATTAAATGCTGTCTTCTAGTTAAACTGTACACTTTTTATAAATAAGTTAGCATTGGAGACATAACCTCAATCTATAAAACATGACTGAGAAAATAGCAAAGAATAGAAAGCAGACAGACAGTAGTCAGAGAAAAGTCGATCAATTTGAAACAGACTGAGCAGTAGTTTGCAATGTTAGACAGCTTGTGACCTTTTAATATCTTTTGCTTGTCATGCCTTGAACAATTAAAAGGAAATGCCATCATTTGTTATGACAAAAAGGATACTATACAGAAATTGATTAGGTTTTGATGATATGGGTTTTTTAAAAAAATCTTTAAAATTAATGTCTTTTTCTTTAAGTTCAGTGCTACTTAGTGATGTGCTTTTTTGAGTTATTAAGTAATGCTGCTAAATCACATGCCATAGAAGAGCAAAAGATAATAATCTAATGAGAATTAGTTTTGATTATTTGAATTTTTTGTTATAAATCCTCAAGCCAAGGATGGAGTAGTGTCATTCTCTTTTTTTATTACTCTAGTAAAAATGAATAAAAACTAAAGTTAAAATTTTAATACCTAAAAAAGTAATTATAAATTCTGATAGATGACATATACATAACAGTAAGTTTTGAGCAGTTTAATAGATAGTTTCAGTCCCTTTTTTATGAGTGAAATGTCATCATAAAGCATTGATATTGTGTATCAATAAAGCATCAATTAGATCTCATGATGGTAGTTGTGTATGACTATATAGTAGATTAGTAATGAGATATAACTATTATATATGAAGCTATTTGATTAATTAACTGTTAATAAGAAGAATATCATAGTCAAGATTTGTCTTCAAAAATCCATCCTCTGTCAGCAGACTTATTTGGAAAATGAAAGACTGACCTAGCCAAATGAAGAGACATTAAAATTTTTTGAATTAGTCTTCCCAGTCAGTGAAGGCAAGTTTTACAGAGCATTTTAGGGTGCCTTCTACCTTTGCCTGAATTCTTCCTGACCCTAAAACATTATTTGAGATTGCTGTTTCACTGCCTCTTATATATATTATGAAAACAAAGAAGAAAACATAACAGAAACTATAGTGTCAACAAACTATTAATGATACACACTTGATCCTTCCATCTTACTAACCATTAAAATGTAGGTACAAAATATTTGTGGTGTTCTGTATTTCAGGAGCACTAGAGAAAATGCATGGAGCGGGTGACAAAACAGGCACATAGTTTATGACATAGAACTCAGGACCAAAGTTAATTAAACTCTTTGCTTCTGTGCTTGGCATGGTCGAGTAGAGAATGGAGAAAATAACTTCACTTTTAAAGTTATAGAAAAATTCATGAGATTTAAGGAAGTAAAATTGAGAATTAAGGTCTTGAACGCTATTTAAAAATATATTTCCTTTTGGCCAAGCTTACAATTCAGTATTCAGGCAACCATAAAAATTCTGTTTCAAAAATTGCCCATTATTTTCATACTTCTTTTGTTGTTGTTGATATTTTTTTCCCTAAATACTAGGCTTTTCAGGCATTTTTTATGAATTTTAGTACATATATGTGGATTTACAACCACTGTGACAACACACGATACAGAGTGACATGGATTTAAGGAGGAAATATGTCTTCCTATTACAGAAATATCAAATCTTCCTTATGTCCGATGGTTTATTTTAGGCAAGAGACTTGGACAATGTTAGAGCAAAGAAGTAAGTATTGTTCCTTAAAACTAATGTACTGAAACATGTTAAAATTACTTCATATCATACTATCTGGAGTGGTTTTGGAACTTGTTCAAGTGTTAAATCTCTCCTTGAAGAAAGCTTAAATAGACAAGGAGAAAAGGTTTTTATTTTTCTTTGTAAAACTGCTGTTGCTCACTCTCTATTGAAGTACCCCATAATGCCTAGTGTAGTCTAGAACTGGAAATACACCTGGGGACTGAAAATTCACCTGGGAAACTGAAAACCCAAGAGCTGTCTACTCTGCTGTATTTGTATAAAGAAAATCCTGTCTCTGTCAAGAAAATGTCAGCTCCACGTAGAGTAGAAATTAAATTTATTAATATTTTCACTATTTAAAAAAGTGGATCTGTGAGAGGAAGCAAAATTTTGAGTAGGAAAATAAGAGCATAGGAATGTAAAATCCTGCTACAACATTATCTATTATAGTCTAAGGCATATGAATATTTAAAATGTCTATATGAAAGGCTTCTAAACAATAGAAGTACCTTTCCTATTGTTCTTTCCTTTAATTGAAAATGTTAATTATTACCCATATCAATGCAGCTTCCATTTATATTCATTAGGGATTTCTTTCTGCTCATGCCTACTTATGCCTAGTGATATCACGGTAATTTTCTCATCCTTGGTGTTAGTCCTTGCCTGACAGCTTTCCTTCCCACTCTTGGTGGCTTTTTCTTCCTCCTTACCTGCAGGTGTCATTCCCAGGTGTGAAAAGAATTGAATGATCCTCTGAGAACACAGTATGTCCGTAGCTGCACCAGGATGCTGGTGATTAGTACACACACACACACTTATATATTTCTATGAATGATTTCCCATTTTGATTAGAGATCTACTTTCCTCATTTGACCTTTCTTACATACAGAGTGTTCACTCTAATTCATATGGCTACTGAGATCACCTTCCATATTTGCTGATGCAGAAACACCAGATTTTACTTTGAATCCTTTTTCTGGTTTCCATTATTTGATTTAAATTTCTTGGGTTTTGCAAAGTTTTGATGTCTTTTATTTATCCCCCTTTCTGCTATATTTCATGCTGTTCTCTGCACAACCTACCTAGGATTTTTTAGAGACGGGGAAATCCACCTAGTGTGGTCCTCTTATCATTAGGCACCATGTAACAAACACTAGTGAAAAATTCCTTCCAGATGATTAATTCTTTTAAATATTCCTGTATCTGCTTAATGCAACAGCAATGTTCATCCTGGCAAGGATGTCCAAACTGGCAAGTGGACTTCTTGTGAACAAAGCCCCATCCATAGGGGTAATTAAAAAAGGCTACCACCAATAGTAATCATCTGTCATTGACAAATATATGGATAATTTGAATACAGGGAATTCTTATGAAGTAGACTGGGAAGTCTGTTCTGTATGTGCTTGCATTGGCTCACAGATCATAGGTGAAGCACTCCTCGCTGAAGAGAACTGTGTTGTAGTTTAAATTATTTTAAAGAGAATATATATTTATTGAATTTAGACAAGAAGCATTGTAGATATTGTTTAAATTACTTCATGTAATCATAAGAAAAATATGTAGTTTTATCTTCTAGCTTACCAGATGTATTTATCCAAGAAAAGCAAAGTAGTTTGCAGGCGCAAAGTTTACACTCTTTGTCTCATTCTGTGAATAGAGACCACTTCTGGGAAACAGTTTCTAGTGCATCAAATGTTGAAAACTGCTGGAGTAGGTGCTTGCACATGAATTAAACACAAATAACCTGGTATTTGACATCTATTCTGTTTAATTTTCTGTAACTTTGATTGAAGCTACAGCTAACAGTCTGTCAGAAATACATTTCCTAGTTTGTTGAAGTATCCTGACAAAATCCAGTCATAAAACTTGTTGAAATTCTCCAAAGTGAAATTATTTATTAGTATTAGTATTGTTATTTATTTATTATTTTAAAATATGTTAGTTTAAAAAAATCATATGAGCATAGGAAAGGATCTGCTATAGACATCTTAGGTGGTGTTATCCATCTGTGTGCCATTTGGTGCTAGCAACCACATTTGTGTAAGGACTTAGAGAAATGAAAGCTCTGCCTCTCCAAGTCAGATTTTTTAGACCTGCTAAGTCTATTTGAAGTTTGTGTTAGAATTTGCCCCCTGTTGCTGGGGCCAGAAGCCTCATCCCAACTTCTTTCAAAATTTTAGTCACAGATATTTGATAATTATTGAAATTTTGATCATATCTTTGTCTTTTTTTTAACTGGCATTTGATTTATTCAATTCTTTTAGAAACAGTAATCAAAAGTTTTCTTTCTTCTCTGTGTTATGTGTACTGAGCACATCTGTTCTTCTCTGGTAAGACAGACTTTCTGTTTCCCTGCTTCATCTGAGTATATTTTCTGTATACCCCTTTCATTTTTCAGGGCAATAAAGATGAATTGCCCATACAATGAACAGGGAAATTTTCCAATGCCTTATAAAATGGTATTAATATTCGCTTATCCTGTTGGAGGAAAAAAAAAAAAAAGAAACACATGAAGATCAAGTTTATCTTTCCTATTGCAGTATAGCAGGGTCTCAACAATATGTGCCTGTACTGCATAGAACAGAATAAGACCAATTTAAGCATGGCTGTAATTAATCACATGAAAGATGCCTCTATTGTGTCTCTGATATTTTTCATAAAGAAAAGCCCAAGGAAAAATAAAATTGATGGGAATGTATATAATGCTTCCATGTGAAACACTTCTGTCTTCTAATTAGTTTCAACTCAAAGACTTCTTGAGTCAATGTGTGGTATTGTGTTTTTAGTAACCCCCAGTGGATCCTTTCCTATGTGCTTTTGCAGTTTCCATTATTAATCCCACACAGGCCTAGAGTACCCATGAGTTTTGTGGCAATAAATTTTATAAGTTGCTGTCCCTTTGCTGAGTTTCATTTTTTTTTTAAAAGTTTTGAACCTACTTTCATCTGATGTCCAATTTATTTTAGCCAGAGTGTGAAAAGTTGATCCCTCTTATGCTTTCTCCACATTCCTTGTGATTTTGTAGTTCTTCATATTGCAATGAAGTAATTAATTTTCCAAATCAAAGGCGTGCAGTTGTTCCTCACAGAGAAGTTTCAGTTCCTATCTCTTTAATATCCTTTTTGAGATGAGGGTTTATGTTCAAACTGTAGTTGGACTATTGTTTCCAGTGACCTAACTGTATTTTCTGTACTCCTGTACTAGCATTTAATTTACTTCTTAACTGCTACTGAGCACTGATTTCAATGTTCCTTGGAACTACCCATTATAATCCTAAGGTCTCTCTTCTGAATAGTAATGGTTAGCTCAGAGCTCATCATTTTTATGTGAAATTAGGATATTCTTTTCCCCATGTGGCACTTTACATTTATCTACACTTAATTTCAGTCATTTAGGCTCATAAGACATATTCTACTGCAGTTCTTCACAGTGCTCTCTCACCCTTACCACTCACTCTAAATAATTTAGTATCATCAGCAAACCTTCCCATCTCTCTCCTTACCATCCTTCCCATATAGTTTATGAGTATGCTGAACACTGCAAATACCAACACAATTCCACCAGAGATTTGCCCTGTCAGAATTCAACATGGTCTGATGCTTCTCATTTAACCATTTAAGGATTTTCTTCACACTATAACTGTTTCATCACCTGAAAAGTCTTCGATGAGGGATAATTTCCAGTCTTATGGAAAACTCAGTTAATTATATTAATCAGAACTCCTTTATCCATATGCATATTTGCTCTTTCAGTAAACTTCAGTGGGTTGGTCATGAAGGATTTGTTTGTAAAAGCCAAGCTTACTCTTCTCAGTAAGATCATAGTTACTCAGGTGTCTGCAGTAATTCTATTCTTTATTCTAGTTTATAAGACTGCCTGACACAGAGAGGAGCTTACTTACCGATCTGTTTTTTACCTGGCTCTCCGGGGGACGATTTTTAAGAATTGTCACCCTCCTATAATGAGGCAATCACAGTTTTATGTGAGAAATTATTCACTATTGTTCATAGTTTAGCTGTTTCATCCCCAAGTTGCTTTAGAACCTGTGACTGAATACTATCTGACCTCTGTGATTTATTACTTTTCATTTTAACCGTTGTTCCAAATCTGCTTCAAACTGAATCCACGACAAAATCCCTTATAAAGAAATAATGCACGAGAGAGATCACCCCAGTTTATCCACAGAATTCAAAGAATGAATTTAACTTCTCTGCTGTAAATGTCCTTTATATTCTGTTTATTTATCTGTTGGTATTGCAAAGTGCCTGGCAGTCTGTGTTCTTTTGACATATTTGAAGAAGTATTTATTACTCATTTTGGTATCTGATAATAGGGTCCATATAGCTCACTTTTCTGTGTTCTGATCAAGTATGATCAGTCCTGCTGCTTAAGGAGAGGATAATTTGACCTTTATTGAAATATAAGCAAGGATTGCACAGATTTTCACTAGCAGAGAAACTTTTTGTTATTGTTAGAACCATTTCTGTTTGGGAAAATGCTTGTGAAAACCTTTTAAAAAATCACACAAAAATGGAATATTTATTACTTTCTTTTTAAAAACTCCATTATTTCTAATAAGTAAAATAGAAGAATTTTTGAAAATGTACTATTTCTTCACTATACAAACTTAAGAAAATTCTGGATGAGGCATGCAAGGTTTCACTGATGAAAAGCACTAGTGTGCATTCTGAGAATGTCTTATCCTATTGAGCAGGCAGTACTTTAAGTTTTTGCTATTTCTGAAACATAAAATCAAATTGAAATAAACTAGAGACTTAATCAGACCCAGCAACTACTCAATGCATCCACTAATTTCCAGATTTCTGCTGTTCTCAGGCCTTTGTCAGCAGAAGTTGACAGAAATGTGGGTGTATTTGCTGGCTCTATAATTGCAAATTACAATTATTTTACTTTTGCTGTTCTTTCTTCTTCCCTTCCCCACTGAGTTCTGTTTCTTTTTTTTAGCTTTTGAGAGCTCAATACTGTCATCACCACAATACTTAGTGTTTGACTCTTTCTACTTTTATGACTTCTATGATCTTTTGAAATGGATCGGTACACTTACAGTCTGAGAAGAAATATTTGTTTTAAATTCATAATTTAGGTAGAAATATGAATAGTGTAGATGTCTTAGGATGTCTAAATTGAAAAACTTTCCCCTGAATAGAAATGCAGGACCTCAGTTGGGCCTAGAACAGGTCAGGTCAGTTGCTCAAATATTTCAATCACTATGTTAAGATATATGTCAAAGGCAAGTATATAGTGACAGCTCCACACAACAGTTTTCCAGCATAGCCTAAGGGTTTAATGCTACTTTCAGAGATACAGCATTGTATAGCTGTGATTAGAACTAACTTCTTATATATTCCCATCATTTACTGCTATAGCTCTTTTTCCCTTAACGCAAAAAATACGTGAAAAGTCAGCCCTCAGCATTCTAAATTACAATGATCTGTAAAGAAAGCAGAGCTGACTTACTGATTGACCTGTTGGAGCAAAAGATAAAGTACTCAGTATTCTTGCAGAGAAAAGTTCCAAAAGGCTTCCTCCTAGGAGCACCTCTCATGAGTAAGCAAATCACCTAAACACTGACAGTGACTTAGATGTCTAGGTATTCTGCTGAGATACACTGGGGTTATTTGGAAGTAGAGCCAAAAACCTGAGCTACAGATGTAAAATATAAATGAACATTCAGAAACTTTTCTTTCTATTCTTATGCTGACACCTAACTTAGATAAATTGTGATTTAATAGCCATCTTTTATCCTGTATGAAAAAGTAGTACGAAGATGCACTGTTTTAAAACAGGGTTTTGTTAACTATGGATTAAATAAGGAATAATAAGTGCCTGGTATGTGGTGGTTCTAGATTTCGTAAACATAGAACTCCAGTGACAGTCTTAAAAAAAAAAAATAAAAAAATTAATCTATCTCTCTGTATTAATTTGAGAAGTGACACTTTTTCTTTTTTTTCTGTTTACAGTACCACTCCATAGATCCAGGTTAATACCTGAAACTGAAGGCCTTTGTGCTAGATTTTGGAATCACGAATTGAATGCAAAGTGATTTGAGCCACAGTATTTCACTCAATTATTGAGTCTAAACATGGTAATGAATTTGCTGACCCAGACAAATCATGCCAGCATAAATGCAATCTAATAGGATTTTGGTATGTTTTATTCCCAAGCATTAGTCTTCTGAAATAACTGAACCCAAAGGCAAAATTACTGGACCTTCCTTGAATGTGTAACTTGAATGTGTAACTGAAGAAATATATAAGAATTTATCTAATTTATATAATATATAATCTAATATATATTTATATAATATATAAGAATTTGCATATGAACCTTGTACTCTACATGTTTCTATGGCATAGAATGCCTAGAATACATCTATTTGTACAAGCAATCATTACCAAAACAGGTAGACCTTTATCTAAAATTCTTATCTGAACTAATATTCTAGTACTAGAAGATAAGTAGAGAGCTCTAGGGTATAATTAATCTCATAAACATCCATTTCCTGAATGTAGGGACCCAGCACCAGCTGAGACACCTCAGGCACGCTGCCTGGCCCCAAGCTGTTAGCTAGTATCAGATCTGCTGTGTCACATCTGCTGAGCTGGTTGGGTGTGTCTTGGTATTGGAGCATGTCTGTCATGAGACACTTGAACTTAGCACCTAAATTAAGCTTTTGAATAATTGAAACATAGAATGTTAAGGGAATGGACTTTGAAGATCATTCAGTTCCAACCCCCTCTGCCATGTGCAGAGACACTTCCCATTAGGCCAGGTTGCTCATGGCCTTATCCAACCTGGCCTTGAACACTGCCAGTGTTGGGGCATCCACTACCTGTCTGGGCAACCTGTTCCAGTGTCTAACCACTTTCACAGTAAAAATTTCTTCCTAATATCTGACCTAAATTTCTCCTCTTTCAGTTTTTACCCATTACTCTCTGTCCTATCACTACAGTTCCTGACAAACAGTCCCTCTTGGGCTTCTCTGTAGGCCCCCTTCAGATACTGGAAGGTTGCTATGGGGTCTCCATGCAGCATTTTCTTCTCCAGGCTGAACAGCCTCAAGTTTCTCAGCATCTCTTCATAGGGGAGGTGCTCCAGTCCCTTTATCACTTCGTGGCACTCCTCTGGACTTGCTCCAACTTTTCCACATCCTTCATATATTGGGAACACTAGAACTATACTCAGTACTCCAGGTGAGGTCTTACAAGAGCAGAGTAGAGGGGGAGAATCCCCTCCCTTGACCTTCTGGCCGTGCTGTTTTTGATGCAGCCCAAGATTTGGTTGGCTTTCTGGGCTGCGAGTGCACATTGCTGGCTCATGGTGAGTTTTTCATCAACCATCACCCTCAAGTCTCTCTCTGCAGGCCGTCTGTCAGTCACTTCTCCACCCGACATGTAGATGTGCTTGGGATTGCTGGGACCCACGTGTAGGACCTTGTACTTCACTTAGTTGAACTTAATGAGGCTTCCACTGGCCCACCTCTCAAGCCTGTCTAGGTCCCTCTGGATGGCATCCCTTCCCTCTAGCATGTTGTGATTCATTGCTCCTAAGCTTGGAGGAGGTGATCCTTGAAATTCAGCTACCATTCCTGGGCCCCTTTGCCTTCCAGGGCTCTATTCCATGGGTCTCTACTGAGTAGATCCTTGAAGAGGCCAACATGTGGTCTCATGAGGTCCAGGACAGTGAGCTTGCTGCATGCCCTCCTCACTGCCCTGATGATCTCAAAATTTCTCATCTCATGGTAACTGCAGGTTTGGCTGCCTTGGAGCACTACATACCCCACCAGTTCCTCTGTGTTGGTGAGCACAAGGCCCAGTATGGCATCTCTTCTTGTTGGTTCTTCAATCACTTATGTAAGAAAGTTCTTGTTGACCATTCACGGAAGCTCCAGGACAGCTTGTGCCCTGTTGTGTTGTCCCTCCTACAGGGTGATTTAAATACCCCAGGAGGACCAGGTCTTGAGAGCATGGGACCACTCCTATCTGCCTATAGAAGGTTTAATCCACAACATCCTCTTGATCAGGTGGCCTGTAACAGACCCCCCCTCTGTCACATAGTCTGCATATAGTCTCAACTATAATATCCCTTGTTCATGCCCTCCTTTAATCTTCACCCACAAGCTCTCAGCTGGCTCCTCATCCTCCCTCAGGCAGAGTTCCATACTCTCCAGCTGGTTATTGACATAGAGGTCTACACCCTCTCCTCACCTCCCTAGTCTGTCTTTCCTAAAAAGCATAAGATGTTCCATTCCAGAGTTCCAGTCATAGGAGCCATTCTGCAATGCCTCTGTGATGCTGATAATATTATATCCATGCAGGTGTGCACACATTCCTAGTTCCTCTTCTTTGTTCCCCATACTATACGTGTTCATGTAGAGCTATCTGAGCTGGGCACCAGATAAAGCCAACTCGCTGGCTGGAGTATCTGAAATGCCTTTGCGCTGTTGGAGGCATCCATTGCAGGTATTGGCACTCAACTGGCAGGATTGTGATGGCTAGGTGCCCCTCTCCCCCAAAAAATCCAGTTTAAAGCCCTCTTCACCAGTCTGGCAAGTCCCTGACCAAAGATAGTTTTCCTCTTCTTTATCAAATGGACCACACAGCCCCCATTAAACCAGGCTTGGCAAATTGAGTTGAAACCATAGCTGGTTCTCTTCTGGTTTGATGAGTGATGACTCACTCTCTGAGTTCTGCATCCTACCTTTGTGACCTGCCTGCATGAACTGCCAGGCAAACTGCCGTGCCATGCCCTTCTGACATGCCATGCCCTGTTTGCCCATGCTTTTTGCCGTTGTCCTGGTCGTTTGCAAACCCTGGAGCTTTTTAAATATCCCTCAGATGATCCTGACAATGCCCCCTCTTCTCCTGATTGGCGGCCAGGTACTGACAGAGCTTTGGGCTGCTGGTCAGGTGTCCTGAGCTCTGGAATTGCCTTGTACAGCACAATCCAACATTCACACCCTGCCTTACCTCAGTCACCGCTGCTGTCACCTCACCAACCGACTCTTGAAGTTGAACATTTTACCCTAACTCAGAGGAATATTTCATTTCAGGATGGTATTTATGTTTTAGTCATTTAAAATAGTGCTACAGAAGTGTGTGCATGATGTGATTAAGATATGCTTAATGTTCTGTAATGAATTTGTACTTTTGTGTCTTATTTATTCTATTTTCATCTCCTGTCTTTAAGATAAACCTTTGATGTTAAACAGAGAGGCAGTGCCCCCTCCCTTGCAAAGGCACAATGCCCTGAGAACTACTTGCCAAAATACCTCTTTAGCATTGTAAGCTGTAACATCCCATCTTCAGGGGCTGGTTCTTATTACTCAGACCCAGATCGGTGAGGGAAGGATATACCATTCTTTCTGTACTGGCAGACCCAGGCATAATGGATTAGCCCTGTTACTGCAGATAGGATGGGCTTGATTGTCCATCTGCAGCCCAGGGGGAGATTTTAGCTCTTCTGTGAAATGCTCTCTACTCCTCCTTCTCAACACTTAACGCTGTTTGCCTTCCCAGTGTGGCTCAAAACACAAATTATGCCAGGACTGTGCCAAGCTATTGTAAGAAAGAAGCTGTTGGGATACTTAATTGCCTTCAGCCCCCTCTCTGCCTTCTACATCAGGAGTTGATTTCCTATGTGTTGCTATGACAGGGAGCTTCCTGTCATAGCTTCCTCAAGTGTTGTAATTCCAATAAGAACATCAGTACTTTAGATACACAATGTAAAGCTGTTTAAAAGCCCAGCATAGTCATCTGCTGCTTGAGATAGATGGCTTGCAAAACATAAATTCACTAGCGTCTCTAAATATGTTCTCTAATTTTTCACTCCCCGCGTTTCTGAGGGATGGAGGATGTAAATCATTTTGCATACATCAATACAGATGCAATTCACCTTAGTACTGGCATGTAGTCTAATTGGCTTTAAAATGGAATTTTGTTTTTTGAGTGCTAATTTTCAGGTAATGACTTTCTAATTGATTTTCTTTTTATGAAGGACCATTGATTCACTCCCTTCAATGAAATTCAGTTGGCTTCCCAAGGGAATTTATGAAAAGCTGCTGAAAACAAGGATCTATCACTGCTGCTTGCTTTCCACCTTGCTTTTCTCTCCATTCTGTCTAAAGTATACTCTTTATTTTTTCATGAGCAGGCTTAGACAAGGCTAGACACTCACATTTTGTATAGATATGAGTGTGAAACAGTGTCTTCAAAAAAAACCCCAAACATCTTTAATCAAAGATTAATTGAATTTCTGTGGCATTCTTCTTGAAAACCATATATTAACCATGGTCTCATATATTAATATGAAAGATATTTAATATTTTTGTCAGTTATACTTAGCAAACAGTTTAGATCACACAGAAGTTATCTGAACAAAGAGAGGATTGGTAATTTTTAAATGGAAGTACGAGCTATTTTTACCATATTGTTTATATCCTTGGCTTTCAGTCACAGGTGACTTTGTATGAAGCACACTGGACATTGCCTGCAAGTTTTCTGTTGCGGTACAATATAACAATTCCCACCTAGATAATAATGCATAATATTAGTAATAATTGGAAATCTTTTGGGGATCCTGTTTTAGAAGGGGTTTGAACCCTGGTGTTAAAGAAAGTGACACAACTGTGAATGAATTCCACAAAAAAGTGAATGGAAGGCCATGCTGTTATTTTACTCTGATTTTACACATCCACTGTGGGAAGGGGGAGGGAGGAGGGAAGCTAGTAAGAAAGCCTGTAAAGATTTTGCAAGCCAAATCATATTATCATTTTGCAAGCTGTTCCAGACAATTTACTGGTTTTGTTTAATTATTTTAAGGTTATAGAAGCTTAGTCAGTGTTTTCTCTTCCTAGCTTGCCACAGTCTTACAAAGGAGAAGAAAACCATGCTAGTGAACCGTGCTTGGATACAGAGCAAAATATGTAATGAGATCCTGTGACTGGATGAACAAATCAAGTAGAAATAATGCATGTTTTTAGCGCTGAATATAAGTAACACTGGAAGAGTTTCCATAGGGGTGTGTTAAATTTGATTTTCCATCACTTTTAGTTTTGAAATCAAGACTGGATAACTTTATGAATGTTGCACTATAGCCCAGACTGAGAACTCATTATCCAAAGTATTACATGGAGGTTGGCACTGTGGCTACTGAACTCCAGAGTAGATTATTATCATAATGCTCCCTTCTGGCCACAAAAATCAATGAATTGCTGTCATTTGATTTATTGTTTGTTTGTTGTTTTTTTTTTTTTTTCTTAAGAGAGCAGGGATGTAAAAACGGTGCATGGATTCATTTTGTTTTTAAAGGATCAGTGCGTAAATAATAGCTAATTAATTCTCAACAAACACTTCTGAGAGTATTATCTCTGTTTTACAGACAGAATGAGTTTCTGAGACTTTGGGATGTTAGTCTTGGTTAACATAGTAAGTAAGCAACAAAATGCAAATGCCAGCAGTCATTCCAGACTGCTGTGCTTGTGGTATTACAAGTATTTACAGAGTTTTATCAAATGGCTGCGAAGACATTTCCTGCAGAAGCCTCCTGTGATCCTGTAGAGAAACATTATGATAGCCTCTTCCACCTGAAGAACTCCAAATTTGTTTTGAGCACTTGCAAGCGTGTTTTCAAAATACTCTCAAGCAATATCCAAATTAGTCTAGAAGTCAGGGAAAGGGAAAGCTAGGGAGATCCTGTTTCCTTTGTCTTTCTGCTCCTCCTTCATAAAGACAACCACAAAGAGTACTTTTGGTTTCTCTCATATCAGTTTTAGAGAAAGGGATATAACAGACTAATAAACAGCAACAAGATAATGGTGTCATCATTACAAAAGCCAGTGATGATAAGAACACCTGCCATTACTGGAAAACAGCAGTGTTTGTGTGATGTAGCTTTGGGAAAAAAGGATATGCGGAAAGATGCACTGTGTATCTGCTAGCCTTTTGCTGGTAAATTAGAACCTTTGCATAGGAACAGAACCGCAACCACCTTTTTTGTGCTGCAGCAAATCCTTGTCACAGGAAAATTAAATCATGTAGGACAAATACTGGACCTCAGTAATAAAGATTTTGGACATCAGAATTTCCACCTTCTCCTTCCCCATGAGTAGTAAAACACATGGTTCTGTTAATACCATAGGTATTGCTCTATTGACATCCAGCTCTCCTTTTCATTCAGTGGCTATAGAGACCCTTGGCCCTGATCACTGATAGACTCAAGGCACTAAGTCACACTAAACTCAAAATATTGCTGCCTCCTTGGCCAGGGAAGCATGTATCCTGGCTGCCAAAGATAAATAAACCAGAAATACCTGAGTCAGATAAAATTGCCCTTGCTGTGTGAGGGAAAACCCGACCTGCACACAAGTAGTGATCAATTGACTCTAAATGTTGAATCCCCTAAGACTGAACAAATTTAGGAAGTTTCTATTAGGAGAAAATTGGATCATTACATTACCATATTAGTCATTTAATGAATTATAAAGAAAAGAAGTGGATAGGTGATCAAAATTTTAAAATCCTTCCCTCTTCTAATTATTGTTGTCAAACTAGATTCAGCCTTGGTGATTATTAAGCAAGGTTTTTGATTTATGGAAGTCCTCCTGTTTCAGGTGCTAACAGCTTTTTCAGAACATTTCACCTAAAAGATGGCTATACAATGACTTTCAGAGTAGTAGTTGATGTGAACCTGAACAAAACAATATCATAGGGAGACGTGCTATCTCTGTCAAAGGGAAAAAATGCAACTCCTAAAACATACAGTTGCAAAAGATGTAATGGGATGAAATCAGATTATGTACTTTAAAACAAAATAGGACCTTCAGTATTTCTCATTCTATTATTGTCTGTTTTAATTAAGACATCTATCAGTCTACTAAATTCACAGAGGTGTCCAACCAAAGATTTCTTCTCAGTGTGAATTTCTGATATAGATACCAGGCACTTTTGGCATGAAGGCTGAGAATGGACTTCAACAGAAACACAAGTATTCTCTATTCTTTCTGTCATTCTCAGCAGAAAAAAAAAAAAAAAAAGAATAAAAACCTCCAGATATTTCTTTACACATTCCTCTGTAAAATATTCTTGTGTCTTTTTGGTCTCATTTCAAAAGGCCAAGTGGTTAAAACTGTCCTTATTTCTCTAGAAAGATGAGCAGCTATGGAATGCAAGTCAAAGGGCGAGCAGGCGTGTTTGAAGACTGTCACGTACTGTAACTCTGCCTTTGGGGATTTTTTAGTAATATTCCTCCGAACAGTTTGAAAGGATTATTCTGAAGAGTCCTATTCCAGGTATTCTTCCTGAAATAGGAATTTAATGTTTGCTTGCATGAATTTTTTTTTATGATTCTCTGCATTTTTGAGCACTTTTAGCCTTATACTGAGTTTTAGAAAGGATCCATGTTTTTCACTGATGTTTCCCATATTTATATTTTCATTAGAGGGTTTTTTTGGCTCATATCCTGGGTCATAGACCAAAAGGTTCTAAGCCTGTGAACCTTCGTAAAGATCTTGACTTAAGGTAGTGATTTTCTGGGTTCTGCCTGGGGAGAACAGGAGAAAATGAAAGAGAAATGGTTCATGACTTCCTGTACCATAGTTAACTTCGGTAACTGCATCAGTCTTTGGAGTTCTTAGTTTTTGTGTATGTGAAGTAATTTGGATAAGTTAGTTTTGTTTTTCCTCTTGACATGTTCAGAAAGTACTGCACCTACAGCCAGTAACTGAGATGTGTTAGTGTTAGATGGCAATAGTACTATTTTCTTTATTTTTTCCTTTTTTTTCCTCTAGTCATTGTTTGTTAAATTTTGACTTAATATTATACAAGTATTTTCTGTCTTTTATAAACATCACAACTTGAAAACATCTTAAACAAACAAAAAAACAGATTCAAAACTATTTTAAATGCCTACTTCTCATTTCTATAATTTTAAATGAATTTTGTAATGTTTTAATATGACTTAAGCAGAGGTGAGACAGGTTTAAAGACAGCTTATTTTTTTTATTATGATCCAGTCTTTTTTCACATTATTGGGAAGCTTATCTGAATTGTGGAGAACACAAGTACTATTTGCAATTAATTATAATCCCAGCATTAAACAGATACTGAAAGTATACAGGAAAAACACCTGACTGTTTGATTTTTGTCTTCAAAGTTTATTTATTTTATCTCAATATGTAATATTAACTTTATACTTGAAGCAACTACTACACAATATAAGACATTATTTTGCACAGCTTGATTTACAGTTGTATTATTGAAAGTAACTATTTCAGATATGAAATGTGTTTTGGTTCACAGTTATTTTGTGCATGCTAATAGTCTAGGCAGAATTGCAATGATGTAAAGGCAGTCTCTGGACCTTTCTATGATTTCACAGAGGAATGAAAACTACTTATAACTGAGAAAAGTTTAACTTGAAAATTGACTATCCTGATTTAGTTGTGACTTGAAATAATATGAAAACAGCAAGTGTATTAACTTTGATTTATAGTTATAAATTGAAGACACAAATCAGTATTTTCTATCATGGGCCAAGAATATTGTTTAGATTAATATGTAACCAATAAGAGCTCAAAAGCTTTATTTAGTTAGTTGCTATACCCTTACTGAGTAAGGAAGACTCCCAAGTGTATTTAAAATAGGTTTTGCCTTTGTACCTTTTCCTGCAAGGAGTTTGAGTCTTATAATCCAATGCACTAAGTGCAGAGGGTGTAGAATGACATTTCTGAATTTGTATCTGCCTCTCATAAGTGCACTCTCTGGTAACTGCCTCAACTGTTTGGGTTGCAAAGTAACCCAGCAGAGTAGTGGAGATGCATAGAAGAAACACAAGAAACTTTGAGTCACCAGTGGTGCCTAAGGAGTAAATACTATTCTGAAAATTACTAAAAAGCTATTCTAAAAGCATCAGAGTGTAAAAAAATTCCTAAGTAAATCAGGAGAGGAAAAGAAACCAAGGACCACTCTGGGTTCCTCTGTGTTTGCTCTTCTTCTCCAGGTAAGAATTCCTGTTACTGTTGAGCTCTGTAGCCCAGCAGCCAGTGATTAGAGAGCTGTTGCTGTTATCATTTCAGAAATATAATTGCAATTGTGCTTAGTTATTTTGGAAACACGTTATTCCTGTCTCCCTTTAATTCTACAGAAGATGTAGAAAAAAAATTTTTTTTTTATATTAATGAATAAAGTCTCACAACTCCCATTGAGAAAAGCAGAGCTTTTTGTGTCTGTGTAACCATTTCACACTGATTTTTGTGTTCTTTGTCTTTTAACATGAATCAGTCACTGGACAACTTTTTAAACTAAATTGTTGATTGTATTCTCTAATTAGTAGAATACATTTACATTGTAGCAATAAAAATTTATATTGTACTGTGCAGGCACTGAAGAGTGGCAAACTTTTAATTTAGTTTTTATCTCCCACTTTGCTTGACTGACCACAAAAGGCTCAGATTTCTAATTTAGGCACCTATGCGAATACTTGATTAAGTGCTTAATAGGTATTATTTTATTTTTCAACCCCCCAAAATTAATTTTTGCTCCATATTTTATATGTGGAACTGAGATAGTGAAAGATTAAGTCAAAATTACCTAATCATTCTGTGTCTAAAGAAACTGTGCCCCTTACCTGTCTAGCATCACATGGGAACTGTCACAGAGAGAATCCAGCACCTA
The DNA here is from genome assembly GCA_038380795.1 of Pyrocephalus nanus. NCBI lineage: Eukaryota > Metazoa > Chordata > Aves > Passeriformes > Tyrannidae > Pyrocephalus > Pyrocephalus nanus. The sequence continues at coordinate 22,906,288 of CM076266.1, read as the reverse complement.
GGCTACAAAACACACCCTATAAGTTACCTCCACCCTGTATGTTACCCCTCTGTCACAGGCTTGGACACTACACAGATTTCATTTTCTCATGCAAATAAGGGAGCTATCTAAAAGATGTCAGTCTTCCTCGTTATGAAACCCCAAGTTGCCCTTGGAGGGGGTCCTGCAATGTTTACGAGTTAAAATATGTCTAGTTTATTTAAGACTATGAGCAAAATAGTTATTGCTCCCCACTGTGTTAAGAATTTGTACTAATAATACAATCAGTTGATCTTGACATCAAAGGTGTAACCTCATTCAACTTCTGAAAGGTTGTATTTTCTCAGTTAAAATCGAAGTGTTAATACCAGATCTTAAATCTTGGGAATGGATTGCCAGACTAGGATAGGCTTTCATCAGCAAATTTTCCATATCAAACTCATCTGTATTTCCTCTTAAAATTAGATATGGTTAAAAATGAAGAAAAAAACAACACCCTAGAGCCTTAAGGTACTGCAACCTCAGTCATTTAGTGTATCGGGATGAATAATCCCAATTTTCTCTCTAGGTATTGAATGAATCTCTGGAGAATAAATAGCAGGTGATTATGGAAATAAATGAATATCGTAATGATATTCAGGAATTCATTAAGACTCTGCAGGAAACGTTATTTCTATTAGCAGTGTTGACTTTACAACCCTAATGATATTTTAGTAATTTTGGTGTACAGCTTAAGTTCTAAAAAATTTTAGATTTTCACCATTATGTGTCATGCTGAACAAAACATACATGGTTCAGCATAGGGGCTGAAATTTCTTATTCATTATGCAGACTGAAAAATTATCCTTTAGCTTTGTGAATATCTGTAGTAGAATTTTTTCATGTTATGTTTGGTACCTGCACCAAAAGGGAAGTATATATTTGTTGGTGAGATATTTGGCACATCTCTGGAATATTATGTTCAATTTCAGGATGTAGAGAAGTGTGGCACTGTTGGTGACTCTTCTGTGGTGCCATCTGTGATGTCCCATAAAGCAAAATTTGACAGTATCTATATGTCTGTGTCCTTTTGTTCATGAGTAAAGGTTAGGGGAATGAGGTTATTTAGTGAATTTCTGGGGAAAACAAAAAAAACAAAGATCTCCAGTCTGTACATGTGTGCACTCTCAGTTATCCTCTTGCAAATATTCTAGTAATATAGAGTTCAAAAAGGATTGCTGTCCTGTCATGGAAAGCAGTCAGTTTCCTTCGGAAAATTCACAGATAACTTTGTAATATTTCTACACATAAGTATTGTATGAGCAATTAATATATAGAAGTATGAGAAAAGCAATTAATTCTTGGTTTGGGGGTTTACAAGCAAGATAGAGAGGTAGTTCTTTGTTTGTTATGGATGTTGGCTTAAGGCTTCATTACTTAAAGTATGTTAAACAAAGATAATATCCTACAACGGTGTTTGAAGAGAAAAGAATGTTTTGTTTCCATCCAGTTACTGAGTCACATCCTGGAAGCAATAGCTGTGATGGTGTGGGGATTTTGGGATTTTGTTTGTTTGTGTAGATGAGTTTTATTTGTTTCTTTTTACAAAGAAAAACTGCAAACATCAATACGCCAAGTTAAAATTCAGTGACAGATTTGATAACAAAGTTCATATTTGTAATTTTTCTTGCAAATATTTGAAGTTATGACCAGAGTAAATCTATGAGTTACCTGTGAACAGAAATAGAAAAGAAAATTTCTTGAAACTTACAGATTTCTTGAGGTTCCTGTTCAAATAATAAAAAATAAATGTTCCTGTAGATGAAATCGAGTTCAAGTACAGCAATAGTTAAGCAGGCTATAAAATATTAGCATATTTTGTTACAAAGATCAATAATGTTATGTTGCTGAATCATTTAGTTTTGTTAGGAGATGTGAAAGGGTAAAAGGCAACAAATACAACTTTTGACAAATACAACAGACTGCCTTTACATTCTTTGTATGTAGTGATAATTGCATTACATTATACATTAAATTATGATGAATACAGGGTTAAAATATGTTCTCAGCATACAAAACCAGAATTTGGACCTGAAAGTAAACTCCTTAGGAATCAATAGAGAATATGAGGGTGTTATGTGAACAAAATGATGGGCCTGCTTAAAAAAATTTTGAACATAGAAAATATAAATTTGGAAAAATATATTCATTTATAGTAAAACCATTTCATTAGATGTTCCTTACTGTAAGCGTGTGAGTAATTTTCCAGAAATTATTGGTACTACACACAGAGTGTTGGGTTTTTATATATATAAAACATAGATATGTGGCTGAGGGCAGTATATGGATAAATACTGACATTGGAAATTTGCTGTTAGTTCATATGAGCACACCATCACCAGCATTATAATGTTTAGTTAATCCTGAGCTCTTAAGAATTCTGGTCATTTTTTAACCATGATTCTCAAAGATGAGATTCAGTACCTGATGAAGGTGCATCATTTGAGTATTTCATCATTTGGAATAAGGAAAATACCTGCTACAGTTTTTAAGTGCCTTCAGATACTGTTTCTTCTATTCAGATGCATTTCTGTGTGAAATGATTATGAAGAATGCTGTAGAAATACTGCTTTGCTTTCAACATGTTTGGTTTTAGGGAAAGAGTACAGTAGGCAAGCTGTAGTGTTACTGATTGTGCTGTTCATTGGAGGGAATGAAGAAAAGTTTCTACAAGCAAAAGGCTACTGCTTACTATCACCTTTTCTTGCTCCACACAGTGCTACCACATCAAAGTATAGGAACATGACAAAACTGAGCTAAAATGGAGCCAACCCAAATCTGTTCTTTCTGATCCATTAAATTTTTTCTCTTTATTTGCTATTCTTTCCTTCTGCAACCAGTTTTCCTACTGCATGTTGGCTTTATCTCTTTTTTTTTTCCCCCCTTCTCCTTGAAGTTAATCTCAGAAAACTTTCTTTTACCCAGTGGTTTTATTCCTGCTGTTTGAATTTACATTATATATTTGGGCTGGATTTTCATAGCTATGGAGCAATATTTCACCAGCAAGAAGGTACTTAAGAAGTTCATTTTTTGGGGGTTTTAATATGGTACAATAGGAACACATTTTTTAAACATCTTGTCTTCTCTGAAATCTGCTGTGGATTTCAATCAGCTTGTGCAGAACCAGTACGTGATGTGAATTTTTCCAGGGCCCTGGATTTGAACTGCTCTGCTCTGAGAGACACCATTCCACTGCACTGCTGGCCAAGAGCTTACAGTACCCAGCCTGCCCTGCTCCTCTTTTTGATGGTGCAGACTCTTGAGAACTCAAGTGAAGAGTTCCTAGATTTTCTTTGCTGAGCAGTCAGAGGGCTGACAGCCATAACCAAAGCTGTCAATTTCTCAAGTTTGTGGTCCTTCTAGTTTTTGGAAAAGTATTTGCTTTGAAATTTGGGGATTTTCTATAAAATTAAGTTTTTAGGGTTTAGTTGGCTTCATGCTCAACTCACCTTGGAGTCCTTCAGAAAAACCTAGTTAAGTTTGCCACAGACATATTCTACCTGCCTGTGAATGTTTCCATATTTTATATTATGGTTCTTCTAATAATTTACATGCAAATACTGTTTCTGCCATTTATAGAGCTGTAGTACCATGGAAGATAGACTCTGTAGTGTTTTCACTATTGCATTGTCAAAATAACATAGAATAGATGGGTTTTTTTCAGAAATTCAGAGCCATAAATTCTTCTTTGCTTTAAATGCCAATGGCAAAATATAACTATCAAGAATATAATAGTAAGTATATATTTAAAGTAGTCATAAAAATTACTAGTAATTAATGGTAATTATTCCTCTTTTTACAGGAAATGTCATCCTACTATTCTATATATTGCCCAATTTTAAATCACCCTAGGAAGAGCCTACATTGAAGTAATTTTAGTACTTGTCTCCAAATAGGTCATCAATTTGGATGGAGAAGTCTTCACCTGAATTAAGTCAGGTGAAGAATTAATTTTCCCTTTAAGTAACTTAGGTTCCCTGGTATATTTGTGATGATATTTTTGGGTAAAGTGCAGGTTTTTTTCTCTTCTTCACAAATTGCTCAAAGATTGAAAACATCTTTTTTGTTCATTTGGTTGATGATCTGATGAATCTGATTATTTTATTCTTCGGTAGAGTATGAAAACTTCCATTTTTGTACAGTTAATAACCTTTCATTCATTTTTGCACCTCCTTACTTCAGAGATAAATTTTCTAATGCTGCTAATTTCTTTTTAATCCTTTATTGTAAAATATGATCAAAACATTTCCCAAATTGAGATCTTGTAATGCATTTGCTGTATCCATACAGTTGAGTAGACTGAAACTGTTGAAAACTGTTCTTCTACAGGAAACTAAAACCATTTTGATCAGTTTTACTTAACTACTACTGTTAAGCTGCATGTGACTTCAATATTTATGATTTTTGATTAAAATATCATTGTCCTGTAAATACAGGGGAAAAAATTGAGTTTGAATCTTAACTTTCCCTAACTTTTCCTCTAAATTTCCCAATCATAACCTTCAATTTTCTCATTTCTTTATTTATGAAAAGAAAATGATATTGAATGTCTCTACTGTGTCTCTATGTACAGTGGTGTGGCTGAAGAGTACTGATAAAGCCAAAGTGAATTTCAAAGATCACACAGTTCTTTTTGCTGCTGCTGGTGCTAAATAAGACTACTGAGCGAGCCAAACATTTATTCATTTGTTTATTTAATTAAAAACTTGGTTAGTTGGCCTGTTAAAATAAATTATCTGTGCTATAAACCTGCCCTGTTAATTTTTGAAAATTAGTTGGAGCTAAAAAAATTTGGCTCTCAAGGATTACAGTCACAAAAATCCTAGTGAATACTTTTGAAAACTCCCTTCACTGTATGTTCAAAAGCACTGTTTAGAAAAGATTTGGGGACATATTTTCTTACCTTTCTTCATCCTTATTACATTGCTGTCCTGTGGATCACTGTCTTTGAGAAAAGTGGTTGTTGCTCATCACATTCCTAATCTTTTCATTGCAATGTGAGCTGAAACACAAAGCAGCTTACAGACAGTATCCCGTACAAGAAAAATTATTTATAGAAATGATTTTGGAGTTGGACTTCTGAGACAGTGCTCTCTGTTTTACAGAAGAGTGAGCCATTTTGCTCATTTTCCCTGTTTAGGTTAAAGGAAAACCATGAAAAGCAGACATCAAGCAATATTAGTTAAGCAAGCTAATGAAATTAATAATCTGAAAAACTTGTTTAATTTATGTAGGTATTTCCACCTTTTTCGGAAAAAATAATTTTGCAATTTCAATATATATTTTTTTTTTAGCCCTGTTAAAAAGAAAATCTGTTAGAGATGTGGGTCTTAATTATGCTTTTAAATCTATTGGCCAGAAAATGAGATTTTGCAACGGTAGTGCATAATTTCCAAGCTCCTGTAAATTGATTTTTCAGCCTTGTAAGTATGGATTTGGGCCTGATATTTGCATTATCCACAAAGCATGTATTACTGTATCTCATTTTTTTAAGTGAAGGCTGTGTTTAAAAGGTATTGTTCTGCTGGAGACTAAATGGAATGCGTTTTACTAATCTGGGAAATTAATAGGATGCTGCTTTATTCTCCATCAGCTATGTTTATGCATTCAACAGAGGTCACTAGATCATATGCCAATAGGAATCCCCAAAATACCAGATTTGCTGGTTTCAGTTTTAAGTCTTTCTGACAAAGGACTGGGAAAGCACAAGTCAGGGCACAAGTTTGATGAGCTACAGAAAATACCTTTGATTTTGAGAGTCATATTTCATCAATAATTAAATCAAACTATATAGAAAATACCATGTCCACACCTATATTCAGCTTCCTTTGACTCTAATATTTCTAATTAGAAAAAAACTAAACAAGGCCTAAAAAAACCCAACCAGTAAACCTATAAATCAACAAAAGTTTTGATAAGATCATGCCAAGCAACACAAAATTAAGACGTGCCCAAATGCAATTTGCTCTTGAAATATGGAGCACTACCTTGCATGCTCACTAAAATATGTATTTTTAAAGGAATAAAATTTTTTATTCCCTCCATGAACTTTGGTGATTCCTAGAACAAGACTAAGAAAACAGGCAGCTTCTCAATAGGATTTTTTATCCTTGTTCAGGACAAGGACAAAAAATTTGCTTTGTTGTTTATTGCTTTTTCAGAAGACAGAACTGTTCATTTCCTTATACCACTCAAATATATGCATTTAATAGACACTAATTATCATCTCTTACAAGCTCATCTGAGGAATGCCATCGTCGTCATTTAGTACATCAATAACTGCAGCACAGAAAAATTAAGATGAATGTAACCATTAGTATGTGTTATAATTTTTTGAGTCCACCAAGGAAGAGATTCTGTGCATCTTCTTTACATCTACCTAGATCTACCGTGCATGATACAAAATAATTATTCCTCTAAGATATATTTTTGGAATAAGTAGTATCTGGGCATGTAAATAGCCATTGCTATAACTGTATGCAAAGAATCAACTTAAATTTTCTCTTTTTCAATATTTTGATGACTATAGTTTGCAGTGGTATTCCATATTCTTTGAGGGTTTTTTTCCACTATAGATATTTATTGCAGGGGTTTATATTTTTTATTCAGATGCCAACTGTGTAGATAATGCTACTGAATATTTTTTCTCTGTAGCAAAAATATCTTTATAATGAGGATGGACAGAAAATTTTATTTTCATAGGCTCTCTAGTAATGTGTCACCTCTCCTATGTTCTTTATGACTACTCCATTCATTGTCCAAAGAAATTTATTTCTATTGAAAATTAGCTATGAAGAGCTGTGAAATTTCCCCTGAAAATCTTGAGATTAACATTTGCCATCACTGCATGAATGGATTGTAAATGGACAATACCAAAAAACCCGTATTATATTAACTAAGAGGGGTTTTTTATTTTTCAGCTTCATGCTATAAAATATTTTACCAGTAGGTACAGAACTACAAATCGAGACTAAAATATTAATTAATTGATTTTCAAACTCCCTTGAATGCTCTCGTGTCCTTGCCTGACCTTCACAGTTTTATTAACCAAAAATGTGCAGTGCTGTGGGAGACAGCTATGGTTAGGAAAGAAACTAGACACTCACTTTTTAGCATCAAAAGTAAAGGAGGATTTTTTAAGTTCTAAGAAATGTTGGAAGCTGCAGTTGTAAGCAAGTTATTTCAATGTTTGTATTTACAGAAGGGTGACTGGTCTGTATTATCTTACTGGTGGAGGGTGGGTAGCTTCTTCCCCAGACCAACCGCTCTGGCTGGACACTTTTATTAACATGTTAATGACTGAGTAAAAGATCAGTGATGCAAAATAGATTACCCTCTTATCTAGCAGCAGGCATTCCATGATTTCAGCATATCTGTGGTGGATGAAAATGTCTCAGTGCTGCTGTTTTAGTACTCTTGTTCAACTTGGTAAATCAACTGTTCATTTGTTCACTATCCAAGAAACATTTAAAACAAAATTTAGTGTATCCTAGACATTCAGAGGACTTCACTACCTAATGTTTTCCTTCAGAAAAAAATCTTTACAGCATGTGAGATAGATTTAATACAATAATTTCCTCTTTTTTTTTCTTCTTTCCCTTAGGCTTTTCCTGGGAATACAAACTCTGACAATGTGGTCCGGCACGATTTACAACATCCCATTATTGCTCGCTATGTGAGGATAGTTCCTTTGGACTGGAATGGAGAGGGACAAATTGGCTTAAGAATTGAAGTCTACGGCTGCTCCTATTGTAAGTTTTTCTATGATGACCCATTTTTTTCCCCATAAATAAAAACTGACTTTGCATCTCAAATACTTTTAGCTTAGACAGGTTAAAATGGGATTGCTGGTTGTATTACCCAGGGCTTCATGAAATATTTGTTAGAACTTTAAGTCTGAAGTACTAGTTTGTTCTTCTCTGGAAGATGCAACCTTGGAATTCATGATAGTGCTTTGAAGTTGCTTGTTTTTATCTTCATGATTTCTTTAGCAGAAGGCTTTGACTATTGTAAAAGCTTGAATGGGGCAGTTAAGGAAAATATAGTATTGAAACAAATGTCACACTGGGTCCTGAGGGGAAAAATGGAAACAAGACACCATTTATTGCCTGGTGCTAGAGATGAAATTAAAGGTATAAATAAGAATTCTATCACAGTATCTCAGATTGTCTAAATATGTGATGTGTTTTTCAGAGGTATTTCCTTGAGTGGATAAGCAATGGTACAAATCCTTCTGAAGCTAAGAAGTAGAACTGATAATGTTTTATGAAAAGCAAAGGTAGTTTTTAAATGCCCTTCCTTCGGTTAAATCTAGTCAGTGCTTAAAGAAAATCCGCAAACCTGCAGAATATGGAGTGTATGATTTCCTCTTTCTAAGTATCTGTTTTATCCTGTTTTTACTGGTATTTTATCTGGAAAATGCTATTTGAAATTTGTCGTTTAATAACCAGGCATTAGCATAAAGTGAGGAACACACATCTAGAAGTCTCATCCATTGACTTCCCTGGGTTACCTAAGACATATAGGAGCCCTTTGATATTCTAGCAAAAAAGAAAAACTGATTTCACTTGTTGTTTTGATTTGATTAGATAGTCAAAAGACTATGTACTTTCATTCAACAAGAACCATTTTGGATTTATTTTTCTTATTTCCATATAATGAATTAAAGCCCTGTTATAAAAGTGTATATTAAGTCATAGAGAGTTTCACAGCAGCTGCAGGAACTTAGGTGAGAAATCAAATCAAACTTTGTGATGTTGGTGCTGCTGTGCTGAGGGCATGCATGGATGAATATATTTGTAAAACAACAAGAGGAGAACCTATTGCAATAAGAAAAAAGGCAGTGGTTTTAAACAGAAGGTCAGTTTAGATTAGGTAAGAAGGACATTTTTTACCATGAGGGTAGTAAAACACTGAAACAAGTCACCCAGAGAGGTGGTGGATGCTCCTTCCCTGGAAACATTCAAGGTCAGGTTGGATGGAGCTCTAAGCAACCCAATCTAGTTGAAGATGTCCCTGCTCATTGCAGAGGGAATAGACTAGATGGCCTTTAAAGGTTCCTTCCAACCCATACTATCCTATAAATCTATGATTCTACACCACCTGAGGAATTGTGGGTTACTCTAAAGTTAACTCTTACTCAAAGAGAAACTGAGCTTCTGAAGTTTGAAGTACAACTGATTATTTAGTACATGGCTCTTAGTAAACAAGTGTTTAACTTTACACTGCTAAAATGTTTTATGTGCTCTTTTAAGTATACAAAACACTATAGCATGGTTAATTTGCCGGCATAATAAATGCTTATTTTTAAGTATACCTCCTTACTTGTACATTAAATGCAAATTCAGGTGTTTGATACAAGAAACCAGCATCTAGTTTTCTTTCAAATATAACTCTCTTTGACAGAAAAACAGTAGCAGAATCAAACAATAAACATCATGTTATTTTTTGCAATATTTACAGGTAATTTTTTTTTTAAATGAAGTGGATAGACAAATACTGTAGGTACCTAACAAGATGCTTTTAGGGGCTAAAAGTAAATGTGAGAAAAAGTAAAACACAGCTTGATGACAAAACTGCTTTAGTTCTTTGATGATAAGTTGTTTGCTTGATGAACTTTTAGTGGAGAATAAAAGGCATCTGCCAAAGACACAATATATGGAACTATAAAAGTACTGATAAAATGTGTCTTCAGAGAAGAACTAAGGCTACTCCATGTAATTTTGTAATTTTGCTGAAGTAGTATTGCTGGTTTGTTCGTATTAGAAGGTATTTCAATAATTGTTGGTGGGGTTTTTTTTAATATAAGATTAATTATAATATATTACAGTTTTATGTGTATAGGGAATTTTCCTTTAACAACCCTCCTAAAATGCTCTGTGGTCCAAAAATGCAGAATTGGGCTGCTCCCAAAATGGTATCAGTAGAGAACGGCAGAGCAGTTCAAAAGAAAAACTAAAAAATCACTCTGTAAAAAGATGAATTATTTGGATCCAGGTATATAACCTTTCCATGTAGATGTGTCCTTTGACAGAGGCCAAGTTTTTAACCTTATGATTAGAAGTGCATATATTTGCATATAAATATAAGCACTGTCATTAAACAGTGTGATTTGCAGATTAATTCTGCAGTCATTTAAGGAGCTGGCCATTTAGGTAATCACCAGTTTTAAAAGCCTGATTAAAAGAGAGGCCTCTAGTCAAATCTGCACCAAATTTTGGAACTACTACCTAAATAAAAATATTTCCAATATATTGCAATTGCAGTTTTCCTTAAAATTAATAGTTTCATAATTAATATATTCTCTTTTTAGATATTTTAGAGAGCACATTTTCAGATACAAAAATCAGATATTTTCTCACATTACAAGCAAGATTTAATTGGGAAGCCATACACTTAGTGGCTATAAAAGCTCTTTTCTGGTATATTGCTGCAACCTAGTCATTAGCATCAGACTATTAGGAAAAATGCATCCTCATATTGAACTGCTTATTCAAAGGTCAGGTCATTAATTGCCGTAATTTCTGGTTCCCATTTTGTTTGAATATACACGTAAGACACACATTTAATTTTTTGTGCAAAAGGCGAAATCCATGTTTTTTTCTTGCCCAGCAATTTAAGTTAAAGAGGTGTGTTTTCCAGAGAGACATTAGAGCTCACATCTGTTCTCTAGAGAATTTAATAACATTACCAAATATTTTTTTAGTTTTGTTTTGCTTAAAATTTACAATCTGTACTGTATTTGAAACTTCATCTATGTATTTTGTGTAGATGAGATCTTTGGGTTTGTCTTCTAACAGAAGAGTTCATAGAAGTTACCGAAAAAGAATTAAGGCCTCATTCTACAAAATGGTGCAGAATGAAATTGGTATTTTTTTTTTTTTTGTGAATAAATGGTGATATCATATTTAGAAAATATTTACATTCTCAATAGGGCAAAACTGATTGTCTTATTTAAAGAGATAATGAAATTGCTTAATAGCTATATTAATGGAGGAGTTGCATGAGCAAAGTAAGCTTGAAAAATCACAACAAATAGACTGTAACATAAGGAACACTGTTTAGTCAATGGGACTTTTAGCCTTTATTTTAAAATTATCTATTTCATACTCCACAAAGGGGAAAAGGGTCTTTACGCTTTTAGTGACATCATATCTTAAAAAGCAAATCACAAGGAAGAAAGTGTAACCAAAGGTAAAATATCCATTGAAATCAGTTAAGTGAAAATTGATGGCAAAATTTTATTCATGCTCTTTTGGAGATAGAGAGCAATGATACATGAAATGTATCTTCCACTGTGTTCACAGTTACGAATTTTTGAGACAGGCAGCAAAGACATGGCATCTGGAGGCTATGACTAGTACAATGCAGTACATTTTAATACTGATTGGTGAAGATCATAATAAGCTCCTGCAAGATCACAGCCATATGAATAGTTCCCCTAATCTCCATCCTGTGGAAGGTGAATGCCTACAAAAAAAGGCAATAGGCATTGACTATGCTTTTCAAGATAAGTGTATGAGGCCTTCTGGGTCCTGGAACCCTTTGAGGGGAAAATACTCCCTGATATCTTTATTCACAGCAGGTTTTTTATATGGCTATGCTGATTTTCTGGATCTAAATCATACATTTGCATCTTTTTTGATGCAGTTGCCCATCTGACAATAAGAATTTTCAAATTCCAGATGACTCATTTCTGAAATGTAGGAAATACTTGAAAAAAATCACTTGGAGATGGCAGAAAGCCATGCAAATATTCAATATATTCAAGGCAAATAAGTGGCAGGAATAATTATAAAGCTTCATGAATAATGGCTGCAAGCTGAGCTGTTTTCATTCACTGACCAGTTCTATTTGCTAATCCTTAGAAAGCAGTGGGATTGAACAAATGTAACCTGAGTTGCATTTGCAGAAATGTTCTTTTCAGATGTTGGCTCTACTACTTATAGTGATCTATGTCAAATGTTACTGTTTCGATTTCCTGATGGGTGACAGGTTTTGTTTGTTTGTTTGTTTGCTTGGTTTTCTTTTTTGAGGAGGGGAGGGAGAAGGAAAAATAGTAAAGACAATCCTGTGGTTATTCATGAAATAATGAATATTTGTATGGTGAACATTTATTCTAAAGATAGTAAAGTGAACAAAACTGTGGTCATATAAACGTGTTACAAGAACAAAAATAAAGTTTGAAAATGCAGTTAAGAGGTGAGCCAAGTGAATATTTGCAAGAGCTGATTAGGAAGTATTGAAGTGCTGAAACCTGTGGGCTGAAGGGATCTTTTGGATGTTGTAGTTAATCCTGTCTGCCTGTAATGATTTTGACTTAATACATTGTTTCCTTTGGCAGTTAATTCCACATTCAAGTATACTTACTGCTAGGAAACTTATTTGAAATCTCTTTTACTTGTTTTCATGCTCTTGACACTAACTAACTTTCCATGCACACTTAAAAGAGAACCCCGTGCAGTCCTGAATAATATCTACTGCATCCAAATGTCAGAGTGACTACTGAATGCAGATGAGAAAGCCCCTATTACACTTGCCTTTTGTCGAACCTTACCAAGTTTCACTTGACCAGATTCAGTAGTACAGACGTTTTATTTCACCCACATATAGTGTAAAAAAAGTATGAGCTAAAGAGCCGTAAAATGTCATGTTTGCTATGGAAAAACCTTGGGTAAATAAAATACAGCTCTATATGTATATAAATGTATGTATACATGTTCCTGCTCTTAAGCTTTTGGTACCTATGTGAATATACACCTAAATAGAGAATATACAAATGTATTTCAGTAACCTGCATAAAATTTCCTACTTTTGCTTATGATTTTTTGTTGCTTATAATAAATGTGCTACTAAGTTTTCTGGGCAGACTTTTCTGTCCACCTAAGTGGTGGAACTGCAAAAAATATATTAATTAGCAGAATGAAGGAATCATTTTGAAGTACTTATTTTGTGAAATCATAAGTTATCCTATTTCTAGCAATTTTCCTAACTTGCTGTGACAGTGCTTTGAATATGCAGGGATTTTAATGTGGGGGAAAACAAAGAACTAGAACAATCATTTAGCAGAGGTTGCTGTGAGCTTTCCTTGTGTCAGTGGAAGGGACAGTTAATAGTTCTGCTAAGCATCCAACTATTTTTTCCCTTTTCTCTTAAATTTCGTTATTCCTGTACTGGGAATTTCTACACCTATTTAGGCCTATGTGTTTGATTTTTAGCCACCATCTTCACAGCTCATCTGTGGCAAACATAGACTGATATTCTCTTTCTGACAATGAAGGCACAAGACTGAATACTCACATCTAAACTATGAAGAGGGAGGGAAATGAATTGTGAACTTTTACTTTTCAAGCTTTTAAAGATCTGTTTGAATACGGACTCTATTGGTAAGCTTGCCTCCTTCTTAGCATATTTTTTCTACCTTTTTGCCATGCAAGAGTTTGGGGTTTTTCCTAAAGGTCATGAAAATGGATACATTTTATCCTACAGATGTTCTCAGGTCATGGTAGTCATTAAAAAGTAGAGTTTTGCAACTGAAGACCAAAAATGCTGTCTTTTTAAAAAGCATTCTCAGTACAGATTGTTTTCCTCCACGATCTTGCCAGAAAGAGATGATTGAGACTGTTCCTACCTAGGTGTTCGTATATTTTGGCATGAAAAATAAGTGAGAAGGGGCTTCAATCTATTTCTTACCTTTGATTGTTACCACTAATCAATATGGGTCTCTTTTGGTAGGAGGTACCACTTAAATGTTTAAACATCTATCCTGCTGCATTTTTGAAATATTTTTTAGAATAGGGGTTTTTTGTAGTGTATAAAGAAATTCATTTCTAAATTGAGAAGATTCAGGCTGAAACAGAAAAAAAAAATTTCCAAATACTTTATTGTTTGAAATGAAATATCTCAGAAAGATTTGACATAAAAAGAAAATAACTTTCTCTTTTATTCTTCATCTTTATGTTAATCTGATGCAATATAGTTGTTTTTTCCTATCAACTTTTTACAACTTTTAGCAAAATGAAAAAAACATTATTTTCCACTTCTAGTTGTAATGAGGTTACTGGTGGATATTCCCCTGCACCACAGCTTTGAGAGCTGTAACAACTGTGTGTATTTTTTATAGGTTCATTTGTTAGCTGGCAATGACAGTATAATCAATCAGATAAAAAGAAGTATATTTTGTATGAATATATGGGTCACCAGCTTGTTCAGTTGTATTCTCAGGCAGTTTTTAGTTACACTTGAGTATTTTTTTAATCATTCAGCATTTCCTTTAGAAGGATGTAGGCAGCTGGCTTGTTTGAAAAGGCTCTTTTTTTGTGAGTGTGTTTGGAATTAAGTAAAATTTGTCCCTCCTAAATAAACAGAATATATCACCAAATATGATAAAATCTTGCAGATTTTGATGAAGGTTTATTAGATTCAGGTCTGTCTCTTCTCTTGTTCAAAAGAGCAGTAAAACTTCTTCTAATAGGTTTTCTAGTAACTGCCCACACACCCCACAGAAGGGATCTTCCATACAGTCGTCTGGAATCAGTTAATAGGAGGATGGATATTTAAAAAATATCCCTCAATTAACAGCTGAAAAAGTAAAACATGAAAATCAAGTTATAGTATGCTTTTTCACAAAGTGAGGATGGTAGCATTCAGGTAAATACAGTCAAAAACTTCAGTCTAATCACAGTAGTCTTACTTTTAATCTTTCTTTTGCCTAAATGAACATTCATCATGGTTTTGCCCAGCATTGTATCCTTGCATTCCTGTAAGTCATGATTCATTCATTTGTCTGTGATGACTTATTCACTAGAGAAATCAGATGTTTTTTTTTTTCTCATTAAACAAACAAAAAAAAATCAGCAGATTTCATACTGCAGGTCTTGGTTCTGTGCCATTGATTTGGAACCTGAAGGGCCTCACTGGTATTTGTTTTCTTCAATGTCTGGAATAAAATATATTAAGGATGCAGTTGATTCCAGACCCAGTTCAATTTATTCTGCTCTTTCCACAGAGTTTGGATGAAAATCATGTGTTTTGTGTTTTTTTATTTTAAGCACGGCAAATGGAGTCTTGTTATGAGTAAATTCTTATTTCCTCTCTCCCAAAGGTTAGTTTTCTCTGATTAGAAACTGCATATATCCAAAGGTCAACATTTCTGTCAGGAAATAAGAAGGTTTAACTCTTCATAGTTATGCTTTTGTAAGGTAAAAATGACCCTTGACATTTACGTGCAGTATATCCCTATACAGAGTTATGTTTCTGGACAAAGTCCTATATTAAAGGTGGAGTGTCATCTTCACGAGCACACCTTTGGAATATTAGATCACTGTAATGCCACCTTTTCTCCAAATCCTCTAAAACAGGGGAAAAGTTCAAGTTTTTCCACCTCATAAGTGGGACACAGTATGGTCCTTCTCTAGTGGCAAAAAAGGTCCCGTCACCCTTCACTCACTGCTGCCATTGCCCTTAAAGAGAAGAGACTGGTACAGCTGGAAGGGACCTATAAAAGTCCAATTGCTTGACCACTTCAGGGCTGACCAAAAGTTAAATTATAGTATTAAATAAATTGTCCAAATACCTCCTAAACGCTGTAGCTCTATGAATTGCCTTTGCCAGACTGTGAGGGATGCTTTTCCAAAGTAAACTGAAGAACGCATCAGCCTGCTCCCGGCTGGACCTGTGCCGTGTGTTAATGCTTGTGAACATCAGCTCTGAAAAAGAGTCAGAAAAATAAAATGAAATTCTGTTTCCAGCTGTAACCTTTTATGTTATGTGTCCTTCAAAGACTGCTGGCATTTCAGGCAAATAGTCTCATTGTTGTTTGACTCACAGTGAATAGAAATGGAATAGAATGAAGCAGAATGCAATAGAACAGAACACAACACAACAGTTTAGGAACAGATATAGAATAGAACATAACAGTTATGCCGTGTTACACCTTGAGTTCTGTATGAGAAGCTACAACCTAGTAGATAGGTGATCTTTGAGTGTATTTTCATGGCATATTGAATTCTGAGATCTACATTTATTAAGAACAAAAAGTTGTTACATGGACCATAAGTATATATAGGTATACCTATTTCATGTACTTGGTCAGAGTACATGAAATAGTATTTATTTCTACGTAAACAGCTGTCCTTCCTGTGCAATCTAGAAATTCAGAAAACCAACCTCTTCACAAAAGTGCTTAGAAGTTTTATAATTTAAAAATATATCTTTAAATAATTAAGAAATCTATAGAAATTTTGAAAAGCCTGTAAGTTATTTGAAAAGGGAGAAAAATAAGTAGTTTTTTATACCTTTTTAATTCTGTATATTTATCAGATTTTATTAGACAGGATTTTATAATTTCATATTGATTATTGTTAAAAAAAATAATGAGTAGCTTAATATGGGAGAGAATACAATCCCAAAAATCCTCCAGGAACATTCCTGCATAGTAATCTTTTAATTTCGAGATTGATGAGATAACTGGAATTTACTTCTTTCAGTATGGACATGTTCTTTATTGCTTTTTTTTCCTCTCAAGATAATATGTATTTAATTGTCTTCTTGGCTTTAAATAAATTGAAGAACTTGGGAAACCAGTGTTCCAAAGCCATAGCTATAAAAGAAAAAATCCTTGGTGCATCAGTAATTTCCTTACCTAAAAATTCCCCTATAAATTGATTAGGAATAACTGAAATTCATGTACCAAACCTATCTACAAGCTTGGTGATGCTGTTTTCGTTGTGATTTGTTTTGATAATTCACGTTGTTTATACCAAGTCAGACCCAGGGTATTTTCTTAAGTGGTAGGAAATCAGTAAAGAGAAGCAAACTTGAAGTAAAAATGTACTGGTCAGAGAGGTAATTGCTCATTTACTTCAAGGTGGGAAAATGTTTTTGTAGCTGTGGTAGAGGATGGTGGCAGTAGCGTGATATGAAAACAGCCTGTTGAGTTGCAACACATACTAAAAGGGTAACAGGTAGTGTGGATTTACAGTCATAAATTCAGCGGAGTTCTCTTGCCTTACTGGTGAGTCGTGACTGGTATTAATTCAGCTTATTGATGGCTAACAGTAAATGGTTGTTAAACTGAGGCAACAGTTTTAATAAACATCTTCAGTACTGCCCTTTTATTGACTGCTATTCTAGGAGAGTCAAAAGGAAGCTAGTTAAGTCTGTGTTTCAGCTGTTTATCATTGCAACCTTTCTCTCACTGATCAAATTTTTCTCTCCTGTCTGTTTTTAGTTCTTTTCTCCAAAAGCTTCTAATATGACTTCTGTCTCATTGTTTTAATTGTGTGTAGTTTCCTGATTCTAGTCCTTCCTTGTTTGATTTTTCATAAACACAGTGTCAAAAAAGAGGGAACATTCAGGATTTTTTTCTGAATTTTGAATGATAGAAGAAATGCACAGTCCCTTTCATGCATTTAGATAATGACTTTGTAGCCAAATTGCAAGTAAAAATTAACTGTCTGGCAGTTCTCACCTGTGGAAAACTATTAGCATGATTTCAGTTGAACTGTTTACATAATCAACTGTTTTGTACCTCATTAACTTTGTAATTCTTTTTAAAATATGGATATGTGGTAGTGGACATATCTAAATTTGAGATGGTTTTTGGAATTGTCAGGTTCAGGATATATGATAAATTTCAAACTTTATTGGCAGGCACATCTTTCATGCCAGTCAAAACTCAATAAATGACTTCTGTAAATTTAGGAATAAGATTACTTGCGGCAGCTTAGGGGGTAGGTGTTTGTTATCATTAGTTGTAGTGTAATTAATCATGAGTATTAATTGTATACAGCAGGATAATTGCCCAGGTACTGAGTATGCCTCTGAAAACCTAAGCTAGGTGGTAGTAGAAATCACCCAGCATGAAAATTGGAAGACAGTACCGTGCCTTACATTCTGCTGAAGGTTTCCACTAATTTATTGTAAATTTTGGAGGCAGCAGAGGAGGAAGAAGACTGCTGGTTTTTCACTGCAAACTTATAATAAGATCTGGTGTCATCACACCACAGGCTTTCTGGTAACTGTATATTAAATTCTTACAACCATTTTCATGCAACATGTGCAGGCCAGACTTCAAATTGAGCACATCTGAGTTATTTGGCAATTCTACTGAAAATCTCTAATTTTCTGTTAATGCACCTTAATTCTAACTCTGGTTTTAACAGCTATGTCTTAGAACAGCTGCAGACACAGTGAAAGAAATACCACTCTATGGCACTGTATTTTCCACAGATGAAGAGGGGAATTGGGACAATTGATCTTCTGTCACAATGTAGACATTACATTATGACATACATTACATACTCGTTGTGAATAAACCACCTTCTTTCTTTCATTACATCCTGCTGTAAAGAGAAACTTTATCAAGCTAGGTAAGCACATACCCTCAGGTTATTTCACCCAAGAGAGATCTTACCTATCTTTTTCATGCACTTTAAGTTTTGTTTATATTAGTAGATGGATAAAGTGAGTAATATTCTTGTATTTGGGTGTACAAATTTCTATGTTTCCAATAGAGTCCTTAATTTGAGCTGAAGGAAACATACTTTGACCAATTCAAATCCTATTGAACCTTGGAAAATCATTACTCCAGAATTACATTAGGATGGGCTGAAAGATTTATTCCTTTCATAATAACTTCTGATAATTTTGAAAAGTTTCCTGATCAGCTGTGTGAGAAAGGTCAATCAGACATTTAATAACCATTTTTTAGCTTGTTGTTTTACTTTCTTACGTGTCAAAGGTTGAAAACACTTAGCATAACTGTTAGTTTGTAAAAGAATGAAACTAGAATATCTCAATAATTAATAATTTTTTCCTGTAAAATAAGAAATCTGTTT
The DNA here is from genome assembly GCA_038380795.1 of Pyrocephalus nanus. NCBI lineage: Eukaryota > Metazoa > Chordata > Aves > Passeriformes > Tyrannidae > Pyrocephalus > Pyrocephalus nanus. Next base: position 22,887,431 of record CM076266.1, on the reverse strand, counting down.
GTGTTGTCACACACTTTACAAACAGCTTTTAATGCAGTTAATCTTTGGATTTTCTTTATTTTTCCATTGAAATGTTTAAGTCAAAGAATCATTGGGTTCTGCTAAAAAACACGCTGCTGCAAAATTTTCATCCATCAGTGGTAAAACCAATAGCAACAAAATACTTTTGAATTTGTGCTGTAGTTTCGTTCGAAGAAACTTTCCTTGTTCTTATTGAGGGGTCATTTCCCTTGACTTTAGGGGAACAATAGCAAAGCTGTAGTTCACAGCTTGAAGGAAACATAGTATTTAAAATCACAAACAAAATAATTTAGGACATTTAAAGATAATTGGAAGAGTTAAATATTTCTTAAATTTTATTCATTTTCTCCTAGGTTGCATAGCTTAAGAGTAGAGCTTATATAATCCAGCTGTATAAGAATGTTGACATAGAATATATTTTTATTCACCTTTTTTTGTATCAATCTGTTACTGTCAGCTTTCAGACATTACCTTTTTCTTGACTTAGTTTTCTGAACTCAAGAGTTAATTGACTATGCAATCAGTATTATGTGATGATAAACTGCCTTGACTCTCAGGAATGTCTATTCAGATACTATCAGCAGAGACTCATGCTGAGACTGCTTTACCTGGAGACAGATTCGTGGTTTTAGTGAACTTTTACAATTATACACTATAAACAAAGAAAAATAATATCTGTTTAACAAAACATTGCAGGGGGCTATTAAACCAAAGCATAGAATCAGAATAAAGGTTCAAGTGATTTTAACACCAGTGACTTTTTAAAGTAAATACATTACCTGCACCTACATATGGTTGGTCCTATCAAATATTTTGCTGACTAAGCAAACCTACACAACTACTGTGCTGCTGAAAACACTTTATAGCCAACTGTCTTGTAAGTTACGTGATCACTTAGAGATACAAGATTTTATTTTTTTTTTTAAACAAAGTTTAAAAGAGTAAAAAAAAAAAAAGGAAAAAGAAAGGGACAATAAGCTGGAGAAAGGAGCAAGTTGAACAGAGGAGAGAAAGTTCTGAGTCTGCCATTGTAAGGGTTGTCTAAACACAGCTAAAGGTGACAGTAGCAACAAGGGCATCAAGATCCTTTCTCTTACTCACTGTGGCCAGAACTACACCCAGTTCAGGGTCAGGATTATGCAATCAGTGGGGATAAAGCAGGTTCTGGGGATAAGGCAGAAGTTAGAGCCAGGGAAGATGAATGCATAGTTTTCCAATAGAGGCTGCTCTTTATTTCACCCTTTTCCCTCTGGCATCCACATTAAATCTTAATTTCTAATGGTGGTGTGAGTCCTTCATGGTCATTCTATCCAGTAGGCTCAATTTCTGATATCTCTCTCCAGATCCATTGATTTTCAGTCTCCAATTCCTTCTCTTTGTCAGACATGATATTCACTCAGCTTACTGGTTTTCTGCTTAGATTTATTTCAGCCTCTTGCTTTTTGAGACTTTTCATACTTTTGTGAACAACTTTATAGGACAAAGACACCTGGACTTCTGTTGTCTTCAAAGATTTGAAGTGTGAGCCTTTCCCAAAGTTTCTGATCTTTAAACAGTAAATGAGCTTTGATTAGATGTTGTTTCATGTATTATATATCTCCAACAAACACCTTAAAGTTTCTGAATCTTATATCTCAAATTCTGGATTTATATTTTTTAATTCGATCAAAACTTGAAAACCTAATCAGACTTTTTACAGATAAAAAAAACCCTATGAAACAGACATTTATTTCCATTATGCATTTTTAACTGTTAACATTGCGAATCTTAATTTTTTTTTTCCTGATAATGGGTAAGAGATAGGGTGGAGAAAGAAATTGGCATTTTTTGAGGAAAAAAAGTACATTTTGATTTCAAGCTTTACAGCAAAACAAGTTATGACCATTTTGTCGTGGTATCTAGGCCTTCTCTTCTAGCATGAAGACTAGCATACTAAGATCTATTTTTCCTGTCTTGTTACATGATGAGAACCATAAATGATGCTATCGAAATTTACATGCCTAATCTTAAATTTGAAGACTTAGAAGAAAAATAAAAGTTTTTTTAAAGTTCTCTGTGCATATAATCTTCCCTGTAAGTATTACACACAGCTTGTTTTAAATGCTTGGAACAGTTAATGTGCACCATTTCACACAGTTGCATAAAGGATTGTTAGCATTTAGGAATCAATTTTGGGAAATTTGCATTGAAAAAGTCCTCTTAAATGTTTTCAAGTTAACAGCCTATATAAAAGGAGTAGGATTACTCTGACTCTCTTGATGCTTAAATAAAAATATTTTCTCTAGAATGTTGCCGTAATTGGGCAACATTTGCTTTTCAGTGTCAGATGGGTCAGAGATTGAAGAATTACCTGGGTTATAGCCTATATACCCTAACAGGATAGCCAGATTACTTGCCCTTTTCCTTAAGAAACTTTTCTGTAGTAACCTACATTTGTTACCTACAGGGATTGTTATTTGCTTTGCAAAAGGAACCTTCAAAGTAGGAATGATACTAATACTGATGCAGCTTAATGTTCAGTGGAATTGTCTAAAACCAGCTGCACATTGCTGCATCAACTTTTGACATGTATAAAGCTGCATTACAGGGGCACTGTAATTTTTTTCCCCCATCTGTCTGAAGTTGCTACATCCTGTGTTTTCTGTAATTACTTCTTTAAAGCTTTATCTATAACAGTGCCTTGTTTTTCTTCTCTCTCTCAGTCTTTTCTATTTTGCCCAAAATTTCATTTATCCACCATGGCTTTTCATGTTACTGTATAAGCTGTTGTGATATGCTTTGACCATGAACCCAGAAGTGGCAGTCACATCATCTGACTGTCTTTGTGTCAGTGAAAGAGAAGTGCCAATGCATTAGCAGTTCCTACCAGGTATCTGGTTTTCAGTGTCATCAGCTCTTCCTCAAGAAGGCCAAATGACCAGCTTGTCTCCTGCAAGGTTGCCATTCTGACATGAGTAAAGCACAAAATACTGAAAATACTTCACACTATCAGTGTAAATAAAACTTAAATATTGGAAATAAAAGACTTATAAAAAAATTTATATAAAAAAATGCTGATGGCATTATACAAGATACTGCTAAGGGATAGAAGTTTAACACTTAGCCTTGCAAATATTTTCTTTATAAAAATATAAATAACAAAAGAAATCAGATTTAAGTACTGTGCTACTGTGCTAGTTAAAACTGTGCTGTTAATATAGCATCACAGTGCTCCTAAAAAGAAGTATTTAAAACTTTATTTTTTTTATGACTTTGGAGGTTTGTTTGACTGTTTCTTTGTCTTTGACTGTCTCATACAGTTCATTAGGTACTCCTATCAGTTGGTTTTCATTTCAGATGAACTGCAATTTCATGACAGAAGGTTAAATTTGGAGCAACTTTATTTTCTTCTCTGTTTCTTGAATCTGTGTATCTAATAATATTCTTCATGTTCTTCTGTATTTCTATTCAGGAACTATGGATTTGATGTTAATGAAGAGACTTGTTCAGCATTTCTTAGAAAATCAAAATTCCCTTTAGTTTCCCCTACATCAAGACAGAGACTAGAATTCAAAATGAAGTATTTTCTTTCACAAGGAGGCATTGTTGAGAGAAATTGTACTGGATAAGAAAGTATATTGGATAAGCCAAAGAGTCTTTGGACCCTTTACATTTAGCTACTGCAACTTGCTTATAATGCTAATTAAACATTTACATCCTGACCACACCATTCTGGATGACAGAAATTTTTCAGAGAAGTAAAACTGTTCTGCATGTTTTGTTGCACTTCCTTAGTACTTTTCCTGCTTTTCAAGTGCAATTTTTCAGTGCAATCAGGTTTTTAAAATATATTACTGGGGATGTAGATAAGTAAATAAAAGAAGCATAAAAATACCAAATACATTCAGAATATCAACATTTGGGCAACTAATCACTATATTCTCTGAAAATCTGAAGTAGTTTCTAGCATTGCTAGCAAAATATGTTACTAAATTAGATCACAATTCCCATATTGTACTTTCTTATTGTCCTCAGGCTGTACAAAGTTAATAATTCATCTATGTCATGGAATAATGATACAGAAAAACATTCTGATTCCTCAAGAGGAATTTTCTCAGATTTTGTGTTTCTTTTACAGAAATGCCTCTGTTTTGCAGATTTCTTTTTTATTGAATATGACTTTTTTTCTTCCACATTTTGTCACATTGCGAGGTACTGCATAGTGAAAAGGAACTGGTTTTAAAATAATCCTTTTTATTTGTATAAGTGAAGAGCCAAAGCACAGAAAAACTCGGATAATATCCAGAGATTTTTTTCTTGAATCCATCCTAATTTAATTCAATTACGTTGCCTATTAAAAATCATTGACTTGTCTTTTTTTATGGTTGATAAGAGAAATATTTTTTTAAAAGTCAAAACATAACACAAGTTGCAGTTCAACAGGCATGAGACATTCAGTGTTTATCTTTGTTGTAAGAATAGCATTATCCTTCAACTGTGTGCACTGTGTAATCAGAAATCAAAAAAGCCTATTTATACAAAGGATTACGTCTTTTCTAGCAGCTCAGTACTGGTCATGTCAGGTTCTCATATGAAATTTATTGTGGTATGTTCATTGCTAATAACAATATCCACACTCTTCAGATATTTTGCTACTCTGTGGTCATTTGAAAGCTGTCCAAAAGCAATATGTATTCTACAAAGAAATTGAAGTTATATACATCTAATTCGGGAAGGCATATAGGGAGAACTGAGGTACTTGTAAGAAAATTGCACTATTAATATACGTCAGAAAACACTGGTTGGTTTAACTTGTTTGTGACTATACTGACACAGAGAGGCAGAGGTTTTGACTCTCTGGCAGAGGAACTTAGACACACAATGAAACTATCCTCTGAGAAAAGGCCATGACAGGTGTGTTCTATAAGTACCTGAAAGGAGGTTGTAGTGAGGTGACATTTGATTTCTTCACCCGAGTAACGAGTGATAGAATAAGAGGAAATGGCCTCAAGTTTCAACAAGGGAAGATTTAGATTAGGTATTAGAAAAATCTCTTCACCAAGAAGACTATGGAGCATTGGAACAGGCTGCCCAGAGAAGTCTCCGTCCCTGGAGACATTGAAAAGAATAGTGAACGGGGACATGGTTTAGTGATGAAGATGGCAGTATTAGGTGAATGGTTGGACCCGATGATCTTAGAGATCTTCTCCTTCGTAAATGATTCTGTGATGACTCTTGATTTAAAAAGCATAATAGTTTTAGAATGTATTTTTCTCTTTGCATCCATACAGCAAACACAGCCATGCAAACTTTCTTTCACTGGTAACATAACAGGGGTGTTCCCTGGCGATGAAGACTTGACACCCACCAGGTACAGTACATCTGCAGTGTCTCAATAGTCAGTAAGAGCTACATTTTCCTTTCTGTAGCAGCAGTCCAGTGTTTTGATATATTTAATGTACTGTATTTTGTTTTCATTTATATTTTCATGAACATTTATACTATGGACTGTCAAAAACTGTGTGGTCATGAAAGCCTGAGAAAGAGACAAGCAGGAAAAATCTATTCTGCTCTTCAATTTGTAAATATAGTTGAATGCTTCTGATACAAAATATTAGTGTTAGATACTGACTTGGCTAAAGAAAGTCATGCATATAATAAATCAGCCAGCTATAAAAAAGATTCCTGTTCTTAGGCCCCAGGTATTATCAGCTGGAGTCAGAACGACTATCAGCATGTTCTCTCATGGCTCGAGAGCAAGAAAATAATAAGATTTCGAACAATAAGGCTAAGGACATAATTTATAAACTATAGATTCAGCCAGAAAGTGTTGCACTGGGATCAATATATTCAAAGAAGAATATATAAATTATATGACTTAATCTTGTCCAGTAGCTTAGTGGTGGTGGTGGTAGTTATTTTCCTGGGGATAAGAATTTTGTTTGAATGTAGCCTAAGCTACACAAAGGAGGAGCTAAAAATAAGAAACAGAGGAAGGGAAGGTGATTTTCTTTTTAGCATGTTGCAAGATAATTTTTTTCCATATTTAAATTACAAACTTACCATCTACTACTTGTATTAAGAATCCTTTGATGGTCATTAGAAAAGCAGAGAGAAGTCCTGTAGTACCAGGCTTTTTCTGAAGCATGATAGAAAAGGGCATTTAACACAGGATGAATAACTCCTCTCATCTGTTTTCCTGAGCATCAATCTTAGTCCAGATGAATACATACATATTTATGTATCCGTAATGTAGACAGTAGAACAAAATGCACAATTTTTTTAATTCCTTATAGTTACCATAATACTGTTTCTTTTTGTTCCCTTGTGTGTAGATCATTTTTTTAAACAATATATTTATGCAGAGAATTTTGAGTACAGATACTACCCTGTTTGTGCCTCCTTCCCAGCCTATATTAGGTGTTCCACTCTTTTAGTTCATCTTGTTAAAGTTGCAAATTATCTACCTAGGGTATAAATTTGACAGACAGGTAGGTACACGGAATCACTACTGGAGATTATGTGTTATGAACCACTTTAAATTTGCACTATGGGCCATAATGAAGTATGAGCCCAACACAGGTCAGAGCCTTAGACAGACTGTCAGGAATAGATCTGGAAAGAAATAAAGAAAAGCAGATAGTATTAAAAATAGTGAATGCACTTCACAAGATGGAATGTCCCCTCCTTGGGAGTAAGAACTGTGCTCTGTTGTAGGGTCAGACTTCTGGATGAGCCTCAAAGTAGGCATTTATTTTCTTGTGTTTATTCTTTACTGCCGTGAGATCAGTTTCTAATCAAGTCTAGTTTTAGGAGAAGTACTTTCCCCCAACTGTCTATTTTCTTTGGAATTTTGCCTTCAATCCTCCAAAAAGATAACTATTGGATTGCTAATTTCTGATAGCATATAAGGCTAGAAGAAGTAGTTGCAATATAAAATTGAAGGTTGGTTGTAGACCGTGGCCCGTACACCCACCCTGCCATTTGCTGAATTCCCTCTCCTAGGAAATGGGGAGAAAAATGTAAGGATAGTGAAAACCCTCATGTACTGAGATAGTGATAATTGAATAAGAAAAGCAAAATCTGCACACACATAAGCAAAGCAAAAAGAGGAATTAATTCACTACTTCCAATTGGAAGGCAGATGTCCAACCAAATCCAAGGAAACAGGGCTTCAGAATGCCTTATGGTTACTTGGGATGCCACAGACACAGATATCCACTCCTTCCTTCTCTTTTCCCAGAGCTTTCATTGCTGAGCATGATGTTATTTGATGTGAAATATCTCTCTGGTCAGTTTGGGTCAGCTGTCTTGGCTATGTCCCCTCCCAGTCTTTTGTCCACCCCCAACCCAGTGACATTGGGGGGTGGCAGGTATGTGAGCACAGAGACTTGTTGCCATGCAAACCCTATACAGTAGCTGGCTAAACACTGGTCTGTTTAACACTCTTTTGGCACACATGGAACTGCAGGGGCTGCTCTGAAGAAGGTTAGATTTCTAACTTCATCCCTGCCAGACCTTGTACAGAGATAAAGCAAGAAAATTTTCACTTCAGCCATCCTAATGTCTACAGCTCACTTTATCTACCTCTCAAGAAGTGGAGAGGAAGCTGGAAGCTGTTTTTGGAACAGGCCAGCTTCGGCCTCACCAGTTGGAACATGAAACCTGACATACATATTACAATAGGTTTGGAAGATTTCGAAGTTGTAGGAGCTTCTTTCTGTCTGATTTTTCGAAGTTCATTTCTGATATTAACCCTCAACTGATAATCAATGTAGTATGCAATTAAGTAGTAGGATGGATAAATCCATCACACTGTGATGGATAAATGTAAGTTATGTAAGTCAGAATAAATTTATAATTCATTTATTACTTTGCAATCTAATAGTATAGGCTATTCTAATAATTAATGTCTTGTTTGTCAGTCATCTGTTTTGAATGGTGTTATAGGTTAGAATGTTTTTCAGTGGTGTCAGAAAATATTTATAGAACACTGTGGAGTACATCCTGGCTTATGGATCTAGCAGCATCAGAGTACTCTGTGAACCCAAATGCAAGTTTTCCATTAAGATGGATTTTTTAAGGAGGAGTCAGCACGTTTAATAGAGATAGTTTAATAATGTTAAAAATAAAATGTTTCAGAAAAGTGTCATTTCCATTGAATGTTACAAGTGTTCTGGAAAAATATTATAGGGCCTCCAGTCTTGGTTCATTCATTTCTGAAAAATAATCAGACATAGTAATTTTTACTATCATGATAGAAATAAAAAGATAGAAATTAAAAGATATAAATTTTTAAAAGCATAAGAGGATTCGCATTGTTTCCTTTGTAAGGATATAGAATACTGAATTGGAGGAGTTAGAGAGGTACTGAAATCATCCTCTCACTGTGTTTTTCATAGTGGGTTTTTAAACATATTGAGTTATGTTCAACAATTTGAGCAGCCAACTTTGTCTGTGTGTGTGAAATGTTTCAGTGACCCATATTTCTGCCTTTAGGGTATGTTCTAAGGTGCATATCAAATTTGCATAGAGTGAGTTTGCCTGACAACAGGGAAACTTCCAAATAATACCTATGGAGAAGTTATTTCAGAAAAATATTTGTATGATAACCGTAAATAGGATAACTGTCTTAGGTAAAATGGCAGGAAGAGAAGTGCAGAATAATGTCTGTAATTCTTCTGCTTGTTAATGTGCTACACCCATGGTGAGCTCGTCTCTGTTAATAATCTCATCAGACTGCAAAGCACATGTTTTCCCTCTAGAATTTGAAGCAGCGTACTTGATCTGAGGGTTGGAGAAATTTTTTACTTTTTGGAGGAGTTGTTGAGATCACTATCTCTACAAGAAATATTTATTTTAGACTAAGATGAACTGTTCTTTACAATCCTTGGAATTATTTACAGGGTACATAGGGATATATTTACAAGGTGTATAGATGTCTAGAGAGTCATATTTTCTCAGACTTGTAGATGAGAGCATGTATTCATAATTTTGAAAATCCTTCTAGCTGTTGTTCTGAATCTTCAGAATATTTAGTACTATTAAAAATCTGGTCTTCAAATGATGAATAAAAAGGTATATCTCTCCCCAGACCATTGTTAATTAGAACAACCTAGATCAGAATACATTTTCTTCCAAGCCTCAGAAAGCTTAGATTTCAGATTCTTTGAGGAGTCATTTTTATCTCTTACTTGTATTGGTGTTATGTTTTAAATATTTTGCCATGATAAGCTGCATGCCACCTATGAAGATAGAAATTATGCTCAGTGAAGTACATAATTTTCAGTTATGCAAGAAACACTTTCATTTCTTTAATAAGAACATGAGATGTGAGATGAGTTAGAGCTGATTTTACAAGCCCAAATTTTTATCAGGGTAAAAATTAAAAATAAATTCTTCCATATGTTATTACAAAATAAATTTTTAAAAATTACATTTTTCTTTTTTTTTTTTTTTTTTTGGTTATGTCAGCTAGTATGTTTGGTATAAAATTTTAGATTTTACAGAGGGATAGATACTACTTACAGTTCTTTATGATCATTATTTTGGCTAAAACTTTGGAATGTTTCTGTCAAAAAATTGTGATTTCCTGTCAAACTATTAGACATTTGATCTAATTCATTAGCCAACTTTGTAAAAAGTGTTATAATAATATATATATATAACTCTTGACAAGTATTTGTACTTTCCATACTATTGGGACCTTATTTCCCACAACCACCAGCCTCTCAGCTGTCCTGGTTCCTGGGAGTAATTTGTTAAAGGGCAGCCTTTAAGTGAATGCTGAATTCTGAAGAAGAGGAGTTTGGTTTGGCTAGTGTCTTTCATGTTTCTTTATCATACTTGTTTAGTGCTGTAAGTGAAATACAAAACTATCACTTCATCTTCAGTTCTTGTGAGGTACATGTGCTCTGGCCCTTTTGAAAGGCATCTTTGAAGTGCCATCTTTGTATGACTTCGCAGAAGTTATAAATTAACTTTAAGATGCTTAATTGAGAAATGCAAACACATAAGAAGAGATAGCCTTGGCATTAAAACTGAGGAAGAAGCAGGGAAAGAAAAAGAAGGGACATGGCAGAGATAAAGAAGAGAAGGAGCTCACTGGCAGGAATAAGAATGATTTATGGGAAACGAACTACATAATTCTTGACAAAAGTTTTATAAGGTTGTGGGCAAAAGATGAGATAGTTACAAATGCATGAACATCACACATAAGTAATTCTAACAATAAATATTTCTGAGCCTCCCACAAACCCCCTCCTCCTGTATTTCTTTGTAATGATTTCCCTGACTTATCTTCACAGTAAAAAAAAAATCTAATTAGGTTGCAACAAGTAGCACATTAATTAACAGATAAACTAACAGTATTAAACAGCAATACTCTAGAAGCTGACTCTAGTCTTCCTAATTAGGCAGCTCTCTCAGCGTGAAGCAGGAAATGCAACCAACACAACAATATAACATAAAGGGCAAGAGGGCCCATTAGGCTGGTAGACAGTGGGGAAAAAAAAAAAAGAGAGGAGAAAAGAAAATCTGAAACATCACGTATGCTCAGTGATCTATAACCTCTCCAAGAGTTGCACTAAGATTATAACAGATTTTTGTTCAGCATATTTGATCATTTTTAATGTCATCCAGTTTTCTTAGGAAAAGAGTCTCGAAGAGTCAAATAGCACGGATCAAAATGTTGTCTTAATTAATATGAGAGCTGTGTAATTGTTTATTTAGGCAGTAAGGCAAAATGTTTCTTCCTATTCACTTGGTAGAATTGAACTGGGCTTGGTAGAACACTAGGTTTCTCTTTATTTTGAGGTATTTCAAGTTTCTCTTTCAAGCTGTGTTTTATTTTTTTTTAAATGTTTTACTGTTTCATTTTTATGTTTACTGCCTAAAGTTCAATGAAAAAGGATTGTGCCTGAAACCCTTTCTGTACATGGAGGCCATACACTCGATGAGAAATGCCCATTGAATTCAGTGAGATTTTTGCCATTAATACCTTAGGCAATGAGATACCAGTATTGCAAATATTAACTCAAAAGCTGGATACGACACTTTCACATATCCCTTAAACTAAAACAGACTGCAAAACTGACTTGTGCATCATGGTCTGAAGATATGTATCATACCTAGAAGAAGGAAAAAGAGATTTGTTTTCCCTCACTGAGTTTAAAAAGAACCTGGAAAATCTTGTATTTAAATCAAAATTGAATTTATTGTGCAGTTATTACAGGACAATTACATTTGTCCTAATTACAGTTATTACAAGTCTAAATATGTTGCTGAATCAGTTGTATACAATGCCTGTGAAAGAAAGGATAGATAATTTGGACAGTACTCACCTTTGTTAATGAGACAGTGTATTTGCTGTCTCTCTGTAAAGGTCAATTTAAATTAAAGTATTGTTAAATAGTTTATTTCATCTGTTTAGAAGAAAGGCAGAGCTGTTCCTTAAGAGAACAGGGGACTGAATAAAGGTTGCCCATAGTATTTAGAGAGACTAAGAATTGTTGTTTATGCTAAGGATATTTTGCGTTAAAATAAAATTTGCCATAGCATCGATACAAACATAGGATAGCAGCAGATATGCTTGAAACTCTGCTGTTACCGAGTGATCTACTCTAAAATTCAAAGCAATACTCATGCTGCTGAAGCTGAAATAGCTTTGGTAGTGATGGGATTTTCTTGTAATAATTCTTCAGTGTCGACAAGGTCATCTGAAGCAGTTTAAGCACCTTTAAATGAAAAGAGTGTACAGTCCATTTGATCTCCCCTTGGCTTTAATTACGTCTGCCTGCACAGCAGTGCCCCAAGAGATCAAGGGTCTTTGGAAGAAAACAGTTCTAAGGACTCAAAAGGTTGCCATCAGAAGGACCCACCCTTAAATTAGAGGAAGGGGGTATGGGTTGGGGGTTTTTTGATTCTTGTTGGTTTTGCTTGTTTTAACTTTTATTATATTTCTTCTTTAAAAATAAAACGCTGTAAATAAATTTCCTTAAATATCTTAAAAAATTCAGTGAGGATTTTTTTTTTTTTTTGGTGTAAAAAGATTAAGAAATTCATTAGGAATTGGGGGTTTCCTAATTTTCAGTATAGCTAAAGAATTTTTCCCCCAGGCCATTGTCTCTGTTCAAGACCTCTTAGAGACCCATGTATTTCACTATTGTGTCTTCTTCCTACTTTTTTTCAGTAAATAGAAGATTGCTTTATAACTATGCATTGAAAGCATACCTCTTTGAAGAAGTTTCACTCCCCAGAACTGTCCCAACAGTAGTTTGGTATCTGTCAAGCTAAGCAGAAAGAAATTTTGGTTCAGTTCCACATGATATGATATCTCCGATTGAGCAGAGCTGCAGCAGAATAGCAGTCATTTGAACTCCTTAATTAACTGGGACTGGCAGTGCGTGCCAGTGGGTTTTTATCTCTGCAAAATTCTTTTCTTAATATCATAAGCACCTTGCAAAATCCTTAAAGCATCCTGAAAAAAAAAAAAAAATCCCACAAACATTCATACCTTTTACCTTCTGTTCTCCCTGTCTTTATTCTTTGTTGCAAGTAAACCTGACTTTCCACAGAAGCTACATTCTGTGGAGAGGGAAATATTGCTTTGATGCAAGGATAAGAGCAGTGTCTAATTTCACTGGGCATTTACATAAGTTCATCAAAAAAAACCCCAAAAGTTATCAATATAAGCAGTTTTATATCTTTATTTCCTTCTCTTCGACTAAAAAATAAGGATTGCTTGGCAAGTAGTTTTAGGATATGTAGCTTGGGTGTCCTTTCTCCTTGGGCTTTGATTTCTAACCAGATACATCTCCTATGAAATACTATGGAAAGTCTATGTATTATTTAATGCAGTAGCTCAGGGAAGCTGAATAGCACAGAAGGAAACTTGATCCTGGAAAAGAACCCCACAGGCTGAAAAAATAAAAAACAAGCAGTGGTATACAGACCAAATCTGCTAGGAGGCACTGAATTTCCATTTTCCAATCAAGTTTAGCAATTATAAGAGAGCATTATTTTTCTGCTCAAAAAATTCCCCTTGCAGTCTGGTTTTGCGCACCACTCTACTCAGTCACAGGATGCTAAAGGATACAAAGCTATTTATCTAAAGCAGTAGTGTTGGACCAGATTAACAATTTACCTATATGCAAACACAGACATTAGTACATACACCAGGACAGCATTGCAAGTACAATTTTCATTGTTCATGAATACAATGTATGCCATCTGTTGGCATTGTTTGTGTTTGCTTTTTTGACTTGAAAATGGAAATTAAAGATGCAGATTGTGTAAAATTGCCTTTAAATATTATTCATCAGAGCAAGTAGCTTTTTGTTTTTCTTAGGAAAACCAATGGGAGTTATTTGTTACATGAAGTAGAGAAGAATTTATACGCAGGAATTTTTTCACCATATTTTAAAGTATGCAAATGGTAGCTCATCTTCACTTGCTACACATTAAATATTTTTTGCATTTCTTCTCCATGTACTACTGCCTTGTTGATCTTAATTTCACATTAGGAATTCTTGCATTTTGATGAAAATCCCCAGAAATTATTGGGCTGCAAGCCGTAAGTAAAAATTAAAAATTAACAATAAATTCAGTACTTCTCTAAAAGTTAAGTGTCTGATATTTTTTGCAAATTCTTACACTTAGTAGCATGTGAAGAGAATTTGTAAATTTTTTAATTATTTTTTTTGTATTTCAATTGAATACTGATCCATGAGTTTATTCGAGACTAGGATTTTGTAAGAAGAAAAAAGCAGTGGAGATAGACTTGGAGGGGTATTTTTTTAAGTGCATGAGTCCTCCTTTGATTCAGAAAATGGCTCTTTGCTACTAATTGTAATGTATTTGTTACGAAAACATCTGCTTAGATAGCAGTAATTAGTCAGCAGTTTTAAAATTGATGTAAACGCATAGGAACCTGATTACAATTTTAAATATTTACATAAAATGGCTTATTTTACTCCCATTGATTTCTGACAGAATAGATTGTTCTTGCTGTTTTTGATCATCAAAGACACATTTATGTAAGTACTTATACATTGATCCCCTAACCACTATTTCAGAATTTATTTTGCCTCATGAAGGAAAAGAAAGTCAAATGTATGTTTAGAGTTTTTTCCCTTAAAAGAGAATTATTGCATAGAGCAGGAGTTAGACAGATGTCTTTGTTAAATAAATGGAAGTCTAATCCTTCACTGGTATGAGTCTAGTGATTAAAAAACTGGTTTCTGACAGAACATCTTAAGAAAGTCAGGAGTCTGGAAACTGATTTGAGATGTTCTGCTGCTTCAGCGGTACTTTCATTAGGGAAAATCGCTGGACAAGAGGAGCAATAGCACTGACTGGACAAAGAGCTATTGCATATACAAACTAAACATGAATTTTTGGGTTAGTAATGCCTGTAACCATGGTTTTCATCTACTGAAGACTCATATTTTAAAATATACTGGCAATATATCTGCATTTATATTTGGTGCTGATTTTTTTGGTTTAGGATGCCGCCACATGGACAGAAAAAAGCCTGTGTCCTTAGACAAAAAAAGCCTTTGCTACCTTAGATAGAATTTTACTGCTTAGATACTGTTCTCCCATATCTATAAATTCTTCCTCCCATACACATAACAGAAACTTTTTGACCCAAAAGTAAGCAATTTTCCTTTATAAAACCCAAATCCATTATATGTATGTATGCAATACATGGCTATCATAGTACATGCTACGTTGTTACCACAGTCCAGTGTTGGTAAACCAAGAGAAATATGTCTGCTATGATTTTTTCTAAAGGATGTTGCCCAGATAAAAGGTGAAAAAAAATGTTCAAACACCAAATCTATCACAACCAAATCCCGAAGAAAAATTTCTCTGAAGGTCTTCTTTCAGCACAAAGGAAAAGTAGTTTTAAAGAATGGAATGTGGCATTTTGAAGTAATAAAATTTATTTTTCCTCATCTGAGTTTGAAGAAATCATCATCCCCTTTTATTCATGTGTAGCATTCATTGCTTCATAAGTGAATAGTAGAGACTTATGGTCCTGAAGCAAGTTGTCTATACCCACTTGCATGCATTTTTTACCCAACCGGAACAATCTTGAGTGTTATTCTTCCTTTTAAACATAATTAAACATAGTCTTATGTTTAGCCCTAAGTAGAGGCTGTGAAATTTCATCCATTGTGTCAACATGAATATTTGCAATTGTGAGAGTCAATAGTGTACAGAGCTGATAGAATCATTTTAAAGAAGCAGATACAGTCATTAGCAGGTTTTTTAATATACCTGTTGATGAATGCATTTCATTATTTTCCACCAATGCTTCTAGCTTCTTCAGTAACTCTCTAGAAGTAAAGCTGCCTGACTGCTTGGTCTTGAGATCATATATGACTGTCTCTTGAACCTTACAACCTCTGTAGGGAGCCTGTAACTTTAGAGAAAAACACTATGAAAATGTTTGAGGAAACAAAGCAATAGTTTTAGTTTCTAGGGTCAGTATTTACCTTAGAGCTTGAAAAGTTAAACAAAATAACCCATTAGGACTGAGAAAGCAAACCAGTAGTCGTGGATGAAGAATTGAAATTATAACAGTAATGTACTTCAACATCTGTGATTGTAAGTATTGCACCTGCTGTATATTAATCCATGTTCACTGGAGGTGAGCAGATTCCTTATCCTCTTCCTGAGAAGATCTTCTTATCTTTCTGTCTTATTTTAGCTGTTAGTGATGGAGAATAATCCAGAGTTGAGGAGACTAAATTGCTATCACTCTCTGTGCAGGGAAGCCTGAAATGCATGGTGCAATTCAAAGGGGAGGAACAGCTAGTCACAAAGCTGAGATACCATAAGCAAATTCATGCTGAAGAGACTGTTCTAGCAAGTGGGGAGTTTGAAGGTCTTAAACTCTGCAACGCCAGCAAATCTTGAACAGTAAAGCGTGCTAGAAGCTATAGATAAGTCATGTCTGGCAGTAGGGAGGGGAACACAATATATCACTGGCCTTGGAAAGTACAGCCTGATAAGCACAAAGAAGGAAAATCTCTTGCCAGTAAAAGCAAATCTCCGGTTTCAGGTCAGAAAAAAGGGGAAAACCCAGTTAACTAAAACTCAGTGCTTCTGGCAGAGTAAAATGTGCAAATAGACTCTGATCAGGTGAGTTGTAGTAGGTGATTTCTAGAGATCCCTTCGAACCTTCATCACTTTATGTGCTCTTACCTGTGGTACTTCTTGTTACGGAGAACACTTCTGCTACAAAAATGTTTTTTACCTCTCAGGGAACTATATCACTCCATACTTGTGATACAATGCAAGTTATGCATTTCATATTGCTGTATATTGAATCATTCAGGGATTTTATTTCTGTGGGGTGTGAACAGTGTTGCAAGTTAAGCTGATGCTGTACTAGGTCGTTATATTTTTGCTAATTGTTATTCAAATGCAGCACTCATTCACTTAAAATTGGTAACTATATGTCCTATTGCAATAGCACCTTAATCACTGGGGGATGTTTCCATGTTAAGTTATTAGACTTTCACTTAACCAAAGCAGAACTTAATCAGTGTAGATCATCTGAAAATAAAGCTTTGACTCATATAATTAAATCTTGAATATGAGTGGGGCTTTTTCATTATACACGCTGAAATACGTACAGAGGATAGAAAAACACTGGATGCAGCCATCATTAATATCACATTTAATCCATGCACATCTGATTTGATGGCTTTCAAATTTGAAACCTATACCTCTTTTCTCATCATAATGTGCAAGAATATGTTAGAGGTATTGTGACTCTTGGGGATAGTTCTGTACAGGGTTGAGGGTTGGACTCTATGATCCTTGTTGATCGCTTCCAACTCAGCATATTCTTTGGTCTTAAATGTGTTGGATGTTAGGCAGGAGAAGAAAATATTTGACTTAATTATTTATCTTGAATTATCTGCCCAATATCTGAAGTTCCAGTGATCTGCCTTTCCTAGGCTGTGCTAAACACAAGGTATTTATCTCTGATTAATTTGGAAATACAGCAAAGAAAATGAACTGTATAAATATGCAAATTTATTCTATCATTTATGCTAAAGAATTTTCCTGTATTAACTCATCATTTTGAATTGAAATACAATAGCTGAAGATAGCAATATGCTCCATTTCAGTCTCTGTTTCCCTAAAATAAGTTGGTGAAGAAAGATGGAATTAGTAGCAGCAGCAGACTGACAGAAAAAAGAGAAGACAATACATCTCTTAGAAGTTGGTTTTAGTGACACAAAATTTTGTGCCTTAGACAGTAGTGAGGCTACTCACTAGAATAAATGTGAGAGTGCCCTGGCCAAAACTGAGATTCAGTCTTGCACTCCTTGCTCTTTAGAGTCAACTGCAGAAGTTTGAATCACAATTGGGAGATTTTTACTATATGAGATTTAACTGAGTACAGGAGCATGAAACTGTCCATTTCCATGTTCCTTAATCATTGTGTATGCAGTTCACTTTGAAAGTTCAATTTAAATATGAGCTCCATGGTTGGAAGAAGTGAAGAATTTGTGTTTGAGAGTGATTATGTGAATAAAGGATATAGAATGTGAGTTAGAAAGAAGAATTTGGCCATGAGTAATGAGTATTCTGCGAGCATCCAGACATTAAAAGATATGGAAAGATTACATAACATGAGATGATTGAATTGGGTGGCATCAGCTCAAAAAGAAATCATAAAAACAAATTCTAAATCAGTATTTTGTAGGTCAGCTCTGTGTCTTCCTGTTTTCTTGCAGCTGCAAACATTAAAACCAGGGCTCCAGCTAGTCATCCATTTCCTAAATGTTTTAATAGATTGTCTTGTCCATTTTGTAGCTCATTTGTTCACTGAGTAAATTGACTGTAAATGTTGTAGCACATGACATAACTTCTTTCTTTGTGGTAGGTTTTTGGGTTTTTTTCCTCTAAGTAATGAGCGAGCTCAGCAGTTTAATGAGGATTGAGACCTGTTTTGGCCATTTGCTGCGTGAGTCAGAATTGTCCTTTTTTTATTGACCTAGAGCTCTTGTGATTTACTTTTTTAATAAGCAGTGAAAACATTGCTAGAGGTTAGCTGTTTTTGAGTAAATAAGTTCTTTCCTGTACCTGGTTTCAGAGTTTAATTATATACCTTAGTGTTTCCATTGAGAACCAATATCAAACTACGTGTTTCAAAATGAAGAACAGAACTGTGTATTTACAGCTGCAAGGAATGCTTCTGACTTGTAAATCAGCATGATAAAGCACAAAAAGCAGAATTTCTTTAGAGTATTTGAATTATACATGTATTCTTAACGAATTTATTTCAGAGTTCCATAGTTAGACAATAGTAAATCAGAGAGAACATTTTGCTGCTTCTAGTGCATAGTTTCAAGGGGTCTGAATTTTAATTCTCGTGATCATAAATGAACGTTGCAATGCTATACATATGCAAACTTTTCAAAGTATAAAAACACATATATTAAACTTCTGTCTTGTCCATTCAATGAATATTATTGTACTATAACCATGTTTGTTACAGCCAGAAACACTGCCTTTGGTAAAAGTGAATGATTTTGGGACTTACTGTGCCTCACTTTATAAGTAATAAATGCAGATGATGTTCATGCAAGTGTAATTTTGGCATGAAGGCTAAACAGTTTAATTTGCACCTTTTAGTTCAAAGGTAGTTGAAAATACTCAGCTCTTCAACCTAAAGATTCAGCAGGTCTTCATAACAGCCCTCCATTTTGTTTCCTAATTTGAATTTTAACTATTTAATAAAATTACTTTGAAGAGAAGTGTACATCAACAGTAAGATCAGTTACATTTGCAGGACAAAATACTCATGTTAAAAAGCCTTGTTTATAAAATATCACTACACTATGTAGGTAAACTCAGAGATTTTCTATTTGAAAAAAAACAAAACAAGCTTGTTAACTGATAGAAATTAGGCAGAGAAACAAATTGCCATTAAAGGTTTTTTTTATAATGCTTAATCTCCTCTCTTCACTAGGAATAGAGTTCTCCAAATAGACTGTATCTCATAGCCTGCATTCTAACTGACTTTCTGGAGTCACAAAGCAGAGTATCTTATGGAAGGAATAGTTTTTCTCTGAGGTGAAGATAATCTTAGATTGAAGTCTTACCTCAACTCTCTGAGGCTGCTAGTAGTCCACTATGGGAGCATAGAATTCAGTATGATCTATTTGGTAGGATGTGGTTAGGATGTGTAAGCTTAAAACTGAATTGTGAAGTATACTAAAAATGTGCTCATTTTGTCATTTATCCAATTTATAGTACAATCATAGCATATTTAAAAATGTTCCTTTTTTTTAAAAAGAAGCTATCTTTTTGAAATTTGAAGCATTAATGAAAGATTTACTTGAAATTCTTATGTACTGGAAAAGAAATTATCATCAACCCTAGTGTTAAGTGCTCAAAAAATCATCCTAATTAGATACACCCTTATGAGAATAATTTTGTGGTGTATTTGGAGGCCTAATCTAAGTTTATAAGTCTTTCTTTTGAATACTGTAATGTTTTCTTCTGTGTATGCTGTAACTAATGCAGATATTAGCTGTACCTGCAGAGCACTGCACTGGTGTATACACTCATCAAAAATTATTGTCTTAATCAACAATTAGCTTGTGTAAAAATTTAGTTTAATAGCTACAGAAAAAACCCTAACTTTACTAGTGAAAAAGAAAATTTGCACACAAATGGGAAACAGGATGACTTTTATTAGACAGAAAATTATGACAAAGAACTACATATTTACAGACATTTGCGCAAGAACTAGCAAAATGAGTAGTAATATACCTTCATTATAATAACAATAATGATTAATAGTAATAGGAAAAAATGCCTGTGCTTTGAAAAAAAAAAAAATTGAAAAGTACTGAGTGCTGTTGGTATATCTTCAGTGGTAATTGTACTCAGAACTTGGCACAGCATTCTAACCGCCTTAGGAAATATTTCGTCACAGATTTATTTTCAGAGTTTCTGGCAGGGAAATAAGATATAAGATGAAGTTTGTGTCTTTTACCCAAGAAAAGAGTTAAAAATACACTGTGACAAAACATAAAGAAAAGCAAGGAATTAGTTCCACACCTCCTAGCAAAGGTATTTTTTCTCTTTCAAGCATTCACATCACCTGACAGATAACACCAGGATTCAGATTCAGTGCAGTGGAAGCTAAGCAGGCAAAGAAACTTAAGATTCATTTTCCTTCATCATATCCTTCTAGAATATGAAGTAGTATAGGTTATCATATATGCAAGGTACATTTCTATCTGCATTAGGCTGAGGATTTTTCATCTTTCTGGCAGATGCACTGCCTTTTGAAAAAGAGAGTAAAGACAATGTCAGTTTTGCTGTGGCAGACTTCAAGCCACTGAGTTGCCCATGTCCTTAACAGCTGGGCTGTAGTGCCTGAAGGCAGTGTTCAGACATGGTACCTTTGGCTTTCTGCCTCATTGTAAGAAAACATAAAAGAGAAGATAATCTTTTGACTGCTGTGCTGGGCTATGGCTTCCTCTTTTTTTTTTTTTTTTTTTTTTTTTTTTTTTTTTTTTTTTGGTGCAATGAAATGTAGCAGTGCATCTCTAACTTGAACTCAGCTAACTTGGTTCCACTGAGGCTCGAGCTGCAAAGACTCCAGTGGCAAATTCAGCATGCTATCATGTTGACAGTATGTGGAACTACTGGAAAACTAGATTAGAGTTTTCTGAAGTAATTTCTCTCTCTCTATTTTTTTGTGAGTAATTACAAAATAAGCTTTGTTTTTGGTATGTTTTGAGCCTTATCCCTTGCTTTGTTAGAAGAAAACATATGTTTTTGCTGTTAAAATCTGTAAATAATACACTGTTTATGTCTTATGTTTCTCAGAATGATATTTTAGTACCTCTGACCAATAGCTACAACAAGTGAAACTACAGATGTGGAACACTTGTGCCCAGCCAGAGATGCTTTGATGCATCTCTGATATTTTCATATGATGGATGCTCAGTATATGGTTAATGTCATCTATTATTATACTGCTATTACATCAGATGAAAGGTTCACATTATGGGCTTAGAAAAGAATGCTACTAGTGAAAATCTTTTCCCTAAAATTCATTTAATCTAAACAAAAGGTTTAAGCAGATGCAATAATGGAAGAGAGAGAACAGAGTGAGAATTTCACCGAAGGTCGCTGTGTGTCAGTAGTACAGAAGTTTTGTATCTTGAATCCCACTGAAATATTCTGTACAGGCTTTGAAGAGTCAATCATTCAGAGATCAGTAGCACTTTAAAAATATATGTACATGTTAAATTTGCAATTTAAGTGGAGAAACATATGGCTGTGCTTTTTGTTCACTGTATAGTAAACCTTTTTCTGGACAGCACTTCGCTGTTCTGCTTTGTTCTGATCACTGTTATTTTACTGTGTCAGATAGCAGGGATTTTTAGTAACTCCAGGCAGTACCTTGATCAAAGTAACTAACTAGCTGTGAGGAAGTCTCAGTACTGAGTAATTGTGCATGAACACTTCTTCTTTCTTCACATGATGACATTGAGGACAGTTGTATTTCTTTCCCCAAAAAGGGAAGAAATAGAAAAGTTCTGGAGCTTCAGTCTGATTTGGGGGGGTTTTATTTATAATTATTCAATAAATTATTTTGCAGCATCAAATAAAACATCTTCAAAACAGATTTGATGCCCTGATCAAATGTTACCAAATCCTGCATGTAGCTAAAAGTACAGGACAAAAGCATAGATATGAAGACCAGGAACTGGTGATTGGCTTTTCTTTGAAATTTGGGAATGGAGTTACATTTGTTTTCCAGTTCCAGGCCAATCTTGGCAATGCTTTCTGACTTGATTATTTTTTAGAGGAAAATTGATGATGTCATTAACTAATGAAATGTTTTTAATGTGCATCTCAGACATATAATGGGATAAAGCCTAACATATCTACCTAGCCAGTTAATAGTGGTGTTCTATTTGTACTGTGTCAGCAGTATTTTCTAATCCACCCATATAATAGCAAACCCAGCAGGGTAGAAAACAAATTGAAAGCACATCAGATCTATACTTCCTATTTACATATAATTAAAAACCAAATTCTCAGTTTTTCTTCCCCCACCTTTCTGCATTTTCTCCTCTTTCTCTCTCTTTTTTTTCATTTTATCTTTTCTTAAAAATGACTTCTCCATTGCAGCAGTATGCTCTGAGAACAGTCATATGTGTCACTGAATGCAGGTAAATGTGCCTTGTGATGGCTTAGGTCCCTTTCCTACTAATGCTGATAGATGAGTGGCTAAGGATGAGAAAAATTATATATTTACACTGCAATGATAGGAATGATATGATTTACTAAGTACCATTGTACACCATGGTAATTATCATGATATTAAATAGTTGAGTGTCATCGTAGATGGAACACAAGTCGTTACCACAGTCTACATATGATAACTCTTCAACATAATTGCTATGTAATCTTTAGGTGATTGAATTAGCATGCAGACCAGTTTCTTTCTTTAATTGAATGCTTTTCAAAACATGGCAATTAAGGGACAAGTTCTGGAAAAATGTGCCATTTGTACTCAGCCTTGTTAAAGTGTGTAATTTGCTTCGATGTATGATGGGAAGAACACATATGCATAACTGCAACTGTGGCATAGGTACAGAAGTGATACTTGCCTTTTCATGGGCATGGAATCCATAAACCCACAGAAATAAAGTTAATGTCCTGATCAGCTCTTGATCAGGTGCTTGACTGTTATAGTAAATTTTGCAGATGTTACAACACAGCTGGCCCTAGGGGAAAGATGATATCCACCCTATAACCATCAGAAAGTAAATTTAACACATTTCAATGGAAGACAATCTCTGACAGTGTAAGAGAAATCACCTTTTTATGATGTATATTTGGTATGAAGGTCGCTTGAGCTGTAATGTCCATCAGTTTTCTTTCACTTGTAGCATTTTTGCAAGGCATATATATGTAGATTCAAAAGAGTATGATCTCTATAGCAAATTTGCTTTACATAAAAGTATGATTTTTGTGATAAAATAGTGATTTTAATGTAGCTATTTTTCCTATAAACAGACTTCATTTTTTTCTAAAAGTTCTTTTCCCGAAAACTATATACAAAAATCTCATTAATTAATTTCTTCCATCTCTTGACAGCAAAACCAACAGGTTGATGTAATCTTTGTTAAAATATTTTTCTAACAATTTTTTTTCTTAAAAAAAAGTAATAATTCCAGAAGTAGTGGATTTACTTGGGTTACAAGCAAATACAAGATAACCACCCCTCTGAAATCCTGTAATGTTGCTTCTGAAAGCATCTGCACCTATGCCTGAAAAAATGTCCTGATAACCTTTAAATGGATTTGTTGCACCACAAATACAACATACCAATTTGATATTTAATTTTGAGCTGACTCAAACTCCTGGAATCTGTCATTCAGAATAACAAGATCAGGTTGAGACTTTTACTTGTGCTCAGAGCTTAATACATATTTATTATGGAAATGGGCATTGTAAGATATATTTTATAAAGAAGAGTGATATTTCTAATATATATGGCTGCATTCTGACAATATACACATATATTTAATATTAATAATAATGGGATATTGCACTCAGTTTGTAATGCTTATGTTTTATGATCTGAGTAGAATTTCACCATTTAGTTGGCATAAACAGTAAGGGGATCAAAGTTTATTATTTCATCATAAGTCTTTGCAGATTTAGGAAGATTTAGCCATATAAATTCAAATTTTGAAATGCATGCAGTTACATAGTGTTTAAATGGAGTTTTAAAAGATTCTTCTGTGATAATTAAACAACAAAAATGTGTTTGTGTCTGTGTTTTTGAAAGGAGCTGAAAGATTTAAAATAATTGTCACCATAATAGCAAAAGCAAGTTAGGAATTTTAATAAGTTGCAAGCAGTCACTGAAGAGTAGCCCACAGAAGCAGGCAAAAATGGGGTTGAATTTTTTATGAATTCCTTTTTAAGAATTTTACTTAATAATTGTTGTTGTTAGTTACTAACAATAAAGATTTATACTTGTGAACAGTGAGGATAAAATGCTCATACAAATAGTAGCTAAGACACTGGTGATTGATTATTAGCAGTTTACAAAGGGGATTTCTTAAACCAATCTGTCTAAATTTTTAGAGATAAGTATCTGAAAATTTTTACCAAGCTTGGTTAAATTACAAGATTCAATACTCAGCAGAAGTACATCTCTTGAATTGAGACAAGTTCTGCAGCTATTTTAACTGTGGATTCAACATCCAGAAAAATCTGGAAAATAGGTGTTCATTCTTTAGAGTAGAGATTAAGTCATGAAAATAAGACAAGATGAAATTTTGTAGTGTCATTATGTAATATTTATATCAGTATTGGATTGATCTTAAATGATTGCATCCCTCAGTTTTCTTCACGTATTTTGATTAAAACCAAACCTAGCACAAAAGTTAGCTCAAAGGTCAGATTTTTTTTTTTTCTTCTCAAAACTAACTTATCCACAATTTCCTGAATTAGCCAAAACTTATGTCTATGTTTTTACATACAGTCTAAAATTGCCAGGCATTTTCTTTGGGTTCATGTTTTACTGTTCATAGTCCTTACAGGTACCCATACTGAATTATAAAGAGGTATCAAATGAATTATTAATGACCATTCAGAAATTTGTCTTTCATTTTCAATTATAATTAGGAAAACGTGCATGGCAGAAACTATATTTGAGAGAAACCAAAAGTATGTGAGTACAGTTGGAGTATTTGTCCTCCCAAATCTGCTTTTTTTTACGTTCTGTGGATGCAATTTATGTTCTGCCTAGTTCCTACTTTTTATAGTATTATGGTGGAGAAAATGTATTTACCATGCATATCACACTTGCACACTTTTTATTCTCTTCAGGTACAATCTGCATATGGCATGTCTGTTTTTCCAGTGGACACAAGAATAAATAATCACTCATCAGCAGTGTTATTTGCTTTTTTCTTTAGGGGCTGATGTTATCAATTTTGATGGCCACGTAGTGTTACCATACAGATTCAGGAACAAGAAAATGAAAACACTGAAAGATGTCATCTCTCTGAAATTTAAGACCTCTGAAAGCGAAGGTGTAATCTTCCACGGAGAAGGACAGCAAGGAGACTATATCACCTTGGAACTGAAGAAAGCCAAACTTGTTCTAAATTTAAATTTAGGTATGCTTTGATCGTTTAGTTTTGTGGTAGTTTTTAACACTCCCACAAAAATTTTAGGTCAAATATTTCATCCTCTTTCCTGCAGGAATATGGTAAGCCACATCATTTAATAGGATAATTTTGTGAAAATGTTGTTAATTTCTTTTCTATATGTTGCAGGTTTTCTTCTCTCCTTTTTTACTCCATGTGAGATACTATGAAAATAAGACCATACAGAAAAGCAGGATCAGCAATATATTGCTTTTACACAAACAAACAAAAAAAAAGCTTGCTAGAATTATATTTGGCCTCAGCTGTGGCTTTGTGTGAGAGGACACTGTCATCACTTCTAGAAGAATAAAGGTCACCTTTAAAAACCTCGCAGTAAAAAAAAGTATCAATCTAGGAAGCTACAGGCCACATGACATTCAGCAGCCTTCCTAGAATCTGTGAAGTAGGACTAAGAAAGTAAAAGAGGAAGACTGCTTTGTCAGGCAATCGTATGATGAAATCTTGTATATGTTACTCTAGTTTCAGTATCTTTTTTCCCTCCCAGCTAAAGACTACAGGCTCATGAATCACTGGATTTATAAAGAACATTTATTATGAAAAAACCCACACATTTATCTGGTTTCAGGTATTTTTTTCCTTAAAACAAAAGAATCCTAGGAAAAGATTTCATGCAACCTTCCTTTGTTCTGTTACAGACATGTTAAGAGGAGATCCATTCATTATTTTCATTGAATATTACTTATTTCCACTAACATTTTCTCCTGCTCTCTTTATAATGATCAACATGAACAGATGATGAGGAGGAAAGCACATATTCCTATAGTAGTTATGTATTCTTAACAATTTTAATTGCAGTAGTAACCCATTCAATTCAAGTTCCTCTGTATTCTTTAGTTGAGTTTGTCTTTATATATATGTGCTTGTTGAGGATGTTCCTAAATCACCAGGCTGGTAAATGGGACTAGGCCCTGTGACACACAGTCACTCAATAAACAGAAGAAATACTTTATAGTATTTCTCTTCCTCTGTCTGAGAGTATTGTCTTTGCACTAGAGACACTAGAAAAGGATGTTCATCTTGCCTGATGAGATCCAGTGATTTAGTTTCAAAAATCAGGGGACAGGGGAAAGGTGGGGAGACAAGGTGGATTTAGGTTTCACTTTGCACTGGATTTGACTTTGCATTGAAGAAACTGAGGCTCAACGACAAGCATGCAATTTTATTTTACCTTTTAACCAACAGGATCAGTGGCCTTCAGCATAAAAGCAGTATGGTTATTTGTAGGCAAGTAATGTCTTAAGCCACGGAAGTGTGCTTTGCCAGAATGTATTATCAACATGCACAAACCTTAATGTCTGAGTTGCAGGTGTACTTGATGGTAAGAAATTCTCAGCCTCAGAAATGCTTTAGGTCCTCATGCATTCAGAACATGGAAGATTGCACTGAGTTATTGGGCAGTGCAGCAATTTTTTACACTTACTGCTGAATTAGTCATTTGCTGCTTCAGTTGAGATCCACGCTATCAACCTTTGCTGGCTTAGCTATGTCAGTCAGATGGCAACGAGATGTGAGCTCTGACTAGCACAGCTGCACTGGCAACCCCCATCCTGGATAACATAGCAGAGAATTGCAAAACTGTACTCTTGCTGGTAGTTTGACTTCCAGAATAGGGAGATTGCGGCAGGAGGAGAGACTGAAATCAGCTGTATTAGCACAAGATTTTTTTTTTTGCTGCTGTTGGCTCGGTCTGCATTGAACCTTTTCCTATTAGCTTGCTGGTACACTGTACTGGCAGAGGCCACAAACACAGAACTCAGACTAAAAGGCTCATTATTGCCAAAGACTCTTATCAGTCTCCATGTCCTCCTCAATAGTCATAAATCAGTACAGTTCCAATGCAGCTCAGGACATGGCCCAGCTTTTTATTTCTATAGTGTAGGATTGAAAACAATTTTACAATTAAAAGTTGATATTGCTTCCCTGATTTGCCTCCAAATAACTACTATCATGAATTCATACATATATTTATTAATATATATATAATTCAGTGATCAGATACTTGCTTTATTTGGTCCAGCTATTTGTATTTAAGTCAGCAGCTCTCCACTGGGCAGAACTCAACTTCATAGCAGACTGACTTCCTCCAGTTTATTGTATGTCTGGTATGATTCAGGTGAAATATTGACAGAGCAAGGGGAAAATGTTTGTCTGAGTGGTATGGGGTGAGAATTGCTATTGTTTCTGTTCTCAGGCAGCAACCAGCTTGGCTCCATTTATGGTCACACATCTGTGATGACTGGCAGCCTCTTGGACGATCACCACTGGCACTCCATCATCATAGAGCGCCATGGGAGAAACATCAATCTCACCCTGGACAGACACATGCAGCACTTCAGAACCAATGGAGAATTTGATTACCTGGACCTGGATTATGAGGTAAAGAGTGAAAGTTCTTTATTTTCATTCAAATTGGCTTTATAAACATAAGTCCAACAAGAAAAAAAGCTAACATAATTTAGGATGTTTTGGTACTTTTTTTGTACCTCTGTTTTAAGTATTTCTTCTCTTACTTCTCCTGAAATTTTCTATCCAATGGTGTTCTCTTCTAAGTGTAAATTATATTTCTCTTCATTAGCCTACCAAATCCCACCTGGAGTAACAGTCATCCTAGCCTTTTTTTTTTTTTAAAGTGTGAGATCTGTGCTATTCAGCAAACTAAGCATATATGACTTTTAAAATCTCTAAAAGCAGCTTCTCCAACAGGAAGGAAGTAGATTTTTTAGAAAGTATTGTACAATCTGTTACTGCACTCAGATGATAATTCTGCACTTGAGTCAGAAATCTTTATTCTGTGGTGAAAGTATTTATTTTTTAGAAAATGAAGCAGATTAGAAATTTTTACTGATATGGATCTTGATCTGTCTTGTCTTAGGTAGATGCTGCCTTGTATTTTTACAAATACGACATCAGTAACTTCTAATAAAGGAGCAATAAAGAGTTAGGAAAGTTGTAAGAAAGCTTATTTAATCACACAACTGTGGGTAATAATTAAATGTGGATTTGTTGTTTGATTACACTCCAAGAATTATGAACTTGTTCAACGCCTCAAAATTGTTACGTGAAGTTCAGTATGTTGGTTATTGCAAAGTTTATATAATATTTACTTGCAGTCTTTGCTGTTTCCAATGAGAATTAATGTGGTTGGCCAAATATGTAATTTCTACCCTTACAACTTTTTAAGCAGTGAGAAGGAATCAAAATGATGTAACGGAAAAAAGTTTGAATTAACTTCTGTATTTAAATTTTTACAAAAAATCTTTTGATCGAGAACATATGAATGTTTGAGAAAGTTACTTATGATTGTAAATGCTGCTGATTTAAATATTTACTTATATTCCAACAAATCTTTATGAATAAATTCTTTTCTAGAAGCTATAATGAGAAAATAATGAGCAAATGTGCCTGTACCTCTATTACTTATTGAGAACTGGAAATCTAAATTGAGCTGCTCAATACTCACATAAATAGATTTTATTCAAGTGAGTGAGCTACAGAGAAAGTTAGGATGAATGCCATACTCCAGAGTTGAGAAATTTTTGCATGTATACGTGTTTGTATACACACATATACATGCACACATATATGCACACATATATGCACACATATATACATATATAAATTTAGCATGTTTACATAACAAATATATTCCATAGAATAACTTTATCTGTAGTAGCAGTAGAATTCAGTTAAGTCACCTTCCCGTCCTCTCTGACATTGAGAGACCTCACTGGCAGTTCTCAAAGGCACATTTCATTCTCCATTTACATGGATCCCCCTGTGCTAAAGGAATTTATTTGAATGTGTGTGTATGTGTTTCTGTGGTTCATATAAAATCAAGAGCCTTAACCTCTTCTCCTTTCTTTCCTCTCAGTTATCTCACTGGTTTCAGAGTCAGTCATCAGAATAAATTTATGTGTGTTGCTTTTGTGATTAACAGTGGATTAACCTGAAAGAATCAAAAAAACTTTGCATGGACAAAATAGTTTCTAGGTTAATCTCTTTCAGAAAAGTTAACACAAAAGAGGAATAAACATTAGTTCTGATTGCATTTTCAAGGTAAAAAAAAAATAAGCCTGTAAGTTGCTCTTAACTTACTGCCATGGTATGTGGGTGCTTTTTGCTATTTTTCTTCTTTTCTACAAAATTCTTTTCTATTTTGTCTCATCCAAGTCTTTGAGTGGTTGTCTTCATCTTCTTTATGCAGCTGATTTGGCCTGCTAAGGCATGTGGTAACTCCTCATTGACTATAACTGCATCATAAAAACATGTACTCAATAGTAGAAGATCCTTCTGCTTAACAGGGGATAGCATCTTTATGTGATTCTGTAAATTCTTCTGGATAAAGTAGATATATAAGAATTAAAGGAAAATAATGTACTGTATTGGAGCCCACCACTGCTGTGCTGTAGTCTGAGTTCTGTCATGTGGTTAGAGCTAAATGAATCATTTGAATCAGATTATCTGGCTAATTTCATGTCTACTTTTGTTTAGAAAAAAATACTGGGATGGACATTTATGCCAGTTTCTTTGTTTGAAATGCCTATTGGCTGGTAGCAATCAGAACCGTTCATATATGAACAACTTTGATGTGTGCCTGTTCACAATTTGGACAATTGTAATAATACTTGAGATTTCCTACCATAAATATTTACAATCACAATTTCATTACAGATTTTTTTTCTACTTTTGCAGTGCTTATCTAATACACCCTTTTTCTATTAAAAGTGTAGCCAGCTCTCTCATTTTCCATGTCTGAGTATTCAAGGAAAACAAATGTATCTACAATAAATAGATTTAAAAGCCTTTGCCTTCTAGCAACTATACACCATTTTCTGTTTCATTCCTAGATAACCTTTGGAGGCATGCCTTTTTCTGGGAAGCCAAGTTCTAACAGTAGGAAAAATTTCAAAGGCTGCATGGAAAGCATAAACTACAATGGCAATAATATCACTGACCTTGCCAAGAGGAAAAAATTGGAACCTTCAAATGTGGTAAGAGCAAAATTTAATGGTCATATACACCTCCTGTTCTCCTTCTAAAGAGTACTAGAAGGTATATGAGTGTGTGTAGCTGATATACTTGGGGTATACTGGAATAATATAGAACACGAAACAAATTTTACCACAAACCCAAAGATCTTATTTTATGTATATTTATGAATTACTGTTATTATCACCCTCATCATCATCATCACATCTGAGACCCCTTCTGGGGTCTCGTTTCATATTTCCAAAATTAACATCAGGTAACTACTGTTATCTGATACTACATTAGAAACAGATAACTACTTTTTAAAAGAATATCAACTGAACCAGTAAGTACTTCTTTTTTTCCTATCAAATTATAGTAGTCCAAAACCAGTGCAGACAAGATTAATTATTAAATTCATTTCAGCTTTCTTGTGACTTTTAATCCTGGTATATCCCATTCCTTCTGAGCTAGTTGGATTGCTGGAGTGCAAAAGTCTTTGGAAGGGGATGGTTTTACAGGCTTTTCTAATAGGTCTGAAAAGCCTCAAGATATTAGACTTTAAAATGATTGCTTCACTTATTAACATTGCAGAGCTTATTTTTAACTTTTTTTTTTTCTATATTTGATCTTGCTTAAGTGTTCATAGTTACTTTCATGTTCACACTTGTGGCTTTATGGGCAGGGTGATTAAGAAAGAATGTACTTTAATTATTGTCTATTTAAGATTTTAAAAAACTGTTCCTGAAACTGCTTGTTGGCATAAAAGGCAATAAATGTATTATTGCCATGAGTTTGAGATGGTTTGAATAACTTTTCAGGGCTTTCTTCAGCACAAGCTTATAGCCTTCAATTTTTCCTGCTAAAACTATGTAGGTTTCCACTATTACTTTTCTCTTGATGTAATAAAGAATAAAGGTATACATACACAGTGATGATGTCATGCAAAGAATTGACTAACATTTAATTTCTCCTTGGATAGTAAAACTGAAGTTCCATTTAATTGTATGAATGCTGGGGCCAAATGGTCCAGGACAATGTTGAATATGGGTTGTTTGCCTATACAAACTCAGTGATACAGCTTGATACCTAGAACAGTTTCTGCACAGGAATTTCTTCAGTGTTGTCAAGGGCAAAGAGCATGATATTTATGCCATGCAGTAAGACTCCACTTTTAGATTTTTTTTAAATCCATTCTCATGAACTCCTGTATCTTTGATGACTTCTTTGTTTTTTTTTCTTCAAAATTGCCTGTGCTTTACTTCCTGCAGGGTATTTTCAGCTGTAATATAACCATGGTTTCAGAGATTGATGCCTGATTTAGAAACAGATCTTTGTAAATCTTTGCATTTTGCACAGTTGAGCCCAGTGCAAGGTAGCAGGACATAATCTTAAAGCCTCTTTCTGAGCAGAAGTGTTACTTAAGAGGTTCCTGTATTGCATATCCTATCCTTTAAAATCCTAGCCATAGCTAGCAGACCTGTCAAGTCTCTGTAAAATAATCATTCTTGGTTTTATTTGTTACTTTGTTTCTTTGCTTTTAAAATTCCCTTGCCTGTAACGTGAAACTAAAATCCTCAAAAGAAGCTTTGACAATATTAGTGCTACATCAAGAGGTTATGGAATGCTAGTTTAATTTGATGATTCTGTTGATTTCCAATTCTGAGAATGGCTGTAAAAATAGAAGTGACCTTTGTTTTCAGTAGAATTACTTGAATTGCTTCAGCCCTTCAAAAGCAAAATCAATTTTACTCTAAATCCAGATGAATTTTTATGTTTTTTACAAAACCTTTTTTTCCTCCTAGTTTTTAGCCTGATTTAGCATGCAAAAATAGACTTGTTTGAAACTACTGTTGTTGCTAAGCATTATTATGATAGTGGTACTTAAGCAATCCAACAGGGATCAAAACTCCACTGTAGGAGATGTACAAACCCATAACAGTAGTCACACCTTGCCCCAAAGAGGGGCAAGCCAGAAAAAAGTATAATGAGGGTGAACACAAAGTAAGCTGTGTGGTGATGAGAATATCATAACAGAGGGAAAAAATTCAGAGGAAAGAAGGATTTTAAAGAGGTGTAAGACAGAAGAAAATAATATTCGTAGATGAAGATATTTGAATCTCAGAAGTCACACAGTGAAAGGGACTTGAAAAGTTAATTTTACAGAATGAGGAGGCCCAGAGAATCAAATATTATAAGATTATAATAATTTTTCTATGAAAAAAATTAAATAATTATGTCTCGTGAGTGTTATGAGCAAAAAACCACCTCCATACATTTTTAAATTTATTGAAGAGTAAGAGTGAAAAGACAAATTAAAAATATTTTAAATTTAAAATTCAGTCAAACTCTGACTTCAGTAATATATGTTTTAGACTTAGAGGATAAGAATAAGGGGAAAAAAAGATCAACTGAGACAGAGAAGGTCAGGTGTCTGCTTTTCTCCTGAATCAAATTGTGATGAAGAGTTGGCAGTGGTCGACTACACAGTAGATTCTAACTTCTGTATACATCTTGACTCAGGACTAAAACAGAAACAGGAAACATGCTATTGGACAATTTTGAATCCATCTTTTCCATGTTTTCTAGTAAAATATAACAAGTTTTCTAGGGCTTTCATTACCTTGTATAAATGAATAATACTGACCCTTGTACCAAGACTGAGAGAAGACTAGGATATGCAGTTAACTAGAACTAGTACAGAGAAACGTGAGTTTAGGAATTTAGTCATTTTGTCAGATTTTCCTACCTAGCAATATATTAAGGGCAAGCAATGTGAATGCTAATTGTGTTTAGTTTCCACAGAACAGTCTCTTCAGTTTTAAAGCCTGTAACTGAAAAATGCTCTTCTCCATCCTCACATTCATTAGGTCTATGCTCCACTCAATTCTGCATCTCCTATGCCACGTATTACTGAGTGGAATCATATCCAAATTTAAGCTGAGTGTTTTATTTAAATTATTTACATTAACCAAACATCATGTTAATCTCAAAAATACATAATAAGCTATTTTGATAAAATACAGAAATAACACAAAAAACATTAGCATACTGTACATTGTCTGTACTGTATGAACCATCCTGATTTAGCAGGCAGTGTAGTCTAAATAAACTCATTGCCTCTCTTTTAGAAACTACCTATTCAGCCAGTTAATTGGGAAAGGTTTTAAGACCCAGTAGTATTTACGCAAGGGTTAATCTTTGAATTTGGATAGGCAAAATGGATTTATAAGAAGTAAACACAAACCTGATTTGCCATACAGATTAAAGATCATGATACAAAGCTCAAGCTACATAAAACCAGGTATTTTTACCGTTTTCCTGTCAATGTAGTTTGAAAACTTCTCCGATAAGACCAACAGTTTCAATATTAATGCACAGTATATATTTGACTTCCAGATTTCATTGCCCAGAGAACTATTCAGCAAGTCACTCTGAATCTACAGAAAAGGATCTCATTCTCTTTGAAAAATGGGGAGACTATTATAGACACAACCCACTGATTAATTTGAACTCTTGACCCAGAACTAGTGAGCAATCTATTTTAGATGGACTGTACTTAAAATGGGAGTCATCTTGTGAACTACAATCACAGAAGGAATCAATAATCCAGTTCATATTAATCTGAATAGCTCAGTAGGGAAAATGCTAAGTAGCAAAGAAATTAGAATTATGTGTTACTTCCTCAAGAAACTTTTTATGCAGCTTGGCTGTCCGTGGGAAATGCATTCATTGTGATATAAAAGAGGATTTGAATGCATTCAGTGCCATTACCATTAATAGATGTTACACATGCAAGTATCCAAAACATCAGGATGACAAGAGAGTATCAATTGGATAAAAGCCTTCTTGTAACAAGGAAATTGTTAGTTCCTCTCAGTAACAAGGCAGCAAAAGAAACTCAAAATGTCTAACAGAATGCTCTCTGAGCACTTCTTAATTGGTATCTGTGACTGAACCATGAGATGTCATCTCTTAAAAAATGCTGTTGCCTTCTCAGTCTACACAGCACTGCCTTAACTATGTAACAGAAGTTGTTTATAATCCAGAGGGTGACATTACACTGAGATTGATAACCAAGGGTTACAGACAGTCTCCACCAATTTTTTTTAGTGTATGTTAAATTTGTGGTTTAACTAAATGTATTCTGAGGCACACTTTGAAATGTTTTGATTAGAACTACTCACCACAAGCAAATTAACTATTTTGAGTTAACGCATTGTTGGCTGAAAACATAAAATTAAAATCTCCAGGCAACCTTTAAATAACACCTCCCTCAAAAAAACAAAACAAAACAAAAGCAAACAAAACCCCCAACCAAATGAAAAACAACTAAAATGAAAAACCCACCAAAACATAGAGCAAACCAAACCCACAAAAAATACAGAATAGTCAAGCAGCTTAGCACGGAAGTCTTTTGCTTTTACTCATAAAGTGGCTGTAATTTCTCTCATCACACAGTTATTCAAAGGCTTTCTTTAGTTTATTTTCCAAATTCCTTGGATTTTTTTTTCTATCCATGGAACTTGGGTGCATTAAAAGAACATGATTTGTAATGTTGAGGTTTTGTCATAAAGTTTAAGAACAAATCTAGGAGATCAATTTAAAAAAATCTCTTCTTTAGTTCCAGATTACTGAAAACATCAGTATTCCTCAATTGATCATGGAAGCTGCCAACCTGATAGTGTAATTACTGCTAATTCTACTGGCCTTTATAGGTAGACTGCATATAACTTCTGAGGTTCTATAGGAAAAAGAGTCTGTTATGCAGAATAATCAAAGCATCTATCTGAGTGCTCCAGAAAAAAACATTATTTTTATTCATTTGGTTTTTACGTGGGAATTCTATATAAGAAGCTGAACCAGCCATATGGGTTATATCTTGTTATGATACAGATCAATTGTTTTCTGATGTGATGTTCTTTTAAGAAGTGATGGGTTTGGACATCAGGAAATGAGTGCTTAAGCTTATGTATTGGCATCATCCAGCCCACCTCCAATTGAAAATAATTGCTTCTTAAAAAAAATTTTCTTAGGTCTTTTCTCCCCCACGTTTTCAAACACAAAGTTCTTACCTTGCTTCCAAATTCTCTGCCTTCTCTCAGATGCGTTTATACACTATGAATACAAAATGTGACATAAAAGCTTATATCAGGAAGTCAGTAATACAGCACTTAAAAATAGTTACGCAGTAAAGATGTTGAGTGACTCCTGTTGGGGTTCTGAACCATGCTTAAGTGGGCCTCATCTCTAAACATCTATGTACCTCCAGAAGTGTTGTTCAAGCCTTAATATTTTTCTCAATGTACAAATAAATGTCAAAGGAATTGCAATCTTGATCATAGTAACAATTTCCATACTGCATCAGATATAATTCTTCCTTCCCAAATAGAACTAAAATTGCCACATACTTTTCATCTGCAACAGGGCATCAGAAAACCTAAGCATAGGACAGGAACCACTTTGTCACATAGTCTTGGAATTCTTCAGCGTAGTTAGTTTCCTGTTATATTGCATTGATGCATTTAAAAGTTAATTCTGGACATAGGTTGCCACAAACTATTTATAATTTCTAAGGAAAAGGAATGGTAATGCATCCTACCATTGTGGTCTTTTGTGAGAAATGACATGAGAACCAGAGTGAAAGATTCACATCCCTAATTCTAGTCTTGTTTACAGATACATTTTAAAGCCTTGTAAATCAATAAAGTTGACTTGATTTTGTCAATTTTCCGAAGAGTAAAATTTTACAGTGTGAAAACTGTACTGTAGTTTCTTTTACAAGGAAAATTATTTACTTACTACAAATATTTGGCATTGTTCATGTTCATGAAGCCTTCTGCTTCTTGAAATGAAGTATTAGTTTATGTAGTATTACCCAGTAGAAAACATAATAGAGAGGCTAGCCCTTCATGAGGTATTATAAACCCTTCTTTCCCAACCTCATGCTTTGTATTGATTGACACATGATGTAAGGGTATTTGGAAAGCTGGACTCATTTTTATAATTACTGCTCTGTCATTGGTTTCTATGGTGACCACGGACAACCCAAGTTTATCTGTAATCCATTTCTTTGACTTTGAACTGGAAATATTAATGTTTTCATTCAAATCTTAGATTACAACTCTTCAGGGCAAAGTCTGCCTTTTATTTTGCGTAGGTACAGCACGAAATAAAATTGGGCCACAGCTAGAAACAACAGAAAAATCAGCAACAACATTATAATAGTAACAATAACAGTAATATTAATAGCATATCTTTATAGGCAAAATGCATTGATCAGAGTAGTCTCTAGGGTGAATAAAATCTAGAGTACCTTTCTAAGATATTATGAATTTAGTGGAATCTTACAATTTTGCTCATATTTTTTGCTTCTTTCTTTGTGTTTGACTTAGGGAAATTTAAGTTTTTCTTGTGTGGAGCCACATACAGTGCCCGTCTTTTTCAATGCCACCAGTTACCTTGAAGTTCCTGGTCGTCCCAGCCAGGATCTGTTTTCAGTCAGCTTCCTTTTCCGAACCTGGAATCCAAATGGACTTCTTGTCTTCAGCAACTTTGCAGATGACCTGGGAAATGTTGAAATGGACATAAACGAAGGCAAAGTCAGTGTCCACATCAATGTCACCCAAGTGAAGAAGAACCGGATAGACATCTCGTCAGGTAAGTGTGAGGGTTTTTTAAATTTGGTCTAATTTATTTGATGCTGTTTAAAAGCATCAAGTGCCTAAAAATCAGAACAATCATTTTACAAAATTCAAAATTTATATTGCAACTACATTAAATCCTTTGTTGTATGTTTCATTAGGTAAGAGGTATAAGAATATGAAACAGTTGTTAGATTGAAAAAGAAGGTGTAAATATTCTTATTCCATCAAGTAACCCAGAAAATATACCACCCATTATGTATGAGGCATCATTGCTTCTTTTTGTTTTCTTCCATCTGTCTTGGAGTTTTCTCTGCAAAAATATTTGGTTTCAAAAGGGGAGTGTACTCGCTTTTTGAGAGTAGTCTAACAATTAGGCTGGTTCTATTACTTCCCAATAATTAGGAAGCTCTCATTAAAAGAAAAAATATCGATTTTTACTATAAATATTTGTGTGAACTTTTTAGATTTGCATAGCTATCCTGGGAAAATGTTGTTTTAGTTTAATACTGTGTTGTTAATTGTGTTGCAACAGGTGTTTCAGTGCCTGTGAAATGAATTATGTGTCTGAACATAGGAAAGCAAAATATGGCATCTGCCAGGGAAGGCTGGAGAAGGAACTCTGCTGTTGTACAGCAAATATCACAACAACCTTCTTGTTCTCTTCTTGTGCAGGGAATTAACAGATACATCATATAAAACTACTGAGCTTACTAGAAGTCAAAATGGTCTGCCTTTGGCACAAAGACCTCTGACCACTCTGGTCCTATAAATACAAGATGC
This sequence comes from Pyrocephalus nanus, assembly GCA_038380795.1. NCBI lineage: Eukaryota > Metazoa > Chordata > Aves > Passeriformes > Tyrannidae > Pyrocephalus > Pyrocephalus nanus. The sequence goes on along the minus strand of CM076266.1, from coordinate 22,849,786 downwards.
ACACTTTTTTCATTGATTATTTTTCAAAGCTGACAAAGCAGAATTTTACATAGTCAAACATGCAGCCTTCTATGTGTAGGATATGAATAATTCTATAGGGTGTGAATAGACTTCTGTCTACTAGAAGGAATGGAGCCTGGATATCACAAAGAACTAGACTAACTAACTAACAGCATCCTATATGCAGTTGTGTTTTCTGTTTCATAGTTTTGCTCTGTTTACTCCTGCCACTTGTAGTATCATATTTTCCCAGCGGGAATTTAAAGTCTCTCTTAGTCCTTATTCTGTGCACGTCTCATAATTTACTAAGTAGGTTACTAGCTTTTAGTGTCAGCTTTCCACATTAGCTTGAGGACATCGGTGCTTCATTCTGGCCATCTAGGAACAGTCTAGTGCTGGCTATAGAAAGAGTAGTTGAACTGACTGGCCGGAATTACATGAGAAAACTGTAAGCTGATGTGCAGGTGGCAGAGTTTGTTTCTGCACATCTCTGCAGTAAAGGTACTGATATGGAAGAGAGTTCTGGTTTGTTTGTTTTTATTTTTCATAGTTTTCCTTAAATACCTTAAAGATGCATGCACTGACTCAGGGAGCTCTAACTTAATATGAGAAGAGTTCAGATAAACAGGAGAGTCTAATTAATTTGAATATTTTGTTTAAGGAGGGAGAGGCAGCTGCAGTTTTATATATTTTGATGACACCTTCCAGAAGTAAAAATTAAATAATGCATAGAAAGCACAGTTAAAGGAACTGCACTTCTAGCCTCCACAGAAGCACATGGACCTGTGTTTACTACTTAGCAATAGAATCAGCAAGGTGAATAGTTTATAGGACATTGTAAAAGGTTTGTAGACAACTTTAAGGTTTAGAGGCAAGAACATCCAATAATCGGCAAGCAGAATCTATTGACTGATCAGAAGAATGTGAGCTACTACTAATCTGAGAAAACAGAAATAGGTTTGTAGTTCATTTTTTATGCCAATTAGTTCTACTTGTTCTATTTTATACAGGGAATGGAGGGATACAATACTCTAAGGTGATCAAATAACATGAATGAAAAGGTTTTTCTTCTGTGTAAATACAGTGATTAAGAGAAGTTACATAGAATGCTGTGGGGAAGCATTTGGATCAATTTAAGTGATTCACTGAAATCATGAAGCACACATTGCTTTGCATTTAAAATCACAGAAATTGAGAGCTGTCATCAGATAGTCTGTTCTTAGCAGTTTTCTTTGTCTCCCATAGATCCTTCCCTGCTGTCTGTTCTGTATTTGTCAGGGATCATTTTTTCACTGTGCTAGCAGATCACAGCAAGAGCTCTTATGTCCTATTGAATGTTCTCCTTTGGTCTTCCAATAGACACTTAATTGTTCCTTCAGTTATTTACCTGCATGCCCTGCCTGCTGAAGATTTCACTGTATTCAATTCTTCAATACATTCTCTGTTTCCTAATCAATCTTCATCATCTTATTGACAGGATAAGTCATCTCAGTACTTTATTCTTGGACTGTGTAATATAAAAAAATTATATTGTTAAAATTAGTAAAATGATTTTGTGTACCTGAAGCTTCTTCACTGATTGTTTGGAGTTCAGAATAATCTTCATCCTAAGTATGAGATATTCCTACTGTCTGTCACGCCTTAGTTCCCTCTCTTATTCTATTGTTATTACTTTCAAAAAGCCACAGGTAGTCGATTAGCAATTTCTAGATAACTTTCAATAGATCACTTCTTTTTTTTTTTTTTCCAACATGCATTTTATTTTCTTCTTTAATGATACTAGATACTGTTTAACTTGCTGCTCTTTTTGTGCCTTCAGTTAGTTTCAAACCCCAACCTCAGTTCTATGCATTTGATCAAAGCAGTTAAATCTGTCCTTATTATGAAAATTTAGTATTCATTTTATATGTGCTGAAACAAATCAGGGATGATTACATATATTATAGTCTAGTCTGTCTGATTTCTGTGTTACAAGTGAAAAGCAACAGACTTGTGCTGAGCTGGCGAACCAGAATCTCAGATTTTACTCGACCTGTCTGTAACTTGTTCAACAGAGACCAAACGACTAGACCGTGCCCTGTTCTGGGTTTCAGAATAGTGAATGATAGAGACAGCAAAGAGATGATAGAAAACAGTAATAAATTTTTTACTTCAGTAAGATGTACACTCTGATGCCCATAACAAAATGCTGAGTGTAACAGAATATTTTATGTAAATGTGCAGTTGAGCTTTCAGTTTGTAGTACATATGAAAGGGAAAAAGGTGATTCATACTTGTAGTTAGACTTACTGTTTAATTTCCTTACTGAACAAATGATTTCCTTTTTTTTCTTCATGATCTTGCCAATTGGACCTTCAAAACAGGTCTCTAAACAGTAAAAAATTCCTTCCCTACCCTACCCTGCCCAGCATTCTGTTAAGCATTCAGTAAGCACTGTTTACCTGTGAACAGACTGGCAAAACTGTTGAACAAAGTCAATGGCTTTGATTTTACTTTTTCCTACATTACTCTCATTAAGACACTGCTACCATTTGATTGATGAGAGTTATATTAATAAACTTGCTGTTAGTAAGGGGAAAATCATGCCCACTGAGAGCTGAAATAAAGTTTTAATTAGAAGAAATAAGCTACTGACTGTGCAGAATTACACAGGTGAAATACTTAAAGCTTGTGTATAAATCAAGAGCTAAACATGTTATTGACTTTTTCTCTGCAGAGTAAACTGTGATTAATATCTTCACAATTGTGTATGTCCCAGAATAGGGATTAATAATAGGAGAGAATCTCAGAAAACAGTCAAGAGATTTATCTTTACTGCTCCATATAGTTTTTTACCAAATTCTGCTTTTGCCATCATGAGATTCACACAAACTTTCCAGAAGTTGTTGCATTTACCCAACGAATTGATGAAAGCAATGCCAGGCTGAGAAGATAGAAGTGTTCTTGCTTTAAGAACTTTTTAGAAGATTTCCAATATAGTTTTGCATACTAAAGGATTGTGATATTCTGCTGCAGTTTAAAAGTAATTTAGTTTTAATATAAACTACCAGTTTACCCTAAGAACCTACTCAATATTTGTTATCTTGCAAGAATAAGATGTTGATGCTTTATTTATTTAGAAGCATTAACAAGTTAATGTCTTCTTTCTTGAGCACAGAAAAAAACAGCAAATGTAAAATGTCATACTTCTAAATCTCTCTTAGCTATAAAAAGTTTCAGGAAACTTTTCCCAAAGCCACATGCAAATGTGACAGGGTTAAGCCACAGCCTGTGCCCCAGTTGCCTCCTTTTCTTCCTCTTAGTTTTATCTACCTACTTCAGTAACTTAACCTGAATACCTTCCTAATGGAACCAAACTTTCCTGGATCTTCCAACATGGGAAAAAATTGGTAACTCACTAAAAAACACAGAGAGTATTGCTTTACTCAAAGAAACAATAGTAACATTCAGAAATGTACTCATGAGGAATCATCTAATGGCTTTACAATGTTTTTTTTTAAAACAATCCCCAAATTCCTGTTTGACTATAGAATAGAAATTCTCTGTCTCTGGAGAAAAGGTGAAGTTTATATGGTGGCAGATTTGAAAATAATTTTGATTTATGCTCTATTTACTTTCTCATTTGTCTTTTCATAGCCAGCTTTGACCTTTCATATCGAAACATTATCTGCTCAACTTAAATACTAGAGGGTCTATGAAGTTCCCTTGGATTTTACCCCACAGGACAAATGATAAGTCATTGCAAAAGGACATAATCTCCATTGGCCTGTAATACCTTAACAGAAAAATTTTAAATGTCCACAAACTTCTGCCTCTTACTCGAATTGCTCTGCTTGAAGTTCTTTTTTTTTTCCTGTTCCAACACTATTAGTTAACATCTTATATTAGCTGCTGCTCAAGACTGCCTTCAGTTCCTCCTGTCAAGCATAAACTTATTAAAATTTTGGATATGAACATCTTTTTGTCATATTTATCTGTATTAAATAAATCAGACTTCTTCCTGTGGAGTCTCTGGGAAGCTTTCCACCCTTCTGTCTTTCTGCTAGATCTCAAGTCATCTAAATTGCAGTTCATTTATATTTTAGACCTTGGGTTAAGATAGCATCCTTCAGGTAATAAAATGTCTCTCTCTGACAGATCTGAAGTGGTACTCTTCCAGTGATAATTCCCAGGGGCATTTTATGTGGGGATCGAGAAGTATTTTTGCCTCGGTTGCTAAATGAAGGCTTAAATGGGGAACGTGTGTACACAGAGCAAAAGTGCACTTCTGGTGGGAAGATAACATTTCCCACCAGGTCTTTCTCATATTCCTGATGCTAGGTTATACACTGAATGTTAGTAAGTAAAGGCAGATACCCGCTAGGCACTTGTCAGCATGATCGAGATGAGAGACAGAAATTCTGTCCATGAAAGACACACGATGACTTAACATCAGAAGAGTCTGAATGTTAGAAAATTAGATTCTTCACAGCCAGTTTTGTCTCTCTGTTTCTCTCTGTATGTTTATTTTTGGCTATTGATCTTAAGCAGTGAATGCAGCTGCGTGAATAAGTATTTGTGGTTTTGAATTCCACAGAACTGAGACACAGGCATGCTTGTAGTAGTTATTATTATTTTTAATACACATTTTTCTTGTAGTCTGGTTTAGCATCCCGGTACAGTAGACTCAAACCAATCAGAGCAAGAAATAGAGTTCTTGATTGCAGACTCTTTTTTGCCTCAGAAGACTCATGAGTTTAGTTCAGGTTTTTGTGAATTCTGCTTCATCAGTCACTGATTTTTGATGGAGAGTTGCCTACCAAGCACAAGCTATGCATTCTAAAACATAGATGGTACCATTTTCAGGTATGTACCTGGGAGTAGTTTAACTGTTTTGTACCGTTGGTTGTACTGGCACCTTGCAAAGATAGAGCAACCCAAGAATCAAGAAAGTAAGGTGCTCCCCTGGACAGGCTTCCTAAATTTATCCAGGAGGCTGAAGTTCAATTTACTTGTTTTGCCCCCATTTCCTCTGGGCTGTAGAAGAGACTTAGAAAGAACCTTTGCTAGTTGCTCTCTATTTTAGCAGCTAAAGATGAAATAAGGCTTTTTGCAACTACTATTTAAGCACTGAATTTTCTTGAGGGAAAAAAAATCCTGGAAAAGTCAGTAGTTAAATGATAATTTTAACTTGCTGCTCAAAGGACTGTAATTTATGTGAGAGGGATGGAACAGTACTAGTTGGAAACTTACCCTTCTAATTTCTTTTTCATTCACTAGGTTTGATATTTTAGTTGCTTACTATGTTGCCTTTTGCTACTGCAACCACATCAATTATTGCTAGTCTGGTTCTAGTCAAGTCTGTGAAAATTTTGGTTTTGATGAATGGAAGATAAGCCCCTTAGCACTGAATGCTACAGAGGTGGTATTTTGCAGTTACTTTAAGAACACAGATTTTTACTTCAGTGGATTCTCTGCATGTTTTTTTGTTGAACACCAGAGAGCATGAAGAGACATGTCTTTAACACCTGGTTTAGCAAGCCAAGGATGTTTAGTTAAAACAAGCACTACCTCTTGGATCAAAAAGATGGGATGTTGGAAAGGACATTGCAAAATACACTTTTGTTTGCATTTTAAAGTTCTCCCGGCCTTACATGTTCTGATTGAGGTGAATTTATGGTTTTTTCCATTATTGCTTTCCTTTTAGATTAGTAATAAGGAACTAAACAAAAGGATACGATAGAGACAGAAGCCATAGTTATATTAGTTGTGTTTATGCACAAACCTGACAGCAGTATCCCCAGGACAACCCTGAGTATTCATATAATATAAGGGAAATTAAAGGAATGTTTTCTAATATCTGAAAGACTGAATATGAGAAATATTATATCCTTTCCCCCAATATGGTAGTTTGCCATCTCTGCCTCCTCTTCCATAAAGGTGTTTTTTTTTGAGAAAGCCTATTCCCAGGATTCACACATCTTTGCAGAACAAGGCTTGTCATAGATTGCAGCAGATGGAAGCTGCACAATAATGTCAGCCAGTTCTTTCAGCAGTGGCATGAGTGCCTTCCAGTACCATTGGCCTAAACTTACTAATTTTCTGAGAGCCTGGTTTGCAGTTAATGACAGGATGTGGTAGTTCCTGTAAACTTTTCTGTAGATGTTAGTATTACTTGAGAAACGTGATTGGACTTCATCCTCTGCTAGCTTTTTAATTCACCTTGTAGCAGATTTATTTTTACTTCAAACTGGTGAGAAAATGTAGGAAATATATTTGAAGTCTGGTTTTGCTTCTGTTTCAGAGAGAAGTACTTGACTGAGTACACCTAATGATAACTCAGCACATGATCAATCATTTACCATAACTTAAAGATATACTGCTACTGCCTATTTAGTCTGACAGTTATGATAGTCTGTAGATGGCAATGAGTAAGTGGAGTAGTAGAGAGTAAAATGAATGTACTTACTTTTTAATTGGTAGTAAAAGTTGTAGCCACTGTACATGTGTACATGTACCATTGTGCATATAGCCATGTATCAGTAGAAGAATTTACTCAGCTAATTTGCCAACTATGCACAAAGTTCAAAGACCATCAATATTTGGTCAAATAGTAAAACCATTGGAATGAGTTCAGGAGACTCTTGGAGATCCTTTTTTCCTATCAAGGTCCTGTTGCTATAACTGTCCTCTTTGGAAACAGACTGCATCACTTCTAGGATATTACCTTTTAACTGCATTAATAGTTTCTCCATCATCAGCACCACGATCCAGGAATAGTTCAGTGGATAGACTGGTCTGGAGTCTATTACAGTAGAGAGTAAGAACAAAGCAGATCTTACTCTGCAGTCTGGCTTGTTCTCCAGTACTTCTGTTCAAGAGTCTGTCCCCTTACAGGCTCTCATGCTCCTTTACTCCTCCCCTGCTCCATCCCCTACCCCTTCTGTACACACAAAATATACTGGATGTCATGGCTTAAAAAGTGCAAATATCACAGAGTATGAGGTAAACTTCTTATTATTCACCACTTCATTAAAAGATATCCATTTTTAGAATCAAAGCATTCACAATGTGTCTCAGACCCAAAGAAGGACATGCAGGGTCAGGGGGAGAGCCTGAACTGTTGAGACAAGACTGCTGTAGCTCTTATCATGTAATGCCAATCACATGACAGGCATGAAGCAGTTAGTGTTGCACATGGCTTACACAGGGTGGGCATGTGGGACAACAGGATGAGACCCCAGAGGGTGGCTCTGATCCAGTGACACCTCCACACGCTGCATGGAGGGTACAGAAAGGGAGGGACCAGCCACGAGCTCTGCAAATGTGAGCTGTGTTGGGTGAACTCTCCAGGGAACATGGATCGTTCCTTGGCTCTGACTGCAAAGATGGTAGAGACACAACCTGTGTTGTTTCAGAAGAAAAAATCACAGCAGAGGGTGTGCAGACTAGAAGGTGGCTTACCAATGTAGAAGCAAAGGGAAAGTTCTCAGGTTTGGAAAAATGTCCACCTTTACTTCAAAGTTCTTTGCTTTAGGAAAAACTTTGGTGGGCATCAAACCTTGCTGGGACAGGAAAATGGTTGTTATTGTTTTAAAAGAAATTAGAAGAGGGGAGAAGAAAACGTAGTGGAGACCCAGTCTCCACCTAGAACATAAGACAAGTATTTTTTGTACACTTAAAAAAATTGTTTAGGGACAGGCTGGGAGATCAAATGTCATGAACATGTACTAAGTAACAGTGTTTCAAAAAAAAGGGTACAGAATCTTCAAGCAGGGGGCTACTTAACACTGTGTAGAACCACTGTGGTATGAAGCTATCAACTATGTAAATTAAACCCGCCCGTGCTCTTTTCACCTTTTTATCTTCTCCAAATGCAAGAGAAAAGAAGGAGAATGTTCTTTATTTTTAAAGTCTGCATTTGCTGCATTTGCACTTTGAGTAAAACCAGGAATAGTACTTCTAGTGCAAATGTCCTTGCAAGCCATTTGAGTTTGCTAGGATTTTTGCAGTTTTTAATTCTTAATCTTATTTATCACTAATACTTGGGTAGGTGCCCACAACATCTCTAGCCAATTACTTACAGGAAAATAATTAAAAGTCATTGTAATATCAAACACCATTTTTTTTTTTTTTTTTGGGGGGGGGAAGGGAAACATGACCTAATTACAGGCATGGAACTTTAATTTATGTGCTGGGAACTGACATTCAATATCTTCTTTTTCATTGCTATTCAGGAACCTGGGAAAATAGATTATTATCTGTGACAGGTTTCTGGCAGTCCCTCTTGGTTTGACAGTGTTATTTTAGAGGGAAGAGAGAGTCACTTTTGTATATAATGAAAGGAAGAGTTGTCAAGCATCCATGCATATTTTATGTTGTATAAAACTTAAGTGCTAGAGGAAAGATTCTGTTTTCAGTCATGCCATTGTAAATTCATAGTGCTTTTGCTGACCTCCTGGTTTGCATCAATGACATCTAGCTCAAAGGATGAATTTCATCTTTTACACCAGCAGTACAGCTCTTCTAAGTCAACTTGGCCCTTACTGGTTTTTTTGGTTAGCGCAGTCATGCACAACTCTTCTGTGTATTGTGGCACTTTGGCATTTTCTACTGACACTGACAGAAGTAAAAGCAATTTCTATCAAAGTGCTTCCTTCAAATGGCATCAGGCACAGAGCGCACTATTTTTTTTTTTTTTTTTTTGCAGCTTAGTTGACAGAAGTGGTTATTCTTTGCTAAAAAAAATTGACTTCGGGAAAAAAACATTTTCTAGTTCTATGTTGCTAGCTCTGCCTTTACTTTGGTCTTGTAAAGGATGGTGAATCCCTTCAGGCATTTTTGCACATTGCGTTTTTTCATTTCGAAATGTTGCTGAAGCAGCATCACATGAGCACTGAGGTGTAACAGAGCAACCAAAGTATTTTGGCTTCTATCATCTGAATGGCAGATGATACTGTCTTTAAAAAGCTTACTCATTAAGTTTATATATTTGGTAGGGGAAAAAAATCTCAATTCTCTTACTGTGAGGCAGCCACTATAAAATACATAATTTTAGTACTAACCAATTTTTACTCAGACATTGTTCCAGTGAGGACAAATACTAAAAATTCTACACATATCCTTTGTAGAATATTTATTTAGTAAGATAAACATGTTTAGAGGCATGACTTTCCCTATGTCTTTTCCATGAAATATATGTATGTACAACATTTTAAGGATCCATTCTTTTAAAATGCAAAAAATTCCTTTCATTTCTTTTTGCAGATTTCTAATAGTGGAACATTATGTTGCATGCCCTCAAGAATAAGGGTTTAATTGATTAACCTTTTGTAGCTCTTTCAACAGCTCTTTTAATGCATATTAGCACATGCATTAAAACCAACAGCCAAGTGGAATCAGCTTTTCACAGCACTAGCTCAAGATTTCCAGCAGAAGAAAATAACATTCTTAACATTTTGGTGTTGGTACTTAGATAATTACAGATCCCATGTCTCTAAGTTCTGGAATTTGCAACACAAGGCTGATATCTTGACAGTACAGAATTTGGGAAAGAACAACATGGTCCAGAGGAATCTTTAGGAGGGTTAAACTGGTTTCCATAGTGTTGGCAAAGATCTAGACAAAACATAGCTCTGCCTTCTTTAACTTCCCAGGTGCCTGTGAAACACACATACACACACACAGGCATATATATATATAAAATAAGCAGAATGTTGTTTTACTGTCAGACCACTGCAAAAACAACAATAACAAACAACACCCCAAAAAACCCCAAACCAACAAATAACAACAAAACCCCCAAGAAATTACTAAAACATTTTTTTTTCCTTTGGCAGGATGACACTGAGTTATATTTATGTTTTATAAACTTGGAGCACAAAGAATAGACTTACCTCTTATCACTTCTTCTTTCTGGCTTTGAGCGATCCAATGCAAAGTGTTCTTTTCTGATTTAGTTTGCAGGAAAATGCTGTTATGAATGTGGTGTTTGGTTCATCTTTCTTTTAACATAACGTTTTCCTGAGGCAGGCCTTTGTCTTTGGGTATTTTGGGGTTTTGCTGCATAAGTGTGGAATTCTACAGTTTTTTTTTTACTACAAGTAATGATTATGATAACACTATATTAGTGCTATTAACAAATTTTTATGCCAATAGTACCCTGATTAGCTGTTTGTTTCATATTTTACGTCCACAAGAGGAAGCTTTCTCTTCATTTTAATTATCAATAGAAAGTGCATTTGTGTGTTCACTTATGCCACCCAAATCTTGCAAAGTAGAATTATTTCTTTATACTATTGATAATTTTTGTCAAATTAATTTTCTATTTAAAAAAATGGATGGGTATGGCCAGAAAAGTGAGGAGCAAACTGTAGTAGATGTAAAATTAAAGAATGTACTCTTGCATTTTAATTAATTTCTAATTTAAAAGAAATTGTATTCTTAAATAGTGTTTGAAACTTTTTGAGGATCATTGACATCATTACAACAGAGCTCACTAGGATGAAATCATCACATCTAATAGCTGAATTTCAGTTTGGATCAAAACTTCCAGCTCAGATCAAGTTTTGGGATTTTTGAGTTTAACCAGGAATTTAAATATCCATAGTCATAAGCAATCATGACATCTTATTACCTTAAAGTTCTGATTACACTGACACACTGAACTAGCAACAGGTTATGAAACATTGCAGTAGATCAATTTTTTGCCTATTGTATGTAGTGATTAACACATGTAGCATACAGGAGCCCGAAGCAACAACTTGTCTCCACTCAAAACCAGTATAGTCTCTTAGGAAACCTGATATTATGTTGAGTTGTTGAGCACCGTGATAGCTGCCACCTATCCTCAGTTCAGACTGGAAATTTGAGAAATTTACAATGGTATGTAGTAGTGGAGAGCCCAGAGAAAATATGATGCTGACACAGCCCTGAAATTAAAGTCTTGGGCCAAATTAAATACAACGAGAATTTGAATCTGATTGCTTCTGAGAAAAGCTTTGCAATAGAGCTTTTTTTTAAACCTAGTTGTTTGAAAGTTAGTCTGCAGATTATCTAAGAGCTGTGGCAAGAGGTCCAGGAATGTGCAAGGTCCTTTCCTCTGAGTATTCATGGCAGCTCACACCATGTCAATGATGCCTGTCTGGTGCTTGTCAGTACTGTCAGTACTCAGTGCCTGGCTCTGGAAGTTCTATTTTCAGTTTATTCCATATTCATTTAATGTAAAAGGCAGGTAGGGGAGTGACAACAGGGATCAGAAGGCCTTTTTCAAGAACGTCACTAGTTATCATTTGATCCTTTGAGATTTAGCCTGTCAACTTAAAAACTTTATTTCACAACATTTGAAGTTTTTGCATTGCAAAGAACTGGTTGGGGATATAAAAACTGACTAAGATCTACAGTTCTATACTCTTAACAATTAGGTTATTTTTAGTTTGAAAGTTAATTTGAATCTGGAAGTATTGGTACCTCAAAAAGGAATATAGCACATATGTCTTTTCCACATATAAATTATTAATACTCAGTAGAAAAAGACTCTGACCTTATAACTGTTCCTTTGATCAAGCACAAAATAAAAACTGTTATTCATTTCAGATTAAACAGGAGTTCAAAATATTATGTATTTCTATTTAGTGTGTCATAGATTCATCAAAATAAAAAAATTTTGTTGTCACAGATTTTCTTCAATTAGGACGTTTTAAAAGATTGTCACTGCACAGGGTAGATGACTGGTAGAGGAAATCTAGCAGGGTTCTACCACCTTTACTCTTGAGAGACCGTCTGACAGGTTACAAGGAAATGCCACTTGTCACTCGTTTTCATGTGTCAGGACTCACCTGTTCCACTCTGAAGGAGAAGGGGAATGATATTTTAGGACTCTCAGGAAAAGATGTCATTGGCACTAAACTGTCAAAACTGCAAGGGCCATTGAGGAGATTACACAAGGTAAAAATTTACTAAGAATAAATCTCTTGGCTTCCACAGATAAAAGCTCTCATGTTAAAAGAAAGCTCTCTGCAGTGTTCACTCATTTCCAGTCTGTTTAAGCACGGAAGTATTACATCTCCATGAGTGTACCCACGCACAGACACAGACACCACTTCTTACCTTGTGCATCACACTTACTTTAAAATCAACGTCAAAGCAGGCAGGATCCTAGAGAGTAACCACTGAGATTTTCTTGATACTTTTCTTTGTCATTCAAGAAGTTCCTGAAACACAAGGTGTGAAAGAGTTGCAGCTCTGCAGAAGGTGTTATAAGAATATCATCAGTCTTTACCTCTTTTCCTTCTTCTTCTTGTTTGAGGTGAGAAAAAACAATCAAAACTCAAGAGATTTGGCTATTTTATTCCTTATTGCTCGGTGATTGGATAACTTTAAATTCTGTTGCACTAATAAAATTTCTCTGGGAATAATGCATGATATACCATACTACTTAGAAATGGGACATGGTTCTGGCTGAATGTTTAGCTCATCCTTACATATTTCAGCATTTGTAAAATGTTTTGTGTTGTAGAAGGACATTAAGAAGATGTGCTGAGTGTGTAGGTTTTGATTTTTTTTTTTTTAAATTAGAATGACCTTAATCAAATTTTAATGTAAAATCAAACATAAAGAAGTTGTTTTATCATTGAAAATATGCTGAGTTACATTTCTTGTCCTGTGCTACCATAGTCACTCTTTAAAGTTATTTTCAGAATAGTAGCTATGATGGAAAAATCCACATACAATATGCATAAGGTAGCCAAATTTCATGTAGTTTCTGTATGTATCTCCTCATGCAGACAGAATATTTTCAAGATTTTACTAATTTTTGTCCCTGTAGATTCAAATAATTAATATAAATAAATAAATTAAACACAGCTCTTCATCATTATTATTAATCATTATGAGAAACATATTGCACTTTGAAAAATAATCTTGAGAGAATACTTAATTTGCTTTTCATAAACTGATCATTGTTATATTGGATTGTGTTATAATTAACTAATATATCAAAAAGTGCTAGCATAATCAAATGCTTCTTCTTTTGACATGCAAACTCTTACAATGTACAAATACCCAGACAGATGGGAAATACATCAATTGAAAACTTGTCCTATGAAAGTGAATATTTAAAAAACCTTTCGGATTTTAGTGGCTTTAACAGAATATTTACTGTTTAGCATCTTTTTCTGCATTTCTACTCCATCAATCATCTGAAACCTGACATAGTGTCAGTCTTCAGAGTCATTTTGGCAACAAATCAGGAAAACTCAAGCCATTACTCAAGCAAAGCATATGTAGAAGGTGGGGGAAGATGAAAGGAGCCAAACCAAAGTCTAATAAATTGCGTTTAAAACTTCATCTCTCTCTTACTTAGTTTGCGAAGGTACCAGAGAAGTTTATCCACAGGTTGGTAACCCTTCAGGCTCAATATTCCTACTACCTGTGCAGTAGAGGAATTATCTAGATTCTCAGAATTTTTATGAGGCTGGCAGGATGGAAAAATCATGGATTTTTTTTTAGGTGCAGACATCATGAATGAAATGACACTAGGAGAATATATTATCTGATGATAAAAATCTGGGCTTGTAACTGAGTATAAAACAAAATTAACAGGAGTAGTACAAAAAGACAAGTTTTAAAAAATCACGATCCTAGTCCTTGCACATTGTGAAATAGCCTTTTAAGTTCAAACTGTGGTTTTAAGTCTTTTCATTTCAGTTTCAGCTTCTGAGAACTCGACAGTTTATCATGATGAGTTTTTCAGTGCATTTTGTTTTAGTGGTAGCTGAGATCCTCTTGTAATCACATTTCTCCAGGAATGTGTCATTTAGTAAAGCCTAAGATACGTTAAGATGTGATAAAAGCACAAGATGCTAGTGGCATGAATTGCTGTCTGTTGTGATGACTGGGAGGAATAAGTACTACCTGTCTCTGCTGCTAAATTCTGAGAGAAATCTGCTTTCCACTGCTGGTTCTTTATTCTTCAAAAGGCAAACTAAGTGAGAAGTAGCTTATGCCTCAGAAAACACTAAGAGAAGGATCATACAGGCAACTAGCTGTGGGCAGCAGAGGCCAGATTCTGTACCCATCCATTTCCAGCATTCTGCAAGAGCTGTATATCACAGACCTGAAGTGTCAGGTGGGAGGCAAGGCTGAAAGGAAGCTTATTTTCTTCAACAGCAGGGAATAGGATGAAAATATGTATGAGGAGAGAGGTGGAGGAAGGTGGAATAAAGAGGATGAGAGGATCTCTTTCTAGGCAAACGTGAAGTTGTGTGTTCTTATGAACAGGCTGAGGTAAAACATATTATTTCAGTTAGCTGTTACTTGATAGAGGTAGCTTTCCTTACCCAAAGTAGCTTCAGATTAGTCATTGTTATTTGTGTGTTATCAGTGTATTATGGGTATGCTGGAGTGAGTATAGGAATGTGAGATTAAGTATGGGCAAATGGTCTGACTGCATCCCTTACCAAATTTGAGGGATAACTTTCATAGCCAGCCCTGAGGTTCATGATGTGTTATACATATGTGGGGAAAATAGTACTCTAGCAGATTCATGTAATTTATGTATGGATGTATGACATACAAAAGTATCTTTGAGAGAAATACAGACATTCCTCCAGTGACTAAAGTAAGAATGTACTTGTCCAGAACTGCTAAGTTTTCTTCCATGTTTGATACAAACATAGTATAGAATAGCAAATTATCTATAATTTTTATGAAGCTTTGAGGAGGGAAAGAGCTTACAATTCTCAGAGATGTCCGAAGATAGAAAAGAAAAATTTGTTTTATCTAGTTATACGAAGCCTTTTTTTCTAAAGACATGCATGCACTAGATAACGCTCCATCATCACAGTTTTATGTGTCATAATTACTGCCGATTCCGATGCTAGAATTAGCTGGAGCATCCTTGGTTCAGTATGTGGTCTGTGGCAGTCACATCTTCTTAAATGTTTTTTGTAGTCTGTCTTTAATATGGGTACTCAGACTGGTGACACAACACCGAACATTGCCATGATTGATACCTAGTGCAATGATTTTAATACATCACTGAGAGTGGGTAAATTTACAGAATTTTCAGTTTCCAAGCCATAGAAAACTTAGATAATCCTCTTTAACATTATATCCTTAATGGAGTGATTTTGATGACTCTTGATTGCTCAGTCTCAAAAAATATTTCTCTATATCATTTTTTGTATCTAATTCTTTACTTACTCAGATCTATCTTTGAATCCATTTGTGGACCCCAGCCTATACTAACATTAATTTTTTCATATATTCTATTATTAATATTTTTCTTTGCATCTTCTTTATTTTATATAAATATATATTATGTATATATATTTATATTATTATATACATTTACATCTATATAAGCAAAACAATCAAAATAATATTATGAGAACTAAGAGAGAAGAGAGTCTGAAAAGTATAAAAGCACATACTTATTTAAAAACATGGATTGTTTCTAAATTCAATTTAGAAGAATGTATTAATATTTACTGAAAACACTTCAGTAGTTCATGGAGGTATAACAGCTTTTTAAGAGAAAGGATAATTAATGGCATAGTAATAAGTGGATATAAACTGGCCATGGAGCACTTCATACTATAATTCTGAAGAACAGAACAAGTAGAGCAACAATGTTTTGGTGGGTCCAGGTTGTAACAGCAGGAGCGGGTCCCATCTAGCCCTGAATCTAAAAATGTGTATTCCTGGAGAACAATTTTACAACTACAATGTAAAGAAAATTATGCTGATTATTAGCATCCTTTCTCTTCTTGGCAAACTAATCTGGCAGAATAACTGTCCAGATATATTTTTACAGTACAGAGTTAAACTTAGAGTTAAATTCTGTCAAGTTTTTTCACTTGCTCATAGTACACTAGTGTCTTGTTTTTATGCTTTGTACTCATGGGGGAAAAAAAAAAAAAAAAGACAAAAAAACCCCTTACAAAACAACTGCAAAACTGCAAACACAAACAAAGCCTACTAAAATTATTTAAGCACATGGCCCCAGAAATAATATTACTGCCAGTTCAGTGAGCTCTATACTACCATATACTGCTTACGGATCTTTTCACTAGCCTCAATTTTCTTGCCAGGCTGGGCTTCCTATCTTTTGGGCCAGATTTTCCAACCCTTGCATAAATTCTTTTATCTCCTCTACCCAGTGCAGTTAGTAAACTCTTAGAATATGAACACCCATTGATCTTTTGTCACATACTGTATCTTTTTGCCTCTGTGGACATTTGGGTCATTAAAATCCATATTTTTATCTACTCCATGTATTTAGGTTTTTTAACATTACTAGTTTTATTTTCTGCCCAGCAAAAGTAGTTCTTCTCTGCCTGTAGTTTCCAGTCTGTTCTTGCTTCTCTGCTCCTTTTGATTTCCTTTTTATTTGTAACAAGAATAATTGAAAACACTAAAAATTATATTTGTCAAGTTTAGATTAATTTTTTTTAGTTTTTAACAATCAACATATTGAGGTAAAAGTATAGCAGGATTTATTTTTAGTAACTCAGCACTATGAATTTATCTGGCTTTTAGGTAAGAAATAAAGCAGTGGATTTTTTCATCCAGATTTGATACACTGATTTGGTATTTATGATCTGGAATGTACTGATGAGTGGAAATGGGACTGCAATTCCCATAGGTACTACAGGTAGCAGAACAGGTTAAGAGGTTAACACAGGTTAACCTCTTTTAGTTTGCAAATATCAATAATAGATATATAGTGCTTCCATAAATAGTGGTGTCTGTTTAATGTTATTAACATCACATATTTTTTTTTATGTCAAATCATCACAAAAAAGTGAGAGGCATGTTTTCCTTTGGGAGGAGCAGGTCCTTTCCATAGAATGGTTCACCCAACTGCTAGATAAAATGTTATAGTGGAGAGGGATGGGTGAATCATGATTCATATTGATTCTAACTTTTACAGTACACACAGCGTCTTAGGCAAATTAATATTTTTTTTTTTTTAATTCATGCTTGGCTGTATTTGTATATCTCACAACATGGTTTCTCTTCAGAAACTCTGTAATCACCTTTGAATTTGGTCCTCAGCGTTTCTGAAAAACAATCCTGCTCTAAGGAATCAGTAGGCTGATTCACTAGGTTAGACTTCCCTTACCAAGCACAATACAGAATATACTTTCATATGTCCTGTCTGAAAAAAAACCACAAGTGTAAACAAGCATGGGCTTGCACAAACTCCCACGAGGTTTAGAAAAATCATATGGAAATTTTTCCATTACTTCAGACTTGCTTCACTTCTTTTTATCTACAAAATACTTGTTAGGGATTACTATCTCACTCAACATATTCCTAAGGGTAAACATCTCAAATATAAGTGTACTAGTTCTCCACAGCTCATTAAAAACTAATCTATTAACATATTTTTACATGCATCTTTACAATATAAATTATTTATATATTCTATAAAAAAGTTTAAGCAAAAGGAAATGTAAATCCACTGCTGGCTAAAATCAGGGGTTTATATTTTTTGTCTAAGCACATTATAATTTGCTGCTCTTATCATTATTCAGAGTTACAATACAACTTTTAGGTTTTTCATGTATGAATGAATTTTTTTGTTTTAAAAACCAGATATTATTCTTCTAGCATCTTAACGCATAGAAAATGTAACATTGTACATTTAGTATTTAATTCTTGTTCTCTGCTGAAGTCCAATTACAGACGATTTTTTTGTAAAGCAAAATTCAAAACTTGAAGCCAAATAGCCAACAATTTCATCACACTTCTGTGAAAATCAAATAATATTTGTCATCTGAGTGAATCGTGGCCTTTACTGAAATGTATCGTTTATGCTGAGTATACTAATAAGGATGCATTAACAAAGCAAAAAGGCCATTTATTTAACTGATTCAACAACTGTACTTTTCTAAACTCTGAACTCCACACTTCTATATGCTCTGTTAGAAAACAATGAGGTCTGAAGGAACTTTGGATGGAACTGTATTGTAGATTTGGGGAAATTCTGTCTCTGGATGTGTAGAAACTCCGCTGCATCAGCTAAATAAATATTCCTATTCAATTAGCCATCTCATCACTTTTGGCTTAGAGAGTAGTTTTCAAGCAGAGAAACCCAGCTCAGCTGGTGACAGAGATGAGATCAGAGATTGCTCGCATGATCTGCAGTTCTCTCCTTCAGGAGACTCATGAGGAATAGGAACTGTAGGGTTATTACCTGGGATTTGCTGTGGTAATACCAGAAGGAGACTGCTTGACAAAGCAGAAACATTCCTCCCTTTACTTGTTTATATGTGTTTATTCGATTAGGCTGTCTGCTTCATTCAGAAAAAACAAACAAACAAGCAAGAAATACAAAACTTCCAGATGAGTCCATTTTTCAAGCCTCAACTCCGAAACTGTCAAAATGTCCAATTTTATCACTTTATGAAAGTTATTATTTTTGTGTATGGATTTTGTTGTCCTTATGTCCTTTAATTACCACAGCTGTTCCACTGCTTATGCTTATATTTTTGTCAGTCAGGTACAGTCTACATTCATATATTTTTTTAAGTTGCACTCCTAACCTTCAGTGTTGTACTACTCCACGGTAGCAGATGTGTTGCAATGTTCCAGATTAGAAAAAAACTGCAGTGTGTTGTGCAAATATGTCACGTATGTACAGATGTTTCCTTATATGCTGCATTTCTTCTGTGTTTAGCTGATAACTTCTGCAAGTTGTCTCTTGCAGCCTGTGCTACAGCACTGAGGATCCTCTTCCAGGGTTTGTATGACTAAAAATGGTTCAGTAGGGCTCTCTTTGGTTTTACTTATTTCTTTGTAGTTTTTATCCTTTTGTTTTTCTTGAATCTAAAAGATGAAACTCTGGTTTTGGTTTATATCTGCTTTTTGGAAAGATAGACAATATCTAAGTTTGTTACCAAATTATTGTTATCAGATTAAGCAGTGTCTAAAGCAGTAAGCAATTGCCATTCCAGAAGAGAAGCACATCTCCACATGCAATATCATATCCCACCATTATCTTTGTACTGCTGTATATAGCACTATGGCAGCAGTTCTCTTCTAAACTTGCAGTTTTGAAAGTAAATAACTTGGCTTTCAGGAGTCCCTTTACACTAAGCTTGGCCAACTAATTCTTGATCCACAAATACAGCCTTTTTTAAAAAAAAGCAGGAAAAAAATCTTAAGCACTAATTTATATATAAACTCTAAGGTTTATACTTCGAGGAAGAAGAAACCCAGAGGTGTTGCAGATTAAGAGTGGGATTTGACATTGGAAACTGGGATTTAATTGCTCCTAATACTGGCAAAAAATAGAAGAAATTTTGGAGGCTGCCGTACTATTAGTATATTCTTTTAGAGAGACATTGCAGTTTCTGCATCTTATGTTGTAATCAGAGATTCATCTCCATCTTCTGCTTCTAGAAGGAAAATATTATTGGTTTAGAGAAGATGATATCTAAACTATGTCCATGTAGTGGAAGGGACAGATGCCGATATAATTATGTTACATATCAATGTAGGGTCACTTCCATCCATTGCTGCATAATTGTGAAATCATCATAACTGAGGAGATGAATCCGCTTTTGGTTAATCTAGCCGTACTAATACCTTTGTTCTGCATTCTGTGCTGTGCCCTTAAAAACTACAGATTTTAGACCAAGAAAAATATTCCCTGAGTTAAGTGTGAAGAGGTTTGATTTGGAGACCATTAATTTTATTCCACGCAGGTGTGAAATTTGATCATCTTAATGTTCATCTATAAATTCTTATTTTATGAAAGTTCAGTAAGCATTTTATTATGCCTATCGTGAGCAGACCAAAGTTAAGACGACTTGTCTGTAATGAAAGTTTTACTTTCATAAATTTTTTTCTTGTTTTGATTTCCTTTACACATAATTTAAAGATTATATGATGTGCATTTAGAGGAAAAAGGAAGATGCACTCCATTCTTGGGAAATTAAACGTTTCAATTCACCGAAATCAAAGCAGCTTTAGCAATGTCACCTCATAATCTTAGTGATGTGTGAACTTCAAATAATACGTTGGGTGATTTAAGTGCTGTGTGAAGGACTACTGTGTCTTATTTCTCAGGATTTTATTAAAAAAAGAGAATCAATAAAATTTAAACCAAAGAAAGCTTGTTTTCTCACTGGACTATTAAATTAAAAGCAAGTAATGAAATGTATCTGTGCAATAGAAATTAATGATAAAACTTTGCTTACAGTACCCACACAGTTTTTCTAATTATGTCATTTAAATATGATTGTCTGTTTTATATAAGTGGCTAATATTGGTGTTAAAAATGTGAAAAAAAAACCCTCACCAGGATGACTGTCCTGGTGGTTGGCTGAAACTTAGAGGCTTACAGTCTGTTTACATTCAAAGCAAAGATGGTAGCTGCACTTTACTGATTCGAGCTGGTGTTCCATCAGTGCAGTCCTCTTTGTTTGCACTGAATGGCAAGAGTCCTTTTGCCCTGAGCTGACTGGGAAACAGCCAAGAGAGTTTCTTTTCTTACACCTTCGAGTTTCTTTCAGTCAGAATTGTAACAAAAGGTTACTCTCCTTTGATTTTTTTATCACTAGCATCTTAAAAATGTTCTCTGACTGCCTCAGTGTGATCATCCCTGCCTTTTTAGTGTATTTCTGCCACTTCTACCAGGCACACAAAAACATGTTTGTGCAACTGAACTATGCCCATCTCTGCTGGGCTTTGTCTCATGGATGGGGAAGCTGGACTACAGGCATCATCGCTTGCATGCTGTCTGATTCCCCACTGGCATTATGGTCATTAAAGTGAATTAGTGTGTTTCCTTATGTTATTTGGAGGTATATTTTGCCAAGGCAAAGGACTCCAAATCATGTCCACCATTTTGACAATGTAGCTGTTTGTGGACCCATCTTATATGTGGGCTCTCAGACAGGACTGATAATTTGGATTCTTTTAAGCTACTGTTGTTCATCTGATTTAGAGAACAGCTTCCTGAATAGTTTCAAGGACATCACTGAAAGAGTATTAATCGTAGCAGTAGCAAGTGTGAGGATGAGGGGAGAAGGATCCCATGTTAACCGTATGTGTTGATAGATGAATAGTAAACTATGACTCCAGTGTAAAAAGAGCTTTCCATGAGACTGAAAATTTTCTGGCTCATTAGTAAAAGAACATTCTGCATTTTTATGACCATTGTGGCAGGAAGATTCAGTTCACGATTTTACATTGAAAAAATCTGTAGCAGTTTTGGTGTATTGAAGTTGAAGATTCAGAAACAACCTGTGAAAATATTGTTTTATTCTTAAACTCTTCTATGATCAGGTTCATATCTGTGGTTCCTGAAGCAGATGTTTCAGCCCAATTGATAAGTCATTATTTTGCAGCACACTGGAAAAAAATGAGGGGCAAGAAGGAAGACTATAATACCCTTAATTGATATGGATTTTTAAGTACTTTGTCACTGATTCATGGCTTAAAATAGGCATACCTCAATAATTACAGTTATTATAAATTACAATTTAATCAATGAGTAAATATGTACTCATAAAACTAAAATAAAAATTGAAGTCAACCTTGCAGACTTAAGTTTGCTGCACACTGAATATCACAAAAGGCCAATTTGCTCTAAGTTCTCTGAGTATGTTTTGAGAAAGATAATTGTCCTTAGCTAAATCACGGATTCCTACTTTTTAAAATAAAAAATGCTTCATCATTGTCTTTTAGATCAAGTGACTTGGAGGGGTTCCCTTCTAGGAAGAGTAACATTCACTAGAGCAATAAAAACAATTTTTTTTTTAAATCCCCTTGAAAGATAAAAGATCCATTGTTGTCTTATGTGTCAGTATCACAATATAAGTAAATATTGTTTTCTAGGCCGTAGTCCTTTGTGTGCCTGTGTGTGTGTGTTCTTTGGCTTCCTGCTGTGTATTATTAATTTCAGGGTATTCAGCAAAGCAGTTTAAACTGCTCCTGCTCTGAAATATCACATACTTATTGGTCAAAATAAAAGTCCTTAGGGTATCATAGAAAGCTTGTATTTTGCAAAGTAACTAATGTTCTCTCCTTTGCAGTGATCTAAAGTCAGTACAAGAGGATATTATAAGTATTTTTATTACTTTTGCTTTTAAAGAGACCCCCTTTTTTTAGGTAGGAATTTTCTGTGGTTTGACTGAAGTCTGTCAGTAGGAAACTTCGTTCTTTTGTAACCCATAAACTGTTGAAACCGTTTGTGGTTCTTGAACAAATGATAGATTCAAAATTACTTTCTCAAGCAGTGGTAGAAGATCTCAGTCTAGGAAAAAAAACCCACTGAGCTTGCACTCTCCCATATGACTACAAGCACAGTGCACGGCCACTGTTGTATTTCAAGTCATGATCACATTTTATGTTTTTATTAGACACGTAAAATTCTCCAGTGATTCCAAAGTCAAAGAGTAGGAAATCTAAAGCATAAGACTGCTTTTGCAACTTTAGTTTGGCACCATTTAATGTATGCAGCAAGAAGCTGTCTAGTTATATAACTGTTCTCCCTTCCCATATGCCCTGCAAGAATTTAGTGGTCTGTGCATACTTAATAAGTGGTTACTCAATGTTTTGGGTTTTTTTTTCGTCACTCATCAATGTAGCCATAAGCCTAATTGATTGCTGTAAGTGCAGAATTACCCATTTACATGTGGCCTTCCATATGGTACCTATGAGAGTGCCTTAGGAAGATTTCATTATTTCTTTTCACATCTGCAATCCCTTTCATCTGTTTCTGTACATGCCGTGTTGAACCACATAAGTAGAAGGTAAAAATGTCCAGTAATGTGATCTGCCTTGGTTGTGATGTGGCATTTTAGATCTTGACTTGCATCTCTTGGCACTGTTTTATATTGAATCCCTGGCACATCAAGTCTCTCTGAAAATAAGGAATAGAATATGTTTGTTTTCTGTCACTATCATTGAATAGAAAATCTGTGGTAGAAGTAAGAGAAAAGGTATCTGTTTATCTAGGGCATCGTTTTTCACTACCAGTGTTTAATTTTCCTGTTTACTGCTTTCCTACACACGCCCTCCCGCTTCTGTAACAAATGAGGTGGAAAATTCAATGTGCAACAGCTACATAACTTGAGGCTGTACCATGACATCATTCTGGACATGCACAGGAAAACCCATGAAATGGAATCACTTTGATAACCCTTTGGAAGGGTCCATAAGCAGAATTAGAAATTTTGCATCCAACCTACAGACCAAAACTGAGCCAATTTGGTACATCTTCAATTCGTGCACAGGCAAAGCTCAGAGAGAAATCAGAAGTCATAGGTTCTTCTGGGATTTAAGTATCATATCCTATTTTAGCCAGCCATTTTAGTTGATCCCTTATTTGACTTGCCAAGCTATGTTTCTTTCCTTTCTGTTGTTGTCTCAGTTAATTTCTGCTGCCCCATTTGCTAAACAGACCTTGAATTCACCTTTTTACCTTTTTGACTGTAGCTTCCTGCCTAGCCAGGCTGAATCCTTTCCTAGACTGCTGTTTCTCCTTTCCTTTTCCAGCTAGCTCTGTGTTCATTCTTTGACTCTTCCTGTGCACATTGTCCACCTACCACTTGTTTTCCATGACTTTACAATTCCTTCCTACATCTCTTGGAATGCAATTCATTCCTCTCAATATGTTTCTCCCCTGAGGTTTTACCTTTGGGGTTTTTTTGCCTGAATTCATTTTTCTGGCACTATAGGTTATTTTCTGATTTTTCTTGCATCCATCCCCCTCACCTCCAGTCCTTGGATGGCTTCAACAAGATAGTCTTTTCAAAATTTCAGCCTTTGCTTGACCAGATAGTCACTCTTTTCCCTTTTCCAGCCCCCTGGCCTCTTGTCCCCCCATAATGTCCCTAGCTCTCACTTTTAGTCCTTTTTTGTCAGTTCTGTCTCTCCTTCCACACTCACCCTTCTGCTCTTACCATCAACAAGTTCCGTGTGATCATAGTTTACTCTTATGTTACCTTTTTCATTCTCCTTCAGAAGTGATTCTCCAAGGCCTTCCTTTCTGTACATGAATCAGTGGGTTCTCTTTTCTGGAAGAAAGTAAACAGCAGAGGAGAGATGGACTCTTTGATTTGCAGCAGCAAATTAAAAAAAAAAAAAAAAAAAGGCTCTTCATTCTTTTAGATTGATGTGATCATCAATTTGCCTTCTGGGGATGGGTTTGTTCTTTCCAATTTTAGTGGGTTCTGGGTTTAGAGTATATACTAGCACAAATTTTTCTGAAATCTTAGCATTAGTATTAATCAAGTCTTGTTGGTCATGAACAACTTCTGTTTTTTTCTGAAGATATTTTATGGGTAAAAGTAAAAAAAAAGTTTAAACTCAATAAAATGTGTATAACTATTATTAAAGTAATTTCCTACATAAATTCAATTTTATTCAGAAGTTTCTTAGTTACTGTAACATCCCTTCCCCACCCCAGATCGCAGCAGAAAACTTTGTATTTATTTTTGTTGTTCCTTCTAAAAATCTTCATTGTTTTCCCTGAAAACTTTTTGAGAGAAAAATAGTAAATTGAAGCAATCAATCATCACAAAGCATTTTTGAAAAAAAAATAATAATTTGGGAATGGTCTGAGCAACTGAAAGTGGAATTTTATTATAGCCAGGACTATAAACCTTAATTGATCTTCTGTTTGAAATCCTCAGATGTCCAAATACAGGACCTTACTGAAGGAATAGCTGATAAAGAACTTGTCTCCTTATCATATACATAAAAATGAAAGTAAATAGTATTTTCCATGAAACAGCCCGTGTGCATGCCAAATATGTCAGTGTAGCCCTTCTGCAGAATACCAAATAGATGTAGTCCTTAGGGCATGCTGACTTTCAAAAATGAGAACAGGCAAAATTTTAATAGGCAGTCTTAAGAGAAGGGGCCGTTCTTTCTTCCTGCAGAAAGACTATACTGAAAATGCTTTCCCATAACCATTTGACCTCTTTAAATATGAAATGCATAGAATTGTTCTTTTTTCACAGGTAGTGTGCTAGTGTGTAAGAAACTGAGCAACATTGGGAAAATACAGAAGTATTCCTCCTTCTAATAAGAAGAAGATTGTGATTGGATTTGCATATCTGTACAAAGGAGAAATTTGGAGAATGCAGACCACATGTATATGCTGTATCTGAGGGCAATAAATAAATTCAGTACCCTTAGTCTCACAACAACTGGTTTTTACCTTTCCCCAGACACATTAGTAAATGGCAATAGGCATGTTTCAGTATCCCAGTGTATCCTCCGTTATCACTGTGCCAGTAAATACTCATTCTCTTTTTTAATATTCTGAGGAAAGAAGAAAATAGTGTCAGCTATAGTTACAGTTACTTCACTAACCAGTTTCTGACCATCTAAACTCTTCTATTCGCTGTCTTGTGTTAGAAGCAGTTCAACATTTAAGTCATCTGAGCTTTTCTACATGTCCTAATCACAGTAATAAATGCTCAGGTTATAAGATACAGCTTTGAGAAATGACAAGAGTGTCAATTTTATATTAAATTCTTCATTAAATGTTTTTCTGCTAAATGGTGAAAGAATGTAGGAGTATAAAAAGTTGTAAGATGTACAGTAAATAGTGTCTTAAATGCATTTCTTCTAATGCTTTCCAAATTGTTATTCATTAATTCAGTGGAAAGTTAGGTGTTTAGATGACACAGGCCCTTCTTGATGGCTGTAAATTAAAGAGAATAAAAATATATACATAGTCTTCTACTGTCCTTTCTATGATCTGGTTGTTAATGTGATTTTATGTGCATTGCATAATATAGATAGTGAAAGAGAAATTGTCTTCTTTAAAACTAATGAGATACCTTTGTCAAGGTACAATCTGTTTTCAGGAAAAAATGCTATTTAAAGCAGTACCAGTCTTCTGAATAATGACATTATTGAGCTGTTGACAACAAAAGAATAATAAATTGTACAAAAATAACCTCTGGAATTAGAGAAGGTATACACTCATTTTAGAATTATTTGTGTAAATGAAATGTGTGTCTGATTTATTCACCTTTTTATATATTTAAATACTGATTTACATTATGGTTTCTTTAACAGTCTTAACCCTGCCTTTATAAGCCATGCCAAAATTAATTTTCATGTATATGGTCTCAATCTTATCCATAATGTGTTTATGCTTCATAAAGGCATAAATTAATTTTACAAATTAGCAAGTTATTCCATTTGGTCTTCTCTCTTTTACTAGAAAGCTATCTACGGGATACATAATATTAGTATCACACTGTGTGCTTCTGCTATTGTTTTTATCCCATTATGGTCTCACAGACAACTAATATCCTAATCAAAGGACTTCAGAGAAGGCTATTATAGTTCCATTTAACAGGCTGTTGCCTAAAGTACTGCTTCTTTACTTTGAAATTAGCCTGTATTTACACAGATTTTTTTTTGGTTTTGTTTGGGTTTTGTTTGGTTGTTTTTGGTTTTGTTGTTTGTTTCTTGTTGTTGTTTTTTAATTTTTTATTTGGGGGGATTTTTTGGGGGTGGTGTGTTAGTTGTTGGTTTGGATTTTTTCTGTTTATTTTTTTTCTTCTGTTGGGGCCATATTGAAACCAATAGGTGTTTATGTATTTCACTTAGATGACGTTTGTCTTACACTGTGAATACAGAGATGGCATTTTGAAATGCAGTGTGTCTCATTATAAGCCATTAGTCTATTTAATTCAGTTGGAAGCTGACTGTAAATGAAAAGTAACTAAAATAGCTGTCCACTTGTGTTCATAATTAGATGCTCAATTTTCTAAACCGTGTGTTTTATTCCTCTGCTACATGCTTTCTCAGTTTCTTCTGTGGTGTTACAAAGCATATAGAATTTGTTACAGAGCAGCAGCAAAAACTATCCTGAAGAAACCCCATGCACTTTCTCATCACAGACTTCAGGTTGCATGTAAGTGAGCGGGTGTCAGATATAGCATCGAGGTATGGGTGGTAATGAACCTTTTTCTCTGTGAAACAGTGAGTTTTGCAGATTTTGGAGATGACCTGTGCATTTAAGGCACATTTAGGAATATATAATAGGGAAGAAAAATAGTAATTTTGCTGTATATGTCTGAACTTGTTAAGGCTGTTACATTTGGCTTCCTACTGACTCAGAAAGAAATGGTTAATTCTGCCTGTGTCCTACTGGAAATGTTATGGTAATGAGGTGCTTAGGTTTTTTTCCTTTGGACAAAGATTTCCCTGTACTTTAAAAGCTTTCTGTATTTCCATTTCCTTGCAAATAGTTGGGCTCCTTAAACCTTAAAGGATACATATCTAGTGCTTATACTTCCCGAAGCTGGGAAATGGATAACAGATTCAAGTGAGGAAATACTTCAGTAAGTGAGAAACATCATGTCCCAAGATAGGAATGCTGCTCTCTGACATTATGTGTAACACTGCTGTGTAGCAATCCTGCTGATAACCAAACCTCATAATACAGTCCTTGAAAGCCACAGAAATACTCTGATGCCCAAAATTTTGTTGAGACTCCATAGATGTTAGGAAGTGATGGGGCAAGTTCTGATGCTATGAGGCCTGCCAGAGGCACCACCAGCAGTAGAATCATAGAATCATGGAATTTACCAGATTGGTAGAGACCTCTGAGATCATCAAGTCCAACCCTTGATCCAACCCCACTGTGATTACCAGATCATGGCACTCAGTGCCACATCCAGCCTCATCTTATAAACCTCCAGGGATGGTGAATCCACCACCTCTCTGGGCAAGCTGTTCCAATGCCTGATCACTCTCTCTGTAAAGAACTTCTTTTTAATATCCAACCTAAACCTCCCCTAGCAGAGCTTAAGCCCATGCCCTCTTGTCCTCCTGCTGATTGCCTGGGAGAAGAGACCGACCCCCACCTGGCTACAACCTCCAGTATGTTTGAGCTGCTTGTTTGTGAGCCTTCCTGATAGTCATGAACCTTTCCCTTCAAATCCTCCTTCCTTTCCTGGACAGGGAAGCAAGTTTGATTTATGCAATACAGATATAACATGGTTAGCTTTACTGTCTTAATTGGGACTACACAGGGTTCTCCAACATGTACTCCTAAACAGCACATGGTTTGCTTTTCTAATTACTCTTTTTCCTGACTCTCTTTTTGCCACCTTCATACCTGCAGTTGTCTGCTCTGCTCTCCTCTCAGGTTAACAAATTTTTAGTAACTACTTACTCCCCATTCTTCCCCATTTGGTACATCTACACACATATTTGATATTTCTGATATTGTTACCTAGGTGATTTTCGCTTATGTAATATTACTGAAGGAGTAACATTTCAAGACTTCACTCCTCAAATGTACCCAGTGCTTCCAATCAGTGGTCTGTGAAGCTAGACTCTTTCTCACTTTAGTCTGCTTAAGCACTGGAGAAATCCTGCCATCCCTTATGGCACTACCTGTAGCTTTGGTCAGCTTCTTATTTCATTATCCAACATGGCAGATAATTTCTTATGTCACGTCTGGCACTTTTGTGTGTCCTATTCTGTTAGCCTAACCTCAGCAGGAACCCAGTTGGCCTTTTCATTTGCTTAAACCCCTCAGAGTATGGAGGTGCAATCAAGTCTCAGGGCTGTTCCAAAACTTAAAAGGTGTTTTAACTTCTCTGATTAGCCACTTCAATGGGATCTGCACAAGGAGACATACTAGTAAGTCTAGAGCTTCTCTTTGATGCTGCTAGTCAGTTGTGTATGGTTTATTGTGTTCATTTTAACACGAGAATTGTGCCTAACAGACACAGAATTAAAATTATTTAGCAACTGTCCACTAATATTGAACAAGTTGCAAACAATGGTAATATGTTTTCCATTGTATTTTTTCTTGATTTTGCATATTGAAGACTTATTTCAGCTGAAACGCAATAGATGAAAAAATGAAGTCTAATATTGTAAGTTTTTATATAGCAATGCAGAATTTATTGCAATCAGATAATGCAAGAGAATAACTTTCAAGAGTTTAAAGGACATTTATATGGGCCCATAGTCTTGTGAAAATTGTAGTAGGATTTTGTAAGGATGGTGAGGGATTTAGACTAGCTCTGTATTTCTGAAAAAAGTTCTTCTAGAGGTACTATTTGCCTTTATATTTTTATGAAGTGCTATTTCATTAGTTGCTCTGGGGGAAGAATGGCATATCCTGAATCTTACATCTTCAGTAATGAATGTAAGAGGCTGAACTGAAGTAGGCAAACATTAGTGCACTCGAGAGACACACTCAGTCCCTGCCTACCCAATACTGAGAGCCTTGGAAAAGTAATCCTAGCACAGAGGGAAAAACTTTAGGAAAGGGTCATATAGGTCATGATGGTCTAAAAAAAGTGAAGCATTTTGCAATTATGTAAGAATAATATTTTCAACATGTCCTGTCATTTGAACATCAGTTTCTTGGGGTCACATTGTGCACATAATAGTAACTACAATAATGCCTCATCAATGTAAGTAGAAAATAAAATATTTGTATGTCTTTTGTTACCTAGGAAAGTTCAGTTTAGAAGGTCGCTTTTCTCATCATTTTTTAATGTCATTTTAACTGATAAACTGCTTTGTTATATCATATTTTCCTTTTAAAAGCAATCATAATGGGTTTTTTTTATTATCTGAGTTTATCTTTCTTTTATCTCTGCAAATCTATGTTAAAAAGAGTTCTCAATGCATGAGAATGAGTCATTGTTGGCGTTATGTGGCTCATACCTTAGAATTATATGTCATTCATTTGAAATTGCAACACAATCCTGATGGATTATTTTCATTGAGATATGTGGGTGTGATCAGTGATCAGATTTTAAGCTGTATAAAACCATTATCTCAATATAGAACACTTCTTGAATTGCTCTCCTATTGTTCTTCTGATGTATACCTAGATAGCAATGAATGGTGGATGGCTTCTAGTTGCTCAGGTTTCATAGTGATGTTTTGATGTGAGAAATCATATGAGAAGGAATACAATATATATAATAAGCCAACAGTGAGGTGAAAATTTATGCGTGAAGAGATAGGTAATGTAGATCTAAATTGGTCCTTCTAATGTTGGAAAGTGAGATTACCAGCCCTATACAAACAAAACACTTGAAAGAAAGCTGAATGCTAAGGCTGAGGTGGAATCTTTGGTATTTCAGAGATATTTAAAACCTTTTTTCCTTCTGGTTGCATCAAAATAAAACATTCTTTTTCCTTACTTGGCATTACCAAGGAACTGGAGATAAGCGAGTTTGTAGAAGAAAAAAAAAAATGGAGCAAAGGGTGAGGATTTAGAGAATCCAGAAAATATTTGTCTTGACTTAGAGAAAAAATGGACATCCTTGGATGTTCATCTTTAAAAAAGATCCTTGGATCTTTTTAAAAGAGGAAAAAATGTAATGGAAAGGAGGGCATAGAAGAAGGTTGCTTAGGAAATGGGTTCAATGCTGCAAGTTAACTGAGATAGATTGATGTATATATGTTGATTTCAAATTTATAATTATTTGATCTGAGGTAGCCAGAGGTTATAAAGCACTAGATAGTTGCCTGTGACAGTAGGAGTTAGACTTAATACTGGAGGAGATCGTTTCACTCCTGTGTAATCTTTTTCAGTTCCTCCTGCTCCATAGGTCTTTGAAGGTGACAATATTGTGATCCATAGTGAAACAGAAGATATCATGGGATAAAACATATAGTCCACATTGATAAATAAAAGTTTATTTAGTAGAACGTTTTCAGTGAAGAGAAACATCTACAATTCTGTTTTTCTTGAAATCCTCCTGCTTTTTAGTGTCAATCTAGAATTCTGTTCAACATTAGAAAAAAGAAAAAAGGACAGATTTTGCCAGTGACATGTGGATTTATGGGAACAAGAATAGAGTTGCTCAGCATTTAATCACTTGTGGTTTGGTAGGTTCATAATCTCAGTCTGGAATTTATGTAATGCTTCATGTAGAAATCATGATTTCTCACATATTTTTTTCATTCATAAAACAGGGAAAGCAAATACAACAGTTTACATTGTTCAAAGATAAAAAAATAGACTTCCTTTATTCTGTATTCATACAATGGATTTTATGCCCTTGACTATGTCGTTAGCAGTTCATATAAAAAAAATCCATACATGTTGAGTCAAACACATGCAGTTTTCCACTGAAAAATAATTTTCATTCCTTCCCTGTCACTTTCATAAAGTGTACAGTAGGCTGAATGTTATCTTTTCTACATCTGTATATTAATTCCCAACTTTTTGTTCTAAATATAGTACTGTATTAAAAACAACTGAAGATTATTATTATCAAAAAAGAGAAAAAAAATAAAAACATTACAAGCAATTTCCTGTTTTGTAATGTCCTTCTCACAGAATATTTTTCCTTCATGAAAGAAACTCAAAAACACTAAAAAAAAAGTTACAAAAAGAAAATAGAAAAAAAGAGTATTATATATTACAGGCCACATGGATATCAAAATAATTCTCTCTCTTTTTTTTTTTTTTTTTTTTTTCCCTCTGGAT
This sequence comes from Pyrocephalus nanus, assembly GCA_038380795.1. NCBI lineage: Eukaryota > Metazoa > Chordata > Aves > Passeriformes > Tyrannidae > Pyrocephalus > Pyrocephalus nanus. Next base: position 22,818,345 of record CM076266.1, on the reverse strand, counting down.
TCTTAAAAATCTTGAAAGGACCTATTCCAAAAAGGGAGATTTATATGTTATATACATGCAGTCATATTTGAAATAAACTTTAATGCTGCATGTGCAGATGAAAATTATGCTATGCCTTTGTGAAACAACAGAAGTGTATCTATAATATCCAAAAGAACTGAAATGGAAATTTGAGCATAAAGAACAAACTTGACTTGGTTTGATAGTGCTTTGAAAATTCTGGGATATTTGGTTGCCTTGACTGATTGTTTATCTCCTGAAAAACAGTGTCCAAAATGTCTGTTTCAGATTAAATCTTTCCATGAATCTTCAAATGCTTTAGTATCCTTTAGGAAATGCTTTTTAATTAATATATAAATGTATGGGTAATATGCAAGGTACACTCTATGCCCTCATGACTCACCTATTTTTTTAACAGAACATAAAATTAAAAATAAAAAATCACTGTAGCATATTTTTTTAAGAAATGTGATTTTTTGCTTTTTTGGATTACATACCCATCTTTTTTATTTTTTGCATGTCTCTGTTACATTTACCTGAGATTGTCAGGCATGAAAGGGAGTAGACAAAATCCAAGAATTTAAAAAAACTTCTGTAGACTAGAAAAACAGCCCAGTGAAGGTGTAGTCAAAAAAACAAAGTTAAGGCTTTCTGTGCTACTTGGTATGCCATATTACTGCTCCAAAGATATATCTGAAAATTTGCACAGATAACCAGCTTGCTCATTCCTTCTATTACTTTTCCCCTCTACCTTACTGTGGAATGAGAAATAGAGTTTTAAGGAAATTAAGAAAATACAGATTGTGATCTTAAAACTCCCATAATTTTCTCTGTTGTTGTGATAGATACTTTAGTGTATCTGCTAATGTTTGGCAGGTTGCCTACATAGAAAGTTAACATGCTGCTTAGTCTCATATCTCTTAAATTAAACTATTACCATACAGCTTTTTTTAAGGTCTCATTGTGAGGCAGTATATCTGAAAGTAACAAAAATTGCATAATTAATATCTCAGTCTATTAATAATAAATAAACTAGTTATAGTTACAAAGGAAACAACTAAGGTTCTGGAAATAAGGTTGCCTTAAAATTCTTGTTTTCCACTAGTATATCTTGAAAATTCCATTCACCTGTGTGAAAAGAGCAGTCTTCCCAGAGCTCCAGGCTTTGCCTTTCCTTGCAGCTATTGGGCAATGTTGGACAGGTCCACTACTTTGAAGCACTTACGTTAAAGTATTAATATAGAATAGAGTCATTAGAATAGAGTTTGGGACTGAAGGCACCTTCCAATAGACTAGGCTGCTTCAATCCCAGTCCAGCACGGTTTTGAACACTGACAGGGATGGGTCATCCACAACTTCTCTGGGCAAACTGTTCAAATGCCTCACCACTTTCACAGTAAAGAATTTATTAGATACTGGCTAATCTAAACCTATTCTCTTTGAATTTGAAGTTTGAAGATATTCCCCCTTGTCCTGTCACTACATGTCCTTGAGAAAAGTCCCTCTCCAGCTTTCTTGGAAGTCCCTTTCAGGGCCTCTATGGTCTCCCCAGAGCCTTCTCTTCTCCAGACTGTATAGCCCCAACTCTCTCAGCTTGTCTTCATAACAGAGATGGTCCAACCCCCAGTCATCTTCATGGCCCTCCTCTGGACCCACTCAGGCAAAGCCATTTTTTTCTTTTTCTGGCAAAACCAGAGCAGAATGTATTACATGTCCAAATAAAAAATACAGTTCTGGAGGCTATATGTTTCAGTCATAGCTTCTTTCAGTCTCCTAAAATTCAGAATTCTGAAGGCTGTAAAGAAGAATTGTGCAAGTTCGATGTAACAGAAAACTAGAAGGAAAACAAAACCCCTTTCCTTCATGTTGCTAAGATTCGAAACTTCCATGTGGTTTCTTTTAGTTCTTTATGCACCAGTAAAGAGTTGTATTTTTAAAATTGCAGTTTCCTTTGGGACCTGATCTGCCTTAAGGTTGTGTCATACAAATGGGGATTTATAATCTGTTTCTAAAAGATTTATTTTTTACACGTATTTCATTTACTGTTAATTTCAAGTCACCTGGAATGCCTATAAATTGAAAGATTGCTATAATCACCCACTAATCTTTTATTAGTTAAGAGCAGGCCTTTGAACTCAGAATCAAACTGAATCCTGTGGAGGTCACAGAACAAGTTTGTACGTCTTTTGCAGCTAATCCCATTTACAGGTTCTAATTCCTGAAGCTTAAATTTGTTTTCCCGTCCATTGGAAGGGGATTTATTTTGTAATAATCTGAGGTGATCAGAACGGTGAGTCGTATCTCTGAGAGATCCCTTAGTATGGCCAGAATATGAGTGAGCCACAAGTCTCCTGATCTCTTCTGTTGATAGCAGAGGGTTAAAAAAGAAAAAAAGAATCCCCCTCCAGCACTGCAGAACTGCTTAGTGGTTGCACCTGATTATAATGCAGTCTACGCTTCTTGGGAGTGAGGTGGATTCCACATGGCTTTCTCAAGATGTCATATAGTTTTTGGGAACAGGATTCTCCAATGAGCAGAGTGATGAGATGAGCAAGAAGAGATAGACAATGTCACTGCAGATTCCACAGTGCTCTTGGAATTATTTCTGCAGAGCAGAACTTTCTTACATCTCTGATGTATATGTCCTTTATAGAAGTATAGACACAGAGGGAAGTGCTTTGTCTCCTGGTAATAGAAAATACTGTGCTCTTTTGATTCTTCTTTTAGCAACTTTTGGTTGAAAAAGCATGCTCTATAACATTCCTGTTACTTTATATTCTTTTTTCCCCTCATACATATAATGAAGATTAATTCTCTGGAGGGTATTTTTCACCCCTGAGGACAAGAAGCTGGGTTCTTGTATCATGGTGAATTTACATGTAAATGAAGTCAGAATTAAATTAAAGTCTCCAAGTAAAGAATAAATTTGGTGCTTGTAGACTGTTTTAATTCCCTTCCTTGCAAATAATATTTTTATTCTGTTTTCAGTGTTCATAAAATACATGAATGTTGAAAAGCCCTTAAGAAAACAGTACTAATAGTTTGCTGTACAAGAAGCCAGCATGCATTTGCTAAGGCAGAGTCAGGGAAAATGGTGCTTCTTTTCTCTGTATGAGGCCATAAATTATGTTGTCATCAGCAAGGATTACACAGAAAGATGCTGGAAAGCACAGATTCTTCCATAACAAAACAGATTTCTTTGGGACAGTGTGACTGGTGATGCCTGATTTTATGTGTGTGCAACTAACTTCAGAGCTTACTGCTAACTCCTGTCAACACTGTCAGCCTTCAGGTTTTTTGCTTTAGTTCAGTAAAAGGAATGTTAGGTCTCAAATTATCTGATAGTCAGAAATGGGGGCTCACATGTAAAGAAGAAATGAAAAGTAAAAGTTTCTATTGGAGTATTCCATCACTCTCAAGGTGGAATAACAACCATTTTCAAGTAGAGAAGAAGGAGTCTGAATGTGAGGGAGGTAAGGAACACAACTCATTTTGTAATTCCCCTTTCACCTAAATGAGGACTAAACTTATCTGGCCATAGTGTTCTGTGAGGGCTTTGGTGTTTTATTTCCAGAACAAAAATCTAATTTTAGAAATCCATGAGCAAATATCTGTTTTTGTTGTGGAAAAACCAGGACTTGGGTTCTGTGTATAGTGGGTTATTGTTTTGGGGGTACAGATTGCATTTGTTTTACATGGTTTGAACTAAATAAAATCCTTTCTATTATTTGTTACAAACGAACAACAACAAAAAAAAACCAAAAAAACCCCAAAACAAAACAAACAAACAAACAAAAAACCAAAACAAAAAATAAACAAAAGCAACAAAGCCCCTTTGCTTCTGCCATTCTTAAAAACCCTACAGATCACATACTGAAAGTGATCCATTAATGGCTGGGAGTATTTTGCCATGTTTTTTGTAGTACTTTTGAATATTACATGTTTCCCAACAAATATTGTTTGGTCCAACGTGGTGTAGAGTTTTGACAATAATATGAATTTTTCATATCTTGTTCTAAGGGAAAGAGAAAAAAAAGCCTTCTACATCTTTCAGATATGTTATTTACTATACTTGAAGTTGTACCAATATATGCAAAAATATTATATGTAGAAATACTAACTGACACTTCCAAGCAATGCTGTTTCTACTTCACATATGAAAGTGAAGCACCATAACGCTTCTGTCACCTCTAAAATACAACTCAGTTGAAGTTTGTTAAAAGTGGCTCAGTTCTCAGTATTTCTCAGGTCCTGTAACTATTCATTCCATTTATGTATTTATCTTTTTTTCAACGTAATTTACATAACATCTTGTTTCGTTTCATGTGCTAAAGACTTTCAACTGCTAAAAAAGTCTTCTTAGAAATTTGCCAGGAAAAATAAAATAATCCTATGGACAAACAAGCTCACATAAAATGGTATGGAGTTTATTTGCTGGCCTGTTCAATCTATAGAGTGCTTTCCAAACAGAAAACAAATAGTATGATTAATAATTAACATAGTTAAGTAATTTTTCACAATATCTCATTTTAAAAGACAATCTTGCTTTAGCGGGACTGATATAGCAGAAGTACAAATAACCCCTTGAAAGATAGGAACAGGACGAAAGAAAGCAGTTATAAGTCAGTGGCAACAAGGAAAAGTCTGATTTGAAAAAAAATCCACCCAGTGAGATCATTAATCCCTAGAGCAGTCTGCACACAGAAGCTGTAGAAAGCCCATCCTTGGAGATTTTTAAAATTTGACTGGTCAAGACACAGAGCAACTTGATTCAAATTTAAAACTGTGTTTCCATGGAGGAGGTAATTACTGCAAATGACCTCCAGAAGTCAATTGCAACCTAAGTTACTCTGTGTTTCTGTGATAGGTAATCAGTGTTTAGGTGGCAGCCTTATGGTTTGTCAGTTTATCATTCGGTAGAGTGCCAAGAGGAAAGTGTGTGTTAAAAGTATGTTAAAGCAATTTCTATTGAAAAGCAGATTTACACCTTTGCATCTTTTATTTTATTTTTCTTAAATAGTTGAAATGCATGCTCAGCAATGATCACTGGGTTTGAAGGATCTGTTTTTCTCCCTCCCTCTTTCTCTCCCATTCCAATCCTATGAAACATGAAAAAAAAGACAGAAGGGATTTTTATTCATGTAGATCAGACAGGCTTTATCAAAATTTAGGCTCTGGAGATGTGAGGAGATTTTTAAAATTCACCATTCTTATCTTTACTTGTAGCTTCTGTAACCATTGTTGTGCATTTTGACTACTGGATTGTCTTACTGGGTTTTTAACCAAGATTTGAGCATTTGAACTGCTCACAGTTCTTTCTCATCACTGTATTATGGTAGAAAACAGAAGTCTTATCAGGGACTTAGTGTTCTGTCAGAGGCTCTCAAATTAATAAACTGGTCATATCTTTATGTTTTAAAATCAAGCCCCTCCACGTTTCTTTTTATTTTCAGCCCCACTGTATGAACAGAAAAATTTTGGTAGAGATAGTTGAGTTCAGCATAGTGTCTTTATACAGTACTTCAAATTTCAGCTGAGTTTCAGCAAGAAGCAACTTTCTATCAAAGTAGGCAAAGTTTGTCTATAAGATGGAAAACTGTTGTCAACTAAAAGTCTGTTTTAGCAAAAAGAAAAAAGAAAGCAAACTGTAATTTAGAAATAGCCCTTTATCTGAGTTCCTTACAAGGACCTCAGCTAGCAGTCATAGCAGACTGTCTGCCACTGTATTGTTCAAAGACCATCTTTTCAGGTAAGAAGCCTCTAGTCCCACACCCACCTTTGCTAAAATAAATGAAATAAGGAGACAAGTGGTAATAATAGATTGATATAAAGCATCCAGGAAACTGGCCTAAACCCCAAATTAAATTTCTATAAATTTTCCATCTGTTTACTTGGGTTTAAAGAGCAGACAAGTCATAGTGAATATGCTTCATATTTAAATTTCAATGTGCAGGAGTGTTGCAGAAGATTTGTGAATGTCAGTAGGATATTGCATCTTTGATGAAAAAATATCAGGCATTAGGAGTTCTGTGATTGCAATAAACCCCTCTCAACTTATTTAAACCTGTAATTACCTATAACACTTGGTGAATCTTCCTTATTACCTCTGTCAAAACTTTTTAAATTCAACATGAATTCTTATATTTTCTCCAAAATATTAATACATTGATATCAGTTTAATTGCAATTGTTTTTATATATGAACAAATATAGTTCTTGTTGACATAAAAAACAACCTTCTTAATAATATTTTAATATTAAAAATGTTATAATAAATAAATGGACTTTGTCTTAACCTAAAATTATGTTGGAGGCTCTTTTTGCTTTTGACATTTTATTTATTATATCTACCACTACGTCCTTTAGACAGGGATCTTCCTTTATTTGACACCTGTTTGATTTTTTTAGTGAAGTGAAACTCCTATTATTATTACTGAACAGGCAACATATGAGTTGTGGCTGCTCACAGAGATAGAAAATCAGGACAGCATCCCGGACTTCAGGTCAGAGACAGGCATCTTGGGACAATGAATTCCTAATAACTTGTGGCAGCAAGCAGATGAGATACACTTTGAACGTAAAGCTTTTGCCCAAGGGACATCCCCCTTTTTCTTTTCTGTTCCTTTGATACCTTCCCTAGAGTTTCAGGTCCCCAACAGTTAACAGAACAAGATGGGATGTAAGAATTTTAACCCACAGTGTAAAGCAGAATTCAGTAATCACTTTTGCTTCTTTGGACTATCACCACATATTGTATGTTGCCTGTTATTGTGCCAATAGAAAGGTAAAATAAAATTAGTATAGCTCTGAAGCTTGAGGGCTAATGGCATGTTGCTATGCCTGATGGTCATAGAGCATACTAAAAGAAAGGAATTCAGTTACAAACCTTTAGCATAAATCATTTTGAGCAATGATGTACAGATCACCTTGTCAGATGAGCTTCTACGTGCGGTTGTCTGGCAAACTGGAGAATTTATGAAGCACTAAACTGTGTCACTGTCAGCTGGATTTAACATACAGTAACGTTACGCTCACATAAAGCTCTTCATGAATGAGATTTGAAAAATGTTAACTGCACCAATCTCAGAGGATCAGTGCAATGAATATGACAGTGTGTCTGTGCTGAATATTTCCACTTAGCTAATCTAAACCTATTAAAGTAACTAAAAGACTAAATTCAAATGGAGAAAAGGAGCTTGAGGTGGTATTAGAGCATAAAACTCCCTGGACAAATTCAGTGCCATTTAATGATATATATATCATTAAGAGAATTTGTTTTAATCCATAGATAATACTCTGATATAGGAAGTATGGATTTCTGAAATCTAGGGTTTTTATCTTTTTTTCTTTAAACAGGTAAAACTTTTAATTTTTTAATGAAACCTTAAGTTTTAACAAGAAGCATTACCTTATATTATCAGATTCATGTAGGCAAGCATTAGCATGCATGCAGCCTATTTTTCAGAGAATAAGAGCCTGTGATCTCCAAGCCATACCTTGTATGCCCCCTTTTAGTTCAGGACAGCAACAGATCACTTTGATATTACAAAGAGAAAACCAGTTAGGAAGAATAACAGGAACTCACTGTTGCTCTGAATAGATACATTAACCTTCACAGTTTAGCTCTCTCTCAGCCCAACTTATTTAATCTAGATTCATGTGCATCTTACTTACCCAAATATGATAATGAAAATTAATTAAACGTATTCATGTATCTGTGAAAGCTTACTCCCTATAGAATATTGCCTTCATATAGTCTTCTTCCTCTTCTACTGAACACTCTAATACTTCCTCTAGTCAAGATGGATCTCCTGCCACTTGCTTTTCCTTTGTCATATATTATCCATTATCAGTCCCATGGAGGAATGTGGTCCTACTGAATAATATGAAATATGAGGACTGAGACTTACTTAGCTGCCTCTGGGAGACAATTGAGAACCTCTCACAATTATAGGCTCTGCAGTCTTAAGCTTTGAGGAGTAGCAAAAACCTCAGAAACAAAGGCTGCAGTGAAGTGGTTCATGAAACAATAAGGCTAGCAAGATCTGTAGAGTAAGAAATTTGATATGTTGTTAAAGTACTCCCCTCCATTCATGCTTCTAGTATTTTCTCAGAGTTTGTTTTTCTCAGGTCACATATTCATAAAAATCCTTGTGAATTATTGCCATATTGTTAGTTTTTCATGGGCTTATGGCTTTGTATCTTCATGATTAAGTCAATCAAAAAAATTACTAATTTTTTTTGGCAGCTGGCTACCAGTGTTTAAAAATCCTGTATCTGGTCGATTCAGGTGGCTTGATCTTAATTATTACCTGGTGTGCTTCCAGTGCCTATTTACAAGATATTGATTTTTTTTCTAAACCACAACACAGCCCAAGTTGCTTAAGGGAGAAAGAGGTATTGCCTTCTGATCACCAAAGCCTTAGTGTTCAATACTGATGTGGGTAGTGTACTTTCAGCTAGACTAAACATATACCCTGGTTTACTAGGTTAAAACAAACAAACAAACAAAAAAAGCTAAGTACACCTTTAGTTCAAAAGATTTGGTTCTGTGTGCGTGTCAGTAGTGGAAGACAGGGTAGTTCCTCCATAGTATATTGAAATGCCACCTTTAACGGGGCCTAATAGTGGATTGTCAAGAAGAGGTGCTCAACTGAAGATGTTCATGAACTTTCATGCACAGTGTCCTAAAACACACTTGAGCGGCTACTTCTGAAATAAATACGTTATATGTGCTTCTTTTTAATTCATGTCTTACTCTGGGACCCAGACACTAAACTCAGTGAAGCCAACTAATAGATGATAATATCTTATCTTTCCAGTGCAACTACCTTTTAAAATGAGGAGAACCTTCCACTGAAAAGATAAACCTTTCCATAGCAGGGCTTTAAAATCTTGAAAGATTATGTGCATGGACAGGTCATTGACTAAGACTAATATTAGACTAAGAGTAAGGTATCTCTCAGTTTTTGTAATAAATCCAAAGTAAGGTTATAGCGTCCTTCGGAAACAGTACCTTAATTAGAGGTTATCCTTCAAGGCACACACCATGTCTTATCAGTGCTTCTTTTATCTTAAAGGTAGTTTTGATAGTAGTTTAGTGCTGTGAGCAAGCCATCTATTTGATAATTAACATCCATTTTCCAGTTTTCCTGCTCTTACTTTTAAGATGTTCTTCCTTTTCAATTGCTAATCATATTTTTAAATAGAGGATTATGTGATTAAAAGAAAATCAGTGTTAATTTTAGACAGTATATTGAAATTCAATTGTTTTCTTATGCGAGGTGACTTTTCTTATGGGAATTGATCCTCCCCTTCTAGTCTGCTCTTATCAGACTACACCTGGAGTGTTATGTCCAGCTCTGTTGCCCCAATGCAAGAAAGACATTGATCTATTGGAGCAAGTCCAGAGGAGAGCCACTAAATTGATCAGAGGTCTGGAACACCTCTGCTATGAAGACAGGTTGAGAGAGTTGGGGCTGTTCAGCCTGGAGAAAAGAAGGCGCCACGGAGACCTCATTGCAATTAGATGATTTAAATTAGATATTAGGAAGACATTCTTAAGGGTGAAATTACATAAGGGTGGTGAGGCACTGGACCAGGTTGCCCAGAGGGGTTGTGTACTCCCCGTGCCTGCCAGTGCTCAAGGCCAGGTCGGATGGGGCTCTGAGTAACCAAGCCTAGTGGAAGGTGTCCCTGCCCATGGCAGGGAAGCTGAAACTAGATGATTTTTAAGGTCTCTTCCAATCCTAACCTTTCTAAGATTCTAAATACTTTTGTATTTACCATGAATTCAGCCTTAAAATTTCTTTTTATTCCCCCAAACCTTTCTTTTTTTTCCATGTCCCCACTTCACAGAAGTATTGTCATGAATTTGATCCATTGTACAATTCAATCTTTAGTGACAACTCAGAATTAACCTTCTTGTTGACTGTTTGTCAACATAATAAAATAATTTCAGAGCTGTTTTTCTTCACTGATGTTTTCTGTTAAGACTTAGTAAGATCTCATCTTTGTTTGTATTGCAAAGAGAAATTGTCTTCAGCTTTGGACAAATCTCTAGCATTGTCCAACTCCATCCTTTACACTTCAGGTCTGATAGTGATCATTGTAAGTGGTTTGTCATCCTTCCTCCAGCATTTTTTTATTTTAATAATATGTATTTTATATAACTATATATTTCCATCAAAGTACATTAACTGTAGTAGCAACTGTACATTAACTGTACTTTAACAATAAGGATGTTTTGGGATATCTTAGCTGACTTTTCCTGAAGCAGATTGGTGTTCTGGATTCAGTTCCAAAATCTATTACAAAATTCAGAGTTTGCCTTTTAAAAGCTTAAGTATCAGCTAATGAACTTTTCTTCAGCCTTTTACAGTAGAATCATAGAATCAGATGGGTTGGAAAGAACCTCTGAGATCATCAAGTCCAACCCTTGATCCACTATCACCACAGTCACTAGACTATGGCACAAAGTGCCATGTCCAGTCTCTTCTTAAAACCTCCAGGGACAGAGAACCCACCACCTCCCTGGGCAGCCCATTCCAATGCCTGATTACTCCCTCTGTAAAGAATTTCTTCCTAACATCCAACTAAACCTCCTCTAGCAGAGCTTAAGACCATGCCCTCTTGTCTTACTGGGACATGTCTTCTTGCCTGGGAGAAGAGACCGACCCCCACCTGGCTACAACCTCCTTTCAGGGAGTTGTAGAGAGTGATGAGGTCTCCCCTCAGCCTTCTCTTCTCCAGGCTAAACAACCCCAGCTCCCTCAGCCTCTCCTCATAGGACTTGTGCTCCAATCTCTTCACCACCCTGGTTGCTCTTCTCTGGACCTGCTCCAGCACCTCAATGTCCTTCCTGAACTGAGGGGCCCAGAACTGAACACAACACTCAAGGTGTGGCCTCACCAGTGCTGAGTACAGGGGAAGGATCACTGCCCTGCTCCTGCTGGCCACACTGTTCCTGATCCAGGTCAGGATGCCATTGGCTTTGTTGCCCACCTGGGCACACTCTGGCTCATGTTCAGCTTCCTGTCCATCCAAACTCCCGGGTCCCTTTCTGCCTGGCTGCTCTCCAGCCACTCTGTCCCAGCCTGTAGCGCTGCAGGGGTTGTTGTGGCCAAAGGGCAGGACCCAGCATTTGGCATTATTGAACTTCATCCCATTGGAATCAACTCAACTCTCCAGCCTATCCAGGTCCCTCTGCAGAGCCCTCCTGCCTTCCAGCTGATTGACACTCCCTCACAGCTTGGTGTCATCTGCAAATTTGCTAATGATGGACTCAATTCCCTCATCTAAATCATCGATAAAGATGTTAAACAGGACTGGGCCCAGCACTGATCCCTGGGGGACACCACTGGTGACCAGCTGGATGCAGCCCCATTCACCAGCACTCTCTGGGCCCGGCCCTCCAGCCAGTTCCTAAACCAGCACAGAGTGCCCCTGTGCCACAGGCTATCAGCTTTTTTGGGAGTATGCTGTGGGAGACAGTGTCCAAGGCTTTACTGAAGTCCAGATAATCCACATCCACAGCCTTCCCCTCATCCACCAGGCGGGTCACCTGATCATAAAAGGAGATCAGGTTGGTCAGATAGGACCTGCCCCTCCTAAACCCGTGCTGGCTGGGTCTGATCCCTTGTCCATCCTGTAGGTGTCATGTGATTCACCTCGGATGATCTGATCCATAACCTTGTAAAGAACTTCTGCCTCACATCTTCTTCTACAGACATTCTCTCTGTAGAGTGTGTTGAACAAACACTTTTTTCCTCTGAATTATTTATAACAGGATTTAACTGTAAAGTTGAAAGCACACATTGTTTCTAAATCCATAATGAAGTTGTTATACCTTTTTCCTTTTTAAAGTTCTTTATTCGTCTATGAAGATTTAAATCCCTTTTTTCCATCCTTACATAGGACTCTGATAAAAAGTATGCATAATTTTTATTCCCATTAATAGGAGTCTGCCCTGGACCACAACCATCTATGTCTAACCAGAAGGTAATTTTGTTAAAAAAATTTACCTAGGCAAATAGGTTATTTTTTATTATATTGAGTCATTAGCAGTAATGTACTATGCATGAATGTCTACTTCTACTAGATACAAAATTAGCAATGGGATTAAATTTCCCTGGTTTGGATACATTTTTGTTTCCCAGTTTTGTATGTGTTACTTCTTTCTACAAAGTGAAGTAACAAGAGTTTGTCTAAATTTTCAGTAAGTAGGTGGCATTATGCAAATGAAGACTAATATATGAAGAACTAGCTAATGGTGTTTGTGGATAGTAAAATCTATGTTTAATGAATAATCCCCAAGGAAATGAAGATTTAAGTAGCGCAAGTCCTAATGATACTGGAAATTTTCAGAGAGGGAAAGAGGTTGAGCAGACTAAACAAAACGTGTGAAATTGTTGTGGTCCATCATAAATACCCAAATACATATTCCTAGTCTATGTTTAAATATGTCTGTGAACACTAATAAAACATAGGAGTTGCCATTGAAGGGTAGTATGGGACTCTGAAATGTCTATAAGTTATTCAGGAGTGACTTTGCTTAGGGCCTTGGTGTCACGGAGCTTGGGAAACCTGGCTTTTATATGGGAACACTTTTCCTTACTTCAAGGTTAGTGACTGGGTTTTTAAAACATACACTCTCTGTTCTCTTTTCAGAGATCTATAGTCCCTAACAAGTCCATGCCAATACCTAATCTGATCTAAAGGTGTATCCTCTAACTGTATTTGAAAATGTAATTTGAAAAAGAGATTAAGATAAATGCTATTAAAAGATAAAAGATTGATGCACATTCTAATATTTGACTCAAGGTTGTTTGGGGTTTTTTTAAGTTTGTTTCATCTTGTAGTTCAAAACCATTTTTCTGAATACTAAACATAATTTTTGCACAAATGATCAAGGCAATCCGTAACTCTGTCTTCCAGAACACATTTACAAAGCTTTCATGTTTATGTATGATTCCTGTAAAGGGGTTTGAACAGGAGGAGAAAGGGATTTTCAAACATTGGTGAGCTTCAAAGAAATGATTTCATTGATTTACTTGTTCATGTAGCAAATTATTAAAATGGCCTTTGAACAAAATTGATATTTATCTCCCTGTATTTAATTTAATAGATAAACGTAGGCAACATCAGCAAGATACTGCTGTCTTTCATAAACTTTTTCATAGATATGTTTTATTCAAGAGGATAATTCTACATTTATTGATTACATTAAATAGTAGTTTTATTTATTTTCAAGATTTCAGTAATTACTTAGAGTAATGTGGAATAAACAGCAGTCAAGAAATTGAAATGGATTGCAGGAAGAGCACATCAATGTCAAACTTCTGTTTTACTGTCAAATTCTTTAATGACATGTTTCATTAAAAAAAATAATAGGCTTTTTTTAAATGGATATAAACTCTCTCTCTGATATTTAATGTGTTAGGTGACTAATTTTGGCTGAAGCAAAATCTATTGGTTCTCATATCATTGTCCACGTGATATAAAAATACTTGTAAATATTCCAGTAGCTTGATAATTCACACTTCAGCTGGACTGCCAGGCAACTGGAAATCCTTAGTAAACACATAGAAGCCTCAAACACTGCTTAGTCAGTGCTTATTTTGGAAAAACACGAGTTATCTGGGAAAACCTGACATACCTCTGTGTAATCTTTTGCAGTCTGACTGTGAGGTCAGCACACATAAATATTGCTGCATCAGAATGGAAAGTATCTTAGAAAATCAATCTCTCTTTTTCTCCTTCGTAGTTTTGATTATGCCCTCCTACTTCTATAGCTGGATTTATAGTGCTAGGGTATGAGACTAAGAAATAAGCTCTTTCTAGGATGACTTGTGAATGTCTAAGTGGCGCAGGAGGTCACTAATTACTTCCTCCTGGATTGCAGAGGTTTTATTCCGCTCCCTGTTCCTGTTCACTAGCTCAGGGGGTATGCCCTGAGGATAAATGATCTTTGTGTTAAAGGCTGAGGCAAAGAAGTCATTAAGTAATTCAGCCTTTTCCTCATCCCTGGTGAAAACTTTCCCCCTGCATCCAACAAAGGATGGAGATTTTCCTTGGCCCTACTTTTGTTGTTAATGTATTTATAAAAACACTTTTTTTTATCTTTCACAGCAGTGGCCAGATTGAGTTTTCACTGAGCTTTTGCCTTTCTAATTTTCTCTCTACATGACCCAAGGACATTCTTGTACTTTTCCAGAGTTGCCTGCCCTTTGTACCAAAGGTCATAAACTCTTTTTTTCCTGAATTCCAGCAAAAGCTCCCTATTCAACCAAGCTGATTTTCTTCCCCACTGGACAAGAAGTCCAAGGTAGAGGTTTTGTTGACCCCTTCCTTACTTCAGCAGGAATCAAAAACTCTACCATTTCATAGTCACCGTGCCCAAGCTTTGGACCACCACGTCTCCCACCAGTCCTCTGCTTGTACCAGCTGTGTCAGGAAGTTATCTTCCACACACTCCAGAAACCTCCTGGACTGCCTCCTCTTCTCTGTATTGAGTTTCCAGCAGACATGAGGCAGGTAAAAGTCTCCCACAAGAGCAAGGGCTAGGTAAAAGGAGTAGGGCAATGTGATTATAAAAAGTCAGAAAGCCATACAGTGTTTGAGAATAATTGAGTTATGCGTTGATAAAAGAATTCTTGAAGGATGGTTAGAGATAGAATGTACTTAACATTATTAATTCATGTCTACTGTTTCATAATGATTGAGCTAACTGGATTTACTCTTAAGAGGTGTGTATAGATATTGTTGCATTTGTAGATCATTATGTACAGGACAATTCATGAATTCTTTTTGCTGCTGAAATGAATCAAAAACACAATTCTATGTCCTAGAATGTGAAGAGGAATAATTAGGAATCTATTTGGCTTCTCAGGATATGTGTCTATATGCAAATATGGCTTGCCTGTAATCACTGACACATTTGCTAGTGGGTAGATGCCTGAAACAAAATTGTTAAGCAACAGTGACTTTATTAAGATGCTGATAGCCTGTAAATGGGTGCAGAAAAGCTGCTATGACAGGACAGCAGAATTGATCCTATTGCTGAATTCTTGTGAAGTGGAACAAATGGAGATTTTCTCCAGTGTTACCCACTAAAAAGGAATCTGTTCCTGGTTTTCCTAGCTTTGTTGGCTAGTTTTGGAACGTTGATCACTCACAAGACCAATCAGTATTGGCTTGTTTCCTGGCTACTGTAACTTCAAAACAGATTCACAGATTCTATGATTATTTCTTACTTCAAAAATATTTTAACTTTTATTGGTTTTTTTTTCAGGACCAAAGGTTGTATATGTTTGGGGTTTTTGAAAGGCTGACAATTTTAATGAAAAAGATACATTAATATACAGGCTGGCAGACTTACAGATATATTAAATGATATGTTTTCATGAACCCATGCAAACCAGAGATATAAAAGTTCTATTAATTTGCAGTTAGCTGAATTCTCTATTTATGGCAGCATTGTTCCCCGTAGTGTATTTTTCTGAGCTTTGTTAGACACCATTTTAAATGACCTCTGCAATGAGTTTTTTACAGCTGCCTTGGGAGATTTCAAAGGTCATGGGAAGGGAAATTTCAGGGCACTGTGTTTACCTATAAGGATGTTAATGGAACTAATAATGTATTCAGTACATTCTTTAAGGCTAGTTACTGGATTGTTAGCATGCTCTTAAGAACTGAAGCAGGCAGTTATTCTGGATTCACTTGAGATTTATACAAGAGAAGGGCAAAAGATCAAGAGATTCATGGGATCTTGCATTCCTTTTAATTTTTCATAATACTTGTTATTTCCTCATCTTTTTAAAAAAATCTGGTCCTTGTAATATACCCACCATAGGGAAAATATTAACATAATACTTTTTTTTTTGCCCAGGAAAAATTCTGATTCTGCCCAGTGAATACAGAAATACAAATGGGCTGTGTCAATAGTTAGTACTGAGTTTTAAATCTCTCAGATTTCTGGTATTATTTTAGGAAGTTGCTTTTCTTCCCTACCCATTAATTTCCCAACTGTGTTCTAAACTGATGGAAAAGTTAGATAAATACCTTGGCTGGACGATTCCTGCTAAGCTACTCACATTTATCTAACAGCCCACCAACAGCCTGATTGGAGAAGTCAGAAGCTCTTCAGACAGAACCCCCTGACATCCAACATCCTTATTCACCATGCAGAAGTAGGGATAATCACTACAGATAGGTTGGAGACAGGCTGGGTCTGAGTCTGAGAGACATAGTAAAAGCCTGAAAATTGCTGAGTGTCTGAAACAGAATTGCGAAAGAACCTTTATTACTATTAGATCCCAACTATTAGTTTGTGGAGGTTCAAGACATAAGGTACAGTGCTGAGCTTGTGCTGTAGTACATATCTGGGGGACTGCAGGACCAGGTATTACAAGGGAAACTCAGATCAGTGCAAATGTCCTTAGTTTCTTTACTGTGTTTGAGGCTCTTTCCATTTGTTTTTTATTTTTAATTTTTTTTTTTACCAATCACCTGAAGAAAGAAATTTAAACCCAGGTTATGGACAGATGGTTCAGTCATCTAAATAATTGCTAAAAGTTTGCCTTGTAATGAAATGTGAATCGCTCTTTGACTGGTGTACATATGATATATTTCATGATCATGGAACATGAGTTTCATGAGTAAGTATGAAAAAAGTCACATAAAGCTCTTGCCCTTCTTCTGCTTGCTAATAGTCTTTGTTCAATATATACTGAAAATATATATTTAATTGCAAAATGACAGAAGAATCCTTTAAGTTATTGGCTTTTTATTTATCATAGTTAAGAAAGATAAATCACAAGCTTAAAGTAACTTGCTAATAATAAATTTGTTTTGTTTTTTAAACAATTAATTTAAATATTTTGAAGACCAGATTTTTTTCTATAAGGTTTTGAGCACTGAGAAAGGGAAATGAAAATAATTAGGAAAATAATCTTGCAAAAA
Source organism: Pyrocephalus nanus (assembly GCA_038380795.1). Taxonomy (NCBI): domain Eukaryota; kingdom Metazoa; phylum Chordata; class Aves; order Passeriformes; family Tyrannidae; genus Pyrocephalus; species Pyrocephalus nanus. The sequence goes on along the minus strand of CM076266.1, from coordinate 22,801,384 downwards.
AGGTACTAGCTAGACCTTTTTTTGTCCCTGTCTTTTAGAACAACTGAGAGCAAATTATTTAACCTTTTGCCACAGTGCTTCTTTGTAACACAAGGATAATGTGCCATTCTTTTTGTTTGTTTCCTTGTTTTTTAATCTTATACATTTGCATTATAAACTGCTTGAGACACTAGTTACCACTTGTTATTTATCAGTGAATTAAGAACTGGAGGGAAAAAAAGGGCTGATTTTGTCTGGGGTAAGTGGGCCCTACAATACTATTGAAAAGCAAAGGCGAATTCATTACTCTGAAAATAGGTTTTGTATATGAGGCACTGGATGTACCAGGAAAAAAATCTGCACGAAACCTTCAAAAATAGTTTTAAAGAAGAAGCCCTTGAGATAGTGCCTTTGAAACAAATTAGTATTTTTCACAGTGACCATTTTATTTCAGTGAGCTTTGTGTACAGCTTAAATAAACCATTCCACTTTTGTTTTAGTCAGAGCAATTTCATTTATGTTATACCTCCCGTTCAAACATCTGTGTTTGTGCAACAGAATCATCAAAGATACAAGGTTAGTTTTGGAAGTAACTTTTTTATGTGGTAAATCACATTGTGTTTTACAGAAACCAGTGATGAAGTTTCTTTTTTTTTTTTCATACTCAGTAACAGTGCTGGAAATCTCTTTTTTTTTTTTTTTTGTTTTCCGATTCTGATCTGATTGGGAGTTGATTATTTTCTGAAATGGCAAGTATTTTTACATAAATACTAAAGCCTGACTAAGTTTCTCAAGTGAGTCAAGTGTTTACTAAAAGATAAAATATTGATCTTAACTTACGCTTAGACAGAACTGTAGGAGGGGTGAATGTGAGGTGAGAGAAAAGCAGATAGCTATGATTTGTTATGAGAGCTTTGCCTTTACCCATATTCTAGTTTAATGATAGCTTTTGTACTCACATACACTCTTTCTCTGCATTGTCTTTTATTTGTTCTCTTTGTTTAATTGAATAAATTAGTTATTCAGAATTTACTAAGACTTGCTGCTGATATGGTAGGTTAGATGATATTGTAACATATTGTACAGCTCATACATGACCAAGTCTAGAAAAATGAGAAGGGCCTTCCTGATAATTGTGGCTTCCCCACAGCCTAAGTACAGGGTTAGGAGATTGCTAAATCTCTCCATTAGCCAGGTCATCCTTACCAATTTTTAATTAATTGAATAAGAAACACTGACTGTGATCTTCATTTTAAATTTCAAATTTACCAGATTATTCTGGTCACATTGAAACACGATAATTCTCCCTGGAGTAGTTTGTATTTATTCTTTGTTCTGTTAACCAATTTTTGGTAAAGGAAAGAGGAGACTGAAAATGTAAAGAATGTGGCAATTGAAATTCTTGAAAAATTCCATTTTCTTGATCACAGCAGAGGAAAAAAAGCAAACTGCCAGTAATTTAAATGTGATAATTTCTGTCATAACTTGACAGCAGATGTGAACAAAAGAGACACAAAATAGATGAAGACAGGCAAATTGAGAGCACAGAAAATAATGTATGCAGAGCTGGATAATGTCTGTTGAAACAACGTGACTTTGCTTGGTTTCTATAAATGCTCTGCAGCTAAATTAATGTAAGTCAGATTTTTTTGGCAGGCAATGTTCCCTTTAACTTGTTTCATAAATGAACATAGGATCAAAGATTTTTTTCTTCCACATGGCAAGTCTGTTTAATTGTTTTTTCCTTAAACTGATCATACACTTTTCCAGAAACATGTGCTACAAAATCTGGTTACAGAGAGGAAAGCACAGCCATATAAAGAAAGAAGGTGCTGTGGGAAATTGCAGCACTAAGCTTGCTAGACTGAGTGTGCCTTGTTTCCTAGTTCAGATGCCTGCTATAGAGTAGGAGGGCTGTATCATGGGCTATAACCACTCTATATCTCTAAATGGATATGTGTCTGCACATCCTTGCAGTACACAGTTAAGTTCCTAAAAAAAAAACCCATTATGTTTTAATGAAAACAATTTTTAAACCCCGTTATATGAGCAAAAAGAAGCAAGGGGAGCTGACAGGTTTTTATTGTTACACTTGTTAAGTATTATCATTATTTTGTAGCAAAGTGGCGGGGGAGAGCTGTAGTTATAACTAGCACTTGTTTATTAAAACATTTATCAGAAAAATATTACTCCTTCTGTCCTTAAGTCCTGGTTTAAATTCTGAACTCATGTTCTTACAGAAGCAAATTTTTATTTTAAAATAATCTGTGGCAAAGGCTTAGTATATTCTCCTCTCTCTGAAAATGTAGATGTTCATTTTTAAACAAGTTACCATATGAGTTACACCTACAGAGCAAATTATGTTTATGTTTGGGAGGAAGAAAGAAAACAGGAAAGGATATGTCCCCAGCTTTGCAGAGTGTTAATGCATGTTATGCATGCCTACCAGTTTTCTCCTGCTCTTTTACTCCCTACAGTTCCATGGCCTGTTCCTCTCACCTCCAGGCCACACTGGTCTTAGCAGCCTTTTTTTACTGCTGCTTTCAATAGCGGTCCATGTCAGCCAAGTGTCACCTCTTGGTGCCTGTGGAGAACAGGTTAGGAAAGAAACAACCTGCCCAGCCTCTTGGCCACTGTCTGATCAGCAAAGGCAACAGAGAAAAACCAGCAAAAGTAGCCTCTCATGCCTCTTTCATAAGTGACATGAAGTTGGAGAAGTTAATTTGAGAAACAGCCCAACATACAGAATATATGGCTACTCTGATCTCTGCAATGCATTGATCTAGGCCTTTACTGTCAGAAAATTTCCATGGATCATATGTTTATTTCTGTCATGGTTTAACCTCAGCCAGCAACCAAGCTCCACCCAGCCACTTGTGCACCCTGTCGGTGGGATCAGTAAGGGTAAAAGCTGGAAAACTCATGGGTCGAGGTATAGACAGTTTATTACGGAAAGCAACAGCCGTGCACACTAGCAAAGCAAACCAAGAAATTAATTCACTACTTCCCATGAGCGGCAGGTGCTCCAGGAAAGCAGGTTTCCACCATGTGTAACGGTGACTTGGGAAGACAAACCCCATCACTCCAAATGTCCCCCTATTCCCTTCTTCCCCCTCTGTGTATCCTGAGCATGATGTCATAGGGTCTGGATTATCTCTTTCGTCAGTTTGGGTCACTTGTCCCAGCTGTGTCTCGTTGCAACTTCCTTGCCAGTGTGACACTACAAAAAGCAGAAAACATCTTGATGAGCAGGAAGTACTGCTCAGCAATAAGAAAAACATGCCTATATTATCAACCCTGTGTTCAGCACAAATCCAAAACATAGCCCCACACTAGCCACTGTGAAGAAAATTAACTCTACTCCAGCCAAATCCACTAGAGTTCTAAATAATCATTTGAACCTGTTAACTGTGATTGATCATTTTATGGTGTGCTTAGTCCCATAACATTTCATCCTTTTAATACCTCACACTTTAACTCAAAGTATCTTGAAGTCTACCCCAGTATCTGCATAAGCTCCTTGAATGATATCTTTGGATTCATGACAGGAAAACCCAATAAAAACCCCCAAATACCACTGTCATGAAAGCTAGCTCATGGGCATAAGCCAGCTACAAATAAGGACATGCCTCACTGGAGATTTGGTTTCAATATGTTTGTGATGACAATTAATATTGGAACAGACTGTAGGCTTACAAGAAGACTTAACCTTCAACAAAAAATAGATTCAAAGTAAAGTATTTGAACTGTATATGCTTTACATGTGCCTAGGCCCCAGGCAGGGGAAATTTTTTATGGATATGAATGGGTCTTGTGTTAAGAATATACTCTGCAGATACCAGATTACCACATCTTCTTATACCTGCTTACTTTTCTATAGTCATGTGTAATAGTGTAGTATTTAAGGTGGAGAAAAAGGGGTTTTTTTACTATTTAAGATGTACTTATTTTGACTCAGTAATAATATCTGTAGTCCTGTCATCTCAGGACCATCCAGATCAAAGATTTCCGGATGACTGGCTTCCCTCTATTTTTGCCTTATAGTTCCCAAACTTATTTATAACATGCTTCTATGGACCTTCAGAACATTTGTATATTTTAAATACTTTCTCTTCCCCTACCCTTCCCTTTACATGCATGTAGAGACAGCAGAGCTATCCAGTATTTGTATTATAGCCACAACTGCCATAAATGTTTAAAAACAGACAGTAACATATTTTAAGGAATTGGCTTTGTCCATCATGCTTTATAAAAGTAAATTTTGTATATTTTTTAAATGTAATTCTGAGTACCCATTCTGTGACAGGATAGTCCCACTTAGATGACAGATAAACAAGTACAAAATCATTCCACACAGGAGAAATAAAATCCAGAATTCTCCCAACATTGCTATATGATACTCAGACTATTAAAAATTGGTATAAGGGGGGCAAGAACTGTTGCATCATTGATAAATAAACCATCATTCCCACTTTTAGCATGGCTTCTCTGGTTTTAGCTCAGAAGCCTACTCTTTCATTTTAGATTTGACAACTCATGAGGCAGGAAAGGTTTGAAGCTGAATCAAGATCTGCAAATTTCCTGACAGGAGATTATCTCCCATATTCACATTAAGGAATTGGAAATTCTTTTGACTTTGAAGTTTAATGGCTCAGGATGTTTAATTTGCTATCAGCAGGAGTAACAGTGTATGTGCTTGTTCCATGTGGCTGCAGTCAGAAAAAGAAGAGCATCAGAATTCAAACTGTTATCCAGATAAAATTTGAGTCAACTTCCAGATTTTCCATCAAAATGCAAGCTTCATTGCACTTTCTCAATGCTAGACCTGAATAGCTTTATCATAACCAACTCCATTAATTCAGCAGGAGCAACTTCTCTCAAAGCATGACATTTCTATGGAAACCCAGAGAAAGTTCCTCCTTCTGGCTTAGGAGTGCTTTTTTATTTGAATGAGCTCGAGATTTCTAGGGCATAGTAACAATAAGAACAAATATAACATTACAAAGACCTAAACTACATGAAGAGTGACTGAGCTTGATCCAAATTGTAAGCCTGACATTAGTATGTAAAGCTGAAATGGCTTTCCTGTTGCCATGTCTTAAAAGAATGAAATCAAGCATTAAGGATGTTATGTGTTTCCTGATTTTCTATAATGCAAAGTAAATCATAAGTCTTTAGCAAATGAGCTACAATAATTACCAGCCTTCTGTAATAAATCAACATTTAATTACCTGTTTGACAGGTCATAGAATTTTAAAAAGAAGCTGGGAAATACGGAACAAGAAGGTTTATCAAGTTACCCTTATTTCTGTCTTGTTTAACCCAATCCTAAGCAAAATAATATGGAAGAGTTTTTATAAACAGCTGGTTAAATTATTTTGCACTGAACAGCTTAAAAAGCAACATTGAGACAAATTATTTTGGTAGTAGTGTCACTTGAACTTTTTGATTTTTATCAATATTCCTGCCAGTAAGGGATAAGGAACAATCTGTAATGAAATTTGATTTCCATTTACATGCTTTGAATCTGATGTGACTTTATTATAATGTTTTCTTCATCGAACTAAAACAACATTAGTTACACCACCAAATTTTCAGAGAAGTTTTGTTTAAAAATCCATTTCCAAATGTCTCTGTGATATGAAGGCAGTCATCCATGAAACAACAGATTTACTATGGTAAATATGTTTATTTACTTATTTATTTACCATGGATTTTTAGGAGAGTTGCCAAGCTGTTGTTGTTTTATAGCTTGTTTTATTGTTGAAGTTGCTTTGTGTCAGTGATGAACAAATAAAATAGGCAGATAAATTTGTATAAAATAAATAGGTAAGATTTTAAGGGTGCAACATGTTCTGCAAGCATGAATTTAAGCAAGAAAATCATCACATTCACATTTTCAGTAGTTCAGAAGATAAATGTATGTAACACTGTCTATTTTAAAGGGATATTTTTGAGAATTTTGAAAAGCACAGTAAGTCCTCAATAGAATTAATTTCATATTCAAATTATGTAGCTTTTTATTTAGTAATTTTTGTAGCAAATTTCTTCTGGTAGTTATATTAAAAATATCTTCCTTTTAGATCATAGTATAAGTTTTGGGGGTTTGATTTCCTTGTTTATCACTGGAACACCAAATGATAGTCCTGTAGTATGCTATTCTTCAAAAGTATCATCCATTCACAGAAGCATTTCTTGCCCTTCTGGCTTTTTAAGAATGACAGCAAAGCAAATAGTAACTTCTCTGTAAGGTGTGTATGTTCTACATAAGGCCTCAATTTAAAAAAAAAAAATTTTTTTTTTTTTTTTGCTGTTTTTGGAGAGAGAAGGGGTTGGTCAGCAGATCTCAAATAGCTAAATGAACTTCTGGATAAGCTTTTTAAAATGATTTGGCCCCAACAGTCCCTCACCATTCTCCAAGCCATCAGCATGGGTACAGCTGTCAGCAGCTGTCTTCCTGTTACAATCAAAAAGTTGTGCTCGGCCATGTTTAACTGACAGTGTCACAAGGCCTTTAACAATACTGAGCTGAATGATTTATCACAATTCAGCTTATGAATTGCATAGTTCAATGATTTATCTTCATAAAATGCTAGTGACAGCCTCTGCTATGCATCAGAATATAGTTAACCCAGGTAAGGTATGATGCAAAGATAATATGTTTTCATGATTTATTGACTGTGGGTCCTATAATTACTAATTATGCATATGAAAGATCACCTAATGCATAAAATGCAACAGAAAATCTGCAATGAAAAATTATTATAGCAGTGCAGTTCAAGTTCCTATTGAAAAGAAATTTTACAGTAAGGAGAGAGATGAAATTTTCTGACTCTAAACAAAATATATTTGCATTAGTAATTTTTAATAAAAGCTGCAGAAGGGAAAAATATTGTAAATATCTACCAGGTTTTAACTGCTCTATTTTCCATTGTGGGCTCACTTTTTATTCTAAAAACTAATGAAATTATTAAAAGCTGAGTGAACAGAAAAAAAACAATTGGAAAAAGAAACCGTAATTATTGATAATTTCTTAAGTGACACCTTTTCCTTAAAGTACTGGATGATGATAATTCACAAACACTTAAACCAAACTATCAATTTCCTTATCTTTTTCAGATTAAACAAAATTTCTGTCATCTGATACAATTTATTTCTACTCTTGCCTACTAGAACAACAGAAGAATTAAATAAAATATAAAGATATTTGTGAAGTAAAAAGCAATAATCAAGTGGCTATTAAAACTGTGTAGTCAACAAAGAGTTTAAGTAAACTCTTGAACTGTGTATTAGTTCTGCATTTCATTTAAAAAAAAAACCTATTCAACACTGTTAACTATTAGAATCTATTATTATTCCCCCCAAGAAAATGACTGAAGGAAACACAAAAGGAAACAAATTTGTTATCTATGAACAGGATTCATACTTGGCTTAGAATCTTTGCCTTGAGTGTCTTCTATGAAACTTTAAATTAAAAAAAATTCTATAAGAATTCACCTACTCTACAAATTTCTCATCCTTCAACTCACCAAAGATCAATACAGATCCAAGACTAGAGTTGCATTTCAAGGCAGATATTTGTTCTAATAATGGCTGTGTCATAATTATTGCAGTGGTTTCATCAGTTTCTCATAAACTCAATGTTCAGTTTTTACTTCCAAGACTAAGTTAACTCTGGAGACCTTGCAAACCTGAGCCATATTCTTGCCTTATAAGAGCAATTTATACATGCAACTTTCAAAAACTGTAAGAGTATCTGGACCTGCATAGCTATTGGATGTCTTTTTTTTTTTTAAGTGTGTATGCTGTGCAGTGGAACCCTAATTCTTGATCAGACCCTATCTTAACAGACACAGCTACTGAGGAGAATTTTTGATTCATTAGATACCATCTATCAAGTACTATATTTTTAATATATAAATATTAATGTTATCAATTACTATATTTTTAAAATATGCTTTATTATGTACATTCCATGTGCAAACTATAAAGCAGTAAGGCTTGATCTTATAAAGAAATATTCACTTATGTTGTAGTTGTAGTAATAGATGCATTTCTTTCTCCCTAGTGGATCTCAGTCTCTTTGTTTTACACAGATGCCTGGTTTTAGTTTAGCTACACATAGAACATAATTGGACAAATTCAATGCTGATGTTGAAAAATTTGTTTCTCTAAGTTGTGGAATACCCACTTTAAGAAAAAGGCATATTTGCCTGTATTTACTGTCCCATCACACATTTAAACCTGTAAAATATGATAAGTGATGTTGATAAATATTAGATAATTTTTGAAAGTATTTCTATTTCTGAAAAAATACATCTTTGTAAGTGTATGTTTAAATCCAAAGCAGAAATCTCTCTTCAATGGCATAGATATCTATTCTTTATGGATATGTATAGGAAGGCTTTTGCAAAATAGCTGTTATGTAAGATTTTTTTTTTTTGTGCTATAGGAGATGATATTAGTATGCTGCTTTGGGTTTTGACAATGATTATGTTGAGGTAAGCATTAGAAATTAGTGATTAGGGGAAAACAGTTTGGGTTGGGATGACCACAAATTGACAAAATAGGCACATGATAGGTAAAAATAGGGTAATTTTCAGTCCAAGATAAAGAATGCAGTATTTATAATTTTCCTAACTATCCCTTTGTTGTTTTAAAAGGTTTTATTTCTATCATGCTCTTTTTCATTATACAAGGTTTTAAGGGGATGGTACTGTGAATAAAATTTAGAAGGGGTTATAAAAATACAGGGTTTTTTCTCATGCAAAGGGGGAGGCGCACACTGAACAAAGGTCAAAGTTTCAAAGTAAAAGAATGAACAGTTCAATTAAACAAATTTACTTCAAGCTCAGGAGGTCCCTCACTGTCAGAACAGATTCACTAATTATGAGTGGGTACAGTATATATAAACTGAATTGGAAGCAAATTCTTTTATAATGAAATCTAGTAACAGTTGTACCTGGGAAAAGCTACTGCCTTTCCATTACAATGATTTTGATTATCGCAGACTGGTAGGTGTGAGGGAAAGCCAACTCCCTGAAAAGTTAGGGTTTTCCATATGCTGGCCTAAATTCTCAGCTGGTACAGATGCCTGTAGGTTCAGGACTTTAACAGAGTAGTTTTACTCAGATAATGCTGTTATTACCTCTCCAGTGGCATTAATCCATGCTAAATTCCCTGTAGCATAAGGACAAAGATATATTTGTGTGGATCTTTAATAATAATAATAATTATTATTATTATTATTGAGACATAAGATTTTAGAGTTTTATTGATAACATCACAATTCCAGATCTCCTAATCCCTCTGCTACAAACTAGCAGATACAAGTATCAGCAGCACAAGAGGTACATATCACTGTGTTTCTCCCACATCAGCTTTCCCAGCGTCTCATCAGTCATATTGACAGGGCTGTTCTATTCCTGTCTCTCTGTTACAGCCAGTGGATTCAGTCTGGATTTCAAGGGTAGCACTTCTAGGGCCCAGCACTGCAGAAGTGTTCAGCTCTGATCTCACTGCTGTGCTGAACAATCCACTGCTGTGCAGCTTTACCAGCCTTTCCTCTCTCATTGGGCATGGGCTGAAGTGATTCCTCATTTTCCAGGGGTCTGGGTAAACGTCACTGAAATTCATCCAATGTTGTGGTAAGGAGCAGCAAAAGAGGCACTGCATATTTGAAGAACAGACAGTCTGATACCTTTTCAAGGGTGTGAGGTTTAGTCATTGAAAGTGCATACCCCTCTTTGACAGGCCCTAGTGAAAGATGTAGGGGAGGGGGAATGCTGCCATATTGAACTGTCAGGGAAACAAAGGGGCTGGAGGCATTTCAAGTTTCTTTACGTATTAGAACTTCTTTTCTGATTAAAGGCTGCTTTCATTAGATACTTGCTCACAAATGAACACACGAAACACCCTTTTAAAACATAAGACAGAGTTAATGGACAGAGTCAAGAGTACACGCTTTCTTGACTTTGAGATGTAACCTGCACTGTCTAACAGCAGTCTGTGAAAGGCAATATTCAGTAAAATGCAAAGCAGTCCTGCAGTGCTAGCATTTTAATTATGTTTTTATGGTTTTCTTAGCAAATCACTGCCAAATATTTTAATTATGGCTCCCTTTGAGACAGAATATATTTTATTTTATGGATGCCTGCTATTGTTCCATTAACTAAGAAAACATAATGTATGACAACAAAATTGTCCTGTACTGACAGAACAAGATGACATATTCTCAAGCTGTGCTTGGGGAGGTTCAGATTGGACATCAGGGAGAATGTTTTCACTGAAAGCATGGTTAAACATTGGAATGGGCTACCCAGGGACCATCCCTGGAAGTGGTCAAGAAACAATTGGACATGTCACTTAGTGCTATGGTTTAGTTGGCATGGTGGTGTTCAGTCAAAGGTTGGACTTGATGATCTTGGAGGTCTTTTCCAACCTTAGTGATTTTATGATTCTATTAAAAACATTTTTAGTTAATAAAGTGGATCAATCAAAGTCATCATTACATTAAGACTGTACTATGGTACATTAAAACTTTACTCTTTTTCTTTTTTTTTCTCTCAGCTTTCTGGGTTTGAAAAGCATATACCTACTTAAAATAAATGAAATATTAATCTGTGCCAGCAAATAGATGCAAATGCTGGGCCAAATATATTCTTCTTGGGGCAGGGAGTTGCCCTTTGAACTTCTTCCTTGCAGAGTTCTATGGCAGGGTGGTGATTTATCACTCTTTCCTTAAGGCTTTTGGTAAAAGAGAACAGGCTGTTTTCTTTCCAAATCATGATCATAATGTCCACAGCAAATGCTTTCAACACTTTAGAGCTGGCAATATCTGCAGCAGTAAGCAGCACAGCACAATAGGAGTGGATCTGCAGAGCAGAACAGGTCATGCTGAGAACTGAAAGTCTGTACAATGTCATTTGCACATGAGACTGGAGTTTGTTTGGGCTTAGTTTCATCTGAAGAAAATACCATACTCAGACTTTTACTAACAAAAAGCAAGGTCTACTATGTGGCACAACTGCAAGATTTGCTTTATTCACACAGAATAAATGAAAAACCAATTGTAGTTTACATGTAGACCTCTACATCCAACTCTATAGGAGCCCGGTTTATGCACAAAAGTGCCTTCTGCCCTGCAGAGCTCTGTGCTTTTGTTTTGGCTGCAGAACTAGTCTATAGTAAAGTTAAGTCCAGCCTCAGTTTGTCACTGAGTCTCAACCACTGCATAGACAGGCATTCAAAGAAAATCAGTCTTCACAAGTAGCACTGTTTGGTTCTGGCAGTGGAATATTCCAGGTTGAAAAAATAAGTAGTGTAATGTAGTATGAATGCAATGAAAAATAGATCCTTAAGCACTATTAATCAATTGGTCGTCAGTATTTGCTACATAAGGTCCCCATTTAGTATTTTTTTCTGGTGGGGAGTAGTGAGTTTGCTTTTTCTGCAGTTCACGCCTCTGCAACAGGGGTTCAGTTAAATCTGAAGTGCTGTATTGCTTTTAGAAGAAAAAGTGCAAGGTTTCTCCTGTTTGTCATGTGAGGCCTATCTACAATGAAGATAAAATTATAAACAGAATTTTTGTATAATAGGATTAAGACATGAAAAGTGCTGCTATGTGAATTTGCTTTCAGAAAATCTTGTGCCTAGAGCTTTGTATAACTGCTAAACAGGAACATAATGAGCAACATAAAGTTATTTTAGTGTACCACTAGTAAGGTGATAAAGCTCGATCACCTCTTCTCCCATCATATGCTTTAAACTCTCAATCATGCATTGATGACTGCTAGAAAATGTGCATTGAAAGAGCTCTGGATGTCTGAGATATATTTAGACTCCATTTTGGCAGAGTACTTAAAGATGTGAACAGCTTTTATACCCTTGAGTTATCTCCTACCAAAGCATGTTCTTAAATATTCTTGTTGATTCAGAGCCAAGGCTGGGAAGGTTGTGTCAAATATCAAAACAAAGTTACATTTGATTTTTGCTCTTGATCAGAAAATGCCGATTTACTTTCAGTCCTGAGGAGTTATTTTCAGCTTTTTGTACCTGCTTTTTCTTACCAACATAACCCTCCACAGCAAGTTCTGTTTTGTTTTCAGTTAAGTATGCTGTTTACACCGAAGTGAAAGTGTTCAGGTTGGGCACCAGTGGGAAAATGTAGGGAAATAGAATTAGTCTATGCTTTTTTCACTGAATACATTGTGAAATTGAAAGTTACAGATTCACTTTCTTCCCCTGTCTGCAACATCTAGCCATCATGAATGTAGAAAGAATAAGCACTATCTCTTTCATGGTTTTATAGATATCTGAACTTGATTAGTCCAAAGATAAGGCCAAGTACCATAGTTTATCTGCACTATTCTTTTCAAATTTATCCTTCTAAATAATAAAGATATAGTAAATGTTATAAATAATTGTAGTGATAAAAAAGTGTTTTAAATTCGGAAAGCCTTCCCCCAAAAAGTGAAAATATGTGGATAAATATGACAGAATAATAGCCATAAAACAAGTATCTTTAAGTTCCATAATATGGAAAAGAAAGTACTGATTAGCCCACCTAATGTTGAGCATATAAAAATAATAATAAGTTCAGTACAGAATGATATCTGACAGGTGTAAAAACTATAAAATGACATATATTTATGAGTATAATGCTGTTTCTATAATTTCTAAAAATTTACAAGAAAAGAAATATCATTTTCAGGAAAAAAAATCTGGAGGTTTCTTCTATGAAGTGTGTATGTAGGTTAAAGAGTTAAATTACCAGATTGGATAAGGATTATCAAAATCAGTATAAATAAAATATCATCAATGGGCAAAATTGTGGCATGGTTCCAACTACTCACCTTAAAAAAGAACCTTGAGCTTAAATATGAAGGCAAAAGTTGTCGTAATGTTTTGGTTTTGTTGGAGAACAAGATTTTCCCTCATTAAAATACCTTCAAGAACTTCATTTGCCACTGTCTTAGCTTATTGATCATTGGGATAGCTAAAAATGAATAAAATTAAAAATGGAAATAACTTTTCTGAATCATAAATCCCCAAAAGATTGTATACTTAGCTTATTGCATAAATCTAAATATCTAAAATTTTACTATAGAAAAGCTGTGATTTTGCTTTTCCAGTTTAAAAGCATGATGAACTAAACACAGAAAAGCATGGCTCTTGTAATTACATCCTGATGATTTTGTTATTTTTCTGATTGAATATTAATGACATATTGTTGTATATTCGAACACAGTTGAATGTTTCAAACAAAATATTGTTGGCTTGTATTCTTATAGTCAGAAATAGTACTGCAAAGTTGTACTGAAATAATGAGGGATTAGGCAGGAATAGTGCTTACCACACCAGCCTGAAACATGATTCTGTCTGGCTAAAGTGAAAGCTCTAACAAACCAGCCTCTCCTTCAGCCTGAGAACAGTGGGTTTGATCTTCTAGTAAGTTTTGGCAAGAAATTCTAGTACATATTTAGTGTAGCAGTAGGAACTAAAGAACCATGTGCAGCCCCATAGCCTGACATTGCTCCAGTGCGTCATGGAGCTAATGCTACTATTCTTTCCCTGTTTTGTTCTTAAACATTTCCACTGAATTTTAGGTCCTATATCAAAATTATGACAGTGTTCTAATGTAGCAGATGTTATGCTGTTAACTTCAGAAGAATTTTGTCCATGCATATCATCAGCCTGTATAATCTAGAACTCATTAATAACCACAGCATGGGTCAGTACCTTTCACAGGAGGATTTGAGCACACAAGATTAACTGTAGAAGAATTGGAGATTTTTGCTACTATAGTTTTCCTCAAGGCAAAATTCAACTAGATGTTATCTTTCTCTATTCTCCATTATGTATTAAACTCTTGTACTTTTTTTGCGTTAGTTAATCTAGTTCTTCTTCCATGTCTATAATAAGCAAAACATCTGTTTCTTCTTGTTCAATCAAAGTGCCTAACTTAAGAGTCCTACTTTTAATGTCATTTAAATAGAAATCCTAGATAGAGAGAATGCATTTTATTAACATATTTAATTTGCATATGAAACAATCTTTTCCAGAGCTCATTAGGGAATTTTTGGTGGCAGCAGTATGTCTTTCATTTTTTCTCTTTTCAACTTGTATACCAAAAAGCAAATAAATATATTTATCAGTTCAGATAAGGGAAATAAAATTACAATGAGAAATCATCATTGTGCATTTGGGATGTTATCCATGCTAAACTTTCCAGCTGATTTTTTTTTTATTATAAAGAGCCATGTTCTACTCTTAATATTGTCTTAGTTTATAGAAAGATCTCAGCTAAGTTTGGCTTTCAGTCCAAGCAAAAATTACCCCTCAATATACATGAGGTATCTAATAAAATATTACAGTAAAAACAGCTCCTGCAGTTGTACAGACTTATCCCCTATAATATATATATAAAACATATCACGTATCCCAGTAATAATTTAAGACCCTGAAACAAATCATTATTTTACAAAAAAGGAGGGTTGACAGTACTGAAGCTAAAACGTATAAATAAAAAGCAGTTTAAAACAGTGGCAAATATAAAAAATTCTCTCAGTTACACTGCTTGGGAACAGTGAGTACTTGCTGAGTGATAGTGACCAATACTCATTACCATTTATTTTTAAACTCAGCAGGAAAAGAAATGTAGCGGTAAAAAGTTTTCTAAGCAAACACAAAATTGCAGAAACATTTTTGTGACAACTTTGAACCAGAATAGTTGGGAATGTTACTGTCATATTGCAAATCTCCGTAAGAAGAAACTTCTGTAGCTAAGAAGTGTCTGAGAAGAAAACAGACTCGTGATTAAGTTGTGCGAATATACTGAAGAGTTCATAAAGCAGAAACAATGTCATCTTTCAGGGACTGATGGAAATAATGCCAACTTGTAGGGGCAAATATTTTTAATACAAAGTACCAATGCATCTCCAATCACGCCTTTAGCAGCTTGTAGGCAGCAATACGTCCCCTTAGTATATTTTGCTAAATGCTGTGCAGAGAAAATGCATGAAATCAGTTTTTGCTCCTAACCTGCAGCTCTCCTCGTGCCCTCTTTCTCAGTCTGCTCGGCGGGTCCACCTGCTCTGCTGATCCACTTTCCTCCATCAGCTTTTGCCTTGAGTCATTTCAAGTTCAGTTTCTCAGGGTGGTGTTATTCAACTTGGGGTATTTTCACTGCACATGGGGAAGCACAGTACAAACACTACCTAGAAGTATAGAGGAACTCTGTTTCTCACTACTTACACCTATTTTATTCAGCAATAAATTAAACTGATTTTCCCCAAGCCAAGTCTGTACATCATTTCCATCACAACCAATTCATGAAACAATTGTTAAAACAACACCTTTCTTTCCCCCTTTCCCAAGCTCAATGGTGTATTTGGAAGTTCCTGCTGTGAAAGCTTTAAGAGAGAGACATTTGCCACATAAATACATCACATACAACTGCAATTTCTTTCCAGAGGCAAGAGAAAACCAGTGATGTTTCAAATGTTCGTAGGAGGTGGACATTTTTATGGAAGAATCCCTGGAGATGTGGCATAATTTCTCTAGTCACAGTTTGCTAATGTGCAAAATCTTCTCCTTTGATATAATACAAATGGTGGCGCAAGGTAGAATGACACACTCTTGTTTCGTATCCTGTTGTGTCTTGGTATCTGCAATATCCACCTTTCCAGAGAGTTTTTTTTAGACATACTTCCCTCTGTGGTTGAACAGCTCATGCCACTGCTTTTGGCTCTCGTGTTTTAATAGTGAATACTTCATTTTGTCCAGGAATCTCTAGTCACTGTTATTCAGTTCACGTCAATGCTGAATACCTTGATTAAAAAATGAAATAGTTTTTTAATATTAGGTCACCTCAGGATGGAAAAGTGGGATTTTAAGTATGTTCTCATAAACTGTAGTTGTAGTAACACATGCTGTAACAATTTTTGTTTGGAAGTCTATACAAGTTTGTGTCTTCTTTTACTTTCTTAGTTTATTATCAATAGAAATTAATTTTATCTTGGTAATAGTTATGTTTTTTTCTGTTTTTTCTTTCTCAAGTGTAATGAAAATGAGAGAAAAATAATGTACAAACAGAAAGAAAACTTCTTTCATGTTTAGTATATTAGGTCTTTCATCTGTTTTTACTGTAGGTTCTAACAGGTTTGGTAGAAACATTTCTAACTGATACATTTTTTTAAGAGGCTCCTGCCACTTTTATTCATAGTAATGAATATTCCAAGAATATTCTGGGTATAACACCCCATGTTATTTCAGGACTTGATCTGGTATTTTAAGCAAAGATGTGAAAACTTTAGGAAAAAAATATTAATTAAATGTTTAGTTATATCTATGACTAATATTCCTTGTTCATAGAAGGTAATGTTCTTTTGAATATTTTAAAAGTTTATCTTCTGTTATACTTCCGCTGATATTGTACATCCCATTTTAATTTTAGAAACAGCTCATTATATTGCATTGTGATTTATTTTGGCAAATGACATTTTGGTAAAGTAACTTAGCACCTTTATATAGGTGGAGAAAATGTCACTTGCAAGAGGTGCCATAACTTGGAATTTGTTTTTACTGGAGCATTTGCTACTTACTTGTTGACCCAACATAACCTATCTGCATGGTAATGACTAGAACAAACTAGTGCCCTTTTGCAGTTCTTAACTTGCCAGAAAAATTGGCTTCCTGCCAGCTGCTGGAGACAATATAAGAAGTGTATGAAGCCAGTTTTTTTTTTTTAAAAAACATGTGAATGAATGAACAAATCCATCTTCTCTACTGTTGTTAGTGCAGAGAGGATGGTGCTCCCCTAAGATTGTGGGTTTTGGCAGAAGTTTTCTGGTTTTGCAGTGCCTCTGTGATAATGCCTTCATCTTCTGTGAGTAGCCCCACATCTCAATGACAGGTTTAGCTGTGAACTCACCATCTATGTGAGCATTTCCTGCTCCTATTTTTGCTTTCCCTTTTCTTGGAAATACATAACTTGATACATATCTAACATGAGCATAATGTACCCTTTGGGCTTGTTACTGACTATAGTTAAATGGATGAACTAGTATATTTTCCTTCTAAACTTGATCATAGAAGCAGTTTATTAATGAAATGCAGAATATGGCCTTTTGATGGGAAAGGTAAGTGACAACATCTGTGGTTAGATACAATTATGCCTGACAGCATGGACACTTTGGTAGTTACAAGACTTGTATTTATGATATAATGTGGAGTTTTTGGTAATAGTTATTTTAATAACAATGCTTTGTTATCACAGTAAAATTATTTCATTTCTGCAATAGCCTTTATTAAGCCTTTTGTAATGAGCCTGCGAGAGACACCCACAAAACACTTAGAGATGATAAATACTGGACTAACTAAAATATTGCAATATTTTTGTGTTCTTTATAGGCTCTGGTCTCAATGATGGGCAGTGGCATGAAGTTCGGTTCCTAGCTAAGGAAAATTTTGCTGTCCTCACCATCGATGGAGATGAAGCTTCAGCTGTTCGAACAAACAGTCCTCTACAAGTTAAGACTGGCGATAAATATTTCTTTGGAGGTAAAAAAAAATATCAAAACAAATATATACTTAAAGGGGTCTGTCTTTTAATCTATATAATAGGTCAAATGGAGCTCAGGATGTAATTCATTCATGTGGATTTTATGATGTGTTAAATGCCTACCTAGGTGTTGCTCATCAAAGAGTAAACTACCAAACTTAATTTCATTTTTAAGAATCTTTTTACATCTCCTCATCCTTACAAAAGAAACACAGAAGTTCTGTACAATGGTCAATCTAATTTGAGATGATTTCTCAGATCTTCTCTGAATGTTTCAGAGAAAGGGGGACTTTAGTTCAATTAAAAGGCACTGAGGAGAGAAATAAACAGCTTTTCAAGTCAGAAATAAAAATAAAAAAAACCAACAAAAAAAACCCACACCAAAACAAGCAAAAAAAATCATTGTTCTGGACAAGTCTTAACCTTCTGCTGATTTTTGAGAGATGTCATGATTGTGGGTAATTAGGAAGCTTGCATGGCTTGAAGTTGAAGCCTTAGATTGGTCAGTATTTCTGCCTGTTGACAGTTCATATAGTAAAGAACGATCTTGAAAATTGTACCTTGAATGTTTATTCCTCTCGCTCTTCTACATTAGAATTTATGAAAACCAAAAAAGCCTCAAAACTCTTGAATTTTTTTTAAATATTTAAATTTCTCTATTAAAAGTACATTAGCATGCCAAAGATATTTTTATACATTACTTAGTATCT
The DNA here is from genome assembly GCA_038380795.1 of Pyrocephalus nanus. Classification (NCBI taxonomy): domain Eukaryota; kingdom Metazoa; phylum Chordata; class Aves; order Passeriformes; family Tyrannidae; genus Pyrocephalus; species Pyrocephalus nanus. The sequence goes on along the minus strand of CM076266.1, from coordinate 22,783,132 downwards.
TCTAGGGGAAGGTTATTAAGGATTTTTTAACACAAATGTAAGTACTACTTTTCATACTATTAGCCAATCTTTTTATAAAACATCCAATTAAGCAATGACCTACAATCTTTGTTCTAGCAGAATTCTCAGCAAGCTCAGATGTTGAGATAAAAAAGTTTCAGGTTGCACTTTTGCAGTGTACCACATGTGAAGTTGTACATGAAGGCTTCAGATAGAAAACACACATTTTAAAAGTAGAATTTTTCAGTGCTGAAAGTTGATTTTTTTTTTCAAATTTACAAGGTGCATATCTAATAGAAAGGAAATATAAATGTGATAATATAGATAGTCATAACATCACCCCAGGGGTGAAAAATTTAGTGGTGTATGGAGTACCCTAAGTAGAAAGGGAAAAATATTTTCAATGCTATTTCCATTTCATTATTATCAAATTAAAGTTTTTCTGTCATGATAGTTACGCTTCCTGTTGCTCCAATATGCATCTTTTCCAATATCATTAATTCAGCTAATGCTGGGGTTTTTTTTAGCATATTGCCTTAAAGAAGAGTTATAGCATAGCCAGTTGCCGCATGCTAAAGCATGAAAATTATTTAGTTGTCAAAACATAGTACCTTCAATTTGTCAGAACAGCCTGGGACATGCTAATTAAATAAACTTATTAAGTACACAGGAGAAAATGAAAAGAAATGCCATACGCTATACATCCAGTTTCAAATTCTACTAATTTTGATAGGTAAAATCTCCAGTTCATTATCACGTTTCTGGAGAGAGTGAGATTGATTGATTTCTTCTGAAATGTCTTTTACCTCTAACTCTTTGGTTGTGAGGGAGAGATTGCCTAGTTCCTCCAAGTAGTTTTATACCCTTTCTCCGTCAAAAGTCAGAGTGATTTGTTGTCATTTCAGCTGGACTGTGAAATCTGCTTGAGTTGTGATTGTTGACCTGTACTTTCCAATTCCACCATCCTTCCTTAAAATAAAAAGGTGTAAGTGTAGATATTGTTCTAGTGGGATATGAAAGTCAATCATGAATTCCCTGAAGTCTCATTCTCACATCTGTTCATCCAAATGCACGGTCCTGTTGCATAAACTATGGGCATTTGTTTTTCCTTATTATGTTTTAGCCTTCTAAAGGTCTTCTAAAGACATATGAAAAGGATAGTGGTGTTCTAACCTTCCTGATATTTCAAACCTTCCAACTTTATTTCAAAATAAGTCTGCATTTGCAACATCATACTTATTGCATTTTAACTGTCTGAGGCTGTGAATCTGCAGAAGCTTTATTTATAGAACCCATGTATTTTAGTACGTTCTCACATGAATATTGCTATATACATATGTTAGTTATTTTGATATATATTTATCTGGTAATTAGAGATTTCTTGCAACTTCAAGTCTATCTTTTTGATGCTTAAGGCAAAGGTATTTTTGTTCTGCTCCCTCCCTATGTACACATTCCTCCTTATTTTTCTTTACGAGCACTCCAAGTTATGCCTTTTGATAAATAATATTAGCAAGAAGAGGATATAGAGGTGAGAATAGTAGGGAACCTCAAACATTTGGGCCAGGCAGTCATCAAAGAAGATGTTTTCATTAGTTTCATTAGGAATAATTTCTGTTAAGAAAGTATCAAATACTTCTTTTCTGCAAATACCTGTATTTGATTAGGAAACTGCCACAAATTCAGAGAACAGTATATTTGGTTTTCTGCATACTGCTAGATGACTTGGAGAAAGAATTACCAATTTTTTGGTGTTGATACATTTCATTGTGAAAGTAAATCTAGTTGATTTCTTTGCTAGAGAAATGAATACAATAGTTAGCTACTTAGACTGTTAAGTCTTTGTATTATGAAAACATAGCAGGTGCAGAAGTTAAATGATGAGTTTTTAAAATGGCAGTGTTACAATATTTATCCAATCCCACTGCTGTATTACTCGATCTTTCAAAATACTGAGAAGGCTCAGTCCATTGAATTTGTGTTTGGAGATGTTGTACAGCACTTCTAGAATGCTCTGAACTCCCTTCTAATTGAAATACTCTTATTTTCATCTTTGAAGGAGATACTTACTATATGTATGCAAATGTTCTCTTCTCCAAACTTTTCTTTTCCGTGATTCCAAAATATTGTGCCTCTTTTTATTCCTGTCTCCTAGTGTCAATATAGCAAATATATACTACAGGCAATGTTGTCTTTGCTGAAGAAAAGATTCAGAAGTTGCATTTCAGCACTGCAATACAATATTGTGCCAAAAATATATTGGAAAATTGAAAGAGAAAAATAATAAGAATGAAATGGGTTCTGCCTCTCACTGCTAAGGAGAACACAAGACATACCTTTTCTGTGAAATTAACTACAGATTTTACTGTAAGAGAAGTAACACATTTAAATCTGAATTTTAGAGACAGTATTTTTCAGAAAAAATATAATTTTCATGTATTTTTTGTGACTTTTTCCAGGCAATATCCCATATTGGTTTCAAAATAAAATAGACAATCCATCAAAATTGGGAATGGATTAAAGACTGAGTGGATAAGTTGAACATTACTATGCCTAATATAATAATAAAACATTACAGGCAAATCACAAGCTTTTAGAGAAGGCAGACCTGACGGTCATTCTCTCAGTTTCCCTCAAAACTAGTTCCTAAACGTGTTCTGGTTATTCCTTAGTTTAGTCATTCATTTGAATACAAATGCTTGTCATTGACCAGCAAACCCATATTTTTGCAACATGTACAGCAGTATTTGAAAAAGGAGATGTGGAAATATTTTGCATCTTCTGCCCATAGAACTAACTTTTCTAGTTTTGAAAAACCATAAGTAACTCATGAGGAAATCATATAAATATTCTTTATTCTTCATTTCTCTGTCAGAGAATACCATGTTCATTATAGTTACAGTCGTTTTTTCCCCTTGCTTTGGGGACACCTCCAGCACCTCTCCAGTGCTGTCTCCCAGCTCTACTCAGATCCTCTGAAGGGGCAGACAGAAGTGATGTTTTATTCAAGCCTGATGTGTTAGGGGAAGCTGTGTTAAGACGAGGCATTTCTGTAGATTGCGTGAATGTGGGCTGGTGTATGTGGGAGGGTGGGTGCTAATTGCCTATTACCCTTCTATATAACTATTCTTCTCTCCCCACTGGTTTTATTTTCCTTCTTTTTCTTGTCTTGAATTTTGGAAACAAATGAACTTCCCTTCCCTACTAAGCTCTAGAGAATGATGTTTCTTTGTTGTTTCCAATTATCTGCATAAAACAAAAAAGCAGAATAGAGAAAGTGAATCACAGAGTGAAAATGAGTCCATTAACCTCATTTGCACTGTTGGAGATAAACAGTTTTTGTGAGGCATCTTAAGCTTTCACCAAACCACCTAATAGCTGCCTGGTGTCCAGAGGAAATATTTCGTTAGAGACGTAATTTTTACTTGTTTCTATTTTGTGGCATTTCTTTTTAATTGTGTCTGCTTTCCCTCTTCTTTTCACTGGCTCAAGGATGGGAGAGTTTTTAGTATGAGTGTTAAATTTTCATTGAGAACAAAGGTATGCAGTGAGCATCTGTCAATCCACTGTGTGCTGCTTTTTCTGACAAGAAGATGAATGGAATATGCAGCAAGTTTCCTATGGGACTAGTCTATGGCATATAGAAAGTCCTCCTTTTCTGTACAAAACACACTCTGTACAGAGTCTTGTTCCTGGAGTAGAATTCATTAGTTTTGAGAAGTTGTGTTGGTCTAAAATTCTGTAGAATTAGAGGTGGTGAAAGCAGGAGGGAAGTCAGGAAAAAGAGAAAAAAACCCATTTGTTTCACATATGCTGGGCTCTTCTGCAAATCTTCCCTTCTTAAAGGCCATTGGGGGGGTGTGACTACATTTTTCATCAAGTTATTCCTTGTTACAATTGTGTGAATTGGTAATTACCAGCTGTTATAGCCATGGCCAGACTTTCTAGGTAGTGTCTCTGGGAATTTAAAAGCACTTGAACTATCATAATTGCAAGTATTATCAAATAGAAAAGGGTGACATTTATTTTCTCTGTAGCTCATATTCAACTTTGTTCACCCAAACTAAAATTGAGTTGTTAAGTGTCCCATGACAAATAAATGAGACCCAACTAATGGCAACTCATGTTATCTATTACCTAAAAAAAAAAAGATCCTGATGACATATTTCTTGCAGGCCTGAAGCTTTTTAACATATCAATAAGTAACAATGATGTTTGGTTGTATTTGCATTTCTGGAGGTTAATCAGATTTTTAGTATGTCATGGCTTTAATTTTGCTGTCCATTTGTTGTTTGTGCACTTTGGGGGTTTTCTTTTGCATGTTTGACCACAAGACAGAATGATCAAATTTGTATTTCTTGTGGAAAGTGTGTTTTCAATGAGAATTGAGATACTTCTTCTCATAGTCTGTAGTAGTAGTTAGGATGGCCACAAAATAAAAACCAGGCACCGTATATGATGATGATCCGACAGTCAGCTTTATTACTTTGTCCAGCCTAATAATTTCCTTTTCACACACACACTGCAAACAGAACCTTACATGCCTTTCTACTCTTAACTCCCTATCTATAGTTTATTACTAGTCTTTGCACATTATTGGATATTCATTCCCATGGCAGGGAGGGTTGGGATGATCTTTAGATAATCTTTAAGGTCCATTCCAACCCTTTAAGATTCTATAATTCCATGATAATAGCTTGACTGTAAGGTCAAATACAAATCCATGAGGAGAACACAAATGAAATTCAATGTAACTCAGAGCATAATGTGATTTTTGTGAATCTTCAACATTTATCTTCCTGTATGTTCACAAGTCAGTCCTACAAAATAATGATAAACACATTAAATGGAAATAATAGAATTGGAATGGGTCTTATATTTAACAACTCTCATGCTTTGGGTTGTTAAATCTGGAAGGCTTATAAGTCAATAGATGAGCAAAGAATGTAGATGTGAAAAATTTATAAACGAGCGAAGAAAGGAAGTGGTGTTGTAGCAAGCAAAAAAAAAAAAAAGAAAAACTAGATGGCAGGAAATTATAAGCCTCTCTCTGCTATTTAATACATGACTGAAATTCTTTATTATTTCATCTGCTCTCTTCCACTATGAGCAAAGAAACACAGCTGAATTCATAATCCCTTTGTACAACTGACAGAATTAAAGGTAGTCAATCAGCACTGCCCATTAACTCATTGAGTTTTATGCTTTTTTTCCTCATGTTTAAAGTTTTGCTTATTTCATTCAAATAATTTGAATGTTAGACAAATGAGACCAGGAAAAATTAATGGTGACTTTCTGTGATTAATTTTCAATAACGTCTCTGATGTGATAACATGCCAATATGCCAGTTCAGCAACACATTTTATACAACAGTACAAACAGAAATACTGGAGATTGATGTCCCAAAGAAGAGCAGGTTTAGGGAGAAAGCTGGTACTACGTGCTAGCAAATAAAACATCAAATGCATGGTAATGTCAGTTTAGGAATGTATATATGGGGGCATGAGTCTTGCTGGAATAGCTTCAGCTTTTGAGTGAGGCCCTATTAGATATGATAAATGTCTATCCACAGAAAAGTAAATGAATGAAGTTTTGAAAAGTGCTCTCTTTTTCGTACAACATAAATCTCTTGTTAAGCTGAACACGTTAGCCACAGAATATACATCTAGAAATTTCTCAAAAAATAAAGTGAAGGAGCTTAATCTCTTTACTTTCTTGCAAGCACTAACACAAATGTCTATGTGCAGCAGAAAAGAGAACATCAAATTTTACAATAAGTTTTCTTTACTCTTACTGACATTTAAAACAAAAGAAGAACAAAGAACAAGGAGGAATATGTACCACAGAAAGTAAACCTGCATGAACATAGGAAGGATTAAACTGAATTAAGGGCACTCCCTTGTCTGTAATTCACTTGCATACCTGATTTATTTCCTTTTTCATTAAGTGTAGTAGTTATATTGCTGCCTGAGTCTCAGTCAGAAGCAAATTGTATCCAGTCTCAAAATATTACTGAAAATTCATTTAAAAATAGAGAAAATTCACTATGGGGTGTAGCTCTTGGCTCTGAAGGGAAAGGAAAAGGGCTTGTAAAAATTAGTAACACTTCTTCTAAAAGAAACACATTTGGAGAAAGAAATGCCTGTTGAAAACCCAGAAGAAAGCTATTGGAGACACACTCAAAAGTGACAATTATGCCTGTATTGCCTATGGCCCTCCTGCTGATCCTTTATTAGGTCAAGCTACAAGATCTTTGGTAGTAAGTAAAAAAACACTACCTATAGAAGGAGAATGGCAGGTATTTCAATAAGCAGTGAAAGTTGGTAGGAATATTAACTAGTACTAATCACTAGACAGTGCTAATTAGAGCAGTATGGTTTTAGAACACTGAAAATTAAGCATTAGGAATTGATGGCATTAGGAATCACAAACATGCCTGTCTGTGTGTGTTGAATTGTGTTGTGAAAAAATAAACTCATATGCTTTTCTGGTGTGTGAAATTAACTATAATTCTAAAAAGTAGAGAATACTAATTACTTTAACCAACTTAAACTATTTCTTAAGAGTATCCTGGCTCTGCTTCTACTTGTATGAATGTGCTTATTGCCCACAGCCACAATTCAACACACCTACGTGGGGAGAAAAAATAGAAATAAGAAAAGATAAATTCTTGGTGCCATCACAAAGCTATACTGTTTTCAGAGTTTTTTCTTCCTTTGAGGAGTGACTTACTGGTGCTTCTGAGTGGATTTTCCATAGGTGTTATAATATCTGTGATTTTCCTCTTTAAAATCGTAGAATTAGAGAATGGCTTGGGTTGAAAGGGACCTTAAAGATCAGTCTCTTTCCAACCCCTTTGCTGTAGACAGGGACACTAAGAGCCCAGTCCAACCTGGCCTAAAACACTTCCAGGGATGACACAGCTACAGTTTCTCTCAGCAACCTATGCCAGTGCTTCACCACTCTCACAGTAATTCTTTTTTTCCTAATACCTAATCTAAACCTGCTCTCTTTCAATTTAAACCCATTCCCCCTTGTCCTGTCACTACATGCTCATGTAAAAGGTCCTTCTGTTTCTTCCTTGTAGGGTCCTTTCAGATACTGGAAGGCTGCAGTTATATCACCCTGAAGTCATCTCTTTTCCAGGCTGAAAAATTCCATTTCTCTCAGCCTTTCCTCATAAGAGAGGTTCTCCAACCCTCTAGTTATCCTGGTGGTCCTCCTCTGGACTCGCTCTAACAGGGTGATGTCCTTCCTGTGCTGAGAACCCCAGAGCTGAGTGCAGTACTCCAGGTGGAGTGACAAATGATAGAACCTACCTCAGTCTCCTATTTTCCTCTCACCCCTCTAAACGTGAGAGAAATTTTCAATCGCATTCCAATGTTTTAATATGTAAATGAGAACCTATTAGTATTGTAAACAACATCAGGTAAGAAGATGCCTAGCTGCCATTGATTTTGATGATAGACAGCTGACTCACATTTCAGAGAAACCTACTTATCTATACAATTGTGAACATGGATAATTTTGGAAATCTGATTTAATGAGTCATAAATGCATGACAAGAGAAAAAAATTAGGATGTGTGCCATAAATCACAATAATATAGTTTTTGTGAAACTGGGAGGAAGAGCAAAAATATAGTCATTTCAAAAGGGCTCTGAGCTGAGAATGGTTCTCAGTGCTGATTGTAAATTCTGTCCCATGTATGCAACCTGATTGGAGCTCCAGTTATAATTACTGGCTGCTGTTTCCACTATATAAGCAAACTGCAGGTATTCCTTAGTGTCTAGGACTGGCTGTCAATTAAATCCTTGCATGCCTGCAGTCCCAGGTTGTTATCACCTTCCACTGAAGACAATGAATTCCATCATATAAAAGTGGCAGCCTAGAGCTCTAACAGGAACAGTTATTAGTGATGCTTTTGTAAATCATGAAGCAGATTTTAAATGCTTATATCTTTCCAAAGAAAGAACTTTATTGGATCTCACAGTCAGTGGTTTATACCTGATTTATCTGCATAAATTGGAAAAATGAACTGTGAAGCTGAAAAAGAAGGTTTAAATCCTTGTTTTTCACTTACCAGCAAAGCACTGATTATACCTGTATAGTACTTTGAAGTGGGAATTAACAAGTTGGAGATGCATAAATCTGTAGTGTGGATTGCTCATGGCAACTGGCTTAGTGCCCAGTTTAGGGGCATTAAATTACCTTGTCACTGTCAGAGTATGTCTGCTTTGAGTTTAATTTGGGTTGGAGAAGGTCTTGGTAATGCGGTAGTGAATATGAAAATATTGATGATCCATTTAGGAGGGAATTGATAGTTAACCAGAAAACTGCTAGACCATATTGGGTTATTAAATCCTGCCAAAGACACTGCCATTCAGCTTATTCACTGAATGGCCACAATCCTTTGGGGGTTTTTTCCCTAATTTTTTTCCTCAATTTATCTGAGATTGAGCAATTAGCAAAAATACTAACTGTGGAGCTGTTAAAAAAATACGATTATGAATGAAGAGGAGAAATCTGAGACTTTTGAGGGATGATGGTCACGGTCAAGGTTATATTGTAAACTGAAGAAAAGTGAAACTAGATCTGTTGCCATGGCAATAAAGGATGCTCTTAGCCTCTTTGAGCTCATACCCATGATACCAAGGGTGTGCATAAGTTGACTGATCCCGAGAAATGATTTTATAGACTTTCTGTGTTTGGGCTAAGACCTACAAGCTCATCATTTGATCTTGTCCAGCAAATCCAAGTGAGATTAGATGCTGTGACTAGTAATATACAGGGACTGAAAATCCTTCCATAAAGAGGTTTATATTTATCAATAAAAAACAAGTTAAATACTGGTGCAGAATAGCAGTGTGTATGATGTTTGTGTATTTGTGTATAACCTATAACAACAAAAATACTCTCTAGAGCACACTAAGGATATTTCCTTGTGAATGTTTTTCCAATTAGATGAGGCCTTAAAAAGAAGCAAACTTTATTGATGTTTGAAAATGCTACATCTGCTTCAAACACCTACTTCATTTTTATTATTCTTACTGAACAGACTTCCCAAAACACTTTCTGTACTTGCTTTTCATTTTTTCAGTCATATCTTTTTTCCAACACACTGATGTCAGTTTTTTAAAAATTGCTTCTTGTATTTGATTCTGTAAGTCAGAAGCTTTCTTTGGAGCTTTAGAGTAAACGATTTTTTTTGTATTTAATTAGATCTGTTCCCATGATTTCATTCATAGGAGCAGGTTGCCCAAAGTCTGACTCTCTTGCTTTTTTGAAACTCTTCTATTTATGAGATATGACTAAAAGAAATCACAAGCAAGTACAGAAAGTGTTTTGGAAAGTCTGATCAGTAAGAATAATAAAAATAAAGTATTGTCTTTGCAATTCATACTCTCCCTAGACTTCATAAGATCTTTTCCTCTTAGTTTTTTGATTACATATTCACTATTGTCTTTTGCTAAGAACTTAGCTGAAGGAGAAAACACAACTGGGAAGGAAGAAGAGCTTTTGTGTTGTTTGAATGTCTTAAAGATCATCGTGTGAGTAAACAGTGCTCATGCTGGTAGTGACTCAGTCATTCCGTAGATATAAGAAGAAAAAGCTTGAGATAGCACAAAGTGATGGAATACTGCATATCCTGATGCATGTTGAAGAAAGGTCACAGAGGAATTATGCAACTGGAATAATAAATGAATCTTAAATCTTTCTGAGAACAGTAGTTCTCTTTTTCTCGGTTATATATTCCTATTTTATTTTTAAACAGATTTTATTATATTTATGGTCTGAACAAAAGTCAATTCAGACAAGTCTTTATCAATGCAGTGAGTGATCTTTTCAGGAATCCTACAAATATTAGCAACAAGATTATAGTCATATCTCATTTTAGTGCCCAGAAATATAAAAATATCACAGCATCAAATCCACCTATCATTTGGTAGGTGGAATTCTTGTTTGGGTCTATGGCTATATTTTGCTCCATAAAAATAGTTCATGTTTCTGCTTTTGAAATGTGTCGTAAACCACTGGGATAGTTCTACACAATTCCCCAACCAAATGTGCACACAGTAAAAATATGTTCAACAGAACTAATTTAATTTTATAAAGAAACCTAAACCCTTTCTCCTAAGTGCTTAAACATTTTGATGCTCAAACAAAGATGAAAACTCCAGAGCTGATGCAATCTACTCATTTTGAGTGTCTTACAGAGTGAAATTTGAAGATTTTTTGTGGCTGCCCCTGTTCTATGCTTGGACCTGTAGTAGGAAAGTATTTACATTGGAACTAGATTATGCCCTATGCAGGGTATTTTTAGTTTTTCGTAGATGACTTTAGGACTTTCGTTCAGGCACTGTAGCTGACACCCAAAAACTTTACTTAGTTTGCATACATGCCTTGTATAATTAATATTCTGACATCTGAAATGACCTTGTAGTGCAAAATTAATAAAGATAGATTTTCAAAAGCCACCTTTGATTAGGAGAGTAGAAAAGTACTGCAACTAAGGATCTCCATGGCAATTTTGCAGTTAAACTTTCATTAATTGGGTCAAAGAAGTTTCCCATTATTTTAATATCTTTTGAAAGTGTTGTATACATTATAATACTGCTATTGGAAATGTACAGTACATCATTACTTCTAGGCAACTATCCAAGTCTGCATTTCACTCTTTAGATTTTTTTTCCCAGAAAAGAACAAATTTGTAAGGACTCTGCAGGACTTTCAGTGCTAACCCAGATTTTTGTGCTGAAAAAAATTAGCTTTTGAAGAGGGTGATAACAACATTCAGGGAGATTATTCTTATGGAAATTTGTTTCATCCAACATCTTTCTATTTTTTTTGGAGTGGGGCATACAGAACATTCTTCCACAATTTTTCATGAAAGTGCTCAGAAAGTAGTCTCATTTATACAACTTGCTCCATTTTCCGCTTTGCTGCTTTCAGAAAATGCAAGGGAAGGAGTAATTTGATTATTAGCAGTTTTAGAAACAGCCTAAGAGTTTACTGCTCTAAAGATCACGATTGTGACTCACATTTCTAATCCTATTGATCTGCAGTTTCATTAACTTTCAACATCTCAGAAGCTTGCAAACTATATGTAAGATGTCCTTGCTTAGTGAAATAAATCAATTAGTGAAATTTTCACTTAGTGAAATAAATAGCAGTATTTTGCCTTCATCATATGCCTAAGACTGTTTCAAAAGTACTTTGCTTGTAATGAAAATGAAAGAGGAATTCTAAAAAGTGCATGGATCATTTAAAAATAAAATTAATTAGAATTTATATTATTATATGTGTAGGGTTTACACTAAAAATACATATTGAACAAAAAAATCGCTACTACAAATATATTCAACTTAAAAAAAAATACATGAGTGTACCACCTTCCCTTTTTCTGTGTTGTCAGGCCTGCCTGAAGTGAATGGTTTAATCTGCATGACCTTTATGATGGTATTTTAGTTTTGTGCTTCAGAGCTTTTGTTCTTTGTTTAATGCACCCTGATATTATGCAAGATGTTAGGTCAGAGTGAAGCACTATTTATAATTTTTAAGTTGTTATATTTCATCACTAAAATTCAAATCTCCCAAAAATGCTTCTCTTACATAGTGGAATCTCTTTGTATTTATTATCTCTGGTGACTAATTGTTATAAGGGTAGATTTGACTTTTCTGCTACCTTATTTTCTAGCTTAGGTTAAAGATTGCAAGATAAAGGATGATTTCCCTCTTATGCTCCTAAAAGTCTACTCCAGGGGAAATAAAGGTAGTGATTTGGAGAGGATTCAACACATGGCAGCGTGTCTGTGTGTGAGTCTTAGCAAGCTATTTAATATCTGCTGTTCGGTCCACCTACATACAAATTTATGTTACAGGTACTAATTTGAGGGTGACTAATTATGAAATTACAGTGGGCAACTTTACAAATGTCTCTATTTTCAGTACCTATGTATTACCTTGCCTTGAATATTCAAGTCCTATTTTTTTATTACTAGAAATATTTTTTAAAAACTCCTTTCAAGCCCCAATGACTGTACATTTACTAACAGTGTTTTATGTTAATTTATCAATTTTGAAATTTGAACTGTTGCAAAAGCAGTACTGGATGAAAAAATGAAGCGTTTTAGGAGCAAACATACTGTTTGAAATATCGGTTTTGTTTGTTAAATCTAGAAAGGCATTTAAAATTGTTTGTCCCTATTTTAGAAGGCTTATATGCTTTCCAAACATCATGAACTGCAAATTGTATATGAATATATATATATATATGTTGTAAAGATATCATAATTTGATTTCCAGCCGATGACGAATTAGTAACAAAAAAGACCCAGATGGGTAACAAGGACAATAGTATGTGACTTGTGGACAAAACTAAAGCATAATGCACTTGTAATTGCTAATAGCATTTTGTAAAGTGAAAACAAATTATTTATTTACTGATTAAATTCAGAAATAATTTCCTATAATGACTAAGTTCGATAATTTTATTATCTCCTTTCTGAATAATTTGTTGACTTCTTTTCCCAAGGAAAATAGTTGTTGCATATATATCTTCGGATAAACTACTTAGGGCTCCACTTTAATAAATTACAATCTGAGAGACTTTTTGCAAGACCTCTTTAAAGGGCATTTGTGAGTCAGTTTAGATTTATAAGGGAATGACACAATGCAGATAAAATCTTTTGTTATTGTTATTGATACTAGTGTTATTAAAAATTAATCATCTTATGCACAAGGGATAAAGATGACAAATCTGGGAATATGCTTTGAAGATGCACTGAAATTAATATTCTTGAAAGAGTAATGTGACTGAATCTTCCTGCTTATTAATATATTTTTGACAAGCAGGTAATTTATAGAGATTATAGAAAGAGATTTGTATTCATAAAATATCTAATAATATAAAAAGGGTACTGTGTTCAAGAGTGAAATCATTTTAGGTAAACATAAAATAGAATGAATTTCTGTTTTATTAATGGACAAGGAAAACTTTGTTTTAAACTGAGGCTAATTTTTTAACTCAAGAAGAATAAAATAATAGATACTTCATAATTTCCTGAGAGTTTCTTCTGTCTCTTAGATCTCATCTGTATAGAGAGAAAAGGATAGGAATATACTTCAGTATTTCAGGTGCATTATTTCACAACTTATGAAGACAGATATACTTTAAGAAAAACAAAGGTTGTATTTTTTTCTAAGGGTTTTTCTGTCATGGAGCTGTATATTCACATATCTCAAAATCCTTTTTGCAATTTGATTGATGTTGGTAGTAACTGGCATGTAAGACTTCAAATATACTCTATTGTTTATATCACCCATGAAACAGAACTAAACTTAGAAGTAGCAAAGGGATGCACCATTTTTTTACAGTGAAACTTTGTGAAGTAGTGATGCTGCTGAATTTTGTAGAATCGTTGCCAAAATATGAGTTCTGGAGATACATAATGAATTAGTATTTAGGGGAAGAAAAGAACCATGTCATACTTATAATATCACTTTGAATTATATGAAAACACAAAATCTTAAAATGCTCAGTCTTGTAGAAAAAAAGAAATTACATTAAGTTGCTTAAAGTATTACTGAAAAGTGCTTAGCTCTGTGATCAGAACACTATATATTATAAAACAAAATAAATGCTGTGGAGATATATTATTTTTTTATTGTCTTGCTAGGTCAGTATGAGCAAATTCTGTGTTTACAGGAACAGTATGTTTAGGGGATACACACCACTTTTTACTGTCCTCTAACTTCATGCTAATGTCAATACCTTTTGTAAGAGAGTGATTAGAGGGCCAGATCATATCTATTATTTCATTGCATGCGATATATTTGCATATTTTTTTATAAAAATAAGTTACCTTTTATGGGAGTTGGAAGCTGAAGGATAAAAATTATTCCAGTTTTTCATCAGTCAGTGTTTCAATCTGTCTTGAAAGCTGAAGGAAAACTGACTCAAAATAATTTGTGGTATATGAAGAATATTGAACTCTGCAGATGCTAGTATCGTTCCTGTGTGCACATCTGACATATAGATATAGATCTATAGATATAGATCTGACATATAGAGGGTAGACAAGCCATTTTTGGGTGTAGATAAGATAATCATAGCTGTAAGTAGTATCTATTTGTTCATAATTTCCAGTGAAATCACAGATAACATCCAGGGTACTTCGTTATGGTACCATAGGCTTTCTCATTTGTCAGCTGTCTGGAGTACAGTCTGAACAATGCTGAGTTAAATGAGTCCTTTCTCAGACTCATTTTTTAAGCAACTCAAACATCTTGTTCTTACTTAAATCTGAGTCTGGACAGTATGTGCTTATATAGCTGCATCTCATAATTTCTTCACCTTCATACTTTGGGTTAATTTGATTCTAGAAGCATAATAATTTTTTTAATAATAGAAATGCATTTTTGAGAATGTGTCTTTACCTTTTATTCTGTCTCTACACATTATCATGGGGGTTTTTTTATCTGTGATTGGTTATGAGGCCCTGAATTCCTTAAGCAGTTCTTTAGGCAGAACCCTTCCTACTGTTCTTCCTCTTACTTGCCTTCCCTCCCCGTGATTTTTGACTCAGTCCTCCTCCCCCGCTTCCTAACACACTTCTCAGCATCTCTCAATCAGTGTGAAGAGATGAATGAGTTCTTTTGCAAGAGGAGAGTGCGTAGCCTGAGTACAGTGCACTCTAATTTGTCTTCTGTCGGAATGTAAAGCAGGCTCTATCACCCAGGCTGCCAGGCGAGGGTGAGGGATGGTAGCTCTGGTAGGTTTATCATGAGTTCTCATCTCTAAATGAAAACATAAAGTTCTCAAACATTCGTTGGGGGACGTACTGATAGCATATTACTTCTGGCACTAAACCTTATATCCACACTGAAATGTCAACACCTTTTTGTTTTAAAAGGGACATGAATTTTGTACTTATAATCACAAAGACAGCAATTTCAAGGCGTGTGTCACATGTCGGTATAAATTAAGTTTAAAATGTAAAATATAACACTGAACATTTCCTTTCTGTTTGGATAAAGGCAAAAAAAAGCTTCACTTTCAAGTAAGCATACCCCATGCACACACTGCCTCACTGAATTTTTCAATTACACATTTACCCATGTTTCCTTTAACCTGCATTTTTAATGTGATTTTAGTCCATGCCTTTCTCTCTCTGCCTTTATGTAGAACTACTTTTAAATCCAGGCTGATTTTATACTCCTCCTGAGAATGATGTGCTGTAACTCCATTTAGGGAAGACGCCTGAAAGATTTAACTGCACTTGACCACTTTGGTACTAGCAGAGTTTTTACTAATTTCACTATAGTGAAAAATCTTGTGTAACAGTGTAGTGGAAAACATAGGTATTGCTTAGAATCTTAATGGAGTTATTTCTTCCTGTGTCTATTTTTATGGTACTTCAAAACAAACAGACCCACACTGATGAATAATGAAATGGCTAATTGCACTGTTTGATGACTGAATTACACCTACAGCCGAGGCTATTTCTCTAGTAAATTCTAGACAGTTTTGAAGACCTCAGAAATAATTTCTATGCTTTACAATCACATGTCACAGAAGTCCTTTAACATTAAGGCAGATGCAGCCTCAGCAATTAGAATAAGGAGAGAGCTAGAGATTCTGCACTTGGGAAGAATGTTGAGGGGTAATCTTAATTAGAATACGGCCAGTGACCCATATGTCTGTCCCAGGAATACACAGTGATCTGGCAGAAAGAAATGCAGATGCCAACAAAAGGTCAAATGCAAGGATGACGCTTCTGAGAGGTGAGGCTAAAAAATAACTTTGGCTGATATTCTTGTCTTGACAAGGGTGCTATAGAAGGAGGAACTAAACAATTTGTGCTATGTTTATGTCTTAATTTGCAATGCTGCTGTTGTGAAACTTCATTTTCCTCTCCATATCTTAGGAGTACATATTCCCTAGGATATCTATTCTATGTATTACTAAGGTAGTCAGTAACTCACTATTAAATTTAAAGAGATGTTCCTTTTTCTGTAAGTCACCTGTAAATGAATTGATGAAAATTTTACAGTATGTATCTTATTAGCTCAATATCAGGATGAGAGCTGACAGTTATCTCTTTCTGAGTGTATAATTTTAGGTATCCACTTCCCTACTTTAATTTTTACTTAGTGGAGAGTTAGTATGTCACTTCAGCTACAATAAGTTGTAGAAGATCTGATAGAATTCGAGTTCTTGCAGCTTTCTCTTTGAAGGTAAAACTAGTGGATTATAAATTATACTATGTGGGGTTTTTTCAGTAAAATGAAAGATTATGGAGAAAAAGGAAGGTGTTAAAAAAAATCAAAACAATCCAATACATGAATGTTTCTTTAGCAATGTATACTGTTCTGTTCAGCTAAACTTGTATCTTGACCAAGATGTGGCCACCTCTGCCTCTGTTTTCAGAGATCTCTCCTATTTCATCCTGCCAGTTGTTTGTCTGTGTTTGTGTGCTTTTCATATTCTTTGAAGAAGTTATTTTTGGGTTGACTGGACAGAAGGCAAAATCATCTAAGCTAATAATTCTGGTACTGTTCCTTAACGTCTCTGAAATATGTGGTAAGAAGAGCCTTCTACCATTTTATTCTTTCCTGTCTTTTTCACAAAACAGTTTTCTTTTGCATTAACATCCACAGTTCATACAATTCTCAATAGTTAGAAAAATAACATCAGTTTTATAAATCCCTGAAAAAACACTTTAAAGTCTTTATCCTCCTGTAATAGCCCTGAGACATGTAAACATAGGTCCATTGAAATCCCTCGACCTGCCTGCTTGGGCTCTTTAATTAGGCACACAATAATCAACCATGCTTACATGGCCTGATATTCATGTCTTCAGTAGATGAGCAATAGTTACTTGGAAAATGGAAAATACATGTGGAGTAAAGAGCAGTGGTTTGTGGTCAAAATAAAGAATTCTCATGGCAAAACAAATTTGCCATCATTTAATCTTTCTGGAAAAGTTATATTTAATTAGCTAATTACATTTTTAGAAAGCAGATAACCAGGTGATTCATTGAGATGCAGGTGCATCTCAGTAGTCTGTTGATTTCTTGCTTAATCAGCATGGAGCAAAACTAGTCTGTAGCCCTAGTACTCTGAATTAGGGAAAGTTATTCTGTCTCTGAAGAAAATAGGTGATAAAATAAAAGTTGCGGTACTAGTGAGGATGAGAAGGTTCATTTTCATATTATTAAATAGTCCAAAGAAGATGGATGAGATCTCAACTTTTAACAAAATAAGGAAGAAAAACTCCAGTCTAGCATCCAACAAAGTAAGAAATAGAGTTGAGGTCCTGCAGCTGTTAAAGTATACTTT
This sequence comes from Pyrocephalus nanus, assembly GCA_038380795.1. NCBI lineage: Eukaryota > Metazoa > Chordata > Aves > Passeriformes > Tyrannidae > Pyrocephalus > Pyrocephalus nanus. Next base: position 22,765,789 of record CM076266.1, on the reverse strand, counting down.
TTCAGCCTGTATCTTACCCTGTTTTCTGTTCCTAATTTCTTTGTGAGCTTAACTCTTTTCCCTTTCCTGTGTGTACATTAAAACTGAGAATATTATCTAATTTTTTCCTTTTGCAGTTAATTTTCTTGAGAATGGTTAATATTGATATCCAAACCAGGAAAAGGTCAGACATCTGGGATTCTCAAAAGTGTGTTAATGTTTTCTGTTATTCAGAATTTGGAAGCAGTGCTCTGAAATACTAAATTAACCTGCTTTTTACTGAGTGGGCTCTTCAGTTTCTTGGATTAAGGCTGATAGAACATTTTCACAATGGTGGTCCTAACATGTTTGCTTTTGTCCTGTCTCCTACTTCTCAGAAACTAGGAATGCAAAAGCAGATGCTCTAGGCAGCTTCATGGTAGAGGATGGCACAAGAAACTTGAGATATATTTGATCAATGAAAGGAATTATTCCTAAGTGTGCTACCTGCTTAATTTGTATTTGATTAATATGTCTTCATTGACATTATCGTTAATTGGTTTTATATTAATTTCTCTTGACACACCATCCTGTGTTCTGACACTACTCTGTTTCAGTATGTTAGAAGTGTCCTTCTGTGAAAAAAACCGAAGATACTATGTAAAACTCCAGGAAAAGATCAGATTCCCTGAGCTGTGACCGTGTTTGAAAAAGGTTCTCCCTATGGGTAGCTAACAATAACATAAACCAAGCTTCAGGCTCTTATCAGTCTGTTCCAGGGTGTTTACTTCATTTGAAATCATTGAGAATATATTGCAGTGAAGGTGCCTGTCATATCTCTCCTGGCTTATCAAAGGTTAGTCATGCAAAAGGCCGTTTTTAGTCAGAGTTATGAAAAGGTTTTTGTGAAGGGGTTAATGCATTTCTTTCTTCTGGTTTGATCTCAACTGGGACCTTGGCCTAATGTTTCCTTAGCTCGTGAATGTTAGCCTTTCTTTTGAATAAATCTGAGACATATGGAAAATCATTTCAACTACATGCCTCTTTTGGGAAAAGGTCTAAATGTCAAGCAGGAGCGTTGAAAGCCTTTAAAATTGGATCATGTTTTGCAAACAAACACATTTATGAGCACAGCAATGTTTCGTTTCCAAAAGTGCCTACAGCCTACATAGATAAAATGAGTGCATCTTTCACAGCCTGTGCTAGATGTGTTCAGCTACCAGAAACCTGTGAATTGCTTCTTGGATCTCAGATATACTTCAAAAAAACCCCATGACATTTTGCACCACAATTTGCACTTATGTCAGCTGCACAATTTGACATAGGCATTTCGGTGCTATTGACCCACTGTTCATTGTTTACCGTGCACTAAAACTAGGAATACATGGAGACACCTCAGAGAACTGATGGTTCATCTCATGTAACAGAAAGGCTTAAAATTGCAACCTACTGGCATGCAGCAAAATATTTCTATGTTATAAAGAGCATGTTTTTTTGTCACCGTCCTGCCTTTGATAAACTTCCACAAATTCTGGGAAGGATCATATGGAAACCCAATGCCCTGTTCCTTTCAGCAAGTAATAGGAAAAAAAAGAAATTGCTTTCATTTTAGACTTCTCTTAAGTTCCAGTTTCAGTATGATTTTGTTCAGTACATTACTAGGTATGCAGATGTTAAAGTGGTAGTAGGTGGTTGAATTAGCCAGGACATGCATCACAGCAGTAGGAATTCTACCACCAGCTTGGCATAGCTGTGATTAATCCTGCAGGAATAAAACCGTCTGGTAAAATTATTGCCCAACTTTACCTACTTTTTTTTCTCTGTAAGTGAAATTCCTGTGTTTCTAATTATTTTTTGTAGTGATACTTTTAATCTGCTTTAAAATTGTGTTAAGCAATTGAACATGAAGGGAATTTTTTCAATAACTTTGGGAGTGATGTAGGAACTATGAAGAAAGCACTAAGCTCTCAGAATATGTTACTCTGCTCTTATAATTGAAACAGGTTTTTGGTTTTTGTTTGCTCCTTGCTTTTCTGGATAAGATGCCTCTTAGGCTATGGTTGTCCTGTCAAATTAGACCAATCAAATATGTTTACAATTGCATTTCAGGAACCTGTACTGCCCTCCCATGTACATCTACCTTACTGATCCTTTTGGTGTGTTTTTAAAAGCTTTTCCTCTAGATCTGTCTCTCTTTTGTATATTTTGGAACTCCATAAGCAGTTTTCAGTCTTCAATGGAAGGAAGCTTGTAGACAATATCTTTTTATATATTGAAAGTGGTTTTGTATCATCTGAAGTGAGTAGAAATTCTGCTGATTTACCTCAACATTTCTTCATGTACAGATTTACTACTAAAGATAAGGTCCCAAATGAATGTTTGTTTTTGCTGAAGGCAATAACCTTATATCAGGAATAAATTCAATTAGCATCTGGAAGGTGACATGACAAATAGTCAATCTATGGTAGTTTTCTTCAAGAGCTAAATTAAGAAATTAGTTACAGATACTTGTGCATACATGAAGTTTAGCTTCATTACTCTGCATTTGCATCAAGTAAATACATTTACAGATTCTTCTTCCCTGAGCACACTTTCTACTTTCTTATAATCTACTCTTTCAGTAGTCATGACTACTGAAAAAAACTTTCCACCTTTCTGTGAAAGCATTTTGACATTTTTACTTCAATACCTAACAGGACATTTACAATAGGTCTGCTTTGCTGAGTTTTTGTTACTAAGCAAAGGAACCAAAATTTGGAGTACAGCTGGTAAAAGAAGAAACATGCCAACCTGCCTCTAATCAGGTGTCTCACAGACATGATACAGGTACACTGCTTTTTTTAAAAGAAAAGGTATACTACCACTGCTAAAAATACAGGGGCTAAAATTACATATTTTTCAATGGTATCAAGTTACTAATTTTTATTACTCATTCAGTGGCTGAAGAGAGTAATAGTTAAAAATCTAGTGCTTTAAAGGGCAAGTACTCTGATGTCAGAGCAGATGGAAAAATTATAATAACAGCTCTGATCTGGTTGCTTTGTTACTTTGAATGTCTCTTAGTAATCATGCCTTTAGAAGGTTAAATTGCTAAGCATCTTTCGCATATTCAGCCACTTGAAGTATTTGCACTAAACCCCAAATAATTTTTACCTAGCTCATTTTCAATAAAACCTTTCATTAAGAGAACAGCACTCAGTTTAATTTCAAGGCTTCTGGATTTCCTTAAGGCAGATCCTTTTCACTGGAGAGTTATTGTTAGTATATAGTTTTTCAAGGATTTTCCTGGGGAGGATGAGATGAAGCTCAACCATCTCTGAATTTCTCTCTGAGACAGTAGTTTCCTTTAAGAAATCCTGTATGTGGACATAGGCAAACAGGAGCCTAAATAAAGGTATTCGTACAGTGCAGTGTAAATTAACTTGTTGAATTTTACATATAAGCATCTTGCCCCTTATAAACCTAGATAGGCCTAAAAGGTAATTTTTAGGAACTGAAAGCAATGAGAAACCAAGTGGAAATTGCATTTTGCAAAACTTTGAAGAGGAAAATCATTTTGTTAATGCATTTACTAGCTTTTCATGATACCAGATGCAGTCCTGTGTAAAGTTTGGTGAATTGCACTGTCTTAGTTTCATTTTAGTCTATCACCTTTATTTGCCATGTGTATCATCTTCTCTAACATCACAAGGTGTTAAATGATATTGCTCGTACCTGGGAGTGACAATATATACATCTAGGAATCAAAATGCTCAAAACATTTAGCACAGCATATGCTGCCTGTGGAAGTTTTCTATGCAAAAATACCAATTTTAGCTCTGAATAGAGCAGCAAATGAAAAATTCACAGCTGGCAGTCTTCATCTCTGCCGATCCCAGGTGGCAGGCTAAACAAGCAGGGGGAAAAAAAAAGAGCCTTCTGTTCTCTTTTCTCTTACCTCTCTCCCCTACCCCAACCATTCCATGTAAGAGTTTTAATAGTCACACTACAAGATGCAGAACTAGAATGCCAGCACAGTTTCTTAGATATTCAAGATATCTAGTGATATTGGTGAGTTAGCCAGGATGTCCATTAATTCTTACTGTACTTCTATGTGATCCAAGAACACCAAAATATTCTCAGCTTTGTAGATGTTAGAAGGCTGATGTGTAGAAGATGAGGTGGCCTAGCTGAAGGCTTTACAGACCGAATGAACAGATATTTTTCATTTGCTGGCCATGCAGCAAAATCTTCATCATGATACTTTGTGTCTGTGCTTCTGACTTTCCCAGTGATGCTGGTTGTGCTTTATTGATTTTTTAATTTTCTGGGGACAAGGTGATCTTTAATAGAATGTGCAAGTGTTAGTCTGAGTTCTAGATATATTCTGTAAGCTATTTTTATTCTTCCGATAATTTACTTTTAACAAGCACTAATTTATTACTATTAATAATAGGAATAGTATTTACTGTTTAACAGGGTGGTCCCCACCTCTGGTGTGTTCTGATGGACACAGCAGCTGGCATAGTGCATGCCATTCTGTGTGTCAGAGATGCTGTCAGCATTGCTTACAAGGCAAAAAAAGTACTAATGTATCTGCCTTGTGCAGGTAGCAGGAGCGACATGGAATATGTGGAATGGTAGGAATTGCTATGGTGGAAGGAGATTACTAGTGAAGTCTCAACAGAATTCTGTACTGAGAATTTTTAAATGTTTGCTAGAAAGAAATAAATTGAAAACTTGAGTGAATAATAAGATGTCATAGTTCTGACTTCATCAAGGAATTTTTCTTCCCCTTCCCCCCCCCCCCTCCACCCCCCCCCCCCCCCCCCCGTGTGTGTGTGTGCGCTCAGTAAGCCCATCAGGTGAAAACAAAAGAACTTGCCAGATCGCTAATGGCCGAACATTAGTTTCCTAGCAACGAAGGGGGAGGAGTTGGGGGGGGGGGCTAGTGTGTGTGGCTGGAAAGAGGTGGGGGGGAGGAAGTCGGCTCCCTCGCTGCGGAGGATCAGAGGCTGCTGTGAGCGGCAGACTCGCTGGTTCTTTTGGGTTTTTTTTGTTGTTTTTCCTGTCAGAGGGGAGTTGTTTTTTTTTTTTTTTTTTTGGCTGTTGCTGTGCTTTCCCAGCTGTCCCTGCTCACCAAGGCCCCCCCCGGAGTTCGTGAGTTTTTCTTCCATTGGGAGAACTTTCTGTGTTATCGGTGTTGTTTTTTTTCGCTTCCCCCTTCCCCTTTTCCCCCCCCCCCCTTCTTGGGAAGGGAAGGGGAATCAAGTTTTTTGTTGTTTTTCTCCGATATACCCTGGGGGGTGTTGTGTTTTTTTTTTTTCCCCTTTCTTTTTTCTTCCTTTTTTCCCCCATCCCATGTGGCAGTGACCAGGGATCCCACAGCGCTGCCTGGTGACAGGCACTGGACATTACAAGCTCTGCTCCTGTAGTGATCCAACAGCGCCACCTGGTGACTACCATAGGACACTACAGGTTCTGCACTTCCAACGACCCAACAGCGCCACCTGGTGAATGGTACAGGACATTACAAGTTTTACATCTCCAGTGACCCGACGGCGCCCCCTGCTGACTGTGGTTGGAACTGCACCAAAGGGTGCTAAAAATTGAACTATTTAAATTTTCCTTTTGCCGGTTTATTGGTTTTGTTCTTGAAGGGGATTATTGGTGGGTATAGGAGTATTGCTTGGTTGTTTACTTGGGGTTTTTTTTGTGTTCTTGTTAATACAAACATACCTTTTAATAAAGGGCTGTTATTTTTGTTTTCCCTTTTCCATAATTTGGTTTTTTCCCCCCTTCAATCAAAGCCTCTTGGTTTTGAATTAATAATTGCTTAAAAAAGAAGTTTGGGTCTTTTCCTCCTAATCCATCCTCAGCAGAAGACCCTTGTCCCATTTAAACTGGGACATAAGACCATGAAGTTTGCTTTCAGTACTTTCACATTCTAGGCAGTGAAGTCATGCAAAAACTAACAAAAAAGAATTTCATTTCATCATTAAAGATTGATGAAATAGTAAAGTGTTGAGGTTTTTCAGCTTGGAGAAGAGAAGGTTGTGGGGAGACATTTTAACAGCCTTCCAGTACCAGTGAGCCAGAATTGTTGATAAATGAGAACAGGCTGGAGAGCCCTTCCCCCAGCTCCCTCATCACCCTAGGATGGATCTCATCTGGTCCCATAGATTTGTGAGGATCCAAGTGGCTCAGCAGGTCGTTAACTGTTTCCTCCTGGCTCACAGGGGGGCTCTTCAGCTTCCTGACCCTGTCTACAGCTCCAGAGGCCAGTTGTCCTGAGGGCCACCTGTCCTACTGGTGAATACTGAGGCAAAGAAGGTGTTAACTACCTCCAGGCCTTTTCCTCATCTTTGGTGACTGTGTTCCCTGGCCATGTCCAACAAAGAATGGAGGTTTTCCTTGCCCCTCCTTTTGCTATTGATGTATTTGTAGAAGCACTTCTTGTTATCCCTAGCAGAAGTGGCTATAGTGAGTTCAAATTGTGCCTTTGTATCTCTAATTTTCCTTCTACATGTCCTAATTATATTCCTAAGCTCCTCTTGAGTAGCCAGCCCTTTTTCCCCTAATTTCCTTCAAAATCTCCCTGTTCAGCCAGGCTGGCTATCTTCCCCACCGGTTCACCTTTCAGCACACTGGGAGAGCCTGCTCCTGTGTGTTCAAGACTTGCTGCTTGAAGCATGTCAATCCCTCCTGGACCCCTTTGTTTTCAAGGGCTGTTTCCCAAGGTACCCTCTGAACCAGTCTTTTGAGTAGGCCAGAATTTGCCCTCCGGAAGTCCAGGGTATAAGTTTTATTGATGGCCCTCTTTGCATCTCTGAGTATTGAAAAATCTATATTTTACTCTGAAACATTAGCAGAGCAAAAAATGCATATTTTCAGTGTTTTAAAAGGAAGGTCATATTTTCTATCAATAAATTAATTGAGTTTAATAAGATTTTAAACATGCTTTCAGGGTTTTTTTGCAAGATTACAGTGGAAAATTATTTCCTTCTTCTAGAGAGAGAATCTAATATATGAGCACTGTCATGATTCATTTCTGTTACATCAAAAACTCCAGTTTAAAGAGTTTCATATGACTGAGAAGAAAGTCTGACAAAAGAAAAATAAACATGTCCTCATTGTTTACATTTTCTGGGAATAGCTAATATTGCCACTATTGTCAACAGATTTAAGGTTGTCAAGTATTTCATAACCTAAATTGCATGTGATAGACTCTACTTGAACCATATGAATGAAGTTTAAAAGTCCTCATCATACCATCTGACGTATAGCAGTTACCCAAGTGAGAAAGTCCCAAATAAGTAGGAGATGAGGCCAAATGACTCAAAGTTCTAAAAATATGTTTGTGTCTAAATAAGAAGCATGTCAAACACTGTGAGTTTTGTATACTTATGGAAATACAGAAGGTAGACAGAACGCACCATTCCGAGGGAACAGCTGTTGTAAAAGTCATGCTATATAAAGACAGGGACTGTAGTCCTGGTATTCCTCCAGAACTTTTTTTTTTTTCCAGGTAAAATCAAATAAAAATATGTAAACATGATCCAGGTATCACAGTTTTTGTTTTCTGCTTCATCAATGTGTGATCCTATAGAGCCTTGTTTCTGTTTTCCCGATTGGCCATGGATGTTCAGTATGGTGTGGCACAATGGCTATGTACTGTTTCGGAGTCTGTCAGGTACTTGAGCTTTTCTCTTCATTTGTGAAGGCTACAGCCTCCAGGAATAAAATAATTAGATTGGACCGAACAAGGACACTCCAGAATTTCTGTAGTCTCTGATACTCAACTAGTATTTTATTGCCTATCTCCCTGCATACTTCTCCTAAGTGAGTGGCCTTTATCCTTCAACAGGCTTTGGGGATTACAGGCAACAGTTTGAGAGTTAAGTGTAACTTTAATATTTATGCAGCTACTTTTTTTACCCACACTATGATTTCCACAGGATACCTATACATTGTCTGAAGAAACACAAGCTATTTTCCTTTGATCCTGCCATGTCACCTTTAGCTTCACATCCCTTCTTTAGGACAAAAGTACTACGGAGGAATCATAGCAAAAGAGTGAGAAAGCTGTTTTCACACTATCTGGCAAGGTATTAGCCATCAGCTACATGGGTTTTGGATTGGTACACATATTTGCCCAGCTTTTATGCTGTGTAAGGTTCTTGCTTCCATTTTAGCATAGCAGCAGGTGAGCTACCCTAGAATTAGTCAGGCTGGGGTACTGACAGTAACCTACCTGTGTCAGCACTGAGGCCAGTGTGGTCCAAGCATTTTCTTGTTTATGTAAGAGAAAAAGGTGTGGAGGGGAGCTTACTTCTAAAGGCACCTGACTTCTATGTTGGCTGATACTTTTCCAGGAGACAGACTTTTTTACAGCAGTAATTGCAGCGCAGATTATCTTTGTGTCTCTGAATATGCTTCAGTGACTCCAGAGGAAGGCCGTCTCTTTGAGCCTCCTCTCTAGATTTGATGGCTTCTCGCACAAAGAAGCACTTTAAAATGTCCTTGAAGGATTTCTGGGGAAGGATGTCTGTCAGGCCTGTTTACCCACCTTAGACTCAGACAAGCTCAACACAAGGACAATTACGACCATTCTTTTGGAACCCTCTAACATGGAGCAGATATGAATTTAATTCTTTGCAGTGTCCATGCTTTTAAAGTCCTGCATTTGTCACACTACTGGAGATGGCTATTGGCTTTAGGTACCAGATGCACAATATTCTTCTGTAAAAAAATTCTAGTACTGCTGTGCTCTGACTGATGTCCCCCTCTGCTCATAGAATCATAAATAAGCAAATGCCATGCATATTCTCAAGTCAGCTTCCCAGTTTTGCTGTGTAGGAAAGCCAGTAGATGCAGGCTGGACAGAGACACTTTGATGTGTACACAACACTTTTATGCTCTTAAAACTGTTTCTTAGGGCATATTTTGAGGCAAAATAAAACCCAGCTTTAAAATAAGTCTAAGTGAGTGGAAAATATATGCAAATGTGTACTTCTTAATGAAGGAAAGCTTAGTAATGAAGAATGAGCAAATTATTATATGCTGTATGTAGTAATTGGTTTCCTCATATTGCAAAATTATGCCTTACATTTTATCTTGGAGAAATCACACTTTTCTCCATTTTCTTTTAAATACAAAAATGGGGTACAAAAATATCATTAAATCATATGAGGTAGTTTCCTGATAAAAAATTGAATCACTTGTGGATTTGTAAGTATTTGTAGTTACCTCCAAAATAATTTGGGTCACAGTTAATGTAGTTCCCTGTGCAGATCTCTATCCACAGGAATACAAAATAACAAACTGAGAAAATTATCTCCATTAGTATCTTTTGGAGATGTGTTTCACACTTTCCAAAGTGAATCTATTGATTTCTCTCTCTGAATAGCAGCCTTGATGGGGGAAATTAAGACTTTTATTCTCCCGAGACAGAAAGCCAGAAATGCACTAACACACATTTCAAAATATCCATTTATAACAGATAAAAGTCTGGCTAAATTCTGTGTAGTAAAGTGTTCAGATGTTACCACACAAGGTGGATAGTTAGGATTAGCTGAGTATTTTTCTTTTTTTTTTTTTTTTTTTTTAATACTTATTCAATAACCACTTATTGAATAATTTTAAAATAAAATAAACCCCTCAATTAATGGTGACAAAAGAAAGTAAATATGTAACTAAGTATATGAATCCTTAGACATCTATGTTTCTTGTTTCCTTATGGATTTCTAGTTACTGTGTGTTGCTCTAGCCAGCCTTCTGACTGTTAAGACTTGTTCATCTTAACCTATCCCATCACACTGCCCACTGATAAATGAAGGCTCATAATGTCGAGAATCAGTGCATAACTCTATTTTTTTTTTCAACTGCCTGTTTAAATTACTTTCCATTGCAAAGTTTAAATCAGCTATGTGGTCTTACCCCAGCTGTGATACCATGGGTCTCTGGATATAAGGACTCATTAGTTATATCCCTGCATGTGGGATCTGGGTTTCTTGGCAATGATTTTTTTTTTCTTTTTAATCCAGAAAGCTGTTTGAAAATGAATGGTTAAAAGGAGCCTAGTAGTTTGTGTTGTAATTATTTTTTATATTTCTGGTTAAGTGCCCTGTCAGAGGCATTTTAAAAATTAACCTTGAACATAACCAGAGCAAAGAGGCCCTATTCTTTTCTGCTTTTCTCAGCAAAAGCATTCACTTCCTTTGCATCCACTTCTTTTCTTCTCCCTTCTCTTACCAGAAAGGATCTTTATTCTGTCCTTTTATGTGACTTCTGTAATTCTAGGTGAAGAACAAGACTTCAATATCTCTCTGACAGATAAAAGCGTCAGGATCACTTGTATTTATTTTGATTTTAGAGAAGGATAACATTCTTGGCTAACTCTCATGAAGCAGTACAGTTTTCTTTGGAATTTAATAGTTTGTTTTGAATGCACAGTAGCCTGTTCTTTCAATTGTTTCAGTTATTTCCATTGGCTTGTAGCACATTCCTATAAGTGAGCATTATGACAGAGTTCAAGGACAAACTATACACAGTATTTTGTATTGAAACGTGAGCCAGCATTTCTAAACCTATAAATGTTATTAAATACATTTGTTAAACTGGCGTCTCTGCAAAGGCCTTAATTGGAAAAGATGCCATCACAGCAATTGTGCTTTTCTGTAATTCATTGAGTAACCAAGTTCTGAACAGTATAAAAGTCAGGAACTACTTGCACAATACCAACAAGTCTGAGTGAAGAAGTACATGCTGCCACTTGAGGAATAAGGAAATCTAATACTCAAGTTGAGAGAACGACATGTTTTATTTAAATGTATTTTAAAAGCTGAATTCCATGAAAAGCTCACTCAGTGGGAATTCTAGAGGGTTTTTTAGCTCTAAAGTTATGGAATTTTTCACTGGTTTTTTTGTTTAAATTCAATGGTCAGTATAAATTCATGATTTTTGTTTGTTTCCCTTGTATTTTTTTAGCAAACAGAAAATATGAATAAATTAACTGTCTTCAAAGCAGTTATTTAGCATTCTAATTATGTGCAGAAATGCAATTGGAAATCTTGTTGTGTGTAAAACTAAAAATAAAAGAATAATGTTTAATTTGTATTGATAAAATCTATAAAAGGATCATATAACTGATTGAATAACAGTCTTCAATCCTTAACCAATCAGTTTGGCTTCAATTAATGTGTAAAAATAAAAAAGGAAACATAAGAAGACCAAGAGTTCAATTAGGATAATATAGTTATGTGCCTGCATTGTAGTAGATCGGTAATTCTAGTTCAGTATTTTTCTAATATGGTGTAGAGCAAAATCCTTATCTGGAGGTAATCTGGAATCTTCCTTTTCTGGGTTATTTCTTTTAAGTTCTGAAGGCTACAGTAAGTTATCCTGATCTTCACTTGAAGGTAAACCTCTGATCTGCAAACAATTTAGTATATGTCACTTTAAGTAAGGAGAATTCTGCAGCCAAATTGGCTCTAGAATTGTGTCCAACCTTTGTTTATGTAACTTTGACACTTAGATCATCTTTAATCAATTAGAAAGTAAAATTTTTAGGTTAAATTATATGAGCTGAAGAGTTTTCAGTCAAACCTTTTTTGACATAAATTCACCTTATGTAGTTTTATATACAAGAAATTTAAGAAAACTGCTTGAGGGTTTTATGTCCCTTTTCAGCAGGGCTTAAGGGCAACCAGTTCACTACACTGGACTACTGAATCACCTTAATATTTTTAAAATTTTGCAAAAGTATCTTTTCGATATTTTTAATTCAGATAAAATCCATTCGTTATAAGAGATAAACACCATCATGATATATAATTGTATGAGTATTGAATTAGCTGCTCCAGCACCTTCTGAGGGATTAAGTTGAGGTTGACCAGCCTGTCATTCTTTAGTTCCTCCTTCTTGCCCTTGGGCAGGTATGGGAGGGCCAGCCATGTCCTGGGAGGCATCAGGAAAAGCATCACCAGCCAGTCAAGGGAGATGATTGTCCCGCTCTGCTCTGCACTGTTACAGCCTCACCTTGAACACTGTGTGTGGTTTTGGGCACCCCAATATAGGAAAGATATTAAGCTGTTAGAGAGTGTCCAAAGGAGGGCAAGGAAGATGGTGAAGAGCCTTGAGGGGAAGCCACATGAGGAGGTGGCTGGGGGCGCTTGTTCTGTTCAGCCTGGAGGAGACTGAGGGGAGACCTCATTGCAGTCTACAGCTTCCTCATGAGACAAAGAGGAGGGCAGGCACTGATCTCTTTCTTTGTGGTGACTAGTAACACAACCCAAGGGAATGGCCTGAAGTTGTGTCAGGAGAGGTTTAGGCTGGATATTAGAGGAAGGTTCTTCACCCAGAGGATTTTTGGGTACTGAAACAGGCTGCCAAGGAAGTAGTCACAGCACCAAGCCTGACAGAGTTCAAGAAGTGTTCACAGGATACTCTCAGGCACAGGGGATCTTGGGGATGGTCCTGTGAAGGGCCAAGAGTTGGACTCGATGATCCTTATGGGTCCCTTCCAACTCTGTGATTTGATGTTTTTATTCTCAAGAACCTCTCCTGCTCTCTGTGACTTTTTAAATATAACTGGGGACAGGTCTAAGATAACTGACCAAGCCTCCTTGCTCTCCGGACATGTACTTCTTAAAGACTCCGTATGTCCAGTGTAGCATTCCAGTTGTATAAGGTATCCCACCACAGTTCTGTGATCCCAGTGAGATTGTAGCCCTGCAATTAGGTATTCACCTCAAATTCCTCATGTTTATTCCCCGCCTACAGGATTGTACAGGCAATTCAAACGGACACCCAGTCGTGCTGATTTTCCAGAAAAAGTTTGAGAGCTCTAGGCATATCAGCCTAAATACCTCATGATTTTTCTGTCAACTGAAAGGCCATGGATTATGGCTTTTTAAATTATCATTATCATTAAAGTTATCGATGGTAAGATTCTGGAAGTTTAAATAAATGCTTGGCAATCCCAAAGCTTATCTGGATTCATTAAACTACTTTAAATCTGGTCAAAATCTAACCCAGAAGGGGAGTTCATGCGTGATTTCTCAGAGTTTCAAAAATGTTGTTCTGTCTGCTTCTAACCAATACCAGAGGCTTTACATGAGTTTGAAGTAAAACCATTAAATACATTTCTGTTAGCGAAATATTGATCTTGGGCGTGCTTTAGAGGGAACTGGACATGGACAGAGTTTATAATGAAATCCACAGAGACAGCCTTGTGGTTTTGAATTTTGCTGGAAATGTTAACACAGTGCTAGTTGGAGTACCTGTGAAGAGAATAGATTGTTTGTTTGTTTGTTGTTAGCTTAGTAATGAACTGTAGTGCCAAGACCAAGTAAAATAGCAAAAAAAATTGTAACAGTTTTGAACTACTTGCTAATGGTGGGTATCTTTTAGCTGATTAAAGCATTTGTAATAGGAAAATGTTTCCTGATAAAATAATGACAGTGGACTACAAAATAGTGGGATTTTGAGGATTTTGTAACATAATTCTGCTGGTTATTAATATCTAATTCTATATCTGCTTTAGTTTGATCAAATAACAATCATTTGCAAAGGAGTCAGTTGGAGTCTTTGGTCCAGTATTACAAATTCTTCCCCATTTGCAGCAGCTAAAAACAACAGCAAATGCACAGAATGCATTGTGCACCCAACTCACTGGGAGAGTAATGCTTTCAGTTAGATTCCTTGGCCTGTAAATAAAACTCTTCCAAAATGACAGAGGGATTTTCTGTATGAGAATATAATGTAAATGCGTCCATATGTTCTTTCAGATTGAAACCCAAGGTTTGGTGACTTCATGTTTAGCATATGTGAGAAAATAAAAGAGGCAGAAAGACTATATTGAAGTAGGATTTTGATCCCTCTCTAGGGAATTAAGAGTAAATGAACATCCTACTTTGGTAATAGGATGTTGTTGTCAAACTCCTTGTAATACAATAATGCAAACAGTAACAATGAGTGCTGTTATGTATTTCTTAACCAAGGCAGTTTAACTTCAACTACAGAAAACTGGAGTTTGCTTCAAATCTGTTGTATGATTGTTCCACTAGCAACAAATTTGGTCTTGGTGTGTATACATGTGATTAAGTACCCAGAACACAATGAACCTAAATCAAAATATATGGGTTGAATATAAAAATAGGTGAATGTGGTCAGACAGAGAAGGTGATAAGTGGTTGAAGTATATTTTCCAGTTTTTCAACTTCATCCTTGATGCAGTCACAATGTCATTATTCATTTAAAGTTTGGGTTTCAATGGTATACTTCTTCAACAAAGACAAAGGAGTAGGCAACATTTTCCTGTCTCTCTGTCATCATTACTGTCACAAAAGTAATTTGGAGTTTGGGCCTAAGAATTTTATGAGAAGGAACATATTCTGAGGCTTCACTCACAGAAGTTGCACCTAGTTGCTATTTCCTAGTGAAATTGGAGATTGAATGAGCAATAAGTCCCTATTCATAATAACTGACAGTAGCAGAATCAAGCAACTCACATCTGCAGGTTTCCCAAAAGAGCAAAGATAAAAGCTGAGTATTCTTGAAAAATAATAAATAAGGAAATGTAGACTTTTAAATGAGAACCATTTCAGTAAGCAGTGTTCCTCAGAGGAGACAGAAATAATAGCATAATAATGCTCTTTTTTTAGAATTTCTTAGTAATTTACAATAAATTCTAATATTCAGTATTTCTTCTACTGCCAAATGTTAGGCTCCAGGTTTCACTTTACTGTTTGTCGTTGCTTAGTGATCCATTCCATCCCTAGACTATGCTAGATTATATCAGCTGAATCTGCATCTTCTGAGGCATTCCCAATTCAGAACTTGTATTATGAACTTGTATTATCAAGCTTAAAATCGGAGAATAATTTGGTTAGAAGGGGCCTTTGGAGGTCATGTGACCCAGTCCTCCCTGCTCACAGCAGAGCCAAATTCAAGTTAAATCATTTGTGGGATTACTGGTTTATTTATACAGTGTGATGGGTCTAAAGCCATTGTAGGCCTTGGTTTTAAACAGGAAATACTGCTACTGCATTTTTCCCTGCTTATCTTATTTTGTGGCTTATTCCTGCACTGATGCTGCTGAATGAATACTGTAATGATAGTGAAATGCAAATTGTGATGCCCAAGTGGTCTGGCTGCACTCTCCTTAGAGCATTCTAAAATCAACCCACACTGTATCTCCAGAAAGGCACTGTTGATACTAAACTGCTGTCAAGCTGTTTCTTAGGTCCTTAGAGTCAGTAAAACCTTTGCTTAATAAAGGACTTTCAAGCTTTGGCTTCTCTGCAAATCTTTGTTGGCAGGACAGTTTAAAGACTTCACTGAAAACTGCATATTCACAGTAACATCTCTAGATTTTGCATTTCATTTACTTGAATGCAAAATAATTCTACATAATGAGTGGCTTAGTTTGGTCATTGCAAGAGCAATTCCCTCCTCTGTTTCTAAAGCATGGAGCATTCCCCTGCAGATTTTCAATTTTCAAAGTAATAGAACTTGTGAAAAAAACATTATAGATTCAATTAAATAGTATTCAGAAAAATCTCCCTATTGTATTTAAGAATAATGACAGAGAAGCATATGTTTATAAAAGATAAGTTGGTGGCTCAAACTCCTGCATAACTAGTCATTTGAAGCAGTGGGTCCAGCCTCTTGAATAATTTTTAGTTTTCTTTCCTTTCCACTGCTTCCTTATGCTATCAAGGTCAGAACTGCCACTAGTAACAATTCCTGCAATTTTTCCTCCTTTGGAACTTTGTCTAAATACATTTAAAAGAATTGTCTACATTTCAAGGTCATAGAAAGCACCATGATCGTGAAGTTTAGGAGTTTTGAGTGATGTGTTGCTACTGAGCTATGTCAATGAGTCTGAAAATTATTTTCATTCTCAGGCTCACTCAGCAGATTACCTGCATTAGTAAACTCCCTTCCAAAATCAAAGGCTTGTGAAGAAGTATATTTAAGGTAATTATTAAACCTGGATGCTTCTTATAGTTATGAATTAGTAACTGTGAATGGTGGACTTGGTTTATGTTTTGCTTGTTGTCACTTTAAAGAACCTTTTGTAAGCCATTATAATGGCAGAACAAAATGTAGGCCAGTCAATATTTGAGATGTCCAACCTGAAAAAAGGACTACCTTCAGGTACCTCCTAATGTGTGATTAGGCATCAACACGAGCATTTTATATACAAATTATGCTGGAAATGAAAATTCAAGCCACACTAATTTTGGTCCCACTGAAGTAGTATAAACATCAAAGTCTTTTTGCTTTGCTTACTGAAAGCAAATTTGAACACATACTGTACCAAATATAACATGCATATCTTGTATAAAATATGTAGATTTAAAAGGCAATGATCCCACAGTTAAACAGAAAGTGAAATATGAAATTTTCTCAATATTCTTATGGTAATTGAACTAAGTGTTCATTCTCACCTAACTTTGAAATAAATTTGCAGTAATATCTAAATGTTTCTGTATTTGTAGGGAATAGAAAGCGATTTGCAGGAGGATCTTGAGTTAAAGATTTTTCATTTAATGACAATAGACGCTAATGGAACTTATATCAAAGGGTAGTATGGGAAAATAGTAGTAATGTAGTTATAACTTAAGTGTCAATTGTTGACAGTTAATTTCTGTTTGTAATGACCTTAATTTTTTAAATTTTAAAATTAAATCCAGTTTTTTCTAGATTGATATCCTTGACCATGTCAGTTTTGTTAACTTGAAATCTTCAGCCACTGTTTGGGTCTCCCTGCTGGTTTCAGTTCAGAAAGGTAGTTGTGATGCTCAGCACTGATGCACGTGCATCATGTGGCACAGAGCATACATCTTGCATTGCAACTGGTCACCTTGGCATTCACTGGAGCTTACTGGTTTTTTCCTCCCTCAATACTTAACAGAAACCTTGGATTCTTTCTTTCCTTTCCCCCCTCCCTCTCCTCATGTGCACACAGATAAATTCCATATAGATTTTTTGCCCACTGGTTCTCCATCAAACGCTCATTTCTTTCATGCAGGTCAAAAGGCAACATTTCATATAATACAGTAACTCCTTGGTGGAACCACAAGCAGCTGACCCTGAGAGGAGTCTTGCACTTATATTCTTCTCCTCTTTCCTGTTGCTCAGTATAAAATTGTGGGTCTTTAGAAATTCGACTTTTCTTGATTCTGAGCTCTCTTGACTTACAGAGAAACTTTTAAATATATAACTCTGAATAGTTCAAAACATAAAAAAAGAGACTTTTATCACTAATCTGAACATTAGCATTTTTTGAGGGAGAGAAGTGATTTATTAACACTTTCAATGTTAATTCAGTAATTAACACCTTCCTCCTCAAAAAACCTCTCAAACTAGTAGAGATTCCATCTATCCATCCATCTATCTCTCTATCTCACTCTCTCTCTCTCTATCAGTTTTTTAGTGGAGGCTATTTGGTAACTTCTGTTACTAGTGTGATTGTATCATGAGCACCCACGGCATTAAAAGAAATTAAAGAAATCTAGTTTCTTGCTCTGATTTAGATATCTGAGTCTCTCATCTCCAGTGTAGAAAAAGAACTGAACCCTAAAATGAGCTCTTGATTTTTGACTACACCTTATAGATTAATATTAGACAACCAAGACACTTCTATTGAGTGCAAGTTTGAGAGAGATTAAAAGGAAATCATAGATGTTGGGGGGTACTTTTAAAAAGATATAAATGCTTGCATAACAGAAAAACTAAAGCAGGTCCTTAGTAAGCTAAGTAATTTTACTCATATTGGGTTTTATTTATCTGTGGTTTTCTTTTTTTCCTTCTCATGCTTCACCTGGACTTTACATGAAAAATACTACTGAAATATAATATTTGCAATTTTGTCCATCACCTGTTTTGTCTACTGAAAAGTTGTCTCATTAAAAAAAAAATTTGACAATATTTTAAACGCTAAACTCAAACCAACATTATTTTACAGAACTTCTTTTGAACTGTACATTGAATACTGGATAAATAGTTTCTTGTGGGATATTTTTATAGCAAAGGAATCAGAGAATATTTTCTTTTAACATCAAAGGGAATGAATTAATATTGGTTAAAAAAGAAACTTTCATGTATTCTGATGCATCTCTGGCCTGGAGATACCTGGGACTCAGGAGACTTAGACAGCAGCTGGCCTAGCAGAACTCAGATTTCATACGAGGATCTGTCAGATAACATGAAAAAAGATGGAAGTATCAAACAGAAGGGTTGTGTTGAAACAAGGAGGAACCAAGGGATCCAGCAATACCTAGTTGCTGCAGTGAAGGGACATTTTGAGAACCTAAGTGAAGAAACATTGACAGGACCTGATAGCCCTTACCAGAGAGTTCTAAAGGCAGTCAAATATGAAAAATAGACATTAACTGGTTATTTAACTCTCTTGTCAACTGCATTTTTAAAGAATAACAGGAAGGGTCTGAGGATAAATCTGATTTCTGGACACAAATTAATAAAAATCAGATTAGGTATAGAAATAATTTATGGATGAAAAGAATCTATGTGGTTCTTGCAGAGGAGCTTGCAGCTGTTCATAGTAGTCAGTAAGCATATGGATAAACTGCAGTCTAGCTGATATATCGGAATTTCAAAAAAAAGCTTTAAACTAAATTCCTTATCACAAGTTCTTCCAGTAACTGAGCTGACAAGCAATAAAAAATGGGAGGTAGTACCATTATATAAATCAATTATGTCCCCTCACCTTTTGAATGCTGTGCCCATTTTTATATGATCAGCTCATCTCAGAAAAGTATAGTAGAAGTAGAAAGGAGTTATGAAAAGGGCGACAAAACTGATCAAGACTTATGTATGATAAGAGATTAAGAACAGAAAAAGCTTCTCATCTTGCTCTTGGATGAGGAAGGATGTGATCTAGTTATGCAGTCATGAATGGCATGGAAAATGTGCATAAGAAATGACTATTCAGTGTTTCTCACACGCCCAGCATTAATAGCATGTTTAAAATTAATGCAAGTATATTCAAATGCAAAACACTGCTCCAGATGATATCAGTGTAACTGGCTTCCAAAAACAATTACGTCCCTTCACAGAAGCAAAGTCCATCAACAGATATTAAATACAAGTGTACAAACTAGTTCAAGTTGTGCCTTTGTTGCACACTAAAGGAATTCAGAGGAGTATACCAGTGGATGCATCACCCTATCCTTGCTATGTTTTTTTTCCGGAGAATCTGCTGCTGGTAACCCTAGAGACCATATGGTTATTTTTACATTTCTTCAGAAATAAGAAAGTTTTAAAAAAAAAAAAAAAAGGTTAGTATTAGAGAAAATGGGAAGTAATAAACAGAAGGGAAAGATATCAGTGAGCCAGGGAAAAGAGATGTTAGAAAGAGCAACAAAGAAGGATACAGATGGGCAGAAGATAAGATTGTGGCAGGAAACGGCGGGGAAAACTGGGAGAAGAGAATTTGCAAAAAGGAGGAAAGATTAAACACACATAAAGGAGAGTAGGGACTTCAAAGAATGGTGAATAAATACATGATAATGGAAATGGGAGAAAATCCTGTATATCTGAATAGTGGAAATTCTCAGTAGTGGGGAAAAGGTTTTATTACTTTTTCTTTTTTATTATGTGCAGAGTCTTTGCAGGTCACCTGGATATGGTAGCACATTATGCATGCCTTAATAAGAGACTATGACTCTTTGGTGATTGCTTTCTCATGTGCTCAGGGCATTATCTCCAGTCAGAGATATTAATTTATATGCTGGGGACTCCACTTGTAGCATGATGTCAATCAAACAGCTGTGTTTCTGGACAACTAAAGGCATTTCTAAAGTTCAGATTCTGCCAAATTTAATGAGATAGTGTCAAGTACATTCAGCTCAAAGCTTATTTCTTTTAATCTTTCTGTTTCTAGATTTAACATGAGTCTCGGGACAGAGTAGCTCATCTGAAAACAAAAATGACATGTCTCTCTTTGCGCAGGGTAAATCCTTACCACAGTGTCTGTAATAAAGCTTTGCATTTTAAACATGAGAAGCAACCTTGTTCTAAAATTCTTATTACTTTAAAATATTATATTATTTACTATTCACATTACCAAAATCCATAGGGGAACAGTCCTTATTACCATATAAAGTTCTTCAAATTTAGTGTAAACTGTTATCAGGACTCAACTCAAGAAGCCTTTTAACTTATGGAAGAAAGAAGAAAGTTCTCAAGTGGTACACTGACTTTCCTCTACTAAACTTAACGGAGGCCAATTAACAGTAACTGCAGGTGCAATGTTAGTATACTTTTTTCTTTTCCTTTTTACAGATCATTTATTTGCCTTGATAAAGCGCTCTTTATGCAAACATGTAAACCTGAGAAATCATTATGAATTATCAAAAAAAAAAAGAGCTTGGAAGATAAAACTTTCAGCAGAATGTCTAAAGTAGATAAGAGCTGTTCAAATTGGTTCCAAGAACACAGAGTTACATAAATTAGGGCAATAGTGGGCGAGTAATGAGATACACTAGGGATGCATTTCCTACCCACTGAGCATGTGCAAATGCTCTTAGATGCAGCTATGCACACACCTTGCCAGTAAAATTTGCCAGTACTACTTATGCAAACAATGCCAGAATAGAACTTTGAAAGGTTATGGAAAAAATAGGTTGAGGGAAAGACATCTGCAAGGTCAGAAGCTTTGCTTTAATCTTAGCAATATCCATGCTCGCTAATAGATATCCCAGATATCAGAAGTATCAAGTCTTACCTGCCTAAGGAAACAGGTACAGATCCAGTATTCATACCATGGTTTCTACTGGGTGGAAGTTTTTTGAATGATGCCTACTAACAGTGTCCTGTAATATAAATTGAAATAAAACAACCTGGATAAAGCAGGGTATAATATTCATCCTGAGACTAACATTATAATTTTTATCAGAGTAATTATTTTAATTAACTGTTCATGTTGTAACAAAATCATTAGACAATATTTTATATCAAATTTTTAAATATACAGTGTTAACATTCAATACTGGTGTCAAGTCAGAACTCTGCACGTTTTATGACATTTTCAATATAATTTTACAGTAGTAACACTGTAGAATCCTGAGGGAATGAGCCCAATAAAAAGAGCAGTCAAGAAATGTGACTAACAGATTGGTTGCGTATGTTATCCTGTTGACATTCTTTACACACTCAGTGGGCAGAAGTACACAATTTCCTGAAGGAAAAGACAACAGAGTCTGTGCCGATGTCAAATTCACAGTGTCAATTAGAAAAAAAAATCTGTAGTTATTTGTAAATAGAAGTAATCAAACTTTATTATGGAAATTTATTTAAAATAGGAGGTTTTGCATATTTTTTTCATTTTTTGTTCTATCAAAGAGCTGCTAGTACAATGGCAGAGAAAAAAAGGGAAATAACTTATTTTTTTGTAATCTAACATCAACAGCAAAAATATTAGGCATATTTTCCTAAGTTTTTTTAAGTTGCCAAGAGGCAGCTACAAATCCACAGTGTTAAAATTCACCTTTAGAATCTTCCTCACACTTTGCTACTTGTACTAAAAAAAATTTAAAATATGTTATCTCTCCACAGAAACTTAAATTTGAACATTTGTAGTCTAGATACTGTGTTTTTTAATGGAAGGAAAAAAATATAAACTATTAAAAGGTATATTCATTATTAAATATTCTCTACACTCTCAGATTATGGCTTAGAACCAAAGTATCTCCAGTTATGGCTTAGAAACAGAGGGTTGAAGGTCATTGTCTTCTGTTCCCTCAAGCCATGAAGTATATATTTAAGCCAACAGATTTTGCAATATTTTCTCTACATACACACATCTCTTATAAAAAAAATTCCCAGCACCCTAAGCCTGACTTTTGATCACAGGGAAAATAAATTTAAAAAATAGTACTCATTATTAGTTATCACAGGAAAAGAATTGGAAAGCTCATGTAGCAGCACCAATCATTTAATCCTGCAGGAGCCACTGTTTGGTTTGAAATTTCCTATGCATTCTGGTAAAAGGTTCTTAACCACAGAGGAGTACCTTTAGCCACTCCAGAGATGTCTGCCATTCCAGTTAGCTGAGCATGCTAAATGAGCAGGTCAAGGGGAGTCACTCAAGAATTTAAAACCTCTGGGAACACCAGCCTTCCTTGTGTCAGATTCAGTCTCGCTGTGGCAATTCAGTGCTTCACAAAAGGGTGAAAATACATCAGAGTCTACTGATAAATCAAGGATTAAAAAAAAAAAAAAAAAAAGAGTCTAAACCCCTGTATGCCCTTGCAGGTTACCAACAGAAGCCCTGAAGCACTGTATTAGCGTAATAGAAACATGGCACAAACATGATGAATAGACAGCAATCCACTTTTTTCAATTCCTCTTAACAATATTAAAATTTACACACCAAATATCTCAATCACAACCTTCATTTATAGCTCCATAGTTACACTAAGCTGTCATTTAATTTCTTCCATCAATTTATCAAACTCCATTTTAAAACACTGTAAATCCCTTTACCCCATTGTCTGACTGTTGAGTCCGGAGTTTCCCTCCTTGAATGATTAGAAAATATTATCTCTCTCCAATCTACTCGTGTTACTGAAAATAGAGGGTGTAAGGGAAACAGGACAAAATAAATATGTATATATGTATATTAGGTGTACATTTGTTGTAGTGAACTTCAAAAAGGGGCCCTTGTCAAAAAGAGGGATATGAATAATATTTTGGGTGACAATATTGGCATAGAAATCTATATTCAGTAATTTGGTTGAATATTTTGGAGATAAACATTGCTTATATCTTTGCATCCTCGCAAATATTTTTGAAGGCAGTAGAGTTAGAAAAATACATAGGGAACATCTCTGATAATTTTCCTCTAAAAGATAATGCTTGTATTCTATAAATACAATTCAGATTTCACTGTCATATGAGAAGACAATATTGTAGTAAATTTGATAGTGAAAGCTTTTTAGGTTTTGGTATATTGGTATATTAAGTTTGTCAGAACACATGGTTAAAACTACATTTATAAGTTAAGGTAGTTGATTTAGGTAAGTTTGTAGTTTTCAAATAATTATGTTCTTTTCCAAAGTTTTTCTTCTCTTCCATAGCTACTGTACAATTCTTATAATGCACTTTCTGCTGTCTTTGGAATATTGATCTTTCACTCTCCAGCTACTAGTTCCTTGTTTTGTGTGTATCATAAAATTTTCTTATGTTTCCTTTGTGAATTGACAGAACTGAATGGTATGTCTTCTTAATTAATGAGAATGTGAGTTCAGAATGTGAATTGAGAATGTAGTGACATAATGGAATAACAGTGTCTGCTTATAAGTCATCAGTATTAGCTTTGATAGCTGTGGTAAGCTTAGAAATAAGCAGGTTGTACCTCTCCTTGTATATCATTGTATTTATTATTTATTGTTGTGGGTTTTACTTGGGACCATTTCTATCCAGTATTTACCCTGTAATGCCTTCTTTGATAGACTTCAGTATCTTTCAAAATAAGTAGCTGCTTTGTGTTATTGCCAATCAGACCAATTTGGTGCAATCTAGTTGACACAGCTCATAAAAATTCATCCTGTCAAACCTCTTTCCTGAAGACTGGCACTGCTATAATTTTGTACCTGTTTTCTGTATTTTCCAATTATGAACAACCATCTTGGCATTACTGTAAAATGGATCTGTGAAAGATCCATGACAGTAACTGAACTTTTTTGAGTGCAGTTTCCCTTTTGTGTATATATGTGTATGTGTGTGTGTATGTCTTGTCTGCAAGTTTTTACGAAGCTTTGAATGCCTGTGAATCACAGAAGCCTTCACTGTCTTCATGGTTTAAGTGGAAATACTTTAATTCTAAGGTAAACCTACCGTTTTAAAAAGAAATTAGCTCCTTTTTAACTGTAAGTTGACTCTTCTAAAAGAAATCAGGTGTCTGTGATAGTTCTCTGCATAACAGAAGGCAAAGTCATTCAAACAGTATAATCTGATCATTCTTAACTGGAGTCCAGATCA
This sequence comes from Pyrocephalus nanus, assembly GCA_038380795.1. NCBI lineage: Eukaryota > Metazoa > Chordata > Aves > Passeriformes > Tyrannidae > Pyrocephalus > Pyrocephalus nanus. Next base: position 22,741,837 of record CM076266.1, on the reverse strand, counting down.
AGAAATTTCTGACTTTATGTTCTTATATAAGTGCTATCAGCTACTGCCTTTCTCTAACCTTATTGTCTTAAAAATAGGCCTCTGGTAACATCTATTCATTGTGATAAATTGTCCTTGGATTTCAAGGTTAAATATTAATGATTAGTAAATCAGGTGTCTTACAGAGATGCATTTCTTTAGGATGTACTGCCCAGTCAAACTTGGAGAATTACAGTCATGCTAATTGTTGTACTTACAGTTGCTTGATGGTAGCAATAATCTGCTTTTTCTCTTCACTTTTTCTCTCCTTTTTGCTCCTGTCATGCATAGATGTGGAGGCAAATTGAATACATGTATTCCCATTAATTTCTCCCAGATTAGAACTGGTCTTAAATTATTTCTTTTCCCTGATGAATATTACAGTGAACATCAAAATTTACCAAAGTATTCCTGCTTACAAAATGTGCCCCATGCCTTCTAATACAAAAGTGCAGCTTTATATGTGCAGACTTCTGCAAATTGCCAACATGGGAACTAAATATGCTAAATGTAGACATATAGAAATAAGACCTGACTGTGACTGGTACTGTGCAGAAGCACATTGATTTCTGATGGTGAGAAAATGAAGAGTGAAATGCAAATATGAGTTTCTGTATGAAACAGTGCTATATGAATGCTGTCATTTCACACTGATCTCTGACTGCAATAAAAGAAAGACTCTCTATTTGTGAGGAATCCCCAAAATGGTACATTTCCATTTTTTAACTTGCATTTAAAATCCTGTTTACACAATTTTTAAGTTAAGAAGGCAAAAATAGAGGGGAAAAAAAAAGTCAGAACTCAGGGTATGTGATCCGAAAGAGCCTAGAAATTATATGCACAGTCATTTGCAACCTGTCCAGGTAATTTGTGGAAGTATTTTTTGACTCATTATGTTCAAGCCTAGCTTTTAATCACATGTGTGATAAGGACTTGACTACTTACCATCCTCTCAACACAGACAAAATTTGCTGATAATAAAGTCAGATAGGATGTGGCAGGTGGTCTCCTGTGTTCTGTCGCCTGTGCTGTTTGAAGCCACATTATCAAGACAATGTTACCTGCACTGTAGGAAGGTAGATAATTTGAGACAATAAGCTTTTCACATTAAACCTCTGCATACGTGGACTTGCCTGTGTACTCACACACTTTGTTGAGTAAGAACTTGTGAGGTTAAACTGCACATGTAAAAACATTCTTCTTTTTTGCAGTGACACCTATAGTTTTAGTCACATGAAACCCTATATGAAGTCATTGGAATAGTTTAGATTCTCTAAACATCTTTATTAGTTTTCCAAGAGGCACTGAGTGACTTTTTTTTATCTTTTGTGCTCATTTGATTCATATACATGTTGTTTTGGTCACTTAAATACAAAATTCAGAAACCTGCTCTTTCACCTTAAAGAAATTCAGAAGATCCAAGACATAATCAGAGAAAATCCTTATCTTAGTCTCTTTTCCAAACCAAGCAAATCTTTAAATTTTATTTCCATTTTGGCTTAAACCACAACACCACACGAGAGAGGAAATGAAAAGGATTGGAGACTGACATCCCTGTTATGCCACCTGAATAAGAGTGGCTGCTAAATTGTTGCCTCTTTTCCTCACTGGCTCAAAATCAATATTACTTTGGTTTAGTGACTGAGAGTCTAAGAGCAACAGAAAGAGTAGGAGAAACTGAGGTTAGATGTAATTTCCCAACCTTCTTTTATCCCTTTCTCTCTCAGCACCTTCCCTCAGATGAGTTCCATACTCCTTTTAACTACCAATGCTATTTAAAATTTCATCTTTGTAGCAAAAACCCCTAAACAGAAAAATGTTCTTAATGTTAGGCACTATCAAAACTACTGTGAAGTCCCAGTCTAACAGCCAGCAAAGAATATTATATGAAGTGGACAATAGAGAAATTTGCATTATAATTGATTTTCTTTTTCTTTCCCAGTGGACAATAAACAGTGTATGTATATAAATGTCTGGAAATTAATGCAATTCATACAGCTCTGGGCTTCTTGCATAGTTTAAAAGATCTATTTAAATAATTTATATTGTTTAAAAGAAGTTATCAATAACTATAGGAAAAAGAGAACACCTCAATGAGTTCAAATGCAAAAAGGAAACAACACACCAGGCAGAAGCAGGGATGGGTTACCCAAGAAAAATTGCCCACTACTCCAAGTTGGAGATGGGAAAACCAAAGTTCAGCTGGAGTTGAAGCTCCAAGGGTTTAGAGAAGACAGATCCAGTTATTTCATGAAGGAATATGATAAGAAAATAAAAGGCAACTGTAACTGGAAGGCCCATATATGTTTGAATATTTCAAATTTTATGGCCACACATTTGGAAAAGTGCCTCAAAACAGTTCTTCTTAAGAAGTTCACTGCTGTTCACACTCAGTTCCATTGCACTCTGAGAGAAGCAATGATTCAGCAAAGCTGGTGAAAAGAGACAATTATAACGTAGTCTCATCCTTCCTTTTTTGCTGTCGGTAATTTTCCTATGTACTGTTAATGCCTGGGTTTTGTTTCTGCTTTTGTGAGGACCTTCACAACTGTGTTCCTCTACTTTTTTTCTAGGCTATAATCCTAGCCACTTAAGTTCTTGTAAAAGATTATTCATGACACTTGTGTTGTGGCTTGAACATAGTCTGTTAACAGATAGTTGCTCAAATTTTATGAGTATCTTTTGGGCTTTTCCTTATCTGCCATTTCTTTCCTCAGTGACCTACTTATAAACAATACCAGTATAATTACAAGTTCAGATAACCTCATATGCTATACATGACTTATGTCTATGGTTTGTTCACATTACCCTAGAATTTCTCTGGCACATGGCAAAGGAAATTCATAGTGCTATATTGGTATTCTTTGCATCTCAACTAGAGAGATTTTTTTAAAAAAATTCAGTCTCATCACGAACTGTTAGGTACTGAATAAGTGTCAGTACACCAAAGCAAAATCTAACTGAGGGTTAAGGAATGACAGCATACAGAGAGACTGGAAAATCTCAGTGCTTTTCCAGAACTGGCTCCAATTAATAAGCAGACAGCTGGTGATAAAATATTCTTAGAGAAAAGGGTATGGCTAAGGACCAGATTTCCAGAAGAGACAAAAAAAATCAGGAGCCACACCTGGTAGAAAGTGCCACCAAGTCTTGTGAGATTATATTCATAGAATCATAGAATCAACTGGGTTGGAAAAGACCCCAGAGGCCATCAAGTCCAACTCTTGATCCAAGAGTTAAACTTTTGTTAAACTTTTTCAGCATACTACAATTTATATTTACAGAGAAGATTCTGTGAAGTCCACTGGAGACTTCATTAATGCTAGCATGTTTTACATGGGGACTTGTGTGTCCCAGGAGTGCTAGAAGAACATCATCTTCTTGTTCTAAGCTCTAGCATTAGTAAACTCCATTTTTTTTCTGTGTATAGAGACATATTTGGGTTTTTAAGGTCAGTAATTTGCATTTGTTGAGATAGAATGCACTGCCTTACATTCAACCTCAGTTTTTCTGTGTGTGCTACACAATGAAGGAAAAATAAAGATCAATTTATTAGAAAGTTACTTATTCAAACACATACAGAAAAATTGTAGTCTGCATTCTGGTTTGCCTTACTGCATTCCACCAAGCTGAAAGACTCTGAAGTCATGTTTTTTTTCATCTTTATTTGCATCAGTATATGTTTCGATGATTTTCTGAACAGTTCTTACAGTTGCTAGAAATGGGATCCAAATGTTTTGCAAATGCTATCCTTAGTCCTCCTATTCCCTAATACAAAATGATAACTGGGTTTAAAAAAAGAGGTATCACTCTGTTGAAACCTCCTTTAATAGCCTGGTATTTCTTCAAATACCTAGAAAGTAGATGTATGTGGTTTTGAACATTTCTGTAGTTTTAAAGAGATGCAATGAAATTAAAAAAAAATTCTATTTTAACTTATGTTGCTCATCTCTTCTGCAATTGTTTTGGTTTATTTCATGATAATGAAGCAGGAACCTTCTACTTTTCCAAAGTTATTGCCTCTCTTCTACTTCACACTAAGGGCCTCATTCTGGTTTGATTGAAACAAGGATAAAATACTACAGTAAATTTGGGTCAGTAGTGGATTGATCTTTTCCTTTAATGTCTATTCCTACTTATTATCATGTAAAAAATCAACTAATCTTCAATCTAAGTACACTGTTAGGCACTGAATTTTTGTTCTATGGCTTCAGAATAACATCTTTTAACTCTGTTTGATGTGTATAGAAAATTTGAAAATTACTTGTTACTTGAATGAGGCTGCACTCCTATTTATCCTGACCAATAAAAAAAATTGTTTCCTTTCTTTCATTCTGCACAGCAGGGATCCTAGATATATATTTGAAATACCCTAAAAATATAAATCACTGCCAGAATTAAGATCAGTCACTTTTTCTATTGATTACTAGATCCTTTATCTACCCATGCAACTAATCAAAGACAATATGGACTAACAGTTAGATATCAAAGATAACAGTTACTTTTTCTCTTTTAATGGAGAGTATTTTTTTCTTTTAAAGACATAAAATATCAAGTACCATTTCTATACAAGCTTTGGCCCATCATTAACTTACAAGTGAAACAAAAGGAAAAAAAGTGTCCAGTCAGAGAAGATAAACTGTCTTCTTGTTACAATAAAATTTGCTTTTCATTTCAAAGAAAATATGAGTGTTTAATATAGGGATACTAAATATTATTGAATTGTGCATTCAGAGCCTGGTGTGGTATTCCATTCTTTCATTTCAGGCCAGATCTCAGAAACAAGTACTGTATCAGATGTTTAAAAACATGTTCTGACTGTATGTTCTTCCATTATTATACTATGGACCTGAATATATTCTTCCTTTAACTTCCTTTCTTATAATGCCTTTGACAGAACATTATTTAGCTAATTGGAAGAGAGACATAATAGATCTTGACACTGGAAAAGGAATATTTTTTTTTTTTCTTCATAAGAGTTTTATTATACTTACCATAATTTATTTGATTTTTTCATTTTAATTTATTAAAGAGACTTCTAACATAGAGCATTAATTAAAATTATAGAATTTCTGATTTTTCTTGCAAGTTTAAAATAGGATCAGGAGCTGGATCAAGAGTTTTGGCAGTTCTTTATTTGGTAAGTCAGAATGAAGTCCTGGTTACAAATTTTACTGAATGCAGGAAAATTCAGATTTAATCCATGTCTGACCTTTGCAGGATAATCCATCTCTTTGCAGTCTTAAAATGTGAAAAATAAAATTGTAAGATACAGATTCTGTATGGAAAAAGCCAGAAAGATGTAGAAATTACAGGATAACAGTTTGCTTATTTTAAAATGCGTTTGTAATCATAAGCATGAATGTTGTTTTAAATGTCTAAACTGCACTTTAGGTGCATTTTGTAAACATACATAGTTTCTTGTCAACAAGAAGATCAATGCAATACTGTCCAAATTGTTCATTCATTATTTAGCCTTTCTAGTGACACCAATACTGTCAACTTTGGTTATAGAACTTCATTTATTTAAAATTTCATTCACTGTGGGAAGGATGAGGAAGTGAATCATGTCTCAATAATGGAAATCTGGAAGGAAATGATGTTGTCATGTGTATTGAATTAACAGCCACAAGGTACCAGGTCATTTAGAGGTTTATGTTTCAGGCAGAAGTGTTGCTCACATGATTATCACTGGAATTATCTGAAGTGTTCAGTTCCCACCAAAAGTAATGGGCATTAGACTAGTAGTTCAAAACCAGTGTAGCTTTTATATATAAGGCTTATCTGGTTGCTTGTGAAATTATCTCTGCATAACTATCTGTTATTGTACAGCATAACTGAAATGCCTTGACACCCAGTCAGCCTCACAGACAATTTAGGCAATGTGCTGACAATTTAGGCAAGGAATGAGAAAATTACAGCTTTTATCCATTGATAGCTACAGCAAAAATCAGAATCCCAAGATGACTAATGCTCAGTGTACACCACTGTCTTGGGCAATAGAGGAAAGCTTAAATTATGTAGTTAGGCTGGAGCAGCTGCCACTTCCAGCCACTCCATCCCACGACTCCCTGCATCACCAGTCGGTGAATGCAGGGATCTGGGGTCTCCACCAGCTGCCACTTTCCTTTCTGCAGGTTCAACCAGTAGCAAAGCACAGAGAGTGTCCTAGAGAGCAGTAATAACTGTGTACTAATATCATGTATGCCAAGAACTGATACTTAAATGCAGTGAAGCTGAGAATCACATATTGGAATACCTCTGTGGTTCATTCTTGAATGGTATCAAGTATTAATAGCAATTTACTTAAATATATTGCTAAATCTAATAATACATTTGTAACTTAGATATCTAGTTCATACTCTTTATGCTGTGGATAGTGAATTGTGACTCTTGATTTTAATCTTATTTTTTAGGTAGTGTTGGAAGGATAGTGGATAATCTTTCATATATTCAGATATAACTGTAATTTCTTTGGCTGTGCTAAGTTTACATGAACGTTGCTAAGAGTTTATCCCAGTGCTGGAAACTTTGAATTTAATATTTAAAACAAAAGAATTGTGGAAGTGCTCTGAACTGGAAGATGAAACACAGGTTTCCTGCACAGCTCTGCTAATGCACTGAAGATCTAAGTGACCACATGCTTGTTGTTGGTTTGGGGATTCTTGTTTCAAAGCAGTTACAGGGTACTTTTAGTGACATTTTAGAAAACAGACAGTTATACTGCAAGAGTGACATCCTTAAATATAATTGGAGAAATCACCTATTAGGAACATGCAAATACTGTGCTTGCATCCTCCAGAAAACAGAGAATAAAGTTGCACTTTTGTCTCTCTGTACTCTTGCAAGTAAAGCCTTTAACAGTTTAATCAATCACTGGAAAAAAAAAAAAAAACTTAAAAAAAGTTGGAGGCAGATTTCTGAAAACCCTGTCCCTTGTTCATCAGATAAGTCACGAGTCAATGCACATGATGGGAAGGCAATATAAATCATGTCCCTACAACTTGATTTTTCTGCCAATCCAAAATAAAAATGAGGTTATTATGCACTAGTTAGGCATTTGGGGGATCCTTAGGAGCTTTCCTTCTCCAGTGGATGTGTATGACTATGAGGGGTTTATTTACCTTCCCCATAGCAGTTCATGACTCCCTGCAATTTTACTCCAGAGGGGATATGACCCCAAGACAAGCCTTTGCCCAACTTCTTAAAATACCTCTCACAGCTAACTTCTAGCTTTGTCACTGCTTAATTACTGCAGCATCCTTGATTAATTCTGGGCCACAACCAGTGAACTCTGAAGTAAAGGTTTACTTAAGTGAGTAGGGCAAATTTAGGAGTTACCAACAGTAAATTAAGATGATGGGCAAGGTTGTTTCAGCAAACCTTAAAAAGCATTACTGATTATATGAATGTTCTGGCAAAACCTTTCAGTTAAAATGTGACTCCATTGTGTTTTGGGAAAGACTAACGTTTAACTTGGGGGTTTTTTTAGTAATAGGTGCCAAATTAGGCATCATATGTCCTCAACCCACATTGGCTTGTTTCTGCCTCTACTTTTTGCCCTCTCTTTTAGCCAATTCAGCTATTTGTGTGAAATGTGATAAACTGTGTTCAGGAACGGTATTTAAAAATTTTCCTGCTGCTGTTCAAAGTATCAGATTGATAATCTGTAATTCTCCTGTCTCCACAAATGCTGTTAAGAAGACACTAAGGCTTTGGAGATAGACAAGCTGGATCGGAAAGTGGGAGAAGGAATGGGAGCTGCATAACCTGTTTTAGCTGCCAAAACAAATGTGTGTGATTCTTTTACCCTTTGACAGACAGATCATGGCTGATCAACTATCTAGCTGAACTCTGCTAAACCATTATGCATTTTCAGACTTTTTACTTTTTTCACCCATAAACTGTTGTTAGCCCCTCTCTCTTCTTTTGTGATCTCATGGACCTCTTAAACAGATTCTGTCTAAATTATTTTCTTGAAGGTTTTTCAGGGAGGTCATTGTTAAAGATTTATAAGTAGTGAATGAGACTCTCCACTGTCTTATCAAGGATGTTTTTCTCAAGTAAATTGACACATTCAGTTCTGAAGGGCATTCAGTTTGACAACTGCATACAAAGATCCTCTGTTTCCCTGCCTTTTAGCCTGAGCAAGACACTAATGCATTCTCATCTCTTATAAACCTTCAGACAGACAAGAAAATAAATGTATTCAGATCGAAACAGAAAATACTACAGAATGTCTTCAGATTCCTCAGAATCAGTCCAGGACATTAAATTTTAGGGCTATTTTCAAGTTTACAGAAATTTTCCAGCACAAGTATTCATTGCCAATGAACGAAAAGACAAAATGACAAAAAGAGGAAGCCTAGTCCTAGAGAAAGCTGAACTGGAAATTCACTTCATGGTATACATGGAATACAATTTTATTCAGAAAAATCAGAGAAATTGGAATGAGATTCCTAAAATATAGCAAGGAAATAAATCCTTTTTCTATTCCCTTATTATTTGTATGAGAGAGAAAGAATGAGAAACAGCAGTAGAGGACTTGAGGAGGAGAAGGGTAGCAGAAGACTTCCACCCTTTAGACAAAAATTAATTGATAGTCAGCTGTACTATAAAAATTCTTTCAGGTTCAGCCAATTACTTAACAACATTTCCATGTTAATGAATAATTGTATAATAAATCCTTGTCACATGGCCTTTTTTTCTTCCCTCGTCTAGAAAACATCTCTCTTTTCCTAAGGAAAAAACCTGGCTTAAGTACTAATGTTAATAATGATCTTTATTTTGGTGCTCTGCAGGGTTTCCTGTACAGATGAATGACTCGGATCACTCGCTACTTCAGCATTCTTTTCAAGGATGCATGCAGTTTATTCACGTGGATGATCAGCTAGTGGATTTGCATGCAGTGGAGCAAGGCCAGATGGGAAGCTTTGCTAATGTCACCATTGACATGTGTGCCATTATTGACAGGTAAGTTGCAGAGAGATCACCCATAGTACGATACGCTGATATGTCCTGCATATTTTGAAAAGATACAGTGATACAGAAAAGATGATCCTGATACTGTCAGTGATCATGTCAAGGTGGTCCTACCTTTTTAGCAGAGGGAATCATGCTTAGTTGATGGAGAAGATGGCTTTAAATTGTAGACTGTGTAGGATGCAGTGGAAGGCATGTCTCAAATCTCCCCACTTGCAGGCAGAGGAGGAGGTGAAAAGTTCTTTTAAGTCAAATTCAGCTCCAGATCAATAATAGGGCTGCCTTGAATAAAGGAAACTCTTCACACATTTTGTCTCTTTCTTAGAGTGTTATGGAGATATTTTGCAACTAGAAATTGTTCTTCCTGGCTTCATGCCTTCTGGATTCACTGAATTCCTCAGAGAACTAAAGCATTCTACATGTTTGCATATCTGTGCATGTAATAAATGCTCAAACGTTATTAAAATACTGCTTACTGAGTTGGTTTGTTGTTTTCATTTTCAAACTGAGAAGAGTAATTCAGAATTAGGGCAGCCTTTTGCTCTGAGCCATACTTTTTCATCCACTTATTTTTGTTTATTTATGTTGCTTCTGATTAATAGTTTCTTTGTTGGCAGAAAAAGGAAAATACTAGGAAAGACAGGGAAAGAGCAAGTAGCCCAACTCCTTAATGCAGGCACCTTGACTTATCATGAAAATTACCTGCATATAAAACCCATTCAGCTGAAAAGCTGAAAATAGCTTTTTTAAATGCAGCTATGAAAGAAGCAAAGAGTACAAGATCACAGAACTGTAGAATAATTCAGGTAAAGGGCAACTAGTGGAGTTCATGTGGTCCAAGCTCCCTTCAATGCAGGGCCAATTTCAGAGGTAAATCAGGTAACTCAGGGCCATGTCCTGAATTGACTTTTGAATATCTCCAAGGACTAAGATTCCACAGGCTCAGTGACTTTGGATATTATCAGTAGGTATCTGCTAGGTAAAGAAATGCATGTGTTTTTCATTTCCTTGTGTACATTAGGAGACTCAAAGAGATAGATACTATTGTGAAAAAATTAAGTATGACATACTGCTTTGGTCTTGTAAAATGCCTTCCCTTCCTGAAATCCATTTGCACTAAACAAGTTGTGGTGGGTTGACCATGGCCAGCAGCCAAACACCTACACTCTTCCCTTTTGCTCTCTTCCCTCACCTGGGAGATGGGGAGAAAACCAGAAGGAAGGTGAAAAGACTTGTGGATTAAGATGGCAGTTTAATAAGAAAAGCAAAAGCTGCACATATAAACAAACAAAGAAACAAAAAAAAGGTATTCTTTCACTACTTTGCATCAGCAGGCCCTCAGCGCATGTAATGGTTGTTCTGGAAGAGAAACTCCATAAACTAAGCATCTCCCCTTCCTCCTCCATCCTCTGAGTTTTTATTGCTGGGCATGATGTTGTGCAGTATGGGATTTCCTATGATCAGTTTGGGTCAGCTACCCCACCTATGTTGCCATCTAACCTTTTGCCCACCCCCATCCTCCTGGCCTTTATGTGAAGAGTGTGGAGAGAAAGCCTTGATGCTGTGCAAGCCCTGCACGGTTTTAGCCACAGCTGGGAAACACAGCACCTATGGGCTGCTGTGAGGAAGATTAATTTAATAACTTCATCCCAGACAGACCCAGTATACCACTTGAGTAATGTCAGTGTTAAGGAGCATGCTTTGTGGTGCACCAGTGAGTTGTTCTGGCATGTCAGGCTGCCTTATATTGCTGCTCCTCATGGCCCTGTTGAAGGTTGAAGTCATACTGAAAAGAGGAAGGGACAAGATGCTGTCATAGGGATGAAGTTTGTTCTGTCTCGTCACACACATCTGAAATTAAACTTCTGTGGTTAGTATTTGACAGTTTGAATTGCTTGGGTTTATTTTGAATATTTGTTTTTTGGAAATGTAAACTAACTTGGAAGAAAGAATGTGAAGATACAGCTAATTAAGTCTTTGCTTTCCCTCCAGTGGATAAATCCAAGCTTATGGGACAGTTTGTATTGATCCCAACAAATGAACCCACCTATGTGAGTTTCTATCAGAAATAATTCCATTAATTCAATTAAGTTAATCAGATTTAAGCTTTTTCAATATATTACTATGTAGTTACAAGTAACTTACAGAGTAAGTTAATTAAACTCAAAGCTTTACAATACATTTATGAAAAATAAGACTTAAGACTTCCTATATGTCAAGCAACTCACTCTGGAACTTAACTTCATATAGAAGTTACTATTTAGAAGCTATTTCTTTCTATACACATCATATACATTTTATTTCATATATTATAATTTCATATATTACAATGCTGTATGCCACTTAAAAACATTATATATAAATAATAAATATATAAAAATGTTATATATCCTGACCTTTCATGATGTGAAAATATTGTTATACTTTATATATATATATAGGGTATTATATATTACATTTATTACATATATGAAATCTGTATTTATAATGTATTTCAGCATAAATAACAATGTTTTAGATATGGTTATATATGTATGTTTTCTTTATATAAAACACGTATTCTCACTTCATTTCTCTCTTCTGCTACCTTGGACACTGATATCATCCTCATATAAATTAAAACTGTGTGTCTTACATTTTTGCTTTTTAAGCACAGGAAGATTGTGTTGCAAGCACAGTAACAATAGTGCAATCATAGGAAATTAGAATAGTATTCAAAGAATTTTCTTAGGGTTGGCTTTGTTTTTTTCAATGATTGAGATGCAATCAAGTTTGTTGTTTTCCCATGATAAAGTTTATTTCTCTGTAGTTTTCACTTCAAAACAAACCCTTTGGCTAAGAAATAACAATGCCAAGCTTTAGATCTGACTGGATTTTCATTGCTGTCTTATTAACATGTGCAAATAAGAGTTTACAAGTGCTTCTATTACAATATGCCACTATATATAACATTTTTTATGTGGCTTTCTTTTGAAGAATCTGAGTACCATGTGTGCTATATATCATCTCAATTTCACTTCCTTTGAAATGTGAAGATACTCACTGAGTATTATAGTGGGATCCTCCCGCTTTTTTGGATCTGAATCATAAAGGCTTCAGTCATCATCAGCATAGAAATCGCTTTCATAGCCACACTTCAGTGAAGACCCCCTCTGGGCAAAAAGATAAGCTGTCACATTGAATTATTCCTACCGTAGACTTCCACCATTTGGTTCAGGGAACAAAAGGTAAAGCTGTAAATGATGGCATTTTTCATCATTAACCAGAGTGGTTAGGAAGGAGGGGAGAGTTTTTTCTATAAGAGTGTAACAAAAGGTACTGAGGGTTTGTTGAGTTCTCATGTTGTACCTTCCTAGATGTAACTGCTTCCAAAGTCCCAGGTTATGCCAGGCTAAACACTGGCCCCTGTATGGAAAAGGTTTCTGCATTTTATTTCCAGTAGCCTTTTCAGATGTTTGAAGAATAGTCATGTGTATTATATATTACAATAATACAATATTATATATTACAATAATACAATAGTGTACTACACTCGTACTTGGGATATAGAAGTTTTGAACCCATGTTGTGGGCCAGAGTGGAAGGTTTTCACAAAATTTATTAAAGAAGCCCAAGTTCAGTCACAACCAATGATTTTTTATTTTCAGTCTTCCCCTCCTCACATGAGCATTTTGCTGTTGCAAAGACTACAAGCTGAGATCTTATTACAAGGGAACACCAAGGCTAAGGGACATTCTCTTTTTACCAGTGGACAAATAGTATATATACATATAATTTCATGCAGGTATATATATATAGTAACTACAGGCAGTAAAAATGCTACTGAGAAAAAAATAATCAGCCTTGCTTCTGTTTCCTAATTACCTCTAAATATTAGCAATGGAAGTAGCATTGTTGTCACAGTGATCAACATGCTGTACTGCTTTTGACAGAAAAGGTCCCTATGCACCTCCTTTACTTAACATTAACAACCTAACCTGTTATTACAGTCCAGATGGTACCGTTTTTCTTTAGGATTTTAGTACAGGACATTGAACAGGAATTATTACTCACAACTAATTTATCCCAACAGTCTTTGAGACTTCTAAAGCTTGCTTTACTTTGTTGTGGCTAGAATTACGGAATTAAATCACAAAATTGTAATTAGGAAATACTCAAACAATTTCAAAATATAGAGTCAAATCTGTCATTGAAGACTTTGCAGCATATAAGCCAATTTTACTGAAAATCTCTGCGTGCCATAACAGGTGACGTGACAAAAATGGGGGGAAAAAATGAAAAATTTTCATGTTTCTGGTGTTTTATGAATGTGTAAATTGTGTGATTCCCTCTGTAACACAGTGAGATGAATTAGATGCCAATTTTTGATAATAATTTCATGTTAAAGAGTTAATTTAAGTAATCAGATATGCGCAAAAGATTTCTGGATGATTATTGCTTAGCTGCTGTGGGGATACACTGTATGAGAGGGTGCCAGCATTCAGCTTTAATCCCATAAAGCCACGTTCTATAAACTGTGTGATTGCCAATCAAAATTTGAGATAATTCATCTAAATAAGAAAACATAGCAAGTTCATTGGTACATAAAAATGGCCATAATGTAACTGGTAGCAAGATAAAATTGGCATTAGAAATCATCCTAGCAAATAGTATTAAAAATCTTCTTTTCTGGTTCTTTACACGGACTCTAGGATTCTGGCTTTCCTCGCTGCTCTCCCTCTCCCTCTGCCAGTTCAGTGGTGAGGCAGACAGTGAGCAGTCAGACAGACATCATCCAGTAGTACTCTGTATAAGAAGATGACATAACAGTGTCCTGACTGGAAGTAAAACCTGCTTTGCCGTTGATTTTTTTTCCAAGAAAAATTCACAAAAATGAAGTAAAATAGGACTTGGGGAAGAGCTGAAACTATACCATAATTTCAGCCTGTAGGTGTTCCTGGCCATATGGCTGGCAGCCACTTCCTGCATGTGCCTTCTCCCTCTCCTCTTCCTCTCCTCATTTCTCTCTGGAACCACACAAATTTTGTTGTGGAGGCAGAGATAAAAGCTGTCTTTCAACACAAGAGATTCAAGTGTGTTTACTTCATAATCTATCTCAGTCCAGAAAGGTCACTTTGTAGACAGAGATTATGGCTCAGATGACAGTGTTTTTAATACAGTGGCACTTCTCCCCTGTGTACCACAGTGTGACAACTGCCATATTATTAACATAGATGGAAAGACAGATAGAAGGTTGCAAACTCTACAGAGCTAGCTGCAAAATAAGAATAGTTTAATTATCTTTCTCTTCATAGTATATCTTAGTTCTCTGTATTTTTTTTTTACTATGAAAAAAAAAATCTCAATTCTCTCATATGAAACTCTTTAAAACTCTTTAAAAAAAAAAAGAACGCTTTAAAAATCGGGGAAAGTAGGCATGAGAAACACTACAAGTTGGATGAACTGAGTTTTTCCATGTGTTAACAAACTTTATTCCTTGCACACAGCTGATAAAAAAAGAAAAAAAACCCCAAAAAACAGGAAAAAAAAAGCGGCATCAAAGAATGTAGTAGGACTGCATGGACAGAAGGTGAAACCATGTGAGATTCCCCGTGTGGAACAGTTTGACTAATGACCCAGGCTGTTAAATAACTTAATAGTGTAATCAGTAACTGTTTAAACAATTTGGGTAGTTTGAATGCTATTTTATGCCTTTACCTTTTTTTACATTTTAACTTATATTACATAGGTTACCATAGTTATATAGCTACATTGTTATGAGACTCTTTCAAATAACTTTGTGGGTTATATATCTTGTAGCTGGACATTTTGAAATCTCTGAAAATTCCCAGTTGTTCTTTGTCTCATCTTTAGTCCTACATAAGCTCTGCAGGGAGAGGAAAAAAAAATCTTCTTTAATTTTAAATCTAAAAAATATAAATACTTTTTTTATAATTATTAAAAATGTAGGCTACTGAAATATTTTTCTAGAGCAAGTAGATTATTTGTTCATGATAAATACTTGTTCTTGCTAAAACAAAAGGCAAGTCAGTAAACATTTAGGTATATTGAAGGAGGAGGAATTTGTAAAGCAGAGTTCTGGATAACTTGACAGATAATAGTAGTAGTCTCTGAGCTGCAGGGTTCATTTCCTCCATGACTTGAGAGAAGAGTACCAGCTCTGAGCTTGTCCTTGGGAGCCAAGTGGCAGAGGATGCCCAGCAGCTGTGCCCAGATCACAGTCACCAAGAGCAGGGACAGCACACTGGGCCTCCTGGTCACAGGGACTGCCCTGGGGGAGCTGGTAGAATTACTTGGAGGGAGGCTGGAGGAGGAGGATTGGAGGTTGGACAAGGTTGCTGGAGGTTCTCCATTGCAATGTCAGCTCCCAGCAGAGCCCCCTTCAAAGCTCGTCTAAGGGACTGAAATCTTTTTTTCAGCTGGATAGCTATGGCAACACCAAGGGAATTTCTTGAGAGGCACTGCAGAACTCACTGTCCTCTTTCCCGCTGTGGAGCCAGGGACCAGCAGCCATAAGAAAAGAGGTTAAGAGATGTTGCAAGGGATCCCAGTGCTTTGGAGCACTCACTGGTGGCCTGCCGGGTGCGGGAAGGATTCTTGCGCCAAAGGTGGATCAGGCTGAGTGCATTTGGTCACTCTTGGAAGCCTCTGAGATGGCTCCAGGTAGGGAAGAGTAGAGCTTGGACATTTCCTGAGAGGCGTGACCTCCTTGTGGAATGAGGAGGCAGGTCTTACTCATATGCTCAGGGAATAGCTGATTGCCATCTATAGGGTCAGGAAGGAATTTTCCATGAGGGCAGACTGACACTGGCCCCCTGGGGTTTGTGCATTTTTTGCTTTCCATGCAGCATCAAGCATGTGATGATAGTAGTTCCTCTGGGCCCTTTTGGCCAGATTGCTGCTAGCTGTTCATGCCCCATGAAGATGGCCTCTCTTCCCTGCAGCACTTTTTACCTTCCTATGCAGCACTGAGCACAGCCTTTTGGCCTCCTTTGGGCCATTTTGGCCAGGTACCTGCTGCCACATCTGGTGGGAGGAAGTTTTCTAGACTTCCAGGGTGGGCCCAGGGGTTCTTATCCTCTGTGACATTGAGCACAGCCCTTATCAGGGCTCCTCTGGGCTCCTGCAACTTGGTCGTTTCCCACTGCTCTTGCACCTCCAAGACATGACTTGTGCCCTGGCTCTCTCTGGCTCTCTCTCTTCCAGCCCCTTCACCATCACTTTTGCCTTTCTTGAGATAAATTTAAGTACCTTAGCAACCTTTTTAAATGGTGGGGCCAAATTTACAGGATTGCATTCCCACAGTACAATCCCTCATAGTACAGGGATGCAATTATTGCAGCTGCAAGTGAATTATTTCAAGGGATGCTATTTCTGCATGCATTTGTCTTGTGGGGTCCTTTTCAAAGAGAAAAGCATGGTCTTAAGATACATGATTGTTTGTTTTTGAAGTGTAAATCAAAACAGAGGGTTTAGCTGCCTCTTAGTTATATGTAGGTGAAATCCTTGCCTCTTAAAAACTATTTCCTAAAAGTCCTCTGAGCAGAGGACCCTCATGGAAAGGGAATCCATCTCTACCCTTGCTCTGCCTGGTGATTCCTCTAGTCCACATTCGGATGTGGGGCAGTGCCTGTCTTGCCATACTGAGTTTGCATCAAAATGTTGAGATTCTTTAACTGAGTAGACAGAGTCCAGTGGTTTCTGCACTCATTGCATTACATTTTGCAAACTAATTACTAAATGTGTGCTAGAAGATTTTTGTTGTCAGCCTTTTAGTCAACTTTAAAAACTGTGAAAGTTTCTTTGTGTCTAAATAATGTCATCAACAATTTCAGCAGTACCATCAGAGCTAACTGTTCATCCTAGACGTCTCTAGGTAGTTATCCATAGAAGGAGACTGAATTATCATGCCTGGAAGAAGTACCTGATTGTACATTGCCATTCCATGCTCATCATAAGTAATCCTCTTCCCTGAGCTGGCGCAGGAGAGCATCTAGTTGATTCAAAGGCGTTTTTGATTTTGCTGCTGGTCAAGCCCACTTTCTTTTTTATTCCTGCCAAGTCACCCTAGGTACAACTGGGCAAACTTTATGTTTTAACCCTTGAAGCTTCAAATCGATGACCTGCTTCAGCCAGCATGACTGTGAAACAGTGAAGGCCCAGGCATATGCAGGTTTTTGATTTTGGTAGAGGAGTTTCTGTCACAAAGATGCACAACTGCCCACATTTACTATTCTGCAAAGATTAGTAAGGAAAGGATTTGAAGAAAAGTTAATGATAATGGCAAACTTTTAAAATCTTATTTAAATAATATTACAGGCTCCTCTGGCAAAACCTCTGTTTTTTTGCTGTCTGCTACAACATGATTGATATAGGAACAGCTTAATCAAATGGTGTAATCTACAATTTATGAAAGTTGTGAGCAAAGTCTTTGTGTGGAAATTAATTTCTTGGTTTTTCTAATATATACTAAGTTACTCAGGGGACTTGATTGAATGTGCAGCTTGTATCACATTCATATGTAATTATTATTTTATTCTCATTCTCCTGTGGGAAAGATGAGAGCACTGAGCAAACATCCACAAAGCTCTCCCTCAGACATGAAATTTATGCTCACAGGACTAGATGCTAAATATTGACCTGATCCCATACTAACACTCTTGAAACTAACTCCCTGGTTACTTAACTGAGTTCTGAAGTCAAACTGCTTTGATGACTCTCTCAAGTTATTGTTCACTTAGTGCTTTTCATCAGTTCATACCTGGAGAAAAGAGCATATTATGCAGATTTCTTATTATTATGTGATTAAGATATCTTCTCCTGAATGAACAGTGCTGCTGTTCTTAATGAAACTGTCACTATATGATCATTTTCAAGAATAAACAGAACTATAATGTTGTCCCAAATTTAAAGTTTACAAAAAATATAACCAATGTAAAAAAGTTTCAGTAGTTCAAAGTAATTCATATTACTACTAACCTTGAAATAAAACTAAATTACATTATCCTCTCACTTGCATTTATGTTTATTAAATTCAGATCTTTCAGATATGAATATCAATACTTCTGCTATTTTTTTCCTATTAAAAGAAAAGGGCTAATCACAATCCAAATAAAATAGACTGTTAGTATCTGGTTTTATTTGATTACATGCTGTAATTAGTAGGCATCCTAATACTTGATAGGTATGACATAAGGTCTTAACAAGTAACTACGACATATGTTTTAAATATTTTCCAGATACCGGCGTTTATTTTGTGTACAGTACAATTAAGATTATGACCAGTTTTATGACTGCAGCTCTGAATTTGTAATCAGGTATCAAGCTGTAAATTTAACCTGTTCATTAGAAGTATATGACTCTGGAGGACAGCCAGTCCTGTTGGATTACCAGAATTTCTACTGGATATGTTAGAAAGAGGTGTGGTTAAAACCATAGAGTAACCATTTCATAATCTGGAAATACCTTTCTGCAGTAATAATTTTGAGCAAATGGGTATCTTACCAAAATGTTGGGTCCACCTCTTGTTCATACAGACAAGCATTGAAGTCTCCACAATAAGTCATTGGTCTTGCATAAAACAGTACTACAGAAAAAGGATTTTTAGCTATTTGTGGATGGAGTTTGACTTTTAGAAAAATTGCCTTTAAATAGAGTTCTTTCTCTTTTATTCAGGAATCATTATAATTGTAAAATCAGCATATTGAACTCATGCAGATTGTTCATACCGATGAGGTTCTAAAGAAACAGAATTACAAGTCTAATAGACTAGAAGTGGTCTTGTAGTGGTTATAGGTTGCTCTTGAAAACTTGTAGAGAAAGTATTTGTAACTATACAGTCACTCAAAACCAACAGTACAAGTAATAATGCCTAGATATTTGCTGTAGGCTTAATACTGTCTCTCTATCTCTCCAGCTTTCTTTTCTCAAAAAGAAGTTATTATTTCAGAACTTCTGGTGGTAGTGAGTGTTTGCTAGTGATTAGACTCTTTCAAAATGTGACTGTCATCCATTCACAAAGGTGTTATTTTGTGGTCAGTATCACATTTCTCTCAGATACTGATTCACAGATCTTTTACAGAACAATACCGTACCACCTAAAAATAAAAGAAATGTGATCAAATCAATTTTTTCTACTAGCACATGGAACAGAATAAGTTTCATGTTGTTCTACGCTTTTCTCTAGCCACCAATATTAAAAATTCTGAGTATCCTGTTTTTTCTGTTGTGTTTATCATGATATCTTCCTTTAAAGAAAATGTAGCTAGAGAAAGACTAAGACCTAGATTATTTACAGTATATACATGTAATAATGCTGCCTAACTTTTGTGGGCTCTGCCTGTGGGAACAGGATGGAGTCATGAGGGACGCACTTGAATTCTGTGTAGCATGAGTAAGTAGACATAAGCATCGAAGAGTGTGTTTAACTACAGGTAAAATGCTGAGCAAAGTATTGAGATGAATTTTAGGTGGAAGTTTATGGCCTAGAAATATCTCAAATGAGAATATGCATGTGTATAGTAATGAGGGGAGAACTAATATGCAGTCCTTGCTCCCAGCAGTGCTTATGTATTTTATCCAACAGCAGAATGCATAAATATTGTACTTAGGTACACAATATGATGTGGTGGATCCACAAGGATTTGACAGCAGACTAAGAGAGTAAAGAGAGGTACAGTTTTGCAATTGCTTCTTATGAAAACTTTAGGTAGGGAAGCAGCCAGATGGTGTTTTTCTGTATCACTTTCACTGTACACACATAAGCAGTTTTGAGGCCACATGGTGGTTGACCAAGATGACACATAAACTTTGAGGTTGACCACAGTTTTGAATTCTGCCTCTCTGGTTCTACATCAAACTTGTGTTCCAGATAATTCAACCTTCTTTTCTATAGTATGTTAAATAGAATTAAAGCTAATGCAGAAAAGTTTATAATGAGGCACTTTAGTGTTTTTGAGTCTGCAGATTTCTGTTATGCCTCAGACTTAAGGCAGGTGGCAATTCTTGATGAGAAATTGAGTTATAACCTAACCAGATTTCTTCTGAGAAATTGGAAAGAATAAAACTCCTTGGAGGAATATATGTCAGATGCTACTTGCTTAATCCTTGATATCTTCCTGGAAGGATAGTTTAAATGAACTAACTAATACAAGGTTTCAGTAGACAGGTCTTCGTTCATTCTCTCTAAATGTCACCAATAGATTAGATTATATTAGCTGTTTTTAAAAAAATACAGAAAGGAAATGAATATTGAATAGAGATCTAGATAGGAGAGATATGAATAGGGTTCGGTTTCACCAGAAGGAATCTACTTATTCTGTACAGAATATGTGCTCTATTTTTCCTGGTATAATACAAAAATATTAAAAATAACATAAGGAGGAGCCTTACCTGAATGATCCAAAAGAAAGTAAGTAAAATATTATTTTTACAAGACCTTTTAATTTAGAGGAATGCTTAATGGAACAGTGCTTCATTTATAACAATCAAATAAATATATTTTGTATTTACAATTTCTAAGACTTTTTAGCTATGAAGAATAAAAAAAAAAAAAAGTCATAACTATAACATTTTTTTTTCCCAAGAAACAGAACTTTTGTATTAATCCTACACTTGAATGTTTACAACAAAATTTTCCCTAGCACTTCGTTCTTGCAGCTTCTGTTACATGACTCCCAATTTTGATGAAGAAGATTACATTCTGTAGAGTTTACTTACAAAAGAGTAATGAAAAAAAGGTGAAAACATGCTTATTCCAACCCAAGCTCTTCTGCAATTCTATTCAACGATGTTTTGTGCTGCTGCATTAGACTCTAAAATTTTTAGTTACTGAAGAACCAGTAAAATGGCCCATTATGTTATTACAGAGACTAAGAAATTCAGACATTTTGACATACATAAAGCTATATTAAATAATGTACATAATAAGAGCTATAAACAAGTGACTTATTTATTAGAAGATTGTTTCTCTGAAATTCCTCCCATGTGCTTATTTGTTTACATGAGGGTTCAGTCACATCTGTGGTGGGACCCAGTTTGGTGATCAATATTCTGATGGGCAGAAGAAGCAGCATAACCTACAAGGCTCCTCAGCTCCTCTTTCCCTCTCAGTTGACTGTGATAAGAGCAACAGGTTCCAATTCTGTCTCAGAAAATGGATACAAAGAGAAATATCTGCTTGGTCAGGCTCTACTGATGGCATATGCGGTTGTTCTTTGTTAGTATCCTAATTATCCTCTCAGGAAAATGTAGAAACCCTGCAGCACTAAGTTTCAGGCCAGATTCTGGCCACAACCAGAGTTTGGATATTGTTTAATGTAGGTATCCTACACTAACTGCACACCAATTTTATGAAATTTGGCATACCTGTTAAAAAAATGTGTAAACTAACCAAAGCAGAAGGAAAGCCAAAGAAAACTATGTAGATAGTTTGTTTTTAGGTTTAGGGCAAGGAGGAGAGACAAACTACCCTACTGTCTACTTTCTGACTCCTAGAAAAACCATAGGTATGATGTCTATGCATTTTACATTGGCACTAATTTCTTTCAGTGGAATATTCATTCAATTAATACATTTTGTTTGTTAGAAACAATGTTGGGGAATAAGAAATTCAGTGTTCCGGTGCCAATTATTACAAGATTTTTCCACTAGGGGAGGGGGAGAAAAGAAGGGATTTTAATCCCATAGTATAAGTAAGTCCATAAATGTGAAAAACATTTTGTGTTTGTAATTGTGCCTAGGACTGCCTGCAAGGGCCCTTAGATCAAGAATTTAAAATGAACTGACAAGATACAACAAAAGGACATTTTCTCTGTTGTTATAAACTTCAAACACATGGAGATAATTTTTTGTGCCTTGAAAAAAAAGTCCAGTTCTTATTTCTTGAAAAGATAATTGTTGCTTGTACATTTGTTGCATTTATCTATTGCCATGCATTCAGCCAACATCATCTCTATTTTTCTGTCACTGTGATACGTTTCATTGTTAAGACAGACTTGTTATGAGGCAGAAGTTAATTTGACTTCAACTTTTTATTTGGCACCTAATTGTTGCTCTATCAATCAGAATTTTTTTAGTCTAGGGGAAGGACTACAGCATCTTTCATTGGTCCTTCTCATAATTTTTCATGTCATAACACTGTGATTCTTGTGATTTATCCATATAACACTATATGAGTTTCTTATAATTTGGACTATATATATAATGGATTTCAGTGTTAGCTTTTGTAGATTATTTTTCAAAGACTGATTTCAACAAGTTTGTAGAAGGATTTATTTTGTTTATTTATATCAATTCATCCTTATTCTCCTACAGATTTACATAGTCATTTCTAAGGTAACTCTGTGAAATGCTATTTAGAAATATTGACTCAACTGTTATTGATAGATTAACTACTGCTTACTATACTGTAATTGAAGGGGAAATGCCTTGGGGGGTTTTTGAGCAGAACAGGTGCATAATATGAAATATATTATAGTTTGATTATCAGAGTTTAAATCATTAAATAGCCCTCCAATGCATTATATGGAAAGTTTTAATCTAAAGGGAAGATTTATTCCTTGTTGAAATATTATGCAAAATTTTCTTTACTTTGTTCATTTCAGACAGTTAATGAACAAGCAAACAAGAGAAATTAGTCCTAAATAAATAGAGATTAATTCATATGTGATACAAGTTAAACAACAATGCTATCTAACTCCTGATGCTCATTTCACTCAGCCTCACAGCTTTTAAGGGTTTCTAATTTTTCACTTAAAATATTTGCTTTCTGCATGGGCATGTTGCTGATTCATCCTCCTGGATTTCTATTAAATGCAGAATTCCTTTCAGATCAAATTCCTAAAATTTATGGTGTTGAAAAATTGTCATTTTAAAGCTGATTTTGCTAGTCCATTTGTACACAAGCACAAGGGCAGACTTTGATACACCTTATCTCTTAACTTCCTATTCCGCAGAAGAAAGCTAAACATTCATTGTCAGGTTTAGTGAAGGTAGCTATTATTTTCACCTGTCTTTTCACCTTTGTAGTAAAAGAAGCCTACCAAACTACAGAGAATTCTGGGGGGAAAGAAGAAATCCAACTCCTATAATGTTTCTTTTCACTTCAGCATGAAAGGCTATATTTGCTCTTTTTCTCTTTTATATCAAAAGGGGTTGATCTGCCTTTTCAAGAACACGATTTCTACAGTTTTTACAGAACTATACACCTTCTTTCTGTCTGACTGTTCCTCTACAGTTGCTCAGTAGGCTCCAGCAAGACACTAACTTGGTGCTATTACACAAACTGACCTTCTCAAAGTATTAACTACATAAACAAGATTACTTCTTTCTCTGATCCAACACTGTTAATTGTAAAATTTACTGATGTTTCCCTCTCCTTCACCCTCTGTGAAGGTCTACCTTTTAAAATTATATTTTTTACTAATGCTGTGATGTCTCCTGCCCTTTGTATTAAATTTATTAATCTGAAGCATTGCTCAAGGGACCATTAGTTATAATATCTATTCTGTTATTAAAATCTGATTCTTTGATTCAGGACCTCCACAAACATTAACAAGTTTTTCAGCATACTCACTTTTCTCTGGCAGCTTTTTATTTTCACTCAAAATCAGTCATAGCATCAAAAGCCAACTATTCCAATGCCTAGTCAAATAACTCCCTTGATAGTTTTTCTTTGTATGTTTAGTATTGACAGCATTTATTTGGGCTTGTCATCCCAATTTTTCATACTTAGTATTACACTGGTGGTTCATGTTTCAAGTGTTTAATGTTTCCCTGGCCATACAACAATTAGTCAGAAAAGGGCACAAAATAAATGATGACTTTTACTCTTTGACTGTAATTCACTCTCCTTCATCTGCTTACATAGTAGCAATCTTGTGTATCTTATTTATGCACTCTTACTTTAGCTGTTCTGAAAGCCTTTATTTTATTGTTCTTGCCTCCTAGAAATGCCTTTATATTAGTCTTATTGACTCTATCTTCTTTTCAAATTTTATGGAATATATTCTCCTCTGTTTCTCATGACCTAATGTTTTTCTCTCTGCTATTGTTTGTTATTTGACTTTGTAACTATTATTTATCTCAGTGGTACATTTCATCATGCAGTTTGTATGAAATGTGCTCTGCAAAGTATAGTTGCATTGTATCATCTCATAAAAGTACACAGTAGTTTTCTTTGAACAGTATAATTATGTTTTGAAAGAAGTAAAGTTCCTGATTCAAGTGTATAATGTGACTGTTTGATGTTAGAAATACGTTTGAACACATAAAATTTTGTCCTTGAAAAATGCTTTCTCCTTTTTTAAGTCTACAAGTCACTTTCATTTATTATTTAAACTTAACAGATGTATACCTGTGGGCTCATTTATTTTATTCCACCAAAGTATAAGCAGTAAAGGAAAATGCAGTTGCTAATCACTGTAATGTGAAATAATTTTTAAAAAGTCTGTGTCTCTGTTGAAATAGCTAATTTATTATCATAAAGTATGAGAGAAAGAAAAGAAGGAAGAAAAGACAGAAGAAAGGAAGGACAAAAGAAAGAAAGGACAAAAGGAAGGAACGAAAGGAAGAAAGAGAGAGATAAAGAAAGAGAGAGAGAAAGAGAGAGAGAAAGAAAGAGAGAGAGAGAGAGAGAGAAAGAGATAAAGAAAGAGAGAGAGAGAGAAAGAGAGAAATAAAGAGAGAAAGAAAGAGAAAGAGAGAAAGAAAGAAAGAGAGAGAAAGAAAAAGAAAGAGAGAAAGAAAGAGAAAGAAAGAAAGAGAGAAAGAAAGAGAGAGAGAAAGAGAGAAAGAGAGAAAGAAAGAGAGAAAGAAAGAAAGAAAGAGAGAAAGAAAGAAAGAAAGAAAGAGAGAAAGAAAGAAAGAAAGAAGGAAAGAAAGAAAGAAAGAAAGAAAAAGAAAGAAAGAAAGAAAGAAAGAAAGAAAGAAAGAAAGAAAGAAAGAAAGAAAGAAAGAAAGAAAGAAAGAAAGAA
Source organism: Pyrocephalus nanus (assembly GCA_038380795.1). Lineage (NCBI taxonomy): Eukaryota > Metazoa > Chordata > Aves > Passeriformes > Tyrannidae > Pyrocephalus > Pyrocephalus nanus. Next base: position 22,716,863 of record CM076266.1, on the reverse strand, counting down.
AGAAAGAAAGAAAGAAAGAAAGAAAGAAAGAAAGAAAGAAATTAGTGAAGGGGTAGAGGAGTGTGTAGAACTGTAAAAAGTGAACTGTTTGCAGACTTTAATGAAAGAATTGGAACCAGTAAGCCATGATTTCCAAAAGGTTTCAGGGGCTTGAACAGTGCTTTATCTTGTCTTGGCAGAACAGCTACTTTTATTACAGAGTTTACTGCTTTTGCTGTAGAAAGTGACAGTGGGTTGTAGCTACAGAAATCTCAGGTCAGGAGGAACTGTAAATTGACTTCAAAAATAGGAAACTAGATTTTTAAACTGGACAGACATATAAGCCACATAGCTGTTTAAATGGTTTAAGCATAAGCTAAATCCTTGGGGCAGAGGGTACAAAGTTGTAAATAGCAAAAAAAAAAAAAAGGTCTTTCTGCATCAGTGAATCTTATATGATCAATAACTGTGTTTCTTTAAGTGAGGAAAAAAAAAACCCTAAAACAAATACCAAAGCCAAATATTCCTCCTCAACCTCTACTCTTAAGCTCTTAAGAGTCAAGAAATTACTTTATATTTGGTGCATGTCTAAAATAGCCTACTCTGTAAGTCCATGTTGTTTTGACTGTAGTTTTAATTGGGCAGAGTAGATGGACAAATTGTGAGGGCTATATCAAAGCAGAAAGTGGAGCTTTAGTGTTGATATTTGATGATGAGAAATACCACTCTCTCTCTCTTTTTTTTTTTTTTTTTTTTTTTTTTTTTGTGAGAGGAAAATTTATATATCAATCCTCCCTCAAGAGTGGTTGATTGGTGGCAAGGACTACAAATTTTTTTCTCTGTGGTGCTGAATGTGTTTCTAACAGCTAGTTGATTACATGATCATGGTCATGGAGTATTCATTATCCATTTTCAGCTCTTGTAGTAATGAGCTCTAAATATTTGTATTTTCTGGTAATTATAAACAAATGGTAGGCTTGGCTCAGTAAAGTTTTAGAAGGAAGCACCTTTAATCAGAGAGCAGAAACACTATGAGATGAACTTTTTAAAAGGATGTCATGATTTTGCCTCCAGAATGACTGACAGAAATGAAAATAACCGAATGTGATGTGCCAGAACTTTTTCCTGATACATATCTGTCATGATTCTTGCCATGATGTTCAGAAATACTGGATTAAAAGAGATATGTTAATAGAAATACAGAAACCATTACGTCTAGGCCATGCTTCTGTTTTTTTTTTCTTAAGGTCCCAGATACTCTATCACATTATAAAACAGGAACTCAAATATAAATGTCAACTTGAGCTGGCTTACATTCATTTCCCTAGTTTATTTCTATCTTGGTGTTCAGACAACACAAAAAAATGTATTTTAACAGATACTGATTACATAGCCCAGTCATTACACAGAGTCACACTCTGGATCATTATTTCTGCTTATTCAGGCCTTTTACTCTAATTCCATTGAACTATAGTGGTATAATTGATACAGTAACATAAAACACTTTCTGTGGGAATGTACTGATGATACAACGGAAAAAAATTATGCTGTAACTCTGTCCTAGAAATATACATAGCTATATTCATGAGATCTTTGAATAAAACAAGGAAAGTTTTAATAAGGTGAAAAGTAACCTACCTGCCATTAGTAGTTTCTGGTGCATAGCATTTTGACTTTTAGGACAATTATTCTTTCTTGCAGATTGTGAGAACTGTGAATGGCTAATTATCGGAGCAAGCACTTTGCTATCCTGCAGGCATTAGACTATTCATGCTATAGTCCCTTCTGTCTCTGTTTCTAAGGTTTTTCTTCTGCACCTTTGAAATCCTGAGCAGGGATACTATTAATTGAGGACTTTGTTTTTGCTAAATTTTCCAAGACATATCTCCTTAGAATTATAGGCAAATTAAATTACTCTATGGGAACCAAACAAAAGATTATTATAGATTATGGTCAGAACAATCCAGTAAAACCACTTAGCTGAAGCATCTTGCATTAAAGAAGATAAATAGTTTTACTACATGAATGCTTCATAAATGATACTTTCTCCTGTTTAGCTTTTCTTTTTTTTTTTTTAAAGTCAATCTTCATGTAATTAATTCAAGACATAGGAAGTATTTTAAATCTTCAGATAATTGTTTCCTAGAGGTTTATTTTCTTACTAGTTAAAAGTATGTGTCCTATTTCAATCCTGAATTTGCCTAGTTTCAACTCGGAGCTTTTAGTTCTCAGTACCAGATTTCTACCTAAACAAAAAAAAAATAGTCCTCCTCAAAAATTTCTTCATTGTGCATACCAGAAGCTCTTGTGAATAAGCAGGTGTAATTTACCACACTCATATAGTTCTTTCTAATCTTTTGCTATTCATTAGTATTTGTTTGGGATTTTTTTTAAAAGTAAACCTTTTAAAAGGTCACCCTTTTGGTGACCTGCAGCTATGGATGGCTGTTGTGCCACTTGCAACTTTTAGCTTGAGAATAGAGAATAAGGACTGTGATTGAAAATGTATAAAAGTAGACACAAGGGGCCCCAATGCTGATGATGGAGCCCTGTCACTATAAACAGCAAACTCCTCCTAGCTAAGACCTCACGATAGCTCTCTTTTCCCCTGTTCTTCTCAAGGAAAACTGAAATGTCAGCCTGACAACTTGAATGAACAGGAACATAATTATTGGGAAGAAGGATAGGTACTAGGTAGTTTTGGATTACAAACTTAACTTTATTATTTATTGGGGTTTTTTTCTCTAATAATTAGACAATTTGAATTATTAGACTCTTAAACATTACCTGAACTGAAAAAGAATTTTACCTCCACTTGTCAGATATGTTCTTTCTTGCCCATGGCAAGATCTTGAGTGCAGCAAACGGAACAATGAACAGCACAACAAGTAAAGGTCTCTCTAATCCTGTATAATTAAGCACATTGTTTTCTTTTTACAGTCTTCTGTTATATACACAAGGGACTCATAATTCCTTTCTTAAGTGAAACATCAGTTTTTGAGTATAGACTTCGTTATAGCTGGATTCCACATTACTGTCTTTTTAACTAAAGATATTATTCCAAGAATTTGAATTTAAGTGTATTAGAATGAAAAACTGACAATCATTTCAGGTATTTCTTTTGATGCTTTTGATATAAAATTTTCCTTATCTTAAAAAGTTTGAAAGGTCACTAAAATAATTGCTGCTTCACATCACTAGAGCTATTACTCAATAGAATATATTCCATTATTGTTTTAGCATGAGTGATTCTGAGTCTGTGTAAATAGTGAAGAATAATGGCAATTCAATAATTCTCATTTTTCTCTATTATACTTTAGTTTTACCCTTCTGATCTAGTGTCAGATGTTCAGTACCATTTCATTTACCTCAGTATATCTTCCTAAATCTGTTAAGAATAGCTTGTTTGTTTGTTTTTTAATTGATGTCCTTAATTTCCTGTTAGTGCAGGTAATATGTAACACAGCCTATGCTCTCTCCCAACAATTATGCAAGCATTATGAGACTTCCCAGCACCATTTTTCTGCATTCCTTGGCAGTGCCCTGTGATGCAAGGCACAGACTCTCCCCTGTGTCTTACCCTAAAAAATCTTGTCAATGTCCGCTTGATATTTAGATGTGTTCATAATTTTCTTTCCAGTTTAGAAAACAGGTCTTTTTAAGTCTCAATATGTACTTATGTTAGCAGTTGGGACTGTAAAGTCTTTGCTATCAGCTCATGAAATGATGCAATAATCACTTTTACTTAGGAAAAATCATCAGTTTCAGCCAAGGGACCTATTTATTTTTCAACCTACTGTCTTAAATGGGAGTGCCTTAAGCAATGTGTTTCTACCAGCTAGTTCTTATGTAGAATTCATAGGAGCATTAAGGCTGTTTTACCAGTGGCAGCTTTAGACCTCCAGCATATGTCTTACAGGTTGAAATACCGCAAAATGACAAGATTTTTTTCCTACATGAATATTATAGGTTTTGCAGCTTTGTATGGCACTACTTTCTTCCAAAGCCTCAAGCTGTAGCTAAGCAAGATGCCTGGGGGTATTTTGAAACTGCCTGTGGGTAGATAATGACAATTTTAATATCCACAGTGCTTTGCTGAAACAGAAAGAAAATAAAATGAAGAATGGGATTTGTCCATATGAGTTAAATCACTGGATTGATCATCTGCACTCTACATAACCTCAGAGCAGTGAAAACTATTAAACATGTAGGTTACTACATTTATATTTTTTTAAATATGCTTCCTTACTTATAGTCCTCCAGGAAAAAAAGGCAAATCTTATGAAAACAATAGTACCTTCCAATTTACTCTGTATTGATATTGAACTGTGTGCAAGAATTTTGATGTTATCAGTAAAAAGAAGTATTATATTATTCAGATCTAAGGGAATAGGATGGAAGCCTAGCAAATAGCCTATTTCAGTAACAGCAAAAATTATATGCAATAAGCAAAGAACAGAGGAATAATTAAGAATTAATAGGGTGGTTTTGTCTCAACTAAAAGGTAAAAACAAGGAAGTTGAGACATGCTTAGTGAAATTCTGTCCTAATTTACTTTGCTGAACTCAGGACTTCACGATATTGCCCATTGTATCTCTTAATAGCTTGTTGTAATTTCTTTCTCATTTTTTATTCTATGAGAAGGACTCATCTCTGTTCATCACAGACCCAGCCTCTCCTCTCCTCACAGGCACTGCAGAGCCAGTAGACCATCCTGCTGGCATCTGGGCACCTGCAGCTGGTAAAAAAATAGGGCTGGATCCTGTTCTGACATCTTGTGGAACACCCTGGCATAATGTCTTTCTGGTCAGCAGTATAATCAAAGTATAAATGAGGAGAAAATCTTTCTCATCTGACTAGAAGGATCTGAGACTCTGGGTCATGGATGTGAACTTGTAGGTTTTGAAGATCCTGTTGCTGGGGACTTGCACTGATTTGACAGCAGACTGCGAGGAGAAAGTAGGCAAGCAGGAGGGCTGTCATTTGTGAAAGATGAGTCAGTATGTATTTGTGAAGTAGACTTCAATTTCTGCTATATTTTCAACATTTTTTTTTCCATCTGGTTTCTGCTTACTTTAGAATCTGGAAAAAAAATCTATTGGTACCCATACCAGAAGATTCTGTTGGCAGAACTAAGTTACTGAATCATAATACAAAAAAAAAGCCTTAAAAGCTTTCCTCAGAGAAAGACACTAGTAAAGCTGACATCAGTTACAGGAAAAGCAAGAATTTAAGCTCAAATATGAAAATGAGGGTTAGCCCTTCCCGATAGAAATAAAAGCTGCACTACCTTGCCTGAAGTTCAAAACAAGGTTGAATAACGACAATTACTTTCTGGTAGCACTTAACAGTCTGCAAATGTGAAGAGGAAAATTCCAAAACCAATCTTGACTTCATCTGACAGAACAGTGCATGGCTTCTGTAAAGAATTTACAAAAGTACGTGTGTGATAACTGCATTATTTTGTGCGTTACCCTTTGTAGTGCATTACTCGAGTGGTTTATCATCCTTGCCCATCAGTTGCAGATTCTATCAGTTTTATCTGTATTCATGGAAAAATCTTGGTAAAGGGGCAGACACTTTCTTCTTTTCCTGTTTTGTTTTGTTTTGTTTTAATCACCTGTTTACAGAGCAATTCTTCTTGTTCCTATCTGACACAGTAAAGAAAATACAGCCCAAGGCAAGGGCACCAACCAGCTTTTTGAAGGTCTCAGGTAAACTATTATTTATATGACTTCAGAGAGTTTGCTTCATATTTTAAAGGGCAGAATAACTAAGCTGAAAAACATGCTTAGGAAAATAGATCATCCATTAACCTTATCTGCTTTCCTGACATGGAGATGAAAAGGCTTACTGAAATCCAAAGGAGTGCTGTATATGAGCAGAGCTCTGCAATACCAAGTAGTGTTTTTCTGCCTGTATTGTTTCCCTTTGGATGTGTTTCCTCATTTAAAAAAAAAAAAAAAAAAAAAAAAAAAAAGGTCATCAAAGATTAAGATATCTCAAATGATGTTTTATAAAATAGCTTTCAAGTGTCAAGGTAGCATCTTCAAAAATTCTTGCAACTTTGCCTAAGTTTTTATGTGTCCACATTGAGCTTTCTTTCTAATGAAATGGAATCTACAGTACCATAAAAATGTTGGTTATTTGAAGCAGTCAGATGTCAAGGCAAGGATGACTCTACAACATGCCTTTCATGTAACACTGCCCACTGCAGAAGGCAGGATTATGCACCAGGTGTATAACCCAATGTAGAAAAACAATGTTGTAAATTATATTCACAAATTTCTTAATTAAGATCTTAATTAAGGTAGGTAGGTAGGTAAGTAAATAATTTGGAAGCAGCAGCAAAGTAAGTTTAACTTTCTAGCCAGAATTCATCATCGTCTACTACTGTTCACCAGAGGATGTTCAGGTTGGACACTGTGAGGAATTTCTTCGTAGAAGGGGTGATTAAACATCAGAATGGCCTGCCCTGGGAAGTGGTGGAGTCACTATTCCTGGAGGTGTTTAAGAAAAGACTGGACATGGCACTTAATGCCATGGTCTACTTGACAAGGTGGTGATCAGTCAAGAATGATCTCAGAGGACTTTTCTAACCTAACTGAAACTATAATGGTATGATTCTGTCTTTCCTGAAGGCAGTTGTTAAAAGCAGCCTTTGTAGAGAAATTTATCATTATCAAAACACTATTTTCTCTAATTTTTGCTCGAAATGGAAATACAGCCAGATTTTTTGAGACATCTTTCCAAATCCTTTCTGCAATTGCTACCACCAATCCCATTTAGAAGCCAGAGTCTAGTCCCTAAGAAGTTAGACAGTTTGTGCACTGGGGGATTACAAATGAATGCAGCATTTGCTAAAAGCAACCTTCAAAAGAGTGAGTGGTTAACATTCTGAAGCCATTTGTTAGTCAAATCAAGCAGAAATAGTACCTCACTCAGTAATGTAGCTAGCTAATCTAATTAAATGTCCCTTAGCCCAACATCTGTCTTCATAATGATCTTGGTGCTTTTAGGCAATAACTGCATCATGCTTTTATGTTTGAATTAATGCTGATAACCTGTGGATGACATTTGTAATGTTGATAATAAAATATCCAGATTTTATCAGCTTTATATTTACTGACATTAAGGTATGTAATCTTCTATCTATTCCTCTTCTATTATTTAAAAATTACACATGTCAAAGCTGTACTGTACAATCTGTCCTGTCTAATTTGTGTTCACAGATGAGAAACATATGATGTATATAGTTTATTTCACTCAAATTATTGAAGTGCTAAAATCCACCTGAACTTGTGAAATTTACAACCTCCCATATTTTATTTCCAAGCCTGATTAAAATGGTAGCTATGCTTTCTGTGATCTGCCCTCAGGTTGGTACATATTGTCCATATAAAAGGCCTTTGATCATATTTAAAAACTTTAAAGTGTTAAAACTTTTAAATGCACAAGTTATTTTTATGCCTTCTAGTCGTAAACACAGTGGTACTCAGTAACACATAATGATTTTCAGTGAGTAAAAATTCTGAGAGAGCTTTATGTGAGAGGAAAAAGAATTTATTACAAAAAATTGACATATTTTGTCATTTTGTAGGCATGCTATTTATAATAATACAGTTTATTTTTCTTTCTCAAGTCATTTACTATAAGATTTTTTCCCCAAAAGTTGCCAGCAATTCCCTCTCCGCATTTCCATTCTCATCTCTTTCCAGTCTGGTCTTACTCTATGCAAAGTGAGACATGTTTTCACATCAAACTTGATAATTTCTTTTGGGTAAAAAGATTTTTGCCAGCTAGTTTCTATGGACTTCTACAACAGTTTTTGCAGAACAATATAGGTCAGAAAGTAATTCAGAGACTCCTGCTATGAATTCCCCTTATACTCTTCACTGAAGACAGAGGGATTGCTGATTGTTTAAAAGGCAACAAACACTACAGGCTGAAGAATGTTGTGCATTGTATTGGCACTGTTATCTTCAAGGCCTTTAATTTCTTCTCTATCAAATACGAAGTGTTAGAACTTAATTCTCAACCTCTTTGACACTGTAGCTATCTTCAACATTATAAACTCTGTTGGTTTTGGTTTTTTTCCCTTCAACCTTGAAGTTCCTATAACTAAGCTGTCTCCTCCAGAACTGTAGCAGCACCTTTAGGGAGTTGTGTGAGGCTCCTGCTCATTGTTGTTTCATGTTTGTGTGGTGAGAAGAATGCACAGGGTCTTGTTAGGTATTTTCTTTTCACAAGAAAAGTCAACTCATGTGAAGAGCACTGAAGCTAAGGTACAAATAAGACACAGTTTACTCTGTTTCCAAAGGGAAACCCTCAGTGTACTTTTTAAAAAGTGTGCCAAAAGCCACATGAATTATTGTGGCACAGAGCATATAAAGAATAAAGCAATTTTCACGTGTTAAAACTCAGATGGCAGTTCTCTCAAGAACAGGAGAACCTAAAAGCATCTTGGCAGCTAAAAGTAAATTTGCTGCACTATAAAAATTTAAGGAAATTTCTAATAAATGTAAGTATTTAATGAGCCATAAATCTCTCAAACTCTCCTTCTAAGGTTTTCTTTGAAGAGAGCAGTTGCTAACAGTAACATGCTTATTAATGAAATCTCAGTGTGAGAATGCTTTTCTGTGTTTTGGATCTGAAAGCCAACATGAATATAATTGCACATTAAAAAGATTTGCTGAGTCAGCCATCATCTCAGTAAAAAATCTTCTTTCGCTTGTTTAGGATGTAATTAAAACAAAATATATTCCTCAGACATGGATAAAAAATACCCAGCAACCTGTGTTTCTTGTTCTTGAATAGAACTAGCAATTAATTAAATGTTTGATCAATGAAAAATGTCATATATTGTGACCTGAATTTTCTTACACTGAGTTCTGGCGATTTTCTGAAAGGAATGTGTTTCAAAGGCTATCCTCACCAACAGCCCTACTGAAACCAAAATTATGATGACAGCGGAGCAGAAATGTGTGCCCTGAATGAATTAAGTCTAATTCTTAGGTAAATGGAGTTCAACACTTAAAAAATAATTGGGTTTTTTTGTGTGTTTGAAATGCATCAGGAAGTTTACATACCACTCCATGCATTGGTGGAAGAAGCAAACCCCTGTACAAAAACTATCAGTGTCCTGAGTGCAGCCCCTTAACTCTCACTGCCCTTAGTGGTTTGGGTGCCTGGGCTTAGGGCCAGCCTTTGCTGCAGATGCCTGTCTTTATCTGGGGGCTGTGTCGTAAGGAAGAGCTATGAGAAGCAATGACTTCTCCATCTCTTTGTCTTTAGGCTTCTCCTTTCATCTTTGGGCTGTGCTGCAGCTTGGCCAGGGCCTGGCCACGTGCCTCAGTAATTCAAGCCCTGACCCCGACCGACTGATTCCATCTCCTGGTTTGAGCTGCTACCTGCCTTATTGCTAGGTCAGCTGATAGCCCAGAGCAGCACACTGGCATGGCTCATCTTGCCCTGTCTGCCTTGCTTTCACTCTAACCTCCCAGCAGCTCTTCCCTTACAGAGCAGCCCACTCTTGCTGCTCCTTGACAATAGCTCTCTAAAAAGGACACCATCAAAGTTAAGTGAGAACTGCATCAATCCTCAGGTTTCATGGCCAGCAATGGCACCTACCAGATGCTTAGGGAAAATATTCAAAAAGCAGGATAGGTGAAGAATAGTATTTTCCTGGGCTACTTTCCCGCCATCAATAGCTTAAGAAATTCTAGATCAAGAGGCTGTCACTCATGTTTTTCTTGCTTATAGTTTTTCCACTCTGTTTTGAACACTCTTCCACTGTTTATTTGCCTGTCTACCCTTGAAACCCAAAGGTAATGATCCCGACAGTGGAAGAGTATGAGGAAAGACTTCTTTTTGTTTTGACCATGCTACCTGGTAATGGCAGTGAATTTGTTTTAGATCCTGCACTGTGAAAACAATGTCTATTCATTCCTGGTACCAGTTTACCATGCATTTTTAAAGGCTTGCATTGCTCTGCATATTAACTGTCCTCTTCCAGGACTCTTTTAGCCTCTTATTCTTTGAGAGGTATGCAAATGTGAGGCAACATGCATATCTATAATGTCAAAGTGTTACTTTCAAAAAATCATTGATTCTTACCTCATTCTATAGTAGTTCTTAGCATTCTGCTTGCCTTTTTTTATCTGCTTTTGAGCACTAAGCTGTTACCTACGGGAAATTTTCCATGACAACTTTCCAGCAAAGGAATAGCTGAGTTTTTCCCTTTAGTTTATAGTTGTAGAGATGGGCTTTTTTCAGAAGCCCTTCAGCACTTGAATAAATTCTTCCACTTAAAAAACTACTTCTATTTTAAGCAAATTCAACAGATAATTTTTCAGGACAACCACGTGATAACATGTTAAAATTAGTTCTGTTGCAGAGAAATAGCAAATTGTTTTGCAGAGCTTAATATTAAAGGATAAGTGGGCCATTCAGCCATAAATCAGAGAACTTAATTATAGCTAGGAGTCATGTCATTTGAAACTTCAGGAGTACAGTGGTTCAGACATTGTATTGAGATTGTGAACTTCACTGATAAGGAGGTTTTCTATGCTCCCAACAGAATCCTACTGTTTCTTCTTAAATTCTTCCACTGTTTTTTCATAATAAATCCATTTTTATTTGTTTCTAAGTCAGTTTGGTCTGCTAGTTTCTGTATGTCTCCCAAATTCTGGCGAAGTCATGGACTGTATTTATAGGGGAAAGTATAAAGGTAATTGTATTACACTCTCCCTTGTTTATTTGCTCATTGAACGGAAGGGTGACAGGAGGTATCACTGAGAAAACCTTTCAGGCAGAAGGAATGGTCCTGTCATCTAAAATGGAAGACATTTGTTTACATAACTATCTGCCTCAAAATTTTCCTGCTGATTTTCAACTAAAGAGGCCAAGGTCCAGCTGATATATGGTAGGAAACAACTTCCCAGCAGAACTCTGAAGATTTAAATGAAAGAGCATGAAATTTAACTAGAGATGAAGCCATCTGTTGTCCTGGTATTGGTTCCCATAATACCCTCCAAATCCATTGGGATCTAATCAGTATTATTCCATCAAAGGAAAAGATAAACCCTTCATGATGAAAGAAATGAGACATTTATAAGAGCTACACTATATCTTCCTCTGACTTACAGCTTCATAGAGTTAGAGCTGTGTGGATGATTGATTGTGTATGTCTGCATGTACTGATAGCTTGCCTGCCCAGCTTTACCCTACAGAAAATCAGTTGCAGGTAGGTGGCTTTTCACCACACCTGAGTTTATCTGAGGATCACTTGTTTGCGTCCTCTTCCTCCAGCACTGCAGATGGTACCAAGGCCTGTCAGCTCCAGTTTCCTGTTGCTTCCTCAGTCTGTTTGAACTAATCAGCCTCCAAGAGAGAAATTATTTGAGTTACTCCTTTGTACAGGGTCTTGCATATGATACAGCTTTGAGATGTCACTGAAAGAGCCCCACCACATTATGGTTTCTTTTACAGTGAAAAAAAAAAAAAAAAGTTTAAGGAGGTAGTTTAATTTTCCCCATTAAGTAAAGCACTTGGCTTGATATCACTTGCTTCAGGTGATTATAGGCACAGTGCCTATTTGACTTCTGACTTCTTTTGAAAGGCTAGAAATTAATGCAAAGATAGAAATGGACTGTAGTTATATATTTATGCAGATTTAATGGAGGGATTTAATGCAGAAACCTCTAATATGTGCCTTTTTCAAGTTCTATGGCTAACTCTCAAATCTTCCCTTGCAGTGTTTTATTCTATATCTAGGAAATGTTTCAGGAATTGTGGTAGTTGACCATGTTCTTAATTAAACAAAGTGATATGGGTTTAGGATACTCATCTATCTCTGTTCACTACATTCAGTGTGGTGTGCTCTAATGTAATTCTCAGTTATTCCTCAAAGCAGATGTTATTCAGGTGAGGTCTTTCTTTCTTCACTGAAGGATGGAAAGAAGAGACCTGATTTTTTGTGTGCAAAGCTGTTCTTATTGCTATGCACAAAAAAATTGATTTAGAAATTGCTTTGACAAAGCTAACCATATCTGTAGTGTACCAAGATGTAAATGTTTCTGGGTTAAAAAAGGAGGGAGAGGGTAAAGGAGCATGTGCAAGCAGCATAAGGTTTAATATGTACCAAAACGATTAGCAGAGGGTCTTCAAATGAAAAAAAAAAAAAAAAAAAGATTCTGAATCTACTAATTTGTCAAAGGAGAATTTTACCATTTAGGCTTATGCAACAAGTTTGCCCCTTTAAAATGCAGATGTTTTTATTTAAAACCCTATTTTTGCAAGAAAAAAATCAGTTTATATGTGAACGTTATATATTAGGAAGTGAAAGGAGGAGAAAGCTCATCCTTTCAGAGGTAGTCTAGAAGTGTTTGCACAGTCAGTAGCATCTGGAAGACATTGGGTACCTATATCTGGCTAAATCTCTTAAAGCAGACTCCACCTGGGATCACAGTCTGTAAGATGATCTGGGCGCTTGGTGTCATGGTTGTTCATCATTCCTCTGTTCCTCCAGGCTCCTCCTTTGCCCTGCCAGTGTGCCATGACTGTCAGCTTGCTACAGCATGCTGCCATGGCAAAATGACTGTTAGCTGACCATCTCAAAGGGCTCTATTGTAGCAGAATGTATGGCTCAGTCAAGGGAAGTGTAAAGGAAATACTTATGAAGGAAAGTGTAAAGGAAAGCTTAGGTTGTCCTTGTACCCAGGACATCTCCCTGGAGAGCCTCACAGGGCCAGGCAGCAGCACCAGAATGGCCAGTGGGCATGCTATAGCTCATAACCTTGCTCATAGTTGTAGATGGAAACAAAATCCATGACTATAAGTTACATCACAGTGTTAAATTTAATTAGAACAAGTATATTTTGGAATTGATGTGAGATGCTTTGACACTATCTACACTTCAAGATTTTGTTGCAAGCATTGTGCTGTAGGAAGTTTCCAGAAGATGGCAGAAATTAAAATGTATTAGGATATAAGAGTAACAAATTATGACAGCCCAAGAAGAGGTCAGAATGAGGCACTGACATTTTCGAGCATATGTTCACGAATTTTCAATGTTTCTTGTGAGTAATAAAACTGAGATACTTATCCCTGCTGGCTGCTAATGATCTTGCAGTATTTTTCATGAGGATAGCATAATTAAGTTATGTTTCCTAACTTCAGCAACTCTTACCTGTCATCGTTATTTGCCCATGTGCTTTTCAGTTGTCCTGAAGCATTTCTTGTGCTTTAAATTTCTTTATTTGTAGTTTTCTTTTCAGGTAAAATTAACTATGCATCCCGGGCTATACTATGCAATCAATATTTGACAGCACCAACTACACTGTTTTCATTCAATTAAATCCTATTGAAAGCCTTGTTGCAGACTATGTGATCTCATGTTTCACAGCTGGGTAACCCCAGGATTCTCAAATACTATTCTTTTATGACTATACCGTACATTACTACTAATTTAGCAGGAATCTCACATGAGACCCATAAATTGCAAAAAGTTCATAAATTTTGTCAGCGTGGAAAACCCTCAACTGAGTGCCTCCTAGGATTTAAAAGAAAAGAAATAACCTCTTTTCCAACCTATGAGGACAATAACTACAGGTCTTAGTAAGTTCTAAAAATCATATATAGATTCTGCATGTACCTAAACAGCAAGAGGAAGACTAAGGAAAATGTAGGCCAACTGCTGAACTGGGGCAGGAAAATGGGGGACAAGTCATATGAAAAGGCTGACATATCGAACACCTTCTTTGCCTCAGTCTTTGCCAGTAAAACTGACCCTCAGGAATCTGAGGCCTCTAAGACCACAGGTGAAGTCTGGAACAAGGAATACTTACCCTCCATGGAGAAGGACCAGGTCAGGGAGCATTTCTAACAAGCTGGACTTATATAAGTCTATGGGGCCTGGTAGATTGTACTGGCAAGTGCTGAGGAAATAGACTGATACTGTTGAAAGGCCACTCTCAATCACTTTTGAAAAGTTGTGGCAACTGTGAGAAGTTCCAGAAGACTAGAAAAGGGCAAATGCCCCTCCTTTCTTCAAGAAAAGCAAGACAGAAGAGCTGGGGATCTACAGGATGGTGAACCTCAACTCAGTCCCTGGGAAAGTGATGGAGAGTATCTTTTTGGGAACCATTTCTAAAGATATGTGAAGCACAGTCACTGAGAATAGTCAGCATGGATTTTTGAAGAGAAAGTTATGCACCCTAATGGCCTTCAACAATAAGTTGACCTCCTTGATGGACAAAGGTAGGCAGTGGATGTTGTTTAGCTTGTCTTCAGTAAAGCTTTTAATACTGTCTCCCGTGTCATCGTCATAGAGCAGCTGAAAAAGTACATTAGATAAGTGGATAAGGAGGTTGATTGAAAATTAGTTTAAGGGTTGAATCTAGATAGTTGTGATTGGTGGCACAAAGCCCAGTTGAAGGCAAATGACTAGTGTGACCTGATTGATACCCCTGGTATCAATACTGAGGCCAATACTGTATAATATGTTCCTTAATGGCCTGGATGCTGGGACAGAGTACACCTTCAGCAAGTTTGCAGATGATACATAACTGGGAGGAGTGGCTGACATACCAGAGTGTAGTGCTGTCATCCAGATGAACATCAGAAGGCTGGAGAAAGGGGCCGACAGGATCCTCATGAAGTTCAACAAAGATGAATGAACAGTTCTGAACCTGGGGTGAGTTAACCCCATGCACCAGCACAAGCTGGAGAGCTGACCATGAATCAGCAATGTACACTTGTGGCAAAGTAGGCTAGCAATATCCTGGGCTGCATCAGGAAGAACATTGACAGCAGGCCAAGGGAGGTGATCCTGTCCTTCTACTCAACTTTGATGAGGACGTACCCGGAGTACTGGGTCCATACTGGGCTCCCCAGCATAAGAGAGAGAGATGGACATATTGGAGAGAGTCCAGCAAAGGGCCACTAATGTGATTAAAGGACTGGAGCATCTCTCCTGGGAGGACAGACAGAGAGAGCTGAGACTGTTCTACCTGGAGAAGCAGTAGGTGAGATAAGAATGTTGTTTTAGAGCAAAGTTGTCTTTTTTTAGATGACATGTTCACTACTATTTTTTCTCCTTCTCTTGCATGATAAACTTACTTTTCCTACATCATAGATTTTTCTACTTAAACCTGATATTGCCTAATATTTTTTGATGATTTTCTAACTCTTTGTTCAGAATTTCAAGCAATCAGTTTTGTCAGTGGAGGTTCTGACTTGGATTGTAGTTTGTAGCCCACTGGGAACACTGACAGTTCTCACTGTCTGTGAGAACTGTCTTTATATTGTAAACCACACTCAGTTTTTCACAGAAATTGGTAGCATTTTTTCCTGTTCCAATACAATTCAGGGACAGCTTATTTGTATAGCACCACTATTTATAATACATATTGCTTAGAAACAATTTCTCTTTGTAGCTGAGCAAATTGCAGTATAATTTTACTGCTCTTGCTTAGACCTTTCTCTTGTTTACAGCAGTGATTTCTGAGTTACAATCTCTCTAATATAAATAATGCATTAGTTTCTAATTTTAATGTGACCTATCTGCCAGACTGGTAACTCACTATAAAGATCTTTTTGAGTAGCTTCAAAACTTCAAGCAGATTTTGGTAGCTGATTTATCTCTAGTGATCTGTAACATGTGAAGATTTAGCTTTTATGTGTTTGACAGTGCTGTGAGGACCAAAACTGCTAAGAGTCTCTTAGTCTGATTCTCTTGTGAGCCACTTTCTTCAACACTAACATGGGCTCTGCTATATTAACATACTCTAAAATCAGGAGCCTAGCATTGTAGTTACAAGGTAGGTTTTCTTTGGCAGAAAAGCTTACTGACACAGCTCATTTCCATTTCTGCAGTTCTAGTGGTGGTGATTCTTATAGTTTGTAAAGCATCAAGCTTTAAACCCAATTGTGGAAATAAACTGCATTTTGAAATAACCATCTAAACAGGTAGAATGAAAGCTCCACATTTCCCGAAATGTTTTTGTTACCAAATAATACTGAAGGCCATCTTAGTTCTCAGCTTTAACTTAGTAGGTATTTTGCACAGATAGACGGCACAAAGGAACAAACAATAGGAAGTTACATCCATTGGATCCTGTTGATACCACTTACGAGCTCTAAATAAGACTATGAATCTGTATATCCAGCAACACTTTTTTGTTTAAAGGAAAAAAAAATTCCCTCCATCTTTTCCCCAAACAGCCAATGCAAAAGAAAAGAGGAAGAAGACCTGTGAAAGACAAGATAAATTTAGTGTAAACACTGAGTCTTTCGGAAGATGTCTGGACCCTTATTTTTTTTTGCCATTACAAACCAAGTAACTCCAGGGCATGGTCTTAAGGGCTTTCAAATTACCTGCAGACTGTCCCCACAGGTCCTCATGAAGAACCAAAATACCTTCTGTGTGTTAAACATTGCATTTATCTTTCCCACACATTCACACTTCAAGTTTTAGCTCTACATCTTTATATGGAATGGGAAGACAAAGAATGATGCTTCCACATCGTGGCATTTTTTCTAATTGCATCTACTTTTTTGTTTATCAGATATGCATGCAGGTCTTGAACTTGGTATTTGTGCCTTAACTGTATACAGCTGGAATTTTGTGAAAGCCTAAATAATACAAAATTTCCTCTCACTGTGTAGTTAAACATTTTTCAGCATTTGGTATTTGAATTTAACTCATTGAACTTTTTAAAATTATCAATAAAACATTAAGTATTATGTTTTATACATCATCAAAAGCAGCAGAATTATGCTTTCCGAGTTTTCTAGGCTTGGTGACAATTTCAGCTTGACCTTGTTGCTATTAAACACCACTACAGAATTCTCATTTGCTTTAAAGGAAACAGTATCAGATTGATTTTTGTTTTGTTGTTCTATATTCAATCATTTTAAGTTCAAAATGTGCTTTAATTTGTGTAATAAGAATCAATACCACATTGTTATGCACTAGCCATAAGTTGGAAATGAGCACTCCACCTGGAGTTCTGCAAGCAGAAGTATCACTATTATGGAAGGAAGTCACACTTAGTCCTTCACTATAGAATACTATATAAATAAGAGATAACAATTGTTCACTTATCATATAACTTGAAGAAACACATTGTCTATTTAAATTATTAAGAGGGAAACACTGTTCACAAATAAATAGCTGAGATGTTTAGGAGTCTTTCTAATTTTAGGGAAAAAGTCAAAGATGAGCAAACTCTTTTACATTATTAGAATAAGTTAACAGTGAGTACCCCTAAAAGTATTTTGAAAATGTGATTCCCATATTAAATTTGGCGAGTTTGATGTGGTACCTGATAGACCAGAACAGAAAGTCACAAAGTCACTAAGCCACTTTTACACTCTTTTCATTTTTCATTGCTCTTTAATTTTTTTTTTTTTTTTGTTTGAAGTATTAGAGGAATACTAATCCCTAGTTTAAATCTTACTTTATTGTATTTCTATGTTGAAGCTTTATACTTACCCATTGTTGGGCTCAGTTAAACTGTGATGAATTCTTCTTAACTGGGTTTAACGTCACTTGGTCATGCACCAAAATCAGGGTTCATGAGTCTAAGAATTAAGTGCAGGTTGTTTAGCAGATCTTGATTCATCTGGTGCCATTTTTAATATATTTCAGAATTTTATACAGTAAAATATAAATAATGGTTGTACCATGCCACTGTATGCAACTACACAGTATAGCCTGGATTCCAGTGCTCCATATCTGAACAGTGGAGAGCAAATAAAAATCTCTTCTCATGAGACACTGAAATATACAATTGTTACAGCGATCAAGGAAGAGAATAAGAAGTATTTTTTCTGAAGTTGGAATATTTCCTTTTGCTATTGATCCAGTTTTGAATTATCTCTTTAGAAAGGAAAGTTTTCCTTATTCGTCTTTTCAACAGAGCTGTATGCAGGTCCTTGTTTATCAAAACCAGGAACCACAGATGCCTATTAGGAAACCTGTCTCAGAAATTGTGTTTTAGCAAAGCTTTATAGAGTGATTGTGGATTCCACAAGAGGCTTTCAAAGCTTTATTGCCTTATTTCTGTTGGACAAATTCATATAAATTACAAAACTCTGGTTTAATTTCATCAGATCAGGTTTGTAAATAGAGATTCATAAGTTTTGCTTTGTTTCTTGATCCAGAAACACTTTTTCTAGCTACAGCAGAGCTAAGTTAGCACACAGGCTACATCCTAAGCATTATCACTGTAAGACTGAATCCATCTGTACGCTTGTTCCTTCACTGCAAAGACATGAGTAAATGATGCATAACTAAGGGTACCCTGTACATACAAACACTCAATGACATTGATAAAATTTTAAGTTCCATAAAGGTCTTTGTGGAACCTAAATGATTCTTATGAACCTAAATGAATCTTCGTGATTCTTTTATCTGACCAGCAATGCTCCTAGCAGCAAGAGGTAGAAAGAGGATGAGAATCTGAGGGTAAAGCAGGCTTAAAGTAACATACCAAGTTGCTGATATTGTAGGTAAAGTGGGGAAGAAAGAATAATGTATGCACAGCTGTGGTGTTTGACCACAGGTTATTGCAGCTGGGACTTATTGTTACAGACTACCACATTTATTATTTTGTAAGTACAGGTCAGCAGAGGCATGACTGAATATCTGGGATATGCCTTCTCTGCATCAGTCACTCCTGCATTACCTGCTATGTATGGATCATTCAGGAAAGAGGGAAGAGCTTTAAAGCTCTTGATGTCAATGATATTCAGTAAGAAAAGACTTGACCAGAGAAAGATGTTGCTTCAGCATTTCCTTCCAATCTCTCGTATGACAGGGAGATGAAGCAGTAGGAATTGCCAACATGTTTTTTTAACATACTAAAGTTAAGGGTCAAGCACTAAATAGACCAAGCAAAGTTTTAGGAGAAAAAGAATAGTGTTTGTAAGTAAAGCCATGAATAAAATGTATAGCATATATGGTTAAGGATAATAAGCTAAAACAGTGAGTTCTGCATTCTGTGTACTGTATGTTTAAGAGAGAACAACAGACTGGAAAAGACTTGTTGCTTGAAAGACAAATAACCAGCTATCATCTCAAGGATTTATTTAGCCTTTCACTGCTGCAAGGTCCATACTGTGATTATGATAAGCTTATCTACTTATAATTAATCTTAAAATATTATCTTAGTAATGTATACCATTAGCCACTTTAATCGTACATTTCATTGTTCTTAATATTTATTTATATTGTGTCTAAATGTAAATAGTGATGTTTTGTGTTTTAATTTTTTTTGAGCAGTCATATGCCTTCTAAAAAAAACTCTGAAGAATTTAGGACAGTATTTTTTGTAATACCTGTGCATTTAGTGATTAATACTTTGAAAGTGGGTATGTTTTATTTCACTAGTATTGAATATAAAGCAGAAACTTGTTCCAGTAAGTCAATGGAATAAATCAACTACAAGCTTTTGTTTTCAGGATTAATTCTGTAATACTTCATTATCAAAACTATTGGCTAAAATGGAAGTTATCTGCAAGACCTGCACTATGTATATCATATAGCTGGCATTTTGAAATAGTAAACAATGAAAAGACATATAATTTCTGCAGCAGTGATGATGGTTCTGTCTTCTCTTCTACATGTGACACCACATCTCTTTGGATGTAAAGGTAAATAGAAGGCCTTACCAGATATCCATAAAGCAGTCAAAATACCTTGAGTTTAAAAAGACTAAGTCTTTTTACAGGGATAAAGAGGTCTTTTTCAGTGCCAAAATGTAAGGGCAAGTATCCTGACATGATGAGTTGATTATATTGTTTCATGATTCCCACAACAGTAATTTCATCGGCGCTTGAGGTTGCAGTAGTTCATCTCTTTCCTGTCCTTAGAGTCTGTGTTTTTTCCTTATTGTCTTGCTCTGAGCAGCTCTCCAATTTCTCTTTTTCTAGCAGTTTGGTTCCCCCAACAGCGTTCACACTTGTGATTAAACATTCTATTTTCTCTTTTATTTTCTCTCTCACACTTTTGTCTTCTACACACAGTGTCTCTCTGTATCTGCTTTTCAGTTTTCATGTTAAATTCCTGTCCTAGCATTGATGCAGCCAATGGTGCACAACCAGTTTAGATTGCTCCCATATTGGATCTATTGAATTTAAGGCTACTTTCTTATTCCCAGTTCAGCTGTCAGTGCAGCCATGAAAGTTGTACAGATTCCTTGAACAGTTCTCTTGCATCCTGCCCCACTCAACTGCTCCAACCCATTTCTCCCTCAGGAAAATATTTGGAAATATACTTTCAATTTGAAACAGAGTGTTAGAGGGTGTTATTAGTTGATTTGGTACAGTCTTGTCCATATAGTATATTTTAAGTTACATTTCAAAATGAAAAATTATTTTGAACTATAAAAGACACTCTTCATTTTGAACATGTCAAATGATGTGTTTCAAGAACTTCAACATGTTTTCCAACATTTGTTCAAGTTGAGATATTAATTAAATCTGGCCCCTTCCTCTGAAGAGTCTGTTTCAAGAAGTGTCAAAAATTTAATAACAAACTGTCTGGAAAGCAAAAGCAACATATTGTGTAGGGATTGTTCATTTTTATTCTTTTTCTGTTTAAAATAAAACCTCTCAAACTATCTACCAGCCTGTCCTTACTCTCCTGGAATACTAAGTGCATGAGCTATTTCAGAACCAATGCTGGCAGTATGCTACTATTTATTTCTGTTCTGCCTTTTGCTTTGTGTGATGGATTTCTGGAGTAAATTTTTGTAACTGAAATATAAACCCTTAAGAAATCAAAGCTTATAATAAACTGAAATACTGACAGACCTTGAACTATGGTTCCCAAATTGCAGCGCTTGAAAAGCAGAAAAATAAAAGCAGGAACCTCTAAACTGCTCTAAATTATAGTCTATCATTTTTTCTATGGGGCAATCACAAGCCTATTTAGGTAGAATAATAGATTCCCATCAATGGGCTATTTGGAATTAAAATTAAGCATCTCAGGATTGTGTCATGACATTTTTTATAGTCAAGGAAATGTTCTTAAAACAGTTGTATCCTTATAGTTACATTTCTCTTAAAAACAGTTTTGCTCTAAATATGAATTGTTTTCTTGAAAGAACTGCCAATTTTCAGAAGCTTGAAATCCTTGAAAAAGCATGGTGTATGTTTATGCACATTGAATGTAGGTGTGTGAACATGAACGCATGTATGTGTGTGCATTCACACCTATTGATTACTTCAAAAGTAAGCCTCCCGCCATCAAAACTGTTCATTGCACAAGTTCAAGCTAATAAATGGTTTATTACTTACAGTACATATCTGTTTTTAGCAAATTGAAAATTAATTGAATAATACTTTGTGAGTAGAGTATTGGTTTAGTGTGTTTATCACAGATCTGTGACCACACTGCAGCAGAGCTGCAAATTCATTGGCCCATCCTTGCTTTTGATGGCTTTAGACTATAACACTCATTATATTGCAATTTATAAAAATTTTTAGTGCTTCTATAAAGGATTGAAATACTGATGTGCACTAAGAACACAGGGGATTAAGTCTTTTACCTATATGATTCATGGTATTTTAGCTGAGTATATTATTGTTTGTGGTAGATGGCAGAATTGTCATAGTAAAGGAGAAAACACAGATTGTGTAGATTTTAGCATATGCTGCATGATAATCTGGAGAAGAAAAGTGTAGTATAAAAAGATAACTCATTTCTGTGTTGCTGTTTGTAGTTGTTGTTCCTGTTGAGTGCAATGATAAGGACGAGAAAATTCCACTGTGGTAATGTCCTACACAAATATAAATTTAAATCCTTTTTTCTGATCCAAAAACGTTGCAAAGTAAAAAGAAGAGAAATGAGAATAGAGAAAGGTGAAAGGGTTATGAGTGAATATGCACCTTATATTGCCTCTGATGAATGATGAACACTTAATTAAGCTTTGTGGCTGTATGGGTCAACTCAGAGAGAGTGTTCCATGTGAAGTAAATAATTTCTAAATGTTGTCTACATCTGATTCATTCATGATTGATCCAAGTCAAATTTAAATTAATGACTCAGAGAACCTAGTCTATACATCCTTGCCAATATTGAGTAAACTAGGAATTGGCAAGGATGTACTGAAATAAAAGCTTGCTGACCTCAGCTGTTCTTCTATAATACAGTGAGATAACTAAAAGTCTTGGTAGGTTTATTTTTGCTCTGCTAAGAAATAAGGAAGATCTGAGTATCTCTCAGAGGCAGGAGAAATTAATGTCCTTGACTTATGTGTTCTGCTAGGAATTTAATAATTAAACTGGCATTTATACCAATTGTCATTAATAAACGTCTCAGAAACATTAAGTTTCATTTCACATTTGCTTTATTGTATAGTCTGTGTGCCTTACTTTACTACCAAGACTATATTTTCAAGGGGAAAACCTTCTAGGCAGAAAGTGTTTCCTATAGCTTATAGAACAGACTCTTCTGGTCATATGGTTACTGGAACCATCCACTGGAATTAACCATTTATAAGCTAAACATTAATGCAAGATCCACAGTTTCTGTGAAGGCATTAGGACTTAACTTTGCCTTCCAATCCATATTTGTTAGATAACTGGTTTCTAGGGAAACTTTCAGTTGTGTCTATCAGAGTGAAGAAGGTTGCCAGATTCCTAACAGTAATGATAATAAAGAGTAAATTTAAAAAAAATTTAAAAATTCTACTAAAATCTAGAAGTGTTTAGGTGAATCAAAAGTCATTCATACCAAACAAGTAAAAGGACCGCTTGCTGGTGTGATTTATTTTTTAGGACTACCACCATTTTGTAGTATTTTTAAACAAAGTCATTTTAAAAGATCAGCATCACTTTACTAGCACTAAATCATGTTTACCTCAAGTTTCCTTGAAATTACCATGCCATAAAAACAGTTGGGACATACCGACTTTAAGTATGTTCAACTCAAAACCTACCAGTTATGAAATACAACTCCATCTCATCGTGTCATAGCCAGATTAGTATAATAAGATAAGGAGCCAAGACTGTCCTTGTATCAATAAGAGTTGATAGCATCTTATAGCTCCACTAGCATCAAGGTGATTTATGTGCTTTACGTTTGCCAAGCAAAACATATTTAATGGGTTGTGCTTTTTGCATATGATGCATCAAGACTTTGTCACCTATTTGAAGATCAAGATCAAAACAAGTAATGCAAAATATAAGATCTGTTACGATGTGCACCAAGGAACGAAGTGTCACAGCCAAGGGCTATGACACGTCCAATTTTGATGCAGCAAGAGCATTTAATACAAAAGCATCCATCAGTTTTATAATCGTCTTTATGACTAAGTAATTCTTTACATTATGAGAAGAAACAAAGATTTACGACTATCAGTTTCTTTATTACCCAAAATATAAATTTAAGGATAAATTCATTTAAAACACAGCTCTATAAAGTCTGTATTTGCCTATGATTCAATGCATAATTACTTGTGGTTATTTGGGGGGAATATTGTAGTCACTGTTCTGTATTATATTGGTTGTTCACTGGTCCATGTGATGTGATAATTATGATCTTCTTAAGAACAAGAGCAACTTTCTCCAAATGTCTAACATGGATTATAAAGTTGACATCATAAAAGCTCAGGAGCTGATTAAAATTGAAAAAAAAAAAAAAGAAATAGCAAAGAGTTAACAAGACATCAAGAGTCTATTTTATGGTTTGTTCCCAAACCCAGCCAGTGTTTTATACTTTGCCTATCTGAAGTAACAAAAGAGAGGTTATTAGATAAATACAAAATTAATCCAGTCAGATTTTGAACAGGGCAATGCTTGGAAAGATTTTTTAAAGAGGTCTTCAGAACTCCAGCGACTAAAAACCATGAGATTCTTCTGGAGATTCTCAGTGCTTAACACATATTCTCATATCCCCAAGAGGTCTGAACTGTGCTGCATTGGCAGGGTTAGGTTAGTGACTACCTGCCTCTTCTTCTACGTGTTTGTTCAAATAATAAACTCAAAGTTACCAGTCAGAAAAAAAAAAAAAAGTATTTATGCAGGGTAGCTCTCAATCTGCTCTAGAAAGCCTTTACATCATTAATAACTAGACAGAGGTCTTCACAAGGTCATGGAAATGTTAAACAGAAACCCACTGGAGATAGATAATATTTAGTAGCTGGCCTTTCATAACAGTTTATTCTTCCTTTTGTCTCAATTCATTTAACATGCTTAAGATAGATGCAAATATTCTTATGTACACCAGCTGAAGACCTAGCCCTGCGTTTTCTGACTAAAACATTGTGCAAGAGATATGATCTTTTTTACCTAGCCTGATTAGTTCATTTATAAATGTGTGGGTTTATCACCTACCATGTTATCATGGCATACTCCAGTTTGAAGCTTTTGGACCGGATGTAGCCCATAGGCCATTTCCACCCATTTTATCCTGTTTTTTCCCCCTCCTTGACCTTCTCCACCTCAGAGGAGGTAAACAACATCTGAGCAAGTGCTGCCCAATACAGCATTTTCTCCTACCTCAACTCCACAGAGTTGGCCTCCTGTTAGCATGAAGCAATTACTAGGAACTGACAGAAGGGATATCAGGGCTGCAATTCACCCTCCCTTGCTTTGCTTCAGCAGAAGTGGCAACAGTTTGAGTTGGACAAAAGTAGTTGTTCAGCTATCAGACTGTAGATCCTAAGTTGTACATAACAGGTACAGGAAATTGTCTACAACAAATGCAGCAAAATGGGTTATCTGGTTCCTGGAACTGCTAAAGTGGAACCAGCATGATTCAATTCTAAGGAACTAATTTGTGAAGTGCTCTGAAAATTAAAAGCAGTAGAAAAGAAAGGAAAAATTAGTTTCTACATTGTTGTATGCAAAATAAAACCTGTGTAAATCCAAGAGGATCACTTAATCCAAAATGAGTTAACTGTGGTATTTTTCTTTATGCATTAGTCCTTCATTAATCATTCTAATGCAAACAGCTTAGTATAGCACCTTGCTGGCCTGAAGATAACACCAAGAAAAATGTTTGGCAGCCTTTCCTGGGAATATGCCATAAAGGAACTTTGCTTAACCAAATGTCACTGCATATTTTAATATTGATCTGCTGTTTACGAATCACAGTCTTTAAAAGTGCCAAGCATTTTGTTTTGATCTCATGACAGAACAAGTCTGATAAAGTCCACCAAAGAAACATGGCCTTGTATCACACTTAAGTGATAAAGAAAGGCTAGGTCCTCCTCGGTTCATAATTACGTAGTTGATTATATGCATCTGTGCACAATTAGGTTAGAAGTCAGCAGCAAATGAAACTAGTTTAGAAATTACTGTGAATCTAATTTAATTTTACAGTCTCTTCCATCTGCCCTTTGTGTTGCCTTGCATATCAGATCCAAATCCTGTTACTGAAAATCTCAAAGTCACTTGAAACACTCCTTACATTGGAAGAAATAAGACAGAATCTTAAAGGTAGATCAGTTGGTTTTACTTTCTTTTAGGATATGCTGAAAATCAGGGGCTCTCTCTCTCTCACCATGGAACGGTTAATTTTTATCTAATGTTGGTACAGTAGGACCCTGCAAGTACTTAAGTACTTTGTCCTTGAGTGGATTATCTTATTGTTCAGTAGTACTTTTACCATGATGATTGTAATGCATTTTATTGCATTAAAGAGCAGCATCCCTACAAACAGATGCATATGTTTAAAATATTCTTGTAATGTTGTTACTAGCTTACAGAATGTCTTTTAAATAAACATACATCTATTCAGCGATTCAGATTAACAGCTAAAAGGATTTATTTCTCTTACAAATTATTTTCTTTATATGTTATTTTAGAGGCCTAATTTTTCATGGTCTTCTTGAGCAGTTAGGTAATCCTGTATATTAAAAAAAGTCTAAATTTTTATAATGTTTTAACATTATGATAAGCACAGTGTTAAAAATAATGTTTAAACATTATCATTTGTGTGGATGTGAATGAAGGATGATAGAGACAGAACAGCACACTCAGCAAGGACAGTAGTATGCATTTTGAAGGATCTTTGTAAAAATTATGATAAATCATGGATTTTAAGGGTATGTTTGGAGGTGATAAAAACGGCAATTAGAGAAAAAATACTGTAAAACCATTCAAAATAAACTGATAGTGATTAGTTCTGAGGCAGAGAAATGGACAAAAAAAGCAGAACAGAAGCAATTTGGAGAGAAATGAGAGGTGAGGTGTGAGTAGGAGCAAGATTAGGTAGGGATTTGATGATGAGAAGGAAAAGATTGAATTTTGTGTTAAGCATTATTCAGCCCAGGCTATTTTCCTTTGCAAAAAGTCTTTAACATGTTGTTCTGCTCTACAGAAATTCTCATGCTGTAATTATCACTGTAGCATCTGAGTTCTTTTTAGTACAGTTGCAGGCAATACATGTCAGATATCTGGTGTGTAGTTCATTCCTTCCTTCTGACCTCTCAGGTGGAGGAGTAATTGCACAGGTGAATGTTTTGTTTTAGTGATTTCTTTGGCTTGATTGTTTCAAATTTATATGTAAGGAGAATTGGTTCAGGTCGTTGTCTACACACAAGCTGTATTTTACCCTTATGCTAGAGATAAGTGTGAAAGGGAAGCAGGAAAGGAGAAGGCAGGGAAATTAAGGAAAGGTCTGTGCTTTACAGTGCTAAATAGTGAGATGTGTGATGGTTCTTCCATACTGAGGGACTTCATTTAACAGTCTGTGTGTGGCCATCTGGATATTTGACTTCCTATTCAAAATAACTTTTTATCTTCCTGATCAAACCTGAGGATTTGAGAATTATTATACACTTTTGGCACAATAAGTCTGGGGAAACTAGTAAATATATTAAATATCCATACCCTAAGGGATATAGTCCTCTAAAAAGGCTGAGGTCGTGACCTAAAAACCTGTTGACTTGCAGAGGTTAAATAGCACAGTCACAACACTAAGAAAATATACATCTTGTCACAGAACAAGAAATAAGAGATTGAAATACTTTTTGATTTTTATGGAACATGAAAATATCTGGATTAGAAAGGCATCTGGAGTAGACCTCAGAGGCTATTCTCCTACCTTCAGGAAGAAACAAACATACTTAAGGCATTCCTGATGTATGTTATTTTGAGCTGTTCTGAAAATACTTTTTAACCAATAATGAACCTCATTGCATCTTTGCCCTTTCTCTGTGGAAATTTCTAACAGTTCGTAACCTTCCTGTTTCCAACAACTTTTTGTGCAATTGAAAATCAGCCATTAATCATTTCTGCTGAGTAAATTGTGAGGATTTCTTCATGCGTCTTTCATATCACTCTTCTGCTTGCAGTGGCATTATGAGATCCCTTTTCTCTTTCTTTTAACTTCTTTTTCTTTTATCTTCTTTTTCTTTCTTCTTTTTCTGCTATTTTTTTTTTCTTTCTTGCTGGCAATAGTCTGTCAGGTTCACTTAGGATGACTGTACCACAGGTGGAACGAACAAACACAAAACCACAAAAACCAACCAACCGACCAACCAAACAAACAACAAAACCCCCCTAAACAAATAAAAAAAGGGTCATGGCTTTGTATTATTATGTGACAGAATTAATTTAATGTCATTTAACAAATGGAAAGATAGAGATCCAGAACACCAGGCACCTATTAATCTGCCTTTAGTGGTCTTATTCTTTAAAGACAATAAGTAAATAATTATCTTTCTTGGAGTAAATGCAGTCTAGAATAGGATGCAGCATATGTTTATCAACAGTCAATAGTTCAGGATTAAACTGATCTCCTTCTCTGATAAAGCACAGTATTTTTTTTCTCAGATGGAAGAAGTGCAATAGATCTAGTTTGTCAGATATCAATAAAACATTTTATATAGTGTAACGATGGAAGTTATTAGCTAAACCAGGAAAGACAGGGTTTAAGAGAAGAATTGCAAAGCTAGTTGTGAACTGTCAAATTGAGTTGCCTCTCAATTTATACTGATGGGCTAATGACTGGCTGAGAGACGTGAGTTGCTCAGAGATCAGTGCCAGAGATGATTGTATTTAATGCTTCTACCTTGGCTAAAAATTAGGAATATCTTGCTGAAATGTGTTAATGATATAGATTCAGCCTAGAAAAATAAACAGAAATATTTGGATGACACAGTGGAAGTTACTGTAGAGGGTGAGGGAAGATTTCCATATAAAGATGGAAGTCATCTGTTGGAAGTGACAAAAAGAAGATGGGTGGGAATTTACTGAAGGTGTTTAATGCATTGAGCATTCTCAGGGTGACTTTGAGCCACCATTGTTTGGCAGTCAGCAAAATTATTAAGCAAAATAATTTCAGTAGAGAAATACAAAAATGTTGATCAACTCTGAAATCACAAAACATTGATAAGACCTCTAGAATACACAGGAGAATGCAAGTGCAAGTGAGAACAGGGCTATGAGAAAGAGCTATAGAAAATCTCTTTTCCAACAAGAGACTTGTTCTCACAAAATCACAGACTAAGAAAAGTTCCAATTGCTCTCTTCAAAGTATTCAGATATAAATCCCAAAGGAAAACAAAAGTTGTTTGAGACACAAGGCAATCTTACAAAAAAAAATACCAAACAAACCAGCATCTGTAAACTCTCTATGCATAAATTTTGTGTGGAAATTAAAGGAGCCATAGAGCAAGAAAGTTCTCAAAATAGAAGCAGCAACATTTTGTTGGAAGCAGTTCTTAAAATGTAGGTGTATACAATGGGAAGACAGAACTCAGTGATGACGAACTTACCGCCAGTTCTGTTTTGTGATGATTTCTAACTTCAAAGCCTGCTTCTGGAGGGAAGTTTTGAAGACTTATTTTGTTGTATTTTGCTTTGTATTGCTTTTTATGTAATTCAACCTCATTCATAAAGGAGACTAAAGAATTTAACTGGCTAGGAACATAGTCTTTTAATACAAAAGACCTGCAAATTGTTGATTCTGAGTGTACATATTTTGAGTCTAGACTAAATTATAAACATAAGGTAGATAAACTATATGATTGTATCTGCTTGAATATACAAATTTCTCTAGGAAGATGTATATGGACATATTTATATTATTCTCATTCTATGGAAAGAAAAGTGTTTGAAAAATAATGGAGTTTACAGTGATAACCTGTATTCCTCATGATACATCTACTGAATTCAAAGAGGTTTTTTTTGTAATATCTACACTCTAGATACTTAGCATTTCCTGTAAACCCTGTTATAGCAGGTAAGGTCTGTCCAAAAAGTGGATGGATGAGCATCAGATTACGTTAGATGAGTTTCCTAATGGATTTAATAGAAAATAAATGTTATAATTCTATCTGATAAAATAAACTAACAAAATAGTGAGGGGAGAGGGAGAACTTTGGGAAATGATCCTATAGTTAGATTTAAACTTCAGTATGTACTAATATTAAGATATTGTTTACTCCCTTTTTCTAACTACATCATCTTTAAAACAGGAAAAATCAGATGAGTAAAAAAAAAAATTTTGCAGATGCAGACTACACTGGTCCAACCATCATAGCAGAAACATAAAATTAACATCAAAGAGTTTGCTGAATATATCTGGTTTTATGACCTAATACACTCCATTAAATGATACAGATAAATATCTGTTTTTCATTTTTCTGAAGATAAAGTCATTTGCCTCAGTTACACAGTCAATAATGCAGTGTCTTTACTAGTTATGCTGCAATAAAGGTAAGCTATACTGCACTAAAATATGAAACTAGTTGCTAGCATTATGTATGAGACTTCGTATAAATATCCGGTGAAATTCATATAGGAAAATGTGTGGTTTAATCATTGAAAAATTACTTTTCATGTATTGTATGTTCAATGTAAAAGAAGTAGAAAATACATAAAAGTAAGTTATTCTGAAAGGTTGAGAAAAATACAAAACCATAGTCAGATTTAAGTTAGTTATATCCTTGAATAGAAGTTACTTTTATGAGATTATTTTTGAAATGTCATTCCTCTTTGCTTTCCCTATTCTTTTACCCACCAGCTATGGATTCATGTAAATTGTTAATTGTTTGGATGTTTAGAAATGTGCTATTATATGCCCTTGTTTTCCTTCTGCAGTGTTGAGAACATAACTGAATAGGAGTAATCAGCTCTATCTATTCATTTAGCCTGCCACACTTACAAAACTAAATGAATTCATTTAAACCATGTTGAAAACATAATTTATTGAATTGTGATAATTGCCTCAGGTAGTTTCACTGAATTTTACTGTGAAAAGAAAACTTTTAATTGTTTTGGTTTTTCTTTTAGAAGAGCATTTCTTTAAGAGCTATTTTTAACCAAACCAGTATTTTCTGATCTTTGGAAAAGAATGGCTAGCCTTGAATAATAAAGGCTGATATAGGATATAAGACAGCTATACTGATATATTCTGAGGTACTTGTACTGGCATGTATAAAACAAAAAATAGTTTCTAAATGTGAGTACACAATGTTCAAATCTCTAATGCATATTGTGACATAAGATATTCTTGGTTATATATATATATTCATATATAATATATATATAAAGTACTATCTTGCAGCTGTTAATTGGAACTTGAGGAAATAGGAGACCATAAGTTTGTAGGGGGATGACACAGACACTTCCATTTTCAATAGATTTCTACATAGGAAAACAAAGCTTTCCTTTTATGGTTTTTATGAAAGTACTGTTAACTCTCTTAGGAATACAATGAACTTCAGATTTATCTTAAAGATAAGGATACTTAATTTTTAATGTATTTGTGAAAGTATTTTGTTTTTCTAATAGTGGGTCCTCTAGTCTTGATTTTTTAATGTTATAATAAAAAAATGTAGATTCGGCCAAATGAAAATGAAAGAAAAGCTCCTTTAGTTCTTGATCAAAAATGCAGAGCCTGTACTGAGTCTGATTGCAATAAAGTTAATAAGAAAAAAATTCTTTGAAATGATATTTCAAAGCCCTTTCAAAGAAAAGAAATTTATTAGTTTCAGAGGTTAAAGTACATGATAATTCCCATTTTTTACTACATTTGATAAAAAAGAACCTGGACAAACTCAAATCTTTGAAATCGCATTGAGATAATATTTCAACCAATAAATATATGTTCTGCTATAACTTTGACTTTTTGCTGTTCCACTTTTTCTTTTGCTTTCCTTTGACTTTCCAGTAAGAGTGTAGTTGGAGAAGAAAAGCAGCTGTGTTGGAGAAAGGTGAAGAATTCTTGCCACAAATCCCTGAGAAGAAAACACTTGTACAGCTTTTATAGTGAAGCCTATTGTTTGTTTCAATAATGCAGCATTACTAATTTCATTCCATCCTAGCCAGCAGGCAACCTCCCTCCTCTTTATCCCATTGCTAATAACAGAAAGACAAATAGCAACTCAGTGGCATTTTGTTTTTAACTTTAAGTCAGCTGTGGGACTGGACTCCTCGAGGCGTGACACCACCTGCCCAGCAAGAGGAGGTGTGACTTGTGATGTTCTTTTTGTTTTGACAGCTCAGTACCAGTCATATGTAACATAGAACCCTGATTTATGATGAGTGACTCTATTCCACCTTTACTGTGCTTTTTTACTGTTTGTATAAAGGATGCAGCAAAGCCTTGATGAATTATCTTTTATGCCAGTTGTGTGTTCAGATATAAATTCTGTTAATCTGCCTAAAATAACAAGTATTAATTACCAGACAAGGACATGATACTCTGGTTATGCCGCTCAAAATTTAGCTTTATGTAAATCTTGATGCTCATTTAGATTTTTCCTTCTGTCTTTGCATCTCCTCCTGACAGGTGTGTGCCCAATCACTGCGAACACGGTGGAAAATGCACCCAGACGTGGGACAGCTTCAAGTGCACTTGTGATGGAACTGGATACAGTGGTGCCACTTGTCATAACTGTAAGCCATCCTGCAGTTTCAAAATGTCAATACAGGAGGGAAGGCACTTACGTGTTTTGGTTGAGATAAAAAGCCCAAGTCTTCTTTTCTGGTTGTTAAAGACCCTCAAACCTCTTCTGAAAGAAGGTGTTGGTTTAATCATCCTCCACTTTGTCTGCATAAGGATGTATTTATATAGCACTGTGCTATAGCATTGTGCATATATAGCATTGTGTATATAGCATTGTGTATATAGCATTGTGTATATTGCATTGTGCACCAAACAAGGGATCAAAGCACTACAGATGTGTTTGTTGGGTGTACTGAGCAAACACATCCTCAGCAATTGCACACGAGGCAGAGTTTCAAATGGACACAGTGAATCTGCTACTGGGGAGAGCTGCTGACTGCTGTTACAGATACTTTTTCGGGTTGCTAATCTCAGAGTGTGTTTATACACTGATTATCAACCATTTTAAAATATAATTATTTGCATTGCGTTTACGGGTTTCTCAAATAAGAATATTTTCTATGAGCTCCACATGCCCTACACTATTAAAGCACAGAAAGGTACAGTTGCTCTTTTAATAGGTACCAAACAATGCATACTGAGTCAGTGGCATGTATCTTCTATTCCTTCTCTCATATGCTAAAAACTCAGATTTTCATCTGCAAATGTGTTCTAAAATACCTAGAAGATAGAGAAAACGTATCCAGTCCTTATTTTCATCACTTCTTTCTTTTGCCAAAAATCTCCTAATATCGACAAGAGAAAAAAATGCTTTTGAACGGGTGAAAAATTGAAATTGAAGCCAGGATTTATAGAGATACAAATTTATGATATTTTTTATTTACCTTATCTACAGCTGTGTAAAATTTTAAAAAGAAAATTGCAGAGTTGTTTCATTTTTAACCAAAAAAACCAAACCAGTGAGAAAACTTTGACCATTCACAGTTGTCTGGATTGCAACAAAAACCTATTTTATTGATAAAAATTATATAAATGTAAGTGAGGATGTATTTTATATATATCTGTAATATATAATAACTTTATATATGTGTATATATACACATTTGATGGCAAAGTTCTCTGTGATCTGGCTACTGAAATGGTAAAACTGAAAGGGCTAAATGGCAAATGAATGTTAATTAAAGATAAATATTTAAGATACCAATGCTTTGAGGAGAGATTTCATGGAAGCCTTTTTTTCTGCCAGGAAAGAATGTGTATAGTGATGGTGTGGTTGCATCTAATTTTTGGACAGAAAACTCAGAATTTACAGTGATTCGATATTTCAGTGAAAAAAAGAATAAAAGTTCATTTATTGTTCTGAAAGTATTATATTTTTAGAGCTTTTCTGATCTATTACATCCAGTCTAAAAATATGATTCCTACATATGTGATAGGCTAAGTTGCTTAACTGCAGAAATGCAGGGATGGAAGCTCAGTTGAGTTTCTTTTCCCTAGTGAACTTCCTAAAGTAAGTATCATCTTTAGGAGGAAAATGTATTATGTTGGACTTCTGCAGCTGCATTCCCCCAGGTCCAACTAGTAGAAAGGTTATAAAAGTATTCCCAGTAGGCGAGCACCCAAAAGAGCCCATGTACGCTGAATATATATTTATATATATGTATATAAATATATATATATATACACATGACAGGCTGATCAGATCACAGAGCACACACGACCAATGAGCATGGCACCCATGGCCTCATCCTGCTCACTTCTCTGGCTGAGCAGGTCGCATGTCCACAGAACAGTGAACACCCTTATTCACACAGAGTGGCTCCCTCTACCAGCTCAGCTCAGGCACTCAGCCCAGTGGCTGGCCCTGGACTCCAGGCTCCTCAGTTCCTGATGCCTGGATGTTGGATGGCAAAGCAGGGTGCTTTTTTGGGCTCATCCTCCTGCCATTGTCTGTCTGTGCTCCTTTGTGGATGTGCAGACAAGCTGTTAAGACAACCAAATGTAGTTAAGCTTTCTTCTTGAGTTCCAAAGGGAAGTAGCAAGGACAAGCGGATGGCATCACTTTTCTGAAATCCCATTTATTACAAAGGAACGAAATAATAATCCAAGGAGATGTGACATTTCATTTAATAGGATTTTCACCTGCCTTTTGTGGATGAAACAATGCAATAAGGCAAGTAAAAGGCATTGCTGGACTGCAATATCAAAAGGGGGATTTGGAGTGTATTTTCCTGACTTTCACTATGGAATGGATAAAGTGTATGGGATTACATACTCTGCCCAGGTCATTTGAAGACACATTGTTCAAGAACTTTTACTTTTTTAAGTCAGGCAAAGTTTCTAACGTGGATGTGGAAGCTTTAGTTTTATTACATTTTTGCGTTTAAAGAACATAATCTTAGTTTTTACCGTACGTTGCTGTACCTTAGAAGTCTTCTTTCTTACAAAAGAAGGTTGAGGCGAAAGTCATTCACTTGATAGATGTCCTGTCAGAACGTGTGAAATCTTATGCCTTTCTAGAGTATAGAAGTTAATGGCACAAAAATGAGTGAAATACAAAAATTTGAACTTCAAGATATAGGTTGAGACAACCTTAACTCTTCCTTTATTGAGCAGGCAATAGCTATCAGTATTTATAACAGCGTGTTCCAGTATTTGATACAGCTGCAAATAAGGAGGGGATTTGTTAAAGCTTGCCAGAGGTTATGCTGTCTTGAGGTCTGGGACCTCAGCTCTGCTACGATGGTGCTGACCCTCCCGTCCTTTCCTACTTGTGCAGTGCGTGTGTATGCTCAGACATGCTTGCTGTGCTGCCTTTTGCTTTGAGTTTTGAGGTTTGTGGCAATAGCAGTACAAAAGACATGCTGGGGGAGGAGGGAATCTGGAATGACTGGCATGTGGTATAAAAATAGCCGAAAGCAATTTTTAAACAGCATTGCAGATTGTATGAGAAATACAGCAGATGTCATGATTCTATGGAGCAGGAAAGCGTTTAAGTGCAGACAGCACTTGTTCAGTACTATTTTACTTAAAACTAAGATTATTTTACGAAACAAATTATATTATACTCCACAGTAAAATATGGGGTTTTTTTCTCCATGTGTGGTGGGTATAATAGCATTTCTTAAAGAGGTTGGAGTCAAGCCTATGTTAGTGGGGACTGTAACTCCATAGCTGATTTTAATGAGTTTGAGTTTTGCTGAACTTAAAGGAACAAGATAATTCTGTGTTACTGAAGGGTTTTTTTCAGTGAATTGATTTTGCTTTGGTCAGGTAATTCAACACTTTCCTGAGCTTTTGACCTGAAACAAGGCAAAGCTTCGCAGCCTTGACTGAATTTCAGATTGTGGGTTTAGATTCCTTTGAAGTTGAAATTCAAAGACAAACTCAAGGGATGAACTCCTTGAAGTGAAACAGGGAAAAATGTTTGCATGAAAAGCTTATGAATCAAAATGACTTCATTTCACACAGGTCTGGCCATAATATATTTATAGTATGATAGTGAAAACAAAAATTAGTCTAGAGCGATAGAGAAATACGGGGTTTAGACATGCTAGGAACTATAAACCAAAAATAAACAGCTAGAGAAGGAAAAATTCCAAATAAATAAATCTGAGATAAAAACTTAAATTCTTATCATCTCTCCAATTGTGTAAATCAATTACACTTGTTTGCTATTTTAAGATTATGAAATAGTTTCCTTTTCAGAATATGACACTCTTACAGGAAGGCTCTTCACCTTTCAGAGACACACCAGACACTCCAAGCTCTGTGTCCAATACCTTGTTATTTGTCAGAGGCTTAAGCTGCCATTCAGAGGAAATGATAATTTGTTTCATCCAGCTACTCTTTGTTTCATCCAGCTACTCTTTGTTTCATCATCTGGGTCCCTGAAGCTCAATGGTGAATTAACTAAAAATACTGGAAAGTTCTGTCTCTCAGTGCATGGTAAATACCCTGGGACTCTACGAGATTTCTTTCAGCAAACAGATATTCATGCCCAGGGAAATCCTGTGTCCTGGCAAATATCACACTAGAGCATTGATTTTGTCATTAGACAAGACTACAAGATAAATGAACATATTTAATAAAAAATCATGATTTACAGTGATAAAACACAAAATTATTTAAAAATTAATTACTAGTGTTATAGTTTGGCAGCAAGTACCATCTTTACTGTTTTATTATATCAGCTATATTTTAAGCCCTAACTAATTAATATTTACAGCCTACCAAAGGCTGGCCTGCCCATGCAGAGTTCTTAGAACAATACTTTTCCAAAGTGTACTGGTAAATGCTTCCTGAAACCTTTGAGAACAGGAGCTCATTTTCCTTATTACTTCTCTTTTCCATCATGATCTTCAGGTAACACTGCTCTGCTGCACTTTGCACAAGTTATGCGTCTAGATTTAGGCTGTAATGTTCTTCCTGGTGTTTACAGCCTCTTTAACACAGAGTGGTATAAATTACCCTGTGTCAGGATAACTAACGATCGTGCAAGTTTCTTTGTCTCAGATTTTTAATATATAGGTCGATGCATGCTTTCTCTAAAATCTGCATGTAAGAGAAACCTATCAAAGGACTTACAGAGTTTACCATGTCTATGATATACCTTCCACCCTCTGCATAAATCTGTTATATTAGGGAAAAGGCCATCTTGTTTGATCATATTGGCCTTCTCCTAATGATTTCCACTAGGAAAAATATTCAATTTGCACGTAAAAGATTAGTTTTAATTATCATAGAATCATAGAATAGCTTGGGTTGGAAGGGCCCTTAGAGTTCTTCTACTTCCAACTCCCCTGCCATGGGCAGGGCCACCTTCCACTAGAGCAGGTTGCTCAGTGTCCCATCCAACCTGTCCTTGAACACTGTCATGGATGTGGTATCCACAGCTTCTGTGGGAAACCTGTTATAGTGTCTCACCACCCTCATAGTAAAAGTATTCTTCCTAATATCCAATCTAAGCCTGCTGGCTTTCAGTTTAAAGCCATTCCTCTTTATCTTACTACTACAAGCCCTTCTAAAAAGTCTCTCTCCAGCTCTCCTGTAGGCCCCTTAAGGTACTGAAAGGATTATAAGGTCTCTCAGGAGCCTTCTCTTATGAGAGACAAGTTCTATTATTCTTTAATTTGACCTCCAAACAAACACTGTCCTTACTTTTACAGGTGTGCAGATTCCTTCAGGAATATTGGCCAAGAAAAGTTTACTTCTAAATCTTCAGCTAGTCCATAGGAGGGGCTAACATCCAGATCACAATCTGTTAGTTCTGTAAAAAAGTAGGAGAAATACAACCTTGCATACTCTTGTCACTAGAAGCAGCACTAATTGAATCAGAATATACAGAGAACGCCACTAAGCTGAGAAAGAACATAAGTAATTTTTACATTTTTTAGATTGGAAATTTGCTGTGTTTTCAAAACAAATATTTGAAACAATGTAGTGATTCTTAGTTTCCATAAAAAGAATTTGACCTCTGAATTCTCTGTATGTGTCCTCATAACTTGTTGGAATAAATGTTACCCTATATTGTGGAATCTGATTCAGAGTTAATGAGGAATAAAGCCCTAATCTTCACTTGAAATGATAAGTACATTAAGTGTCACTGGGAATCTAACAGGCATTGATATTTTTTGCAGGAATATTGACTATTTCCCTAAAAATGAAATATTGCTTTAATATTGAGTCTAATAGGATCTAGAAACACATTTAGTAAGAAATATTTGTGTCACACATATTGTAGAAGCTGTGATAATTGTCATTGCTGATTATTCCCAGAATCAGTGGTCTGCAACACAAATTTAATCTCCATAGGCTGTGATCTTCAATAACACCTCCATCAGTTAGTTTGTAACGTATGATTTTCCTGTATTTCTATAAAAAAGGAAGTACCCAGAACAGAGGACTTTATACACTTCAAGTCTAGATAGGAAAGAATGACATGGCAGTGATATTCTCCTGTCAGGAATTTAGGAAACAGTTCCATAGCGAAAAAGCAAATACATAATTTGGCAAAACTATGCTCTGAAACCTACTTGAGTTAAAAAAACCCCAAACCAAACCAACCAAACAAAACCAAGAAAACCCTATAGTTTTCCAGTCATCGCAAACAAGCAGAATATAGGTTTACATTTCATTGGAGACTGGAGAAATTCTTACAACAACTATGTTATCTTTATGATCACAATACAATTTGCTAGAAAAAGCAAAAGCCTTGGAGTTTCACAAGCATATTAATGCATTATTTGATCAGGAAAATATGATAAATACTTCTGTGCTGAAAGACTGTGTTGCATAAGACATTCTTGTGAAAAAATGTTGTGTTTCAAAGACAAGAACAATGCTGGGTTTTAATACACTTGAAGTGGAAGATACAGCGTAGTCAGAAAGGTCCTTTATTTCTAGAAGGCTTGACACAAAACTGTCTCCTCTTCAGTTGGCCTGTGGGGATTTTTGTGCAGGGCTGTGACAAACTGTCACCTTGACATTTCTGAATGTTTGCTAGTGAAATGTGATCTTTCAGTCATTTAGTTTAGCAGCATCTTTCATGAAAAAATCTTGGATTCCAGTATTGGGTCTTCTGCAGAAAGCAGCACGGTGATTGATACTGCAGACGTGGATTTGTGCACATGCAAGCATCTAATTTTTAGATTTAGCATAAGTTTGGCAGCCCGTATGACTGAATGAACCACACAAGACTGCCAGATTTCCCAGTAACAAACTGAGAATTTCCATTAGTAAATTTATGGAAAGACAACATACAGGGCTGAGTTTTGTAGCAGAGGGCTGGCACTTGAATGACATGCAGTGGGGCTCCACAATGCTCATTAGACTTCTTCATGGCAGACATATTGCTTGAATTATGTGAAAGGAAGAATGAAAACCAATAGTGGGAACCCAAGCTGCTTAGTTTTGAAAACATGAAAGAGAAACTTTCAGTAGGGCAAAGTTTGAGTTGCTCCCATTCCAGCCCTCCTCATGTGTTTGGGGTGATTTTCTTCATTTGGGCTGATGCAGGGCAGCTGCTGTGGGATGCACTAATGGGAACGAGGAGCTTCGTAAGGGGGTGACCTGTGAAGTTACTCTGAGAAAGGTGAGTTTTGAGAAATAGTAAGAGTTGTTTTGATGGTGATGCTTGGTTTGGGGAGACTGGAGCTAGGGAAAGTATTTATGAACCTAATACTCGGTGCAGTGATGAGAAAAAGGTAATCAGCTCTTTTAGCACTCTTATTAAAGAGTAAGTTTTGTACAAGATGCTATAAAAAAAAGGGGATATAGTTCTTCACCCTATCACCTCATCCACTTGTGAGCTGATGTTTGGGTGTCCCTGATGAAGGCTATGGTCTTTGGAATAGCTCCATGAGGGTCCCTGCTTTAAACTGTTTTTGGGACTCAAATCTAAGTAGTTTCCAGGAGGTGAATTAATACTGCATTCAAACTCAGCAGCTCAGGTGTGTAAGCAATGCTGATCTTGGAGAAATAGGGGGGGGAAAGTCAGCTAAAATTTCTAGAAAGAGGCTTTAGTTCTCTTCTGCTGTTAGCATCCCTTGAGAAAGAACTTTCAACAAGTGACTGTTTTCTGCCAGGGATGTCAGTATCAATTTATTCTTCTCCTCCTTTTTCACGTTCTGTATCTGAAGTAACCAAATGTTCAAATTGGATACACGTTTTGCAAAACCTCTTTTCTTCGATGTTTGTTTCTTTTCTCTTGAGAATAGGGATTCTCAAAGCCTATTTATAAAGAAACTACTTTTATTTACAGAAGTTTATTAAAAGGATTGTATAATCAATAACTTATGAAAGAGGCTAATCTTTTTTTATTCAATAATGCTTTTCAAAGGAATTGTCATCATAATTTATCATAGTCTTTGTGGATTCATCTTCTATTATTTATTACATGCTTTCAAAGGACTTACCATAATGTATTTCTTTTCTAAAGTTGCAGACAATTATTAAATTATCTCTTTTTTTATTAAAATGTAGTTTTAAAACGACACTGAAGTTTTTGTTTAGTCCTCACGTGATTTTTCCTGTGAAATTTATAACTCCAATATTGCTGCATTTTTCATATGTTTCTGCAAAACTGACAAAGAAATGCTTTGTACTCTGTTAATATTTGTTTTTTTCAGTTTAGGGATGTTGCAGTTTTTTGATTTTGAATTCCAATATTTGTTTAAAAATCAGGTTGTTCTTAGTCTCAGTGCTATAAACTATAGCTCTTCTACTACCAATTTATTATCAGCTGAGCTGAGAACTGCTCTGCACCAGGTGTTTATGAAATGCAGAATGTGTAATAAATTGGAAGGAACTTGCACTTTTATTGTAAGTAAATGGATTAAGTCTCTGTTCCCAGCAGAAATGGCTGCAGTTGCAAATTGAGCAATATCATTAATAGTATTTGGTGAAGGTTAAGTGGGGAAAATGAGCATTAGAATGCAAATCAGAATATGAATAATCAACCAGCAGTAATTACGTTGAAATTAAAAAATCAGCTGGAAATAACTCTATCAGATGAGTTGTGAGAGAGAGTTTAAGGGCTGAAACTGTGCTTCAGGTTCTAGTTGTTTGTGTAGTTGTGTTGTTCATATGTAGCTTTACACTGGAATCAAGTGTCATGAGTTTTTAAGCTAATTTCTGCTAGATGGGTCCAGTGAAAGAACAGTATGAAGTCAGGGTCTAACTCAGAGCATTTTCAGTCCCTTAATTCAATGACCTAGCAGCTATATATTTGAAAACTAATCAAGCAGCATGCCTGAATGGCATCTTGTGTTTGGGAAAAAGAGTATTAGCTGAGTTTTTTGCACATTACTGTAACCATTCTCTAATGTTGCTCAGAAAGCACGATGAAATATTGTTTCCAGGGGACAGTTAAAAGAGAACATGTAATTAACAATAGATAACTTTAAAGCAGTAAAATCAAAGCCAGAATTAATCTTAACCTGAAAAGAATTCTGCATATAAAGACTTTAAAATTAATTAGCTTTGTCTTAAACTTTTCCATTAAGACAGTCTAACATATTGAAAACTTCATTGTTAATGCTGCTGTGCAATTAAAGTTTTTTAAGGTGCTGATATTAAAATCCCATTGACAGCCATTAGACAGAAGAAACATGTTTTGAAGTCACTATAATCCTAGTTTCCTCAGATGTGAGAGAATGAAGTTAATGCAAATATCAACTGCTAAAGAAGTACCATAGTTGAAGTACTGAGAACTTCGTCATATATATATGCATATTTTTATCTGTCCACGTGTAATTTTTCTTAATTTCTTTTTTAAAACTCAAAATAGGGAAACATACTGAGTTTAATTACACTTGCCATTAAAAGACACTATGTACCAGTGGATAATCAGACATTATCCATGGTTTGCAGCAATCTTATGTACATCACCTAGAGCAGAAAGATTTCATAAATTCTACATTTGTAATGAATTTTCCCATGTGTTGAAGGCTGTATAATCAATCAGATAGGACTATGGATTGAGAAAAAAAAATTTGTTTATTGAATGCAGTGAAACCCTGAGATACTGTTTATGCACACTACCTTTCTCTAATGTCATTATAATATTTTTTCAGTATATTGCAATGTCGATTTATGGCAGCTGTGCATGCCTTGCTTAAGAATCACTTGTCCACATTGACCCTTTTCATTCAGGGGCAAGAGCTGCGATGTTTCTTTGTAGCTTTAGTCTGCTGGGGTTTTAATTTTTATTTTCCTTTTTAATATGCTGTAATTTAAATGGGAGATAGAGGGAAAGTTTTAGGACAAACATCTGTTGGCAAAAGTAGGTGCTTGGTATCAGTCATGCTTCATAACTATTGCTTTAAAATTTTACCTTAGGTAGAATAGCCAATAGTTATCTTGGCTTTATAAGGCTTTCAGCAAAAGTAATGACAGATTACTTGAACTCTTTAAATATTTTACTGAAGCCTGAGGAATCTTACATCTATGTTTACTCTTGGCTAAGTTTATGAAAACACGGAAGATGCTACTATTTCATAAATAAAGTTTGTGCTAATATTAGTAGAGATACTGAAACATGTTGATGCAGTTTGTAGTTTCTCATTTTCTCAGAAGTCTGAACTATACTACTTAAATCTACTTAAGTACTTAGCTTTACATCTAGTGTTATTAATTTTAATTTTACTGGAAGCATACAGTCTTTCTTTTATTCTAATCTTGCAAAATTTTAAACCCATGTATCCCTATGTAGCTTTTACATCAGCTCATTTATCACATCCATCTTCCCTAATGACCTAATCACTTGTGTAGAAAACTTGCAATTTTCTTGTGACTGTGGTTGCTGTATTTCATATGATGCTTTCAGTATCCTTTTAGGTTCAGAAGGCATTTGTGGATTCTCTAAAACAGAGAGGAAAATATAATGTGCTCTTTTCCACTATATTTTTTTTTTTATATCTGCCACTGTTATTTCAGAGCACTACAAATATCATTGAATTTCTCAGAGTAATGCTTGGGTTAACTGAGCTCAAGGACTTGTTTTGTCCTTCTGAAATTCTCAGCTATGCCTCTCCCTTTCAAGACCTCTTCTGTTTCCCCCATAATAATGTTTCTCAATGTCTTTGTGGTTTCCTATCAACTTCAAAAGTTTGTTTCCTCCTTTCATCATTCTTTCTCTAGTCATCTGCTCTGATTATTTTCCTCTTCACTTTTTTTTCTTCCAGCAGCTTGGATGACCATCATCAAACACATTCCACAGGTTAGAAAGCTCTACTGGGTAGAGGCTGGGGGCTATAGGAAGGTCTTGATCACTCGAACTGCTTGTCAAGCAGAATGTTACTGATCACACAGAAGGGAGATGCGTCAAATATCAGTGTAGCTGAGAACAACCCAGAGAAAAAGGGCTCTGTAAAGTGTTAATTGCAACCACAGGAGAAATGATTACAGGGGATAAATCTTACATTCTGACCTAGTACACTTTTTGAAAAGCATGTGCTGTGCAACTTTCTGCTAGAAGAAAACATATAATGACAGATTGACCAACCCAAAAGAGGTGATGCTGTTGCAGCTCGATGAACCCAGATCCGACTAAAGATGTATTCCCAGCAGTCATGTGTGCATAAAGCACACATGGCTGGCTCTACGGATCACAGACATCTCGTGGACAGCACCAACAGCCTCACCCTGCTTCCCAGTCTGCCTAAGGAGGATCAAAGCCCACTAGAATGAGTATATATACATATGCTCATAGTGGATCCCTCCAGCAGCAGGGCTCAGGCTCTCAGTCTGCTCAGTAGCAGACTTCGATCCCAGTTTCCCAACTTTTTTGTCACCTGGACATATAACCTCTGGGTCAGTAGTTCCACTCTAGTT
This sequence comes from Pyrocephalus nanus, assembly GCA_038380795.1. Taxonomy (NCBI): domain Eukaryota; kingdom Metazoa; phylum Chordata; class Aves; order Passeriformes; family Tyrannidae; genus Pyrocephalus; species Pyrocephalus nanus. The sequence goes on along the minus strand of CM076266.1, from coordinate 22,673,737 downwards.
ACTGGTACAGGTCATTTTATGGCCACACACTCAGAGGTGGCCAGGATGTTCCAGATCACTTCCCAAGTTGGTCCATAGAAAACTGTTCATCCCTGCTTACTGGCTAGTACAGCTTGCCCTTCGCTAGCCATCACACTGTGTCACACCTGCACTTGCTCCAGGGGCTGGCACCAGGGACACAGTGGCCCTCCAGCCTGTGATCTCACCCCAGCTGCTGTCATCCACACCTGCATACTCACGCATATGCACACAGGACACCCTTGTCCAGGAAGGATAGAGAAAGGAATTTAATAAGAAAGCAGGATAGACTGTGCTGATCAGAGGCAGGATGCAACCAGACAAGCATACTGACCAGATCACTATTTACATTCAGTATTTACATTTAAACTTACCCTCTTTTTTTTTTTTTTTTTTGCACTTTTTTCTCCTCCACATTGTTCTGTCTTTTCCTGCCTTTATTTCCATCCCTAAATATCCTATAAATCCTGTGCAATTCTGAGCTGTTTTCCATGCTGGGCGATCACCAACCACTTGATGTTCCGCAAGTGAAAGTGGCAGATTCTGCACCTGGGATGGGGCAACCCTGGGCAAGGGAGGGGATTGTCCTGCTCTGCTCTGCACTGGTGCAGCCTCACCTTGTGTGCAGTTTTGGGCACCACAATACAAGATGTAAAGCTGAGAGTGTCCAAAGGAGGGCCACGAAGATGGTGAAGGGCCTTGAGGGGAAGCTGCATGAGGAGCAGCTGACGTCACTTGGTCTGTTTAGCCTCGAGCAGAAGAGACTGAGGGGAGACCTCACTGCAGTTACAATTTTGTCATGAGGGAAAGAGAAGGGACAGGCACTGATCTCTTCTCTGTGGTGACCAGTGACAGGACCCAAGGGAATGGTCTGAAATTGTGTCGGGGAGGTTTAGGTTGGATATTAGAAAAACATTCTTCACCCAAAGGGCGGCTGGGAGCAGGACCGGGCTCCCCAGGGAAGTGGTCACAGCATGAAGCCTGACAGAGTTCAAGAAGAGTTTGGATGATACTTAAGGTACATGGTGTGACTCTTGGTGATGATGCTATGCAAGGCTAAGGGTTGGACTCGATCCTTGTGGGTCCCTTCCAACTCATTATATTTTGTGATTCTGTGCTAATGTGTTCCCCTCCAAGGAAGCAACCCCCTTAGTCTGAAAGGTGTTGGGGAGAGCTGTTCCCAGTGACTCATGGTGATGGGCTCCATGCCCAGACACTGGAGCTGAGGTGGTGCTGTGGCAGCCTCAGACAGGTTGTTTGTTGTGTGAGTGTATCCTTGATGTGGGTCCCTCTCTGGGCTTGCACAGATGAGCCTTTAAAGGGCTGATAGCTCCTGTGGTGGACTGGGAGCAGCCTGGCAGGGTATTATTTGGGCTTCTCTCCTGCCATTTGTTCTCTGAGCTTCTCTGTAAGTGTGCAGATGGGTGTTTTTCCAGAGAAACTGACACTTTCTCCATATTCTCAGTCCCTCAGTAAATAGTCTAAATTAATACTCTACAATGCTGCTATTGAAAAAGTGAAAAAAGAATGTGTGCCAATCAGGGCAACCTCCAAGGAACCCATCTAACATCTTACTAATTTCATAGCTCATGCATTATGTGAAAAAGATGTGAAAATTATTTCCAGTAAGTTGCCAGGACACAGTCATTCCCAATTGAAAGCATTGGAGAGAAAGCATGAAAAAAGGGGACATGGAGCAGATGCTTCTGTTGATATTTTTATGTCAATAAAAAAGGTTGAATTCTGTTGGCATTGCAAGTTGCTTAGTGATGAGTGGAATTGACAAACATGATGCATTAGTTCTGAACTGGTGTCACGTTGATAGAGGACATTTTGATTGAGATAATGTAAATGCTGATATGAGCATTTGTTTTCATAATGTTTCAGTGCTTTTCTATTGGTGAAAATAAGTGCTCAGCTCCTCTGGAAAACCCATTATTTAGTTAGGTGTCTATCAATCTGTGTGTATAGCAAAGTTTTTGTAAGTAAACTACTGTTTGTTGTTGTGGTTTAGTTGTTTATGTTTTTTTCACACATAAGCTTTTAATATGAGATTTTAAAAACTCCAATTCTATTTCACCAGTTGTTGATTCTGTTTTGTTTTGCTTTGTTTTGTTTTTCCAAAACCCTGAAGTTTTACTCAAGTAAGTCTTGTATTCAGTAAGTATAGCCTAGCAAGGTACCATACTTACCTTCACAGGTTTGCTGGTTATGAGAAGATCAGATACAAAAATGCTTGGGGATCTGGGGTGGGGGAAAGGAGGGAAAGAGGAAATGGTGACAATTACGACTGGTTGAGGCTGGTAAAAAGAAAATTTAATTACAGTCCTATAAATGAGCTTGGAAGTAATACATTTTGGGAATGCGAATACTCATGAATAAAAAAAACTGACACTATAGTCTCTTTTAAAGCTGTGTAGTGAGGATATCTCCATGTGAACTTGAGTGTTATTTAACACTGATTAGGAAGTTCAGATCAAATGCTGTTATATTCAAGGCATGGAAGAACCAGCATAAACTTGGTGAGGGAAAATACTTTGGCTGATTCTGTGTCTTTGCTATTTGTAGCCACATACAAACATCTTCTATTAAAATAAGATTCCAGATATTCTGGAACATTGACCTAAATTTACTGGAATTATCTCCCCTACTTTGGCCTTTGTATAATTTTCTGAGGTTTTCAGAACCTCTGTGCACTGTGTAGAATAACCAAGGATTTTCGTTACACAGCTGGGAAACTGTAAATCCAGACCTGTACCTCATCCCTTCTCCTTTCCACTGCCCTAGCAATACAGAGTAAGTGGGAATTGGAGTAGAAATTATACTTTTCTTTCGGAGTATGGTTTTTTTCAGAATCAGTTTTTATACCAGCCTTGAAGTCTTTTGCATGGAAGAGAGGGATAGGAGGGAAGAAGGGGACAAGAGGATATTGGCAATCTTTGTGTTGCCCCCCAGCTGGACAAGGCTCAAATGAGCTCCAGGCAGCTCTGAAGCTTTCTGTGGCTGGGCCCAGTGGAAGACCAGCAAAATATGGTGAATATCTATGAGTTTCTTTGACAATCTGCCCCTCTCAGATGCAGGGCCCAGTAGTGAATTACAGGTATGCAAATGTGTAACACTACCCAGATTAAAATGGAGAGAGTGTATTATGTGGAGATGTTCAACATGACTTGAAGTTCTCTCTTTCAAATGTCTTTTAATCCCGAACGGTGTTTATTTAGGTTACAAAAAAGCATGCTAGAATGCAGGGTAGGCATTTTGTGGGGTTGTTGGTGGGGTTTTTTTGTTTGTTTGTTTTTTTGTTTTGTTTTTGTTTTATTTTGTTTTTTGTGTGTTTATGTATCCTTGAATGACTTAATTCACAAAAGCACCTTGTTAAAAATTGGTACCTAACTATACTTCTTGTAAAGTCCACAGGCTGCCATGGTAACAAGGATGCTAATTGCCTAATCTATGGCTCCTAATTTAAAATCACTGCTAATTTTGTTTGAAAATCCATTTTGGATCATCCATTTAGGTTTAAATTAATCTCTCTTTGTCCCACTCACTTTCCCCCCATCCCAAAACAAAGAGAGAAACAGAAGCACCTTTGTTTTTCCATAAATTGGATGTTTTTATCTGTATTTATAGCAAATTCCAGGTTTCACTACTGTGTGGTAACTCAAATTGTAGTTTTCACCCCTACAACAGTAATTTTCTTTATTATCCCAGTGGCAAATAAACTCATGCTCTCTCTCTCATTCCGATGGCAAAGCCTCTCACTTTGTTCCCTTTGTTACCACAATTGTAATTGTCATTTTTATCACTGACATAAATGAGCCTACAGTCAACTTGACACAAATTTGGCAAATTTCCATATAATATTATTTTTATTTTTACTGCTTTATCATTTCCTTTCTGTTTCTGCAGGGTGTATTTGAATATTGCACTAATGAGGAGAACCCTTTATAAGTTAATTAGCTTACAGTGAAAGGCAGAGGGAGAGTATGAGGCAGATATAGTAGTTTTTAGAAGGCTGAAGCTTAGACAAATGGCAGTGGGAAGAGGGCTTATGCTCAGTCACAAAGGAGTTTTGTTGTTATAAGGTTTTAGTGGCATGACAGCCAGTGCAGCCATGGACAGAAATGAACACTAGTCTAACCATAAAGCATTGAATTTCCTTCTGTTGGTTTACCTTCCCAGTTAATTTAAAAAAAAAAAGTGTCTATTTTTATAGTATTTTTTATTTATATAGTACATGACTTTAAAGTATATAATATGTATACTATTATTTGTATATGTATAAAACATAATGTTTTTCCTTTTGGAAGCTGTTTTAAGGATTTTGAGGTGCAAAGGAACTGAGCATTGGAAAGGACTATGCTTAGGAGGGGTCAACCAACTGTAGAAGTAATGGTTGAGGAAAAGTGCTGGTTTAGTTTTGTATGTTTTGGTCTTCTGTTGGTTTTTGGTTTTTTTTTGGGGGGGAGAGGTGGGGTTTTTTGTTTTTTGGGGGGAAGTTTGTTTTGGTTTTGTTGTTGATGTTTTTCAAATACAGTTTTGTTTTTGTTGTTGATGTTTTTCAAATTCAGTTTTGTTTTTTTTAGTGGGAGTTGTTGATGACTTATTTACCTTCTAGTTCATCGCTTATGATTCTGTGAATAAAGAAAACATTATTTGGGAATGAATTAACAGAAGTATAATTTGTGGAACGTGCAAATTAACCCCACTGTTCTGAGCATTGTCCTCTTTCATGTTCTGAACTTCACAAAAATTGGACAGTCCAGAGTAGAGAAAGAAGAAGAATTTAGCACCTAGAAAACAGAACTAGTGGTCAAAATTAACAAACTTGGCCTTTGTAACGTAGAGATGAGATTCGTGTCAACAAATAGATAAAAGATAGCTGCAAGGAGGAGTGCAGTAAATTATTCTCCAGATTAACAGTGGGTAGAAAGCAAAATTATGAGTTTAAATTGCAGCAAAACAGCTTCACATTGGAGAGAGTGGGAGAAATGCTGATGCTGGAGGGCTGGTGGAGCTCTAGGCAGCCTTGGTGTGTTGAGGAATTTGCATCATTTTGAACAGGAGTATGTGAAGAATGATACATGGATGTAATTTAGCCTTTTTGAGAGGTAGATTAGATTATGTTTGAGATTCATCACAGCCATGTGATTCTGTTGTTATACCATCTATGATCATGAAAAAGATTCTGCTTTTTGTCTCAGCTCTTATTGCTTCAAATATAATTTGAGGAATTGAACTACCTTTTCCTGGAATATCTTGCAGAATAATGGAGTTTTTATTTAATGTGATCCTGAGAGCAACAGAATTCAACCCTTAGGCTTTATGTTAACTTGTGTTTGGACTGTCACGAGTAAAATAGTTGTATGGTATATGAAAGATTGTTACAAATCTCATGTGGTGACACTGAAAGGATGAAGCTTTGAGCTCCTAATGTTCATGTGTTTGTCCCAGCTAACTGTGAGAGTAAACCAAGTGCCCCTACAATGATCATAACCCAGAAAAAAACAAACAAATCTCAGTTTCACTGTGACAGTATGAGAACTGTTATGTGACAGTAGGCCAGCAGTTGTTCTTCCTTGTACTGTTGGATTACAGTGCCTCAGTTCAACTTCCAGCTGTGGAGGTAACCTAGTCATGGCTTTACTGCAACTGGAAAAAATTATGCATGTGCCCTGTCACACACAGCTGTGATTTGGTGGACTTGTTCACGGTACCTTCCAAATTTCTCCAATTCCCTTTTTACAGTGAAAATTTCCAGTTGCTTGCTGACGTTTATATGTGAAAATTGTGTTTTTGCTGAGTGGTTGTTCATGTATAGCAACATTTCTTTAAGAGCAGAAGAAAATCAATATTTTTGCAGATGCAACATAAGCATACAAATTGTAAATATTACTCTCAGGGATTTAGAGGTTTTAATTTACTTCAATTTTCACTTATACATGAAGCCAGGAGATGCAGTTTTTCTGTTTTCCGTTGTCTTTAATTTTGAGGTGATATTTCACTGGCAAAGGCATGTCACTTTTGGACACTTCATTATTCCTTGGTTTTTATCTGGATGCAATTAATTTGGTTGTAATTAAATGCACTGTAACTAAGTTGTTCTAGTTATTCAGGAAGAAATTTCTGTAATTCTTTAGCATCACAGTAGATCCATTTCATAAAATAAACAACCCCCCAAATAAAAACAAATAAATGAAACCATCAAAACAGACAAAACCCACGTCATATTTAAGATGTGCATAAAGCTGTAGCTGATTGAGAAACTCAGTTTTCTTCCTGGACATGAACTTCACCACAGCTGCTGACACATTCAGGTGCGGTTTCCAAGTGCTCTTAGACTGGGCACAGAAACTCAACTCAGCCAGCCAAGAGTCCTGGCACCTTCCTACTGCTCTGGCACATCAACATGAGCAGCCACGGCTGGCTGCTTCCTGGGCTGTGAAAGCCAGGAGCCTTGAAGGTCTTACAGTTTAGTCTGACTAGAGCCATATATTTTACTTCAAGTTCTGCTTTCTGTGCTTTTTCTCATGAAGGTTTCCTAGTTCTGCAGGGGCATCCTAGCTGCAAGTACCTGTAATGTAGTGGTGCAACTTGTGGTGAACAACTCTTGGCTGGATATCCACCTTCTGGATGTGCAGAAATTGCTCTAAGAGTCCATCATACATTTAGTTTGAAGAACTATTGTTGATGTTGTAAGGAGTTTTGTCTAGTTAGGATTTTATGTTTGTTCCTCATTACCCCCTACTTTTGTTTTTGGAAGTGTGTTATTTTAGCAAATATTTTGAAGATATTTTTAAATCAAGAAGAACTTTTGGAAATGGCTCTTTGGTGGCATACAGAAGCTAAACAGGGTGTTTTATTGTAGTATTGTGTAGCAAGCAAAAATAGCAAGAAAAAAATCCCAAAACAGAAATTACCTCAGAATCTTCTCTGTGCAGGATCAGATTGTGTTTGGTGTCTTTAATGTCAGAGTTCCTTTTTAGATGAGTGTGCCTACACCTAGAAAGAAGTTGAAGTGTACTGAAATTGCTAAAAGAATTTTAGATACATGTGCAGTTCTGTATCGGAATGGTGATGGTCTCATCTTCAGTTTTAATTTCCTTCTGTCACTATTTGACTGATGAGAGTGATTCTCCTTGTTTTTTGATTTACAATTACTTTTAGATTTCAGCTCTCCTAGCTGTAAACTTTACCTTCTGTAAACTGACAGCCTAAAAAGGTAGATGGTTCCAACTGCATTTGCTTTTCCAACAGCAAATGAACAAGGGCACTCCTATCACTTTAGAACCTGGTAAAAGATGTTTACATTTAAAACTCATTATAATCAATATCACATTATGAATTTCTAGCAATTCTTCCATCTCAAAGTCATATCTGAAAGCGCTACCTCTCACAGTGTGAGATGTAAAAGTAGATATTTGTTCAAACTTGTTTTTGGCTGACAGCACATTCTTTTTCTAAGTTAACTATAACTGGAAACTGAACTTTCGATTTTATTTTAATTTTCCTGGTTTTAGATATGACAAGGATGAGTTCCAAATTACAGAATTTTTATATTCAGACTTTAAAAAAATGGCCTACAGGTTTGGTTCTGACCATTGCAGCCACAGTCCTATAGAATAACAACATTGAAGTAGTGTTGCATCATATTGGCTTTTTGTGAAGCTTTTAAAAAACTTTTTGATAAACATGAGGTAGTAGAGCAAACTAGCAGCTTCAAGTGTTCTTTCTGTCAGAATACAAAAAAGTATAGATTGCTTTGAGTGAGATACCTAGTTCTCTTAACCTATTTAAAAAAAAATTTGTGAAAAACCCCATTTCGCCACCATGTAGCATTGGAATGGAATGGAAAAGAGATGGGTGTAGGTTTGCTGTTATGGTACTGCACAGAGAGAAACTTCTGCTGACAGAGCAAAAATTTAGTGTGCATGTATTAATACTATTTTTTTAAGATTTTCCATTTTTCAATGGATCTTCTGAATACATGTTGTAATAAGGAAATACAACTTATTTTATTCTTTAAAATAAACTACAGGTATGGCATTTAAGTGTGCAGATATTTCTTAAGTAAGCTTGAGGGGTTTTTTCCCCCTTCCTTTATGTTTGTTCTTTCAGCTCCTTCAGGGCTCAAGAGTCATAACCAGCCTAAGTGACATAAATCCAAGCAGCTCACAGTCTATCTGGCTTTCAGTATTTTGTAAGTTGAAAGTGCTGAAGAGATATAGCTGGACTTGGTGAATCTGATGCACTACCTATTTTTGTCACTTTGATTATTGTTGAATTTCATCTGTTTCTGTGTGTCCATCCCTTTCCTATGTTCCTGTAAAGCTGACTTACTCCCATATTAGCAGGTGTTCAGAGGAGTTTATTCTCTGCACAGCCACATTCACAGACAGAAGCAAAACATAACACATTCACTGTGTCACATAGTGTAGACTTTTATGCTAAGTATTCTATTCATAATGAGTTTTGCTTTTATAAAAGGAGGCTATTTGTCAGCCCTTAAATTAAAGCTACCTATTTACATAGTGAGGGAGAAACTGTAGGTCTGCAAGATGCTACTGAAATTTTATGGGAACATCACATAGGGTGACAGTTTCTAAATTCTGCTTTTCAGAGATAGCCAGCAGCTGTACCACCTCTGTGGGATAACTATTTCTTGATCTTTACACCAGTCAGAAAGTAAAACTGGAGTGAGAACATCTGCTTCCCTCAGTTCATTAAGAGACATTGAAATCTAAGAAATGTTGACTCTTTCCAACTTTTGGCCAATAGTCAGGAGCTGCAAAAAGCTGTTCTGTAAACTAGCTTTCTGAACCATTTGCTTTTCCTCAAATGTTTAAAATAGAGGATGCTAAAATCTTGGAAATGAGTGTCGTCTTCCCCTGTCCAACAACACCTCCCCTCTGGTGGTCAGAACCCATGAAGAAATGCAGCAATGAAAATGCTCCTAAAGTCTGTTGCTGTTAATATTTGTTTCACTCTAGGCTATTCTCCCTCAGCCTGCTTACCTAATCATACTTTCTTGGGAGAAGAAACTTTTCCCCTCGAGTCATACTCGAGCACACTGTTGTGAATGCAATCCTAGTCAATGGTGAACTTCAAAATGTGTTCATAGCTGCATTTCTCAGCTGATTAAAAGGACTGAAGTTTCTGCCTAGACTAAGAAATCTAAAGAAGCTTGATATTTCACACCAAAAGTTTTAATGAGATTACTTTTTTTAATGGTTTTGTTTTGTTTTTTAAACTTTTTAACTTCAAGTTAGAACAGACACAATCCTTTCAAATTTTAGGATCAAATGGATTTGGTGGCCTCAATTTGATCTGTATTATTCAGATGATCAAAAGGACTATTGGATTTCTTTTTGGTGCTCTTTTCTTTCTGTTTTTGATTCTCTTTGTACGTACTTTTTCCCTGACTCTAAGACTTTCCAGCACTGTTCTAACCAGGTTTTCACCTCTTGTGGCTTGTAGACAGTATTTGATGCAAAAAGAATGCATGTCAAGAGTGATGCAGCTGTTTGTCTGGTGGGGGTTTTTCCCCCTATTCTCCTTAAAAAGAATATAATTAACATTAAAACAAACAAACAAACAAACAACAACAAAAAAAAAAACTAAGAAACCTATAGCTAGATGTATTCTGCTAGAAATGGCTTATCTGGACACCAGGGTGCATGTGAGTTTTACCTTTAGCTTGGAAGATTTTGAGGTTTAATAGTATTCTGAGGTCTCTTACAAGTACATATGTTGTGTGTTTGGACCAGCTACCAAGAAGCCAAACATGTATTTTGTCATTTTACTTCTACTACTTTGGAAAGCAAAAATCTATTGTCCTTATGTCCTAAGGTGCTGGATTTTTTTGTTAGTTTCTTTTTGCTGGGGGATTTGCTTGTTTATTTTTCTTTCCTATTTTCCAGAAGAAATCAAAGAAAGCAGCACTAAAAAGCCCTTCTCCCTCTCCCTCTGCCTTCTCCGTATGTAGTTGTATGCAATTATTTCTACATATCTGCATTTGAACAGTGTAAACTTTATATCTTAATCTCGTATTTTGCTTACTTGTCTTAACTCTGTTAATTTTTTTGCTTCTTTATTGTAATCTTAATCAGTTTTCTCATTTAAGCTGTTTTGATTCTGCCATGTTCTCTTCTTTGTATTCTGTTTTTATTTTCTTCTAAGTTTTAGTGTATTCGGGTCACTTCTAAAACGATGTTCCTTAAATGTTTATCCTTTCATCTATTCTAGGTTTTCTCTGAGTTTCTCTATTTCTATTTTACCCATTCTCCTTCTGTCTTATACATTATGGATCTTTTTTTGTAGTATTAAAAAAAAAAAAAAGTACTGAATTTTGAGGTGATCCTGTGCTGTCTTACCTTCTACGTCATCTTCACAGATCACAGAATCAACTAGGTTGGAAAAGATCTCTGAGATCATTGAGTCCAACCTCTGAATTATCACCACCTTGTCAACTAGACCATGGCACTAAGTGGCACATCCACTCTTTTCTTAAACCCTTCCAGGGACGGTGGCTCCACCTCCCTCCTGTTGGCCCATTCCAATGGCCAACAGCTCTTTCTGTGGAGAACTTTTTCCTGATGTCCAGCCTAAGGCTCTCATCGTGCAGCTTAAGAATGTTTCCTCTTGTCCTGTCACTAGTTGCCTGGGAGAAGAGTCCAATCCCCACCTGGCTAAAACCTCCTTTCAGGTAGCTGTAGATAAAGTCTCCCTTAAACCTCCTCCTCTCCAGGCTAAACAACCCCATCTCCCCTAGCCACTCCTCATAGGATTTGTGCCCCAGACCCTTCAGCATGCCTCACTGCCCTTCTCTGGCCCTGCTCCAGCACCTCAATATCCCTCCTAAATGAGGGGCCCAGAACTGGAGACAGTACTTGAGGTACAGCCTCATCAGTGCCGAGCGCAGGGGAAGAATCACTTCCCTGGTCCTGCTGAATTAAAGTGTTGTCTACTTGTACAAAGTTGACTTTAAATACCATAATGAACATGTAAAACTTTCCAGAAAATTCTTTCTCTTGTAGCATTGACAAAGAAATTATCTTTATAGATAGATATCTTTGGAGGCAGATAACAGTCTTTAACTTTGCATGCATTCAATATCAAAATTTGAGATTTTTTTTTTTTAACTTGGCTTTCCTTCCTGTTGGTTAGAAGCCTTTAAATGTGTGTGTGTGTGATCAGTCACTCATCATCAACAGAGCCCAGCAACACAGCTCATCCTTATGGACATTTGAAATAATGCCAGTCTTAGCAAGGAGATTGCTTGCAAGAATTGCCAACAAATTAGATGAATTTTTAGAGTGGATATGAAGTCTGGTTAAACAAACATTTCATTTCTTTTAGCTGCTGATTGATTGATTCCAAACAAAAAGGCTTTACCATCTGGTACTTAGACAATCAAGCAGAACTACACATTCCTTTTTTTCAAATTTGATTAAAAAATATTTATATAATTTACTAGGTATTTATGTATATAAACACATTAGTATATATAAATTACCAGTCTTACTTTTCCTATGCATAAAATTATTCATATTTAATGCACATCACTTTATAATTATCATATATTTCAAAGAAAATATGGGCATTGCTAGAAAAGCTTCTTTCTACAATGCTTATTATTGTGTCTGAGCTATTCATCATAACACGATTTGACAAGCAGTTTTATGACTTGACCTAGAAAGCAGTATTCAAGGAACAATTGAAACAAAACCCTGTGGTAAATCAATTAAATTTATTCCAGTAAATACTGTGAAATTTCAGACCTTGCTGGAACAGACTATTAGTTATGAGGGTGTGTACTAAGGTAATTGCATAGCTGTGTAGAGACAGGTATTACATGTAGTGAGATGTTTTACAGTTTTGAAACTCAGTATTATTCTGAGTGGTGATAAAACATGAAAAATTCTAAAATTTGCTGGGAGAAAACTCATAAGCTTTTTCTCTCAGAAAAAGAAAACTAAAGTGTGTTGTCTCAATAGAAGTGTCTCCATCTATAATGTAAAACTTAAGCCAGGGTGTAAAAAAAGTCCTGAACATAAGTATTTTTAAAATCATTTAAATAGACTCTTGAAACAGTTTGGTTGTTCCTCCCTCCCTCCCATGTTGTCAGAATTCTCTTCCTATTCTGACTTTCTCCCACTTTTCAAAAAATGAAATTATATGCCTTAAGCTTTTAATCATCCAGTTTGGAAAGATGCTTTGTTTTCACTGAACATCAGTGACATGACTTTAATCTCAAAGGTATATAGCTCTTGCTACATAAATAGAGTCAATTTATTGTCATTATGGAATTTTTTTGCCCAGGATATGAAAATTCTTATTGCTGTGTTTTATTTCATTCCAGCTATTTATGAACTCTCTTGTGAAGCATACAAGCACTTGGGCAAAACTTCAAATTACTACTGGATAGATCCAGATGGTAGTGGGGCATTGGGACCTTTGAAAGTTTACTGCAACATGACAGGTAACTGCATTGTATTTGCTAATTCATTTGGTTGCGGGGCAGGGGGGGTTGTGCATGGTTTTTGGTTTGGTTTGGTTTTAATGGAGCTGTGAGAAAGAATCTATTCATATTTCTTGAAAGAATCTATTCATATTTCTTGAAAAAAAAAATTGCTAAGAGCTCTCCATGAGAGGGATCATCGAATCTGTAGTCGTCATTCAGTATGCTCTTAGCAAGGCAGTAGTTAATCCATTTCATAAGCTTTTTGAATTGCAGCTATTAGTCTTAATAGGTCTTTGTATCCTCAGTGGTGTATCATTTAAAAAAAAATAGATAGATATGGTTATTTATGACAAGGGTTTTATATCAACATATTTGAGTTTAGTAATGTCTGCAGTTCAAGGGGTACTGTAAAAGGCAGCTTACCACAAGAGGCAAGGAAAAGAAATTAATTACAAAAGAAACAAAACATTTGAGTTTTCTTTATTGTCTGTATTTTAAACTAGGTACATCCTTCTAACACCAGTTAAACTCTGGAGATCATATATGGAATTACATTAACTTATTTTGATTTTGTTGTGTATACTGTTTTCTACTTTTAACACTAGCTTTACATTCTCACAGAAGGTATCCTGTCTTAGTCATCTGCATTACCATGCTAAGGCAGGAAAATAAGATAATTTTAAAAAAAAGGAGGGGCAGTTTTCTGCTGTGATAGTATATTATTTCTTTGTTCTGTTAATGCATGACAGTTGTCTCAGCACTTCTGATATAAAATATTGGGTAGCTGATACAACAGACATGTCCTCTGGCTTTCCCCAAATGTCTGTATAACAAGTTTAAATTTCATTCTTTTGCACTGGAAATGTGGCATACGAAGCCTTCAGATTTCAGCATCAGCAACGTGAAGGTGAGGACACTATCATAAGTTGAAAGTGTCTCTGGATTTTAGAGATTAAAATTGCTTAAGCTCCCACAACTCTTCTGGGGGGCAGAAACCTGGACACACCTGGGCCTGTGGGGTGGGGTTTATCCCACTTGGATGGGAGAGATGGGCAGGAAAGCATGGCACATGCAGCAGATCCCAGATTAACTGCTTATAGGTACACAGCCAACTGGAGACCAGGAGATAATAGCAGTGTTTCATGCTGCCATTAATGTATGTATTGTATAATAAGTGCATACCTTAAAACGACCTTGATCTGAGCTCTGGAAGTGCTGTCAATCCTCTTTGGACTGGACAGACAGTCCAAGCTGTCAAATCTGTTCTGAGACACAGGTGTAAAGGCAGTCTTTTAGATCCTGAGCCATTTAGAGCTTTTTAAATCACAAGTAGCACCTTGAATTGTATCAGTAACTAGTCAGGCAAACACTGCATGAAACAATGCAAGAATTGCTGCTATTTTAAGAGATTTCTGCTATTCAGAACTTCTGTGTTCAGTATGAACTATAGCTTTTGGTTACTCTTCAAGGTTAGCAATGTAAATTAAAAAGACACCACCATAGCAGTATCCTGGAAAGAAAAGTACATCCATCCCGTGCTACAGGATTGCTCATTCATGATAAATATAAATATGCAACAGAAAGTCCCAGTAGCTTGTTCAAAATTGGGAAATAAAAAAGAGATAACTAAAAGTAATAGTTTCATTTTACTAATGTTTCTTATCTACAAAAATTTCCAAAGTACATAAATGTGACCTTTTCCTAAGCAGTGCAAGATCATGAACATTAGGATACGTGATTTAGTGCTCTTTCCCTTCATTTGGATATGACACATACTGTGGAAAAATATAGTTTTCTGTTTCAAATTAATTGCTCTAATCTGCAACTCTTTGCTACAAGAAAAAGGCTTTTTGCACTAATATCCATGTAACTGTTGCAGTTTTAAAACTGTTTTAAACTATTTCTTCATTACAATGCAAATGACCGCAAGAAATATGTGAAAATTGATTTAAAGTAATTTTAATCTCTGCTTCTGGAACTGGTAGTTGTTCTCAGATAGCTTAATAAAGCTCATCACCTGTGTACATACTGTGTAGTGACTATACACTGCAATGGCTATAGCTTTAATTTTCTTTTAATTAGTGGTCATCTGAGGCACTGAAGATGAGACAGTAGAGAACTACATTTTTAGGAGAAATTTCACAACATCTAAAATCTTTTTCTGAATCTATATAGAGTATTATCAGCAATTATATGATATGTGTACTAGGGCAGGGACAGAATGAGGTTACTTGAGGACTTGACTTTTCTTCATCAATAACACAATTCAGTAGAACTCTGTAGCAATGATACATATCTTGTCATATAACAAAAAGCACTGTAACATGTTAGATTAAAAGAAAAATTCTCAAATAATTTTAGTATCAAACTTTTGCAAGTTTATGGTATTACAAGTACTATATTTTAAAAAGAAAAACTAGAATAATTACAATATTTCTTTTTTTCATGAATGTGAAACTAAGTAACATACAGATTTAGCTATACTGAATAGTATGTGGAGTATACTAAGTGAAAAAAAATTAGATATTTCTTCATATAATAGGGTACTGATATTTTATTTTAATAGAGACATCCTTAACTGTATTTTACTCTCTAGCCTGTGGCAAATCTAAATGTTCCTATTCTCCCACTATTTTAAACAAACATCTTTGTTTTAAATTACTACTCAAGATGCTCATAGACATTTTAAATATCTCCTCTTTCATTTAGGTGAAACTAGCAAGTAAGAACAACTCACTGACTAAAAAATAATGGAAAATTTAACTTGTTTCATTCCTAGACAAAACAAGTCCACAAAGTCAGGGTAAATTATGAAGTTAGTATTAGTCTTTGCAAAACAAGATGGATTAACAGTTATATACTACTTCACCCTCACTGAAGTATAGTTTCACTGGTGCAAAGTGCTGGAGAGTAAGCTATACTCTCTCGACTGTAAACCTTCTAGTGGCAAGTGCAATATCCCAAAAAAGCACTGAAATTATATACTGAGAAATTATCTATTTAGCCCTTTACTAGATTGTATCACAGATACTGAATCACAGATTTCATTATTTCGTCGTTATATCAGCATCTCACCTACAGAGTTTCTAGTCAGAAAGTTTTAGCATAGCCAAATGTGGCCAAAAAAAAAAAAAAAAAAAGAAGAAAATTATGGTGCAGTAGACATCTTTCTAGGCATATTTCTGGGCATAATCCATATTTAACTTTAGTGTGTCTTAATTTAGTAAACTGTCGAGTTTCATGATGAGACCTGCCCTTCACAGATGTCGCTGCAGTAACCCCCCTCCGATTCTCATCCTTGTCTTCTCCAAATAAACTTTGTACTCAGTACTGTGTTCTGATAGTGAAGAGGAACCAAGAACTTACATTTTATATCCTAATTGTGTAATAAAGATGTCTGAGATTCCACCAGACTAGATAGTTTGATTGTGGTGTAAAGCAGCTTTTCAAAATTTAGGGCTGATGTTCAGCAGTTTCCCAAAGACTTATCTATAGGAACTATGTAAATTTTATGAAGGTGTTTTGGTTTTTCTTATTGCCTTTTTTTTTTTTTTTAATAAAAAGAAGTATAGGAAATATTTAGAAGTAGAAAGTTGGAACTTTTCAAATTAATATGCTTATGGAAAAAATATTCATTGAAGTTGTGATGTGGCATAATTTTTAACCATTAGACTGCTTTTCAGTTTAGCCTTTTGTGACTGAATTCCACAGGGAATTCTTCCAAAGCTCTGCCATCTTAAGGCTAAGATCTTACCCTCTTTCAGAGGCAAGTCCACAATGCAAAGTTAGACTGATTCAAGCAGGTTATTCCAAAATTGGAGGGCACCCATCTCAGTGTGCAGTCTGACCTTTCCTGTTTTCCCTTTAACTGTCATTAGAGCTGTAGCTGCAGTGGAAAGAATTGCTCTTTTAAGATATTAGTTAGAAGCTGTAAACTTTCAGTATATTACAGCTTCACCACTTGCTCTATGTGATATTTCTGAATCTCTAAGCCTGATTCAGTTCCCTCTGGCCGATTTAGCTTCAGTCTATTGAGAAAGACACAAGAAATAGGTTGATATTACTCCCAATTTTTTCTGTGTCTCTTTTTATCTCTTTTTGTTACACGGAGGATGGGGAAAAGGTGTCAAACTAGCAATTTTTTTCAGATCCTGTGCATTTGTCCTGCAAGAATTTTCCGAGTCGAGAGTGAGGAATAAGCAGAGGGATCATAAGGACTTAGTTATTTATCCTAATGGCTGTATGGGATGTCAGTGCAAAAGGCAGATCAGCACTCCTGTAGTTGCTTGAGGCTTTATGCTGAGTATAGGGAAATATTAGCCTGCTGTTTCTTCTGCTTCATCATTTAGAGTACTGATGCAAAGTAGAACTGAAAGGTTTCATATTCTATTTTACCAGAAGGTATGTCAGTTAATTTTTTGTATTGGTCCTGAAGTCTTTGTGTCTCTGTGATGTAGCTTTTATCTCATTTCAGGATCCAAATAGCTACAAGCATAATGGCTCCATTTGAGTGGTACTTACCCTATCCCCTTTCTAGTACAATTCTTTTGCCTAGAGCTGCTCATCTTCAAACAGTTTGAGAAATCATTATGCATATTCATAGGCTGTCTCATTAAGGTCAAGTCTACGAGGTGCCTTTCTACCCACTCTCCTCTTTCCTCTCTGCTCTCTCTTCATTTTTTTTTTAGCAGAAATGGAACATGTAACAATTACTGCAATGACTTTGAACGTAGACTTTAAACAACCATAACTGTTGTATCCTGTGATTTTTCTGTCTTCTGTCGGTAAATAGTGGGTCACTGGAGTGCTTTGTACTATGACATATGTAGAAACATATGGCATGAATATAAATGTACCATTCATCACTACATACTGATGAAAAGTGCTCTAGCAGTGGCAAATGTTTAATTCTGTTGCACATATCTGTATGATTAGTTTTTTTCAAATGAGACCTCTTGCCTGAGACCTGATTTTCTGAACTTCAAAGGTACCAAAACTTTAATATTATACTTCACACATATATAGAAATACATGTGAAACAAAATTCTTAGCAATTTAATTCAATAAATAAAAGTAAAGCTCTTTTTCCATATAGATTCTCTAGTTTGATGGAGGAAGAATCTAATGTTTTTTAGTTGTTAACTAAAATAGCATGAATTTAAAGGCAATAAGCATTATTTTGTCATTGGGCAATTCTAAGTTATTGAATGAAAATAAAAGTATATAAACCTTACCTAGTCTATTCTCATTTCAGAAAGCTTTCAATACAAATATTTAAGTCCTTTGCCTAAAACAGAGGAGGAAAAATGGCTTCAGTGTTTCCATTACTACATATGAAATGAAGGGATTTTTTTCTAACAGGATCTCATACACTTTTCCTTCCACTTCAGAGCTTTGTTTTGGAGGCTTTTTAATAGTCTGTCAGACCTTAATGTATTAAGGTTACATTTGAGAGGTAAAAAGAGGAACAAATAGTTAAAATGAATTGAGGCTCTTCTTGCAGAGTGTCCAAGTTTGTTTCCTTGAAGATGAAATGAGCAGAAACAACCACTGAAAAAGAATAAAATGGAAGGGCAAAAGCATCAAGCCATTTAGGACATTGTTTTTATCCAGTTGACTTATCAAAGTAGACTCTTTGTATAAAGAAAGGAGAGAATATACTGACAAAGAGGAAAATATTAGTCACTGAAGCATCAGGAGATCATGTCTAGAGGAGAATCTCTGATGGCAGACTTTCTTCCTAAGGTGAGTTCATCCTCCAAGCATCAGAGTAAAATAATAGACCCATGAGAGACCTGGAGACAGAACAGACTATGTTTGTGTTTTTGCCTGCCAAGTTGGCTGAAGTATTCTGCCACTCAGTTTTAGTTCATTGATTATATTTTGCATCTGTTCTTATTTGCAAGGCATGTTCTTTTTATTCTAGGTTTCACTGGTACATCATTTTGGTTTGTAATCAGCTTTTTTTTGTCTGTTTGTTAATTTATTTCAAATTTGGCTTTCTTGCTCATTATGGTACTTAACTGTATCTCAGCAAATTTGGCTAGTGCATTTCTTCTTTATGCTGTGGAACATCACACTGACTTGTTGAGAGGGTGAATGTGGATGCCTCAGTCAGTTGATAGACTGAAATTGTCAGCCTTTACCTGGCCTCATCTTGATTAGATGCAGCTTGCTGTCTGGAGTCCTTCTGAAAGAAATGAGGATGTTTTCCTGTTTGGTTTTTTTGGTTTTTCCTCGGGTTAACACTGAAAAGTGATGTTGTTAGGCTCTCCTGTGCTTGGCAATTACTTGGGTTTGACTGGTTAAAGCTACTACCTAGATGGCAAGGGATGACTGAGTGTAATCTGCTGCTGTGTTTTGTGGCAGCATATTGAGTTTGTCTGGCTTTAAAGGATAGAAGAGGAAAAGACTGCAGCCTGATAAAACCACACTTATGGGCCATGTGATTGTCAGATTGCTTTTTATTACTTTAATGTTCATAATTTAAACTTACACTGCCATAGAAACAGTTGCTATGCAGAGTTGAAGGTATTAATAATCTTATGGGTCATCATAATACAAAAAAGATTTTTTTATTTTTTTTTTTAAGATTTGAATCAACACCTGGTAACTTCATTAAGTAAAAATGTGTCCTAACCAAAATTTGGTGTCATAACTTTAGAGTTTGAGTAAATCACATTAAAATCACGTGATTCTAAATCATGTTGGCATATCTCTAGATATTTTCTCCAGTCATTCTTGTATGTGTAAAAAATGAAAAGCTAGCCTAGCGTGCAATTGCAGAAAAAATGTCTAAACCATAAAATAAAAAATACCTCTTGAAGTCTTCCTCCAGGAGAAGGTTCCTAATTTGCTCTATTTCAGCTGGGAACAAACTTTGTCAAGGTAGCTTTTTAAGTCAACAAGTAACAGAAATATTTCCTACTCTCTGACTACATTTTTTTATATTTTACCCTTTCTGTCCCACCTCAAACTCTGAAGCACCATATAAGAGTATACAGGAATAAAAGTCTGTCGTGTCATCCCCTTAATTTATCTCAGATCCTCATAGCTGGAGCCTAAGCATCACAGAACACCTATACATCAGGCATAAGGCATTGACCTCAACAATAAGAACAGGCATTTGGGAGTGACATAACAGATGCAATTGAAAATAAAGCAGAATCTTCGTCTTGCCCAATTCTTGGAGGATGAAAAAATCCTGACATCATCTGCAATCAGAAAATATTCCTCATTTGTTGGAAACTGAGCTCTCAGAAATTAAAATACAACAAATCTATTTAGAACTCTTTGTGCATTGCAGGGCCCTAAAAGCCTGTGTTTCAAGAAACATGTCCATTCTTGAGGGAGAAGAAAAAAGGAATGGTTGGAAAGAGAATGATGAACAATACCATCTACCTCAAACTGTTACTATGAATGTTAGAAGCAAACATTTAGCTCTGGATTCACTCCCACACACTTCCTCCCTACTGGGGGTGTAAGAAACTCAGCACAAGCTGCTTCAGGCCAGTGATATGCTTCAGTTCTCCCTAGAAAATTGCTTTTGTAGAGAATATTATTGAAAGCCCAAACAAACCTTGTGTTTTCTGTAGAACCGTTTTTTCTGCTTTTGGTCAGAAAGTTAAGGTCCAGTTAAGGCTAGACTGTTAATTTATCTCTGAAATGATGGGAGTTGGTGGTTTTCAAATTTTATTTTATTTTTATGATATTTTCTGCAAAGTTTTTCTGTTCTTTGGGTGGGTACAGATGTTAGGAGGTGTGTGTTTTTACCTACTCCCTACATCACTTGAAAAGTTGCTCTGTACTTCTGTTGACTTTGAGGAACAAGCTCAGTGATCCAGCTGTACTTCCTCAAAGCCTGGAAGGTGTGAGTCACTAGGGCCACCTGGGGATTTCTGGCATACAGAAGTACTTTCTCATATGTGCTTCACTCTTAAAGCTTCCTTGTTATTAAACAACACTTCAAAGAACGGCTTCTCAGCAAATCATATCCATGGTCATTTGTTTGACTGCTTCTGCTGTCTCGTCTAGTTCACAGACAGTGGGAATAGGAAGAAACCACTTTCCTGTTCTAATTGTTCTAGCTATTGCTAATTTCTCTGAAACTGAAATCAATGTAGCTAAATATTCAAAGAGCAGATTAGTTCAAAGGAAACATATAAAATCCCGTTCAGATCTCAAAGGGTGTATTAAGTTCACTTTTTGCTCAAATAGATAATCAAGTGATGAAACAGTTACTGACAATTTTTAGAAGACTGAAAAAAGATTCATTCTGCTGTAGAATTCCCAACCAGCATTCAGGGTGCAGTGCTGCACACTGATGTGTAATTCTCTAAATTAATTTGTCTGGAAGGTTGGGTAAGCTGCGTTGTCACTATTGCTGTTAAAATATCTCAGGCCTTCTTGATTCCACCTGCACACTCTGAAAGACATTTTCCAACAAATTCTTTGGACAATAAGTTACAGTAGATATCCATTTGGATCTGTACATGCTCTGAGAAGAAAAGTACTGCTGATGCAGGTTCCCTAGACAAGCAGGAGGTGTACAGGATGACTTTCCCATGTCTCCCTCACAGGACTTGCTAACAAGAGAAGTCAATGTAGATTATGTAGAAGTGTGACTGTACAATGTTATTAAGTATTTGTGTGAAGGCTGTCTTCAAACATTCACAGTAAATACCAAGATTGTTTGCATGTTTGCATTTCATCACTTAAAATCAGTCTTAGTGCTTTTCTACAAAAGAGGAAAAACGTACAATAACTATAATGTGAATTTACAGAAAATGGTTTTACTAATTTCCATAGGGGCACTCAGGATGGGTTTTAGGGCAGCATCAGAAGTATGCTGCAAACTCACCTTCACCTCTGTTTCACATGGTGGGAGACACAGAACTCCAGAGAAAGACTGAAGGGAGGATAACAATGAGGGCAAAAAGGACTTTTCTCTCATATCATCTGGGAACTGGCCTCAGTGGTTGAAATAAACTGAATAGAACCTAAAAGCAAACTAATGATAGCATTCCATATGGTTTAGTAAGAAGAGTCCAACATGAGCATAAGGTGAGGAGTCTGTGAGACCTTGTGCCCTCCATAGGGAACAACTACAGCTGGAGAACTTCCACAGACCAAGCTTTCAGATTTGGAATGGAAATCTGCAGATTATGCAAACAAGGTCTCTTGTTCAGAGATTCTTAACTGCTAAGTGTAAGGAACTCCCTCCACACATGTACTGGAAGCGAAGTATTTCAGTGTCGTGTTAGATATCTGTATCTACTTTTATGGTGTTCAGAGTTCATGTCATTAAGAGCATTAACACACTTTTTATGCTTCCTGCATTAGGGTTTTTTCCATTTACTAAGCCCAAGTTATCCTTTTTTCAGGGGGCCTGAAAATATTGGCTTTATCTAGTATGGCTCAGGATATACTTCCCTGAGAGAGAACTATCGAGTTAATGGTCTTCCATTATCCTAGATGACAGATTTGAAAATAACTCTGCACACACTGAAGCATTCAATAGTAAGCAAGTTAGGAAAATTGGTGAGAAGAAATTATTCCCTTCCTAAAATTATTTTTGTGGTTTTTTGCAAAGCAGTAACCTGAGCCTTGAGATGATAATAATCCAAAGAGAATAGCTTTTTATTTCCACTTTGGGATGCACTTGTGCATCACAAATAGAAATCACTGTAGATTTTCTTTGAGACCAACATTGTCTGACTGCAATGGAACAAACCTGTCAGTAGTCATAAAAGCAAATTAAATGTGTTTAGTAGCATGTCAGTAGCAGTAGGACAAAATACTGCCACAAAAGAATTGGAAATGGCAATGTTGTAAATTACTGGGTTGGAGATCTAGGACCATCACTGCTCGATTGGATTCCCTTTTTCTTAGCAATAGTCTGTGGAAAGAAATTAGTGCTGTCACAGAAACATAGATGTTCCACAGAAACTGCTTGGCAGGTATGTTGCAGGAGTTTGAAAGGCAAAGCTGACTTAGCTCTCCAAAGCCTGAGCATGCATTATTTGTGGGTCTAGATCAGACATGCTTGTCAGAACTGCTAGCTTCTACCTGAAGATATGTTATTGCTAATATTGTTCTGGTAATTACCACAGAAATGTGCTGAAATGGTTAATTTTACTTGTGCTGTACAGTGAGCATCTGATGAACAACCAGCTGAGCCAATTGCATGGCAACCACAAGGTGTGCTGAGAGTATTCTGAGTACTGACTATACTGAGACTGCATGTCTACTAGACAAAGTACAGCTGAGGCAGATTCACAAGTATTTCTACTCAAGAGTTATTAGCAAAAGGCCTTACTCGTGAACATTCTTTGTGCACTAGTGTTAATATTCGTGGCTTGCTTGTCTATCTCATCGCATAAACCAGATTACTTGAAAATTACAGGTCTACAGGAATTAAAAATTAAAACCAAAAAAGACACTAACCTACTTAATGTTACTATTCAGAGGGGCCGTCTGATATTTATTTCAGTGATCTTTACCACTGTTCACGGCAGCTCTGAGCGGTTGCTTCATTCCTGCCTGACATTTTTGCCATAGTGGTCACAGATTTTTGCTACAACTGTCATGTTAATATTAAACCTGCGTTACTTAATGCCCAGCAGTATCGTAAACCTACACTTGCAAATGTTTTGCAGGGCTCTATGAGTAGTGGAAAGAAGCACTGCAGATGCCAGAGATCAGCAACCACATTTTTCATTAAGTCAGAGATAGAAGAATCAGAGTATTTCAGCCTTCTTGCTAGGTAGAAGTCACTAATCAATCTTATGGGTCTTAGTAGTATATGAAGTGCCAAATCTAGACAATTTTCAAGATTAGATTTTAATATTTTCAAATACAATAATATTTTTGAAAGTGTAGTGAGAACAAAGATATTAATATCCCTTGCAGCTACATCTGTCCCTCCCCTGTCCTTTTGTTTCCAGTCTGTATAGGCTTGGGAAATGTCTGCTATTAACTCAGTTGCTGTCACTTGGTTGAAATGTATTTTGAACTAATATTTTAATACCAACATCAATACTGAGTGTCTTCATATTCCCTTTTCAATAATATTTTTTGCTTCATATGATCTGTAAGTTATTTCTTCAGATTCACAAATAATGTTTCATTTGGAGCAATTGTCAGTATTATCTATGTTCTTTTGAGCAAATAAGACAAGTAAAGCTAAATCCTTGACCTGATCTGTGAATGCCTTGGGGTAGTCATTTCTCTCAGAATGGTTTGTCCTTTGTGTCTTAAAAAACTTGCTTTGTTACTTCATTTTTTATTTCTTGTAGATAGATAATTTTTATTAGTTTGAGTTTTTGTTTGGGGGTTTCTTTTTTTTTTCTATGAAAGGCAATAGAAAGATCTTTATTTTTTATTTATTTGCAACATATTCTTATGTCTGAGTGAATATCTTCCAAGTGACTGGAATAAAATAGATTTTGAAGAAAACAGGACTATTCATCTCTGTTCCATATATTGCAAAGATTTTTTCCATTATTAGGATATTCTTAGAAGGTTTAATTTTTTTAACTTTTGGTGAATTTAGTGTTCACTGAATTTATGTATTGACATTTCAATGCCACTTGTGCAAAGTTCTTTTTGTTTTTCATTCTTTACTTTTGAAAACGGAACCTTTTTTATGAGCTAAAAAATTGCTATAAATGAAAGCTAGTTTTGTATCTAAAAACTGAAATTACTATTAATTCTTGAATTAATGATGGAAGACTTTTATCTTGTCATAAATTTCCTTAACTATCCAGACTGCATGTTTAGTGAAATTTTACTAATTAAGTAGATACTCAGTAGATTACACTGTAGGTAAATTTCAGCTCTACTGAAATGTTTGAGTTGCAGCATCAGCTTCTTTGAAACAGTTTCCTGAGTACTAGAAATTATAATTATTAGCAGCACTTTTGTAATAGTATGAGCTCCTTTTGCTGTAGGTTTTGGGGTTTTCGTTTGGTTGTTTGTTTCTGTTAGGTTTTTGTGTATGTGTTTAGACTTGTATCTGGTGTTGCTCTGTCCCAGGTGCAGAACCTGCCATTTGTTCTTGTCAAATTTCATGCTGTTGATGACTACCCAATACTCCAGTCTATCCAGATCCCTGTGTAAGGCCTCTTGTTCCTTGAAAGTCAACAGCACTTCCTAGTTTAAAATAGTTCTCTGACTTACTAACTGTGCATTCAGCATCTGCATCCAGACTATTGATGCAAATATTGAACAGAACTGGCCCTAGAATTGAGTCTCGAGGAACAGCTCGAGTGGGCTGGTCACCAGCCAGATGTAGACCAATTCAACCCTTTGAGCCCTTCAACCAGTTCTTCACCCAGTGCACCATGAAGCTGGGTTTTAAGGGGGTTGGGGTTTTTTCCTCCTCTTTTTTATTTCCCCTTTCCCCTCTTAATTAGTGGTGAAGTCTCCTTGAGAAGAGCTGAATGAAACCTTTGTTTCATTGACTTAATTGAGGAAATTTTTGTTTAGTTTTGGTTTCTTTATGCACAAAAATTTTGTGTGTATGTGCAGGTTTTGAATTGTTGTAATTGTATGAAAGAAATAAATGTGCCTAGTCAGTTATGCAAGTTGCAGATCTGCATTTGGTAATCTGCAAGCAGATGGATTTTTGCAGCTGCTCACAATGCAATGGAGTCAGTAGTGTTCATAAATTTTCAACATTTGATTGATGTAGTTCATCTTCTGTAGTGGATAATAATAGCAGTTAAACAACAAGAATAATCTGTCACAGTGTGGCAAATTTTAAAATTTGTGTATATATTTGTGTAAATACATATATGTCTGATGGCCAAAGGAACTTCACAGACCTCTTGAATGCCACTATTTTAATTTGATCTATAGATAGTTTAATGATTTTCTATTCTTGGAGATCCCTATGGAAATCAGAGGGCTGTCTTAATATACAAGGAGGTATAATTTTTCCGTCTTCAAGGAAATCAACTTTCTATTTGTTAAATATGGGGAAACCTAATAAAATAAATAGCAAAGTTGTTAATAATTAGAGTGGGCACTTGAAAAGTAACTAAGTAGTTCACTTCTAAATAGTGTCCTTTACAGTTGATAATTTCACTTCAGGTTAACTTATTTTATTCTAGACAGTATCTTTTCATATTATGGCAGAGAAGTCATTTAAAATTCTACATAAAATGTGGTCAAATATCTAAATGTCCAGCAAAGCTATATGAAAGGTGTGCACATACTTACCAATAGAAAAGATTATGTATGTGTAAAGAGTCATTGATAGAGTCCAAAGGGTAGGCCAAGCATGCTGAAGTAAATGGGTAAGCTGTAATCAACTTTTTCCAGAATCAACTTGATTTTATGTGGAACTTTTCCTGATACAGTGTAGTATTCTCTGTAACCCCTAAATATCAGTCACCCATGTGAATAAAGATTTTTCCTTGTAAATAATATTTCTCATTGCTCTAGAAAGTACTCAGCTACTGTAATGGGTGTATATATTTGGTACCTCTGTAGGAGCAGAGACAGTGTAATGTATCTTTTGCCAGATAACAATATAACAAACACTTAACTATTCAATTCTGTTGGACTTGAGCTGCAAAGACCAATTATGCACAATCATGAATTTTTTAGCATCTCAGAAATATTAATTTAAAATATATCACTGCTACAAAATGAATCATGTTAAATTTATTAATAGTGTTGTATTTATGAGTATTTTTGGAGCGTATGGGATAGTATTTACAAGCCTTCAATGAAAAGGAAAGCTTTATTAGGCCTAGTAAAAAAGCATCTTCATTTTCACATATGCCACCCTCTTCTCCAAATGCTGTGGTGTTTTCTGTATGCTCTAATTTCTTTATTGGGGCATAAAAAGAATATCAGAAGCGTCGGTATTATGCAAATAGACATATTTCTGCTTTTCTTCTCATGAGCCCTATGGCTGCTGATGCTGGAAAGAATTTTCTGAGAGCAAGAATCTGTTGGATATCTGCTAGCAGGAAGCCAACGAGGCAGCTGGTACAGCACTGGGCTCTCTTAGAGTGTTGTTTCTACACAGCACCGCCTTTGAGCTATATGGCACTGCTTTCACAGATACATACTGCAAGGATAGTTGAATTTTCTGAAAATGCTGATTTGTGTTTCCTCAAAAGAAACATTTGCATAAAAGCACTCTGTTCCTTCAGGTGGAAGTCGTGTCCCCTGCAATGAGTTAGAGTGCTTTAATGATGGTTGTGCGGGTCCTGAGGTGTCACCCTAAACCACATATAGCAATAGTGTTTGTCACTTTGGCGATGCTTCAAGAAAACATGCTTAAGTTTATGCTGTAACCTTCAAATAGGTTTCCTAAGTGTGGCCAGTATGATTGAGAATAATGATGAAATTATTACACACTACCAAGAATGTGCATGAAAACTTGGAATTGTGAGTTCTCCAATCTAGGGACACCTTCTGAAAGCAAAATAAAAAAGACTTTTCAGGACATTGCCTAACATTCAGTTTACTGATGCAGTAATTAGAAAGGCTACTTCAGCACTCTATATGCCTTTCCCTGTCTGTCCATGGAGAGGGGTTAGCAGAATGTGAGAGTGCAGGATGTACTTGAGGGAACTAAGTTGTATCAGTGAAGAGTATGTTGAGGATTCAAGCCCTCAGAAGCTGATGGAAGAACAAAAGGAAGGGTTTCTTTAGTGGTATCAGTTGAGACTTGCATTAGTCTTCTTTCTGCCTCGCCATTAGAACAGAAAGTCAACCAGGATAAGTCAGGGAGTGGTTTCTTATGATTCAAGCTAACATAGTGAAAGTTTTGAAGAGCCCTTTTCTTCAGCATATCCTTTGAAAAAAAAAATAAAATATATATATATATTTAAACTGTGTTACTGTTTTCAGTCATTCTAGGAAGCCCTGTTTGGAGGAACAGGATTGTGCTATGGTGCTTTGTAAAACAAAAAAGATCAGGCAGTAGTTGATTTTTTTTTAAGTACATATGTTCCTATGATATGCTAGAATAAACAGAAAGACACTTTAAAGGAGATGTATTTGATCTTTCCATTTATATATGAACCACTCCTCAGAACATAGAATCAGTTGTCAATTTTTCAGTAATTGAACTGTAAAAAAAAGTTTCTAGCCCTTGCCCATATTCTGTTCATAGTGCTGAAAACAACCACACTGTTAATTCTTTTATGTCCTTTGTTCTTGACTTTAATGTTCCTTAATCTAAACTGAACTGCAATTTCCATCTGTTAGACCAGGCACTTAAATGATGCGAGTCCTCCTTCATATGGCTACACTGAGGTTCATTATTTATTGTTCCTTCCAAGGTATGATTATTCTTAAGCTCTTTCTTCAAATAAAACCCATATAAGGTAATTTTTGACATTAGGGCCTAAATTGGATTTAGGTTCCTCCCTCCTCCAGACACACTTTTTCAGTGCATCAACTTCTGTTGCTACAGTCTTTTTCCTTTGAAGGTACCAGTGATCTCTCTTCTGTTTCTCAAGGTACTCTTGGCATTAGCTTTTTACATATAACTGTGTTGAATGGTTTAAAATCATGTCTAGTATTTCAGAGAAGTCATCCTCTTCTTACAACTTTAATAATATCTGCTCAGGTTTCTAGTAAGTTGTGTCAGAGCAACCATTTCATTATTACTTCTCTGGCAACTTTTGGTTCCCTGAAAACTTTATTTTGGTCATTTCTTTCTACTCTACCTTGTAAAGCATCTGATTTATCTATTATATGTAGCTTTAAAATAGTATAAATTTATATTGTTCACTATCAGAGTAAGTTTGCAAAATAAAGTGTTCTCTGTCCTGAGTTGTTATGAAAGAGACTACATAAATACAAGGGAACTGTACAGTTTCATTGCCTCAGAAGACTGCTTCAGGTAAAAAAGGAACATACACAATCAGTAGTTGGTAATTAAATTTGAAGAGTCATTATTATCTTGATGAAGAAACAATGAAAGAAAGGAATGAAAGGAGTAGAAGGAGAAAATGAGTGCAGGAATGGTTGAATTATATTTTTTAATTGATCTTATTTCCCACCTAGATAGACTAAGAAACACACCGACTTTGATTTCAATAGATTTTAGTTCATAAGGACACTTTTCATTTACTCTTTTTTTTTTTTTCCGAATATTGGATTTTTCTGATTTAAACCCCACTTTTTACATTAGTAAGATGAGAGCAATAGAATTCATATCACCAGAGTAACTCTACCACAAAATTGACATTTGCAAATCTCAGGCGAGATTGTCAAAACACTCGTTAACTTCAATCCAACATACTTTTTTTTTATTTTTATAAACCTGACTGTAGCACCTTTGAAGTCCATAACAGAATTAGTTTCAAATTGCTATATATAGTTTTAAGCTTTTATATATAAAAACACTTAGAAAGAAATATAGAAGGAGGGAGGATATTGTCTACTACAGTTTTTTCCAAATCAATTGTACACATCAGTGTGCCTACAATGTTGTTGCAAAAGGTGCGTAGATTAATCATGTTGCTAACAACTGTTGTGTTACCATCCCACACAATTCAACAATACCAACTAGGCTCTTATCAGAAAATAAAACGGGAGACCTCATAGTATCAGATAATTATAATTGTAATTTTTGTCCTCCCTAGAAGGCAGTCCGCTTTTAAATGGGCTATCATGTCTAGTTTCTTGAATGATTTGTAGTATAGCATATTATAGAATACACTGCAGTAATCTAATTTGAAGGGACAAATGCACTGATGATGGTAAAAATCATGATGTCTAGTAAAGAGCTATCTCCAGGCTAACATTTGTGAAGAAAACCCATTCCAAAGCGTTAATGCAATGCAGTTGTCAAACACTGGTTAGAAATCCAGTAGGGCCCACAGGCAATTCTTAACAACAAATGCAGAGCACCCAGCAGCAGGTGAAGATGGATGTAATTTTTATTACACCTTGAAATTACTGCCCCCTGTCATTGCCATAGGTATCGCCTCACATTTAAGTTCACTGAGCTTTCAGCTGACTGTCCCATCCTTCCATGTTATCTGAATGCCAGCCTAAAGAAGACGCAGAGAGGTATCAGTAGTGTAGTACATCATCAGCACAGGTCACTGCTCCTCTCTAGTGTTCCTCCGAGTTCATGCCAAGTAAACCTGCCAAGCAGAAAGAGGGTTGCAAAAAAACTCTTGTCAGCCAGCAATATTTTAGGTGAAAAGTAATTAGCCACTATTGTGTCAGTGATTAGGCAGACAGCCATCTAAAAGAAATCCCATCAGCTTCGGGGTTAAAGTTTCCATCATGTCTGTTTTGCCTATGGCTAATGGACAGAGCACACCGTGAATCTTGATGTGAACTTGCAATCTTTCCACTTGGACTTGTAAATAATGCCAGTCAGAAAAAGAATATGAATTATTTTATATGCTCAGGTATTCTCAAAACCGTCTTCTCTGAGACTGCAATCAGGAACCAAAGTGTTCTCATACCAGATGACATTTATCAACACTGTCAGCCAAATTTTAGGTCATGCAACTGCATCCATCAAAACAAAACACCACAGATCTATTGAGGGAGAAAGAGAGCAGATTATCTTTCCTGAGAAATAAAACTGTTTTCTGATTCCTTGAAAATATTTAATAAAATAATATCTTAATAATTCAAGTCCATTAATGCTAAAAATGTAAAACTCTAATAGTTATAACTGTGGATTAAATTAAAAGTGGGAAAATATATTCATATCTGTAGAATACAAGCATTACATTTTTTAAACTTACTTCCAGTTAATCCTCATTACCATGTAGGCATAGATACATTTCTGGAAGAATTTGTACTGGGAAGTTAGAACTCATTTTGGTAGGAAGGCTTTCTGGTTAGGTGATGGCTCTTTCTCAAAGGCAGTTTCAACGCTTTCCCTCGCCCCCACATAGCAAGAAAAGTTCTCAGCCTTTCTCTCTGGTATGCAGAGAAATAACATGTTTGCAGACATATGCAAGGCCTCCTTGGGCCAGAGAGAGTGGGGGAGAAGAGAGAGAGGATACAAAAAGCTTTGGAGCAGGAGAAGGGGCTTTGCCTTTTGCCCCTGGGTCCCTGTGCATGCACCATCATAAAAAAGTGGTCCTTGCATCTGAAATAAACCTTTTTTTTTAATCCTTCCACTGCCTTGGCATTCCTGGGAAGAATATCTATGTTTTACCTTACAACCAAAGATTATTTAACTTGCTTGTCAGAACAAGTTTTCTTGCTTGACTGAGCACCAACCAAATGAGTGAGGAAAGTTCAACAACAGGAGAAACGGAGTATCTGGGAAATAGTCAATGGAATACTGTTAAATACTATTGCACCATCATGAAATATGTTGAATATGAAGTAAGAAAAATCATTTGAATCAAATCAGATATTTTGTTTGATCACTTGAATAGCTGGTGATCAAGGAACTTTTAAATTTCATTTTGTTCTTAGTGAATCGTTACTGGTAACTACTGATTATTTTATGAGTCAACTGCTTCACTGTAAGTTAGTTACTGCAATTGAAAGGTATTTCCAGCAAAACAAATTATGTCATTTTAATGTCCTTTCAAGGAAACAGGTGGTCATTTACCTTTTTTTTTTAAAAAAATCTTAATCAACCTAATCTTACTATAATGTCTATCTGTTGGAGAAGAACTGCTTCAGCAAAGAGTAATATGCAGACTGAATCACAGGGAACCTGTTTTCTCTATAATTGTGTCAAATGTATTAGCAGTTTGGATCTAATTAGATTGTTCTTAGTGAAAACCATTATGAATTCTACTAAGAATCTATGGTTACTGGTTTTCTGAATTCTATTGAAAGAAAATCACACTTCCCCTTCCCTGCTAAAAACAAAATAATGGAAAAACCACTTTTTCTTTTTTTTCTTTTTTTTTTTTTTGTTGTTCAACTTGGAACACGCTGTGCAACACTAAAAAAAAAAAAAAAAGTGGTCTAAGAAGAAATGCATTTGAATGAAGAAGTGACCATCTTGGAGACCCTTATTATCTTCCTGAAGTGTTAGCAATTAGCTGGTTTTTGTATTCTGTTCTCCAGGGGGAAACTTAGTATCAACCTCATAAATCCAGTCAGGAGCTCATATACTTCCATGGGTATGGGAAGTATCCAGTTTCTTCTGCTGAGGGCAAAAGCCACTTTTTCTTAAAATATGGAAGGTTCAATTGGAAGTGAGAGGACAGAGTTGGACAGGTGTTACATTTCCAGTGCATACATTACATTCATGGTTCACCTTACTACATAAACCAGTTCATTGCAAAAATACATTGAATTCTTTTCTCCACTTAAAACTAGGATTCAACAACATTGTTTATGATCCAAGAATAATGGATGGATCCCAAATTTAGAGCACTCATCTCAAGGGCAGAATTCCTTTTCTGACACTGCAGAAGTAACTCATTTTCTTATAATAACGAAAAGAAGCATTTAGTGGGTCTTTAAGTGATCCTTTTAAAAAAATCAGGCTTTCTTAGAATGCGTTGATAATGGAACAATTCAGTCTGCTTCAAATTTCAGTATATCCAGAATTCATTGCAATTGGCACATAGGATTAACTTTGAGCAAAAATGGAATGCAGGTCACAGAATTAGCAGTGATGCTAATTAGGTTTGTATAATCTACCTTTCAGTCAGGTCAGCGAATCAGGTAATTCTTGTCTTCTCAATGTGACTGTGATATCAAAAGAAACTCTCTATCCAGCCTAGCTCCTTATACAACATCAGA
Organism: Pyrocephalus nanus; assembly: GCA_038380795.1. Classification (NCBI taxonomy): domain Eukaryota; kingdom Metazoa; phylum Chordata; class Aves; order Passeriformes; family Tyrannidae; genus Pyrocephalus; species Pyrocephalus nanus. The sequence continues at coordinate 22,641,540 of CM076266.1, read as the reverse complement.
ACTGAGAAGTCTCTTGGGTTGTATGGCCTAATGATATGTGGTTGACCATAAGTGTGCATTGTATATAAACATCAAATTTTCTGCTACGTACTTTTTTTGCTCTGCTCACATGTAATTTCCAAAACTTCTGTGGCTCTATATGAGTTTCGTATTCAAGGCCAATCCCAACACTTACACTGGCTGACTGGACTATTTATTGGACTCTGGGATATTTTGACCAACCTCAAATGAAACAATCCATAGTGGGCTAAGGCGCAGAAGTTCGCCATCAGAGCCCCCAGGAAATGGCATGCAATATTGCAAAAACTCTCTTTTTTTCACTGTCCTTTACCTTAATTTTCTTTTACACCCTTTTTTGTAATATTATTGCATTTTTTTTTAATTTAAAACATGCTTTGATTTCCTTTAAACATTAACTTTTATATTCCTGCTAATATGTCTGCAAAAAAGAAACATTATGAGAATAGTATCATTAACCTTAAGTTACTACTAACTACTCAACATTAATTCATTTTATTATTATTTTTCATTTTAATAACTTAGGTCATAAGCACATAAAATATTTTATAGAAAATGCTGCTTAACAGCATTATAATTGTTAAGTGAAATCTGCTCTTTATAGGTGTGTTTGGCTGTGCAGAAGTCATTTACACAGCTGTGACCAACAAATTGTCTCTAAACACTTGTGGTTGGCAGTAGCCATATGTCATGTGTTCTTAAAATAACTGCTAGTGTATTAGGGGAATACTCATTCCAGTGTTGTGGTGACTGTAATTGCCAGGAATATATATCAAATTACAGTTAACTAGGACAGATTTTTCACTTCCCTGTACCTTAAATGAGATTTCTGTGTACTGTTGATGGAAATAAAGGGTAGCTTTTCTTGCAGATTTTGACACATTAACCATGACTACTGCACCCTGTTCTCAGCTACATGGGAATAATGCCATTAATTGTGATGATACAGGTCTTTGAGATAGTTTGAACCATCTGCATTACCTTTTCTCTAAGGGAAGTTGGCTGCAAGCAGGTTACTAATTCAGTCTTTCTAGAGAATTGTCTCAGCTAATAAGCAGATTCAGAAAAACTGGAACCAAAGGTGGACATGATGGCCTTATATTCATGCTCTAAGTGTCTATCTGGTTTCCATGGGAAGTATTAGCATGTTAAAAAATTATTAAGATTAAAAGAGAAAAAGCAGTTTGTAACCAGCACTCAATAGATAAGGTATTTTTCTGGCAACTTTCTCCTTTAAAACTTTCCAGACATCTTAAAGCCAATCCCAGATATAAAACTGTATGAAATGCAGAAGTCTGCTTTTGATGGGGAGAGGAGATGGATTTTTGGCTGTGACCATATTACACTGTCAGTGTGTTTTTCCAGCCAAGGAAAGGGCCGGTCATTCCGTACAGTTTTGGTCCATGAGTCAAATAAGGACAATGTGTGGAGTGTAAAATCCTCCTTCGATCCAAAGAAAGAACTTCCTTCCTGTACACAGGTTGCAGGTGTTCCTCCACACTCTCTCTGTGCCTGACCTTCAGGCACAGGTCTTTGAGCTTCCAGAGTTTAGACAAGCCAGTTTGCTGAACATGTTCATCAGTCATTGGAGCCAGACTGTCAACATGTTAGTTGCAAGTGAATTGAGAGCTACATTTATTTCCAGTATCTGGATCCTAACCAATATTCCGTCATCTTTTAGATAGCAGGAGGAGACTTAGTTTCTTTTCTAGAAATAGTTATTGACTTTATGCACATATATGCATCTTGATAAATAGATACATTACAAGGTGCAACAAGATCTTACCCACTAGTAGTACTTGTACTTTGATAGAAAGATCCTGAAGTTGTTTACAGGATGCATTTGACTGACAAGAATATGTTTCTGTCTTCTTTGGTACAGTGTGCCACAATAAATCTGGAAACTCCCTAAGTGGGAGGGGAAGTGTCAGGGATGCACTGGCTAGAATCTGCTATCCATAAAGAAAGTCCTTCTCAGATATAATAGCTAACACAATTCCTATTGCTAATGACATTCCTAATCTCTCTTAATGGCTACTCTAGGACTCTTTGCTCCGAAATCCAATATGAGGCTCTAACTGTCCTAATACGTTCCTTACTAACCCTTTTGAGCTCTTACATGTACAGTGTTTTCTGCCCAAAATGAGACATTTCTGCCAGTGAATGTATAAGCCTTTCTTGGAAATGAATCTGCATTAAACTTGAATCCCAGGCTCTCAACAACACTGTGTTGTACTCTCTATGCAGCTTGACAGGTGACAATTATAATTTTTTTCTCGATACTTGGGAGTGGGATTAAAGAAATACAGAAAAAAGAATTCCTGTTCTTCCTCTCGCCTGCTTTTTTTAAAATATTTTTTTCTCAGTGCAGGAATGTTATTGAGTTTTATACAGAGCTTTTGACTAAGGATATGAATATTAAAATAATAACCACCTTGCTTCACCTGCTGAATTTCATCTCATTTGGCTAGTGATGCGTACTCCCTGTGGAGGATTCGTCTGCTTTGCTTACCTTATCTCTGAACATTTGATTAGAAGGACTTACACCATATCAGTTGCAAACACATGGGTCCACAAGATTCTGTATAATCCAAAATAGTCTGACACTACGCAGTAAAAATTAAGACTGGAAAATAAGACGGAGTCATGGAGATAAGAATAATCATAACATGGACAGTTAACTTTACTCCGAGTTGCATCAAAACTCATCAAGGAATGTCAGCACATTTCTGTGAACTGGGTGAAGAAGCACTGGAGCACTTTTGTGTATGTCTCAGTTTGGCAAAGTGTTCACATGTAGTTAAGATATTAAAGTGTGGTATCAGGCCATAAGTTTTTAAATGGACTTGGAGATTTGTATTAACAGGCATAAAAGAATTGAAAACATACTGTTTTGTGCTACATTTTACAAGTTTTATTGCTGTAAGGCACATCTGTCATGTGAATTAGTATTCTCTGAAGCTGCCAGGTGAAATCCCTGGAGAAGGTGTTTTTCTGATAAATACAACAAAGATAGCAGTATGGTGTGTTTTTGTCTCTACATCTCTGTAAGGACAACTGTAGTCAGTGGTGTTGCTCTACAGGAACAGCTGAACTGACTGGGGCAAAGGCCTGGCTGACTCATTTGGGAAACTGGGCTTTTGTGCAAGCTTGTTCAAGGCACCAGAAGAGATTCTTACAGATGTTTTCTTAGGGTTCCATATTTCTTGTTTCAAGACACATTTCTTTGACTTGGCCCTCAGTAGTAGAAGGATATAAAGCAGAAAATTTAAAAGAGAAACAGAAAAACAATTTAAGATGTGAAAGGACTACACATGACAAATATTACTGACAAAACCTGATGCACTTCTAGGAAGTTTTCTGGTAATATGCTAGAGGATAATCTATAGAGAAAAGAGAACTTTCTGGGGTTTATTTACAGAGGATAATTGACCTATTTCACTCCTTGTCTATGTGAGATGGACAATATATGCAGTAAATATCAGCTGAGACAGTGTATTTTTACAGTAATAGTCAACTTCAATTTGAAAATTTTTCACACCTAAATGATAGAATAGTATTCTTACAGGAAGGCAATATCACTAATATTGACTGACTCTTCATTGTTTTCATTTCAAACCCTGTGCATTACTCAGATAATATTTTTTTTTCATTTTGGTTCAGTGGAATGTCTGTCTAAGAAAAAATAATGGTTAACCTATAACAGGAAAGTTTCTGTGCCTTTTCTTTATTTCCTTTCTAAACTACCTTCCAACTTCCACAAATCTTTCTACAAGAGGAGAATGGAGTGTGTTGTTTCATTATTATGATATCTTGTCTTAAATCTTCTCTGGTAACTATTGACAAATGGTACACAGTAACACTTCCAGTGACTTGCTGTTCAGTATTTTAAAGCAATATAATGCATACAGACCCTATTTAGGCTGAATAATGTACCCTTTTTTGCACAAGCCTACAAGAAAAGGTTGCTGGAGGGGGGAGATTTGGCCAGTTCTGCTGTATTTCTTAACAACAAAATTAGATCATCTTTCCTTGTATTTTTTCACAACTAAACAGAAGCTTTTGTATTTCCATTCTACTTCCATTATTTCTTGTGCTGCTATCTGTACCATTAACAGAATCAATAAGGTCATATGGTGCTGCTATTTAGAAATATTTGTCTCAATAAGCAGTAATTTTGGCTTACCCTAGGAACACAGCTTGGGTAAAAAATGTGGAAACCTTGATAAACTGCAGTATTTTCTGTATTAATTGTTAAATGATGTAATCACATAATAATCTGGTGTATCCCTGTTGTTTCTTTTCTACAAAGCAATGTTGCTCTCCAGCCCACAGGAATTTATCATGACAGTGAATTTGCTTCCCGTAGAGACCTTGAATCTTTAAGGCATCAGCTTTTGGTCCTTATGATCAAAATTAATCCTTACTAGTTCCATATGTAATTATTAGCATCAGTTCCTTGTTCAGGGAAGACTCCTCACATGGTATATCCATTATCTTTTCATAAAGGGGATCAGAGTTTTTTCCCATCATCAGTTCTTAGTTGATGGAACTATGCTCTCACATGATCATTTTTCACATGCAATGTCCTTCTTCTCTACTACCACTTCAAAAAATATATTGCAGAACATTTTTATCTTTTGTCAAAGTCCTGGATTTATTTTAATTCAGTTCCACTGTCTGTCTTTCACCAATTCTTGTCTTGTCTTTCTTCCCTTCTCTTTCAGAGGACAAAGTATGGACAACTGTGTACCATGATCTGCAAATGCAGACTTCTGTGGGAGGCAACAGCCTGGAGAAGTTATCTGTACTGCAGCTCAACTACAGTGCAACAATGGACCAGATTTCTGCCATTACCAGTAGTGCTGAATACTGTGAGCAGTTTATCTCCTACTCTTGCAAGATGTCCCGGCTGCTGAACACACCAGGTAGGCTGAGAATGGGATATCCATTAAATATGATGTTAAAACACTTTATCCGAATAATTTAACAAGTGCTGCTGTTAGACTAGTGCATTCATTGAACAGAGTTCTTTGTTCTCCTTCATTAAAGTTGACAGAGGTAAATAACTGAAAATACAGTAGACATTATTTTCTTTTAAAAAATTGCCTGTTTGCCTACTACCAAAATGATTTTTATTGTACCATGTGTTTGTGTGTTCTTCTCTCAGATCTGTTGCTCCTTAAAGCTGGGACTTTTGGTAAACACGGTAACTTTTAAAGTTTAATCAATAGGGACATTGAAAAATTGCTTTGAACTTTATCCTGTTTTTCTGGTTGTCAGTTTTCATATGTTACAAGCAGCAAGGGCACTGCAAGGGCACTGGCTGAATGAGGGCTGGAATTTTCCCACTAATATTTCTGAAACCGTTTCTTAAACACAGCGTATTTCTGAGTAATCAGATGCTTTACACATTGTAGGGACTGTCATGGTCAGTAATGCAATTGTGTAAGAAATGATATGCTGTTACCTACAAGTAGATTCATTATAAGTTTCTTCTTTTGCTGGGTAGCTTTACTTGAAGAGAACAGTTCTAGTACTGCTTTCTCAACTTTCTCTAGTATATGCCTTCTCAACAAGTGTTACTTGTAAGTGGTAAAGACAAAAGTATCAGTTGTTCCAGAATTAGTAAAGCAGCACATAAGGAATTCCATTTTAAAACCCCTTTTAATATGCATCTAGTACTTTATGTATGCTCTGTGTATGATAGATTTTGATGTTAAATAAATCTTAATGGTACTTAGGGAAGACTGATTTATAAGTGGAAACATATAACACATTTTCATGATTGTGAAATGAGTTCATTGTTATAAGAGCAATTCAAATGCATTTCAGATTAATTTCATGGCTGTGTGCTTACAGTGTTATACTTTAGGGTGCTTCCATTCATGAATTTATTTTAGTATATTTTCTTATGGTGTTATAGATAAGGATTCATTTGGGATGCATGTGCATCTTATTCCTATTTCCATAAGCATTCCATTAGTTAAGAGACACTGTAATGCTTGTTATTCCCTCTCCCTCCTTCATGGTTTGTTTTTTTTTTTTTTTAACTTTTCTAATGCATGCTTTGTCTCTGTTGCCGTTATTTTGCTTAATTTAGCGTAGCACAGAGACTCCACACTGTGGAAAATGATTTCTTCTTTCTTGGGCCTTAATATATAGATCCTGAATCGTGTTCAACAAGAAGTATTGTGATTAGGTTCTGCTGATGGATACAAGCTCCCTGCTTGCATATGCTTCAGAAAAGTTGTAAATGGGTGTATCTTTGGGAAGGTATTTAGAAGGCAAATTTATTTGTTAATGGAGCTGGAGATAATGTGCTTGGAAATCCCATAGTTTACACAGAGTACAGTGTTAGATTCTTCTTCTTGAAATGTATAAGACTATTATTTCAGGACCAATTTGTGATTGTTAGTATATGTTTATATTATAATAAAGTAAATATACACCATAATTGCAGGTCTTCTCCCTAGATTTAGAAGGACAATTAAGCAGCATAACTTACTGAAATTTTTTTAAAGCAATAATCAGTTCCAGCTATTTGCGTTTTTAAGGTTCTTAGAAATTTGTGAGCATCCTTTGCAGCTACCTCCTTCTTCATGTTTTAACCTTTTTTATGGAAAAATAAATTCTCTTAGAAACTCTTTATAAACTATTTTTTTGGTATGGAAAGTGAGTTTCCACAGATATTCTGTAATGTGCTATTTTTTCTTTTAAGTGAGAGAAAAATGCAACAAAGGCAGATTATTTTAACATAGACAGTAACAAAAAATTACACTGCATTGTTTGCATAACACCTGTTATGGTTTGTACACATAGAGCAGCAGTGATTTGTGTGGTAGTGGGGAAGAGGCCAATACATTTTCTTTCTATGTGTTCTTGGCTTCAGTCTATGGTTTCTAAACCAAGGCACTAATTTTTCATACCTTTCTCTGTTTTGGAGGATTGCCATATTTGCTGAATATATTATGACACCCTATTCATCTCACAGCACAGCTCCAAGTACTCATGTGGCTTCTTCCACCACTGAGCTTTTTGTATAAATCATTGCACTGTGGTGCCCACACAAAGAAATGAAAAAAAATCAACATTAAGTATTCCTTGGGAACTGAGAACCTGTATTGCAGCCAGTAGTAAAACCTCTGCAGGCTTCACGGGATGAGGTCAGAATTTCTGGCCTTGACCTCAGATGCTTTTCTAGGCTGAAACTTTTTCGTTTACACCTTTCAGATGTTTAACTAACCACTTAAGATAGAAAGCTCCTTTTAGTTTAAATTGCATCAAAGACAACTGAGAAAATGGAGCTCAGCAACTCAACTTTTTCACCTTTTCATCTCTTGGGGATCATGTCACTTTGCAACACAGTTCCTTCTCAGGGAGAAATTACTTAGTTAATATATTTAAGCCTAAGCTGTTTATTCATCTTTTAATGGCAAGTAGTTAACAAGCCACCAATGAACTATAGTTTTTGCTGGTTTTAGTTGTGCATTTCCTGACAAGGTTAAAGTATATACAATTGCACTAATATACGTTCTGCTGCTAATAATAGCTTAAATAATTTTTTGTATGCAGTGGAAACTACATAGAAGTTCTGTAGTTTGGAAAGTAGTTGAGGAAAGCCTTTTACATTAACAAAACTGTTTTGTTGTGGGGTTTTTTTTGGCTGCAGGCACAGAAGTCAAAGAATTCTCATTGTTGTGATTTCAGAGAGATACATGAAAAGTAGTCTGTACAAACTAAGAATTCTCATTCTTCTTTTATGAGTTTTAGACTTTAAGACTTTATTGATTTAGGTCCATGCCTTTCTTTTCTGAATAATGGACTTTCATCCAAGCAAAACAACATATGCATACCACCAAACAGATTAAAATCATTGCTGACAGTAGCAATTGGTAGTGATCTGCAGGTAACAAAGCCCTTGCTTTTCCACTTAGTCTGAGGGAAGATGGTAACAAGACCTTTCATGTAAATTAATTCATGAATGATTTCTAGAAATATTCCTAAAAACAGGAATGTCATAAGGCTATAGGATAATTCAGGTTTGAAGAGACTACAGAATATCATCTTGTTCAGTTTTCTTCTCAAAGCTGAATGAACAGTCCTCGTCTAGTAATAAGCAAAGACTATGTGGAAATGCAATTTTCTGTCTTTACTGTTTTGGCTTTGGAGTATTTTTTGTTTGTTTTGAACTCACAGCCCAGTATGTTATAAATTATGTTCAAACCTATAGGTCTGTTTCAAAACCTTAACTAAAGATCATCAGAAAAACAAAATTAGTCAAGATAGCTTGGTGACTTCCTTCAGAAAGTGCAAAATGAGAAACACCTGCTGAAAATATGCCATGCTATCACAAAAAATGTAAAACTATGGGGACACTGTTAATTCTGAGGAAGCCGTTTTCAAGCAGGGATCCTGCAGTGGGTGCAGCTGTCACACATTCTTTACGCTCCTGACTCTGATACAGATTTCCTCTGTGATTGTAACAATTTTTATTTGTACTACCAACATGAGATTGATTCTTCTAATTGTCTATATTGTCTATTTAGATAATATGTTTTTTCTTAGAATAGGAATTCCTTTGTGAATATGCAGTTATTATCATGACAGAGGCTTTATCTTGGTAATTCAAGTAACTATTGCAGTTAATAAATAAATGAAATACTAAGCCCATGGATCATAATTGCAACCTAATAGCAATGCACATGTATATGTAATTTGAAAAATCATAAACACCAGACTTTTTGTTTTGTTTTTCTCTTTTATATTTGCATTTCCTGTATCCTCTTTTCTTCTTGTTTCCTTGGAAACTTCCATTTTGAGAGGATAATAAGGTTTAGTACTGGGGATGTGCAGAAAGCTTGTTGTTTTCTAAGTTCCTGATGTCCAGTTGGTGTGGCAGGTGAGAGGACATTTGCAAACAGGAACTTGGAGATAGAAAAAAGTTCTTTAGTGCTCACTGATTAACAGGGAGAGTAAAGGCAATGCAGTATGTAGTATAATTTTGCTCTTATAGAAATAAGCTCCTCTCTTTTGCTGTAAGAAACAAAATTATACAGAGAATAGTGATAGGATATACTCACAGAATACAAAAGGTTAGTTAATAAAATTATATATCTTCATCCACTCCTTTCATGAGACTTCCTAATAACACATGTGTGAGACTACTTTGGTATGAAATTTTCCATGGGCCACTGATCTTTGCCTCAGGGAACAGCATGCTGGTTCTTCCATTCTTCCTTTTACCCTGGGAATAAGACCCTGAAGGGAGGTGGGCTGGTCTGTTCATTGTACCTGTGTCTTGTCACTTCCCAGAGCTGTAGGAACTGTAACAAATAATCAGAATGGGAGCTAAAAGCACAGATACAGAGAACACTACAAGATCTCTTGGTGCTGTGTTTCAATTTTTATTCCTATTCACTGTGCCTGCAGGCAGCATATGAAAAACATACAGCAGAGTTACTGCAGTACATGAATTACTGTTTCATGTCTGTTTGTCTCTGGAGGAAATGAGAGAGCAGCTTCATGAATTCAGGAGTTTAACAGGTGAAATAGAAAACCTAATTTGATGTTTGGTTGTTTTAGTTACAATAAAGCAATCACAATACCAGTAGGAAGTAAGATTTATGTGTACACTGAGATAAAAACAAAGTTAAAAATTGCAATATGGTATTTTTCCTAAGTTGCCATCCAAATCAGAATTTAATGAACTTACGAACTTTCCCATCACCACCCACTGATTGATCTACAATGCTGGTTGCAGATATAATTCCTGCTTAATAAGAGTTTTTTCAGAAAGAGTCTGAGAGAAGAATGAGATTTCTGCAGTCCTACAGTGATGGATGGGATCCTCTCCAAAACTTGCTTCAGCATTCTGTTTTCCATGTTCTTTCAGAAAACATGCCCCTAAGCTTTCATGTATCTTGTTCAGCCTTAAGAATACTGATTGATCCCTTCTTCTTAGTGCTCTAGAAAAGTTGATTTCAACTTCTAATGAATTTTAAAGCACGAGGGTAGCAGGAACAATGACCTTGCTCTGATCTGCATGCTCATGTCCTAGAAGCGGAAACCTTCAGCTTTTGGTGATTTCTTTTTCACTTAGTCATTGACATGTTGCCATAGAACAAAAGAAGACAGTAATTCATATGCTAAATGTTTCTCATGGCATACATACCAGTCCTCCTGGGTAAAAGTTAGACAGATAAAAGGTTAGTTGAAGGTCATTTTTCCAGTCCCTTGCTAACACATCCTTCTCTCGCGTCTTTGTTTTGCTCTGCACCTTTTCTTTTCTCTTAGCAACTTTGCAGGATTTTTTTTTTTTATATTGTGATCACTGAGTCTCCTAGTTTCACTTTATCTTCATCATTCCTTTAGCTGATGAACTATTTTTACTAATTTTCCAAGTTTTCATCGTTGTGCAGGAACTAAACTTAATCCAGTATCACTAAGTGAAAAAGGCTAAATGTTGCTTTCGTGTTTGGTTGTTAGAAATAGTAGTAACTGATAAAAGCTTAGTGGATATTATAAATCCTCTATGGAAATTGTAACTGAAGTGCTGTGAACCCTAGCTTCTTTCCCACACCTTTTTAAGAAAAAGTGGGACGTTAGAGTTTTAACTTTGCAGTTCTAGCAGAACGTTCTAAAATTATTGTTTCTCTCTCTTTATGTGAAGGTGCTCTACTTATTATGGGAAAAGATTCATTATCTTTATTTCCTAAAAGAAAGACAGAAGAAGGCAACAATTTGTCCACTTCTTATGCTGCACTGTATTTTATAAAATCTGTTTAAAACTATTCATCGTTTTTGTTGTCACAGAAATGATCACAGACATTGCTTCTTCACAAGCCCAGCTTGTTTTGGGGAAAAGTTATCTTTCTTGATGAATGACCAAAACAGACTAGTTTAATAATTTCTCAGATAAAATGGACCTAGGTAGTGTATCATTGAATGTCTTGACAAGAATTTCTCCTCACACATATCCTAAATGCATTTGCACTACTGTGAGTATATTTTTCTTATTCAAATATGCAGTAAAAGTACGCAGTAAAAATGTTTCTTTTTTCATTCCCGTTCCTGAGATGAATATGTCATAAAGACATACAAGAATACAGCTAAAAATACACAGTTAAGATGGCACTTTCTCTGTTGTGTTGTGGTCTTTTCTTCATTGCCCTATGTTGCCCTTAAGATGACCAGTGTTCAATTATTATTGAAAAATTGCCTGCTCTGTTTTCATGGATGAGACGGTACTGTTTCACTTCCTGAGGCTGAGACTTTTACCCTTTCTCTGAAGGTTGTAGTTAGGCTTTCCTACATTCTAACCTGACAGCCTGGGACTTTTCTGCTTCTCAGGAGCCTCTTTAAACAGCCTTCAGTTAATATATGGAGTTTGGAAATACCGGAACTGCTTTGTAAGAATCAGTGTTTGTTGTTAGCAACGTTACCAGATCCCATCCCCTGTATCACACAGGAGGTTTTTCATAGTGAGTTCAGATACATCTGTGGAACACAGTAGAATGTATATGAACAGAATATACAGAATGGATATGGTGTGATTGTTAGCATATGTGTGACTGAGGTATGAACAGCCCCTGATGCATCTTATTCCAGGAGTATGTTGGAGTATTTTTTTTACTGTACTTTTTATGTATTCATGCTTGATTTTATTCATCAAATCAGTCTGTTAAAATGTTTTTTCTGGATTGTCTCTGAAACAGAGTGCCTGAAATAGTTTTCCCTTTTCACTTTATGAACAACTCCACAGCATTTTCTCTACTTTTCCATGTTTTCTTTGTAATATAACCCATTCTTTTCATAAATCCCCTTCAGTGATTTCATACTCTATCTGCCTACGTTTGTGAATGTTAAAACAATGTCACTTAGACCAGCCAAAGTTGCCTGAATATGTATGAGGACAGAGTTTTAGCAGAGGTTTAAGTGTGTATGCAAAAAATACCACCTATTATAAAATCAGTTTCACGTAACATCATTGCCATTTTAATCTTGGGGAGGTGAGTACATTGTCCGGCTTGAATTTTTGTGCCTGTGTGTGTCTGTAGCATAAACTATAGGCCCTGTAGATTTCTTTCTGTAGATCTATATCCACAGATCCATATATCTATAGCTATTTATATAGAAGGAGAGGGCCTCCAGATAGTGATCACTTCTTTTTAGAAGGAATTACTTCAGCAAGATCCTTTTCCAATATATCTTTTGATATATTTTGTTATGTGAAATTACTCAATGTGAGAAGACTAAGATACCTGATTAACCCCTAATTTTCCACAAGGTAGAACACTACTGAAAAGACACATGGACAGTAAATTCTATTTTCAAGAAATTTGTGTTGCCAGCAAAAATGATTCATGATCACTTCCTTAGATTCTTGGGATAAGGAGTGGGAAAGATACTTCACTTTACTTGATTTATAGGATTTATTGATTTTTAAAAAAAATCAATAACCATATCTTCTGGGAAAATGGATCTGCAGATTAAAAAAAAAAAAAAAAAAAAAGAATGCTTACCATATCTACTGGTGGAAATTAAACTTTGAATCTGGGCATATATTGACCAGTGAAATGATAAAGGTGGAGCTACTAATAATATGCAAAAGATTGATATACAGTCCAGCATTTCAGAAGCAGCTAAATATTTAGAAGCATTTACCAATTTAGCTGCTAAACTACAGTGAGTTTCAGAAAGTAGCAGCTGGTTATTACATGCTGCTGTCTCATTTACCCTAGGAAGGACGTATTTTACTGGCTTGTACTGGAAGTGTACCCCAATACTGCTTTGCAGAAGTAGCTGAAATCTTTCATTAGTCAACATGGACTCTGTAAAACAAACATATGATCCACAATAGTGGGGTTTCACCTGCAGCTCTTTAAGATCCTGTGCTTTGCCACAACAGCAGTGATGATGCTTTGTTTAAACTACAGATATGTAATTAGATACACTTTACTTAAGGATAGATCTTACTAATTAAATATTTAAGATGTATTTAATACCTGCCAAGCTATTTTTAAAATTATATGTAACAAAGCACTTGAGTAGATGAATAGTTATAATGAATGTATTGTGCCAAGATTTAATTGCACCCACAAAAATATTTGCATTTTGAAACATTATACGCTATTTGACAGAATCTTTTCTCCCACTACCTTAAGAACTAGTTTTCTGCCAGCATTGGTCCATCTCAGAATTTCTTTTAAGATTTTTTTCTCTTTCCCCTTTGCTCATTCCTCTTTGATGTTTTCTTCTGTCTCTATCTCTGATATTTGTAACATAATCTGATTTCATATATGCTTTTGTAAAATCTTAATAGTATTTAAAGTGGTGTTACTCTTGAATGACACAGGAGTAACAGATCAAAGCTTCTTTTCTTTTTAATCATCTGTCCCCTATGGCATGGACTGTATTTTCATGATTTCTTTTTGCAAAGCACTGTGTCAAGTAGCAAGAATGTTTGGAAGAGATACTGAACCATGTCAGGAAAACCTGACATTGCAAACAGGATGAAAAAAAAAAAATTGTCAGGCATATAATTCATCTGTGATGATGTTCTGCACTACTATGCCAATTTTTCACCCATAGATCTAAAAATATCTTAACAAAATCCTCAAAAGTCAGGGTGTTTTTATTTGGTTTTGTTTTTAAAAAAATTCTGTGGAAAGTATGTTTGAATATAGCAATATTGAGGAATTGAGAGGACTGTTGGCAACAACTTACTTCTCAATACAGATCAACATCTACCATACTAAGCAGAGATTAAGTTTAATCCCATCTTGTCTCTTGTTCTGGTTAGTACTGCACCTTGATTTGTGGCCTGATGGCCAACTCTGGTGTTCACATTCATGTTCAAGTATAGGAACTCTGTAACACCAGCAAGACTTTGTGAACACAGAAATAATAGAGAAGGATAATTAGTGGTAACTGAAAGCCAAAGGCCTTTCCTCTCATAAAGGCAGAGTTTTGCCCACAGAACTTCTTCCTAACATCCACTTGGTTCATTTTTACCTTGGAGCAGCTGAATATACCCATTTCAATGAGAAATGCATAGATAACTGATCCATGTTTGCCTACAGCATCCCAATGTCAATGTGTACTTTTCTTTGGACTCGCAGACTTCATCCTGTTCAGTAACATCTGGACAAAAGAAAGGTAATCTAGTTACCCATTATGTCAAATCACTTGGCATCCTCTGTAGGCTGACTGTTAGTGGTTTGTATTCTATATGGATTCCAGTGAGCACAAGAAAAATAAGAAACAATTCCAATGTTTATATATATCTTACTGTTGTCAAGTTTCAACTTTATTCAAAGTAGCGAAACTACATGAACTAACGCTTAAAGCAAGGGAAAAAGGTTTTACTGTTTTTTGAACATCCTGCTAACTTTGGTAACCCTTTTACTGTACATCTATTCATCAAGAATTAACTGTCTATATTTTGAGAAAAAACACAGAAAAAATCTCATGTCAGTTCAATCTGTTAAATGATCCTTTTTCTTTGTCTCCCAAACTTTTATATCCTTGCTAGGAGTTACGACTGAGGAATGATAATAGAATAGCTCCTTGTCTTTGTCAGTGACTGAAAAATAGTAACACTTTCTTGCTAACAAAATTATGAATCAGTAAGTTGATCAAGTAAATTGAGTAGGGTAGTGAGCATCTTGTTGCTGGTATTTAATTCCTAATGCCTCTGTATTTTATCAGTAAAATTAGTGGCACCTTCAAATTGTCATTTTTCATGTTCGTAAGTCTCCCTACTCTCTTAGTCATTCATTTTAAGATGTGTTTTGATTCATAAAATAATTTGGTTTCAGTCAAAATGAATTCTCAAACATCAGGCACATGGCACTGGATTGATCTGTTTGTGAACTAAGGTTGAGGAACATTTGCATTGCTCCTTAGAACCCTGTACTCCAAATGCATCCTGGATATGCCCTGAGTAACCTGAAAACGCTGTTTCCTGCAAGTCTGGATATCCTCTCAAGGTAAATAGAGGAGCATGAGTAGACAGGGAGGCATCAGAATTATGGTAGATTCACTAATGGGAATTAGAGAAGGGCCAGAGTGGCAAAGCACTCCAGAAAGTGCTCTTCCTTTGTGGTCAGGGCTCCTGGGACTTGCATGCCCTGGGATTACTACAATAGGGGACACTCAGCTCTGTTCAGAACTGCTGAAGAGCTCTCTCTAAAGCCGCAGAAGATGTCTTTGTATTGTGCAATAAATGTAGCAAATAGAAAATGTTTGAGTGCATCCTCTCTTTCACATGCAAGTAGCTTAGCGTGATTCTCGTAGGAAGAATAGATTTCCTTTTGCAAAAGCTTTTATTAAATCCCTTATCCTACAAACTAAAGGGGTAGCATGTTTGCAAGTCACAGAATATCTTGACAGTGTATTCCTGGTATAATACTTTATCCAAGAAAGCAAGTAATAGCTTGTTTAGGTCTGTATCAAAGGGCAAAATCTGTAATTAATAAGACATATGTTTCTTGAATAAAGTTAAAGGGGAGTCAGAGCAAGCAACTTTTTCTGTCTCTCTCTCCGTGTCTCTGGGTTTTAAATAATCCACTTAAGGGGATTATTTATTATTTAAAGAGAAGCTTAAGAAATGATAATGACTGGGATTACTGTCATTCTGGAAAAAACAGAGTTCTGTTCTCTTGTGTATTTCCTTATACAAAAGTAATATGACAAAATTTTGAAAAAAATATGTCAAGCTTGGTATTGCCAGTGATTGCCAGAGGGACACCTAAGCCTGCACGTCTGTGCATAGGGCTACAGTAGCAGACAATAATTGGCCAGAGTCCTTGATTAAGATAAGTTTTATAATAAATTCTGAACAGGAACCTCCCCATATTCCTCCTGTATTAATGAAAATCTCATAATTTTTGTAATTTTGCTATGTTTAGATTAAAATGTGGTAATATTAATCTATAATAAAAACATAACCTACAAAAACAAGGTCAAATTTAAATGCAAATTGCAGTCCTGGAATTATCGACAGCATAAATACCTGTGTATTTCTGATGATTGAGTTTTACTGAGAAATAGATACTTACACAAATAGGCCATTTTAACAGTTGTCTGTTGCCTTACTGTGTGATGTTCTTTCTATAAACTTAGCTTAATAAATTTATTTCATATTTTTCTCTCATACTTTAGTATTCTATTTTATTCATATGTTTTACTATTGTTAAGATTTTCCAACAGATCAGAATGTTATGTCTTTATATATATAGTAAGACTTGTTCAAATATTTTTAAGAGTTATCACTTCTTCAAAATAAGCATTTCAGAAGGGCAGTAGGATTCAAAATATTTAAAATATGCAATCTAAATTTCAACTATAGTTGAGTATTTTAATAGTAAATTTATAAAAGAAAAAAAAGCAAAATCTATTTCTTAATGTAGAACTTCAATACTAATGAAAACAGTTGTTTTGAATTTATTTAAATTTTAGAGTTTCAATTTTCCTGTCTTTTTTTCTTCATTTTGTCTTCATTCTTTCATGATTCATCCTCTCTTGCCTGCTCCATTCTTCTTAATACGTGTAGAAGGCTTATTGCTTCCACTGATCATTTTTTCAAGCTATGAAAATTTGTTTTGAGATGCTGCTTCTCTCTGTTTACATCACTCCTCTTTAAATCATTTCATGACTCTTCTGTGGAAGATGGACAAGGGTTTAAAGATATTGGGGGAAGTGAAAGAGGATCATAGTTTAGCAGGTGGAGATAATTGTTATATCAGCAGCGCTGAGGAGAGATTGTGGCATTTGAAAGCTTCTTGGGAAGAGGATAACATAATGCAATTTTTAGGGGATGATAGAGAATTCAAATTTCTGTATATATGGTAGGTAAAGGGTTTATGGCAGACACTGAAAATATACTTAAGGAGTCACCGTTGACCTTAATTTCTTTGTTCTCAAATTGGAGCTCATTTAATTGAAACTATTGTGCTAATGTTACCTGTTTTGGGGGAAATTAGGATGAGAATGCTATAGAATGATTCTAGAAAGTATCAAGGTGGTGCATAATACTAAAAATGTGAAATATTAAAAATTATTGAATAACTTTATTCAATTGGAAAAATTTGACAGTACTTCAAAGTTCTAAGCTGAATAAAGTCACTTCTAGTGTAACTTCATTGAGGTCAGTAGAACAATGAAAATTCAATTTACCACATAAGCTGTTTTCAGGTTTTGAATAACTTTAATGGGATTTGCTGTGTTTTAAAAATTAAGCCTTTTGAAAATGCAGAGCAAGTTGTAGGTCAAAAAAATAACAAAATGACTTTGAGTGTCTGGACACGTCCTGGACTATCAGGCAAAAAAAAGTTGCTGGTATATTCTTTCAACAGCATTTTAGAACTAAGTGCTTTACAGTTTCATAGTAAACATCACATGACTTCTGTGTTACAGTAAATCCACATTTACTTCGATCAACATAGAGCTTGTAGAAATATGTCCTAATCTAAAGTGGTTTTGAAATTGAACTAGCCCCTTAAACAGCTAGCAACTCTTGAGTTCTGCTTTGGGCCACATTAAAAAATCTTCATATGTTCTTGGAGGTCAGTACTCTTTTCACTCTCTGACATGAAATTATCTAAATAAAATAGTTAAAAAGCAAACATAGACCAAGAATTTATCTAGAGATTCCCTAGAGGATTCAAACAAGGACAGATTTAAGTATTAAGTATTAAGTATTAACTCTAATTTAATTGCAGTGTGAGCAACTTATTTTTGCTTGGCTGAATATTGGGGAGAATAAGAAAAACAGAACAAATGGTTAAAAAAATCTAGTAAAAGATCAGCTTCTTCTGGTCAAGTTATTACATGTTTTACGTTTTACATCTTATCAATATAAACTAATAACTGGATTGTTGTTTTGTAAAATATAAAACAGTAAATTACAATTTATTTTTTTTTCCTTCAGTTATTTTTGGGCTAAACAGTGTGCTGAGTTTGACAGTGAACATTTTCTGTAGTTAAAACCCATGTTTTCAGAAGGGAAAGATATTTGGATTTGGTCCAAGTTGTGTTACACTCTCAGTGGTCAGACTCATACTGAGTTAGCACACTTGCATAGTCGCTACTTTATTTGTATTTTTTTGTAAGATGGACAACATTTATCAGAATTATTAGAGAGTCTAGCAATTTTTATTGGCATTTATTTTTATTAAGTCGACTACCAGGTGAAATTACTACAATTATATTTTATGATTTATATAGTATATATCTGTTTATAGAATATACTGAATTGTATTGTATTTCAGAAAAAAAATGGTTTCCTATGTTACATAAGCATAGCCATCCTCATCCTGCAGTCACCCGGAAGTATTGCCATTGTTTGATAAAATCCTGATTTTTACACTACATAAAAAAAGTACAGCTCTTATTTAGCTGCCAATTAGATGTCTTTTCATCAACTCCAGTGGGGAATTGATTGTAAGGACCAGGGACTAAATTTTGCTTGCGGTTTATTTTTCAAATTTGGAAATGGAATTGGTTTTATACCAAAATATATGTAATAGGGGTAAGAGGAAACCTGTTATTTTACTTGCTCTGATGTTTGGTAGTTTTATAAAGATATTTCTATGAACAGGAGGTAATATATTTCAATCTGTTCAGTACAATATTAACTGTATGATAGTCAAAATTATTCTTTCACATTGCTGACATTTCAGTATTTGTTTTACAGTGCCTTTCCTTCTGATTTATTTTATGGCATTTTACTAGTTTGTTTGAATTTGCTGCTGGACTAGAGCCACAGGTCAGCATACTTTGGCTGGAAAATGTTTTTTTAAATAACATTAAATATGGAGATTTACATCAGGAGTGACTCTACACATGGCTAATTCCTCCATCCTGTCAGCTGTAAATAAGAGCTGATATTAGGAAGGTTGCAATTTATGTTAATGATAGTGCGAAAAGCATTGGTACAATGCTCTTTATATGGGTTCATGCAAATGGTTGATTGCTACTGAAGTGTGCATTAGCATCGAGCACATCATCAGGTAATTTATGGGAAAATTACAAGATATTAAATACTAAGTGAAGCGATGATCAGTGAGCAATATCATTGTCTCAGATCAGTACACATTTTAAGAATGGTGATCATCATTTCTTTGGAAAAGAAAAAGGCATGCTGTACAAAACCCAGAAATAATTATACACATGATACTGCTTAGAGATATGATTATGCTTTCCATAAGCACTGTGAGTTTGGGGAATTGTGTTTTTAAGGTGCATTCATAAAAATATCAATTAAGGAATTGAAACCAAGAATAAAAGACATGATGGGGAAAAGTAAATATTCATGTAATCATAGAATCACAGAAGGGTTGGAAGGGACCTCTTGAAGGTCGCCTGGTCCAAAGCCCCTGCACAAATAAGGTCACTTGGAACCAATTGTTTGGGACCATTTCCAGGGGGTTTTTTGGATGTCTCTAAGATGGGAGACTCCACAGCCTCCCTGGGCAACCTGTGCCAGTCATCCACACAGTGAAACAACATTTCCTGATGTTTAGAGGAAACCGTCTCTGTTTCAGTGTGGGCCCATCAACTCTGGTCCCATGCCACTGGGCACCACTGGAAAGAGCCTTACTCTCTCTTTTTTATGCCTTCCCTTCTGGTATCAGTGTACATTGAAATGTATACCTTAAATGACCAAAGATATATTCTGTACCATATAACGTCGTCCTTAAAAACTGGGGATAGAGGAAGAAAGTGTGGGGTTTGATTAGGAGTGGTTGGACATTGGTCTGCTTGAAGAAGATCAACATTCTTTTTTTCTTTCTCTTTTCTTCATTTACTAAGTATAGTCTTCACCTGCCAAAAAAAGTGTTTTCTAACAGAAGGCTGATTTGTCTGATGGTAGTATTCAGACAGGTACGGAAATATAGGAGATGTGAAATAGCATTTGGTCAAAACCAAATACATAGCTGAAGAATATATGTGGTGCAACAGCCACAATTGCAAGGTAAAGAATCAGAAATTATTGGTCAACCCTATAACCCTATAAAACAAATCATATTCTCGATCAATTTTCATACTTAATAACTTGCTAATGCCATCATTATGAATTTTGAAAAAATTCTCTTCAGAGAAAGCAACCACTTTAATTCAAAACATACAACAAAATTTCAGTTCTGTGGTCATAATTAGAGGCTGCATTTCCCTTTTCCATATGAGCAATCTGGTAAGTAAAATTGCCTTAAAACAATTACAGATTAAATTTGCAGAAGTGTTTAGTTTTCCACATTGTGAGTGAATAGAACACTGTGCCAAAGGCTTTCTGATGTAAGATAGGGGGTTTTTTTGTTGATCTCAATGACTAAATAGTTTGTTGCTTCTGTTTTGAGCCTAATTAAAAAAAAAAAATGATTTGAAGATTACATTATGGATCCTTTTTAGCTATGCATGTTTTCAGAACTTATTTAGTAATGAGCTCTGGTATTGCAAAGACTAAGCCAGGAGGGAGTGATAATTGCATCTGTCATATGGTTTCAGCTTGTGGAGTTCAGGCAAATGAGTAGCTGGTATCACGTGGTAGTGGTGGAAGCAGACCACTCACCTCTCCAATGCCTCTGGAATGTTTGCAGAACTGGACACGTGGAGGAAAAGAGGCCTATAGCAAGGGCTTGACCAGGCTTCAAGTGCTCTGCAAAAGGTTCTTGTTTGCCTCTCAGCTGTTTGGCTTCTAGTGTGTAGTTACCCAAACATTCATCTGATGCAATGTATCAGTGCCTTGGCTAAATTTGCATATATATGTAAATAAACACACTAATTATACTGCATTTTTAGGCATCAGGTACTCAAGTAGGAATTGGGTGAGGGCTCTGGGAGTTTGCTGCCAATCTTGAGACAGGTATTTTTGTCTAGTTTGCATGAATTCAAAAATTTACATGTGAATTATGTTGGTTCTGAGATCAATGTTTTTTAATCTTTTCCATCTAAATTCATTACAATAATACTGTATTTCTTTATATTCTTTTCATCTAAAATAAGTTATATTGAAAAACAGATTTTCTAAACACTCTCTTTTAGTTGATCATGAAATAGAAAAATCTAAAGGAAAAAATTCTGTGAAAGTACCTGAATTTAAGTTTTTCAATTACTTTATTTCCTGCATTCTATGAGAAAAGTGAACGTCTAGCCAAACTGGTTGTGAAAATAGTACCTTATCTTTATGTAATATCCTCTATTGATTACACTCAGAAGACTCTAAGTTTATGGCAGTAAAGTATGCAGATTTTGGGGTGGTGAAAATGCAAGGTATCAGAGTTATTAAAAGTAGCCTTGACTTACTCGTTTGTACAAACGGATGTTCTTACAAGATCATATGCCCTAGAAATACCTCATTAAATCTAAGAAGTGTATAAATATTCTAGTAAATTAATTAGAAATTGTTAAATGTAGGAGCTAATAACTTACATAGCTTTTAGTTATTTTTGGGGACACTCTAAAGGATAAATTTTTAAAAAATCAACACCCTTTCTAATTTTAAAAGCAGTAGTATTGGGATTTAATCTGAAGGAAGATTGGTAACGTCATGAAAGAGCATTCTTCAAATAAACCATAAGAATACAATAAAATGTTTGGAATTATAGATAGGGGAAAATATGGTGATCTTATCAGTTCCATTCTCAAAGTACTGGAAAGCAAAGGAGATGTTGCAACAGCAGAGTCTTTCATTATTGTGGTTTTTTTCATATTTAAATGATCCATTCCTACTGGAAAACTATTCTAATTAGTACTGTAATTATATTCTGCCTTAATTATTGTTGACTTAATTTGTCCTTTTTCTTCTCTTTGTTTTTTGAAGCCCCACCAATTAACCATTGTTATCACCAGAGTATAAATCCCTTAAATACTCAGTGAGAGTTCTGTCCTCATATGCTTGCCCTGAGGAGAGGCAAAAAGGAGAGTGCAAGTACTTACAGCTGTCTCATCTCAAGAGAAGGTATAGCTGAGGATAGAGAGTTCAGTGAAACAAAAAAGAGATTTTGACAACAGAACACTGAAGAATTGGGAAAATGTTAAAGAGAAAAATAGGGTTTTTTTCAGTGAATGAATATATGGAACTCTTATGGAACCACCTCTCCCAACATATAACAATTTTTTATCTCAGTACATCGAGTTATATACTTTAATTTTTTCAACTGTATTTTCAATCTCATGCAAGGAATGCTTGAATACATCACTAAAAAATGACTGATTATTTTGGCTTTTTGATCCAAGCTTAGCTTATCTGTGGTACTGACATTGAAGTTAAAAGCTATATTTAAATAAGACAGAAGGGAGACTAGAGATGACTGATGAAAAACAGTAGTACAACTCCTAACTAGTCGATTTACCACCAACAAATTAATTCAGGTTTGCATAATTCCTCCTGTGCATAGGCTGCTTCAGTTAAGTAATATTCATGAATTGCTGCTAATAGGAGACTGATTCAAATGCTTGAAGGTTAAATGGTTGTTTCATGAACATCTGTTTAGTGAGAAGGAAGAAACTCCTAAGATAATTGTTACTCTTTCTTCTTTCCTTATTGCTGCTCTAGTTGCCTGACTTCATCTGACTTGACTGCTGTTATTTCTGTTATTACTGTAATTGCCATTAATCCTTTATTTCCTTTGCTTCTACCAGAGTTTGCAACATCTGCCATTGCCTCTATGTAATTAAATAATTTCGCCTTCAACTTGCTCTTTCCTACTCAGAAGTTGTGACAAACAAAACCTGGAAAGGGAGTGTTTCAACATCAAAAGATTCATAACAAGGAGAGCTGGTTTTCTACCAGAAACTTTTCCTTTCAAACATGTTACTGTCTCATAGTTTAGGAAGACCTCTGAAAAAAGAACTCTAAGAGCCACCAATTCAATGCGTATAACATTTTGTGTGAAATCCCCAAGAGATGAAAAATACTTTTATGGCAGTTGATATGGACATCTGGAGGAGGGAAAGATTGAATCCAGATCCTGCTTTAATGAACAGCATCAGGAAAAAAAAGTGATTGACTCATCCAAGAATATTTTCTGGTAGAGGTTTTTGCTCGTACCTCGATTTCCAGAGTATATCAGCAACTTGTCCAGTCTGTGGCCCATTCCTTGCACACACTAGGAAGTAGGATTTCATTTCCGTATGAGAAGGATAAGCAAGATGGAGGAACTTGAACCCTTTTCTAGACAAGTGGCTTAAAGCACAAACCCTTCTGTGACTTCTTCAAACTCTGTCCTTAGCTCTCAGCACATACAATCATTCAGTGAAATCATGGATTAATTTCAGATGACCACATTAGGTCTTTCAGTGAGAAAAGTGTTCCTTGAAAACAGACCACATAAGCCATGGTTGGTACCTGTTCTGGGACCTTGACTAGTACCAAATTCTTTTGAGATAATAAAAAAATTGCAGTGGAATAACTTGTCAAGGAGGAAATTCATCTTGCATTTGCATTAACATTAGATGCAAATACTTTATCTAAATGTAACATGGATACTATACAAGTGTCTACTCTTTATCTGAATTCTCTTCAGGTATTCGAGTGGGTTGTCTTATGATAACATTTTCTGTTAATGTTTCTCTGTGTGTGTGAACAAATGTATTGGTAGAAGTTTATTTCCCTGTTTACATTATATATAACATACTAAAATACTATTTATAAATTGCACTCAAGAGCTAATGAGTGGGTTGTAGACTACTTTTCCTGATTGAATGATACACAGTGCTTATGAGTTACTTTGGGCATAATTTTCAGAAACTGATTGAGGGCTGTAGCCTGAGTGCACAAAATGAGCACCTGAAACTATAGGGCACTGAAAAAGTGGCATTAACCTTGCAGATCCATCAGTTACACTCATACAGAATGTAGCAGTATTTATCTACAAATAGATCAGAGATGTTTTCATTGGGATATTCACAGCAATATGAAAAAAATATTAAAAACATTATTTTTAATCCAGATTAAGCACTCTCGATAAAATGTCAAAGGTGATTCTGTTCATCTAGCATCCTTTGCTACTTTGTCATTGGTGTGTGAGTAGTAGGCTATGATGATGCTGCTTTCCTACTCTTCTGTGTGCTTTTTTTAACAGAAGATAAACGAATTCAATAGATGAGCACTCTTTATAAAAGGTGCTCCAAAAATCAATGATTTTCTCTTCATGAGTAGTTCAATCCCCATCACTGTCTTCCACCTGGCTAATTTTTTAAAACAAATACCCATAACTTTGAACTACAAAGGGAATACAGTGAGGGTTGTTTGATAGCACAGTGTTTTCATGTCAAAACACAAGCAAATTGTCAGGAATGTAGCATATATAATTACAGTTTTGATATTTATGATGAATTCATGGCAAGTTGGTATTTTGCATGAAAGCCTATAATAATGATAGATATCAGTATCTGGGTGGTACAGCTAAGCCTGTTCATAAACAAGATTCATTTTAATTCTTATTGGGTTTCTTTTTGTTATGAAATTTAAAATCTACTTGATGGCTGCACGTGGCCAAAACTCCTTCAACAAATGAATTGTCACTTTGCTTCATGCATTTTAAAATCATTTAGTCAAGCATGTTTGTTACTCTCTAGGACTGTACATCACCAAGTATGTTGAAACATTTTTAAATTCCTAATAGAATTAAAATGTATCACAGCTGTGTGAAGCAATACAGATAGCTTTAAAGTATTTAGGCTTTGGATGAGCAACATTAACTCCTTAAAGGACTAGATTATCCATCTGTGGAAGACAGTTCCTCTACGTGAGTTGGGTTAATATGCTGCTTGCAGTGTGGTGGAGGAGTCAGTGATGGGTATGTTTCCCAAGGAGATTAGGCTTAGCCTGCCACCACACACAGCTGATTTTATTCAGCTGAGCCACCTAGAATTTTGAAAGGAGGCCAAAGTAGCACTCAAGTCTTGCTCAGTTGTTTAGACAGTGAAGTTGCTTGGAAATAAAATCGATTTTCCTTCCCCTTTCTCCTTCAAAGTGAAGATGTAAAGCTGTGCATAGGCAGTCCTGTGGATGTTTCACCCTTTTGTGCTCAACGCGCAGGTCAAGTCGCAACCAGATCTTTAAAGATTGTAAATTAAATCTTTGTGAAATTAAAGGCATTATCCAAATTAATCCCTGAAATCCTACTCTTTCCAGTGTATGGTGAATGGTTTACTATTTCTATTTCCTTCACAATTCTTTTTTGGTTTTATGTACCCAAGAGTGTAGCATTCTCTACAGCATTTAAAAGTGCCCGGTGTGGATGAAGGGAAACAAAAAAAAAAAAACCTCAGCTAAGTAGAACATTAGCGTGTATTACTAATCTGACTAGACTTAGTTTGATGAAGTAAAACATTCTTGCAACCATAAGTGCAATTTTTATTGTTTGTTTTTTTTCCTAGCCAATAAGAAGCAACCCACACACCCCTTAATCTTAGATAAATCAAGAAGTAAAAGTAGATATCAAGTCCAGAGTAGGAAACAGAGTGCAGAGAGGGAAAGAAAACAGAGTTTTGATCCCTTATGCTTATTGAGTGGAAACCTCTTTAAAGTGGTTATCTAATAGCAGCTGAAGCCAACAGCATTTGCATACCAATCAAGAATTTTTATACCATTTAGTTTCTCCTTTGAGAGGGTATTTTGTTTCATGATTTAAAGGAAATTACAGTTCAGATGAGGATCATGGTTTCACTTGCAATCTTTTATCATAATTTGTCAGTGAAATTGTTCAAATCTTTCATCTAAGAAAAGCTATGGTTTCTTTTGTAGAAAGACTTTCCTTTTTTGTCATTTAAAGGATGGCTTACATCCTGGTTAGGGACTTGAATGTATAATGACTACAGAATAAGTGAAGGAATCAAATGACTCGGATTTCTGCTTTCAACCCTATGACTGATTCACAGTGTGTTATTGGGTACCCATCATGGTTTTGTATTTTTTTTTCTCCATCTACAAGACTGGCAATGGTGAGACTGTACCCCTTAGAAATTAAGTTTTGTATCTGTTATTAAACAAACCCATGCAAGTGTTAATTATTTATTTCATCAATATATTTCCAATGTGTTTTCTATTATTGCGTTTATTATTGTGTTTGCTTCCACTACAGATCAAGCAAGACATTTCTAGTCAGCCGAGTCTGTCTGTGTCAGATATGCCTCATTTCTGTTCAACAGCCAGGTCACAGAAAGTGCCCTGCAGCACAGGGGGACATTTTGCTTCATATTCCTTTCCTCATTTTTAGGCTACTGACAACCTTTCTGTCAAGGTGCAGGGTAGTCCTTTCTTGCAAACTTCTTTGTTCTTTCTTATCAGGGAAGTGCACCGACCAAGCTGATAGTTTTTAAAGTGGGGAAGAGTAGACTAATAAGAGAGAGTTTGTAAATCTGTCTGCACTTTTGGTGATTTTAATAGAATTATTTAAGTTGGAAAACGCCCTTAAGATCATCAAGTGCACACAATGTACTGTTTAGTTGTTACCGCATCCGTCTACCTATCATTAGGCAGTGTGTAAGTAAAATTCCTCAAGTTGCATTCCTGATAGGGCAATTATGAAAACCCTGATTTTGAGGAAATGCCAAAACAGCTTTGGAAGACAGTAATTTATCTTTTCTCCAAACTGTCAACTACTGATGGAATAGTCAAAGTGTTTTGGAAGCTAGTGCGCTTCCAAAAGCTTACCAGGATCCATGTTATTTCTCCTTTATTGCTCATCCTTTAGACGATAAGGGAAAGAGCTTTAACCTCTGTTTGGAAGGTGTAGTAAAAATCTAATTATTAAATCCATTACATCTGCATATAAACCTGATTAACAGCACCTTGAGCAATCCTAATTGAAATCATTAGAGACACTGTCCATATCTGTATTGACAGCTCCCAGAACAATGAGTCTTGGAGACTTTATTACCACTCTTTGATGGCAACTATTTCTTTTCAGGCAGAAGAAAAACTAGCGGCATAAAGATGGTCTTTGTGTCTGCATGGAATTTCAATGTGATCAAATTCTTACATTTATTATACCTGTGCATTTATATATTCCATTTCACTACTTTTTGTTTAAAATGGGATGTCTTCAGCCGAAATAATTTCGTCCTTAGCCTTATGAGGCTTTTGTTGTCCCAAATATGGATATTTGTTTCGATAGGCTATTGGTAGAGTGAGTTGACTCCTATGACAAATCTCAGTGATACTTTCAATTACTTCAGACAAGATTCTTTTTTTTTTAATGTCTATATAGAACAAAAAGAAATAATGAACGTGTCATGATAATTTAATATTTCCCAGAAAACATATTACTGTGTTGTAGAGAAATAGACCTTACAGTTCATACAGAAGCAGCACATTTCTGCAATGAGACACGGATTCGGTCATTTAAATAGTGTGAATAAAAACCATCAGTAGTTGCAATTTAAACTTACAGCCTGCTACATTAAGTTGTAACATAGTACAAGCATCATCTGTGGTTATGCATAAATACCCAACTGCTGTACAGAAATGCATGATCACTTCTATCACTTTCCACCATTTTTTATGCAATATCTGGTGTCAGCCATCACTAAAGACCAGAGGTACAGACTGTGGGAGACCATTACATGATTTAATGTAGCAGTTTCCATGCTTTAGAAAGTCACATATAGTATTCTATGCAGATAGACAACCATATGTAAGGGATTTGAATGTTGCTAACCTTATTGGTATAAATGTGCAAGGAAAATGTTTCTTGGGTGAGACTGGAGGCCTTCCAGATCTGAGCAGGTGAACTGTTGGTTGTTTAATTTTATTTTCACCCTCTTTCATTGTTACAGATGTCATATGTAGATCGTGTTTTGATGATGAAGTATGTGAATAAAGAAGGCTTCAGAAGCAAACAAGGGGGTTGTTTGACATTAATGTCATCTTTATTCAATATACCTTTCAGCTAAGCTGAGGGGAGGGTGAAAGATAGGAGGAGGATTTGGCTGTCTTCAGGCAGTTAAGTAGAAATAATTTCTCCTTAATTCTCATCTGCATGTTACAATTTGCATTTCAATTTTAATATTTTGGAGTGTAAAAGCATATTTAGGGAAATGGGCTAATTAGATCTCTGTAAACAGCCATATGTTGCCATTTTTACTAGATTTAAAGGATGATGAGAATGACAAAGATTTTATTACTTGCAAGAAAAAAGACATAAATACCCACATGAAATGTGTATCCATTTTTATTTCTTCTAAAATATCTTCAATTGCAGTTGTTCCTAAGTTAGTTTTTTAAAAAAAAAGAACAGAGAAATTGCCCATAAGGTAATCCAGTATTTTCTCTTAAAAGGTGACGAAGACCCTGTAAATGCCTTCTTGAAGGCAGGTTTTATTCTCCTTACTTATAGTTGTAAGTGCAAATAATTTTTGGCAGGAATGCTCCAGGACTATTGCTGGCTCACTTCTGTAAGTGCTAGAATTTAGCATTTATTAGCCAGAATTAGTGTTTGGGGCAGCAGTCATACCAGCTTCCTCTTGTGTTTGCTCTTAAACCTGTGTTGATGCGGCCCAGGTACTGGTGTGCAGTATTCGGGTTAGGCATTTGGCAATTCCTCTGGAAGGGAAACACATTCCCTGAGGTTGAAGGGCAGAAGCAGTGCCTGATGCCAAACCTGACTTGTCAAACCTTGAACAAATCTTTTTGTCCCTCCACAAAAAATATGTTTGCATGTGACTATGTTGAATGTCTGGAAAATGTTAACTATTAGTAAGTGTGCACAGGGGAATTATGTTACCCAGGGGAATTTTTACAGAATGGGGAAGCAGTGTGTATTCACACTGAAGGCTATATGCAAGAAAGTAGGTTCATGCAATTCTCTCTTTTTCTAGAAATTAAAATGAAGATTATCATCAGGAGACTAGTACAGATTAGCCTACAGAGATGATTCCACCACCTGGCTTCATGAACTTCATTCAGAAGTTCAGCACAAAATGGTGCTGCATCTCTGTAGTAACCTTAAAACTTACTATTTTCTAAAAAGTTCAGTCTTACTTCCAAAATCCAGCTGTAGCGGTACAAGTACTCAATAAAACAGTTAGAGGCATAAGTGACCCATTTGCACTGTTATTCATTATTTTATGAGATACTCCTTTTGAGTGATCACACTAAAAAGTTTTTTACATCATTGGAAGATATTTTATTAATTAAAATCATGCACACATAGAAACATCTCACAAGTGAATATCTATGGAGATATATTCACCATGATTGTTCAAGACTTAATGGCATAATTATGGAAATAAAGACTACAACCACTTGTAGTTATATATCAGCTTGGCTGAATGAGGGCTATAGGATGATTTTGAGCAAATGGATCACTAACTGGATTCTTAGGTCAGGCTCTGACTAAATATGAAACTGCAAGACCTGGGAACACTTCCAGAGTTGTGGGTTCAGTTATGTGCTGTGGCCATGTGCAGTGCTTCGTTGTCCCCTGCCTCAGCAAAAGGAACAGGGTAAATTGTCTGAAGGAGGCAAGTACTGCACTTTCTGATTGCCCATATATTTGGTCCAGATGGATACACTCAAGTTTCGATTACCGTACTGGCCTGAGAAGGAAGTTGTTCAGTGCCCTTGTAGTTCCACAGCTTAAAGGTGATATTCCATCTCAGTTGTCCTACATTACAGAGATTGGGACAGGGAAGCATTTCTTTTTGCCTAGCACAATGATTTTCTCAGGGATAAAGCAATTCTGGAAAGCTTACCTTCCCACCTCT
Source organism: Pyrocephalus nanus (assembly GCA_038380795.1). NCBI lineage: Eukaryota > Metazoa > Chordata > Aves > Passeriformes > Tyrannidae > Pyrocephalus > Pyrocephalus nanus. The sequence goes on along the minus strand of CM076266.1, from coordinate 22,611,804 downwards.
CTGTCTCACTTTTCATCAGCCTTTGAGAGGCAGGTGAGGCACAAATCTGTAGTTACCCATACTGGTTTTCTTTTTTACTACTGACGTGCATTCATGCACGTGGTCCTGATCAATTACTTTATTATGCATATATCTGCTTGCATAAGCATTTTGATATCTTGAAGTATCCTCGGTAATTAACTATTCAGATCTACCCATCTGGCAGATGAAGACATTCAGATGGATTAGGTTATATCAAAATATCAAAATTTATAGCAAGCTTAGTTCCTGCTAATGAAGAGAATTCAGAGATGCTTTGAAATGTTATAATTATGAAAGGTGATTCTTTAATCTGTATATGATCAAAGAATTTCACAAATTAGAACCATTCACAAAATGTTGAATACTCTGTGGGAAGGAAACTATACTGAAAAGACAGGCATTCCAAATGCATTCCAAGATTTCTGCTTAGACACAGAACCTGAAAACCCAGGAATGTTCACTTCTTGTTTTTCCCTTCATGAAGCCAAGGACTTGGGATTTCCCTTAGTCTCAGAGGGTAGGTCCACTGTAGTTCATATTGAAATGCTTTAATTTTTCGTTTAATTTTTCTATTCTTTTAATATTTTAATCTTTTAATTAGATAATATCTAAATAATACTAACATTTTCAGTTTTAATATTCACTCCCTGCTGTCACTGTAAGTCTGGAAGTTTTAAACCAGAATGGGAAAGATGGACTTGGGCTACTGCTATAGTTTTTATCACTGAGTTGCAGCACTTAATCAAGTTTAGAGTGTAAGTTGTAATTAGAATCATACAATAATTTATTTGTAGGAGATGTCTGGAGGCCATCTAGTCCAGCCCACAATGAGGATTTAATTTGTCTTAAGTATTGGAGAAGATGGACTTGCAGATGACTAGTTACATAGCTGGCTTTCTAAGATGTGCTCTGCTCTTTTTGCTGTTGCATGGGGCCCCATAGACAGTGCCCAAGAGTAGTCCTAGATTTGCTGCTGCTAAAATGCTTCACTGATCCTTTCTGAGCCTTATGATGAGATGTTTAAGGTTCTTGAATTTTGCATTTTCCTGTGGCAGAAACTGTACCTCAGACTATATCTTGTAACTAAGTGCTATGGAGGACTCCAGTGTGGGGAGGGGGAGTGTTTGTGAGTGGGAGGGTTTATTTAATCGTACCTTGAGGATAAGTTTAAAGTTAGTGGGTTGCTACAGCTTGAAATATCCATAGGAAGCATAAGAGGAATTGAGATTTTGAACGCTTTTTATTTTGGTCCTGAAGCTTTCAAGAAAATATTCCTATTCCTGATGCTGTAAGGTAGTACATGCCTGTCAACACAACTTGCAATTCTAAGTGAAAAAAGTCTCTATTTTTTTATTCATAATCAACATAATATTTTTTTTTCTATCTGCTTTTGGTTTATTGTGTTTTCAAGAGTAATGAATGAACGAGCTTTGGGGAATCGTTTGGCTTATGGTGAATGATGCAAGAAATTAAATATCTCTATCCAATTCACATAGCAAATGTACTTAGGTCAAAAGAATCTCATCTGTACTCAGCTCTTTGGTTTTTGCTAGTTTACAGACATAAGCACAAAACATTTACTCAGACATTACCAGCAAATATTGCAAAGCCTAATGGTTTCCAAGTGGTAATTCACAAACTCTCAAGTTATCCCTATCATTTCTGTTCACCTTGCAAAGGTATGACACCATTGCAAAGATAAATCATGTAAGAAAACCACTGAGATCTTACAAAAATGGATAAAAGTTAGTATCTATGTTTCCCCTTCCTCTGCTTTAAGTTTAATGACAAATTCAAATTATGAATGGTCAATACACACACATATATATTCATATATTTAGACATTCTAATCTTGCCGAAGGTTGAATTCCAGCTTTGATTGGCTAATACCAATGTTTTCCATTTTAAGCTTTGGATTAGATTTCATTTTCTTTCCTTTCAAAAGTTAAAAGCTACGAGTGAGTTCCTAAAAATGTTTATGAAATTAAATGATAGATGAAAAATTATCAATGTAAAATTAAGTGAAATCCTTGAGTTTGTAATATGCTCAAGCTTTGTATCAAGATTCTATTTTTTTAAGGAAAGCTGAAGAGACAACAAACTCACTCAGATCAAAAGCTGACACAAAGATAATAGGTGTATTCTGAAACAAATATAAACATCATTTTGCCATATATCTTTAGAAATCAAGCTCAGCACTTTCTGTAACCGATGGAGCTGTCTGAAGAAGCTGGGTAGCACAGACTTTGACTTTTTCATTTGTCTGTCTTCAGTTTAGTGAGTACAATATCCCTCTGAGCTTACAATATCGCATCAAATTAGATACGATTGCACTTTTAACTGTTTAGACAATATTACGTTCACTACCTGATGGATAACTGTCAAAGGATTTAGTTATGCTACCCCAGAGCCCATACTCATTGGAAACTATTAATTTCAGACTGATAAATTACTTTGTATCTCATGTATGACTCTGGCAATTTTTAAAACTTCTTAACTTACTGAGTTGCATTTACTTTGTTTTATTGCATATTAGAATTCCAAACAGTAGACAATAAAAGCCCTTAGTCAAACTAAAATAGCATTAGAAAATGCTGTTTTGATTTAATTCTGTGTTGATCAGGCAATAGAATACAAATTCAGGGTAGGTAAAATGGACTGAATGTTATTCTGCACATACACTAGACAAATGTAGTTAATCATATCTGCATGAAAATTAGCCAGTTCTAGTCAATAGGATGTATTAACATGGATTAACATTCTTACACTCATTATTTTGTCAGGACAGCTGGACTTAGATCACAAGTTCAATTTGTTATTCATACTCATTTTTTAAATATCCTTCAGTGTAAAATTCAGTATAATTTTCACCATTTGCATCTCATCTGGTTGTATTTATTTATCTGTAAATAATTTAGCCAGGCACATTCAAACCTAGGTGTCAAATCACTGTGTATTTTAGGTAAGATTTCTGTGTTTTTCAGGCATTTATAATACAGACACTAAATATGTACATATTAAATGGGCGAGGCAACGGGGCCTATCTGTGCAGTTTTTTTGAAGTAGAACAATGGTGCATCAGTACAGAAGGGTTTCTTTGTAGAGTTCTGTTTAAAGGCACTGTTGTCATTTCTTGGTCACTGTGGTCACTGTCTTACTAATGGAAGTGAGCTCTGTGTGTAATAGTCAAAAATTAGACTATTGCTAAATAGTCTATTGTGACCTTGCTAAAAAGACCGAGTCTAGGGGCTGTGGGCATACGTCACCATGCCTGTTCCTGTAATAGAGAAGAAGAGTGTCCACCTTCCACTGTCTCCACAGGATGACTAGCACCACTTCAGACTGATAAATAAGCAGGACCTGGAGTAAAATGGAGAGATTATTTCTATCCTGCCTAAAGCCCAAAGTACTCTGTTAAGAATGGCACCTGCTACAGCCTGCCCTGCAGATATAACTATTGGGGTTTTTTGCTAATAAATCCCTTGAGGTGAATTAAAGTAAGTTGATACTAGATGATCAGTGTTTACAGATAGAAAGATAGATATGGCTTATTTTAGAACAATTTGTTTACAAAGAGAAATAGGTATGTAGCCACTTTGGTTGTTATTATCTATAGTAATATGGCAATATAAAATCATAAAAATATCACCCAAGGAAATGTATAAGGGAAAAGAGAGAGAGAAAGGAGGAAAGGGAGAATAAGAGTTTATAGTCACCACTCAGAGGTCTCTGATGGATATATAGTCATTTAGGCTTGGGGAGGGGTGTGTTTCAGAGGCAAGCCTGCTAAAAGTGAGGCCTTCTCTGGGGTAGTGGTAGGTGTGTGCACAGCCTGACTCATGGGAAATAATCCTCACATACCCACAAAGTTGCCCCTGGGCCTCCAAAAATCTAACATTTTGTGTGCTATGGCCTCCTCAGCCTTTATCTGCACTCTTCTGAGAGGAGACTTCTTTGCACAGTTTGCTATAGTAGAAATGTTTTAAGACAATTAAAAAATCAAATTCCTCACACACCCTACAGGATGAAGTAATGTTATTAGTGCCATTGCCATAATCTTTCTCCCTAGGTATTTTATGTGACTGTTCAATCAGTGAATACCCACTGCATACTCCAGTAATAAGCAACCTAGTCTCTTGTCCAAAGGCATGTAGTTTGTTGCTATATGTTGCAATCTAAAGAATTTTAAAGTTGTGAGTCATTGCCCAACGGTCAGCAATGACCTGTTACTACGGCTAAAATTAGAAAGCACACCTGCTTGATACTCTTCTGAACAGAGCTTTTATCATTGTGTTCAGCTGAGATCTAGAAAAATAGAAAAAAATTCTTTTTCAGTGTTGCTTAAAATTTCACTGTTATGAAATTTATACTCCATTTGGTATTTTAGTTTTAGGACTTTTAATTAACTGGTCTTACCTATTCAGTTAAATATATTATGTACATTTTATAAACATGAAATTAAAGATGCAACTAAAAAAATGAAAATTTATTTCTTGTAATCAGTCTGTTCAAAAAGGAAAATGAACCTCTGGTGCTCTAAAATGTGACACCACTTAGCAGAGAGGTTTTATATATATATATATATATATATAAACTATATATACATAACTACTTGGAAAGGCTTCATCATTTAGTTTTAATAAAGTCTTACTTCACAAAGCTATAGTGTCTCCTGTGGCAGTTCTTCAGGGTGAAGGGAAGGCAGAATTGCTCATAAGTATCTGTGCATATTTTTATAACTACATAGGCACTCGTAATCTGTATCCATAAGCTGTTAAAAATTGTCTCATGCTAAGACTGATGGTTGTTAATGAAAGGATAAAAAAAAAAAAAAAAAGCTGCATTTTAGAAGATTAAAATGCTGTTAATTTCTGTATGCATTTAAGATTAATAAACTGCTAATTAGGACATGCAAATGAGTGCTTTATGAATTCCATCACAAACATTCACAAGTACCTTATACATAAATCACATTCAGTTAATGTATTTTTGTTATGTAATTGGGGAACAGATTGATGAGCCAGTCTAATTAGGTCTAATTTACATGTGTATGGAATTTTGTAATATAGTATTATGAACCTAATATGCAAGTAAGAAGAAACTAATTATAGTACGTATTTGCTTTAGCAAGATGAAAGAAAATTACAGTTGATCTTAAAAAATACTGCTACTGACTTGATGTAGAGGTATTATGAGAAGAATGTAGAAATTTAAACTTTTTCTCATTAAAATAATAATGTGATTCAATAGCTGTCTCTTCAAACTCTGACAGTATGGCAATATTTTTAGATTTATGAGTTCTTGGGGCTAAATCTGTCATAAACCATCAATGTCAGAAAGAAATGTAGCCTTATACAGAGGATAGCAAAGATAAAAGCAGAATTGAGTCCACCTTTCAGCTGTAACCAGAAGCCATGTGACCTTGGATAGGCAGACAGGAAGGAAGAAAAGGGGGAGAAGACAAAGGATGAGTGAGCTCCTGCAAGGAATCCTGGTGCCTTTCAGTTGCATTGAGAATTCCAAGCTCTGATTTTGTTTGAATGTACATTTTCTCTTTCAAAAGGTTTCCATATGGTTTCCTGCTGAGTAATACTTGCATTTAAGGTCTATGGGGAAGCATACAACTGAAGTGTTTATGAGGTTTTTTGTACAAGGTCACTCACTATATGGGAAGTGAAAATCTTACCTTCTGATGTAAGCAATATTGTTCTGTGAGGCATTTAGCAGTCATAGGAAAATCCTCATTTTATTGTTTCCCTCAACAAGATAGCTTATAGTCTTATAAAGTTAGTGGATAGAACTTTTTTTAAAGATACCTTGCTGTAACTTCTTTGAAGCAGACCTTTCCTTTTCAGGGTGGAAGCATTTCTAACTTTGTATCAGTTTATTCATGTGTAACATTACGTGTTTCACTTCGTGACAGAAAAGAGCATTTGGCAACTGTGTGTTAGCACAAAATGTAACCATATTTTTTAACCTGTGAACTGCGAGAATTAAACGTTTATTAGCTTTAATTTAATGTGTCTTGCAAAGGTTGAACTGCAAGTCATATTGATGGTGGTTACAAATGATAATGTCAGGGAGGACACGTTTTCAGTCACCTGCTGTCACAAAGTTTTCAGCATGCACCGAGAACATGGTAATTTTTTGCCAGCAGTTGTATGTAAACAGAAGATGGAGGTTTATGCTCAATTTTTTCCCATTTTCTTTTATTTCAAATTACCACTGTTTTCACTCTTGAGTGTAACATCAACCTCATGGCTATTTCTAAATCAGATCCATACAGAAATCCTTCCTGCACCTAGAGTGGGCTTTCTGTTTAACCACTTTGCAAGTAACCACTTGCAAGTGACATTACTTTGGCACTGCAACATGATGTGCTTCTCTCATAAAGCATTGTGAATAAGGAACCCAGGACACATATAAAGTCTTTCCGACTGCAAGGGGCAGCAGTGCAGTTCTTGATAGCACCAGACATTTCTGGTTCAAGAATAATACAATAGTTGACACCAGTGTTCGAAAGGAATGAAGTACCACACTGTCTAATTCAAAGATTAGACCTTTCTGAAGTGATAAGTTGAGAAGAGAAAGGGGGAAGTAAAATGCAAATTAAACTGGATAAATTTTTCCAAATTATTTGTAAATTTAAATAAAAATACACAATAAAAATCTATCAGGTTAAATAAAACTCTTCTGTCTCATTAAATGCACCTTTTATAAACTTTAAAAATATTTTAGAATTCTAGTATAAATGTGTTGTCTTATTTTCAAAAAATCATAAAACAGTTTCATAGATATTAAGAGTTATATGAACACATAGCTGAGTATTTTGTTTATAAATCTAGGATGCATTGTGCTTTGGTCTCTAAATGTAAAATTTCTGATGGAATAATAAGGTAATTCTATTATTTCAGAGGATCAACCTCTTTAAAGAATGTGACAGGAGCAATTTATCAACAAATTAGCTCTTTTCTGAAAGACTAACCAAAGAGGCCATCTTCTACTAGAAATTAAATTGGTGCTGCTGTTAACCCCTGGTTATACTCATTTCAGAGAGTGTAATATGGAAACATGCAGTAACTACTTAACCTGTTGTTGGAGAGCTTGTTCTCCCATTCAAAGACTTAATATACTAATTTAGGTGTTTCTACAAATGCAGATGGGAAAGAGGTTTTCTATACAATATAGTAAATATGTGTTGCTTCTCTTAAAAAAAAAAAGAAAAAAAATCTTTAAAATCTTAAAATCTTTGTTCTGGCATGTTTATCTCTACTTTCCTAGTTTTATTACCGATTATTGTCTTCAATTTTTTTTTTTTTTTCCGGTAAATTCTCCTCTTTCTCATGTCACAGGAAACACAGAAGTTAAAATATCATGTTTCTTAGTGGCAAAATGTTCTGCACCTTCACTAAAGCCAGTATTTTTCTCTGAAAATGAGGGTAAAATGAAACTGCTGTGCCTGTTCAGCTGATTGGTAAATGGATGCCAACAACTTAAAATATTTCTAATGTAAAAGAATAATAGCATTTTGTTTTCTCGTAGCATCTACAGTGGATGTATGTGTCCATGTGATAGTTTGTCTGTCTTTCAAAACTTAAGTCTTAGCTGGAGGTTTAAATTAATTCTGTATTTTCAAAGCAAGGCATGACATTACTTGGTTCACAGGATTGACATCAAGGGTCAAGGTGCTAATGGTAAGGATGGTCATGTCTAATACTAAAGTTTTTGATGCAACTAGTAAATGTCAGTCTCTGCTATTGTTATTTCATATGTCTTTCCCCTATCCATACAGATGTGTTCTCTGAAGATACTCTGTAAAACATATCTAGCAGGAAATACCCTGGGTCTGTTTATCATGTATTTTAATAGGAAGTTCTGAAATTAAGAAATCAGAACTCTTGCATTGGATCTGTTTTACCACCAGAATAAGGATAGCAGTTTTCAGTGAGATGGTTGCAAACATATGGTCTTCTATTAGAGTTCCTGTTCCTGCGGGGTATTTAAGGAAATCTTGTAGCTATTCAGATTAGAGTAGATTCAAATTGAAGCAGAGCACTGTTGACACTCCTTAAAGATGCAAACAGACCATTCTAAACAACCAGGAGACAAAATACCGTCATGCCCTGTCTATATTGTACCCTAATTTTCCGGTTGCCTGATTACCATTGACTAATTAGGTAATCCAGAGAAAGTTTGGTAGAGCTCTTTGTATTGCATTTAATTGGGGTGGAGGAGGATGTTCTGTGAGTAAATTCAGAAGTTCAGCTCTTAGAATATATGAAGAATTTGATCAATTGCCATTAAGGGTTTGTAACTGAGCAGATATATAATATCACCATCCTTTTTACCGCTCTGACAACATATCGGAGATACAGTGGGAAAGAAAACTACTTTAGCTCTTATATTTGAAGTGTTTATGATGTATAGGATTATTTACCAAGGAATAGATAATCTTTTCTGCAATGAACTGAATCATTTTCCTCCTAGAGAAAATATTTATTGTATAACAGTTGTGAAGTTAGAAACTTAGCTCCGTTGGTTAGAGCATGGTGCTAGTAAAGCCAGGGTTGTGGATTTGATCCCCAAATGGGTCATTCACTTAAGAGCTGGAGTCTGTGATCCTTCCGGGTCCCTTCCAACTCAGAATACTCTGTGATTCTGTAAAGTTGGAAAGATGATAGGCAAGTGAGAGGAATTGATAACTGAAAAACGTGATCTAGTTGCTGCTATAACATCATTCACATTTGGAGACTAAACTACTATTTTAACAGGAGAAGAGCAAAGAAGAAAATAATCTGTAATATTTTATCTGCTCTTTCTTTCATGAAGTTACACTTGATACTTCACTAAACTCCTGTTAGCATTTAATATGTTTGTTTAGAAATATAACATATCTGATGCTGCATCTATTTTGTACCTCATCTTCAGCACAGCTCTCTATAACATGCTGATTCCAGGGTGCTGTGTTGTTATTTGTTGGCATACATGGTTACCATGTTAAGTATAGTAGAAAGATTAAACTGTCTGGCATATTCCTAGAAGTTTGAATGTAGAAAAACAATATTCTAACTTTCTCTTTCTCCCTCTTTTTCTTCTAAGAGCTGCTGAGAAAAATCTTTATTAAATTTCATCAGTTTTTCTGTTGCTAATAATTTTGAGATGTATTTTCAGCCAGATGAATTGCAACTTCAGTTTTTTCGTTATTTTTGTTTGTTTCTTTTAACATAATAGAGTATTTTGAAAAAAATTATGCTTTCCATTAATATCTGTTGAGTCTTTTTTGGCCCTCATGTTAATGGTATTTTGAAAAGGATATAGAACCCATGCTAACTGCCTAAGGCATCATATAAGATAACCATTCAACATCAGCAATAAAGATGCACAGGTATTTTATAAAATAATATATGCAACATCAGCCTCAGCATGGGTAGATAGGATAGCATGAATGAAGGAATGGATGTGTTGGCTAGGACATTCAACAAATGCTTGATTGCACAGTGATTATCAAGGATCATGAAGGTTATTTCTCACCCAGTTACAGTTCCATCTTAGATTTTTCATGTTAATGTTGTTCGTTCATCAAATCTCGTTCTCCTAACTTGAGGTTTTTGTTTTGGTTTCCAGACCCCTTTACTTGGATTTTCCCAACATTTCCCTGTCAAATTCTCTGTCTTGTCCTTTAGTTTCCTTGCTAGCCATGTCATTTCAGTCCCTTTTAGCCCTCCTAGCTTGCCATTTAGTTTATGTTCATTTTGGTTTGATAGCACCCACTTCCTAAATTCCCTATTAGTACGTTTCACTTCAAATCTTGCTCTGTGTGATAAAGGAAACACAACTGACTCTTAAAGCTAAGGCTTTGTTGTCAGCATAGTTGAAATCTTAACAGTCTAACCAGAGAATTATTATAAGTCCAGATCTAATTATCTAAGACCAGGAAAATAGAGTTCTGTCACATAAAATGGCAATATACTGATACTAATACAAATACTACTAATAAATGAAACCACTAGAATTGTTATACACAGACTTCCAACTATTTGCCCTTCTCTCTGGTGTTATGCTTAACCTTCCTACTCCTCCTCTCTGTGTCCAGATATTTGACACCACCAGCCTTCCTTATGCACAGCAATTGGCAGCAAGTCATTGGTGTCCCAAGGTCTTCGCTGGGAAAAGTAGGATGTTGGTGGAGTTTCTCCTTTCTTCCTCCTCTGAAGTTTACTTGGGAATGATTTTGTGTTTTCCAGCTTGTCCACATTACTCCTGAATTCTCTAAATATTATTTATTAGGTTAGATGCTTGTTCTTTTTTCTCTTTGGTTCTCCTACAGCCACCCTTTCCCAGCTCCTCAGTATGCATTTTTTAACTGTCCTCTGGTTTATAGGCCTGGTGTCCCCATGGATAGCATGGTCCCTGACTTTTATTGTTCTACTCCTGTATCCTGCAACCTGTGTCCTTTACTTTTCAACGTGCCTACTATCCTGCCAGGTCTATATTCCCTTGCATTGTGCATTATTCGTAAATATTTAATTCTGCACAGAATAACTACTTTTTACTACTACTTGTAAAACACTGGGGTTATAACTTAAGAAGAAAGACAAAATTTAAATAAAGTAGACATTGCCTTTTTTTTTTTTTTAACTATTATGAGAGAACCTAGGTTAAACAGAGTCAACAGCACTAGGTTAGTCAGGTCAACAGCAGCTCATACAAAGTCTAACAAGTCTCAGTCCTGAGGCCTTGGAAACTCAGGACAATGCCTATAAAGTTTAAAAACAGGATCAAAATCTGAGTTGGAACAAAGGAATCTTTTTTAAGCTTCAGTATAATAGCTGATGGGAAAAAAAAAGGCACAAAAAGAAAAAAAAAAGGCAGTTTTCTATTACTGACTTCCTTAAGGTTTTGTTGGTTGATTTCAGAAGCAATTTTCCCATCACAAATTCCTCGGAACACCTTTGTTTTGGCCAGCCACTTAATTGCAATATATTTCACAGTATGAAAGCCAGAGTCTATGTCATAGTTCTGACTTCAGCAAGGAATTTTTCTTCCCCTTCCCCCCCCCCCCCCCCCCCCCCCGTGTGTGTGTGTGTGTGTGTGTGATCAGTAAGCCCATCAGGTTAAACAAAAGAATTTGCCAGATCGCTAATGGCCGAACATCAGTCTCCTAGCAACGAAGGGGGAAGAGTTGGGGGGGGCTGGTGTGTGTGGCTGGAAAGAGGTGAGGGGGGGGGGAATCGGCTCTGGCTGCGGAGGAGCAGAGGCTGCTGTGAGCAGCAGACACGCTGGTTCTTTTGGTTTTTTTTGTTGTTTCCTGTCGGAGGGGAGTTGTGTTTTTTTGGCTGCTGCTGTTCTTCCCAGCTGTCCCGGCTCACCGAGACCCCCACGGAGTTCATGAGTTTTTTTCTTCCATTGGGAGAACTTTCTGTTTTATCGGTGTTTTTTTCCGCTTCCCCCTTCCCCTTCCCACCCCTCCTCTTTCTTGGGAAGGGAAGGGGAATCAAGTTTTTTTGTTGTTTTTCTCCGATATACCCTGGGGGGTGTTGTTTTTTTTTCTTCCTTTTTTTTTTTCCCCATCCCATGTGGCAGTGACCAGGGATCCCACAGCGCTGCCTGGTGACAGGCACTGGACATTACAAGCTCTGCTCCTGCAGTGATCCAACAGCGCCACCTGGTGACTACCATAGGACACTATGGGTTCTGCACTTCCAACGACCCAACAGCGCCACCTGGTGAATGGTACAGGACATTACAAGTTTTCTATCTTCAGTGACCCGACGGCGCCCCCTGCTGACTGTGGTTGGAACTGCACCAAAGGGTGCTAAAAATTGAACTATTTAAATTTTCCTTTTGCCGGTTTATCGGTTTTGTTCTTGAAGGGGATTATTGGTGGGTATAGGAGTATTGCTTGGTTGTTTACTTGGGGGTTTTTTTTGTGTTCTTGTTAATACAAACATACCTTTTAATAAAGGGCTGTTATTTTTGTTTTCCCTTTTCCATAATTTGCTTTTTTCCTTCAATCAAAGCCTCTTGGTTTTGGATTAATAATTGCTTAGAAAAGAAGTTTGGGTCTTTTCCTCCTAATCCATCCTCAGCAGAAGACCCTTGTCCCATTTAAACTGGGACAGTCTATCAGGAAAAATGCCTAAACTACAAATTAAGTGGCATTCGTGGGGGTTTTTTGGGTTTTTTTCAACTTTGGGGACAAGTATCACTCTAAGGTAGTCTTTCATATCAGTTCTGTAACAGCACTCAAATGTTTGCGTCTAATATGGAGAAAAGAGTAGCAACTGGATCCTAAGGAAATTTCCTGTGCTTGCATTACATCTGAATCACATTTAATGTACAGCTTGCACTCTGTTCAAGTGTCATTGAGTATTCTGTTTTATTTGGTATTTCATTCTTTTCTTGCACCTCTGTAGTGTTCTATACAGAGCCAAGCATTAGTCCCTAGTTCATCCTGAGAATGCTTGCAGTCAAACAGCACAATATATACTAGTTCTAGTCTTCACAGTACTTTGGATACCCTGTGCTTGGTCCTGCATTGGACACGTGGGTCTCTCCATAAGAGCAGAAATTCTCCCAGTGGGAGCTGATTTTGAATTGTGTTGCTCAAGTGATGAATTTAATCCAATCTGCATTCTTGGACTGGAGATAAATAGTAAAGGCTTAGAAATACTAATATTACATATATTATTTTTTTAATCAAGTATAACAATACCTGTTTTCCTGAAGAGACAATCTGACAGATTAACTCCTATTTTTGAAGATTTTTTTTATCATTTTGGTACATTAGGTATAGAAAGAATTTCTCCCCATGGAGGCAATAAGTGGGGTAAGGTCACTTTTTTCATTTATTAAAAAGATTATATTTTTCTGAAACATTTTCTCTAGCGAGTGATGAACTGTGTTCTCTGCTCATACTCCTTTCTGTGCAATACATGAGGGGGGTTTTTCTAGCTGTGTTTTGAACACTGTTAAATCAGTATGTAAGATCCCACTTTTGCCAGCCTTCATATATGATTAAATGGGAATTTCAGATATTTCCAAAGCAGAAGGCTTGAAATACTTTTCCTGTTGAATTTTTTCTTTTTCTTGTCTTGGTCTTTTTCTATTTCTTTTTCTTTCTCTTTTTCTATTTCTTTTCCTTTCTCTTTCCTTCTCTTTTCTTGTTAATTCATTTTTATCTTGTGTTTCAGCAGAGAATATTATCAAGACCTACTCCATAGTGCTTCAAAGTCTTGGGTGATCAGATCTGGATCACTGATGTTAGTCTACAAAACAGTAATTCTTAAAATTTGTGAGGACACTGGTTCATATTTGAAATGTGGCTTTTGTCTGTAATGGCTACAGTTTCCTAATCATACATCTCCTAGCTCCATCTTTTCTAGCTGTTTCTTTTCTAATCACAATATTCCAGGATTTTATCATGCTGTGTTAGTGATACAATAATTACCTAGCACAATGGGAGATCCTTTACTGGAGATTCTAGGCACTACATAATGCCAATAATAAATAATGGTAGGAGCAGTCTGGAAGACTTGCAATACATTACAGAGAGAAAGTCCTAATGACTAAAATACACTTGGAGCTGAACATTTACTCTGTCTGCCTAAAGCTTCAGTAAAATATATTCCACTCTGACCCTAATAAGAAACGAGCTTTTTCAGGTCGGTACCGGTTATTTGTAGTTAACTAATGTCTTTTGCAGGGGAGCATCTCATCCTTTGCTAACCTTCTGTTTATTTAGATGGATAGGTTTTGTTTTCTCTGCAGAGAAAGCATAACACCCTTTCTCTCCGTACTCTCATTTATATTAAGGACAAGTTAGTAAACTGATTGCTCAAACTGACTGATGCTTCTGTATAGCAGCAAATCTTTCCTTTGTTGTGTTCATACTGGAGATGCTTTTCCAATTTCAGAGGTGTAAAGTTACCAGTATTATCTTCATTGAACACAAGTGTCAAGACTTACTTGAAATTAAAGGCCGAAAAGTGGCTATCTTGCAGCACTGCAGTGGATTGCTAGACATTAATTATTGATGAAGACCTTGAACCACTTGAACAAATGACATTAAAGACAACTACTGTGAGAAACCAGCTCAAGAGTGACAAATTGTATTTATGATGGCATGCCACAAGGGTATATGTGTAAACCAGTAGTGACAATCCATTTTGTTTCTCAAAAACAGATTACATGAGAGCCTGATCTTAAGGACAGCACTTACTTAAAGAGGAAAAAATAATCCACCATTAAAATAATTACTTTTTGCTCTCTCTATAAATAGAGTGGAACATTAAAGCTTGTTAATTGATTTTAGAAGAAAAGTGAAACAAGATGTTGGATGTGATTAGCATATGCTGACTTTGCCTCTCTGAAATATTTACGTATGAGTCCAGCATTACTGTCACAGACTAAATGAGTCTATTTGTCTTACTTTAGTCTCTGAAGGACTGTTGCCAACATTAGGGAGGTACTGTGTGTATTTATATTAGCATTTATACATACTGTCAAAGGAGTCTGCATTTCAGGATTGAGGAAAACAGATTATAAATGGACAGGTTATTATCCTCATGGTAAAGATAAAAAAATATCGGTTTGTAACATAGTTCTATAATACTAGATTAAAAAAAAAAAGTGTGTTGTAAAACAGCAAGCAACTGCATTACCCTCTTCTGTAGCACTATATATTGGTGCTGGGTTTCATGACACAGATGCAGTTCCCATTGAATTTATGGTTCTTAGAACAGGGTCAGGTGTTCTATTACGGAAGCAGGTGCTTCCTATTGACATAGGATCAAATCAAAAAAAGTGATTCAAATAAAATAGCACTTGGACTTATCCATGTCTAAGCTTATGGTTCAAACTATAGTAATATTCACTCAGAGTTCTTATTGAATAGGTCAGCTTGTTGTATGATGGCTTAGGTGAGAAACTCTTTTTCACTTTCTGTGTGTAAAGCCTGCACTCAGCACTTGTGACACTGATGTTATATGGGACCTACAGGACTTGTTATATTCGTAAATTATGGCAATGTCAATTACTTGAGATTGATATACTGCAACAATAGGTAAATGTGGAGAAGTTTAGGGCAGGTTGTGGAGGATGAATATGCCTTTATTGTAACTTCTGTATAAGTTAGATAGCAGAAAAACATATTTGCAAATGGTGCATTGGTATAGAAGTGATAAATTAATGTCAGTGATTCATAGATGCATTCAGATCAATGCATGTGATTGCTCACGTCTTCAAAGAAATATTCATAAAATTGACATATCTGCACATACTAAAAAGTACCAGAAGATTCAGAATGTACTAAAAAATGTTCTGCCCAAAACTAGCAGTGTTCATTAGGCTTATGTTCAGTATGTGTGCACCTTAATCAGGGAGACAGATGCAACATCATATTGTATTATGAAACTCTATAATATATTCAGTACTAGACTTTGGGAGAAAAATCCACACACAAGCCACTTATATTTTTCATCTGAAATAGTCAGTGAACTTTTAAAGTAATAAATGCATTTACAGAGATCTACTACTGAATGAT
This sequence comes from Pyrocephalus nanus, assembly GCA_038380795.1. Lineage (NCBI taxonomy): Eukaryota > Metazoa > Chordata > Aves > Passeriformes > Tyrannidae > Pyrocephalus > Pyrocephalus nanus. Next base: position 22,596,239 of record CM076266.1, on the reverse strand, counting down.
TTTATAGCCACAAAAGGCAATAAATTAATGATGAGTTACTCATTATAAATAATATATCCAACTAATAAATTTTGTTAATAAGCTGAAGGCAGAGAAGTTGTAATACAACATTGTTATTAATGTTGAAGTATACAAGTTAAGCATATGTCATATGTACTGATAGGGGAATATCAACAAAAAGAGTCCCAAAAGTAGTAATTTAAAAGTAAAATAAAGAAATTCACCATTTTGTTTTGGATGATACTGGGATATGTCTAGAAGATTCAAATGATTAAATATTTTAAATGCAATATTTTTAGGGGAAGAAAATAATAAAAAAACCCCACAAAGATATTATGTGGTGAAGTAAACAAAGATGTGAAGTAAGAAAAACCATAATGTAAGAAGAGCATAATGTTCTATTTAAGACACCTCATCTTCCCTCTTCCCACTTCCCATGCCTTAACTGAGACATCCCAGTCCTTTACGTTTCCATTGTCTAAGCACAAATTGAGATATTTCAGCTTTTGTGTTTGTAACATATACTTTTAGTTTTTCATTTGCATATTTCTATTTTCATTTATATTTTTTCACTACAATCCAGGACTTTCATTTCCTTTCCAAATGCATCTCTCCTTTTACTCACCTTTCAATCCTGTGCAATGGATCTATCATGGAACCTTATGTCCATTTTTGTCTGTTTGCATGGCATTCTGGTTGTTAATAAGGGATGAAGCAGGCTTGTTAAATTTGATATTTTTCATTCATAACTGGTTTTTTGTTGGACTGTTGTCTTTCAGAAGTTCAAAATATATCCTTAGACAAGAGATATGGACTTAAAATAATTGTTATTAATTTAAGAACAGCTGAATGAGTCTCCTAATGCAAGTTTTTACATCATCATCCTCATCACCAGGTGGCCTTTAACTGGACCAAATACGAAATAGGCAAACAAGTTTTAAAAATAGGGATTGGTTTTCTTTTTTTTTTTTTTTTCATGTTTCACTATTCAGAGAAGAAATTAAAAAAAATATACATGCGAGTCTATCAGTGAATATATTCTGATCCTTCAGTTCACAGTTATCCTTGATCACAGGATCAACAGGATCTACAAGGTCTGCAACTCCCCGGTCTTGCTTCTTATATTGATTAACCCTAGCTGGAAGAATAACATAAAAGCTACACTGTGCATATAGTCTTTCCTCCCATCTGATTTTTATTGATGTAAATGTAAAGGCAACTTGGACCCAACATGTTTCAAAGGCCATTAGACTGTACACTACTTCATACCCACAACCCTTCTTAGGTAGCAGCAGACAGGGTGTATTTGATAAAAAAGCCCTATCAAGGCCACATTTAAATGTTGTATGTTGGTATGGGCCCTGAAGATTTAAAGCACCAGATGCAAATGGAGGAGTGATAAAATATTTATAGTATGTAATGTGTATAGATTCAATTCATAAATCATTTTACTTAGCAAGACTTTGGAAAGTAATTGATATTCAGCTAGGCTCTGGAGGACAGCTCATGTGACTGTCTTAAGTATCTAACATACCAACAAACCATATTTTTTTATCTCACTGTTTTTCAGGCTCTTTTGACCACAGAAAATCCTGTGAAAGTGGTACGAATCCATCTTAAAATATCAAAAAAAATCATAGAAGCCAGCTAAGTCATTTCCCTGATACGGCTTCTTAGTCATTGCTGAGTGGATCCATGCCATATCAATGTTGTCATTACAGCAAGGAATTGCATGGCAAAGACAGGGCTCGTGTTGTCAGTCATTTTTCACCAAATTTCAGTTAACCTTTGCCACTCATGTTTCTCAAACAGGAAAAAAGTCTGTATTCTTCATAGGCCTAAAGGGGAAAGATAAAAATTGGGTAGGGCAGCCAAGATAGATTGAGTCTTAGTGCTTGTGAAGTGGAACACTTGGCAGTGTTTTGTTTTACTACGTTAGTATGGCAGGACAGGAAAACAAGCAATCCTAAATAATAGTTATTGTAGTCACAATCTCTGAATTTACTCTAAAATTGATGCCTTCATATAGGAAAATCACCCCTGCAGTTTGTTGTTCACAAAGGCTGAGTTTGCAGGGGGATTTTAAGAACAGCATCCAAGGTAAGTATGAAGGCAGTAGCAAAGCTGACGCAGTCATCAGAATCTGTTCCAAAAGAGGTGATGGAAAAACAGGTTTTTTGACTAGGTTTTGCAGCTACAGTGAAGGTAGGCATCTCACAAAAGCATTTTTTTTTTTTCAGTAATATAAGAGAAAATATCTGCTACTCAGTTATAACCAGCAGCTGTGAAATCTGCTTTCATGCTCCTTCTCTCTTTGCATGCCTAGTTTGGATTCTGAACTGAAGACAAGACCTCTTGAACAGGACTCTTTCCCAGCCATTAGTGCTTGCTGGAGATTTCTCTGAAGTCTTCTTGACGTACTTGATTTGCTGTAAATAACTCTCATTGAAGCAGGACCTTGTAATTGCCTCTGGAACCTCGTTCATTTCAGAAAGTCTCCACCATTTATCTTTTGAATGAAGTGTTTTAGAGGGCATAAATGAGATGAATAGATGTTTCAGCTGACATGGACACACAAAACCTGATTAGAATTTTTTCAGTATAGCGAGGCTTTAAATAGCTTGATGATTTCAAGAACTGGGATGTCATGGAGGGTTTTTTAATCCTGATTTCAACCATTTTGAAGTAGACTCACATGATGAGCTACAAGTTATATCTTTGGGCTTAATAGCCCTTGATGGATTTTTCTTCTGCCAATTTTTAAAAACTTCTTTTTGAATCTGTTGCAACTTCTGGGTTCCTGAAGAACATGTGGCAGTAAGCTGCATGAGATGTACAGGAAAATTAATCTGTGTGTGTATGTGTATTCAGTATCTTACCTAATATGTTAACTCTTGTGTGACAAGAATCAGGACATGATTTTAATAAATCAGTGGTACCTAATTAACCCTTTTCACTACTCATTACTTTTGTATACCTTCATTTTATCTACTCGCACTTATCTAATTTCGAGGCTGAAGAAACCTAGACCATAAAGGCATTTACCTCCGGGAAATTGTTCTCTATTTTTAATCATCCTGTCACTGTCCAATGCCTTTGCAGTTTTGTCCTCTTTTGAGATGTGGGCACAGAGTGAGGCTCAAGAAAAAACTGGATATGATGTACTGTGAAAAGGGAATTTTCTGCCTTGTCTGTTCAGTTGCTAACAATTAGGTTGCACTTTTTTCATTGGGTGTTTATATGTGTGTGTGACTGCTAGCAAGCTGCTATTTCCACAGGATTGTCTATTATGATTTCAAGGGGATTGGGTGTGAGGGTTATTTTTGTTGTTTGGGGTTTTTTTTATTACATGGGATAAGATGAACTGTCTGTACCTGTGACTGCTGTCTCAGGAGCATAATGTAGTTTCGTTCTAAAACTTAACTGAATAAGGAAGATAATCCTCTTTCAAATTTCAGCATGGTTTTTAACCACTGTAATATTTTCAAATGCTAATCATCTTTGTGAATTTGCCTTAGTAACACCTTTAGGACATGCAAATGCATACTCTCAGTGCACATACAGCTGTTTTAGCAATCTTTGTTCTTGAAGTGAAAAATTCTGCCCATCAGAAGTGTTTCAGTCTTGAGCTCTGATCTGTGTTCAGTCTGTTTTCAGAGATAAACTTTTAGTTTCATCACACTGTAGTAGAAAGCACAATCTCTTCATCAGTGTGAGCACTCCTGTGTCTGGCGACATATCATGTGTGAAATGAGAATTCTTTTAGTTCTCGAAAGAGAATGTCTGCACTTGAATCTTCCTTCAGCTTTAAAATTACATCATCTTTAAGACAGACGATGGTAATATGCAGTTGCTTTGGGAAGGTGAGGAAGAGGTAGTAGACAGTCAGTTCCCACTAATAGGTTGGATATAGGCCTGGAAGCAAACACCCAGGAACCATCTGTGCTGAAGCAGGTACTCTTTCATGTTTCAATGGGCATCTCTACCAGAAATTTGTTTTTGCAAACAAGAGAATCATATTTTTTCTAGGTTCTGACAACACCTCCTAAGGACCACAACTTTTTGATTCTCATAAGAAAAATCCTTATGGTTTGAGGTTGTTAAGAGACTTGGATGTGAATTCAGGCTTAGAGCCAAAAATGCGTTATCTTCTTTTGACAATTTGAGCCCTGCTACACTGACAGAAAACCACATACCAGCAGGTGATACCAGCAGAGACACTTTAAAATTCAGTAAAACACAAGTCACATTTTCCACATTTGTCATTATATTTCCTAGGAGTTTCCTAGGATTAAGCCTGTATATTTATTATAGTAAAATGCATCCATAAACTTATTTGCACTGAGATGTATTTCTTTTCCAAACCAGTCCTAACTGGAAAAGCTGGTCACCTTGCTTCAGTGCCTTTGTTTCTTTAATTTGGATGCTAGCCACAGTCTCCTGAAATTTGTTCATAATTTCATGGAGGGGATTCATCGCCTTGAATAAGAGATTTTGTTTTGCAAAGAATAAGCAGCTCCAGATTGGGTAGAGCTAACCAGCTATGTATTTCCTTTCTATCTGCCCTTTGAAGTTTTTTGGGCTTTGTCTTTGGTTTGGTTTGGTTTGCTCTGCTTTGCTTTGTTTTGTCTTGTGGGGGAGTGTACAATAGGGAGTAGGCTTCTTACCTCAGGGGCTTGCTACTGATAATTTTTTCTATTTCTTATTGATTTCTGGAGAAGCTTAGTAGAGCAAAAAGAAGTTGCAGAGGTTGAGTAGAGTGCTCAGTGGTGCAGTAGGGTAAAGAAGTTCTTAATGAGAAAAAGAATCTAGCTGCAGAACAGAAGCAGTACAGTTGAAAAAAGCACACACTTTGCTGAAGGTCTAGTGCTATCACCTGTTTCACCTTTAACCTGTTCTTACCTGGAAGTGCTGAACTCCTAAATGAGCTGTCCTGTTCCATTGTTGGGGTTTTTTTATGCCTTACTAATATGAGGAGATATGACCTGCTTTTAATATTGGGGATATATATCCTTGTTATTTCATCACTGTGGTCAAATCAGTTCAAACCCATTGAGGGACCTGGCCAAACAGTCCAAATCCTTAGGAAGCATGACTATGATGCTACTGTGGCACAAGATGTGTCTTCTGCACAGCAGTGCACTGTGCCATATGAACTTAGCTTAATCAGAGATATATTATTTCATGGTGGTGCATTTTAGACTTAAAGTAAGAGAACTGTACCTAGAGTAGGCACATTTACAGATATGCCATGTGCTAATTACTTTGTCATGTCTGTTACTTTTTTCATATTTAGAATGATCAAATAAATATTTTAGATTTTCTGTGGCTTATGATAGTGAGAAGAGGTACACAGAAACCAGGTTGCTTGCTACTGTATTCCAAAACCAATCCAAAAATCAAGTCCTCTAAGGACATGCCTTCCCTGATATAGCAAACACCTGGACAGACTGCCTGGCACTGATGCCTTCTGACATGAAACATACCTCATCTTTGCTAGTAAACTGTCCTAGCCATCAAATCAGGAAGACTGTTGTAAACAGGTTATTGCTAATGTCATCTGGACTCTTCCAGCTGCAAAAGTATGTTAGGAATTGTCTTGTTCAAGTGCTAGCTGAAATGGTAGAGGTAATCAGTACCAAGAAATGTTCCTGGGCAGTGCTTGAATTTAATAGTATAGATGAATTTCCACTGTGTCTCAGTAGTGCACATTTTTCTTGCTCCTGCTCTAATGTGGGATAGCTAGAGCCTTATGGAAAGCTAGGTCAGGTTCTACAATACTTCACCTTCCTTCTATTTATATGGGAAAAAGTCAGGAGTAACTAACTCCTTTTCATGAATCTATAGCTTCTACGGCTAAAGCTCTAGAATTTCAATTTTGATAATTATCCTCATCTCCTTGGAAAGTGTTTTGTTACCAGACACCCAGTACCACATCTTTGACTAACCAGTCTCTTAATTGGAGAGCTCTAAACTGGGGATAAAATCTTGAAATGAATTATTTTATTCACATGAATAGTTTTATGAAGACGTAGAGAATTGAACATGGTGGGGAAGTAGAACAATCCAAAAGGTTTGAAGTAAAAACACAGTGAACATGATAGGAGTTGAGATTAAACAGTCCTGATTTTAAACACATTTGAAAACATGCCTGAATACACACATGATTTTCTTGGCCATCTGCAAGCTTTAAAGACACCAGTATGACTGAGATGAAGTGCTCTTGCTAGAATTTATGATGACAGTGGAGCTAGATTAATTGCAACAGCCAACGTACAATCCCATTCCCATTTCCTCTACAGAAATGAAACAGTCAATCAGATAAGGTCAAGTTCAGTGTAGGCCTTCTCTGGTGTGGGAGCTGTGCAGTTAGGGAGGGCCTTTAGATAATCATAGTAGGCAGCCAATTCGTCTTGAAGCACTGGTTACAGGAGTTAAAAATAGACTTTAAATGTCTACCTGGGTTTTGGAAAGTAGACATTTCAAGACTGCTGTGTAATTAAGTGGGTCACTGGTGTTAGTCCATATAGCATTTCAATTCCAGATGTGATCACTACAGTATAATGAAACACTTTTGAAAAATATCATGCATCTCTAACAGTGGAGAGTTTGTCAGGGTTTTTGTTTTTCAGTAGCTGTCTATTTTTGGGAATTTTGTTAGACCATTGTTGTTTCTGTGCAGTGGAAATCAGAAAGGGGGAAGGAAGATGGTTAAAAGTAGTCTCTCAATAAGCAGCATAAGTTTATACAAGTGCATAGGTGTGTGCCATGGAATTTGTCAAAACTGTTACCTGTTTATATTTTAAATTGGGACTCAAAAGACAATTTTTCCTTTGTGAAGAGGTTACTTTCTTTTATTATTACTGTAGTTTGAAATCATTGTCCACTTTTTTTAAATTGTTTGGGAAATTTTGAATTTAAATATCTGCAAGATCATATAATTTGCATGTAGATCATCTTCATACCTAGATCCAGATATTTTGCTAATTTATCTATTTATCTTCTGTCCCAGTTTAAATGGGACAAGGGTCTTCTGCTGAGGATGGATTAGGAGGAAAAGACCCAAACTTCTTTTCTAAGCAATTATTAATCCAAAACCAAGAGGCTTTGATTGAAGGAAAAAGCAAATTATGGAAAAGGGAAAACAAAAATAACAGCCCTTTATTAAAAGGTATGTTTGTATTAACAAGAACACAAAAAAAAAAAAAAAAACCCAAGTAAACAACCAAGCAATACTCCTATACCCACCAATAATCCCCTTCAAGAACAAAACCGATAAACCGGCAAAAGGAAAATTTAAATAGTTCAATTTTTAGCACCCTTTGGTGCAGTTCCAACCACAGTCAGCAGGGGGCGCCGTCGGGTCACTGAAGATAGAAAACTTGTAATGTCCTGTACCATTCACCAGGTGGCGCTGTTGGGTCATTGGAAGTGCAGAACCTGTAGTGTCCTGTGGTAGTAACCAGGCAGCGCTGTGGGATCCCTGGTCACTGCCACATGGGATGGGAAAAAAGGGGGAGAAAAAAAAACAACACCCCCCAGGGTATATCGGAGAAAAACAACAAAAAAAACCTTGATTCCCCTTCCCTTCCCAAGAAAGAAGGGGGGGGGGAGGGGAGGAAGGGGAAGGGGGAAGCGGAAAAAAAAAAACACCGATAAAACAGAAAGTTCTCCCAATGGAAGAAAAAAAAAACTCACGAACTCCGGGGGGTCTCAGTGAGCAGGGACAGCTGGGAAGAACAGCAGCAGCCAAAAAAAACCCAACTCCCCTCCAACAGAAAAACAACAAATAAAAACCAAAAGAACCAGCGTGTCTGCAGTTCACAGCAGCCTCTGCTCCTCCGCAGCCAGAGCCGACTCCCCCCCCCCACCTCTTTCCAGCCACACACACCAGCCCCCCCCAACTCTTCCCCCTTCGTTGCTAGGAAACTAATGTTCGGCCATTAGCGATCTGGCTGATTCTTTTATTTCACCTGATGGGCTTACTGAGCACACACACACACACACACACACGGGGGGGGGAAGGGGAAGAAAAAATTCCTTGCTGAAGTCAGAACTATGACATTTTCAGAAATAATTTGGTGAGTTTTGTACCAAAATAAACAAAAAAAATGAAACAAAAGAGAAACAAATAAAAACAAAACAAAAAACACAACACTAAAACCAGTTCAGTGGGAGTTTTATACCTTGAAGAAGTTTCTATACATGCTTCATAGGCATATACCTATAAACTTACTTTTAATATGGCAGTTGTTTTTTTTTAGCCCAGTTTCTTTTCCTGACCTAAATTCTCCCAGAATGAAAGTAGTAGTAAAAAGTAATATTCTGGTTTAAAACTCTGGATACTTTCTGTCAAAGAGATGCTGGCAGATTTTGGTAAGAAAAAGACACATTCTAGACTGAGAACACACATTAAAAGTCACAACAAAATTAATTTTTAAGGAGTTCCTGCTGTTTGTTCATGATATTCATAAAATTACTATATGCAGCAGCAACAGCCCATTGGCAAAAAATCAACTATTGGTGATAATGGTATTGCCATACTATTACCTTTGTTGATGACTATATTCTATAAACTAATTCTATTTTCCTTGGTTATTTTCCTTCACAAATAAAATTACTCCATACAGCAATTAGTATTTTTACAAAGCTGCTTACAACAATGCTAGGAATTAATAATGAAATTAAATTATTAAATATCCATTATGGAAAAAACCACATAAATATTTCATAGCCATATTTTTGATGTAGCATTTGCAGGTGCAGTTTCAGTAACTAATGAATACAATTATAACCTGGACATTTAGGTAATTTAAGTTTGAAGATAATTGGAGAATTGCTTGATCTATTAAATTAATATTAACAGGAAAGTCTTGTAGAGAAAGAGAAATGTAACTTGAAAACTTTTGATGTCCTTGCAAATGGTAGTTCTCTATGAGCAAAACATTATCATCAATGATGCTTTTGATCATTTCAGTCTGTTTTGACCTAACTTCAGTGTCTTCCTTGTATATAAAGAGGAGAAATTCTAAGTACAAGATTTATAATGGCAGCTTGATTTCCAATCCAAGTTCTGTTCTTGTTTCTTAAACTGGGGATATTTAAACTTTTTGAGGGGTTTAGAGGGATGTCTCTATGTTTTTTTAAAGACACTTTTTTGTTTGGTTGAGAGGAGAGGGTTTGCTTCCTTTAGGATATTGTTTCATATTGTTAGAGAAAATTACTCTAAACCCTTCCATGAGAGTTTTTTATTCAGTTCTCCTACTTGTTATTTAGAATTCATCATACTTGATTAGTATAAAAAGTAGGAACTGAACATACATTTCTCTCGGGGTTTTTTGCCTTCTAACTCAAGGAGCGGTTTTAACACTACAGTGGTGATTTTTTTCCAAATTTTGGAAAAAAAATGGTAAAAAATATAGCAAAGACAGACAACAGTCAATTCTTTTCTGACTATCGACATTAATAGGGAACTAAGTTGACTTAAAATAATTTTTGGTCCTAGTGTGAGAAAGATGTGTGTGACTGAGGAAAAACACAAAACAGTCAAGTTATCATACATTTCTGTGTACCAGTGGTGCTAGTATACTTTCTTTGGTTTCTAACAGTCAATGTGTCTGAGTTGGGAGAACTGGGGAGAGGCAGATCATCTCTAAGAGCCTCATCCTTCTTGATAGTAGGAATTAAAGAGCAGGAACTGTCAAACACATGAACCAAACTACTAAAAAATAATCCCCTTACTCTCAGATTTGTGCATAAAGCAGACAAAAGCTCTATTTAATAACAGTAGCAAGTATTGTATTTGCTAAGGAAAATGTGGTTTAATTAATCTTTTGTATTCTATTCAGTATAAAGTGATAGGAGATTCCCCAGATAATGTCTCTCTTCTTTGTGAATCTTGAATCCTCAAGTCCTGCATGGAAGCAAAAAAAGGTAGGATCAGCTGGGTTGTTCAGGCTGCTGAAAACATGGTATGTGCTGTACTCTTCAGGGATAAACAGTTATCTAACCACTGGAAACACACAAAATCTCTCTGATATGGTACAGTCACAACAGGCATATTTTTATATACTTAGTCTTTGTAAAATTTGTTATGCCTCAGCTGGCATCTGAATTATAGAGGCTTTCTAGTTGGCAAAACAGTGGAAGTAAGATTAAAAGTTGTCTACATCGTTGGTGCCAGAATACATATCAACTTGATAGACTTCTGAATGTATTCTCTACCTTTTTAAAAAAACGAAAGCTTTCTTTTTTAGTTTAATCCACTTCCATTTTGCATCTGCTCAGTCTTTAAGTGTGTACATATTAATGCTGTACACTTCAGGTGAAACAGAAATGCTTTTATTAAAAGTTATATTCAAGAACTGGAAATATATTGCCCAGGTTTTGAAGTGCTGGGTTCTGGATCTCATGTTTCGTTAGAAAAAGCTGGGCAATTTATTAACAATTATGAGACCTAATTAAAATTGCCCTTGATTTGAGTGAAGAGTTGGACAAGAAGTCATTCCAAGGTTCCACCGTTCCATCCTACGTTGTTATGTGATTCAGTTCTCTGAAAATCCAAAGCAATGGCACCCAAAATTAAGTAATTGCTATGTGGCCACTCACTGACTCTTGCTTAGTGAGGATTTTAATGATCAAGCTCTTGATACCTTGCCAGATAAAATCAGAATTTCAAGGACATAATCAGAAAAATAATGGCAAGAAATAAAGGAATTATTCTCCATTAAAAATAGATTTAAAAAAGAAACTTGAAGGGCAGATCTTCAGAAAAAATAGATGTTTTGAATAATTTATAATCTCTCAAATATTAAACAGCAGCAGTCTTGAGCTGTGTTGTCTTTGTCGTTTGAATGTGATTTTATGAGTGCCAGCAGAATTTTTATTTTTTTAAAATTTTTACATAAGCAATTTTTGATCAAGGTGGTGTATTCAGATATTGCTCTATTAGTGATAAACATCAAGATACCTGAGACTGCCCAGAGAAAAGAAAGTGTTTTGGTGTGTGATTCACTTTGCTTCCAAGACATGTTATCTACGAAAACCTTTTTTTTTTGAAGTTGGAGGTTTCATTTGAACTGCCATTGAATTTTCCACTCCTTATTGAGTTCACATTGCTGTCTATCTGAGCAAAGGCTGTCAGTCAAAACTGCATGAAAGTTAAAGGAGTCAACATCTGTAAGAAAGGACTGATTTCCTCGCTTAAGTGTTATGACACAGTGTGTGGATCAAGTGGACTATCCAATCAGCAGATTATCTAATTTTCCTGAGTGGCAGAGAATTGCATGCTTGCTGCATGAACCTTAGATCATTGGCAGAGCACAAAGGCAGGGATCTTTGCAGGAAGTGATAAAATCATCGGTACAGAGCATATCTCAGAAAGGTCCCAAAAGATAAGCTGTATGAATTGAGGGGACAGTAAATCTCCTTTTCAGTGTTTGTCAAAAGGCTTTAATTTGAGCCCCTATCTCTGTCTCTGAGAGGAGAGAAAATAACAGAAGTAGTGTGGGATTCAGGATCTAAGAAGATGGTAAGAATTTCATGAACTCATAAGAGCTGATGACCCAGACTAAGCATTTTAAGGTCACTATTGTACTTAGAGGTTAATACCTTATAAAGTAAAAAACAAACAAGGCAGGAAAAGTCATTTGGACCTACAAGTTTTGGAGTCTTATTTTTCTGTCCCTCCCAATGGGTATGTTGTTTGCTTACTTTATTGTTTTATTTATTTTAATTTTTATTTACCTTTTTTTTTTTTTTTTTACTTTGATTGATTAGGGGTTTTTTACTGAAAGCGAGCACTAACTCAATGAGGTTTATCCTTCTGAGTAGGGCAATCCTGGGTAACTTCCTGGCTTATCTTTAGAGTTGATAATTATTTTCTCAATCATGTGGTGATACTGCTGACTTCAACTGTTTCCTTGCAGATTAACAGGGAATAATTGTTGTTTTGCCTAATTTTCATCTTTTCTTTTGTGCTGCAGTAGCATAAGAAGCATAACTAAAGCTTTCAAATGTGGCCTTAAACAGTAATTCTTAGATGTTGTGAGTATGAGCACATGAAATATTTAATGTGTCACTAATGAGAAGTGTTAAGAACTTACATGAAGGAGAAAATTTAAAAAGTGCTATCATTTTTTTAATTTCTTTAACTTGGCAGCAACATACATTTTGATTACTGATATACTACTTCACTCCAAGGACTATGGAGTATCCCCTATGTCCAGGAAGAACTTTACATAGAAAAGCCTCCTCTAAAATGAAATGTTATGGAATGTATGAAAATAAAGCTTCATTTTCCCAAGCTTTTGCTTAACTTTAAGTCCCAGAAGTAAGTACTTTAAAATAAGTACATGCTTGAACACTTGATCTGAAAGTAGGTGCCATGTACCAGGGCCTGATACCTTGATGCAGACAGAAGCAGAACAATGTAGACAAGTAAGGAATACACTGCTGGTTTGGTTTTTTGGACATGGTGTTGTTGCTTGCTTTTTTTTTTTTTTTTTTTAGAAGACTGATGCAAAAGAGCTTTTAGTTAACCAAATATTCTGTAGTCACAGTCACTTAAAACTGGGCAGTGAATAGAAAGTAGTTAAATAATAGGATGTTATCCTTCAGGAACAAACTGCTCCAGCAAGGGTCCCCCATGGGGTCAGAAGTCCTGACAGCAAACCTGTTACAGCATGGGCCTCTCTCTCTAGTGTGTTTGGAAGAATACAAGGTTTAGGAAGAATATAATGTTTTGGAAGAATACTTCCATTGGGAGAGTGTTTTTGAACAATCACTTGAATTTCAGATTAATTCTTATACGTGTATATAAAAATACCCTTAAAATATCTGTAGGATGTCTATTCTTTTAGCTTCTTCATAATGTAATACAAAATGAATTTATAAAATGCACAGACATTAATATAAAGACAACAGTGCGTATTTTAAACTTGAATTGTAATTCTCGAAGTCACTTTTTGCTGGACTGTAAAAATCCTCCACAAACTACACCTCTCACTCATTTTACTTAGTTTGCAGTCAGTTAATTTTCATCCATGGTAGATATAATCTCCGTGGTTGAAACCATTTGAGTAAAGATTATTTTACATTTATTTGTATTTCTCTTTCAGTTAGATACAGTGTTCTCTACTTCCTTGTTTTGGGGAAGTAGTTTGTTTTAGGGGTTGAGTATTCAGGTTGTAGTTACTGGAGCCCTGAACTTTGAAGCAGCTATTTTATTTTAATTTTCTTTTTTGTCCTGGGCCAAATGGCATAATCTTTATTCTCAATATTTACATTATTGCAATAAGTAATGTTTTAAGAAGGGTCACCTTTTTATCTGCTTTAATCTCTGGAGTGCTACTTAATGGCAGACTTTTTGTATGGTTGAGCATATTGTCTGTTCTAACTTACATATTTGTGTCTGAAGAGGCTCCTCTTGCACTGTGCTTTCATGTTCAAATAGTGTCTTAATACTCTCTATTTGCCATGTGTCTGTGAGTTATAAATCAGGCTTCAGATCACAGGGTTTTGTAAGTTGTAAATCTTCTAGTAAAGATCACTCAGAAATTAATTTAGAATTCTGAAACTGTCTGCAGTGAATAAGAATGGTTTATATTAAAGAATGAGCTAATTTGTAATATACCCCAAAAAAAAAAAAAAGGAAAGAGAAAGAGAAGGAAAGAAAAAGGAAAAAGGAGGAAGGAAAGAGAAGAAAGGAAGGAAAAAAAGAAACTTTTTTTAATGATTTTTTACAGTTCTTGGCAGTATAACCAGGATCGTAGCTGCCTGACCTTTCCTATAGCTTGTGTTTCTTCCCACGTGAGACAACTCAGTGAGCTCTGACATTTGCCAAGTTACAAAAAGCCTTTAGGAAGTTTGCTGTCTGTCTTTTGGGTGCAGTCACTAAGGTATCTCTCTATTGTACTAGGTTGTGCCCAGCAAACTACACAAAAGACAAATGTCAAGAGGCTTGAGAATAGCAAAGAACCTGTTAGAGGGACCCTGTTATGATGCAAAAAATCAGGTCATGCTGAATTTTATGTGTGGAGCACAGAAAACCTACAGCCTTAGCTGTGAGCTAAAATAAAGGATGGTGGCTTATTACTAATGTTTGGGCTTTTTTTTTCCCCAAAGTAGTGTGTTAACTAAAATAATGTTTTGAGTATAATTTTTAAATAAGAAATTTTTGCATATAAATTCAAGATAAGGTGACTGTATTCACTTTACTACTTCTGACAACTCTGGAGCAACTTTGAGATAATTACCCTACTATCGTTATTATGTGTAAGTTCTTGAGTCCTGCTTCTGAAGCGATATGAACAATTAAGTAATAGAGGTTATGGATGTAACAAAACAATCACCTTTCATTTGCTCTTGTGCTCATTTTTTTTAATAACAATTTTTCCATCTTCTGTCCCCTATCCTCAGGGGTGTAATTATAGCAACACTATTCCTCCAGAGTTACATTTATTCTCTTATCAAACTCCCCATTTTTTAGTTCTACTTCCCATTTTTTTATTCTCTATATGGAGAGACTGCAATGAAACTATAAATAGCAATTTATACCAAGTGATGTCCTTTTCTTAAATTTTCCTTAGAAGAAGTTACTCAACAGCTCTTATTTTTTGCTCAGATGTTTTCTTTCTATAATAAAGTTCACCAGTGCTGAGATCATCAAGAATTTTTTCAGTGAGGGAAAAATTCTGACCTATGGCTTTAGTTCTACTTTATTTACATAATCATTGAAAAATTTCAGAAGTTCTTGCCCATCTCTTCTGGTTTAGGGGTTTACTGCTCAGCCACAAGTGTGTAATTTCTTTTGAGTGTGATTCTGATTTTCCATGCATTGAATGCATGGCTCCATGGCTTAGCATACTAGAATTTCCCACCTCTTTATTATTAATGGGTTTCTTTGCTTGTTGATTTCTAAACACATAATTTTACAATATTTATTTAGTCATACATTCCTACTGAGCTAACTGTGTATGCTGAAAACTTATTTTGTTCTCCTGAAAGCTTCCATGGAAAAAATTGTTATCCTAAGTAAAAGACAACATTCCTACACTTTTTTTTTTTTAATATTTATTATTGATTAAAAGAATACTGTGTTTTATTCATTAATAAAAATACTTTTTTGAAATAAAAAATTATTAGAATTTCAGTTGGTTAGGTAAAATTTTGCAGGGGTGATTTCAGTTTGTTTGCAATTAGTGTGATATTTATGGTTTTATTCTATGTGTTTATAACTCCCATTGCTATCTTCATTGTTCTCATTGTACAAGCCAAAGTTCATACCGCTATAGAGCAGATTTAGCTCTAAATTAGCTGATTTGAATACTGATAACAGTGTAACTATGGCAAGATGAAGTTCCTGACTGGATATGGGGATCAGCATTTGTGGAGCCTAAAAAGGTTTTGTAGCTTGCTGATCAGAGCAAGTTTTGTTACCCTGTTACCACTGTGAAAATAAAGGGTGTGTCTTTAGGCAGCTGCAAATTGCCCCTGCTGGAATGCAATAGAGATCTGATGTATTTATTAGTTGTCCGTGTTATAGGCAAAATATTTGTTTAAATTTTAAGTATATACTTTAAATATATATTTCCAACTTATGATACCAGTTTCCTTATAGTGATGGCTTCTATTGGGATAATGTAGAGAGGATAACCAAAGATTATTATACTGTTGGTCAGTGCCAGCACTAATGGCCGATTTGACAGCTAATGAACCAATATGATGTTGAAAGTCCATAATGTTCCAGCGAACCAGTCATTAAATGCAGTAATGATAGTTTTTTAAAGGTATTATTACTGTTCTAAACTATATTTAGTGATTTGTAGCAGACATTTCCTGCTTGATATTTGCATTATGGAATAAAATCATAGAATCATTTAGGCTGGAAAAGACCTTTAAGATCATAAAGTCAAAATATTAACTTGGCATTGCCAAGTCTACCACTAATCCATGTCCCAAGGCACCGCATTTTGTGTCTTTTGAATACACCCAGGGATGGTGACTAAACTTCCCTGGGCAGCCTGTTCCAGTGCTTGGAAATACTTTCAGTGAAGAAATTCCCTAATATCCAATATAAACCTCCCCTGACACAACTTCAGACAATTTTCTCTTGTCCCATTGGTTGTTACTTGGGAGAGGAGACCATTCCCCACCTCGCTACAATCTCGTTTCAGGTAGTTATAGTGAGTCATAAGGTCCCCTCTGAGCCTCCTTTTCTCCAGGCTAAACAACCCCAGCTGCCACAGCCTCTCCTCATCAAACTTGTGCTCCAGACCCTTCAGCAGCTTAGTTGACATTCTCTGGACACAGTCCAGCACCTTAATGTCTTTCTTATAGTAAGGGACCCGAAACTGGACACAGCACTCGAAGTGTGGTCCCACCAGTGCCAAGTACAGGGGGCCAATCACTGCCCTGGTCCTGCTGGCCACACTATTTCTGATATAGGACAGGATTCCATTGACCTTCTTGGTCACCTGGGCACGCTGCTGGCTTATGTTCAGCCAGCTGTCAAACAGAACCCCCAGGTCCTTTTACTTCAGGCAGCTTTTCAGCTGCTCTTTCCCAAGCCTGTAGCATTGCATGGGCAATGGTACTTTCTGAAGTCCAAGACCCTGAACTTTTCCTTGTTGAACCTCATGCCACTGGCCTCAGTCCATCGATCCAGTCTGTCCAGATCCCTCTGTAAAGCTTTCCTATCCTCCAGCAGATCAACCCTCCTGGCCAACTTGATGTCACCAGCAAACTTCCTGAGGAAACTTTCCCTTTGTCCAGATCATGGATAAAGATACTAAACAGAAACAGCCCCAATACTGGGCCCTGGGACACACCATTTGTAACCAGGTGCCAAGTGGATTCAAATCCATCCATCACCACTCTCTGGGCTTAGCCACCTAGCCAGCTTTTTATCCAGAAAACAGTACACCCATCCAGGCTGTGAGCAGATGGTTTATCCAGGAGAATGCTGTGGGAAAGAATTTCAAAGGCTTTACCAAATTCCAGATAGACAACATGCACAGTTTTTTCCTCATTCACTAAGCAGATCACCCTGTCATGGGAGGAGATAAGCTTAGCCAAGCAATTAGAAGGCAATTTGGAAATACTGTTTGTTTAGCAAGCAAATTTCTACCAGTTATAAAGTTATACAGAGAGGGGTAGACTAGGTTAGTAGTTGTTATCAACTGGGCAAACAGAATACTTACCGTACTCTTCCTGCTGATATATTGACTTTTATTTTAATTTCTTTATGTTGATGGCCACAGAGTGTTATGCTCCATTTTCACACTGCTTAATGTTAGTTTAAAAGAAGTTGTGAATTATATTTGAGAATATAAAAAGGGGAGTCTAACAGCAGAGGTTTGATAATCCTACGGACTCAACTACTACTTTCACCTTCATGCTGACCTCAAGTAACAATTTATTACATTCCTGGAGGATTAGGCTGAAAGCACAAAAAGCTTAAAATCAATCCATGGCTAAAAAGAAATTCAGACTAACTCTTTATCTCCCTACAAAGCTATATTCATTCACTGTCTCCAATCCTGTTTTCACCCATATTATCAGGAAAAGAACTTCATGGAAGCAATTCCTTGTAGCTGAAACACTGATCTACAGCATAATTAACCCTCTTTTCCTTCAGTAGAGACATTCACATACTAATACTTAAAGCTGAGTTATAGCTGTTATCCTTCAGTCAAGTAGAAAGTTTTATCTTTATGTTTTAGAAGACTGACAATCTCTTGACCTTATCTGCAGTACAAAAAGGTGTCATACTAAAACACGTTTGTAACATTAAGCCAGCTAATTTAGCACTGACCAGAATTTTGTGATCATTACAGATGAAGATAGGCTACATCAGTCAATCTGAACTTGGACAAGAGTTGTGTCGTAATTCAGCTCACCTAGTGTAAAATGTGGTTCTTTGTCTACCTCAGGCTCTTGATCATGGTCAGCCTTGTGATAGCTTACTTGGTTCTTCACAGCTTGCCTGACAGTAAAATTCTGTAGTAAGGCAAAAGGCTCAATAATTTTGTCTTTCCTTGGGCAGGTCTCCTGATTTCAGTGTTGTGATTTCTACGTCTTTAAATCAGTCTTAAGCTAATAACAAAAATATTTTTTAATTTCCATTTATCTTTCTATAGGTTTTTCAAAATTCTTCTGTCTCCTACATATGTTACATACTTATTTGACTACCATTGGCTGCAGGAACAAAGCATTTTACCATAATTAGCTAATGCACGTTCTTACGATTGGAGAAACTGGGGCACAGAAATCTAGGGCCTAGATTGTCAAAAGTATTTAGTGACCTTATTCTCTTTGGTTTAATACCCAGAAGTGACTGTAAAGGAGTGACATATATAATTATTTATAAAAGTCTGGGCCAAGTAATTCAAGCAAGAAACAAGTGTAACCATGTCTTAAGTTTAGGCCTTTAGGCTTGAGGACCAGGCATTTCTTTTAGCACTAGACTCATTCACTTACTAATAGTTAAAGCTGTCACAGTTGTTATCCTTCAGTCAAATGGAAAATTTTTATCTTTGTGTTTTAGAAAACTGGGGAATTTTTTTTTTTTTTTTTTTTTTTTTTTTTTTTTTTTTTACAAAACATCTTGTATTTCAAAATATTTCAGGAGGTTTCATTCAGCTTAGAACTATGAATCATCTTGAGTTGTAAAATAAAAGCCTGGATGACTACAGAGTTAATGGCTGACTTAAATAGTTCCCTCATTCCATTATGATGAAGCATCCATTTTAAATAGTGAGGAAATTCAATGTTAGTAGAGTTTTTAAAAGGTTACTGCATAAAGGCTTTGCAATTAAATTTTTCATCTCAAGGTTAAGTCTGTGTAGTTTGTCAAGTTTATATTTCGTCATTCCTAATTTTACTTAAAAGACAGGGTTAACTGCCCTTTATGTGCTTATGTCTTGAGATACATAACCCTAAACATAATTCCAAAATGCTCCTCATTTAACCCCCACACCTTAAAAAATGTGTGTCCCATCTCTTAAATAAAATATTCATAACAATATAAATCATACAAATTACAGAAGCATACATAAAACAAATGTTAAGAAGGATAGCCTTTGGGTTTTGAAGTATCACAGGAAGCAGGGAAATGGAATGTCAAACTTTTAAACTGCAGAGGAAGCAAGAGAGAAGCAAGAGGGATCTATTAATCAAGTAATAATGCAAATTTTACCTGTTGTGAATCTGTTTGAGGTCAGTTTATGGAGAATCCAAACAAGATGGAATTAAAACAATATATCAAAATAAGAACCAAGAGGGTACGTATAATATATAAATATATTATATGTAATGTGGTGTGTGTGTGTGTGTGTGTGATTGAGAGAGAAAGGGGGAGAGAAAGAATTTCATTTGGCAGGAGTTGAGAATAACCTAATACTTTCAATTTTGTAAACCTTTTGTGCTTCAAAATTGGTCACCAGAGGAGATTTTTAATCATTCCACCTGTTGGTTGTGTCTGTGAAGTTTCGGGGGGTTGTTTCTCTTTGGATTTGTACTTTTTTAAGCATAGTTACCCAAAGGCTTCCCTTATCTAAGTTAAGACTGTGTGACTTTGTTGAAAAACTTACTCGGCTGTTGAGATAAATATTTAGATTTAAGGGTCCGAGAAGATTTCTTCCTGGTTTCTCACATAGCACTAGTGAATGGAATATGAAGTTGTTTCATGTCTTGCAGCCTTTCAGATTCATAAGGACTATAAATACTGTTTACTCAGTCAATAAATAGCTGGGTTAAATACGGTGTAGAACAAAGAGGAGAGGCATCCTTACCTCATTAATATAACATAACTGTGTTTTTAAGTTCAGTGTGGTGAAGACAAATTAATTTTATGTACCCATTCTTTGTAACTGAAAATGAGATCTAGTTTAGATGTCTGTACTTACATTCACCTGGAGACCACAGACCTTTTGTCTGTGGCTGGTCAAGCTTCTATATGGTTTATGCCCTCCTATGGTTATTGATGCTTCTGAAACCTAAGCTCTGAGGTGGTGTTTGCTACTGAGGTCTTATTCCTGGGAAAAGTACACTTCACTTAGGATCCACAGTAAATAAAATCTTAAGCTTTGAAACACTGTCACAAAACAGTATTTTCTGCACTACAAACTGGATTAATTAGTGGCCATTTTAGTTTCCAAGTCAAGCTGTTTGTTCCCTGTATTTCTGCCAATTAGAGAGAAAAATATAAGAAGAGTGAGAAATGAGGGCAGTTTAATTTTACGTAGTACAATCAAAAAGCTTGTAGTTTCCAGAGAACATCACAAGGAGAGTTACTCCTAACATCACAAGGTAAGAGTTACTCATAAGCATATATTGTCCATGAATTATTGACTATATAAAATGTCAATTATATAAAATACAGAAACCAGCCACATTCTTTCAACACATGGCACTTGAAATATCACAGTATGTATTTATTTCAATATGAGAGAAAGTTTGTATCATCCAAGTCAGAGACTGAAATTTGTGGTTTACTTAAATCTAGCATTATATGTGACCATTATTTGAAAGATGAGGGGCAGCTTTTCTTTCTGTCATTTCTCTGTAGCTTGATTTACCTACACATATGGAGGTAGACTAATGTTGCTACAGGAACTGCTACTGACTGCAGTTCCCCATGAGATCTAGGCAACTAGGAAAAACAGCAGATGTTACCTCTCTACTAACAGGTCATTTACTTAGGATAAGTGGGTGGGGAGTCAGCAAAAAAGTGGAGTATAAAAAGCCAAATCCAAGCTTCTTTGGCTTGGCAATCATATGAGTGCAACTAAGGACAGTATTTGTTTGGTGGCATGCAGGTTTATAGATATATAGATATATAGAACTATTTTCTCCTGAAAGCTACCGAATACAAAAAGAATTGTTTGTCCTAAGTGCATATCTTTAAATCCATCTTATGAGAAGTGCTAACCGTTCAGCAAGCCTATAAGACCCCAGTAAACACACTACTTTTGTCAGTCACTTTGTAGGGATTGGAAATAGCATAGTTAACCTCTTAAAAGTAGACCATTTTAGCCTAGGTGGATGTTAAGGGAAAGAGAATGAATTACACCAATATAAAAGAACATTTGCAGTTATATGACATTATTATTATACTTTTTTCTAGAAAAAGTTGAAGAAATTATTATTTTAGCAGCTTATTGTTGCACTTGCAGTACAGGCCTTCATTTATTGTAACAGTAGAGGCATAAAGTTTTCTCAGTCAATGAAACAGCATTTTTCATATTCTTTTGGGAAAAAAGTAGAGTTCAGGAAATACCTCTGACAGTGTTGAAGTACCTGTGTTTTCAAGACAGCCTGTTGTATACTTTTAAAATGAGTAGGAATAAAACTCAGTGCCCAGCAGAGCCTTCTTGAATTCTAATAGCTTCGGTAAATGCTTCCTGGTGGAACGGAGAAAGTCTGTCTTAAGTGCTACTGGCTCTACATGCCTTTGTGGCAGGTGGGAATGTTCTCTCTCTTGTTGAACAGCAATAGCAGATGAACTGAAAACAGAGAATGAAACCCCTTTTTTTTTTTTTTTTTAAGGTATTTTCATTCTTTTTACTGAATGAGTAGTTTCCTTTTATTTGTGTTTCCACTTTGCAACAAGATTTCCAGGTGGGTTGTTATGTTGGCATATGTGATAATATACCACTTCAGGTGAGACTATTTAAGGCTTTCTATCATTTTGAAGACAGAATACAGGACAAGTTCACCACTACATTTCAGCAGCTTTGTGCTGGCTTGTTGGCACAAAGCAGCCATGAATCTGACTTAACAGACTAGTTAAATTGGTTTTATGGCCTCTTTGTGCTGCGGGAATATCGCAAAACAGCTGGAGTGCCTTGCTGATGTATCTGGTCCTAAATTGCTTACATGGTATGAAATAGGATTGTACAACTGTCCCATGGAGATTCTTCTCAAAACTGCATTCATCTAGTGACACTGTACCAGCAAAGTTGTGCTTTTAATGAAGGCACATGGTATGTATCACATCAGGTAGCTTTCATGTTAGTTTGATCTGATGTACTTCACAAGCGTCATTAATCTCATTTCAGTTAAAAGAATAAGACTTCAGATACATCTGTACAAGTATACACATGTACTTTCAAAGTGAAGTTCCTGCACGCTGGTTAAAATCATGAAATCGTTCTATAGCACACATTTAATGCCTTTTGAATTAAGTGAAATAGAAAGATGTATCCTGACAGTAGCTTTACTGCATCCCAACAATTAGGTAAGGGACTTGTGCATGCTACTGTACACCCAGGAGCAATCCTAATTCTCCTGAAATAATCAATTTCTTGCCATAGTTTCTGTCATAGGTAGGGTTCTAGGCCTTTATTGAACCCCAGTTGCATTCCTTCCCTTATGTAATATCACAACCAAAGTTTATAATAGATTTTCCTCAAGTTTTCTCTGTTGCAACTGATCTTTTTTAACATACTCTGTCTTCAGCTGCTCACCACAAGGATTGCTTGTATGTTCTATGGACCTAGAACACACACACTCTCTCCCCTCCCCACATAGAATTGTGAGCTGAGGCTTCAGACTACTGGGTAAGTTGCTAAACACTGAGTCAATAAATAGCACCGCCTTTAACACAGCAGTGTCAGTGAAAAGCCAGAGCAGGGACTATGTTTACATAGGTAAGTCTCAAGTAACTTCATACTTAGTGACTGTCAGGACAAACCTTTTTTGTGTCATATTTCACAAACACTTACTACTGAGGGTCATGCTCTCAAGGCACACATTTGTGACAGATGAGCATTAGCTACTTATCTCCTGCTTCCTAATGCAGTGCTTCCACTTAGTTCTGACTTTCATCTGGTATTTGAGGGGAGGTTGAGCCAGAGATGAGCTGTCCTACTGTAGGGAAAAGATGAGCTTTTCCAACTCAACATTAGAAGAAAAAGCAATGCTGAAGATTAATTGAATCAATTAGAGGAAAATACAGTATGCTGACTTAAGTGCATAAACAACTGGTTTACTATTGTTGCCCTATGTACTTATATTTTAATTACCCTCAGCTCAAGTCAGCATAAATCTTCAAGCACTAAACATTATGAAATGCTAATTGTAAATGGGTGTTGCACTGAACATTGGCTTCAGTTTACAAACTAATTGAAGATTTTATTCCTGTCAGTTTTATTGCAGCAATCCAATCTTGAGTTGAGGACAATGTAAATTTCATTAACAAGGTCCAAATCCTCCACCCCAAAAGTCACATTGTTTAGGCCAGATGGAGAAGGTATAAAGAAAATAAAATATTTGTACAAATAGTGGTTTGGGTGGAAATAAATTTTTAATGTTTTCAGAGACTCTGTAACTATGGCAAGACCTTCCATGTGTTCGTTATATGTCATTAAGTAATGGATTCTTAAAAATGAGAGGTGTCACACAGATTCTGTGAATTTATAGGGCCAAGTGATGTTACATCTCTGAAGCATAGTCCATTTTACTAGCAACATTAGTGCTTAAATACTACTGTGAATTCATATTCTGTCTGAACTTAGGAGAAAAAATTTATGCTGATAAACTTCTATTCTGAAACTTTAAACATAAAAACAAATCTGAATAATTTACCATTGCAGAAATAAAAAAAAAAAAGTTTTTAATCTGGAGTGACTTTTTGATCAAATCGTGATGTTTAGCTTTATCCTGTGTGAAGTTTACAGAAATTCACAGAAGGCTGTCCATTCACACAGCTAAGTACTGATTTATAGTAGCATATTTTTAAAGATAGACCAAGAAGCAGGAACAATTGTGGATAATTCATGACAAGCAAAGCAACATAGCAAATCACTAACCACAGTTAAGTTTTTCTAGGGAGCAAAATGCCAGCTTTCGAAATTACCTTTCTCAGCTTGAAAACCTGAGCTAGTATCAAAAACCAAAGAGATCTGTCAGTAGAGAGAGATGTTGAGGAAAATTAGCCTCAGTTGCTATCCTAGGAGCATATTTACTCCCATTAACATCACTTATTTTTATATTAAGCATGTGCTTTTTAAATGGCACTCACTAGCTTTTGTTTGTTTTTCAATTAAACAAATTGGTGGACTGCTTGACACCTGAGATACATACATAATTTATGGTGAGTTTTCAAAGTGCTTGTTTTTATTTTCATGTTACAGAAGCACTCTCAAGACTATTGTTTAAAAAGATTACTTCCAGAGAAATAGTGTCATTCTAACCATCCCTAAGATTTGCAAGATCTTCATATTCTGAACCAACAAGCAAGTGAAATATTACAAAACACTGGGCAGTAAGGAAGTGCAAACTTAATTATTTCTCAGTTTTTAAACTCCTATGATGTCATTTGCTTTTCTAAACCTGTACTTGGGAGCTTAGCACTGGGCTCTTACTTTAAAGGGAAAATAATTAATTTTAATGCCTGTTTCAATTAATTAGAAATAAATAGAATTATTTTATAATTATACTATATACTTCTATACTATATTATATTATTATATAATTAAAACATTATCTTTATATGATCTGAATGCTTTTGCATTCACCAACTGCACATGTAACTATTTTCTCAACATTTCAAATTCATTTTAAATGTATTCTTCACAGAAGGTATCTGCATTATTGCTTATTTTTTTTTATTATTTCACATGGAATATGTTAACACTGCACTCTAAAAAGACATACACACTTATTATATATCATACAATAATGTAATTATTTAATTATTTTAATATCTAATATCTATTTATTCAGAGGAGCATGGGTGAACATAGACAGAATGTCTAGCAGAAGAAACTTTATTGTATTACATATCTGCTTGAAAATTAAGTACAGCATGGAAGTTAGTACATTTTCTGCTGATCTCAGTCAAGTTTCTGTGGAATAGTTCAAGTCCAGAAGGGTTCACAGTTAAAAAACAGGTAACCTATTCATTAGCAGGTCTTGTTGAATTCAAAATTCTACAACCTTGTAAAACTTAAGGATCTGAAGGAAGAAACCTACTATAATATTAGCTACCTAATTCTATCTAGGAAATGTCTGTCCATTGGCAAAATTTTGCAGTTCACTTACGAAAGCTAACATACCCATTCAAGAAAGCAAGTCTCAATGTGATAGTAAAACTGAACTCTCCATTTGTTTGGATGGATTGTGGGGTTTTTTTCTAGTTAAAGCATGAGTCTGAATCTCCACTCACCGGGAGTTTGTTAGTATTTGGAACTGAAATTTGCTTCAAGCTTGAAAATAATTATGTTGGCTAAATCATTGCTGTGATCTTTTAAAATTTCTGTAATACCTTAAGCAAAGTAATTTTTCTTGTGCGTGTACAACCTCTTTGCTATCAGATTGCTTCTAAAATATGAGGGAGGAAGAGAATCTTCATTTTAGTAATAAAGGCTGCAAAAAGATTAGACATGGTTTAGTTATATGGAAATCCATTTTTCAAAAAATATTTATGTGAATAACATGTTAATATTTTTGCTAGTGAATAATAATAGATTTTTGAGTCTCCAAAGATACCCATGGTTATTTTGAACTCATGGAAAATGAACATTCAATTATAAAACAGATCAAAACAAAAATAAGATAGACCATTGTCTGTATAAGGTCGAGATTGTTTTATATTCACCAACTGTACATGTAACTATATTTTCTCAAAACTATAAATTATTTTTAAATACATTCTTCCCAGAAGGTAATGTTATTATTGCTCTTTCACTCCACTCTAAAAAATTAATTAAATTAAATTAAATTTTAAACAGTTAAATTTTAAACCATCAACTGTTGTATTTATATGTTGTATTTAAGAGTGGTGTAATGTTTGATTTATTTTTCCATTGAAAAATCATCTTGTTGATGCCTATTACACAGAAATAAGTCAAGGATGTTTATAGGAAATATGGCAAATCCATTACACATGACAAAAGACAGTGTAAATGGTCCTTCCCAATCCTATTTGCTGATCCAAACATGATGTCATTTTATTTTCCATAAGAACATAAGAAACGAGCTGAAAAATGATGGTTAGAAAAATTGAATGGGCCATTTTGCATATTTCCTCACCCAAGTCCACAGTCCATTTTCAGAATAATTTTGACTTGCAGATGGAAGGCATCACTGACTTCCTTTTAGTCAGCTTTCTCTGAGGCAGACCTGTACCAGACTTCAGCTTGCAGGAGCTGGCATAAAAATGAGCTGAACCAGCCCACCAATTAGAAGAAGTTGTTTCACTTCTTGAGGGCACTATAAGGGACCCTCTTTCTGGGAAAAAACTTCACTTCTTGTCATTTACCTGTCAGGAATCTCTACTGACAAACTCTTCGCATGCAGTCCATACAGTGCATGTAGAGACAGGAGACTTCCAGTATTGCCTTGAGACACACCACATAAGCATAAATTTGTCTAGCTGAAAATATTTAATAAGGGGAAAAAAGACTAAGAAAGTACATACAGAAACAGATTACTTCCCAAAAGCCTAGTCAAGAGTGCTGGCTATTAACAGGATATTTATTAGTAGTAACATTTTCGGTCTAAATAATAAGTAATTAGCCAACACATTAAACAATAATGAGAGCTAGTAATCATTTTTTTATCAGCAAGATTAGCCTGGAGTAATTTTAAAACAACGTTTAATACAAACAGCTTAATGAATATGTAAAAGGTAAAAGTTATGCACAGAACCAAATGTTCTCTGCAAAACAAAGATAATTACTGTATCTTGACTGTTATGCATGAACTTATACAGAATAGTTCTTTCCCCACTTCTCATTCTTGTGCATGCATATATTATGGCAGTTTTCTGTTGGTGTCTCCAAAGGAGTCAGTTTTATATGCAGAAGGAAACTACTGATCAATTTTGATAACGCTCAAAATCTTTGATCTGCATTTTGGATACAAGATCTTTGAGAAAGTTATCTAAAGAATAATAATAAATTAAATAATGAAAAACATTTTTACAAGACCATGAGGACAAATTAGGTATCTTCGTTCTCTTTGTAGGAATAAATAATATGTGGTGGAGTAAGATGGATTTATATAAATACTGCAGGCGTCCTGGACTTAGAGTGCATAGAAGTAACCTATAACCATGGGTTTTACCACTGAGATATTTCTGGGTCTTGAAACTGGTGATGAAGTGTGATGGAAACTGATCAGAGTAGCACTGTAGTGTTCAGCTCTTTCAGCAGAATCATATGGGGGTTGGCATGTTATTGAAATGAATAAGCTCACTGCTTAGAAATGCCAGAACAGTTTGGAGTGTGAGGGAGTGAAAATATTTACATTGTGCTTGCATATTAATCTACAAATTTTCATCTCAGAGGATACCAAAGTCTTGGTAAAAATGTACTCAGATTGCAGAGCACCACTTGAACCTTCAGTGTTAGGAAATGTGGCATTCTGTGCCAAAACTCTGCCCAGAAGTTGTCAGAAGAAATGGCACCTGTAGCTAAAGCACTTTTCAAGAGCATAATTCCCTGAACCGGTTAGGATAGCCAGTACTGGTGCTTTGAAACATCTGTGATTGTCCTTGATAGGAACCAGTGAGCACAACCATGTGTAGGGATGTACGGGATGGCACGAGGAAGGGCAAGGCAAAAATGGAAATGAACTTGGCAAGGGATGCAAAGATTAACAGGAAGGGCTTCTATGTGTAGGTTAACCAGAAAACGAAGGTCAAGGAAGGTATATCTTCCCTCTCCCTCCCCCCCTACCCCAATAAACAATTCTGGAAAACCGATAAAAATGTATGAGGAGAAGTCTGCTTTAGTCTTCAGTGTCAACTTCTCTTCCCGCACCTCTCTAGTAGATGGAGGGCAGGATGGGAAATGGGGAAGCAAAGTGCTTCCCTGTAACACTCCGGCCCTGGAGCTGCATGCTCACGGGCTCAGCCAGGAGTTTTACTTTAAAATATATATATTGGGTTCTTCAGTACCTCGAGATAGTGTCAAGAGAGTAAGCCACAGACTTGTTCCCAAGAGGTATTTTTGTTGATAATATAGGGGAGAAAATAAGGGAACTTGTCAAAAGTTCAAAAGGGCACCACACAAGCTAGACAAAATGTTCCACCACAATACCAACCCAGCACATACAAATCCACAACACTTAAGTCAAAATCCAATCCCTCCCGTTGACGTGGCAAACGTATGCTCTTGGTTTTATCTGCTCTGGTCCCTATGGCAATGCCCCCCCAGGCAGCGCCTCTGATCCACTCTGGCCACTCTGAGGTTCCAGACCAGGGTGAGGGGC
The DNA here is from genome assembly GCA_038380795.1 of Pyrocephalus nanus. Taxonomy (NCBI): domain Eukaryota; kingdom Metazoa; phylum Chordata; class Aves; order Passeriformes; family Tyrannidae; genus Pyrocephalus; species Pyrocephalus nanus. The sequence continues at coordinate 22,568,018 of CM076266.1, read as the reverse complement.
AGTGTCCTCCCTGTCCCTGCCAATCTGAGCCTGGCTTAGGGGCTCCAGGAGGTGTGTTATAGTTTTCCCGGGCTATTTGTGACTAACAGCTATTCTGAGGCTTCAAAATGTGAGCTTCAGAGGCCTATCATGAGAGTTACAGTGCCACCTCACCTCCACGAGCAATGACCCATCCCTTCCACCTGCACACACACACACACACACACACAGACACACATACTCCCAAGGTGGTTTCAACCCAACAGTTACTGATCTGGTATCTAACATTCCCACTGTAAGAAAAGCTCAGGCTCCTGAGCAGTTGATGAACCTGAATATATAATTCTATGGGACCTGATGTGGTGCATTCCAGCATCCTGAGGAAACTGGCTGATGTAGTTGCCAAGCCACTCTCCATGGTATTTGACAAGTCATGGCAGTCAGGTGAAGTCCCAAGGGATTGGAAAAAGGGAAACATTGTACCCATCTTTAAAAGGGGTAGAAAGAAGGATCCTGTCAACATACTAGATAATAGAATTGTACAGGTCTTGCCAACCAAAAGCCAAAGCTGATGAATTCAAATTGTGGCCAGTCAACACATATTTAAGTAGGAAAAGGCTTTCAGCAGAAGTGTTTTTAATATTCTGCAATACACCCTCAGCAGATTCAGGAGACCTAATCCTCCATTCATTTCTACTCAATCATTTGATTGATGTCAGAGGACTGATTTAAATCAAGTCTTTAGAGAAGACTGTTAATTGACTCACCTCTGCAAGTCTCAGTGCTACCAAGATTTTTCCCAAAGATTACTAGAGTGCATTTAATGAATACAGAACTCGGCATTGTCAGAATATATTGTACAATCCCTTATTATACTAAGTCTTCTAAATTACCTTTTTATTTTGGTAAATAAGAAGCCATGAATGACAAAATATTTTCAGTATATATGAGCATTTTTATGGGGAAATCTGCAGAATACTACATATTATTAGGGACTTGAATTTCTTTTTCTATTTTCTGAATTTGCTTTGCTTTCAACAGCACTGGCTGTTTCAACAGTTCATTAAAGTTACGTCAACAGTCAACCTCTGCTAAACAGAAAGCAGGTTTAGAGTTAGGATAACCTCTCTATTGTCAGTGATTGTAAGGCCTTCTTGTGACTTGAATATCACATATTGATAGTCCTCTAATCTGTTTTTTACTGTAATACTAAATTGAAATTACTGTAGGAATATTTTATAAATGTGCATTGTCTATTACTCAAATGTACTTTATTAATATTAATTCATAATTTTGGAGAGAAGTGGTTTGTATCTAATCATGGCCTTCCAGGTAAAGGCAGTGACACAGATCAGGATTACAATTTTTTTTTCATAGAGACAGTGTCATTATCAGGCTATGCTAATTTTTTACAGAGTTCAATACAGATTTTGTACCTTTGTTAAATTTACTTCTGTCTAGTGCACTTCCACTATTACAGTATGTCAGAAATTTGTGAAAGCAGAAAACAAGAAATAAATGTAACACTATTAACAGTTTGCACATTATGTATAACAGTACATTTTTATCTTAACACATCCTGGTAGATGCAAGCTGGCGTAGACTCCAGCCATTGCTCTCAGAAAAGTCCTAACTTTGTCAAGTGGTAAGATCTGTGTACTTTTCCAAAAAATGCTTAGGTCTAGGTTTACATTCATGAAATGTAAGTCATCACAATAGGGTCAAAAATAGGCAGTATACAACCAAGTTATTTCTTAATAAATTTTGTGTATGCAGATTTGAAAGTCTTAAAGTTTGACTCTAAAACATTGCACTTTTACAGTGCCAAGCTTGCACTTTCGTTCTGCAGGGAAATCTTTGTAACAATAGAGTTAGGAATGAAAAATGTATTCTGCATATGTGATTTCTAATTTTAACACTATGTTCTCTGTGAAACATAGCTACCTGAAAATGTCTTATTGAATTGCAAGTGCTATTTCCATGAACCAGTTTGTCCACCTGATTGAATTAAATATTTCTGTTTTATTCAAGCTTGTAATGGCTTTGTCTTTAGTTATACCTGGAAGCAGTATTAAGGAATTTTTTCAGCAAGCATTGGTCATTCAAATGAGATCACAGAACCTGAACAAAATCGGGGTGTTTATTCATATTCCTGTCTGTAGATCAGAAGATCAGTGTGTTTTATGAAGAAGCGGTTACCAAATTCATTTGGATGAAAACAACACAAAAGTGCCAGTTCAATCTATGCTGTTGCATTGTGCAGACTTATGATTGAAAAAAAAAAAACATATCAAACAAACAAACAAAAAACCAAAAAGTTCCACATAATTGCAAATGCTAGGCACTGTGTTAAATAAATGTAAAACATTAAAAATGTCTAGCTGGCACCACTCCAAGGTACTGCTTGAGAGCAATTGGTTAACAGCGGATGTGAACAGAGAATTGTCTCACAGACAAGTTGTAGCTGTACATGTTATGGTAAGAAATACGGTGGTTTATGTGGTTGTTTCACAATGATCAAGCTGTTGAGTCATTGGTTCTGTTCTTTTTACTGTCTTGCAAATTCAACACAGAGTAAGAAAGTCAAACAGGCGTATTTTTCTTTTTCAGACACCATCACTCAAAAAAATTGTGTTGCTCAAATTATACCATCACCAATACCTCAGAAACCTAATGCTCTTCAGGTGCTGATGTCTGGCTGACATTATCTGTGTTGCTGGCTGTGGGCTTGTGTAAGTGTTACTGTGCAGGATTTGATAAGCGGCGCTCTCTATGGTATACTAAAAATGAGAGCTCCTCAGTCTGCTGTTTCTGTGTGGTGTTAGAAGAAAGTAGAAAGCAATTGAGGTTTACTGTAGTCATGCAATTAAGCAGAGGCAATCAAAGGCATGGCGGATCTGGTGAGCAGGGACATGCTGTTCTTCCACAGCTGCTCTTCTCAAGGGCAAAGAAGGAAGCTGCGGGAACAAGTATAGGGAGACAGCAGGTAATATCTGTTGTGCCTTTGCTGTTTACCCTGGAAAACTTCTGGAGTGAAGAGGTTTCTTCTGAAACATATTTTGGGGTTTAACTTAGCTATTCAGAAAAGAGATATTTGTTATTCCGTAGGATGAGTCTTGAGCCTGCAAAATTTCCTAGTAATTGCACAGCTGGGAATCACTATATCTTCTGATAGAATGAGTGACAACTGAATTTAATATCAATCTGAAACATTCTACCAGACTTACACATAAAATGTTTGCCTGTAACATTAATACTTTATTTATATTAGTAACAATGTGATAAAATATAGGAAGTTTGTTCTAACGTGATTTCTGCTGTTTAGTAATTTCTTTGTTATTTTCATGATGCCTGAGGCCCCCACAGTCTTAGAATTGGAGCAGAAGTACAGCCTATAGGAATGTTAAACTTTGCTAAATTATATTCTTGCAGCAGATAAGGTTTCCACAAAAGTGTGCCACTAGTTTGATGAAATACACTTCATGGGATTGGAATTCTTTTAATTAATATATTTTAATGTACAGACTTACTTCTCTCAGCTTTTTCTAATTCTTTGAGTTGTGACTTTTTCCTCACTTTGGAAAGTTTTCTGATCTTGAATATCTTTGGAACCCTAATGCAGTAAATATTTTGTGTTGCTAATTACCAAAATTGCATGTATCTTCTTCTCAGTTCTTATGTTCTAGGTTCCATATTATTTTTTATTTGATACTTCAAGCATATGTAAAATTAAGTTTTCTATCCCCCACGTGAAAAAGCCATTACTTGAATAGCAGATACACAGCAAATAAGCAAATCTTGAGCACTGCTACTCTATCATCAAAAACCTTTGAACAGGAGGAGAGACAAAAATCATTGCTGTCAATCACTGAGCATAATTCTACAATTTTTAATCACAAACCTGAGTACGTCCCAGGGTGTCATTTTTTTAACTGTTAAATTTTTGGATTGTAATTTTGAAGTAATATTTAAAATATTCTTTCACATTCCAAATACTGTGAATGAGTGTTAACCCACATCTGTAATATACATTTCCCATAACTAAATTATTGGCTGCCTCTACAGAGTGATTACTTCCCTGTAGAATTACCTCTTACTGCTTTGATAATTGAAGCGTTGCATAACAGTCCCCTTGAGGGCAAGATCCCTACTGATTTTCATAAGGAATTTTACCTGAGTTTAGTCCAGAATGCAAGGCCAAAGATACAGTATATTGTTTCTTAAAGTGCTCCACTTTCAGTTCTTAAGTTATCAGATCTACTTTGATGTGGTAAAGAGCTCAATGGCTTGTTAAGGGAGAAATGTGTCCTTCTGTGGTTCTGCACATGGGTTCTGAATTCTGATGCTAATGCAATTAAAGAGTAAATTGGGAAAAAAAGCGAAAAACACTGCTGATAAACCAGGGTATACGTTGAATCAAACCCAAGCCCCATGTACCACTTAATGGCTTCAGTATCTTCCAGATAATTTTTCTGTTTTTCTAGTCGGAGGCTCACAAATACTGTATAGGAATCTTTACTCCCTGTGTGTCGTGGTTTCACCCCAGCCAGCAACCAAGCCCCTCTCAACCATCCACTTGCTCACCCAACAGAGAGATCAGGGAGAGAATCAGAAGGGTAAAGCTTGAAAACATGAAAAGCTACTTTTTCATTTCTCAGTCTTGCTGTGGGATTGGGGCTTTCCTTGACTTTGGTTACTTTTTGGGTTCAGAAGCACATTCTGTGGCAATGCATTGTGCAGTTCCAAAGGGATCCTCCTTTTGCTGAAGTTTTCAGTGGTGTGATCACAATTAAACAACACAGTACTGTAAACAAGCTCTGATTCAAGTAACTTTAAGTTTTCTTAGTGAGTAGAGTGATGCAATTTGGTTTACAAGTAATGACATATTATAGTTGTGTACTAGAAGATCTTTGACCTTCCAGTCCTTTCCAGTCCTTCGAGTATACTTGTGTCATGTGGGCACTTCTGCAAAATAGCCATGTATCATGGAATGTGAGAAATGGCTCAGAACTGTTACTCAGGTTTGTATTTTGATTGCCAAGATGATCTGAGTTCACGCAAATAACTTCAGCACAAAGCCTTAGAGGGAGGCCAAAAGGGTTTGACTGCCACTGACTTTTAAAGAGAACTAGGTATCTATATGCTATTGCAAATCCCAAATGTAAAAGCTAACATACTTTTAGGATGAGCACAAAACTGTCACTAATGTCAAAGAATGCTGTGTTTTTGAAGATATGTGCATTATACAGAGATTTGCCTCATGAGCTCAAAATGAAATAAAATTATGTACATTATGTTTACAGATTTGTACCTGACCAAATTTTTTTTCTTACTAGGATTATTACATTTTCAAAGAATGGTTTTCATATTTTTTCTGTTAACTCTTCAGGTAAAAAATGTTTATATTTAAATGCCATAACTAAACAGTGTTTTGCCCTACTTATACTTTCTGTGGTACATGATCAGTGCTATGATTTTCCTGTTTGGCTTTAGACATAAATATTTGAAGATTATTTAAAAAATGGGAGATCTCCCTAGACATATTTTTCCTCTGTATTATGATTCACTGAATCCCATTCTCTTCAGTAATCTTAAATCTGTCTCCTTTCCTTTAATATTATGTGATTACTGTGACTGGGTTAAACATTGTTCGTTTATATCTGTGGCATTTCAAATTAGAAAAGTGAAGCTATGGAACTTACCCTTAAGTGGGGGAGTGGAGGGGAATTGCAGTGGTAGTGTCTCCAGAAACCTCAAACAGTGAAGTGTACGTGGATGCTCTTTTTGGGGTATTTCAGGAAATGCCAGCAGGAATAGTTTTAGTTTAATTTTAGGTGAATGAATGGACAACAATTTGCCAAAAATATGGATAGTTTTGGAATTAAAATAAGACTAGTTTCTTCATGTAAATGGGAATGGTACAGTTTCTATAAAATTATTTTGTATGGTTCAGATTAAAATGAAAGATGTGATATACAAGGAGTCAGCTGTTATGAGGTTCTATTTTAAGTCTTTCTTGCCTTGATTTTTCTAATCTTTGTATTCTTGTTCATCACCTTCAGTTTTCTGTACTTTCAAAGGCCTTTAATCCAAACTTTTGTTCGTTTTTAGATGTTTAATTATTACTCCTTCCCCTCATTAAGTTTCATTTTCTCAAGACACACCTTATGAGAGAGAGCAATTAGTGAAATAGTTTTAGAAGTAAATGAAAGGTTTTATTTCTCTGCACATATCCTTTTCATCTCTTATCCTCTTCTTTTAACCTGTTCTAAATAAAAAAGAATATCCTACGCTGCTTTTTGTAGATTGTCTTTCAACAGCTGTACTTAATTTTAAATAATGTTTTAAATCTTGTATGTGAAAGGCATAGACAATGGTCTGTGCTAGTTATTTATATGCAGAGTTTGAAATACTGAATACAGGTAGCATTTGACTAGGGATAAGAATAACTACAGGTGATTTCACATACTTCTCTAAAATGTGTCTGAACTTTTTTTTGAAGAGTAAAGATATAAATCAGCTCTTTATTTTCAGTGAGCCTACAAATGCTACTCATGTCAAGGTGATGCAGAACACTTGCAGAGTGACTTGGAAAGGCTCTGTTTATGACATAGTTCTATGAAGGATATCTCTGGTGGGCATATATACTGTGTGGTGTGACCATAGTTTATGACTGACTGCCTACAGAGTCACACTGGTTAACTTGATCCACTGTTTCTCTTAGTCCAGACAGTCTATAAAACTGGCTTCTAAACCAAGGAAAGTACATTCATCCAGGAGACACAGTTGTAGATGTGATTCAGTTTTTCACTTGCTTGTTTGAATACATGAATTAGAAACATTTAGTGGGCATAAAAACATAGAAAGATGCACTAAGTCAAACCAAATAGCCAGATTTGCATTTTCTGTCTAGCAAAAGTATCATTTGCCTAGAGAAGACTATAAAATACAGCAAGTGTTTGAGAGCAACTTTCATCAGTCTGTGAGTTGAGTACTTGCTGAATTGTAAGCAGTATCTTTGTACCACTACCATTTAAATTGATCATTTCATCCATGATGTAGGCTATTTTTTTGAAAATTAATCTTGCTTTTTTTCATGTGAATAGCCATGATGTCGTCATAGAATGAACTTCACAATATAAATATGTTGCATGTAAAAGACAGGTCCTTTTCTTTCTAGTCTCTCACCTGATTCTTTCATTTGATAGTCATCAGTGTTGTAAGGAAACATCCTTATTTGCATTTTCCATGCCATTTATAATAAACTAGTATTCTATCTGTTTTGATTTCTTTTCCAGTGTGGAGAAATGCAACTTAAGCAATACTTTGTACTTGGTTGTTATCTTGTTCAGTTGCAGTTACATCCTTCCCATCTTGCTTGGTGCTTTTTCTTATTCTTCTATAATATTTGTGAGCTGGTTCAAACACTAGGACTAGTTTTTAAAATATCCCTGCATTTAGAGAGTAGCAGAATGATGGCCAGAATGATGTCTGCAGTTTTGTTCTACACTTTTTCCTTAACAATTCCTAGTACTCAGAATTATGTACTGAACTTTTCATAGAAATATCTCTTAGAACACCGTTACCTCTTTCCTAAGTGTTTTAAGTTCATTCAAAGCTCATTATTGTGCATTAGGATCTTATTTCCACAAACATTGCTTGTATTTTTCAACATTTAATTCCCTTTTATTCCCCAGCTACTCAATCTCGTAAGATTACTGGATAATTTTTAGTATTCACTAAGCCAAATAGCTAAGCAGCCACACCAAAGTTTCATTTTGCTCAGAGGAAAGGATGGCTATAGCACAATACCTCAGAAAAAAAGTCTCAGCAAATTGGCTCCATGCTCAGTGGCTGTCTCCTCTGTAGTCTCAAGACATCTATAGAATCCTTTTGGCAATGCATTCATTTGGTTGAAGTTTCCAGTATTATGTGAAAGCTATTTCAGCAGTGCTTAAGGAAAAGTGCTATGAAAAGCCAATGGATTAGACTCCCACAAAAAAATGTCACTAGTATACATCTTCTCCATTCATTTTACCACAGCTGAACACCAATTGTTCAATTTTTCACAGGGTTCTGTTAAATGTGTAGTTGGGTCTTGTATTTCACAGGGTTTCTCACCCACAGCCTCATTACACTTAATAAATGCTGCTTTTTCTCTTATGAGCAACCAGAAGGATTATAACACTTGATACAGAAAGTAATCATTTGGGTTAGTTGAAAATGAATGATAAGAATATGCTAGGAGCTACTCTAAGTATGCCCTAGCAACTTTTTAGATTTAAAGATGATGCTCATAAACAACAGTTTCCCTCTTCTTTAAAATGACCATTTATTTTCAAACCAAGAAATACTTTGTTTTCCCATCCTTTTTTTTAAATAGTGCTATACTTGAGAACAGTCCATTTGTAACAGAAGCTTAAAACTTGAGCTAGTTTAGTTCAAAATCTGTCACTTTTTCTAGGCCATAAACTTTATTTTCTTTCTCTCAAAAACATTTCTTTCCATTCTTCCATCTGTGCAAATTTCAGTCCTCCTTCCTTTCTTTTGCAATAATGATCACAGGAATCCCAGTTGATATCAGCATGCTGCCATGATACTGAGGGTTATTTAGTGCCAATATCATTAATTACTGATCTGGTTGGGTATGCTGATTTAGTGGCAAGGACTTTTCTCAGATTCTCCTGAGGGCTATTTCTTAAAAATGCTGCCTACTTCTTTTCATAATTTTAGGATTTTTTCTTCTTTTTTTATCATACAATGTGAGATTTGGTAACTAATTACTTCAGCTCTAATTTCATCAATTATTTTGGAATGATACAGTTATACAGGATTATAGGGTAGTTTTTCTGCTAAAAGATGGTACAGGAACTGTATTTGTTTCAGGAGCTCACTATTTGGCTGATGGTAGTTTCAGTGTATCTGAGCTGAAAAGCTTTTAGTTCTACAGGCTGGACGCCTGACCCTGCTTATACTGGATAAAAAAGGTCTGTCTTCACTGTATGATGTGAGGTGTCCTGAGTGTATTGGAGTTAAAAAGCTAGAAAATAACAGGTCTTAAAATAAAAGATAGCCTGTTGCTAGCAAAATCAGTATGACCACAATGTGCACAGATATTTTAAATACCAAAATTCATGCAATTTAAAATTATTGGAAAGCTCCCAAAATAGCTTCCACCTTTTCTATCCTTCTTGTTATGGCTCGAAAAATTTTAACAATAATTAATGACATTCTGCAACAATAGAGAAATGTTAACGAGAAACAATAGCAAACCAGAAAAAAATGTTTGAATAATAACAGGTGTAGATTTCAAATATCCAGCTCCCCTAGGTGAATGAGGTTTGTCTCGCTAGTAAATATGGAGGGTTTTGGTTGCTTTACAGACAGTGTTTAGCGCCTATTCTTCCTGGCAATATTTTCCTTTTAGCACCTCAGTCTGCCAGCCCTCTCTGTCTCTCCACCCCCATTGCCAGCTGTGGGGCTTTCACAGATCACCGCTTTCAAAGACAGATCCATTTTAAGGTGGCAAAGTCAAACTTAGCTATTTATCCTCACAAGCATTTCATATTAAACTGCCATACACAGGAGAGGAAGATCTATTTCTGTTTCTGGAGGCAAAGACCAATAGTTCAAGATTTTGAAGCCAGGGAGCATTTGTTGTTGTTCAGCAAGGAGGGAAGGGAGGGAAGAAGCATCTACTACTTGTAAACCATTGCACAATCCCCTCAGGGCTCACAGTTAAAATGCTCTCAGTGGTATATTGTTAATGATAAACAGTAAGAGCTCTCCTGACTAGAAAAGCATGGCTCTTCATTTCCTACAAATCACCTAATCCTCAGAAAATTACCATCCCTTTAAAAATGCTGTACCTTGAAAGTGAGAATTTACATCATTAGGTAATCCATCACCTGTGATACTGTCCCACTCCCATCTGTTCACCTGAGCCTGGTAGTTCAGTGCTTTTACCCTCTAATTGGCAAATAGTCCAGGCATCAGAGTGAAGGAAAAGGGTGGAGAGGCAGAGGAGCAAGTCCTGGGGCAGGTCAGAGGTAGAAGATCAATTGTTCCTTTCCAACCTTGTAGGTAAGTTGTGCTAACACTGTAACACTGAAAAAGTGGTTGATTGGGACTGGTGGTTGAGTGTAAAAATAGGGTGTCCAGTGTAAAAATAGGGTAAGTCTTCTGTAGGTACATTATTTCCTGTGATTTGAAATGGACTACAGTGGAAAATAGTTCCTTGGCATCATCTGTAGTAGCAGAACTGCACATATTGTCAATGCAGTGCAATGATCATGGCTCCTCCTGTGATACAGCCAAGTTTTTGTATCCAGCTTTTTATGTGGCCATAATTAGCATGTCAGTCCCAGTGACAAAGCTGATCCTTGAAGGTCAGAAAAGACAGAGTCACATTTTGACAGCCTTTATTTCTGTGGGGTGCTGGGAAGGAGAACTTAGCATATTGCTTAACAAAGCTGGGATTTTCTTATTATCTCTCAAAGATTCAAGGAGGGAGTGAGGCAATTACTCCTTCACAGAGGCTACAGCAGCAGCAATCACCTTCATCTGATGTGAGAGCTGCACATCAGGCAGCAGAATTTAAAAATAGCATGCCTGTCTCCCCCTGCACACTAATGCTGTCACTGTTCTGGTGAAGCAAATCTCTGTAAATTCCCCTGAAAGCTGTCCCTTTGCCTCGACCTGAAAACTGTTTTGAATGGCCAGCGTGGTGGCATAAGGTGTCCAGAGCTTGTCAGGAAAGCTGGCTCAGTGTGCAGCCATTTTGCAAAATCAAGCCTAGTTGTGACAAGAAAAATAAAGCTAAACCAGTGATATTTCTCCCTTTTTCTTAGTCTTACACCATTTGCAGCAGAACTACACTGCTAGTTAACTAACTACGCTAACACTGTTAGTGTTTACAGCTAACGTTTGAGTACATCATTGTACAAATGACTTCAGGTGCAGAGAAAGTAAATACTTCTACCATGACAGGTTTGCTCAGTTGTTGGACTTAAAAATGTGTTGTTTCTACTCACAGAGAAATATTCTGAGCTGGTGACAAGTGATGTGAGATCATAGAGCTCTGATATTTGTTCATTTTTGTTAGCCAAAAAAATTATCATCTGATGGTTAAGAAATACTGCTAAACAGGTGGCTGGCTGATGCGATTTGGGCAAGTCCCACTTACTTGTTATGTGGAACTGTTGACTTTTCCTTGCTGTGTGAGACCTCTAGCCCGATGCAGTCAGCCTCTGTGATGTGCCAGCTCCTGGGAGGTCTGGAGTGGGAAGGGAGTTGCAGCTCTGCAAAGTGTCTGAGACTGTGCTACCTGGTGGACTCCTACACTTGAGGGGGTCCCAATAAAAGACAGACTCTCTTTTATCTTCCTGTGGCTGAATGCAGTCTGTGATGGAAATCGATCAGTCCGATTCTCAAAGTTAAGGAAAACGAGGGCTACAAGAGAATTGAAGACTTCACTTAACCCATACCCTTATCAAAGCAGGGAATTTTGCCTTTATCATCCCTGACAGAAGTTTACCTCTAACATTTTTATAAAAATCTCCACGGATTTCCATGACCTTTCCAAACAGTATATTCTGGTGGTACACCATCTTTATTGGTAGATTTTGGTCTAACCTGAATCTTTCCCACTGTTGGAACAGTCTGTCCAGGGTAGTGGTTGAATCACTGTCCCTGGAAGGATTTAAAAGGTGTGGCACTTGGGGACATGGTTTAGTGGTAGTCTTGGGATTGCTCTTAATGCCTGGACTCAGTGATCATAAAGGTCTTTTCCAACATAAAAAATTCTATTTTCTACAATTATTTTGCACCATCTTTCTAGCCCACAGGAAGCCAAAGAGCAGTGTTACCTGTGCATAGAGAAGCTATGTAAGCTAGTCTTCAAAAATTGCTAAGCTTTAAAATAATACAAGCTATTAACAAATCTTTTCCTCTGAGCAAAAAGAACCGATATGCATATGAAAGAAACAATAATACTTCATGGGTTTTATTACCCATCATTCCTTTTGCAAATTCTTAATCGTTCTAAATATGAAGAAAAAAAAAAAAAGGTAAACTTCTACATCTTTAAATTTCAAGTAAATACGACACATTTAATTTTTTCCAAAAATTATTCAAATCTCATTGCATAAATCCATATACATCGTTTGGTTTGGAGGTGATGATTACTAGTGTTGAGTCAGGATTATGAAGGAATCAGAATAACTTTTTTTTTTCATAAGTTTCAGGCTATTATATTTTCACCTCTTATGATAGAGGTCTAAAAAAAAGTTTCTCTCAAATCTCATGTCTTCTTAAAAAGTTACTGCTAGTAATTAATAAATAACTCTTACTTTTTGAATTCAAAGTGTTTCTTGGATTCTGCCATGCTTTCACTTTCTTTACTTCACAAAGAAGTTGGGTACCATCAGTAGCAAAAACTGTTTTCTAAAATATCAAATTAGTACTCTTTCTGAACAGTGTCACAATAAGTTCAAAAATCATGAAGTTTTATTTCAGCTTCTAAGCTTAGCATAATTTTGCTGCTCAATCATTTAAAAAAAAAAGAAAAAAAAAAGTTGATGCTTTAAACATGACAAAGGAGGAATATATTTAAAACTTCTACAACTGTGAGAATAAAACTTCATTCTTTCTAACTATTCATAGATAAATCTGCATATGAAAAAGATCATTGCTACTGCTAAGCCACCCTCATGTGAGGGGTATTGAACCTCCCTTAGCAAGACTATAATTTTTGGGGTTTTTTTCTGGAAGTGGTTATTCAGACAGATTCTATGTGTCAGACCAAGTCTGAAAGAAGGTTATAACAATGTTTACTGAAGTGATGTCTGCACTCTAAATTCTCCCACAGCCAATGTATTTCAGAAAATGATGACCAAAGAGCATTAAGCTGATAGTCAGACATGTAGCTTAATGAAATAATGCAGTGCACTGTGGCTGCAATATATCTGAATTACTACAGCTTCCATTTACAACTCAAATATTATCATCAGATGTAATGGTGCTGTTGTTCCTTGGGTATATTTTTGCTGCAGTATAGAATGTGCTGTTTCCTGTCTCCATCCTGAGCACTGACTGAAGACCTGAAAATTTTTTCACAAAGCAATTTCTAGCTTCAGATTTTTTTTTTATTCATTTTATCACTCCTTGAGATCCACATGAGATAGTTTCATTAAGTCTAAACAAGACCAGGCTTTAAGTACATTCTTCATTTTTTGTCTTGCATATAGACACAGACTAACAGTGTAACTACAGAATTAGGAATTCCCTCATGTTCTCTGGGTCAATGCTCCTGTCTAGTATAGGTTTTTACGGTTTTATATTTTCTTATTATATCACTTTAACCCTAACTATCTGGATTTTGGTGGCAATAAATATTTCTAGTTTATCTTATTCAGTTTGTGGGTTTGGCTTGTGTTTTTTTTTAATAGACACACAATAAAAAGGTTTGAGCTCTGGAAGTCCCATGCTATATATAAGCATGTACTGACAACAAACATTTTTATATGGCAGACATTTTTCTTAGCAAGGCTGTGTCATCCACTAAAATATTACTGTCTTTGTTTTTCATTATTACTGAGTTGTAATGGTATGTGCTTGGCTTGAAATCTGACAGATCCTTAAATTAATCCCAGTTTATTCTGCACTGTTGCTTTGCACTCAGCATGACAGTGGAAGATGTAGTTGTTTTAATACCATATACGCCAATGTATTCTCAATCCAGATAGAAATGGGTGGAAAACATTATAACAGTTGCAGCCCTAGCTTACAGTTTTTTAAGTGTATTGAAAAGTTAAAGGCTTGGTTTTAATTTGCAAATTATTCAAAATCCCACACCTCAAACATTCTGCAGTTGAGAGGAAAGGTTGAGTGTTTGTAAAATATGGTATTAAACGTGTTACTTGAACAGCTGTAGAAATTTTGCACTTTCAAATTCCTGAAAAATTAGTAGAAAAGCTATGTTTGCAGAAGACACACCAGTTTATGTAAAGAACTGTAGATGTGTTCTTTGGCCTTGATGAATCCTCCTTTTACCTCAAGGAATGTTTCCTACAGCAACTATCTTATTGCAGAGTGTATTCTGTAACTCTGGTTCCTTTGCCTATATAATAATTATGTAGTTTATTATTTTCAACTTATCATCACTGAAATAAATCCAGGTTAAACAACATCTCTTTGAAGCAGAGATGATATTTATTTTTATCTGAAGTTATTCTTGTGTTCTGGTCTAGAGTGCCACCAGGCAAGCAACTGAGTCAGGGGACGACTGCTGCTGGAGCAGGACCACACAGCTGGAAGTAGTGGGAGTGGAAAAAGTAGCAAATGTACTGGGGAAAGAGAAATCAGGAATGCCTTTGGAGCTCTCCATTGATTTTTTGAAAGTGGACTTGTATTTATGTCTGAATGAGTCTGGAGAACCAAGAATCAGAGGGCATTCAGGTCACACACATCCTAAAATAGCAGAAGTGTCTCATGCAGACTTTATGCCCACTACAGGGGCTAAACATAGTTACTCTGAGATGAGAAAACAAGAAAATGAACACCAAAGAGTCTCAAAGAAATACAGTATGATTTTTTTGTTTATTTGTTTGTTTCAAAGGGCATTTTAGAAGTAAGAAAGAAGATATAGAGAAAAAGAGCTGAATTAAGTTTCTACTTGTGCTTATTTTTTATTTCAGCTGCACCTTTTGATATGCCTGTGATTATTTGTAACTGAAGGAAACTGATCGATTAGTTCATTTTATTTGTAGTAGTCACTAATATGGGGCCCTGTAATGTGGGCAAAGACCAGGAGCCAACATTTAAGGATGTTCAAGACCTTATTATGGTACAGTGAATCACAGATAATTTCATGCTTCTCATCATACCAGTTTTATTTTCCTGTTCTTTCTTATACTTTTCCTACTTTACTTTAAAATAAATAATTTACTCAGACTGTTAGAAATGGCCCTAAAAACCCAATGGGAATAATGTATGATAGCTTTACTCTTCCTTTACATTTATAGCAGATATACATCTCTTCTGTTTGTTTTTAAATAAGAGAAAAATCAACTGAAAGCATGTAGATTTATATTGATGGTAGCAGTAAGTAATCAGCAGGGCATATTGTTTGAAATCTGTTTCCTGCCTTAAATAGAAATATTCTAAGTTTCTCTGACAGCTTGGGGAAGAAGGAGGAAAATGATTTATTAACTACTCCAACTAAAATCAGACTTGATTTAAATATTTGAGTAAATACCTTTTCATTTTCATAGTCCGGTCAACAGTCTCCAAATCCCACTGGTTGTTATTTGAGTTTATACTGCCAGGATACAGACAGCAGTGGCTTTTCCTTTCAAGAATTTAGTTGTTCTTAAGTGTGCTGAGAATAGAGAGGAGGTTCATGAAGATGAGCACAGAATAAAATCAGAAGGAATAGAGTTTTTCGAGGCTTTTTTTAAACAACAGATGAATTATTCTGCCTTCCCTGATCAGAATTGTGACCACAATACATTTCCTAAAACCATCTTTGTTTTCCATAAGACTGGAGAAAAATCCCATTTTATCTGTCATAGTGAATGGGTGGTGGCAGTATACTGATTTCTATACCTAGAAAGATTAATGATGCTTCAAGAGAGATCTTTTACATTCATCATTCAAGGGAGATTTCCATCACATTCCTAATGAATACTTTGGGATCCAAGGACCTCAGAATAGATACCATCACACAGGTTAGACTCTACACAATAAATGTCCAAGCATTTATTCTAAAAGGATGGAAGTATAAATCCAGCAGGAACATGAGGACAGTAGGCACATCCATGGAGGAAAAATACAAGCCAGCTACTTTGTCACATAGCAGTATCTTTTCTTAATGTTGCAAGCTGTATCTGTGTTGACCAACTGGCTCTCTGACTGAGGCTGAAATATTTTCAGCTTTTTTTACTGCTTAGACATAGTTTTAAGAATTACTCCACACACGCACAAATATTTCATTTTATTTCATTCAGTTTCTTCTTGGATAGACACATACATTTTTTTCTCCTTTGTTCTCCTCTCTACTCATCCCTCCACTGGAGTTCTTACAAAAGCAAATCTCTTTATCAGTTGCAAATTTTTATTCTTTTGTATTTTTCCAAACTCTACATTTTTTAAAAATGTGGTTTTTTTCAAAAAGAAAAAAAAATTCAACACCTGTCACCTGTTCTTTGCAATTGTGGATAAGGTCAAGTAAGTAATTCAGCATCATTCTTACATGGATAAAATATTTTATAAAATGGATACTTCTGTTCAGAAGTCAAATAGCTTCTCTTTTTCTTCTCCAGAGGTATATGTATCATTTTATACCTAAAAAGCCCCTCACCTATGATTGCTTCTTTTTCCTCCTTGGGGGATTGTTTTGTTTTATCATACGGTTATGATAGCAAGCAAAAAAGTTCCATATCATTTTGGGAGTTAAAAAGTATGTCCTTTATGAGGCTGGTTTTGTTTCTATTAACTGAGGGAAAATAGCCTTTTTAAAAGCTCAAATCCTACAATAAATTAATAATCTCTCTGTAGGTAAACACTGTTGCTGTCCATATAGGTGATCTATAGCATGGAATAATATAGTTACAGGATCTGACAAAGAACATAATGATGCAGAATATGTGGTTCATCATCATAAACTCCCATGTGGGAGGCTATAATTACATGAAAAGAAAACTATTTGATACAATTCACTTTGTATTTAGGAGGTCATGACCACCTCTTGCTAATAGACTAAGCTCAACATCAGATACATGAGTAAATAGAAATGCTTCAAAACTCAATTTCTATTTTACTTCTCTTACAGTGTAAAAAAAAAAATTATCAATCTTATATAGTACAAATTCGTATAGGACTATTTTTTTTGTATTTAAATGCAATAATTTTCTAATGTATTTGCTATCAGTTATAACTATCTTGGAGAGTACTCAGACTGTAAAATAAATACAGGAAATTGTATGTTTGTGTGCTGAGTTTAGAATTTAAAACCATATCACTGAATGATTTTTTTGAAAACTAAAGTGGAGAATTTTTACTGTTACTGAAAGACTTCGGCAGTGAATTGGCAGGTTGGAGTGTTACATTTGTGAGGAATTAGAATGAAATTGGTAGATTAAAACACCAAGCTGAGAGCTAAAGAAAATCTGAGGTTATTAGCATGAACTGAAGAATTGTAAATATTGACCCAACAAGTTTAACCATTGGGTTTATCAAGATATTCTATCCATTAGTATTTAATTAGGAAAAGAAACTCAATAAAAATAGGGAAAACCATATTTAATTCTTGAAGATGTGGCATCAGAAATTTGGAGCAGTTACAAATATTTTTAAATTGCCATTAGTAAAGACTGAAAAAAAGTCTTATCATTATCTGCTTTAGGATATTAAATTATGGTACTGGATAATCTTAAAAGGCAGACTGTACAGTATTAAAAACAAAAAACCCACAGGATTTTAAAGGAAGGAATGAGAATTTGCACAATGATGGCTCATTTCTCACAAAGGACATGAAAAATTCCTAAAATATTCATGCCAGTTCCTAAAATATTCAGCAGCACCTCACGGTAGCCTATGGGACCATGTTCGTTCACTAGAAAGGTTTGTTCTGTTTTATCATCTTTGGAAAGCTGTTCCACAAAAGCAGAAATGTGGCACACAATAGCCCAACACATTTTAAGATGTTGGGATTTTTTGCTCTTCCTGTCCCTACATTATTATAAATGGCCTATGATTCCTTTAAGCCATATGTTACCCTGAAAATGGTAGCATATGCAAGTTTCAAAATTAACAGTATGCAGCTTTGTAACAATTAACCATCTGCTTATAGTGCTGGTAGGAACTGATAGCATCTTCTTGGAAGTCAGGAAAATATTAGAATAGCTTATTTGCCAAGCCTTAGTCATGAGTTATCCTACTCTGTAATTCATAGTCCCCTGAGAGCAGTGGCGCAAAACTGCATCAAAGTTGCAAACTGAATTCTCCCTAAATATTTATCTTATATACTGTTAGTGATGGATTAAGCAGGTCCAGGAGCAGATGTCACACAAAAGAAGTAGATTAAAGGAATAAGCATGAGGGGATAGAGTTGACAAAGACCAAAAATTTCCTGGGTCTGGGACAGGTACAAATTTGGTTGTAGCTTTGTCTGAGTGTGGACACATGAAAAAGGAAAATTGAACAGCATCCCTTTTAACCATAGTCTCTTCATCTGTTCCTACACTGTATTTATGCAGTATATCAGAAAAACTTTGGGAGTTTTGGCAGGTTTATTATTGTCAGTAGAATGAATATAGGCTTCATATCATTATACAGTGAAGTGTGTAAAAAGAGAGCTTAAAAACTCCTGCTGTGGCTCTGCCCCATGGCCATTCCTGGATAAGTGTGGCCAGAAGCTAGGACTGCATTTGTAAAGGGAGTATCAAATGAGGGAGAGGGAGTTTGCATCATCTTCCTCAGCAGTAATTGAGCTTGTCACAGTAAGATGGTAGAAATTTATTTAGTTCTGTAGCTTAACATATGATGAAAACCCTAGTGTTTTCCTGGAATGTTACCTTAAACATTAATATTTGATTCTAAAGAGATTTTCAAGATCTGCCTGGCTAAAAATGCACATGAGGTAGTGATCAAAGAAACTTATTTCCCTTTCCTTCCCTTCCTGAAAGAAACCCTTCTGTTAAATTAAAATAATCTCTAGACTCTTTATTGTGTTGCAAGAGAAAACACTTCAGATCCAAGTAAAAAACTGAAGTCCTGTTGATTTCTATCTCAAAACATACCATTTTTTAATGTGGAGGAAAGAGAAATAGCATAGAATAAAGATATTAGGGAGCTGAGTCCCGGGAAAGTCATACTTTGGTGTGATCTAATTTCAGTTTCAAAAGCTCACATGTTAAAATAGTTTAATTACAGGCTTTGAAATACAACATCAGGCAGGAGGTGGTGCTCCTGCCCTTGCTTTTACTCTAATACCTATCTCCTGGGTCCATCTATTATATCTCTAATTTCTGAGGAGCTAGGAAACCTGTACTGTTAACAAGAAATGAGATAGCTGTGCACTAAACAGTTCCTTACTAACAGCTCCCTGAAGTGAGACCGTAATTTCACTTTCTTGAGCCAGTGTAGAGAAAAGTATCACCATTTTACGCAGTACAACAAAGAGAAAAACTCCATATCACAAATAGGCAGAAGTTTCCCAAAACATTTCACCATTTTAATTGCAACAGGGTATATGAAGTTAGACCTCTTTGTCCATCATATCTGCAGAAAGTTCTCTTCCACATAATTTCCTCTTCCGGTTTGCTCTGTGCATTCTAATCCTAGGAGCCTTGCTTATTCCAGGATGAAATCTTTATCTGATTCTTAAGAAAACTTTAGGTGACTGTATCCATTGTGCCTCTTTAGCAGATCTGGTGATTCCTTTCTTTGAGAATGTGTCACCAACTTTGTACAGAAAAAATATGTTTGCTTTGGACAAACTGTTGTTCAAGCTCTAATCAGTCATATATCTCCAATGCATATTCAGATAATACAG
The DNA here is from genome assembly GCA_038380795.1 of Pyrocephalus nanus. Classification (NCBI taxonomy): domain Eukaryota; kingdom Metazoa; phylum Chordata; class Aves; order Passeriformes; family Tyrannidae; genus Pyrocephalus; species Pyrocephalus nanus. The sequence continues at coordinate 22,548,484 of CM076266.1, read as the reverse complement.
GTCTGGAAACTTCGTAGATGCACAAAATTGTTAGGTCTGAGCAACAAAGAAAATCTTATTTATATATTATGTATGCTTAATTTGACAAGGTACTTTTATAGTGAGAAAAACTTCTGCCATGCAGTAATCTTGTTGCTCTGCTGGGCCTCATCGTACGTCCAGAAGAACAGCTTGATGGCATTGAAAATAAGCAAAGCTTTTAATAATTCTTCCTACAAAAATGATCTCATGGAAATTTAATGTGTATAGAGGATATTGGAAGAGAAGTTCTACATCAGCATGTAGATTTCAAAAGAGAAATGAGGCTATTAAATAGCACATCAGAAGTGGTGTGAGATGAAAAGTTAAAGTTTGATCACATAATCTTCCTTCAAAAGTAAGATATAAATATATAAAGGTTAGATGGGAAAGAAATATAGAGGTGAATGGAAAAAGAAAAGTTAAATCAAGAGAGTATGTTAGAATTAAATTAGTCTTTAAGTTAGTAAAAGGGCCTACCATGTGTAGACAGCATGCAAAAATGGGGAACAAACTGAAAAATAGTTTATCAGTAGATGTCAAGGAAGGAAGTGAGCTAAAATAAAAGCAATAATTTTAGCCAGGGAGGACATGGTAAAAGTTGTATTTAAAGAAGAAAATTAAAAAAAAAAAAAAAAAAAAAAAAAAATAGGTTAGAATCTTGACATTGGATCCAGGGGGAGGGATGTAGAAAACTTCAATGAGAAATTACTTTGGTTTTGGATGCATATTTGTTGCTTTCCTTGTTGAAGGCCAGACACAAAACACTTAGCTATCTACACACAAAGGAGTATAGCTAAGAAAGTCTCTTAGTTATGACTGTCTTTCATACATGAATATAAGAAGAACCCATCTTTTATCCCTTCATAAAATACCATTCTGCAGGTAAGGCAGTGCCTGTGCACCCCAACTCAGCTTGCAGTGTAAAGTGAGCTAGTGCCTTGGTAACAGCAGTAAATTATTATTGCCCAAGAGCAGTAATAAAGCACTCTTTGGGAGCAAAAGAAAACACATCTCATACATGGGGGAAAGGATCTGTTGTTAGTACAATTAATATTTTAACAGCCTAATAATCTAAATTAACTTATGCAAAAAAAAAGCTTTCTTGATACTATAATTGAAGTTATTATCTAAGAAAACTTCCTACTGTCTGTCCTTTTCTTCCTTTGAACTTTTCAGTGTTCCTCTGGATTCTAAGTTGGTACTTTAGTAGTCTCACAATGGTCATCAGCATCCCAAGTCCTTCTCTAGGCAAAGGATCATGCTCAGGGTGAGGTTTTCTTCCTCAGTCTTCGATCCATCTAAGGGCTCCGTTTATTTCTCTTCTCATCACAGTCTGTTTCTGTCATGTCAGTCTACAGATAAAGATTAAAAATGGTGCAACCTCCTCACCCACCTTCAGTTAACCTGAAGGACTGCTGTTTCCTTTGTAGGGACTGCTAGGCCTGTTGGCCATTCATTTGTCCATGAGATTCACGGAGCTGAATTCCATCTGGGCCAGACATCGGTTATGTGGCAAACAGCAACTGTTAACCAAGATATAATCAGCTCAGGCCCAGGCAAATCCTGAGGTCTTGTTCTGTCAGGTTGACACAAATCCTGTTTCTGGGATATATGGGGGAAAGCAAGTGAGAAAAAAAAAACGTATTTTGGAGAATATCTCTGAATATCTTCAGACAAAAGTACATACCACTGGTTAAGTCTGTTGCATTAGTGAAAGTCTAAGGTGATACTTAGAAGCCAAAGTGAAATAGATTTAATCAGTAGTAAGGATCAACATTTGTGTTTTAATTCCTATAAGAAGTTACAAGGTGGTTACTATGCAGGTTGGCTTTGCGAGACCTGATGTGTATGTTGTGGTGTTCTTTGTTAACAGTTTTCTTTCTAATATTAATCTTAAATACTTACAGTTTTGTAGATAATCATTATGCTGAAGGGTTGTGGGGCTTTTTAAAAGGCTTATTCACTTTATCTGCATGGATAAGAAAGTATGTGTCCATAACGCAAGTAAAAACGTTTTCACATTGCATCCTATTCCTTACATTTCTTGTGTATTTGATTCTGCTACATCTGAGCTTAGTGCCATGTCATCCAAGTAGACCTATTATCCTTCAGGGAAAGGCATTAAGTGAAACATTAGTCAGGATTTTGTGGTCTGATTTCAAAAAAGTGACAAATGAATGAGTAAATAATAGATGAATAGTAATTAACAGGCCATTCTGTGAACACTGGAAAAAAATGGATGGCATTGTTTCATATATTATTACTCACCACATTTCCTGTGATAAATTTAATAATCTAGAGGCAAGCACAATAATATTAATATGCTGCTTGCTTAGCATCTAGCAATAGCAAAGATGCTTGATAGCCAGTACAAGGCACAGGGTTTTTTCCCAATGCAGGTGTAAGTTTGTATCTCTCTTCTGCTTGGGTTTCACAGAACTTGTAGTACCTCAGCTGTATTAGAAACTTTAGCCCTCTTAACTATTGACTGCTGTGGAGTCACAAAGATTAGTGTTAATAAAGATAAATCAATCAGATGATTGAAAATAAGAAAATTATGCTGGGCTAGTGATGACAATGTCAATGTACAGCTCCTTTAAAAATCATGTAGATTTGTGAAACATTTTTTCTACATAGATCAAAGAATTTGGTGGTAGTCTTTCTAATACATCTAAAAGCACTTGTCTAGAGAAAAGTGAGACTCCTAGCTGAGTGTAGTGAAAGAAAAGAAAAACTACCTCTGAAAGGTATGATACTTATTGCTGCAGTTGCAACCAAAAAAAAAGAGAGAAGAAGGAATTGTAACCTTTTGATATAAAGATTTGAAAGGGGTTTTAGTATTGAAAAAGAAGACTAGCTCCAGGGGAAAAAAAATAGTTCATCAGAGGTTCAAGGTGCTTATAAAATGGAAACACTGCAGTAATATTTTGCATCTGACAGTAATTTCAATAGTAGTTACAGTAATATTTTGGAACCACACTTGATAAACATGAAGCAAAGAGCTAATGGCATTATTGTATTTAGAGTGTTTGTTATTCATTCTTTAAGATTTTTTGCTTTTAGAGGAGCACTTCCTTCATGTCAGAGTTCTCTCATAAAATTATCTGAGAAGAGCCCGCAGTGTGTTACATTTGGATCTCCTAAAATATTTTTCTCTGTTAATGCTGGGGTAATTGTCTAGTAGCATGTGGGTCATTTTACCCACATCTCAGTATCCATCAGAGTTTTACATCAGTACAATAAAAGCTTTGCAGTTATGAAACATAAAGTACCAAAAATCAGTTCAGTTATGTGCAATATATGTTGATATATTCAAATATCCATTCATCAAAGCATTATAAGGGTTCATTTTTGATTGGGCATGCTAACATTCACACCAACAGAAAATCTGTAGACATTTCAAACAATAAAATTCTACATGTTGTGAGAATAGTATACACAAATTTCTTCCTCAGAAACCATTTACCTATTCAATTAGAATACTTTCTATATTAATTGGCATGATCACTGATTGTTTGGAGGGCTTTTTATCCTAACATGGACAGCTAATTGCATGCTCCTGTCATTCTGATCAACATCATTTCTTTTAAATACATACTATAAAAGCTAAAATTGTAGAAGATTTTGTTCAGTTAAGATTTAAGCACTGCAATGGCCTTTAGAAATTTTTAAGTTGAAAATACTGAGGAGAAAGATTTCACAAAAGAGAATCTTAAACTGTGTCATGTTCAGAAATGTAATAATTAAGTTTGATAATTAATTAGTAAGGGAAGAAGGTAGTCTTGAAAGTTCTGCATAAAGAGTAAATCTGAATGGTCTTTGGTGAAGTAAAATACAGTAATTTAAGAATGATGGACTGCTAACATAGACATGAAACAAAGAGCAAATGGTATTTGTCTATCTTTATGCAAACTTTGGCATTCAGTGTTTACAATTAATTAATGATAAATAGCACAGGTTATACAAGGAAAAGTTTACAGCAAGTAGTATTACAATATTCCAAAAAAACATAGGTCACATCTGCTGTTATCATAGAATTCAAGGTTAGTTTGGGTTGATCATGTGGTTCTATCTCCTCCAAAGTTATGAACTACAGTTTGATCTGTGATAATAAATTGAAATCCATTCTTCTATATGCTGTAAAAACACTCTGCTAGGTTGGTCTCAGACTAGTTTGTCATCTAAGTAATGAAAATAAGGAAGCCCGTGGAGCAGCTCATCACAGAACAAGAAATACAGGCAAGTCACTTTTGCCCAGCCACATTCCCTCTTTTGTAAGGACAGTTGACATCGAGGTCTTATTCAAAGCTTATCAAAAACAGTGAGAGCACTTACATTGTCTCAAGTATCTGCCTAAGCATTTGCTAAATCAAAGTTCACAGCACAGCCTCAGGCTTTATTCTTACTATAATTTCAGTAGCAGTTAGGAAAGGCTCAACACTGTAAACACTTGACTCCAAGGCAGTGGTAATAACAGACATCTAAATATATCTGTGTGTTTATACTTACTGTACCTTTTCTAGATGGAATAGGTTTTTTAAACTACTGAAAGCTAGAAATATAATAGAGTTTCCATGTGCCATTTAACACATGCATAATGTATTGATTGAAAAGCCGGTCTGTTTCTTTTGAATTCTGAATAGGGCTCTTAAAGGTTTGATTTTGAGGGTATTTTGGGGAGAAAAGGTGCGTTGGTCAGATAGCCTTGAATTCTCACTGTCCTATTACAGAAGACTCTCTGATGGGCATTGAGGTCGCTGAGTGGCCATGTGTAGTTAGGCCCTGGCAAAGAGGATGTTGTCTCAGATGAATGATTAACATGCATGAGCACAGTTTCAGAGGGGGTTCTCCTGACTCTCATTGGCTCAGATATTCATATTAAATCAGAGATTGCCTTTTGTCTTTTGGTCACAATTTTCCAATGGACGAAAGGGAAGGAGTGCATGCTCAGTGCATGACATAGGTGCTCTCACTCTGATGCAGCATGCATTAGAAAAAAACTACTTTCTCAGGAAAAACCTATATTTCTCACAACAACCTGTTAAGCAGTGCTAAGACCAGGCATCATTATCTATGCAGTTCTGTCATGATGCTAATATTTAGTGTGACTGGTTATGTTAAAAAATCACCCATCCATCATCAGTAAATAATGTAAAGAAGGTTAATGGATAGTACCAAATCCCACTTAGCAAAGAAAGTAAAGCCACAAGCAAGCCTGTGTGTCTCAAGCTTTACAAAAAGGAGCAGAAACCTCAGGACTAGGCAACTCTGGATCTGCTTTAAGCCTCTGTGACATAGCTGAACTGAGGAACTATGTGATAGGCCTTGTGGTGAGATCTGGATGTAGATCCCAACTTTACTTGAGGACAAGGAAAAGCCAGCATCTAACATTCAAATTGACATACTCTGTTCTCAAGTAGTCAGTATGTATTTAATCAAGAAAAAATAAGCAGGCAAGATTTTCATTAGTATAATGAATTGTGTTTTCTCCACTGTATTTCATGCTTACAGTATCATGAGTAAGGCACAGAACAGTAATGTTGAAGAGATCTCCAAGAACTCCTCTAGCACCTCTTGTGGCAGCTGCTCCATTGTCTTCTCCGACACATATTTCTTTGATGCAACAATAGAGCTCACCACTGATGCAGGGACACCACCATCTCCCAAGGTCACCTGTTCCAGGGCTTCACTGTCCTTACCATTAGGCAGTTTCACCAAGGTTTCTTCGGGATTTTCTTTGCTCCCACTTAATTCTTTGCATGCCCACTGCTTGAGTGCAATACAGACTCAAGCTCTCCTAGCTTTGTGGAAGTCTGTTTTGCAAGCAAAAAATGTTGTCGTGTTCCTTAGTCTTTTCTTCTTTAAGCTAAGTACTGACAAATAATTTGTTCTTCTGGGTAAGTCATGTTTTCTGGACCTCTGATTATTCGTACTGCTATCCATTAGTTCCTCTCCAGTCAACCTCTTCCTTCTCCCTTGCCTCCTTTCCCCTTTCTCTCCCTTTGTTAATTGCTGGGTTTGAATTTTAGTTGCTAATGAAGCATCCAAGCATTGAAAATGAAAGAAACACTATGCATCTCTTGGAAGCTCTCTTTCATTTATACCCATCTGTGGGGTGTTTCATTTTTTCAGGGCACTGGTGACTTAGATTTCAATTGTGGTCTCCCTGACTCTTCCAGCTTACCCTGGGGAACCATGGTGCAAGTTCCCTGTCCTGTATCTGTGCTTTGCATTGATCCCTACTCAGCAACGTGTAGGATTGGCATGTTATTTTGTTTTTCTGAAGCTTAATTCATAGTGAACTTTTAAATCAGTGAAATTACAGTGTTTGGGCATAGCTAAAACAGTGCACATGTGAAAGAAATTTAGCAAAGCATTGAGCTTTTCCAAGCACCCGAATTAAAATCACATTGTGCTGGGACTCAGTACACAAAAGCGAGTCATCAATTTGAGAGGCCTGGGAATTGTTAGAGAGATTTTCACATTTCCTTGTTGCCCCTGTTATTAAAACTTATTAAAAGTAATTGGAGACTGAAGTAATAATACTTATTGCAGAGCTATCATTTATTGATTTTCAGTTCTTTCTGGGCGGCTTCATGAAACAAGGAATTAGAATGAGCTCCTTGAAGTGCAAGCATTTCTCTCCCCTATCATGCAAGTGCTCCAGATGGCCATTGAGCTGGGCTGGTGGAGGTGTGGTGGAACAAGTTTTCAGGAAATTGTTTTACCCTTCTGTTATTCATGCTGAACATTTTAACTGAAATGCCATTCGCTGTGCTGTCAGACTGGGCTGCCAGAACAGAAAGACAGACAGATGCTATTACACGGTGCAGAATTACCAGAAGGAAAGACATTTCTTGTCTAATAAAATAGACCACATGTTAGCTGATAAAGCAAAAGAAAATAAATTAGAAATGTGCATAAGCTAAAAATATAATTATCTGCATACACATCTGCATCTAAATACATACCTATATATGCATATACGTGCACACTTGGTACAAATATATAAATTTTTTATGCATATGTATGCATACCTACACAAATTTACATATTGGAATCCATTGAGCTAGCAGTGATCCACTTTGAATTCCTGCCTTGTCTGTCTTGTTTCCGAACATGGTAATACTCCACACAGAAATCTGATGAGACACGAGGCCTTTCTTTTGATATGGAATTATTTCATTTTGTCTTTGATTCCTTTGCCATTTTGAAAGGTTTCCTAAATAGATAAGCAGAGAGCTATGACAGTTTGGCTCTCCCTTGTGTTTATACACCACCTCTTTCCTTTTTAATTTTCATCTCTCTCTGACTAAAAAAATCCCATAATTCACAGAGAAAAAAACAAACACAGAGGTAAAAGTGAGATAAGGCAGATAAAAGGTAGTAGGGGAAAAAAGTTACTTGGGAGCTAGATGCAGAATTCAAGAAGAAAATAAACACTTTTTTAACAAATGTTTAAAGGAATGCTGAGTTTTATCAGTGAGAACTTCCTAGTTATCAGCTTAATCCCTTACACACCTAGAGCCACATGGCCAAATCTTTTAATTTGTTTCCAGATTGTTTAGTCTGAGCCCATTGTAACTTGCTTCACAGTTGAATCCTAACAAGTGGTCACATCTGTAATAACAATAACTTCTGTGAATCTTGAAGTGCAGTGACCAAAGCATGGAGCAGCCAGGACAATAATTGTCCAGCAGACAATAATTGAACTGTATGCCATATATTAATTGCCAGTTAAGCATCATTCAGGTTACCATATTTTTAGTTGTTGTGTATTAAATGCATATTTTCATGTTTCACTCATTGCATCCCTTATTTAAAAAATTTATTTTCCCATGTATTTATAAATAAGAGTATCATACTTTAGCTGTTGATTTTGCCACTTTATTGGGCAGGAAGTGTACAGAAAAATATATATATTATGTTCCGTCTTTATTGTGTATTGTAGGGCGTAGGAGAAAATATTGTCTCCTTCAAAGCACTTGATCTTTTGCTATCACCTATCTCAAATGCTTCATCGATGCAGAGATTTTTTCAGTCTAGTAGAACTCATCTGTTGTCAGAAACACCCCATAATTCATTGTGCAGATATTAGTGTCATCTTCCTTGTAGCATAGAAGGAACTAGTGCCTCATCTGAAATGTCCTAAAATTCCATTTGCAGAAAACCCATTGTGAATGGCTGGCTGTAGGGATCGCAGAGAAAAAGAATTCTGATCCCTTTAATAAGAGACATAAGTCATGCATATGTGTGTTCTGCCTCTGCCCTTTCCCCAAAAAGAAGATATTGATTTTGCCTGCAGTGTTTTCTCCCCATCATGGCAGGTTTTTGCTCCATTTCTCACTAGTTGAAGCAACAGTGTTCATTTTGAGATCACCTCTACATCAAAAGTAAATGCTATCTTGAAAAAATAATGCAAAGATCAAATTTCCTTATGCCTGTTACAAGGTTCTAAGAAAATAGTTTATCACAACAACCTGATCATTTCCTTAAAAACTATTAGCTTGCAAAAACAAAATATCAAGTTATAATATCCTAGTAGATAATTATTGTTTGGCGTCTTGTGTAATACACCATAGCATCTTCCTAGCAAGATGTTGGCTTAAATATTCCTTTCATTCTTCTTATTGTGTTGTCAGTCAAAAGTTTAAAGAAACATCTGGCCTGCTACTAGAACTATAGACATGAGCTTTACTTATACTTTGTCTCTCAGATCATTTATGTTTGCCGTAATCAATGATGCTATCTGTTTCTGATCAAGGAATAGAGTTTTGGAAACTTGTCAATGAGTAGGCTTGTAGCTGTTTCACAGTCATTGATATCAGATCTGTGCAGCACTGGAGGAGCCAGAAATGTATATTTAATCTAGTCCAGGCAGGTGAACATCACTGAATCTCATTTCAGTTTCTTTAAGAAGATGATAGTTAAGCTAAAGCTAACAGTTTCACACACTCAGGATGGTTTGATGTCACCTGTAGAAGAGCAAATGTCAGGTGGTACCTCTGCTTGTACACAATTAACATTGTATAGACAGATAGTACCAGATATACCATAAAGCCTGCCTGGACAAAGTTAATCCACCATTTTCTTTAGACAGTTTGAACTGGTGCCTTGGTTTCAGCTGGAGTTGAGTTTTTCTTTTTTCCTCGTAGCTTGTACAGTTATGTGTTTTGGATTTACTATGAGAATTATGTTGATAACTCACTATTTGCTGCTAGGTAGTGCTTACCCTAAGTCAAGGACTTTTCAGTCCAGGGAGCAGGTGCACAGGAAGCCAGGAGGGAGCGTGGCCAGGACAGCTGACCCAAACAGGTCAAAGGGATATTTCATACCATCGAATATTATGGTCAATATATAAACTGGGGGAGTTGGCTGGGAGATGCCATTCACTACTCGGGGATCATTTGGGCATTGGTCAGCGGGTGGTGAGCAATCGTACTATGCATCCTTCATTTCTCTTGGGTTTCATTCCTCTTTCTCTTTTTGCTGTCTGCCTTTTCATTACATTATTGTTATTGTTGTGGATTTTCTTATCATTTCCATTATTAAACTGCTCTTTTCTCAACTTTAAAAAAAAGTTTTAACTTTTTTTTCAGTTCTCTCCCCCATCCCTCTGAAGGCAGGGAGCGTATGAGCAAGCAGCTGTGTGGTACTTAGATGACAGCTGTGGTTAAACTACAGCAACTGGCAGAGGGAGCTCATACAAAATCAGTACCTTTTCCATCATGCATTTTCACTATTTCTGATTTGGTACTAGGAGTCTTAAAGCTAGTCTTACTGTATGATAGATCCAAGGAGTTTGAAATGGCTTATATGAAAATGACAAATAAAGGTCATCTTGATGAGTTTGGTTTCCAGCTTATTCACAATCATTATCTCTTCATGCTTTATCACAGGGTAACATACAGATAAAAGTGTATTCTGCCTCATAGCTCCAAATATGTTAAGAAGAGTATTTGATCACAGCTGGAGAAGCACTGAACTGGACTGCTGGAGCAATGGGTTATTTCTTGGGAATAACTGAAAAATTCTTCATTATAATGCAAAGCTACTTTTTGCTGCTTCACTCTTATGCCCATCCTCCAGTCTGTTTCTTTCTCTGAAATAAATATGTGCAGTCTGAAGACACAGTTTCCCTGGTAGTAGTTTGGTCAGATCATCCATCAGTAAAGCAAACTCACAGCTTCCTGTTCTGTTAGGTCAGAATGTACAATACCTCTATTTTTCCAGAGACTGACAGATTTTAAGACATGAAGAAGAGACAGCAGCTGGGGAGATGGTCATTGTTCATAAGAGGAGAGCACCACAAGTCGTAAATAAAATACAGAGCATGCAATCAATTTTATTATTAAGTTAGTCATTAGGAGGCTCACAGTTTGCAGATCTCATTGTATCTCACCCAGTAAAGCCACACTATACAGCTGGGTTTAGTGTTTCTTACTGGACATCAAAATAGAGGTTTTTTTCAATTTCTCCCCAGGTTGATCACTACAGACTAAAGCAGATTGCAAACAGATGGTCCAAAATTCTAAAACTTCTCTCAAATCGCATCTTTGTGCTGGGTTGGAATGCAGTGTAGACTAACTGTAATGCAAACAGCAGTTCTGTGCACACAGTTGGAAGTGCCTCTAATTCAGAGATCATCCTGTATATCCCTTGAAGGCTTTTAGAAACAATTTTAGTGGTCTTTTCTCAGACTTAAAGTGCAGATGGAAAGTTAAAATTTAGAGGCAAGTAGGTCTATCAGAGTTCATATTAATGGAAAAACTCCGAAACCTTATTGAATCTCACAAGAATCTTGGTTAAGTCATTCACTTGTAGGAAAAAGATATTGAAAAAAGGCACTCAGCATAGCTTTGAGAGTTACATGTACCTTGTAATCAAATCAGATTTAAAGGATTATGTCTTCCAAACAGAACATGTCAATAGTCACACAGAAAGTAAAATGTGAGAAAAGATTGCAAGTGAAAACCTAGGACTCTTCAAACCCCAAAGAATCTGTCAGATCAGTTGTAAATATCTGTAACTGAAAAAAAGGAATCTCAAAACAGACTTTCTCACCAGAAATATGTCAGGCTTCTGGTCTATGAGGTAAGCAGAAATGTGAGCCAGGCTCAGAGTGTCACAGCCAGTGGTTCAGAGTCCACCTGGTGGTCAGTGGTGCTCCTCAGGGGTTAGTACTAAAGCTAATACTAATTAACTGAGTTTTTCAAAAACAGTGGGACAGAGTCAGCTATTTCATAGATAATATTGGAGTGGTCAATATGCCAGACTGTCACTCAGAGGAAGTATTGCATGCTGTACAAGTGGGCTGACAGGATTCCTATGTAGTCTAACAGTCCAGCTTTTGGGCTCCTCAGCATAAGAAGTTGTTTACAATATGAAGCAAGTCCAATGGTAGGACCATGAAAAATGGTTTGGAGACTGGACAAGTTAATGTACAAGTAGAAGCAGAGAAGGCTGAGCTGGCTCAAATTGCAGGGGTGGTTTTAGAGAATGCAGAATTTTCTCTAAGATAGGCAGTGGAAGTCTAGGAGGCATTGTACAACAGAGGAAATCCCAACTGATCATAAGGAAAAAATACTGTATTTATTGTGAGAGTAGAAAAATAATACTTTATTGTGAGAGTAGTTATCCATTGCAGCAAGATGCCCAGAAGGACTACAGAATCCCAAACTCTGGAGATTTTTCAAGTCTGTAAGTGCTCCGATCTAAGCCTGAAGTTAGCACTGCTCTGAGCAGCTGTTCGTAGGAAATTGCTTTCAGATGTCCCTTCCACTCTACATCATTCTGTTTCTTTGGGACTAATGCAGAAAGCAAATTTTGACCAGGAACTGAAGGGTAGATGCAACCTAAGCAGACTGAGGAGAAGGCTTTATGCATCTGCATTGCTTGGCAACACTACATGTTTACATGTTATTGGAGCATGTGTGTTCTCTGGACACTCATACAACTATGACAGTGAAACATGAGAGAAAAAGGAGCCTCTCAGAGACAGAACTCCTGTAGTGTGGCACAGCATGAAAATAGCAACCCTAAGCTCCACTTCCAAAACCAGCAAGAATCCAGTGCTGTTTGAGCAGAGATGATGGGGTATCCATTTTATTAATTACATACCAAGTACAAATGGAAAATCAGTCATGTTCTGCATCACTAAAGCTTCCAAGTAGTTTTCAAGGGTAGCAAATAACTTTTGGTTTATTTGCAAAGTAGATTATAAAGCCAGAAGGGATTTCTACAGTCATTTATTCTGACCTCCAGTTTAAAACATGCATAGCATTTTCTGTTTATATGGAGCATATGTTTTAGAAGAGATCTCATTTTTCACTAAACAAATTTTTGGTCGTAAAGAATCTAACATAACTCTCAGCAAATTGTGCCAAAGGTTTATGACCTTCACTGAACTTTATTTCTAGCTTAAAAGTGCCTGGCTTTATCTTCTACTGGTGGCTTGATTTTATGTTTTGCCTGCTACAGTGAGAAAATGCATAACAATATCTGAAGCTTCTGCTTTCCCTCTAGGTATTTAGAGAATGTCACCAAGTTTGTTTTTTACCATTTTACTCCAGGATTTTCAAACTCTTATACCAAACATCACTTCTAGAGCTAGCATCACTGGCAGTGCTCTGGGATTTGTGAAGCCTACTCAGTGAGGGAGAAAGTTTGTTTGATAAGTAGGATTCAGCTGGACAGCACCCTTGCAAAATGTTTTTGACTCATAAGTTGAGAAGATTCAGGCCTCTCAAAATGATCATTCAAAACCAGCTTTATCAGTCTTGAGTCTCCCACCATGTTTCATTCTACATGGCAAGAAGGGATGGGCACTCTGTTTCAATGACAGTAACATAACAGGCCAAATACACTTGAAAATACATTACACGATATCTCTTTCAGACCTATTGCTGTCTGTTTTGGGTGGAGTGGATTTGTTTGTGTGGGTTTTTGGACAAAGAAACCAAATGATCTGTGGGGTTTTTAGATTCTTTCAGTCCCATAGAAGTGTTCGTATTAAAATCCTTTTGAGTACTTGCTTTCATGGACAGGCCTGTGTCCCCACCTGAAGAATACTGCCTGAATTCTTTGTTTCCAAGTATTTGACCTTTCATTTGTCCATATAGTGTGCTTAATGCTGAGCTTATGAAGTGATCCAGCTTGGTCTGTCTGTATCAATTCTCCTCAGTGATATTTGAATTTTTTTTCTTACTACATGTTATTTAGAGCTTCATCAGTGATGGTTTCCTGTTAAAAATTCTATTTTGAGAGACATCTATTGATTTTTCATTAGTTTACTGAACACCAGCCATCAGTTTTGCATTGATTAAATCTCTTCATTAAAACTTCACTCCATCTTTTTTTTTCCCATAGCTAGATTATAAAATACATTAAAATTCTGTGGGTTTTAAGATCTGTTTTCAGCAAACACATGTGTACTCACTGTTCTGAGGACAGAACCACAGAATCATTAAGGGTGGAAAAGACCTAAGATCATCAAGTCCAACCATCATGACAGCAGTTCTAAGGTGAACTGTCAACAGTTATCTTGCAAGTTAGTTTAAGAAAAGATATATTTGATGTAAAAGAAAAAGTAAAAATAATAAGTACTGAAGTTTGCCCAGATTGTGGACTTTGTACATGAAAGAGCAATGGAGAAATTGCATTAACTGGAGAAACAGCATTTGCTGCATCTAGTTGAAAATATTCAAAAAACTTCTCCCAGTGTAAATTGCTTCCATATTGTATGAATCAAGGTGAATCCAAGGGTAATTTGTTCTCAATAATACTGGTATTTGAAGAAAGTATTTCCATATCAAGTTATGGTCAGAGACAATTGCCAGGTTCGGACAAAGGTCAGCAATCACTAGGGAAGTCCACAGTGACAAGGTAGGTCCAAGGTCAGGCCAGAAGGCAGTCCACTGGGCCTGGGTCCGAATTGCAGAGGTCCAAGGTCCAAGGCTGAAACGCAGCTGCAATGTTGCTCATGTGGGAACACTCTGGAAAGGAGCTCCCAAGGAAAGGGAAGAGCTCTTTATCTTCACCAACATGTCATTATCTCTCTGTAGTGTGGGACTTAAACTATGTCAAACCAAGCAGGAGAAATCCTTCTTCATGTCAGTACAGTAATGTAGGATTTTCAAGTTTTTCAGCAGCAAGTGAAATTGGATTTCTTTTTCTAATGTTAATACTGCAACTAGAACTCCATACACTTCATTAGTGTAATTCCTCTGCCCTGTGAGTATATAATGATAGTTAAGAAATGTCATTTCAACTCATAGATATGAGATTATCATAATATCTTATTAGGTCTTCAATAAAGTGCATCATTAGCCAATTTCTATTTTCCTGTAGAGAAATCTGAAACCCATATTTGAGAATTAATATGTTTGAATGGACTGATGAAACGAGTTTCAGAGAGGAAAAGACTACCCTGAGCTCATACTGTAGGAGATGGTATCTTGACAGTGTGAAACACAACACCTAACATTTCCATTTGTCAGTCCTGATCAATATGTGTGTCTGTTTTCCAGAAATCGATAGAGACATAGTTCTTTACAGTAACCATGAGACCCAACCTGACTTAAAAGAAAAATCATGTAAATAGCAAAACACAAGCCCATCATCAAGTCTGACAAATGATCAGCTAAAAAAAGTGTTCTGCTTATTTTTGTTTCATATCCCAGCATTGGAAGCAAGGAGAATCTTCTCCAGAGTAAGCTGAAAATAACATAACACACATCTGAAGTCAGTTACCGCATTTCCCTGCTTGTTTCCTTTCACACTAAAATTTTTATCACCTTAAATGACTTCTCTTAGCAACATCATCACCGCTAATGTCTCATACAACTTCTGAAATTTGTGTGCGCTAAGCATACACTTTAAAAGATTATTCATACACTTGTATGATTTTTAATAAGAGGAAATAGTAGCCTGTAATAATTTACAGGTTGATCTCAGCAAAAGCGTTTTGAAGTGAAAGGGTTTGGATTGCAGAAACATCGAAACATGAAAATGCATTCTGACGGGAGTGCTTTTTTGGGAGTTTTTGTTTGACATGTTCCATTTCTGTCTCAAACAACCTCTCTTTAACAGATGGCTTGTTTTGGACCTCCAGCTTTAATCTTTATTGGTCCCAGAATGATTTTTTTTGTGTAGTGTAGCTTCCTTTATTTCAAATTGAGTATGCTTGATAGTCAGCCTGTTGTAAGCCTCAGTGCAGAGGCTCATTGGGTCATTTTTATCTCATTTGAAATCCACTGCTATTGAATGGAACACAGCACATTACAAGTCATGGTAATAGCTTTGTGTCATTTTTAGTTCCAAAGGATAGGATACCCTCCAGACTTGTAATGATGAGCAGTTTGGGAGTGGTGGTGCTTCCATGCAAACAGGCTAATGTCTGTATTCATATGTTAGTGCTAGTTGGGGCTTCATAACTGTCCATGCACACTGTGTAACTGGGGAAAAAAAAAAAAAAAAAGACAGTATGATCTGACACAGGAATATCAGTGTTATTACCAAGAATTCATGGCTTGCGATACACCAGCAGAGGCACAATGGAAAGGAAGAAGTTAAGCTGATTGTTTTGAGGTTCCTCAAGGGTCAGTGGGGAAAGAAAATCGACAGCAGCAGCTGCTGCAGGAGTCTCATCAACAAAAGAAAACCCTTGTGTGTTCCCTAAAACCAATTTCCAATAATGCCACAGTCCATGTTCCTTATGAAGTGCCAGATATTAAGTTCTCATGGGTAGAGAGAAGCCTGAAGTCCTTCTGGCTCTTATAATGGCTTTTTCCTTTCAACTTAAACTACTGCTTGGGGGCAGGGACCAACATTTCGAAAGGAAAAATGCTTGCAAGAGGTATGGGACCTCCAAGGAAAGACCACTTCGAGAAAAAGCTTTCATCAGTTCTGCTCTCCCAGAGTGTAGTTTAATTTACCTTGGGATCTTGTTAGTTTCAGTTCATTTGTTAGCAAAATTATGGCATCAGCTCTTAAGGAATTATCATATTTAGCTGCATGCAGGCTATTATTGTTGCAAATCAGGTAAAATGCAGCAGCAAGACAGTCTGTGTTGAATGATGTAGGTACACATAAGAATATTACCGATTTTCTTCTTCGTGTAGGTTAAAGGCCCTCCTATGTGGGTGTGTGAAGCAAGATCACAAGAATTATTTAGCTATTCTAAATATATTTAAGGAATGTTGTGATTGTCTTCATTATGTACTATCAGCAAGGAAATTAATCTAAAAATGAGACCACGATATGATTCTGTGGTACCACTATTGACATAACTTTTTACAGAACTTACTTTTGCTTTTGCACTGTTGCCACTTAATGTATAGAATGACAGCTTAAATTATCCTCTTTTTACACTTGGACTGATGTAATAATTTCAGTTTGATTTTACAATCCCTGTAAATCACACTATTTATAGGGGTAGTCATTGCTATATGTTGCTGATAACCATAATTTCTGAAATATTCCCAATGGGACTTTGACATTAAATGAGGCTATGGCTACACAAAACTTCAAAATGCATCCCTTTACTGTCGAAATATCATCATTGAGTTTCTGAGCTTCTTTATATCCTTTCTAAGAAGTTAAATAAATTGGGGTCTTTAGCTGCATCAACCTGCAAAATGTCAGTGTTAATGGCTACATGTACGTGTGTATGCTGTTTATCCATCCATCAAGTTTGGGTAGAAATAAGTTTATACACTTATCACAAAAAAAACATCCCCCAGCTTTAGCAAAATCATGGAATAGTTTGATGTATTGTTAGCATGTTCTTTGCAGGACTATGACATGGACATGTGCATTTTGCCATGACCTGGCTGAGCAAACTTCAGGGTGAGTTGTAAGCTTGTCATGAGACATTCCCATCTTTGCTGTTGCTGGCACCTGTTCTTTCTCAGGTAGTATTAGCTGTGAAAAGTCTATTCAGACTGCAGTTACACTTTCCAACTGTGATTTTCCCATATGCCCTCCTCACAGACCAAGTGTCATAAGCCCACTGTTTCAATACATTTTTTCATAGTAAAAATTTCATAGTAAAAATTAAAATGATCCTTTTTTATTAGAATATTTATGTCTGTAGTTGTTCTTTTTGTCTCTCAAATGACACTTCATTGTTTAGAAATCCTTACTTTTTCTTTTCCCCTTAGCATTACCTTAAGCAAAGACACTGTTCTTTGGCCTTAAATGATGCAGTGAATTTATAGTACACAATTAATTGCAACATCAGCAAGTCTGACACACCGTGCTGTTAAGGATAGTAGAAGATGTGGTGATTTTTTAATGAATTCACTTTACAACCCAGCAAATAATAGCATACAAGGACATTTGACAGCTGCTTTCTCCAGCTAAATCTCACCACTGGGACCTGATTCCAAGAAAAATAACAAGTCAGGCTTGGTTAGTAGTGCTGCAGCTTGGAATATGAGTCTTGACAAGGGAAAGAATCATTTGTACTGTACTAGCTTCTCATGAGCTGGGACAAGGAGTAAATCTCTCTGATGGCAAAATAAAGCTGTCAGAAAGCTTTTTCATAAGATGCCAGTGGACATCAATATGACAGTTCTCCCTCCTGATCTTTTTATAGGTTTCTAATTCTGAAAGAAGAGTCGTCTTTGCCTACATATTTGTGGATTCAGGTGCTGACATTTTAAGAAGCAGTTGTGATACTAGAACAAAAATACAGACTCAATTATCAGGAGTACCTCTGTAGCCTTGCTGAAAAGATGCTTTAACTAAATGTTTATTATCTGGGAAAAGATACTGTATCTGCTGTGTTCTTTGAAAAATTAACAGTCAAATACACAAGCACACAAGAATACTTTCATGAAGTGAAGAACATGGCAATGGCCATCAGTGTGAGGCACGAGCGTAATTAGGCAGGCAGTAATTTTCTTTCTCAAACACTTGAATAGGTTCCCTTCTTCTCTGTCTTTATTGGATATTGATGAGAAAGTCTGGGCTCTTCTCAGTTAGGCCAGTATTTATGCACCAAAACATAATTGAAACCTAAGTGTGGTGAGGACTGATCACAGGGGTCTTCTCTTCCAGGATAAGTGGGAAACCTAGAGTTCCTGGCTGAACATCTGATTCCAGCTCCTGATATTTGAAGGTCATGGAAATTCTTTAGTTTGCCATGTGAAGATGGTTATCCTTACCTCCACTGCAAAATGCACTACTTTATGGCTGTGGAGGAAAAGGAGACACTCTTATGTGCTCTTAAGAAAATAGTAAATAAGGTGTGTTATATTAACATTTCCTGACACTTCAGATGCTTTTCAAAAGTGTTTTCCAATATTTATCTTCATTTTCTATTAAAAGCTTAGGAACATTTTCCATTTATAGATTACTTTTGAGGTATAACTCTGAACATCTTACAAAGGAAAAGACACCACATGGCTTTCTAAGTACCATTGCATTAAAATGCTTTGGATATGAATTTAGACATCAAATCATATCAATTCCTGTATTAACAAGCATGGCATGATTGAGGGTTCTCTTTCTGAGCAGCCTTTAAATCTTAAACTTCCACACAATTTAAACAGCCTTTGCAAATAAATAGTACTCTCAAATAGAACAACCACCTTAGTGAGCTTATAAACAAAACAAAACTTTGAGGCTAGTCTTAGTAAAAGAAAGAAAGAAAAAAAAAAACATCATTGGATACTAACACCATGAAAAAAAGGAACGAAATTAGACATGAGAACCCACAAAATGAAAATTATCATAAATAGCAAACTAAAAGCTTCAGGTCATTTTTCCTGTAAATGCACAAGCAGCTGTAAATTAGGTATTCCTAGATTTCTGAAATGGCCAAGGGTTCTTTTAGGTTCTTTTCCTTTTGTTGGTTTCTTTTTGCATCTCTCTTTTCTGCCCCAAGATTCCGACATGCTCAAACACTTCATTTGTTTTGCCATGAGGGTTGGCTTATCATAACTCTTAGTCATTAGTGGAATGATTATCAAGATGCAATCTCTAATTATAAGTAGTAAGCACTCATTATACCTTTCCCAGTTGGTTGCAAAGGAAAATGATTTCTCAGTTACCAAAATGACAGTAGCAACGTAAGAATAGACTTCACTTATAATTGTCATATTAAATCCATGCACTTTAGTGAGCAAGAAGTACCACTGAAAAAGAATAGAAAATTGTTAAAATAATAATTAAAATTAAGACAATCTCAATGCAACCACATATAGATATTATATAAGAACTCTCATTTTATTTTAGAAGGTTTACTTTAAAAGTCAGTTTCTTCACAGGTAATGTCATTGAAATATGGAAATGTGACCTGCCAGGCAGACTCTTCTCTGAGTTCTGTTCTCTCAGATTTAAATCATTCAGCCTTCTGGGTGATCACTTAATCTGACAGAGTTTGCCCACAATCCACCTGGGTTGCAAGCACTATCAGAATCTCTCTACAGTTCAGCATCTTCAATTGGCAGTCTGCTCTTGTCATGACACTCCTCAGCAGCTGCGTCTTGAGTCTGGGCGGGCAATTGCAAGACATGGGACAGGGGTAGCAAACCTGCAAAATGTCTAATCAGCTTCTTGTTGGTCCTAAACATGCACATAATAATAAAGATGAGGAAAAATCAAATCAGCACAAAGCAAACTTGATCAACAAAGCCCTCCCAGATTTTACGCCCTAGACTTTAAGAATCCGAAATCGAAACCTGTGAATGTACTTAATGCATGAGTGACATCAAACCACATTTGCTCGTTTTTCCCAAATACTAAGTCTTCAAAAGCTGAGATAAATGTCTCACAATGTTCATAAAAATTATTTGACCTGAGTGGAATAGATACTGCCAATGGTGTGAGGAAAAAGTTAGCAGTAAGAAGCAATGTGAAAGCCATGAAGCACACAGCCATATTAGCATGCTGAACTTTTCAAACAGTGACAAAATTATTCTTTCGGTGTCTGTTTCTGCAGTGCAATATCAGCTAGAATTCCTGCACAGGCATTAATGAACCGTGACCTTGAATCGAGTTACCCTTGTGAGAGGCTAAAGGTACTGTGTGTTATAGTGTAGCTTAATGCAAAATGAACATATATTTCATTCAAAAATAGAAGAATTATGCTTGGCTTTCCACTTGTGCAGATTGACTTTTTTTAATTTTTGTCTTTAATTTCATAATTGTATATTACCCCTGGAAAATAGCTTTTGTTTCTACCCGTGGTTAATTTAAGCATCCAAAACTGTAGTGTGTTTTCAAAAGACACCTTTGGGCCTATTCTGCTAATAACAAGAACTGGGTAATTAATTCCACCTGTCCCATTCAAAAAGAAATGAAGAAGTGAACAAAGGAGTCTTTTCTGAAAAGAATAACAATTATATATGTTGTGTTATTGTTGTCGACATTCCTTTGTATTTATTAGGGAACATATAATATTAATGGATAAATAGAAGGGACCCATTTAAAAAAAAAAAAAAAAAAAATTCAAACTTTACCAGTTCAGTAAATGAGCACCTAATTGCTCATTGAAGATAGGTGGGGTCCCCAATTAGTAATTTTCACCAATCTTGTTTTTCAGAGGTTCTGAGCCATTGACTTTCATTTGAAAGTGTTCCTAGCATTTCTTTATAAACCATTCCCTTCGATTTTAAGGACTAGGCAGAGGTCAAGGAACTTTCCTGACAGGCAGAAGCAGGATAATCCTTACCCAGAGCAAGTGATAGCTTGCTTTGATGCACCACCAGAGGCTGCAAAGTAGATAAAATATACCAGTTCAGAAAGGAATTAGACAAATTCATGAACAGTGGTTCTTTAAACTAACAGGACTAGGCAGAAACGTACCCTTTAGCATCCTTAACACAGCACTGAATGCTGAGAGAGTGCAAAGAGAATCAACCACAGGTAATTACAAAACTCAGATCTTTTCTCCAAATCTTGCCTCCCATTCACTCTCTCAGGCATGGAACTCAAAATAAGACAGGCCATGTTTTTAGCAGGGCTGCCAATATAATTTCTTCTCAAAACAAAATGCTAGGACTGCGAAAGAGCTGGGACAGAGAACCAAAGAGAGAGCCTTGGATGTTCACCGTTGTTGCTTGTTTGTTTACAGAAGCTGGAAAAGGTGCTTAAGAATATTTGCTGGAGAGGAAAACAGCCACCTTTCAGCAGAAACTGGACACTTCCAGTCTTCCTTTGGTAACCATGGGAGTCAGCCAGGCTTTGCAGAGCATTTTTACAAAAAGAGCTGCCTTTTAATGAAGGAAAAATGAAGAGGCTGGAGGAAAAATTGGTATAGGGAGGAGATGGTTCATGAAAGACAAGTATTTAGCTTCTCCGGGAAGTTTACAAATAAATATTTGTATTTTGAATGGAGCCTTCTAAATGCAGAGTGCCATGAAGCATCTGTCCACTTAACTGAGTTCCCTCCTAATCTGTATTCTCTCAGTAGTGCTGCTTCAGTTACTAGTAGTGAATAGCTAGAAATAAGAGCCCTAAAATATTGAAAGCAGCACTATTTTAATTATTCAATTGCATTTAAAAATAATAAAAGCTATTGTTTATATTAAATTCTCAGTAGAATACAAAGTGTACTTCCAAAAGAAATACATTTTGAGACTGTTCAGTTATGTTAGAAATAAATGTATTACTGACTGTTAAGAGTTCTGTTCATACTACATTAACTTTTGTTGAGTATGGTTTTATATTAAATGAAATAGTTCACAAAAAGATACATTTATGAAATGAAAAAAGAATCACTTTTTTATGACTCTCTGAGAGGATACAAAAAAGTTTCCTTAACCTTTACTTTTTCTTGAATATTCTATGCAGGAAAACAACTTGATAGAAAAGTGGAAGGGAAGTGGAAAGGCATCCTGCTCATAACTCAATACACACAAACTTAAACACTTCCCACAGCAGCCCTTCAAGAAGAGCTGTTTTGTGTCCAAGGAGCAGTTCTGCATCAAGACTTCACTTTAAAACATCCCATGCAGGCAGAGGGTCTCTCTTCTGCTCCATCTTCTTGTCATACTATTTGTCCACGAAACTAGTGGGTGGTGCAGGGAGGGGGAAGCACTCAATAAGTGACAACAACTAAAAAGCTAACCCATGACTCAAAATTTATTCCTAATTTAAGAAAAGATAACTTAGAAGCCAGAAGAAATATTTTCTGTTGCTACTTGTCATTGCAATACACTTGAAAACTTATGTATATAACTTTTTCCCTGCACTGTTTTTTGTCGTTAAACAAATGCTTATGTACTTTTAATGCCTTAAGACCAATACTATTGATATTTTAGCAGAATAATAATTTATGATAAAATAGTGTGATGCTTAGAATAACATCCATTAATGATCAGTCTTCATGTTGTATGGCACAGTTCCTTCTACTCAGATCAGCCTTTTCCAAAAGCGTCTAAAACAGAAAAAAAACCTAAGGGCTCTGGGGCAGAAAGATTTACATTCTCAAAAGGAGACTATAGATGTGTAAAAGAAGGTGAAGTGAGGGAAGAGGGGAACAGTGATCCTGTTTCTAAATACTTTTTTCCTGCATGATACATCATTTTCCCTTCTAGTCTTTCTTCTCTATTGCTTTTTTAGTCTCTGCATTTTGCAGGATTTTACTATTTGTTATGCCCAGTCATAGCGGGGTCTGCAATATAACTTCATAGCATTCCTTATTTGAAGCATATGAACCTTAGACAAAATGCTGCTCATCTGTTTCTGGACTGACACGAAGTAGGAAGACCACAGAGGGCCGTTCTCATTTGTCTGGCACAGAGCAAACGGGACACAACTGTGTCTCCGCACATTTTTCTTTTATTAAGCATAGATAGTTAAGGAGCTTTGAAATATTGTATGGGCACTGTGGTGCTAAATGATCTAGTGTGAGGCTCATCTTGTTCCTGTGCATGGGGTTATGTCCTAATGGGAAGTCTGCCCCACTGCATGGCTGCCAGCTAATGAGTGCTGTCCACCAAGATCCCCTCTGTTACCATCCCAAGCATAATATGCTGGGCAATCAGAGTCTGTTAGTGGTGTTCACAAGGCAGTGCTGTGATTATCAGTTGTGGGGATGTCTAGCAGAAAATGTGCTGAATGCAATCCCCCTAAAAGTTTATATTCCCTCCTTAACCTTTCTGGAAATTTAAAAACACGCGTCTTAGTCTCTTCCTAAATTCGTTTGTGTAGGTCTTTTCTCCAGAATGGAGAAGCGTGTGTCCAAATGGGGCTGCATCCCTAGCTAGTGTATATGCACAATGAAAACAATAAATGTGAAAAATAGCTCTGTCTTTGCTAGAATACGTTGTGGGTTTAAAACTGTACATCAATTGTCAACTAAATGAGTTCAAACATGCCCATTTGTATCTGTCACTGTGGTCTATGACAGCCATCACTGTAGTCTGTAATTCTGCCATCACTTTCATCTACTTTAGTTATTCTACCTGTTTCTGAATTTTTAATCCTCTTTTTGACAATTCTAAGTAATTTTTTTTGTCTGGTGCTTTAATTAGCAGTTTTGCTTCCCAGTGAATTATTTGCTGACTGAATCATGCAATCCTTCACTTGTCAGGAAGGGTGTAAACAAAGAGAATTTTGAGTAACAGTCAAAACTGCAGCATTGCCGCTACACCATAAAACTAATTTCAAAGATGAGATGGAAAAAAAAATAAAAGAGGAGTTTCAGATGTCGTTAATGCTGTATTTGGATCCTGTATCAGTAAAAGCTGTTCTGTCATTCACTGTGGAAAGATAACATTTACCCTTAAATACTTATTAAATAATCTTTTGTAAGCCAGGGCTGCGTACTGTCAGAATTGTTAGATTGTATTGCAGGTTGGGAATGCTGCTGCAGCATTCACATGGCACATTCTTCTAACTTGCAGCAGTTAGTTCCATGGCAGTTGAATCACAGAAGCTAAAATGACCAATTTAGAGTCTAGAATAAAGTCATGCTATTGCCATACCCATTGCATTAGCACTGTGGCTGCACTGTGCAGCATAGTAACATCTAATAAAAACCTTCAGCTGCCTTGAATTTTTCTCATTACTTTATTTCCATTTCTTTATATAACATTTAACAATTCAAGAATATTGAAAAACGTGTTTTCAGAGGGATGTGTATTTTTGTGGTTTGGTGTTCTTTAAGAGTGTGCAGATATTTGGTTGAACTCTTCATTTCTGGAATTTAATTTTCTTTAGAGTTTTATGTTAATTATTTTCAACGTGTGTCTGCAATAAGTGAACTGGCTATTTTAAGGATTATGCATGTATTTTTGGGGGGGATGTGCGAGATGTGCAAACAGAAAATTATCAAAAGTAGAATACCTATTACGTAGTATTTTACTTGTAAAATTTATTGATAAGTGAATTCCATGCAAATAACTTAATTCAATTTAGTGTAAAAATACAAGCAGTAGATTAGATGAGAGAAAAGAGACATTTTTAAAAAACATTATTTTAGGCTGAGCTCAATCATTATTTTTCAGTGTGAAAAATTGAGACTTATTGAGTTATTCACATGTGTTAGAAGTTAAATTCATATTTAAGTGTCTTGCTGAACCAGAGGTAAAAAAGAAATACTGTAAGGGCAGTTTTTCGAATTAAAAATTAAAGAGGAAGGGGTTTATTTATTTATTTATTTATTTATTTATTTACACATAAGAGGTTTAGTTAGTCCAAAAGTATTAGAAATAAACTTAGAGCAGTATATGAAAATGTCAAGTTACAGACTCAATGCCAAGAAATATGATTACATCAAATTCAAATCACCTTTGCTAAATTATTGAATATTTTAAATATATATTTTTAAAAATAGTTAAGATGCTTTTGGAGTTTCATCATATCTCCTTACACTTTGTTTGGACAAACTGGAAAGAGCATGATGAACATGTTTGTTTTCCAGTGAAGACAGAATAATTTGCAATTAAAAGCTTTTATGTAAAATATAATAAAATAAAATACAAAATAAAATAAAATAAATGTATCTTTCTGTGCAGCATTTGTGTTCAAATATTGAAATAATCCATCTGATAGCTTACTATGTGAGTTTTAAATTAATTAAAAATAATAAAGGAATCCCACATATTTTCCTTATATAAACAAAGAGCAATTTAAAAGTTAAACAAAGAGCATATAAGATTAAAAATAATTAATTTCAATCATTACAAATTGCATGAATTGTAAGAAAAGAAAATGTGTTCTGTTTACCTGGTAGGGTCCTTTGAATTGCTCAGTAATGATGAATGCATTTGTTTGTCCAAAACACGGGATGGCTCCAGTTATGTGTTGTTAGGATTTGCAAATTAAACAGCTAAGCTCAGTCAGTGCATTATGGAGCTCTACCTCTTTGATGCAACATAACATTGCATTTTCATTCCTTGCAGAAGGGAATCCATATACCTGGTGGGTTGGAAAAGCCAATGAGAAGCACTACTATTGGGGCGGATCAGGACCTGGAATTCAAAAATGTGCCTGCGGCATCGAACGCAACTGTACTGATCCCAAGTACTACTGCAACTGTGATGCTGATTATAAGCAATGGTGAGTGGTTTACCAAAAGGTAGGATGAGAATGACCAAATCTCTTAACTTTTGCAACACTGTCACTACTTTGCTCTTTGGTAAGAAAGGAAATACGGAAAAAAGAGATATTCAAAGGCAAAAATATTATGTTTGTGCTCCCTCCTGCAATGGTACTTATCCATGACTTCATTTCCATTTTATTCACAGTATCTGTGACTGTCAAATATAAGGACTGTATTTATGTTTTTGAGCCCACTGAGCTATAGAAAAGAACGTTAGAATTGCAAAGGCAGGTTCTCACAGGAAAGGCTAGTATTTTAGCTGCCAATGCGACTTTGCCTCCATCAGATTCAGTTATATTACAATTATTACAGTATTTATTATATAATATACTTATTGATTACAGTATTAATTTTATCTCTACAACTTCTTTTTTTTCCCCCAGAATTTCTCTCTTTTATGGTGTTGTTGCTGTATTTGAATGTGAGAGATAAGAATTGAAATCACTAGCCTATTGCCTCTCACCCTCATTATCCATCTTTCATGAGAAAAATGTGTTGAGAACCAGACTTGATGTGTATTATAGAGCAAGGCTCTGTATTTCAAAGGAAGTTATTGGACTTTTGTACTGGGGAACTCAGAACTGGACTGAGCACTGCAAGTGTGGCCTCACCAGAGACAAGCTGAGGAGAAGGATACCACAGAGATAGAGAAGTCAATATTAGAGACAGGGGAATCAGATGTGCTGTCAAAGTTCAGAGATAGAATTATATACAGAGTGAAGAATATAAAGTCAGAGGACTCCAACTCAAGTATAGGCACTAGAGCAATGTGGAAGGAGGGAGGGAGGTTTGGTTCTGTGTCAAAATGGTAATGATAAAAGGAAGATATTGTAATAATAATTACAATAATGGTAGAATTAGGAGCACTTACAGTTTTCATTGCCTCAGGCACTGGATGCATAGCCATGAAGAATAGTCTCTGTACCATATGTTTAGTGTTTTCTTTTACACCAAGGGAAATGTGTAGGGGAAATAGTATTGACTTTTGATCTCTTCTTGAAGATTCTTGAAGAGTCACACATGCTAATTTAATAAGCAGTGTTCACTAAATAATCTTTTTCTGTAACCTCTACACCCCCATATACACCAAGTTTATCTGTATTCTACTAATAAATAGATTCATATAGTAATTAATTTGAAGTCTAAAATAGGATTATCATAAAAGATATTCAGCTGTTCACTCAGAATTCATACAAGAATATATTCATACAGTATTTCCTTAGGTATATATCAGAATTTTTCAGGACAACTACTGTTTATTAGAGGACTTTTTATGAAAAGTAATTATACAGCTGGGTATTGTATTCTAATCTGTGGTGTGTGTAAATCACAGGAAGAAACAAATGCCTTATTATAGTCTTTGAGGGCATTTTGTTCAGGATTCACATTTTCAGTTTGGTTTTGGCAAAATCTAGTCTTTCCCATAATCGTGCCTTTTGGGTTTGAGAGTTATTTTGAGGAGTCCTAATTAGGAATTTTATCTATCCAGGTTGATCAATATCTAAAAAGCAACTGAGCTTCAGAGCAGAGGAGACCTTGATGACTTCAAGCATCAGAGCCAGAATTTAACCAGGGCCTCCAACACAGCTGTGCTCCGTTTTGGTGACAACAAAACAGCTCCTGGTTTAGATCACAGAATCTGCAACAGTTGATGATGAGCAGACAGGTCTCAATTCACAGATTGGCTAAGCAGCTAGCCACAGCTGTCACCATAGCTTATCAGCACAACTAATTTTAGAAAAACTTGCAGTCCTCAAACAGAAGGGCTGAGTAAAGGCTGAAATGGGGCTAAGAAACCAAGTGGGACTTTTGCCTTAATTGCAAGTCTTATCCATAGCTGGGAGCACTGCATTAGATTGTAGGATGCCTACAGTGATGTTCAGCTCCTGTCCAGGTAATGTGGGAAAAGTTGTTTTGGGTTTTTTTTAGGGTTTTGAAGGGGGAAGACAGAGTGGGGAGAAAGTAGCCACAGCAGCAGCAGCTGTATTAGAAAAGGAAGGAAATAAAATGGGAATAGAAGTCTGTTGCATGGAAATTGTGAAAATGAAAAGTGAAGAGTGAGATTTAATACAGAGATTTTTTTAAAGGAGATTGGGGAGCCACTGAGAAGTGACCAAGGCTGAATCAGAATGATGTAGTGTAAGAAGAATATTGTCAACAATTTTTATTGTAGAAATTAGAAATTGTGTTAGAAGTGAAGAAAGGAATTACAGTTTGATGAATCATCTCATAGCAAAGCCAGGAGAATGCTCCCCTGGAGAAATGGATTCTAACCCTGTCTCTGGAACCACATTCCTGCGTGATGCTTCTGAAGTTTCATAAGCCATTTCTTCACAGAATAGTCAGTAGTTTAATCCTCATTTTCTGGGGATCTAACTAGAAACCCAAAGGTCTACTGTGTGGAAACACCAAACAGTCAAAGCTGCAACTAGAATAAGGAATCCTTCTCTCTCAATATATCTAAAGCTGTCCTTCAAAGAAAAAAAAAAAAAAAAAAGCCTGTAGGAATCCCATACTAAGCACTAATTATGTGTTTTCAGCCTCAACTACAATCTGCAGAATGGAAATTATGCCAAATAGTTGCCCATGGAGGTACTGCAAAGATACGTAGATATATGAAGCAATCATCTGCTGTACTAATGAGCACTATAAAAAATCCAAAAGGAAAATGCAGTCTTTCTAGAAAGATTTGAAATAACACATTAGACATAAAATGGGGTCTACATATTGAAGCATGAGAATTAATTTGGAGAGCAAGCAGTGTTTTACTAAATGAGTATTGTCTGCCTCCCATACTGAACAATGCTAGAGCCCTCTGGAATAAATAATAATCAGTGACCAGTCAAGGACTATATCATGATGATAGGTACAGGATACAAATTAAAGCTCTTTAGGCAGGCTGAAATGCTTCTTTTTCCTACATTTTGTGTTTGGTTTGATTTGGGTTTTTTAACTAAGTATGTGAGTAATTTTGTGTAAGTATAGAACCATCTGTGTTAATTGTGGACTCAATTACAG
Organism: Pyrocephalus nanus; assembly: GCA_038380795.1. NCBI lineage: Eukaryota > Metazoa > Chordata > Aves > Passeriformes > Tyrannidae > Pyrocephalus > Pyrocephalus nanus. The sequence goes on along the minus strand of CM076266.1, from coordinate 22,519,887 downwards.
TATAACTTTTCCCAGGCATTAGCATACACCATAGGCTTGATAAACCTTACATCTGGACAGTTGTTTTATTAATGCTTTTTAAAATTTCACTGAGCAACTTTACACTTGCCTATTTGAATAAAATAGTTGTAGAGCTATTTAGCACATGCCTAATGTGTTGATTATCATGCCTGGATGGCAGATAAACCAAATGGGAGATATTGCCAGTGAATTTTAATATGAAATTCAAATTTATGTGTATTTGCACACATCATCTAAAATATAACCTTATTCTTAAAAGAAACCCGTGTTGCTACTGCAATGTAAGTATTAAGTAATCATTTCTGTCATGATAAAGAAACAAAAACACAGGTGGGAAGAGCTTCACCCAGAGTAATCTTGCCAAAATATCCTTAGTCCCAAATTATCCAAGACTTGTGTGCAAAATGAAATTAATTCAGAGATAAATGATTCAGATTATATAAAAAGGGTAGTTTTTGCTCCTAACAAAGATCATTTTTTAAAGAGTGTGCGGTTGATATTCATACTCAGATTGCCTCAATCTTGAGAGAACAAAATCTACTAAGGTAGCTGTTATTAGTAACAAGAATTTCTCTGTGTTGCTGTTAAACAAAATCATAATCAGATGAGTAACTTTAGGTAAAATGTAGGGCTTTTAGGAAAAAAAAAAAGCTTATTTGAATAAAAAAATTATTATTACAATTTAGACAGTTCCTTAAAAAAATGGCTGTCATTGAAGAGACAAGCACATTGTACCAATTAAGTAGCAAATGTAAAGGTTTGCAAAGCGATTTTGATTCCTAATCTGCTTTGACCCTAAAGTCAGTTGAACACTCAGATTGGCCAAAGTTTCTATATCACAGGCTCCTTACTTTTTATTACATAGCAATCACAGTAGGTCTGAAGACATAATATAGTGCTGTTCAAGGATTTACTCAGAAAAAGTGACATAAGTATCTTTTTCATTTAGCATTTCCTGGTGTGAATGCTCTTCAGGTTACAAAGTCAGGCATGGACTTCACTGCTCATTATTGATGTGGTTGCTAAGTTCTTTCAAGAACTATTTAGTGGCCCTAAAGATGATGAAAAGGGACTAAGGAGAATTAGTTATAACAGTGGTTTGGAGAAATGGAGCAAATGAGCAATAAAAACAGGAGGAGGAAGCCTCATTTTCTTGTTTCTACTCTGTCACAGCTTGGATATTAAAGTTTCTTTCTGCAAAGCCTACAAAACTGCTTAATTTTTCTGAGGTGTTGTCATGTGAAAGGTGGGAGTTCAGATTCTTACTTGCTGGTCCCCCAGGAAATTTGAGATTCTAGTGTCTGGCTGTCAGAATCTCATAAGGAGACCCTTCACCAGCAGATTCACAAGATCGGAGGATACCTCAGCCTCCCTTGTTAGGGGGAACTCAACAGAGCCAGGAGCCCTCAGCGGGCCCTGCCAAGGTGTTATCCACCTCCAACAACTGCAAGGACTCACTTTAAGTGTTTAAGGAATGACACTTTTTATTAATACAAATTGTTATTGGTTAATAAGGTTCGAAGTTTGTCAGTGATAGTATCTACTGCAAAAATATGTTTAAAGCAGTCTACTGATACATATACTAAGCAAGCACAAGCTCTGATACGAAATAATCTAAATAATATACTATAAGGTAAGCACAAGCAAAAGGTCTAGTCCTAAAAGCAGCATTTAATGCATGCAGAGCATATTTCTCACCCTAGCATCCCTTGGTGAGGGGGACAAGATGGACTCAGCCCGCTGACTGATCCCAGCAGTTTTGGTGGAGGTCTCTCACTTTGCCCCTATCCCCAACTTATTTTTATACTGTTTTCTTTGTGTTTAGGTGGAGTTTGAATGGCTCTGGTCATAAATACCTTTTATTTCTGATTGATGTACTTAATGGGAGGGGGGTGGCAGCTGTGGTTTGTCACCTGAGGAGTTCAACATGATTGTTGGCTTCAGCAGCAGAACATCTTGATTGTCCCTTATCAAACATGTAGTCTTGTTACTGCAGTGTTCTCCCATTCTGCTGGGATTAGAACGGAGAGGGGCCATATAGTCTCCACTTCATTCCACACTCTGTTAGGTTTCTCTGAGCAGATGTTTATCGTTGTACTGGGGAACATGTTGACCTCCATCCATCCAGGGAGTTGGAGCTGCTTTTTATCTTAAAATTCTGAATCTCCTCTAGGTTTAAGTCTATCCATCATCCCACAGATGTTTTCTAGAAAGCTCTGTAGGATACATCCCCCCTTCCCTTCACAACTCTTCTACAAAGGGAATTTCAGAAGAAAGTTTCAGGTCCTGGAAAAAGATGACTAAACAGAATTCAGAATGTCATGACTTATTTGAATGACAGGAATATGGTGGATCTTGAAATGCCAGCCTGAGGCTGTGGCAGTGACAGGTAGGTCATTTGTAGCCAGGTATTAAAGGCTCTTAGAGCTATAGGTAAACATCAAGCCTTAAGTTTAGTATGTATTAATTACCATCGAAATCATTGATATTTCAGTTCCTGAATCCCTTAGGCACTTCTGAAAATCCATCTGTCTTTCATCCTTATGTGCTCTCAGTAACAGAGCTGCTGATGCAGAGAGAACTGGTTAGTTACATGACGCTGGCTTCTCCTGTCCTTCATCAAAAGCTGATAACAATGTCTTTGGGTAGTTTTTTTTTCCCATTACTTTCTCATCTAGGCAGCAACTGGACCTTCCTCAGAGGTGCTATATGATCAGAAGTGTCTAGGTTATACATTCTCTGTGAAAAACAAAAGCCAAAACCAAACTGAGAAGTTATTTTTGACTCTACTTGACTACATTTGCTTTCAGTTTAGTTACTATTTCCAATGTTATGTAGAGAAATCTTAAAGATGTAAAACAGGTCAAATATGAATATATCTAAAAGACCTTAAAGGACTGTCGAAGTTGTATTGAGGAACATGCATGACTAGAAACACCCTGTATATACATATATCTATCTGTCTATATATATACACACATGAAAAATTTCCAATTTAACCAGACAGATTGACAACATACAAAAATCAAGAAACCATGTATTTAAAACAGTAACTCGCAAAACAGACTTTTTACTAAGATAGAGACCTGTATTTAAAGAGAAAATACATTGCATTGCATGAAACCAGAAAAGAAAAAAATAAAAGAAAAACTCCAGTAAGATCTGTGATGTCCTGCTGTTTTGCTTCACATCTGATGAACCACAATTTTCTAGACATTGAGGAAATTTTGTAGAATTAAGCCAACCCACTTTGAAAACTGTTATTCAACATTTTTGCAGAGCTTAAAGGCCATCTTTAAAATGACAGACCAGAAAACACATTTATTAATTGTGTTTTATGTTGTGTTAGTGTGCAGTAATTACATCTATTAATTGACTGAAAGCTGAAATGCCAAAATTTATTTTTTAGTTATGCTTAAGGCATAAATTAGTTTTATGGATGGAGGCAGGGAAGCTTAGCTGACAAATTGCACTACTTCATATGGTTATTTTTCTTAGTACTCCTACAAATCCAGACAGCCTTTTGTAGGTTTTTCAGGGTTACCTTGCAGAGTTCCTTTGTACAGTGATGTCAGCATCTAATGTTAATATATTTCCAGTCAATCAAAATTTAGCAGTGTGACAGTATGCAATGGCACAGAATAAAAATCTGCATGAAGAGGGACACTAAAGACAGAAAGTCAAGCATTCAGACCTTAGGAAATGTTAGGTTTAATACAGCTGGTAGCACTTCTTTTCCAAATAATTGGTAGATCTGAGCTGAAATTTTCACCAGTAGAAAAACAGATAGCCAGAAGCCAGAAAGTTCATTCCTTCTAGCTATAATTTGGCCATTAAAACTACTCTGGTAAGGTAAAGGAGCAAGTGACTGCGTACTGAATAGGCTGCTGTGTCTTCTGCATTTCTCAGCTGTGATCATCAGATGTAACTGGTGTGCAATATTTAAACAGAGGTTGCATGCTGAACGTTAAGTGAATTCTGTCCTCTTATTTTTATAGCCCTTTCTGTCTTTCCACTTATAGAAACTATATATGCTTCATGTTTGTCATTATGTATTCTTCCTTTTTGCTTTTTCCACAAGAAAAGCTCCTTTGGTTACTGATAACAAGCGATCAAATTTTTGGGAGACAAAAATTTTAAAGTGGAGCACTTGGCCATGCTACAGATGTGCTAAGTAGTGCCTTTCAAATTCTCCTTTGCCTGTGCCTTTCTACCATAGCAGGCCTCTTAGACACAGATCAAGGCTCTATTAGCTAAGGCAGTCTACAAACACAAAAGGACTGTTTTTTTCCTCAGTACTGGACATTTACTATCATAAATATGCACATAAGACTAGTTAGAATGACCTAAAAGTTAATTTAAGGGCAGATGAAGGGCATAGAAACTCTTGTACAATAAGAGTTCATACTGCCTTTATGTAAACTTTGAAGGACAGACAATACCTGCTGCCTGGAGTTGCCCCTAATGTTTGTGTTGTATTTCTAATGAGCTGGCAGCTCTAGTCCAAGATCCACTCAAACCTAGGATCACCTAGATTGCTGTTTCTCCTTTAGAGAGACAACAGCCATATGTATGTAGCTCATAGGAACTGACAGACTGGCAACCTGTACTAATACATGTTGATGGGACTAAAAGTTTCAGGATTCAGTGAATCATGAAACTTATTCATTGAAATGAATCATGAAACATGCAAATTTGACTTGTGTTTTCTCCCTTTTCCCTTCTGTATTATTCATCTTAGAGACTTCATGCTGGCCTTGTTTATAACAACCACTTGGAGTTTAGCTGTCATCCCACTCACTGACAGTAAAGAAAGCATTTCCCTTAAAGCTTATGGCTCATGGCAGTGGTCAGACATCTGAGGAACTGTGGCCAGACATCTGAGGAAAGTCGTAACTTTCTCCAAAACTGAAAATATGTGGAAAAAGTGGACATTTAGGTGACATGAAATAACTCTTTGGCAACATGCCTTGTCTTTGTTAAAATGCTCTCTTCTTGCTCGGTGTTATTTATTCAGTCTTGTGAACTCATTTTGCAGTTACTATGATTTTTCATCCTGCAATCGACACAAAACTAGCATTGCTAAGAATGAGGAAACAATAGTCTGTACTGCTTCATGCATCATGAGTGGAGTCTTTTACCTTGCTGTAAATGTGAAGATGGTCAAGCTCTAGCAACCTGCTAAGGATGAAGATGATTCCTATTTGACTTCAGGTTCATTCATCATTCATTGCTAGCAGAACTGAATTAATCTAAAGGGGAGAGAGATGAAAAGAATTTATCCTTTTTTATTAATTTGCTCTGTAAATCGCTATGAGACAAAAAGTGAGTGTTCATCCTGCTGCCAATGTCACTTCTGAGTGTTGCTGTTCAGGCTTTCTTGTGTTCAGCTGACTTCAGTTCCAACCAGTCACAGACAGATAGTCTCATTCAGATCTTTTTAAGTTAGAGAATCACTCAACAGTTACACTGAAAAAAATTTATCAGAATTATATATCTGTAATTATTATTCTCTGGCATATTCTTGCTATTGTTAGAAATACCCTTTTTGGAGAATTCTAAGAAATTTCTGAGAGGTTTATTAATTAGCAGGTGAAAATGCAGGTATGTGATTTTTAATTCTACTGTAGAGATGATTTGAATATTATTTCCAGCATATATGTATTCTTTTTGTTATTAAACTTCATGATTAATGTCAGCGACAAGTCGAGTGAGCAAGAACAAAAGTGTCTACTATGTTTTGCCTAGAAAGGTGCATAGTTTTTAGTCTGAATGAAAAGCTTTTGGTCTTAGCTTTAAAGCAAATGACCTTACTGCCACAGCTTGTCAGGTAAGGGCAGAGTACACTCAACACTGTGCACTGCAGAACTTTCAGCTGCCAATTATTTTCTCCTTTTCCTCCTCCTTTTATTTCTGGGCCAACTTAAAGAGTAATGACTGTGCTCTCAGTGTCATGCTATGAAGATGAAATCACCCCAGTGCTGACCAGCACAAGGTATTTCACTCAGTACCTGACACTGCTTAGGTCTTGAAGAGAGTGCTTTTCTTTTCTTCTTAAATTGTAGGACTCCCATGACTTTTTTATTTCTGAATCAGTGCAGTCATATGCAGAAGACATCTAAAATCCATGACAACCTGTGCTATAGGGTAGATGAAGACAGAAGTGCATGCTTGGCTGTCATCACTATTAGCAGTCATATTTTAGCTTAAACAATCACAAAGGAGTCGATGAAGCTGAAGGTGTTAAGTCTACAGTGTAAACAAAAGTTGTATCTGTTTATCTGTTTTCACTTTGTTCTTTGGCGTACCAGGACATATATATGTATAAGGGGAAGAGTGGAAATAATCATATGGGAGGGAGAGTGGGAAGGTTTTGGGGAAAAGAGAAACAGAAGCCTGTAAGATATATTTTTTTATCAGGTCCTAGACTTGATGGGGATATTTTCTTCGGAGTGACTGATCAAAATATCTTGTCAGTTCATCACCAAGATAGTAGCAAAATTCAGCATTTGAAGGAAGAATCATTCTTTGTCCTTTTCTCATTTTGCCCAATAGCAGATTCTTACCACTGCAAAAAAACTGATAAAGAACTAAAAACAATAGGCAAGACTCACCTGCAGTATTATGTTTGCTTGAGAACGATTGTTGTATGTATAGTGCATTATTTTACTGTGAAGAGGAAGATTGCTTGCACTATCTGTGATAAACACTAAAAGCAATCAAATAACCTTTCATACATAGAAAATAGAGCAAAAAGACAATGGTTCTAATATCTAGAGAAAAGAGAGACTGCTTTTACTTTTTTTTTTTCCCTGTAATTAGGCTTGTGAAAGACACTTAAATTCTATAACTTGTTTTAATATCATGCACTAGGAGTGGGTTTATCTTAGTTACTATTCGTGTTTCCCTCCTGGCTTGGGGTTTGTATGTGTGTGTTGTATAACGAAGGAATGCCTGAAGCTTTCCAAATTACTACTTGTCTGTAATTAATCATGGCTAGACATTTTGTCCCAGCTGCAACTTTCCCCACATGCCCTCCCCTTCCCCCTGCCCCATTCTCCAGCTATTTTTTTCTTTCCCCTGCCACCAGTTCACATGCAGAATACTCTACCTGTGAAAATTACAACATGTAGGAAAAAGGATCCCTGGAGATGCTGCAAAGTCTCTAAGAGCTGTCTGAGTATGCAATGGAGACTTTGTACATCAGGTCCAAAGTAATTTGTTGCATTTTTATCTCAAATTGCTTCCAACAGTCTTTAAATTGAAATTAAAATGCTACGTGGATTTTTTGCACTAGAAGTGTGACTATATGAGTAAGCTTCCTCATGGGATTTAGATGGGTTTTTTTCAAATTTTGCTGAAGAAGAAATGTCTTACTGGGAAGAAATAGTTCTATCTAAAGCAATATCTCAGGACAGCTAACAAGGTATATTCCTTTATCTCAAGTACTATCTTTTGCTTGACTTTTGGTCAAGTGGAAGTTGTTTGCAGGATTATGCTTAATGTAGATTGAGGTAAACAAAATCTTTCTTGAATTATGACTTGGAGGTGTTGCTTAAGTTGTACAGTTACCTTTACTGAAACCTGAGTGTATATATATTTATTTCTATAAATTAAGAGAAAGCAAAGCCAAATGAAAATTAGGAAAAATCAAATTTCCAAGCAAGTGGGCAAATATAAAGGTAATGAAATCTGCTGGCAATGTTGGAAAAAGTGATTAATAAATACTATAGGCCTGTTATCTGGTATAAGACCTGCTTAAAACAGATGGACAAAATGTCCTACTTTTCATAGCCATTAGTAAACTTCTGGAACTTGCTGCCAGAGGAGGCTGTGCAAGCAGACATTAATGGTTCAGAAAAAGATTTAACAGATTCATGGAAAACAGGTCTATAAATAGAGTCTGTTAACACTGTGCACCATATTAGGGAAGAACAGACAAATTCTTCCTAATTTTGGAGAATTTGTTTAACCCCAGGAGTCTGTTAAGTTCCATACAGCAGTTTGCTCACTGAGATGAAGGAAAGACTTGGAAAAGTGCAAAATCTTATAGGTTGAGTTAAAGTCAGTTTAACAGGTAAAGCAAAAGCTGCACGCTTGAGCAAAGCAAAGTAAGAAATTAATTTACCACTTCCCATGGGCAGGAAGACCTAGGAAAGCAGGGCTCTGTCAGGTGTAATGACTACTTGGGAGGTCAAATACCATCAACCTGAACATTATCCCCTTCTTCCTTCTTCCCCACATTGCTGAGTGCAGTGCCTTATGGTATGGAATATCCTTTTAGTTGGTTGGGGTCAGCTGTCCCAGATGTGTCTCCTCCCATCTTCTTGCCCACCCCAGCCCACTTGCCAGACAGATGATTTGAGAAGCAGAAAAGACCTTGACTCTGTAAGCACTGCTGAGCAATAACAAAAACATGCCTGTGTTATACTATTTTGGTCACAAATCCAAAACGTAACACCAAGGGAGCTACTGTAAAAAAAAATTAGTTTCCTCCAGGATAAAACCAGTACAGACATGTTCAGATTCTGCAGAAGATAAGTGATTCAGCTGCCTACAGTAGGAGAGAGGTGTCATCAGTGACTGCAACCTTTCCTCTGTTGCCTTCATACTCTTTGCTTATAAGTAGAAGTGATAGACTTCTCGGTATCCCTACATCCGTGAGGCAACTTTTATCTCATATACGTGTTTTAAGGCAAGAAGCATCTGAAGTAAATAACATATAAGCTGTTATAAAAAAAAAAAAAAAAAAAAACATCAATATTTGGCAAATTAGCATACTTATCCATTAAAAATGCAGGATAACATTGTCAAGGCTCCCAGTGCACTCTTGCAAATGCTCTCTTGCAAATACTCTTGAGCCCTAGACCTTTGGACTTATATTATATTATATTTTAATTTCTGTCTTCATCTAGTGCTGATAAAAAATATCACAGCCTGAAATATCAGAGAAGCGCAACAAGGTTGCTTCAGGGTCATCTTCCCCTTAAAGTCACCAAAGGATTGCTTGGAGCCCTGAAAAGCACCATTCTTGTAGACAAGATGAAGGGGTAATTGGGACTTCTCACTCACCTCATCATCAGCCTCCTTTGTTCATGACCATTTTGTCACAGGCTGTTAAAAACCTGTGGCCCAGAGCCATTTCAGTCCATGCAGTCTGGGCTGTCACAGCAGACTGTAGTAAAACACCTTGGGTGAGTTCATCAAGTATTGTGGTAGGAAAAGACAGGCTGAGCTCAGATGGAACTCTGTTAGGGAATGAATGGTGAGTTCTGCTACCTTTGTGTCAACCTTTTGTTGGGGAAAAAGTGGTGATGTGTAATGTAAGGAAAGCTGAGCTCAAAGACTAACAGAAGGGATAATGGAAACCCATCAGAGCAATAAAGTAAAGCAATCTGGCTAATGAATAGGTCACTAATCCTGTATAAGAGTGGTCAAAAAAACTCTAAACAAATACTTGACATTATACAGTCAGTGTAGCAAAACGGATTTTTCTAAACAAGGGCATCTCCATTTGGCCTAATATTTAGCGCAAAGTATGGCACACCATGCCTTCCCTGTAGCTCAAATTCTAATCTCTGTCACTCAGTTTTCTCATAATACTGTGAGTAAATGCAGTGAGAGCATCTCTAGGTATGGTCCTGCAGAACCCAGCTGCCTGTGGAGGTGACACAGTTGAGCACAGGGCAGATTTTTTTTTAAAACTTCAGTAAGTATCTTGTGTAGTATCCTTTCTCATTTCCCCTGTTACTGTAATGTAATAAGTATGTGTGGATATACACACACACAGACAAAAGGTAACGGTATCATAAAAAAACACAAAAAGGTCATAGAGAAATTAATCTCTGGGTAAATTTGCATATCCTTGCAAAAAAGGTCATCCGTCTTTTTTAGCAAAAGCACTAAAAAGAAGCCTAATTGAAATTAAATCAAGAGAAATATATATGTGTGTGTTTACAAGCAGAGGGAAAGTATCCATGTTTTACTTGTGCTTGACAGCCAAGTGTTTACATAATGAATAAAGACGTCTGTTAATTACCTCTACGCTGCACCATTGCTTTAAATGCGCTTGAGTATCTTGGAGCATTCACTTTCAGATAATTATTTCTGATGAATGGGGGTACATTTAAAATGTTTTGTACTGGGATATTTAATTCTTCTATCTAGAGGACTTTCACGATAAAAGACCCCACTTTCCTTCCTTAGTAATTGTAGAAACATCATTCCCTGGGTTTATAGCACACTTTGTAGATAATCTTTTAAGTTTGTTTTGGTTTTGCTTGGGTTTTTTTAGCAATGGTTGTTAAAAATTTCTTCTTCCATTTGTCTTTGGCATGGTTTGATGTTTGAAATAGCTGTTCAGTCCCCATCTACTTACCAGTTCCAGGATCATTTAGAGTCTACCAAATGATGAGAACAACATCAAAAAAAACATGAACCTGATGCAGAATTCATTTTTAGACTACTTTTACTGATCATTTTTCCATTAGAAATAACTCTTCCATATATTAGATAAGCAGAAAGAAAAAAATAATAATTTGTAGCGTCACCGATTCCAGCTTCAAACAGCACTAGGTTAAGAAATCCTCATGGGGAATAAGGAGGTACATATATACAAGCTATGTGGCATGTGAGAAAGGCTTAATAAAAACTAGTCATCTGAGCTGATGGGGTAAGTGACACTTTGAGAGAAGCATCACTGTTGACAATTTGCCTTCTACCACACACCAGCAAAAGTAAAATAGGAAGCAATCTTCTGGGGCTCAGGCTGGAGACTAAAGTATAATGTGATAGTTGTACTATAGTTTAGTCCTCTAAGGACTGAAACTGAGGTCTTCTGATGGGGCTAAGTCAGCAGATTAAGTGTAATACCAAAAAAAATACTGTATTTCAAGAATGCGAAGTGGTTGTAAATAAAGAAAGTAAAATATATTGTGGCTGGTAAAATTAAACATTGCGGTCAGATAGAATGGAGAGAGCTTACTGAAAAACAGGCTCCAATACCTAAGTTTGTTTTTTTTTTAATCATATAGATATTCTTTTTACACAAAGGAAATAAATAGCCAGAAAGTAACTTGGAATTTTAATGGTATGTGACATTACTTCTTTTCCCATATTTTGTCTTTTCATGAGCTACCTAAATAGTTTATTATTTAGAAGAAGGGTGCTGATATGCTTTTTTCCTATGTGATGTCTAACAAGTAACTTAATTTTTCTGCCTCATCCAAAATGTCACCTGTGATACGGAAATAGGATAAGCATAACTTTTTACACAGAGCAGAATCCAACACACCTGCATTTTTCATGTAAAACAGCTTTAAGTTTACTAACAAACTATTATACAGAAGCACAAAAGTAAGACTAAAAGAGCTGAGATATAATCTTTATTAAGAATTAAAAAGCCCAAATAAAAAAATAGTTTGACATAAAAAGACAAAAGGGAGGATAAGCATGAAAAATGCTTACCAGGATGTACAATTTGAAAGACAGAACTAAGCTACTTATAGAATCATAGAATCCTTTAGGTTAGAAAAGACCTTCAACATCATCAAGTCCAACCATTCACCTCACCCTGCCAAGTCCAGCCCTAGACTGTGTCCCAAAGCATCACATCTACATGTCTTTCATATACCTTCAGGGATGATGACTCCACCACTTCCCTGTGCAGCCTGTTCTAATGTTTGGCAATGCTTTTAGTGAAGAAACTTTTCCTGGTCTCCAATAAAAACCTCCTCTGATGCAATCAGAGGCCATTTTCTCTTGTTCTGAAGCATGTTACTTGGAAGAAGAGACCTACACCAACCTTGCTGCAACGTCCTTTCAGATAGTTGTAGAAAGTGATAAAGTCTCCCCAGGCCTCTTTTTCTCCAGGGTAAACACCCCCAGCTCCCTCAGCTTCTCCAAGGTGTGATCAACATAAATCTTTTCCCAAAATGTTTGGTGTCAAAGCTATACAAGCAACTGAAGACACGAGCTAAATCACGGCACTCTTGTGTTCTCCCTGGTGCCTGCATGTGAGGCATAGGTTGGTTTCTGTGTTGTATGAGGCATGTGCATAGATGTGATGTAAAGATGAACACTACAGGAAGTGCTAGTGAAAGTGTAGGAGTAATGGTAGATGTTTATACAATTGGGTTTTACTGACATTTTCTACATGCAGTAAGTCCCATGCTTCTTTCAGTTTTCTGGACCAAACTCAACACTTAGTTGTGCACTTCAGTGCCTTATTGAACTCAACAGGCATATAGGGGCTGAAGTCAGAATTCATCATAGTCATCTGTTATTTTGTCATGCCATAGTCAATTATTTTTATTTAGCTCCTTCAGTCATACAAAATAAAACTGTCAAACTTGTCAAGAACTCCAAGAAATGAAGCCTCCAAGCTGCTGCTCTGAGATTTTTAGTATTTCTTCCAGGACAGATCCTTGTGCCTTAAAAATCCTGCCAGAAATATATTCGGTCTGATAGTTGGTAAGATATGATCCAAAGGCTTGTGGCTACTCAGTAGAAGAGATAACTGCAAAGAATTAAGCATTTATCTGCATAGATCTTGCAACAGTATATTCAGAAGTGCAGATATTAAAACTACACATTTCATTAAACAACTGCTTCTAGTGCACACAAAATAAAATGTTACTATTACTATAGTGCATTCAGATGTACAAAAGTATGATTAAAATGCTTGGTGTTTTAAATTATATAATTTTTGAAGCAGGTGGTAGTAGTCAGTACAGTCCTTCAGGATTTTCTTCCCTCAGAGCTAAAATAGCTTGCTGTTTCATGGGAAGGTTCAACATCTGTGAATGCATCATGGAATAAATGCAGGTTTCTCTTTGTCAAAGTGGTATAGGAAGGCAGACATTTAACTTTCTGGGCCGTGTTGAATAGCTGAATGGCACATTTAGTTTATTGTCCTTCAACTGATTACACCTGTTCAGAACAGAGTTTTCTCATTTCTGTACGAAAAAAAAAGCCTTTAAAATAATATAAAAAAAATCATCTTTTTATAAAGATGACTAGAAAGCTTTTTTTGGCATTGTTAATTCTGGGTTATTTTGAATACTTTTATAAACAATTATTTTTCAAAAGAACTTTCACATTTTGAAATATTTTGAGATCAAAGTATACTGATTTAAAATGCCAAATGAAATTGAACTAACTAAAAAAAATTGTTTGAGCAAGCTATATGCCCTTTCCGATGTCAATATTCCTTAGAAAATTCCAACATCATCTCTTTTCAGCTCTACATCAACAGAATTTTCTTTACTTGGCTTCAGCTGAATCCCAAGTAATCTTGTCTCTGTAATCACACAAGGTGGAGGGGACATCCCAATTCAGTCTTTCTCCTAAAGGAAGTGTCACATATGTTCCCTGACTTACTTTAAAAAAATCGAAATTGAGATGGAAAATTGAGAAAATTGCTGACAGATGCAAAGATCAATTATAGCATGGTAGGATTCCTAGACTTCATTCTTAAAATATCTTGATATAGAAGTAAGAAAAATTACCAGTCGAGTCAGAGGAGTTGCTGGACCTCAAAAGAAGAGATCCCTAGATTTCTTTTTTTTCTTGGAAAGAGAATAATAGATATATATTATATATAAAAATAAATAATATTTATAATATTATTTATAATAAATAAATAAATAAAGGAAGTTTGTAAGAGCAACAGCTCTGCTTGAAGGAGATGCTTTCTGTCTCCACTGTTTTCTTGGAAGGAGAATAAGAGCAAATACTCAGAAAGGGCAGATTTTTCACTGAAATTGGTCCATATTGTTCAAAAGAAAGGAGAGTTCCATTTGGTATGTCCGTTGTTCACCTTTTGCTGTGGTTATTCAGTTTCTTACAAACTCCTATTTGAGAGGAAAGTCAAGAAGTCATTTCAGACAAAAGAACCTATAGAGCCCGTTTCAATTATCTTAATCCCCTTCCTTATGGATTTTTTAAATGAGACACATTTTTCACCAATTTTCCGCTGTATCTCACTTCATATCCCTGGCACCCATGGAACTGGGAAGTCTCATGTTAGCATTGGCATATCTTCTGGGCCTCAAGGTTTGTGTGTCTCATCTCTTGCTGAACAGAGAAAAGGGCAGAAATGGAGCAGACTTCCTGTCAACTTCCTTACACAGAAACTCTCACCAAACTGCTTGCACAAATTTCATGGGGATACAGTTTCAGCTTCAGGAACCTTAAATTGTTCAGCTCAATCCCACCTGCCTGGTCATACTGGACAGTGGTTTTTAGGCACTGACTTTAGAAGACTTGGGGTGTTTTAAGGGTTTTGTTTAAAAAATCAAGGTGTTATTAACTTTTTTAAAGTAGACATTAGCAAGTTTTTGAACTATAGACTGTATGCCTTACAAAATATTCATTATTTAATCACTGTTAAAGCATATAATCCACATATAATGTTTATGGTTATTTAAATAATTGTCCATTTAATTATGAGAGTTTGTTATGGTTTTATGAGATTTGAGAGGTGTCCAAAGGAGCAAATTTATTTCCTAATGTTTTAAATTTTAAACTTTATTCATATTAGAGGCCAGGCAAGGGATAGACTGTGTAAAGTAAAAAAAGGAGATTTAAGCCTCAGTCCCAGGAAGAAAGAGTGAATTAAACATGTCTTTAAATGATAATTTAAACTGGTTACTTCTTCAAAGAAACTTAGGAGTTTGTAGAGTAACTTAAGCCTCTCATGCTAAATGCAAATTTTTTGTCCATTGACAGTGTCTTAAATTTGTTCATTATTCTTCTGGTGGGACTATTGGTGAATATGGTGCATGTTTATTAAATTAATTTTATCTAGGCTATTCAATCCTTTGTAATTTCTAAACAGAGATTACTTATGAATGCTGCACCATCAGCCTTATGTCTTTGGTATAATTGATCTTTACTAATAGAATTCAAAGTATGAATTTATGTTAGTAATTTGGGTGCTAGGATTAGGTGGTCTTTCATCAAATTGTTTAGATTTTCAGGAGGTGAGTGCTCTCACAAGAGAAAAAAATTATGTGTGCTAGACAAGAAGTTTAACTCCGGTAACATCAGTCTTAAGTTGAAGAGTTTCTCCTTTTGCTGTTAGAAACAACATATTTCATAGGATCTTACCCTGTCCAATGACGGTGTGTTAAACAAACAAACAAAAACCCCAAACAAACAAAAAACCCCAAACAAACAAAACCAACAAAACACCCTTACACTGAGTTACGACCCTCTTTCTGTTTTTATGACTCTGTATAGTAATGAGAAATTTTCCATAACACCCCTTGTCAGACAAATCAAGGGTGAGTCATTGGCTCCAACTTAACTTCTAAGGGTATCTGAGGTGACAACACATGAGAAAGGGACAAGAGAACTGTAAGAATCCCCGAGAATAGCAAAACCAAGTGGAAATAAAAACTTTTGTCCTAGAGTATATGCTTGGTGGTTTATAATTCCAAAGAGCACGGCCCTGGGTACAGGGTAAATCTAAAAGTGTGGCTTTTATGCTGCATAGTATGTACATTAAAAAGTTAGCTAAATTTTATCAAAACCTTGCAAGAGTTCTGCTTTAATCGTAGCTCTTTTTTGCCCTGTTTTTAATCCTGGTAATTAGAGTTTGCATATTTCCGAGTAACTCAATTCCGGTTTTTAAATCTGATGCCAAACTTGCACTCTTCATAAAATTCTCTGTAATATTAGTTCTTCTTAGCGGTTTTAATATAAATAAAATTCTTGCCAGATATTTTTGGAAGAGAGAAAATACCAATACTTGTCACATCTGTGTCCTTCACAGTGTTTTTTACAGACATTCATTTGCAGATAGTAGCTGGATCAGCTACTTTATACCGTATTCAGCTCATGGAAATGCAGGGATTACCACAGAGGTTCTTGCCTAGTAAAAAGCTGGGTCTTGTGAGAAGTGAACAATTGTATATCTTTTAAAACTGAGTCCATTCCTACCTGTTGTATGTTCTTTATTTGTTCTTTGTAGGACTGGACTGATAATTAAATGATGCCTAACAAAATCAGAGAAAACAAATTACTCCAGTATCAGGAGTCTGGTTGTATTAAATCGTTATATAAACAAATTAATAGTGATACAGACTCTTATCGTTATTTTGAATATGTCATTTGCTGATATATGCATAATGTATTTCTTTTTTACATACCAGAGATTGCTTATAAAGAGTAAGTAGATGATCATAATCAAAACAATGATAAATCTCCTACTAATATCTGCTACTTTCATTCAAAGGCACCCTGAAGCACTTTGCAGACTGTTATATATAGGGAAAGAAATTAGGAATAGAAAATTACACTGAGATTTCATCAATATCTCCTGGTAATAATTACAGGATTTGATCAGATTCATTCATCTCCCATTTGGCTATTAATAGGAATATGACACACTCTGAATTCAATCTTTATTCTCTTGAGGGGATTTTCTTTGGTGAGGAAAAACTTCAGAGACTTTCTCCACCCTCTTAATGTGCAAAGTCTTTAAATACCGGCAGAAGCATTATCACTTGCAGGAATTGAGTGTTCCAGCTGTGATTATTTCTTAAGTGTGTAGTACAAAGTCAAGCATATTAACTAGTCTTTGGTTTAAAACTTTTTTGACTTTGTGAGCACTGATTAGTATGTCCAGAGGAACTACAAGTACCTTAGAAAAACATTACAGAGCCATTGAGTCTCCAAATCTATTTGGCTTATTGGTGAATGTGTGGGCCAAAAATTATCATTGTCCCACTTTTGTTAAGAGGAAAAGAAGGTCCTGCTGGAGAAAAGAAAACCCATTTCTCTCAACTCTTAGTCCAGTATCCCAGCCCCCAGTAGTTTCAGTGCAGGGTAGAATGCATTCACTACAGTGATGAGACAAGTAAGGAATTACCAGAAAATAAGGCTATTTCTGAAAAGAACTCTGACATTTAGTTTTATTGTCATGGCAACAGTTTTAAAGTGACCATATCACTAAGTGTATAAATAAAATATTAAAATCAGTAGAAACATGCTCAGTAAAGAGGGAGAAAATTGTTAGTGCTCTTTTTTCATTTTCGTTCAAAGAAGGTTAAAGCTATTGGTGACAGGAATAGTGCTGCCCTTTAACCACCTTATTTGGAGCTGAAATATTAACTCTTTTTGTGAGAAAGGAAAGAAGGAATAGAATTGCCAATAGTTTTCTTTTTCCCATTCTTTGAGGAATTCCTTATTTTAAATAGATTTGTCCAACTTTAAAGCATTTTTTGAAAGAGTAAAAATCAGCAGAGAAAGCCAGTCTCAGAGGAGAACCTGAGAAAGAGTAAAGTGATGACCTGCATTTATCCTCTATTAGAAGGGAGTGGGTCCCATGGATATAGTCTTTAACAGTGATGAAGATTAGGTCTACATACCTGGCTTTGTTATTCACTTTTTTCTTTCCTAAACGGAAAGCCCTTTAATCTTTCTTTTCTTACATTGCTTGTCTGCAAATTGATGAAAAGGATACCTTTGTAAAGGGCATGGCAATCTGTGGATGAAAAGCACTGTGCTACAAGCTAGCAGAGTCTGCAGGAGCAGCCTATGAGGCTGCTCCTCTCCATTTTCCTTCCATTCTAGCAATCTCCTGTAGCAACCTCATCATAACAGCACCTGGTATAGCTGTGTCCAACCAAAGAGGGTTAATGACCTCAGCAATACAAAGGGTCGTATAACACGAAGGAGAAAGGCAGGTTCTCTGAAGGGGAAGAACATACAGATTAAGGAAAACAGCCATCTGCTCTTCAAAAAACTCTAGTAATTAAATGTCCAATTACTCTCTTCATCACAGGGAACAAACACGAGATCCAGTGAACTGTTGTTTGAAAATATGACGGTTATTTTCTTAACTACTTTATTCATGTTTCTTTTGAAAAGAATGCCATGCCTTCCATCCCTTCAGATGGACTCAGTAAGGGTGATGACTGCAGACACCATAGGAAAATACTATTGTGCTACTGGAAGACTCTGAGCATTACCATAGATCATGCAGATCCCTGCTGTGCTGCCCATTTATTAGCAACATAATGAGTCGAATCTTGGAGTCATCCAAGTTAGAGATGAAAAAGACTTTCATTTTACTGAAATCATTACAAGTTCCTGGTTATAGTCGTACTGTGTGGTTCAGTTAGCTTTTCCAGATCCTGAATTCATCCTTCATCTCGTGGTATTTTTGAACAAAGAAATGGATTTTTTTAGATCAAAAAGTTGCTTACTTTGGATACTCAATTACATGGCAGGAAAGAGCAAAAAAGAAAGAGGGAGGGGAGGGAAAGAGATAAATAGACAGCTTCCTTTTTCTCCCTATTGCTTTTCTGTATGTCAAAAAGTATAGTCCTAATACTATGTATGGGGCATTTTTTCCTGTGTGTATAGTTTAGCTTCTTATGTGTGTGTTTTTATCAAAAAAAAAAACCAAAACCTAAAAAACCCCCAAAAAACAGCCCAAACAAAACAAAACAAAAACCCTAAACCAACAACTACAAGGAGAGAAAAAAAAAAAAAAAAAAAAAAAAGAAACAACCTGAACCACCAAAAAAAGCAAAAACCGACCAGCTGAGAAATAAAGTACCAAATTAAATTTGGTTTTTTTCATTTTCTGTTAGGAAGAAACAGCACTTAACAAGCCACCTGGATTCAGCCCTTGAAATAATAAAGGAAAAATGAGGAGCTTTAAGGCATGACTATAAATTGAATTCTAGTGATCTTGCTAACTAAAATGATGTTTAAGCTGTATACTCACAGTTAGATCCGCAAATTTTGATTTTTTTAATTTAGGCACTTACTGTTAGAAATTACAGGACCTAGATAAGAAGCCTTTTGAGATAATTAATCTTTAATTTCTCTTTTTTTTTTTTTTACATAATACTAGAAATGTTAAATATGAAGGAAGCACTGTTTGCTTGATCTGCAGAAGTTGTATTGTTAGAATAGTAACTTGCAGGAACTAGATTAAAGTAAATACACTTCCAGGATGCATAAGGATTTTTCTCCTTCCCAAAAGTCAAGCAGATCCTCAGCAAAGTGATCAAGTACTCATCCCACCCCAGCTGATTTCAGGATTGGCCAGAAAGCAAGCAGCTACTCTGAGTGTGTTCCTGGTAGCTGCTATCCATCTTTTTTCCAGTGAGCAGGCAGTGTTACTGGTCAAACTGATGTAATTTGAGATAGGTTTTTAGAGAGTAGCGGTGTACTGATGTGATTGCTGCGTAACTATTCTTTTGGTGCTTAGACTGGTGAACAATAATAATGATCAAGGAAAATAATGTAATACTTTTCACCATGGCTTTCTTTTTCTCTCTCTGTAATTCAGGAGAAAAGACACTGGGATGTTGTCATACAAAGAGCACCTACCAGTGAGTCAGGTGGTAGTTGGAGACGTTGACCGGCCTGGGTCTGAAGCCAAGGTGTCTGTGGGTCCCGTGCGCTGTCAAGGAGATCGTAAGTTGTCTGAATTTCTTCCACTTCCTCCTGGGTAGAAACTAATTTGGATAGTGGCAGCTTTGTAGACACCCTGTGTGAATTTAGGGAAGTGGCTGTCTACTCAAGAGATCTTTTTCTATGAAAGCATGGTGTGATTTGAGAAATGTTGTCAATGAAAATACGCATATAACGGCTTATCTTTGCATTTAAAATATTTATATTTTTGTAGTAGTCTCTGGTTTCCAGGCTGAGTGCTGAGAGGAGATGCATATTCTCCAGTCTGATCAGCAGGTGATAGAGTAAATCAGTATAATGGATAAATTTCCACTTCACACACATAAAAAAAAAGTTTAGAAGCAGTGAGAAGGATTGTACTTTTCCTTCAGTTTTATATTTCAGGAGCTGAAGTTCACCACCAAAGGCAGAGCAACAGCTTAAGGCCCTTCTAAATCGCACTTCAAAAGTTTAAGCTCTGTGCAATTGGCACACGTTATATTTGTCCTCTGTGTTGAAGGTCATTTTCTTACAGGAGGTGCAGAAAGGAAAGTTGCCTCGTTTAATTTAAAATAACTAATATTTGCATGGTCTATAAAGAATACAAACCCACCTGCAGATGCTGGTAAAGAGTACTATAAATCAGCCTATAAGATTGCAGTGATGGAAATATTGAATGGGTTGGCATAATACTTGCAGGTTGGTTAGAACAACCTGGCTCTAAGCAGCGTCTAACACTGCACAACAGGGATGAGTATGGTTGTGCTTCCTATTCTGCCCTTTTACAGATACATGTTTTCTATCTGCACGTTTCTAAGTACTTTGCAAAGGAGGTCAGTATCGTTATCTCTGCCTTAAGCTGAAGTAATTAATCCCAGCTGAGAGGAAATCACAGAGTCATCCTGCAGGACAAGTACAAATGAGAGCTTTCTGTGTCCCAGTCCAGTGCCTCAAAACCTTAGGCTATTGCTCAGTGATAGAACTGAATGTGCTTTGCCTCTTTTTCTGTTCATGGTCTTTCTGGGCTGTGCAAATGATCCCTCCAGCTTTTGTTTATGAATCTGATGCCTAATGAGCAGAAACAAATATCATAGGATGTTTGCAAGCTTTCACATAATCTATTTGTTGCTTATTATTTAGAGTATTTGGCTAATCACAGGTCAGTTTGTGTTTGTCTTAGCTATGTTTGATAAACATAGGCTCTTACAACTGATTACAACGAAATAACAAATAGCATCTTTCTTGCACCTATATTCCTCATATTCTGAATCTGAGTGCTTCCAGAAACATCAGTCTCTAAAGTGTGAGCCATTTCTAAATATTAGTACAAATGAAACCTCATTTGAGCAGGCAATAGCCTTTATTAGAGTGTGACAGTGTGACAAAACTTGAAGTGGTGTATTCCTAACATCCAGATTAATTTAGTTTTCTCTGTAAACTTTACAGAAATTATTTGTAGTTTCAAAAAAACTTTGCCTATGAATAAATTTGCATTTACTTCCATGACCATATATTATTGTCAAAAGGCTGGTATAAGTTTTCTCACGGGAGATAATATAAACCCCAGTCCTTTGAAGTTAGTAAAGGCCCCCCTTGTTATATTCCCAGTGCTTTTCCTAAGCATTTCCCTTTGTATTCTTTCTTGAAAATTTATAACAGCTCCTGTACCCCTAACTACTATTGTCTTGCCTTTTGGAAAACAATTTTTCTGCCCTGGGGAAATTTCCATAATTTAAAACTGTACATTTGTTCTAAATTGGAAGAAAGATCCAAAGCGCCTAATTTCTGGGAAAGCATTTAAAAAAAACCCCAAACCAACACCTCAACAAACACCACAAACCAACTGATTCATTTTTTCATGTATTACATGCATCAAAACTAACATTTTTAGTACTAGAGAAGTTGAGTCTTGTAACAGTTCATATGTTCAGTTCAGTTGCATATGTAAATGAAATTCAGTTACAGTAATGAAGACTGGCAAAGAAATGCAGATTTTTGGTCTGCTTGGAAAGTAGGTGGAAAAGGTAAGAGTGCCTAACCAAACAAAAATTTACCTTTTTTGAACAATTTCTCATTGTAGTCACAGAATCTGCCAGTACTGTGACAACTTCCATCACAGTAAGTGGGGCCTTGGATGAAATATCCAAGATGTCTCTTTCCCATTTGCTGTTTTAGTGCTGAGGAATGCTTTCTAAGTATCTAATGATTTTTCTTAGTGATTTACCAGGAAAGCAGACTTATCCAATTTTATGAAGAACGGGTGCATTACCAGGATATGAATTTGGTGGGTTTTTTGGGCACTGTATTGCAATAATCCAAAGATCAAGCAGAGATTTTGAGCAAATGTCAGGTCTACCCAAACTTAAAGCAAAGCTGTCCTTCCTGACCACTGCTGTGTGAGCATTGTACTTACAGAATGGCAGTGGCACTTTATCAGCAGAGTCACAAGATCCTCTAAACTTGGACTGGAATTAAAAGTGTAAGCAGTGAAAACCAGTCCTGAGACTCCATAGTAATGACGGATAAGGAAGGGAACTACTCTTGTTTTCCCTCAAGTGACTGAGCTCTGTGTAGGATCTAGAAAAAAAACCAACATAGTACCACTAATTAATCATCATTACTCTTCATGTAACTTGGAGACACTGTTTATTAAAATGGAGACACATTAAAATGCCTTTACAGACCTATTACAGTTGTACTAATACTTATGCAATAGGATCTGGACTCCTCAGCCCCGCTGCATTTAGCCTCGGCCAACCAGTAATAGAAAGACCTTGTCCATCTCTTTATTCTCTTCCACTGAAATGCAAAGGGGCACCTTGAGCCTTCTCCCTTTAGAGAAAGACACAAGTATATTGAGGGTTTTTTCCTGTCTAAGCTCAGCCTGAGGTGGTAGATGTAAGCTGCAAAAATAGATTTGGTAATTTCTTTTGAAACCAGACTAAAGAGCTTAGCTTACTATGTTTGGGCTATTGTTACAGAGATTTCATCAATAATCATATTGAATCAAAATTACTTTTGTGACTTCTGGCACTTTCTCAAGATTTTTTTTCATTCCCCCTAGGAAAATACCAGTGTTCACAAAGCTCCTATATTTGTAACCTGCTAAGAGTATCCTTTTTCCAAGGACTTCCAAGGATTTTGATTCGAGTCTGCTCTTTAGAAGCCCAGAGGGGAATAGACTGACTATTCTGCTCTAGATTTGCTTTTCTCCTTGAGTCTATTTTCCTTTTGTCCCATTTCCACTATAACAAAGACAGAATTTGAGGGGGAGATGTTTTTTACACAGCTCAGATTTATGGTTTTTTTCCATCTCCTCTGCTGTACAGTTTTTATCCTCCCAGTAAGACTTTGATTTCTGGGCCATGAATCATTTTTTTGTGTTTCACTTCTATTATCTTTAATCTTCAAAATGTGGAGGAAGAAGCAGCTGCATTGACTCTGGTTCTTTCTAAGCTCCGTTTTCATGAAGACCTGTATCAGCAGTGCTCATGTAGAATCTTCAGTGACAGACAAAAAACGTCTGACAGATGACAGACATTCAGGAACAAATCAAAACTCACTTTTTACATCAGTGCATGGATTTTGTTTGTGCATGTGTGCCTATGACTGTGTGTGTGTGGGTATGTGTGTTCTCAGGGGAAATACACCTCAAGTTTTTTTATTCAGTGATATTGACCACAGCTCATCATTACTGCTTTCATTACTTGGTGCTTTGTTTCTTTCACTTCTAAATATGACTTCTGGCTTTACTCTTGTACTTCCTTTTAGAATGTTCTATCTGAGTTGGCTTATTTATTCAGACAGTGGTTCAGACCTGAGCATTTTTTGTGACTCTGGGTTTGTATTAAAACGACTCTGTAGTTATCTAATCCATACAGCCACTGCCAGGGTCAGTGCTTACAGGCAGGCATCCTTGGTAAGGTGTATTTTTGTATTCCTTAAGTACTTCTTATGCATCGCATGTGCAGGTTGGTGACTCAGAATTGTTACTTGTAGTGAAAATAGATTTACTGTTTCATGTGCATGCGTAGTCCATTTTCACTATACTGTAAATTAAGGACACTTTCAACATCCTGAGCTTGTTTTTCAGTGGTACCACCTGAGTTTCAGGAAAAAATAGCATAGCCTTACAGTGCAATTTTCAGTTACACATTAAACCTATGAACAAGGTCAATTCTCTAGTAGGATATGCAATGCGTTGTCTCAGTCAGATCTGCAGTGATGTTGCTGTTACATACACCGGTAAGGTAAGCTGGAGAGTATCCCAGAAAACAAACAAAAAAACCCAAACCTATTTGAACTATTAGAAGATCCAACTAGAATTTAAGTAGAAACTATTTACTCCTGCTGTATCTTAGACAACATTTTAGTAATATAGTGACTCAACTTACAGGGTAATGGAAGTGAAAACATTGTATCAAATGAAAATTAAAGTCAATGAAACCCCCTACCAAAAACCAAAACCTGAGTGCTTGCAGAAAAATACAAAAATTTGAGGTTTGAAACTTCTGAAGCAATGATTCCACAAGATACTTGTGAATTGGGACTGCATATCTGAAATCTAGGTAATTCCTATTTGAGATGTTAGTTACTCCTCTGTCACTCAGGTTAGAAAACCAATTAAAATCTCTGCATTGTTCTACATTTCCCTACTTTTTTGCTTGCACTGCTAGATATATCTATACACTTTTATGTTTTTAATTTCTTATGTCTTTAAAATCAATTGTGATAAGTTCATTAGGGTAAATACAGATCAAAAGTTTAATTCCCCCCCCCCCCCCCCAACTGTAACTGCCTTCAATACACATGAACTGCTGAATTTCCACATCTGTTACACCAACATGTTTTTATGTGCTGCACTGGACTGTACATTGTGCAATTCAAGTGGAATACAGATTCATCCAAAGAACATTAAGATATTGTGCCCACTGCTTATCACAGTCATTTATTTCAGTGCTACCAGAAAAACAGGGGAGATAAAAGTTTCCTTTCAATAAAAGCACTCTGACAACCAAGAAGTACTATTTAAAACTGATTTGATTTTTTCAGTGGATTTTGTTGAAGGGTAATAAAACAACAGTGTTCACTTAGGATTCAGGTAGGGATCATCCACCTAATCAAACCATTGTAATTTTAATTCATATGCAATTATTTTCCCCAGAAACCCAAGAGAAAAAAAATGACCCACTAGGTCACTTTTCTACAATTCTTTAAGTAAACAAATCCACTCTTTTACAGTTGTTCAATATCTGATTTAAATAATGTCATTTCCCTTTCTTAAGACTATCACTTTCCCTTCACCTTTAACCCTATTTCATGCTGCATAATTAACTTTTACTGTGAAGTTTAATGAGAGTTTATCTTCGTCTTAGTGCAGAAATGTTTTCTCCAGCAAGCAGTGCTTGAATGCCCTCCTGCAGAGTCTTTATGTTTCTAAGAGAACTCTTTGTTTTCTCACCTCCCAGGAAAACAGACTGTGGCTGAATGTCTCATTCAAGCATAGGCTGTTTCTGGCCATGTGAATAAAACTTTGCCTGCCCTGAAAATAGAAGCTGGAAAACCTCCATTGTCCATATGAATTTAGGGCATTTCTCTGTCATGCTGAAATATGTCAGGGAATTTAAAAAGGGACACAGGATAAAGTATGTCCTCTTGTGGCTTCTTTTCCATGTGTTCTCATATCCTTCCTAAGCAGCAAAGTGCTCCAAGTGCTGGTCTTTGGTTGGTAGCTTTGCCTTCCTTTTTAATTTGCAAATTTTCAGAAGCACTATAATTACACTCAAAAATTATTCTCTGATGTCAGACATCAAAAATCTTTGAGTATAATGTATAGCTTACTGTTATGTAAGTTTTCAACAAGATAAGCTCAACCTTAGATGAACCGTGGTGGACAGTACCAGAATGAGAAGACGTAATGTCTCTGAAATTGCAAATCAGCTTGGAGTTTTCTTGAGGTTTGGAGGATGGGGAGTGGTAGGCAGTGCAAGCACCACTCAAACATGTGTGGTTGGAATTATTTAGGTTCCAAAAATATTTCCTTATTTTGTGATAATACGTAATCTTGGCTAATCATTCTAGATGCTTTCTCCTCCTCCTTTCTATTTGCGCAGCAGGAGACATTTTGGCCTAGATATTTGGGAGAAATTAGTCTCTAGAGCACCGTAAGATTCATTGAGAGATCTTTCTACATGCCACCCTGAATGTAAGGTTTCTTTCTAAAAAACCCACAAGGAATTGGTAAGATTAATGATTTATAAGCTGCTCACACTTCTACGGTAAATCGCCTTTTTCTGAGGTTTATAACATGGCCATAAGATTTTCTTTCAGTTCAAACTTTCTATACAAGTGTATTCCTGGCATAAATACTTGTGACATGACACAGTTTTGACATAGAATCATATTGACTTATAGGTTATATATTAATATTTTTCAATGTATCCCAGTCATTGTCAGGTTTCATTCTATTTCTTTTCTTAAAGCAAACCCTACTTCTCTCATAGAGCAGGAAGAAGTGCAGATCACATACAATTTAGCCATTGTCCTATTGGACATGTCTTTTTATGTCTGGCTGAAGCAACAGGATCCCTGCAAATAGTGCTAGAGAAAAAAGGAAAAGTGGAATCAAAAATATAATGTTGGCACATTAAGAAAAATTGTGTCCCTTACAGTTTGTACCATATGTACATCAGTAACCCAAGGTAAAAGAAGGAAAAAAAAAAAATCTTTATATGAGCCTAATATTGTTAGAATATATGGAAGAGAGATCATTTTAACTGCAAGCATTTGTTCTTGATGCAGTTTGACCCTTTTTTTTTCAATCCTTTTCCATCCTTGCCATGATCTGGTAGAGTCTGGATGCTTGGTTCAAAAGAGTGAGATTTATGACACTTTTGCCGAGTACCTGATGTTTATGAAAGTATTATAGATTACACTGTCATTCAGTATGTATTTTCATTATGAATGCAGTTTACATTGTTGGAGATTTTTCCTTAAGGTCATGAAGGCAGTATGCTCTGAGTATCTGTTTTGAGGGGAAATGCATTTCAACCTGTTCATTTTTAATGTGTACTTTCCTCTCAGTTACTTTTTCTGAGTACCTCTACTGCCTTTTTAAAATGAAAGATACATCTGTTTTACACGTATATTGAATATAGGTAGGAGGAATAACAAAATTCCACAATTTATATCTCCACACTTCCCAAATTCATCAAGTGTAAAACCAGAGAGTAAACCCAGTTCAAGATAGAAATAGACCTATTATTAATTAATTCTCATATACATTCTATTCTACCAAGATATCTATGTTGGTATAAACTACAGAATATAGTTCATTTAAATATCAATGAACTAATAAATTTTAGCCATTTTACATATTTTCTGTAGTAATGAAAACATATGGCAATTGATGCCCATGGTCAATTCTCCAACTGATCATAAAATAAAAAAATGGTGACATTCTATAGGGGAGTTATGAGCTTTATGTCTCAGAGATACAGAATTCAAATGCAATTAAGAGCTAATTTTATTCAAATTCTCCTCATCATTATGATTATATCACAGTTAATTCTACCTTCTTTAATGAAAAAAAGAAGTATCTGAAGCATTTCATGTAAAGTATTGTCTCTTGATTCCTGGGGAATTTAAGCAAAAGTCATTAGTCTGATAGATGACATAGAGTAGCTGTTCATATTAAACTCAAATCCTCTTAAAGTTATGCTTTAATTATAATTTCAAACATTTTACCATCTTTGTGACTGTAATGCATATTACTATCTTATCACTTCTTACCTATAGCAAAAGTAAGAAAAGCAATTGTGCAGGGTACAAAATACAAGAATGAAAAGATGAAAGAATTCCCACAGTGTACGGAGTGATGAGAAGGAGATGTCAGTAAAGAAATAAGGAAGTAGGAGAACCTGTGACTAAACTGGAGATTAAGAAGTTGCAATCATTTTGCAACTATCAATTACATGTACAAATTTATAGCCACCTTTAAATTTCACCCCATAAGTCTGAGTAATCTTAAAAATTAGAATTACAAGATGGGGGGAATTATCTATATTCATTTTTTAGGTTGAACTCTTTCTCACTTCAATTCTTTTGGCTTGCATATTCCTGCAGCACTGAGTGACATTTAAAGAGCAGAAAGAACAGAAAAAGGAGAAAAATGATTGAAGGTGAGGTAGAGTGAGGTCAGTCTCGTTCATTGCTATGTGTAAGTTATGCAAATTCACTCTCATTTAGACACAGGTAAGTGAGTGGCAGTAGGATGGAGGATATCCAGTTATAAGGGGCCTTGTCTAACCTCGCAGCACCCAATACCTGGCACACAACACAAAGTATTTCAGTAACACTAAAAAATGTTCAATCACCAAGATGGAGAAACTAATAAGAAAGAGACCTTTGATGCTCGTTAAACTTGAACCATCAATCTCTGTACTAGGGAGCCAAGCTAAGTCTAATTATGTCTCAATATAAGCACATACAATAGTTGAACCTCTTCTCGCCTATGATTAGATAAAAAGGAAGGTCAGGGATGTATTCCACAGTCACAGCTGCTCTTCATAATGATTTCTCATTCCCCAGGCTACTCTCCCCATCCTTTAATAGTAGAGCTGAATTCTGACAGCTTTTGTTCAAAAGCTTCCCATCATCAAGTCATATATTTATATATGCAGTATTTGGTATTTATATCATGTCCCACTCACTTCTTACCAGGATTTTTGAAGGAATGTAACCTGATCCTTCTCTCTCAACAAAGCAGGTCATTCTAGATTTTTATGTAGAACTACGATGTGGTTCCCAAAGGACCAACTTTAATACATATTGACAGGGGATTTGCAAGGTTGTGCATTTTTGGATCTGAACTGGTGAAAGGGAATATAGCAATAGTTTGGGAGAAGTAGAATAGGTATATGAAAAATTAACTTCCCATTTCTTTTCTCTAATCCATTTTTTAAGGTCTTTTTTTAACCTTTGTCTTCTATGGAAAAACTTGCAAATGTGGGGTGGAAAGGGCTAGAAAACCATAAGACTAATATGAAGAAAGGCCTACTTACTCCCTTTTCCAATGATAATACCATGGATAACCTCCCCTATTAAATTTCTCAGTTTGAATATGTTGCATTCCAAATTAGTGTTGTAACCTGTGTAGTGCCATAAATTCAGTGTGTAGAGAGCAGGTTCCAGATAAAAGGTTGCAATTCCTCTTCTTTCTTCCTCCTTTCTCTGTTTAAAACTTACCTTTTGTGAGGTGCTGATTTGGTTCTTCAAGGCAAACAAAGAAGAAACTTGAAAATGCTGATAATTTGTCAAGGTTTTAATTTTGAATCAGCTCAGATAGAATTAAAAAGAGATGAGGGGTAAATCCTTTACTTTAAAAATTGTATTTTTTTTCCCTTATTAAAGCAATTCAGATCAGTTCTATCCTTTTGCTGTTAGGAGCTTACAGTAATCTGTACTTCGAAGGTATTAGCTAAGCTTGCAGAATCATGAAGCTTTCAACTTTACAGTTTTAAGCAGCAAATTCTAACATTTTTATAAGCCTGTATTTCAACTCTCATTTGTGAAGAATAATCTCTACATCTGATTTGGTCTAATTCAGAGGAGCAATATTTTTCATGAGAACAGCTTTCAAAGAAGCAGTTAGGGAAAGAGAGCTAATAGTGACTTACGGTTTCAAAATCTTCTTTTCAGCCTTTTCTTTAGCTAAGCAATTTCCGACATGCACACTGTGTCTATATTTTGTTATTTATCCCTGGTTTCATGAACTCCTGCTGATGGAAAACTTTTGCCTTATCACTGCAAATAGTTCTGCTTTTGAAAACTGAGGAACTAAATCAGTGTAAATCAATGGTTTTGCACAGAACACAGTTCATGTATCTGTGTTCCATTCACTATCATTTCTTTTATGTTTGCTATGATAAGGTTAAATTTAAAAAAATTAAAGGAATTTATTGTTATGAACCGTTACTGTGTCTTCATATTTCAAATGCAGGCAGAAGTAAATTTGATCCATAGTTGGATCCAGGAAAGTTAAGATGCTACCAAAAATGTACTAGAAAAGGGATTTTCCCAGGAAATAGTTCAAGTTCCCATCCCAAAAGGAGAGAAAATTCTCAGAAACTCTTATCATATAAACTCTGAAAAGCATAAGAAGTCATTTGAAACAGAACAATATTTGATTATCCAGTCCATTTTCCATTGATGGAAGGACGTCATTTTTACTTTGACCTTCCACATTTTACAAAAGAGCCTTTTCATCATTGTTTAACTATATTTCATAAATAAAATTTTGAACTAAAAGGCTCTTTAAAATGTACAAAACAGAGTAAAATTTTCAAAGCAACCAGCTCAGTGTAGTTACATTTCACTTTTGTAAACCTAAAGTAAATATTCTTGCAGTAGCTTCAGTCCTGCTTAAATTATAGTGTGATTAACCGATATTTTACCTATCCTTATTATGAAGTTTGTCTCTGTATAGCACCATAGAGAGAGATCTCTTTCCTGTTTGCTGTACCCACACTGTATTTCAGGTGGCTAATCAGATTGCCCTCCATAATACCATTAGGCAACTTTGGGATCCCATAAGGACAGCCAGTCATTAAATAAAAATATTATTATCATACAGTGCATTGCAGGTATCCCAGCCTCAGAAAATCTGTAGTAGTGTAGTCCAAGACACAATCAAATAAAATTAAGATGCTTAAAGCAATAGACAGGATTTGAGAAAAACAGAAACCAGCATCTGAAGCTGTAAATTCAAGACATAGGAATGTCATCGTTAGCAGTTTGACAACAGCTTCCCATGGCAATGTGAAAGGAATGGTGTTTTGTTGAGCTTGGAAACTGAACTGTTGGAAACTTTAAATAATAAAAATGTGGAGACTTTCATTATTTTACTTCTTTCTTTTTTTAGCCCTTAGCTGATAAAGTAGTTTTGCATTTTACTGAAAACGTTTTCCAAAGAGGGGGTAGGGGGAAACAAACAGGTTTTTGAAAAGGACGTATGGAAGCCAACAACATCAAACATAAGAATAACAATGTATTTCAAAAACAAAATGCTCTATGTAAATTGCTATACGTCTTTCTAACAAGACAGAGAAAGATATTAAAATCTTAATGATCATAAAAAAAGATATTTTGCGAGTATTCTGAGCTCAGCTGAAAGAATAGGGCTTAGAATAACAAGGTAACTTAGGTTGGAAGGTACCTATGGAGGTCATTCAGTCCAATCTCCTGCTCAAAGCAGGACTAACTCCAAACACAAATCAAGTAACTTAGGGCTCTTTCTAATCATTTTATGGATATTTCTAAGGATGCCATCTCTCTGGGCAACCTGTTCCAGTGCTTACCCACTCCAACTGTGAAAGCATTTTCCTTATATCCAGTGGGAATTTTCTGTGTTGCAATTTGTAACTGTTCTCTGAACCTTTTGCTTAGCACCTCTGAGAATAGCTTGGATATCTCTTCCCTAGAACTATCCATCAGGCAGTGAAAGCAATAGTTAGCACCCCTCCAAGCCTTTCTTGGGATAAGCAAGCCCAGTTCCCTCAGACTCTCCTCACACTTCACGTTTCAGTTCTTGAATGCTTCTTAAACATATGATACCTTGTGAATCAGGAAAAGGGCAGAAATTGCAAGCTGACTGTTTCCACAAGTCAGGATCTGTAAGTCAGGCCTTTCCTTCTCTTGGGTTTTACAGGACAATCCTGCTAATAGATAGCTACTACTGATGCAGTAGCTCAACCAACATGTGGAAGATGTCCTTCCACATGTGGCAGTTCTCTCTAACAGCTACCACCCATATAGCCAAGCAGCTGAAAGACCTCAGCATGATTCCTTTGTGTCTGTCCAGCAATCACAAACATACAGTGTTCATTGGAAGGGAATATAAATACCAGAGTATCACCCCAGTTCCCTCATGACCTTCAGGTTGGTGGACATCCTATCAGAGACCCAAGGGTATAGATCAGAAGTGGCATTGCCTATCTCTACCAATTCTCCTGAAATCACTTCCATAAACTTGCCAAAATCTTAGGATTTAATCCCTAGATTGCTAGCTCAGGCTAGTAATCTCCACTCACATCCAAAAACAAGTGAGCAAAATTCCAAAGAAAGAAAGATACCAAACCAATAGCAAATTGCGTATATACTTAGTGATTTATCAGAACAAAGCAAGGTAGTGTCCTGCCTTCATAAAAATACTTTCTGATGAAAGAAAACATACCATGTAAAGCTATCAGGCTCAATCCTTAGCCTGATAATCGGCCTTATTCAATGCAATTCCATGCCTGAAAATAGGGAAAATACTCCATGGCTTGCCACACAAAATTTTTTCCTCTCTGAGCTTAATTTGTAAAAACTGAAATTCGTCTTAAATAATATCAAATGTTTACGGAGTCCACCTGTAAATTTTAATTTTCTGGGCTCTAGGGATTCTGAATTCTGCAGAATGTATTGAATATGCACTGCAGGAAGAACTAGTACACTTGACCTTTCACTTGATATCTTAAGTGGTGGGTGATGCTGTAGATTTCTCCCTCCACCTTGTTCCTTGTCCCCTCTTTCCTAGTCTCTTCACACTCTTGAAGAGACTTAGGCAAGTAAACATCATCACTTATCATAGAAAGCAAGCCTGGGGCCTCCACATCTCCTCCCTCTTATTTACACATGAAGAGTCAGTAGTTCATAGTGACTGAGCTATGATCAAGGAAATTAAATTCATTAGTAAAACAAGAAACATTCCAGACTTGCACAGCACAGCTTGAAGTACTCAGCTGAGGAACTAATTAAAGACAGATAGCTGAGTGGGTAATGAATAAACACACATTGTGTGGGTAGAAATAGCTAGGACAAATATGTGTACTCCCTGTTACATTTGATGGGAAACAAAATTATCCCATATACCGAAATAAACTGAACAGTAAGAGCTCTCCTGCAGCTTTAAGTGCAGACCGTCCTTGAGCGTGGGACAGCAGGCAGCAGGATCAGCAAATGCAGCCCCTGCAATGGTGCTTTTGCAGCTCTCCAGCCCTCAGGCAGTGTCCTGCTGCCACAAGGGTCTGTGCTGCATGCAGCTCCCACAAAGTAAGAGTCGGCCAAAGCCTGCTGAGTGCATTCTGCATTCCCTGAACATAAGCACAGACCTGTTTGACCCTGAGAACAAGAGGCTTTTAATGATGTTTTCTTTATACATCCCACTCACTTACCCACAGCTCTCTTTGCCTCATCCTTGGTGATACTTCTGTGGGCAGTCATCAGTGTAGAACACCTGGTACTCCACGTACTGGTTCCAGGGAGTACCCACTTAGGGTAACCAAAGAGGTGACAGGAAATATCTGCCCATTAAAGTCAGGTAGCACTGTGGACCTCTATTTTCTCCATTTGAAGGCTATCAGGATGTTTCTGCAAGGAGAAGAAGCAAATGGCAGGAAAGCCTGTAGCTTTTTTGAGGGTTAATGCTATCTTTTTGTATCAGATTTGTAGACTATGATATGCTGCACACCAGCCATTTCCAGAGGCTGCTTTTTGCACAGCAGTCTGTAAATGAGCAGAGAAAACATTTTTCGTGACATAAAGGCAGCCGAAAGAGATATGAGCTTTGAAAACACAGATAGAGAGGAGCTCCTAGGGGAACTCAAATAACCATTTACTAGATGAAGAACAATATTAAGCTCAAGTTAAGTTTGCTAAAGCTTGTCATAAAACTGAAAGTTTTGAAAGCACCAATGTGATGGCAAATCTTACCATCCTAGCCACTGGTGGTACAAATTACTAAACATTTCTATTATATCCAATCATCTATCAGAAGATAGTGTGCCTTGTATAGGAAATATAACTTACATATTCTTGATTTTCATGGTTGAGGTCAGGAAGAAGGGGAGTCAGTTATATAGTTTAGCCTGTCTAAGTCTGTATTTCTCTGCTCACAGGTACTTGGAATTTCAATTTTTCTTGGAGTGTTAAGACACCCGTGAAATTTATAAGGGACAGAGAGGTGGAGATATCCAATCAGTAGGAGTTCAGAGAATTGGCTGCACTAATAAACATCTTCTTGGCTGACAGATACTGTTGAGACCCTTGTAGCTACTGTCTTTGACATTTCTGGAAGCCTTCAATAGTGAAATTCACAATCTCCATGGCTGCAGGCAGCTAAAGATAGAAGATATTTTGTTATTTTTTTGGCAATTGGATCTATTCTAGTCCTTTTACCCAAGGCATTTATTCCAGGCTATGTAGGATCCTGAGTTGGCATAGGTTAAACTGAGCTGAAGTAGCATTCCAGAGACATCCTGCACTTTGTTTGGTTCCATGAAGTGGAGGAAATCTATCACATTGGCAGAAGGGGTGATATAAATAACTTGACAATTGAGCAGGTGTGCTTCTGGTGGCTTGTGTTCTGGGTTATTTTGTTTCATTTAATACTTTTTAAAAGCATATGGAAACAAAGTCCTGATGTTTCTCTGCTGCTGGCACTTACGCTCCTCGCACCTCTGCATTTATGAAGTCATATGTAGCCCCAATACTCAGCATTAAGCTGATCTGGATAGCAGTAAATAGAAGTGATTTCAGACTCCCTTAGACAGATTAAGTTTAGCAGGTGTAAATTTAGAATTGATATTGTTGTATGTATTGCTTGAGGTGTTTTTGTGGTTTTAACGTTTTGATTATATTGCTTCCTGCAGCTGCGTCT
Source organism: Pyrocephalus nanus (assembly GCA_038380795.1). Lineage (NCBI taxonomy): Eukaryota > Metazoa > Chordata > Aves > Passeriformes > Tyrannidae > Pyrocephalus > Pyrocephalus nanus. The sequence goes on along the minus strand of CM076266.1, from coordinate 22,485,752 downwards.
TCAATTTATAGAAAAGATGCACTCCAGCAAATTTAGTTCTCACAAAGAATACCTGATATTTCCATGAAGAATTTTTCTTATTTTAAAAATAAGTTAAGTTCATTTTGCATTATTCATATTTATAGTATTTTAAGTCTTCTTCTATTCCAAAAACAATATGAAGAAATCTTTGGCCATAAAAATATTTGATTCAAATCAAATGGACACAGTAGCAATAAGAACTGCTGCCAGCTGTAACATCTAATGAGCTAGTAATTCCTGGACTACTGCTTTGCAATCTTTTTAAGTAGTTAAAATAGCATACAGGAAATAGAAATAGAATATAGGAGACAATGTGACTGTCCTTAAAAGATCAACATTTATTGACAGTTGACTGTTCCAGGATTTTGCATTTGCAGCACTTAAGGGCTATCAAACTTCCCTCAGGCTCAGCTGTGTCCTTGTTTTCAGGGTCCACAGAGAGAATACTCCCCATCCAAAATTCTCAAGTCACTATACCTTTCAAATAGAGAATGCAGGAAAAAAGACACTTTACAGGCACAACATGGAAGAATACTAGGCCTTACAGGAAGGATACGCTCTTTTAAAATTTAACATTCATATTTTTTATTTTTGTCTTCACTGATTTTTCTTTTTTTTTCACACCCTTTACTTCTTAGACCTCTTAGAGTTGTGGGAGTTTTTTAGGGAGCTTGTTTGTTTGTTGGGAATTTTCTATTCTCTGTATTCTGAATTAATTTTCCTGTCTCCTTCTCCCAGAGTTAGTATCTCCCAGAGATACTAATACTCAGCTGAAAGCAGCGTGAGGGCAGAAAGAGAACAGCTTCATGTGGTTCAAAAGCATAGCTTGTATCACTGTGCCAGAGCTTGTCCTGTTCTCAGCTTCTCCTGTACAGTGAGGAGTCACCTTCAGAACTCTCATGTTTTCAGCAGGAGAGACAAAAGTCTAGCCATACCATTTGCTCATCAAATTGACTTTCAGTTCATCAGGCATCAGAGATGAGCTGTCTGGATACGGCTGTATTAGCCCTGCTGTGCACAGAACTTTTGGAATCAAAATCCCTTTCTTCCACTGCTGATGCTTAGCAATATATTTTAAATTAAAATTTATACTAAAACTGGTTGGAATTCAAATTTTAAGGGGAAATGAAAATCAATGAATGCCATGCTGCTACTTTGCTGTTGTTTGGGATTGGTGAATACGTGGGAAAAATTAGAAGAATATAATTTGTCTATTTTTATTTTAATGTGGAAAAAATTTAAATGCTAAAAGAAATGCTGTTTCTACTCTGAAAGTGTTTCCAGGGTAGTATTTGAACTTTATCATACATTGCATAAAGTATAGATTAATAAATATTTCTTCCATACACAAACCATCCCTGAAACATACCAGTCTCAAATTCAGTATGAATTGCAAGACAGAAATCTACAGTATATTGACCATAATACATCCCATGAGATTTCCAGACTGTTAGCAATATAATAGATGTAGTTTTCTATGTTTAATTTGTAGTTTTGATCCCAAGGTACTCTGAAGCTACTTTTAAAAACACAGAGAAGTTTATTTGCTTCTGACTTACAGTGCTGAAGGATAGGGTATTCAACAGCACACAAAAAACTTACAGTCACATGAGTATCATGAAGTTACAAGAAAAAAAATTAGGAAGTTAGGTTGCAACTGCACAAATTTTAGCTTTACAACAGATGAACTCTGCTCTTTCTGGAAACACCTTGCAATTTTCAGTCACCCTTAGCAAAGGTGAGTGCAAAAATATTGCTTCACAAATTAATAATTTGGCATAGGAACTCCTTGTCACAGGACATTAGAGATGCTGGTTTTTTTACACCGTTCATAAAGGGATTGACAAATTCAAGGAGGAAAACAACACACAGAGTTATTAAATATATTGACATTTCTGTATCACAAAGTGTTTGAAGTACAGGCCTCTGAGAATTCAGGGAATGCTGACAGGGAATATTACTGTCTGATTGCCCTGGCATTGTACTCTTCCCTAGACATTCACCACTGTCCTAGGCAGAAGAAAGATGGAGGGACATTTAGTGTGATGTGATGCAGCTATTCTTATCTTCGTAACTTTTACTTCTAAATTCTTATCGGAGAGGTTAGTCCAGACTGAGTACCTCAAAGGTAATGATATTGGAACCGGAACAGCAGAGCAATTAATGGCCATTTTCAGCATTAGGCAAATGCTTAAATATCATTATCTAAAATGAAATGTCATGATTTAGTGAAGTGATAGTAATAATATTATTCTAATTATTTTTTAGTAAAGGATCAGTGCTATATAAATAATAAAAATATAGTCCTTGTCATATATGCCAATAACTTTTCTCAGGCTCATTTAATGACACTCCTAATACATGAAAAAGTAGAATCTTTGCAAAGGAGGAGTATTTTTTTTACATAGCTCCTAAAGAATTTATATATTCAGTTCGTATTAATTCTGTGTCATGAGGTAGATTATGATGCTCACTGATATTTTATTTTGGAAAAAGAAAAGAAATCAGTTTCAGTTTTTAGCAGCCTATCAGAAATAGAGCAATAACTTAAGTCAACAATTTAATTAGTCCTCTCATTGTGCATATTTGATCTGAATCAAACCAGGCTACCTCTTCTTGCTGTTCCTGCTGACAAAGCTAATTTTCTTTTTCAATCCAAACTCAGTGACAGACAGCTGCATTACTCCTAGACAAGGAAAAGTCCACTTTTTATTAATGTAGTTTAAAAGATTTATACTTTTAAACACCGTAAGACAATCTGATGATGGATAACAGCATTGAACTATTCGCTTTCAATGAGTAGAAATGGATAACATTCAAGGAAATCAATGTATTTAAAACATATTTTGCTCCTGCTTAATTCACCTGTAAGAAGATGGCATAACTGAAGTGGGAGCTTTGTGCATACACAGCCATCATTGATTGCTCTGTTGTTCCTCCTGGGGAGCTCAAGGGTTTTGCCTTCTTCTAGGGGTGAAGCAAATTACCAAATGGCCAGTGAAATCTGTTGGTTGAGTCAGATAATGACCAGAAATTCCATGATCCTAGAATACCTTCTTTTTTTAACAATAAGAATAATAATTGAAATTCAACTTTGTGAATTGCTAATGTATTTTTGGATAGTGCAAACATTGGCATCCCTTGGGAGAGTGACAGCTCATTGTATTCTAAGAAAAATAAATAGACGCAGGATGTAGCTTCCTCAAGTGCCTCCTGACTGCACCTGTGGCATGAAAGCAAGGCCAGATCTAGGGAAATATGCTGTACCTATTTTCCACTGAAGACAATGTATGCACATAAGTGTAGATTTTTATATTCAGTGGGTCATGTTGGTTCTTTGTGCAACACTGTGGTATCATGATATAACCCATGTACAGACTGACTCTGCAATTGAAGGAGAGTCTGTTGCTTGGCTCCTGTAGTTTTTCATGGAGGAAGTTTGTATGTTTACGACAGTCATTGCAAAAGGAGAACTCTGAAGGGTACTGTTACATGTCATCATATAGTTGTACTTTGCACCATCATCATAACCTATGAGGTGTTTTCTACTTGCACAGCCAGTCACTAAATTTTATACATCTCTTTGGTGGCATGTAGTTATGTTTAAACATTCTCTTCTTTTGTATTATGATGGTGTGGAGGTTTCTTTCCTCTTTTCTTTCTGTCTTTAAGTGGTCACTGCTAAAATAACCCAGACAGGACTGTGCAATAAAGAAGTGACTGGCCAGTGACACTGTAGAATACATGTCCTGGTTTCAAAAACTGAGACTAGATAATAGAGGCAATGTAAGAAAAATAAGAGTTAATGAATACTCTTTTTCAAAGAATAGACATACAGTGTTTTTCTTGGGTGAGTACTGAGATCTGATGATTTAGAGATTCTGAGATCTGTTTAAGGACATGGCCTGGCTAAGGACAAGAGCTTCCTGTCTGCAGTATCCAACTAGTTCTTTTACATGCTGCCCCCACAGTTCCTCATCAAACTTTAGGATTAAGTAGTGACAGTAACACTTGAATAGGTTGAATCAAAACCTCCTGGATACCAAGGCTTGGGGAATTTGCACTTTGTTTTTCTCATGTTAGTACTAAACTAGACATAATCAGATAATGAAATTTAAAATTGAAACTTGGAATACAGTTTTAATCTTAATAGATCAAAATACAGACTGTGAATTTGCTGTTATTAAGGCTGTTAACATGTTTAATGTTACTTCTTTGGGGTATATGCTTAACTACCATGCTCAGCAATAAACAATTTGATATTGTTGTCATCATAGTTTAAATCCATACGTTGCAAAGAATGGCCACAAATTCTAATTGTAATTCTAATTTATGAAGCTTATCAGTCCCTATAATAAAGAAAATAGCAGCACCTTCCTCGTCAAAGGCTTCTGGGAAAAAACAGTTCAGGAAAATACAGAAAATTGTTTATGGGAGTTTATTAATATCAAATATAATTGGGAACTCATTTAATATATTGCAAAGAACTTCATAGGTAGGAAGTGATATATTTGTTGCAGGCTCAGACACACAGAGAAGTAGATCATTTGGCATTTGGTTTGGTCTACCTGGAGAAAGCAATCCTTATCCTTTCTTTGAGCATCCCCACTGCTCACTTCTCATTTCACCAGAGTATAGTTTTCCTATAGTTTTTCAGAGATAGAACTAAAAATCCATGGAAACTTTGCCGGCTTTTAGATATGAGGAGAGTATCTAAAGGCTGTCAAGTGGAGAGTTCAAAATAAAAGCCCCTATATCATAAGTGTTTGTAGTATCTACAAAAAACTGCCAACAAAATTAGTAAATGGTATTCCCTAAAGAAAATGCAAGAAAATAGGTTCAGACCCTGCTACAGTTAAAAAACCCAAACAAACAAAAAAACAAACACACAAACAAAAAGCCCCATGCTGGTAAGAAACTGAACAATTCTATCCATCCATCTCTGTGCTGCCAGGAATACTTTGAGGCTCTGTTCCTGTGTTCAAACTGTCTCTCATTCCCTCACCTTCCCACTGAAGGAGAATATTGCCTTCAGAATCCCAAACATATCTGAAAGTATTGTATAGCAGACTTACTTTGGTTAATAGTACTTTTCACCCTTTTAGTTTGTTAGCATGTTAGTTTGTTATGATTCCCTGACTCAAGAATTACCCATTAATAGCAATTAGACACAAAGGTCATAGACTGCCTCACCAAACTCTTGCAAATAGACAGAAAAGGAGGAGAGTCACTTTTGTGTTCAAATCTGTTTTTGAAAAACCTCTGCCAGTGTTTTAACACTCAGATGTAAGATCCACACAAAAAAGTTAGAAAATGAAGGGAGGGAAAGAGCAGTAGGCAGAACACAGGCTTCCTCCTCCCAACATTTCTCTTAGATGTGTGTGTTTGAAAAATACTGTAAGAGTTTTACATGAAAGCACAAAACCATCTTCTGGGTCCATCCTCATCCTGAATTAGCTGGATTTAATTATAGATTTATATGATTTTTTTTTTCTGAAACCTTGATAATTGCAGTAGACCAAACCTTTAATATTGAATCTGTTTTTAAAGGCAACAACACAAACTGTACCTTCTAATGTTGTCCTAAAGCGTTTGTTCACTGCTGATATAACTATCAGAGTGCCTAATACCAAAAAAATACCAACTCCATAGCTTTAGCAGCAAACATTTCTAAAAGAAGACCCCTTTCCCTCTGAAAGTTTGAACTGGCTTTCATTTGTTGGACTCTTCTCAGGATCACAACATCAGATCACACTACTGCAAAGTTCTCAGTAATTTTAATGGGGCTCAAATTTACAACACAAACTGAATAATTTAGTTCTGTATGCAGCTCAAAGCTTTTTTGGCAAAGCATTAGAGAGTCATATATTTCAACAGCTATAGCTTTTCTTCTTATTCTAGAGAACATTTAAAATAGCATATATAGTAATATCATAAACTCAATTTCTAGTTAAGTGTTACAGTAAACTGATTTAAAATAAGTACACATTATTTAGCCCTATAAACTGATGGTCACTGAGCATATTCAAAATTCACTACATTTAATTTTTCACACAAGTTTTCTGCTCCCTAGCAAGCTTGAAGGATTTGTTTGTACTGAGAAGTGTAACAAGGGAAGACAGATTGTCTGTGTCTCTTGTGGAGCAACCTAATGGGTAGTCCACTGCTATCTACAATACCCTTACCAACATAAATAGTGCAGAGTTGTGATCCACTGGTTGATCCACACACCGTATGTTCAGATTTGCTCCTATCAACTCTGCCTCTAAAATATTCTTGGATAAAAATGTGGATATGTTTCAGGCTAAAGCTACTGGCGTGCCTTCCACTTCTCACTGCAGTGAAAATTTATCATTTTCAGAGTATTCTGGGGTTATCCTTCCAGGAGAACAGTTAGAAATGTTTGGCCTAAATTTTGGTTTTCTTTGCTTGTGAACACAAGTAGCTTTCTAGAACTCTACAGTATATCTAGTATGGTTTTCCTTTTTGCACTGTGTCCACTGCAGATCTTCTGCACTTTCGGGATGCCCCATCTTCATCTTCTTTCTTTTCTTTCCACTGCTGGCAGTAGCAGTTTTCATTTCTAAATCACACTAGCATGTGTAACACTTGCTGCATAGGAACCAAAATACTTGTGTACTGGCAAAGCACTAAGAATGGAGACAATTGCAAATAGGTAAAGTAAAATGTCAAATAATTCAATTAAAATCTTGTTCATTTTTTTTATGACAGTGAAAGTATAATTGGAAAACAGTGAAAATAAACCAGTGTTAAGTATCACTTGAATTTCTATGCTCTTCCTTACTTCTTTGATGCAGGGAAAGATACTTTATTTCTCAAGTTTGGATGTAAGCTGGGAAAGAAACCCATGGGTTTTTTTACCCATATATACTGCAACTGAACACATTTGATATTGAAATTCTCAAGAAAATAAACTCCATACTGCCATTTCATAAAGTCATTTTTCAGGGAGCAGAGGGGAAAGCACTTTGAATTTTTGCTCAAACATTATTCAAATGGGGCAAGTCCAAATTAAATTCTAATGCAACTTGTTAGTCACATAAACTGCAGCACTTCCAAGGAGTAAATGCCTGTGAACATTATGCAGCTGAAGTAGAGTAAGAGCGAAAATAACAAAATTATGTATATAATCCCAAAACATTCTTCATCTCATATGGTGTTCATGTAAGGTGGGATGCAGGTAAGTTTTGATATATACTACTCTAAAGTGTCAAGTGATTATTTGGGCAATATAAAACTAGACCAAATCTACATTTTAGGACTAGCTCAGGTAAATCCTAGCCTTATACTCAGAACTATGATTTTGTTAAATTTTCTCAGTATAGGGAACTCACATTTTCTTCTTATAATAGGATCTTAGTTTTGGGCCATGATTGGAGGGAAAGGCCATAGAACAGAAGTATTAGAAGATGTTAGATCTGCACTGCTTCCCTGCTGCTCTCTCTGAAGCCTGCAAATGAGCCTGGCAGAAGTGGAATTGAATATTTAGCTGGAGGTTCGGAGGAGTTTCATAGGGAGATGTGAGCAGCAGTCCCTGGAGCTGCTTTAATTTATGATACTGCATGCACAAGCCCATCTATCAGTCCAGTGTTCAGAAAACAGAACAGGATATTCAAACCTGCTTGCCATACCTATCTTGCTCACCACAGAGCAAATCTCAGAATCTCAACAAGTTTATTTGTTCTTTTCTGAAACATTGCAATAGTTTTGCTTTCATTTTTGCTATGTGATTATAAATAGGAGTAAGTAAATAATAACCAAGAACTCTAGCAATTTTGTTTTATAGGATTAGTCTGCTAAAGAAATTGCTAGTTCGTCACCTGCTGCACTGCACTTCTTTTAAAATTTTTATCATTTTATCATATATTCTTTGGAAGGGATTTGGGTGACGGGGATTTGTACAGTCTTTTTGTAGTAGATAGGGGAGTAGATAGGAAGAGTTAATTTAGTGGTTTCTACAGTGGTTTTGAGTGTTCTTTTTCAGTTATTTTTGGATGGCAATGGCAAACTCTGAGCAAAGAAATCATGTAAGCTATTTCCACATTTGTGAAAATATATATTTAATGTGAGTTATTAATTTATCCTATGTAGATGAAGCAGCAGCTGTGGTAATGACATTCTAATTGGTGTTCACAGCATTAAGCAGCATATTAGCCATAGGTTTACAGTTTCTTTTTGTGCAGCATTTGCTGGTGACAGTTTCACAACAGCAAGGACAAACGTACTTTATTACAGTTTCAATGTATAGGAAATATTAAATTCTTTTTGGGATGGCCATCAGCTTTAGGAAAAGCTGCTAAACCTTCCCAGAGGGCAAAGATCTGGTGTTGTGTAACAATGCAGTATCTACAGCTGCGAAATGAAAGTGTGCTCTCTACATTTGTTTCTACATACACATGACATAAACACTTTTAATCTGGCATTCAGTTTAGCACATTGTTGTATTGCAATTACAGGTATTTATAATACATCATGGGATTGTGGTTTTTTTAAGGTAGGTTCCTTTCACTGCCTTCTAGTTTCTGAGTATGAATCTCATTTTTTTAAAAAAGTTTCCAGTGCAATCATTAAAGCTAGGACCATTTTCTTTTCTTCTTATCTTTTTTCTTTTTTTTTTTAATTTTGGGGTTGGAGGTTTTTGGTTTTGCTTTGTGTTTTGTTTTTTAGAGGTGGGGGGCGGTGAGGAGGACTGTTGAGGGAAGCTAAAATTTCTGTAGAAATATCTTCAGGAACTAAATCTTTTACACAGTCAAAAGACTAATGATAAGGCACCCAGAGCTGGAAGCAGTAAAAGTTGAGTCTTTCTGCACAAGGAAACTAAAACTGATAGTCTCATTCAAACGAGGCAGAAATGATCACACATTTGTCAGAAGCTCTCTGCCCTAGTTATTGTACAACAGGAGTACGTGCACATCACTTCAGACAATAAAGGGTTTCAGCCTGCACTGATTAGACTGAATATTACAACTTTATATCTATCAGAGGGCAAGGGATTGACAGAAAAAGAATGCCTTTAAATACACTCATTTGTGTAGCACATGCATTCCTTTTCTCATGCTTGATCTCAGGAGACCGATAGAAATTATTTTTCTACTCTCTTCATCTTTTTACCTCTCATTTTCATCCATTCTGTTCCTTTCTCTGTTTGAACAAAAAGTTTCCAGTACAGGTTCATTAATACAGCTGTCCTGGTGTCCCTTGGCACTGTGCCTTAGACTGCACTTTCCAGGTTTAAGCATGGTTCTTGCATGCTGATCTCCTGGCTACAGTGAGGCAGGCATTGATTCAAGCCAGCTCACACTTGCATCGCTTTGTCTCCCTTTCATCCATTTCTGAGCAGTGGCACTGAACTCCTTGCAGCAGAAAGTCAGAACGGAAGGGAATGAAAATGAGATTTTAGAAACCTGTAAGGCTTGGCCAGTATTTTTCAGAGGGCATGACAAACCTTTCTCATTAGGCATGTGATCAAAATGGAGCCTGACGGCTTTCTTGGAGAATTAATAGGACTTTCAGCATTGTGTGCTGAGTTTGATCATGAATCATGAATGTGGCCAGATCCCATGTTCAAATTATGTTTAGTAATGTGTGTCAAGTAAATACAAGACTGCTCTCTCTGCATTTGTCACTGGCTCATTTGTCTAGAATTTTTCTGTGTTACTGAGACAGAAAAAAAGAGCTCAAAGCAGGACTTCGGTGCTTCTTGCTTCATCTTTCTCTCAGAGAGAAGAGATTTTTCTGCCTGGAAACAATACTGGGCTGAAAACTGATTATATAGGGATGTCATCTTTCACTCAGGAGATTTGCTTGCTCAGGACCACCTGCTAATGTGAACATCGGGAAGCTGTCTGCTCTCTTTTCTGCTGGCTGGTTCCAGCAGCACCTATACTCCAGTGAGGGTAAGAGCTGGGCATTTTACCGACTCATCAATCATGGACAGGCTGCTGACTAATTTCCATTATAGTGTCCATCTGTGTGCCCCATTCTGTGGGGACAAAAAGCCACTCTGTAATTATGGGTAGAGCCTTAATTATACCCAACCAACTTCATGAATAGAAATAGGGACACACAGATCAAACTTTGATAAGTATTCAGCCAGTCATAGGCTTCACAGCTGGTTATGGAGTTTGAGCCAGAGAGAAATGAGTTACCTATGTTTCCCTGGGCCACAGGTGTAGAACTGGTAAGGAGAGGAAGGAAAAGATTTTTGTTTCAGTTAACAAAACAAACACCTAATTTTGATAGTCAGTGTTGAGTTTGGAAGCGCACCCTAATGAAAACTGTGGGAAAATAAGTGAACAGGTATGTATAGTCATAGGGTAAATTAAATCCCTGAAGAATCCTATGGAAACAATGTATGAAATTATTTTGAGAAATTGAAAGATTAATGACATAGAGATGCCAGAGCAACATCTACAATTTCCACACTATTTGCTCTCCTTGTTACCTTTTAACTAAATGTCCTGGGGAACTGCAGGTCTCAAACGCTGGTATGATCATGTGATCTAAAGTCCTTATTGCCATTTAAGTAAGAAAGTTGCAGCATACATAATCTTCACCCTCCCAGAGGAACTGTAAAATATTTTTTACCTTGGGGTGCAAACCGTTGTAGGTTAACAGAATGAAGCTGAACTGAGAGAGGTTTTGTTTAGATATCAGGAAAAAGATTTTCATCCAGAAGGTGGTTGAGTACTGGAACAGGCTCCCTAGGGAAGTGGTCACTCACCAAGCCTCTCTGAGTTCAAGAAACATTTGGACAGTGCTCTCAGGCACATGGTGTGTTTCTTGGGGTGTCCTGTGCAGGGCCAGAAGGTGGATTTGATGAACCTGATGGGTCTCTTCCAACTCAGCATATTCTATGATTCTAGCTTACTAAAGACCAAACTGCAGCTGCCTAAATCATAGTTAACATGTAGGAATCACAGAGGAGCTATATATTTCAACAGTGTCACTCAAATTACTTTTATAATTTGTGAAAGGAAGGTTAAAGTCAGACTGTGAGAAACAAAGAGTTCAAAGAGCTAAAGCATTGAGCCAGCATTTCATTTGGAAGGATCTATCTTCAAAAAGAATGTCATAACAGGTTATATTTATTAATATAGCATTTGGAAGCTTTTGGATCATCCAAAAGCTTTTGTGCATATTATTGCAAAAAAAGTTAATGAAATATTGGGCTGAGAACTGCTGATGTAAAGTTACACACATAGCCACGTGCCAGAGCTGCAATATAAACAAGATTTAAAGTTATTTAGTTGGAGCAGTTACTAGTATTGCAGCAGCACTCATAGATTTTACCAATTGCCACAAAACACACAGGGAAAAAAAAATGATACAAAAGTGTTAGGACCCAAAGGCACAAGCAAAATATCGATGAAATAAGTGAACATGCTGAACTGTAACAGCTTGAATTGTGTCTTCTGATAATTATCTCTGAGTTTTGCAGTCAGATTTACCCTGGAAAATCCAAACTATAGTCATATTCCATGTGGGTGTAACCATCTGCTTATGTGAGTTGGACTTGTAGCTAAGGGCATTATTTAGAAGATGCTTGTCTCTGTTACTAATAACACTTAATGCTACAACATCAGCTTTCAAAATGCAATCCATTTTCCACCATCCATCATTTAATTATGCTTTGATTTCATTCTCTATGAGTAATATAAAGGATCTCTCTTTTGCTGGCAGTTCCACTTTCAGATTTCAGATACTACTACATGACGTTTTAAAAACTGTAATTGCAATGTAATGAAAAGACTGTATGTTCTCATGCAGTTTGAAAAGAAAAATAATAATGAGATGCTTGCTTTTTTATCATTTAATTCATGTCTGATCCCTCCCCTTCTTGCACAGTATCTGTTGAGTATGACTGTTGAGGATGTTGGTTGCTTTACATTATTTTTCTAAAAATATAAACAGAATCTAAAAGCATGAAACTCTTCATTTTGGTTATAGTTGGGTTACATAAGCAGGATTGAAAGAGATCAAAGAGTGCACAAATTTGCCTTTCCCCATGAGAAATTATTAATTATTTGCAGGATAGTGCTTTCAAGAAACAATGGAGAACATGACCACAGTATTGTAGAGATGGCATATTACCTGCAAATTTGAATAATATGTCTCCAGACAATTCAGCAGCACCTGTGACACTAAAAACATCTATTTATATTCCACACTTCATGTTTTTGGCAGTTTGATGGGCTGAATGTTCCATCATTCTGACATACTGAAAGAGAGCTCAATGTGACTCAGTGGAACAATGAGCATTAGCTGCTGGGATTAAAGTTTTTTGCTAAACCATTATCTATCCATCTATTTAAAACTAATCATATAAAGACAGTTTGCTAATTACCTAAATTAAACAGGTTATCCGAATACCTATAATTCTTTAGGACCAAACAAAAATGCATTATTTCAGCTGACATGTTCATGTCTGTTCAGATATGCCCAGGTATTATTCATGTTGAACAGAATCAACAACCGTGTCTGAAGGTTCAGAACTCCCATTAAAAGCTTGTTGTGTCAGTCTGTGCTTCCAGTCCGAACCATTCTAGGATTCTAGGAAGTCTACACTATTGGACTACAGTACACAAGTTCAATATCACAATCTTACTTATTTACAATGTTCAGTGAAAGAACCTCAGAAACATTACAGCATGTCATAGTGAAAGAGAAGTGGTGGAATCATCATCCCTGGAAGTGTTCAAAGCCAAGTGGACTTGGCACTTCGCGATACAGTTTAGTGGGCATTGTAATATTAGCTCAGATGTTGGACTTGATGATCTTGGAGGTCTTTTCCAACTATACTGATTCATTCAGTCTGTGATAAAGGGGAGTCATGGAAAGCTCAGATAGATATGCTTGCACATTTACCGAGTTTAGCATATATTTCTACAAGCCATTGATTTTATTGGGAACTGCACTGATCCTCTCTAATCAGCAAGACCATCAGCATAGGACAGTGAAGCTGTCAGGCTTAGACCATATTTCTATTGAGCAGTCCTATCAAACAATAAGCACAAGTGCTTGGTGTTGCTTCAGCTTGTTCAGCTCTGTTCTCTGGGAGCAGCTGGTACTAGCCTGAAGTGTCAGAAGCTGACCACATCTTTAGCTGTCTCCCCTTTGATTTAGAGAGGAAGGCATGTTCTTGTATAAAAGCTTTCTTCCTTTTTGTCTTCATCTTAATTGGCAATGTCATAATTCCATTCTGAATATAAGTATTTTTTGGGGGCTACTTGACCTGTATTGCTCCTCTTTCTTTCCTCCCTCTTTATAAAAAATAACACCATGCAAATACACATCTTAGAGGAAAAAAATGCATCATGAATTGCAAAAATGTAGACTTTTCTTTTTAAGGACAAAAAGATAATGCAGTCAGATTTCATTATGCATATATTATAAGAGTAGTTGCCTTTTGCAGTTGCAAGGCATTCTATTTGCATGCTGGAGATATTCATGGAGACACAGCATATAACAAACTGTCTCTCAGCTCAAGAAAAATAGGCTGAAATCCTTGCCACCATTTTAATATAGACAATAAAGAAGTAATTAAATGTCTTTAACTGCCTTTCTTTTAAATGTCTCTCACTCCAATTACTTTCCCCCTATTATTCATTTTTACCCTTGTTGTAAATGTATCAGTCTTGTAAATGTTCATGTTTGCTGTGCTCACTTTTGATAACTGACTGGCTAGGGAGAGTCTTTGGAAAAAAGTGGAGACTGTGCTCCCTGACTTTGTAAAGAGGTTAGGTAGAGAGATTGTAAGGATCACAATGTTGAGAGCAAAAGGAAATGAAGCAATGAAAATAGGCTTAGGATTCAATATAGTCTGGAAAATAACATCAGGAAAATAGGTGGTCAGGGAAAAATCAGCAATCTGAGCTGGAAATTACTCCGTCCAATGTGGTAAAACCCACTATTAAGATGATGGTCAGTTCCTGAAAAGGCTAATATGAAACACATTCCTCTCCCATCAGCTTCAAGGTTTGTGTAAGCTGTTCATCCTCCCTCCCTCCTTTCCTCGCTCCAGCTCAGATATTGATGCCCCTCTTTTGCCAGGGCATATACAGGGATGGGACTAAGGGGCATTTCCTGTGAGTCCATCATTCCCTGTCCCACTATTGCTTTCCTGGCTGCACTCCCAGAACTGGCTAATGATCACAGGCAACATATGGTCTGTGAACAAGAGGTTTCTTGTTTTTAAAAACAAAGATCAGGTGCTGGAAAAGAGAACTTGAAAGCAATGTGTAAATGATAGGAAATCAATCAAGGGAGGACATGATACGAAGCTGGTGAACCAGACACACCAGGAGAGATAGTGAGGAACAGATAATACAGCTTGAAGCTGGAAGCTTGCTGCTGGGAAGGAAAAAATGTGACAGGAGAGTGGCTAAATAGCCATATAGCTCCCATATTGGTACCCTGCACTCACCAGGATCTTCACATATCCTTGGGAATGCACCAACTTTCTAAAAGAGTCTTGTGTCCTGCTCCATGGCTCACAGCCACAGAGCTGTTTGAGTAATTTATTCCTGTTAAGGAATATCCTGTTTTATCCATCCAAATTAGTAGCAATTCATGGGCTATTATCTAGCGTGAGCAGTGGGCAGAGCTCTGATTTGGAGTATTGCACTGAAATGAAAAAGATCTGAAGTGCTTACATATGAATTTAGTGCCCCAATCTCTCTAAGTACTTTTCTGGTCTGAGAGAGAATTCTGTGCCACCTAGACTGATGCTGGCTTAATCCAAAGACTGAAGATGTTTGAATAAGAGGCAAGATAATTACAGGAGAGATTTCTTTTGTTAAAAATCGAAAATTAGTTGTGTAACCTGTCCTCAAAAAAGGTGTAACTGACGTCTCACTCTGAAAGTCCTGTAACTGACGTCTCACTCTGAAAGTCCTGAGTCAAAAAATAACAGCAAAATTAGAGTAGCCATTGAAGAAAATGCTTACTTAACTGAAACAGTTTTGAATATGATATGGGGCCCAATGTGTTCACCACTGTGATATGTCTGTTAGAATTCAGTATTTTTCTCCACATCTTTTTTTGCACCAGTTTGGCCTCCATATATTCAAATACCATCAGCTGCCAGTGGGCAACATCACAATGTTGCAGATAAAGAATAATATATGAATGG
Source organism: Pyrocephalus nanus (assembly GCA_038380795.1). Lineage (NCBI taxonomy): Eukaryota > Metazoa > Chordata > Aves > Passeriformes > Tyrannidae > Pyrocephalus > Pyrocephalus nanus. The sequence goes on along the minus strand of CM076266.1, from coordinate 22,470,577 downwards.
GAAACATTTACTATAACCCTAAAGGGAAAATACAGATAATGTAGACTTTCTTGTCCAATTTACAATGTAGAGGGATATTTTTGTCTTGTGCTTGTAAATTCACATGAATATTTATTTCCTTAGACTGTGGCTTTCTTTCACCCTGAAAGCTCTCTAAACATCTATCCAGATATTTATTCTGCCCTTTCATTGCAATGAAATGAGTTGGCTTGCTAATTCCCTAATTTAAGCATTATTTGAATGGTGCAGATGATTTCTGTGGTGCTTATAAGACAGTAAATGTGTGCTGATTTTGCTCATAATAAACAATGCACAGTGGGGCTGCTCTTCTCACATTAGGGATGGTCAGAAATGCAGACTACAAGGTTGTAGGTATTAATAATGCCTTTTGTGTACTAATCCAAAGTACTGTCTTTCCCAATTTTGATCATTATGGATATTTTGTTAGAATTACCAGAACTGTGTTTCTAGCTGGAAACTGCTAATCCTTGTCTCAGTGTTGTTGAAATTCAGAAAGTTTTCTGCAAACAAAAGAAGTATCCTTCTGTACACTGAAGCCATTTTGTGTAAGAAAAGCTAGTAATAGAAACAAACTCCTCCTGCCATTGCAAACCACACTGCACATTTGGGAAGATAAAATTTTCAGAAGTTTTGTGGATTTGTGGACTGCTAAAATGTCTCCATATATCTCTCTAAGTTGCAGAAGTTTTGCATCTTTGTTTTTTCAGTACAATTTTTCATCTGAATTCATCATGTTAATACAAAACAAAACCTATCAAAACCCCACCAAGTTTATTAGAGTTGAAATCCAGGAAACACAGACTACTAAACCCATATTTCAGAAGTATTTTCCATCACTTAAATAATTTTTATTGAATTGACTACTTCTGTAAATATTGAAGAATATGAATTAGGAAACCACATTCAGTCTTGTGGGTTTGACAGCTTTTTTCTTGATCTGCTGTTTAGAGAGAACCAGGTATAGTACCCATCTTGGAAGATGATGAATATGTTAGGTATGTTAGAAAACATGTATGAAAAATTGCTATTAGAGTGTCTGAGAGACTATTTCTTTTAATTTTTTGTGAAATTCTTTTCTATTTATTGAAAACTTTTCAAGCAGGCCCTATCAATTCTAAATCATTGATGGATAATGATGAAAATATCAGACATTTGATTTGTACCTTTCTTGCTCCTGCTTTTTTTGTGTTTGTTGTGTATGTATGTATTTCCAGAGTTATGAAAGAAATTTGTTTAGGGCATTCAAGAGCAGCAGCAAAAGTGGCAAGAGCTGTCCTTTTCCATGTCCCTCAGTCTCTCTGGGATATTTGTTGTCCTGTGTCCAGCACAACTAAGGTGTGCAGCTGAATGTTTTTCAAAGGCTGGAGCTTTTCTCCTGGCAGTGTTTGCTATACCATATTTTTTTGCCTCTTGGGGTAATATTGAAAAAGAATTGCATAGAACATGGAGACTACTAAAGAAATGTGAAAATTAATGAAGCTGCGCAGAAAAGTCATGTAGACTACTGTTGTGATAAAAATGTAAGGGCTGATTTTTATTCTATTTGTGGTTGGTATTAAGAAACCGAGCTTATACAAGCAATCTACTCCCATACTGCCAAAGGCTGCATTTTTATCTGTGGATGTTTCTTGTGGTATGCATAGACCTCTTGAGCTTTGGTCTTTCAGTTCATACTACCAAAGAAATGCTCTGTCAGGTATAATTTGTCAGAGTGACTCTTGCTCCCATGTCACACTGGCACATGTAACCAGACTGGCACACCATGCACCTGGTGACACTGGAGAGAAATCCCTGCCATTCATGCTATCTCATGCAGAGAGATCCTCCAGACAGCATACTTCTGTGGAGAAGCCCAGGAAGTAGAATATGAATCTGAGAGATGAAATCTGCCTGGAGCTCTTCCTTCTGTGCTGGGAAGGGAGCAGGCTGTTGGAAAATACGGCCTGCTGCTCCAGACAGCCTCCAGCCAGCCTCTTTCCATTTCAGCTGTCTCTTATCCACCTGCCACAGAGCCTGTTCTTCTTTTGCACAGTATCAGGTGATCATTTTGTCCTTGTTTATGAAACAAATCTATGCATTTTCCAAAGCAAGCAGAAACACTCAGTTTTTACTGGTTTTTGTGGTTATTGTGGGGCAGGAAGAACAAGCAAGCTTGTCATGGATTGCAGCCAGTCTTTATTGCAGAGAAGTGTCCCAGTTTAAATGGGACAAGGGTCTTCTGCTGAGGATGGATTAGGAGGAAAAGACCCCAAACTTTTTCCTAAGCAATTATTAATCCAAAACTAAGGAGCTTTGATTGAAGGGAAAAAAAAAACAAATTATGGAAAAGGGAAAACAAAATAACAGCCCTTTATTAAAAGGTATGTTTGTATTAACAAGAACACAAAAAGAACCCAAGTAAACAACCAAGCAATACTACTATACCCACCAATAATCCCCTTCAAGAACAAAACCGATAGCCCGGCAAAAGGAAAATTTAAAATAGTTCAATTTTTAGCACCCTTTGGTGTAGTTCCAACCACAGTCAGCAGGGGGCGCCGTCGGGTCACTGGAGGTGTAAAACTTGTAATGTCCTGTACCATTCACCAGGTGGCGCTGTTGGGTCGTTGGAAGTGCAGAACCTGTAGTGTCCTATGGTAGTCACCAGGTGGCGCTGTTGGATCACTACAGGAGCAGAGCTTGTCACCAGTGCCTGTCACCAGGCAGCGCTGTGGGATCCCTGGTCACTGCCACGTGGGATGGGGAAAACAAAAAAAAAACAACAACAACACCCCCCCCCGGGTATATCGGAAAAAAAAAAAAAAAAAAAAAAAAAAAAAAAAAAAAAACCTGATTCCTCTTCCCCTCCCGAGGAAAAGGAGGAAGGGGGGGGGGGCGAAGGGGAAGGGGGAAGCGAAAAAAAAAACAACACCGACAACACAGAAAGTTCTCTCAATGGAAGAAAAACTCACGAACTCCGGGGGGGCCCCGACAAACAGGAATAGTTGGGAAGGAACCGCAGCAGCCAAAAAAAACTTCCCTCCAACAGGAAAAAAAACAACAACAAAAAAAACCCAAATGAACCAGCGTCTGCCAGCTCACAGCAGCCTCTCCTCCTCCCCGCGAGCCCGACTCCCCCCCCCACCTCCTTCCAGCCCACACACCAGCCCCAACCCCTCCCCCTTCGTTGCTAGGCAACTAATGTTCGACCATTAGCGCCCCGGCTAGTTCTTTTGTTTTCACCTAAATGGGTGTGCTGCACACACACACACACAGGGGGAGGGGAAGGGAAGAAAAATTCCTTGCTAAAGTCAGAACTATGACATTATCCACCCCTAATTTTTCTTCCCATTCCCATGCCACTATACATCTATCAAATTGAACCCTTTTTCTTGAACTCCATACATACATACATTATTCTAAACTACGTACACATTCATAAATATATAGGTACAAATACGGGTACAATTATAGCCTGTTTACCCTAAGATAATATCTCCTTGGGGTATGCACCGGGTTTCTCCATCTTCTTGCATCACCCACCATGTGGAACCAGGTCGTTGGGCAAAGACAACTCCACGAATGGATTTGCCTTTGCTCGAGGCATGGTTAACCCAAACTGTTTTACCTAACATACCTCTCATGTGAACCACTGGGACCTTGTCCCCATCTACAGTGTGAAGGGACTCTGATTGGGCAGGGCCGGCTCGATTGACAGAGCCTCTAGTGTTGACTAACCATGTAGCCTTTGCTAGGTGTTGATCCCAGTGTTTGAAAGTCCCTCCACCTAATGCTTTCAGGGTAGTCTTCAACAGTCCATTGCACCGTTCAACCTTCCCGGCAGCTGCTGCATGGTATGGTATGTGATAGACCCACTCAATGCCATGCTCTTTCGCCCAAGTGATAACTAAACTATTCTTGAAGTGTGTCCCATTATCTGACTCAATCCGCTCTGGGGTGCCGTGCCGCCACAGGACCTGTTTTTCGAGGCCCAGGATGGTATTTCTGGCAGTGGCGTGGGGCACCGGATGCGTCTCCAGCCATCCAGTGGTGACTTCCACCATGGTGAGCACATAGCGCTTACCTTGGCGGGTCTGTGGCAGTGTGATATAATCAACCTGCCAAGCCTCCCCATATCTGTATTTATTCCACCGTCCACCATACCACAGGGGTTTCAGTCTCTTAGCCTGTTTAATGGCAGCGCATGTCTCACAGTCATGGATAACCTGAGAGATAGCATCCATGGTTAGATCCACCCCTCGGTCTCGTGCCCATCTGTAGGTGGCATCTCTGCCCTGATGGCCGGCGGCATCATGGGCCCATCGTGCTAAGAACAGTTCGCCTTTGTGCTGCCAATCTAGGTCCACCTGTAACACCTCAACTTGTGCAGCTCGGTCTGCCTGTGCATTGTTGCGATGTTCTTCATTGGCTCGATTTTTGGGCACGTGGGCGTCTACGTGGCGGACTCTCACAATCAGTTTCTCTACCCGGGTAGCAATGTTTTGCCATATATCAGCGGCCCAGATGGGTTTTCCCCTACGTTTCCAATTGGTCTTCTTCCATCTGTCCAACCACCCCCACAGGGCATTGGCCACCATCCATGAGTCTGTGTAAAGGAAAAGTTTCGGCCACTTCTCTCGTTCAGCAATGTCCAATGCCAGCTGGACGGCTTTGAGTTCTGCGAATTGGCTTGATTCACCCTCTCCTTCTATAGCTTCTGCAACTTGTCGTGTGGGACTCCATACAGCTGCTTTCCATTTACGTTTCATTCCTACAATACGGCAGGAACCATCAGTAAAGAGTGCATAGCGTATGTCTTCTTCTGGTAGTTGGTTGTATGCTGGGGCTTCCTCTGCCCGTACCACTTGCTCCCCTTCTTCTTCTTCTGCTAGACTAAAATTCTCACCTTCCGGCCAGTTCGTGATGATCTCTAGGATCCCAGGGCGATTTGGGTTTCCAATGCGGGCGCGCTGCGTGATCAGGGCAATCCATTTGCTCCAGGTGGCATCAGTGGCATGATGCGTAGAGGGCGTCTTCCCTTTGAACATCCAACTCAATACCGGTAGCCGAGGTGCCAGGAGGAGCTGTTCTTCTGTGCCAATCACCTCTGAGGCAGCTTGTACTCCCTCATAAGCTGCTAGGATCTCCTTTTCTGTTGGAGTGTAATTGGCTTCTGACCCTCTGTAGCTTCGGCTCCAGAACCCAAGTGGGCGGCCTCGGGTCTCACCAGGCACCTTCTGCCAGAGGCTCCAGGAGAGGCCCTTATCCCCAGATGCAGAGTAGAGCACATTCTTCACATCTGGTCCTGTCCTGACTGGCCCAAGGGCTACAGCATGGGCAATCTCCTGTTTAATCTGTTCGAATGCTTGCTGTTGTTCAGGACCCCACTGGAAATCATTCTTCTTGCGGGTTACCAGATAGAGAGGGCTTACGATCTGGCTGTACTCGGGGATATGCATCCTCCAAAAACCTATGGCACCCAGGAAAGCTTGGGTTTCTTTCTTGCTAGTTGGGGGGGCCATTGCTGTGATTTTATCGATGACTTCAGTCGGGATCTGACGACGTCCATCTTGCCACTTTACTCCCAGGAACTGGATCTCTCGGGCAGGTCCCTTGACTTTACTTCTTTTGATGGCCAACCCAGCATCCAGGAGAATCTGTATGATCTTCTTTCCTTTCTCAGAGACCTCTTCTGCTGTGTCCCCCCATACAATGATGTCATCAATGTACTGAAGGTGTTCTGGAGCTTCACCTTTCTCTAGCGTAGCCTGGATCAATCCGTGGCAGATGGTGGGGCTGTGTTTCCACCCCTGGGGCAGTCGGTTCCACGTGTACTGCACGCCCCTCCACGTGAAAGCAAACTGCGGCCTGCACTCTGCCGCCAAGGGAATGGAGAAGAACGCATTCGCGATGTCAATAGTGGCGTACCACCTCGCTGCCTTAGACTCCAGCTCGTACTGGAGCTCCAACATGTCTGGAACAGCGGCGCTCAGTGGCGGGGTGGCTTCATTCAGGCCACGATAGTCCACAGTCAATCTCCATTCTCCGTCAGACTTACGCACAGGCCAGATGGGGCTGTTGAAGGGGGAGTGGATCCTGCTGATCACTCCTTGACTTTCCAGCTCACGGATCATCTTATGGATGGGGATCACAGAGTCTCGGTTCGTTCGGTACTGCCGACGGTGCACTATTGTAGTGGCAATTGGCACTCGCTGTTCCTCAACTTTCAACAGTCCCACAGCAGAAGGGTTCTCCGAGAGGCCAGGTAGTGAATTCAACTGCTTAGCCACTTCTGTCTCTACAGCAGCTATCCCGAAAGCCCACCTATGTCCCTTGGGGTCTTTGAAATACCCATTCCTAAGGTAGTCAATGCCCAGGATACATGGGGCATCTGGACCAGTCACAATGGGGTGTTTCTGCCACTCCTTCCCGGTCAAGCTCACTTCAGCTTCCAACACGGTCAACAGCTGTGACCCTCCGGTCACCCCAGAAATGGAAATAGCCTCTGGTCCCACATGTCCTGAGGGCATTAACGTGCATTGAGCGCCAGTGTCAACCAAAGCCTTATATTCTTGTGGGTCTGATGTGCCAGGCCATCGGATCCACACCGTCCAATAGACACAGTTGTCCCGTGCCTCCACCTGGCTAGAGGCAGGGCCCCTCTAATACTGGTCTCTGTCTTGCTCGTCACAGTTTTCCGTCTGCAAATACCGGCGGGAGGTACCTTCTAGTGGGTCAGATCCCTGCCCACGGGATACCGGCACTGCACTCACTTTCACGGACGTTGTTTTTCTCTGGTCCTTAACCTCTTGTACTCGGGCTGCCAAGGCATGGGTGGGTTTCTTGTCCCACTGTCCCATGTCTTCTCCAGAGCCAGCTAGGAAATACCACAGCTCGGTTCGTGAGGCCTGTCTCCCCTCTCTGGCTGGGGGGCGCCTGGTTCTCACTGGTGCCACCTGGGAGCTGTTCTTCTCCATCTTTTCTAGGATTTTCTCCTGTTGATCTTGTAGTTTTGTAGCTATGGTAGTGAGGTTGTTGATCGAGGTCTCTACGGAGGAAACACGGGCTTGTAGTGATTCTTGGACCATACTGTTGTACATCCGAAGTTTATTTGTTATAAACGCCACTGGCTCTCTCTTTTCCCCAGCCTCCAATGATGTCAGGTAACTGATGTGTGCAGATGGCCCCATACGTATGAGGGTCCACCACATGTATGGTGTACATCTAACCTTGTCGGGATCGTGATTAGCTTGCATATCCCCTCCAAACAGTACCTCCAACAGTGCCATTTCCCTCAGGCGTCGGATCCCCTCCTCCATGGTATTCCAGCTCTTTGTAAGATGGTCTGCTTGGAAGGCCTCTTTGTGAATGAACTTCTCTCTCACAGCATCCAGCAGCCGTGCCCAGAGAGACAGGGGCTTTGATTCTCTCACAAATGCCTCTTCAATGCCCGCATCTCGGGCAATAGACCTCAAGGACCTTGCTTCACCACCATCAAGGCTTATGGCATCACCCGTGGAATCCCAAACTCGGATCATCCAGGTTAGTATGGACTCATTCGGCTGACGAATGACGTCTTCCCGTAATTTCCGGAGATTGTCATACGATAAGGACTCAGTGATGATTTCTGGCTCCGGGTTGGCTGCCTGTGAGGGTCCTGCCTCCTCATCATCATCAACTGGGCGGGCTGATTTGGTCTTATATTTTCTCCTTTGGATAGGTGCAACCTCCATTGACTTGTTTGGTTCCTTGGAACTGGCCTGATCTGGAGTCACCCTTGTATCAGACCTCTCGTTTTCATCTTTTCTTTTTCCCTGTGAAGGCTGCACCATACCGAGCACCTTTTGGTAGGCAACGGCTAAAGCCCCACATGCATCTGCCACCTGCCTCTCTATGGGTTTACCATGACTCCTCTCCCTTGCAGCTATTATTATCTGTGTAGGGTCTGGGAGTTTTTCGAGAGCGAACTTCCATGCTGTAGGAACTGAACCACTTTCTAGAAATTTACCCAAGTCTTCCCATGGCCCATGCCATTCGAAGTTTCCCACCCCTGGGGCTGGCTTCTGTGCCCGTGCCTGGTTAATCATGGGCCTAACTACAAATGTTAGATATAACACCGTGGCACAAGCTTGCACGAAAAACCCCAAAAGGAAAACGTCTCTTACACCTAAAGAGAGTTTAAATGTCTCAGAGGCCGTTGTATTAGAACCAAAGAGAAAATGTAGGAGGGGTTGGGTAAATATACCTCCCTGTGTTTCTCCATAGGGATAGGTGCCATTATCCTTAAAACCCCAAAGGAGACAGTGTAGGCTAGAGCAGTAATATATCCTTGAGAACATGTCCCGAAGGAAAATAACAGGTGCTGAGTTTGCTATGTCATGAACCCAATGCGAGATCTCAAACATACTTATTACAATGAGGGTCATAGTGTCTGAGCTGAAAAACATCGACAGGTGAGACATAGATTTTGGCATAATTATATACCACAGAAAAGCAGCGAGCTTAGACTTCATGGTGCCTACAGGTTCACAAACACGTATAAAGTCACAAAAGGGCAGTTATTCCTTTTCCACTTTTCCTCTCTCAAAGCCTCGCGTTGGGCGCCAAAAATGTCCCAGTTTAAATGGGACAAGGGTCTTCTGCTGAGGATGGATTAGGAGGAAAAGACCCCAAACTTTTTCCTAAGCAATTATTAATCCAAAACTAAGGAGCTTTGATTGAAGGGAAAAAAAAAACAAATTATGGAAAAGGGAAAACAAAATAACAGCCCTTTATTAAAAGGTATGTTTGTATTAACAAGAACACAAAAAGAACCCAAGTAAACAACCAAGCAATACTACTATACCCACCAATAATCCCCTTCAAGAACAAAACCGATAGCCCGGCAAAAGGAAAATTTAAAATAGTTCAATTTTTAGCACCCTTTGGTGTAGTTCCAACCACAGTCAGCAGGGGGCGCCGTCGGGTCACTGGAGGTGTAAAACTTGTAATGTCCTGTACCATTCACCAGGTGGCGCTGTTGGGTCGTTGGAAGTGCAGAACCTGTAGTGTCCTATGGTAGTCACCAGGTGGCGCTGTTGGATCACTACAGGAGCAGAGCTTGTCACCAGTGCCTGTCACCAGGCAGCGCTGTGGGATCCCTGGTCACTGCCACGTGGGATGGGGAAAACAAAAAAAAAACAACAACAACACCCCCCCCCGGGTATATCGGAGAAAAAAAAAAAAAAAAAAAAAAAAAAAAAAAAAAACAACTGATTCCTCTTCCCCTCCCGAGGAAAAGGAGGAAGGGGGGGGGGGCGAAGGGGAAGGGGGAAGCGAAAAAAAAACAACACCGACAACACAGAAAGTTCTCTCAATGGAAGAAAAACTCACGAACTCCGGGGGGGCCCCGACAAACAGGAATAGTTGGGAAGGAACCGCAGCAGCCAAAAAAAACTTCCCTCCAACAGGAAAAAAAACAACAACAAAAAAAACCCAAATGAACCAGCGTCTGCCAGCTCACAGCAGCCTCTCCTCCTCCCCGCGAGCCCGACTCCCCCCCCCACCTCCTTCCAGCCCACACACCAGCCCCAACCCCTCCCCCTTCGTTGCTAGGCAACTAATGTTCGACCATTAGCGCCCCGGCTAGTTCTTTTGTTTTCACCTAAATGGGTGTGCTGCACACACACACACACAGGGGGAGGGGAAGGGAAGAAAAATTCCTTGCTAAAGTCAGAACTATGACAAGAAGTTACAATATGATTTTAGACACAGCAGCTGGAAGCCACCAGGAAAGCAGAGTGAAAGAAAATACTGAAGGAAGACAGAGGAATGAGTCCTGAGTCCCAGCATTGACATGGGTCAGTGTGTCAGAGGCTGGGACGTGGACAGTCAGGATGTATTGCTGGCACAGTGAGAAGTGTCAGAAAATGATGGCAGAGCAGCTGTAGGTCAGACCTGTGCTATAGGTCAGACCCTCTGCCTTTATTTGTTCAGTGCAACCTGTCGATTACAGTGCCACTCCAATTACCCGCTGATGTCATTGGTGAAGAGTGCAGCTTTCTGATAATCTGTGTCTGGACAGTCACAGGAGACATCTCAGCAGGCTTTGAACTCACTGTGCCCAATTCCTCAGCTCCAAATCTGGTGGCTAGTAGCTTTTAGGGAAGCCTCTTGTCTTTAAAAAACTGGAAGGCAGCTACTGCCTTACTGGCAACACCAGGTAATGCAGGATTTCATTTCTGAAGTGCAAAGACAAACTGATAAGCAGTTCTCCAAAGGGCCACAGGGGCTCGGGAAGGACGGAAACACACTGCAGAGGAAGATGAGGCTGTACTGCAGGCAATGTCACATGGGCACAGGGAGAGCTGCTCCAGAGAAAGCAGGGGGAGACAAGGCTGAGCCTCCTTGAGAAGCCACCTGGTTTTTCCTTGCTGCCCACCTTATGCAAGACCAATACAGGAATTGCAAAGCAAGCAGGTCACCTACAGCATTTGAGAAACTGAAGATGCAGGATACTTGAAACACGGAGATCTGATGTAGGAGGACAGTAAATTGCCCGGCCTTCTGCTATTTCATTAGACGCAGAGGGGAACAAACAAAAACAAGCAGATCTAAAAACCTAGCCTATTTGTTGACACTCTTAGTTACAAAGGCAAAACTGTTCTCCTGTATTGCCATTTTACAAAAGCTTGTACCCTGCTGCCATCTAATGGAGGATTTTTTTTTTTTAAGAGACGGAATCGATCAGATACCTAGGTGGGTGTCAGGAAAAAAAAACGGATTCTGCAAACCACTGAAGTTGAGTGATCATACAGGGAAATAAAACCTCAACACTGAGGCATTTCTGCAGTTACCTATCTTGCCCTTCTGATCCTTTTGAAAACCAAGCCTAATCGTTTATTATCATCATTAACTTCCAGCATTTAGAGAGATATGCATATTTTAAATCAGTGTTATGTATTGTATGCATTATTCTTCCTGCCGAAACACAGAGTTGATGGAGGACTGATGCTTGATCTGCCACAGTTCTGCACGCACTCTAGGAGGAGGAAATGAAATAAAACAGCCATCAAAGAGAAAGTAGTGTCATTCTTGCTTGTGGTCCATTTTATATGAATGGGAAAGTTGCAATTGAATCTTTAGAAAGGGTATTATCAGTCTCATATCTGGCTAGCAGAGCTGGCACAAAGCAGCAGTGATAAAGAACAGCAGACTATGAACCGAAAGCAAATAACACTGCAGACAGGGTGTTTTCTTTAACCTCTGGTCCCAGGAGGTGATGTATATAAATAATGGGTTTGTTTACTGAAGATATGATATTTTCAGTCACCAGTGGCAGCGATGGATAGAGTTGCTCCACTATCACATGATCCATGCTGGAAAAAAGTTCGAAATCCCATACTCAGAGCCTGTGTCCTATCCTTGTTTTTGTCTGCCTCCATTTAGAAGAAAAGTTGTTTGTTTGAGTTCTATTTAAGGAGTAACAGCTGGGTCTGCCATTAAATATGGTTTGCAAAACAAGCCATCCCTGATGTTTAACACCCTGACGATCTCTGATGTCTTTTATTTAAGTAATAAATTAGTGTTTAATTTTTATGGCATTATGGATTACCAGGAGAGTAATTTAGCAGGTCATTTTTAAAGTAGTGATAAAACTTGGAGTAATGGGATTGAAGCTGTCACTTCTGGAGGTTTGTATTGGGCAATGCTACAAATTTGAGTTCCCTAACATGCATTCGATTTAGATTTAATGAGTTATTATATCCCATGTTAATTAAAATTAGATTATTTATTACAAACAGTAACAGAGAACTGGCTACAGAACTGTGGCTGCACACACCAAATTTGGTCTTAGAAATGCCGAGTGGTATTTCTTCAACTCTTTTAAAAACCCAAATTTAGATTAAATTTTGTCCTATCTTCCACTTTGGTCACTGTTGTGGCATTTTTGCATCATTACCCCCTTCAGGCTGAAATTGCCACAGACGTGACAAAGAAAGGAGAAGCTTGATGAGGAAACACTCCTGGAGACTCTAGACTTTCAAGTAGAGATACTGTAACAGAGTACAGGGTGAAGATCTAAATTAACTTTTCTTTAATTCTTCAAGTATAGCGCAGATGACCTGATGCCCTCATTGTCTCTCCACTTGTACCACTTTCATTGCTGTAACACGCAAGGATCTCTCTAGCAGCCTGTCGACAGGAAGAACTACTTCCCCCAGCTCCTAGGATGGCTCTGTGTGAGCCATTCATGATAGAGCCAGAGAGTATGTCCAGACTGGTCAGAGAAATCATGTGGTTGCAGTTCCATGGGCCAAGAAGATAAGGGGACACCTCTCCATATGTGCAGTAGCATGAGAAATAGTAACAAGCCTGTAAAAGAAATCAAAACAAACAGGGAAACGAATTAGAAATGGTGCACAGAAGACACAGATAATTCTCTTGACTTGTGGATCAGTTCCATCTTTCTGTGTGATGTAGATCAAAGAAACAGGCGCAGCAGTGAAGGTAATGCAGAGAGAAGCACTTTTTTCTGAAGTTGCATCTGGAGCCTAGGTTGGTCAGATACAAACAGAAAATTTGAGGCCTGTAACAAAAACCCCGTAGGCAGCATAAATACAGACAAATGCCATTGCAAAGCATTGGTTTCCAGCAGTTTGCTATTCAACAACTACTCTTTTTGTAGCCTCTGACCAGCTGGAGAAATCAGCAGTATCCAGAAATTGCTGGGAAGACAGAGAGACAACATTTAGGAGCCTGTCTGAACAACCAGTAAAGGCACAAGTTTCCTTCTCCTTAGCCACATAACAACTTCCTACTTTTTTTTTTTTTTTTTTTTCTAAGATTTAATTTTAGGCAACAAGAAAAACTAGTGTTTCTAGTGTTTTTGTATTGTGGCAGCTTCTGAAGGTAGAAATTATTATCATTGAGACTGAAGAAAAAGGATTGACCTCTTTCAAGAGGACATAGCAGTGCTCCTGAAAGGAGAGACAGGAGTTCCAGTTTTCCCTTCAGTGGTTGTACATGAATCATGGAAGCATAACTCATTTCAGTTGGAAAAGACACCTAAGATCATTGAGTCCACCTGTTAACCTAGCACTGCTAAGTCAGCCACTAAGTTAAAAGTATTATGTCCACGTGTCTTTTAAGTACCTCCAGGGTCCCTCATCTACTTCCCTGGGCAGCCTTTTCCAATGCTTGACAACCCTTTTGGTGAAGAAATTTTTCTTAATACCTGATCTAAATCTCTTTTAACTAGGGAAAAGAGATAGACCTCCTCCTCTCTACAACCTGCTTTCAAGTAGTTGTAGACAGTGATAAGATCTCCCCGAGCTTCCTCTTCTCTAGGCTAAACACCCCCAGCTCCCTCAGCCGCTCCTGGTAAGACTTGTGCTCCAGCCCCTTCCCCAACTTCACGGCCCTTCCCTGGACTTACTCCAGCACCTCAGTGTCTTTCTTGTAATGAGGGGCCAAAAACTGAGCAGAGGATTCAAGGTGTGGCTTCACTGGTGCCAAGTACATGGGGGCGATCACTTCCCTGGTCCTTCTGGACACGGTATTTCTGATACAAATTTCTGATAAAGTGCTGTTGTCACATTCTCTGGGATGTCCATACTGAGGGAACTGATGCATTGGTGGATAAATAGGCAATACATGGAGTTGCTGCACACGATGAAGAAGCTTGGACAGGAGAAAGCTTCATACTGAGATATACTTTAGAACAAGAAGGGAAGAAACAAAAAGCAACAAGACTGAGGGCCATCAGGTTTGCTTGAAACAAGCTTTTGCTAATGGGAATTGTTCTCCCCACAAAAGCTGAGGTTTTCTACCTGGGTTTTTTTGTTTGGGCTTTTGTTTTTATTGCTTTGGGCTAATTGCTCCTGAGCCTCTCTCCTATTTTGGTCCTCTCCTTGGGAGCTGAGAGATCCTATTTGAGGCTCGAATGGATAATGGCCATGAGGGCAGGTACTGGTTTCTCTTTCTCAACCTTTTTGCAGAAGGCACAACCTATGGAAATGCTAACACATTTAATTAGCAGTATTTACCTTCAGACAGGCCTATATTTAAGCCCCATGAGGAAATAAGGCCATAGTCCTTCTGTTCATTCAGAGGGATTTGGATTGAGTACCTCTCTGACAAGCATGTTCATATGCCAAACTTATTAGAAGAACAAGAACTTTTCCTCTTTGCCTCTTTTTTTCTGCTTTTCCTTTCTGAAAGAACTGATAACAGCACTCAGTTATGAGGTTTGCTGGCAGCAAGCCCAGAACAATTGTTTGAAGTCTGTATCCTTTCTGTGCAGAAATCTGTGATTAAGCCTTCGAACAGAAGTAATGTCAGATCATGTCAATATCTTAAGTTTTCTATACTTGTTTATTACCCTCCATGACTATGTGACTCTTCATGTTGACTTTTCAGTCATTTTGATTTGTGTTTGTTTCCCTCAAGACTCAAACTCATGGGAATAGGAGAAAAAGTTTAATCTTTTGCTTTGAGAGGCTGGTCTGTAAAGCTGTTTGGTGGGAGTACTCTCAGGAGTTAAGACAAACAGAATACTGGGCAATAGGCTTTACATCCAGAAGGAAAAACCACGCTTGCCATGTTGTTTTAAAGCTTAAGCAGAAAATCTGTTCAGAACTTTAAAAAGCTTCATCTGGGTGCATGTTTTTTCCCCCCAGGCTTTTAATTCAAACCATCTCTCTCTCCAGTTGTTGCAGTATCAGATAAAATTTATTATAACATTGAGTAAGCTGGATAAGCTTAAGAGATTTTATAGCAGTGGCATATTCAAGTTGTGGAAGGGCTAAAATCTATTAAGGTCAATATACTGTTTCCTGATTTGCATCTATAATTAGTAGCAGAATATGCCCTATCCATTTTAAAGAGTAATCTTCTTCATGCCATGAAATATTGGTTCATCTCAGGAAAGAAGGAATCCATCTTCTCTCAAAAGTAAAATTTGGCACACAGTCCTTCTATTATTCTGTATTTTTGAAAAGTATTCTATTTGTATGATGACACAGGAATAAGATGAGTTTGGTTACCAAATTGCAGTAGTCTGCAGATAAATAATCAGTTGATGAAAAAGTTTGTTTCTTTCTTTCTCAAGGCAAAATATACACTTGTGGATGAGGCTGGTAGCAGGGAAGGGGAAGGGTGGAGGTGTGAAGACACAAAAAATTCCTACTGGTATTCATTTTCAAACCTAAAAAAGTGGTAACGAGAAAAAGCGCAAAGCTAGGAGCTTACAAAGATGAAGGGTAGATTTTAGATTACTATCTTTCTTTGGCAAGGGAAAAAACCCCAATGACTTTGCAAATAATCATCTTTTTATCATAAATTCATCCTTCTACTTAGGAATCAGTTATTTGAAGAATAGAACAGAACAGAACAGAACAGAACAGAATAGAATAGAATAGAATAGAATAGAATAGAATAGAATAGAATAGAATAGAATAGAATAGAATACTGATTTTCTAACCTGTAGCTTTTCTTTCCCTGAAGGGAGAGGCTGCTAATACTGTTACAAAGTCAGTGAAACTGTATATAGTGCTAAACCTTGTTATGATGCTTTTAAGTTCCTTTGCCCTCTGATGGGGCAAACATTATCAATTGCCTTTGAAATGGAAGAACTTGCCTTGGTATCATGGTGTCTCTCAAAGGAAATAATGCAGATTTGCACTTGTATAATAGGAGTAATTTTTCTCAGTAAAAATATAAATATAACCAGTGCTACCATAAGTATACCCTAAAGGAATTGCAGAATTACTCATTAGATGTGAGAAAAAAACAAGAAGCCAAAAAAAAAAAAAAAAAAAAAAAAAAAGAAAAAACAACCTCTGGAAGAACAGAACAGGTTTAATCTGCAAAATAAGCTTTCAATCCCTGCTATTTGTGTCCTTTTCTCAATAAATATTTATGGACAGAATTGTCCTTAGGCTACTCAAATGAAGACTATGTTTCTTTCTTCATATGAGCATTTGAGCATTTCATTTAGCCATGACCTTTTTTTCAGAAAAGCCAATCAGCCCTATGCTGAAGCAGATCCTGTTGCTCTCTTTCTGCAGAATTCATACATTTTTAGATGCAGCTGGAGTAATCCACTTTGCTGCCACACTATTCCCCAGCCCCCATTGCCTCAGCACATGCAGCATCTGGCTTACTGTGCTCAGCAAATGGGAGAGAAGGAACATTTTGCAGGTTCAACTGTTCTGCTAGAAACTCAGTAATGAAATCAGAAATGACAAGGTAAGCTCAGCAGTGACCAAGCTCTGAGATGATTTTTTGCTAACCCTTTGATGGCTTTCATTCACATTCCCAGAAAAATCAAATTTGAATCTACCATTAACTGATATTCTTTATTCTTCCTGGTTTGCTTGTTTGTAGTAGGTTTTGTTTTTCTTTTTCTTTTTCTTTCTTTTTTGGGAGGGGGGGGATTGAAGAGGAAGGACACAGGAGAGAAAAGGAGGAGATGTGGGAGGAGAATGGCTACATGATACTCCACTTTTTGCCTTTGAGAGGATTGTCACCAAAAAGATATGAAAGTAAGTTTCTAGAGAAAAACAAGATCCTGGATTGCTGACAAATATTGACTTGTGTACATAATCATGTGTATGAAAACTGTTCACTTAGAATATAATAAACACAGGTGCCAGTTTTTTCTTCGTTGCAAAAATAGAGTTCCACTTAGTTCCTGCTCATCAAATTTTCTATTTTGACCTGTATTTTTTTGCATTTCAAGCTCCCAGAGAATAGTAAGCAAATTCAGAAACAGAGTACAACAGCAGACCTGGTTTAAGTATCCAGAAATCAGAGCCAGTGATAGTTGAAGCCAAATGCTCTCTGTTCATTGTGTTCTTAAGCAAATGGTGTAAGATGGCTAAGGTGACCCACCACGCACAGACTTGACGTGGCAAAGATTCGCTGTCAGGAGCCCAGTTTCCCAGCTGTTCTGTCTGTCAGCAATGACTACACGGGAAGCACACAATGTTGGTTGCAGTCTGCCTATTTATAGTCTGAAAAGGGAGGATGAAGATTAGTTTTCATTATAGTGACTAACGTGACTGCTGAACCTGAGCCAGAGCAGCCCCACTTAGAGGGTCAAGCTGCAGGCGAGGTAATTAGTAGAGGCATATGTTAAGTTTACAAGGTACAGGCATATGTTAAGTTTACAAGGTGCAGTGCAGCACCACATACCCAAACAACCTCTAGTCAAGCTGGTTAAGCTAAATGACAAGAGTACAGAACAAGGCAGAGAACCTGTCTTAGTGCTGGCCATGGGAAGATTCTGCTGGCCAGCTTTTGCTCTCAGCTCACTAGCCCTCCACCTCAGTGCCTGAGGTATTACATGCTTTGGTGACACGGGTACAGCTGCACAGCTCGAGTGCTTCCATCTCCAGGGTTAGCTCTGGTTTTGTTCCAAGGCATTTCTTGACTCATGTCAATGTTTTCTTACACAAATGCTGCATTCATTTTTGTCCTTAGAGGACGTTTCTTCAAGAACAGAGGTTTTCATGCAGCAACAAATTCCTATGAAATTAGGCGGTTTCCCTAAGTCAGATCCTGATTCATATCAGTTTCTGTGCAGGCATATTTTTCTTCCAAGACTGCATTTTAAATTTATATTTGACATCTCAGTTGATCAATATAAGTAAATTTTGGTCCATTTATGCCCTTATGCTACTCAAGATTGTTGTACAAAAAGCCTACCGTTGAAGAAAACTGTAACATCTAGTGTCAGACTACAGCTCTTCCCTCTTGCAGAAGAAGAAACACTTTGTAGATCAAGGCAAAGAACACCTCTGATGTCAAACATCCCAACCTCTTCACAGGTTGTGAATAGTTTCTTATTTAGACCAAATACAGACCACAGCTCCTATTCTTTAGTATAGCTTGAACTCTTTCTTAAAACCAACTGCCTGATCCAGTAGCTGTGATAGGAAGCATGACTGTGATGTTCCCCTCTAAAAAGTTTAGATCTGCCATGTCAGATATTTATTTCTTTTTCTTATAAATGGAGTGCTACAGAGCACTCTGCTCTGGGCTGCATGACAGCACAAGTGATACAGTGCTTTTGAGGCTCAATCAAATCTGAGTAAAAATCATCAGCAATCGTCAATGATCAAAGAAATTTATTACATTCATTTATATTTAGATTGAAAAGAAATATCATAACAAGTAATGCAACATGATGGGTATCTTGGTCATAATGAGATAATTACTGTCATGCAGAGTTGCAAAACACCATGAAGAACTACTTGCTTCTTAAAAAACACTAAAGTATTTGCCATCTTTGCTTTTTAGGTGTTGCTAGATCTATTATTTATGCATGTATATATTTTTATCCATAAATGATGTTGCCATGTAGACACGTTGCTATTTGAGCAGACAGATCAATGTTAAGAATTGTGTTCTCTATTTTCAAAATGTTTTGGCACTTACTTAATGACTTCATACAAACCAATACATTTGGATAATGTGAAGGGTAAGAAGTAAATTTACAGAAAATTATTGTCAGTACTTTTATCACAGTAATGTCTTCAAATTCCAGCCAAGTTCAGTACTCTGTTTTAAGAAAAAAAGCTGCCTTTTGCAGCCTAAGATAATAACCACAGTTAGCTGCAAATGTTGACAGTCCTTCAAGATCAATATTCAAAAAGACCTTACAAAGTAAAAGAGAAAAGTATTTTCTTCACCTCGGAGATCTTGGACTCTGCAGCCATAAGCCATAAACAGCTAGGCCAGGGTCATGTATGATAAGAACGTCAGAACCAAGAAATTGAATTCAGAATGACTAAATTATGGCACAGTGCCTTTACCCCAAATCACCCTTCCATTTCAGATAAAAATCTTGGTTGCAAGGGATTGCTTTTGTGTCCTGGAAATCTAGTTTTAGATGTGCATGGTTTTCCAACTTAGTGCAATGCTTTGTAAAATGTATTAAGGCAGTTTTTATCTGCAATCTTTTGTTGCTATACCCCAACTGAAACATTCTTTAAAAGTCCAAATTTCTGGATGACTGCCTAGTAGAGAAACATTTACCATGGGAAAGCCTATAAAAGGAAGAAGGGAGGGAGGGAAAGGCAGAGGAAAAAAAACCTCTGATTACCTTTGAGACATCTTTTTTCACACTGTTTTCTCTTTCACTATATTTCTTTTGGCAGAGATAGAAAAGATTTGCAAAGTAAACAAGGAGTAAATGCTCTCAGATTTGTATTGAGTGTGTTGCCATGAACAGTGGAACTGCACCTGTATGTCATGCAAGAGGTCAGAATCAGATCTCCTGTAGATGCAGAGAAGTGGTTTGCTTTCACAAATCATTTCAACTGCAAAATAATAATGTCATTTCAGTTTTTGAATGAAGCTTATTTCCTTGTCATTTTTATTCAAGGCAGAACAATTGTTCATACTTTCACAGAATAGTTGAGGTTGTCAGGGATCTCTAGGGAAGTTAAACGTTTAACACATTATTGGTGCTAGATTTTTTTTTTTTAATGATAAAGCTAATAATTTTCTATTGGGGGGTGCTATGCTATGTATAAGTCCTTCTCATATGTCTGTTAACTTTGATTGGTTTAATACTCATTAAATTCATAAAGACATTTTAACATATACACTCATTTAATATCCTTGGTCTCAGTGCTGTTACCCCTAAGCTGCAACACGAGTCATACAATGACCTATTTAGTCTAACAAAACTTTGCTAGGGTTCTGGTTTAGATTTGCTATTACATCACACATATTCACTTGCATAACGTATGTGGTATTTGAAAAGAGCCTAGCCAATGACTGTTCAAAGAGTGAGAGCTGCATTTCTACAGCAAGCTCACCTTTGCCCGTGTAGCTTTACTCTCTGATAACAATATAACAGTGGCACTAATGGTAATGTTAAAACTAAAAAAGGTGGATAAAGGGAGTATAGCCAGGCACAAGTCCCTAGTGGGCCACTTAATACGGGAAACTGTTATTTTTAAATTGAAATTTTGTAAGTACTTTCTTTGCATTCTTGGATTTAGAACACTGCTGAGATAGCAAGATTGCACTAAGATACTTAGGCATAGTGATAGTCTTAATGAGTTATTTTGAAGATAAGGAACAGTCAGGGAATGGAATAAAAACTCAAGTGCAGCCATGTGAGAAGTTTTTCTGGCATAGATGATATAGAAATGAACTGTAAAATTACTTTTCAAAGACCTTTTCGCAAAGTCTGAAGGGAAAAAGGCTAGATCAACATAGGCATATCAAGGAGCATTTCCAGGGCCACAACACATAATGGAGCAGATGTTCTAGCCAAAGAATCAGTTTCTGGGGTGGAACAGTACTGTAACACAAACTCCACTAGTTTTTCTCAGATCCTAGAGCAATCTGGGACTGGGAGATGTAACACACCTCAGAGCTGCAAGCTCAGACTGGAGTTTTAAAAATATACAGGGTTCTTTAATGCCTCGAAATAACATCAAGAAAACAAGCCACATACTTGTTCCCAGTAGGTACTTTTACTGATAATTTAGGGGAGAAAATAAGATAACTTGGCAAAATTTCAAAAGGGTAGCATAAAATCAAAAGAAAGCATTCCACTAAATTACTGACCCAGCACACGACCACCCTCACAACTTAGTAAGATCAAGTCCCACCTGCCTTAAGCTACCCAAAACATCAAGAAAGGAGCAAAGAAAGAGGAGGGAGCAAGGAGAGAGAAGAAGGAGAAAGAGGGAGAGACAGATTATATAGCTATAGCTACCACTGGAACCTTGTGGAAGCTCTCATATGTCCAGATGGCCAGACTGTGATGCATGGCAAAGATATGCCTTTGGATTTATCTGCCCTGGTCCCTGTGGCCAACCCCCACAGGTGAGGCTCTGGGCCACCAGCCACTCTGGGGTTCCAGGCCACAGTGAGAGGCAGTGTTCTCACTGTCCCTACCAATCTGAGGCTGGGTCTGGGCTCCATAATGTGTGGGGTGTTATAGTTTTCTCAGGCTGCTTTTGACTGGCAGCTGCTCCATGGTTTCCCCAAGTGGGCTCCAGAGGCCTGCCAGGGGGGATACTACACCACTTCACCTTCATTCCCCCTCCACACACTCACCCCCTGAGGTGGTTCCAACCCAAAATTACAGATCCAGTATCTCAGAGGAGATCACAGAGATGTTAAGCTCTTAGCTGTTTCAATTCAGAACAGGATGTCCATCTCTATAATTAAAATTCTTTGCAAATGCTCCTAATTGAGTATAAATAGCAACTATCCATGAAAACTACATGACAAAAAATGTTACAGTGACATAAAACTGGAGTGGCACCCTAAGAATGAAGATAGTTTTACTCAACTCTAGGTTTGATGCATATCTGAAGTATTTATTAATTTCTGTGGAACTGGGATTGGGACATGAACAAAGGAGTCATTGGAAGTATATTTGTACAAACATGCAGTAGAATGACATAACTGTGTTAATGCATCTGCTAAATTAAGTTTCAAGCAAATTGTTTTAGCCATAAGTTTCATCAAAGCTCAGAGGACTACGATTCATCAAAGGACCTAGTCATATCTTTTGAGTTAAATACTCTCAGTTTTAGTTCAGAAGACTCTGAAATCCAGTAATAGAAGATCAAGCAAAATAATTTCATTATCTCTGTGAATAACAGGTAATTCTGGAATCAATGGCATGAAGAATAGTTAATGTACTACATTAAGACTAAATTGCATCTTACATTTTAATTCTGAAGAATATTTTCCACTGTGAAAGGGGAGCTGCTCTAGGAGAACACAAATCAGGTGATGAAATAGCCAGGACACCGAGGCCAGATCTGTAGCCAAACACCCCTGACTTTAAAGTCACAAATAGGAGCAGAAATGTCACCCTAAGCAGAGAAAATGAGAAAACGTGGGGGGTAGAGCTGTGTGGAGATTACCCAGCACATGCATCTTGTAAAATGTCATGTCAGGAATAGCGAACGTGAATGACAGAAGAAGAAATGGTTACTGGATCATGTTGTCCACATGGTGTTGGGCCAGGGCAATGGCTCTATGACTCTACTGAACTTGTCTATATACCTAGCCAAAAGGATCTGGAGAACAGAGAACTACCATTTCCTGCAGTTCATCTCCACATCACGGGAAATTAAGCTAGCACCATAGAGGAACTGAATTGTTAAGAAAGTTTTCTAGTTTTTATGTTATTGTCCTTATGTCTTTATCTCATGTTGCACAGACATGAGCAACATGAGCTGAGCATACAGTACGTGCAGCAGATGGGAAAGGTAGGCTGTTACAATTCCTTTGCACAGCTATAAACACCCACCAGTATCTACAAGACAATAGAGAATCAGATTCTCATAGTAACATGGTTAGTGGACAGCAGCAGGTTGCTGTATTTAATGTTTACCATCATGGCAGGGTTCCTACATACTGCATTGACTGTGGCACAGTGACAATCAAGCTGATGTTTGCAGGTCACTTATTGTTTAAAAAAAATTCCCTTGAAAGGACACCAGTTTACATGCATCATTAAAGCTCCATCAGCACATTACACAGCTCCAGGTTGTAAACCATGCCAGATCAGGACCTTTCATTCTTTAGATGGATGAAAGTAATGATGCCAGCAGTGACAGGGTATGTATTGTGATTAGTCATTGTGACCAGGAGGCAAGACTTTTGAAAAATGATCTTCCAAAGATGATTGCAGGTAACATAGCAGCTGCTGGAAACCTTTCTGCATCAGTGAATCTCTTTCATTGACTCCAACATTTCACTGATAAATGTGATTGCACATTTCCCTCACTCAGCAAATGTAGTGACTGGCAGAGTAAAAAAACCTTTTGCATCTGTGTTTATATCCATTGATCTGTGTCTTGTAAGTGGTATGGCACTTGAGAATCTTTATGAAAACAGACAATTCATAATGGCAGATAAACTGCTATCCATCTGGCTGAAATTTTGATATAAGTTGTTCTATGTCCTTCTTTACTGACCATAGTACTCAAATTGATTCCAGATAATAGGGCTGAGACTCTTTAACTTCTAACTAATTTAAGGCTAGCCTGAATTTTTAATTCTTTAAATACACTTACTTTCTCCTTGGTATCTTGTTATGCATGAGGGAGTTTGGGGCTTTAGACCTTGGACCCATGTGAAAAGAGGAGTTCTGTAATGAGAACTCAGCAGTGACAGGCATGCAAAGTTTTCAGCATGTGTAGTAAAAAAGAGGTGGCAAAAGTCTGTAAGTGAAGACCAAACAACCTTCTCACAAATGGAGAAGGCAAGGGCATCAGATGAAGATCAACCACCCAAATGAGTAGACAGAACCATTTTCAGGATCTTGCTTTCAGAGAAGATTCATGCAACAAACTTCCAGAAGAGAAGTTTCAAGGAATTGCTTTGAGTTTCAGATGTAATAATAGAAATTGAAGGTGTTATTTTTATCAACAATCTGGGTGCAGCACTATCAGCAAGTTTGCTATTAAACTCAACTGGGAGGTTCTGTTGACTCTCTTGAGAGACAAGAGGCCTTGCAGAAGAATCTAGAGAGAGTAGAGCATTAGGCTATGATTAATGGGATGAAATTTAACAAATCAAAATGCCAGATTCTGTACCTAGCAAAGAGCAACACAAGTCTAAAGTGGGAGCACAAGCACAGCAAGACAGGTGGTCCAAAGAGATGACTGTCGCTCCGTATTCAGCATTGGTGCAGTCTCACCTTGAATATTGTGTACAGTTCTGAGTGCTGCTGTTTAAGAAGGATTGGAAGGTCTTTGAATGTGTCCTGAGGTGGGTACCACAGCTGATGAAGGGGCTGGCAGGCATGTCCTCTGAGGAGTGGCTGAGGACTCTGAGTTTGTCTGGTTTAGAGAGGAGGAGGCTGAGGGGCGACCTCATTGTTCCCTACAGCTTCCTGAGGTGAAGAAGTGAAGAGGGAGGTGCTGAGTTCTTCTCCCTGGTATCCAGTGCCAGGACACAGTGGCTAAAAGCTGCATCAATCAGGGAAGGTTTGGATTTGACATGGGAAAACATTTCTTTACTGGGAAGGTAGTCGAACTCTGGAACAGACTTCCTGGAGAGGTGGCCACTGCCCTGTTCCTGTCAGTATTTAAGAGAGTGTTTGAGGACAATTCCCTTAAAGCCATGCTTTAACTTTTGGTTAGCTGGGAAGTGGTCCGGCTGTTGGACTAGACTGTCAAAGTTTAAAAAAAAAAAATTTAAATAAAGGCCAATGTAAAAAAAAAAAAATAAATTACAGCCTAGAATTTATCCTTTAAAATCTTTAATTGTCTTTAATGTGACAGTAGCAACTGCAGAGCTAACTTTTCTGTTTTGCTAACTCTGAACTCATCCTTATAGGTGTTGAAATTCTCAGCAAGTTTTGTTCTGGACTTCCAGCCATTTGTTACTTTGTTGAAAGCTGCCCGGCTAATTTTTATCTTGAAAATTGAAAGATAACCTGTATTTTTATTTGGTCTGAAAGGGGGAAAGTCAGTTTGCTGTTATACAGTGTTAATACACTCTCTATCTGTTGACTTGGGGATTATTTTCCCTGTGTGTTGTCAAAAGATTTTTCTCCTATTAAGCCAACATCTTGGGTAGCAATTACTTTTAGTTTATGTTTTTTTGATTCAGGTTAGGATTGAGTAAATCAAGACACTACCATCCTAATTTTAAATTAAGTAGCAAATTACATCCTTCTTTTCAAATTATATTCTGCTGTGATGTTGATAAACTGTTCACCTGTAGCCCAAGAAATAAAATGTTGTCGTTTCTAGATACAGTCTGTGGATATTATACTGAGGATGCAAGGCCACAGGCTTGCCGGGCTTGAATTATTTTGACCCCTGCCTCAAACTTTGTTTAGCTGAAACATCTTCTTTTTCTAATGACAGGAGTACTATGCCTAATTTGTTTTATTTTTTTCTTATCTTCTTATGGTATAACCCAATTTTATATAGATACTAAAAAGTAAAAAGTAGTTACTTTGTGCAGAATGAGATACTGATGACTAACAGAACCACAGAATCATCAAGATTAGTGGAGGCCTTCCAAGACCATCTAGTTCAACTATCAACCCAGTACCACCATAAATACCCCTAAATCATATTCCAAGGTGCAGCACCTCTTGAACATTGGTGACCCTAATCTTCCCTGGCACAACTTAATGCAATTTCCTCTCGTTCTTTCACTTGAGACATTGCAGAGGAGACTTATCCCTACTTCACTACAACCTCCTTTCAGGTAGTTGTAGAGAGCAATGAAGTCCCTCCTAAGCCTCCTTTTCTCCAGGCTAAACAACTCCAGTTCCTGCAGCCGCTCTTGATAAGACACATTTTCTAGACCCTTCCCTATCTTCATTGCCCATCTTTGGACATTCTCCAATGTCCTTTTTGAAGCCAGTGACACAGAACTGGACTAAGTACTTGAGGTGCAGCTTCATCAGTGCCAAGTACAGGGGAGGGATCACTTCCCTGGTCCTGCTGGCCACACTATTTCTGATGCAGGCCAGGATGCCATTGGCTTTCTTGGCCACCTGGGCACACTGCTGGCTCACTCACATTGAGCCAGCTGTTAACCAACACCCCTAAGTCCCTTTCTGCTGAGCAGCTTTGCAGCTGCTCTTTCCAAGCCTGTAGCAATGCATGGGGTTGTTGCTACCCAAGTGCAGGACCAATAACAATAATAATGGTGCAGTGCAGAGAAACACACAACTGGTACCTATTCTGCAGCCCTGAAAGTTGGAGGCATGGGATTTGAGGCAAAGAGGTATAGGCATGGGATGACACAAGACTGTGCACTGACTGATAAAGGTGCCCCCAGGGCTATAAACAACTCATCAGCAGTCAAATAAATTCAGGAGTGGAGCTGGTCAAAACCGATTTCAAGGACACCAAAGAAATGAAATAAGATATGCAAAAATTACCACCTATTGTAAATCATATATACATTAAATATAGTGAATGTAGTACAGTAGAACATATAGTAAATGTGTCGTGGAGATGCAGACCAGAGCAGAGCAAAGGTTTAAAAGCACATTAGCACAGTGAAAAATGACACCAAGCGGATTGCCCAGTCACAAAGAAGCCACCAGCATTGTAGTCCTCTCAGCAAAGGACAGAGTGTGGACAGCTTGCCATCCTTGCTCTCCTCTCCCCCCAGCACACCCCCCCCTCCTGCTCAGTCCGAAGCTGTGATCTCAACTCCACTAAGATTAGCACTGATGACAGAAAAGTGCCTGCCCTGCTTTGAGGTCATAATTACATCTTTCACAATAAAGTACAACTCAGTGCAAGAAATGCTGCCAATTTTCTTTGACTTTTCAGATACAGAGTCCAACAGCAAATTTGGTTTTCATTACAACTAGTTTCACACTGAAGTGGATCTGAAGAATTGAGTCAAAGGTGTGATTTTTGTTGTACTGATACCCAAACAGCTCTGAGTGTGCATGTGTAGATTCCTCTCCCAGAATGGAAACAAAAGAAAGGAAAAAAAACCCACCAACTTGATTTGTTGAGCATAATTGTATGGATAATCTCAATCCATTACTTTGTGGCACAGAACAGTTTTCCATTCACACATCCATCTTCCCTGAAATAGAAGACTATTCTTACATTTTATTCACTTAATGGTTTTGATAGAAAATCTGTTTTGCTGCAGATGAGGGCCCTGGAGGGTTTTGGACTATTGTAATACATAAGAGTTGCCTGACATTGCAGCATTCGTTCTCCAGTTCGATTGCCTAGCAGGGCTAAAAGCACTGATGTCTTTTACAGTTCTGGTATTGCCATTATCCATTTCAATGGGGTTTAAATGTAAAAGTGAAATTGATGGTGTTACAGCATGAATTTCAATCATGCTAAGAAAGAAGATATTGATGGGAGCCAGCAAGGGAGCTCTGAACAAAAATATTGCAAGGAAGAAGCTGAAAGGCTGATTGCTATAAGCCCAGTGACTCTGTGTTTTCAAGTGACAGAGCTGCCACACATTAAAACACTGTAACTCAGGGGTAGCAAAACTAATGAGAAAGCAGTAAGACTGTTTTGCAAGAGCTTGAGGAGTTGTATTTTAATTTCCACAGCAGACAAGCAAAGCTGTGAGCAACCTTGACACAAATTGAAAGCAGAATCAGTGTTATGTGGTTCATTGAAGAACCTTTGTCACAACTATGGTTCTGATTCCTGCTTGAAACCAGACAAATATCCATGAGAGTTTCCTCTGGGGCTGTGGTCAGCAACTCCCTTGCCTGCCTTTGCATGCCCTGAGACTTAATGTCATCACCAAGAAATATGCAATTTTGTGAGAAATGCAGACAGTTTTTGAGGATCTCCACATTTACCTTGAGCTGCAAACAACGAAAACGGCTTGTCTGGTGCCTTGATTTATTTGTATTTGTGCTTCCATGACAGCAGCATGCTCTGTACCTGTTTAATTGGTTTGAATCAAATTTAAACACTAGGCAAGCTAAAAACAACAAAGATGCACAACAGAGCTGTAGTCTTGATTACAGCATTAGGGTTGAGGTTACAAAGAAGAAAATAAAATTATAATGTCAAATCAGACATTATAATTATTTCAGATAATACAATAAAAATCCTACTTAGCTTCTATGTTATTTTTACAGATCACAAACTTAGCATTTAGGCTGTTCTTTCTAAATAAACTCCCTTTCCCATCTTCTATTGGTCTGATATTCCTGCTGCCTGACTCTAGCCTGTGGTTTAAGTTCCAGTCCCAATTTTCTCCATCTACAGCTTGCTCAGACTAAAGTGGAAGAAAAATGCTTGTAGGATTGATACACTCAAACCATTTGAGGAAAGAATTGTGACAATGTACCGAAGAAATTTTGAGGCACAGTGACTGACAAAAGTTCCTACCAAGAAACAATAATAATGTGTGTGAAGTGGATTTTTATACAAGATTTCCTTAGAGAACCCCTTTCTTTTAAAAACTATCATTTTGTGATAAAGATCATTATGCATTTTTAGCAAAATATTTCTATTGTACTCTGAATAAAAAGTCTTTTCCCCCTGAAAGTGTTTTGAGACAAATATGTACCAGTGTGTGAAAACATGATTTTATCTTTATAGGAATTTCTTATGAATAACCCTTGAAAACATCTCTCTCAAGCTGCAGGTTCTCCTATTCTGTCTGCATTATTTGTATTCATACTCTCACCGGTAACATCTGCAGCCAAGGCTTTCTGCAGAGCCAAATCACAGCATCTTGAATGACATGTAAAATCCTTACTGATGGACCTCTTCAGTAGGCTGGGTGCAGCACTAAGTAAAAATTGATTCATCTTCTTTCAGTAAAAAGGTTCAGTATGAACCACCTACCTATCTGGCCCTGCAGGTGTACAGGTAGCAATAGCCCTTCTTGTAAGCGTACTGTGGAAAGGTTTGAAATCTTAGCCTTATTATTATTAATGCAGACCAGGCCCTGTTGGGTAAATCTACAACCAATACCAGTCCTAAAGACTCTGAAATCTCTGACTATAGAAAGGAATGGTCACATACAACTGAAAATTAATTCCCTGTGAAGGCAAACCTGCTCTTTGGTTATGCACTGTCGTAATTAAGGATTTAACCCAGATTGTCCCAGCACTGCAGACTAAGTCTATGCTAAGCTGCATATAATGCTTTCAAGTTTGCAAGATAATGAAAAAGATATAAAAAAATGCTACTTAGTATATAGCTGTTTCATATAGCAGCTCCTTATTTGCTTTACTGCAATATTAATTTTAATAATATACTGTATTTCAGTGAAAGCTGCAGTTAAGGAACTAGGATTTCATTGTACCAGAACATGACAAAAATAAAACATGACAAAAACAGGCTCAACACAGCCACTGCATCAGTGGACGTGATTAATTAAGATAGGTGTCTAACTTGTGGCTCTTCAGGTGTGTAAGGCTCACAGGAGATGTAAGTATGGTGAGAACATGGAATGCAGTGGCTGAAGGCTGGGTGATGCTAGCAGAAGGCTCTTCTTTAACCAGCATCCCTGGCCAGGGGAGAAAGCCCACTGCAGTCGTGCTGTTTGGCTGGACAGTGACACAGCTGCACAGTCAGCCTGGTCTCCTTTCGTGTAGTGAGGTGGCTGGGGAGCCTTTCTCACTGAAGAGAGATTTGCCTACAGTAGTACTTGAATATTGTAGTTCTCACAGCAATTTTGCTTGGTAAGTGTTCTTTGTGTTTTAAGCTTGAAAGTTTGGTAATATTCAGAGAATGTAAAGCTAGCGATCTAAAATACTTATTTAAGTTATAAAGACACGTAAGCATTTCTTCAAGGTTATTGAGGGCAACTTAACAAGGATTGTATTAATATATTCCTGACTTTTTGTCAAAGTCCTGCTTATTTCATGTGAGTTTATTCAGCAAGTGGAATTATGAATTTTTTGTGCTTGCAAGGTAATGCTACCTTGCACAGAATTTGACTATCATGCTAGCTGAAGTACAGTAATAGGTCTGGGATATTATTACTATATTTCTACAGTGGAAATGTACTAGGGGACAATTAGGATCACATGCTAATTGTGTTTACATTGCTTAGCTTCATTTATTAGATTTTTTCTGTGATGTATATTAATAGACTTCTAAGAGATGTGGTTATGTTTTCAGAAGAAGGGGGTATCACTGTGAAGAATAAATTTGAAGATAAATAAGTCACACTTGAAACAATGTACAAAATCAAAACGTGCCTGAGGTGAGGCAGACACCAAATTAGTGTTTTGTCCATCTCTCTGATCCCCCATGAATTCAGTGCTACTATACTAAACATGTATCAACAACATATTTGAGTACAACTGGATAGGATAAATTAGGAGCTTGAAAATAAATTTACAATACACATGCTCTGCCTTCTGAAATATGATGCACTGTGCCTGGAAAAACAAAAAAGAGGTTGTAGAATCAATTCTCTTGAAGAGTTTTTTTCAGTGTAGGCAACAGTATAGCATATATTAACATTAAAAGCTTCAACTTTTCAGACAGCTTCAAGGGAGCACTGAAACAGGTGTCTTTCCTGTTTATCCCATGCAGGGAATTACTGGAACGCAGCTTCTTTCGTTACTTCATCATCTTACCTCCACTTCTCCACCTTCCAAGGGGAAACCAGTGCAGACATCTCTTTCTATTTCAAAACATCAGCCTCGGATGGGGTGTTTCTCGAGAATCTGGGTAACACTGACTTCATCAAACTGGAGCTGAAATGTAAGTATTTGCTTCTCATCACTTTCTTCGTACCTGAACAGGGTTTGTGACAGATAGTAGGTTTTAAGAAATGTGTGTCATTCAGTAAAATGTGTAAGCTCGCTAAATGCTGGAAAAACTTCCAGATGAAGTTGCTTGACTTGTTTTCAGGTTGCCTTGTGTGTGAAGAGCACTTGAAGTATACTTGGATTGTTTATTTAGGAGAAAAATTCAAAGAAGAATAGAACTGGTAACATCAATTATAAAAATTACACTGACTCGAAAAGAGCTTCCAAAATTGCATGTCAGTATTATTTCATAAAAGTTTATTTTTTCAGCTCTATGTGTTTTTCTATTTTATTCTATGGTTCCTTTCAAAACAGGGAAAAGAGAAAAAAGAGAGACCATCCTAATCTTCACTGCAAGGAGCCAAAGAGTTGAAAACTTTCATATGATATTTAAAAGCCATTAAAAATCCCATAAAAATAAATCTTTATCAGCATTACCTGTTAATAAAATCACTGATCTGAGAAAGAGGGTATATAATATCAAGAGGCAAGTTAATTTTATTATTTAAACCACTTTTAATGGCCCAGGGGCAAACTTTCCAGGGAAAGGTGCCGAAACCCTCGGCTGTACCTGAATTCTGCTTAGTAAAATTGAAGTAGCTGAATTAGTGAGAAACATGTTTTATGTCTCCTTTGTTCTCCCTCGACCCTGCCATAAATGGGAGCAGCAACAGGCCCGCTGTGCTTTGGGTGGTTGTTATTATAGCCCCTAGCAGCACATTACAGCACTGGGGTTATATGAGTGCACCAAGCTGCCTCCCTGCACTCCAGCACTGGGAAAAACATGTGTGCTTCCCTTTGGTTCGGGAGCTACTCATGGACACCAAGGAGCCAGCCCTAAATACTGATGCACAAAAAAAAGTCGGTGCCAAAAGTTGCTAATGTTGAAAGATGGACCCCAAATAATCTTTTATGCAGATGTAATATGATCTACATGCACATATGTTATTTGAAAACAAAAAACAACAACAACAAAAAAATTTCAACACTTCCCAAAGTTTAAACACACAAATCAGAATGTAGAGACCTAGAAACCACCAGGAGGCCCCTTCAAAATGCATCTAAATTTTTCCCTCTGGGTAAGAATAAAATGCCAAGTTCCAATTGGATGAATGTATTTTTCCTTCTTTCTACAAGGAATTTAATTCTATGTTGCTTAATCCCAGTTTGTCTAATTTGCAGTTAGTGCAAATCAAAATAGCTCCTATGGAGTCACAAGCGATAGTCTTCTTAATTGTTTTAACAAGGGACACAGCCCTTTAGTAATAAGGTGGCAGCTATTTCTAATTTCCCTTTGAATTTAAATAGTACTTCTAGTCAGCTGAGGTGGGCATTTTTAGAGCTTCTTGCTCTTCTATCTTATGAAGGTGGTCTGCTATTGTAATCAGACCAGCCATGCTGTTCACTTAGCTAAATGATGACAGTAACAGTGAATACAGGTGACCATAACACTGAATAAAGGTGAGGTGACAATGACTCTAATTCTTTTGAACTCAGCTCAAGTTAAAAAATAATCATGCTGCAACTGCTTGCTGAATAGATGTACCGGTTCAAGAAAGTACATGGCAGTTTACTCAGAATATCGTTAACAGAACTTTAATTTTAAGCCTGTACTTGAGATCCACTGACTTTGCTGTGACCTGGCATATGCATAAATTCACCCTCTTTCTCATGTCCCTGAATATAAACCTTAGATTATAAGTTCTTGGTGGCAGATATTGAAATATCATCTGTAAAAAGAGATGTGAAACATTAGTAAAAACTATGCTGACTGTATAAAGTACAAAGCAGTTCACTTGATGTATTTCCATTCACTCTATCCTTTCTTTCCTGAAAACTATTGCTTGAAATTTTCAGAGTCCCAGAAAATAGGCCTTTCTGTGACTTAAATGTTCTACCAATCACAGCTCGAAAAGTGACTTAAAAAAAGTTCAAAAAGTGACTCAAAAATGTTTAAAAATTGTTGAATGTTGTGAGTTTAGCAACAAAGAGAAACTCATTCTCTCTTCTGAATTGCACATTTATTTAATGAATCTATTTTTATACAGTTTTTATGTTTGTTTCATTTCAGTCTGTACTTATGGTTTTCTGGAATTCATTCAAATGGAAAGTAAATTTTCAGAATTTCAGAAGTTTCTTACATAGTTTACAGATGAATCTGCTGCTTCCTAAAAGTCCATTTCCCCTTTACAGAAGTCCTGCAAAATTAATTTGTGAATTCCTTCCTCAATAGGAACACCAAGTTAAGTCAGTACAGTAATTACAGAATTACCCCTAAACTCTTTCCTTTGCCAAGCTGCTTTTTGGCTAACCCATCACATTCTCTAGTGGAACAGCTATTTTGTATTAAAGGTTTTTTACATAATAACCATCATTGTGTATTTACTGCAGCTGCTGTACTTCAAACAGCCTGTTCTCAGTTTCTTTACTTTTTATCATTCTAAAGGGAAAATGTTGAAATCAGCATCCTGCCAGTAAACAGTGCTAATTCTATTTTCTTCTTCCCTTATGTGTATAATACCTGTATGTATGTACCTGTAATATGTGATTCGTGATGTATAAGCTTAGCTTCAAGTCTTTGGAAAGCACAAAAGTTGTTACCAGAAAGACTCATTAAATTATTTTACTGGTGTTCTGTCTCTGAGTCTAATAAGTCTTAAGTCTTATCTTGTCTTAAGGTCTAATAACTGCATAGATTTGCTCCAGGTTCATATAAAAAAAATAGAGGTGGAATTTGCAGTATCTTGAAGAGTAACTTCGTGCAACTTTAGTAAAGCCCCAGATTGCCATCTCTGAGGAGAGAGGAAATACAGGAAGGAAGGGAAGAACATGTTTCTGTGATTTAAGAAATAACCCTTCCAAACATCTGAAAAAGAAGACTGTCAAGAAAAAAACAGTGATATAATTCTACTATGAATGTGGCTGAAGTCTTTAACTATTCCATTTATCAAGAAACTCCTCTGGCAGGCTTGTACTTGTCACCATTATGGAACAGCTGACAGAGATGTAGAATTACCTGAAGCCTCAATTTTTACATACATCAGTAAATCTACAGAACTTCATTATTTTCATAGCTGGCTGGTCAGCCGACAACATCTAGGACTGCTTAGAAAGGAAAGTAGTTGAATAAGGTATTCATTTTTCTGTAAATCAGAACTTCCAGAAACCATTCATGTGTGGTCAAAATTTCCACATGTTTTTAAAATTAAAACTGTATTTTAGAGAGAGAAAAAGAGGATGTTTTCTCTTTTAGAGTTTTCCTATATAGTTTTGTAAATTTATGAAATACGAGCTAAAGACCTTGGAGTTATGACAATGAAAACCTAACTACTTCTTACCTGAGATGTTTGTCAAATAGATCACATTTGAATTTTCTGTATAAGAGATATCCCAAGTTTTGGAAAAGATGTGTTCCTGAAAGCAAATTTTGAAAGGAGCATATTCGTGAGAATTTGGGAAGAAGGTTCTACCATCACTATTTCCAGAAAACTCTCTTAATGACAATGTCATTTAATTCTAATGAAGAAGACATTCTACTCACTTCTGTAGCATCTCTCATCCCATCATCACCATGCAATTTACACACACAAATGAATTGTGACTCATTGTTAATGTTCTGAAGTAAGTAAACAGCAAGTTTACTTACTTCAGGGGAGGTTTAGGTTGGATATGAGGAAGCAATTTTTTACAGAGAGAGTAATCAGACATTGAAGTGGGCTGCTCAGGGAAGTGGTGGATTCACCATCCCTGGAGGTTACTAGGATGAGACTGGATGTGGCACTTAGTGCCATGGTCTAGTAACCACGGATCAAGGGTTGGACTTGATGATCTCGGAGGTCTTTTCTAACCTCATTGATTCTATGATTCTAAGTCACTTTAGCAACAGAAAAAAAAATAAAATATGAGGCTTAGAAATAAAGGTCAGCTTGTGTTTGATCCTGGCATGAATATGTAAGAGAGGAAGGATTTTTCTTATTGATTTATTTAGAAAGATAGGAATATTTACAACCACTACTTTCAGGGATGCCACATGACTGATAACCCCTGCAATACTAGGTGCCCCAAAAAGTCTCCCCAAGGAGTGATCATTGAACTTGGCAGCTGTGAAAGGGATTATGTGGAGTAGCTTGCTAAAGGGAGCAGTGGTATAGCTTCAGGATGTGTCTACTTGCTCTGTGGGCAAGGAATGCTGACAGCACTCTAATACCTAATATTTGCATGTGAAAAGTCCCACAATGCTTCTAATGCTTAGCTGTTTCTAGGCTACTCAGTTAAGACATAAGTAACTCCTCTAAAATCAGACAAGAAACAGTGACAGACTAGGGACCGTGATTCCCATTGCTGTTTACTTCTACCCAGAGAGCATTCTTCCCTCCAGAGTCACTGCTCTAAATCAAGACTGATTAATATATTTCCTTACAAATTTTAATAACTCCATCACTTCTTTCTCCAGAGGCATCCTAAAATAGAATTCTACCATATCATTGAGTTTTCCATATAATACTCAAATTACCATATGTTACAGTAAATACAGCTTAGATTTTCCACCGCTTGGTTTTTTACCTGGGTAAGGAAAGTGTTGTGACCTTCACTATTTCTTTTAATTGAGCTGTTACTTTTTTTCCCTAGCAGAAGGTCACTTTTCTGTAAAAAATCCCTGTAGTAATGAATGCTGCATTAGCCACATGTCAAAAAACACATGGGACAATGAAACATCTCTTTATCCCAGAGGCCCATGAGAAGTTATCAAATTAAAGGGAAAAACATTACATTTCTTCAGGGAAATTTATGACCCAAATGTTTTTACAGCAGTATTTGCAAACCCTCATCCTATTCCAGGGCAATGAAAGTTTCAAACAAAAAAAAAAAGCAAACCATTCTGAAGAACTGCGAGCAGCATTCTTTGAAAGATAAGATTCTATTTCAGATGAGGTAGGTGATGCAGAAATGCCTGATATTCAAAAAGAGCAATCAGTTCCACCTGTACCTTGTTCCTAACTAGCAGATGGGGAGAGGTGCCCAGCCTGGCATGTGGGAGCAAGCCAAAGGTAGAAAATAAACATTCCAGCTAGAAAATCCTAGGCACAGGGCTGTGGGGAAATTACTCTGACAGAGAACTGGTACAGGTTGCTTTACTTTGGTCTGCCTCAATGTCAGTATGGCATTCAGGGCCCTGCACTGTACAGTGCCTTACAGCACATCCCCTCAGCATTACCCTTCTCCTTTCCAGGGTGATGGGATGCCTTCCTCATTGCCAGAAAAGCCACTTGAATAGTCTTTTTATGTTCAGTGTCTTATAAATCAGTTGCAGCTCACATAAAGTTCAAGGTGGGACCTGGTTGGCATTCAAAAAGCAAAGTTCTCCCTAACTTTGGTTTGTATTGCACTGAATACATGCAACACATGGCAAACTGTACTGGCAGTACCACCCACTAGTTCATCTCAGGTCTTTGTCCTCATTTCCAGTCTACTTTCTGTTACATGCTGAAACTGCATAGGCTTTGTTACCTTTTTCGTGTGTGCTAATCTTTTTCCCGTGGAAAGTGATTATTTACTATGCTGCACAAAATTGCCAGATGCCATAGGCATATGACAGAAACAAACCTTCTGGGTCCTTGAATTTAGATCTTCACTGTCACAGGCAACCACAACACATATAACCTGTGTCTAGCACCCTAAATATATCCAACTCTCTATTTAAAATAATTTGAATCTTTGCTGATGGGGCAACTGTTTCAGACTTTGACACCTTTGTTTTCTAGGAGTCTTCTAATTCCTAATAGTTTGATTTGCATTGTTGCTCCAGTATTATTCTTTGGCTGAAATAATTATTTTCCATTTCTGGTATTTACTCTTTCCCCTTGTGTATTTATGGTGCAATCACATCTTCTCTCAGCTTTTAATTGCTGTATTAAGCAAGATAAACTCTCTTCTCGTAAGGTATTTTCTCTTGTTCTGTTCTCTGGTTATGCTAATAGGGTTCTTCCTACTCATTGCACCTTGAATTCTTCTTTCTTGAACACAGGTAGTCAAAACTATCCACATATACTGTTTATTATGTACTATTTTCTGACCTTTCTAACCTTGTGTTATTGGATAAAAAAAAAAAAAAAAAAAAAGTTAGTGTTCCCCATCTTTGGGCTGGATGTACTCTTGCAGGGTCAGGGATCCACCTGGAAGCTGCCTTCTACCTTGAGAGACCCTTATTCCTCACTGGCACAGTCTCCAGCATGATTTTATGCCCTTATGTAGGCTGATGTGCACCACAGTCAATCACAAATATCTCAGCTGCCCCATCCCCAGAATACATCAGTTATGCAAGCACCCAGACAGTTCCTCCTGCAACTTCCCCCCAGTGTTCTTATCTTAGGACAAATCTCTTTGCCCATCAGAGATAGCAGAAGAGAGCAGAAGGGAAAGGAGTGGAGAGGATGCACACAGAGACCTGTCTTTTGTCACTGTCACACTTATATTTAATCCTAGTCATCAACATCATCCTATTCACTGAAATGCTATGAGTGAGGAAATCTGAAAGGGTCCAGCTAGGCTCCATTGTTTTCTGAGGCTATGTGTCCTCGATTCAGTAGATCTTCTGGTCCTAAATTATTTAGATATTTTTGAAAATCTTCTTCTTAGTGATTTAACAGTTTTGGTACCTGAAAACTACTTTTTTTCTTTAAGTTAAACTTTTTAGATAAAGTGTTGGCAATTGCTTAAATAGCCTATTAAAAGTCTAAATTATTCTTTATTGCTTTCACCAAATCAATTAAATTTTAAAGTAGAAAATTATTTTCTGTGACTAGATAATAAGATATAATGAAAGTGGAGGTGTTTTTAATAATAATACAGTTGTATCCAAGGTGCTTTAAATATTTATGCAGATGATTAATTCAAATTTTGTCAACAGACTGATTCAAGTTAATATAATTATTTTCTCAAGTGTTTGTGAGAACATTATAATACGGTAGATGCTAAATGTTCATATAGAGTTTTGGCCACAGATTTTCCTAACACTTTGCAGCACTTCATCATGGTTTAAATGGTAGTTTAAAAACATATCAGTTTAAACCACTCTCAATTCAGGCTCTATCTTTCTACCTCGCCTTGCTACATTTGTTTTGAGGATAAGGAAAATGAATATTTCTGCTTCCAACTTTTCATTCAGAAACTTTGCACACATGTATAATTTCTTACATATTAAAAGGAAATAAAAACCATTTGTGTAAAATTTTGTTTAAAAGTTAATAAAACAGTAATCTATTTTTTAAGAGTGTGAAGGCAGTTACTATCACAAGGCTGCTATAACACCATCTTGCATAATTTAGACCTTTTAGATACTCTTGATCTAAATGTCCAGATTTTGTTTTTAAAGTAGAGATTTTTGTCTCAACTCATGGACTGAGACAGCTCTCTATTACTATGAAATCTTAAAAACAAATGCTTTATAAATTCATAAATCCTTTCACTCACCTTTTCTTTTTGCCACTGCCACAGCAGGAAATAAAAACAGGTCTCCTGTTGGCTTTACATTTCCTGAAACTCATGTAGAGTCAAGCAAAATAGTTAACGCAAGGTGGTTAAACCAGGCAGGTCCCTCATTCACATACTGCATCAAATATTCTGCTTCTGATTACTATGAAGTCTAAGAACACATTTTTACCTCCAACAAGTCAGTTCTGTTTCTCTCTCTCCTCTACCACTTCATGATACTTCTGGTTTGTATTTTTGGAAGATATTTTTTTCCTGCTGCAGAGCAAAAAGTAAACAATACCAAAGATATCTTCCTCCAACTTCAGGGTTCTACCCTGGATGTTAGCAAATGTAAATTATTACAAGTATGTTTTCCAGAGTAGAAAGTCTTTGTCTAAAACTTTTTATTAAAGAGAGCCACAGTTAGCTGGGCCCATCTATTCTCACATGTACCCTTTTCATATACAGAGTTACTACACTAAAAATAAAATTGAGTCATGTTTTTGGATGGCCTTTTTTTATTGTGGTAGTACAGAGCATAGTGCAACAGAGTCCTTACTCTGATGGTGACCCCTAGACAGCCACAGGGAAATAAATAGCCATGAAAAAATTGCTCATAAAATAGGCACTAAATGACAGAAACTTATAGGGCCCAGCAGAAAAATCAGTAAATTCTTACCACCATGAGGACCTTATTGAATGTAAAAGTGTTTGGGTACCTACCACTCAGGCACTAAAAGCCTCTACAAGTCTTAACCACAGCCTACAGCAGAACCTACAGCTAATACACAAACTGCTGAATAAGGAGAGCACCACAGAGGAGGAGGAAAAGGACACAGTGAATGTGCTTTGTTAAAAGCACATCACAGAAGTGTGAGTCTTGATGTCTAGTTTTCAGGCCTGCACCAGGGTCATACTAATTTTAGTATGATGCACAATTTACAATTTTGGCTTATTTTTATGACATTCAAAAGCAACATATTCAAGAGGGGGGGGATTGATATCCTCGTATCTGCTTGTAAGCACTCAGACCCATTGCTTAGCAGTTTTAGGACCGTCACAACTTCCTAGCAATTTTTTATAGTTAAAAAAAGCCACTCTGTCCTCTCAATAAATCTCTCTGTTGCTTTACCATGCTCAGACATAATCTGATTTCATGGACATTACCACCCAGTTTTATTTTGCCTTCCATCCAACAAAAAATAACTACCAGTTACACAAAACCCTTTATATGCTGCATGGGAGAGCTCTGCTCTGATGTCTGTGCTTCCCCCTTGTTGTGGTGCCTTCTGCTGCATAGGATCAGTTCAGTTTCACGGTAAAGTGTTGCAGTTAAAAGGATATAATGAAGTGTATTATAACCCATTACAGACAGAAAAACACACACCTCCTCTCCTTTTCCACTCTGTGCACTGACTATAGTTCCCTTTGTGTGAATCATCTCTCACAAAAGACACCAGAAAGTATTGCTGCTGTATTATTTTAAGCATTAGTTACTCTCATGAGATGAATCAACAGACTTTCAATGAGTCACCATTCCCATTCCTTCTTTCTTTCCAGGCAGCTAAGTAGTTACTGGAAAAGGTCTGGCTGAATGGGAGATAACAACTATGTGAAATTGTCTTTATTGCCTTAGAATTAAAGCAAGCAGGTATTTTTTCAAGCCCTCCTCTAACCATCTAGTGCTTTGACTTCAAATAGGTCTTTTCACATATCTTGTTTTGGTTCCCTGTTTATGCAGGACTGTTAATGTTTTTTTGTTCTTAGTGCCCATGGCTGAAAATTGCTGCATCAACTGAAATATAATGATAAAAAGTATGAGAGTTGTTTCCAAGTGCTTATCTACAAGGCAGATACAGTGCAATTAGCGTAACTGAAGTTATTAATAAATAATGCTAATAAATAATTATCTTCTTAGAGTATATTTGGCCTTTGCATGATGTTTCATGAGAAAATTTTGTACTTTCATTTAATGCAACTTTTTTGTCCCCCAAAGCAATTTAATCTACTGTGTAGGAAGACTTGATATTTATTAGTTGATTAGTTGTTGAGATTATTTTAAAGTGAGATAAAAATAACTTAGTTATTACCAAAATCAAATCCCTTCTTATCTCTGTCCTCACACAGATGTTTACTCATGATGATAAAGGTACTGTATTGAGTTCTGATTTCCCTTCATACTGAAATACAGTACAGTAATGCCTTTACAAAATATTGCAAATTATATGTGCAAGTGCTTGTCTGTCAGTAGAAAGGGAACTGATGTCTGTCCACAAGGTCAAAAAAGCCAGGACCATTTTTTTTTTTTTACTACCTTGCACCTGGAGAGCATTTAGCCAGTTTCAGGTAGCTTGTGTGCACTTTAGTGTAATACTTCTGAATGAGTTGATATGTATTGAATATCTAAGATTAAAACCACAGGTGAGGATAATGAATTTCAAGGCTCAGCATGGATACAAACAGGCAAAGGTTATTCTAGTAGAGGGAGTCTAATCCAGCACGGGCAATGAAGGAACAAAAAAAAAAGAGAGCTATTCAGTCAGACAGCCAAATATATGAAAGTATATTTGAACATTCATAAAATGAGATGATGAAAGAATGATTTTAACATATTTAATTCCCATTAATCCAAAGAGGTTTGTTTCCTGTAAACAGAAAGCTAGAATTTAGACTTATTCTTTGTCCAATTTTTGAAATTACTTGTCCAGTTATGAATCTTACTTGAAAAAAGATATTAGAGTATCATGAAAGAAGGACAATAACACACTAAAGTTCACTCCTTTTAAACATGCAGCAAAACAATTTATTTGTGTGCAGTCTTGTCTTACAATGTGAAAACATAGTCATATGATAAGAAAACAGCAGCTCTTGCTCAGTCAGGTCAGCATCTCTCAGTAGATCTAATTCCCTGTCCATTTGCAAATAAATGTCACTGCAATTTTACAGCTACCAGATGTAGATACTGCACACAGGAGAGACTGAATCAAGTGCCTTCAGGCTGCAAACCATACTTTGGAGAAAACGAGAATCAAAAATATGAGAAGGATAGACACTTTAGGGGGTGCTCTTTCCTGCATTCAACAAAGCCTTTCTCTTTATTTTTCATTCTCATTTGGAGTTTTTTTGGTATGCAGGATACTATGAAAATTTCAAGACAAAAACACATTGAAAAGGTCATAAGAGGCTTCAGACATTTTGAAGAGTTATGTATTCCTAATGAAACTGCACAGGAATTTAATAAATTCTATTTACCATAAATTAGTTTAATCTTTGCCAAAAAAAAGCACCATTTGATTACTATTTGTGTCTTTTCTTTATATTATGGTATAATTTTGTCCAAACCTGTTAATGGTTACAGCCATTCAGCTATACAAGTTTTCCTTCCTTTGCCTTTCATTTACAGGTTACTTTCTCTTCTTCTTTCTATATATGCTTCTAGACTTCCTACGACTGAAGGTAAAACATGTTTAAAAATACTTCCTCCAAGCAACAAGAATTTCACTGAGAGAAATAAGTAATACTGTTACAGAATTTATGAAATCACTTCTATTTCAAACTGACTTTACAGTTTTATTATTAAAATGTTAATGCTAATAGCAGTCACTGTACTTCCTTTTTCACAGGGAAGTAATATTTTATCGATAAATATGGTAATCTCTATTCCCACACATCTCAAGTCCCTGAACATCAGGGCAGGGACTGGGGGAACAAAGTCTCTCTTATCACAACCCAACTGAGTTTCAAGACCACCTGAGAAAGCTGAACAAACATACATCCATGGGACTGACAAGATGCACCCCACAGTCCTGAGAGAATTGGCTACACTCCATGATATTTGAAATATCATGACACTCAGGCAAAGTCCTGAGTAGCTGGAAAAAGGTAAAAAAATGAACGCTGGGAACTACTGCTTCACCTCAACTGTCTGCCTGGTAAGATCATAGAACAGATCCTCTGTCTGGCATATGAGTGACAGGGAGGTGATTGGAGGCAGCCAACATGGCTTCACCAAAAGAAAACTGTGCCTGACTAATCACAGGCCAATTCTCTCTGAAGGCATATAATAGGGTTCCATAGACATATACATGCATTTTCCTCAGGGGGTCATGATCTTTACTTACAGTGGGAATCACTTTGTTCTCCCAGTCCCCATCCTGCTGTCCATCCACTCAAGAGGTGTGGAAAGAAAGGTGACATGGTGGACTGAGTTAAAAAAGTTGTTGAGTACCTCAGCCTTCTCATCATCCTCTGTTAGCAGTTTTCCAGCGTTGTTTATCAGGGATGGTTTCACCTTCTTTGACCTTCCTTTTCTGGTTAACATACCTGTAAAAACACTTGTTATTCTTTGTATCCCTTGACAGGTTCAGTTCCAGCTTTGCCTTGGCCCTCTTCACCTCTTCCTACACAATCTATTTCATCTCTGTGCTCTTCCCAGGTTACCCATCCTTGTTTCCACTGCCTGTGAGTTTGTTTCTTTCCCTTTAGTTTGAGCAGCAGTTCCCTACTCAGCCATGCTGATATCTTGCCTTCCTTGCCTGATTTCTTATTCCTGGGGGTGGCTAGCCCTTGCCTTATATGGAAGACTTCCTTAAAGGTCTGCCAGCTCAGCTCTGCCCTTCTCCCTTGTCCATGAGGGCAGTCTCCCTTAAAGAAAGAGCCTCCTTAAAGAGCTGGAAGTTTGCTCTCCTAAAGTTCAGGGGCCTAGCTTTACTCCTTACCTGACCCATGTTCCTCAGGACTGCAAACTCCACCAGTGTGTGATCACTGCAGCTCAGGCTGCCTCCTATCTTGATGTCCTCAGTTAACTTGTTTACACTGGTGAACATCAGATCCAGTATTGTGTTCCCTCTGGCAGGGTTGTCTATTGCTTGGCTCAAGAATTTGAGATGATAGATCAGATGGATCGTTCATCCCTGCAGAATATCAGCTTGTTCTAAAGG
This sequence comes from Pyrocephalus nanus, assembly GCA_038380795.1. Lineage (NCBI taxonomy): Eukaryota > Metazoa > Chordata > Aves > Passeriformes > Tyrannidae > Pyrocephalus > Pyrocephalus nanus. The sequence continues at coordinate 22,427,953 of CM076266.1, read as the reverse complement.
TTCAGAAAGACACAGAGCCTCACTTGTTCTTATATTGTATCTTGTGGATGGATTTATAACATGAGAAGTGGGTGTTAAATGATGTTAAATCAAAGCAGTAGCTTTACTCACCCTTTTTTCCTTCTTGACACTTACATAAATGATTGCATAAGGTCCAACAGAGTGTAAAGTTGATTGATTTTTTTTGTTTTACTTGTAACCTACAGGAAAATGTAAAGTGTGTCTAGCCTGTACAATGAACCCCCATGTTAGAGAGATACCTGAGCTATTCCTAAGAAAGATACCATGTCCACATAAATCATCACTCAGCTATGCTGGGTTTGATCCTAGGTGCAGTATAGTCTCTCATTAGAACTAATTACTGTTGGCACAGCACCATGCTGATGCAGCTGTGCAGCTTCCAGAGCTAGTTCATTTGGCACTTAGCTCAGAGATCACTGCAGTCTTGGGCATTAGATGTGCACTGTCATTTGGTCAAATGAATGACATTTTTGGTCATTAATTCAAATGGGCATTTCATTTGGGAATTAGATAAATGATGAAACCATCCAGATGCTTAGTCCAATTATTGTAAATATGGTCATGGTTTTAGACAACTACCTGATTATTAACAGACAGCCACGCTACGCAGTCATTTCTGTATTGCAGTCAAGCAGCCTGGAATCAACAATCTCTCTCTGTTATGTTGTTTTGGTAGCTTTAATTTTAAGTTGTGTCCTTTGAGAAGTGGCCTCCTTAAAGCAGGCACTTCGGGGTAACATCTGTAGCCCTTTCCACCTCTTTTGAGCAGCCAGGAGCAACCTATCAATGCTGTTTCCATGTCAGCACTGGCATGGCCTCTCTCAGCCCTGTGCAAATGAGGGCACCAGAGAAAGTAGTTCAGATATGACTATGTAAAACTGTCTTTAAACTCAGCTGTCCAAGTGGGAAAGGTTGACAAGATAATTGCTTTCAAATCCTAGAAAGCTCTCTTTTTTATCCAGTCTACTAAAGGCAATGGGAAGGATTCCAGTGACTACAGATATGAGACCTGATTTTGACTGTGGTGATGGATTTCCCATAAAAATAGGTAGACCACTAGTTCTATGTTTCTGCCTTTAGCGTGTCTATCTCTTGATTAAGTTTTCATTCATTTGCAATCATTTCACTGAATTCTGTATCCTGGTTTAGTCAGAGAGCCCCTCATCAGAAGTATATTTACAAACAAACAGCCCAAGAAATTTGGCAGATGTTGCCCTTACAGAGATGATAGAATATTTTAAAGCTGTTGTTTTCACAGAACAAATATCTGTCTGGCACGTTTAGTTTACAGTTTATAGCTTATTGTTGTATACTGTTTTACAGCCAAGCAAGTGAGCTCTGATTCTAGCTATAACAAGGCATTTATGTTCTAAGAACTGAATTTCCAAAGGATCCTAAAAAAGTTAGATACTATTCCCTTTGATGTAAGTCAACTAAAACATCAGTAAGTCCCATTTGAAGGTAAAAAAATACAGCGGGGAGGTGAGAGAAACAAAGTGCAAGGGAGGAGATGAAAATGTGTTTTGTAGAAAGGATAATGGGACAGAAGGAGAGAAATAAAGAGATGGCATAAAAAAATTGGCTGTGAGGAGGGTTATAATCCCTCTTCCTTTTTTTTCACAGTTTATGTGTCTTGAAAGCTTCCACCTACTGCTTAGCATTTTGTGAGTATCCAACCATCCATCAACATCTCTTTCTTTGCTGCCAACTTCATTATAACTAGAGATCCTAGCCTGAAATGTATCAGCAAAGATCAAACTAGAAAATAGCAGGGGGGAAAGATACTTGAAAAAGTTCAAGGAAAATGGGAGATCAAGCTGGCCATAGGTCTTGAATACCAGAAAAGTCTATCAGCCCATTTAACCTGCCATTTTGCATGGCAAAGGACAGAGCAATGCATGCTACTTCCCTTGCAGTTGACCCTCAGAACCTGTGTGTAACTAAAGTATATCTACTAGAAAGCCTTGAAATGAAGCACTCAAGAAACGTGGAATCCTACAGACAGTGTAGTCATAGAATCACAGAATCGTAGAATACCAGGTTAGAAAGGACCTCAAGAATCATTTGGTCCAATTTTCTTGACAAAAGCACAGTCTAGACAAGATGTCCCAGCATGCAATCCAGCTGAATCTTAAAAGTGTCCAATTGTTGAGGAACTTACCACTTCTCTGGGGAGATTATCCCAGTGGCTGATTCTTCTCATTTTGAAAAGTTTTCTTCTTGTGTACAGGTATAATATCCCTGGGAGTAACTTCTAAGCCATTAGGCTTCATCTTTTCCATATGACTTCTTGCAAAAAGAACATCCCCACCATTTTATAGCCACCCTTTAAATACTGGAACATAGTCTTGAGAGGTGTCCACCAAGCCTCCTTTCTCAAGGCTGAACAAACCCAGTTCTCTCAGCCTTTCCTCATATGATAGGCTTCCTGGTCCTTTGATCATCTTTGTGGACCTTCTCTGGACCCTCTCCAGCCTGTCTACATCTTTCTTGTCTAGTGAGGATTGAAACTGGACATCGTACATCCATGTTTGGCCTGGCAAGCACTGAGAAGAGTGGGAAAATAACTTCTCTATCTCTGCTGGTGATGTCCTTGTTGATGTTAGCAAGCATCCTATTTGCTTTTTCTCTGCTACATGACACTGCTCACTCATACTGAGCTAGTTGTCCACCAGGACCCCCAGGTCCCTTGCCACAGAGCTGCTCCCCAGCTGGGAAAATTACAGTCTGTGCTGCAGTCCTGGATTATAGTTTCCCAGGTGCAAGCACCTATATTTGTCTTCCTTGAACTTCATAGGTTCTTGTTATCCCACTCACCCAGCCTAGCCAGCTCGTCCTGCACAGTGGCTCAATCATATCCCTTCCTTTTTATGGGCATATATGGGCAAATACCTCATAGATTTAAGATGGGATCTGAACAGAGCTAAAAAACAAGAACACAGAACAAAGGGTGAGAAGGGCATTTTTTTTTGCCAAAGTTGCTCTTCTGTGTTCTGAACAGATGGCTGACCATGACCTGAGACCTTAGAAAATTGAATCAATAAAAGGACTGTGTTCAAATATAATTATATGTAATTGCACAAGGCACAGAAAGGGTAAAACTAAGCCACAAACCTCAGCTTATTGAGTGAATATATGTAGCAGGAGCCCATAAAAAATTCACTCTTGTTCAATATTATGAAATTTCCATCACAAAACCTTGTATTGACTAAATAACTTAAAACCAACATTTATTTTTTTTTCAATATCATAACTTAGCAATTCCAAACATTTGTTCAAAATCTGATCCTTATTCTTACTTCTTAGAAAAACTGGATTAAGTTTTACTGTATTTGATAGAATAGAAAATAAAATTAGGAAAACTCACTTCATAAGCTACAAAAATCTCTGGGACCTGTGCAGCTCATTTTCTGCATATTTCTGAAAAAAAAATCTTGTCTTGGTCTATTTGGTCACTGTGGAAATATAGTCACATATGTACATGTATGTTAGATATATTGTAATCACTCCCTTCAAACATTTGACAAAATAATAGCACTGTCACATCAACTAACAATGTATTCGAGTCAAAGAGGGTTGTATGTGTAGACAAAGGGAATTTGAAAAGTATAAAACACTTAGGGAAAAAAGCTAAATTATTGCTATTCTTCTGCACAGTAGTTGAGCTGAACTTCACAATGAATTTGATGTTGTACTGGCTCTGGCTGGGATGGAGTCAGTTTTCTCCACAGCATATGGTGGTGTGTTTTGGATTTGTGCCTAAAGCAGCATTGATACCACACCAGTGTTTTGGCTGTAGCTGAGCAGTGTTTCCACAGCATCAAAGGTTTGCCTCTCTCATCAGGAGGCTGAGACATTGGAAAGGGACACAACCAAGACAGTTGCTCCTTGACTAAAGGGACAACACCTTGCTCAGCAGTAAAGCTAGAGTAGAGGAAAAAAGGAGGAGTAGAGGCTTCATGGTGTTCTCAAAGTCCTGTCTAACCTGACCTTGAGCTCTTTATTCCCCCAGTCCCTGCCTTGAGATTCAGGGTCTCAAAAGATGTGGGAAGAGCAATTGCCAGTGAAAGCTGAGACAAGGAAAAGCTGGATACCTCATCCCTCTCCCTGTCAGTTGTCACCAGGTTACCTCTCTCATTTTGGGCAGTGGTACAATTTCTTTTGCCTTCATTTTCTGACTAACGTTGCCTGTAGTCAGATATGCATCCATTTCTATTAAGGTACAAGTGCCTATCATTTTACCCAGAGATGTCCCTGGTTGGAAAACACACTTACTCCATAGACTGAAAATAGCACTAAGAATGAAGAGCCAGAACCAGCAACATAACTTGCACGAGACATCCTGTCATGAAGCCTCTGCCCATCTGTAAAGTTCTTTTCATTGACATGTTTCATGTTTTTTCCATGTCCATCAGTCTAGCAAATAAGTTTCCTACCTTTGGGTATGAGAATCATGGTTTTAGGTTGTTTGTAGAAGGATCAGGACAATCCATAGGTGCTGTATTATTTTCTCTAACTTTCAGCACGTCAGTAAGGTGTATACACTGAAAATTATCTTTCATCAACGGATTTTTCTGAAATGCTTTTCCTTCACTAACTATAAAATTAGGTATAAAAATATAATATTAGGTATATAAATATAATATAGGTATAAAAATATAATAATCATTTATACAAATGGTATAAAAGAAACATTCTTCTAGAGGTTTTCAAAAATCCTGGATGAGGTAACAGTCAAGTTACCCATGAGTAATGTTAACAATGTCACCAGCTGCCTCAGAATAAGAGCAAAAGTCTGTTAAGGCGTTCTCATTTTATAGTCTTGTAGAAAGACAGCTTTTGGGAAGCAATGCAAGCCTGACAGTGAAGAGATCTGAGGCAGTTCTTCAAAGCAAAATGTAAAGGAGAATTATACACCCACCCTTGAAAATAGACTTGAACACGACATACAGTTTCAGTACTGGAGAGGTTTTTCTCTAATTCCTAATTTGCCTGAGTTTATTGGCAGAACTGCTGAAGTTGCAAAACATCATTAAAATGAAACATCTTTATTTCTTTAGCAGAAAGCATTAGGTCATACAAATTTTGTGCTTTGTAAAGTGCAAAAGGCCATACAGACTAAATGGCTTAAGAAAGGCAGTTCATTCAAGAAATTAAATTATTTTATTCAGCAAAGAACAGAAAGTACAACAGCTTTTATTTTTTTTTTCTTTTAGCCAATTTTCTTTTAGCCAATTTTGAAAAAAAAAATCAATTATATAATAAATGTGGTTTGAAAGAATATTCTCTGTAGAAAGTTTATTCCTATCCTTTCAGTTTCATAAAAATGCTGTCAATTAAGTCTGACATAACCTTATGAAAATCTATTAGGCCATGTACAAAAATATTTCCCGCTATTTATCAGTATTGTTAGTAGTAATGACTATGGAGTGATGCTTCTACCACAATTTAATACCTTTACTGAGTAAGATTTTTATAATAGTGTTTTATTAATTCAACCAAAGAAGAAACCACAGCTATACTGGAACACTGAGATCATAATTTGGCACCTGAAATTTTTCAGAGGGAGCTCTGGCTTTTTTATTTTATATGTAAGGAAAACAAATTAAATGGAACTCTGGGTTGTTTTTACTTCTATCTAGTATCCTCCTTTGTGAGTGCTATCATGGATAATCCATTGTCTGTTAACACTTTCATCTGATATTTTACCATCAGAATATAATTTGCAGCCCCAAGTTACATAAATTAAAGTAGAGAAGTCAAAATTATGTTTCTTTATTCCAAAATATTTTATATATTATTAACCACACTCACCATTTAATAGTAAGTATCAAGTATATATTTGCCAAGGATGACCCAAAGGAGTGTTTAATAGGGCCTAAGGGACATTTGCAAAAGTTCTGAACATGATTTGAATCATCCACCATAAACAGAGCACTGTAATGCTTACTAAGGATCCATTTCTTTTTCAGCCATAAAAACTCACATAGGTCATAACCAGAGCATTACTTGTTCATTGCAAAAATGAATTACCTCTCAAAATAATTTAAAAAGGAAAATAGACTTCTGTGCTATTTTTTAATCAAAATGCTTATCCCCTGGGGAAAAACAAACAAAGAAACAAACAAACAAACAAACAAAAAACCAACCAAACAAAAAAACTTAGAAAGCTTCAAAGATTATTGTTTAGGGTCTGTTGATGTTTCCTTCTAAAAGTCTAACTCCTTCTCAAGTTAGAAGGAACTGAATGTGCTTATAAATTCAGACAGAGGACTTTGCAATACGTATTTACTACTCCATACGACTCCTTACTGTTCGGGCAGCGTTAAGTGAATGTGTTTACAATGTAAGGTTGTAAACAAACTGTAAACACCTTTTTCCTTGATATTTCAGCTGCTACAGAGGTCTCCTTTTCATTCGACGTCGGAAACGGGCCAGTGGAAATTGTCGTCAGGTCTCCCAGCCAGCTCAATGACGACCAGTGGCATCGGGTGAACGCCGAGAGGAATGTCAAGCAGGCCAGCCTGCAGGTGGACCAGTTACCCCTGGAGGTGCGGAAGGCGCCGACAGAAGGGCACACGCGGCTGGAATTGTACAGCCAGCTCTACGTTGGTAAGGCGCGGAGCGGGGAGCCAGGCCTTGCTCTCCCATGCTGAACATTCTTTGCCTCGAGTCTGACCAGCAGCAGTCGGCTTAAAGCGGGAAGCTGTGCTCCTCGAGCACTTCCATGAGAGCAGGTGGAAGGGAAGTGGGGGCCGGGGGGGTGGGGTGTGATTAGAAAAGACAAGTGTGTCCATAAATACAATGATTAACCAAGAGAAAGATGTTGCGTGTTGGAAATTTGTCGGTTTTGTCTTTCTCCACCTGCAGCTCCTGGCTGAAAGTACCTCCAGCAGGCTGTAGTGACAAACTTGTTTTTTGCCAAGTGCCTCTCCCAGACATGCAAACTTATGCACTAGGAAAGTAAAAACTTCTGCAGAGGTCTTGCCAGGACTGCATGTGCCTGCAGTGCCCATCCTGGCCTCGGCAGCACTTCCAGCCTCTTTAGATTTGATCATTGTCCATCCCTTAGTGTTCACAGCTCTCAGTGTGGTCTTTTTCCTTTAGTCCCATGGATTATTTGCCCATTCAGTGTAGGAAAGCACCACATAGTGTTACACAAATGCAGTCCCTGGAACCAAGTTAGTCCAGCTGCTTTCTGGAGCTACTGGTTTCTACTACATTTTGGGCAGGTTATTGCAGCAGCATTTGTATTTCTCTGACTGATAGCCTCGGGGCTGCGAAGCACAGACATGCCAAGTGTCATTAGCTGGAATCAGAACTCCATGAAATGTTGAGTAAAGAAGCCCTTTCATCCCTCTCTAGATATCTGTAAAAGGAGAAGAGGGAAAGGGAAAAGAAAAAAAAAATCTCTTTTTTTCCCCATGTTAGTCAGCATTCAACAACACAAATGAATTAAAATGATGTTTAAAGCCTTCATCACCTTAGTAATCAGCCCAGTGTCACTTCAAACTGTGTGTAATGTGTCACCAGATGTGCAGGTGTTATTTACAAGCTCAGATTCTCCTTTACTGCTATGATCTCAATAAGAGGCAGTTTCAAAATAAGCTGAAGATGAAGTTTGTTCAAAAGAGAGAGCCTTAAACTTTTAAAAGAAATACCAAACCCTTTGCCAAAAGCAGGAAGAGCTGAGGGTTTTTTCCAGTCTGAGTTCTTTGAGAACTGTTAGTAATTATGATTTTATTTGTTAGTTTTGAATTGACTGCAACACCAGCAAGGTATTGAAATATGTAGTACATATGTTGCCAAAACATGAATGTCAAAATCTGCAATGGATTTTTTCTTTTCTTTCTGAATAATATCTGTGCCATATAACTTCATGATTGGATCACACCTCTCAGAATAGATTTAAACCTTACCCAGAGTCAGACCTAGAATGTATTTGAGTTGGAGTGCCCAAAATGAACACCGGAACTTCAGTGCCTCCTGTTCCACATTCTATAAAATAAATCTGTAGATTAATCTGTTCTTTGGGCCAGCAAGAAAGCCTTAGGTATGATGACTTTGTGTCCTGGGGGCTAGGACAATCACCAAAAGAGAAAGAAGGTTTTCCATCACTGCAATGTATGTGAGTTTACACAGAATAGAATCACACCAGAATTCGCTCTGCCTTGTGCACTCATCAGAGACCAAGCCTTGCCTCCTCCAGTCCAAGTCATCCAGTTACCAGCACTTGATTTGAAGTGGCTGTCTCTGGTCCATATTCAGTCCTCTTCCCCACTCAGGTAAATATCAGGCTCTGTGCTCTGTGTTAATGAGCATTCAGATCTCCTCAGGGACTCTTTGGCACCTGGGGCACTGCAGTAATCAAAGGGAGGAGGAGTGAGCAGAAGGGATGCCAGCCACTCACTGTTATTTATTTGCATTTTTTAGTTTGTTTTTTTCGTTGTTGTTTCTAATCCAGCCTCAGATATGACTTCCTTGCTGAAATCATATTTTTCAGCAAGTGCTTACTAGGGATAAAAATGAACAGTTCTTATTAACTGGTATGAGAAACTATCTCCACTCAGACTTTCAAGTGTAGCTTTTGAGTGTTGCATTCTTTACACTATGTTCAGACAACTAACCAGTGTATCTGATGTTGCTTGGAAATTAACATCTGTATTTCCTGTGGTAACTGAGAGTGGGGATTTGAATCTTTTTCTTCTTTGCCCATCGTGGCTTTGAAAAATGTAACACTGCAAAGCATATTGTGGCATTATTATTATTATTATTATTATTATTATTATTATTATGAGCATCCATCTTCACTAATTATATGGAAAGAAAGGCTATACCTAGCAATCCAGCCAAGTCCTTTTCTTCCACCATTATCTCTAAAAACCTTGATGTTGAAATTAAGTGGAATCTTGCAGTGTAGGGTTAGAATCTCAAATGTCTATTCAGTGTAAAACAAACACTTACTGCTAAAAAAATCTACCTTTATGCTTACTTATGGTATGGTATCAAAAGGTAAGGTTTCATTGATTGTACTGTCATTTGGACAAGGTAATTCCTTGTTTTAAAGAAGTTACCATTTCTAGCTGCTGTCACAAGCTTAGCATGTGACAAGCTTTCATGTAAAGCAACAATAAAATCTGTTCAGTGTAGTCTCACAGTTTTACACTCCTTCTCAGGTGCTGCAGGAGGCCAGCGAGGATTCCTAGGCTGCATTCGTTCTTTAAGGATGAACGGGGTGACGCTGGACCTGGAAGAGAGAGCAAAAGTCACGCCAGGGGTGAAGCCTGGCTGCTCTGGCCACTGCACAAGCTACGGGATGTACTGTGCAAATGGAGGTAAATGTGTCGAGAAATACAACGGCTACTCCTGTGACTGCTCCAAAACTGCCTACGATGGACCATTTTGCATAAAAGGTAAATGCTTTAGTGCAGGAGGTAGAGTATGAGAGAACTATTTGCCTGAGGAAAAAAAAAAAAAAAAAAAAAAAACAAAAAACAAAAAACATAGACTTGGTGCTTCAGCTTTTATTAATTAAACAAGTAAATCTTATTTAATACTTCTTGCTAACAAGTCAAATTATACACCCAGGATTTAAATGTGACTATTTAAAACCAAATCTCTCATTAGGACTATATGTTACCTCTTTAAATCAAATAGCACAACAACATAATGCATCAGGAATGCCTACAGTAACAGCAAGTCTGACAGACCATATTCCACAGTCTCGAGCTGTTGAACAATAAATTCCAACTAGCACAATGTCGTGGTTACTTCTTTAAAAAACACATGGATTTAAACAGAAGCTACCTAGTCATTCAGAAACATATTTGAAGATATGTAGGTATGAGTTGAATATCTTAAATATTGGAAGGGCAGCATTTAGCTTAAGAATTGTATCCATCCATAACTAGAACAGGTCTTTTAGTAGCTCAAACAGAGTTTGAACTTGCTAGGGTAAGGTAAGGCACAGACCTCCCACATCTATGTCTGTCCTTTGGAAATGCCTAAAATATGTTCTTAATTTTCAAAATCAATTATTGTAAGAGACCAATTTACTATGGACACACAGGTCTGCATGAGAAAGAAAGGCAAGGAGAAAGGGAAAGAGGGATACATCAGTAAAAAAGCTAGAATAAAAGTGCTAATTTATTTCCACTTATTTTTCTTGTTTTGATCATCCAATCTGTTGCTTTTCCTAGTGATTTTAAAAGCTTTCTCAGAGTTTCAACTAAAAATTGAAGGCTCTTCTCATCAGTATCGGTGATGTTAAAGAGACCTATAGCCTCACAAAGTGTTCTTCTGCTTTTACGTTCCACTCTGTACCAGGAATCCTGCAGGCAGGCTTTGTCACCAGATACCAAAGTCCCTTCATGAAGCTGACTTGGCAGTAGGGGACAGAGCCAGTCATTTGATGTTCTGGTTCACAACTCCTTCTTAATATCTCTTTTTTTTCCCAAGTCAAAAGCTGAGAATTATTTTTTAATATCCATACCCTGCTCCCTTTTAGCCCCACTTAGAGGAAACCAAGTTTATAACAGAAATAGGCATCTTTTTACCTGATGCTGGGTTATGGACTGTATTTTCTCCCCACACACTTCAGCCACCTTCATTTATATCCATGTATATCCACCTTCCTTTCATTTTATCATGGCAAAGCTTTGTCTATTGCTAGTGTTGCTCACAGATTGGACCCCTCTCTTCCAAAAGCTAAGGGATTGCTTTCACATATCCAGACACTCTGATGAATCTCTAGCAAGATTATTTTATAAATTCCAATAAATATGTTGTGGTTTTAGTGCAGCAGAAGGGAAGCAGCTGCTTCTCTAGGTAATGGCTTCCACTGTGCTTGCATGCAGGAATTTCATCAGGTTTCACTATGCTATGTTACTTCAAAGACCAATTATAAAACACATCCATCACATTCAGGACTGTACATACAGCAGTTCCTGAAATGTGACCACAGTGATTTTGATTAATTTAGCAAATGGTTTATCATGAATAATGGTAATGCTTATTTAGTATTTCTGTTCACTAAAGAAGTTATGGTAGAGGAGACCCATTCAGGTTGGGACTGGGTTGGCCTCTTACAGATCACACATGTTGATTAAATTAAAAAAAAAAAAAAAGGAGAAAAAAAGGAGAAATTCTGCTATGCCATAATCACTGAATTCACTTTTTAGCTTTTTTGTGTATTGCCAAAACTTATCACATTGAACTTTATTTGTGGGTTTTCTGTTTCTCTTATGGATAGCTAAACCCCAAACTTCTGCCAAAACTAGCTCTAAACTGCAGTGTTTTATATTTCCTGGATATGGAGCTAGCAGAATAAAAACATACCACTAGGGGAATAATTGAGCACCTAGCACAGACAAACCCTGGTTTTGGCTGGTCTGTAAGCACTGTCATAGCAACAGAAGTAATATTATACTATATCATGCTATTTTCCTTATCTGCTTCTCCCAGTCCAGCCAAAGGCCCCGAGCTCTGACAGTGATGCTTTGGACACGCAGCAAAACTTGCTGTAAGCTACTGCTGCTGGGCAGCACTGACTCATTCAAAGGTACTCATGAGAGCATGGGAATCTCTGTACCATACTGTGTTGTGCCATTTAAACATGACACCAGATCTCTGCTTTAAATATCAAATCTATTCCAGGCCAAAAATAGCTCTCTAAATCCTTAAGGTCTTATGTACAAAATGCAAATTACCAATTTCCTCTCTTTTACTGCTGATAACTGATGTACTCATCTAGAATATCCCCAAGTATGATTTAGTGTGGGTGACTTCACAGGGCTTCTCTGTAGAAAGAACAATGGGGCACTGGGGAAAAAGCTAGAGGATAAATTACACAAAATAGACTGTGTTTGGGGTATCCTATCATCAAAATAATTGTAAAATCTCTTTAACAAACAATACTGAAAATGAGATCTTACAACAGTTCATTCACAGCCCATTACTTTTAGGATTGTAAATTTAACTTGCATTAAGCCTTTTAAATCAAGTAACGTATTAGAACTACTTATGCGTGTTGTCAGACTTCCTAGGCTTGTAAAAGAAGGGGATCCTGCATTTTCTTTTTAACAGCAGCTCCTGTACCCTGTCCTCCTCATCCATGAGACAAGAATATATCTTCTAAATACAAAAGCCAAACATGTATAACAACTGCAAAATAAATACTGGCAAAACAGCCAAGTATGTTTTAGTTTTAAAAATATTTTTAAAATTTATAAAAATTTGAAAATTTATTCCTGTAAAATAAAAATGTTACTTAAATTATATTTTAATTTGTTTGGATGAAATTATTATAATTTGCCTATTTCAATTAATTTTTTTTGGTTAACACTTTGACACTTTCCCTTCTGCAAAAGCTCTGAAATGTCTGTGAACATGTTTTCAAATACTACATTATCTGTTTTCAACGTTTTTCATTCTTTATAGTAAGGGCATAGTTGAATACTACTTGTGCTTTTCTAACCTCCACCATTGCATGCTATCACTATTGCATGGGTGAGTCTGATATGAGGCAAGCAAGAATATTTTCCTTTGTTATCTTAACTAGGAATTCACATTCACAGCTGCCAAGAAATAACAAGGTTAGGGCTTTGAAGGATAAACTAGGACTAGGTTTCATAATTTTACTCCTCTGAGTAAATTTTCCAAGCCAAGGAGATCTGTTGATTTGATAATCAGTAATGCCTGACATTTTAAGTCATCACATTCAAGCCAATTTTAGATATTACCAGAAAAATATGCCACTCATTTGGAGTGAAAGGTGGCACAATATAACACCTTCCAGTATAACATAGACTTCTCTTCCCACTGATTTTAATTTCCCACAGGAAACTTTTGTTATCGAAAAGTTTTATGTTGAAATTCAAATCACTTGCCCATGGTAAACTTTTTGGGTTTGGTTACATGCTGAAACTGCTAGCACAAGTGATGGGGAAAATTAAAGGAAAAAACAATCATTATTATAAGGAAATCACCATACAGTGTCTCATGAGTAATAAACATCTCACAATAAAACCGGGTCCACATGTTGTGGATTCTTTTGCTGATGAAATCCATCCTTAGAGCCACTGACTGATGACTGACAAGAAATTGCATTGTCTCCAGCCTTATTAGCAGCACATCACACCATGATTGATGTTGTAGTGGCCTGGAAATTACGCTATTTTTTTTACAAGGACAAAAAGAAGTGCAAAAATGCAGTCTGACATCTATTTTAACTTTATTTTTGTTTTGTATTTGAGGCATATGCAATTGGCTTTACTTCTTTCATTGCTCAAAGAAATTGCTCTGAGGAATAGCTGCAGTGTTTCTGCAGTCCTGCAGATTGCTTTCTGACCTTTCCCTGTCCTTTGCTTAAACATAAATTCTCTTTTTTGTTTCTCCCACAGCTGTCCTATCATCATAAAAGCATTTCTGAAAAAACAATTAATTTTTGTTCCTTTAAAAAAACAAACTCTTTCTTCCCTTTAACAACAAAAAAAGCAAAGGTCAAATGCAGGGCATGTGGCAGCATTCTGATGTGGGACATACCCCAGGGAGAAAGCATTCCCCCTTTGGTATTGAAATGCAGTGGAACAACAATAGGAAAAAAAATTTCGAACCACCAAGATAGTGTGGCAAAAAAAAAAAAAAATAGCTGGTGCTATGACTCATGTGCCTCCAGGTGTGCTGGAAGGGCAAATTGAAAGCTTCCCAATTTCTATGTAGTTATTCAATTTGCACCAAGGAGACAAGAAGAGTGTATACTCTTCACTTTTCTTCTTTGGACTAAAGCTCAGATTCACGGTGTGAATTCTTGCAATCCTTATGCCAATGCCCGAATTAAGCTCCTTCATGTTTGTTTTTGTATTTGCATGAACCCTGAAAGCACTTACAGGTAGTATTATTACGGTCAGATTTTCTTCCTTTCTTGCTTCCTCCTAAGTCTCAGTGAGAAAAATCAGCTTTTTAGTCGGCTGAGGGTTGCAAGACATGGCGGGGAGAAGGGGGAGCAGCAGCTCTGCAGCCTTCCACCAACTCAGAGTGACACTTGATCACCTCCAAATTTTGCCCTGGTTATTTCCATTTAATTCTGTTTATTTTGCTGGTTGCAACAACATTGCATTTTTTTGGCTGAAAGCAATGGATGGCAAGGGACGGGAAGGTGAGGTAAGAATGGTTTAAGGTAACAAACTTCTTAGCTTTCATAATCGCAGAACCCAGGAAATCAAGGCAACATTCCCTCCCACATCCAAAAACCTCTACTATATGCAACGTGATTGTGATCTGTTAGCTGAAAGTTACATGAGAAATTTTCCTGGGGTTGTTAATGTTAGGCTCCCCATATGGTAAGTCTGAATGCTGCAGATGGGCTGTTTTACCTGTAGGTCATACTTCAGGACTTGGGTTTTATCCTCTAATCAAGTAAATATGTGCTCTAAAAAAAATAATATACTCATAAAGATATTCCATTCCTGTGTCCTGTCAATACTGCCTTATTAAACATAAACACTTATGCTCTAGTGGTTTGAAAATTGCACATCAATGCAAGAATTCTATCACTGGGGAAAAAAAATCTTTCTCATTTTTAAAGAAAAACAAACCTTCCCCACAGTAATTACCATCCACAACAAACTACTTATAAAATGCAGGACCTCCTTATTTTATATGCAGAAAGCAAATAAATCAGAGTAATAAGTTTTTTTAAAAAAATACTAAGTCCTGTCTCAAAAAATGTGATAAACTTTCAGTTTCTTTGTCAGCTAACTATAATAGGCCTGCTATGGAGTCATTGCTCATGGAATGAAGATATTTCATCAAAGATAAGTAGAGCAGCTTCAGCAACATTGCTGGGTACATTTACAAAGGCAAATAAGAGTTTTGAGGTTCTCACACTAGACACCCGTGTGCAATATTTATGCACCTCTATGCTATTGAAGTCGTTTTGGCACCTCTCAAGATGACAGGGTATTTATCCTTACAATAGCTCTGTGATGTGAGATATTTTTATTATGATAATGCAGAAGGTAAACCAGATGATGAAAGAAGCAAGGACTTGCTCACATTTAAAGTGGCTTCCTGTGGTACAGGAAGGAATTGAAGCCAGATCTCACCTATCACCGCTGTTACTCTGAATACTGTGCAGTTATCAAATGACAGCCTCTAATATTTCTCAAATGGCTCTTGTAAAGATGCAGGTTTTTCTCTGAGGTTACTTAAAGAGCACCTTCGTAGACTTCCTGGTAGAAAATCTTGAAACCTGGTCTGTTGTATATTTGACATTACATTTTTCTTCATCCATCTCATTTTTTTCCAAACCATTATGGATATATCCACGAGAAATTGAGCTGGATTTTCATTTACATTTGGCAGACAATACATGGCACCAGTTGCCATTTCCTTACTCTGAGTCTGCTATCCCAGACATCAGTTCAAATGACTGTACATATAGAAAGATTTATAGTACTTTCAAATCTGAATGAAATGCAGCTGCAACTTTCCTGACATTTTTTAGGCTTTCTTTGGCATGCACGCTTTTGTTCAGGTATAGCAGATAGAATAAAAGACACCTGCTTTACAGAGCTATTGCAAAAGAAGGTTCAGAGCTCAGCCTTGCTTAGATACATTAAACTGCTTCCTGGCAGAATCTACCAGTTGGCATTGAATAGGGAGGCTTGAAGGTGTAATGAATAGGGTGGCTTAATCCCACCTTTTTTGGCACTTACCCTTTTTTACTGAAGATACCAGGAAATGTTACACGGACTTATATATATATATATATATATATATATATATATATATATATATATATATATAATTTCACCCATGCACATTGTTTTACTTATCATCCAATTCTGATAGACATTTGTTCAAGAAAGCTTTTTTTTTTTTTAATGAGTACTGATGTATTCATACAGAAGAAACAAATCCTCACCAGGTTTGTATTCTATTAACATCAACAAGCAATCACTGTACTTTTGTATTTTAGTCCACAAATGGAAAGTTCAAACATGCATCACAAATTATAAGAGCAGTATCAGCCAGAATATGAGACTTGAGGATGTAGATCTATTTGTTTAAATCCCAATTCCTGGCTTCACAAACTAAATACTGTAGGTAGAATAAAACACTGAATGAGCTAACCAGGTACATGGTAAGCACTATCACCTTCAGAGCGCTTGAATTCTCTCCCAGATCAACAGCTTTGAGATTCTGACCCTTTACTGATGCCCTATGGCCAGGATGTATCTCAGTGAGCAAGTCTTAATCTTTGTTACCACAATCTGGAAGTAGCAGTAATTTTAGGTGCTCTCTAGCACATTTTTAGCCACAAGATGAACAAGCAAGCTCTGGTTAATCTATATTCAGTATTCAAAACTGTATGAGAAATCAAAAAAGAAAGAAAGAATGCATCAAGAAAGAGGATTTATTCAGCTGTCTACCTTGTCTAAAGAATCTTTGTACAAGCATCGAGTGTCAGAAACCTCTCCAATGACTGTCCTTGCTTAGGATTTTGAAAAAGCTGCTTTTTACATCCAGAACATCGTGCAGGGAAGACATACCAATGAGGACTAGCAAGCAACATCACAGGGTAATAGTTTTAACGTACCGAATCTGAGCAGGGCCAAGAGGGCATTTAGGGTGTCCAGATAGGACATGCTTACAGCTGTAAGAAGACATTTCAGTCAGCTTTGTGAAACAAAGAAGAGAACCTTTTTCTGCTGCCAGTTCTCATGTTCTTGCCAAGTTTCACAGTTGTCAGGATTTTGTCTCCAACTTCTGTAAGGCAGATATATCCTGTTATGGGCATTAATAAGGTTGCTTTGAAGACTCAGCCTCAGGACAAGCCAAAGAGAGTAATACCATAGAAGTAGCCAGCATTACTTTCTCCACAGTCCCAAAGGTAAAAGATGATGGAAGTCAGGTCCAGTTTACATGGAAAAAGTAAGAGATGGAAGCTGGGAGTTGATGACAGCTGTCCTGCTGCAGAAGGGAGATTCCACTTCTTATGATACCACTCTTTAAAAGCTCCTGTGTCCAAACTTGGCTTTTCTGGGGAGATGGCACTCTTTCTTTTTTTGTTTTGTTTGTTTTTTTTTTTTTCTGATAGCTCCACAGATCTGCTGCTTCTTTATTTATTAAGAGTAATATCTGGTACTTGATTCATGACAATCCCTATTAACATTCCTATACCAACTGTCAGCACAGAGCAAATTCAATTCCTGTAAAGCCTGGTGAGTTCTGCATCTCTTATATATATGTGCCCCCGGGTAGAAAATCTTGCTCAAGCTGTGTTCAGCCACACCTGTGCCATGCTGATAGTGCTTTTCACAGGTGAGGAAAAGGTAATGGAGAAAGAAGACAAGTTCTCTGTGTGTCTGACTGTATGGCTAACAGAATCATTATAACTACCTTAGAACGGAAGAACCAACACTCGCATTTCACTGATGTTAAACCAATAGCAAAGTAGAATTATGTTCCTACTTACATTTTCTTAGGTCTACGGCATTGGCTCAGAAATGTCATGAGGTTTTGCAAGTTTTGTAAGAGAAATGGGGCTTTTTGTTGCTATTTGGCTTTTTCCTCCTTTCCTCCTTTTCTCTTTCAATACTCCTGATTCCAGACAGAATGAGAGAGTACAAAAATAAAAGTAGCTGAGTGGGGAGAGGGAGACTGGGGAGGTGACCAGAACATCAGAACCTTCAGAATAAGTTTCTCAGTTCTGAGTACCTGTGCATTTTATGTGGAAGATTTGGATCAGCTTTCACTTCATCCTTTTTCAAATTGAAGTTGGACAGTTTTGTAAGACATGTGCAGTTCATTCTGGGGACATGCACTGTGCTTCATAAAATTGTTTCTAATGGTCCACAATTCCTGTTCTGGGTTTCTCTACAGAGCAAGCCCAAAGTTTTTATATTTGCCAAGTCTGTCAAGAGAGGATGACTCCACTGAATATTGGTGTAGAAATAGGTACTACTTTCTAAAGAAAACTGATCTATTACCAGCACATTCATTTCCCTAAGGCCTCTGCCTTGAAAGGGCAGTTTGTAGAGCAACCCTTCACTACACCTTATGCCTGATGTCCCAAGAGTTGTCTTTTCAGGTAGCATTTGAAATATTATGGAAGAAAACAAGAGTTGTGCATGGAAACCTCCCCCACATTTCAGCAGCAGGGTTTGTGCTGCATTTGACCCTCTTTAATCACGCAGCTTGAATAATTTTATGGATTAAGGACTTTGATGCTCCATCTAGCAGAGCTTCAGGAAGATGATACACTTGTGACCTCCAAGTGAGCACTTTGGAGCACTGCTGCAAGGACTTCAGCTTCTGTCAGAAAAGAGCATAATCACGTGCATCAACCTCTTTGATGAGCTGAAACTTGAGGGGATTCAACATCTTCCTGTTGAGGGCCCAATACACTCACACAGCCAAAGTGAACCTTCCTCTTATCTTTCCTTTTGAAAGAGGTGGTGTGCATGTGAGGAGAATTTCATGGCTCATTACAATGCCCTGTATGCCTGTAATAATGCAACTACAATGGAAACTATTTTCTCAGCACAAATCAAGTTAAATATACAGAAATGTATGTGTTGCTCTGTAGTGAAACGCTTTTGGAAAAAAAAGTTATAGAATAGAGTGTTCTGAGTTGGAAGGGACTCACAGGGATCATCAAGTCTGACTCAGAATCACAGAATATTCTGAATACAATTTCAGACAGCACCATTTACTTAAAGTTTTCTTTGTAGTAATGAACATTTAAAGTAGAAATTTGTAACATTTAGAGCCCTGGAAAAATGCACTGCACAGTTTCCAGTTCAGCCCCAGAGCAGTGATGAGGTCAGGACTGAAGGTCCTGGTATTCCCAGAGCGTGAGGCCCTGGGCAAGCGTAGTGCCAGGCAATCCCAAAAATTGCTCCTAAAATAAAAGGCATGACAAGCAGTAAACAGGCTGGGGGCAAACATAATTTTGTATGAGTTTGCCTCCCTAGGGGCAGTGTCAAACAGCCAGGACCTGGCAATGGCCAGCAGCTCTGCCAGTGCCACGACCACATGACTGATACTCAGCATCTGCCTGAGAAGCAACTTGCATGAGCTAGGAGCAGAGGTTAAAGAAGAATAAATTACTGGTCACAGGGATATTTTTAAGTGAGTCTTTCTAATACCTGGAACTACAGTGCTTTAGACTTTTGCGTGCTTGTCTTCAATGCCACTGTTAAGTGGCAGAGGTCATCACAATTCAAGGAATTTTTTCTCAGGATAGGGCTCTTCACTTTTAATCTAGGAGTACTTAAGTTGAGTCTACTGTAAAATATAGTTGTTAAATTAAATTGCGTCTTCAGCAGCTTTTTCAGGGTGATTTAGGTTTTCTCCTATAAAATTGCAGTTATAAATCTATCATAATGACCGAATTATTTATAGCACTTTGGGACCACAGCTTGGCTCGATGTTTCATACATCCATATGGTGAAAGTGACTATGATATTTCGAGTTTTGGAGAATTTTTATGTGATAACAGGAAAACCTAAAGCTTTTCTAGCACTAGATTTAGAAAAATTCTTGAAAGAAGCATCAGTAAAGTCCATTATACTTTTACCTATCTTGTTACCTTTTCTCTGCTAGACCACTGAATAAATTCTGCAGGCTCTTTCCTGATGTTCTCTGTCACTGCACATCTTGGAAAATGGGCATCTTCCTTCATATAGTTTGAGATAAAGTTTCTGCTAAGAATTGTGTGAAGATTCAAAATGCTACAGTTTTGTACCAATCTGTGGCAAATTGCACCCTGTAAGAAGGCAGTAAACAATAGAAGACTTTTTGTTTAAAGACTGTTAATGCCTTGAGGCATATCTTATAACCCTTCTTTGAATACAATACTCCTATATTATGATTATACTATTTATTCATCATTATTTAATCTCTTATAAAATGTTCATAAACACGCCTTCTTAATCAAGTTCACATATAATTTTTAAATTTCCTTTAATGTTGTTGTCCCAAACAGCAAAACCAATCCAGGACCACAATGTCAGCAAATTAATTATTACTATAGGAAGTCAGTCAAGCAGTCCCCAATACGGTAGGTTATACACTACCAATGCTAGAACACTTAGCAATAATTTTCATAGGAGGCTGTCAAAATCAGCTATCACTGTAAGAACATTAACCTTGAATTATGCTTTTAGTGTTAAGAAATAGGTAGGACTGCATTGCTATCCCATGCGTTTTCAGCTGAAAGTATTAATTCTGCCAAAAGTAGTTTTATTTTCTGTCTGGAGTGTTGAAACATCCCATCTTGTCTCATATTTGTTTGAAGACTTTGCCTGGGTAGCACCTCTTGGGATCTACAGATCATGTGTCTCTTGCCTTGTTCCCCGCTGAGTCAAGCTCCCTAGTTAATTTTGTCTCCCATAAGGGCATCCTGATTATGCAGTTCTCATGAAGGATTGTGTTAGTGGTCGAAAACTTTCTCCTATTGTGTCCAATCCTATTTCAAATCCTTCAGGTTCTGGAATTGTCATCATTCCTTTGTCATCATTCCTTCCAAATCCACTCAAATTTGCTCATCAGTACTGATGGTTTTCCTTTTCCTTGACAGTTGTTTGCTTACCATGTACCTTAAATCACTCTTTCTTGTGTCTCCTTCCTTGGAGTATTATCTACCACAAGATTTTAATGAGAATAAATTTATAGTGTAATTCTACTTGTCTGCAGTATTGATATGAGATATAGGCACAGGCCCTCTGCGTACCCCAAAGGAAATCTTTCCTTTGCTTTTTGAATCCAGGTACCCAACAATAAAATGGAGATTGTTTTTTTCACTCTCACAGGGAAATAATGAGCCTATTCACCTAAATGTTGACAGAGTGATTAAATAATACAGCAGTAGAAGCATGCACATATTAGTACTGATCAAGTCAGAAGTAATATGTTTCATCCAAAAGGTGTCAACACATTTAATTTCTCTCTTTTCTTTCCCTGTTCCTTTTTCTGCTCTCTTCAAGATGTTGGAGCATTTTTTGAAGAAGGAATGTGGCTTCGTTACAACTTCCACTCCCCAGGAACCAGCATGAAGGATTTAGTTAGCCGAACTCTTTTGAGTTCTACAGATGCTGAGATCACAGCATCACCTGACCTCAACTTGAATAAAGAAGAGCTCAGCTTCAGCTTCAGTACCACCAAGTCCCCTTGTGTCTTATTGTACATCAGCTCCTATACCCAGGACTTCATGGCTGTGCTTGTGAAGCCAACTGGTAAGCAACTGCTCCGGGCTCTCTCCATTGCACACACAGTTGAAAACACCAGGGTGACATTCAGATGAAGCTCTGAACTAGCGTCTCTTCCCCCTTGTAATGAAAACATAAAGCACTTAGAAACCTGAACCTGTGTTCTACTTGTGCTAGATTTTGCCACAAATCAGCATTAATGGTGAGGACAAGTAGGCATACACATGAAGGCACTCAAATAGCTGAACTCATGGCAATATCACCAGTAGTCAGTGAAAAGGGTCATAAACTGTCCTAAAAATCTGGATACTCACTGAGGTGGCTAAAATATGGATATAGCATAATGTCCTAAATGTTTTGGTGATGTTTGAGGGTTAGATGTGGATCATTTGCTGCTAGAGTATTAAAACTGTATATAAACTGAACATACTTCAATTCCAAATAGTGCCTTAGTGCCCCATGA
Organism: Pyrocephalus nanus; assembly: GCA_038380795.1. Classification (NCBI taxonomy): domain Eukaryota; kingdom Metazoa; phylum Chordata; class Aves; order Passeriformes; family Tyrannidae; genus Pyrocephalus; species Pyrocephalus nanus. The sequence goes on along the minus strand of CM076266.1, from coordinate 22,406,254 downwards.
AAATCATAATTAGTATGATTTTATTACTGTTCTCTTTTATGGGATAATATGAGTATTCCACATGCCACTCATTTTTTTCCTTTAATGGGGAAGAAAGAAGGTGCCTGAGAGAAATCCAACATCAGACAACTTAACTATAGTTATAAAGGTCATGGGCTGCTCTTTTGGGCCCGAATATTTCCATTTTTCATCTATAATGGGATCTGCCTTTCCCTTTTCATTCTTCCTTTTAATCAAATATTAAAATGTGTTATGAAGAGCAGACGCTTCACTTTTGTTTAGAAAAGAAAAATCTGTCTGGCAGTATGTCATGAATATCAATTAATCACTTTTGACTATACTTTCCTAACAATGTAACATGACATTTTCATTTCACCATATATTATTAAATTTCCCTAAAAGTCCAGACGGTCACCCATCAACAAGAATTAAATGACAGAGCAAGAAAGTCCCTTGTGTAGACTATGTGTCAGTGTTAATTTGTTGTAATTTTGCCTTTACTCAACGCATGTCAATGGTTTATTCTTTAGAAAATGTTATGCTTTATATGATTTCAAGGAATTTTACTGCAGCAATTATCATAATCTCAACAATAAAGTGCTACTTGATGTGCTCAATTTTGTACCAATTGTCCATATTGTTCAAGGCATAGCTCTGATTTGTTTGGTTTGCAGACTGGAGTGTTTACAAACACTTTGGTTTGGAGATGCTGGTCATTGTCACATTCCTGGGTTATAAACTAGAGGCAGTTTCAGCCCAGCAACTTTATAATCTCAAACACCAGCTCTTCTGTCACTGCAGAGACCAGCTAAGAGAGCAGTTAAGTGTGAAATGATAACAGCTTCATGTGAAAATAAAGAGGGGGAAATAACTGGTGAATAAAGATCAAAATACCTGAGGGTGCTTTTCACGTTTTTTTCCACTAGGGAATCTGCAGATTCGGTACAGCCTCGGAGGCACCAAAGAGCCATACAACATTGATATTGACCACAGAAACATGGCTAATGGACAGCCCCACACTGTCAACATCACACGGAATGGACGGGACATCATACTGCAGGTAAGCTGCAGGTTGTTTGGTTCCATTACTTGTAGCATTTTGTCTCCTGGTGGTCTCCATTCATCTTAAAAGACCAGTGCAATTTAGGAAATAAAAAGTACAGTAGATTCTGCTTGCAGATCGCACTCCTAGGGGTTAAGAAAAGCTATTCTTTCCCTCTGTTGCATTGTCATGTCGTTCTAAATTCCTCATTTTAGTGTGATGACAGCTGGACTAATACAGGTGTCACTGTAGATGCTCAAGGGCATCAGAGACATCTGGGCTGATAGATAACATGGAAGTTAGGACAAACCTGTACCATTCTGGAGCAGCATCTGGCAGCCAGGGGGGATATCCTACAGCATCTTACATGGCACTGGAGCCTGATGCAACTAAATATCATTCCATAGGTCCTGAGTCTGCAAATAAGAATGTCTTTAAATTTAAATTTACCCTGCAGTCCAGCAAAATTGCAAGAGCTGTTCTGCAAAGATGAGCAGATGCTTAAGTGTTTGCATGACAGGTGTCTGGGACAGAGAGTATTATTGAAAGCACATAGCTCTGGCTTATTTAGGGTTTGGAACAGCACAGGTAGGAACTTCCTCTCTCCATATCTCAGTTTACAAATCTTTGAGATAGTATAATACTGTTTAAATAACTGAGGGGAGCGCTGCAAGAAGCAATCAATGTTTCCAGGCAGCTTCCTCTCTGTGGTCATTACGGAACACTGTTTTCATTCCCTGCTTGTCACATCTGCAAACATGGATATTGCAAGCAGGGTATGAGAACAGTTTTGGTGTCAGGAGAGTCAGGTGGATGGGATAGATTAATCTGGATTTGTTACTCATAAGAAGCAAACCAAAACCAATAACAAATTAAATACACAAAGGGGAAGTCTCCTTGGGAGCCAAGTCAAAAGTTGAAGAAGACTAGCCATCACAGTATTATCTACCTAGACATTAAAATAAATCCCTGACAGTTATTGTTTCAAGGTATGGAAAGGAAACTTTTCAGTTTGTTACAATGTCATCTGACATTGTAACTCTTAGAACTCAGAATAACACTGAATGCATTGAAGTACAATTGTCACAAAATTATTCACAAAATGCCAAATAACCTAAAAAAAAATTTAGGTGACACACTGAAACTCATTTGGATTTTTTGAGGTTGGGAGGGGTATATATTGATATATGTGTCTGTCTTGCATGCTATTGCATGCATTTATCTTACAGCTAATGGAAGCTAAAGAACACCTACAATTAGGTTCCCCTCTGGTGTTAAATGTTTCTATTTCTGGGAAGTATGGTATGTCTCCTATGGAGTCATAGCTGGCTGATTTAGGCAGCGGTAAAACTAAATAAATTAGTTTTTTAAGATATCAGATTAGATACTTTGTCCAGTTGGAAAATATGTACATAGTTAAATGTGCCAGCCTTGTATCAACTCACCTACATTTGGTTCCCAACAATTTTTTTTTCCCAATGCTTTATGAGACTACCACCTATCTAGGGCTTTGAAGAGCCAAAAACATTTTGGTTAGTCTTGCTCTGCTGGGGTAAAAATTTTTTCATCTATTTAGTGTGCATAAAATGCATCTTGTTCATGTAAACAGAAAGCAGATACATTTGAGGCTTATTAAATGAGATGACCTGCCCGATGCACATGCGAGAATAGGAGAAAAAGTAACCCATACAAAGCAAATCCAGAAATCCTACCACTACTGTATCCAGAAAGAGAAAATTTCTGTCAAATTTTGTTTATTCTTCATAAGTTGATTTTATTACTCATTAGGTTGCATTCATTAAATGAGAGAATTGATATGAACAGAAATGGATCTGTCAAGTAGATTGCTCACTTGAAAATGAGACCTGTTTTTAGATAGAAACTCTTCATGGTGTCTGAAAATACAAAATATATAGAGTTTTTCTCAGTATCCAGAGGACAAATCATAAAATATGAGTTTTCTCTTGCAGATCTGAGCAAGAAACATTTGAGCAGACTTTTATTTCCTCCTAAATCCTTCTCCAACCTGATGAGCAGCTGGTTTGCTTGTTTTTAAAGAAGACAGCTTGCTTGCCAGGTGTTGTTGCTCACACTTCTTCATCTCTACATGGCATAAAAGTATCACAAGGAGGATTTATTTCTCATCAAAGCTTCAATTCAAGAGCACTCAGTATTTCTGAGATCTTAACAATGAGTTCATACTTAAAATACCTGTCTTTCTAACTTACTGTAATAACCCTGTAGTGCCAGAGATATTTAAAAAATCTGAAGACAGGCAATAAATTGCTACCATATGAACTGTGTGAACCAGAGCTGTTATCATGATTCTCAGGAATTTCATTTATATATGAATACAGAAGAAGACTTATTAATGAACTCTATGAGACCTCATCTGATGCTGGCAGATGGGAGACTAGTGATTACTTAGATAAAATCATAATTTGAGTTGGGCTTTGAAATCAACAAATCCACAATATTGTATTGTTCATAAGGTAATGAACAAGTACAATATTTATTGTGAATAGTTTTTATTATCATTACATCCCTAACATACCAGGACAGTCACGACTAGAGATAGCAGCAAAAACTCTGTCAGATGGCTTTTATATTTCAGTTTTATAAATTCACTGACTATAGACAAATCAGTAATTAGTTGTACATTAAATAAGAAGTTCTCAGTTGTGATGCCAGTGGTTTCTCAAGGATAAGATTAAGGATATATAGCTGATTTAGGTGTCAGGAAAACCAAATTACGTAAATTCAGGGACAAAGATGTGCTTATTTCCTGTTGTTTCCATGAGGTGGACAAAATTAATATTTGCTATTAACAGTTCATATCCCTAGCCTCTAGTAAAATACCAGATACCAGTAACCATGGCACATGTCCAAGGCTGCATTAGTTCACCTGTGGCAGCAAAAAGCCCAAGCTGACAGATGGGGAATGCATTATTCCAGTAAATGATATTTCAGGAGCTGAGCTTTAGGTTATGGAGGGCAAGTTTTACTTTGTTTGACTTCATTAAAAGGTTTCATGCTTCAGCAGGGTATTTTCCATATCATAAAAACCAGATCGCTCTTTATCAAGTGTTCATGGGTGATTAACACTATTCACACACCAGTAAAATCTTCTTTTAAGAAAGCCAAGGACAAAGGCTCCCTAGCAGAGGTTCTGATCCAAAGCCCATTGAAGTAATTGAAAGGCCTTCCAGTTGACTCCAGCAGGCTTTAAATTGTACCTTAAAGAACTGTGATAGTTGCATCCCTAGTGCTTCGGTGCACGTCCCCAAAGTAAAATCAGGGTGGAATCTGGATCAGAGACTTTTCTGTTCTGTTGCACACAGCTAGGTCAGCCTGTTACAAAACAAACTAACAAACAAATACAGTGTGCTTTAGTTTTCAGTGGAATAAAGCTCAGACAGACTGGGCCTCTCAGCTTCCACACTTTTACATTCTCAGCAGATCTCCAGTTCTCCATACCTGCTTTAAAGTAATTTCTAGTAATGGGCTGTGAGTCACAGTTTATAATGCCTTCTTTGTTCCTGAAAAGGATTATACCTGAGTGACTTCTTCAGGACTCTGGTGTCCCAAACCCATCCATATCTTTTCAGGACAACTATCAGCAACCATTGCACATCTGACCACACAGAAGGACAGCTGACAGTTCTCTCTTTCAGGCTTGGACAATATGTCCAACGGTGGCAAAGAAGTTACACACAACAATGTTCCTTGCTGACTTTACTCAAAGTGAGCTTAATTATGAAGCTTTATGGAAGTCTTGACCTGAATTCAGCAGTTCGTAAGGTTGAGAAGAATCTAGAAAATATATTTGTACAGATCTCCATTTTCCAGCTTCAACAGAGGCAAGCAGCAGAAATACCCATCTTTGTGAAAGATAATGAATGAAATATTTGACCCTTACCCAAATGAAATCAGGGATAAAAGGAATTTTTGCAAGTCCATTCTCTCATTTCCATTTTGAACTCTGCACAACTTGACAAGAGGTAACAACTGCAAACTTCTAGATGCTTTAAAAATGTAAATCCTACAAAATTAATTCAAAACTAATCTGAAGTAGAAAATAAAATGGTAAACGTAATAGCTAGGAAATAAAATGGGTGAAGTGGAGCAAAGCAGTCTTCATATAATCCCCATCTTAAATGTAAAGAATATATCAAAGATTTTTACAATTGTAGATTAAATTTTGGTCTCATTAAAGGGAGTGGGGACTTTCTCATAGACTTCAGTGAGGCTATAATTTCATCTCCTATCATTACTGGCGCTCTACAATCATACCTAACTATCATGACTGCTATGTTTTGAAGCCCCAACAGAATATGAGCACTGTTTGCGCTCTTGCTTAACAGAAACCATAAAAAATCACCAAATTATTTTCTGCAGCTAACCCAAAAAGTAATCATAGCAGTATAACACATTTTATCTAGCTTTAAAGACTTCAAATGATAGAAAATTTGCCATATCCTTTGGCCACGTCTTCCAGTGGCACTTAAACCAGTGCTTAAGTGCCATTCCTGCAAATAATTTACACTTAATTTACAGTTTGATTTCTGCAGACTTCAACATTTAACTTTGTGTCTATGCTTGATAGATGAAAGAAATGTTTAGTGTCAGGTGTCACTCCCCTTCACACTTTCTTAGAGATGCTGAGTCAAATATCTTTTCATCTTGTCTGCAAGAAGCTAAATAAATTGAACTATTTTAGTGTACCATCAGATGTCTATAGTTTTTGAGCCTTAAAATAATTTTTTAACTCTTCTCTGAGAACTCCCCCTTTGAGTCACATTTTGAAAACATTTACCCTTGGTAATGGTTGTTATGCCAAAATTATGTAGAAATGCCATCTTTATTTATTTCCTTCATTTTCTGGGAAACCTGCTGCCTCATCATTCTTTGGGCAGCGCTGTAAATTGTCTTGACACTTGATTAATTTGAAGGCTGCTTTAACCAACACTTCACTGTTAGGGAATGGGGAAGTACCATTCATGATTTGAAAGGAAGCAGTCAGACAGTATTTACAAATTCCACAGCAGCTGGCATGAATAAAACATGTTTTTAATATCCGGGACTTTAACCACACATAAAACATATAAACCATGGTTAATATCAATGCAACAGTAACCTTCTGCTTTTTTTTTTCTCATAACTGGATAATTCTATTATATTAAAAGTATGATTAATGAATTTCCAAGCAGGTTTTTCTTTAAAGAAAATAAATCATTTGTTCTATTAATAGTAAAGGCCTTCCTGCTGAAATGAATTATTTCAAATCCCTGGAGATACATACTTTCCACTGTGTATTGCCATTTTGTAGCAGCAATGTATTACTCAAAATACTCATGCAACAGAAAGGCAAACTCAGACCACTTTCTAGAGCAGAACCATATGTTAGATCTGCATGTTTAATGCATTAGCACTCAGTTTCCCCATAACTGCTAAGCTCTTTTCTCAATCAGAAGTCACAAGAAAGTGGATTTTACTCAGGTTTGAAAATGTAGGGGTTTTTTCACAAAGAAGCATAAAAAGCTATCAATATGAGAACCCTTGGAAATGAAATAAAATAAACCTTATAATTATATAGCTTAGAATTCCCATAATCCTAAGCAACATCTGTTTTCTACTCTATAAAGAATTACAGGTTTTAAACCTTCACTGAGTTTACTCAACTTCTTTATTTTATATTGCAACTTACAGTCTTTCAGGTAAAGAGAGCAGCTCTGGGTAGACAGGAAGTTCATAAATAAATACTTCCCTTTTGTGTGTTTTAGAGTTTGTTAGTGGCATCTACCAAGACAAGTCCGCACATCCCCATTGAATCTCACCTAGCTAAAAGTCAGACAAAATGTTTTCATGAACCAGAAGTCCTTTCACTCACCACTAAATGAAGGGGTGAAATATCCTCACCCTGAAGATCAGGACATGGAGTTAGGTCTTCCTCTTACTGGCAGGTTTACAGTGGGAAAAATATGATCCATAAAGCCCCATCTGGGGATCACATCTTTCCCTGTGGCTCCACAGTTTTAAAACCTGAGCCTGCTGCCTTTCCTGTAGCTGTTGCAAAGAGGCAAGGGCAAATGTTGAAATATATATCTTTACACAAGTTTTACCCTCTCTGCATCAGCTGAGATGGTTTCAAACTTGAAGGCCTTTTGGGACAATATTCATCTTTACTTTCTGCTCTGTGAAACCACTCCATAGGAGAGGAAGTCTTTGACACCCTTCTGGTATCTTTTAAGCAAAGTATGTGTTGCTGGATTCAGAGTCATGTTTCAGCTTTTTTGTCCCAAACTCTGTCCATATCTAGGCCTCATAGCATGATAAGACCCGGAATTGAAATGTCTTCCTCACCCTACACCCCCACTTTCCTTGGAAATAAAGATAAGGCCGTTCAGGTCACAAGGGACTATGGTGCAGTCTGAGAGTTCCTGAGTCTGCTTTTCAGAGCAGAGCAAAGGTCTGCAGAGCTTATCAGCAGATTTATCCACCTCACAAATTTGTTACTTATACTGGCTTACACTGAAACTATTTCCTTCTTCTACAGTGTCTTTCCAGTGATGAATGCATGTGTCTTCCTTGGCCTGTGTGATTACTGTTTAATATCATTTTTTATTGGAATTAAAGAAACAAGGAGAGAACAAAAGAATTATTAAGAATCATTAAGTATTTCCAGAGTCCAAGATGAAGCTAAAAAAGTCAAAACCTAACATGAAATAGGTGTTTTCCATTATATGGCAGCACACACTGGACAAATTAATGCCCTGTGAAAGTCATCTTTAGGTACCTGAGATGGATCTCTTTAATTTTAATAACTTGGCATTATATGACTTGCTAGTGCTTCTGTTAACATTTATTGTAATTCATCTAATAAAGAGAGCAATAAAAAGTCAACAGATAAGTGAAAGAAGTATCAGAGAATTGTTTCAGTAAAAGCTGTCCAGACTAAATAGTATCCTTTTCCTTATCAGTGCTGCTGTTACATTTTTAGTTAAATATCTACATTTCCATTTAAATTTTATACCAATTTTTGTATTTTTTAGAGAGAAGTAAATTATCCCTGTCATTATTTAGCAGAGCAACAGCAGGTATATATACAAACTTACTGTACGTAAAGGATTCAAGTTTTAAAACAGGAAAAAAAACCACTTTTTAAAAATCTTTTTTGTCTTCATCCTATGTTGATAATATTTTAATTTAAATCAATCCCCCTCCCCCAAAAAAAGAGATTTTATCATAAAATGCTGTGATTGACCTTTATTTAAGGGAAAAAAACCTGCAAAAGGCTAAATCAATGCATTAAACCAACAAAACAGATTTGGAGTGATTCCTAAAACAATATTGGCTTTACCTCTATAGACATTTCATCTGAAGAGCTCAAAGCATAATGCAGAGCTTTAGTTTGCCTTACATTATGCTGGTGAGGTATGTGCCTCCTTCTGTGTTCCACACGAGCAGTGAGGCTGCAGGTCTGTGAGAGTCTAAGGCAGTAAAAAATTCTGGGTTTATGACCCTGCCTATTTCTCTGGATCCACTATTCATTTACAGTCTATGGCGTGTCCCTGCTCCAGCTCTGATCTGATCCACAGTGTCTTGGGTCAAGGACCTAACCTGGCAGAAAAAGATCAGCAGAGCACTAGTGCCACACTAAGGAAGGAGCTGAATTGCAGTGAGAGTAGCCATGATCAGCCTAAGGAATTACACAACTACCAATCGAATCCGCTCCTTTTCTTTTGTACTGAAAAAATAAACAAATAATCTCAATAATAAAAATATTGAAATGTTGTTTGTAAGGGGTTTTTTCTTAACCTTTTAGGAGGGAAATAGTCATCTATATTTCACCAATACAAAGTTGTAATATGTCCTATTTGATTTTCAAAATCAACTTCCTGCTTTCTCCTACTGTGCTATACTGCTTGGGTACTTGGGAGGAGCTCAATCTAATCACCTGTCTAGTTATTATTTTCTTAGGGTCTCATGCTTAGTCTATTCTAACTTTGTAGGCATTTTTGAGCAGAAATCTTCTTTTTGTTATGCATTACTATAGAACTTAGCAGAAAAAGCCCTTGTCCAGGACTTGAGAAGCTTTTTCAAACAAGTCATAAATCATCATAATAATACAAAAGAGAAATACTAGCATTGATCATGATGATTACACATCAGATTCTTTATCCTGCTATTACTGAAGTCAATAGCAAAACTGTATTGACTTCAGATGGTGTGAGATTATGCCTTACAGCATATTATTCCTTTTGACTTTGACAGTATTTTTTTGTAAAGTGTCTTCAGCATGAAGAAAACCCTAAACTTTATTGCAGTGCACACACACAGACTGGATTGAAAATGATAAAGATGTAGATATATCCACAGGGTGAATATAATGTATGCATATGTGTAGATACCTTTTTTTTCCCAAGACTCCTAAGGTGATGTAGGCCTTGTGTTTGCACTTAGATTGATATGTCTGTTAATCTCAGAACTCCTGTCAAGATAAGTTTTATTATCTAAGTGAACATTAATTTAGAAGAAATAACATTTTATTGAACTTTTGCTTAAATCCAAGCAACTTCAGATAAAGGCAGTCTGCCTTGGTGTGATGTGACTTGAGAACTGAAACTGCAAGTTCCTCAGAAACTGCCACCCACTTTCATCTGTGTAACACTCAAAGCCACACTGTGTAGTTACATTAAGCTCAAATGAAATTAATTACTTTTTAAAGAGAAGTAGCTGTAATGAAAAATCTTAAATAAAATTTTAAAACTGTAATTTAATACAAATTCATGACACCAATGGCTGCGTATGCAGAGGTTCTATTTAATTTTCATTAAATAATGTAATAACTTTTTTCAAATATCATTTGACACTAGTAATTCCTTTTTTATTATGTGTCTTATATTAAACTGATAGGCTTGTATTTCATACTGAGACTGCAGATGGTCTGTTCCGGCTGCTTACACTAGAATCCCCACTGGATGGCAGTCACATACAACTTTGGAAGGAATTCAGCATAGTACTTAAACTCACATCCCTGTAAAGAAACCGTGGGTTCAGTGCCTCTGGGGAAAAACAATTTTCTTTTGTTAGATAGTGCTGGTTTAATACAAAGACAAGCAATAAAAGTGAGAGGACAGAAATTTCACTATTCCCTGACTGCTGTTGTCTTGTGGTGCACCATTTCGTTCCCGGTGCCAGGATTAGAGAAGGGTGTAGCCCAGAGCTGGCTGTGGAAAGCAACACAGGTGTCCTCAAAGGGAAAAGAAATGGCAGAGCTGGCAGTGAAGCAGAACCTGCTTCTGTCACTGATCACACATGCTTGCCCCAGAAAATCAGTATAAACAGTTTTTAAATAGAGATTTATTTTAACCAGGAACCAAAACATCCTAAAACTTCAGTCATTATACCCTGAAAACAACCCACAGCTGAACCCATTAAAAATCTTTCTTTGGCTTCAGTGAGATCTGGAAAATACATGTGAGTGGATAGATTCAATTATTCATTCAGTACACGAGATCAGTTTAAACAAATAAACCTTTGCAGTAAAGTGGCTGTACCTGTTAGAGCCAGAAATGTAACACAGCATTAGTCTCCTTGCTACAGTCCCTGATTCCTGCAGCAGGACCTTTGCCTCTGCACCATGATGGAATGCTCTGCTATGGTGAAGTCTCAAGAGGAAACAAGGTCACTAGAATAACTTTTTTATTATTATTATTTTAATCTGGCCAGTATTGCTGCTGACTAACCTGTTCCAAGGTGAGGAAAATTAGGGCCTTTCCACATCCTGAACATTAACTGAACAGAAAGGGAGTGTCATCACACCACACCTGGCAGGCTTTGACATTCTATATTTGTCCTGTGAATGCTCATACAGGTTCATTGTTTAAACTGACTTTTCATTTTGATGTATATCCTGTAGACAATTAGTGTACTCAGGTATAGGCAGTCTTACAGTAGGCAGGGCTGATTTTTTATTACTTGTTAATAGTTACTCTAATGGAGTAACACCTGGACAGATTTAGGATACCTACCATAGACTGGTAAATTAAATCATAGATTGATAATTATTATTATAATTTATTCTTATTTTATCAGAATTATGATCATCTGATCAACACCACTGCTCAGATTCCAAATCACAACAAAAAGAAATATTTAAACATTGCTCCAGGTTGATTTTGAAAACGGAAGAACATGAATGTTGGTGATGCTGATAGATACCAATGTATGTGGTAGTATGCCAAAATATTTTATAGGAGTTACTTCAGCTTATTTTAAGTCATATTTATAAAAGGAAAACCTAGGGGATGAATCCTGAGTATGTATCAGAAATAATTCCATCACATGCAAAGGAGTTACATGAGGTTAATCACTTGGCATATGAGGCGGGACAATCAGGAGTTTGTGGATAAGTTTTCACCAGTCTTTTCCTGATACAGCTTTCCAAAGCCCACACCTTTCATTTAATGACCTTAAAGGTAAATACCATGACAGATATGAGCCATTTCTATTTGTTTTATGAAATAAGAAAGGAATATTTTTTTCACCTGATATGCCTGCAGTTCCCATTGACAATGGATCTGACACTTGTAATGTTGGATGATGGAACACATATTTCCCTTCCACCAGGCAAGCCAATAGCAAGCATTAACTGAAGTCTGTACTTAGTGGAATTAGCTATGGTTAAGGTTGAGATCTGTTTTGTATTTTAACTCTTTGTATTCACTTGACTACACCCTTTCAAAAATAGCTCTCTTCAATTTGAATTTATATAATTCTAATTTCAGGTAAAACATGTATTTTTGCTGTTTATTAAAAATATGAGGAAAACTGTTGAAGATACTCTGAACAAATGGAAAATTCTTAGTTTCTGAGTAAGAATATGGAACTATGTTTTTGCTTGTATTTAACTCAAGATAATCAGTATGAATACTAGTTTGATCGATTAGAAATCAATTATGAACATGACAACTTGCTAGATCTCTTTTGTGATCTGCAGAGACTATTTTTCTTCTCTGTGTATTACGTATATACACCTCTCTTGTAATTTTATGGAGTATTACAAGAAACAGAGGACCCCTCTTCTCCAGTAATTATAGGGCTTTGAGAACACTGCCTCTGCAGACTTATGACCACAGGAGGCTTTTCAAGTCCCTGAGTTCACAGTATTCCAGGGTAGCATGAGATTCAGCCCGTCCTTCTTTTCTCTGCTGCGATTCATTTACTTTTAACCACTGAATTGAGCATTTGCAGTACCATTAAGGAAAAACAATCCATAGTAATAACATTTTTAAATTAGAAATATGGCAAAAATGTGTGTGGAAATATTGTATGTCCTTTACTGTTGCCATTTCTCCAGAATTACTTCTGCAGTCTATTGTACTCTGCAAAGTCTTAAATCACGTATATGAGTTTCTATCCTGTTTTGTGACAAGATAAGGCCAGAATAAAATAAATAATTGTTGTTATGTCCTATTTAAGCCTGTGTAATAAACACATAAACCTGAGAAAATAAATAACAACAGCAAAGATAAGAATTCACCCCAATTACCTTTATGAAATATGAACATCAAAACTCTATTAATCTATATTAAACTATCTTAATAGCACTATTACGAAGCATAGGCAATTCAATTTATTACTCTCTTTCTTCACATTTTTCTGTTAAATTGCTAAAAACTGGGGGAAATAATGCTAATGTAATGTGTCATATCAGGGACAATATTTGTTTCCTATAAACTATTTAGCTAAGTTGATTACTTTTGAATTTATTTTTTAGGTTTCAGTAAGTGTCATCACTATCAAATAGAACAATATTTTCAACAAGAAAATAATAAATATGAAGTGCAAAAAAGCATATCTTATTAATTTATTACTTTTCTGAAAGAAAAGGAGAATGCCTAACACCTGAATTAGTCTCGAATTCCCAGCTGTGTAAATCTGGAGTTAGCAGTAACATAGGTCCCAAATGGAAATCTGTTTCTATGGAAATAGTAATTTATTTTATTGTTGATGCTGTTGTTATTTTTAGCAATTACATTGAAGCACACAGGGAAAACTGATGTGATTCTACATCAGTCAGAAAAAAAAAAAAAATCTGATACCACTATTTTCTAGGTCTTGGGATCCGTGGAGATGGCAGACATGGAAGAAAGGGTATTTACTGTTTGTTTAGCTTTATCAAAATGAAAGCAGAGTGTATCAGACAGAGGTGTAAGTGATGGCATAAACTCCATAAGGTAGACCTGATTCAGTAGCACTGTAATAAGCAGATCAGTTCAAAATACTCATAATTTCTTTTCTCTTTCTCCAGCTTGATCACTATCCTCCAACAAGTTACAGCCTGCCAGCCACATCTGACATTCAGTTCAATTCCCCAAAGGCACTGTTCCTAGGAAAAGTTATAGGTAAGATTTCATTTTATACCTGGGACAATGATGTGTGTCCAGTAGACACTTGCTGGACATGTCATTCTTGACCAGAAAGTGGCTGCACTGGAGTCATACCTAAAGGAGGGGTTATGTTCACCTGATAGCATAGGCTGATGAGCACACAAATTAGTGAAAAAAAAAAAAATATGGGCAAAGAGACGCAACACCATGTTTGTGAAGTTTCATTACCCTCTCAATGTCAGATGGAGGCAATACAAGGAAATTACTGAGACCACTGCTTCTACAAGGAGATATTGAAGTTATTTTGAATATTGTTATTCACTGTGAAGTTATAGCGTGCCTTGTACAGTGCCTTTATCCATGCAGAGAGCTTTCTTATTCCAGTGCATCCTCCTGTGGCATAACTGTCCGTCAGCACTCAGCAAAACCACCACCCTCTCACAGTAAGGCCCACCAGTGAGGTCCTTTGGAAGTCTGTATCATCTCATCTGGATATTTTCTATCCCTTTTATGGACCTCCTGGTTATTTCCCAGTGCAGCAGCTTCCTGGCGAGCTGCCCAGATGAACTCAAGAAGCAATACAGATGCATCTGAAACTGCCTTGGACTCATTTTTAGGCCATCCTACATGCCATTGCTTAATTTTTCTGCTGATGACATCTTACATGAATATCAAGGGTTACTCACTTCAAGAATCAATTATTCCCAACATTTACAACTTGTGAGGAGGGCTTTTCCCCCCCTTTTCTGAGATGAAGGAGTATTAATGTTATTTCTTCTAAGCACTTTGTACAGAGATGTGGTTGCTTAAATTGCAGTGAGGTTTTAACCCAGAAAATTGTACAGTTTTCTTTTTTAGTGTGTAAGATATTAATCTGTGAATCTCACGCACTGATTTTTGAAGTGGAAAAGTATTTGCCCACATAGCTAATGTGCCTTTTTAAAGATACACTTTTCCATTTTTGTTTTGTTGAACATCTGTGAAACAGGAAATGAAAATCCTTTAAAATTTTTGGTCAGCAAGAGAGTCATGAACTATTTTCTGGAATTCTCCAAGTCAGTTCTGTTGATAGTACAAAAGATGATGCAGTCTGATTTTGGTCAATATTTGGAAACAGGATGCACTCCCACCTCATTGCACTTCATTAGAGCAATTGGACTGGAGCTGACTGTCTGACTCAGAGAGGCTCATGGTGTCTTCATACATTAATTCAAAGTGAGGAGACAGAGATTTCAGGCAGAGCCTTCAGAAGCTGAAATAACTCTGCAGGAAAGGAATGGGATTCCTGGCATTGAATACTAAATTTTTTTAATAGCATGGGATTATATTAGCTCTTTGCAAATATGATTCTTTTGCTTTTTCCTCTCTGCTTATGTTACTGTCTTTGCAAATAAGACAGCAAAAGAATATATCAGTACCAAAAAAAAAAGAAAGAAACACACAAAAAACCCTTTTATTCTTTCTACCAAAGAAAAATTGAACTTCCTTGCAGAGAGATGGATTTCCTGATGTAAAGTTGTTGTGCAACTGACCATGTCTACCGATAAACTTCACTGTGCAACTCTGAGAGTGATGTTGAATGAGAGAAGAGCAGAGTTAACACGGTTACTCAAGTGCAGCAGTTTGAAGGACAAAGTAGACACAGAATTCGGTATCTTTAAAGCTTCTAATTGTCCCATCATACTGAGTAGGCACATTTTAGTGGCCCAGAGGGATTAAAACCAACAGAAGATCAGGATACATAGATCAAATTACAATTTGTACCCACCTGCAATTACATTCTCTAAATGGGCAATATGGGAGTAGACTCCCATTTCACTGCTAGTCTGGCATCAGTTGCATTCAGTTTCTGTTGTTCCCATACTATGCAATTCTCATTTGTCATCAAAAAATGAATGCAAGACCCTATTTTTAAAGACAGATGGGTTTTTGAAAAGCACTCTGGAACAATCTTACTAAGAAACTGATCTTCTGTCTGTCTTATTTCCATTTTTATTAGTGTTATTTGCATAGGGCCAGCTTCTGCCACAGATGCTCTTGCTGTGATAAATAGGTTTTTTGCTGCCCATTAGAAATGATCCCTTGTACAACACCTACCACAATACAACATCACTTTCTGCTCTAGGTGTTACAACAATATAGTTGGTTAATAAAATGTTGCCTCATAACTGTTCATAACAGCAGGAGGGTCACATCAGAAACAACAACAACAAAAAATAATTGAATTGCAGTTGCAAACAAGGAGAATTTCTTCTTTAAGTTGAGGTGTTTTCTGCTTTCTTGAAATAATTTTTTAAAAATGCAGTTATTCACTGGCTTGGAGAACACTGATATAAAATAATTTTAGCCTTCTGGGAAACTGAAGATAAAGGCATTTAGTATATGACTGTTACTCAGGTAAAATGGATTATGATTTGAGGTGTGAAATAAAGCTGAAAGACACAAAGAATGAAAAATCCTGGTTTACATGCATGTGTAGTAACAAAAATAATAGCACTAGAGAAATGCAGGATTTTATAAAAATGATAGAAAGATAATGTTAATGTTTCAAGGAAGATCTTTAATCTCTTTTTTAGATATACTTAGGCTTTAATGGCTGATACAGACAAAACAAGAGGGGAAAGCTGGCTATCTGGATGACCAGCTGTAAAGAGAAAAAAAAAAAAAACCAAAAAAATTAGACAACATGACAGGAATCTACATTTTCATTTAGGCTGGAGCTTGAAGCTCATTAATAAGGTAGAATAGAGCAGAGGTTTGACTTTTCCATTAAGTGTAGAGGGTTTGGATGCAATACTCAGGTTTGTATTCACATCCTTCTTGGAGACCTACACCTGTGCTGTCATGGTTTGTACTTTATTACTAAAAGTGGAGTATTTCTGCGGTTGTAATATGCATTTATAAAGAAATAGCTCCATGTAATTAAACATTACTTTTTGTAAAAGTATCATTCTGGTGAACAGAAATAATTTGAGAGTTTCTTAATGGGATATATGACTGAGCACAGAAACACCAAGATCAGGCAAGAGCTGCTCTTGAGAAAGTGCCAGGGAGGTAAGGGAAATGTGTTCCTTGTCTGTTTTTCATCTCCATCAACCACTCCAAATTAAATTAGATCTTTTCAGAAATACCTTAATATCCACTTGGAAACAATTGACATAATACAAGTCATCTATAACACAGGTTATCAATTTCAGAACTGACAGTTACCCCTGCAGCTAATCTCTGTAGGCTGTGTTTATGTCTCTGCCTCAAGCTAGTGATCTTCAGGTACTTCCAGTAATAGTAGCCAAAACGGACCTTTCAGGTCTCCCTTCCTTCTTACAAAGCATCTGCTATCACTCTACAGCTAAAGAGTCATCCTAGAAATCAACCCCAGGGGCCTGGATTCTTTTCTCGAAAGGCAGTTTCCTTGAGAAGGAGTGGTAGAAGGTCCATTTCTAGATGGGGGTTTTTTCCTGGTGTTAATGTAAGGATGTTTTATTGTTCCCTGACTGGAGTTTCTTTGTTTCTTTACCGGGATGTGTGGTGAAAATATAATTGGCCAGGAGACATTTCTCTGGATTCATTGTGACATTCACCACCTTGCACAGATGGAAGGTAACACCATCTTACATCTAGCCCAGTAATTAGTTTCAAATGTGCAATGGAGAGAACACAGAAATACTCCACAAAAATGAGAAGATAAATGATATTGCTCACATGGCTTAGGGAAAGTATAGAAATGAGAACTGCTATTTTTTTTTTTTTGCATGGAACCTATCCACAAATAGCAACTGAATAGTAGGAGGCAAAAGCTCAAAATCCTTGAATTTCCAGCAGGTAAAATGGCAATTATTCCAAGAGGTAATAATTCTTTACTCCTAGAAAAGGTACTTTCTTTTCTATAGAACAAGCCTGGCAGTTTGATGCTTCAACACTTGGGGCTGAATAACAGCAATGACCTGCAAATTCACCTGTTCATCTCATAATTCATCCTACCAAAGCCATCACACACTTTCAAAACCAGCTTTGGTGTTCATGTTTACATGAAACTGCAGAGTTTTATCACTTAGAGGCTTTTTTCATGATGAATGAATGAACACTTCATCTCTTTGAGAAGATTACCCATCATTGAAAAGGGGGCTTTGATAGCCTTGATTAAAAAATTCTGTAAATGACATAGTCATAATTGGTGCTCATTTTGAGTATGCTGCTAGACATTGACATCATCTGATGGGAAATTAATGTTAATCAAATAAAACATTGAACTAAAATACCAGTTTAGAATTAAATCTCTGATACTGTAAGGTACTTTGCGCAGCTCTCAAATTTGGATCCTAGAAGATAGTGCAGAGCTGTAAATAGATCATGAATAATCTAAAAATATTCTTCTGCTGCACATGTTTGACATGTATCTACTAGTACTTCATGATCATAATGAGGTTAACACTTCATTATATATATTAGCAGTGTGGCAGTCAGAGCTCCAGAGCTTGAGCTCTGCTGCTCTTCCTTCATCTTAAAGTGTAGACAGGCAGTCTGAGAGCAGGGTGGCTTAGCCTGCTTTCACTGATAATGAGCAGAAAATAGCTAGCATGCAGAAAATTCATCCACTAAGTTACTTCAAAGTAAATGCCTGCTGCTCCATTATTGAGCACCAGTATTAACATTCAGTACTGTAATACTCAGTGAGAATGCCTATTGTCAAATTAGGAGCCCTCCTCCTACAGTAGATAGCAGTTGAATATTAAAAACGTGCTTTCCCCTGCATGAGTCACATATGAGTTCTCTTACAAAAATATAACATCTGGGTAATATTCCTTCTCCTGCTGCTCCTATATAACACTATCAGCCTGGTTGAAACAGCTCTGGGATTAAATATTGTCTGTCCCTCTGGTCTCAGATCTATCTGTCAGTAGCACACTCTTTGAAGTGTTTCAGGTAAAGGTGGAAATGTTCCAAAGCTCTTCTAGTTAAAAACAGACCAAAGAAAAAGCAATTTTTTTCCAGACCTTTGGTTTTGATCTGACTGGTTTCTCTGAGAAATCTTACCTACAAGCCCCATTCAGAAAGGACTATTTTCCATCTACAGGTCTCCCATCCAAGGGACATGATAAACACTTTGAATTTCCAGAACTTATAAGGCAAAAATGAGAGTAGCCTAAGGGAATTTTATCTTTTGTTTGAGAACTGAAGAAGAGAAACCAAGAACATCCATTGATGCTGTTCGCCCCTCAGCATACATGCAGCCTCTTCTTTCCATTTTTCAGAATATTGTGGGATTCAGCTGCTGCAGCACTGGCCAGCTGGCAGCTCCAGAGAGGCAGAAGGTAGACCCTAGACAAGTTAGACTAAATTAGCTGCTATGGTAATCACAATTGTCATAAGTATAGCCAGCTCTGCTCTTCCAAAAAATTAGCTGGAGTCATTTCCTCCCACAGACTTTTCACTCCCAACCTTCAGGTAATTCCTTGTCCCTCAGGCCCTGTCACATACTTTTTACTGGCAACTGCCCTTTTCATTTCCTGTTGCACTATTCTGTGTGAGAAGACTTCACTGATTACTAGTCTTCAAATCTTCTGTGAGCACTCAACAACTCCAGAAGGTCAACCACCCTTTTTTTCCCTATGGTCTTCTATCATTCATACCAGCCTGTAGCAGGATGCAGGAGTCTCCTAAATTCCTAAATTATTAAGTTTTTTCCCTTGTGCTTTAATATTACAAAATTGTTTCATAAAAATTGTTCTACAGGGTCTTGCAGAGAAAATTATCCCATCCCTTTACATTTCCTTCTGAAGTATGCATCCATTGGCTCTGGAAAAAAAAAAAAGAAAGAAAAAAGACAGACTGTAAGAACATTTAATTTAGTTAGTGCCATTCTGAACTGATTATGTGCACTAGTCTTATCTGACATTTAAAACCATGTGATAACGATATTTAAAAGTAATGGAATAAATTGAAAACTTAAACTTCAGTAATTAGAGTGACCTTTTCCTAACTTCTGTATTTTGTTGAGGTGACATGTCTTAGCTGTACAATATTTCCCCATCACAGGAAGACAGGAACTGTATCACCTGTACAGTGTAATATCTAATACTAATTTATTTCAAATGCAGCTGCTTTAAAGGGTCAAAGAAAGGAACTGAACATGACAAGGACATCAATAAAACTTGCTGTTGGCCCCATAAAATTATAATGGCATAGATAGCAAAATCAAAGGGCTCAGAGCACCTTCAAGGCTTGTAAAATATATATTAAAAAAAAAAAAAATTGAAAGTAGAGCACCTTATAATTTTCTTCCAAGTGTATTCGAAGGAAAAATAAAAAATTAGAAGTTCCCTAAGATAACAGAGTGAATTGACAAAAAAATCCCTTTATTAAGCCATGGCACAAGTCTTAAAATTTTTCATTATTTTACCTAACTTTGTCAACTTCTGCCATGTCTCCAGACATAAAACATTTACAAATAATGTGAATATGCACTATTTTTTTAATCAGAAATAGCTACAGAAATATCATTCTGGCCAGATTGTTTGGGCTGAGGGTGCAGATTATTTACAGGCCATTCCTTGTCAGGACAGGTAAAGAAATTATGTATAATTGAAAACTCATTCATTGTTTGACAACTGAAAAAAAGCTTGGGTTTTATCTGACACTTGTAAAAAAACATCGTGTTACCTGACCAAAATATTGCAATTGAAACTCTCATCTTTGGTCAGATGTTTATAATCTCTCCAAAAAAATTGTGTGCCATGTCCATGATCTGACTCGGAGAGGTTGTCGGACAGATAAGTGACCTGCGTCCCATGTTTTAGAAAATCACTGGGATCGAGCCAACCCTCTCCCTCCGCAGCTGTGCTAGTTTTCATTCCCATCATTAATAATTTAAAGGGGCCTGTGTCCTCTTCTGATCTGCAATGGCCTCTTATGCCAGAAGCACCAGAGACGTCCTAGAACCTGGAGAAAGTTTGCTCAGATTGCTGGAGAACCTGGGAAGAGCAAGGGTTGTGAGAGTTTGTGGAGTATGAACTAGATAGGAATTTCATAGTATGTGCTTCCATGCCAGAAATAATAAACCTCTAAAAGGAGTGTAGGACCATGGATATAAGGAAAGTACTGTCCTAATGCACCTTTGCACACTGGGACTCAGAGCTGCCTTAGGTCTGGACAGGTTTCATTCTCTCAGAGAAGCCTGGGCTTGTCCATGCAGTTTTAAGCTGTCAAGATTTTTAGGATGAAATTTATGTCAGTTCAAAGGCTCAACACAATCTTTGCACTACTAAAATCTGCTTTAATCTACAGACTTAAGTAGACCTTATATAGAATGTAAAGTAAGTCTATATCCCAATGCTGCAGTTTGCAGAAGAAGAAGTAACCTGTTCTGCAAAAGTGTATTCAAGACATGGTAAAAGAAACATGTTCCTCAAACAATGTTAAGTAATGGATAAATGTGAAGATAACATAGTCTTTTTGTAGAACCTTTTATAGAACTGTAAATTCATAGGTTAAATTATTCATGGTGAATAATTTTCTGAAATCCTACTATCACCAAAAAAAAATCTGCTTAGCCTGACCTTTGACTGTAGGCTGCTTTGCATTTCTTTTAAAATAAATACTCTCATTATTTAATTTACAGCACCAAAATCTGACTCCTGACTTATTTCCAAGTGTTTCTGCCTAACAGATTTTAAAGTTATATGTACACTGTTTAAATATGCCCTTTCTGATAGGTACAGTAATGTATTGTCCATCTGCACATTTCGGGGAACATTTAAACACTATTAGTCGTCATGAACATGAGTAGGAACCCATTCAAAAGATTGATTATGCGATTTCCAATGGCTTCAGCTACCTTCATGCTGTAGATAACAACACGCAGTTGTATCAGTGACCTCTCTTAAAATTCGCCCTAGCAGGACAGCCTATACCACTCAGCATAAACTGGTTGTCCCCGGTTATTTGCATGGTGTTACTGTGTGCTTAGGAGGAAGACACAGAGAAGCAGTCACCCCAAACCCAGCATTGCTGCTTGCTGCAACTCAAACAGTCACCAGTACCGAGTTACAAACATACACTCTATTTAGATTTTTGTACCACCTGTGTTATTCACGTGCTGTTTTATATATGGTGAAATGTATTTCAGCTAAGTTTCAGACTGGCATAGTTCCAAGCTGAAACATGTCTGTCAGTCACCAAAGAGGGGAAGAAAGAATCTTGCCCCTTGTTGAAGGGCAAAGTTTTATATCTAAGGAAATGAAACAAATTGTTTTAATTTAGTAATTCAGATTGTTTTCTGGATCAGAAATAGTAGAAGACATTTTGGAGGTAAAGATGGAAAACTATCTGAACCCTCACAAGTTTTCAGTTTTACTATAACAGCTAAAGTTTTTCACCAAGACACAGGGTGCGAAAAGGCATGTATGGTAAAAGATGATGCTGATTCTGTGAAATAAAGTGTTTTTGTTGATGTGCTATTTGATGGAGGTTTTGAAATTGTTCCGTCATGTCTTTTTTTCTTCTTCTTTTTTTTGTTTGGTCTTAAAATATGGCATCTTATTTAAATGTTTTTAAAAAAATTTAGAAGCTTCAAGGCTGTTCTATAGTACTAAGAATAGGGTAGGATAGGATAGGATAGGATAGGACAGGACAGGACAGGACAGGACAGGACAGGACAGGACTAGGGACAGCATGGTTTTTAAATAGTTTCCTGAACAGTGACAGTCAATGTCACTAATGGCTCCTCTTTCTCCAGCTTGGTTGTTTATTCTGATACTAAATTTGACAAATTAGTAGCAGTATTATGCCATTGACAATGACAGTCACTGATCCTTAGATTTAGATGCCATAATAAAACTGTGTAATCTGCAGTACAGTGATTAGTTCATAAACACCTCGTTTAAATACAACAGGAATAAACTCACAACTTTACAACTTCCTCATGAGATTCTTTGCAATACAGGCGATAATGTGACTGATGAAGTTAGGAATAGACTATTTCTGTATCAATTAGACCAGGAATTAGAGACTTTCTTTACATTTTTCATAGGTAAGTTTCCCTTTAATTTAAATGTAGACAAAAATACGCATTTAATTAGATAGTAGCCAAATTTGACTTCCTGACACCACAGGGTGAGAGTTAAAGGTTGCAAAGGACATGCAAAGGCTACTGAATAACCCATCCTCTATTTATGAACAGCAGATGGAGCATATGGGAAAAACCAGCAGTGTATCAGTGGCTGAAAGTGATCTGAGTTTAGAAGAACCAGAAGTGTTCTGGTGACTGCAAAAGCTGCAAGGGACATAGAGGGATATGAACTTCAAATACAGCTTCTTAAACTGTTTTGCTTTCTCTTAGGTAAGCCCAAACATCACTTTGCATGCAGAAAGGGAAGTGACATCGTCGTTTCACAAGGCACATGACCTTGACGGGTTTCTAAGCCAGAATGAGAAGGCAGTATTTTTAAGTGATGTCGTAGCTTTATGTCAGCTGAAGCAAATAGCATTTTAAACTGGCATACTTTCCAGTGCTTCCTTTACCTTGACAAAGAAGCCTATGCAGCAGCTCTCCATTAAGTGCCTGCAAGCTTGCAGGAATCCACAGATTTCTCTCCATTAATGCGTGGAGCATATCTTAATTGCTGAAGTCTGTTATCTTGACTTTGCAATAGTGCCCCTCGAGGGATGAAGGAATGCCTGGCTGGTAGCTCAGTTTGCATTGCATCTGGTACCTGGGTATTGCCTGTGGTGTGCCACATCCTTTCTGCTGAGGAATGCACTGAAACCCTTGCACTGAATTTATGAATGACCTTTCTTGTTGGAATTAGAATGATAGGCTGCACCCTGTCCTCATACAGGAAAATAAAATCAATTGGAAATGTTAAGAGATGCATTGCATTTTTACTTTATTCTGAGGGGACCAGAGAGGGAGTGGGGAACAGGAAAAGTGGGACATGGTGAGTTTGACAGACACCCAGCTTTTGTTCAGACCTGGATCTCTCCTCTTTCTTGTTTCCTTCATCAAGAATTATCTAGTAAGGTGTTTATCACAGTGTCCAGACACCATCCTCTATTCCCAGTGTCATTCCTGTACCAACAGTGCTGCATACCCAGCTCGCTCTGCACTGGTTTTGTGGCTTTTCAATGGTGTGCATGGCACCTACGCACCAAATCCTTTTCTATTGCTTCCAAGCTGGCCATTTCCAGTTCTTCCTTAAGACTCACCTATGACTGTTATTTTTTTTCAAAACAATTTACTTTTTACATAATTGTCAAAAAAATGTGTTCAGTCAAATTAAATGCCAAATTAAACATATGCCAAATCATAGTATAGGACAGACAAGTACAAATTCTTCTGTACACGAGTTCCCCTGAACTTGTCTTCCAGTTCCCAGCCTGCCTACCTTTGAGCTTTCCCACAGCTGCATTTGAGGGCAGCAGGCTTAGGACTCCTCTTATTGCAAAAAATTGTACTGCATTTCAATAATGCTTCAGTTGATTTAGCTTTCTTCTGAGTGAAAGAAATTCGGGGAGTTTTCCTCATACACACACTCACTACAGGCTTCTTGCCTAGACCATATCTCCCTTCTTGTCCCACCCTCCTCTTACTCCCCTTACTACCCTCCCTCCTTCCCTCTAGCTCCAGCTCCTATATAAATTTGCATCAGGCAGATTTTATCTCAGCAATACTCAGGTCAAGCTGCACCCTATTCCTGTAGCTGGATTCACAGTGCCGTGTCTCTGCTGCTCTGGACCCAGCTCCTTCTCCTCTCTGCTCTTACACATTGCAGTAGCCCTCAGGCTCCCAGGCACCCCCCAAAGCTGTGGTGTGATCTGTAAAGCATGGCCGAGAGCTGCAGGTCAGCTTTCTCCAAGCTCTTGGCTGGAGCAAATGCTCTTCTTCTTTTCTACCAGAACTCAAATAGAAATTGTCAGACATGTCTATGCTTTGAAAAATAAGTAGCAATTATTATCAACTGGTTAAACAAATTTCTTTCTGTGAGACTTAAGCAGCAGGGGTGTTTTCTGAATATCAAGTTCTTAATTGTGAATTTGGGTAAATGTCTCTAGAGGGGGGAAAAAAAGAGGAAGAGCCAAAGGAACTGAGGTGTGGCATGGGAGAAGCTGTGAGAAAAACAGATGTAGGGAACAAAACAGTGGTGACAAATCGACAGTGTCGATAAGCTAGAAAGCTGGCTGATGCCAGAATGCCTGTGATCAAACAAGGATGTCCTGCTCTTGTGGTGCCAGATTGGAGGAATGTACAGCTTGGGAAATGGCACTTGATCAGCTGTCCATGGGAGGTACCAATTTTTCCTGTTTCTTTGAGTTGTTCTTACTGCCTGGCCATGAGTCAAACAAGTGAGCAAATATATCTTTACCTCACCCATCTGCTTCTTAATTATTGTGGATTGGCTTCTGTTCCCTAACAAAGTCAGATCTGTCAAAATGCACAGCAACTGTCCAGGCTGAGCATATGACAATCTGGCTTCAGTCTGTGCTGCTTTCACAGATCTCAAACTGAGGGCAACAGGGTTTGGGCTGGCACATTTTCATCCTCTTGGACCTCCAGTCATACTAATTCAGTGTAATGGACGCAACTAGCAACACATTGCTGTCCATACGCAAGGAAAAGTTGATGAACAGGATGGTGTGATCACTGCTATGTGATCACTGCTACCTTTGCAGTGACCTCTTCAGTTTGAGCAGAAATCTTCAGCTCCAACCAACAACCTCACTGCTATTTAACTGGTTAACAAATAAGTCAGCCAGCCTTCTAAGGCAAACACACCAACTTGTCACGGATTTTCTGAGACAGAAGGGCAGGGTTGTCCTACATCCCAAACTCCTGCAATCTCAGTCTAGGCTTCACCTTTATTATCTAGACTGCTACCTGAATCAAACTCTTCCTGTTATTAATGAACTGGAGACAGGGAGGAAAGAAATGAAAAAAATACTGATTTAAATATTTTCTAGTTTTCAGATGGACTCATTTGCAAAAACCCCAAGTTGTTCTGGTCTTTTTTTAAAGGATAATGGGAATTTGTTGTTGCCAGTACTCAGCTCCTCTTGCAGAGCTTGGTGCTGAGTGTGCTTAAATACAGCCTTTTACAACTGTCCATGTAAAGGGTTTCCACAGATGTGTACCTACCTGCTTGGCAGCTGCTGAAAGAGATAAATTACTTTTACAGATCATCTATTACATTCCATTTTTCCAGCTCTTCTTCTGACTCTCATCCAATCAGCAGCCCAGCAGATACTCTGTGCAGGTTGCCGGTCATTCAGAAATTCGGGACAACTCACCACTGTGCCTGTGAAATCAAACTCAGCTTTGCACAGGCCATGAACTGTGCTGTGGCTACATTAACAGATGCACAGCTTAATGTTATGCCCAGTAAATTCAGCATACCCAGAATATTTCAGCCTCACTGTACATCTGTTGATGTGTCAGACTAGACGTTCTCTGTGCATTTTAATGCTGTCAGACGTTTGAGCATCACAAACCTTGCTGTTATAGTGAAACTACCAGCAATATTTAAAGTATCTCTTTTTATCAGTTTCAGACTGGAGGGAAGTATGGGTAGAAAGTGAAGTGAAGATTTTTTAGGGCAAAACAATCATTAAATATTTGTTTTTTCCTCAGCTTAAATCAAGCTGTTTGATCAGTAATAGTGTATTGAAGAAAGGAGGAAACCATCTTCTTGCCCCACCACAGTCTACCAATCCACGAGATCCAGAGGCCTTAGCCAGCCCTGTGATGCTGAAAGTCTCAAAGAAAAGCATTTGTTCTAAGTGCTTGATCGCCGTGATTTGAAATATCTGAAAGCAGCAGTGTTACTAGCATAAAAATCCAGACCAAAAAACAAACAAACAAAACAAACAAAAACCAGAGAGGTGCTGGGAAACTGGTAGATATAAAAAAAGAGTAAAAGATATAACTGATGATAATATTTTGAATAAAACAGGAAAGAAGGGAACCACTGAAATGAGAATAAAGAGGATGTGGAAAAACAGTGGTGAAAGAGGAGAATGGGGAGAAAAGACTGAATGGGAAACCGTAATAGATAGGTGGTGACCTCTACTACATAGCCAGCATCAAATACTCAGATAGAAACTTAATGAGACATGGGAGGCCAAATATTTAGTAAAACACCATAAGATTTACTCCAGATAAACCATCAAATTATACTTAAAATCTGTATTTCTTAAGCTGACTTATCAAAAATCTCTGGATATTTTATGGAGAGCTTTTTGCTGTGATTCCTCATCTCTTGGAGCTTTTTCATCTAATATTAATTCTCTGGTGTCCTTCTCTTAGTCATACTGCAAATGATTTACACACTAGGACAGTAAGGCTTCTCTGCTCTAATAATTTAACATATGTGCATTTTGTGACTAAAACCTACTTAACACAATAATCTTGAAGAGTCTCAATAATAAGCACTAATCTTAGTCTTAAAGAGGTTGGAGTTAATGTGGTTATTTTTATAGTTTTTAATATAAATATATAAGCTCTAATATATAAGCTAGAAATAATTTCAAATACAATTATACCAAGCATATTGTAGAAGGAAACTGATTTCCTTCTAGAATGTGTGCATGCATTCAGTTTATTAACACTGCATCTTCTTTATCAATTCAAATACTATTTCTCATTTCATTGCAGTGAAATCTTATCTGAATATTCTTCCATTCCAGAGATTTTACAATTCATGCATTTCTGTGTATATTAATTAAATATCCAATTTTCTAGTTGGATCTCTGATTTGGATCTAATGTTTTGCCATCTTGTTCAATGTTACCCTTTTGACAGGAAAGAATAAATTCACTCCTTGGAGAAGGGAATAATGTCTTTAATTGTCTATTTTTCTTCTCTTTGGTATCTCATCATAATCCTTTATCCCTTTTTACCCTCAGTGCATTGTTTTAGAAATTGAAAAGACATTAACAAAGTCGCAGAATAATTTATGTTGGAAAGAACCCCAAAGACCACCTAGTTCCAACCTCCCTCCCATGGACAAGGACACCTTCCACTTAGACCAGGCTGCTCAAAGCCCCATCCAGCCTGGCCTTGAACACTGCCAGAGACAGGGTATCCAGAACTTCTCTGGACAACCTGTTCCAGTGCCTCATCACCCTCACAGTCAAGAACTTCTTCCTGATATCCAACCTAAATCTCTCCTCTTTCAGTTAGAAGCCATTCCCCCTTGTCCTGTCTCTATATTCCCTTGTAAAAAGTCCCTCTCCAGCTCTCTCATAGGCCCCCTTCAGGTACCAGAAGGCTGCTCTAAAGTCTCCCCAGGGCCTTCTCTTTTCCAGGCTGTACAACCCCAACTCTCTCAGTCTGTCTTCAAAGGAGAGGTGGTCCAGCCTCCTGAGCATCTCCATGTTCCTCTCCTGGACTCAATCCAAGAGGTCCATGTACTTCTTGAGAACCCAATCCAAGGAAAACAAAAAAATCAACAAGAAATAAATGTCTTCATGATGGGGATCTGTGGTATTTCTATTCTTGTCAAGAGACTTCATGCACTCCAAATGAAGTAGATTGTGCTCATATTGTCTTCATATTGTAGTGTGCCAACCAGAGGCATTTCTGTTCTGTGAATTTTATCTGGACAGTCAGGAAGCTTTGGGAAGAATATTTGTATTTCCTGGGTTGTCGTTTCATTACCTCCCCTCTTGCTTCTGCTCTTGGACAATAGCTTAATTTTTTTTCCTCATCATCAATGTGATTTTTATTTTGTTGTGTGTGAAACATCCTTAATAGAAGCTTCTTGCATTTGCACAAAACCCTGCATTACTGTAGGACAATTGATTGCTGGCCTGTTTTTGAGTCATGGCAAATGTTGCTCTTCTTTACACTTTGAGATGTTGTATCAGTGCTGTTTTGAGTGGTCCACAGCCTGATCAGCATTTGACATAGAAATAGATACTTTTTCACAGTTTTGTGTCCCCTACACATTCATCTACTGGTTTTACTTCCCTGCTTTCCTGCTGTGCAACTGGTACATGGCCCATGCAACAGTATAATCCAAGCCTCCGTGGTTACAACTTTGTTTTGCAAAACCATTCAATCAGGCTGTTTAGGGGGCTTTCAAAGGCTTCTTGAAATATCCCCATGATCAGCCATCTGTCCTGATAAACTTGTTACAGGGGCAGCATATGTTCAACAGGATGGAGACAGACAGTGCTGGAGACTCTCCTGGCAGGATTTGAAGGCAGTTGTGCAGCGCATTCGTGGTGTCAAATGGAATGATGTAGTGGAAAATAAAGCAGTCTGCTAGTTTGGAATCTGAGATCCAGAGTTTTAGAAACCATTCAAAACAGCACAATGCCATTTGTTGCTGCACAAACCTGAAGTAGTAACAAGACAATAGCAGCAGTAGCCTTCCAACTGACCAAGCAAACACGCTTGGTAAGGGTCTGTTGTAAGCATCTTTCCATTCCAAGTATGTTCTGCATTGTCAGTCTTGGAGATAAATTCTTCCTAAACAGGATATCAAACAGTTATTTTTAATGAGTTCATCAATGCAATAAGACTCAAGATTTTTTTAAACTTTTAATGGGGAGGAACATTTTCTTTCTGCACTTTTCAATATACTGCATAGACAGAGATCCCTGGAGTTCAGTTTTTCTGACTCAAGACAGGAAATTATGCAGCAAACTCCTGTCTTACTGCCAAATGTGTTTCTTTTTATGAACTATGCATACATATTAAAGATACACCTTTCTTATCTCTTTTATCTTCTATTTACAGAGACAACCTGGTTTACAGTTTTAAAGACTAAAATCCTTTTTAAGCAGAGCAACAAAGCTCTTGTGTGAGTTGCTTGAGCAATGTTGACCTTTGCAAACAGTCTCCAGTCCTTGGACAGGTAATTAGGCATGTCTTTCCATCAGGAGGGGCAAACTTCTCAGGACTCAGCCGTCTGCTAAGGTGCTTGAAACACCAGAAAGCAAGAGATTTACCTCTGATGGCACTGCTACAGAACAAAGGCAAAGAATAGCAAAAGAAATTTAGTGTACTGATTTACTTTAGCTCATGAAAATTATTGTCAGGCAAATAAAAATAGGAAGTGTGTGTATATAATCACTATCACATTAATCTGTTCCCTATAACAGATAATGGCTGCTGCTTTCCTTTTATCTCTTGAAAAGTCTGTTCTCTGACGTATTAGTACCCCATAGAAGGGAAAGATAGTGTTGTAGAGACAAAACTGCACTGATTGATTACCCTGAATTCACTGATTTGCAGAACAGCAAACTGAACAGGTGCTGCAGTGAAAAAATAAGTGACTTTCTAGCAGGCGATGACAAGCTGACTTTTCAATCTTGTAGCAGACTTCTGGAAGTTCATTTTGGAGAGTAATTACTGCCATTTGGATCACCATGTCCCAGTAATTAGGATGTGAATTTTATTCTCAGTTGGATCTGTCTTTGGTATTTTCAGTGTGGAGTCAATGACTATTGACATTATTGTTGTCTGGATAAAATATATCCTAAACCTCACCAAATATTTGTTTTGTTAATAATTTTTATTTTCAATTATTTCTCATTGGATGATAAATAACACATCAGCTTTCAGCCATGGCAGTAATTCAGTTTTAGAGTCCTGATAAGTGCATGAAAATCTCAAACTGAGGCCCCTTATTTGTATATACTGAAAGTAAATTGGATCTGTATTGTAAAGCCTACTAGCCTAGCAATGATCCAGAAAATCTAAAAGCCATACAATAAAATCATTGTAATCTGTAATTGGTTTGCTTTGTTTATAAAGAAACAAGTTATTTTTGACATTGAGGTGGTGCCAGGAAATTCTTCTAGCCAAGGAAATCATATCTGTTTCCTGAATTAAAATGTAAATTCTGAAAGAGCTGCGCAAGTACACCACTCACTCCAAACAACCACTGACCATATATTCAAAAGAGCATTGGCTGAAGGTAAAGTAAAAATGTATAAAACCTGGGTTTTGGGATTCTGCTCATCATCTTTGCTGTCAAGAATTAAGTCCAATAACAGTCTTTCTTCTTCTGGGGAGACTAGGAACAATCGTGCTCCCAAATAACCCAAAAACTCAGGCAACTGCCCTAGAGCTGCACTCATTTCAGAGAGGCACCTTCACCAAAGGCTCTGTGCAACAAAGGCATCACCAACAGAATGACTACCAGGCTAGCAGTCCCCCTAAACAGAATGGAATAGTTGACACTTTGGCAGGAATAACTATGTGGACTGAATATTCTGAGATCTTCGAAGTGAAATATATACAAAAGGCTTTCCAGGTGCTTTTGCTAGCACTAAGCACCCCCTTTCTGGAGGACAAAGGAGTCACCTCTTTCACTTATGGCCTTGTCCTTCAACAACATAATAGCTTTTATGCTTGTAGTGTTTGTTTCCTAACATACAGAGGAAGAGCAAGAGTGACACAAACTCTTTCTACAATTGTTCCATAACTATTTGCATTTCTTTGCGAGGGTACAGGGCAATCTTACATTTCCTGCTGACATGAGGGAATAGAAGCACACAAACCCCTCTCTTACCATCATAGCAATGAACTGATTTATTGCAGCCTCTGGGCCTCCTGTACCATAGTTATTATGCCAACCTTATTGTCCAGGTGTTTACCCTTGAAACAGGAAAAGGAGACTGCTACTTTTTCCCTGTTTGCTGAACTTTAAGTTTCAGTTCCTTCAGTGACTAACACATATAATCGAGTGAGTGTTTAAGATGTATCTTTCATGCTGATGACTAGCTTAATCCCTAAAATTTAGAACCAGGTTGGAGAGCAGGCCTAGAGGGAGGGTAACATGCACATCCTCCTAATCTGTCTCCATATTTCAGTGATGAAGTTCTTTGAAGATCTGAAACAAAGTACTGGAAAACCTCCATTTAAAATGTTTTAGCTAAATCACAATCCCATTATATCCTTTTTAGAATGTCCACAGGTTATAGGTCAGAAAGTTCTTTTCAGAGTTTTTTTCCTACTACCAAGTATGTCTAATTTGCTACTGAAGCTGTCCTCAGTATGCCAAGAGCAATATCATTTGGCCACATGTTTCAGTATATTCACACTCACCCCCTCATCCACAAAATTAGCCTTCAACCTACAGTTCTTCTTTTTGGAACAATCATGTGCAGAAAAAGTTAAAAAACATCAGTGACAGTTTGCTCAAGATTTCCATGAGAGCACAACCATTTCCCTTATGACTTCTAAAAGGAATCTCCTTGAATCTGATTTTACTGTTTAGGATCACCTCTCTTAACACAAACTCAATTACCATATTAAAACTCTATTTACTAAGATGATTTACTGCTGATCCAATACTGGTGTTTAAGATGATTGATGAGTTTTCTTGTTTAATTTATGAAACAATTACTGGAGGCATATGGCACATGTGATGCAGAAAGATGTTTTCCTTAAAAATGTTTTCCAATGTCTTTTGTGTCTTTATTCCTCATTCCCAGACTATCTCCCCACACAGTAAAAAGAAATATTGTGTTACTCAATCACTACATGGTCCTAGATTAAAAATAACTAATTGTCCATGGGGCTGCAGACCTCAGAAAATATGTTTCCCAGGGAAGCCCGAGGGCACCCCAACTGCTTGATTGCCCTTTGTGAGAGCTTCACCCAGCTTGCAGTAAGCTTTGAATAAGCCTTGTTACACTACTGAAAATTACTTTTTTTGCAATCAGATAGCATGGTAGTAAATATGGTAAAGGTATTCATCTCTATTAAATATCCTGAGACTGCTCCTTATTTGTCAGCCAAAGACTG
The DNA here is from genome assembly GCA_038380795.1 of Pyrocephalus nanus. Lineage (NCBI taxonomy): Eukaryota > Metazoa > Chordata > Aves > Passeriformes > Tyrannidae > Pyrocephalus > Pyrocephalus nanus. The sequence goes on along the minus strand of CM076266.1, from coordinate 22,374,063 downwards.
AGACTTTCAATTCAGTATGTTATAATTTGGTGTTTTAACTTAATGGTAAAGCATCACTGTCTGTTTTCATTCCGTGAAGTGAAAAAAAGATAATGTTTCCGTTTTTTCCTTGTCGCAAAAGAGAATGGCTTAAGCTTAAGTCTCAACCATGGTATTGAGCCCAGTATTACTTGGGCTCGCTATGTAGCTTTTCTATTGTCAGTCTTAACAAATCTCCTTATTTTTTCTAGCTTTCTGTACCTGTAAGAGCAAAAAATAATGGCAATACTCTTGGAATTTAAGTCAGTGTTTTTCTTTTCTTCAGTGATAGTAAATGTGCTAGGTGAACATTCTTATCCCCATTTAGAGATGACTGGTTCAAGTGACTTGTCTTGCCTCAAACTACTTGATCATTTGGTAGTTGAAAAAACAATTCCAGCTCTAGTAGGCAGATGGCACTGACTATGTTTGGTACTAGGTGGAGCTAGAAGGAGCAATCTGGAGGTGCTTTCAGAAGAACAGCTTAAAAGTGAAGCCAATGGGGCCTTTGCCCTTTGGCATCAGTTGAATTTGCATTCAGTATAAAGGAGTGTGATTGCAGAACTTTTCAGGAGGAGGGAGGGCTGTATAACTTCAAGCATTCCTCTGCAGATGTCTTTCAATCATATTTTTGTAAATAGTTGAGGCATCTTATCTCAGGCATGGCACATAGAATAGTAGAAAATTTGCACACTCCAACCAAGCAAGCAATAAACATTCGTGTAATGAGCTAGCTACAGACGGGCAGTGATGTTCCAGTAACATCAAAGAGGTGCCTAAAATAATACTGAAAGCAAGGTCATATCGCTCACAGTCAAACACTTTATGGAAAAGCTGAACATGCTTCTGGAACTGAAAGACAACATCAGGTGATTACAGGGTACTCATTGTTTAATAATGACAGTAGCATTTAGTGAAATGACTAAGCACTTGAGGTGAGTCCCAAAAATAATTCCACTCCCTTCAATTAGAGCAGCCATCAGTTTAAATACAGATTTCAGAGGGAGTGAGAGGGAACCTAGCTATCTAGCATCAGAAAACTCTAAGGCTTGTACCGAAGAAAGACTTAAAAAACTGTGCAAAGTGGAACAGCAACTGTAATATAACACAGTGTACTTCCTTGGGTCACTTCTTCCAACCATTAGTCTGCTATACCTTTAAAAACTGCTGGCAGACACTTCTTGATATGCCTTTCTTGGCTCATTTAAAGAACTCTGCAGCTCTTTGTGTCTTCTTAGGTAGCTTCTAATATTCTAATCTTCTAAGCTTATGATCCATGACTTACTTCCACTAAGCACATGCTGTATTGTGGATTCTAATTTCATTGATTCAACATTGACATGAAGACACCTGTACCTTTCTAAAATACAGTTATATAGTTTGACCAAACTTGTACTCGAAGTCTGAAATTTGAAATTTATTTAAGGAAACATTTTTAACTATTAATTTATTTGAAGATTTCATGAGTTTACTTACTCATTCTTTCATTTATTTGTTGCTTACAGATTTCTGCAATGTTTCTTCCACTTCTTTTATGAAAAGTGATATCGGGCTATTTATCTAATAGTTAATCATATGATTTTTTTTTAACTAATTTTCAGGTTTTTTGAAAGAATCTAAGAAATCTTCCAGTCTTCTGTAACTCCAGTGCCTAAAGATCTATGGAATGCTGTAGATAGAGCAATCTCTTCAATCTATTGTATAGATTCATATAGGCATAGAATACGAAATCATAGAATGACCTGGATTAGAAGGGATCTTATAGATCATCTAGTTCCAGCCCCCCTGCCATGAACAGAGATTTCTTCCACTAGACCAGGTTGGTCAAAGCCCCATCCAACCTGGCCTTGAACACTGCCAGGGATGGGGCATCCACAACTTCCCTGGACAACCTGTTCCAGTGCCTTACCACCCTCACAGTAAAGAATTTCTTTCTAATATCTAAACTTACTCTCTTTCATGCTCTTATAAAAAGTCCCTCTCCATCATTCTTTTGGGCTCTCTTTAAGTACTGGAAGACTGCAATTAGGTCACACCAAAGCCTTCTCTTTTCCAGGCTGAACAAACCCCATTCCCTCAGCCTTTCTTCATAGGAGAATTGCTTCACCCCTCTAATCATCTTGGTAGATCTACTCTGGACTCAATACAAGAGGTAATGTCCCATCTGTCTTGGGAACCCCAGTGCTCGACACAGTACTCCAGGTGGGATCTCATGAAAACAGATAAGAGAGGGAGAATCACCTCTCTCAATCTGCCAGCCACACTGCTCTTGACGAAGCCCAGGACAAACTTGGTTTTCTGCCTTGTGAGCATACACTGCTGGCTCCCCTCCAGTCTCTGATCCACCAGCACTCCCAGTTTGTTCTGGGCAGGGCTGCTCTAGATCTGTTCATCCCCCAGCCTGTATTGATAGCAAGGGTTGCCCTGAATCGGGTGCAGCACTTTGAATTTGTTCTTGTTAAACCTCGTGAGATTCCCACAGGCCCACTTCTCGAGCTTGTCCAGATCCCTCTGGATGGCATCCCATCCTTCAGGTGTGTCAACTACACCACTCTGCTTGGTGTCATCTGCAAATTTGCTGAGGATGCACTTGATCCCTTCATCTATATCATTAATGAAGATATTAAATAACACTGGTCCCAGTACTGAACCCTGATGTATGGGTTTGATTCTATTTGTCATTTTTTCCTGATTAAAAGGAATTGTCACATCCTCATGTGGTACAAGCATAAAGTGTGGCACCTTGTTCTTTGAGATTCAAGCTATTTTTAAACATCCACTTCCATCCATGGATTTCTTCCTTTCTCTCCTCCCTCTCGCTGCTGTTCATTATCTCCCTCAGCTTTGACCAGATAGGCTTTTTATAGCACATACATCACATACTGAACATAATCAGGTTATGATTGTTGGTCCCTAGGCAACCACCATCTTCCAGGCCAGTGATTAAGTCCTCTTTAGTCTTCTTAATGAAGTTCAAACTAATTACCTTATGTCATAGTCAGTACCATTTTTAGGAAAAAAAAATTCAATAATCTAATGATGCTTTACTACTGGCTGCATGAGATCCCAGCATAAGCATTCCAAATTGAAGTTTCTAGGAAATGAGAATGAGGGCATTTTTTCCAAACACAGCAGACATGTCTATCATCCCCTTTTTATGAACTTTATTAGCATACATGTTGGGACACCCATATTTAGGATCATGCTGGTTTAAGTTATTCACCAGAAGAAATCTGCTAGTGACATGTTCCTTCCCTACCAAGCTGTCCTCAGCATTCTGTAATTAACATTCCTGTCACGCAATTTGTCTCTCAAGGATGTAATTATAAGCGAGAATTTTTCATTCCCTTTGCTTATATCTCATATTCAGAGCTTATGAATACAGGCAATTTAAAATTGATTCTGGCATGGTCTTTTTCTACTAAATTATTATTTTATACTTCCAAAAGGTGGAATAAATACCTCGCACTAAGGTCTGTTCCCCTGCAGCTAAACTGCTTCCAGTACTTGGGCCAGCTAATTTAAATGTAGTCTGAGTATCTCTAAATTGCAGATTGCCATGCTGAGAGACCTTTCAGCTCTCTGCTAAGCTCTGAGTACTTTCACTACCTCAAGCTGAACTACTGCTCACACAAATTGCATATTGTCTCTACTAGAATTATTACAAACAACCATTCAGCAGTTAGAGATTCCTCATTTACTCTTTTTTTTTTTCCATTATAAAAATGAGCAGGTTCATGTGTTACTTGTGAGGACTAGGGAAGCTCTCTGTGAGTTTTCTGTGTTAAATACTAAAACAGACCAGGACATTGTGTGCCTGTACAGAACAGTATCCAATTTTGTTACATTGAACCTGACTTGGTTCAGAACAACCATAATAATGGAATTCAGTAAAATTACAGTGGCAGCTGGTTTACAGGTCTCAAATTGCCTTCTCCAAAGAAATACATAGACAGTATGTCCATAGACAGTATGTACAGTCAGTGCCAGTTTTGTTCAATAAAGTTCTCCATTTTACATTCTCATTTAATAAATCCAAATAGGAAAAAGGCCTTCAGTCAAGCATTTACTGCTGCTTCTGTTTTCTCTCAGAAAAGATCAGCCGTGCTGAGTTTCTAGTCAAGAGGTGAGCACTGCAGAATTTTAAATATATGGCCATGTTATGGCCATTCAGTGAGGAACATACCTGCTGGTGCGTGTGGTGGTGACCATGAAATGTTATGGCAAGTACTCTTGAAGATGCATCCATACTTATACAGCACAAACAAGAAGAAGGGATGGGAACAGACCAAATTCAAGAGGCTCCTTTTTCAAAAATGCAAACACTTATAAATCAGAATTCACACTTGAAAGTGTATTTTTGATGAGTGTTCCCCTTTTAAGGCACAGAAAAAGATAGAACCAAAAAACCCACTAATAATATGTTAGCAGTACTATATTCCTGAAAATAAGAAGAGGAAAAACTACTGCTTTTCTTCTGGAACATATCTATAAAATATTCTGTCTAAACTATCGCAGAGATGCTAACTCTGGTTGTTTCTCTAGCAGTAAGGGTTGAAAGATTCAGCAGGGACTTTGTGAAAGTTTGGATGTTCTGCACAATATAGAAATGTCCAGGACAGGGATGGGATGCTAAAATTGTCAGTTAAATTGGTGTGGCTGTGATACCATGCTAGTTGAACAAGGGTCTTAGATTTGGTCCTTCTGATGAGTACTGTTATCTCTTGTTTGACTTCTGGAGTGACAACTTGCAGGTTTTGTGATTGAGGCTCTGGTCCTACATTTCCTCCATCCTGGTTCCTCCAAAATCAGTTATTCCCATTATGGTACAATTCTGGTAAAGTGCTAATTGTTTTGGTTTACTCACTCACTTCTGGCACCTCATTGGAGAAAAAGTGGAGCAGGCCCATATAATGATCTGCCCACTGGCCAGTGCATTGCATTTTCATCTGCAGTGATAGTTTTGGCCTGAGTCAGTGCTGGCAGCCTCCTTCCCCCCAAGCCATGCACCATCTGCATCCACGCTGGGGCTTGTAGCAGAGATGAGCAGCAGACAGCAATTTTCAATCCCAGCCACCCCCAGTGAGCTACAGCCTATACCATTGTTGACTCTTCAGGGTTTATGTCAATCCCCAAGTTGTATCTGCTTCTTCTGCCTTCCTCCCCTCCCTCCAGCACATTTGGTAGCGTGGGTGATAGAGCAGGGACGGGGAGAGGAAGATGGTGGTACACCTGGGAGAGGAGGAGAGGGCAAGGAGGCACTTGTTGATCTAAGGAGCTGAGAGAAGGAAGAGGTAGTCCCATAATCTCTATATTAATAGACAGATAATAGATGGATAACAGATGCATAATAGAGTCTAATAATCTGTATTAGATGTATAATAGGTAATCTCTGTGTTAATAGACAGATAATAGATGGGTAATAAGTGGTCTCATAATCTGTATCAGTAGATGGATTTTAACCCTTTCTTTTTCCAGTGCCTTGTAGGCAGGCTGCAGTGTCCCCTCTTTCATCTTAACAGAGAGCAAGTGAAGTCATCTCAGTAATTTTAACTTTTTAAAACCATTCTATGCAGGTTCTTATTTGGCTTTTCCTCACTACTTCCATGCGAGTAAATTAAAAGCAAAAATGTTCTTTAACTATACCTTTTATAACCTATCAAATACCACAATAACCTTCAGCTACATTTCCCCTGTTTGTCATCACAATGAGCAGCACCTTGTGGCAAGAAGCCCCGGGACCCCCACACGCCGCACCCGCCTCCCCTTTTCCCTCCCCCGCCCCCGCCCACTCCCCCCGTAGATCCAGTCCGTGTATTCCCATCCGCATCAGTGCGGTCGGGGAGGCTGCGCTGCGCTCCGCTCCGCGTTTTCCGCCCGCTCCGCTCCGCATCTCTGCTGTGCGGGGCGCTGCTGCCGCCGCTGCCCCGCTGCTCCCGGCCGGGACCCCCGAGAGTGCGGAGGGCAGGGCCGGGATAGACGGCAGGTAGCCTGGATGCCGGGGCTGGAGGGCTGGGGAGGCTCGTCCTGCGGGGCGGGGGGGCACGGCAGCCCGCGGTGCTGCGCCGGCCGGGACACCCCGCGCACTTGGGGCACTCGTGTGATGAGCTGGCGCCGGTTCTCAGCCTGGAAGGGGGCGGGAGGGACGCGGTGCCCGCGGCAGCGTGGGCGAGGTGTCCGGGAGCCCGGGCGGGGGAGTCCCTTTGGCCGCTGCCAGCGGGAGAGACGCCGCTCGCCAAGTAGGTGAGCGCATCTCTGGTGCCAGAACAAAGCTGCGAGGCGTGTCCGGGATGCCCGTCTGGTATTTAGAGTTTCCCGACCTTGTCTTACACGTTTTATCTCTGCGTGGGGCTCCGGCTAGTCGGGGGCTGGGAGGAAGAGGGACGGGCAGCTCCAAGGGACGAAGAAGGGCAGTCTGATTTAGATCGTCTTCTGACGCTGATGCTGCGATCCACCTGTAAGTTTTTATTTTTTATGCGAACTGGTTGTAAAAGAAGTAAGTTGATAAACAGCCCTGTGTTAGACATGTCGGCTGTCTGATTCAGCCGATGCGACACGGAGTGTTTATTCTAATCTATTTAATCTAATTTTGTTAAAATGTACAAGATTTAAGAAAATTAAGAAAATTACAGTATTTCTTGTCAGTATAGCATCTTCAACTTAATGTCCTATTTTAATAGAGCAAGCATAATGAGATACTAGGATTCTAATATTTTTATATTTATTTTTATTGCAGCTTGGTCAAAGGTTTCCTTGTTCCTCCAAAGAAATCCATTAGGTTTGGGATAAGAAACACCCAAAGCTCTGCTTCAATATTTGGGTGGGATCACTTCTTACAGCTGTTAACAAAGCCATTACACTGCAAATGGCACTGTGCCCTCAGATGTCACTCAAGCATATTATTCCATGTTTGAACGTAATAGTAATAATGATAAAGCATGTTGGTAGTGCACAGCTTGGTTTAGGCCAGCTAGAAGGGTTCAGTTTACACCATCTAATGAGATGCAAAGGTAGTCCCTGTGTCCTTGCTTATTGTCTGGTCCTGTTCTTCCATCATCATGCCTTACACCCAGATCTGTGTCATTTTGTTAAAATGTCTGTTATCATTACCTACTGAATAAGACTGTGGATGAGCAGATCATAGAAACTGAAGAAAATATGCACACTGAGGACTGGCATGTAATATTCTGCATCTGATCTGAAAAGTAATAAAGGCCCAGTTAAGCTATACATATGCCTTACTGTTTCTCATGGAGTTAATTTTTTTGTCTGGCATCAAACCACACCTGTTTCTGTCATCTCCAGCGCATTTATTGAATGAAGGAACATTTTTCGGTTTCGAGATCATAGTGTAATGCTTTCACATTTCATTCTTTATCATAATTTCCACTGTCTAAGGGTGGAGAGCATCTTCTGCTGAGCTTTGACACTCTAACTAAAGTGCGTTAAGTTTTCTTTTAAACAAAAGACTGAGAGCTCTCTTCTTTGGTGATATAGTTGGTCCACCCAAATTTTGATACAGTACAGTCCTATAATGAAGGAGGTGTGCAGTGGTTTCCACAGCACACGTTGAGACACTCGATTACCTTTGCCAGGCTGTAGCCTCAAAGTGAGCTATAGGAGGTTATTTGTCCCACAGTTAGTATTTCAGCATTGGAACTCACTGGTGTGGGATGCTGTGAAGGTCAGCAGCATGAATGGTTTCTGAAAAGATTGGGCACATTCACAGGAGACAGTTCTTCTGGTAGCTAAATATAAAAGGTAAAATGTAACCTTCATCTGAGAAAGGTTTAAAGCCCATGTTTATGGGAGGCTGAAAAGGTGTTCTGGGAGAGGATCATTTTACATGCTCCATGCTGTTACACTACTTGTGAATCAGCTACTATCAGTCACTTTTTTTTCTGAGAGAGAACAATGAACTAGATAAGTCATTGATCTATCTAATGTGGCTGTTAAATTTTTATGATAATTTGACATTGTGCATTGAATAGCAAATACTTTGCAGAAGTGAATTTATTATACATAAGCATGTTCCAGCAGAGGAAATACAAAAGTGCATTTCATACTTGGAACAAAGAAAAGAAGCAAAAGCATTTTTTTGGATCGACCCCATCACTGACTTTGAGACGTAATAGAGACTGTTCAAATATAAATTGCTCAGCTTCAAATTGTGAAGCATACAATACTGGGAAAAAAACCCAACTAGAAAAGAAATTGCTTCTAAGAAATTAAATTGATTCTTTTTCCCTGCGCTGTCCTATAGTATTTTTCTGACTGTTAAAATAAATTATAGTTTTCAGTGCTACAGCTAAGTTGGTGTTGTCTATACAAAAACTGAATGTTTTGATCTGAGAAAAATCAAATACCAAATGAAGAAGTAAAGCAGAAGGAAAATATTGGAAGAAAAAATTACCTACTAAGTTACAGCATGTCATTCTTGCTGGCATTCTGCTTTTCGTTTGCTTGCTATTTTCAGACTTCTGATAACAGAATTAAAAATGCCACTACTTGGAAAGATCATTGTTTATTCATAATGTGGCAAAGTGCATGTATTCTAAAAAAGGCAATTCCAGAAAAACCTTCTATTTATATATTATGTTGCATTGTAATCCAACATTGTAGGTGCAAAACCAGTGGATTTCTTTGAAATAAACAAGAAAAATTATGTGAAACTGCTGAAGAAGTTTTATCTTTGTGATACTAGCATCCCTAAAAGTGGCTTCTTAACAGATCCTTACCTTTTTAATTATAAAAAAAAAAACAAGACCCCAGGTTACTGCTATAAGTTTACTATAAGGTGTAAGTGGTATATGAATAAAAATAGTATTTTACTGAAAAAATTATTTTCTAGTTTTAATTCCATACCATGAATCTTCTTCAAATGCTTATCTAGCTTTTTTATCATCTCCAAGTAAGAGAGTAAGGTAGGCAAGGGGGGAGTGAGGCAAGAAAGATTTCAGCCTACCTAGCCTTTGATGAGACTGCAGTTTTACTAAGATATTTGAGGTTGGTGATATGGAATGCAAAGTGTATTATGACTCCATTTGCAGGTAGTCATAGAAGAATACCCATTAAAATGCAAAGGAATCATCAGGCTGAAACGATGCTGTTTTAATAGAGTTCTAACAAAAGCCCAGTATAACAAAATGCCCTGGACTTTAGCCAAGACACATTACATTTGACTACAGGCTGCAAAAGACTTATTTGGTTATTTATTTACTTTCTGGACTGAAAAGCATTGGCTGTGTTATGTTGCAGCCAGCTTCCATAAGACATAGAAGCACATTTAGGCAAACCATATGAATAAAACTGCGCATTTCTTTTGCTTGGAAGTGCAAAATGTATGTTTTATATCCTTCTCTAAGGGTTATGAAGGCTGATGTCAAGGTGATTTATCATGACCATAAAGAAGAAAGGGCTGATAAATCCTGCTGAAATACAGTGTACCAGCTAATTCTGAGGATGTCTTCTCTGTGATAACAGCTTTTTCCCACACTGATATCTATGATGATAAAATTATTTAGTTACTTTGCCAGCCATTTAAATTTGGGGTTTGGATTTTTTTAAAGAAATTTTGTGTGTGTAATTTTTCTCCTCCCCCATCATCCACTTCTCACTCTCTTTAGAGCTTGCCTGCAGACAAAAACGTGGATAAAACATTTAATTCTTTGTTGTGAATGAAGCACCTGGTGATGGCTCTCCTGCTGACCTCAATCCATGATCCAAATGCTCTTGCATCATGTCAAAAGGATAGAGGATGGGATAGAAAAAGAAAATTGTTCTTGAAGAGACAGTGAATACTTCTTATACAGTTTTGACTTGAGAACTGCTGATTTCTGCAGCTTGGTGGGTTACATCAGTGTGCTGAGCACTTTGCTTCTCAATCAAAAAATTTCCATTAGTTGCCAGGAGGGTTTTCAGTCAAAATAGATGTTATAGACTGAATGAACAATATCAGTGTCCTATTCTGTCAGCTTGGGCTGTCATCTAGGTGAATGGCCTTTCTTTTTAACTCTCCCTGCATTTGGAATTCCTCCTTTAAACAACAGGCTGAGCTTTTTGTCCCTTGTGGCTGAGGAGAATGATTAGTCATCTAGAGGAAAAATAAAATGCTACACAAATCTATGAAATTACTTTATTAACACTCACAGTTGGTTATAAAGAGTAACGTACAGAGAGGTCTCTCTCTCAACAAAACCAGCTGGAGTTTTGATCCCACTGGCACATAGCTGACTGTTTGCTCCCATTGAGGTTCTGCCCCCCAGCTGAACACTTCTCAGCAGCCACTCTTGACTGGGAACATTTGAACACTTCTGCCAAAATCAGGACTGTTATCTGAATGCTGTGTATCATTCATTGGCAACAAACGATCACTAGAAACTTAGTATTTCTTCTCTTTTTCCCTGATTTTGAATTGTTCTATTACCCTTGGGAATAGAACGTGCCATACAATCTTTTCTATCAATGAAAATGTGCCATACAATCTGTGTCTCCATGAGTGACCTTTCCAAAGTCATTAGAAGTTTTTGGGGTATTTAAAAAAATATATTTATTTTTATATCTAAAAGCAATGTCCATACCTTTTTTTAACTTAGATTCTCAAAACACCTCAAGACAGATCTCAACTAGAGGGCTGGGAGAATTCTCTAAGTCCTACTAAGAGGGAGAGATAGAGTTTGGTATGAATATCTGAAGTCACTCACTCAAAGTTATACAGCAAGTCAGTGGCAAAATGAGAAAAAATTACTTTTTTCCTTGAAATAATAGTGTTCACTTTTACTCTTGGCCTTAGTTTTGCAGGCTTTATAATGCAATTACTAAGAACCTTGCAGCATCAAGTAATTCCCCTTTTGTTAAAAGGCACTGTGAATTTCTTAATAACAATTGTTGTTTGCTACGAATAACATTTTAAAATTAAAGATTCCAGGAAAACATATATCCAATATTAAATCTTAAACCATTCAGTAATTAGATTATCAGAACAGAAGAGCAGAAAAGAAAATCCAACTTGTTCTCAAACCCTCTTCATTTGTGGCAATGTGAAACCAGGCTGCTGTCAAATAACATCTCTATTTCATAGCATTCTTCACAGTGCCTTTTTCAACAGAGGAACTGCAGTCCCGCACTAGTGTTTATTATTCCTGCAATAATGGGACTCTGATAGGAGTGTATTTCATGCCAGTGATTTACTGTCTCCATTACAGCGTGACCCGAAAGCCATAACTCCTCTGCCAGCGACTGGGTTTTGGAAGTGCTCCAGGGCTGCAGCACAGCTTCCAGGCCAGCTCAGATTCTCTAATCTTGTGTATTTTTCACCTGGTTCAATCATTTTTAGCTTGTGCAGAAATTATCAGGAACGTTTCATAAAGAAATGGCCTTTGTTTGGGCAAGTCTAATAAAGCTGCTGCTGCAACTAAAACATGCACTGAGGTGTTACAATCTTCATAAGTAATTTTTCTCTTGCTTGCACCGTAGGTGGAAAGGTCATTTCTGAAGTGTCAGCAAATGAAAGCACCGTGTGTTTGCTGTGCAACAGCAAAGAAACAGTTGGCACTGCTGGGTTAATGTTAATTCCTTTGTTTCTGGGACAGTGCTTCATAGACCATAAACAGCATCTTCTCTGTATTTCACTGGATAATCAATGAGGTTGTCAGCCTAGACATAAACTGTTACTCAAAATTATTTCATACAAGCTATAACTTCTTATAAAAGGAAACCAGAAATGCTACAAAAAGTAACAGAAAGATACAAAGAAAAAGTTAAAATAGCTACAGAAGGACCGTGACACATGATAGGGCCACACTGTGAGCAGTGCCTGAAGGCTCTGGAAAGCAATCACTTGTAGAAATGTCTTGTGGCATCTGACTTCGGGATATGATCATGGATCCAAGGTGAAGGGGATGGGTGACTCCCTTGTGATGTGCCAAGAGAGGGAGTGACATGATACCCGTCTCAACCCAATGTGGGCTGGAGGCCACCCCAAAGCTTCTCACTGTATTTTCTCCATTCCTGCAGGCCCCTGGAAGCTTAAATGTATGGGAAGGAGATGTGTGGGGAGGCATCTGGATACCACCTGGCCCTTTGCAGACCTGTGGACTTAAAAAAATGTGTCTGCTGCACAGGATTTTAGGTTTTGCATGAAGAGTAGTTGGTAGTCATTCGCACATGTGTCTTGTGAAGATCAGGTGCCAATTTCCGGGGGGGGCACTCACCCATCTGCTGCCCTCAGCACTCATGCAACGTTCTCCATAAATAAGCATCTTGTTCAACTGCTAAGAGTGTTCAGAAAGGCAGTATGCACTAGCTCATTTTTGAGTAATGGACAAAATAAAATCCATGTTGTTTTACACTCAGTTTGTACCCCATACTGAATTTTACATCATAAACAAGTTAAAAGCCAGGGAAGTTTTAGGGCCATGAAAAGTCTTTACAGTAGCTTAGTTCAGCCCCCATTACATGTCTTCAGGTTTTACATTAAGTACAGCTCGTTAAACATAGCTCTGAGAGTTCAGCTTCTTTGCTTTGTTCAGTGAGTGTTTGACACATCTGATATCACATGTTATCTACACAGTCAAGTGGTAGTAGTATGCTTTTTTTTTGATATAGAAATTGCTGATCTTATGACAGAGAAGGTATAAACAGCCAGTAAGCAAACACATGCTTGATCTTCGTACTGGAGGATGTTCATCAGCAGACCCAGCTGATGTGTGAGAATATCATTTTCCCTTTGCCTGGTGTTATGCCTCTTTTGAATGTATAGTAATTGCTTCTGAGATGGACTTTTTAGCCCTGTGGCTTTGGTCTAGCAGGTTTATGCCACTCCAGATAGGTTCTCCCTACGACTGTGGTTCAAACTAATTCATTTATTCGGTCAGGTTTTTACACCGTGACAGCTCTCATGTATTAGTATGTGCTATGGTTTGATATTGCATTGAAGGGCTCATCTAGGCATCAAATAAGTGAAGTAATCTCTGTAGACTGGGAATTCTTGAAATCAATAGCTTCCTTTCAGCAGAGTTTAAACTGCTTTCTATTATGGTGAGTCTGACGCCATACAGAGAGATGTTTAAGATGCTGATTGAGCTGATCTTTGAGCAGTGGGTAATATAACAAGATATCTTTCTGAGTACAGGGGACAAGGAAGCACATGGTACTTTATTTCTAACAGAAAATCTATTGCTGAGGTTGACCTGAAAGCAATTAGTGGTTCATTTAATTGAATTGGTGAATTCACCTGTGCAGTCTATTAAAATATTATACAGTTTAGGGTCAATTCAGTACCACTAGCAGAAGGGTTGTAGAGATTTATAATGGATTACCTTCTGTCTCTCCAAGTGGATGCTGTATCTTAAGTGGAATAGCAGAGCATCCTGGTAGTTCAGCCAGAAATACCACCCTATGGCAAAGCTGAACTTTTCCCACTGCTGACATGGCTACTCTCTTTCCAAAATCATTAGGCTGTTCTATTTCTGAGCATAAATGGGCACATATAAACAGGTCATTTTCCTGAATCCAAACAGTTGGATTTTTCACTATTTTCAGAGCAAAACTGAATTGATGTCATGTTTAAATTGTGTAAAAAGTAGTCTTTTCAGTAAATGGAACTGAAAGGGCTTTGATTCTGCTTCTGAGACTTTACTTTGTTTAAAAGCTATCTTCTGTCTTCCAAAATCATGCCAGTATATAGTGCTTTTCTTCTCTCTGTTCCACTATGGGCTACATGGGGCAAAGCTTTCCTACTATCAGGAAAGAAAGAAGAGCTAGATTTCTATAACAGTTGCCAAGAGCTTTGCCAAACTAGAATAAGTACTCCCAGCTATGCCTTTTTTCTGCTTTGAAGGGCACCCTGGAAAACTCCAAGGGAATTCATAAGAGGATATTTATTACATACATTGTGGTGCATACCCACAAACTGTACTTCAAGTTCTGTTACACTTCCTTCCTAATGGAACATAATTCACAGTAAATAGATGTCTTGATCCTCTCCATATGTAGAGAACACTGTGCAAGGTTCAGAATTTATTATAACCTTCTGTATTGATATGCATTTCATAGCCCACCAAGAAAAAAAATGCAGAGATCAGCTAGAATAGAGAAGATATTCAGCAAAGATACTCAGCACATACATTTAGTAAAAAACATGTTTTGTAGGTTTATAAAGATTTGCAGTGGGAATGTTTCCCTCTTTCCGTGTGGCTGACTTCTCTCCCGGTTTCCAAGGTCCATGTATAATACAGTCCAAGGCCATCTTTCCACATGTGGCATGATGATACTGGTGTGGCACATCACTGTGCTGGATTGTACAGCTTTGTGCTGCAGAGCCTTGTGTACATCCAAAATGTTCTAGGATCCTGCCGTGAGGAACATTACATAAACAAAAAGCAGCCCTTCACCTATCCAAAACATGCTCAGGGCTATGGAACCAAACACATCATCTGTTTTTCTGCTATGTCAGGCTGTTATTTTGTCTTTCTAAGTGGTGCTACAAGAATGTATAAAAAATAGATGGTAGAATTAAGTGGAGCTGGACCTCTCCAGCAGTGCAATAACTTTTTGTGCTATTAGAAATGCTGTGGCCCTGTAAGCTACTCTATAAATCTTTTACTGATAGGTATGGAAAGCAGAAAAGGGAGAGAAAGAGTAGATGAAAAGCTATATTTGGCAATGTGTCTGCTTCTACAAGTAGTTCATCAGATGCATGCTAGCCAGGTCAACATGAGTAATAATCTGAATCAAACCCTTTATTTGTTTGTCTTGTAATACTGCCTAGGCAGGAGCCACAACTCTGCACCTACAGGTAATGTAGTAAGAGCAAAAAGGCTTAAAAACCAGATAACTTAATAACACCGATTAATGTAATTTTGTGCTACTTACACATTTGTTACTTTTCCACAATTTTTCCCTCTATACATTTGTTACTTTTCCACAATTTTTCCCTCTATACAATTTATTGTTGCTTGTTTTCTTCTAGATTCATAGAGTAATCAATTTCAACTTGTTGGGTACTCATTAATGGTGCCTTGTGTCATAAATATGCTTGAAAATAATGTTCTTTACATCTTTTCACCTAGGTGATAAAGAGTTTCTTCTGTAGTAGCACATAACTTTCAGTAGAGAAATGGTATTATTATTATCAGTATGTGGCATGTTTCTGCCACAACCATAGGAAGTAAGCCCTGAAATCAACATGAGTAACTGAGAATTAAATTCCTATATCTTTTTACTATTAAAGAAATAGCAAAACAAAAATAACAAGTAATTGATGTTAAATATATCTCTGGTGAATGACACACACAAGATATAGGGCAACACCTCTGTGAGTTTTTTGGTATACTGCGTGCACAGTTATATACAGTTTTAAAATGTTTAAGTAATCTGGGTAGGCAATTGCAGAGTTCCTGTGTATATGTTCATTGTTAACGATTTATATGCTGCAAGGCATCTGTGCTAGAATGGGTTTATCCAAATGGTCTCATGTAATCACGGTCTTCATCTCAAGTTAGCAGGTTATGTGGTCAAGGCAGCAAATGGTTAATACCAGCTGAGGTAAAAAAGGGCCTATAAGTTGTCTTTTTCGAAGTCTTTCATTACAGAAGTGCTTGAGGGTAAGTTGCCAGCAGGAAATTACTGAGTGAGATCTGAAAGCAATAATATAAATGTTGCTATTAGGTAATTATAATACTGTATACTGTAATATTTATATGACTTTGCACTAGCTTATGTGCTGAAAATTAGAACAATGCAAAGTAGTTGCATTGCATATTTCTTTTTTTCAAATAATGTGACTGTAATAATCTTTTCTCCCCTCTATGTTATAGGGAGAAAACTGAATTTTTGTCATGAGAACAAAGACATATTTCATTATGCAATCATTACACTCCCCAGGAAAGGATTTATAGCAGGCTCAAATACACAGGGAGACAAAGTATAATGACCTAACATCAGAGAGTATCAGTGTGTAGAGAGCCCCATGGGACATGCATGGGAAAGAACACGTTTGCAGTCGTAGAAGTCGACCTGTATTGTTTTAGCACTGATGTGATGCAAGCTCGTGGTAAATTTGCCTGAGGTGACTTGCACAGCCATCACTTGTGGAATGCTTTAAATAAAAATGCAGGACTTGAGCAAGGTGCCTTGTTGCGGGGGTGGTATTTTTTAATTCTTTCAGGATCTAGTATCTGTCACTTATTTATGGAGTTAGAGAAGCATGGTGCTGAAGCTGCTAAATCTGAAGCTGCTGAAACACAATCATATTCATGGTTCTTTGTTCCTATCATTCAGAACTGGTGAGTGAGAGGCTATTAGCTTCTGCATGAAGATTCACAGAATAATAAAAAATGTGAATTAAATCACTAAACTGTTAACGACAGTGGTTACAACGTTTAAAGAGAAATATGGTCTTATTGTAGTTGTTTCTTAGATTGCAAGGATTGTTCAGAATTGCAGCTATTCACTGAATATTCCATGAATATTTAATTGAAGTAAGAGGGAATGAATATCATGGTCAGATAGGAACCTTGACTGAGTGATGTGGTCTACAGGTAGCATTCAATTGCATGAACTCTGGCTTTTGCACAGCTTTTCTACTAACTATGGAAAATGTGTGTGCATATGTGAGTTCTTTCACTTACTATAAAACTTTTGAAGGAGATATTGCTAATGGTTTGGTCAAACTAGTTTTTTAAAGGAGAGCTGGGTGAAAGACGTGCATAATGCAATTATTTTAAGCATTTAAGCTGGTCTCTAGCTGAATCCTGAGGATGTTTCCACTTCATCACAGGTGACAGTCACTGCTCACTGCCAGCTTGTGAAATGTGGCTATAATATTGAGGCTGGATAAGCACTAGCAGAAAAAGGATATTCTCAAACAAGAAAGGAAAGGGAAAATGGGGGGAGTAGAAAATCCGTTCATGTATAGCAGATCATATAAGGATCTAATGCAAGTAATTTTCAGATTATGCATCTTAGTTTTGTGCCCTTATGCTGGGTGTGGGGGGGTGTTGTATGTTTATTATTCTAATATGATTGCAAAGACAAAAACAGTATACCTTAGTTCTGTGCCAAAACCAAGAAGCTGTTTTAGTCATGATCAAGATTTGACCAGTTTCCACCAGTTTTCACCCACTTCATGTTTAATGTGTAAACCCCCAAAATAAAGCATTTTTTAAATGGCCTGTCTGGTTTGGAGCCTCGAAAATCCTTGGCTTTTTTTTTTTTTCCAGAAGCACCATTTTTTTAAACCTTTATCATCTTTCCTATCTGAAAATGTTGCTTTTGAATGGGACTTTTCTCTTTTCTCTGTCCCTGGGATACCATGTTTCTTTGCTCAGCTCTGTATGACTTTTTCCACCAACTTCAAGGACCAGGTATTAACCTGCCAGCCCCAGGAAAGGTGGTTGGAAGTGTCTTGGTGGCTCTGGAGCAATATTCCCTGGTGCAGCACAAACACGATGCTTCCATGTGTCCTTTTCATTCATTCTCTGCTGCCATACAAGAAAGGAAGCCAAATTCCCCACTGCCATGTAAATAGGATATTAGACACTGCAGAGAGGCTTTGAAGTGTTAATACCCCTCTAATGCAGACAGCTGACAGAGAGTAACAGTTTTGTTTAGGGTTGTGACTCAGGCTGTTGCAACAGGTCCTGGCAGAATTAAAACAGCTGGGAGCAGCCTGCAGGTTGCTGGATAGTAATGGTATGTGTCACATTTTGCATGATTTTGGGATTATCTTAACTGGTGTTTTAGATGGGAGAAAACTACCTGGGGAGTGATTTTGAGAGACAGCAACTGTTCTGGAGAGTGGCAGCGGAGCCCTGTGCTCAGCTCATGGACGCCAGCTGCCAGCTTGTCTGTCAGCCCACAGCAGCCAAGTGACTGACAGCAGGGTCTCAGCTGACATAGCCTTGGTTGCAGAGGCAGGGGGAGCACAAATGCTGCCCCTCCCTGGCCTCCAGCAGGGGGGGATGGGCTCCTGCCACTTCTCACTACTGCAGGATAGGATTCTAGAGGTGCTGGTTTTCCACCCCAGACCAGAAGGACACATGGTCCTCTGGTGAAGGAATCCTTGGCTCTCTGATGAAGGGATGCTCAGTACTCAAGAGAAGGGAGACTTGGTCTCCAGGCAAGTAGACAGGAGGGGGACAGGAGTGACCTGAATTTAGCCAGGCCCACTGAGAGGAGCTAGAGAGGGCAACAGGTCAGGGTTAAGGAAGGGGAATCTTTCTCAACAGCAGCTTCAGCTGGGAGGAAAGACCCCGACCATGGATGTCCTTCTACCTTTTTTTCCTAAAAGTTTGCTTTTACTATCTACTTTTACTAGTAAACATTACTATCCACTTTTCTCAAAAAAAAAAAAAGATTTTTTTCCCTACCCTAGTCACAAATTCTTTGGTGACTCCTTCACTGACTCCTACATGCCAGCCTTTCATTTTAATGATAGCTTAGCAGTGAAACCGAGTCACACCAAGGCCTGAAGGTTTCCAACTTTAATCTATAATGAAATGTAAAAAAAACCTGTCAGGGTATGACACGATCTCAGTATCCCTGAGAGACAGACTTGGGCACTGTGCTCTGGGAATCTTAAGTGTTCAGACCAACTGCGCTTGCCAAAGCAATGAATTGTTTCGAATAATTTTTTTTTCCCTCTTCAATTTCCCATAGAAATTGGGAAGATTGACCAAGATATATATAAATACAACACCCCAGGATTCACCGGCTGTCTATCAAGAGTGCAGTTCAACCAGATTGCTCCACTCAAAGCAGCTCTGAGACCTACCAACGCCTCCTCTCACGTTCACATCCAAGGAGAACTGGTAGAATCCAACTGCGGGGCATCTCCACTCACCATCCCACCAATGTCAGCCGCTACCGACCCGTGGCACTTAGACTCAGGTAAGCTGGGATTCATGTCACATTAACTAAGTGGAGAGTTCACAGAAGAAATCCATCTGCCTTCCTCTGTAAAGAGAAACAAAACAGAGGGCAAGTGATTGATAGGTGACTGTAGTGCTATAATCACAGTAGGAAATGCAAAGATGGAATGACAGATTTGACACCACTTCTAAGTGCAGTTACAGTATTTTCTTTGCCTTTTTTTTTAATGTCCTGCTTTATTTTTCTTTTCTGTAAATCTTAGACTATTTGAATGTTGGGTTTTGACCTAGCTGCTGTGATAGCAGTTTCTCTCTAGTATTGGGTGTGTACTCAGCAAAAGGTTGAAAGTACATATAGCTACGGTACAGTAGCATTTCTTATGTGTATTCCTAATAAATTAATATATTGCAGTCATCTTCATACCAAAACAGTAAATCTAATTTTAAGCATAAATACATTTATGTAAAGTGCTGATTTGTTTTCTGAAATGTCTGATTTCCTTAGGCCATATTTAATGGGAAATTCCATTAGTCATGGTGGCATTCATCTTGTGCTGGAAATGCTGGAAAGCCAAAACAGTTTTCTGATCCCAGCAGTCTCATCCTGCTTTGTGAGTTGAGTATCAGGTTCCTTTTAGATTTATAGGGTCAGGTGTACAGTGGCGACTCTCTTATATTTTGTCTTCATTTTGATTTCACTTGTAAAGTGTAAATTAGAACCTATTTGGGCAAAGTTGATGGGTTTACAGTGGTATGAAATTAAAATTCTAGAAGAAAAACTTGGTCCATAGTGATTTTGATACTGATTAGTCTTTGCCTATTGTGTTTGGGGATGCATCCATATGCCAGTTTTACAGGAGAGTGGGCAGGTATATATGTCTTTCTCAGAAGTATGTGTCAAAGTCATACCTTTAGGGTTTGTTTCTTTGTGGTTTTCTGGGGGTTTTGGTTGGGGTCTTTTTTCTTGTAATGTTGAGGAACTCTTTGAAGCAATTCCTTTCAGCATTTCTTCAGTAGAGAAATTGGGCAGGGGTTTGTAAGGAGAAACAGACATTCCAAAGCTGAGGGTCCCAAACATTAAAACAAGTAGTATCATGCTCTAAAACCTAGCATTCCCACTTTTCTGCCATGCCACGCCATTGTAAGATTTCAGTATGCCTCTTCCCCATTTATAACATGCTATTTTCTACTATTTTTTTCATCATTAGTTAGTAGTCCCTTTTTTCTCTGAAATTATTAGATCAGTTATTAACCAAAGGTTATGTACTGTGCTGCTCTTTCTATAAAGGCATATTTCTGAAGGATTCCTCACTGGATCATGTCCTTAAAAAGTATGCCATAAACTTCTTGAGGACGGCCTGCTCCTGTGAATCTTGTGCATATAATGAGTTCTGCTTGTTAATTTTTGTTGGTTACTTTTCCTTACACTTCATTTGACTGCAAGCTAGTAAAAGACAATAGTGGGGCTTACTCAAGATATTTACACTGTTCCTAATAGTTCCTGCAGTTCAAAGAAAAAGTTCCTGTTTGTCCTTGCCACATGCTATTATGCTTGACCTTGTGTTGGCTCAGTCTTGTCTTGTAATCTTTGTTGACCTGACAGATTAAAATTTCTACTTTTTCTTCTGGATTAATTGTAGCACTCAGTCACAGAGACAGGATATCAGGGAACACACAACATGCTATTAGGTTGGCTCAAACTGTCTGTTAACTTCTGCCAGTAAAAAATAAGTCTCATTGCCACAGCCAGACTTAACTGTTTCAATTCGTTGGCAGATAGAATTCAAGTGGCCCACCTTCATTTTTGGTGATGATTAGCTTTAGTAAGACTGTGACCTAGGACCCCTCCTCTTTTCCTCTCCAGTGATCCACAGCAGTAGAGAGAAAAGATTATATTGCTTCAAAGACTTCTAGTGAGGAACACTAGAAGAACGCAACAATATCAGGTGAGGTATGGTAAGAAGAAATTTTGCAGCAAGGGAGAGATGTTTCCCTCATTCAAGAATGAGAGAATATTGAGGTGTTGGTGAGCAACACCTGACTTCCACGCTGGGTGACATTTCCATGAGGAAAAAAGAGGAGCTATCACAGCAACTCACTCATCATAGAATCCTAGAATCAGCCAGGTTGGAAAGGACCTCTGAGATCATCAAGTCCGACCCTTGATCCACTACCACGGTGTTTGCTAGACTATGGCAGTCAGTGCCACATCCAGTCTCATCTTAAAAACCTTCAGGAAAAGAGAATTCACCACTTCCCTGGCAGTCCTTTCTAATGGCTGATTACCCTCTTTGTAAAGAATGTCTTCCTAATATCCAACCTAAACATCCCCTGGCAGAGCTTAAGCCCGTGCCTTCTTGTCCTGCTGCTGGTTGCCTGGGAGAAGAGACCGACCCCCACCTGGCTACAACCTCCTCTCAGGGAGTTGTAGAGAGTGATGAGGTCTCCCCTCAGCCTTTTCTTCTCCAGGCTAAACAACCCCAGCTCCCTCAGCTTCTCCTCAAAGGACTTGTGCTCAAGTCCCTTCACCAGCCTCTTTGCTCTTCTCTGGACCTGCTCCAGCACCTCAATGTCCTTCCTGAACTGAGGGGCCCAGAGCTGAACACAATTCTCAAGGTGTGGCCTCACCAGCGCTGAGTACAGGGGAAGGATCACTGCCCTGCTCCTGCTGGCCACACTGTTCCTGATCCAGGCCAGGATGCCATTGGCCTTCTTGGCCACCTGGGCACACTCTGGCTCATGTTCAGCTTCCTGTCCATCCAAACTCCCAGGTCCCTTTCTGCCTGGCTGCTCTCCACCCACTCTGTGCCCAGCCTGTAGAGGGGTTGTTGTGGCCAAAATGCAGGACCTGGCACTTGGTCTTGTTGAACCTCATCCCGTTGGAATCAGCCCAACTCTCCAGTCTGTCCAGGTCCCTCTGCAGAGCCCTCCTGCCTTCCAGCATAGACACTCCCCTCAGCTTGGTGTCATCTGCAAATTTGCTAATGATAGACTCAATCCCTTCATCTAAATCATCAATAAAGATGTTAAACAGAACTGATCCCTGGGGGACACCACTGGTGACCAGCTGGATGCAGCCCCATTCACCAGCACTCTCTGGGCCTGGCCCTCCAGCCAGTTCCTAAAACAGCACAGAGTGCCCCTGTCCAAGCCCTGGGCTTCAGCTTTTCCAGGAGTATGCTGTGGGAGACAGATAGACACATCCACAGCTTTCCCCTCATCCACCAGGCAGATCACCTGATCATAAAAGGAGATCAGGTTGGTCAGACAGGACCTACCCTTCCTAAACCCGTGCTGGCTGGGTCTGATCCCTTGTAGGTGCTGTGTGATTGCACTCAGGATGATCTGCTCCATAACCTTGCCAGGCACTGAGGTCAGGCTGACAGGCCTGGAGTTTCCCGGGTCCTCCTTCCAGCCCTTTTTGTGTATTGGCGTGACATTCGCCAACTTCCAGTCATCTGGGACCTCCCCAGAGAGCCAGGACTGCTGATTAATTATGAAGAGTGGCTTGGCGAGCTCTTCAGTATCTGTAAGAACAACTCAGTCTTTGTGAAGTTATCTGTGGTGGTCTGACATAGCTAGTTCTGTTTTAGTCACAGGAAAAATATATACTGTAGACTGTGTAACTTGAGTCATCAAAGTCATAACATGTAAGTCATCAAAATGATCTTGATGACTGGTAAATGAAAATGTTTGGGCTTATTGCCACTTTGCATTAGTAAACTGGCAGTTTTCACTGAGGATTTTTTTTTAAGTTTTCCAAACTCTGCTGAAGACTTTCCAACACAAATCATGTCAAGAGAGAAAATGGAAGAAAATGGAAGAATCCAAGTAAGTAGTGGTTCCCATTGGTACCAGAACTAGAATAGTCTCAGTACTCAGTGTGAATTTACTCCTTCACTAAACTGGCCAAAGGGACAAAGATAAAAAACTCTTTTGAAACTCACACAAAAAACTTGTAGTGATGCAAAAGAAAAGCCACTCACACTTGGCCACAAAGCAATGGTTGCAAAGAACGTGGCTTTGACAGCAACAGTTACTATGTGAAGGATTTCTCATTTCAAACATTTCAAACATCTGTAATTTTTATTGTTATTTTACCTATTTCATTTTAAATAGTTCTTAACAAAACATGAGAATTGAGGATGGAGTACGCAAAAGCAAAAATCAGGAAAATTTTTGTGGAAAGTATCATATGGTTTAAATCTCATTCAAGGACATACTCTGCACTCATCTTGATTCATATTTTGAGTTAAGCACATGTTTGTAGCTTTGCTTCTCAAATACCGTGGAATTGAACTTTAAGGATTGAAAAAAGTTGTAGGAGGGGATCAAAGATAAGTGTCTAAATAGAAAAGGTACACCAGGCAGCAAATGTAATGAATGATCCTGTCACCTCTAGACTGCAGTGCTGGATCAGACCTTGCAGATAATTAGTAGAAGTTAAGCAGGTTTTGCCTGACAAGTGACCTACATGAAATGTTTGCTTTAAACTCTTTTATGTAGTTACTATGTGGACAACTCCTGCTAGCTGCAAAACATTTTAGATGCCCTATCAGAGAGGCTAAAGGAAAAATCATAATGACACTCACCAGTCACTTGGCAGTTTACCTTTAAAGACTAGTTCAGGGATTTATCAATAAGAAACCTTGTTTATTTGCTCCCCAGACAAATAAGCTGTACAGCTTCTCGATTCACTGTCTTGCACTTCCTATTAGCCTTAACTTCTTATATATTTCACTTTTACAATATTAATTCTTTGTAAATTTCTTTATTACTGTAGAAATCCCGCTTCCCTCCACCTCTGGCTGGCATTTTGCCATGGTACTAGGACATTATCTTAAACCATGATCTTGTTCAGCTTGTGAGTACTCTCACAATGCATAGTCTTTTCCTGTTGCTATGGTGATCCTTTCTTGGTGGTGATGAAGCTCAGGAATCCAACGAATCATTCTTTTCTAGTATGTGACTTTCTAGTGATTTAAAAGAAAAATCAATAATCAAATCCAAGCAGGTCATCAGTATGGTTTTCCTTCCATCAGTATTATCTCAGTTCATGTCAGACAATCCAATTTGCCTTGGTTACAACAAAAGGAGTGTAGAAAAGGGGCTAAAAAGAGCCTGATCGCTGAACATATTATTTAAAAATTACATGTCCTGTCCTGCCTTTACTTATTGTCCAAACCTATCAAATTACCTTTCTGGCATACAATTGAAAAGTTTTAATTCCATGCCTTTAACTATATTAGCGTGCACACCTATTACTATCGCATATGTTAAAAAAAATATAATCATCAAGAGTGTTTTAATATCTCTTAGTTCAAAATGGCTAAGATATATGTCACTGAAGCAAACAAAAGCCTAAACATGATTATTTTTGTAGTAAAAAAATTCCCCACCTAAAATGCCTTGTACTTAAAATCAGAAGATGAATATTACTGGGGTGACGTTCAGTTTGTGGGTGTTTTAATCTAAGATAAATATTCTGTAGTTTACTAGTGAAATTTCACTTCCAAATTTTTCTTATTTATATAAAAATAATAAAAGAAATCTACTAGATGTATATACCTCTCCATTTTAGGCAAAATGTACTTGTCAAACTACCCAATCCTGAATTTCATAAAAGCAGGAGATCCCAGAAGAGTCAAGGCACATGTAATAGTTGGCAAACCATGCTTTAGCACCTCTAAGCTGTCATGGCACTTTATATCTGCAAGACACATTTACTCTGAGTGTGAACAGAATGGCATCTAGAGTATTAGAATGGCATCTAGGGTATTTAACATGGGATTTAGTTAAACCTATATTAGCTTCAACATATTATGAATTAAATGGAGCAGGATTAAATACTATATCTGCGATATTCTTCTGAGTGGCATGACTTTTTTCTGACTGTGCATATTTAAACCCTAAATGCTCTTTATTTTTTTCTAAAAGCCAAAAGGTCTTATGTTTTAAGAAGCAACAGCTTACTTTAAAACCTATATTGAAGATGTCTGTCCAAAACATTGTAGGAAGACATATACTGCTGTTGTCAAGATTTAAACAGCTGCTTGAAGGATTAACTCTTTTTTTGTTACAAATTCATCCCTCTTCCTTTAACAAGTGATGGCAGGAGAGGAAAGCAATAGCACTGAACACTGGCCATATGATCCATTCTCACCTAGTTGGCCAGCTAATTTCCTTGTGAAGTGAAAGACCACAGTCAACTTCTGGGCTAAGAGGAAATGTCACTCCTGTGTTACTGAGGAAAGTGCTGAAGGTCACCTTCCAGATTCAGATGCTGTCAGCTGGATTGCCATCTCACCCTTTGATACCCACTGGTACTCACATCTCAGAAGGCAGAGCAGCAGCATCTGAGGAGAAGGCTGTGTCGGATGTGTTCTGGTATGGATGCAGCTAGGAAGATGGGAAATAGCTTTTGTCCTTGTCAAGGGCATGTTACAAAAGATGCAGTGGGAAGGAAGGATCAAAGGCATTACTTGCTGAAGGGTGGCAATGCAGCACTCAAAGTGGTCTTAGGACACAAACACATGAGCAACATGCTATTCTCCTGGTCACAGGCATTGAAAGAGTCCTGTACGCATCAGTGAATCCAGCAGCCGGAGGAGTAAAGTCAGTGGTAATGTGTGACAGAGGGTTCATTCTCTCTTTTAAGGGGTGGCAGGGCAGCAGGGTCCCTTCCCTAGGCTTCATCCAAGGGGCAAGAGAGTCCAGGCTGGGGGGACAGAGGAGGGGCATCACTTTTGTTCGTGATGCAGCCTTGCACATTTAAATTTGATTTCCTAGTGTTAGCAAAATTAGAAATAGATATGAAGGTGGTTGCAAGAATAAAATGACACTCCTCCTTTTTTCAAGCATAGTAAACAGGATTAGCTACCTGTACTGCAGTCAGAGAATGATGTCAGATTCTCTCTTCAGGGTTACTGATTACTCGAGGTGATTGGTTTGTTTTTTTAATTAACATAGCATGCAAACATTGCAAGGCTGTTTGTCTGCAAGCAAGCTAGTTTAGTATTTATACAAGAGACCAAGGATGTACTTGCAACCTGCCCTGCGGGCCAACAGGTTCTTCCACTGCCAGATTTTACTGCATTTCTGTGATTGTTTACTCTGCTGAGAGTAACCAGCATTCATCCCCAATGCTCCCAATGTAAATATTTTCTCAGAAGTCCATGGCCTTGACCTGAATTGTTTTCAAACAGGAAGGTGGCATTTTTGTCAGACAGTCAGGGATTAAGTCTAGCAGAACTCCTAGCTCAGTTTCTAAGCACCAAGTGTTTCTTGTGGACAAGGGGGTAAGTGGCAAACATTTAGATGCAACAATTTCTATTTTTTTCCTCCCAGTCGAGCAGCTAGCTAGGAAGAGCATCTGTCTGAAATTTGACACAATCAGTGCTTCATCCTTAAAGGGCTTAATTATGGTGCTTGAATTACTGTAAATCTCTCTATTGATTTGGAATAAAAATGCCTCCCTCAGTCTCTTCTAGTTCCTTTGCACAATTATGCATAGCTTTCTCTTATCTTTAAGACTATGTAATTTCAGTGTGAAATTTCTGACACTCTGTCTACTGTATCAGACAGCTGACAGACTGCCAAGCTTGTGAATTCTTCTGGCATTCATTGAGAGACCAGTATTGTAGTTATGTCATAAGCAGTGATTTGCATGTTAATGCTGCTACCTAATGTCAAGACAAGGTGCTAATATTAAAAAGAGAGCCTTTTCCATCCTCTGCAAAGACTGTATTTTTTACACAAGTACTAGTCTTAACTAGAAACATAGGGATGACATAAATTAGGGGGGAAATGGAGTAGAGAAGGAAGCATTTAGGTGCCTGAGCACTTCATATGACTGCTTTATTTTTCCTTTCCTTAGGCAGAAAAGCACTATATGCTGGGGGTTTTTTAAATTTAAGCTCTCCAATCTGACCCATTTGTTCATCTTCAATCCAAGCTTTTCTCCTTTTTTGTAGCTCTCATGAGTTTACAGGCTTTTTTGGTATTCTTGATTGTTGGGATGGAATTTTTTTTTGTGGGAGGGGGAGTGGTTGGTTTGTTTCTTTCACATATTCCCTCTGGGTCCATTATCAGTGATTAGCTATACACAGCCAGGCTTTGACCAGCACTTAACTCTACTGTTCCTTTGAGAGCACCAAAGCATTTCATATTCTACATTAATTATAAAAGGAAGTATTTGTGTATCTTCCTTAACAGGCGAAATGTAAGTGCTGCTCATAAAATTTTCATGAAAGTGATAGCTTAGGCCAGCATGACTAATACACTAGCATTTCTTATGACTAATACACTAGCATTTCTTATCTGGAGTCATAGTGAGACTCAGTGTCAGACAGATGTTACTATCAGGAATTAAAAGACAGAGTTTAGGTTTTTGATAGATTTGGGTGCTCTAATCTGCTGCAAATCAGTTGGAAATTTGGCAGAGCAAATCTTCAGAATAGTACTTTTGAGATGCCACTTGCTGAAGTTCAACTGCAGATAAACAAAACCTGAAAGTGATGCTAAATGTCTGCTCTCCTTTTAAAATAAGGAATAAAATTCTGCAGTATACAAGTAGCAAATACTAATATTATAAAGTGCCTTGCCTTCCCACTGCTTTTTACAATTACTTGCTTGTGTGCAAAAGAAAATGTGAAATGGCCATACAAATGGAGAAGCAGGGGAGAATCACCTAACCCATCCCAAAAAACAGTGTGGGAATGTTTTCCCTGTTTTGTATTTCATCCAGGACTGACTGGGGGAGTTCAAGCTGCAAGGATGGATCTCTCAATAAGGCACAAGTTTTTCCGTCCCTTTGCTAGGAAGATTGCTTTTCAAGACTGAAAGAAAATAATATTGTACTGCTCTCTTGGTGCAAGCCATTCATAAAACTACATTTCCTTCTCTCATCAAGAGTATGGACAGCAAATTTCACCTGCAGAAGGAAATTAAAGGGCTAGTAACACACTGATTCAGAAACAGCTATCTTGACTGATTGGGTTGTCAACTCAAGTGTCTAGTGTTGAGAATTTGTATTGTCCCAGTTCATTGGCCAGGGAGTATTCACTTAATTTTCTCCCAGCACAGCTATTGTTCATTGTTGACTTCTATTGTTCACTCCAAAATTCGTGCCTTTTTCACAGAAACACGTTTTTTTCTGTAATCTCCACTTACTCTCCCACACTGTCCCAGGCTTTTGCATACAGAAGGGCTGTTCAGATGACAGTGTGTCTATGAAGCCATCATTTCAGAGGATCTTTTACTTTATCCTCATTCCACATTGGAATAAAAAGACAGGATTAGAGAGCCTTGACACCAAAAATGTAAAAACACAGATTTTGTGTTTTCCATCACCTTTGTGCATCTCTCTCTCTCTCTCTCTGAGCAGAACTCACCAGTAGCTGCCATAAAAACCATTTGAGATTCAGCAAAAAATTCTTGGGGAAAAAAATGTAAAATGTTTTTGATCTAACAGAACATACCTGGTAAAACTTAGTTTAAGTAGTTGGTCCAAATAGCACTAATGTATTGGAAGATTTTTTGTCAGTAATGTTGGATTTCCTCCCTATCCCCCCCAGTCAATTAGGTTGCGAAGGATTAAAGAAATTAGTGAATTTTGATCCAATATTGAGATTTTCATGTTCCAAGTAATTTGCATTATTGGCAACAGAGAGAAGAAGATGGCATTTTTAAAGTCAAAAGCCCTAATTTTTCCTCTAAGCTGCATGTCTGTTCTGGTAGTTACAGAATTGCTATGTGGGTGCACTTTTTCCAATATCCTGTAACTCATACTAAAAAAAAATTTATGAAGTCTGTAAAGACTTCTTTTTCTGCAAAGACAGAAAAATGGTTCTTAGTAGGGATAAACTTGTAACCCTCTAACAGTATGATTGAAACATCACAAAAAATTCAAGGAGTGGTGATGCACCCTGAATAATATGCTAGAACAAAAATTTCCTTTTAAAAACAATATGGTTAATAATATCTTCTAAATATTTTGTGTTAGGGTAAGTGTGAGGTTGGTTTTTTTTAAACTTGGAGGTGTTTATTATTAAAAATAACTTTAGCCAAATTCTTGGTTCTATACTTAACCTGATGTCAGTAGGACTTTAAGTCTGTTAACAGAGCATAATCAGAATCTGCTCTCAAATCCCCAGAAAAGAAGGAGTAGGGATAGTTTTCATCCTTACTGAGTTTTCAGATTGGAGAAGTAGAGGAAAAAAATTGATGTATTAATTTAAAAAATATAAATATGAGAACTTTCAATACAAAGTAGAAGACACATAAAATGTGCATTAAAAGGCACAGCTTTTTTAATACTGCTTCAGATTTTTTTTTTTTTTTCTGAATTGATGCAGTTTACATGTCATGGGAGCTCTTCACAAAGCCAAAATCAGGAGAGCCCTGGGTGGGATGGGTACAGGCAGTGCAACGAGCAAGAAAGGGAGATTGGACTCTAAGGGTTGTGATGTTCACCTTTGATGAAGGACTGTGTAATGGGCTTGTTTACTCCTGCTCTGTCATTTCTGTGCATGTGTTCAGAGTTCACTCGTAATCCAGCCCCTTCAGAAAGGGGAATGTGACTGTACATTAATTTCTACAATCAACAGTTAAGCAATTAGTTTCTGTACTTAAAGTCTGTAATGAGGAGTGCTCTCTAATTTCAAACCACAGCAGTGCAGTCTCACCTGAATGGCAGAGTTGGCATAATTTTACAGAATGCAGCCAGAGACCTTGCTTTTGTTCTTCTCTTGTGTTATGACCCTATAGAGAAACAGATTAGTGAATACACCTAGTGTCCAACACTTTCTCGTAATCCTAAAGTGTAAGTGAACATTTTCTCTCACTGCAAGGTCAATTCTTGGACGCCTGGCTGCAAAATAGAATTAGGAAGAAGAAGTTATAGTTGACATATTGACTTCTATTGTGTTCTCTTACTGTTCTAATCAAAGTCTTGATTGTTGGGGGTTTTATATACCTTGTGATCACCAGATCCAATGGTTCTGGTTGCTTCTCTAGTTCATATCTGGTCTTAATAATCAGATAATACCTCTCAAAATTGTGGACATCTGTAAATCTGAAAGGTCAAAGCAGTCTTGCTGCACATTAGTTCTAGGCTGAACAAACTCAATTTTCCAGTATTTCACATTTCCATTGGGTTTTTTTTTTAGACCTGTGATCACTCCCAGTCTTCCTTTTTGGAGAAAATCTAAACTGTATCTTCCTTTGCAGCATGGTATATTTTAACTAAGACTTGCCCACTCAGTAAAAAATTCAGTAAAACGTCAAAATGAAATTTGCTGTGTACTTCTCACTACTGCTCTCTATCTGAAAAGTCTCCCTGTTTGGTTTTGGGTTTCCACTTGCCTTTATTGAGTAGCTTGCTGCACATTTCTCTGTCCACACCCACCTTCTGAACTACTTTTCTACTTCAGGGTGATTTTGTATTTCAATTTTGTGAATTTGCAAAAGGCTTTTATGTGGGATCCGTTGTAAAAAAATTTCCCTCTGAAAATGGCAGATGCAAAATCACGCCTACTATAATGAAGCAAAATTATAATTCACTCAGCTAAGTCAAGCACATTTGTCATCTTTAACATCTAATCCTAATTGTGGTCTGTTTATGCAGTCCCATTTCCCCTCCCCATTCATTGAGGGCTGCTGTATTGCAGCTGGCTGTGGCAATGACCATGCTGAATGATGGAAGGTCTCCTACTACATTTTTGTGGTCATCTAAAACTTCAAATGTCATTAAAGTGATGACCAAATCTGGATTTTGCCTGCAGTGTCTTTAATCACCCTTTTAGGTGCTGCAAAGTTTGTTTAACCCCATTTACCCTGAGACTAATAACAGAAAGTTGAAAAGTGCAAAACATAAGTTCAGACTCCGTAGATTTACTCTGTGCTTACTGAAACTATGGCCTTGTAAACAGCAGCCCATGAAAGAAGGAGGAAGCAAAGTGTGCTGTGTCCTTTTACATAAGTTAGCTTCAGGATGGTGGTGTTCGAAGCAAACCTGATGACCTGCTGTGGGAAGACAAAGAACAGCATCACCAGCTTGGATTCTGGAAGGGAATCAGATGAAGTGGTGTTAGTAAGCCACAGATGAGCTTAGCATTTCCTGGTATGGTGCAATCCATCCCTACACCAGCTGTAGGTTTTAGGAAAAGGTCTTTGGTGTGCCCTGACTGCATACTGATGGCTCTGTGCCACAGCTCTGTGAGTAGAGGATTTCAAGGACCTAGTAGAACATTTCTTGGATCAATATGTAGCTGTTTTCCGGGCTAGATTAAAAAGCTCCTTTCCTTGTTCTTCATCTTTTCATTCACACAAGTGAGACATTGGCTACTCAGAGCAACCTAGGGAAGACTCAGAAAAAAGCTCCTCAGGTAAAGAAACCTTTCCATTACAGTTCCCAAACCAGATGGGAATCAGCTGTTTGAGGGCAACCTTTCTAGACCAGGTAATAAAGGAAAATTGAATAGCCCTATTCACGGCCTCAGCTAACAAATAGGTAGCATGGTGTGTAGCAAAACTCTTGCAGTAACCTCCCCACACTCACCTTACATTCACAGCCCACTTGCTGCCCAGAGCACAGGATGAGTTGCTAATGGACAAGTGCGTGCTTTCATTTCTCTGTCGCAGCTGGGAACTTCTCTTTCCTGTTCAGATTCTTTCATTATCACTGTGACACTAACTCTAACTACATGTCTCTGCAAGCCCTTTTGCACTGCCTGATTTTTGTACCTTGACATCTTCAAATCATGACCCATCCACAGCAAAAAGGTGCCACAGAGCTGCAGTTACTCTCTGTAGTCACCCTGCAAAACCCCTCTGGGCAGCAAGTGGGCTGTGAATGTAAGGTGAGTGTGGGGAGGTTACTGCAATATTTCAGGATCTGCATATTATAGCCATGTGAGCTAATAATTCCACCGTGATTTCCCATGAAACTTGGGAGTCACAATATCAGTTTTGTCTGACCAGTCATTTTAAAACATTTTAGGAGTTACTCTTTAGAACCTGAAATACTTGCACTTGGTGCCTATTGGGACAGTACTCTGTTAAGCTCACCTTAAGGGTCAAGGAATGTGCCCATGTATGTTCTCTTCTGCCTAATTGCTGTGGCAGTAATTACCCTTTTGTGGTTCTTTAACCTCTGGTCTGTAGCTATTTCTGATCATTTGAGAAGTGAGTGCTGCTCAGAAAAATTTCAAGGCAACTTCCCCTTAAAAAATAAAAGTAATCAGTTGGGTTTTTTTCTCTTCTATTCATCTGTAATAATACATAAAGGAAAAAAAAAGTTACAGATAATTTCGTAGCAAAATATATTCTATAACCCCTTGGTTGAGGCAGTTTTTCAATCAAAAAAAAACCCAAACAGAATGTACAAGAAGGTCTTCTGCTGAGACAAGAATAATAGAACAAGGATTCATGAATTATGTTGAAAATATCTGCCAACATGGCCACAGGTGTTTTTAAAAAAAAAAAAAAAGATGAATGAAAGTCAGCTGAATGAAACACAGCTGGTTCAACTCTCTCCCAGAGCAGGCACACAGAAGGCTACTCTAGCCCCAAACCTCTTTTCAGGCCATGTGGCAAGCTGAAGCTATTCATTCTTTTGTGCAGCTGCTTTACAATACAAAAGGAACTTTATTATGGATTTTACTCCATACTAACAGAGAGAGAGTTCAATTCCCTTAGCCAGTTTTTGGGTATCCTGAATGCATCACTGGTTTGTAAAGGAAACTTGAAGGCAAAAATCTCTCTAATAATATTTATGATCACACACTTTTAAAAGAAAGAAGGTTATTTGGCTTTGTGCTAACTTACCACTTAAAACTTACTGAATTTATTTTAGTCAAGTGACAAAATGAGGTCCTGTATTAATAGCAATGCTTACCAAGAGTACCTCTTTAGTTTAATTTTATTTTTGTTAAGAGGAGGAAGCAAGTAATTCTGAGGGATTAGTTAATAGTAAAAGAATATTTTTTCTTTTATTCTTTTAGATATTTATTTAGATAAATATCTAGGGATCACAATTTTTTTTTAAATTGTATCTGAGGATGTTGGATGTATTTCTGAACTTCATAGAGAGGTTTCACTGCTATTTCAACATCAATCTTTGTTTCCCTATCTACAGCGAGTGCTGATTTCCCATACAACGGTCAAGCTATAGGAGATGGAGTTAACAGAAACTCTGCTATTATTGGAGGTAAGAAAACCATCTACTTCTCTAGTGTACTTTGCAGTATGACTGGTGGCTGAATTGCTGTTAGTAAAATACTCAAGCTGTCTGCTAAGAGGTGACAGTGGGAAAACGACACCTGAACAAAGATAAACAATTTTTGCGTAAGTCTGTTCAAACACGTTGTTGTAGTGAATATTTTGTTCTCGCTTAGTTTGTCCCCTCAGATTCAGTTTTAAACAAATTAAAATACTGATATTTATAATGCATATATCCCCATCCATGTGGGGAGCTACTTTGTAGTAGTTACTTGTGTTAACAGAGTAATTGATTTATATGAAACAGCAAGGATGCTTTTCCAGTTACAGCAGAATCAACATAAATCTATGTCAAACACTATTTGCTCTGCCCTTGACAAAAATCCCTCTTGATTCTGCATTCTTTTTTAGGGCCCAAGTTCTGCCATAACTTATGTGCCAGATTCCCATTCGGTGTTATAGGTGATGTTAAGGAAAACCAGAGCTGGAACTGTGAATCAGCATTCCATTGAAAATATTCTGGCCAGATGCTGCCTGAAATAAGAGTCTTGATTAATTTTATGCACACATGCAATTTGCTCTTTCCTGTCCCATAGTGTGGAAGTGTTGCACTGTAACTATCCTGGGAAAACTTGGCCACTTCCTCCAATTCTGAAGGCATATATAACAAAAGAATAAAGTAAAGGTCAGTCTACTAGCTTTCAGTCAGTTCTAAATACATATAAGATGATATACTGATGGTGGATATTACCATGTAAGGAAACACTGAGTATAGTACTACATACTAATAGAATTTCTTGATTCTTTTCCATGGCCCCCTCAAGGTTCTATGTTTCCATATCAAGGTTTAGATTAGTTGTTTTAGTTTTGATTTGCTATGTTATTTTTCCTTTCTAATTTGTATTTTGATTATTACTTATAAATTTTCCTCAATATTTTGAAACTTCACAAAACCAGAAGGATACCATTGCATTCCTCAGAAAAATTCAGGCCACACCTGAACAGCCTATTTGTCCAACGCATCAGTTAATATAAAGTGGCATAACATAATTCTGGCTGATTAAGATATTTTTTTTTGACCTGACAGTTTTATAAAATCTTCATCCTTGAAGATTTTCATGCCTGTAGAAAATGGCCAAAAAAGAAACAGTGTTGTTTTATCTCATAGACACCTATGCCTGGCAGTATAACATTCATGACACTTCTCCATAACAGGGTTGAACCCCAAACAGACCATTGCAGGGAGAGCAATTAAGGGTAGAACAGATGATAAAGCAGTCACATCTGCAGTTATGTGGAGGCAGTGCCTAATGGATGGAGTGAGACAAAAGGGAGCCAAGCCAATTTTCAGGACATGTTGAGGAACTATGATAGGTCTTTACAGCCACTGACTAGAAAGTATACATCAGTGACTCATCTTCAAAGAGTTGCCCTGGCTGTGACACATCACCATTTCACCCCACTGATTTGGGAGGGCTCAGCACCTCATAGTCAGAAAAGCTCAGATCTGCAAGTGGGTTTTAATGTTGAAGTTCACCTACGGGATAAAAGACACTAGCAGACTTCATTGAGTAACATTTTGCATACAGCAAAAACTATGTATAAATATCAGAGCAGTGGAAACCAAGCAACTGGGCAGTTGGGTGACGCCTAGCTGCCCAAGTTTTGGGATCCTTTCTTTGTGTCAAAATCTGTAGCTGGTCTCACCAGCATCATCTCTTCTTTCCTGCTGTGTGTAGGCGTCATCGCAGTGGTGATCTTCACCATCCTCTGCACCTTGGTGTTCCTGATCCGCTATATGTTTCGCCACAAGGGAACCTATCACACCAACGAGGCCAAAGGGGCAGAGTCAGCCGAGAGCGCCGACGCCGCCATCATGAACAATGACCCCAACTTCACGGAGACCATAGACGAGAGCAAAAAGGAATGGCTTATCTAAGCCTACGGGGAGGGGGCCTGGGGTGGGATATGAGCTGGGCCAGGGTGGGACTGGGATGACTCTTGCAGGGGAGAGAGAACACTCTGTGTTGGACGCTTGAGCACACATAGGGTAAAAAGATCAGCACAACTGGTGGAGCAAGTGACAGGAAAATACCACTGAGACTGGAGAAAAAAAAAATAGTATCTCAAGCATTTAAGAAAAAAATATTTTTTAATATTTATTTACAGCAGATTGCCCCTTCTGTATCCAAACAACTACAACAAAGAGCAGTTTTGCAGCTTCAGCACTGGTTAAAATTTTCAGTAATACCTGTCTATTTCTCTGTGTGTTTAGAGATGTTCTGGGTACTTGTGACAAGAAACGGGGCTGGTTTTTTACATTTTTTAAAAGCTGTTTAAAATGTGGGTAGTTCTGTCCTGACAGCAAGTGGCAGCCCTTTCTTCCCGGCATTGTGTTCCTTCACGGCTGACCACTTTCTCACACACTGCCCTCAGCCCCACACCTTGACCATAACACCGTTCATTTTAGTGGCGTTGATCAGGGGGTTCAGGGCTGGGGGTGGGACAGGGGCATGAGGACTAATGCAAATTTTACTCACCAGTGTCTCAACACATCATCAGCCCATGTCAGCCCTGGCAGGATCCACCTTCTTGACCCAGGCACTTTGTGGATTGCGTGCAATTGTCATCAACAGTGTAAAAATATTTTTATTACGACTACTATTACTACTAGAGAGGACGACTGTAAAGCACAGGAAGCTTTAGGTGTTTTTTTAATTATTATTTTGTTGATCTCTGAGGGAGGATGATGCTGTGTGAGTCTGTAGACCTGATCTGTTCCTGTATCTTTGGCTGTGGCACTGGTGACCTGAGGCATGTGCCAGTTAAACTTGGCTCTGCCTGTGCCATCTTGGCATATACTGTACGCTGTAGTAGGGAATTAGAGCCGGTCTTTGCTTCTGTTTCTTCTTAATAGACTGTCATAGAATAATTAGTACAGGTCTAGTCCATGCATTTGAACACACATCATACTTTTTTCCCAACTCAAGAGTAGCAAGTTATTCCTTAAATCCCTTGTTTCAGTCCCTTTGCAAGGAAAGCCTCTGCTGGCAGTGTTTGCACAGTCAGGAAGGTGAGGCGAAGGAGGTTTGGAAACTCTGCCACCAGAGCACATGAGAAACACACAGCACACAGGGCAGAGTTACTTTTCAACACAGATTTACCTGAACTATTTTACTGTCTTTGTAAGGCATTTTTAAGAATAGCAAGGCCAAGTGCAACATTGCATCCCATTTTCCCTCTCAGACCACAGAAGTTGCAGGTGTTGCCTGAGCAGCAGGCAGGCAGCTAGTAGGAAAGGCAAAGGGGCAGCCTGAAGACCTAATATCCTTTGGTGGCAATAACAAAGCTTTAGCTTGCCCTCCATAGAGGAGAGTGGTTCTCCTGTAGTCTGAAGGAATTTAAGGCCTTAATGGGCAGGTTTTGCAGTGGAGCAGAATGATGGAATGAATACACTGCAGGACAATTGCCATGTGTTAAAAGAACAGAAACAATAGCAAGAATTTCCTCTTAAAAGTTTTTATGCTTGTGACAGTCCTAGATTTGCTTTATCTTTAATATTGCTGAGTTTAGTATGCACAGATTTAACCCATTTTTCTGTATAAGAAAGTTTATTTTTCACGTAAATGTGCAATCTACTACACTTCCATTATTCTGGTTGATGCTTTAAAATGGAAAAAAAAAAAAAAAAAAAAAAAGAAAAAGAAAAAATCATGTAGGGGAAAGAAAAAAGAAAATATTGGAGTCTTACCAGACAAGAAATTGATAAGCACAGTTTGGCAGACAGACAAGGCCAGATACTTTGGGTTTTAAAGATGGTAAGGTCCTTTTCTGAATTCATTGAACAGAGATATGAGCAAGTCAAACCCATTAATTTCTTCCATTTCTGAATTTGGAATTAGCATACAAAGAAGTTGCCAGTTTCAAAAAAAATTACTGTTTCTCAGGTAAGAAGTGGCAGAGAGCTTCAGGTAGGCATAAAAATTACCTCTGTCACTCTTGTGCTGTGCAGTGTTTTGCCTTGCCTCCAGTATTAACCTCTCCCTCTTTTGTCTGTAATCAAGCAGATGAGTCCTTACTCTTGTTTAATCATGGGTGTAAGATAAGTCCTCACTCCTTGGAGAATATCAGCAGGGCATGAATCTACCTTGCACCACTATTCAGCAAACTACGTAGCAATATGTCTTTGTAGGATTGAAAAGACATATGTCTTTGTAGGATCAAAAAGGCATTATCTTTTCTATATTACTTTATATTTAATTTGATTTTAGTGGTATTTTAGTCCACTCTGAAAAACATCCTTGCCTGCAACTTCAAGTTACCAAGAGAAGTGAATAGAGTTTGCACAGACTGGGATTTGGTTTGAATAAAAAAAGTTACTAATCTGAATTAAATGTCTGCGAGGAAGATCACTTAGATATCCTGAGAGACTAGAGTTCTCTGCTGTTTTAAGTGGGAGAGACATGTTTCACAGCCATAGTTCAAGTTTGCCAAATGCCTCAGCATGGCATTAGAAGGGAAAGATGGCTTGGTCTCCATGTCTAACCAAGTCCTTGGCAAAGCAAGGGACAATTGTGTCTGGGTTGTGGTACTGAGGCCTGTGACATCTATTCACTGAATTTTCTAAAAGATTACCAGCTAATCTTCCACAAGCCTGAAAGCAAGAATTTCTGGAAAATAACCTTCGACCATTGCATAAGCAATAGTTATAAATTAGTGTCTTAAATTAGAAAAACAGGGTTTAAATTTCTGAAACCCAAGTCACAAGCATTTGTACCTCTCCACAGACTGGACACACTATGGACCTTTGGAAAGTTTCCTTTTTTGACATGTGAAATTCATTAGTGCTCTGTTAAAATGTTGGTAATCTTCACTCTTGTCTTATTTTCGCGATTCAGTCACTTTCATGACTCTAGAAGCTTTTAATTATTAGAATTCTTGTTTCTTCTTAAACGGACCTTAGACATTGTATTATCAATTAGCAGCTGGTCTTTGTATAGGCAGCTGGTCTCTGTATATTTGGTGAGTTTAGGTGAATTCCTGCCTGTCTGCTTTGTATTTCATTTCTGAGAATGGTATATGTTTAATTATTGGCAGCGGACATTCCGCAGCCTGGCAGTGAGGCAGGAGCAGGCTCAGAGAAGTAGTCTGTGTATTTTGCTAGCACTATATCTATTCTGAGGATTTCTTCCTCTGCAAGCCTATCACTGAAGGCTGAAATAACATCCACAGTTTCTTTCACCCACTCTTACTTGTGCCAAAAATCCATGTTGTTTAACAGGTGCTATTCTTTCACCTGTAGTGGGAAAATCTGTTGGAGGGGAGAGTGGGTCCTGTTTTTATAAACCTCTGTACGTTCCCCAAAGAATATTAAAACTATTGGTCTTTTAATACCTGTTTTTTAGCTCTTTCACCTATTTGAACTGTGCAGAAAAATGTAGCTTCTTGTACTGGTTTGGGAACCAAAGTGTCCCAGTTGTGTTTCTAAAATGTTCACTCCTGATTCCACAGGAAACAATGACAAAACTGCCACCAGCAGTGGAGAGAGCAAGACTGGCATGGCGATTAGGGCTCTTGGTGTTAGTGAAATAATGTAAGCAATATTTTGGATTCTCATTCACAACACATGCAGACCTCCAGGTAATGAGACATGGAGCTCCAAAGAGCTGAAACAGTGGAGAACTTATTTCCATGTCAACCCAGCCTCAAGGGAAGTCTGCAATCCAGTCTGGTGGTTTTGAATCAAGCCTTTCACACACTACTTATTCCATATTGACTGATAGAAAATTCAGATGTATTAAATAGGCATATGTATCTTTAATTGGTACTGGAGCATTTCTGCTTTGTATTTTTTGTGTCTTAAATGATACCTGTACCTTTTATATCTCTTCTAGCAGTTGTCACTTGAAAGGTATGGCAGCATTTTAATATCATGCTCTAGGTAGCATGATATATGTGAAAGGGTGGTCATCATAAATAATTTAGTAAGACTGCTGAAGCAGTGGTGTATACATATAAGTTTATTGTACCGATAAAAATTCAGTATAATTAAAACAGTGTCCTTTAATAACAGGTGCATCTAATTTTCAGGGTATCTGTTGAAATGTGAAGCTATCTCAGTTTGACAAGCAATAGCTTTTAATATGGTTTCTCACATGAATGATTTTACACTCCATCAAGTATGGTCATCCTGAAAGGGTGTCATTTTTTAAAAGTGAAATCTAAATTATGTTAATCAGATGTCATTGTCCATCCTAGAGAAATTAAAGAAACCTTGCCTTCTAAAAGCAACAGCATGTAAATTAGAATGAAAGAAGGACAACGTGTTTGTATGCATTGTATCTTCTGTGAATGTTTTTCCTTTTAACTAAAGCTCTATTAGAAACCAGATCAGTAAATAACGAGGGGGCGGGGTGGGGGGGGGAAACAACGTTTTAAATGGTTTTAATCACCCTAACAGCTGTTTCCTCATGCTTTGTATATTCTGGTCGATGTCTGAACTTTTGCCTTCTCTAGTACCAGGAAATCAATTTGGAAAGGACAGAAGTTGGAAAGGCCTCTTGAAAAAGACCCACAGTACATGAAAAAAGGGACTTCAGAATGCAGTTCTACATAAGAAGAGAGGGTGCCAAAACTAGGGTAGATTTATTGAAGTAATATGTTCCTCTTGCATCAGGGTTACGTGTTGTGGAGTGTACATCTGTACTTGTTGAGGTGGGCTGAGTGTCTGAGAGCAGGGTTCAGATGGAAATTAAATGACTGCCTTTCTGCATTCTTTGCATTTCTGATCACTTCGCAGGTAGCACCAAGCAGTCTGCTGTCCATTCTGCTCACATTTGTTATTGCAGATTCTGTGGCGTTGCCAGCTTCACAAGGGTTACATACCACAAGTGACTGAGTGTGGGTTGTTTGTCTTCCTTAACTCTGTCCTTTCCTTTATGAATGAGAGCCTTTTATTGAAATCAACAAGAAAAATGTATGCCCAGTGCAACAGACTTATGTCTGTTCCTTTTAATAAACTACCTTATCAGGCTTTAAAACATTTTTATGACATGAAGCATTTTATAAAAGAACTATGTTAAATGCACTTAATTGGGAGAGTGTGAAATCTAGACAAAGAAGCATCAGTGCAACAACCACCTAAGTCAGAGGGACTGTGCTTGTCCCATGCTGTTTCTCTGTCTACAGTGTGAATTGCCTTAACTACCCACCCAATCTCTGGGTCCATCCAAGACCTTAACTTACTTTGTGGAATACAATAGTGGCAGTCCTGATGTGATACCATGTTTTGACTGTTCACTTGTACTGACTGCTGTAACCCCTAGAAGGAGAGCTGCACTTTATGCAGGAATATTTTTCGTTTGTAGAGAAAAGCTCTAGAACAAAGAGAGGGGGGTGAAGGTTCAAGTGTAAAGTGATACTTGAACACTGTGGCACGAAGTCCTTGCTTCTTGCTGTCACCACATGTCTCACTGCAGCCAGAAATGTGTGGGTGTGCACATGCACCTCTAGAACCTAAGGCTATTCAGGATGTGATGTCTGCACCACTCGGGTAATTACTGCCATAATGTGGGTGGATGAGATACCAAACTTGCTTCAAATCCATGAGTCTGCAGTGCTAGCAAAGTCACTCACTCTTGAAATTAAGTGCAATTTTGAAGATAAACTCAGACTGTGCCCTACAGTAGCAGGCACGTATGGTGCCTCAAATGAGACAAGACTTGGACCTGGTTATGGAAAAGCACTTATTTAGCAATCTGTAATGCAGTTGTTTTAACTCTGACTTTCACATATTAACAGACATCTTCTTGAAACACTGTGCTCAAAACCCTGCTTATGCCAACAGCTTAAGAACCAGGAAGAAAAGTTGCCAATTTGTAGCTTCTTTAGACGAGTCTTTTTAAAAAGTCATTTAATGAAAAAAAAAAAAAAAAAAAAAAAAAAAAAAAAAGAAAAGTTTTGGTATCAGTGGGTTCTTTCACTGAGAATTATTTCTTCTTACTGGTTTTCTATTTTTAAAATATCACATGAGAAATGTTAAGCAATTTTTAAGCACAACCCAAACTGTTCTGTGAAAAAGGGGTACGATATACTCTGCAAATATACATATAAGCAAGTAACTAATTTAGTGCATTCCATTTCTTCTGTGATGCAGCAACTTCCAATAATGTTTACATGTGCTCCCTCTGCTATTTTTTCCTTAATGAAAAGCATCTGAGTTAAACAACAAACATAAAAGTGTGTACCCTTTGCTTTGCCATAGATTAATGTTCTTGCTTGGTATGTAACAGAGTATTAAGGAAAAGCAAATGGTTTATTCCTCAGACTTTATAGCATTAATTCTGCTGTCTCCAAGGGTCAGAGATAAACTATCACCACATCAATTATTAGAATTTAGAGGTATTTATACTGATAATCTTCAACAACTGGTATTCTGGATTCTAGCAAAGAGCTGCTCTAAGAAATTCTAATTTATTGCAAAGGCAGGTAGGTGTCATTTTCTGACAGGTGAAAAAAGTAAATTACTGGAACGAGACTAGAGCAGAAGCCATTTGAGGGAAATATTTAGCATGCAGAACAATAAACTGTACCAGAAAGAATGCCTTGTCTTCCAGTTAAAGATTTGGGATAGGTACAGGGCTGCAGTCAGTTATATTGTTCATTGCCTTTTTGGCCAAAATATTTGAGCTTCTTCCATCTTTCACGTGCTCGCTGTTGCAAGAACACAACTGAAGATGTGAAACTTAAGCAAGTTGCAAGTCCCAACAGTCCCAACAAGTGGTCCTGTTGCTGCCTTTCCCTGTCTGTTGTCATCTTTCCCCCATCTTAAGAAAGTCACAGGTTGAAAGGGACCACAGAAGACCTTCTAGCCTGACTTCTTGTGGGAAAGGGAACCTAAATGAGATAATCTAGCACCCTGTCTAGTCATGTTTTTTTCCCCCGTTGATTCCATTTTCAGGGTGGTAGGTTATCAACAGGCTCTCATTTAAGACAGACATAGAGTCACTGGAGCAAGTCAACAAACTCCTGAATCATCCAGAAAACAAATCATTTAGATGACAAGTAGCCATCCCCTGAATACTAATGTTTATTCTCTAAACTACACATTCTCATGCTTACGGTGCATGTGTCACTGAAGGAGTCTGACCTTGGCACAGTCAATAAATCATTCACAAGCTGAACAAATAGCCCAGTACTGCTTTGTCTTAAAAAAAACTCCTTTGGGTAAATGTTTAAAAATACAAGTATGGTTTGCCATCATAAAGCATTGAGCACAGTATCAGCAGCTAGTTGTAATTTATTTCTGTTTACAAAGTCAAGGTCTGTCTGTGGATTTTTCTTGTGTGACTTGCACCAACAGGACCTTTATCCTTGAAATAGAAACTACTGCAACAGGGCAAGGTAATAAAACGAAATTCCCTTTGCTGCACACTTTGAAACACAGAGCAAAGTCCTTTTCATTACAGAATCCTGGTACAGGCATAAGATCTCTGTACACATCCAATGCTTCCTCTTTTCCAAACTTCACTACGCACTACTCCAAGGAAAGAAATTTGCTGACAGTCTAAGTTTTTTCCCCATCTCTTTCTCTACTTCAGAAGCATTTCTTCTAACTGAAAAGTTTATCACCTTTCATATCTTTAAACTCCTTCCCAGCAGTGCTTGCTGCTTTGGCCATGGTGAAGCCTTCCACCTTCCCAAAATGTGACCACTGTAGTGGGAGGGTTATATAACACTAATTCCTGTCTTCTGTTATATTTGCAGCTGGGTTTTATATGTTAATAGTACTCAGTGACTTAAAGTACAAGGATGGTACAAATACTGATGGTTTCTGCCGTATGCAGCATTATTTTGTAACTTGCTTGTATTTTTTCCAAAATCACAGCACCGTCTGGCAAACAGACTCTGAAAATGAGGCAGCTGCACCTCATTCCATTAAGCATATTTACTTTTTATTTCTTAGTCCAAATTTTCCCAAGAGATAATAAAATATCCCAAGATAATAAAATTAATGTCAAGCAAAAGCCAGCATCTATTTTCCTTAGGGCCACAGGATGTCAGAATTAGCTCTCAGCCATCCCCTTTCCTTGTGCTATTGTAGCAGCTATACAAGGCCGCTGCTAGTATCCAAAATAGAATACAAAAAAAAATGATATTCTGAAAGCCTCAATTGGTTTCAGTCTCTTGGAGAGTTAAAGGTCCGGTTTAACAGGGTCAACAGGTCAGTTCTCCTACAGGTTTCAGTTATGGGTACATCCAAGAAAATTCTCGACATTGGTTAGTTAAATAATTTTATTTTCATTAGATCAGCATCTTGGAGAGGGGGAAAAAAATGTTTCTGTGTTTGGAAACCTGAGATATTACACTCACCCCACTGCAACTCCTGCATTGTGTCTGATCTTTTGAAGCCTCAACTGCTTAAGATAAGGAATCAGAGTCACTTGAACAAAGAAGGCTAAGGCATCAGTTGATTCCCATTAACTCTGAAACACAGGGAACTGGCTTTCCATAGATCTGCTTTGCATGTCAATCTCAGTCATACACAAGCAATGAGGATCTTTTCTTTTTCTCTGCTCTTCAGTGGATCAAGACCAATCAGTGGGCTGGCTTGGCAGATGGAAAATAAATTCTCTTCAGTCCTAGTGAGCTGACTCATACACTGAACAGCCTGAGTCGAGGGAGTTCCTCTGGCACAGAAGTTCCTGAAAGGCTTCAGCTCCCCAGAAACCCTGCTATCCTGTTTGACTAGGGTTAACTAACAGAAGCCTGATGGAAATTATCTGTACTGACTAAATCCTACATGTGGATGCCAACCCTAACTAAGAGTGCATCATTTTGTGGGAATTAGATTTCCCCCTGCCATTATGAAGTGCTTGGAGTGTGCTCAGTCTGACACTTCTTACTGACATATATAAATAGAGATATAGAGATAAATAGATATTTTTATGGAGATGTTTTATAAGTGGCCTTTACTTTGTGCATGGTAATTATTGCCAAACTTGTTATTTAGGAGCTACAGAAATGGCTGGTTCTGCAGTTCAGAAAGCAGTCAGCTGTCTCTGTTGCAAGGGAGACTTTGGGTACAGGCTTGGATTTGGATTTTTATTATTCAACTATAATTTGCATGGTTTGGATTTGGGTTTTGTCCCAGT
Organism: Pyrocephalus nanus; assembly: GCA_038380795.1. Taxonomy (NCBI): domain Eukaryota; kingdom Metazoa; phylum Chordata; class Aves; order Passeriformes; family Tyrannidae; genus Pyrocephalus; species Pyrocephalus nanus. The sequence continues at coordinate 22,329,800 of CM076266.1, read as the reverse complement.
GTCTTTTTTCTTTCTTTCCTCATTGGTTCTCTGGCAGGGACACATTGGGCTCAAGCATGAACTTCTCATCAGTCTTTGAGAGATGGATTGAAGCCATCAGTGCCATATAACACTTCAGAAACACCTGCCTTGTACGGCCCATGATGTTGCTCAGTGTGAGGTCCGCAAGACACTACTGGTGTTTTCACAGCATAGTGAGATGCTCCTATTTCTCTATCTTTGCTTGACAAGATAGCAGGCTAGAAACAGTTGGTCCATGGGTAAGCCTTGTGAATAGAAAAAGGGGTCAGCAGAGAGTAAGACACGAATGAGGGCTCAGAATTAGATTTGTATACATAGCAGCAGCAAGAGACTGCGAAAATTGCTACTGAGGCAGGTCATTTTGCTTCCTCTCTTCTTTTACTCCCCCTTTATTTTTTTTTTTAAGTACTGTTTGTATGCCACATCTGAGTAATAGATCTCTACCAGCCAGACAGCTCTCATTAACCTGGGCTGTTGGTTGGAGATAGAAATGCAATTGTCCTTTCTTACTGATCTCATTCCTGCTGCTGTGTATTGGTCTGTACCAAGAAAAAGATCAGGGCTGTTAGCTATTGGGAAAGTGAAAGCAGCCTCTCACCCCTTCCATCCAAACCAGGTTGAAAGCCAATCCCAGGGTTATGTGCCTACAAAGCTGGGCCAATTTCCTGGCAGGTGAACCAAGAGCTTGTCTGTTTGCAGTTACTCTAGTCCACAGGTTTCTTTCTTAAGCACAGTTTCCCCATGGGACACATAACCAGGATATAAGTTACCCTACTTAAACAAAAATGTGTATATTAAAAAAATCCTAATCTGAAAGTATAGTGTATCTGAGATTCCTGTTATTGACACTTAGTCTACAAGATTTACGGCTACATTTGCTATGTTATGCTTGAATAAACATATAAATCATTGAAATACACAAGACTGATAAAAGTAATATGATCTCTTTAAGGAGAATAAACTGTTTGTAAATTTATAAAGAGTATAATCTGTTAGGCCTTATTTGAAGTATGTACTGTGGTTTGGTAAAAGTACAACATTAAAAGAGCCTTGCCAGATGAGGGCTGTTTTTGTCTGTGTGTGCATGTGCGGTTCCTTTTGATTATTTGACATCTCCATTTAACAAAAAAACCCCAAAACTCTACAGACTGTGTATAAGAGCCTGAGATGAAGTGCAGAGGGCTCTTCAGATTTCTGTGTACAGTGACTTCAGGGAGGGGACAGGTGAATCTGTTCTTCTGAATAATTTGGATCCAGTTTTGTTTGAAAACAAAAGTGGCTGGTAGCACTACTGACTGGCTGGAGATTTTTTAAAGAAGATTTCATAAAATTAGTAGTAAGAAGTCAGACTAATGCTATCAATGCACCTACAAATATTGTTCATATAATGGGGAAAAAGATCTAGGAAGGTTTAGGCCCCTTCAGAGCAAGAGTTGGTGTGCCACAGGCTGCACACCCATGGCTCATTCCCCACACACCCTGTACACACCTGTCCTGTTCGGGTGGAGCATATCCATGCCTGCCCAAGACATACCTTGTGCATTTGAATAATAACTAGAATTGCTCATGAAGCTACTCATTAGAGGAACAGACACCCAAGAGACTGCTTTTCCTGCAGCCCTTCTCCTGCCTAGCTCCATGCCGACCAGCAACAGCTTTGATCACACAGTGGGCTAGTACTCCTGCTTCTCCCGCCAGTTCTCCCTCTGTGTGCAGCCCAGCTGACACCTGTGGGTACCGAAGACATGCCAGTGCTTCCCATGGAACAGAAAACCATGTTATTGTACTCATAAAGCACTGGGTGCTTGCACCAGTGTGATGGACCACTGCCTCTTTGTGCAGGGTTTTAGGTTTTCCCAGTGAAAGACCTCAGCTGGCTAGGCAGGCCTGGATAGATGGGCTGAATCCAGTGGGATGAGGCTCAACAAGACTAAGTGTAGGGTGCTGCACTTTGACCCCAACAACCCCCTGCAGTGCTACAGGCTGGGGACAGAGTGCCTGGACAGTGGCCAGGCAGAAAAGGACCTGGATTGACAGCCCACTGAACATGAGCCAGCAGTGGGCCCCAGTAGCCAAGAAGGCCAATGGCATCCTGGCCTGGATCAGGAACAGTGTGGCCAGCAGGAGCAGGGCAGTGATCCTTCCCCTGTACTCAGTGCTGGTGAGGCCACACCTCGAGTACTGTGTCCAGTTCTGGGCCCCTCAATTTAGGAAGGATATTGAGGAGTGGGAGAGTGTCCAAATAAGGGTGAAGCTGGTGAAGGGACAGGAGCATAGACCCTATGAGGAGTGGCTGAGGGAGCTGGGGTTGTTTAGTCTGGAGAAGAGGAGGCTCAGGGGAGACCTCATCACTCTCTACAACTACCTGAGAGGAGGTTGTAGTCAGGTGGGGGTCGGTCTCTTCTCCCAGGCAATTGGTGACAGGATAAGAAGACACAGTCTTAAGCTGCACCAGAGGAGCTTTAGGTTGGACATTAGGAAGAAGTTCACAGAAAGAGTAATTTGGCATTGGAATGGGCTGCCCAGGGAGGAGGTGGAGTCACTGTCCCTGGAAGTGTTTAAGAAAAGACTGAATGTGGCACTTAGTGCCATGCTCTAGTTGATAAGGCGGTGATAGGTCAGAGGTTGGACTCAATGATCTCAGAGGTCTTTTCCAGCCTAGTTGATTCTGTGATTCCGTACTTCTGTGGCTCCTTATCGCAGGCAACTCCTCCTTCCTCACACCGCTATGTGAGCCCTTTCCTGAAATTCAGCAAGACAAAAAAGATCTGCCTTGGGATTTGCAGAAAAAGGGATTCTCATCTCTGACAACTCTCTGGTTTGTTAGTAGAATATCAGGAGCTGCCTTCAGCCTTTGAGTGATGTAGCCCAGGGTAAGTCAGATCAAAGGTGCATCTCATGTCATAGCCTGATTTTGTTGTGCCTAAACAGAGATGTTAAGGGAGAGTGATAACAAGGTAAGTCCATAGCACAGTGTACTTGTGCTACTTCCTCAGAAGAGCCTCTCAGCTGTCAACTATGTGCAATTAAAGGACCTTTTGGGCCACAGGTGTTTTTATATGTTTAGTTATCTCTTTCATCCACACTTGCCATGTGCTTGTGCAGAGCAAGGGGGATCTCCTCACAGCTGTAGTCCTTCCAAAACAATGAATTGCTGTGCCATTTAATTTTTAAAAACCAGCCAGCAACTGGGCAAGAAGGGGAATTTTTTTCTTTATCTCTGCTTGTTAATGAAACAACCTCACCATGTCTTAAAGCAGGGATGCAAAAGAAATCGCTCAAATCCAATTTGCATCCTGCACAGTTCCAATTACATCTCTGCACGTGCCCATAAAGATCACTGCATTTTATGAGGCTACGCTGAGGACAGACTGCATAGCCTTGATACCCACATAAATCTGCAACCCTGTGTGATTTGACTTCTGACTGATCCTTCCTGCCACCACCTAACAAGATTTTGTAGTCTCATTCCACGTTGCACATATACTAGGGAATTATTTTTTGTCTGTGACTTCCTCATCTATCAGTGTTCATGGATAGTCATGTTGCTTGCATGAGAGACAGGGAGATATCTGTTTTGGAGCTGAGTGCTGTTTTTCCCTTGTTTAAAGACAGGGCCCCCGCAGCATGGATGCAGGCTGCCTTACCCTGCCAGCTTCATCCTCAACACTAGCAGCTTTTGAGGGACAGGGACATGTCCCCCCTGCCCCAAAAACTATGCAAGGTGACCTACCCAGGGGGACATGCTGGGATGCAAAGCACAGAGAGGCAGCACAGACTGCAGCCAGAAGGCTTCCTGGAGGAAGAGCAAAACAACAGGCTTCAGGGATAGCAGAAAGATTTTACCTAGGGCCCTGAAAAAGGCTTTGTTAAGTTTGCTGCAAACAAGGTGGGCCTGGAAAGTTGTTGAACTGAAAACAAGGATGAAAGAAAGGGGCTGGCCTGGGAAGGCAATGCAGACAAGGGAAAGACCTGCTCTGTTTCTGTTCTGAATCGCTCATCAAGGCTGAGGGGTTGTTTCGCCTTGCTTTGTTTTTGGAAGTTCCCTTGTGTTGTTTGGTTTTAGATGAAACCTAACTGTGTGATGGAAAAGCACCTTTGGTATATTCTCATCAAGGAAGAACTGTAGGCAGTGCTACCTCTAACTCCTGGCTATGAGTTTTGATCCCACATAAACCAAGAAAAGCCAGAGGTGCTTGACCTCTCCAAGCATCTCCATTCCTGTTTACTCTGGATTACCTCTGTAATATTTCATGATGTATTCCTGTAAAAGTCTCTTCTCAGAGGAGAGATTTGCTATATCTTGATAATCAGTCTTAAGTGAATCCCACAGGGTATGGCAGTATCCTAAAGGGGTTTGTGGACTCAAAAGCCCCAGGAGGAGAGCAAAAAATAGCAACTCTTACAGCTTCAGCTCTCCCACCTTGTGCTATTCCCCCTTGCCACACACAGTGTTTTGTACATCTCCATTTTGTTCATATCCTTAAGCACACAGCAGATTAAACAGTGGTTGTCCCCGAACTGTGACCAACACACCTCATCTTCTGACTCAACACACTTCATCTTCTGTCTTTAGAGGACACAGTTGAAAACCCTGAAGGTCTTGAAGAATTTCATCTTCTCCTCTCTCCTCCAACAGCTGTGAAGTTCATCAATGCTGAAAACGTATGACTGCGGTGCCTGTTCATCTAGGTAGGTTAGGTCCTTCTGGCATCTTTTTTCCAGTATTAGGAAGGGAATTTTCACAAGCTGGAAAAAAAAAAGGTTGCCACACCCTCTTATTACTGATGTCACTAAGATGAGGCAAAGCACTGCATAGATACAGTATGTTCAAATTGCTAAGTATCTTAGCAGGATACGGTGAAGGAAAGGGTAGAGCCAAAGAGTTTAGCTGCTTGATTTGATTTATAGGGCGTAGGGTAAAGATTCATTTTAAATCCCATTGAACACGAAGCCTCAGAAGTCAATGAGACAGGATATCCCTTTGCAGTGTTGTACTGGATAAGCCTGTTAATCTCCAAATCCTTCAGTTGTTTCCTGATGGGATGTTGTAGGTAGGTCACCGTTACTGGCTTTTCTCCATTTCCAGATGCCTATGCATTTAGCTGGATAAGAAATGAAGTGAAAGTGATGGGTTTGTGAGTAAGGGATTTGGAGGGGAATACTTTTTACTATTCTAAAAGAAGGCTTAAAAGATGATGTTTCAAGTTGTAAAGGTTATTTTTAGATTTCTTTTTTTATTATTTTTAGATTCAGGGGCTTTTTTATGGGTTTTGTGTGTGTGTGTTGTTTGTTTGTTTGTTTGTTTGTTTTTAATGGAAGGAAAGAGCAGTCTCTAGGCAAGCATTTCTCAGATTAAGACACACTCCTGATTTGTAGATGATTCTCCTGGTGATCCATCAAGACCAGCTGTAAGACACCTTCTACACGTGCTCACATTGCCATCTTCAGTCTCAGCCACCATTCTTCACACCGAGTACTGGGCTGTGCGAGAGCTGTTCTGGGGTAGCGACCTGTGTGCAGGCAGCTGTGAAAAAAGTGAACCTGTGTGTCACAATGTAGAAACCTGGATGTGGGGAGTAAGTGCCCTGAGAGTTATCTACCATTAGGCATGAACTCACAGTTTCTACCACAGCAGGAGCATCATGGCAACTAAAATGGGGCTGTTCCTACAGGCAGACAACAAAATGGAAGTAAATAGGCAAAAAGTTTGCTTCTCCTTGCTGCCACCCAGAAGGAGAGTTTGCAGGTGGACAGTGATATTGTTGGCAAGCAAAAGGACTGTGAGCCTGCAGACACCCTCCCTTGCTCGGTTGATGGCGATTTTAACTCCATCCTGGGGGGACTGCTGGCTCTCTAGGATGGCTTTTCCACACAGAGTTGAAGGCTGCAATTTCAGCCCTTCCCAGAGCAGCCAAGGCCAGAGCCATTTTAGGGATTGTTAACCAGGCACCAGCCCAGGCTGCTTCAACATAGAGAAAGGCAGTGGGTTTCACAAGCTCCCAGTAAAGCAAATTCTTTGACTGGTGTTAGGGCTTTCAGACCTAACAAGGGGCTTTGTTTCAGCCCAAAACAAATTTCTAGATGGCTCTCCTTCCATCTTCCGAGTTTTCTCTCATTTGTGAAGTCCAGGAAGACTCTCTCACACTGAAAGAAAGAAAAATTACTCTGATGCATTGCAGTAAGTTGCAATAAATTGCACTGACTTCTCTTTTTTCTCTTTTATTCCCTCCTTCTGCTACTTGTACAATTGATTTTGGAATGAAGCATGCAATCATAACTCACTCATAGTGTCACAGCAGCGACTGAATTACCTAAGGGGAAAGGGTTGGAGGAGGGAGGATATGGTGAAGGTCCATTACAGCTTCCTTCTTTCTACGGGCCTGAACTGCTTTTAGGGTAATTCAGTGCTGGGTTACACCAAGGAGACACAGGCAGGAACTTCAGCTAAAAGAATAGGAAAAGCATTATTGTGGGTGTGGCAAGTGTGATTAATGATGGCAGGCAGGCAGAGGCAGAGGAGAGAAGGAAAGGCATCACAGAGGGCAGAAGAGTAGCACTCATCACAGGCAGCACAGCCAGCAGCTCGTGGTCAGAGACAAGACAGAGATGGAAGGTGAGGTAAGCCCATGTACCACTGATGATGTGATCATCGTTTCCTATGCAAAGGCAGGGAGGATGGGAGAATGTAATGGCACCCATTTTTCTGTGTGAAGAGGTGGCTGTGGATGAGAGTGTAAGGTCTTACTCATTTTCAGGAAGAGCACTCCGTGTGATACAAGAAGAAATAAGAAAGGTTTGAAAAAGGACAGGGAAAATAAAACAGAAATACCAAAATCTCTGGAGTCAGTTTGGGAGCTTTCAGGTGCCACTGGACACCTCATACCCTCCAAATAGTAGCATTTGTAGCACTAATGATAGATACTGTCCCTAGGGACTCAACCTCAACAAACATTACCAGCTTGTTCTCTCCATCTCACTTCTTCCATTAATACTTCCATTTGCTGCAGAGGATGCTCTTGAGATTTATAGCAGTACAGCAATGGCATTTTGGACTTCTGTCAGAAACTGCATTTTGTTACTGGAAGCTGAAGAAAAATTTGGGAATAAAAATAACTAGTAAAAGCTGTTAAAAATAGTCTAAATTAAAAATACACTTTAAAAGCTTCCAGTAGCAAAATAACCAACAGAAATTAGTATGCTAACAGCATCTGGCTGTTACCTTTCATGCACTGTCTGACAGGCTACAATCTGGGGCAAAGCCCTCTTACCTCCCACCTCCTAAGGAGAAAAGAGGAAAAATCTGGTGTAGAAAACATACTGGCCAACTTCTGGTTTTGGTTCTGTAAACTTCTCTGTAAATCCACATGTTAGAATTAAAACCAGTGGATTCAAACTGCCAGCAAAACCTTGAAGCAGACTCTGCTTCTAAAGAAGCACCATGGATCATTTTCTTCCAAAGTAATTCCTGCTGTGCAACAGAGCACCCGATTCTAAGAGTTTGTGACCTGGTGTAGGTGTGAGTGAAACAAGATATTGAGTTAATTGTTCTGTGAATTGTTGTGACTATCTTTGCCTCGCCAGCACAGGCCTGGTGTGGCTGGAGCATCCTTCTATCGCCAACACAAGCTGATCTGCGTAAAGGATTTGCTGTAGTGTCAGATTATGCGTTTTCTTAACCCTGTCACACAAACACTCATTGCTGTATTACTGTGCAGCAGTTCCTAGAGAAGTTCTACAGCTTCAGCTACAGAAAAAGATTGACTGGGCTGGCCATCTGCTCTCTGGATTTACTATCAGCAGTTACAGCCCATCGGTTGCGTATCTCAGCGTGGCAAGGACCTCAGCAGATTCATAAGGCAGGAGTTACCACAAGTGGACCATGCTGTGAATTCAGAAAAGCTCCCCGAAAGACAATTTCAGGAACGAAAATAAAATAAAATAAAATAAAATTTAAAAACAAATAAACAAAAAACTACAATACAACAAAATAAAATAAAGCCAGGCAAAAGCAGCATAAGGTTAACTTTCCCAGCTGTGGTGTGAATTCTAATAAACACAGAGCTCCTGTATGAGTGCAGAGAGCAAGTGCTGAATTTTGGAGTTTCCCTGGACCTGAGCAAAACAAAGGCCCCCGGCTCTTCCATGGAGCTCATAGGATATGGAGCGAAGGTAAAATGGTAGATGGGAAAACAGAAACCAAGACAGGCTTTGTGCAGACAACTCTTGCATGAATTTGTGCTTTCCCACTTTAAAAAAGTATAGGGGAAAACTTACAATTCTATTCAATTATTATACTGTGAACACATTGGAGAGAAGCTGTAAGAAAGGCTAGTTCTTGGTTAGGGACTGGGGGTTCATGTCTGTACGTAATTTAGCAGTTGTGAAAGGTGTTATTGGAGGCCAAGATAGAAAGAGCAGGCATCTGTTTACACTAGAGAGTTAAAAAGAGGGATGGGAACACTGGAAATAGCACAGGACAATGGCAAAATCCTGGAAACTCTAGACTAGATCTTGTTCTCACTCTCTATTCCATAGCTTTTTGTTTGTTTGTTTGTTTTTTCTTAATGGTGCCTAAAGTAACATTTCAGATAATCAGATTTTTCTGGTTCACATATTTTTCTGAGAATCAAATATTAGTGTGTGTGTGTATGTGCACATGTGCCTATTTTTACTAACAGAAAATTTACTTAGAGCAAGTTAATCTAAAGAGTGCCATCTACTGCTCAGAAGAACAAATCGCATGGGTAAGAACAGCAAATCTGGAAGTTGGATGTGGCTTCCTGCATGAAGATGGCTTTACGATATAAGGACTTCAGACATTCAGACCATTTTAGATCCTTCTTGTAACTAACCCAAAGCTGGGAGACCAGCTACAGGGGCCAGCAGTCCCAGCAGTGCTGCAGCTCTCCTGTTAACAGCACTGAATTTTTTTTTCTTTTGTTCCTGGATTAGTCTCCAGTTTATCATCTCAAGGCAAGCTTAAACTGGCCCCAATGCACCTGGTATGGCTGTACACCTACACCATCCAACAGCCTGGCCATCTAAAAGCATGGACATGAGAGGGAAAACTTCAACATTGCTGTTTGGTATGCTGCTGGAATAGCAGGCTGTAGTAAAGCGTGAAGACCATAAATTGTTTCTATGGCACTATTATTCTTCCCTGGTCACTCGTGGCTCTGAGGCTTGTCACAGGACCATTACACCTCTTCTCAGATTCTCTTGGTGGGTAAAAAAAGCTACGGAGGTTTCCAGGGTGTTGCACTAGATCTGGTGCTGCCTGTCTGCAGATAACCAACTGAAACATGCATAAATGTATCTTGTATAACATCAGTTTATATGTTAAAGTACCTCTGTCTAAGTGGCTTTCTGGACACTGAGTGACATTTTGGCTGGCACTGGAGTAACCTTAGTAGCTATTACTCATTTCCTGCTGCAACTGTGATGATGCAAGATCATAGCTACACGTGTGAAACACTTTACATCCACATATAAGGAGGGAGTTACTGTCAAACACCTCCAGCAAAGAGAAAGAAATCTCTGTATGTTGCCTGAGGGAAATACACCAAAGTGGGATCTTAAAATGTCCTTTATCACCCCAGCTGGAAAGCTTGGATAATTGTGTATTAAATCAGCATATTCTGTGTCCTCTGTTCAATGACATGGCTTCTTCTGCAGGCAAAATAGATTTCATATAGTTGCTCTTAAATTAGCAATTGTTGAAAACCAAACTAAACTCCAGTCGTATTGGAAACATCATATGCTGTTATTGAAACATCATGCCTCCAGCTTCATTAACATAGAGTTCCTAAAATATGATTGAGGAAACACTGATACTCAGATGATGTCTTTTTTTCTGTGACTTTGTAGAACATAAATAAACACCTTATCTCAGTCCTGTCACCCCAAAGAACATAGCACTGTGATATGGGTAATACATTAATTGCTGGAGGATAATGGGTCCATTCAGGCTCAAATATGTTATGTGTGCAATAGGGCTGCTCTATTTAGGAAACACATCAGCCTCTCTGCTACTCTTATTCATATCAACCCCTAGAAAACATAGTGAGTATCCAGATCAAGGTTTATTGACCTGAGGAATAAACAAGACATCACGTGTGGCCCAGAGCCTCTTGTGTGTAGCAACTGTCTTCAAGCTACTTTCCCATGCAAGGAGAATCTGGCTGGGGAACTGGATGGAGCATAGGAAGTGGCACCTGAGTAGAGCTTTTAACCATCACTAGCACTCACTAGCATGATTAGCTAGTAGCTAGAGCCAGCCTGATTTTTTCGCAGATCCTGAATCACATGGGGTGTGTGAACTGCCCCGTCCACCTCAATGGATGTTAATTTAGGAGTTTATAGTTTCTGTCAGATATTTATGCTAACTATATTCCTTATAAAAAAATGGCAGAAAGGAATTTTTTTCAGAGTTGGACTGAAATGTTTTCCAAGAAAGCAGGCTTCATTCAAAACAGCATTTTCTTGTGAAGGTTCAGTTTCCAATAAATGTTTTGAGCTTTTGCCGCTGAAAATCCCTGGAAGAAAAATGTAGCAAAAGTCTACAGTCATCTGCACATGAATGCAAAACCTCACCAGGCTCAGAGTCATGACAATGAAAACTTCTTCAGGTGCTCAGCAGGGCCCATCTCCCTGAGTTTGTAACAACCACGGCTGCTTCTCCACTGGGAAGTGTAGCTTCTCTTACCATGGGGAAGGCCATAGACATTGGCCATAGTAGGAGCATCTCTGCTGAGTGGCATGCTCTTCTGGGCTGCTGGAGGAAGGCATAGGAGGGGTGGCAGCAGATTGAAAGGCCATCCTTTTCCTTTCTTTGCTGGTTTCTTGCTAGAATTCCCAGCACATACTGTACAGCTCCACACCATGACAAGGCCACAGGCCATCACCCTGATGATTATCTTCTGAGAAGACATGGTCTATGTTTTTTGAGTTATGCAATGGGCTTAAAGCTGTTTGCTTACTGTATATGCTGTCTGGCCAGCCACCAGAGCATGCCAGGTTATTTTTTGGAGTAAATCAGTAATAGTCTTAAAAGGAGGATAAAATAAATAAAAAAAAAAAAAAAAAAAAACAAAAAACAAACCACCACAAATATAAAGTCAGGTAAGAAGAGGTATTCAAGCAGGTAAAATGGTCAAATGGTTGTTGCTAGCTAAAGTGACATGCCAGCTAAAGAGATAAAAGACCTTTAGTTTTCTGCAAGTAACCACCTGCAAGACGTATAAGTCAAGCCAGTGGATGATGGGATGTAGATGAGATAAGGACAGGAGAAAAATGCAGCAAGGCTTGAATGTTGGCCCAAACAGAAGCTGTTTGTACAGCTTTCCCTGTAAAATCAAACAGCATTTCAGGAACACTGATTTTCAGGAACCTTCTCTAGCCTATTTGGTCAGGGACTAGATGGCACTGTCTACCCAGTATATAAGACGTTAGTCAGATATTTCTGTACAGTTACAGGCTGAAGTGAACAGTAGTGAAAAACCTGACAAGATAGGAGCAGCACCCAAAGAATCGGACATCTGACAGTGTGATCATATATACAGAATCCTTATTTATGGGAAAAGAAAACAGAGGATCCACTTTCTGAGTTGAATGTCCCCATCTCAGTTTCCAGATGTGTTTGCAGTCCCCTGCCACTGCACTTGCCTGGTTTGCCAGGCTGGTTGTTGGTATTGGGCCCTTTCTGTTGAACCATAAGGTGCTTTTCTGCCAGAAGCACATGAAAGCACCGACATAGCTTGTCCCCACTGAGGGGGAGCTGACCTCCTCTCACAACACCAGCAGGGCTGCTGGGAAAAATCCCAGCCTGCCAAGCAGCCAATTGCTCTGCCTTCTGTGGGGGCAAAAACTTTTCATAAAAATAAATCATAAGATATGATAAAACACAGCGAACTACATTCAGCTCTAAATGCCAGGGAAATTCCAGACTTTTCTAGTAGGGAGAAGGTGTTTTTTTCACTTCCTCACTAGAGCCACCAGTGTCCCCTGAAGGCAGACAACTCACTTTGTCTTAAAGCTACAAGAACTTTTTGGAAGTTGACAGTTTACAAAAACCTGGAATTTGCACACAGAGAAGTATGTGGAAGCTTGCATTGGCAGGTTGTTTGGCTTTTGTTTTTTTATGCTTGCCCTCACAATGCCCACAGATCGAAAAGGTGAAAATAGTTCCCCCAGAATTACTCCAAGATGATTCATTCCAGCAATTATCCCCTGCAACACCAAGAGTTGATGTCCTGATTATGGTACATTGGCACACAGTGATGGGAAAGCAAGCGGCAGCTTAAGCAGTGGATTCTTTACAGGCTTGACTCTGAAGTCTTATCACTACTGGGAGCTGACTTCAACAGGAGAAAAACCTTCCTGGATGGAGAGAGAAATCCTGTGTCCCTCTGGCAGTATCTTTTGATAGGATCATTTGGCATTTTGTATGCAGCAGTGCAGAGTGGGCCATAGGTCCCCGTAGCATTTATGGATGAAATTTCCACCAAGTTATCTCCCAGTCCCAAAAGCATTTGGTGTCTGAGTCACAGAAAGAAGCCTGCAAAAGTGGGGAAGCAGAGGAGGGATATCACAGGGAAGCAAACCATTCTCTGAACCATGTACAAATGACTGATTAACCCTCCACCACTACCCTGCACACACACTGATTTTGCTGCTGGATATTTGTCACACCATGCACCTTTTGACTGCTACCCTGAGGGGATTAAAACTTTACTTGCTTGTTTTGTCTCCTCAGTAGAGTGGATGTTGTCTCTGACTTCCTCAGACCAGTAACCCTGAGCAAATCAATGGTGTAGCTGACTCTTTCTTAACTTGCCTTAATGGAGGTGAATACACAGATTAGGTGTCTTTAGAAATGCTCTGGTCCACTGAAAATGGCATCTAAAATTATTGTGTGCTGTCTAACAAATACACAGAAATTATCACTACCCCTGCTTGACCTGTCATTTTTCACTGACCCAGCTGAGGGATGGCAATTGCCAGATGACCGGGGCACACGAGCCAGCTGTAGAAACATCCTAGTCTTCACCTCTGTCAATGCTCTTGATCCAGGCCACTAAAAAAATCACATAGCATTAAAAACTAGCAAGCAGGGGAGGCAACAGGATGGAAGAGAAGACCTGGATAAAAGTGTGATGGAAGGCATGAGGGGTAGTGACCTTCAGGATCAATATGGACTGGCAAGCAAACAACAAGTTTGTCACCAAAAGGGATCCAAAGACAAGTCAGAGAATCAAGAAGATAAGTACTCAGGGATGGAAACTACAAGATGGTTACAGTATATATGAGATTTTTAGAAGAGGCTGTTGGACTTTCTTTTATGGCATTATCAACATTTAACAACATATAACCACCTTAATTTTTTTCATCAAATCAAAATAATCTTTTTCAGTTGTAAAAAATATTTGTTAAATAGAAGACCCATTGATTTAAATTTCTTCCATTTGGGTAAAACAAAAACAGGAAAATAACCCAATCTCAGTTGTTTTTATGTAATACTTTCCTGCCAACAGCCATTTAAATTTTTCTGAGACACCAAGGAGTTATGTTTTGTTTAACTTTAGGGGATGAGTTCTATTGCTCTAGAAAACTTAATGAAAAATGTACATGAAAATCAAAAATGTCCAAGGTACTTGATACAAATTAGTGAAAATGGAATATAAAGACTCAAGTCTTTTGGGGGCCTGTGGGGAACAAAAATGCTCCCACCAAGTGAGCAGGATCAAATGGCAACACCACAATGGAAAATATTCTCTCATATTTTCAACAAAGGTTTCTGAAACCATAAATCCACCAAAAAAAAAACCAAACACCTCTTCTCAGTTGATTTTCTGATACTTCCAGCTTTTCTCTTCTGCCCCTTATCCTTCCTGTTCTCTTTTTTACCCTCAAGGCAGTATGTGCAGACATACCTAAACCAGATACTAACATAGGTAAACAGGTTGACAGCAGCAGGGCATATCCACATGATATTTTGCAGGGAGTTATGAAATCACCCTGAACTCCTGAGCTGTCCTGACCCAGCCTGGGTGATGTCCCCAGCATGATCTGAAAGATTTGCAGTATTGAATGTGCTTCTGCAAATGACAGATGTGTGTGCTGCTGAGTCTTCATGTTCAAAGCATCACACAGAATATTCTGAGTTGGAAGAACCCACAAGGATCACCAAGTCAGCTCTTAAATGAATAGCCCATATGGTGGCTGCAGTCAGTCCAGCATATCCCCAAGTCCATCTCCTTGGCTTTCCTTTTTTTTTTCCCTTGTATTCATCCTTACACCTTCTAAAACACTGCTGTATTAGGAAGTTTTAAAGAAATACCAAGTTCAGCTTATCCTCTCCAACCACCACCTTCCCTTGCAAAAAGAAATTGTATCAAGTATTTGCAATGCTGTCTCAGCCCCCACTCTACCCTGCTCCCATCTCCAGCACAGGGATGTTTGATTTTCAAATCCATCTCACTGAGCACATCACCAAATACAAAATGTACTTATTATCTTTTCTCTCCAGCAATCAGAGAAACTTGGGCAAAATTAACCAGCAAGCAAGCAACTGTTTTGATGGCTATGGAAAGGAGTGGTTATATTTTAGGTTCTTGGCTTGCATAGTACTACCAAGTTGCACTCTCAGTTCATCTTCAAATGAATCTTGTTTTATTCTGGACAAGGTTGCAGAGAAAAGCAGTCCTGGTAGGTGAGAGGTATAGCAGGTGAGTTGAGAGACTGACCAGAGCATTATTTAACTAAGTGATGTGGAAAGACACCGACAGCTTCTTGCTTCCATAGGTAATGCGATTTCTCAAGGGACTGGTTGAACTGGTTGCAATGGCTGATTTACATAAGCAGAGCAGTGAGAACCAATTAGGACAGTGCTAAAATTTGTCTGAAAGTGTGGATTTATCCTGTATTCGACCATGTAAAAAAGGAGCACCTTTTCAGTAACTGTTCTGCTCCTAGACCATGGTAAAGCACATCTACTGCTTTTAATGGCAAAGTTAAGCTAGGCAGTAACTTTCTCCTGCGGCTCCTCAGGAAAATTGCAAGCAATTGCCCAAGTGCGGGTTCAGCCAGGGTGTGTCCAAGCCTAACACAGAGAGCAAAGGTGTTTGGGTGTAGCTGAGGGCTTATTTTGGTCTGGAGCATGGCTATTAGCAACAAAAAGCATGATAAGAATGCAGTCAGAGTTCAGCGTCCCTGGCTAAGTATGCAGGACTAAGAGTTAATAAAAACAAATTCTTACACACGGCGAAAGGTAAATATATATCAGCCTCCATAAAAGCATTGTAATGATTTAATAACTATGATAATGTAATAATTTTATAGCGTATCAAAGCTTTACAGTCATCCCTGAACTTACACGTTGCATTACAGTTGGCATCACCACTGGTTAGCTGACCTGGGACCCAGGGGAACATACAGAGAAGTGGGAGAGATTCGAGATTAAACCCAGAGCCTGCATCTGTACAGATACTTTTATTATTTTTTTAATCTATAATGTAGTTATTCTGCAATACCAATTTTACAAAGTCTGCAAATAATTTCAAACTATGCGAGTTTAGAATGCATTTGTGTAAAGATCATGAGATATTGTTGCCATCTCATGAACTAAATATTTTGTTGTGCTATGTGGATGTAGTCAAAGAATGAATTATTGAGCAGTTATCATGGGTGAGTGACCTTTTTGTGATTTATCACACAATAATTTAGAAACTGTAGCTCCTGCTAAATTTAATTATTTCTCTTGCAGCTTGGCTTTTAAAGGTGCTGTGTTTGTCTTACTTGCAAAGGACTTTCCCTCTGCCTTGGAAGAATTAAGAGAATTTATAGGATGAAGGTTAAGTGCTGGTTGTGGGTTTAAAAAACAAAAAAAAATCATTAAAAATATTAAAAGCAAGTAGCATAAACTTTAGATGAACAGACAATATGTTGAAGAAAAAATACCTGGTTTAGCTTTTGATGCACCTGATAATCCCTGAATATTCTCTAATATTTTTAAATGTCTCTGGGGTGGGCAGTTTTTATGGGGTTATACCACTAATACAGATATGTAAGATTAACACTGAAGATCAGCTGGAAGTAGTTTTTTATTATTACTGGAAGTATTAGCAACAAAAAATTTTCTGCTGTTCATTACAAATGCACAGCTGAATTCCTGCTTATTGCTCTAAAAACTCTGAGCAGTCATTATGGAAACTTGGAAGCACTGCTTGGAAAAAAGGGATGTGGGCAGGAGTGATAGGTCCCCTATATACACTATACATATACACATATATAGTATAGAAGATATGTATCAAATATAGCATATTGTATACCATATATACCACATACTATATCACCTATTATATAGAATGTCTATAATACATACTATAGACTCCATTATGTTACACTGATGTTGTTATATTAATTATTTAAAGATAAGCATACTTAATGTCTTTAATATTTTTTTTAACAGTTGGCTATGTTAGAAATGTCCACAAATTTATAAAACC
Source organism: Pyrocephalus nanus (assembly GCA_038380795.1). Lineage (NCBI taxonomy): Eukaryota > Metazoa > Chordata > Aves > Passeriformes > Tyrannidae > Pyrocephalus > Pyrocephalus nanus. Next base: position 22,313,271 of record CM076266.1, on the reverse strand, counting down.
AACTTTTCTCATCGTATTTCTTGCTAAACACCCCTTCTTTTACCGGGCCAGTCTTTCTGAGAATTCAAGTGCTTTTCTGTTCTGGATGAATCAGCTTTAGGGAAGGTACAGGAGCCACATGCACTGTCACAACTGACACAGTGTGAGCCTTTGCACAAAGTTCATCCCCTCAGTGCTTTACTGTGGGAATGGGTTCTGAGTGAAAGGGAAATACAAGATTTTGAAGACAAGATCTAAAGCACACAGTAACTTGCCCTCCACCTTGCTTCTTTAGTCTATTCTGTAAAGATAACTTCCACGTAAATTGTTCCTTTGGAGTTAATAAGATGGGCTGGTATAGACCTAATCAGGCTGTTGTTACTGTTCAAACAGTTTGAAGAAGTTTCAGAAAAGGTTGTGAACAATGTGCATCCTCTCTGAGACTTTTATTTAAACTTTATATACGATGCATGAGAGAACCCCCTGGGCAAATACCATGGTAGTTCAGCCATGATCTGATGGTTATTTTTCTAATATGTGGCAGTCTTGATAAGTACATTAGACCAGAAGTGATGATAAAGAACTACTGAAAGCAAACAACCAATAGTGCAATATTTTTACAGAAGGATTGCTAGTTTATACAGGAGGCACTCCTGGCACTTGGATAACTTTGAGCTAATCTGCAGTCTGCATTTGAATTCTCTGAAAGACTGGCCCAGTAAAAGAAGGGGTGTTTAGCAAGAAACATGATGAAAAAAGTTGGTTTTATAAATTTCTGGGCATTTCTAATGTAGTCAACTGTTAAAAAAAATATTAAAGTACTTGCTCAACAGATTCCTAGCAGTTTTAAAAATAAAACTCCATTGTGCTAAGAAAACCAAAAGTTTGTGGGTAATCTTTGAAAACAGGGCAAGACTTACTTGCCTGTATTGTATTGCCTGTCAAGCTGTGACCCGTGAGGTTCTCTCATCAGCTTGCCTTCTGTTTCTAAATTGTACAGCTGCTTATACTATAATATCATGGAGCTGCTCAGCAGCATATTTGGGCCAAAAATCCATCAGAAGGGCAGGCTGGATAGGACTTTGAGCAACCTGGTCTGGTGAAAAGTATTCCTGCCCATGGCAGGGGGGTTGAAACTAAATGATCCACAGGGTTCCTTCCAACCCAAACCATTCTACAATTCTATGATAAGTCAAAGGGCTGTGCAGGCTGCTTGAAAGACTGTTATTGCCCAGACACACCAAATTCTGACAGCACAGTACAGCTGAGAGAAACACTGCACCATTCCCTAGTTAAACTGTTAAACTGGGAAGCCAAGTAAGATGCCCTCTTGCTGGATGATGTCCTAAGTACAGGGAGCTGAAGAGGGCAAGATATGTAATGAGTGAAGATCATACATTAGAGATCTCAAAGAAAAAGCCACCATATCTCTCACATATGATCAAAGCAAAGGATTTCTCTCTATTTCCATTTTGTAAAATGATCTAAATATTTTGGCTAACACTAAAATGATTTCTCTCTCTGTAAAAGCCAATCATATCCTGAACTACATCAAAAGGAATTTGACCAGCAGACTGAGGGAGGTGATTCTCCCCCTCTACTCCACTCTGCTGACACCCAGCCTGGAGTCTGGAGTACTGCATCCAGCTCTGGGGTCCCCAGCACAGAAAGGACATGGACCTGTCGGAGCAAGTCCAGAGGAGGGGCACCAGGATGATTAGAGGGATGGAGCACCTCTCCTCTGAGGAAAGGCTGAGAGAACTGAGTTTGTTCAACCTCTGCAAACCCAAGCCATCCTATGATTCTACAGAATCATAAGATTCTATTTCTATAGAACATATTGTAAACGTTATGTGCCTGTGTGAGTCTTTATACAAATATAGGACATACATACTTGGGTGTAGACGTGCACAAAGATTTGTGCATTTGCATATATTAAAATACATGTGCACAAAAGCTGAACAGAGAATGGACAATTTCAGCCAATTACTTATAAGCAGCTGATCTCATAATCAAAAGCAAAGCACTGCCTTCATCAGCGATGAAAAAAACACTTTGTAGGAGAGTGTTCTGGAGTCTGCAATATTCCCATTATGGACCATCAAAGCCAGCTTTTGCCCTAACAGGCAATACAGTGCAGGCAAGTCTTGCCCAGTTTTAAAAGATTACCCAAAAACTTTTGGGTTTCTCAGCACAATCAAGTTTTATTTTTAAAACTGCTAGGAATATGTTAAGCAAGTGCTTTGCATCAGTCCTATTGCTTCAATTAAACCAGAAGACACTTCAGCTGCTGCTGATTCCATCTGTTTCTCAATTATACAGCCAGCCATGTACTTAGTATGGTCCTGTGCAAGGGTAGTTTCGGGGACTGTTGCTCTGTATGCATTTATAAACTGCAGTTAAACATAGTGTGGCGTCACAAAGTGACAATGAGCTGCCAACAAAATAACAGACATCACCGAAATGCCTCTGGTGTCTCACTCAGCCCTGGATTCCTCCCAGAGAAGCTTCCTGTGAGCTGGGAAAACTGTTTATTTCTTCCACACAACCGTAACTGAAAAGAGATCATCATGTATTTTGCAAACAGGGTATATTGAAAAGACTCTAGTTCATGTCAGTGAAGCCAGGAAAGGTGGAAGAGGGTTGCAGAATGGCCCATAGGTTGAATTTTCTTCTTGTCCCCTGCAGCACATGATGACCTGAAAACACCTGGCACTGATGCTGCTTCATTCTGAAGGCAAATATTTGCTGTGCAGAGTACTTGCAGGTTGAGCAGAAGTTCTTGCTACCTGTTCTTGCTACCAGATCAACAAATTAACCCAAGGAAAGACTTTATTATTCTTTTTATCTCAGAAGAAGAAATTTATTAATATATTTCCAGGATATCCCCCTGCAATAAAACAAATAAAAAATAGAGTAAAAAGATTATCATCTTACTCTGTATGTATTAAAGGTGCATTTAGGTACACTGAATAGATTTGCATGGTTATGCTGCGAGGAAATAAAACCACAGAGTCTTGTATTTGCCTCTGTGGAAGTGCATATGCAAAGTAAAGATATATTATTTGCTTCTGATTGACAGAATGCTTTTAGAAGAAATAACTGGAAGTCAGCCCATGTTTGTCTTTCCCTGCTGATCATCTTTCTATTCATCTTCTATTCTTCTATGGCATACAGACTGAAAAATAGTTAGAAAAAATTATTAACTGATAAATACACTTATGCACATATACACATATCCATGTGTGAAAAATACTATAGTTTTTTCCTGCATGCAGAATGGGAAATAATTGTCCTATATGTAACTTTTTGTATTTTTTTTTAAATATTGTTAAGAATTTGTTTTTATTTTATACAGCAACCTAAGAAACAACTCTTGTGGCAGGAGTACTACCGAAAATTGCTTTTTTTTTTTTCAATTTTACCTGTACCTGTTGTTGAGAATTCATTATTCTGGATAATAGGGGAAAAAAGCCCACTTCTTAGCTTGTACAAAATCAAAAGCAGGTTTTCTCAGATAGGAACAAACATGAACTTATGGGGGAAATAAGACCTTTTACAGCTGCCTAACAGTCATAGAGGACGGGTCTCCAGTCAGAAGTCAAGAGGAAAGAATGAAGCAATATCTGTGGAGCTGGTCCTGGCCACAGGAGCAGCCACTATGTTCTTTGTCCAGGGGATGGCTAGACACATACCTGAACTACTTACTTTCATTTCCTAGTTCATTAAATAAAGAAATGACAACCCAGCATGAAGTATGGAGACTTGCAAATATTCCACCCCAAACTGAGCTGTTTTGATGGAGGACTGGCTCATGATTTTTTAACCAGGTACACTTTCTGACAGGATTTTAAGTGTAGTGATTCTGATTCACACCTAACTCCATGCCAATGGAAAGACTTTTAGTTTGGTGACTGGAAATGTCACCAGAACATTTCCAGTTGCTTCCCTTCCTGTGTCAGTGTCTGGAAGTGAGACAAAGATTTCTGGTACCCAGTTGTGCATGTTTGAGGATGTCCACCTGGTTTAAGCTGTTGAAGTCAACTGCTAAGGATCTTAGGTTGAATGAACGCATTCTCTTTAAAGTAATATTAGGATGATAGGTTTGCTTTTGTTTTAAAAGATCTCAAAATTTTATGTTACAGAATATTTGCTAACAGTAAAACCAATGTGTGAAAACCCTTTGCAGTTTTTTTAGTTGATAACTGTGCAGGTACTCATGCTGTACAAACTTAAGGAGCAGTGATTCTGGAAATTCACTGCAAAAATTAAAACTAACAGTTTGGTTTCTATTCCCAAATGCAACTAAAATATCAACATAGCAATTTCAAGACCACCTTGAAACAAACTTAAGGAATTGCAGGCTCTGTGATACACAGTGTGACCAGCAAGAGCTTTCACTGTACTTCAACTGGGACATGTTCATTCCCATTAGTACCTTCTGGTGCACTCAGCATATCAAGGACTGGACTTACCCAACTTGTGCAACAGACTGGATGAATAAACTATATTATTTGTCAGGCAAATGTATTTCAGAAGTATTTGTGTGGTAAAGATAATTCTTTTTTTATATATATTGAAGAGCTTGGGGTGGGGTGTAGGGTGGGGATTTTTTTTTACTCTTTTCAGTTTTATTTATTTTTCCTTAGAAGTGTAGGAAGACATGCTTATGTCCAAACGATTTTCCGTACTGAAAAATGAACTGAATTATTACTTGGTGAGATTACACTACAGTTCCATCAAACTCTTTAAAAACTTTTCCATGAGAATGATAGATCAAACTGATTATTCTAACGTGGCACTTATTTAATTTTTTTTAAGCATTAATTTGTTCTCTGCTTTATGAATATGTTTTCCTTTTTTCTTTTCTTCTTTAAGATCAGATTCACAGCTAGTTAGAATATACACTATTAGAATTGAGGAACTGGAAAGGTTAGTGTTAGATTTAGCAACTCCTCAAGAATGAGAATGATTTTTTTCCCAAAAATCTGGAATACTCTCCCTTTCCCCAGGCTCTTTCACTTGAGGAGCTTTCCATGTCTATTAAAATGGATGTGCATACTTGTAATAGATTGCCATTCACCAAGGATGACAGTGCAATTTCTTCTGCTTAGCCAGACTTGACCTAGAAACACCACACTTTCATAAACCTGACATGTAGCTGGACTTAGACACTGTCAATGTCTCCAGTACTGCTGTGGGGCACAGAGGTTCAGAGACAGCCTAGTCTGTGGGTTGTTTCACCTCATTAAAAATGGTCATTTGACTCCCCATTTCCAGCTGGAGGCATAGCAGCATGCCTGCTGTGAAGCAAAAGCAGCAGCTGGCCAAGGGCAGGCCAGGGGAGTGAAGGGAAGAGAAAAGGTTTGTTTGCAAAATTTTTAAAACATGAGCTTATTGAAATGTTAATATCTATGTGGAAACAGTGAAGAACAGGTCAATATGGCTTATGTCTTGAAGAAGCCTTCTGAGAAAGCTGTAGCATGTCTTTGAGAGGACAAAAATGAAAGATTGTATGAAATGTATATGTGTGTGTGTGTGTGTGTGTGTGTGTGTGTGTGTGTGTGTGTGTGTGTGTGTTTATGTATGTATATAAATACATATACATCTATAAAATCTTTAGGATCTTGGTATTTCCGTGTTACCTTTTATTTGTAGTTATAAGATTATTCTTATTTCTATTTGTAACATTCCAAAAGGAGGGAGCAAAACCAAACCAGCAACATCTAATACATGGAAAAAATCCTGCCAAGGCTTAGAGTGGCAATCAAAGCACAGTCATAGCCTATCCCTCATTGTCTAGGCATGATAGCATCCCCAGCATCTGCCCTGCTTAGGATACTTGGGTCATTACAAAATACTCCTGTCAGTAAAACCAAGCACCCCAGAAGACTTATTAGGTTTATCCTCCCAGATGATGGATCATATATAGCTTATTCCAATAATTTTCCATTTATGAATTACAGCAAATGCAGCAAACACTGTAAAAGTAAAACCAGGCAGGAATCCTGCAGGTGAATAATTCAGTTTCTCTGAGCATCTTTCATAGTATTTACTAAGCATTACTTGAATTGATTTAAGGTAATCTCAAGCAATAAATTTCTTCTTCCTTCTTTACAGTGAATCTGACTAGAAAGCCAGTTCAAACTAGGTTCACTATTTTGATGTGTTAAGACACATTTGATGTGATGTCTTTTTTTCAGTCTCACCTCCCGCAATCTCAATACCCCAGCACAGCTTAATCAGCTCATGTTGTACCTGCTTCTGCTGTCCCCTCCACCACTGCTGCAACTTAATGAACTTGCCATCACTGAACAGCAAGAATATGGAGATGAACTCCACTGCCTCTCACCCTCTTCCTCCTTAGGTCAGCCTCAAGCAGGTCCCTGCTGAACTCTGGAAAGGCGACACCTGTTGTCCCGAGGCTACAACATCAAAGCAGGTAAGTCCTCACTGAGCTTTCCTGCTTCCACACTGGTCTCTTTTCTGCTGCTCTCACTCACCCTTGTCCAGGCAGCCACTCTGCTGATGTCAGGCACCACGGCCTAGCAGCACGAGAGCAAGAAGATTCGCCATCTGCTTTTGGCCACAGCAGAAGCCAACCACCCCACTTCTCTGGACCTCACTTCTGCCTTTCATAAACAGACGTTGTCTTTGCACTGTATTTTTGAGGTCTGTGAAGGAATTTGAAGAAGTTATTGGTGCCAGCCATCGGCAATACCAAAAGAGGTTATTGTGTATGCACAGGTTTAATCTAGCTTTCAGATCATACCGAGCTAAACTGAAAACAGACCCAGCCACATCCTTAACAGGCCTCTGCCGTGTATGTCACTTTAGCTTCTGTAATGATACCTTCTGCAGGAATGCAAGCTGAAACAGAGCTTATGATGGAGACACCCCGCGAAAATTTGGGCATGCCGCATACAGAATTATTTGCTTATTTGTGTTTTGTAATCCATAGTGCCACTGCACTAGGTGGAATTAAAAAACCCAAGGGGAACCTGTGATTAATGAAAAGAGCTGATGGCTGGAAATCCCAGATTTGAATGATGACTCTCCCAGGTTTTCTTGAGCAAGCTCTTGCAGATGCACATTTCAAAACTGATGACCTAGCTTTATCTAGTCTAATAGGGTTGGTCTGTTTACCAGAGCTACTGGGTTTAGTTACTGGATTTAAGCTATGCAAAAACTGGGGGTACTCTGAAAATCAGGCTGCTGCTTTTCTTTTAGGTTACTAAATTGAGGTATATCTTAGTACAATTAGAAATTAGGCTTTCTAAGCCTTGTTCTCTGTTTTGATGAAATTTGCTGTGAGAAATCTTATATAAGCATATAAAGACTAAATTAATATCAAGTTTAGGAGTAGGAATTGGATTTTTGTGGGTATGTGTTTAACTGTGAAATGGAACTACGGATATTAACCTAATTCACCAAAGGCATTAATAAGCACAACCATTACATTTGTATATTGCTTATCTTCTGTTTGAGGTTCTCCAAGATCAAAGACTTTTTGATCAATTGAAACCGTCCCCTGAGCCTATTCTTCACACCAATGATATCTTCTCTTTTTCATGTTCCAAGGATTGTCCTTCAGTCTTTGAAGTTAACCTGAACATTCCCTGTCATGTTCTGAGTGGTATCATTCATGATTCTCAAAGGTAAACCTGACAGAAAACAGAGTTAAACGAGTTTGGAAGGCTAAGAGGATGTAAAACAAAGATACTGGTAATTGGAAAAGAGAAATATAGTAAGCAAAAGTACAAAAGACTAATTCCACATTTCATAAGAGAAACAAAATATCAGAGAGGAAATGTTCAAAAAATCAAAAATATCCAGAAAATCAGTGACAAATGCCCACAATTAATTTTGCTAGTTTGTTTCACTTTTTAATGGGAAATGTTATTTGGCCTTTTAAAAAAACTACAATTAAAAATTGTGGAATAAAAAACTTAGGACATGAAAAAGAAAGATTATTAAAAAAAGACAAAAGAAAGTGGAGAAAAGGGGAAATGAAAATCTATATGGTGACTTTCATTGCTTTTTTAGTGATCGAAATTAAATGACTGACAAAGTTACAAAGAGTGACATCAGCCCTTATTTGAAAAGGTCATGATTACTACACAGGTTAGTTGTAATGGCTTTTGGACTCCTCTTTTTTTCATAGTTAATATTCTCATCATTCAGTACCTATGAAGGTTACAATATTAGAAAGCAACTGCAGCAGAACCTGTGATTTCTGTGCAACTATAATCGAGCATTTAAAGATGTCTTTTGAAATGCAGAAACACAACGTTAATATTTATTATACGATAATATTACTATATAATTTTAATATTAATATTTAGCATAATATTAATGCAGAAACAGTATTTTTCTGAGCTAAGATTATAATTTTTCAGCTTCTTCTTTTGCAAACAGAATTTCTTCCCTGAGCAGATTTAACAGCTGCACAGAAGTCACTGTTTTCTTCTCTGACTGTGCTAACCCAGCATGAGGGAGGGAGTTCATAGCCAAGTGAAGAAAGCTTCAAACTGCTCCTGAAAAGGAAAAGCAGGGGTGGCTTCACAGACCAACAGTATCTATCCTGTTCTGGTGAGGAACTGCTCCTCCTATTCCTGGCTTTGATGCCATTCCACAAATCTAGAACAGGGTAAGAGAACTGCAGGGCTTGAGCAGGTTCTTTGCTGGTCAGGGTTGATGGGATTTACATTACTTCATTTTATCAGAATGAAGGTAAGGTGCCTTGCCTAAGTTATTCCTCTACACTCTGTCTACATTCAACTTTTGCTGGAGTTGTTTCCCTTAAACTTTCAGTAACTGCTGGCCAAAATCTGTGTTGGAAAACATGGCCAGTTCATTGACAGCTGTAGAACAGAGAACAACCTCAATTCACAATTTAGGTGAGAACTCCGTGACATGCATTTCTGCACCTAATAATCTCTGCACAGCCTATGGTGTTTAAGTTTATAAATATTTGCTTTGTATCAAAATTTAAACATAGAGGTAGTGAGCAGATCCTGATGATGTATTTGGTGCTGAAAGGCCTGTGATTTTAAATACCAGCTCCCTGCTGGGATCGTGCTACTGTTCAGGTGAAGAGACCATTACGTGTTACTTCAACATGTACTGTTCTCTGTACTGCCTCCATCTACCAGGACATCACTTGCTAAGGGATGTGATACATTTGTCCTCTGACACGCCATTTTGTTTTCAAATGCTTTCAGTATTGAATGATTCTGTATTTAGTATTTTTTCCCTGAGCAAATTCTGCAGAGCTAAAAAAGAAACAGATGAGAGGGAGTGAAGCAGCTCCTGCAGCTTTTGAAAAGAAATTTATCTATTTCAACTTGCAAATCACAATTTGGGTAGTATTTTTAACAGCATGTCCCTACCTAACTTCTGTTTAGTACATGAGGGGCTTGGAACCTGTGTGCTTTGGGAAATCTCTCTGTGTACTTGCCTTCATCTTTAGCTACAAAAAACAGGATACTTAGAATTTCAGGGCCTCTTGCAGTTTCACTTACAAAATTAGTACATTCCTACAATAAGGATGCACTTTCAAGAGATTTTCACAAAATTATCACTGAAAGGTTCTTAGATTCTCCCTTGTCAGGGTCTTATAAAATAAAGAGAAGTATTAACATGCCTAGTTAGTTGTAATTGGTGTGGTGTTTCTGCTGTTGGTTTATTTTGGTATATTGGTGGCTTTGATCTGACCTGCTGATGGTTTTCTGTTATAAAATATTTTTGTAAATACTTTTGGTATTTTATGCTCTATAGAAATTCAGACTGCACCTGCTGCAGGCACTATGGCTTCAACACCTTCATTGTTCAGTTTTCTCTGGCAGACACTCCTAAGAGAAATCAAGTCTTGTCAATCCATCACCAGCTGTTGTAAAAACTCGCTTCAGAGAACTTTGCCCTTTCCACTAGCAACACTCAGAGCTGAAGAGGAAAGGCAAAACAGCTTTAAGGAGCACAGTGCAACCAAAGACTACACTCATAAAGTCACGGAAGAATAATTTTATTAAGTTTCTGTGCTTTTTTTATAAAGGATCACATTTTCAAACTTGGAACCATAAATATTAGACTCATCAATAAAGCACCTTCAGTGATGAATACCTACAGCACGCAGAGAAACTTAGATTTTCTGAGCACCTCTAAAAGACAATCCATACACAGTTTGGCTACACAAATATGGAACAATACATCTAACCCAGCTCTGAAGAGTTGTTCTATGCTATACAATACTTTTCCAGCTTAAAAGTGGGACAATTCAAAACCCTCCAGCTATACTGAAATAGAAACTACCCTTGTTAAGATACCATTATTGAATGATTCCTTTCCTCCCCCTCTCCCTCAACCAATCCACTATCTTTGGAAGCACAGATAGCACCCATTCTGGGCACCACTGACTACCAATAGAGCAACACTGGTCCATTAATGACCACTTTGATCCAAATATCCTGAAAACCAGCATATGGGAGCAACAGAGAAGGCAGGAGCCCCATTTTGTCCCCAAATCCCCCCCACAACATGCACATCTGTCACTGACTAATGGCACATGTGGGCTATGCTTCCTGCTGCAGCCAGAGCTCAGCACCTACCCATTATCCCCTCCCATGCCAGCGCCGCTGCATTTACACCACAGCTTTCATTTAGTAGGAATTTAATGAGACTCATTGCTGGTGCCTGGAATTTTAGAGGGTAAAAATGTCAAGGACAGCAAATAAAAACAACAGCTACCATATGTCCTTGAAGAAGATCACATAAGCCTTCTGACCAACTGCACCAGTGTGGAGCAGCTAGGACCAAAGTGTCTCTAATGCAGTCCATTTGTAAGGCCTTTTTTAAAAATGGCTGTCCAAACTAAACAGGGGAAAATCTGTAGAGGTCTGTAACTCCTACCTTTGATTAAATTCTCAAAATCTTAACAAGAAAGAATGAGGCTAATATGGGACAGTTACAGTAATAATAGTTAGATACATAGAGCTCCTTAAATCCATAAAAATTGAGAGGTCATTACAAAATGGGAATCACTTGACTTTACAGGGAGATGAGTATTGTTTTGAAAAAAAAAAATTGAAAACTGATATGAGTCACTTTTTTAGAAGTTAGGATATTTTTACCGTTTATTTAATCAGAAGTTAACTGAGAACAGATCACAGTTCTAAACTAATGGAGGCTTTAATGATGGTGGTTGAGTCACTTAAAAACAAATGAAAATATCTGGCTCACTGGAGATCAGTTTAACAAATATTACCCAGTAGTTCCTTGAAGTGTTATTTTCTGAATATTTTGAAACTCAAAGGAATACCAAACTCTATGTCAGTAAAATAAGTTGCAGGAATGTAGGTTCACATTTAAAAACATCTCCGTATGAACTTTCTCCACTTGGACGGCAACAGCTTTTCTGGAAATTTCTGGAATAGTGTGTAGTCTACTGGTAAGCAAAGAATAGTAGTCTGCTGCTGAAATAAATCTCAGTTGTATCTTCAATTTTAAATAATGGTATTCAGGATGCTTTAAATTAAATAGGAAGTTTTTCACATTTATGTCAAAGAATAGCAATATTTAGCATCTCAAGCATGTTTGCACAAGCTGCCCAGCTTCTATACACGGAACCTTTTTTGTGGTGGAGTTTGGCAACAATAATGCATCAATTATTGTCAGATATTGACCAATGAGGCTGATGTTAAATATTAGGCAAAACCAAGACCATCCACACAGAAAACCAAGTCACACTTACCCTTTTATTCACTTATGTGTTCTAAAGTGTGGTAAATATTCCAGTTTAGACAATCCCTTGGACACAGCTTTCATCAAGTGTTTTCTTGAACATGGCAAGGTAAAAAAAACCCACCCCTGAGCAGTAAGTCTAGCATGTTTATATAGGGCATCTTGGTAATCATTAGACCCAGTTTTATCATGTCATCTTCCACAGCATGGAAAGAAGAGGGGCAATCAGCACCATATTAATTGTTAAGAACAGGTTAAAAATAAGATGTCTGCGGTCTAGCAGCATATCTGTGTTCAGCCTACAACTTTACAGGTTGTTAATTAACCACTCACAGTGTGTTCTGTGAGGGTGTACAATGCATCTGTGTGATTTACTGACCTTAATGTCATCAGAATTGTTTTCAAATGTTTTCATATGTTGTCCATTAGGGATTAGTTGCCTTGGGAATCACTTGTATTATTTAACATTATTTTCCTTACTGACATAGAATGATCTTGACTGATAGCCTTAAATGGTGCAAGGGTGGGGGGATAGTGTACTTTTTGACCATCAGTCTCTTACTGTGATGGAATAAAATTGCCATGATATTTAAGATAAGTAATCCTTCCCAAGCATATAGCCATGCTTGTGTTAAAAGGTCAAACCTTCTGTTGTGTCTTCAGCAGAAAAAATAAAGATAGAAGGGATTAAAATCTGACTTGCATGGTGCCAAGGAGTGCGTACAATGGCATAACACTTAACCTGGATATGGCATCTGGGCCCAAACACTACATGTAGTTCTTCACAAAATATTTAGCTTTGTTCTCTTGCTGTATTGTATTACTGGAATACATGTGGTTAATACAGATAAGTGCATTTATAATAATAATGGTTATGTGGTAACACCGTATTTCCAGAAATCAAAATACGAAAACAAAGGAAAATGAACACATTTTCAGCTCTTAGGGGTATTTTTGTGTGTTTATTTGTAAAGGGGGCAGATGTATTTTGGTAATGTCTTTAAGTACATGGCACTCTAAGCTGTCCCAGATTTTAATCAAGTTTAGTGCTATCACAATTTCTATGATAAATTTCAAGGAGTGGAGGCATTGTTGTCTGTAATTATTGTTCAAGTGTATTGATAATGGCTTTTTGGAGCACTACATTTTTCACATACTAATACCACTATTAGTTATTTTTTCATGCAATCTTTAGTGAAGAGACAAAAGTATTTATTATCCAGCAAAGTAGGCTACTTTTGCAATGATCTGTGGGAGATCCACTATAAATTGCTGCACAAAAAAAAAAAGCAAACATAATGACAAATAACTAAGAGCATCAGTCACAAATAACACAATGTACTTGGTTTATTTTAGAACAGCAATTTTAATTCCTTCATAAATGACTTGTAAATTACATTCCTTTTTAAGAAAAAAATGCACATCATCTGTTACTATCTGGGTTTAGTACTTGGCTACGAAAAAACACCAGAGAATTATGGTAAAACTGATTACTTCCTCTGCTGATTTCAAGTCTGCCACTTTTTTTTTGCAAGGGTATGAAGGTAGTTGCTATTAGCTAACAGAATAGGTCTCTTAGCTATAAAAATTCATTAGGTTTTCTCAGACTTCAGGGATAGGAAAATTAAGGCATTCTGGCAGCTCTCATTATGCAAATTTTTAAGATCTATCTGATCTAGGCAGAAATCACACATACTATATTTTTGGACATTTGGTGACTATTCTACCTTAATATAGCAAAATAATTCAAGGGTTTGGCTTTTGTACACCTTTAGAATCTAGGGACCAAGTCTCAGTACCCAGGAGGCTATCAGGCTCCATTGGGCACAGCTGCAGGGCATCCCTGTAAATTCATCTGGACATCCAGACTACATAAAGAAGCGAATTTGTACCATAGGTATAAATGAGTTCTCACCAGGGCTTTGCACAATGCATGTCTTTCCTATGGAAAGGCTCATAGTACTTTAGAAATCTCTTCTGAACTTGTTAAAGAAGGTATTTAGAAATTTTCTGGTGCTTATTAACGTTAGTGTATGTCTAGTTTGGGAGTTTACCTATTGTGGTACTACTACTGATTTTAAATGCAATGCTTCACTGATTGCTGCTTAATTTCATGTTGCTGACAGAGCAGTAAAGCACTTAAATCCCAATTTAAGTCGTGTGGACTGAGCAGGTTTTCCCTGCAACACTCAGGGAAAAAAAAAATAAACAATTCAGTTGTGTAGATCAGTTTAAAACACTTCAGCTAAACACCACTGAAGGAAAGGGTACTAAAAGCTTCAGCAGGTATCACCCCAGCAAGTTTATTCACATCCTTGGAATGCAGAAGGACTGTTGGTCTCTCTCCCATAAGGCTTATTTCTTGAGTGGTCTGTCGGGCAAAAGGAAAAGCCACCCAATGTGTTATTGGAGATGTTGCTGTAGGCTACTGAAGACAGCCCCAGCTGGGTTCCTATCTGAAATGAGGAAATGTTTGTGTCTGTCTGAACAAACCCTTCTTTTAGCAAAACACCATCATTCACATTGAAAACAGCAGTAGAAAATGCTACTGCCTCTGCCCACTCCTAGCACAAAACAAGCATACTTATCTTTGGGGAAAAAAAAAAAAAAATAGGAAAAATGATGCAGACACACAAGCACATAGATATCTGTACCTATGCCTGTATCTGTGTCTATCTCTGTATCCATCCCTACAGCTGTTTCCTGGGCTAGTGCAAACCAACCCTGACATCCCAGCAGCACTGGTAAGTGCAATGGAGGGCCTGTGCTGAGGACACCAATTAGAAACAGCAGAGCTGGATCCAGGGCAAAGGGAGACAAGCTGGAGGGAACTGCAGCACCAATGCTCTTGCAAGAGCTGTTCATAAGCAAAGGCAGGAAAGAGAAGCCCTGAAGGAACGGCTTGTTGCCAATTCACAAGATGTCCTGAGATGGTATCAAAAGGAAGGTGTCAGCTTGAGATGTGAAGGCCCAAAAACAATGACCTTCCTAGATGGGAGAAGAGCCAGGCCATGGGGAAAATGAGGCAACATTCATGGCCTTAATGTCAATCCTGTACAAAGGGTCTCTCAATGGAAAGAGCAATCTTCACAGCCTGTAGCTCCCTAGGAGGTGCTAGAGCTCCTGTCACTGTCATAGGTATCCATGGACTCACACCACAGATATCTAAAGCAGGGATTTGCAAAGGTTTCTGCAGCATAGGCTACATTTCAGAGAGCTTTTCAGGTATCATCTGTTTTCCTGACCAGAAAACCCACCTCTCTTCTTACCATTCCTGCCAACATCTGTGTTACACTGATGCCATGCACTCATATATGTGTAGATAATGCATTAAATTACTACAAATCATCCCCTTTATAACTGTCACAGCCCACTGGTCTTACCTGCAAAGCTAGTGAGAACTTAGGATACAAATATTTCCTCCTTCATACAAATATTTTCTTCCACCAAATAACTCTACAAGAGGACCTGAAACCATAAGCTTTAAGCATATAATCTTTGAAGTATCATGGCACTGACGGAAAAATCACAAGCTTGTCAGCCTTTAAATAAACTATGAACAATCTCCCGTCGTGCTCCTTATTATGCCTTCCTGCTTGTAGGAATTCTGTGTACAATGGCTAAACTCAGTGCTGATGAGAGAGAGAAACTAATTACCCCACAAGAGAACGTGTTCTGTGAAGCATCTACATGGACTCAAACCAAGAAAAGCAAGCCTTGGAAGGCCTGAAGTTTCAGTCTGAGGAAGCATGCAGCAAGGATAAACTCTTGTTCTGAATCTGCTAGATGTGAAAAGCTGAGCTGTGACTTGTAGGAGAAGTGTGCTCCTGCGAGACTGCTCTTCCTCATTCTCCTCCCTTCAGGTAGAAGTACTGTGAGGAACAATTTCACAAGTTAAGCCCAAAGAGCAGAGGTTCTGTATGAAAAACTTTCATGCAAAACATCAATTTGCTTCATTATATATGTTGTGTTTGTGAACAGCTGTCTGTTCTTTATCACCAAATATCAAATGACTACAGAAAACACACAAACAAACAAAAAGGAATACAACTTATACTAAGGAAACTTAAGAGTTATGCTGCATTAGCAGCAGATTAGCTGATACTCAAAATAAGATTTAAAAAAAAAAAGTAAAAAAAGAGAAGCATAACCAAGGTTGTCTTTCAGTCTGCAAAAACTCCTAGAAAGAAAGAGCTCTAATAAGTTAAATGAATTCTGAATCTTGGATCTTAGGCCTAAGAGAAACCTTCAGCCCAATGAAGGAAAGGATGGAAAAAGAAAACACAGTGGCTTAGTGCATTATCTGGCACAGTAGATAGCAGAGGTGGAAAGAGACCATTTCTGATTGAAGTTTTTAATCTACAAATTATTGTAAATGGAAAAAAAATAACTACCATCTTCTTTCCATTATGGTTCCCAGAGCAGATGTATGCCTTTAGATACGTGAACAAATACTCTCAGGTCTGGAATTTAAATACATTATAGTCGGGAATGAGGTGGACATTTGCTCATCTTCCATCCAAAGAGACACAAATTGTCTTTGCTCTGGATGGACAGTGATGTCCCACTTCTTGTGATCCCACTTTGCATAAAGTATCCAGATTCTACTTTGAGAGCATAAAGTCTCCACATCCTACGCTGAGATCAGAACTGTTCAAAGTGATCAGGCCAAAGTGGTCATGGACCAATATATGGTTGTAGGCCCCTTCTAACTCAACTTTTCTCTTTTCCTCTTCTCTGTTCTAATGCTGAAATTCAACCTGCTGCAAACCTCTGAAACAATCAATCAACCATCTGAAACAATCAGATGATAGACACCAGATAGAGAAGAAGAAAATCAGAAGTCTTGAGAAGAGCTGCTGTCCTACACCCTGTACACACAGGTATGTGAAAACATTGTATCATTCCTGCTGATGATACTGCTAGTGAGTGCTTGACAGCATTTAGCAATGGCCTATGGCTATAAAAGGAGTAGATTAACCAAGGGTTACCATATTTGTGCAGCATTCCCAGGCTGCTTTTCTATTCAACATACGAACCTGGCACTACCAGGTTTGATCTCTGCAAAATGTTTTTTACTTTCCTACAGCACAAGAAGCAGCAGAGCACTGGAGCGTCATCTGCCACTGATCGATTTTTTTTCAGGCACCTTTGCCTGAAGCACAGGTGATGCCTCTTCTCAGCTTACACAAATGTGCATGACAGACTGATTTACTAGCAATGATGGACAATCCTGAAACTCAGATTTTCTACTCAACAAAAAAGCTGTAGAAATTTGTAGTACGTTCACTTACTGTACACAACCATATATCCCTTTTCCAAGTGTTGTTTTATATTTCCTATATCTTGGCTTGCAACCCCCACCAAGAAGGAACAGTAAGTGGAAAAACAGGCCTGCTGCCTCTCACTAGTTCAAACAACAGAGGCTCTCAGAGCAAGGGAGTAAACTCTGCTCAGCTCAAAAGAAGGAATAAAGCATTTAAATGGGGAACCATCACTTATGAGCTTAGTCAGACATTCTCGACCAAAACATTGAGGAAACATTGAGGAAAACGGATCTGCCAGAAAAAGCAAGAGACGTTTTCAATACAGCCATGCAGTCTTTACCAAATCTGGTTATCGTCTGCCCTGCCCAAATGAAGCCCGTGCTCCTGGGTGATGTAATTACTGCTTTCAGAAGATTACTCTAGATGTAACTAGCAGGGAAAGTATCCCTCCTCATCAGTCCAGACTCCCCACAGTAGTAATAAACTAGCAGCCACTGCAACTCTGTCTTTGAATGACTCAGGCTTTTCTTCTTTGCCAACGGAACTACCTACTTGCACTGACAGCAAACGTCATGATAATTTTCTTGCTTGATGTGTGCTGATTCACTGCTGATGCAACAAGTGTGAAACCTGCAAGTTCCTTTGAAAACAGGCTCCTCTCAGCAGCACTGCGAATTCATTTTAGTGAAAAAAAGAGTGGATTTCTCTCATGAAGTCTGTCCTTGAAATTTTGGCTGCCTCAGTCTCTAGGGGAAGCTTCTCTCCTTTCATGCAAAGTACATAACTTCCACTGGACAATTTAAAACGCATTAGCCATCCTGCTATGAGTGGGTTGTTAATACTTATTTTGGCATTCAATTCCCTTTTCTCTCTGTGACCACTTACCCTGACACGGGAATACTTTCAACAAATGTATGAAGGAGCCATGCTATGCACCATGTCTGAATCGTCTAGGGAGGCTTTTCTCATGGCCTACCTTTTCAGAATGCCAGCTGAGCTACCACTATAATGAATAAAATCAGAGAACTGTGCCTTACTTCTTTATAGTGAACACAAAGCATAATGCAATCCTAGGGGAAAAAAAGAAACAAACCTTCAAAACTCCAAACTGTCAGGTCTCAAGATTGTACTGCAGTTAATCACAAAAGCTAAAAAACCACAGTTTAGTGCGAGATGGTGCCAATTCAGACCTTCCTTCTCACTAAATCTTCTTCCTTTCCTGTCATTTCTCTTCCACTTTCCTTGTTTATCCATGGCTCTGTTGTCTCCTTGTTTTAGGCTTTTAAAACAACAATGCCTTTACCTCTTGTAAATACAACTGCTGCAAAATGCAGCACCAAAACTCAACTTTACAAGACTCAAAAATCAGTCCTTATTTTTTATGATCAGTCCACCCCCCTTTGGATTCGGTTCCTGTCTCCCACAGACTATTTTGTTTGCCCTCAATCTCCCCAGTCTTTAACACATCATGCAGAATTGGCCATGCTGATGCTGACTAATGCAAACTCTCCTCCGGCACAACTCACGTATGTTAGCAAGCCAGAAGTTCAGTCATGCCTAGGAATGGTATTTGCAGAGTACATCTACATAGGCAAAATTAATAAAAGCATCGAGATGCCACCCAGCCGACTGAGACAGTGTCCCTGCTACAGATTAAACCAGTTCCTCAGACGGTGCTTCCCAGATGCTTAGTCAGCACTGTTTCATTGGAAGGGCTGTGTCACTGACTGTGCTTGTGTCCACTTCAGTAAGCTGTGCTGTAGTAAGGCATTATTATACAGGGAAATAATTTTTCAAGCACTTACATGACTAAAGACCATTGGCATTGAGAAGGCCAATTTTCAGAAAAGGTGTACGGCTGGTAGAACCAGAATGCAAGTGAAGCACTATGCAGAGAAAAGAAATCTTCTGTTTCTTCCTATTGCTTCTCCACTTCTCTTTCGCATGAAGCTGCTGCATTTTGTGGATTGAACTTTTGATACTAATATAAAGGATGAGAACTTTTTTTAACATCTTTTGCAAACATTGTTCTTTTCCTCTGCACCACTGCCTCAGCAATATAATTCCACAGTCTTCAGGAATAAATAAGACAGGACTACTACTTTTCTAAAACCTGCCCTAATTTTGGTATGATTTTTTATCATTGATTTCATAGTTTTACAAATAAAAATTGATTGTCCCACTTTCAATCCACATATAAGTGATGTAAACATGCTAGGAGATCTACATTTTATCATCATATATTAAATTATCTACAGTAGGTATTTTTGCTTAAATTTATTCACAGATTGCAAACAGGTCCATGTAACTTCTTATTCCTCAGTCAGACCAAATACCTTCACACATCTTCCAATCAGCTCACAGCTGAACAATAAAATTTCCTTTTTTTTCAATTTCTACCCTGTTCTTCTCTCTGTAATGTTGTTTCCAAGTTGTTTTGCTACTGTTCTGAAATTCAATCACAGAAGGACTTCTATGTTCTTACAACAGCCACACTTTAATCAAAGTTTTCAAAGCAATGCTCATGCACCTTGAGATAATGATTCCTGATGCGAATAACTCAGAGGAGCCTCAGAGATTGGTTTAACATTTGCTTGACATGGATACACAGTTATCCCACAGCTGCACCATCCACTCAGGCTCCCAGACACAGTTTGGTGCCACTAGGTATACCCAGGACACTCTAGGAACACACTTTTCTCAGAAATACAAAAGTAGCTGCTTAGTTATGGATGGAGGCAAGAGTTATCATGCCTAATGATGTCATCCTGAAACACACAGAATCACAGAATCTTAGGGAGTAGGAATGGACCTTAAAGATGACCTAGTCCCAACCCCCTCTGCCATGTGCAGAGACAGCTCCTACTACCAGGCTGCTCAAGGCCTTATCCAACCTGGCTCTGAACTTAAATTTTCCATCTTTCAATTTGTACCCATTACTCCCTGTCCTATCACTACAGTTCCTGATGAAGAGTTCCTCTCTGGCTTTCCAGTAGGCCCCTTCAGATACTGGAAGGTTGTCATGAGGTCTTCACACAACCTTTTCTTCACCAGACTCAACAACCCCAACTTTCTCAGCCTGGCTTCGTAGGGGACGTGCTCAAGTCCTCTTATCAACTTCGTGGCCCTCCTCCGGACTTGCTCCAGCAGTTCCATGTCCTTTTTGTGTTGGGAACACCAGAACTGTACTCAGTACTCCAGCTGGGGTCTCACAAGAGCAGAGTAGAGGGGCAGAATCACCTCCTTCGACCTCCTGGCCACGCTCCTTTTGATGCAGCCCAGGATTTGCTTGCTTTTCCAGGCTGCGAGCGCACACTCCCGGCTCACGCTGAGCTTTTTGTCAACCATTACCCTCAAGCCTTTCAGCTCATCCTTCAGCTCTTCTAGCACTGGGCTAACTCGGGGAGGGGTCGGAGCAGGCCCGGGAGATGGTGGCCGGCCTCCCCGCGCCAGGAGCTCCTGCGAGCTGCCAGGCTTCACCGAGAAGCCGACCCTCATGCCCGGGCCGCCGCAGCCCGGTCCCGTCCGCCCGCCGAGAGCCGGGGCGGGGCGGGCGGCGAGGGGCGGCGCCTCGGCGATCCCCAGGCCGCGCCGGGGGGAGGTGGCGGCGGATCTGGGCCCGGCGGAGGCGGAAGGGGCGGGCGGACGCGGCCCTGACTCTGCGGGACGCGCGATGCTGGTGAGTGCGGGGAGGCCGCGGCGTTGTGTCGCAGCGAGGCCGGGCCCGGCCCGGGGCGAGGCGGCGGCGCCGCGGAGCCGGCGGAGCGGGGCCCGGCACTGAGTCACGCCGCGGGCAGCGGGGGCAGGGGCGGCTGGGCCCGGCCCGCCCGCCCGCCTTTCTTCTCCCGGGCGCGCTCCCGGCCCCGGGGCGCGGGGGCGGCGGGGGCCGCTGCCCGGCCCGCTCGTGGATCCGGCCTCGGGAGTCGCGGGCCGGGCCGGGCCGGACTGGGCTGGGGAGGCCGCGAACTGCGCACTCGGAATGCATCGCCCCCGTCGGGGCGCGGGAGCGGCTGCCCCGGCCCCGCCGGAGAGCTCTGTGTGCCCGCTCCCTCCTTCCCTTACCTCCTGCCCTGCCCCGGCCCTCCCTGCCCTGCCCCGTCGCCGCGGCCCCCGCATGGCCGGGGCGGCCCCGGTGGTTGCCCCTGTCTTTCCGTGCCGCCCCGGCTGCTCTCGGAGCTCGGGCCCGTCCTCCCGCAGCCCCGCGCTCTCCCTGTGCTCCCCTCCTGGCCCTGGCACTGCCCACCCCAGCCGTGCCAGGCTCGTCCCAGGCCTCTGCCCTCATTTTCCCCCTGTGAGCTTTTGTCCATAAGCTCACCGGACATTGTTTACGGGTGTTCACCTGCTTTCCGTCCTCCCTGTCCTTTTCTGTGCCGCTTCCTTTCACCGTGTTGTATCCCAGCCATCCCCAGAGCCCCAGTGGCGCTCAGGTCTGTTTGGCTGTACCTAGAGAGATCCCCTGCTGCCCCCAGCACCATCCTGGCTGCTGGGGGATATTTGCCACAGTTCATCCTAGTCACCTTCTTCAGGTTTCTCTTGCTCTCAAGGACTGTGCACCAGGCTTCCCCTTATTGCCACCTACTGTTGTGGCCTTACCAGAGAAGGTGCCCCCTGTAACCTTTTGTCTGTCTGTGCATTTATCACCTCCTTTCAGATGACTATTCCTGCATTTTTTATCTTTGCAAATAATCACTTCATTTGTTTCCCCGTATCTTTGCCACTGAAAGCTATTGGGATCCTTTCCCCATCCTTCTTACTTCCTCTTCAAGTTACATTCTAGCACCATCATTATCCCTCTATTACCTTTCCCCTTTCAGTTTTCTTCCTCCCAGTAACCATTTCCTTCACCCTTTTTTTGCCCTTCTGATCTTACTTTCCTGTCATTAAAACCTTCCTTGTGATCTTACCTAATACTCTCCTTTCCACATACTCCTTTCCTTTGTAGACTCATATGCTATCTCCCTCACTTTGTATTTAAATCCTTCATCTGTGCCTTTGAGGAGAAGAGAGTTTAACCCTAGGTTATCTGTCTACTTGTCAGCATTAAGAGGGCAGAGATGACTTACTTGTTTTACCTTATTCTGGTTTAATTTGTTTTGTTACTGACTTCCTCAGCAACCTGATATATGTGTTCACATGTAATCACATACCTCCGCCCTAATACACACACATATCCTGATGCTTGCCAGGGAGGGAAAAGTCTGTATTGGAAATCCTTTTGGCAGGACTGGGAAGAATGGTCCGTGGGGGCCAGAAATACGTAGTGACCATGTATCTTGAATTAGGCCAAATAATGTTTGTAATACCATGTTGTGAATTGGTACTTAGTTGATATGGAGTGTGTTTGGGATGCATCCTCTTTGGGGAAGTAGTATGGTACTATATAGGTACATAGTTTTTACTCACAGTGAACTGCTGTAATATTGTGTGTTAATGGTTAGGTGTCCATCCATGCTGCATCAACACTTTGTGTCTTTGATGGTGACTCGAGTGGAAAGAAATCTTTTCCCTCTGCTTTGTACCTTCTCCTGTGTCTCAGTATTTGTTGTCCAACTTCTTATTTTATGTCTTTCTTAGCCACCTTGGGTCTTAAGATCAGTTACATTTCGCAGTCATGTCACTTCCACATATCTGAGGTGCGGCTGAAACACTGGACCTACTTGACTCATGGAGGCAGGGTGAACACATTTGATTTCAGGAGTAATTTGTACACCTAACTCTAAAATCCAGGTTTGGTGCCTAGCGTTAACAGCTTCATATTTTCTCAGCTGGCTACACACAGATCCTAGAAACTCGACAGCAGCTCAGAACAACTGAACTAGGCTTCTGATCTGAATTACCTCTCTGGAGGAAACTTTCCATTGCTTATGTAGAGATCCTGTAGAGAACACCTAAATTAGGCATATGCTTCCTGCTCCTTGGATGACAAAATAGTTGTGCTGGTTTAGGTAATGATTCTTCTTCTGCCACACTCCTTTGTACACTGATTTGAACTGGCCTTGTAACTCGGGCCTGTTACTGAGACTGTCAGCTTGAGAAAATCACATTGCTTTAAATACCTTAAATTCATTTAAGCAAAATGGATGCACATCCTTATTTGGATACTGCTTTTGGGGTGACTTTTTTTGAATTTAGCTCATTCTTAGTGTTGGTGAAAGTTCTTGGATTTTAACTGTATTGTTATGAAAACAATACTGAGTCCTTTGAGAAAGTTTTCTCAGATATTCAGCTTAAAAGTTTTGTCTTACAACTTACATGTTGCAATCTCTTGAGTCCTTCTTTTCATCTGTAGTGTTTCTTAGGTAGGCCTAGGTTAGCGTAGCCACAATTATTTCAGTAGGGCCTAGCTTAATGATGAGTCATATCCTGGGTGTCAGTTGTTGCATGAATTGGGAGTACCTGGAATCTTCTCTCTTGGCACTGAAGTTTGGGGTTTCTTTAATTATAAAAAACTCAACAAAATCCTAGTGGATGAAAGCTTTAAATATGTTTCACTTGCACTTACCCCACTCTCAACATCAAAAATTTGTATTATGACCATGAAGTGAGGGGATTTCCTAGTAAGAGGTGGTCAGTGTGTTACAGGTGGATATCAGTGCCTTGGGCTTTTCAACCAGGGTTTTCTAACTTGTCGAGGGCAGGATCAGGTTAAAGTGTAAAGTGGCTGAATCAGTACTGCTGGTCATCAACGTGGCTCTGCTATTGTACTTCCCATACTGTCCAACAGGGTCTGTCTGTGTGCATCAGGAGGAAAACAGGGAACGTGTCCCACTTGGATGGGCATGCCAGGATGGCATGCACAGGCAGTCCTAGCAGCCTGCAGGTTGATACAGTCTTCCTGCTGCACAGAGCTGGAAGGAAAAAGGATTTGGAAAATTTGGTGTTGGATGTTCTTCATATGCTTTAGGAATGCATGAACTTGCTTTAAACAAAATCCTCAGATGCTAGCATGTTTTTTAGGTAAGAGTAAACTAATAGAAAATTTTTAGTTACTATATTTTTCAGGTTAATCTCCATGCAAAGAAGTGGTTGTTGGAACGAACATTTAGAGGCCTGGGTAAAAGTTATAATCTGTACAGCATGTAAACTGAAACTGCTATTTTCTTTAATTTGTCATTGAGACCATTGAGTTTCCCTTCCTTGTTAAAGGAGAATTTTCAATAAGAAAAAGGCAAGAATTTATCATTATTGGAAAACTATAGAGACCTTTTGAGCTTGTCTACATAAGTGACTTCCTATTTTATTGTGAGAGTTGTAAGTTTTTCAGTGGAAGAACTACAGATTGACTGTTGATGTTTCTACAATGCTGCAGTTCAGACCTGTTACAGATATGACTAAATGACTTGGTAATAAAATTGTTCTGAGCTGATCTGCCCTGCTGTAATGCTGTAACTTGTAGTCTTTAATCTAACTACAGAGATAGAACACTGTCAGACTTAAACACTCATTGCATTATCCTAGCTGCTGGGAAGAGCACTGGTTTAGGACATAATGTCTGTCCCAGTGGGTAGTTTTCTGTCACTTTTCTTTTTACCCACAGAACCACTGATGACTCAAGAGCGAGCCTCTTCATGTTGCTTCCTTACGTCTTCTCATAAATGATAACAGTTCAAAATCAAATACATATTTTTTTTAACTGAACCAAACTTTGACTACATTCTGCTTTATGTAATGCAGTGTTTTTCAAACCCCTCTTTATCTATGAACCTTAGAAAAATAAGTGAAGGCTACTGTGAAAATAGGAGAATAGTAATTCCGTAATTCAGGAAACTGGTATAGAGTTGTATGTAAATTTCTTATGAGAGTTGGAGTCTCTTATTCTTTATCTCTCCAAAATTGCACTACTTTCTTTGCCAGTTCTATCCTGAACTTGTAAAAAGAAGCAGGTGATTCTAACCCTCTCTTCTGCTCTCATGTTACCCTACCTGGAACACTGCATCCAGCTCTGTGACACCCAGCACAAGAAAGACATGGACCTATTAGAGCAGATCCAGAGGAGGGCCACAAAAGTGATCTGAGGGCTAGATCACCTCTCCTATGGAGACAAGTTAAGAGAGTTGGGGTTGTTCAGCCTGCAGAAGAGAAGGGTCCAGGGAGACCTTACTGAGGCCTTTCAATATATAAAGGGGGATTATAAGAAAGATGGTGAGAAACTTTTTACCAAGGCCTGCCGTGACAGGACAAGGGGCAAAAGTTTAAATCGAAGAAAGAAATTCTTTATTGTGAGGGTGGTGAGGCACTGGAACAGGTTACCCAGAGAAGTTGTGGATGCCCCATCCCTGGCAGTGTTCAAGGCCAGGTTGGATGAGGCTTTGAGCAACCTGATCTAGTGCAAGATGTTTCTGCCTTCAGCAGAAGGGTGAGAGCTGTGATGTTTAAATGTCTCTTCCAACCCAAATCATTTTATGGTTCTTGAATAAACTATGTAACTTTGATGTGATGTTCTTCCAAAAACTCAGGAAAAAAAATGTATTTTGTCTCCTTTTCTTACCCTTTTGATTGTTCTGGTTTTGGAGTCAGAAGGTTCGCTGCTGTAACTTGGTGTAGCAGGCACAAGGCATTGCTTGACATCAGTACTAAGAATAAAGGGTCAAATACGTTTTCTCTGACGTCTTTGTAGTTACCACTAGATTTGAATATCGGTTCAATACAGTTGACTTCTGTTTTTCTTAAAGTTAGAATTACGTACAGGTGATACAAAATGCTCCTTGTCTTTGGATTTCAGTAGATTTGCTCTGGTTAATGCTGCTGTATGTCTCAAGTTTGGTGTTATTGTGAAGGAGAAATGGAAACTTTATTTACAC
Organism: Pyrocephalus nanus; assembly: GCA_038380795.1. Classification (NCBI taxonomy): domain Eukaryota; kingdom Metazoa; phylum Chordata; class Aves; order Passeriformes; family Tyrannidae; genus Pyrocephalus; species Pyrocephalus nanus. The sequence continues at coordinate 22,287,485 of CM076266.1, read as the reverse complement.
ATAGGATGGTGAGGATCACGATGATGGAAAGTCCTTGCAGTGTGGGCAGCTCCTCACTCTGCTCTGGTAGTGTACTTGCCTTTTGACGACACACACACGTCTCTTTTCCCATTTTTTTGAGATACTGGGACCCAGATGTATTCGATTCATTAATGTACAAGGTAGACAAAAGTTATTTTTTAAACCTACAACAAGGATCTACAAGAATTTGGGTTATTAGTAATGCAATTTCAGCCGTAACTGAACTCAGAAACTTCTTGTTTGTATTTTTAATTTGCATCCAATGTAACTTTGCTCTTTGTTGCTCTGTGTGTTTAAGTTTGGACAATATCTTAATGTGGATTAGAGTTCAGAACTAAGGCTGCTGGTGTGACCTTAGTTCACCCTGTTTCGCTCTGTAATTTAAACTCAATTTCATATGTAAATTTGCAAGCTCCTCTGGTCTCACAGCAGTGGAGACTGTCACCTGAAAGTTTCGTCTAAAGTTTGGAGGACTGAATTAGGGGAAAAAGGAGGGTTATAGGAAATATACTGTTTTATTAGCTGTTAGTGTTTCCATCTTGCTTTTCAAGGTAATAATTTCATGGGGAAATGCTCTACTTGCTTCTTGGTAGCCAAGGGATAAACTTTTCACTGTACAATTCAAAATGCTTTTTTAGAATGCTTGCATTTTCTTAAGACTATTCTCTTACTGTCCTTTTTTCAGAGATAACTTTGGAATAGTTTTGTTATCTCTGAAAGTGGGTCTTTGCTAGGGTGCCATCGCTAATAGGGATAATATAAAATCAAAATGAGTATCCTTAAGTAATTAAATGGATTTTATTAGATTCTGATGCAGGCTTAGCTTTAAAACTTAATGGTGCAAGCTTAATCAACAAGAAGGAGAATTTAAATGTGGCTGCTAGGGATGTGTGTCAATTTTAACTTTTACAAAATTAAGTCAAAGTTTTTCACTTCTGTACCAGAGGTGCCTGTTGCAATCATTAGAGGTCAAAACTGATTAAAAGTTTGGTGAAAATGATACTGAATTTAGGAAGAACTAACATTTTGTGAAGTATAAAGTCTTTACTGAAAGTTAGGGCTGTTGCAATTCAGATTGCGTGGTTGAAGCATAGAAATTACCTACGAATCCTTTTCTAGACTTTAATGAGAAAGTTCTCATTCTTTTTTGCACTGGCTGTGAAAGTGAGTGCATGTGCCTTGTCAGTATTTAGGCATCTGGAATGAATATGTGAGAACTGTACTGTTCATTCCTAGCAGTGGTTGCAGCATTACACCATAGTAGGACTCAAGATCACTAAGTGCACATATATCTGTGCACTTAATGTGGACCTGATTTAAAAGAAAAATAAGAAAATCTAGGGGAGGCAGCTTTCACAGGTCATGATTTTGGAAATGAATATGAGTAACTGCAACAGTCCTTGATAGTTTCAGTCTAGTGAAACATGAGTATGAAGGTGAATATAGGAGGAAGCTCTTCAGTATTTAAGCTGTGCTGTTGTGGTATATTTGAGTGTCTGAAAATATCAGACTGTTTCCAAGATGAATTGGTGTGACCATCATCTTTATTTATAAATTGAAGTGGCAAACTGCACTGCTTTGATCAGCTGAGCTCTTGCGAAAGTAACAAGATGGAAGATATGGTAAAATTAGCAAGCTATTGGGAAGAGATTCCAGCCAGAATTGTTTTATGCTTGTTAGCAATATGTTAATGTGGGTTTAAAATTATTGATAAGAACTGCTACCTACCAAGAGCATGGGAGAATATTTTTGCAGGTGAAAATTCCTATTTGTGTCTTAACAGGTCAGTATGAAAGTGTATGTTGTGGTGTATTGAGTGCTGTTGAAATGGTGGGGAATTTGTGTTGTAGTTCAGAGGTCCTGTGGGTTCTGGTGAAGGTCATGTTGTGTCTGAAGCAAACTGTAAGACATACCAGGGTTTTCTTGGTGGGGATCAGTAGGATCATGGTGTTTTAGCTTATTAAGATGGATTTAGTTAAAGGTTTGATGTCTGGTAAGAGCTTTTGGGAAAGCAGTTATGTGTAAGAGTTGTCCTTGCAGGATCATTAAGGGTTCTACACTGGCTTCCTGCTGCTCTTTTTTTTTTTTTTTTTCCCCCCTCCTTTCTGAGAAAACAAGGTGTATTATTCTGTCTTCTGCTTGGCATGTTGGGTATCTAGCTTTGAGTTTTTGTGGGTTGTCCTCCCTCATTTTCATTTTCTGCGTCTTCCTGACTGGTTCAAGAAGTGTATCTTCATGTGCATTGTCCTTCAGGGCTTATGCTTATTTGGGTTTTGTTGTTTGCTTTTTTATTTGCTTGTTTCATTTGGGGTTTTATGCAGGTTGTATTACATATATCATTTGAGCCAGAGGGAGAATGGGAATACACAAGGCCCTTTGTTTTACTGTGGTGGTTTAACCCTGGCTGGGTGCCAGGCACCCACCAAAGCCACTCCATTACTCCCCTCCACAAGTGAGCAGGGGAGGGAAAATACAATGAAAAGCTTACAAGTTGAAACAAGGACAGGGACAGATCTGTCATTGATTACCATCACTGGCAAAACAGACTAGACTTGGGCAGATTAATTGAGTTTATTACCAATCGAAGTCAGAGCAAGTTTGAGAAGTAAAACAAATCCTGAAAACACTTCCCCCCCACCCCTCCCTCCTTCCCAGGCTCTACCTGGGAGATGGAGAATGGGGATTATGGTCAGTTCACCACAGGCTGTTTCTGCCACTGCTCAGGGAGAGGAGTCCTTCATCTGCTCAGATGTGGGATCCCTCCAACAGCAGACAGTTCTCCACAGACTTCTCCATTGTGAATCCTTGCCACAGGCTACAGTGCTTCACGAACAGCATGGATCCCTTTCCATGAGGTGCAGTCCTTCAAGCACAGCCTGCTCCCATGTGTCATCCACAGGGTCACAAGTCCAACCAGGAAACCTGCTCCAGCATGAGTTCTTCTCTACACCAGTCCACAGGTCCCTGCCAGGAGCCTGCTCCAGCATGGAATTCCCATGGGGTCACAGCCTCCAGGCACCCACCTGCTCCTGTATGGGGCTCCTCCAGGGGCTGTTGGTGGATCTCAGCTCTCCTCCATGGGCTTCAGGGGCACAGCTGCCTCACCATGGTCTGCACCCACGGGCTACAGGGGAACCTCTGCTCCAGCAGCTGGAGCACCTCCTTCCCCTTCTTCTCCACTGACCTTGGTGTCTGCAGAGTTGTTCCACTCTCACTCCTTTTTTCTCTGAGTGCATATACTTCTTAAATATGTTATCCCAGAGATGTTACTGCCATCTCTGATTGGCTTGGCTTTGGCCAGCGGAGGGTCGGTCCTGAAGCTGGCTGGCATTGGCTCTGTGAGACATGAAGGAATCTTCTGGCAGCTTCTCACAGAAGCCCCCCCTGTGGTTCCCCTGCTACCAAAACCTGGCCACACAACCCCAGTAAACTTGCGTAAACCTTTCTTCCTTCTTTTCAGTACACTCATGTCTTGACTTCATTCTCTTTGCATGGTGTTGCTCTTTTCCTAATCTGCAGCTTTCCTTTTTCTGAGGTGCAAAAGCTGAGCATGATCAGTGTTTTAAGAAGGTATGAAGCTTATTACTGCAGGTTGAGTTAAAAAGCACTGCAGGGCCTGCATGCTGTTTGTAGCAGAGGAATATGGGAGCCCTTAGGTTGGAAAGGACATTTCAGTTCAGGAGTATTCTAAAAACTTTGTATGTGAGGATTACTTCATCAATGATAAAGTGAGCTCTCTTAAAGATGGCCAAGCAAAACTTGAAAAGTTTTGTCTGTATAGTTAGGTATGTAGTCCCTTACCCTGTTTTCGGAGTTGATGTGGTAGGACTACTGTGAAACTTTTAAAACTGAAGGGATTGTTAATATTGACCAACGTTTACTTTGGCACCAACTGCAGAAGGGAGAGTTTTCTTCTGTGGAATACAACAGCAAACCTTGTCTAGTCTAGATCTAGCCTTTGTTTATGAGGCAGCATGTGCATATTGGGCTTTGGTGTGTTTTGGGCTTTTTTTTTGTTAGCTATTGCATTACTGTAGTGAGATATCTGTCAAAAGCTGCAGGAATTGTTTGGTCAAGGAAAACAAGGGTAAAGGAAGAAATTAAGGAAGAATATTAAAGAGATAATAAAGGAGTATGCAAAGAGAAGTGAAAAACTCCAAGTTTCTTGATGCTCTTCTGAGGAATACTAATTCATGTTTTGGAAAAATTTTTGTAGTCAGGCATGCAGATTAAAACTGTGTCATTTAAAAAGGCTTTTAGTGAACATAATCATGCATAGTTTAAGTAAACAATACAAGTGTGAAAACTGCGACTCCAAGTTACTTCCGTATATTATGTTTAAATATTAAAAAAAAAAAAAAAAGTGAATTTAAGTGTCTTTCTAGATGTGAGAAACATGTCCAGGCTTTTGTTTCATCTTTTCAGCTGACAACTGTGAAGTAATTGGCACGTGAAGTAATATAGGAGTGTATTCCTTATAGTGCTTTAGATACCATTGATCAGAGCTAAAACTCGTACAGGAGAGGGTGTGGGGAGAACACTGGAGCCCTAAATTAAGTTGTCGTTTGGAAGGGACGGTAGCAACTGCTCAAAATTTACATGACTTGGTCTTAAATTACTGGCAAATTAAATGTACTTGCTTCTTCTCTAAATTATTTTTTTTTAATGCTGCACAGAATGTTTTTATCACCCAAAAACAACTTTTGGAAGGGAGGAGTGTATGCATGCATACTTCTCTGCTTTTTTCTCATAATGAATTGAATTTAACTCTCTTGAAAATAAAATGAGCTAAAGCTTTTCACACTATATGTGAATCAGTATTTTGTAATAATACAGAGGAACTGAACATTGTAATTTTCATAATTTGTCTCTTAAATATCTTTATTGAAAAGTGAGAAAAGATTCTAATATTTCTTTTCTGGTACTGATGTGATTTCTAGAATAACCATTTTTTTTACAGTAGTTGTGTCATTTTGCTGGGGCACAGTGAAAATGTCTGCTACAGGCAGATTCTCCAGATGTTGATTAATTACACATTTGTAGCATGTGAAGTGCTAAGGATGTTACACTTTCTCCTAGTCTTGCTTTAAGGATTGTGTCACATGCATAAACTGTCTGTCTAGTTTATATTATTTTATTTATATTTAGTGACCTAAAATACTTCTGGACAGAAATGTGAGTGCTAAATAATGTTGCACGCAGGATCAGGGCCCAACTAAACTGTGTTACAATTTTGAGCTCATAATGGTAACCTCAGCTGGATTCAGGTAAACACAAAAGTAATTGGCAGGTATATGGATATGAAAAGCGTCTGAAATCATAAACTGTGAGTGCAAGTGATTACAGGGACAAAATAGAATTACTTCTCATGTCTCTTTCTGCTCCATCAAACAAATATGTGCTGGAATGGAGGAGCCCTTCAGGAATCAAGAGACAATTTTTTAACCTGGAAAAAATTTCCAAGAAATAGCTTATACCCTGTGAAGGCAAAGAAGTAAAAGGTGAAAGCAAACAGTTTTTAAATCTCTCCATGCCTTATACTTGATTATTTATACTTTCGTAAGTATATACTTACATAAGTATACAAGTATATACTTACATATACGTCTCCCAGCGTTTACATCTAATTAATCGTGTAGATTGTATCTTACAGGCTAACCAGCAGCAGAGGGAGGTGCATTATTCTTAGCTCTGTACATTGCATTTACGTGGCTTTTTAAAAGGCATGTGTTTGCATGACTTCAAGAGGAATCCTAAGGCCGGTTTGTAGTATGGGTCATTGGCGGTGTCCTATCTGTGAAGCTGTCCCTGTTTGGTAAGAGAGGAGAGGGATTTGGTTTATTTTTTGGTATGTTTTGTTTCAAGCCTAAAGCTGAAGACAATAAATCTGTCTTTGGATGCTTATTTTAAGGCAAAAACGTACCAAATATTTTGATACGGTAATACTTAAGGGTCACTTCAACTATAGCCATTTTGAAATTTATGTGAGCTAGAGTGTAAATGAGCGCTCAGTATCTCAAGTTGTTTTTAAAGTAATACAAGAATAAACAGTTTGTCCTAGACCAGAGGTTTTGTTCAGTGTGCTTCTGTATTAGTTTTTTGAAAATACTTGTGTCATATAGCATTCAATCAATGTTGAATATCTTGGGTCACCTGAGCAGTTGCCTTGGCCCAGTGTAGTGGTAGCAGAGACTTTGAGGAGAGTAAAGGTGGTGGGGAACTTTATTGATTGTTGCCGTTTCTTAAACATGGGAGCATCTCTTGGATTTCTGGATCAGACTTGCTGAAATACAGGAACAAGAGAGCAGGATAGAGTAAGTTAGAGGAGTCAGGCTGGAAAAATGGGGAGGAAAGAGTTTGGCAAGAGGAATTTCATGCTGCATTTTTAAGGGTGTGACTGTATTAAACTTACTCCTTTTTCTTGTCTTTTGAAGCCAAAGATTAAACGTTTGTTATGCTTTATTCATTCAGCACAGAAGGCTGATATTTTGCTTTTAGCAGCCATTAAAGTGAACATGGTTCACTGCCCCAGTTTTTACAAAAGATACCAACCTTCATCCATTGTCCAAATGAACTAGTTCTCTATTTTTGTTACTGAGGAACTTACATTCAATTTTAGAAAATAAATTTGAGGCAGTGTAGAGAGATGAAATTCTGACTTTTTACACATGCCTGTAAACTTTGGAAACTTCATAACACTAAAGGTCTTTGAACTTATTTTTAATGACATTCATTACACCATAGCTTATTAGTGAAACTTGCTTCCCTTCTCTAATGTGTTTGCTTTTAGTATGATTAAATCTGGTCACCTTAGCTCATGCTATTAGACATGACAAGAATGTTTTCCTCACGTCTGAAATTAGACAGAAGATAAAATACTTGGAAATTACTAAGTCTAGGATCTGTTCCTCTCTGTGTCTTTAAAAAAATGGTGTCTGGGCCCTTGTGTCAGCTGGGAAACCTTGCTCTGGACCTGTAAGTTCTTCCTGGGCCAAGAAGCTGACAAGTTCAAATTCTATCTGTAATTATTGAAGTAAACTATCTTGAAATCTGTAATTAGAAAATAAGGCGTTGTGGGAGAACAGCAGGTAATGCATAGGCCTTGGAGCAGTGAAGCTGAAAGTTGTGTTGTGTTAGGTCATAAAAATGAGATACTCATTTCAGCAGATGGCCTGAGATGCTGTAAATCTAGTGGGGTTTATTATGTTTTGTAGATAAAAGGGTTAACTTTGGCATTTTCCTAAAGGCCTCTTCTAACATACACATCATTTTCCTCAGAGGGGATACCTAAAAAATTACTCTATTACTAGATGATCAGTGAAAACAAAACCACAATGTGTTTCCTTGCATATGACGCTTGTCATGATGTGTATCCCCAGGTAATGAAAAAGAGGGAATAACATTTTCTTCAGTCCTTCGAGGCTGTTCTAAAGTTTTGGCAAAATTGTTACCTCCTTTTGTTTTGTTTGACTGTTTTAATTGCAGTACTTGAATGCAGAATTGAAAGATTGGATGGTGTTGAACGCTGCGTCACACTGTGTATGCATTGTCTGGAAACTCCAGGGTAATTTTTTTCATATAAATATAGTTGACCTGAAGCTCTAATGAAATCTGGGTTCTCTGCTCCAAAGCTAAGGAGGGAATGTTGCAACTTGGGCAGGTGATCTTATCCTTGAAGCAAGTCAGCAAAAAGTCTCATCTGTTTGGGCAAGAAAGCACGGTGATGGTCAGTTCAAGACCAACTTGTGCAGAAGTCCTGCCAACAGCACTTGGCAAGGCAAGAGATCCCGCTGATGTGAAGGTTACAACCTAATGATGAGGTTTTAGTTCACCTGTAGCAATTCACCTTGCTCTTGGCAGTTGTGCAGAGCCTGGGCACTGAGAAATTGGACTTAGGAACTCTTTCTCCCTCTTTTTAAATTTAGCCTTTGGGATGTTGGGTGAAGAGATGCAGTGTTACTGCTGTGGACCAGATTTGACCTTCAAGAATTGTTTGCTTAGGAAAGGGGTTTTTTTGTGTGTGTGATTCACAAAACTAGCACTTTTCACATTAAATACAATTTCAGATTTTCACTGGGTGTTTGAGTATAATAATAATAAAAATGCTGAGTTACATAGCCTTGTTTTACCCCTTCTCTTTCTATACATTTAATATCATAACTTAGTTTAACCACTAAGTACAAATAGTTGCGTTCATAAATATGCTTTTGTAGTCAAAATGTTCCTATGTATTGAAACTTTACTCCTGTTAAGCTAATATATCAATAATTACCTTACTATTTTTCTGCACATGAAAAAATCTGCAAAAAAATTACTAGTAGCTTCATCTATTGCTCTATTTCCTATTTGTATTAACTAGTATAATTAACTGGAAGAGGTAAATTATTTGAGCCTAAGAAGTGAGATGGTGCTGTCATTCTGCTGGCTGTGCTTTCTGCTATCTGGCAAGGAGTTGGCCTTTTGTTACAAACTTTTACACAGCAGTGAAGTGTTTTGTGTTAGGTATGCCAAAATGTTTTTACGAAAATGCACTCTTAACTCTAGGCTGCTTGCTTTTGGCAGATTGATAAGAGAGAAGCGGTGAGTTAATTTTTGCACACATTCATGGAAGAATTGCAGATTCGTAACTGTGGAGAGTTCAAATAGTACCATATTTAAGGAATCAAAAAGTTTCTGCTCTCCTGGATTGTAGACATTCAATTAATTTTCTTGGCTTTGCATTGCAATGCTGACTTATGATCATAGTCCAAGACTGTGGGTGTGTAACATGCACAGAGTATTTCCCGTAGTGGAGGTAAGTGGCCACTCCTGGACCTTTGTTCTTCCTGGCTTTCATTTCTCAGTCATGAAAGTCCTTCATCGTTAGTACCACAGCAGGTTGGATTTCCAGAAATTAAAGAAGTTAAACAAGGTATGATCTAGTTTACACTTCAGCATTATGATGCATTATTCTCGTCTTCTTTAATGAAGAGTTTGCTGTAATTACAGAAGGAAAACAGCAGAGTTGATTTTAGGTGTGGGTTTTCTAAGATATACATTGATTGAATTCTTGTTTTTCCACCTAATTCTCTGAGTAATTGTTACCCATATAAAAAGCAAAATTAGCTACATAAGCAGTTGCATGTCAGATTAAAATGAGACAGTACTTGTTGCTGACACTGACATAATGAAAATATTTCTCGGTGTATCTACTTGGAGCTAGAGATTTAAATGCTTACAGGTAATGGGAAAGTAAAGGACTATTAGGAGTGATAATTTCTGTGTTACTGTAGTAACACAGTCATTGGCTGAAAAACATGAAGAAATGTCTTGATCTTAGCTGGTCTTTTTAGGGTCCAGGAGAAAAGGCAGAAGAGAATTACAAATAATTGGGTGGGGTTCAGGGAGGGTGTAATACAATACTTAATCTTTAAAACTCTGTGAAACCTAGAGTGGAACATGTAATAGCCTAGAAATGGCTGTGAGAAAGCACCTCTGACTTACAGTAGATCCTGAAGGAATATCTTTATATTCTGCTGTCAGAAGCCAAAAGCAAATAATAGGATTTATCTAGTCTTGGCCTATACTATCTTTGAAATTATGGAAATGTTCATGTGAGCCTTTGATGACAGGTTTATCATAAAGCTGTATTGTGTATAGAAGAACAGGATCAACTTTCATAGTGTTCTGAGTATTTCAGTCAGTGGGCTCTAGGGTACAGAATAACAGGACGGTTTGGGCTGGAAGGGACTTCTAAAGATCATCTAGTCCAGTCTCCTTGCCTTGGGCGGGGACACATTCCACTAGATCAGGTTACTCAAAGTCCCATCCAGTTCAGCCTTGAACACTGGCAGGGTGGGGCATCCACAGCTTCTCTGGGCAACCTGTTTCAGAGTCTCACCATGACCCTCACAGTCAAGAATTTCTTCCTTCTATCCAGTCTAAATCTACCCTCTTTTAATTTAGAACCGTTGACCCTAGTCCTGTCACTACAGTTGCTGGTAAAAAGTCTTCATCTTCTTTATAAGCACTATATATAAATGGAAAGGCTGCAGTAAGGTTAAGTTGGTCCTGACTTATTAAAACTCTCTTATTTTTGAGCTAATTTTTTTAATTGCACTACCATCCCTGTTATTTTTTTGTATCTTAATTTTGTTGCTTTGGTGGAAAAAGCATGATTCCACGTTATTGGAAAAGTATTTTTATGGACTTGTGTAAAAATGTATCTTCTCTGCTTAATGTTTTCAGTCGTCCTTTCCAGGTGACTGTTTTCCTGCCTTGTTATTTCATGAGGGTGATGAATTGATGACTCTCTTCACTGTGTCCCAAACTGTGGGCATTAAAGACTCATGGCAGTAGTGCATTTTCTTAGTTTCTAATTCTTTCATTCACAGTTCACACAGTATTTATTCTGTGTACTTCCATCAGTAGTTCCTTCTTCCCACCACTTTTGACTGTATGTTCTCTTGCTGTTAAAATTACATGAAGGAAGTGATGTTCTCTTACTTAGCAAAGTAATCAATATAAGCATGTGTTTAGCAGATAGAAAAATTCTCTGTTTCCAAAATAACTTGGAGTTTCAGGTTATCTGCAATAGAATCTCAAGTCTGGAAGAGTTACTGATAACTCTTTCTTTCTTGTAAGAAGTTCTTTGTAGTATCTTTGATATCCATTAGGATGTTTTTTAAACAATGAGCTATCACAGAACCCGGAGTTGGAAATACTGGAGTTTTACTGTTGTATGGGGAGGAAACACTTCTTGATAAGATGGTGTCTGCAGCTTGGAAAGATTTTTACTGTTACGTTTTGTTGCTAGCATTAGGATTTTTTTGTCAGCTGCACTGACCTAAGTGCCTTTGGGCAGCTCTGGGCACGAACTGTCCCATTTTGTAGTAGATTGCTGAATTGCAAGATTATGTTCCTTGGTTTTGGTATTTCAGATCTCATCATGGATTTCTCATCTATGTAATAGACAGTGTTTCAATGAAATAATTATTTTTGTATCTTTAGTGTGAATGAATTCAGAATGTCATATAAGGTGTATATTTTGTTTTCCTTTTGCAGGTTATCTTCCTGGGAAAAATCGCTTTTTGCATGTAAAGAATATCTCGCTGAGTTGCTGCAACTGAGTTTAGAATGTTACTTGACTTGTGATTCTGATGGAGGAATAACCCGATCTCAGGCTGCTGCACTGGAAGACTTTACAGGAAATACAAAATGTCATCGAATAGGAGTCAGAACCCGCATGGACTTAAACAGATTGGTCTTGACCAGATATGGGATGACCTTAGAGCTGGAATTCAACAGGTTTACACCAGACAAAGTATGGCGAAATCCAGATACATGGAACTCTACACGTATCCTAATGCCTGTGGCAGTTAGTACTTTCCCTGTTAGTAGATTAGAGATAGCGTTTTACTTTTCAAAACTCAAAATTGCTTCATAACCACTGGACTTAATGGCTTTTAAGAATACTTATTTTTATTTTGAAGATTGGCCTTTTCTATTTAATATTACTGGCAAATAAGCAGGAACATTCTGCTATTTGGAAAACTGACTTCCGTAATTATTATGGCTACCTCTATATTTCAAGTTTGATTACTATTATTTTTGATAGAGCAGATGTTCAAAGTGATTTTATGAATAGGTGTAATTTTGAGTCCACAATACACACAAAGAAAACATAAATTCTTTTCCCTTTGTATGTTAGTCTCTGGCATTATGCTGCAGATCTTAGTGGTAATAATGTCCAGTTACCTGAAAAATTTTTCAAATGTCATCCTCAAAGTAATACTCTACTCTTGAGTTGATTTTATAATGTATCCAGTGGATTTATCTTTAGAGAGAAGATAAAAGGGGGGTTAACATCCTTGTATGAGTGTGCTGGAAGATTGTAGGGAGATTTTTTTTTTTCAGATCATGCATAAGGATATTTTAAAACTAATTTGAAGAATACATGTGTCGTGTGCTATATTACAGCTTCAGTGTTTGACTTAAGGACTTTATTTAGGAAATGAGAAATTCTTTTATATTCCACCTATACAGTGGCATGTAAAGGGATTTGGTGAGAAACCACCTTTGTTCTGCATCTATTATTCTGCATTAACTCTCATAACCTTGTATTGCTCTGTAGAGTAAGTACTGCTTAAGAAGGTGGTGGTACAGCAAAGTGTGTAGACATATGATAGAAGAAGTGATGACTGAGTACATTTCCTATCTTCCTTTAAGTAATTCTGCTATTATTCCTTATCTTAGGGTTGCTTTATTTTAACAACGTTATTGTTCTGATTCATAAACTAATGTCTGAAGCTGTTGTTGGCACTGATTTGGAAGTGCAGCATATAAAATTTTAGTCTGTGTTAATTTTTTTTGAAAGGACGGAGCTTTTATAAAAGAAGGAGGAGCTTGAAGGCTATAAGGCAATCAATTTGGTAGTTCCCTGGACTTTCTAAGGAAGTAGAAGAGTTTTTCTGTGCATGTAATCTCAGCATCAATGTGTAAGCTTACCCATCTATGCCTGCAGAATCCATGCTCCCGGAGATGGTGGGAAAAACCCTGAGCAGTCTGATGTGTATTTCTGGGATATTTCTTTAATAGTGATGGAAAGATGTAATAACATTTGTTTTGGGTCAGACATTTTAATAAGACTTAAAATTACTGATTTCTTTCAGCGCTAGGTTCAACATTGTTCTTGACTCAGTGAAACCAGTCTGCAAAAGTTGAATGTCTGATAGAAACTTGTCATGTGGTAGAACCTCTGAGAGAGATTTTTCTTCTGAGTGCGTTTATTATATCCTTGTTTGTGAGGTCTGTTAAGCAGGGCAGCTGAAGACTATGTTCAATTATAATGTTAAAACTCTGGCTTTTTCCTCTCCTGATGTTCTCAAATATTCTTGGAATGAAGCTGTAAAAGGGATACTGTCAACTACTCATTTTCTTCCTGTTGCTTCTTCAAGGAGTTATTTGGTTCGAAACCAAGGACTGTTTTTGTTCCTTTCATAAGTGAATTTATTTAGTGGATAATTTTGTTGTTCAGGTTTGATTTGTGGATTAATATCATAGTTTGCTAACTCAGAATATTTGACACTGGTTAGGCTGAGGTTTTCATCTACTATGAAGGTAACTGCATTTTGCATCCTATACCATGTGCACATGTTCAAAAGTTGTGCTTAAAAGATTACTCTCCCTTCAAATGCAGTAACTGTAACATATTTGCTCAGTCTTTGTGTACAGCAAGTCTAGTGGATTGATGGACTTTTATTTCAGGAAGCTCTGCCTATCAAACAGCTTAGTTTGGAAAGCAGAACAGATGCAGATGAGTTTCAGCTGTAGCTGTAATTGGTCTGAAGATCAGCCCTACTTAAAGGATGCTAGATCATGTGCAGTGGGCAGTTTAGTCTTTCCTCATCCTCTTTTGTCCTTTTCCTCACTTCTCATCCCCCATTTTTGCCTTTTTTTTTTTTTTTTTTTCTTTTTTTTTTTTTTTTTTTTTTGTCAGGGTATTGCTCCTGAAATGGATTCCATTTCATCTCTCTAATTTATAAGAGGAGGAGAACCATGCACAAGCAAACCTGCCTTTAATCCTGTGTCTGCTATTGATTTTTCAGTCAAAATTGATTGGAGATGTAGAAGGTTTTATTGGGCCTTGGTCAAGTGCATCTGGAAAAGAATTAGAATAGTTATGCAATTCCAAATGTTTATATCTCCATCAAACCTGCACTCATTTTCTTTATTCAGTGTCTCTTTTTGTGAGACACTAGAGTCAATCGAGGAGTACAGGCCAGAGCTTGTACTTTAGAGTTTTTCCCCCTTCATTTCAATGGGAGAAGAAAGAGGTTGATTATTCCAGGGCTTTTCTAGATCTGAGAATACCGAGATGAACCAAAAATCTTTCAATGGTGGTTACCATCCCTCCTTTTTCTAATTAAAAATTTATTTGTGCTTTTGATTACAGGATGTGGGGGATTTTTTTCAGTTTTTTTGTCAGATCAGATGATCATCTGTTTCTTTCTTATGTGTTTTGTTGTTCTGGTGTTTGGGCTTTTTCCCCCCATATATGAGATTCTTGCAAATGAAATCTGGTTGCTTTTCTGTTCCTTACCCAGGTATCAACTAATTTTTAGGAGCTACTGAAGTGTCGAGTAGCTCCTACAGCAGTAACTAACATCATCTGACAGCCTGTATTACAAGCTAGCATAGAATTATATGCCAAGCATTGACTTCGTGCAGAAAAGAGAAATAGTCAATAAAATTAACTGGATTTCTCAGAACAGTAGATCTAACAGCACTACTAATGTTGTGAGTGAAGGGCCTGTTTACCCTATTTCTAGTTTAGTGGCAATTAGTTTGTAGGCTGTGAGCCACAGGATTAGCTTGTAAAAGTCAGTGTTGGAGCAGTGTATGTCGACAGAACATCTCTCAGCAGCATTTAGTCTATTTGGAGGAAACTTCAGTTAGACTGTCCAAGAGAGGACTGTGCTTGTGTGTAGCAAGTTGCCAGTTTCTTTTTTGAATTGTCAGTTGAAGACCTATTACTTTGTTTACTAGAATTATTCTTTCTCAACTTACTCATTTGTATTTGCGGCCACCTCTTCTTAACTTCACCTGGCAATGATAAAATCACGCATCTTTTGTTATTTGTTTTGTTTTGTTGTTTTTTTTGTTTAATTGTTGTGGGGTTTTTTGTTGTGTTTTTTTTTTTTTTTTGTTGTGGGGTTTTTGTTTTTGTTTTTTTGTTTTTGTTTTTTCTGGAAGGTGCTGCCTGTTTTTCAGACTAATCTTGTGGTGAGCCTGCAGTTTATTTTCCTGAGGCCTCGTGGTATGAGAGGATGAATTGGGATTTACTTACAGTTGTATTTAAACTCCACAGTGGAGAGAATGAAAGAATTTTGTTAATTTTCTTGTTTTATGTATCTTAAGCAGATTCTCAGACCAAGTACTAGACTGTCCAAAAACTTTCCTGCGCTATGAAAGTAGCATAATTTTTCACAGTGACTTAGACAAAAAAATTAGTGACTTCCTAAAATACTTATTTTCTTCATCCCAGCACGCATCAGCTTACCAATTTTCAGATATGAGTGGTGAATGGAAAGATTAGTGTTGTGCTTCTATTTTATATACTTTTTATATTTACTTTAACAAAGAGGTAGTTACTGGTTATCCATTGGACCAGATGTAACTAATTGTACATCACAAAAGGTTACTGTAATTGTTTTTTAAAGTGGGATTTTTTTTTTCTCAGGTATTGGCAAGTAGTAAAGGAAAATGCTGTGTTAAACATTAAATAATTAGGTGTAGTATCCTTACATTTTAAAAATACCAGATGACTCAGGGTAATCTGTCTGTTCATAAAATAGAATGTGTAAATATAGTTAGCAATTTTTTTGCCTCTGGACAGATTCAGCACCAGCAGCACGTGTTCCCCAATCAAAACCATGAAGCCCTTCTCTTGGCATCCATTTGTAGCTGCTTGTGTTGCAATCCTTTTCCTAGTGGTTTTCACTTGAATTCCTGTATTTTAGTAGGATTTTCACTCAGCACATGCCTTTTAAAACTGTGAAAATCTTTGTTTTCTAATGACACGAATCTGTTTTTACCAGGCAGCATGGTATGTTCTTGTGGGATTTTCTTTGTCTAAACTGATTATTATGCTTTTTCTGTACAGAAAAGATACTGAGGTGTTAGGGCATGCTGCTGTTTGGTTTTTTTTAATCTTGGAAACTTTCACTTTCTCTCTTAAGACATCTTTTCACTTCAGTGTCAAATTATTTAAGGTCACTTGGGTGCATCAGAGCAGACTCTGCTGTCTGCTAGTATTAGTCTTGCTTACATCCAATACCCTATTGCATAGTGTTTATCATGTGCCAGTTAGGGCTTGTGTGGAACACAAAAGTAGAAGTAAATGTATTTGTTTACATGTTTGAAGGGTACATAACACGCCATTTCTTGCGTGGAAAAGTAGGTATCATTGTATGGTTTTGTGTGTATTTACAGAAATTGCAGCTTCAGTTTGAAAGAAGGGCAGAATACGTTTATATTAGTGCAATCATTTCCCTTTTTTATGTCCTCTTCCACAGCAATCACTTGCTGTTCTACTTTGCTTTTTCTAGTAACCAATAATATTCTGTATAAAACCAACCTCTGTCAATGCAACGAAAGCTAAATTTAAAAGCAACCTCAGTTACAGTGGATCTTACATTTCCTGGCATTAAGACTGTACACTTTGTTTATGCATTTGGCTTTGAAAATTTGTGGTTTTCTCGTAGCTCCGTGCTTCTCTGTTGTTCTTTTGAGTTTATGCCATGAAGAGGGAAATAAGAAGTTATCTGTTAGTCTTCAGATGGCTTTTGCTGGAAGTTTCTCTGATCTCAGACTTGTAGAAATGTGTCTGAGCTGAGTTATGCCTGGATTTTCATAGCAGCTGCACAGCTGATGCTGGAATAGCTCCTTCACTCTGCCTCAGTCCTTCCCTGATTAAAATGGTTCCACTGAAATGGGATGGTTGAACAGAAATTGTATCAAATCTAAATACTTAGATGTATCACTTGAGTCTAGAGACTTAATTGCTTTGTAACACAAGTGGTGAATGTGTAGGATTGGGGAAGGGATCTTAATTTTTTTGTTTGTTTTCTTTGAACTGTTTTGTGGGGTTAACTTTTCCTTACTGAATGATGAACTGAACGTACATAAAATCTCTTGCTGATACCTCCATGAAAAGAATGAAGGTTTCTGGGTTTTTTGTTTAACTGCTGTTCTTCCCAAATCTAAAGTGAGTGTTTAAAGCACTTGTTCTGAAGATTGATTGCTTTTTGACAATCTTACCATTTCAAAAACTTTTGCAAAATTCCTTCATCTGTTTGACTTACACCTACGTGACTTTAACATTTCATGACTCTTAGCAGTCACATATCAGTATTTTCAGTAACTTTCTGTATGGTGTTCTTGCATGCCTTTGGTGTAATGTAGGAAAATACAAACTTTTTACAGAAATGGAATGAATTTCAACTTAGGCCAGCCACTGAACATAGAGCATAGAGTTAATTATTGCTTAAGACCTGTGAAATAGCAAATTTATGTCTAAAACTGATCTTATAATAAAGAGACCAGAAGTGATGACAGACAAATTTTGCTAGAGCATTCAGCTTTTGTTGTTGTTGTTGTGGGCTTCCTCCTTTTAAAAAGCTTTGGTGCCGTTTCTCTCTGCGCTACAGTTTTGCGCTACAGTTTTTGTGTTAATTCTGCTTCCCTTTCAGTTCCTTTAATTTTATGTATCTGTTCCTCAAACAGACTTCTTCCAGTTAAAATAATTTTTCATAGCAAAATGGAAAAACTGGGGGGACCCAGCTGTACTGCTGAAAGAGGAATCAGTTATTACCTCAGCAGAACTGTTTTCTTTTTAAAAAATTTAAGACTAAGGACTCATGCAAAACTGAATAATTTGCACCCATCAGTGTAAAGTGTGACTGCTTTCCTGTTGTGTGTTGAGTTAAAAACTGATAATTTTCCTCATATAATCTCTTTTTGTAATTGCTCTTGGATGAAATTAAAAAAAAAAAAAAAGCTGTGTAGATTACTTTGGTACTTTTCTGGTGAGGAGAGTGGATTAGAGCTGAGCATGGCGTGTTCAAGCCTGTGTTTTGATGGCATACTTGCCCAAAAGATATATGGACTGTTACTGAGAGAGCCTGTTTCACTTCCCTTGTGTGGACACAGAAGTTCAGATCTGCTCAGCAAAGGATCTGGGGACAGGGACAACAGTTAATTGTAGTGGTGGTTACTTCCGTAGTCCTGATGGACTGCCTGAGCTACTGAAAAAGCAGGCGCCAAGGAAGCTCTCCGGGTGGGTTGTGGAAATGATCTTACACAAGGCCTTAATTTCATTATGGTTTGGCAGCATGGGATTTTTTTTCCCCCTTGCTCTGCCCACCTTTAGAAACTGAGCCAAGGAAGTCAAAAGTAGTGTAAATTATGTTGGTGACAAAGGTGGTAAAATTAATGTCTTTGGCAATTTTTTGTATCTCTTTTTGAAGAGTTTTATAGGAGAATAACATTCTGAAATAGATTTTTTCATCTTGAACAGCACAATGCTGAATCATTTTAAAAACTTCCTTGCAGTCTTCTACCTTAAATTTTAATTTAGATAAGTAAATGCAATTTCTCCTTCACTGTAAGGAAGATATAGAGATTAGAGGACATCGATTTTGATCTGTTCCTCCTATAGATGGTTTGTCTGCTGGGGCCAAACCTGAAGTTCAGCAACCAGAAGCTTGGGGACCAGCACAGCTTCACTGTGGTGCCAACTATTCTACTGATGAATTAACTTCTCTGCTTATTGTAGTTGGAAATTGCTGCACAGAATTGTGCAAACGCCCAAAAAAAGTTTCCTGATAGCTGTTTGTATGTGGCTTCCAGCATACGAAGCACTGAGGGGATTGTTTTGCCTTCTACAACCAAGAATTCTTTTCATAGCGTTCCCCTTGTTATTCTGAGATGGGCTGTCATATACTTTGTTGTAACAGTGTAAATCTGATGTTGTTTTGAATATGTCAGTCTTTCTGTCAGTGGCTGGCTTTAGCAGATGGGGACACAGATTGTAAACAAAGCGTGAGAGAGCATTCTTTTAGGTGTAACATGTCAGAGTTATTTACACTTGCAAACAGCCTTCTGCACAGGCAAACTAACTTCAGTGTGACTTGTTTGGAAAAACTAAATTAGCGAATTTCAAAAGTGCTGTCTTGAACCCTTTGGCTAGCAAGTCTCAAACCAGAATAAAAGACAGAGATGGGCATTACTGATGTTACTTTTGCTCAGCACGGGGTTGATTACTGTCAGGGATGGACACAAAGTCTCATCTCCCTCAGTATTTACTTTACAAGGAATCCTGAGTTTAATTGTAAAATGTAGAGTTAGGAAAAGGCTTATGCCTTCTAACCTTGGTCTTTTATTTTTCTGAGGGTTGTTGTGATTGTTTGTAGAGATGAACAGAAGGAATATTTTCGTTAGGCAGTACTCTCAAAGCTGCAAGAATTACCTGTCATCTGGATGGTCTTCATATTTTTAGGCTTGCCCCAAGCCACTTGGGATGGGAGAGTTAGAGGAAGAAGGAGACAAGTCTCTCTACTGGGTATTTATGAATCAGCCCTAAGTTTCTTGTATCATGATGGAGAGGTTTTCCATACACAGTTTTTAGATAAATTTATAGTAACTCCTTTAAAATCAAACGGTGAGATAAGCCTGCTTTTCTTGTTTATGGAAAGAAAGTTGTGTATCTAGAAAAAAATTGTTATGCTGTGTGATGTTCCTCACTTGAGCAGGGAATTCTGAAGTCAAAGTGTAGATGGTAAAAGTAGCAACAGTACCAGGGAATTTGAACAAACAAATGATGAGGAGGTGGAAGAAATCATTAATGTCCAGGAAATCAGTGGCTGATAGAGATAAGGGGCTGATTAAAAGTTCAATTGCTTCAATTCAACACAAGTGAAGTCTTCATGTTATTGGTTGATACCATGGGAAATTTAGTTATTTGGCACTTGGATGAGATAACAGATGGGAAATGAAAATATGCTGAATGTTTTCAGAAAGGGTTAATCTTAGGCAAAGGGCATTGCTTCTTTGCACAGAATGCAATGGCTTTCTGAACAAGTATGTGAATATAGACTGTGAGCAGGCTTTCCTTTGTTTGATATGAAGACTGTGAGCCTTGATCCTGGTGGCATGCAAGATACTCTGGTCATTAAACCCCGTTTAAGGGTATGATTTGTCTATGAAGCTCTTTTTAAAAATTAATTACAAGAAATTTGTTTTACTTGAGTTTATTATTTACTACAAGCAACTCTGTTCACAATGACTGTAATGCATCATATATTTGGGGTTTATAATTCCCTTGGTATTTGGTTGTGCTGATGTCTCCCACTACATTGTGCTGGAGTTTCTGAAAGATAAAAGTCAACTCTCTGCAACATATTAATTTCATAATATATGGTGAACTGTGGAGTAAACCTGTCTGGTGGTTAAAGCTGGTCCACCTGTGTTAAGCACAAGTTAAAACCAAATTAAACCTTCTGGATTGGTTAATTCAGTGTTCTCTAACATTGGATGTGATTCAAAAGGCTGCCCTGAGACTGTCAGTAGAAGCATGAGTGCTCAGTAGCTTTGTTCCTGTTGGCTGATTGTTTGCCATGTGAGTTATTAGGGTGATTTTTGTTGTCAGATCTGAGTCCTCATCAAGTTCTTTTAGGTGCTGCCCAGCTAATTTATTTTTCTTGCATGTGGAGTGGTTTCTTTCAGGATGCTTTCTTATTTGAATTGTTTTGGGCAAATTGTCTTCCACTTACTACTTTGAAAGAATTCTGCATATTTGAATGTTTTAGGTCAGAAAAGTGAGTGTTTTCTTGAAATGTTATATTAACAGTTCCAGGCTGTATTAGTGTGAGAGGAAAAATTATTGCTACCACTTCTTAGTCTGCTAAGTCTGCTTAGTCTGCTGCCTTTGTGAGGCCTGGATTAAAGGTGTGAGGAGAAAACTTCCTACCTTGGTATGGTCCTCAGGTAGAGAGCGATGAAGTTGCAGCAAGAAGTTCAAGGGTAATCAAGAGGAACTTCAGGGCCTTGGGATGACTGGTTAAGAGATCAGGAGTACAAGTACTTTTCTCCTCTCTCCTTCCAGTTGTAAGGAATGATAAGGGAAGAAACAGGAAGAGCTGGCAGATCAATACCTTGGCTCCAAGCCTGATGTCGCTGACAGAATTTTGATTTTCTTCTTTTTTTTTTGTCATGGGTTGGTTTATATGACACCAGACCTGTTGTCTCAAAGGGGGGGGGAAAGTGTCTTTGCATAGCAGGGCTCATTGAGAGAGCTTTAAACTAGATTTGAAGGGGGAGAGGGATGAAACCAGGGGTCAGCATCATGTTCATCATGATGTTTAAGGGATAGTGTGCTAGTGAGGTCCTTCAGTCTGCCATTTCAGTGGAGGTAGGGGATAGAGCTCCATGTGACAGCAAAGACAAAAGGGTCATTGATGTGTTAGAAACCACAGAATCGCCTGGTTGCATAGGAATTAGGGCTGATCACCCTGGGTTCAGTAGGCCAACTCAAGTGCATCTGTATCAATGCATGCAGCACGGGCAACAAACAGGCAGCCAGTCACAAATGTCCTTCCCCAGGGGCTCGGTACCAGCACCAGTTCTGTGTAATATATTCACTGATAATTGAGACGAGGGAATCAAGTGCACCCTCAGTCAGTTTGCACTGAACACCAAGTTGGGTGAGAGTATTGATCTGCTGGAGGGTAGGCGGGCTCTGCAGAGGGATATGGACAGGCTGGGCCAGGTGGTTTAGTGGTGGACTTGGTGGTGCTAAGTTAACCTTTTGACTCATTTTAGAAGTCTTTTCTAATTAAGCAATTCCATGAGTCTTGATTTTTACACTTAAATGCTGGGATTATACTTGTAGCCTAAAACTGTGTTCCATTATTTATTTATTAATCTTTATTTATTCATCTTTTAAATGTACGTGTGTCTCACCATTAATGCTTTCCAGGTTTGTGCCCTGTCTGCCGGTGTTAAGTGGACAAATCTTTTATAAAGGATTATGTTTGAAAGAATGCAGAAATATTCTCTGTGTTTTCAACTACTGAATGATGCTTGAGGGTTAGTGCTGAAATTTCTTCCAGTTCAAATGAAAGCTTATGTATTTGTAGAAGGCCAATATCAAATAAATTCCATTTAAACCTTGAAAATAACCTTATCAGCGAATTCCACTGCTATGTTTTCTTGGTGATCTTGTTAAGTAAGTGTTAAGTAAATTTAATATTGGAGTCAGTACTTGCAGTGCTCTCAGCAGTCTTACAGATTTCTACTGCAGATAATTCTGCTGAAAATTACTTCATTTTCTTATCTTTGGTTTGTTTTGACATGGCCCTAGTGCATCTTGTAATGTATTATGTTTAAGTTGTGTAAGTAATTTAGCTTATTGAAATTAGCATAGTTTTTCATTTTATTTTTAATGTCTTACACCTGTGCGTATGTGTTCCTTAACGCTCCTGTCAGTCATGTTTATAACTACTGTACCAGTGTACACCAGTCTAATCAAGCACGGGGAGCTGGAGTTCCTCCTTCTAAATCGAAAAAGGGCCAGACACCTGGAGGTGCTCAGTTTGTTGGCTTGGAGTTGTACAAACGGCTAAAAGAATTTCTGAAGAACTACTTGACAAATCTCCTTAAGGTAAGATGGGACGTGAGATGGATCTACACTTGTAGTAAATGATAGGGGCTGGGTTGAGAAAAGCTTGTATCAACAAACCTGGAGAGGTGTATGCAGCCACTGGAAGAAAAAAAAAAAGGAATTATCTTGAAATTTGCTTTTGTCTCCGTTAGCCACTGGAATGTTTTGTAGGCTTTACCTCAGTTGCTAAGTTGTACCTATGAACTGCTTTGCCCCATCAAGCCAAAGTGGCATTCCTGTGTTTTATAGAAGTACTGTTACATGCAGTCTTAAGCTCTCTTGTATTTATGTATTTTAACATTATCCTGAATGTACTCATGGTTTTATTCCCTTGTCCATTCAGGCTGTAGAGGTCCAGTTTGAAAAGACACTTGAACTTTAAAACTTTATCTTTTTGTTGTTTTTGGGGTTTTTTTTTCCTTTAGTAGAACAAATATTATGCCATACCTGTTTCCATGAATATGGGGTTTCATTTACTACCATTACTACTTCCTCTTCCTAGGGAAGACCCCATCCACACTCACTGGTTTCAGCTCCCCGAGGAGCAACAGTGGGAAGGGGTGGTACATTTTATGGAGGTTGTCATGTTGAGTGCATTACCATTGCTCTGGCATGTTTTACCTGGCACACCCATCAGTGTCTTGTTTGATTCTAACATAGTGCCCTCATGCTCTCTCCCACAGGAGGGACGGGGGTATCTTCTGGAGCTTTGTCTATGCTCTGTATTTTTTCCCCCAGCATTTTAATTCCAAAATCTCATACTGGCTCTGTGCTTTATTAATATAGAACTAGATGTATTAGCACAATGTCTCCTATAAATACATTGCATTGTGTAGGTTTTGTACACCCTTTACATATCTTGGTTTTACCTTGAAATTACCCAACAGTACTGGTAAACTGTTGTTATCTTAGGATGGTGAAGATTTGATGGATGAGAGTGTGCTGAAATTCTACACTCAACAGTGGGAGGATTATAGGTTTTCAAGCAAAGTGTTGAATGGGATATGTGCCTACCTCAATCGACATTGGGTTCGTCGTGAGTGCGATGAAGGTCGTAAAGGAATATATGAAATTTATTCAGTAAGTAGCTTTTTGAAGGGAGTGATTTATCCATTCCATCTGTCATGTTTGCGTTATCATCCTGCAAATCGCTGCTTGAATCTTGTAGGAAGTTCATAGAAGTTGAGCAAAGTGGAAATCTCCCCTCTTTCCATACTCCCACCCCAGTATATTTGTAAAAATTCCAAGGGTCTCAGCCTGTGACATTTTCAATCTGCCTTGTATGTCTTGGGACTTCCAGTATTAGAATGTTGAGGGTTGTCTGTTTCTGAATATTTGCTGCTTATACCATTGTCTGTGTGCATCAGTGTGGCCTTGTCATTCCACTTAGAATTCAGCCAAGCATTTCAAATACCAAATGAAGAAGTAAATTGCAGGTTTTTTCTGATGACTTCAATACATCTCTTCAAATTTTTTAGCATCCAAGCTGCTAAGATTCAGTCAACATTTGGTTTGTAGTGTAAGTTATTTTGGTACAGTTCTGAAAGATTGATATGTGATCTTGATACATTTTTTTGTAATGTAAAGTAATATAAATAAGAGAAGAACTTAGTTAGCAGAAGTTCTGTATCTCAAATAATTAAAAGTTTGTTGTTTGTGTTTTTTTAGGAAGGATAATTATTGTCCTTGCTGGTGAAGCATTAGGAAAGTGATGTGCTGTTTTACTGCTTCACTAAAATAACTGCATATGGTAGAAAAACGATATCCTTAGTTCCCTTCCCCTTAACTTTACTAGCCTAATGGTAAGGGACCGTTTCAGCCTGGAAATTGCGAACAAAAAAAGCTGTATATTGTCAAAGTAACTTCCTGGCTTTGTTAGTTTTCACAGTTGGCAGTGGATGGCTGTCAGAAAAGGGGATATCCTAGGTAGAGTTAATAATAAAGCGAGTGGTAATTTCAGTGTGAAACAGTCTTGTTGCTTGAGAAATGTGTGTGCCAAAATATAATAATTGTAAAAGTTCTGATTATTTAGCATACTATATCAGCTTTCTTTAAGGAGTTATCCTGCATGTGTATGTGTATATGTAAATATTTTTATTCCATTGTTTGCTTCCTTTCCTTTCCTTCTAGCTTGCCTTGGTGACCTGGAGAGACTGCTTATTCAGACCATTAAATAAGCAGGTATATATATATAATATATTATTACTATGATGTTATTTTATTAGATTCATTTTATATATTGTTAGTAACTACTTCAGAGAGAATTTGGAGAATGGGAGGTGCACAAATCCTGCAAATAAAAGGGAGCCTTTTGCTTCTCTTTTGTGACATTAAAAAAGATAAGTATTTGAGGGAATAGACCTTTCTCTCTGTGTGTGATTGAACCTTGATAACCAAGACTGTTCTATTAATCTCTTTGCTGAGAGGACCCTTGGCTTTTTAAAAAAAAAAAAAAAGCTAAGGGGACTCATCTGAAATGAAGTAGCAACTTCAGCTATTTCTAAGCCAGGCAGGATGATGGTCATGTCTTAAGGTTTGAGAGTCGAGATTTTATGAGAACAGATAGTGACAGGCAGAAATTTTGGTCTCTTCTGATGTTACTGTGAATTGTTAAATCTGCACTGATGCCTGGGAGATTCAGGTCAACCAAATATTTTAAATTATTTAAATCAACACAATATAAAACAAGACATTCCACCACAATTTTCAGGTACGTGTGTATGTTGATTTCACTTAATTACCTGTACTTCATGATAGAGTAGTTGCAGTAGATCATTTGTGTAAAGAACAGGTGGTGAGTTCAGCTCTTGCCACAGAGTTGTCTTGTATTTCAGGTATAAAACAAAAGAAGTTTGGCTGAAAAGGTGCTTTTTTGAAATTAAAAAAAAAAAAAAAAAAAAAAAAAGACTAAGCACTTTAATACCTATATATACACCTCACCATTAATCAGATTGTAATTATATAACTTAAAGGTGTAACATACTCTTTAGGAATTTCCTATGTTCAGATCTCCTTAAATGTTGTTTTCGAGGGGCTTGACTTGTCTTGAGTACAGGAATACACTCTTGATTAAATACTGTGCTTGATCTGCCAGCTGCTTTTTCTGTGCTTGACTTCCTTTTAATTCCTCTTTTCTAAGGTAACAAATGCGGTGTTGAAGTTGATTGAAAAGGAAAGAAATGGTGAAACTATCAATACAAGGCTGATCAGTGGAGTAGTACAATCCTATGGTAAATGAGATTTCTTTAAGGTTCTATCATTTCTTAAGAATAAGTAAATACATATACCCTGTCAGAGCCTGGCAGTAACATCACACCTCCTCAGATGTCCAATAAAGATTTTATTTTTATAGTAACTTGAATACAGTTATATATTTTTTAACTTCATATTTGTACTGACACTTGATAAAATTACAGTTGATTATGCCATATTTGTAAAACTTGAAAGTGCAGCCAGTGGACAGGAGTGTTCATTGTTTACAAATCTGTTATTTAGAACCTAAATCTGGAAGAGGGGAAGTATAGTAGTTTACAAAGCAGAGTGGGGTTGTTTTTTTCCATTTGCGTGATATTGAGAGTTTTGCCATCCAGATTATAGGTTTCATTAGTAAAAACAAAAAAAAGCATATAATCTGGAACTCTTAAGAGGGGGGGGAAATTTGAACTAGCTTTTGAGACTGTAAAGTTTTCCAAATCCTATAATCAATTTAAGAAATTTATCAAAAAATGCAGTTTACATGAGTAATGTCTTGTGCTGGTTATTGTGTAAATATAAAATCAGTGTATAATTTTAAAAGTTTTTAAAAGTGGTGTTGATACAGTCCCAATCAATTACCTTCATCTAAGTCAGAAGGAGTGTACTTGTTTATTTGCAAGAGACCACTTCATAAAAAACAAATTTGTCATTACTTGGTCTTTTTTGGTTTTTGTTTTCTTTCCTGTAGTGGAGCTGGGGCTGAATGAAGATGATGCATTTGCAAAAGGACCTACACTAACTGTCTATAAAGAATCCTTTGAATCTCAGTTTCTTGCTGACACAGAGAGATTTTATACACGAGAAAGTACTGAATTCTTGCAACAGAACCCAGTCACAGAGTACATGAAGAAGGTAAGTTACTTAATCAGCTTTGTGATTATTTTTTTTCTGGATACAGATATTTTTTAGAGGTAAATAATATAAATTCTAGGCTTTTACTATCAGTTTTTTAAAATGCTGGTTCTTTGACGGAAAGAGTTAGCTCTTTATTCCCTGTAGTGATTGGCTTCAGTGTTTATCTGCTCTGAAGTTTGTCTCCTTGCTGCATTTCAGGAAGTACGGTGAAAGTCTGAAACATTCTTAATGGGCAAAACAGAAGAGAACGTTAAAATAAATCGAGGTTTTGTTAGACTTCAAGACACTAAAACAATAATTCTGCTTTAAACCTACAAGTTTACTGTTCCTGTACAGGGAACTGTGTGCTGGCACATTTATTGCAATGTCTTCCTGACCAAGCTGGCCGAGGAAATACATCATTAATGAAGTTTAACTCTAAGAATATTTCATTGTAATGAACCTTATGCAGGTACTTCTGATCAACAGAGGCCAGATTTAAAGTCTTAACTAGTCTCAGCTTTTGAGGATCCCAGACAGAGCAACTAAGTGCAAACAGGATAAACATCAACTATTTCTAGCCTGGTTATTGGGTCAGTTTTACTGAAGGTCATCTTCCATCTTGGACAAGTGCTGCTTTATATATTTTTCTCAGCACATTTCTTTACTTCCTGAATTGCTACTTGTTTTTTCCCTTTCAGCTTAGTTAGAAAACAAGAGTTTTTTGAGTATGTGATATGCAGATACACTTCCCTCCCTACAGTATCCTTTGTGTAATGCTTTTTTACCACAGAACACCTCCCCTCTTGACTCTTGACATTAAAGTTAGTGAATTACCCAAGAAAAAAAAGCAGGAGAGTCCTTGAAATAACACAGTAAAACGAATCATGCCTTTAGTCTGTTGGGATAGTTGCCCAATAATTACCCAACCTACTTATATTTACTTTTCTGTTGTTGAATTAATTATTTTTTGCTATTTCCATTTTAATTTCTTGTTTAACTTTCATCCTAATATATGTGTAAAAAGGGAGTAAGGGAATTTCAGTCATTCATGAGCTGAATGACTGGCTCATCCAGGCTTCCTTGGAAGGAAGTCTTTTACAGGACAGTAAAAAGCTGTCTGAAGGTCATTGCTATTTCAAGAACTAGAGATTAGTGGCAAGTAGAAATAACTTATTAGTACCCCAAACAATCCTCAAGGCTTCAGAAATCCGGAAAAGAGCAAGTCACTGCTTGAAGCTGATGTTGAAGCTGAAAGCACTTGTAGACTTGGCAGAAGACAGGGCAGATCTTCAGTAAGAAAACGTGTAGCCTTAAGTCTCTGCTCAAATTAGTATAGTAGAGATGTGTACAAGCAATTTGGGCAGTCTTGGCATCTCCTTATAGACTAGTGGTTATAAGATCTTAAAAATAATCTGTTGGAAGCATGAACTGCAGACAGAGTAATCTGCTGTTAGTACACTTACTTGACATTCTCACTGAAGCACTGTACATTAAGTTCTGACTGAGGATAAATAGCATTGAAAAATAAAAATAAACCTGTTGGACTGCCTTTAGTGCACACCGGCATAACATCAGTGTTACCATGTTATAGCAGAATTGTGGTTGTTTCTTGTAGAATATTCAATGAAATCCTAATTAGAATTAGGATTTGTTTATGTAGTTATACAGGCAGACTTACTGAGTTTAGAAGGAATGTGAATTTTTCTTCTCAGGCCAGAACTCATGAGTAAAGCTGGCATAGCCTGATGTGCTGTAGGGAAAAAGGTCAGTATTTCTTAAGACTGTCCCTTGAAATATAGTGTGAAACTGAACTTTTGATCATTACAGTTAAAGCAGGTGAAAATATTTTGTGTGAACTAATTATTTTTCCCTTGTTTCTGAAATGTGGCTTTAAAAGGAAAATGGATTTATAAGAACACAAAAAAAAATGAGAGCATAGGTGAATTTGAAGTCAGAGTAAATATTTCTTTTCATAAAGGAGCTTGAAGTGAGAGTTTACTGTTAATGTTAAAAGTGATGGTCTAAGGATATTTTAAGAAGCAGCATTAGAAGCAGCAGAATTTCCTGAACTACAGAAATACAGAATTGCTTAAATGTAAGATCAGTAGAACTACTAGTCTGATTGCAGTCCCCAGTGTTCATCAGAAAGATTTGCTGCTATTTGCTGTCAGTAAGGATTGTTATTCCATACTGGTAAGAAACTGGCAAGTACTCTGAAGCAAGAGCTTATATTCCTTCCCATGCTGTTGATTTCATTTCCAATATTTTAATCAGTACTGGTTTACCTGTAGGAGACAGTAATCCAGGACCATTTCACAAGAGCTTAAGTGCAAAATCATTACAGAAATAAGTGAAGCTAATAGTGGCTGAGATTATTTAAAGCTGTCTACATATGATGCAGTGTACTTGCAGTGATATTGTTCCTTTTTTATTGTCCATATTATGGTCTTTCTTGCTTAGTTGATATTCCGACATATTAGGAAAATGAATTAACCTAATGTCATTTTCTTGGTGACACTGCTAATTTAAATAATTTTAACTGATAAGAGGACATACACACTTTATCCCTAATAATGTGCTGAAATTACAGATGGCTTGTAAAGTGAATCTTTAACGCTTTTGCAAACAAAATAGAGATAATTGTTATATAAACAACTTCAGTTTTACATTTTGGTGTAGGCACTATTCCTCGAGTGACATTTAAAATTTTAGTTTGCCAGGAAGATACGCATATGTAGCATTTCATATGCCGAATTAAATGCTAGTATAGTTTAAATGATTGTAGTTTATCGGGAGGATTTTCTGTGTAAGAACGTAGATGAGATCATTCAAATAAATTTGTCGTGGGCATACTGTAAATTGTAGTTTTCTGCCTTTTAGTTTTGTGGAGACCTGAAATACATCCATGTTTGTCTTAAACAAAACTACCCCTGTAGCTGGTGAGCTTTCTGATTCTAAAACTGCCAGCATCTCATGTCAGCAGCCTTCTCTTTATCTGACAGCAGATTTCCATCTGTAAACTTTTTATTCAGAAGCAATAGGAAAACAGTGTTGCTGTGATTGTCCCCCACCATTTAAACAGTACATAATATTATCGTCAACACAAGCATCGATTCCAAACATATGTTGTGATTTCCAGAAAAACAACAGCTTGAGTAGGTGGTCCATAACACCACATTAGTGAGAGGTTTGATTTTTATTGTTGTTTTCTAGATGATTTTGCTGAACAGTCGTCTGTTTTGTGCTGTGGGATTCGTGTTGTGCCTTCCATGCAGGTTTCATGTTTCCCTCTGTGTTCTGTAGGCTGAAGCTCGCCTTCTTGAGGAGCAGCGTAGAGTTCAGGTATATCTCCATGAGAGCACACAAGATGAGTTAGCACGAAAATGTGAGCAAGTACTCATTGAAAAACACCTGGAGATATTTCATACAGAGTTTCAGAATTTGTTGGATGCTGACAAAAATGAAGGTAAGGAGATTCAAACATTGGTTTTAGGCTTAGAGCTCTCCTCCCTGATGATTTGTGAATAATGTAAAATCTGGTGCTGGCTAAATATGATTTGTTCAGGAATGAGATTAAAAGATAGTCACTAAACTGATTGACAATCAGGTTTTGATTAAATTGGGATGTCTGATGATATTGCTTCAAGGAAACCTATTCCAATCCCAGATATTAAGGTGGAACATCACTAGTTTGATTTCTGTTAACGTGGCTGGAAGAGCTTCAAGAGCACTGGAGCCATTGTTCCAGCAGGAGCTGAAGCTTGTGTGAGAGAGATGGGAGATGAAAAACAGACCAGTGCTCTTACCAGCTGTTTCAGTTTAATCCATGGATCTTTCTGAGTCATCAGTGGGAATTTTAAAATCCAAAGTATTTAGAATTATGCATAGGAAATGTGAAAAGAGGAATAGAAGCAAATAAGTAGCTTTTAAAACAGACTATATAAAATACAGAAAACCCCATATCAGCACAAGGAAAGGGTGGAAATTACTAATTGATGAGTTAATTTTAGCTGTGAAAATGAGTCGTGTTATACACCATCGTTGAGAATACACAGAATAAAGACTTGTTCAGCAGCTCCTCTAGCAAAAGTGAAGATTGTCAGAGTTTAGGTATCTTTAAGGAATTGTCAATTGTGTTGGTTTTTATTAATTTCTTCAGGAGTTAATACATAGCACAAAATAAGTCAGAACTAGGGGCAGGTAATTCCTGTGGATCGTGCAGATAATAAGGGTGAATGATGTTCTTAATTTTCCAGTTGGGGAATTAATTAAATCTATATTTGAAGTCAGAGTAAGGCTCTATAGCTGAAATACTGCTTTTAAGGGTTTAAGAGATACTACAATTAAGTTACTAATGATGATACTGTTCATCTGAAAGCTTTGGATTGCAGCTGTGACTGTCTCATTATATATCAGTCTCAAAATAGCAACTCTGAGTTATTACTGTAATAGTCATGTTGATAACTAAGAGATGATTCAAAACTGAAAAGGGCAATTCAGCATGAATTAGTAGGTCAGAAGCTAGCTGATTCAAATATAAGTAATCTGTGCTAGTATTTGAGTCAGGTGTTTATATTTGTAAATACTTACTTTCTAATTGGAATAATTTACTTTTTAAATTACTTCTGACAATCAAAATAGTAGTGGAACAAGCAAGAACAGGTTTTTTTTGGACTCAGGAGGCTTCTCAGGCTTTTTTTTTTTTCCCTTTTTATGGAGCTCATGAATTATGTGAGCCTTTAATACAGTCACTTACTGCATTGGTGCAATTCTGTAAGTTTGTCAGGGTAAAAAAAAAGAAAATAAGTATCTTATGTCTTGGGCACTGTCTAGTTGCACATCTTTTGTTTAGGTTATTTCTAAGATTAATTAGGTCTTTTAAAACCCTCAATTTTTTTTCTTTTTCAAAATATTTTTTTTTCTCTTAGCAGGCTTCACTCGTGCAAGTAACAGTAGTTCCCTGGCCCTTTTCTAAGTTTCATGAAGTCTCAAGATTAGAAACATTTATTTTGAAAGGTTGTCTGATAGTTCATTCTTGAATCACTCAAATCAGTTCATTCTCAAATTTGTGATGCACTAACATAGCCTTCTATAGACTATCCTAAACTTATAATAAAACCTCCCATGTGAACCATGCTTAAGCATATCATTTTACAGGCCACTCCTGTTGGTGTTCTGTAACTTTTTATTCTCATTGTGCAAGTAATATATAAAGTGGTTTTAAAGGTTGTGGGACACATTAATAGCATGTCACCTGTTCACATCAGTATGATCCCTATAGGAAATAATCATGTTTATTGGGAGCAGACTGTAATGATGTAGGTGGAGTTATTATGCAAATCTTCCTCGAGGCTTTGTAGCATTTCTTCCTTATTTCCACTTACACAAACATCCTGATAGACCAACCTGGGAACCCTTGCTTGTGGATAGATCTAGCAGGAGCTAATTATATCTATGCATGGCATTATTTTCTTATTTTTTTTCTAAAATTCTGTACAGTATTTTTGTGTTCTTATAAAAGTCAACAGCAGGTTGCAATCATGGTTTTCATAGAAAAAAAGTTTCCTTTTCTAATCCAAAAGTTTGACAAAAGTTCTAAGGAACGCAAAATGTTGCACTGAAACTGATCTGAATTGAGATGTCATCGCTTCAGTATTAGAAGGCATCAAACTCTGTGTGTTGTATTTCAAAGTTAGTTAGAGCTCCAGCTTCTTTATTGCTCTGTTTTGTTTAATCTGATAGTCCTCGTGTGGTAACAAATTGCTCATAAACCAGGCAGAGAAGTCCTTACACTTTAGAAGAGCTTGATGCAGCTGACAACCTTAAGATGGAATTGACAGCGTAAAATATCCTCATGAGCATACAGTAAATAATCTGATTGTTTACTGTTTCACTTGAGTGCCTGTTCAGTGAGGGCAAGATTGCAAGAGGATAACTAGTGGGTTTGTGTACCTGGTTTATAGCCATATTAAAGTTTGCTTTTTATTTTAAAGAGTTCTGCACTCAGAAAGTACAGAGCATCTACCCTGTTGAAACTGAATAATAAAACCAAACCCCTCCTCAGTAATAGACTTTCCAGAATTACCAATTGATTTGGAAAGTCTTGGCTGAAAACTGGTGAGATTTAATGTGAAGTTTTAACATATGTGAAATGAAATCCAATTTATTTTTACCTTTATTAGTTTTGTTCTCTGGTAATACTTTTCATAACATCTTTTTTCTTTCGGGTACAATTATTTCTGCTGGTAATCAGTTTGGATTATTTTAAGAAATGTCTTTTATTAACACTGCTATATTGAAAGAAATTTGATTTATGATGTTTCAATTTATCTGCTAAGGTCATATCAAGACATAACATTTTGCCTTACATTTCCAGTCATTACCGCTGATGCTGCCCAAAGTAAAAGTGTTAATACACAGAGGGCTGCAGGGTAGTGTTAGATCTCTGAGAACTGTCCTGTTCAAATTAAGATTTAAAGGACAGTGGCCAGCTGGAGAATGTTGTAGTGCAGCCAGCAGTAACGCTAATAACAGTCTCTAATTCATGGTAACACTTCAAAATGTTATGTAAATAGGACTGTTTTAACACCATTTTAAAATTATTGCTTTTAACCTATGAAAACTAGAAATCGGAAGTAAATTTTCTGTCATTCAACTGGGGTTCTTTTAGTCTTGAGATTCATGTCACATGGTGAAGGTAAAACATATTAATATTAAAAGATACTTTTCTCTTTAACTAGCTGTTAGCTTTCCAGGTGACTGCAAAGATTTGCTATACTATATAATTTTTTACTGCATTTTTTTCTGGCTTTTTACAGGAGCAATTGAATGTGCGTGTTTGTTGACAGTGGATTTTTAACTCCTATTAATGAGAAATCATAGCCAGTGCAAATGGGAGTTGTTAGATTTCCTCTTTTTTTTTTTTTTTTTTTTCCTTTTCCAGACTTGGGTCGCATGTATAACCTTGTGTCTCGAATCCAGGATGGCCTTGGAGAGCTGAAAAAACTTTTGGAAACCCACATTCATAATCAGGGTCTAGCTGCAATTGAGAAATGTGGAGAAGCTGCTCTAAATGCAAGTATCCCATCAAAATAAGTCTCTGTGTGGTTGCTGCCAGTTTTATATTAGAGGATGGTGAATAACTTCTGATAAAATTTCCGGTTTGCTTATGTTTTCTCTCTCAGTAATTGTAGGGACTAGGCAATTCTCAAATGTTGATAGTAGGCTTAGAACAACAGTTCCATCACTTTGTTACCACTCTTTGAGTTTTGAGTGGGTTTTGGGGGTGTTTTTTGGTTTTGTTTAGGTGGGAGGGGGTTTTTGTGTGGTGTGGCGCTTTTTTTTGTTTGGTTTGGTTTTAGGGAGGAGGGTGAGTTTCTGTCTGAGTTTTTGCTCTCTGTCAGGATGTCATCGTGCTGCTTGGAAAGCTGGCTCTGCAAATACAACACCCAATACAATACACTTATAACACACCAACCAGCACTTACAATACAAATACACCTGACAGTCCACTGTTTCAAGAAGCAATATCTCCAGTGGACTGTATTTTATTTCATCATCTTACAGATTCCTGACTTGGGTAGGACTCTCTAGAGAAAGTATCTGTTGGTTTGAGTCTTTTGGTACATGGCTTTATATTTTTTGGAAAAGAATGAGAAATACAAGGGGACAAAGAACTAAAATGGTTGGAAAGGTCACCATATAAGGAGCAAGTCAGATCTTCTGGTCATTTAGCCATGTAATTGGCTTTTTGATTTTTATCCCATAATTGTAATTTCAGACTTATGTCTGATAATAATTTGTATTCATTAGGGTTGCATCTTGGAAACATGAAGTTCTTTAAACCCTTTGCTGACCTTTTTGTCTATCATAGGCAATATGATGTTTTCTAGGGAAAAAAAAATAATTAAACACTGCACAGGCAAAATCAGGATATAGAATATAGATTGTGGTAAACTTTATTAAAAGTGATGTTCAAGAAGCACTTGAAGAATGTTCTCAGGCATTGTCACTGATGATCATATCAGTGTGGTTCTTGGGGTAGTCCTGTGCAGGGTCAGGAGTTGGTCTTCAGTGATCCTTGTGGGTCTCTTCCAACTCAGGATATTCTATGATTAACTTTGATTTTTGGCGAAGTTCATTTTAAACTGTTGTTGTCCTGAGAAATTCTCGAAATAACTTCATACTAATAATCTTTAAAGCCATAATCTGTAATGATGTGTGTAGGGTCTGTGGTTCATTTCTGTAGTTTTAAGTACATAGCTTTTTAGCAGTGCTTATCCTTTATGAATCATCAAGTAAGCTTGAAGCAAGGTCAGGAATCTTCAGCTTCATTAGTAGACGTCACCGTAAATTTGGAAATCAAATTGCTCTGATTGTGTGCTTGACACATCCCCCTGGTGGTCATCACTCTTGAGGTTTTTTTCTGTTTAGGCCTTGAAGAATTTATTAAAAAAAAATGAAAGCTCTTTCTCCAGAAATTAGTTCATCTTTGAGAGAGAGGAGGCCCAAGATTTGTATGCATTAGGTTTTTTACTCCACCCATTTACAAAACTCTACCTGCTCATGACACTGTTCCTTGTTTCTTCATCTTTCTCTTTTGTTCCTTTTCTTATTCCACACATTTGTTCTTCATATTCATAGCAGTACCTTTGACTGTTTCCCTTGGGAACCATCTTGCCTGTTCTTCCAGTGTCACTCACACCACTGTATTGCTGTTCCTCATTGCCTTGTCACACTTCTGCCACACTTGGGTAGGATTGATTCCACCGAACTTCATTTACCCGTACTGCATCTAAACAGATGATCAGCTGAAGAAATGCTTCTCAGTTTCTCTGTAGTCAGTGCAGAGAAATAGTCATACCAGCTTGACTCATTTCACCTATTTTAGATTTTTACTGCAGAATGAGTTGTGCTCTGGTCTCTGTTAACTATGTTAATAAGACCGCTCTTCAGTCAGAATATTGCTACTTTTTGTGCTTTTGGTTTGGTTTGGTTTTTTTTTTTTGAGTCCTTTGAATCAGTAGATGCTTTTCTGAATGTCCTTCAAATCTTCTTTTGCTTCTTGTCTAAGAGGTTCTCAGTAATCTCAGTTCTGTATCTCAAGCACAGCGTTAAATTGGTGGTCCCTGTAGTCTATACATTGTCTTCAGGGGCAACAGAAAGCGTTTTTCAGGATCCTGATAAAACCCTACCTGTATTCTAACATTTCTTGCCAGCATCCAGAATTCTTACTGTCAGATAGGAATGTTACAAGAGTAACTCTGTGCCTGGTTGAACGTGCTGATCTGTTTCCAACAACCTCCTGTGGCAGCAAGGTCCGGAAGTCCACTACTTTATGTGTAAAGATGGCCTTTATCTGTCTTAAACACATCAAATGCCCAATAGTTACAAAATGTGGCTTTTAGTGATAATTCATCTTTTCAGTCATACTCCCTTCAAACTTCTGATGTCCAAATTGAAGATTTCTAGACTTTCTAGTCTGTTGTGTAGTAGCTGTCCTGTGTGCCTGGTGTTTTACTTGTCCACCACTGTCCCTACTCTGACTCCACTCCGTCTTTATTGAGGTGCAAAGATCAGTAATTGCACATAGGACTCAGTCTGTGAGTGCCATAAACTAATTTGAATTAAGCATAAGTCTTTGAAAATGGTTGCAATGATTGAGTAAATGGGTTTTTCGTCTTTTGTACTGTGTAATGTGGTACACCATACACTCTGGTTGCTGTAAAGGAAAACTTGCACTGAAAAAAGTCAGTCCTGAATATAGGAGCTGAACTAATCTAGGTACTGTTTTACCTTTAAAATATTTCTAATACTTTGTAGACTTCCTTTTTGGAGGAAGCAGAAAGCAGGAAGTCAACATGTTGCAAAACCTAGTCTCTCTTTATTGCAGGATCCAAAAATGTATGTACAGACAGTGTTGGATGTCCATAAGAAATACAATGCTTTAGTCATGTCTGCATTCAACAATGATGCTGGCTTTGTGGCTGCACTAGACAAAGTAAGTGTATGGAGTGGCATATGGTGAACTTCTTTTTTTTTTTTTTATTTCCATTCAGCGTTCTGTCTCCCAAAATTTCACTGTCTTTTGTGATTTATAGGCTTGTGGTCGATTTATAAATAATAATGCAGTGACAAAAATGGCTCAATCATCCAGTAAATCCCCAGAGCTACTGGCACGATACTGTGACTCTTTACTAAAGAAAAGGTACGTCTTCAAAGACAAATTATTATTTCATGTTGGCTTTTGTTTTATACTGTGTCTTCAGAAACAGAGCTTAATGATTCAAGAAATTCTACCAAATTCTGGATACAAAAATTTCAGTAGGATCATTCCTAAAGATTATATTGACTTGACTTTTCTTTTTTAAGGAAGAAGAGGGGAAATAAGAAAACCTTTATTTCCTTAGGAATATAAGTTCTGGGGTTCTAATAAAGCAGCAGGAGGTTTTAGGTGGTTTTTTCCCCTCAAAAAGTTGAGTTGGGTTGTATGTTGTAAAGAAGAGAGGCACATTCCCTTTTCCATTAAAACTCTTGCTTTCCTCCTGTTATTTTCTCTATACCTTCATCCATCTGAGCA
Organism: Pyrocephalus nanus; assembly: GCA_038380795.1. Taxonomy (NCBI): domain Eukaryota; kingdom Metazoa; phylum Chordata; class Aves; order Passeriformes; family Tyrannidae; genus Pyrocephalus; species Pyrocephalus nanus. The sequence continues at coordinate 22,250,592 of CM076266.1, read as the reverse complement.
GAAATCGAGGAGGACAAAAACTGCTTTCTAACTTCTAATGGTTCATATTTTAATTCAAGTTATTTGGCTTCAGATGGTTCAGCAGGTCTGTTAGTTCAGTTCATACTGGATTGGTGTCAGTTTTGTCACTGGCAACATTTCTAATTGTTTTGAGGGAGGAAAAAAACCACCACCAAGCAGCCCAAAAATGGAAGAATTTGTTCACTTTTCTCTTCCCCATCCCCTCCTTCCTTGAGCAAAGGTTTTATTTTCTCCTTTATAAATACTAGCTTTCTGCAGGGTAGATTTGGGATATGCCTGATGGACAATCATATCATAGCAGAAAAGTGTGGTGCCACTTGAGCTTTCACTCAGTCAAGTCCCAGCAATGTGAGCTGTTTTCTTCTCACTGTACTGTCTGAGATAAGAAATGAAGATAGCATTTAGCATCAGGAAGAGAGAGATCTATGTTTAAGCCCATAATCCTGAAAAGAATCAAGTATCAAGAAGTCCCAAGCAAGTCATTGTCCAGAACTTCAACCTGGACTTCAGTTGTGTGCTTCAGAATTGCTCACAGGTGGAGTAATGAAGTGTTCATTTCATTACATGGTTTCCTCTTCAAAGAGTCCCTGATGCCAAAACTCAAATCTGTGTTCATTTATTTATGAAGTTTCCGCATACATCCATGTGTTGGCTTAATTCTGCTGTTTTGGGATTCATTAAAAATGCATTTCTTTAATTGCAGCTCAAAGAATCCAGAAGAAGCAGAATTGGAAGATACACTCAATCAAGTGGTAAGATGTCTTTTATAGACATACAGTTCTCTTCTGTGTTAGCTTTGACAAGTTCGGAATATTCGATTGTCACACAAGGCAGATAAGAAAAAAAATATTTTTCCATATTTGATTTCGTTACTTAGTATTTCAGCTTTTCAGTAATAATCTCTGTGTGGCTTTTTAAAAATTATTTTCTTTTCTGTTTTAAAAAAAAGCCCTTTACAGCAGTAGGTATATTGAATTTATGCTTTTAGTTCACCTTTATATACATATATAATATATATCATTTCTACGGTATTTTTTTATATCATTAAATATGCACATATATATAAAAGGCTGCACGTGTGAAAGTTCATGTGTTCAAATTGTATCCACATTTAAAACAAACACATACCACCACTCTGTTCTCCCCCCTTCCTCCCATCAAAAAAATTAAAAGCCAAACAAAACCCCCGACCTTGAAAATTTAGGTGCAAATGAAGTAGCTACTGCTACAGCTTTTTCAAGACAAACGTTTAAAATTTTTTTTCCTTGCAAACTGTCTTGGCTTTTCCAGATGGTTGTCTTCAAGTACATTGAGGATAAAGATGTGTTTCAAAAATTCTATGCTAAAATGCTGGCAAAGAGACTTGTACATCAGAACAGTGCGAGTGATGATGCTGAGGCAAGCATGATCTCTAAATTAAAAGTGAGTATTCCATGACTGTCCCATGATTTACTGCTTTGCACGTCTTCCAACTGTTTTAGAAAGCATTAATGTATGTCCTTTAATTTCTTTATTTTATGTACAATAGAAAAATACACAACCTAGGTCTTTTTTTTTTGCCTTTTTTCCTCATTTTTTTTTTAATCATAGGAGCTGGTAAAGCATGTCTGTCCAATGGAATTAGTTAAACTTCATGATTCTTATCCAAATAAATTACATAGATATATTTGTTCAAGGGAATGACTACTGAAAAGTAGCTTAATTTCGTTAACTCTTGTTTATACAGAGTCAAGCAAAATATGATCTAATACTCTTTGAGTATTCTGTTTCACTGTGTGTTTTGCTTCACTGTCAAACTAAATTCTCTTCAGTTTTCAGTGACAGTTAAAGACCTCATCTAGTTGGGATCAGTACTTTGAGAGAGGGAGATAGGGAACATTGTACATCTTTTAAGGAAATAAGTTCTGATACTTTGTTCTTCTCATTATCCAATGTCAGAAATGTGTCTTGCTGATGTATCTGTGCTTTTAAAATACAGCAAGCTTGTGGTTTTGAGTATACCTCCAAGCTGCAGCGGATGTTCCAAGATATTGGTGTAAGCAAGGATTTGAATGAACAGTTTAAAAAGCACCTGACCAACTCAGAACCATTAGATTGTAAGTAACACATTTACCTAAGTTACTGTTGCGTAGTTTAGCTTCCTCTTATTTCTGTAGAGCTAACTGTGTGAGGGAAGTATTTGACTTAGACATTGTACTACCAGAAGTTACAGTTAGTGTTCTTCTGTCCAAGATAGCTAGGATTTTTAAATAAGTCCTATAGGTCTGTTCTTTGTATTCTGATAGCACTTTGTCTTTTGTGGGTAGCCTCCTCCTGATTTTGCAGCTCATGCTTAGGTATATAACTAAATAAAGTTGAATCCTGTCTTTTCTTTTTTCCTTTTTCTTTTCCTTTTTCTTTAATTTTTGACTGGAGAGATGTTCTTCTTTAAACACTATTGATTTTGAACACAAAAATGTTTTAAGTTCACACACTTGTGAAAGTATTGAGGAAAAAAGTGTAGTGTGTTCTGGGTTGTTAGACGGCCTATAGAGATAGCTGTTTTCGTAATTGAAGCATGTTGAACCAAATTCTGTCAGGAACTGGTAATTATTTCTTGGATTACAATTAGAGTTGTGTATTGTCAGGCTTAAATTTTACTTAGTTTCTATATTATTCTTACTTGACTTGCCCAAAATGCCTTACAAGTATAAAAGTGAAGGGTCTATTCTTGCAGTTGTGTCCTGTGGAGTGATGACGAATGCTCACAGTTTTCACACTTGTTTGTTAAAAAAGAAGTTCATTGTTAGGATAGAAACAGGATAACTTCTCCAAATTGGAGAAAATTGAGTGCCTGTCACAGTAAATCTAAGGCTCTGCAGCTGCATCGACATCTTTCAAGAGTGTCTTTGGTTTATGGTCTGAAAAAAAAATAATTGCTTAATGATTTTTTTACCATGTTAGTTTGACCACAAGGCATTGTGTTAGAACTGGGACTGTGTTTGAAGAGGGGGTAAGGAGCAAGGGGAATAATGCAGCTCAGCCTCTTTACTTCTCTTCCAGTGGATTTCAGCATCCAGGTGCTGAGTTCTGGATCGTGGCCGTTTCAGCAGTCCTGCACATTTGCTCTGCCCTCTGAGGTGAGGCACTTGATTCATCTGAACATGGAATGATCATGTGAGAAATTTGATTTTACGAGGCTGGTGGCTCCTTCTGTTTTGTTGTGTATGAGAGGGGACTGGAAGTGTCTCTGGTATTTGCCTATTTGGCCTGAGGATATTTGGAACAAGATAATTGAGTAAAGTAGTAGGAAGGAACTGTGTGAAACACATATTTTTCCTAGTTATGCTTAATGTATCATGAAAAAAAGAATGAAACTTAAATGCAAGTTTACATTTATGTTGTTAATGGTATTTTAAAGGGGAAACTCATAACAGAGGGAAATTTTCATCCAGTCTGCAGAATTAAAATTCTTTGGATTTCTGTTTGTGTTATTCAGACAACATGGTGGTTGAGGGTGATCAGATTTGATGATGTTCATCTGTTGCTTCCATAGCACATTTTAGTAATGGTAAATGACAGTAAACAACAGCATTTATTTATGTATTTATTTATTTATTTATTTTTTATACAGTTAGAACGGAGCTATCAGAGATTTACTGCATTTTATGCCAGTCGTCATAGTGGAAGAAAATTAACATGGTTGTATCAGCTGTCCAAAGGGGAGTTGGTCACCAACTGTTTCAAAAACAGATACACATTGCAGGTGAGGACGGTGTCATGCCAGTAAAACAATGGGTGATGATTGCATTCAGAGGACTGGATGCAGCTGCTGGAACCTTTATTGTGTGTTTGTTTTATTTACTGTACTGATACTTATGATCTGTGCTTAAAAGAAAACTGACTTTGGAAAGGGAATACATTGCCTGGGGTCTAAACAGGTGTTGAATTGCACTGTGTAGAGACAATTGCAAGCTCTTTGTGTAGGATCAGATGCTGGTTATACTTCCGTGTCTGCTTTCTGTCAAAAAGTCGATAAAGGATAGGAGTTCACAACCATGAGAAGAAACAAGATAATCTCAGACCTTGACCTTGTAATCAACATGTGTTAACCCTGTGGTGATAGCCAATGATAGCTGCCATGTTTATAAATTTGGTTTCATTATTCTGCTGGAGTTGTGAGGAATAATTCAGTAGTCTGTGTATGTTTTAATGAAGATTAAATGGGTAAGAGTCAGAGAGGGACAGAGGAAAATAATTTAAAACTATATTAGCAAGTACAAGGATAATGCTTTGACACTATAAGATTTGATGAAGTGTCTACAGCTAGCCTAAATGATTGTAATCCTGGGATTTATGTTTAGATAATACTGCAAGGTGGAGTTCTGGTTGGCTAAGCAAAATCAGATTTTTCAGTATTATATAATTAGCACTAGTTGGGTATCCTCTATTGTCCAAATATTCTAGTATATGTGTTTAACTGGCAAATTTCAGGCTGTTCAAATTCAGAAAATATGTTTGTTCGTTCTCATTTTCTAATTTCCCCCCTCTCCTCTTCATTCTCTGTTTTTGGATCTGTTAGGCATCCACATTCCAGATGGCGATTTTACTGCAGTACAACACGGAAGATGCCTATACCGTGCAGCAGCTGACAGACAGTACTCAAATAAAAATGGTAGTGACTTTGCACATTTTACCACACTCTTGTGAACAAGTTTCTTGGTGTTCAGGGCTCTTTCTGCTGTTGTAAGAAACTGGGATTGCATGTGCTTGAAGCCAGAGTCGGTTTCTGTCCTGAAGGTGACAGATGTGCTCTGTTCTCGGTCAACTTACTTTCCTGGTTTACTTCCCTGTAATCATAACTGCCTGGTCTGCTGATGAATCTTAGTGTGTGTATACTCCTGTTCATGACTGAATTGTCTAGTGAATTGCCGAGCTCCCTGCTGACCTCTGGTAGGAAGTTTTCACTACATACATTTTAATGTATGTCTTTAATTAAAGACAACACTGTAGCAAAAAAAAAGCATTGGCCCTAAATGATTGATCTGCATATCTGTCATCCTTTTGCATCTCAAGGCTTTTATACATGAACATAGCAAAATATGAAGTCTCACTGGCTAACTCTCTCCTGTGGAACAGGCTCCCTCTTTTTCATTCCAAGTAGACTTTATAGCCCACAGTTTATTTAGCATCTGTGGCCTTTAGTAGTAGGTTTGAATCGAGTCTGCTTCAATTTCTGGAAAGTTAGGCAATTCTTAGTCAGGGAGATCTTTACTTCTAGAAATTCATATCTAGAAAGTTACTGCTAATGATGATTTACAGCAAACCCAGAAGTCTTAGGGGGTTGCCCTTTATTATAGATACTTTTTTGCAGAGACAGAGAGAGATATTTCTGTAAAATAAATATTTAGCCCAAATTATGGCTGGATCAGAATAAAACTCCTTATACAGCTGAAAACTAACTGCTTGGATCCCAGAAGATTCCCACTGTTGTAAAATAGCAGTTTTGCAAGCCTGCACGGAATGTTGACAATAATAGCCATCTGGGTGACCAACCAGCAACATCAACAGAACAGATCCCTGGTGTAGCAAAGGAAAGAAAAAGATGTTCATCAGAAAGCAAAGTGTGTGTTTTCTTTCTGAAGTTTAGGTTTGTCATGGTATATATATTTGCATGGTTTGGGAAAAGTTATTTCTTGGGCTTATAAATCTGCTTGAAAAACATTTCCTAAACCAGCAACTAGAAAGGTCTACTGTTTGGAATTAGTTTTCCTTAAGAATTTTATGTTACTTGACCAACCACAAGGGGGGATAATGTCATAACACCCAAAAAGGGCATTATTATTATATTATTATATTTTATTTCTGTGAACTTTGTTTTTACTGCCTTTTCCCCCCTCCTCTTTTTTGCATTGTTCTGCACTTGATAGTTCTTAGTCTAAATATGTGTATTCTTGTTCAAGTTTTTAGGTTAGAGAAAGCGCTGTTTATCTGTACTGATATTTTCTTTAATTTTGTAGGATATCTTGGCACAAGTTCTACAGATACTTTTGAAATCAAAATTGCTTGTAAGTACTCCTGCTTTTTTATGATCTGCTTGACATACAGCAAAATGTGTTAATGCCTATTTATTTATTTCTTTGTTTGTTTATTTCTTACAGGTTTTGGAAGATGAAAATGCAAATGTTGATGAGGTGGAGTTAAAACCAGATACTTTAATAAAACTCTATCTTGGTTACAAAAAGTAAGGAAAAATTTGAGCAGCATACATCACTCGTTTATAATGGGGTAGCATCCTCCTCTGCTTTCAAAATCTGTGTAAAACCTAAAATACCTGAGATGAAAGCTTCAGGATTCAAGTGCCAGTTGAAATAGAGATTCAATGTGTACCAGCACTAAGGGAGAGGGCTGGCAAGTGGGGGGGATGGGTAAGATGGGTAAGGCCTGGATGTATTTTCATATGTCCTTTTTTCTTCCTTGATTCTTGTCTAATTCTTGAATTATTTATTTCTGGTAAGACATAGTGCTGTTGTTTTACTGAGGTGCATGACTCGCACTCACTCAGCAAAATGCGTGGTATTTTATAAGGTTACAGTTGTGTGCAGTGACCAGCAAAGGTCAAATTCATGAATGCTCATCCACTAGAGCTAACATAAGAAGATCAGGCTCTTTTTAGAACCACAGAGTGCACAGTGATTTGAAGATTTAATAAACATGATTTTTAGTAGGTTTTATTGCCTACTTTAAACAGTCCTGCATTTGAAGCTGTTTAAAATACTTGCGGTGACTTTTTATCATGCTTACCAGAGCATAGATGTAAACACACATAAATTCAGTGAGTTCAGTACTTCCTGAAGATACCAAGAACCATTTTGAAACCTTTCCTTGTGCCTCACTCTTTACCTGTTTTCTCTTCCCCTTTACCCATAATTAAAAGTTTGAGCATTCACGGTCAGTTCCCTTAATGCAGTGATGGGAACACTGCAGATCGGTGTTGCTGCACTGTGCAGCTCACTGATTCCCAATATATGATGCACAACACTATGTTAAATAAATAACTGATTCCCCCTCCAGTGCAGACAACAGGCTGAGCAGAGCCCTGTGCACCTTGGTTTTCTGATGCTGGGGTTTGTTCCCCACTTGTGTCACAGCACCTTGTCTTGAGAGTGGTCACGTGTGGTAGTGGGCTCACTTCAGCACAACCGTCAGCACCAGGGAGCGTGTGGAAGAAGGGCAGAATTCCTTTTACAGAACAGACAGATTTCTTCACATTGTGGTCAGAATCCAGTCTGTAAATCAGAAAGGTCACTCTTGTTTCCACTGACTTTTCTTCATCCTGTTCACTGACTCAAAGCTTCTTACTAAACATAGAAATGTTTCAAACACAGTGTAATTGTACAATCTAGTACAGTTGTATTATCCAGTACTAGCTAGACATAGCAGGTCACTAGCTGGATTCAGTAAGACATGAAATACATGAATACCCATCGAAAAACTATTTCGGTTTTTTGATTGGTTGGGGGGTTTTTTGAATTTTTTTTTAAACTTGAATTAAGAGCATCTAAAATTGTCAGAAGAGCCACAGTCCTCTTTTGTTAAAGTAATTGTGGTGGTGTGGCTTTTATTTTGGAGTTGGATTTTGTGGGGGGTGGGGGGAGGTTCTTTGTTTATTGGATTGGTTTTTAAACAGGGTAATTGTTTTCTTCTGCTTGTCTTTACAGCAAAAAATTAAGGGTAAACATCAATGTACCAATGAAGACTGAACAGAAGCAGGAACAAGAAACTACACACAAAAATATAGAGGAAGATAGGAAACTACTGATTCAGGTGAGTTGTATTGCAGAATGCTGCCATGATCTCAGAATTACAGCTTTGTAATCCTTTAATGAGGCTCACTGTGGGGTTCTCTTAACTTTTATTAGAAGATAACATGCCATTGCAGTGCACTGTATTAAGAGTTAAAAATGTGTTTAAAATGCTCTTAAAAGGTGATTGGAGTCTGTAACAGAAAGTGGAGGAAGGTATTTCTGCAGATAGAACGTGTTCTTCACACTTGTTCTAACCCGATTTCGATAGTGTTTGGGTTCCATGGATGCACACGCTCACCAGACCTTGTCCTGGGTGAAAACTTATAATACCCTTTGTGTTTTTGTATCATTTCATTTGGAATCCACTTGAGAAGCAAAGAGGCAGGGGAAGGAAATACACATGTGCTACTAAGAGAGCATTACAGTAAAGTTAAATATACAAAGGCGGCTTTTTGTTACATGAGTAACTACTTATTGCTCTTGGTACCAGTTGGTGCTATTGATAAGACCGACCATAATTACAGTTCTTAAAATTCATCTGTCAAAGCCACTCCTAATGCCTGTTTGCTGTGTAGAACCCGGGTTCTTACAGTCTGCCTGAGTAGCTGACATCTGTGGGCACACTTCTCCCTGTCTGGTACTCAGGTTTGTTGTGATGGTGCTTCTGCACAAGCAGATGTGATCTGCTGGGGAAGTTACCTGTTAAGTGGCATTATCCAGGACAAGTAGTTTGCTCCTAAGCACAACTTTCCCACTTTGCCTGTGCAGGCTGCTATTGTGAGAATCATGAAAATGAGGAAGGTTCTAAAACACCAGCAACTGCTTGGAGAAGTGCTAACACAGCTGTCCTCAAGGTTCAAGCCACGAGTTCCTGTAATTAAGGTATGTGAGAACCATATCTCTGTGCCTGTGTTCCAGGAGGTGAGGAGTATATATATATAGACAAAGCACATGCTTCTGAATTAAAAAGGAAAGCTAAGGAGATGGGATGGGTAAAGACAGGTTTTTTGAGTTCAAAGTAAGTAGGAAATGTTTTAACCAGAAATACTGCATTTCTCTTAGGGTAATATGCATGTTTCACATTGTTGGCAGAGGTAAAATAGTAGCTTGATTACATCTTCCCACATCAGTGCCAGCTTACTGTAGCCTTTGCTCCAGGCTTACTGTTTGTTCCTGCTCTCCCAGTTGTGAGAGTGCAGCCAGCCTTTGGGCTGGCTTGATGAAACAGCTTCCTGATCTCTTTCAGGATAAAAATGTCGGGATGGGAGGCACTGTATGTAATTATTTACTAATAATTGTATTGATTATATTAATTACTAATTACTGTGCTTTAATTCCTTCATCAGTTTGTTAAAGTGTGCTCACCGGTGATTTTTACCTACACAGCCAAGGGGGTGGGTGGGGCAGAGAACAGGCAGTGGAGAGCAGCTGCATAAACTGGCACCGGTGCCGAGACGCTCCCGGTCAGGCAGTGCCACAGGCAGCTCCTTGGTGCAGCTGCTGTGTGTGCTGCCCTCACAGTGAGCACTCTGCACCTTAGTTGAATTCTCCATTTGCTGTCTTACTGTGAAGTTGCTCAGCATACTGATGGTGGGCTGATCTCCCAGTCACTCCCCTGGAATGGCATCAAGTAGGTATAATTCAGTTAAATGTATTAGCAAAGTCCTCTCCTTGGATGTGGTCGGAAACAGGAGAGCGAATTGCAGTGGTTTGTGCCTTTTGCCGCCTCCCATCCTCGGCCTGGCAGGGAACTCCCTCGGGGGCCAAAATCCCTCAAAGTTTGTGGCAACCAGAGAGAGGGCTTTTCTGCCAGTGTCCCACCACTGACCTCTGTTCCTCCCGCAGAAATGCATCGACATTCTCATTGAGAAGGAGTACTTGGAACGTGTAGATGGTGAGAAGGACACCTACAGTTACTTGGCTTAACATTTTTATTAGCAATTACTTGACTGTGTGACACTCGGCAAATAGGTATGTGATGGAAAGGATGAAAGCGACGGAACTTCATAGCAGCCACCCTGCTGCCATTTGGACCTCCCTTTTTAATAACTGAGACCAGGACTCCCATCAGCCAGTCTCAGATTTACATCAGAACTGCTCAGGATTGATACATTTCAAGTATGTAAATATGGACACCAATGCCATTTAACCTAACTTAAGAACAGAAAGGAATCAAACCCTTCTCCTTTAAGGGTTGCATGCTACTGCATTTAAATCAATACATTGGCTATATGATAAACAGCTGCCGTCACAGGCAGTACTTATACATGTTGGCAGCACTTGGAGAGCGAGTCTGAATGGACCCATGTGTAATCTGCTATGAAAAACCATTTGTATAGTGTGTTTCATTTTTTAATGTGTGATAAATAATAAAAAAAAATTAAAAGATTTCTGTACAAGTTGCATTTGGTTTTATTGTTTTAAGTTTCATGACTTATCTTTCTAAATGTAAATAAAAGGTATAATGGTTATGAAAGCTATTAGAAATTCGTTTTGCTTTTCCTCCCTGTTTTCTGGTGATTTAAGCACATTTTGTTCTCTGAAGAAATTGTCATCTATAATCTGTGCATGTTATTTCTTTTTTAAGAGGAAAGGTTTGCACTTTGAAAATAAAAGGAGGTTGTGATGATTTCACAAGACCTGCAGAATAGAAAATACTTATGATAGACATGGCAATCCTAATTGGAGCTGTTTTTAATATTGCTCAGTGTGCTATAAAATGCATCACACTTGCTTAGGTGCTGCCTGGAATAAATGAGGTTTAGGCTGCCTGTTTCTTTGGCTAGAACAGAAAATTGACTGTGTTCCTAAAGATTAATTCCCATTAAATGCAACCTGTGATGGGAATTAAAATACTTTTGAGTGTTACTACACATACATTGATTGGCCAGGCTTCATTCCATTCTACTCACAGCGTTTTGTGAAATGAGTATTGGCTTTCCACATGCTACAAGCAAAATGCTGCCATCCTCACAAGTCTCATTTTTGGTAATTTATATTTTCTAATCATGATGGTGAAGAGAACTTTACTTCTGCAGGCAAACCCTTTTTTCCTTTTAGAATTTGTGATTTGTTTGGTGTTTCTTCTCACAGGAAGATAAAGGAGCCAGGTTTGGTGTTGCTGTTTTTCTATTGAGGGAAACTAATGGTTACAGCATAACTCTGACCTAAAAAAAAATTGTTTGGGTTTAAAAGAAAACTAATGGAGCCATATTAGATGTGATCCAAAGTGATTTGGAAAAGCTGGGGAAACATTCATCTGCACTCGAGATTTTGTAGGCTTGCAATTCATGTTCTGAATTAATGTTAATTGTACATGCCTGCCAGCATGGGGACTACAAGCAGCTTGCTGTTCAGTTTTAAAATTGCTTTTGGAAATTTAGAAAAGTGGAGCTTGTGATGCTTTCAGGGATAGTTTTCTTTTTTTTAGTAGTAGTAACAGTAGTAGTAGTATATGCTGCGTTGCTTTTGTAAACAATTTTTACAGAAAGTTCAGGGCTAGTAGATTTTTTTTCTGTCATCATAACCACTCTTAAATCCTGCTACAATGTAACAGCCTGAGTGTTGTTCTCAGTGGGAAGGCCAGAAATTACCTGCTCCAAACTGCCTCTCAAAGCCAAGGCTTAACCCAGGGCTGGTTAAAGCAGTACTTGGTACACTGTCCCTGCAGCATGAGGCCAAGAACTGTGCTCTACCCAAGCATGGAGAAAGTAAGTTTTCAATGTTTGGACTTTTTTTTTTTTTTTTCTCTCATGAATTCTCAGTTCTTAGGGCAGTGCAGAGCAGGAGAGCTTGCTGTATGTGAGAGTGTGGCAGCGTGTGCTGAACATGAGCCCTGGGTGCAAGAAGCTGCACAGTCATCATGGACAGGATTTCTTGAAATCAGTTTTGCAATGTGTCCCTGTGCCTGCCCTCCCCCTCCTCCAGCTGCTTTGACTAGAGCACTGAGTTCTATCCAGCAGTAGGCTGCAGAGTTCACACTCCATGGGCAAGTAAGAAATAAGCGTGTGGTAGCCCTGTATGAGACCCAAACAGACTAAATAATTTTGGATGAAAACATATATTAAAAAATTAAGAGATGCAGAAGAAAAATGTGTATGTAATTACTATTGCACTTGTTATTCAGTTGGTGCTTCAGAGATGCTGCTGCTCTTGTACCACAGCTTTGTCTTGAAAGTAGCATTTGTGACAGAACTCACAGCTATTCTGGTTCTTTTTCGGGGAGGAAGGGGAGACCCTTTTTCCCTTCCATTAAATTCCTCTTCTGGTAATGGAGAGACCCCTTGTCCAATGCCACTCAGCAGAAGTGGAGAAAGACTAAAAAGAATGCAGTGCAGCTGTTCTGTGACAAAAGGTTACATGTAGGAGCTAAGAGGATGGAGGATGTTGGGATGTCCAGGTGAATTGTAGGAGTTTCTCAGCTGCAGCCATTACTCTATAGAGAACATGAATGGAGCACAAAAACTGCAAGATCTGACTGTGTGAGGTGCTGCAGCACCACCCTTAACCTGACTGATGTCTCCTACAATGTCTGAATCTTCACATGAACCTTTATATGTGACCTAGAGTAACAGTATCAAGAGGGGACAAGGGTGGAGCTGCCTTTGCTCAGAAGTTACAAGTTAAATTCATATTGCTTCCTCAACTGGCTGACACAAAATTCCAACTCGGTTCCAGTAAAAATGAAGAAGTTCAAGTATCCTTTATTCAAGGTTGAAAAATGTACCACACCACATTATTGCAAAAGTTCATAGGTACAAAACACTTTGCAGCTGGTGAGAAGGCAATAAAAAGTTGTTTGTTTTTTTTTAAATTTGTTACTATAAATTACTGTTACAGTACTTTGCAAATACATAATTTCAAATTGCATCATTTTTATTTTTCTAAAATTGCCCACAGTACTAGAAATTCCTGAAGATAAGGCAGCTGTTTGTTTAAAAGAAGAGGTAGCTGGTGTCAAGGGATTTCCATTTCTCTTTCAATGCCCACATACTTAAGGGCATCAGCTTGGCTATATCTGAAATTTAAATAAAAAAAAAAAAAAAAAAAGGTAAATAAAAACCAGGACCACAGAACATTTCAGCTTCATTGTTCTGACATGACAGAAGGCACCACAGACTGGAATACTCAGATTTCCCATAGTTTCCTCACCAGCTGGGGTCTTTCCTCCTCGTGTGAATTTGCAGGTGCACAACAATGCTGACCACTCAAGAAACTACTTTTAGAGGAGTTTGATTAAGAGGAAACAAAATTCCGATAAAATTCCACACTTTTTCACCTTGAATGTCACAAATCTGAAGCTCATTTTAGCAACTGCATTTCTGAAGGTTGACTTGCACAGTATTGGCACTGGACAGCTTAGTTTTCTTTAAGTGGGATGATTTTAGAAGAAAGTATGAACACACTCTTAGCAAGCACTTTCTATAATATCTTCTTGCCCATTTCTGAGTGATGGGAGAGTCACTCAGTCACTGTACTAGTACGAGGGAGCCCTACCAGTTACAGTCTGTTGTGCAGGTCTGCCCCCATTTGTCAGTAAACTTAGCTCTATGCAAGCTGCTGTTTCAAGTTTGTTCAATTCAGTCTTACTCTGATATCTGGCTTAAAAAAACAACACAGGGTGGCAGTTCTGCTTCGCAGCTGCTGAGACCTGAGGTTGCAAGGACCAGGCAGGTGGAGTAATTAACTATGAGCTGAGCAGAGATACTGAAAGCTACTACAGTCTGTGACACAAAGAAATGACAAAATCCATCTACCCACCTGTAGTCAAAGAACAGTTCTTCACCAGTCTGAATGGCTCTTTTAGCAAATATTCCTATTCTGTGATCACCATTAACCATCATAACTGTTTGAAAGAAATTTAAGCTTATGTTAGTACAAATACTGATAAAGTGTGCATGCTACATAAGTATCTCACAACATTTCATGCGTTGCTGAAAAGCAAGTAAATTTAAAACTTACCTTTTGCATAGCAGTTGGGATTTACTGAATGGTTTGCAAATCTAATTTTGTTGCCCTTGCGTGTTGCATCAACCACAAAATCTAGGGGGGCGGAAAAAACAACAAAACCCACAAATGATGGAGAGTCACCTACAAACAAGTTTTTGTGTTTAATGCCTAGTGTGCTTGGATTTTAACAGCTGGGGAAGATAACTGCACAGCTTCCTACATGGAAGAACTGGCCCATCATCCCACAATAGATGTACCATTCAGCAAGACACTGCTCCACACTGTGCTCTCCCTTTACTTCTTGCCACAGAGGCACTGCCTTAGCTTCTCATTTGAAGCTTCTATACCTTTATTCCACAAGGACAAGCTCCATAAATATGCTAAGCAAATACTGGCATGAAGCAGCAGATTTTTCCTCCTTTCAACTATTTTCTGGTATTTTATGCTTGACACTACAGTCTGTATTTTTATCTGCTAGTGGCAGTAGCCACATAGGACATTTCTGTCTGTGGCTTTCCTTCCCTCCCAACATCATTACCATCATCACTTACTGGCTGATTTAAGTCATAATAAAATTATTTCAGGCAATACCTGGCAAGCCTTTTAAATTATTTAGTCTACTTAATGCCTGCACATAATTTTGCTCCATGAAATTCAACTTCTACTCATCTTGTGTAGTTACTTGTGTAATAGGCTCCATCACTACATCTAGTTGACTAGCATTTAGGAAAAAAAAAATAAAACACTAGCTATCCAAACTGATAGGGAAAGATGCAGAAAAATTATCTCAGTGTTACCTGCTGTCTGCAAAAGAGCAGGGCTGAACAAAATGGTGAGCATACATACTTTATCTATGCTGAAAGGGTTGCAAACTAATGCATACATACCATTATTCAAGTTAAACAGAAAGCTGCACATGTATTTGTCGTACACTTTTCCTCTTCTGTCTGCCTCATCCTGAGAAATAATCTGAAAGAAATTAGCACCTTTATGAGAGAGATGAACTCTTCCCTTTTGTAACCATAGCATCTTAAGGTCAAAACCCCCAGACATTCTGAGAGACAGGTGGAGGGGTTTTTATTCTCTGGGATTGAAAGTATTCCAACACATAAAGTGTTGGTTTTGGCAAGCATTCTGCACTTGCAAAACATTCACCGTTTGCTCTCAGCATAAAGAAATCCTTTCAGAGCAGAAGAAAAGCAAGAATTGCTTCTCATCTCACAATCAAGACTGCATACCTGATTCAGGGTTCTATTGCTACAGAATATAATTTAGTGAAAGCACCTACAGTACTTAATGATTTGGCACAAAATTCCAAGCATGTCTGAACTGAAATTACACCTAAGATAAAAATGACATTTAAGCATCTCATATTCTCACAAGAACCTACTTCAGATTTTTTGTGGCATTTCAACTGTGCAGCTCCTGGGTTTTGAGCCTCTGACACCAGTGTCTGTCCACTTAGTCAATCACATCACTCTGTCTAAACATGACACCAGGTTACAGACAATCTGTTGCTCCCTGTCAGCAGAGAACTTCACCAACTAAGCTCATACATAACGAGCATTCTCCATCCTTACCTCACCACAGTATTCAGAGATGAATTCATTCTTCTGTACAGGATCTTTAATAAAAATTCCCCAGCCTGCCACATCTGAAGGTGCCAATAGTAAGTGCTGTGGGGCAGAAAAAAAGAAAAAATTTAGACATGCCTGGCTTAGTTTGAGTACAGGGGATTTTTCCATTTTGTTTTGTATCTCTTTATGAAATGTATACGTTGGGACTCCAGGAGAGTAGACAAACACAGATTCTTTGAGTTATCAAATGCACACTAAAATTACACCTTGTGGATCAGAAGATGTATGTAAAAGAAAAACAACCTCGAGTATTTGAAAACCATTAAAAATTTTAGTTTAACCTGGAAATGAGGGTGTTACATAAAAACACATTTACTAAAGACTTCAGCCTAGAAAGATCTGCAGACAGAAGCCTACTATTCATTAGCTCAGTACTCAACTGAACTAGTTTGTGAGGTGGTGTTCCAGAGTAGAGATAAACTTTGGTTTATTGATTGATTGATTGATTGATTTACCAGAGCTGAATGGGCTTTTAAGGTATCTTCAGTAGACTATATACAAGTTTGTGCATTAGAATCAACAACTGGATTAGAGAAACAGCCGTTCTGAGACAAACTTCCTTGCACTGATCTAGGGAAGGACTGCTGAGGTATCTCTTTAGAACAGCAGCCTATTTGCAAATTACAAGTGAAGCCTGAATGGAGGGAAAGGAGATACTCCACTGCAGTGCTACACAGAAATCACTAATTGGTACATGGCAGAATGTAGACAGAGTTTACCAGCAGCACATAAGCAAGCTAACAAGTGACAGCTACCACCCTTGTAGTTTTGTTTAGTTTGGGGGTTTTGTTTTGGTTTTATGTTTGACAGCACTGAGGCAAATAAATTCCATTCGCTGGCTCGAAAATACAGAACCACCTCAGAACCCAGGTAATAGGCACGTAGCTGTGAAACTATGGTCATACTTTTTTGGATCCTCTCTGAATGCTGCAGTTCTTGCAAGAGACATTTTTGCTGTCCCAGTGGTCAGCTGCTCCGCATGTGAGACAGAGGTCAGGATCACACTCCCGCACAGCCAGGTAACACGGGCACTGCTTGGTGTTGCACTGCGCTTTACAGCGGCATCCAGGAAACCGGTTTTGGCCTACAGTGGAATAGATGGAAAAGAGCAGGTGTGAGAAAAGTACAGGGTAAAATTAAAGACCATGCAGATTATGGCATATCAGAATATTAGTATGTGAATAATAACACAGCCACTGATATCTGTATAGAACATCCAGAAGTGCTGTAAATTCTTTCCTGATTTTAGTCTTCCTCAATTTTAAGTCTGAAGACTCATTCTGACTTCATGCGATGGCTAATTACGAGGGCCAAATTAAACTGAACACATGCTCACACTATTTGATACAATTTGCTGCTCCTGCAACATTGTCTGCAGTACCGACTGACTGCTGGTACCAAGCTAGAGGGTGGGACAGGGAAAGAAATTTATAGATTACTTTTAAATGTTTTACTTACATTCTGAGCTGCACTGACAAAACTTCTCACAGAAGTTTTGAGCAATTACACATGGGCATGAGCTATCACAAGGCTGACGTGGGTGATCACATGGCTGATAGTTGTAAACATGATTCGATGACCCATCTGAATAAAAATAGCAACATTTTGTAAAGCTGTAAGTTGCAAACAAACAATACACAATTCCCCTCACTCTTCAAGGTAGAAATTCCCTTTTAGTCATTTAAGAAAGTCCCAAACATGAATAAAAAACCCAAACCTACAAATGAGTGGGGTTAAAAACCTGAGAGACACCTAACCAGAACTGTAGCATTAGTGAGGTGTTCTACACCATTAGCTGCTGTTTCCTAGTGCACTTTATTCTACCCAATAATCATCTGCTTTGATATTCAGAGCTGAAAGCTCTTTACTGTGGAAAACTGAAAAATGAAGCTACAATGGTATAATTTCCTGTGTGAACATGTTCTAGAACAGCACAGATATTATTCAGCAAAGTAAATTTGATCAAATACTTAAAGTAATTTTAATGTGGAACAACAGTCACCTTTCAAACAGGTTAACACTGGCAACATAATACCTGGTTATTATACCACTGTGCTTTCCCAAGTCAATTTTCCAGTACAGACAATGCTGAAGTCTTCTAGATGAGAAAGGAAATATCAAGGACAAGTCTAGAGCTTTACCTACAGAGCAGCTAGGAAAATTTGGTGCCATATAAATTATATTTGCTGTTAATACTCCTGAGCTTGTGTTGGGTTTGCATGAATTTGTTAAAGTGCTCAAGTTAGCAATCAGCAAAAAAAAGGAGAGAGACAAACTGATCAATTATTTATGTTGCTAGAAGTCCCAACTATTCTCAACAAATTTTCAGAGAACTATTTCTAAAATAAGCTGTTTTTTTACAAAAACCCACAAAAGCACTTTTTACTATAGTTCCAATTGTTAATCCCATTTTTATCTGTATTTCAATGAGGCCATACTGAAAAGATTGTAAACTCGGCCTCCTTGCCTTTTAATTGAATTATACAGAGCTCTTCCAGTTATGTAAACCAAAGACTACCTTTTGTCCCTATAATATCTGTAATGAGAGCTTACTTTTTTTTTCTTTTTATTCCCCAGTGATCTCTAGCTCCCCACGGAATGTATATAATTGCCTAACATTAAAAGAAGAAAAAAA
Organism: Pyrocephalus nanus; assembly: GCA_038380795.1. Lineage (NCBI taxonomy): Eukaryota > Metazoa > Chordata > Aves > Passeriformes > Tyrannidae > Pyrocephalus > Pyrocephalus nanus. Next base: position 22,232,563 of record CM076266.1, on the reverse strand, counting down.
AAAAAGCCACAAACACAAAACCCCCAAAAAAACAAAACCAAAAAAGCAATAGTAGAATCTTAAAAGTTCAGGACATAAATTGAATGGAAAGATGCTAACCCTTTTTCAGCTGTATCTTTCTGCAATGAGCAGCCCACAACCTGCAAAAACACAAAAAAAAACAAGAAGGTTGACAGGAACTCCTCCTGCAGTGGGCTGGAAAAGGGAGCTGCATCTTGCACCCACATTTAAGTTAAGATGGGAAAGTTTCTGGTAATATGAACATCTGCCAACTGCACACAAGTCAGAGGTGGCTTATGCAGAAATACCCTGTCCCAGTCTCTTGGAGCTGACAGGACCAAAGCTCTGCAGGCTGCTCCCCCCCTCCCCACACCATTCCTCTAGTCCCAGAATTGTAGAGGTGAGCAGTCCCCACCCAGCCCAGGCTTGAGAAATGCTGAAATTCTGATGGCCTTGAAGGAAAACCTGCCAAGAGCAGGATGCTGGAGCTGCTTCTAGCAGGCAGAAGCAGCAGCAGAAGGAAGGACACGGAACTGCAGATATGGAGGGGGATGTCTAAATAGGGGAGTGAAAGTCTGACGGCTGTTTGCTTCACAGGACTCGGCCCCAGCACGGCACTGGTTGTTGTCTACAGATCACAGCCAAGTCCTACCCTTCACCTGGTGAGCTCCAAGTATGTGGACAACAGATGATGATGTCTGTCTGCCACAGCCAGAGTGATGTGGCCTCAGTATTATTTTATTTCTGGCTGGACAGACTTTTGCCCGTTTGTTCTGACTGGTGGTACTGCACTAAGCCTTTTCCCTCCTACTTCAAACTCTATATGCCTTTCTCTTATGTCCTTACAGTTTTCCTTCAGTGTCCCCTTTCTCAGTCAGCTTAGCTAAGCACACCTTCTGTTGTGTGATGGGTTTTATTTTCAGATTTGTTGTTTTGTTGGGTTAGAGTTGGTTGGTTTTTTTTTTAAGAATAACATGCTTTTGGTTACAATAACATGACACTACACTTTAACAGTCTCAGAAGTTACAATTACCCCTTTATTTTGTATCCATTTCAGATTGCAAGCTCTTTGGTAGGGAATGTTAACTAGCCCATAAACAGCATGTCAGACACAATCAAGCATAAACAACTGTCTGGACCTTAGGTACCTAAAAGGAAAACTAGACTTTTGATTTCAGTAGCCTTAAAACTGAAGGAGAAATCATTTTATTTATTTCTTCACTTCTGTGCATTTTAGTTAGCACTTGTACTTCAGTGAATACACATAATAAAAAAATTAAGGATTTTCAAAGTTTATACATTTTGGAGTTTCTCAGTATGTCACACAGCAACATCAAGACAATATGGGAGAAGCCTCATTCCCTGAACAAATGATGCACTGCCAGCTGCATCAAGCTACCTCACTTTCTCTGCAGATTTACAGAGCAGCTCAGGGCACTCATGAACGCAAGTACTCAAAAATCCCCAGCACAGAACGTCTAGAAAGCTATTCTGCCTTTCAGTGAATGCAACACTCAGAAGTTTGCACTCTGAAAAACATCTCCTGCTGTAACTACTTAAATAGGACTTTTTAGCTGCTCATTCTTTCATAAAAGCATATTAGTTTCTACTTCAACCAAATGGTGTGCTGCACCCCTACATAGCTTCAGATAAATAAGATTCTCTACAAAATTGCCCTCTCAAAGCTTCACTGTGAGATTTAACTCAACAAACCAACTTTCTTTCAAGCATTTGAAAGAGCCCATACATGTTAGAAATGCACAGAGGCAGACTTGCCCAGGTAACTGAGGTTGAGGGGAAAGAAAAAACCCTAGGACTATCAGCATTACAGAGCACTCTAATAAATAGATAATATTCCTATTAAGAGTGACTCACTCTAGAAAAAAAGGCTACTAACAAATATTACAAGACATTGCCTCTTTGTAAGAAGACAGCTCCCATATAATTGAAAGAAGGAGTGCAATTTTAACTTAAATTACTCTAATGCACATCAAACTACTTTCTTTTTTGTCTGTCTGGTATTTGGAAAACTTAAAACACTGTATTTTTGAAAAAGTCTTTCAGAGAAACTTGTCTGCCACTCCAAGGTAATAGGGACCTACTAGCACACCAAGCCATTCTAGATGGGTGGCTAGACATCTTAAGATACCATTTAATTAGCAATTAGTAGGTTTTTGTTTTTTCCTAAGGTAAAATCCTAATATTTTTCCTATTATTTATCCTAATAGTTATCCTAATATTTTAAACGTAAAATGCCACCATCAACAAAGCACTGGTGCTAACAGCTTAAAGCAGAAAGAAAACTACAGATGGCAATCACGATGGGAAAGGCACCCGCTAAGCCACTCTTGTGCAGGAGAGTGGTGTCATGGGAGGAGGAGAGCCCAGCAAGAAAGGAGCTGGAGACACACGGTGTCAGCATGAATTGTGCAGAATGACAGAACACAACATGAAGTAAGCTGCCAACACCGACCAGCTCGACAGGAGCTTTGATTTGCACAAGCAAAGAGCACGTTCATTGGCTTGTAACTTTCCGAAACTGCCAGGAAGCATTGCGGGTTCCTCTGGTTAGTGCACAGAGCTGGAGCCTGGTACCATACTAAAGGTGGAGTAATTTTTCTATCTGCCATCTCAGAAACAAAAGGCAAGATCTGGTCCCATGCACCAGGAAGCAAAGGCAAGGAAAAGGCAAAGTTGAGAAAGCACTCACGACTTGAAGCTTCATTTAAAAAAAGCAAACAGTGGCAGATTCCCAAGCAAGCCGGTGGATTTGTACATCTGGTTGCTGACATCTACAGGATAGTCAGCTTAGAAAACACGTGTTTCCAGAAGCATCATGACAGAAGCTGTCAAAAATACTGTTCTTCTCTCCTAACAACCTACTAGACTTCGCCAGTGGTTTTAGGAGGCGGCAGTATCAGCTAATCAGGCACTAAAAACACATTCTTTGGAAGAAGCTTCTCCAGCATTTCTTGCTCTGCACAGGGATACTCTGCTATCAGAAAGAGCACTGAAAATTCAAAATACATGCCAATTATGTCAAATATGTAGTTAAGTCTTTACAGTGTTTGATTTTCTGGCATCATTCAGACTTCAGTCTCCTAAATCATCTTATCCACAGCCTCCCCGTCACTCCAAGATTCAGCCTTCCAACCAGGTGGCACATAAGAATCTGTGCCAATGCCTCAGCTGCACCTTCTACCTGATAACAGTGAGGCTTTAAATACATACAAAAAGGCATCCTGAACTCTTGGCAGAACTACATCAGCTATTCAAACACATGCAGTGAACAGCAGTCCAGCATAAGGCAGGGACAGGAGGAGGAACATGAGAAAGCGGGGGAAAAAAAAAGAAAATATTTTCAAATAAAATTTACTAAGTGGCATTTGAACACGTGATGAGGGAGAAGAGGAAAACCAAAATAATCAAGGAGCAGCTGAACATGGCCTTACAATCAGTAACAAACCTTTACCAAAATAGAGGAAGCAGTGCTGATTAGTTAAAGCAAATACAATTCAGCTCTCAGCAACGGAAGAAAAACATACACATAAAAGAATGAACAGTACTGAAGTGCTCTCCCTCCAGCACACATACGTGCTTTTTGGAATTCTTTCTCGGTTCAGATTTTTTACTGGCTTCTAAGCAAAGTACTTACTCCTCAGGAAGGCAAAGTTTTCCTAAACTGCCAGGTTAATATCTGATACATAGCAGAGGCTCTGACACTTACCAGTTCTCCAAAAAGCAACTATATTAAAAGCCACCTTCTCTCATTAATCAGCCTTATTATAGCCATCTAACAAAAATGACATGGGCAAGAAGGAGACAATACATTTCACTATCCCAGAGGGGTGTGGCCTTGCCAGCTTGTTGCTCAGCATGCCTATATGGGCACCACAATGACACGGGAAATAGGCAAGTCTTGTAAGAAAATCTGCTATCAAATCAGTTACAAGGGGCCATCAAAAGCAGCCTTCTGCTGCTGCTGTTCTCTTTGGTCAATACTGCTTCTGCTCAAAGGCTGTCTGCCACATGTGGAAAACCTGCAGATCAGTAAGACCCTTTCAATGGAAAAGCGCAAAAGGAAAAGAGGGGCTTTCCCAGCTCTAGGACTGGATTTACCCCAAGAGCAAGTAAACTCAACTAAAAGGAAGGTGAAAAACAGAGAAAGACTTCCAGATATTTGTCCCAGTTGCTGGTTGTGTGACATCTTTAGAGTGCTCAGATTATAGCAGTATGTAGGTGGGGTAAACTGTTTTCCTTTTTCGAAAGACTACTGCACATAGGAGAATGGAGACGGCTTGATTGCCACATATTCTGGGAAATTAAAAAAATTATCTCCTTCAAGGAGAGTTAGAAGAATTAAATGGCATTTCAAAACTAAATTGCTACCATCAAAGTTTTTATATTGCCAACTAATGAAAACAAAATAACATCAAGAAACCCCATGCAATGGTGTGTACTTTTATTTACTTGGGAAAAAAAAAAAAAAACTAAACTAAAAAAAGGTCTCGAAACTCCTCCAAAACAATGTCATCCTGGTAACCATAAAATCCATTTCAGCTTCAAAATGCATTTGAGCCTTTTAGTTGCTTTTTTTAAATAGATGTAGTGGCACCATTTTTATAGCAACTTGTGTGAATCTGAAAGCAAGCTAATTCCCAGCTGCATATTCCAAGCTTGCACCATGGCTAATAACCTAAATTTAAACCGCCAAGCCCACCAAATGCCCAAACACTTGAAAACTGTGCCAAGAGCATTAAAATCAATAGCTTCTGCTGAGAGCAGAATCTCTTCCAGATGCTCATTGAATCTTTTCCTAGCTCACATCGCCAGCCTGTACGCTACAAAGCAGAAATATTCTTCCATTCCACGTCAACAGTATCTCTGAGCCAGTATCAGGAATTTCACTAAGCCTGGAAATAATAAATATGCTTACACAAGCTAAGACAGAAGCAAGAAAAACTGATGGGAAAAGAAATGGAATAACAAACTTCAGGGAATACAGGGAACGTTAAAGGGAGACGTAGGAAACTACACGGAAAAAAAAGTGCACTTATTGATTGCTGAAAGAAATGCTCTTGCTAATTTTCAGTCAGCTTTTTATCTCCTATGTTCTTATCTCTGGCAATAAACAAAAAAAAAAAAATTCCATGCAGAGTTGCATATTCCGAACCTCAGCATCCTCAAAGAAAAATGCATTTTACTGACAGACAGCAGCCATCAAGTTTAAAATTTCAACAGAAATGGTTTCAGATGGTCTTCGTGGCTCCAGCAAAATGCTTGACTTTGTTCTTCATTGCAGCTCCACTCCAGATAATAGCTCGTTAGCCTGGTTCTTGCTATTTGCTAATGAAACTAGGATGCTACAAAGGAATAGTGTCTCCTAAAGGAAAACAAGGCAATCCTACTAGTTTGCTACAACATTTTTGCTTACTAGCCATCTGAATCTTAATGGAATACACTTTGCCATAAAAAATATAGCTTTAATTTACAAAATTAAATATATAATCATTACTGAATCCCATTGTAATGCTTCTAAATGTAACGTTTATTGCTGCAAACAAAATTATACCACGCTATCTTGAATGTTGCAACAAGCTGTGTAGGGTATTTCTAATCTGAGTTTTGATTACTTGCAGCAATACACCTACAAGAATCTGCTAACAAGACTCTGGCTGTTAAAGAGCTTAAAAAGAAGGGAGAGGGAAAGAGAAGTGGAAGATTATATTTGCCAAGGTGGTAAGACTTTTGTCTGAAACCAAAACACCATTTTGTTTTACTGCTGCAAATTTTGGTTTTGGAAGCAAAAGAAATGTTGCATGACTTTTCCTCCAAAATACTTTCTGTGCTGATCCCCTGTACTTCCAATTTATTGTTATGCTAAGGTTATTTAGTAACAGATTTACCTGTGTTTCCTTTTCTTCTTTCTGGGAGGAGTATCAACATCTTCAGCAGGGACTGGTGCAATAATACTAGATTCCTTTACTCTAAACTCATACACCTAACAAGAGATACCATAATACATCCACGATAAATCTCTCACTAGTAGCAAGTTGCTCATTTTCTAAGTTAGTATGATTTCCTTCAACCAACAACTTAGATTATATCCAGTCATAGTCTCTTTTCAATACATTTAAAGCTGATTATTTTTGCCATTTAAGAACTGATAGGCTAATTTAAACCTCCTCTAAATTTAATTTAAAAACAGTTTTAAAACTAACTTTTATGTATTTGTGGTATTAATTCTGGATCACAGCATTCTTGGGAAAACCAAGAAAATTAACTAATTTTCTCTTTTAGTAATCAATACTGGTATTTCTATACTTCAGTTTTAAAAGTAAAAAGCTATCACCCCTGGCAAGTAGCTTCCTTTCTTACCTGTCTGCACGTTTTGGTCCCAATCAGTCTGGCAATTGCACAGAAGTTGTCATAGTAGGTGCCAATAAGAACTCTAAACATTGAGGCTTCTGCACCACTCCATTCCACATTCTCGGGAGGCTCAATATTTGGCTTCATCTTTATCGGTGTTTGACACCTAGAATTTGCTTCTGTAATAAATAATTGAGAGTGAGGCAATTTCAAAAATTTTACACAGCCCTTAAAAATGTCAAATTATTAACTGCAGCTAAAAATATCCCAAGTTTTTGTTGTTGTTGTTTCCTAAGAGCCACAAAACCCCAGCACTTTCCACATATCTCTTGCAGAAGCTAACAGCAGCTATTCAATTACATGATCTACATACAAATTGAGACAATCTAGGCATTTCCTTCCAGGGTTTTCTTTGAATAAACTCATATTATTACGCTGTCTTTTCACTGAGTCCCATACATTCCAACTATGTGTTTCCTGTGGCTCAACTTGTTTTGGTGGGTTTTGTTGTTGTTAGGATTTTTTGTTTGGTTTGGTTCTATTTTGTCTTCTCAAGCACTGCAGCTAAACTGAAAAGAAAAACAAAAAACACTGAGCAGCCTCACCGGAGGAACTGGATGTTTCATCTTTCTTCTCTTCTTCTTCTTTATCATTGTTTTCTCCTCCAGTTTCCGTTCCAGCTTCTCGGTCACTGTCTGTGTCTTTCGATTCCAAGACATTTATTGTTGGCGTGCTGGGTCTGCTGGTGTTGTTTGGAAGTCTCCCCCTCCGGCGGCCACCCGGGCGCTTTGGTGGTGTCTTTATACGCTCAGCAGTCAAGGCAGCTGCAAACTCCTTTGCACCTTCCTAAACACAAAACATCACAATTTTTAGTAAAATAATTTAAAAAGTGTTTTCTCTCATGATCAGGGCTTGGGAAAAGGCACATTCTGTTCTATACTGCATAATTCTGCATTATTCTACAAAATAATCATGTACACAGAAATTCTAGTTAAGTGCACTCTAACCATGAACATAAAATACTTTGGATGCTACCATGAAAAAAAAAATCTACATTTACAAAGTACTCATGTCAGTATTCCAGTTCTCCTTTTATTTTGGCTGCCAAGTGAAAAATAATTCAGTAGTAAGTTTCTATTTTCCCAGATGACAGAAAAAATGAGAATTTCCTACAGAGAATACCTGTCAAAACATAGGAACTCTTCTTGCACGTAGCACTTCAACAATGTGTTCTGCATTTTTTAAAATGCAAGGGCTGGTAATTTGTTTTCTAGTGGAAAGGGGTATGACAATGTGTAGCGAGTTTTTAGATTGGAAAATTGCATAGTTTTTCATACTAAAAAATTTAGGAGAATTATGAGAGAGATTTGAAATTATATTACATCTCACCTTATTAATTTTCATGGAATCTGCCTTTGGCAAACTAAAAAACCCCTATAATGTTTAGTTGTGATATAATCTACAAGAGATCTTAGTCTGCAGTTCCTTGACTAGATTGGACACAATAGCAGCAACACCATCATTAGGAGGTAATAGTATTTCTTCCCTACAGTATCTCAGGCTACATCTAACAGGTCTGAAATGTATTCCTACTTAAGATGATAGGAAGTTAAATCTTTTCTTTCACACCAACTGAAGATAACCCAATTGACTGCAAGTGGCCCACAAGTATATGCACTATCCTAGATCCAGAGTGTCCTTATATAAAGTGTATCCTGCTATACTGCAGCTAGCACTAGCACTCAGTGAATTGTAACATATAAAATTATCTTACCAAATGTTGGTAACAGTGCGGTCCACAAGGCTTATTATCTAATGCTGTTTCTGTATTCTTTCGTTTATAAGTATTAGGAGTTGCATGGAATGCTGTTGAATCAAAACATCATATTTTTAAGTTTTCAGACAAAAATTTATTAAATATCTAACCTTAAACAGTATTCAAAACACAAGGTTTACCGAGACTTTACTAAAACCGGAATAAAAACATTATCAAATGGAAAAAAAACCCACAAAATAAACCCCATGTAGTGACGTCTGACTTACCACTTAAATGCACAGAGACGACACATAGGTTAAGTTTCACATATCATGGAATGGTTTGGAAAGGACTTTAAAGATCATCTAGTTCCAAACCCACTAGTTTGGACAGGGACACCTTCCACTAGTGGACCAGCTTGCTCAAAACCCCATCCAACCTGGCCTTGAACATTTCCAGGGATGGGGCATCCACAGCTTCTCCAGGCAATCTGTTCCAGCATCTCACCACCCTCACAGTCAAGAATGTCTTCCTTATATCAAATGTAAATCTATTCCACTTCAGTTTAAAGCCATTATGCCCATTTACATCAGCAAAGACAATCATCACATTTATTTCATATATCAAGGAAGATTTGCTCTATCTCCCTTCCTAACAAAAGAACAGACTTTAATTTGTTGTCATGTTAAACAAGAATTATTCAGGGCTTCTCCTATTAATGCATGATCATTCCTTCAATCCGTTAGATTCAGTTGTTCAATTCCTATCTTGTCAAAAAATCCAAGCCCTGTTCGGAAAGGTAAAGGATCCAACTTTACATTTTCATCAAGGAGGAGACACGTAAGTATTTTTGCTCTATTAGTTTATCAGCACTCCAACTAAGCTGATGGGATATAAGAGTTCGGTTCCTGTATCCCAGCTGCAGGGTAAAAATAAGTTAGCATTGCACAGTCACTATGGATCAGAACAACCACAGTTAAGTCTGCAGCTTGCAGAGAAGTGTCTGCTCCTTATCTGATGGACTCTGTATAGCTCTGTATAAGCTGCAGAGCAGTAACTTGGAAAAGAGCAGAACTGGGTATGTTACACATGCAACATGAGCATTTTTATAACACAAGATAGCAGAATTTCCTACCCATTCTCTTTGCCAGGGCCTGTTGTCCTCCCATGCAATCCCTGCCAGCAGGGCACTTTCAGAGAGACTGACTTACAGGGTTTTGCTGGAAGTCTTGGGAACTTCTCTGTAACACTTAATCGAAGCCTGGAAAACCTGCCACTAGACTCTCATCAAAACTCATATACTCATACTCCCAAATTATCTTAGGAGCTTTTTGAAATACTATCCTTAGTTTTCTGCAATATTCTTTTTAAAAAAAATTCATCTTGGTGCAAGAAAAAATTATTCTGTTTTTTTAATATATATATAAATACACATATATATACACAAATAGATACATATCAATAAAGACTTTGTCCCTCTAAAGGTGTTAACAGTGGCATACAGAACTGCAAGGAACAAAAATGGGGAATGCACTGAAGTTCAAAAGAAAAGAAAAGAAAAAAAAAAAAAAGAGACTACTCAGTGCTAGCTGTCTGTTTGTTAATGCTCCTTGAAGGCCTAGAAAAGATGCTCATCTGAAAATGTGGAATTTCCAGGCTCCATAAAAGCACTTCTGCTGCAGTTTTACCACAGCTGCAGTTAGGCAACTGTAACTTACAGTGAAGTTTTTAAACATTCAGTGAATTATAAGTGCTAACGTTAAAACTGAAAGATGAAATCCCTCCCCTCTTACCCATATTAATCTAAAAGGGCAGTTCGATACCAACATGACAGACATCCCTCTCCTTCTTTAACCACCACCATAGGCTTTCCTACTTATCCTATTTCTAGATCACGCACAAGGCTTCTCTCTGTATATCCTCTATACTTTCAAGACTGATCTTTTTAAATTCAGCTCCTTCCCTTTTAAAGAATGTGGGCAGAGCCCAAATATGTCTTCACAGGCAAAGTTTTTAAAAGCAAATTTCATTTCAGTGGTCTGGTTTGCAGTGTAGCTCTGCAAGCATCAGTGAGGAGGGTGACCAGTGCTGGTGAGCACTTCTTAAGAAAGCTTCTCTGATGAAACCACTCTGTCTTGGAACCAACCCTTCATGCTTCCCCTCCCATAAAGGAGGACAGGTTGAAAATCAAATCATAAATTCTATAATGTTGTGCCTGTAATAATGACAACAGCACGTGGAACCCCAGAGAAGCAACATATTCTCCAAGGCTTTCTTAAAATGATGTAAACAATATAAAACTATCACTAATTAAATATTGCATCCCTTTATTAAAAAAATATATTACATTTTATAAATGTGGAAACAGAAAAAAGCTTTAATTTTCTACATATGGGCATGTAGCTCATAAAAATTACTTACAAGCAAGCATAGGAATGTAATTTATGCATATTGTTGCTATTAGCACTTTCTTCCCCCAGGTTTCAGTTAAAAGCTTTCATGTAGTATGTCACTTCTCATATGTTTCAAGTAACCTTGAAGTGTTCATACATTCTCTAGGTAAAATATGCTAAATAACAAAGAAAGCTAGCAATTTAATGCCAAGTTATTCCACCTTTTTCCAGCTTTTAAGGAACAACGAAATGTTGGGAGTCCCCCCCCCAAAAACAGAAGGGAAACCCTCCACATTTTGTAACACTGCATCTTTAAATTTGCATAGTATATCATTTCATTCAGGGGCTTTTTTCTGCATGTTTTACTTTCTCTTCATAGCACAAGAAAAATAATTTTACATCAATGCAAAAGAACAGTAAAACATTTGCAAGACATGATCCATATCAGACTGCTGCAATGTGCAGAAATCAAAACTATTCTTTTTATATGTCACTTGCAGATGCAAACACTTCTCTCACGAGTTCATTGTGCGAGGTCCTAGAATGAAGTTTTTTTCAAAAATTGTTTTCCTTTAGACAATGAAGACCTGCTTAGTTTGCAAGGTAGTGAAATAAATCAACCTTTGATATTTTTAAACCAGAGAGACTTCAAAAGGAGGCTCTGATACTTAATATTAGAATTATATCTTGTATTAAATTATTTAAAAGACACCCAACATAGAATGGTAAAGATAACTGTAGTCAAAATCTACCACCACTGTTGTGAGAGATTTTTTGGGGGGAAGGCTTGTTACAAAGAAAGGACCCAGGGCAAGTATAAAATTATTTGTATAGCTGTATTATTAATTTTTCAAATATCAGTAATAATGTTTTTCAAAAAAATCACAGAAGACTTCATAGGGTTTCCTAAATAACTAAAGTCCGTATTTCTTTAATAATTTCCTCAAAAAAATAATTCTAAAACTGCTTCACTGAGCATATTTTTTCTCTTTGAGATTTATTATCTGTCTCATCCCCAATGGGCTCAACTCTCATATTTTTCATAATGTGAAAGTACACAGGCAATGGTTTAGCCTGAAATGTACATTTGCTTCACAGTCAAGCTATTTGGGAAATTCCCCCTACCTGATACTTTTCCTTCTTCTAAATTCTTTGTTAGTCCAGACATTTAGGCATAATTCCTTGCTGTCAGCAAATGAAGTCGGTACACAAGTTTTTTCAGTAATGTCATCACCTGCACATAAAGGGATTGCCAGGTCGTCAAGGGGACTTGACATGTTAAAAATCTAATGATAACTTTTCCTATATTTAACTCAAATGTTCTAGAACAAAGATTGGAAACTCCATAAAATAAGGCTGATCTTAACAAAAATGGAATCTAAGAGGGGGAATTATAAGAAGCAAAACCAGATCCAACAGAATTCCTCTATTTTTTTTTTTTTTTAATTCTCTCTGCCTTCTTCAGAGATTTGCACCCTTCAGAGTACAAATCTGATCACTGTGGCCCACCACATTACCGAAGTAATTCATCAAAAATGTCATCTGCAGAAGCCAGGACATCATCCTGCAGCACTTGGGAAGTGCATGAAGCAGAACAGAGGCAACTGTAGAAAGGTTATCCACTTTTTTTAAGTTAAATTGTTAAATTGTTGCAGAGACACTGAAAATTGCTTAGTGCAGCCTTCCAATAACCAGAGTGGTCCTTTTTTTTTTTTTTTTTTTTTTGATGAGTTACTTATTCCCAGCAATGAGCCTGGTGAGTTTTGACCAACAGTCTTAAAATTTCACAGGAAGCAAAAAGGTCATAAAACTGACGCTCTCAGTTTTGAAGAGATAAATTCCTAGCTCTAGACAGACACGCAGACAGACAGACACAGACAGAAAACAATCCTCTTTCCTTGGTGTTGCTATGGACAAAAGCAAAGGAAGCAATGCATCCAAAGCAGTGAGCAGTCATTGTTGAGGTGGAATTTGGGTATGTTTTCAGGGAATGGTGACTGAAGCATCAGTTTACTATATTCGGTGTGCAGTGCAGAGGCTACATAGTGAATGTGTAAATCAAGCTTCAAGAGATCTCTTTGCAATGATCAAGTATCAGATACATCATTATCAGTGACAATGCATGTACTGCATAGGCTGTCATGAGGAGCATTATCATAAGCAGTAATTTCACACCCCACCCTGACACAAAGGTACCTCTTGAATGCCTTCACAGTGAAAGTGCTCTTCATCCCTCTTGCTGCTATGGCCCTGAAATTCTGAGGGGATGATTTAAAGTTTGGGCATTTTAAAGTACGAGGCACAGTTTAAATGAAGCCTTGGACATACACCAGGTTGTAAAGAACACTGACTTAAATAAGGGATGTATCAAAACTCATCAGCAACAAGAACTTAGGCAATCTTTCAGCATAAACACTTTGTCTTCCACCTCAAGGTTATGAACACAGAAAGGAGGCACAGCACTTTTGGCTTAAAGGATGCTGCTAGTGTGAGAACTGAGGTCCTTCAGCCAGTCAGTGTTTCAACCAGAGACTCTGGACTTTCCCATTGGCTGAAATGGGCACTCAAAAACATGTCAAAATGCACAACACTAGGAACCCATCCTTCACAGCACCGAGAGAACAGAAGTCTCACAGAGCTCGTGCCTCAGAACTGTGAACTGGTAATACCAGGCTCCCCAGAGTAGCAGGTACCAACACATGGTCAGTGGAAACCTTTCAGCTCTACTTCTGTCAATCTGCAAAAATGACTGAAAGGCAAATCCACACAGACTAATGAAATATATGCATATTTTAGAGGAACCCACATCTTCACTGGAAAACTCCTACAAGTTCATAAAATTAGTGAGAAAAATGACCTAAGACCACTGCTGCAGAAATACTTAAAGTCTTCAAAGGTGCCCCTGGGAAGAGTTTGTTCTCACTATGTCCAGATAATGCTTTTTTGTTGACTTAAAAAGTCAAAATCCTTTTAAAATGGCACTTAGTCTCTCTGCTAAACTATTGAGAGTGTCAAGAACTCATATAACCCCTGCCACACAAATGGACTACCAAGAGGCAGCATACAGCTTCACTTCCCTGGCCTGCAGACTAAGGCTGCACACAGCACTTCTTGGAATGAGTCATCCAGGCAACTAAGCTACTACAAAATCTACAGCTTCACAGAACACATCATGTTGAATCTGGCTGGACAAAGCAGCAGCTATACCTCCAGAAACTTACTGTTCTTTCACATTATTCAGAAGTAAGAGCTTCCTTTTATCTTTTTCCTCCTATTTTCAAGCAAGGGCTGACAATAGAATATAAGCAGAAAGTGAAACTAACAGACCTAGCTCCAAAAGGCACAAATACTGATGGAAATAGGAACGTGAAAAGCTTCCCTCCTCCCCACCACCTGAGAACAACTCCAATTCCTCCTCAAACTGAAAGGCAACTAAGGGATACTGAAAAGCAGCAGCACTGTGCAAAGCCTTCAGTGTGAAGTACAAACACAGGCAGATTGCATGTCTGCTGGATGAGGAGCTGCTGACAAAGCACAAAGATTTCCAAATGAACATGCATGCGCACTCACAGTGGAACATGCAAATGAACAGTTAAGTCAAAAGAGAAAATTAATTTGAGGGCATCACAGTGTTCCACTACAAGTCAAAACCAGTTCATAATTGACTGTTAGTTTCCCCTTCACATTTGACTCTGTTCTCTGAGCAAGAACTGTCTCAAGTAGCACTTCAGAATCTCTCTTACTCTTCACACTTTGCAAGTGAAAACTAACATCATTGCTAAGCTCCTTCCCCCAAAAGAATGGGGCAACATGAAAGCAATTCAGTGGAAAGGATATAAAAATTTTTAAACTCAACTCTCTGAAATAATTCTTCAAATAACTACATTATTAACTTCAGAGATAACTTCAGAGAATAAAAGATAAAACTGTTCATGAGCGTTTTTTCTCCCTGCTGGAAAATGAAACAAGTTTGATGAATAACCAAGAATTTTTATGGAAAAATACATTCCATTCTCCATGCATAAACACAGAACTGATAGTAGAAAATAATGTAGTTCTCTTACAGACTATATAAAGAGAAATGACGTTACAGGTTGGTCCAAGTTAGGAATTCTATACAAAGTCCTAAATGCAAAAAGGATAACAAACTACCCCACAGAGGTGCATTTGGTTTTTTGAGGTATAGTTTTCACTGCAAAATAATGTCAACATGGACAAACTGTTTTCATAAACTTCAGAGATACTGATGTTTTTATTTTTTCTTCTCTTTCCTTCCTACTGCACTGTATCCTGACTTGCAAAAGCAAGATATATACAGGCACACTATAATCATACTTACGATGTAAGAAGCAATCATATTTAAAACAGCGTCTACAGAAGAGTGTGTGAAAAGAGTGCAGGCTTTGCTCCCTCTGAACGGATTTAGCATTTGGTCCATCTATGTTCGGTGTGCATTCAGGAGGAAGAGCTCCGGGAAGCTGCTGCTCAGTGAGTTCTTTATATCTTTAAAAGAAAGTAATGGAAGTTGTTTATTATTCTGGTATCACTTTGCATTTTTCAATGACAAATTAAAAAAAAAACAAACAAAAACAATAAAAAACAAACAAACAAAAAAAAAACCAAAAACAAAAACAAAAAAACAAAAAAAAAAAAAAAAAACACTAAGAAATATGAGCCAGCTGAAAAGTCAATCTCTTAGTGATACGACAAGTTTTTAAGTTCATGCTCATTAATACAAATATAAAATTGACTATGAAAAAATGCATTTCTTTTCCAGACCATCATCTCTTCATACATATTACTCACTAACTCTGAAAAGGAGATTTATTTCTTTTTTCAAACAGAAGGTTTTGCTTTAACACCTCAAAAAATTACATAGATTAAAGACACACAAGCACACCCTTTTCAACAGTTTAAAAGGAAGGCTAATAAACACTTCTGTATTGTTTGAATCTGTGGGAACAGCCAATTCCCTCCAAGTATCACTTGCAGTAGTTACACAACTGTCACAGAACTAGCTGCAAGAAGGACCATTCCTAATCAACAAATATTTAATGAAGTTGAGGAATCTTTGTTTCATAGAGCAACACAGCAATATGCCCTAAGAAATGCTTTCTTACTTCTCTTTCAGTTCTTCTGCTGTACCCTTGTCTGGAAACATGGAGGAAATAGCTTCAAATATCTTGTCAGAAGGAAATCTCCGAGGTGGGTGGCTTTCTTTCTCTGTCAAGGAAGCAAAACATTTGGAAAACAAGAAAACTGTATTTCTGTTCCTTTGCTACCTCAAGAAGGTGCTCAGATAAAGGGAGACTTCACCAGAATTCTAATCTGTAAAAAAATGACCAACAACTTAAACTGGGTTAAGTGATCTTTTGTGCCGAGAAAACTCTATTAGTAAAAATGGAGAAACAATTATTTCACCAGCAGATGGAGATGGCAATTCAGAACTCAGCCTACTTTAGAATAATATTTCATTTTTTGAAGAGCACCAAAGCATTTATTAGACAGATATCTGACTAGTTTTTGTTGCATCTCACTGCCTCAGTATGCAGATAAATAAAAACTGGCATAAGTGCCCTTTGTAGTATTCTCTGTACAACTCTTGAACAAAATCACAAAGGATATTATGAAAATCATGCTACTTTAGACCTGAAAACTGTATTGTATAAAGAAGAGTTTGAAAAAGTTTATTTGGTGGTTAAATGAAATAAGTTTTGGATTTGATTCTTAACCCCTGCAGACAGACATACCCATCCTGTTACCTTCCCGATCTTTTTGCTTGTCATCTCTTTCCTCAGGATTGTCATCTCCATCATCATCATCTTCATCATCACTATACTGACCAAGGGCATTGACCAGCTCAACAAATATTTCATCGTTGATAAATCCACATTCTGAAATTCAGCAAAATTGTGAGTGAACACAAAAGCACAAGGTGTATATGAAGTATTTTTAATCCTCCCTACACTTCAACAGCATTTGCCATAATTTAATTGTTTATAAAAAACAATTTTGTATTTTTCCCCTTTTAGTTTCAGTGTATGAACAAGAGATGAGTTAAAAATACTCATTATTCATTTCTTAGATTGACAATTGGAATGCAAGAAGGAAACTTGTGGACATTTTCCTTTTCCTGACTTCCTATACTTCATACTAGTACACATACATAAATCTCTCCTCCTTGGAAGATAAAAAAAAATAATACTAGCTAGACTATTTAAGAGATTTTATGCCAGAATTCCAGTTCCAACACGATAAGTTAAGCCAGTCTGGAAATGCATGTTAACAGTCCATAAAGTCAGCTGGGGAATCTCATGAGAGATTTTTGGTTGGTAGTCCCTTAGCATCCACTTCCCTACAGACCCCACTAGCAGAGTGATAAATAAAGAATGCAGTTATATACAAAAAATTCAAGAGAAAACTGAAGGATACAATGTTGAATATATCTACTTATTAGTTTATTTTCTGTTGTGACATTCATAGGGCAGAAGAGATTTAACAATAAGGCATTTCTGCACAGAGGAAAAATCAGTGTTGACAAAAAACTGCTATTTTTTAAAAAATAACCATGAACTGTACAGGAACTTCCATGCTTATCACTGTCCTTTTGAACCTGGACTGGTGTTGGATGTCAAAATAACTTGACAGAAACTAATAGTTTTATTACTATGTAGACACTGAAAACACCATTTGAATGTTTTAAACAGAACTCTTAATATACACACACAGGATAGTACAAATTAATCTCCCAAACATGCAGTTATAAAGCTAGTTTAGAATTCTGACTCCTACACAGGAATGCCTCCAGATTACAGATTCCCACAGCATTTAATTATAGTCAGTCAAGAATACGAGTTACTGGGAAACTAAAAAAAGTCTTTCTACTTTCCATATACAGGTTTGAAGATCCCATAACAACAATAATTGCCATCATGAACTTAGGTCTCAAGATGCTCAAACAGGACTAATTTTAAAGATAGACTCATTTAATAATAAATTAAATCATAGAAGACATTCACTACTTATGTCATCATTTTGACATAATCAGTTCTCTGACAGGGATATCAGCAATCAGTAAATCTGTAAAAATATCCAAAGGCCAAACCCCATGTAACATTTTATGTTCCTTATGAAATACAAAAGCACCAGCTATCCTGAGGACATTAACAAGTGTAATGTAAGACCAAGTAGCATTTATTATTGAATCACAGGCTTAAGCTTCATGAGAAGCACATAATGAACTCAAAAAACGTTGTTCTCTTCTTCAGTCACTTCAGCATTAACAGGAATACAATCAATTTTAAGAAATTATTTATTCCCTGTTTTAGTGAAAGGGTAGAGTGGGTGGGTAATGTTTCTGTGAAGGGAAGGGAAGTAGCCAAGAGAAACCTTTACAGCTGTAAAGCTCAGTATACAAACTTGTATACTCAGTCTACAAAACTTGTATAAACCAGTTCTGAGTGAGCACACAGAGCAAGTGAAAGGTCACCACTTCACTGAGACTTCAGCAAACTAAGAGACAGATTACGTTGCATGTAGTTCAGCTCACACAAGGGAGAAGAGGTAAACTAC
This sequence comes from Pyrocephalus nanus, assembly GCA_038380795.1. Taxonomy (NCBI): domain Eukaryota; kingdom Metazoa; phylum Chordata; class Aves; order Passeriformes; family Tyrannidae; genus Pyrocephalus; species Pyrocephalus nanus. The sequence continues at coordinate 22,214,473 of CM076266.1, read as the reverse complement.
ATCTGAGAATAAATATATGCCAAACCCCACAAAGCTACAAGAGGTTATCCTATTGAATTGCATTTGCAATTGTTGTCATTATCAGAGTTTTGCATACTTCTCCTGCCACTTTCTGCTAGGCAGGACACACAGAGACATTACAATATTTTATTCCAAAGCTCTGGGCACAAAACTGAATGCCAAGAGTCACTGTATGGTATAGGGAAAAAAGATAATGTGCTTAATTTCTCCATACTACTACTTTAAAACACTTAGCCTTATGACAATGCAAAGCAATATATTTAAATAAGGAATCCAGTTATACCAATTATTTACATAATGTAGAGATTCTAGAGACAGTACTGTAACAATCAAGCATCAAGCCTTAACAAGCAATACTACAACAATTATTTATGTAGGAAGAAGTGATTAGTATACCTGAGTGTTTGGGCTCACCTCTGTCTCCATGCACTTTCCCATCATAGTTCTTGATGAGTTCTTCAATAAAGGTACCATCCTGGTCAAGCACTTCATCTCCCATATATGGAATGTTATGTAAAACAGTTTCATCCTCTACCTACGAACAACAGTTATAATCAAACAATTTTAAATTGCATCTTCAAGTGACCATTTCTGCATTGCTATTTTCCACAGTGTACAAGAGTCTAGCTATCACAACTAACTGGTTTCACTGCTTTAGCACATTTATCATTAATTAAAGAAATGAAACAGAACCATCACTGATGTTCAATAATTTTTTTCACTCAAGGTGACTGGCTCAAAACACTAACACTAGCTCCTAACCTCAAGGTTAGCAGTGTTTCCACAAAGCTTCTGCTATGGAAACCCACTAAGTTACCTGGCTTTGGGAAGCTTGCATTTGATAAGTTCCTTTGCCCCCTGTGGATCTCTTCTACAGTAATGTTGGAAACCACAATGGAAACCATCCCTTCATTGTTTGCCAGAGATAAATGCCACAAAAAGACTCTAAATTCAAGTTATCTAAAGAGCAAGCAGAAACATGCCTGACAATTTAATCTGAACTCCACTGTCTTCTTTTGTCTGCACACAGACTAAATGCATTAATACTCCCATGTTTTATCAGTAGAATTTATGGACCCTGATACTCAGTTGCATCTTCCAATACTACAAAAGAACCTTCTATTATTAAGAAAATAAATGTAAACTTTCCTGCTGATCGAGATTCTGCAGTCCAAAATATCAAACACTGATGAATGGAAAGCAAGGAGAAAAATGTGTGGAAGAACTCTGTACATATACTGATAAAAACAGTTATTTAAATCACTATGTATTATTATCATAATAACCAGTCAACAAAGGTGATCATACACAAAATGATGTGACAAAGATTTGCAATAAGCTAAGCTTTTCAAATAACTCAAATACCTACTTTAGAAGTCTAGAGTTATGGCTTCTGCATACAGTGAAGCTAATCAGAAAAAAAGGCCAGACTCGGGTGCTAAATTAGAATGACCATTACGGGGGGAGACTATTTGAGGATTAAGTTCCCTTTATGCTATAAGAATTACTATTCTGCTACAGGTATGTTGGTTGATTGTCTTACATAAAAGTATTAATACTCCTCAGAAAACATTTTTCATTAAGCTAATTATATACTTTCAAATAAATCAACATTTGGTAAAGGTCACACAAGACAATAGGTCACCTGAATTAAATAAACTTTACATCAAGATTTTAGAGATACTTAGGTTCATTGAGGATAGAGGTTTAGTTTGAAATCAAAGTTAACTTTTTCTTTAGTTTATTGAGGGGGGGCTTATTTTATTGGGGAGGAGGGCTTATTTCTGATTATTACTGCCTTATTACCAATACTGAAGACAGAGAGGATAGTTGGCAATGGATTTTTGCTGGTTTACTTCTAAAATGAACACTTCCATTTTCTCCATACATTTCTCCTCCCAGCACTTGCTTAAACTTACCATAAAATTCTGTTGAAGGGGAGACCAAGAATACATTATAGGCACAGAAGCAACAGCATTGAGAGTCTTCAAAGGGATGACTTGTTTTGGAAAATCTATGTCGCTGGTGACAGAGCACTGAAATGAGAGGTTGAAGTTACACTTACATGGTAACATCAGAAAAAAAAACCCAAACAAAAATAAAACACAGAGCAGTTCTCAATGTACAAAATTCAAAGAGTTTCTCAAAATTAGCCACATAGACCTTTGAAAAACACATCATTTTTTTAGGGCATAATACTACAAATAATTTCAGCAGGAAAAAACTTCAAGAATTATTTCTATGTCGATACCTTTGCTAACAGATCGTGATGAGTTTTTTCCACTTACTATTAAGTGGCTGTGATAGTATTTTATTCAGACTATTCAACCTACGATAGAAATTAGGTTTGTTATCTCAAAACAGATTTAGTACCTGTTGCTGCTACACTGCTGTTAGTGCATTTACTCAAGCCATCTGAGAGCCAACTGAATTCCTCTGGGTTCAGATCAATACACTGCAGATATCATGTATTATTTAGGTTATGAAATTAAATAAAATTTTACTTTAATACCAGCAAGACACCTTATATAAATAAAACCTCCATGTTTTTTTAACTCCTGCCTTGTTTTCCCATTATTGTCAGTTTACCTTCATCCTATCCTCAAGCCTTTAATTATGGTCACTGCTTACAAAGGAAAAAGGAAAATTAATTCTTAATACACAACTCTGTGTATTAAGCCAATGAGTTTTTCAGCTACAGGACTATCGTTCTAGAGATTCAAAGATTTATGTAGCCTCTAAAGGATAAACAATCCATAGAAATATAGACAAAATTAAGTTATTTTTTATCTAATCAATAGTTAGCTGACACAGGTCAACTTCTCTCAAATACTTGGGCAGCAGTATGAAGAACTCAGAAAAACAAGTTAGAAACAAAAGCAGACAGAAACATACAAAGCTAGGAGAGGTACATCAGAGAGGATTTGGAGATAGGTAAAACAAAGCTTAGAACAGCTATCATAGCTACCTGAAAGGAAAAAAGTGGAGACAAAAGATCTTTCTCCTTTCCAGAAGGGAAAGATGAACAGAGCTTCACATTTCTAAAGAAATACACAAAGTAATGTAACAAACAGTACACAGAGACAGTACCCCGGTAGAAGAAACATGCCAGATTTATTTCTTTTCTTTTTAATTTGCAGCAAATGAAATTACATTTCTGCTCTGTATATGAATATTCAAGACGCTATCTAAGCTATGCTACTGCTTTATTCCGATTTCAGGTTAATGTTTAATTCTCTAGCTAGCAGCCATCTAGCATATTTTTTATGTATTTTTAAAGAAAAATACAAAAGTAAAAAAAACCTAATTACTTTTATCTTTGGAACTAGAAGTCTCAGGCTGAAAAATAGGCTATGTCAAAATGTCTCAAAATGTTTGGTACTAAGTCTCAGTTATGTTGCCCTGTTGTTTTGGTATGGAACCCAGCTTGATGTTTAGTAGGCCTGTACAGGACATGTTATTATCACTGGTTGAAGGCACTCACAGAACCTTTCTATCAAGTCACTAAATTTCTAGCCAGTGTCTTATGCAACTCTGAAGAAATTCAGCATATTAAGAAAAGGAGATTTTAAAGTAATCTTTTAAAGTCTCCACCATTTCTTTGTCTCACTTCTCTCACTGTAAGTCATGGCAATCTTAAATCAAGCATTAGAGTTCTGACTCATGAGACAGAGACTGGATTTGAATGCAGTAATTAGTGTGCTCTACCAATACAGGCAGGAGGAAATTGACATAAGGAATAGTGAACACCAGCTTAAAAAAAAAGGAAAGAAAAAAGAAAGAGGAATTGTGAGGAATGATCTTTTACTAACAAAAAAACAGGTGAATATTGGATGTGTACCTGTGTCAATTATTATCAGAAGTTCTGATTCCACAGTGCCATTTAATAGGGAGAGAGCAGTACTTGTAATTGCATATTCAAGAACATTTAAATGAGAACACTCAACAACTCATTTGAACACACATGCACATAAATGCACCTCTGTGATACACCTCTGTCCCCCAGTTCTCCACTAAAATTTAAGGAAAAGGAAAATCTGCACATAAAGTGCTTCGGTTTTTTTTAACCTATTCACAGTAAGGTCTTTTCATTCTCATCCTAGCTTTTCAGATTACAGATAAAACATCTTCAAACTGGCTTAGTTTGAAGAAGTGCCTAAAGAGCAACTGAGAAAGAAAATAAATTAACCTGGGTTGAATACAGAAAGTTGGAATGGGCTTAAACCACTGTTCAAGCTACCAACTCGACACAGGACACAATCCTGAGTAACATGCTCTCGGATGACTCTGCTTGAGCAGAGAGGCAGTCCCTTCTAACCTTACCCATTGGGTGATTCTGCGAAAGCCAGTTTAGATGCTCAAGTTGCACCACAATTATGGAAATGTTTTTCACAGACTTAGCTTCCAGTCTGCTTGTGCAACACAAGGGTTCATCAACCTAACTAACTCCTTTTAGGATCTCTGTGGCTAAATAACTTTAATTAATATAAAGAACACTTTGTCAAGTGGGTGTGTTCACAGATTTCATGTGCTTTAACTCAGTAAGAACCAAAATAACCATGTGTTTGTACAACTTGGGGAAAATTCCAATAGGTGCAAGAGTAAACTCCCAATAACACAGAGACAAAACAGTTTGATTAAAGGATGTTGAGATATAATCCAAGTATTACCAGAAATAAAGAAGTTTCACTTTTGTGTTTCATTTAAAGCTAGGTAGCCTCTATACATATTTACTGTTTTCCAGAAGAAATAAGATCAAAGTAAATAATAAATAAATTCTTTAAGAGACTCATACAAAACATATTAAGCTACCAAGTCATATCATGCTGGGGAAAAAAAAAGGAAAAGAACAGCCAATTTTCCAGTAATAAAACGAAAACGTGCTAACAACCTTGTAAGTGGAATTACCACAACACATGTTAACCAACCTCCCTGGTCCCGCGCAATGAGCTCACAGAAGTCATGATGTGAACAGGCTGTATCCTACGTTGTTTCCATTCTTGATTTAAGATTTCAGTTCTTTCCAGTATCTTCTGACGATTAGAATTAAACATACTCTAAAAATTAATCACAACATAACAGATAAATCAAAGACTCTAAATTCATTTAGTAGCGTCCTAAAGCCTTATAACATTTATTAAAAAATAAACAAAACCAGACAGGTTTTTAAAAAAAAAAAAAAAAAAGTGCTCAAAGCTCAACCAAAGAGATTTTGTTTAAATGTCTGTGAAATTCAATACAGTTCATTATCCCTTTCCTCAACTCAAACCACATTTGCACATTTAGATACTCAAAAAGTTTAGCATGGAACTAAATTCTAAAGGGTATGCAGCTAAAGAAGCTGCCATACTTGCTCTCCACAGTATCTTTTCATACTTAACATTCTCATATAAACATATCACAACTGTTTATAAGACCATAGAGTTAAGACCAGTTTTCAGTAGGTTAATGAAGTATTCAGTGAAATTGTTATAGCAGATGTTAACTGCAAGACACCTCATACTTCAGAGGGAAATCAATATTTGTATAATTTCATAAGCAATAGAACCAAAAATAAAGCACCTTTACTTCATCGGCACGTCGGAACCTCTTAAGCTGCCTCAGTCTCATATATTCTGATTTTACACGTTTTCTCCAACAAATTGGTCCCTTCTCAGATTTTTTTCCGGTTTGACCCATGATTATCCTACAAGAGACAACATCATGTTATTATTACCAAATATGATGCCACTGCTTACAGAAGAAGTGAGAGTGAAGTTAGGTAGGACAGAGACATTCCTTTAATACCTTTCATATTCTAATTACTTTAATTCCTTTCAATCAGACACTTATGATACCATCCCAATCCAACAGAGAAAAAAAAAAGAAAATGCATTTATGTGAGAGACACTGGAAAATAGTGTTTTAATTACAGATCAGCAGGACCCTTCACACTTGCTTTAACCACTTCTAATGCCTCTCTTAAAAAGGTACCTGATGTATTTAAAGGGGTGAAAGAAGAACAAATCAAGATTCCCACTGCAAAGATAAACACTGGAATCCTTACAATCAGCCTTTTAAACTATCTTCTGGAAATCTATGTTCATGGCAGACAAACTTTTTCCTCCTTGCAGGAGTGGTCCTCTTCACTGAGACACCAACTCCTACAGTGGGCTTCTAGAGTTGACCTCGAGTGCAAAGAGGTACTCCCAAGTACAGTCCTCCTACCCAGACTCAAGCACGAAGAAATTCTAGAAATATAGACAAATAATTCTGAAATAGACAGATAAGAGAATTTGCTCTTTTTTCAAGCCTTCTATAAAAACCCAGACTGTCCACTGATTCCACTTTTGCTGATCACCCTCCTAGTGCCAACTGTTTCACTTCTATGTTACAGGACTGTTGGCAATGAAGTTGTATTTTTACATTATAACCCAAGCACATTGCTGGAATGTGCCAATCTGCTCAGTATTTTTCAAAATCAAGGACCGTATGCTGCGACTATGCTGGCAAAGACTATTTTGACAGCATCCTGAAACTAAACCACTACATCAAAGACTGGCTTCCTCACAAAAGCTGCATTGTAACAACCTACAATATTTCAGTAAATAGCTCAAAATATCATTCACAATAGCCATCATGGGTGCAAGGCTGAAATGTCCAGTTGTCTAAGGTTAATATATTCTCAAACAAGCATAACTAATTTGAGCAGTAACAATTACAGCCCTTCTAATTATCAAGGCAGGCCAATGTGAACAGAGGTGTCATCTTCAGATTCGAGTCAAAGGCCCAGTGCTCTCTTCACTGCCCCACACCACAGCTCCCCCGACAATCCTAAGTACAGCTTTATCCAAGTTATTGGAAGCTTGCTGCTCTATTTTCAGTAGCTCTGTACAGGTCAGATTTGAATTCTATCAGGCTTTATGATGGGGAGGGGGGAACTAACACAGAATCTTCTTATTCTCAAGATTACGCCTTCATTTACACCAAAGAAAAGGTAACAAATCTATAAGAGCCTGAAACACATCTTCATGCAAGACTTAATAATCATATTTTGTAAGAAAAATTGTTAGGTTTTAGATTTAGAATGAAAATTAATCTACAAACAAACGGCAGAATTGCCAGCCCAAATCATGGGAAATATCCTTTGATTAAAAAAGACACCGAGTACAAATAAGTACCACATAATGCACCTGACTACACTGAGGGGTGAGGATGGAGAACCAGCACGGGAAGGTAAATCTAGAATAAAGCATCAAACATAGTTATACTGCTTCCTGTATCTTATTTGTCACAACACCATCAGTTACAAGACATAAAAATATAAAATAATAATTTAGAAAAATAATCCCGGACCATTCATGTTAGAACACAGTTAAGACAACCAGTGACTCAAAGTGCACTATGATATTGATTAGAGAACAGCATAAAAACACCACGAAGTACAGAAAATACCATTCTATTATATGTTAAACTAAGCAAAGCAAAAATATGGAAAAACATCCCATTAACTGGAAATAAACTAATATACAGAGTAAGTGCCATTAAATGATTGAATCTCAATTTGTAAACAATACAGAATGTCAAAATTGCTTCAGTTACGATTCAGCCAAAAGACATGGAAAAAGTACCAGTGAACTCCAAAGACAAACAAAAGCTCAGCTGACAATACTGAAGTAACAGAGCTCATAAAACAAGAACACAGATTACATTTACTTATGCTAATACTGCATCAACCACAGTCCTTCTTATTCTAGTTTCCTGAAGAATAACAAATGACTCAGCCTTAAAAAGGCTTTCTTAACTGAAATTAATTTGCCAGATAAGCCCTGCTCATCAAAAGCAGATCTATATGGAAATCATATATAATTGGATTAAAAACAACAACAAAACAAACTGACAAAACCCAACTGAATTTCCATCTTTCTTTCATACAACTTAAATACAGCCCCAGGAAGACCTCACAAACAAGGCTTTAAGATGTGAGAGAAATGTATCTCCATCAAATAAAAAATCCAATCTATTCAATTTTCCAGCAATGAACATCATTGTTACCTGTCGTACTAAAATGTTAAAAAAATAACACTACACAAGAAGATTCATATTTCCCTTTAAAACAGCATAACTTACACTCAGGTCATTCATCTGAAAACAAACGTGACTTATAAGAACACTCCTCTTCCACTAGTTTCAAGCTGCTATCTGGAGCACAATACAGAAAATGACTTAATGTTCAATGCACTAAAAAACAAATCATAGAAAGTGAAAAAAAAAAAATTGCACTGTTGCTTATGTCAAGTTATAGCAAGAAAAAGTTCTTCTAGATAAGGCAATAACATTACTGTGCAACAGTCGGTGGCATATACGTCATATATTAAGTCAAATAAGTACAAACAAATTAAAAACTTCCTCTTAAACGGCAAGTCCATAATATGAGAAAAAGCACTGACTGGAAAGGAAACATATGCATAGATAGGTTATAGAAAAAATATAGCTGAGGAAAAAATAAAAACTGTATGCTTGTAAAAGATTTTCAGCGATTTTGAAAATTAATATATTAATGAACTCTCAGCAGCAGTTTTTCAAACCAAGTGAACTGCGCTTTTATCTTTCTGGGCAATTAAACATCACCATAGTAGAATTACAGTGTTGTTAACATATGTACTATGATAGGAGTCCCAAATTCTGTCCCAAATCTCAGAAGAAAGTACAGAACAACAACAAAACAAAACAAAAAAACAAGGCAGAGGGTCGGGCAAGAAGAGCATATCTATAGTGGACAGAGTTAATTCTCACAGTGCAATTCTTCACATTAGGACTACAGACAAATGCTACTGGCAATTTCCAATGTCAGTTCAAAGGTTGTCCCCAAAACTATACATTTAAGATGCTAAACCTGAGAAACCAGGATAAGAAGTTTCACAGGCAAGGACAGGGAACCTTGAGATAGCAAAAAATGAGACAGAACTATGAAGTCTTAAAGAGAGGTGCTGGGCATTACCTCCATCCCTGTAAGCAAAAGTAATTCGGAAAATTAAAAGACATCAGGGAAACATCAACATAAACTCAGTCTCTGAGGCAAATTCAGGATTGTACACGTTATCTCAAGCCTACTATTGGTCTACTTGCATTAGTACCTGTGTGTTAGAAAAACCCTTCCCAAATCACTTTCTTACAAATGTGAACAGTAGCAATTATGAAAGTACTTTGAGCTGTAAAAAACTACAGAGTTTTCACTTTGTAAGACAAGAAAAGAACCCTGTATATTTTCCTTAAATTATGTTATATGGTAATCAGCTAGGATTGTAGAGTAGAGAAAATAATGAATGTTAAGATCAATTTGTCAGAACTAGCCAACTTTTCATATAAAGTTTCAGAATATCCCCTACAACAGCCGAAGTGGCACAAGCTAGAACTCATCTGTCCAAGAAGCGTTAAGCCAGTCTTAAGACTGCACAGTGTTAAACAGTTTCCATTTAATAAAGAAACCATGATACTGGATTGTCTCAGTGAAATGGTCTGATTCTGAGAGCCCCCAGGCCTTGTCCCTCTTCTCTGTCCTCATTTCCCCTTCTGAATTCTGCTAGTTGTTTCAATTGTTTTGAAATCTTATTCTTTCCCATTTTTTATCCTTTTGATAAAAAGGGTCCACAGAAATCACCTAACTGCCAAAGATCCCAGTCCTGAAAAGTTTTATCCAAAAGAAAGAAACTATGTAGCAGCCAACTGAGTTATTTATGGGCAGATTAGGGCATCTCCAACACAGATACAAAGAAAGCAAGCACGGCTCTAAAGTAGTTACACTGTTTCTAGAGAAGACTCGTCTCCCAAAGCGCAGAATGACTTCCACACAGAACCTGAACTGACCTCAGCAGATCTCACCTGGCATCACGCTGAAGAGGGAAACCTTGCCATAACTCCCTGTACCTTCTTTGCAGAAGAAGGAACACTGGGAAATGTGGTGAGACATCCCAAGTGATTCTAGCGTCAACACTCACAGACTGACAGCCTGTCTCATTCCACACTGCACAGTCATCCTGATTCCACAGCGAACAAGGAGGTGCATGAGCCACACTTAAATGTGAAAGCTTAACATCTTGGGTCCAAAGCTGCACTGAACCCAGCCAGCCCTCCTGGAGCACAGCACTGCAGAGCTGAAGGGACTGCCTACCCCACACATACAGCTCGGTGTTGCTGCACTCTGCTGTCATAGTTCTGACTTCAGCAAGGAATTTTTCTTCCCCTTCCCCCCCCCCCTTCCCCCCCCCCCCCCCCCCCCCGTGTGTGTGTGTGTGTGTGTGTGTGTGTGCTCAGTAAGCCCATCAGGTGAAAACAAAAGAACTAGCCAGATCGCTAATGGCCGAACATTAGTTTCCTAGCAACGAAGGGGGAGGAGGAGTTGGGGGGGGGCTAGTGTGTGTGGCTGGAAAGAGGTGAGGGGGGGGGGAAGTCGGCTCGCTCGCTGCGGAGGAGCAGAGGCTGCTGTGAGCGGCAGACACGCTGGTTCTTTTGGGGTTTTTTTTGTAGTTTTCCTGTCAGAGGGAAGTTGTGGGGTTTGTTTTTTTTTTTTGGCTGCTGCTGTGCTTTCCCAGCTGTCCCTGCTCACCGAGGCCCCCCCCCCCCCCCCCGGAGTTTGTGAGTTCTTTCTTCCATTGGGAGAACTTTCTGTTTTATCGGTGTTTTTTTTTTCGCTTCCCCCTTCCCCTTCCCCCCCCCTCCTCTTTCTTGGGAAGGGAAGGGGAATCAAGGTTTTTGTTGTTTTTCTCCGATATACCCTGGGGGGTGTTGTTTTTTTTTTTCCCTTTCTTTTTTTCTTCCCCTCTTTTTTTCCCCATCCCATGTGGCAGTGACCAGGGATCCCACAGCGCTGCCTGGTGACAGGCACTGGACATTACAAGCTCTGCTCCTGCAGTGATCCAACAGCGCCACCTGGTGACTACCATAGGACACTATGGGTTCTGCACTTCCAATGACCCAACAGCGCCACCTGGTGAATGGTACAGGACATTACAAGTTTTACATCTCCAGTGACCCGACGGCGCCCCCTGCTGACTGTGGTTGGAACTGCACCAAAGGGTGCTAAAAATTGAACTATTTAAATTTTCCTTTTGCCGGTTTATCGGTTTTGTTCTTGAAGGGGATTATTGGTGGGTATAGGAGTATTGCTTGGTTGTTTACTTGGGGTTTTTTTGTGTTCTTGTTAATACAAACACACCTTTTAATAAAGGGCTGTTATTTTGTTTTCCCTTTTCCATAATTTTTTTTTTTCCCTTCAATCAAAGCCTCTTGGTTTTGGATTAATAATTGCTTAGGAAAAAGTTTGGGTCTTTTCCTCCTAATCCATCCTCAGCAGAAGACCCTTGTCCCATTTAAACTGGGACATTTTTGGCGCCCAACGCAAGGCTTTGAGAGAGAAAAAGTGGAAAAGGAATAACTGCCCTTTTGTGACTTTATACGTGTTTGTGAACCTGTAGGCATCATGAAGTCTAAGCTCGCTGCTTTTCTGTGGTATATAATTATGCCAAAATCTATGTCTCACCTGTCGATGTTTTTCAGCTCAGACACTATGACCCTCATTGTAATAAGTATGTTTGAGATCTCGCACTGGTTTCATGACATAGCAAATTCAGCACCTGTTATTTTCCTTCGGGACATGTTCTCAAGGATATATTACTGCTCTAGCCTGCACTGTCTCCTTTGGGGTTTTAAGGATAATGGCACCTATCCCTATGGAGAAACACAGGGAGGTATATTTGCCCAACCCTTCCTACATTTTCTCTTTGGTTCTAATACAACGGCCTCTGAGAAATTTAAACTCTCTTTAGATGTAAGAGACGTTTTACTTTTGGGGTTTTTCGTGCAAGCTTGTGCCACGGTGTCATATCTAATATTTGTAGTTAGGCCCAGGATTAACCAGACACGGGCACAGAAGCCAGCCCCAGGGGTGGGAAACTTCGAATGGCATGGGTCATGGGAAGACTTGGGTAAATTTCTAGAAAGTGGTTCAGTTCCTACAGCATGGAAGTTCGCTCTCGAAAAACTCCTAGACCCTACACAGATAATAATAGCTGTGAGGGAGAGAAGTCATGGTAAACCCATAGAGAGGCAGGTGGCAGATGCATGTGGGGCTTTAGCCGTTGCCTACAAAAAGGTGCTCGGTATGGTGCAGCCCTCACAGGGAAAGAGAAAAGATGAAAACGAGAGGTCTGATACAAGGGTGACTCCAGATCAGGCCAGTTCCAAGGAACCAAACAAGTCAATGGAGGTTGCACCTATCCAAAAGAGAAAATATAAGACCAAATCAGCCCACCCAGTTGATGATGATGGGGAGGCAGGACCCTCACAGGCAGCCAACCCGGAGCCAGAAATCATCACTGAGTCCTTATCGTATGACAATCTCCGGAAATTACGGGAAGACGTCATTCGTCAGCCGAATGAGCCCATAGTAACCTGGATGATCCGAGTTTGGGATTCCACGGGTGATGCGATAAACCTTGATGGTGGTGAAGCAAGGTCCTTGAGGTCTATTGCCCAAGATGCGGGCATTGAAGAGGCATTTGTGAGAGAATCAAAGCCCCTGTCTCTCTGGGCACGGCTGCTGGATGCTGTGAGAGAGAAGTTCATTCACAAAGAGGCCTTCCAGGCAGACCATCTTACGAAGAGCTGGAATACCATGGAGGAGGGGATCCGACGCCTGAGGGAAATGGCACTGTTGGAGGTACTGTTTGGAAGGGATATGCAAGCTAATCACGATCCCGACAAGGTTAGATGTACACCATACATGTGGTGGACCCTCATACGGATGGGGCCACCTGCACACATCAGTTACCTGACATCATTGGAGGCTGGGGAAAAGAGAGAGCCAGTGGCGTTTATAACAAATAAACTTCGGATGTACAACAGTATGGTCCAAGAATCACTACAAGCCCGCGTTTCCTCCGTAGAGACCTCGATCAACAACCTCACTACCATAGCTACAAAACTACAAGATCAACAGGAGAAAATCCTAGAAAAGATGGAGAAGAACAGCTCCCAGGTGGCACCAGTGAGAACCAGGCGCCCCCCAGCCAGAGAGGGGAGACAGGCCTCACGAACCGAGCTGTGGTATTTCCTAGCTGGCTCTGGAGAAGACATGGGACAGTGGGACAAGAAACCCACCCATGCCTTGGCAGCCCGAGTACAAGAGTTGAAGGACCAGAGAAAAACAACGTCCGTGAAAGTGAGTGCAGTGCCGGTATCCTGTGGGCAGGGATCTGACTCGCTAGAAGGTACCTCCCGCCGGTATTTGCAGACGGAAAACTGTGACGAGCAAGACAGAGACCAGTATTAGAGGGGCCCTGCCTCTAGCCAGGTAGAGGCACGGGACAACCGTGTCTATTGGACAGTGTGGATCCGATGGCCTGGCACATCAGACCCACAAGAATATAAGGCTTTGGTTGACACTGGCGCTCAATGCACGTTAATTTTCTCAGGACATGTGGGACCAGAGGCTATTTCCATTTCTGGGGTGACCGGAGGGTCACAGCAGTTGACCGTGTTGGAAGCTGAAGTGAGCTTGACCGGGAAGGAGTGGCAGAAACACCCCATTGTGACTGGTCCAGATGCCCCATGTATCCTGGGCATTGACTACCTTAGGAATGGGTATTTCAAAGACCCCAAGGGACATAGGTGGGCTTTCGGGATAGCTGCTGTGGAGACAGAAGTGGCTAAGCAGTTGAATTCACTACCTGGCCTCTCGGAGAACCCTTCTGCTGTGGGACTGTTGAAAGTTGAGGAACAGCGAGTGCCAATTGCCACTACAATAGTGCACCGTCGGCAGTACCGAACGAACCGAGACTCTGTGATCCCCATCCATAAGATGATCCGTGAGCTGGAAAGTCAAGGAGTGATCAGCAGGATCCACTCCCCCTTCAACAGCCCCATCTGGCCTGTGCGTAAGTCTGACGGAGAATGGAGATTGACTGTGGACTATCGTGGCCTGAATGAAGCCACCCCGCCACTGAGTGCCGCTGTTCCAGACATGTTGGAGCTCCAGTACGAGCTGGAGTCTAAGGCAGCGAGGTGGTACGCCACTATTGACATCGCGAATGTGTTCTTCTCCATTCCCTTGGCGGCAGAGTGCAGGCCACAGTTTGCTTTCACGTGGAGGGGCGTGCAGTACACGTGGAACCGACTGCCCCAGGGGTGGAAACACAGCCCCACCATCTGCCACGGATTGATCCAGGCTACGCTAGAGAAAGGTGAAGCTCCAGAACACCTTCAGTACATTGATGACATCATTGTATGGGGGGACACAGCAGAAGAGGTCTCTGAGAAAGGAAAGAAGATCATACAGATTCTCCTGGACGCTGGGTTGGCCATCAAAAAAAGTAAAGTCAAGGGACCTGCCCGAGAGATCCAGTTCCTGGGAGTAAAGTGGCAAGATGGACGTCGTCAGATCCCGACTGAAGTCATCGATAAAATCACAGCAATGGCCCCCCCAACTAGCAAGAAAGAAACCCAAGCTTTCCTGGGTGCCATAGGTTTTTGGAGGATGCATATCCCCGAGTACAGCCAGATCATAAGCCCTCTCTATCTGGTAACCCACAAGAAGAATGATTTCCAGTGGGGTCCTGAACAACAGCAAGCATTTGAACAGATTAAACAGGAGATTGCCCATGCTGTAGCCCTTGGGCCAGTCAGGACAGGACCAGATGTGAAGAATGTGCTCTACTCTGCATCTGGGGATAAGGGCCTCTCCTGGAGCCTCTGGCAGAAGGTGCCTGGTGAGACCCGAGGCCGCCTACTTGGATTCTGGAGCCGAAGCTACAGAGGGTCGGAAGCCAATTACACTCCAACAGAAAAGGAGATCCTAGCAGCTTATGAGGGAGTACAAGCTGCCTCAGAGGTGATTGGCACAGAAGAACAGCTCCTCCTGGCACCTCGGCTACCGGTATTGAGTTGGATGTTCAAAGGGAAGACGCCCTCTACGCATCATGCCACTGATGCCACCTGGAGCAAATGGATCGCCCTGATCACGCAGCGCGCCTGCATTGGAAACCCAAATCGCCCTGGGATCCTAGAGATCATCACGAACTGGCCGGAAGGTGAGAATTTTAGTCTAGCAGAAGAAGAAGAAGGGGAGCAAGTGGTACGGGCAGAGGAAGCCCCAGCATACAACCAACTACCAGAAGAAGACATACGCTATGCACTCTTTACTGATGGTTCCTGCCGTATTGTAGGGATGAAACGTAAATGGAAAGCAGCTGTATGGAGTCCCACATGACAAGTTGCAGAAGCTATAGAAGGAGAGGGTGAATCAAGCCAATTCGCAGAACTCAAAGCCGTCCAGCTGGCATTGGACATTGCTGAACGAGAGAAGTGGCCAAAACTTTACCTCTACACGGACTCATGGATGGTGGCCAATGCCCTGTGGGGGTGGTTGGACAGATGGAAGAAGACCAATTGGAAACGTAGGGGAAAACCTATCTGGGCCGCTGATATATGGCAAAACATTGCTACCCGGGTAGAGAAACTGATTGTGAGAGTCCGCCATGTAGACGCCCACGTGCCCAAAAATCGAGCCAATGAAGAACATCGCAACAATGCACAGGCAGACCGAGCTGCACAAGTTGAGGTGTTACAGGTGGACCTAGATTGGCAGCACAAAGGCGAACTGTTCTTAGCACGATGGGCCCATGATGCCGCCGGCCATCAGGGCAGAGACGCCACCTACAGATGGGCACAAGACCGAGGGGTGGATCTAACCATGGATGCTATCTTTCAGGTTATCCATGACTGTGAGACATGCGCTGCCATTAAACAGGCTAAGAGACTGAAACCCCTGTGGTATGGTGGACGGTGGAATAAATACAGATATGGGGAGGCTTGGCAGGTTGATTATATCACACTGCCACAGACCCGCCAAGGTAAGCGCTATGTGCTCACCATGGTGGAAGCCACCACTGGATGGCTGGAGACGCATCCGGTGCCCCATGCAACTGCCAGAAATACCATCCTGGGCCTCGAAAAACAGGTCCTGTGGCGGCACGGCACCCCAGAGCGGATTGAGTCAGATAATGGGACACACTTCAAGAATAGTTTAGTTACCACTTGGGCGAAAGAGCATGGCATTGAGTGGGTCTATCACATACCATACCATGCAGTAGCTGCCGGGGAGGTTGAACGGTGCAATGGACTGTTGAAGACTACCCTGAAAGCATTAGGTGGAGGGACTTTCAAACACTGGGATCAACACCTAGCAAAGGCTACATGGTTAGTCAACACTAGAGGCTCCGTCAATCGAGCTGGCCCTGCCCAATCAGAGTCCCTTCACACTGTAGACGGGGACAAGGTCCCAGTGGTTCACATGAGAGGTATGTTAGGTAAAACAGTTTGGGTTAACCATGCCTCAAGCAAAGGCAAATCCATTCGTGGAGTTGTCTTTGCCCAAGGACCTGGTTCCACATGGTGGGTGATGCAAGAAGATGGAGAAACCCGGGTCATACCCCAAGGAGATATTATCTTAGGGTAAACAGGCTATAATTGTACCCGTATTTGTACCTATATATTTATGAATGTGTATGTAGTTTAGAATAATGTATGTATGTATGGAGTACAAAAAAAAAAGGGGGTTCAATTTGATAGATGTATAGTGGCATGGGAATGGGAAGAAAAATTAGGGGTGGATAATGTCATAGTTCTGACTTCAGCAAGGAATTTTTCTTCCCCTTCCCCGCCCCCCCCCCCCCCCCCCGTGTGTGTGTGTGTGTGTGCGTGTGCTCAGTAAGCCCATCAGGTGAAAACAAAAGAACTAGCCAGATCGCTAATGGCCGAACATTAGTTTCCTAGCAACGAAGGGGGAGGAGTTGGGGGGGGCTAGTGTGTGTGGCTGGAAAGAGGTGGGGGGGGGGGAAGTCGGCTCGCTCGCGCGCGGAGGAGCAGAGGCTGCTGTGAGCGGCAGACACGCTGGTTCTTTTGGGGTTTTTTTTGTAGTTTTCCTGTCAGAGGGAAGTTGTGGGGTTTTTTTGTTTTTTTTTTTGGCTGCTGCTGTGCTTTCCCAGCTGTCCCTGCTCACCGAGGCCACACCCCCCCCCCCCCGGAGTTCGTGACTTCTTTCTTCCATTGGGAGAACTTTCTGTTTTATCGGTGTTTTTTTTTCGCTTCCCCCTTCCCCCCCCCTCCTCTTTCTTGGGAAGGGAAGGGGAATCAAGGTTTTTGTTGTTTTTCTCCGATATACCCTGGGGGGTGTTGTTTTTTTTTTTCCCTTTCTTTTTTTCTTCCCCTCTTTTTTTCCCCATCCCATGTGGCAGTGACCAGGGATCCCACAGCGCTGCCTGGTGACAGGCACTGGACATTACAAGCTCTGCTCCTGCAGTGATCCAACAGCGCCACCTGGTGACTACCATAGGACACTATGGGTTCTGCACTTCCAATGACCCAACAGCGCCACCTGGTGAATGGTACAGGACATTACAAGTTTTACATCTCCAGTGACCCGACGGCGCCCCCTGCTGACTGTGGTTGGAACTGCACCAAAGGGTGCTAAAAATTGAACTATTTAAATTTTCCTTTTGCCGGTTTATCGGTTTTGTTCTTGAAGGGGATTATTGGTGGGTATAGGAGTATTGCTTGGTTGTTTACTTGGGGTTTTTTTGTGTTCTTGTTAATACAAACATACCTTTTAATAAAGGGCTGTTATTTTGTTTTCCCTTTTCCATAATTTTTTTTTTCCCTTCAATCAAAGCCTCTTGGTTTTGGATTAATAATTGCTTAGGAAAAAGTTTGGGTCTTTTCCTCCTAATCCATCCTCAGCAGAAGACCCTTGTCCCATTTAAACTGGGAAATCTGCTCCCCAGTTCTCGTGACATCCACACCTTTCCATTACTTGTCCTATTATATCTCATTTCCCGAGCTATAGAATATACCCATGTCTGGTGTACCTAAGTGCATGGGTAGCACTGAACATTAGGTAACTATACTAATGAGAGAAGCAATGTAATTTCAAGCAGACCAACACCAAACACAAGAAAAATAGCAAAACTAACCCCTCTTTTTGAACAGTAAGGGGATCGAACTACGCTCTTAGGAATGAGACATACTGAAGCCACCTAGACATTGATTTAGGCAGAAAAAAAAAAAAAACCAACAAGAAAATAGAAACAAAGACATAGATACTCTTTTCAGTTTCTACTCATACTTGCGTATCTGGAAGTGAAAAAAAATGGCAGACCCCTAAAGCATATACGTTTGTTTTAAATAAACCCAGCTGAGCATTTCATAATCCTGTACAAGATCCACATTCTTTACAGTAATTTTTTCTGAAAATTCATGTCTATAAGCTTAAATCAGCCAACATTTACTTTCAGCAGACAAACTGTGTTCAATACATCTAGGATTCACAAAAGAGACAAAGAAGTGTAGAACAATTTCAGCTCAAATTGCTCCTGTTTTGCTTACGGAACACAGAAATAGCCTTATTTAAAGACAACGTCCTATTTTTCTTTGATCATTTTGGCAATATCCATCAGTAACAGACAAGTACACAGATAATTCTCTAAATTAGGCAGTCTATTCAAACAGTCATATGGCTGTCAAAAACTATATTTAAGCTCCTCTGGCTACTGTGCCAAATTTCAAGAAAAAAATCAATTAATGAAAATTTTCGTCTGAAAAGCATGGAAGAACAAATGAGTGGGTCTGCCCTTTTGAAAGAATGCTATTAGTTTGTAATTGTGCTTAATATTACACAATATTGTAAGCTGTAAAAATACTACATTATCTTCCCTCTACTCAGAATTCCTGTTTGGAGATATTTATGAATTAAAACATATTTTGCACAGTATAATTTATCAGTTCTTTTTTTTGTGAACTAATTACACTCATAAGGTCATTCACATATTTTAAATATATGCATAAACTGCTACAATATTGCTCTAACTAGCAGCCTCAATGCGGAGCATGGAGGGGAATATAAAACCCAACAGAGAAGCTGCATATGCAATCTGATGCAAACAGAACAATAAAGTAAGTAATCATGCTTTTTGTTGCCTACAGCAAGGAAGGAATACAACCATCCACATGGGGTATGGGCAGGTAGGGGGAAGTACTACTTTTACCTTCCATTAAGCAAAATTGCTTTCACATTTGCTTCTCAGAACCTCGAGCTCGAAAGGAATGTATTTACTGCAACACCTTGCTCAATGAAGTGAATCACACTGCTCCTTGATCTCTTCTACCTCACCCTTGGCGCGCCCACAGCCCTGTCAGCAGTGACTTACTTTCACTAACTGGGAAGCCCAAAGCAAGCATCTGAGCTGGCTTCATGAACTTTCATGTCAAATACTATAAACTTGCTAATTTAGACTCAATGCTACATAATAAAGGTGCTCACCAAAGTAACCTCCTCAGCAGCAATGGCACCCTTCCCAACTCTTTATTCTCACCCCAGTACTGTCCAAAAATTGGATTAAACTGACCAAGGATAAATAAAACCTCACTTTTTGTCACTTTTTCTGAAACACAGATGAGTTTGATGATCCCATCCGCAGCTGTGACTTCCTGTGAGCAGTTATAAAGCAGAAGGAATTTGATAGAAAATCAGGCCAACACTAGAGAAAAACTATTGCAGGCAATGAGACCACAAACAGGCACTAGTTTTATACATCAGTTTGCTCTGGAGTGGCAGGCATGCTCTTGAGCTGAGCTGTAAGCTGTTATCAGATCCAGACAGCATACAGGTCTTTCAGCCTGAGCTTATGCAATCTTACTAATGGGCAAATCATTATATAATAAACCCTATCTGAAGTCAACACAGAACTTCTTCAAGCATCTATAAAACTTAAAGAAAATAAACAAACCAAAGAAAACAAACAAACAATCAAAAACTAAACCCAAAGAAAACCAACCTCACACAACCAACTCACCACACCCTTTCATGTTTTTTCACAAACTACAAAAATTTTTGCTTGGGCAGCAGAATTTAGAACAATTTTCATGTTCAACTCGAAAACTAGAATTTTAGTGACAAAAGAGATTAACAAGATTTTTTCATAAGCCTGCAAAAAAATTTAACACTTCCTAGAAAACAAAGCAAACACAAAAAAAACCCAAACAAAAAATAAAGTATTTCAAGTATCAAAACCCAATACATCAAGTTCAGGTACAAAGTTGTTAACTTTCCCAAACTACCTCAAAAAATCTTTTTTGTTACAGGATTTTACACAGCACGATACAATGAAATGATTGTTCAACTGCAGTCAATTATTTTTCATGCATATTAAACTAAACTTTACTGCTTAGAAACTCTTGGAAATTTCCTTTTAGTATTTTACTTCCTGCACCCTAAATGCAAAACAATACTCTCTATGAACCTGTCCTAAACCTTTCCAGAGTAAGCAGTTTCCAGGAGAGTCTTATTACAACTACCAATAAACTATCAATAAAACACATACATATTGATAGACTTCCAAAAAAAAAACTAACCTGAAAGTTAGTTATAACTTAATGCTGTAATCTGCCAGATCTGTCTCCATTCATATCAAACTTGTGTTAACAGCACAGAGAGATTCCTGGGGGAAAAATATGGTCAAGAAACAGTACTATTCTCTATGGCTAAGCAAGAAAAATTCTTCACTTTTGTGACTTCAGAGCTGCTAACTTTTTCCACATTAAGTTATGTAGGTGTGGGAGGAAGAATGACACTCACAGAACTTCAAAGGGCTTTTTACCTGTGCTATTAGCAGAGACACACAAAAATATGCCTAGAAGCTTTGTAGTTGCTACTCTGCTTTCAGGGTTTTCTAAAGCAAAACAAAGCATGGTTTTCTTTTAAACTTATCTATGTAAAATACCACATTCTTATTTCCATGGGAAGAAAAATATTCCCAAGGCCAGTGTCAGTTTGGGTATTTCAGATACCAAACCAGACGAACTAACAAAAATCTCTCTCTCTGAAATACAACATAGGAAAGATTAACATAGTTTATCAATAATATTTCACTACAAAAACAACTATAGTACTTTAAATCTTTTAGAGTAATAGTCACAGAAAAATAGATGGGAGTAAACTGTGGTGTGGTTTTTATTATTTTATATTACAGAAATGTGGTATTTTAACTTAGTAGTGCAGTTCAACCGATTTTAAAACAAGAAATACATAAAAATACTTATATATGTTTAAAAATTTATCTCATGTTGATATTCCATAAGCTGAAGTACTGTATCATTAAAAGCAGTCTAAATTTTGAGAGAGAACTTACATCAAATGCTGCCATCAGTTACACTATCTTCCTCAAATGCTATTTGGTGTCAGTTTTACCTGGAAAAGACATCATCTGTCCACTGTGTAAATGATCACTCATTTCCACTTCTACACATCTTTCTCTACTGTAAGAGCTTAAGTGCTTACGGTTCTGTAATCAAACTAGGTCAGGGGAAAAAAAAAATCTGTCTGAACAGCCCAGAAAATGAATATACTTGGTTTTAAAACACAATTTTTCAACAAAATCAGCTCCACATGCTGGTTTGTTCAGCAGCCACAAATTTGTTCAAGCCATGAATTCTTGAATGCACACAAGGGACAGGGGTTTAACCTCTACTGGGCTCTGTTTGGCAGAATCTAAAAGAAAAGGATCGGTTCATGAACTGACCTAAGAAGGTAACTCCATACGACTCACCTGTGCTTCCTCACTCTGACAGGCTTCAGTGGCTGCGGATGATGTAGGTTAACAAAACGCCCATGATGAACTCTAACATGATTACATGTTCTGCTAGAATGTTCTTGATTAGTCTAGAGACGGAAACTGTTATACAAGCTATTGTCAAAGACAAAACTATTAACTTTAACAAATTTGATGTAAGGATGAGAACTACCAACAGCCTCAGATGTACCAATGCCAGCCCAAAACTAAGGAACAATGACTGAGTGAAATCAAATGCTCACATTTCAGAATATTTCCTCTTCCTCCTCTTCAAGTAAGCAGAAAACCTGTGGCTTGCAAGTAGAAATGCCTGTTTTGCAGTAACAACCACATATATTCAAGATATTTTACTGTCAGCCCTACCACCAAACAGACTGATAGTAGCTATAATAGGCTTTCCAGGCAATATGGCAGTGCCAAAGGCAGAAGGTCTGCAGCTATAAATAGGCATGCTATGAGCAGTCTCGTCACGATTAAGCTCCGATTATTTTGACAGCTAGTTACCTGCAACTTCTATTTGCAACACTACTACACATTTCAGTTAGTAGCATCCCTTTTAAAAGCAGCCTAATCACTACAATATTGTGGGGTTGCTTATGTACCAACAACCCAAAGATTTTGCCTCCACTGGAACAGCTGTCAAATCCAAGGCTAGTGTGCTTTCTCCTGCCTGATGTAATCAGTGGTTACTAGTGTTAGCAGTTACCTAGCAGAATTTAGCTTTGAAGAACATTTCAACTTAACAAAAACTAACCAGCACATTCACTTACCTGTTTGCTCTTGGAAGCTGATAACAAATACACCCTAGTGTACTTCTCAGCTAGGACTGGGAAAGGAAGTGGGATCTTAAAATGGCATTAATTTCCTCTCTTCATTGTCTATCTACACTACAGCATCTCAGACAGATTTTACATGGCAAATAAGATAAATTTAATTGAGTTGATCAGTTTCATATCTTTTCTGCACTCAAATGAAGCAGAGTATCCTAACTGGACCACAATTGTTCGTGCTGACAAGATAAACACCTAAGATGGCAAGGAAGAAGAGGAACAATGAAACCAGCGTAATGGGAAAGCAACAAAACCATCTACCCTTCGATGTTAGCAAACCATTACGGTGTATCATCCACTTGCCTTAGACCAGAACACTTATCTTCCATACCATATAAAACACACTATTCACATCTTGTCGGTTTTTTGTTCTTTACAAGACTTTGCACAATCAAAGCAGTTAACGTGTTAACTACTTCTGCAGAGTAGCTTTCAAGAAGCTGTTTCCTGCTATCTCTTGATCAACTAAACATTGCTCTCAAAAGATGTAGTGAGTGGCAAACAATAGCAGCAACCATTTGTAACTTGTTGTTGCCAAACAAGACAAATGAAAAGCTAAGGTAGTGGAGGTCCGTTTAATTCTGTTCTTCCTCCCACATCCCACTACAGCCATTCACAACAACTGGGTATATTCAAATCAATCGTCAACAAGTATTAGCACAAATCTAAGGCTTCAGGCACGTTCTATTTATTCTTATCAATATTCTTTTAGAATACTGCAGGTAGGCTTCCAACCTCCTGACCACATTCTAAAGAACAAGTCATGTTTTTGTCTGTTCCTGGGTCTTATCAAAATTGGACGAGTCACTCCAAGCATTTCTACCACTACACAAAAGAATTAATTACCTAAACAGCATGCTTTTCTACACAAATCTGAGCTAAACCCAGACAATCACAGAATTTGAGCACTGTTTTAGCCCTTCTACTGAGACACGCTAATCTATCCTAAAAGGAATGTACAAGAAGCAACAGACAAGACTCAGCAAGGGATTTCATTTCCATATAGGAAGAAAATTCTTCACAGTGAGTGTGGTCCATTATAAGCATGTATTAAGCAGAATCTCCCTTCTTGAAAACATTTTAAAAGTGGTCTGGAAAACACAATTTCAGTGTAGGCCTTACCAAGTGGGAGACTGGATCACATGATTTCTAGATGTACCCACCAACCTAAACTATTTTACAAGTCAATACAACTCTCAGCTGGGCCCACTATACCAAAACCAAGGACCACAGTATTCTTAAAGCTCATGCTATGGAATTTGCTTGCCTTTTAAATTCCAGTTTAATATTTCAAAAGATGAAAACAATCACTACTGCATCCTAACACTCAGGATTTCAATCAGCTACAGGTACATTGTGAAAAATAACACTACTAATAAAGAAACGATAATTTGTGAGTTAAAATTATTAAGAGCTTAATCAGACTGAACTCTTCAGTTTGGTGTGCAATCACTGACTGTTATAATCAGTAGGAACATTTGTTACGTTAGTCTCCTTTACCAACACCATCAACTAGGTAGGTCACTCACTCCTTCCTGCTACTGTTCCATGTGTTTGTTCATTTGAAAGACACCTTGTCTAGTTAACAGTAGAGTTAGAACCATCAGTTCTATGTCTTAGAAACTGTGATTAAAAAAGACAGATCTGAAAGCTCTTCACTAATTAAGAAAGTAGTCTAACTAGAGTGCTTAGACCTAACATTATGTTTCAAATAAAATAGAAAAAAAAAATTAAAGGGCTGGTTTTTTCAAATTAGGTGTCTTCTTATCCTAGTGGGGTTCTGCTTCTCTTACAGCCCAACACTTCGTGCTTTTGAATTGTCACTCTTTTCAGACCTTTCACTTTCTGCCTTTTAAGTGACTACAGCCTTACCTTGTACTTGGCATACTTGAGACTAGGAGCCTCGTCTCTACCCTAGAATGTTAAATTGTTAGTTGTGTTTTGGGGTTTTTTCCACTTTCTTTTTTTTTCCCATTCCTAAACATATTCTAGAAGAAATCATTAAGCATGTCAAATGGTACACATGCTCGCAATATGCAACTACTCTATGACTTTCCTCCCTGAAACTTGAAAGATGTGCCTTCTCAATTATTTCTTCCAAACATGATGTTTTTTGGACCTTGTTACTAGCCCAGCAACTCCTTAAGCTAATAGCTCCCAACTGATACTTCAAAATATTCAAGATTACTGAGATGCTCTTCTGTATCTTCTGAATAAGAATTTCAGCTTATTTCAAAACAGGTTTAAGAGAAAAAAGAAATCCCCATTTTGTGGCATGCTCACACCTAATCATCATGCACTACCTTGATCTATCATAAACAAAATGACAATGCACACCCTTTTTTCTTACACTATGTATGAGTGGCTATCAGTGAACTACGAGTACAGGTTCATGACACACTTAATCCAATGAAACTACTTATTTGTAGTAGTACTACTATGAAAGTAACTTATTAACTGCAAAGACTATATGTTTATTTGCAGTATTATTCCCCAAGCTAAAACTAGTTACCACTAGAGTGGTCATTAAAATATTATAACAAAGGCAATACCTTGGATCTGAGCTAAGCAATGTAACAGAATTCCCTCAATGGCTTACAGGTCACTAAGTTACGTGTATTTTCTAAAAGTTTTGTGAAGGACTACAAGTGCTCTGGCATCATGAAAAGCTTCAGCATAAGCACATATTTTAAAAAGAACAAAAATAATTAAAAATCAGGGAAGTCATAAAAAGAAAAAAATTACTAGGGAGAAACACCATTTAGGGCTGCAGACACTGATGTGTCAACAGACAGCAGTCCCTACTCAAGCAATGCCATTGCAGCTAACCACAGTTAGGCAGACTCACTGTCACTGTTCTCTGCTCCAGTATGTAACATAATTACATACAGTTCTTTAAAGCAGCTACAATCCTAATCTTAGATATTAGGAATTCTAACCCTTGGTCCATATTTGTTGGGAGCACCTGTTTCCCCTCCCCATATTTAACCCTGACTTCGGCTTACGTTGATCACAACATGCACTTTCTTTAATCCATTATTGTTTCCAGTCTGTTTTTAACATTTAAATTAATCTCTTCAAACACAGTTTCTCATTAGTGCCCATATATACCAGACAAAAACTGCATGGAGGACCAGATGGCTCTGACTTTCAAGCCTCACCCCTACTTTATGCTGGCATTGCTACAAAAAGAAGTACTTTTACTTGCCACTTGTCCCTGCACCTGTGCTATCATTTCCCTCCTGAGAGCATGAGCATTTCTGCAGCCAGACATTGACAGAGGCAAGGAAGTCCTCTGGCTGAAAGTATCTTGCTGCTTTTGACTGAAGAAAAATGAGCATCCAGCCACTTTGGCCCCACCTAAGGACACAGTGAACTATGGCCTTAGGCATTCAATTTTCAGCTCCTTGTGACAGTACTAAATGCCTGCGTCGGCAGATCAATTTCTGGATGTGCTCAGTTCATACCACTTATGATTTGAAATGCTCACCTCACATAGTAAGTCAGAGCAGTTCAGTTACTGACACACAAGACAGGAAGGAAACATGTCAGCTCTCAGGCTCACAGAATTCACATTCTCTTCAACCACGTTCTCCATTTGATGTTTTTAAATATAAATATTAGTTTGCCTCCCATGGTATTTTATTTCTTGCCTTCTCCCCTAATAGTTCATTCACATAGGTAGTTTAAGACTATGTTGCTTTAAAATTCTTCTCAGGAGTTTCTACCACCATTATATACTGACCAGGCAGATATTCAAAACTCCCAAGGACAAGGAGGAAAGAAAGGGAAGAATGAGGAGTCAAGCAGCTCTTGGATAATTAAGTAAAAGAAATGGTGCTTCACTCCCTTTTCCCTCCTGGAAAAACATGAGAAATCTTTATTTATCTCCTTGCTGGTTTTAAACGAGAATCTTTTATTTTTCTGGGTTAAAAGACTAAAAAAGCAAAGCAACTGCCAGTATTCAATATCCCTTGCCCTATCTGCCAGCATATTAAAAACTTTGCAACTCAGAGTTTATAAGTAACTCTTGATCTTCCAGAAGTACTTCAAACAATACAGTCAAAATTGTATGTGTTTCTTAATATCTAAAATAATTTCAATCAACCTGCTTCAGAAAATTTAAATAATAAAAAAAATTGGTCCTGACAACCCCCCCCCCATCACTTTAAAAGTTTTCGGCAGTAACTACAAGTTGATTAAACATGAAGGACCTGAGCAAGATCCAACAACAGAACTGTTCCAGCAATCAATCTTATTTCTGATTTTCTATGAGACATAAAAAAGGAAGTCATCAGTTTGATGACTTCTTTTCTACTAATTGTACACTGCCTTTGGATTTATTTTCACATTATCTTATTTTGTGGAAGTCCTTCATTTAGAACATTTACTTATCAAGAAATAGTGGTATGGGTGCTTCTCAGTTTAATTCTCTTCAGTACAGAAAAATAAAAAATTTATGCCTGTTATTAAGAAAATAAGATTTCAAGACCAATAATTAGATTTCTAATATATTACCTTAAACAAATACAACAGTAGAATAAAAAAAGTAACACAGTATCATTTGTTTTCAAACAGTCTTTAAAACAAAGAGATAAATCCTTACTGGAGTGTTCCATTAGTCTGTATATGCAAGCCTGCAACTTTCAAAGCTACTCTTTCCTTAAAAAAAAAACAAAACAAACAACCAAAAAACAACCTTTCTCTCTATCCCTACTTCAGGATTTAGAGAAACAAAAACAGACATGAAATCATTACTGAATACCATGTAAGGAGTAAGAGTGACCCACTTCACAGAAAGAAGTTACTAAATTCTCAATATTACGACTTTCTTTCAGCACATTTCAACATTTGATACTTTTAGAAAAATACCGGTTTGGAAATAAAAATAAGAAGTTCAAGTACTCGTCCACTTGGGTGGGGGAGGGGGAATAGAGAACAGGGAGATCATAACCAAGTATTTTGTTTATTAAGACTAAACCAAACCTGGCACTAACTGAAATCAACTTGTCATCTCACTTCAGTTTGGGCAACATCAGCAGATCAACGTGCAGCAGGTAATGCAACTATTTACTTTTCACTTGGGTATCTGCATGTATAAATACTTTAAACTATATTTGCATGCATGAGTAAGACTATTTGGCTCAAAAAACAAATAATACATTTTAAAACCCTAAACAGCAGAACAACAACAAGAAGTTTCAAGCCTAATTTTTACTATAGTTTTTACAAGTCACCATTAAAACCATTCCACATTTCTCACATCAGACCAAGCCTGGCTATTTGTCTAGAGAAAGTAAAGTTTTATGTATAAAACTTCATCTTTGAATTGTTCAAATGTGTACCTCCAAATTTCTCTCTTCCATTCACAGACACTCAAAGAAGTTTGGAATTTGCGTAGGTGTCATCTATCAACCTCTGTTGCCTAACACCTCCATATCTTAAAAATTTAGCTTTTTGATATCCTGGATAAATCTGGCAGAAAAGGTAACACTTGCTGGGAACACTTAAGACATGTCTCCACAGGCGAAATAATTTAGGATGTGAATTTGAAATGCACTGACTATTCCTCTTGAACTTGTTTTGAGGACACACCTTTTATACTCCAAAAACTAAAATAGCCACAGGTTCTTCAGTTCAAACCATGCATGTAAAAGCAACATACACTCCATACAGAAAAAACCTTGACACACAACAAGTCAGCAGTTAAATAGTTATTCCATAATCTTTCCCTGCATAGGCAAATAGCCTAAACTTTGAAATTCAGACATTACCCTTCCACGTATGCAGAATTTACTGTAGAACAGTTTGGCAAACTTTGAAGCTGAACTGGTATTTGCCAGTTGCCTCAAAAAACCTCCAAACTGAGCTTCAAATGATGAAAGCAACCGTAAGAGTTATTTACAAAACTCTCATTTTAAAGATTTTTACATTAAACTGGGTCTAATGTACAGCATCCCTATTCCTTAAGGTATATGGGGATTAATACACCAATACATTAATGTTGCTTATAAAGGGAAAAAACATAGATACTACTTTTCCAGAAGCTTGATTCAATGGAGAAAACTAACAATAAATAGTTTATCTTAAAAACAAGCAGACAAAAAAGCCAAAACAAAACAAAGCCCCCAACATACAAACAAAAAACTACCACCTTCCAGTGAAAAAGAAAACATCTCCCTTAGGCTGTGGAAGAGAACTGCAAATAGTTAGGTCTTGGGATTGATTACATCTCCCAGTTTCAAAGCAACCACGTGCTGAACACCAGCAATGGATAAAACTGCTTTAAGAATGAAACAACATCTGTCAATCTCTTCTCCCAATAATTAGTCCATTTAACTTGCACTAAACACATTAGCAATAAATACTCACGAGAAACATGGCACAAATAGTGGACATACAACAGGAAGAAGTTATCACAAAGGATAAAATTTATGATGTCCTGATTATAAACTGTATCATTGAAAAAGATATTAGAATAATGACTTTAATCCATTTGCCATGGTACAATGTCACAGGTAAATTAATAATCTATAACACATACCCCCACGATTTCTGACTGAAGCAGCAAAACGAGTTCCAACTCTAGAATTTTTTATCTTATTAGTAAGAAACGAAATCAGACAACTACACACCAAAAACATAAAGCTTGCCAGATCCACTCACACCAAGAAGCATGCAAAGGAAACCAGCTCACATTAAAAAAAATTAAAATTATAAATGAACCGTAAGGTTTGAGTTTCCTTCCTTTCAAATACTTTGTTTCTTTAAATTACATCTGATGGCTTTGGGATTTAAACTGAACATGCAGGCTGTGAAAAGAGAATGCATGGCAGGAAAAACTGAACTAACCACGTAAAAGGCAGAATGGAAAGGAGCCAGATACAATAAAAAACTGACAAGGGAAATAGGCCTGGTTCTAGATTAAAAGACAATTTTAAAGTATAAAGAAATCATACCCTCCTGTAAAGATTTATTTTCACTTCATATCTTAGAAAGCCTAGGATGTAGAATTGCAATTTGTACTACTTTGCCTGCATAATTACACACACAACGTTATTTAAGCAGGCACCATATGCACATACAAAAAAAGAAAACTAATAGCAAATTCTGGAGTGTTCTGTAATTGTGTATCAAGGAATTCTTTATTTGCACACAGTGAGGCGTCAGTTTTACCTCATTTTTTAATGAAATCGTATATATCCCAATTAGAAGCTTTGGAAGTACATCACATTTTCAAGCAAATGACAACAGTGCTGATCCACTCACATCGTTATACTGTTATTTTTATCCACAGCATTCAGATCATGTGCAGTATCTATCTAAATTTCCAAATGGCCTTCTCACCTTAAAAGTACTACTGATTTTACCACTAGATAGGAAGCAGAGTATGCATTTCAAATCATTCCAAGACAACAGTAGATTTTCAAATACAGAGCACAGGCAAAATAAATAAAAAATCCCATAATCTAGACTTCAGACAGGTAGCCAAAAGGTTACTAAAATAAGAGTGTGACCCACATTAATTTGGGCGTGGGTGTTGTTTGTTGACAATTTTTTCTGGACACAGCAGAAACACTAAAACACATTCTCTTCTCTCTCAGTATTTTTTAAATTACAAACAATTTACAAGCCTGTGGCTAAATAATTCGTTAAATATTTAAGAATTCATTTCTTTTTTTACTATTTTTTAAAAGAAGATTAATTTTCCAATATTAAATGCAAATTATACTTTTCACTCTTCTCTTTAAGAGTTGCCTCTACCCAAGTTTACTAGTATTACTTTATCTTTTTAATTCAGAATACGTATTCTGACAATTACACTGGATGTAGTTTTACCACTTTAAGTGAGGTTCCAGACCTCAAGCCCATAGTCTGACCCATCTTAGTGGATATCAAGGCATACAACTAGAAAAAGACTAACAATTAAACTGCCTACTATTATCAGTTACAGAAAGCCACATGTTTTAGAAAATGTCATTGTTTCTTGCTTGGAGCTCTGCAGAACCTATTCCATCCTTCAACAGATTTCATTCTTAGTTTCACCTCATCCACAATTAGACTTGCATAGCATCATTCCAAAGTCTTTAACTGATCTCTGTGAAAACGGATACAATACCTACTTAATAATTCTGTACATTGTTTTCCTTTTAATCTTTAGCTCAACAAAACTCTTGCACATTTACTTTGAGCTAAAAAGAAAATCCAAGCACTCTAATAACTTGTAATCGGTGTTTTCATCACTCCCCTGTGAAGCACCCCTCTGTGTTTTGCATACATTTTATACAAGATTTTACCGGTTTGGATACACTTTATACAAGATTTTAGTCTGCCTCACCCTTCCTCCTCGCAGATGTAGCTGCTTTTCTGAAATCACTACTTAAATTATGCCAGTGCTAGAGCAATTTAAAGATTGACTTATCCACTCTAGAAAAGTTGTACAGGTCATACTGAGACGTTAAATGTATAGACACATTTATAGATAGATACATTTACAGATGCTCTCTTAAATCAGATACCATTTCAATGAGCCCAGCATTGCTCTCCAATGACCTCGCTGATAGCATGAACAGAAGGTTGGTAGCAGCTTTAACATTAAAATAAATCTCCTGTTACCGTCCTACAGCTTCTGTTATCAGTCATCTTGTTTCCTAATGTAAGTATTATTCAAACATCAAATCATTAAGAGTTGTATTTACAGTATGCAGTCCATTTCCTCCACTTTTTAAAAAATCTGGTAAGTTGAATTTTGAGTGGATAAGTAATACTGCAAAAATTACCAACCCAACTCAATGAACTTCCTTGCTTAGCAAAAGCCAGATTCTGTTCATGAGATTTTCAGCTTCCCTGCTGGGAAAAGTGTTATTCCTTCTTAAGCTTCAAAGATACTTCACTACAAGTCAGCAAAGATGCATCTATGAGCGCTAACTGTAGAATTACAGAACTTTCAGATTACAGCCAACACTAAAGTTTTCCAAAGCACTTTTGCTTGAACACAACGTAAATCAGACATTTATTAAGAGTGCCTTCTATCAGTATTGCAGCCATTTTTAGAAATAACTCTCACTGTTCAATCACATGAATATAGTACTGTTATCTAAAATTGGTTTGCAGTTTTAACATTATAGCCGTGAATTTATTAAAATGCATGCAGGATCTATACAGCTAAAGAAGCTGAATTATCTTGTGAATGGTGACAGAACACTTTTTGACTAACTGTGAGAGGAATTTTAAAGTGCACCAAGTTTCCTGGGAACACTGTTGGACTGCACTAGATTCTAGACGTGGCTTATTCTGACATAAGCTGCTTTACAGAAAGTGGCCATTAGCTTGCACTCTCTCTATATATAATGCAGCTCATGCATTCAATAATGCACTACAAAAACTCCCTTCTTCCTAAGCCAAAGTTTCTTTGTAGGTAAAAAGTAGTGTGGAATACGTACATTTCACCTCTGAATGTTGCAATGCTATGGAACTAACAAAAAAATTTAAAAGCATATATTCAAAGAAATCACCATATTTCAGCCTGTTGGCAATTCTAGCAAGAAAGGAAAAAAACACAGCAGGGGGAGAAAAAAAAAATTGAGGTTGAATTTCAAGTCTCTGGCCTGAGTTTACACACTACTGCTTTAGCTCATTTTAAAGTGAGCAGAAACACTTCATGACTTTTTGATGGTGTGGATTTTCAGTGTCTGACACTTTCCAAGGTGAAATTACATATTAAAAAAAAATCTGAAAAGCAAAAATTAAAGTTTTCCCCAATTTCCCTCTTAAGTTAAAATCTTGAATCCTTCCAAAGTTCCAGACAAAAATAGCAGTTGGCATCTCACGGAACATTTTACTGACACAGATTTCTCTACAGGTTGTTTAACTTTAATTGTTACTTTCATTTCTCAAGGAGACAGAGGAAGGAAAAAAATATTTTTGCTTTTTTTTTTTGTCCTTTGTAAAGGAAACTACACAACATGAAACGTAATGTTTTTTATGTAATAGCCAGTACTTGATAAAGTACTAGCTCTCAAAAACACTCACACGTCACACAAAACTTTTGAGTCCTAAGACACTGGAAACACATTTTCTGAAAGACTTTGTAGCTCTTAAATATTCACATGTTAATAGTCTATAGTGAGACTAGTTATAGTACACTATGTACAAGTAATACTCACCCTTCTGAAGATGCTTTATTGTTACCACAAATAAACATTCCCTGGACTCTCAATTTGATATAGACACTGGGGACAAACAAAGAACGACCTTTAAATTTCTATAAGTTGCATAAAGAATCTGAATGTGGCAACCCCTACAAAAAGATTAATATATCTATGAGAAAAATCCCAGTTTAGATGTGAAGATTACACCTAATCTGCTGGTAAAAACTCTTCACTGAAATCTATATTAGTAATAACCAAACTCACAATAGGTGAAACTACAGTTGCTAGACTTCAGCAAAGACACTCTTATCCTGCAATAATTAAATTACGTTATTCAAATTGTTAAGTGTTTCTTGTCAGAGAGACTGAGAATCTTTACTTCCAGCTTTAAAAAACAAAAAAAAAACTTTTCTCTTGTTCCAGTAAAATCAGTGTAATGCTTTTGTAAGTTAGAAATAAGTATCTTGAATAATGTACAAGTTTATTATCCCCTTCCTGCCACATCTACACACGCACTCCTTTTCTTTTGTGTGACAATTCGCGAATCACCATGAATACCTGATAATGTCAAATACACGTGCGTGATGCCACAACACACCTATTTCTTTATCCAACCTCACATTTGTTGCTCAGGGACGGCTTTGCCGAGTCATTGCCCTCCTTCGCACCTCCCCAGACACCCCACTTTTAGAGAGTGCTCCGCACCGCACTAGATCCAAAACACCAGACTTTCCAGCTCCTTATGAACTTTTTTGCGGCGGTCTAGAAGATCGGGATCGCACGGTGCCCTTCACGACTGGGAAGTTCGCCGGAGCCGCCGCCAGATTGTCTTACCCCCTCGACCCTGCTGAACTGGCTCCCTGAACCCGGAGCTCTCCAAAGCCAGGGCCGGGAGCCCCCCGCCCAGCCCCCGTGTCCCGAGGTGCGGGCGGGCGGCCCGGGGCGCTCCCAGCCTGCCCGCCTGGATCGCCCCGGCTTCCGGGACCCGGGCGGACCTGTCCCAGTCTCTCGGGAGGAGCGGGGCAAGCTCGGCGCCGCGCTCCCCGCCGCAGGAACACGGGTTTCCCCCGCTCACACACACGCCTCCCGCCTGCCCGCGCCGAGCCGCCGCCGGAGCCGCCGCGTGCCGCCGGCAGGAGCGGGGAGGAGGGGAAAGGAAGCGACGGGTCTCCCCCCTCTCCCTCCCGCCAGTCGTCCCCCGTCCTTCGGAGGAGCGGAGGCGACCTCGCCCCCGGCCCGGGGCTGCGCCCCGCCGGGCGGGGATGAGAGCCGCCGGCCGGGCTGGACGGAGCCAACTTAGACAAAGGGCACTCCAGACTCCATGTCTCCCCCCTTCAGCTGTCACCGGCCGGGAGCGCGCGTGTCTTCCCGACGGCGCCCCGAGGGAAGGGGACGGGGGGAGGCTGCTCCTCAGGAGCCGCCGTCGCCCCCATCCCTCCCTCCCCTTCTCCTTCGCTGCCGCCCCCTCCCCTGCTCCCCTCCCCCATGACAAAGGACCCGGGTATAAATAGCCGCTCCCGGCGCCGTCGCCGCCGCCTCGAGCCCGCGAGGTGTCGCTCTCTCACTCACCCGCCCCCCCGCCGCCCGGGCTCCGCGCCGCCGGTGCCGCTGCCGCCGGTGCCGGTGGCGCCGCCAGCTCCGCCCGGCGCTCCCGCTCTCCCGCGCCCTCCCCTCCCGCCGCCCGCCGGATTCACCCTCCCGGACCGAGCGCCAAACGCGCCGGCCCAATCGCCATCGCGCTCATTGGCGAGGGCCGAGCGCCGCCCCCATTGGACGGGCGGACGAGGCCGGGGCCCCGCCGGGCCAATCGGGCGAGGCAGGAGGCGGGGCGAGGGGCGGGGCCCGGCTCCCCACGTGCGGGGGGGGCAGGGAGGGGTGGGGAGAACTCTTTGTTCTCGCGCTGCCCGCGCGGGGGGACGGGGGGCTCGCGCTCCCCGCGCTCCCGCCCCAACCCCCCCTCCCCGCCCCTCGCGCCCCCTCACGCCCCGGCTCCCCCCCCCCCCCGCCCAGCTCCGCACAGCGGGGCCGGGCTCGGGGCCGCGCCGCGCCGGGGAGGCTTGAAACTCTCCGTCCGCCTCACGTGGAGAAGGGGGGAGAGGGAGGGGAGAAGGCAAGGAGGGAGGCGAGAGGATTGGCGGGCACCGGGAGGGGCCGCGCTCCCGCTTCCGCTCGGCGCCGCTGCCGAGTTTGAATTGGCCCGAGAGCGGGAGAGGCGCAACGGCTGTAACGGTCCCGGAGGGCGGGAACGCCCCGAGCCTCCGGGCCGGCCGTCGGTCCGTCCCCGCCACTCCGCCTGTTGCTCCCCTCCGGCGCGGGAGCTCAGCCGCTGGAGGTCACTCCAGCCTCTCTCCGTCTTCAGCGGAGAAAACTGAAATGGCCATCATAAGTTTTCCTTATGGGTGCTTCGCCCTTCCCTTGTGACCAGATCCCTTTCCTGCGTGTCCCACACAGAGTGATGCTTCCGGCGTGCACTGGAGCAATCGCCGCATCCTTGCTTCCACAATTCCTGTCACCCTTCCTTACCGAGTATCAGCTCCCCTCTTCCTTGTGGGTGCCTCAGTACATCTTCAGGGGCAAAGCTCAGCGGTGATGAGGTCCCGAGTAGTAAAAGTCTACTGGTGGGAATAAATCACAGGCGCACCCGCATTCCCAAAGGATGCTGTTGGCTGACGCGCCGAACCCGTGAGTGCGGCTCACGGATCAGGACCGAGGGGAGGGGACCGCAGCCTCCGAGGCTGGGGACAGCCCGCGCCCCCTCACACCGCCCCGCCGGGAAGCCCCGGCGGATGTCTCGGCCGGCTGAGTCACTTTCCTCGTGTCGTGTCTGTGACTTTTGCTTGCCCAAACTTTACCGGCACCAGCCCCGCGCTGGTGCATCGCGCCTGTCCCCGCCGCTTCCTCTCCCTCGCCGCTCCGCAGCCAGCGCGATTTCCCCCCTGTCGCAGGGAGTGGTCATAAATCGCGGTGCCAGCAGCAGCAGCGAGGTGCCCGCTCAGCATCAGACTCGGATCCTGTCGCTTGCTGCGTGCTGTCTCCAGTCTCTAAGGTTGCTGTCGTTTACCCCTGTTTCTAATCTGTGAGCCGTGCTCATCAATCTTGTTTCGAGGTTGTACTTAAACCTTGAGGATTCGTGCACATTTGCTCTGCTGTCATCCCACTTTCTGGTCACTCCAGCCTTTCTTCACCTCCAACAGTGGAAAGTAAAACTGCCAAAATAAGTTTTCTAAAGGATACTTTGCCCTTCTCTTGGGACCAGGTCCCTTTCCTGTGCATCCTACATGGAATGCTGCTTCCGAGGTGCACTTGAAGCCTTCCTTCTACGGTCCGCTTCTGTCATCCTTCCTTACCAAGTTATCAGCTCCCCTCTTCCTTGCAAATACCTTAGTACATCTTCAGGGTCAAAGCTCCAAAAATGAGCAGTGGCCAGTGCAATGAGGTCCTGAGTGGTAAAAGTCATTTGTGTGGAAAATAAATCACAAACACAACATTCCCAAATCAAGCAGTTGGCTTACATGTCAAATAAGACTCAGTGTTCTTCTACTCAAAGGTGATGTGTTTGTGTGCTTTTATAGTCTCTGTCTCTCTGTATGTAAGTCTCAGACTTCATCGGATATTAAACTTTCAGTGAGATCTCAAGAGTGGGCATTCCTACACTGTATGTTCTTGATTTACATCATGGCTTTGAAAAGGGGGGTTCTACTAATAGCTTATTTTATTTTTTAAATCTCTGGGGTTTTGTGAGCTATGAGCAAAATGTGCAGCAGAAATGGTTTCCTGTTACGGTTACATGTTGTAGTGTAGTAGGTAGCTATGCCCTTCCTCATATTCTAGTGGAGTGGCTGACAGTTGGAAAGATCACCTTAAAAATATCACTTTTGCAAAATATTAGTAATTTCTGAAAATTCAGCTATTTTGAATCTATTCTGCCCCAAGATGGCTGCCACCACCAAAATGGCTACCCAGTCCCTTCACAGCTTAAATTTTATGATTTAATTTGATCCTTCAGTTTGCACTTCATGGGACCTGGTCTTAGTCAGCAAGTAAAAATTACCATTGCTAAATAAGCATGGAGTAACTTTCTGTAACAAGTACAGACACAAGGTAGAAAAACCTGTGCTGTAGAACCTACCCTGTGAATTAGACCTCAGCACAGATCACATTGTTTTTCTCTCTTGCACAGAAGATTGTTCACTGGTTACACCTGAAACTGATGCTTACTAGAAAACTGAACACATTTTGAATGGAGTTACTCTTCCTGCTTTGCACTGTAGCAAAACAACCTTTCCACCAAGGATCTGTTCGAGGCTTTTGGAGTGATGAACTTCTTGGCAAGGAAGTCCATTAGGCGCTGATTTTCTGATCCATAGTTCAGGCTGTCTCAAACATGCAGGAGAATTTTAGCAGCTGTTCGATTGTCTACACAGTGGTTTAACTCTGCAACAAACTCTGTACAGACTTTCTGTTTTCACTGAATAAACCACTCAAATGGTTGTCTGTTTCTGCTATATTTTTCTGATTAAAGAACTATTACTTTGTAAGACAAAAGAAGGATCTGTGTCATGCAGAGACATTCGGAT
This sequence comes from Pyrocephalus nanus, assembly GCA_038380795.1. NCBI lineage: Eukaryota > Metazoa > Chordata > Aves > Passeriformes > Tyrannidae > Pyrocephalus > Pyrocephalus nanus. Next base: position 22,177,235 of record CM076266.1, on the reverse strand, counting down.
CGGTGCTTTAGGCAAAAATAGTGCAACAATTCTTGAAAGAATTACCAAATCTGGTATTTTGAGGAGTCATTCTGAAAGGAGTGAATTCTGATAGCAGCATATAACAATGCTTTTGAGAAAAGTAACTAATGTTGAAGAAATATGTACGTGTTACAATGACAATGAAATAAAGTGAGACTCAGGAAAAATGTATCAGTTTTAGACCCTTCTGGAACTGCTGAAAGCTTTTGCCTTCCTTTTTTGTTGTAGAAGAGCCTTTCCCATGTTCCCAGCAAGTTAATGTAACATGTATGTTCATATTGTATGTATGACTAGAGTAGCAGAATGAGGATTTGTCAGTGCTAGATCACCAACATCAATCAGACATAAAAATAATTGTTTGACGGCATCACAGGATGTTCCTAACCATGATTGTTTCTGTGGGGGTGTACTTGTGTGCCTGTTTTCACCTTTTAAAAGAAAAGCATTTGAATCCAGCAAAACAACAACAACAAAAAAGGTACAAATAAAATTTTGCTACAAAGCAAAATTAAAATTGAGTGGTTTCTTTTAGAGATTTTTGACATCTTGAATAAGGTGGTATTTCCAAAGCACGTGTTATTCTTTATGCATTATTTTAATGATTTCCTCACAGTCACAATCATATCATATTTCTTCCATCTGGCGGGGGGAACCAAGCAAGACCAGTCGGGGAAGTACCTTAGCCTGAAATAACCACAGATGTTGGCCAGTTTTCCCCTTGTCCTCCTGGTTTTGTTAGGGAGAAGCACAGCTAGGCCTCCCCCACCATCAGCAGCCCAGAGTAGGAATGCCGGTAGCTGCATCTGGAATTCTTGTAGATAAGCTGGTGACTTGCTGATCGCAGCGTTGCTTTCCTTTGTGCTTCGGAATCGCCGTATAACAAAGCTATGTGCAGCTTTTGGGTGGGTCTCCTCTGTGGTGCTGCCTGGTGGACTCCACATGTTAGTCACACAGCCTCAAGAGGTTCAGTCTGCTTGTGTTTGAGCTCCGTTGTTCTGTGGTGGGGAGGGAAGGAGGATGCACACCCTGTCCTGGTTATCCCTACCCCTACAATCAAAGCCTGCAACACTGCAAATAATATTTCATCCAGCAGAAAGTTTAGGAGCATGGTCTTTGTTTCTTTGTTGTTTGTTGGTTTGTTTGGTGTTTTGTTTTTTTTAATGTATGTTATTTATTTATAATGTGCCTTCCATACACTGCTCATTCAATTCCTCGTACTAATCTGTACTTTTCCTGATACCTCGTCTTGTTGTGTGCCTAAAATTCTGCATTTTGATTCATGTGAATTTGATAATGTTTTACAAAGTGTTTATATACATGGAAATGTAAGTACAGCCTAAAACAGTAAATCTGTAATAATATTCAACTGTTATGCATGGCAATGATTACACAGAAATCAGCACAAACCCTACACTTCTTTAAGAGTTGGCCTCTTGTTACATTATTATAAAAAAACAAGGGGTTTGACTTAGCTTTTGACAAACAGTTAATGACTCTGTTTTGTAACTAGCCATTTTAAGATAAACTATGTTTTAAAATGTTTTTTTCCTCTAATATCTTGGTGCTTATGGGCCAAATTCTCTGAAAGAAATACAGCTTTCTGACCAGTTTCACAAACCCCTTCTGACCTTTTTTTCCCCATTTGCTATATGCTTCTCTGTAGAACTGAATTTAATAATCAGATGATCAGCCAGCAGAAGTTATTTCCTGCTGTAGACTCTGTGCCTGTTGTGCAAGCAGACGTGTGGTTGCCATTTGACTTGATGCATTTGTCCCAAGACCCAGTACCTGGGGACTCACTTAACCAGAGGAGGTGCAAGCAGTTATGGGGCAAACCATGTACAGTGGCAAGAATGTTGTCCAACACCAGAACAGCATGAAACACAAATAGACTTGCATGCATGGAAAGGAGGTGTAACAGTAATTACACTGACCAGGATTTGATGAAGTGCTGTTACAGGAAAATGCACGTATTTCTGTGCCATTCATGGGCTGCCTGAATCTGAAGCTGTGAAAGGTAACACGTGAAGCTGGTTCTTAGCTCTGTAAATGCATCATCACGCACACACATGCACGCCCCACACACCCCCAGGTAATGGAAAGCTACCTGACCTTTCACCGACTGTTGGCCTCATGTATTGTGATACAGGTACATAATGTATTTTATACCGAGTATAAGTGTTTTCAACGTGCTGAGCCACCTCAGTTCTGTCATACTGTGTTCAAGGAGATTTTGTTGGGAGTGCAAGACAAACAAAAGTGGAAGCAAGAGTGATGCAAACAATTAACTCGAACTATGGCTCTATATTAAATACAGGACAGTATTCCCTTGACTAGGTAGAAATGTTGCTGAAAGGAAAGCTCCAATGTTGTTTTTATACAACAACAGAAGCAATGTAAGTGATTTTCTGTTAACTTTTTTGAACATGCAGAGATAAAGCTTATTGCACGTGATCATCCATCTCAGTTTGTGAAAGGGATTGATTGACTTCCCCTGCCTTCAGTTAGAAATAAACTTGACTTTAAAAACAATCTATAGGTAATGGTTTCACTTCAAGGATTCTGCCTCTGATTATGTTGTGGTCACAGTAGCTGCTTAAGTTGTGTGAGAAAAATACTCTCTTATCCTTGCCTGCCTGTATTTTCCTTTTTTTTTTTTTTTTCCTCATCTGACCTGTGTTTGCTGTTATATTCAAACCACTTAAAGGTCTAAATTGTATTTTGTAGCAAAATTGCAATGAAAGCATATGCCTGAGAACTTAAATTGCAGTGCCCCGGCTCCATTTCCAGGTGGTTTTGGCAGTGTAGCTGTATGATACTGCTGTGTGCCACTCAGAGGGGAGAATTTTGCTGCAATTTTAAAGGTTGAAGTGAGTATTCAGTGAGTGTTGATGGATGATACTCTCCCATTGGGACAAATCCAAGATTAAAAACCTGAGCTCTATTTGAATATTGTGTTCCTGAAGCATCAAAATTCTTCAGTGGCAGTGGCTATATTACCTTAGCAGACAGGGTTCACTGACTAGAATCAAATCTTCATGTTTGGCTGCAGATGGTACTTCTTCAGACAGCAAAGCGCAATACACACGTAGTGATAAGTCAAACTGTTTGCAAAAGCAAATGCATTTGTGGAATCTCTTTCCTCTGTTCATCATTTCACCTCCAAAAGAAATATTACCTCCAAATGTAGCCACCCTCCCATGTCTATGTGAAGGCCTCCATTTGTAGCGTCATTTACCCCTCCTCATTCTCTCTTTGATATTAATGTCGTGTCTACTTTCAGCTCTTCCTTTGTAAAGGTGCAGTCTTGTCCTATTCTGTCCTAGAATTACCTAATCCTTACATCTAAAATAGTTAAGAGATATTTGCAGTTGTGCTGGTCCTACCTACATTTTTTAAAAGGTAATAATACTTATTATATTATGTATATCTGCATGTGATCAGACATACTCAAGCTTAGTTATTTTATATGTGTAAAAATGAAAATATTGTTTAACAATATAAATGTGATTAAACCAAATGGAAAGTACCCAGTCTTCTCATCTCTATGGGAGCTGCACTCTTAAAGTGGATTTGATAAACTCTTAAATCTTGCCATGACTGGTAAATTATATAGTCAAAAAAAAGAAAAAAAAGAAGAAAAATCTTCAGTTTAAGAAAATGTACAGTAAAGACTTTATAGTGGAAGTAAAAAGTTAATTATACTCGTCCACCTGTTAAACAAACTAGTACAAGTCATAAAAATAGGATGCTGACTAAAGTTTATGAAGATGTACAAAGTACAAAATATGTATCATATTTGCACCCTGGGCTTTTTGTTTTCCAGTCTTAGCCCTCGATGAAAACATTCACAAATAAATACAAATTTTGAAAAAAGGATCACACAAATCCCTTCACTACTCAGACATTGTATCAGTGAGTTTACTTCCTAGCTATTTGGCAGGGGTTTTTTACCATATATGCAGTTCTTTATTATATAAGCATCTCTGAAGATCAAAATGGAAAAAAAAATCACTCAACTGCTGGTTTGAGAAAGCTGTTACTGGAAAAACAATATTCTATTTCTAAAATCAGAGGATGATAAGCTGTTTATGCTTTATGACAGAAAGAATCACCATTGCAGTGATTTATGTGTGTGTACAAATACAGATAGACCCGTACATTAAAGCCTATCATGCAATTATGCAAGTCTTGATCAAGAGAGAGACAGACAACATTACATTTTAGGTGTCAGCTGAATATGTTGTCAGATATGTAATGGAAAGAATGACCAATTTGAATTTGTATCAAACTTGTATCATAGAATAAAAAAGGTAATTGGATTAACAATTTAAAAATGTTACATGCCACTCTCCTCTCTGAAGCCTTCACTCTGGGTATGAAACATAAAATTAAGAGAAATTAAGGGAACTGGACTTTAGCTAAGAAAATTATGAAATAACTGAGTGTGCAGACTGATGCTGAGAAGTGTTTTATGAAAGACAGATTGCTGACAATTACATGTGTAGAAACCTTGTCTATAATTTATGTGCAAAAACACATTTTGCTTTTAATAATGCTTACTTAAATAAATAACACCAAGGGCAGAAACCTATCTTTTGTTTTCAAAGCAAGAGAGGTAAATAGGAGAAGAGAAGGCTAGGTAAGGCCTATGCAGCACTAAATTTCTACCTAAGATTTTAAAATACTCCAAGTCACATTGAGGGATTGCTTCATGAAGTTTAGGATCTGTCAGACTGAGGGTGTAATTCTGATTTTCTCAAGCTATGTGGGTCTTAAGTGAATTTTAATTGGCGTTACTCACTGGGAAAGTGAGATGAGATCCTAAGGCTGTAAGTACGAAGGACTGAGTCAACCAAGTGAGTGAAACAATGACTAACTAATTAAGTGAATGAGTGAGCATGGCATTGTTTGCTTTTGTGATCATTTCTATGCATGAGTGAATAGCAGGGCTATTACATGTGTGTGAATGAGTGGGGTCAGGGTTGCTGAACAATCCATACATTTGTGAGGTCTTCCCATCGCTTGATTAGACTAATGAGCCCAGTGTTTGGAATATTAATACATGTAGACTGGAGATAAACTTGTTATCTACTTGGGAGACAAATTAAAAAAATATGAACTATACCGTGCCAAAGTCTGTTTTTGGTTTCATGTGTGTAACTCTGGATTGGGTAATCAGCTGCTCCCTGGCAGGTTGCTTTCAGCTCATTGGCATCAGGGAGCTGAATGGTACACTATTACTTCTTCCAGGATTATTGTTATAAGTGACATTATCAAATCTGTTTGTAGTTTATTGCAAATCTAATTGTGTCATATAAACTGAAGCGTTATCTGACAATGAAATGATTTTCTGTCTTATTGCACTTTCATAAAGGAACAGATTTGGCTATCCTTATGTCAACTATTTTGCTTCCAAAGTAGTTAACAAGGCTAGCAATAATTTTGGCACCCTGAAAGCTTATTCCTTCAAATAGCACAAACAGAAGCAGAATAAAACCTTGTTCTATTATGTCATATATAAATCATATTCTGTTGTCACTTTTCATTCAATAGCTGCATGCAAGTAAGAAGAGTCAACACTATGCTGCTAAAATTCAATCAAGTCATAGGTGTGGTGAGGGGATATAAAGAAATAGTCTAGAATTTTAAAAACCATAGAGGTGTTTTCTCCCTACGTCTTTTTTTTTTCTTCCTGAAGACTTGCTTACCTTGCCCTTTTTCTCAAACAAATGAACAAAAATTATTTTAAAAAGATTTTAAAAAGATTTTTAAAAAAATTTGAACTTCCAGTAGTAGAAAAGGTCAAAGAAAATATATCACCCATTAGTAGTTACCAGAATTTCAACAATTCTGATGTCTTGACCTGAGCTGGAGAATGCTTTTAATTACTGTAATTTATTCTGAATTTGAAAATTGAATTAATGGGAAACATATGTATGTTACTTAATTAATCCTACAGTTTTTTCAGGCTTTTTCTTGCATGTTGGCTGATTGTTCCAGTACAAGATATTTCCTGATTCTAAGCCAATTTCTGCCCTCTCATCTGCACTGCTCTCTCTCAGAATGTTTCAGTACACTGAGCAGCTGGCAGTATTTTTTCATATATCTTGTGATCTGACAATATTTTGCCATTCTTTAAAAAGCAGGAATCCTTTGCTTTTTACAACCTTCAGGTATGGGATGGCAGTCCTCCAGAGAAGGACGTGATTTGGCAAACAGAATGATTTAGCAAAGTGCTGATGTTCTGCATAAGTTGCTGTGTTTTCCAAGAGTATTTGGTCTTGATTTGAATGTCTTAAACTATGTGTCTAGCTTTACAGGGAGTAGCATTTAGGACTTCTGTGGCTTTACCTAGCCAAAGGAGCCTATCTGACTTTATGAGCTAAGTTAGTCACTATGTATGTTCAAGCCCAATACCAAAGTTAAAAATTTGTGACTTATGCTCTGATGGAAGTCACATAGGTATGTTCTACTTCTCCAGGCAGTGGTAAAACTAGAGTGGTATTTCATTCATGACAAAAATTATAAAACCCAGGAATAAATAAAGGTTAAAATTATTGAAAAAGTTTTAAATGGCAAAACTGTTTTATAGAATTCAGCACATTATCAGTTTATGTTTTAAACTGATTGGTAAAGGGTGAAAATCTTCTAAGCAATCTCTTCAACCAAAACACGTGTTTCTATCTGAGGCTACTGTTAGCTGCTATTTATTAAGAACTGAAAATTGGCCTATATTCTGCTGAGTTTCCTACTACCAATTCCAAACATTATTACTGACTGGAGAAGGCTGAACAACATTTCTATGAAATGGACTGTGTTTTGAAGAATAGGGTTTGCGAGTTATTTCATTCTAGTTCTTCAGTTTAGGATTAGTTGCTGAGAACTTGAGGTGTGAGGACTAGATGGTCCAGGATAAGGGAACAGATGTGATTTACTCTTTCTTTAATTTACTTCATGTGTTTTTGCTACTGCATTTCCATGCGCTAATTCTCACATTTTCTAAATGAGGATGGGATTAATGAATGTTTGTAAAGTGCTTTTGATGCCAAGAGAAAAGGAAGCTTTAGTGTCTTGAGATGTAATTGTTAGAGTGGAAACTTACTTGTGAAATATTTAAATTCTTTTCAAAGAACATTCTGTATTGGATGATTTGAATGCAATATTGAAATCAGTATTGGAAGATAAGTAGGAGTTAAATCATGTCATATTTGTTTTAGGTGGCCAAATATGTGGAGAGAGAAACCTTGCCCATAGCTGGATTAACTTTTCAGATAACAAAGGGCAATGTTACATCATAGAGCAAGCAAATACTTATCTGCATGTAATTCTTGCAGATTTTCAGAAGGTCACAGTCAGGCAGTGGCTTGACGTCCACCATGGATCATGGAGGTTAACTGAAGAGCATTTGCTTCATGAAGTTATGACATGGTTTAACCCCAGCCTAAGTACCACAAAGCTGCTCACTTAGTCCCCCCATCTTTCCAGGGGGATGGGGAAGAGAATCAGAAAAAAAAGATAAAACCTGTGAGTTAATAACAGTTAATTAATTGAAATAAATTTAATAATAATAGTAATAGTAATAATAATGATGAAAAGGAGAGAGAGAGAGTAATAAAGACCACGAGAAACAAGTGATGCACAGTACAATTGCTCTCTCCCTGCTGACTAAAGTCCAGCCTGTCTTTAAGCAGTGATCAGTGGCTCCCAGCCAACCCCCCCAGTCTGTATACTGATGGTGGAATTCTTTGGTGTGGAATATCCCTTTGGCCAGTTCAGTTCTAGCAGAGCATGGGGCACTGGAAAGTGTTTGACTTAGGGTAAGCACTGCTCAGCAACAATAAAACATCTGTGTATTGTCAACATTATTCTCATACTGCATCCAAAATACAACACTGTATCAGCTACCAGGAAGAAAATTAACTTTATCCCAGCCAAAATCACAACAGTATCCACACCTTACTCCATACCATTTACATCATGCCAGGTCCTAGTAAAGCATCATCATCTTTCCTTTGAGATATAGAGAGATAGATAGACAGACAGACAGACAGAAATATCATTCCCTTAGTCTATGGACCATCCCTATAAAAGTCCATTGAGTTAATTTAGTCTTAGTTAATTTAATCTAATCTTTAGACTTGATCTGTTGTTACAGTCTTTCAGGGCAGGAAAAAATAGTGTGTGGTGTTGGATTGTTGCAGGTTGAAGCCAGCTCTGGTTCCGTCACCAATGTGCTTGTCCAGTTTCATCAAAGTTTCAGCCTTCATTAACTCTATTACCCATGATATGGCATATATTCCCCACAGAAGTGATGATATACAGTGTTGTGTAGCAATTGACATCATACAATGTAATTCACTGGCTATTCTCATGCAAAATCAAATTCCCCTGAGGCACACACCAGACTTCCCCATTGTCCCCCATTTCCCACCAAGTGCACACAATTTTTGCTAAATATGTATCTCAGTATTTGAAGGTCCCACCACCACGCATCATTTTAGCAGTCCATTGTAGCCTTAGATTTTTCTGAAGGCTGGTGCATGATAGGGGATGTGCTACATCCACTCCATGCCATGTTCTTTGGCCCAGGTGTCTATGAAATTGTTTTAGGAATGAGTCCTGTTGTCTTACTCAGTTATTTCTGGAGTATCAGGTCACCATAAGCCTTGCTTTTCAAGGCCCAGAATAGTTTCAGACAGTGGCAGGATATGTGTCCAGCCACCCAGTGCCTGCTTCCACTGCTGTAAGCACATGGCATGGACCTTGATGGGTTTTTAGGAGTGTGCTATAATCAATCTGCCAGGCTTCCCCACATTTAGACTGCAAACATCATCCTCCATATCAGAGACGCTTTAACCACTTGGCCTGCTTAATTGCAGAGCATGTTTCACATTCATGGAAAATCTTTGTGATAGTGTCGATGGTCAAGTCCACCCCTCGGTCATGAGCCTATCTATCACTTGCATCTCTTCCTTGATGGCCCAAGGTGTCATGGGACCACTGAACTAGAAATAATTCACAGTTATGTTTCTGATCCAGATCTACCTGGGACACTTTAATCTTAGCAGCCTCTTCCATCTGCTGATTATTCTGATGTCCGTCAGTGGCCTGACTCTTGGATACATAAGCATCTACATGATATACTTTCAAAATCAGGTTATCCACCCAGGCAGCAGCATCTCACCACAGCAGTATTGATGCCACAATGCCAGTGCTGCCAGTTATTCTGCTTCCATCACTGCAACCACTCCCATGGGGCATTTGCCAATATCCATGAGTCAGTATGGAGGTAAAGTCTTGGCCATTTCTCTCATTCAGCAATGCCTAAGGCCAACTGTATGGCTTTCACCTCTGCAAACTGACTGGACTCGCCGTCTCCTTCAGCAGTTTCTGTGACTTGTCATAGGGGTCTCCATACAGCCGCTTCCCATCTCCAATGCTTTCCTACAATATGACAGGATCCATCAGTAAACAGGGCATTTTGCTTCTCACTTTCTGATAATTTATTATAAAGTGGTGCCTCTTCAGTATGTGTTACTTCCTCTTCTGGTGACAAGCTATGAGATTGCACTCTGTTTCTTAAACTAGGCTAATAGACAAAAATAAATCAAAATCTGAGTGATTAATTTCATATTTGGTCTCCTGCCTTATAGTGATGCGTGCACAAAAGGAGAACCTCATGAATACTTTTCTGCATGGGGTCATTAAAGATAATGGACTACCATCTGGAAGTGCTGCACTTTGCCACCTTCTTAGCCCATACTTCATGTAACCCATTCAGAATTCTCCCTGTGCTTCGTCAGAGCATGGAAGTCAAACGCATAGGCTTTGCACATCACATGCTCTTTCGTAGTGCCTCTTTCACAAAGTGTCTCTCTCAGGTCGAGAAGTTCACATTACTGTGAGGATAGAGAGGATCAATAATGAAGAACTGCTGTCGTTTGACAGCTGCTCATTGACACACGTTATGAGTATCCAAATTTATTTCACCGGCTTTTGCTGCTGTTCTCTGCGTATAGACTCAAAGGACTAGAAAACTGCTGCAGAAGCTGCATTGTTAAAACCAGTTTGTGCAATGTTGCAGGAATGTCCAGCATGAACAGCTTCAGATTCACGCTTTGAGTAAATTTTGCATGTTCTCAGAGCTGTAGCTCAATTATTTATAGTATGTACAGTGTTTTCCTGAGAAACTGTATGAAGGCAGGTAAAGAGAAACTTTATTAATCCCAAGATTCAAGCTGTATCCAAAGGACACTGGCAGTTTAAAGGACTTTCCTAAACTGCACAGCTAAGAAACACTTATCCCTGTGTGCCTTATCCAGCACACAGAGAATACCATATCAAAAGCACCAAATCAGCTTCATTAGACTGCACAAACAGAAGGCTTTGTGCTTTCATTTGCTCTCCTCCTTTTTAAAAAAACTTAGGAAATTAGATGCAAAAATAAATAAATGAAGCCCTACATTCATACACACATACAATTACCCAGTTAAAATGGCAGAAGTCAGGAAACGCAAAATTAATTTTCTCATGTCAGCAATCCACACTAAATGGAGACAGTCTTTCTTTTACTGTTTTCTTTGTTACATTTTTTTCAGGATGGTGGCCCCTGTCAAACTGCAGACACTTGACAATTTTTGAGAATAAGATACTAACATCTGGATCAAACCAACTAAACTGCCCACAGTTGTTTGGAAAAATATAATTAGACCTTTGCTTAATAACAAAACAGAACTCCAATGAAAATAACTGAATACTTTTATTGCTGTAATTCTTCTGTATAAAGTGTACTGTCAAACAAACCAGATGTACATTGTGACCACATTAATGTTGTTGTAGAAGCTTGATGTTTGCATTAACATCCTGCATTAGTGAATTAGAGAGCAGTTCTATGCTGTAAGATTAGAGGTTTTTAATTATCTTCTACTCAATAACCCGAAGTGAACAACATCCAGACAGTTACTAACAAAGAGAGGAAACCCAGCACCTCTCTGCTGAAGCAGCCTCAAAATATATATCCTTTTAAGGACTGCTGAAAGATGTGTATTAATTGACATGTTCTTCATTAAATAATGTGTGACACTTAGCAATTTATTATCCAAACAATTTTTCACACTCAATAATATATAAATAATTTTTGGGACCTGAGTTAAATGGTTAGCAATCTTTCTGACTTCAAGTGGTCCAGTGTATATTTATAAAAAGATTTTTTTTTTTTTTGGCAGGGGGAGGGGGTGGGGGGAGGGGCTTTGTTTAATTTTTTTAATGGAGGAAACATCTGAACTATTTACTCTTATTTTGAATTTAGTAGAAGATATTTCATTTGACTGGAAGGACCAGTAAAAATAGCATGTACAAAAAAATCCCCAATTATATTAGGATAAACACTGCACTGCTACCCCCAAAACCTACTTACAGTCATGTCTTCTAGCTGAAGTCAAGTCTGCCAAGAAACACGTAATTTTGATCTGTTTAGAAGAAACAGACTTATGTGTTTAGAGCTGGATTTGCAACCTAACTTGCAAAAAAGCCTGCCTTGAAAATGTGAATGTTTCAAATTAACAGCTATCCCTAAGCTTCTTGTGTAAGTCTGCAGTGGCTGCTGAGTAAAAAAAAAAAATGCAGCTTGTAGAAGCAAGTGGAGACCTTGAGTAGCTGTTATTTGGCCATTTAGTTTTCATTGTCCATAACCAATGGCAGTAAAAACGTTTATGAACCCTGACTATTTCCTCTGGGATTAGCAATGTAAGAATTGGTACAAGAAAACTTGATTTTTCATTTATGTATCATACCATAGTTTCTAAATTCTGTGTTTATGTTTCAAAACATGATGTGTGTGTGTAAAAGAATCAGTTCTTTTTTATAATGTACGTAGACTATGGAGCACACCAATTTATCAACTACAACTAATTTTCTTCTGTTCCATTTCAGAAATCTGACCCTTTTTTAATCTTGTCTTCCCTGGGGAAGAACATCTAGAATTCACATTTACTGAAAGGAAAGAAAGGAAACCCAGAGCCTATGCACATGCTATCCGTGGAGTAGGAGAAGGAGGGATCAGAAGAGGATTTAGTCCCAGTTGTTGAATAGCCAAAATTTAGACAGTGATCTCATCACCAATAGAGGCTGCTTTGGTACTAGGTTTGAAAAATACTCAGTCCTAATACCCTACAAAATGAATAATATATGTATAATATCAAATATGAGTGTAGAAGTGGTTAGTTAGGTGTAATTGAAAAATTATAGAGGGCCTTGTGACTTTGTTATGACCGATCTGCCACATTAGGCATGCCTCATAAAAATATTGTAGGCCTGCAGAAAAAAAGTTTTTACAGGATAGTTTTCCCTGATCATGTTGCTGTTGACTTACTGAGAACGTGTACTTATTCAGAAGGTGTGTTTTCTATGCAGACTTTGCATCAGCCATGGGAAAATGGAGGCTCCATAAGGCATCTCAAGGTCAGAGTAGTTCAGAGAGAGAAACTACTTGCTCTGGCCTAAAGCCAGCCACTGCAAAGTTCTCCACCTGAGGCCATAAACACATTTGAAACATCTGGGAGAGCTTATATTTGGTTAGTGTTTCAAATTACAGTGGCCATTGTGGTTTTTGTCCAGTGCTGGCTTAAGTGTTAAATTCAAGTTTATGGTCTCATGGAATCAGAGTCAGACATTATATTCATTTAGCATTGCATGCCTCAGCGAGATGTGATCATACCTCATAAGCTGCCAGTGTACTAATTTAGGAAATAACATCTAAGATAAGCCAGAGATCTAAAATGGATTAGACCAAAATGTTAACACTGGGAATAACAAAAAAATAATACGTGTTTTCTATCCTTAAGGTCAATAACATTTTCTGTAAGCATACATATCTTGTATTAAAAGGGGCAGCTTATTTCTAATTACAGAACTTTTTTTATTTAAAAAAAAAAAAAAAAAAAAAAAAAAAAAAAAGAAAGCAGTATATTTTTTAGTCAGAGATACCAAGACAAACTCTGGAAAGGACTGTGCACATCCTTATTACTGGAAAACAATAATAGGTGCAGCCATTCAGTTCAGCATCTTTCAAAATTTAACACACTATTGGTATCTGCCTTGCTTCAATAAAACCATAATGTTTTGTAAATAGAATAATCCTAATAATTTTATGAATTGTCTCCAAGTGGTTCAGTTTTGAAGATCAATCAGCTGAAATGTCAAACTTTGGAAAATTACAAGCACACTGTGTCCAATATAGAACATTTGTCTTTCTTGATACTTCTTAGGAATTTTGGTATTGCAAGAATATGAAACTTCATTTCATCCAAACTCTTTGGGGGTTTATTGTCTGTTTTGTGCTAATATCTACACCTGTTTTATAAGTATAAACTTATTTAAGATTTTTGGATAGTACACAATAATGTCTTCACAGTTATGAAGAAAAGTATTTTTAGTACTGACAATTTCATTTTATATACTAGTAATTTCAAGTGCTTTTGGACTGGTAGACCCATTTCCTGGCAGGTTTATGGCACCTGGGCAAATCACACACACACAGAGTATTTTTTACTGGGGGAAGAACCAAGAGGAATAGCATTTATCATTAAAAAAAAAAAAAAAAAAATTACAAATGCTAGTCTGGTCTGAAACTTGGAAAGCTATGATTTTGTCAGGTTGCGTAATGTTCTCATGGAGTAATTCATTCTACAGTTTAATAAATTTAATGACAAATAGAGTTTTACAGTTTACGGATGCTTCTCACCGATTTCTTATTTTATTGAATTATTGTCCTTTCTAATCAGTGGTTTCCAGCTACTTTTCCCCGATTTTTTCTTCTGTTCTGTTTTACTTAAGCTTACACGAGCATAGATCAATCCACACATTAACTTTTCTCTCTTACCTGAGTATCCTCACAGTCAGCTCTTGAGAACTGCAGGTCAGGCCTAGCAAGTCAATGAGATGCTTCAAGACCACGATTATGTGATTACACCATGGCCTCAAACAGCCAATTTGTTACCACACATTGTATAACCATTCAAAATATGCAATAAAAAGTGTAATAGACCAGAAAGAGTTGAAGATGTTTGTAGTATACCTGGTCAACTCTTCTGATATTTTTTACAATTTTTCAAGTATAAATACACATTTGAGAATTAATTATGTAGCTGGGGATTTCCAGGGTTTCAGTCTGCTGCAGCATTTTTAGGCAACTCTGATGTTCCTCAAATACACTGAAGCTTTAACCATCATGCAGGGTTTTCACTGAAATGGAGCTGCCCTGGTGCAGCCAATTAGGACTGTGGACAGAAAAGAAGGGTAAGCAGTGGGAGGAAGGGAGGGATTTCTAGGCATCCCTTTCAGGAAGTCAGAGTGGAAAAGACATTTGAGTGTAAATCAGTGGAAAAAAAAAGAAAAAAAAAAAGGAGCAGTGCACAGAACGGGAAGGGGAAGGCGCTGAGATGTCAAGTAGTCTATAAATAGGCCAAAGGAGAAGGAGTCATGGATCCAGATAGGGTTGTGATATAAACTATGGGATCTAATGCTTGTGATAGCCAGTGTTAGACCACATGAGCTAGAAAATAAGACTTTAAGACTTCAGTCCTAAATATAGCATCTTAGGACTTCAGTCATGAGGGATTATTTCGTGAGGTATAGCACTGGTTTAATTTTTTCTCTTTGGTTTTGGTCCTGTTTTCTTTAGTTGTTAATATGTCTATGTATGCCAAACATCTCCTGCAAGGTGCTGATGGGTTTTAGAAAGACCACCAGCTCATCTACCAACCACAAACAAAATAATTTCCAGCACGCCTTCATTATTACTTCCTATTTAAATCCACTCAAATCCACTCAAAGCCTACATATCCTTTTCACGTCTTGCTGGTGCTCTGTTTCATTGGTGACACAACAGAGGAAATGGATAGGAGTCTGGAAGCTTTGTGTTTGTTCTTTGCTTTCCCAGCTGTATTAAACTGTTTGGAGCAATTCACAAGTTTTACACCTGTTTCTTTATTTTTTTTTATCAGAAAATACTGATGATGCAGACTTTTGTAAAGCACTTCCTAAACCCTGGATAGCAGAATATCAGAGACCTAATTAGCTGAAAAATAACGTAATTAATAACTAAATATTATTTTAATTTTTCAACATGATTTTAAAACACCAAACATTCCCTAAAAAATAAGAGTAGTAGTAATAATAATGGCAGTGATGATAACAGTTATGGCGATGATGATGAAAATTCACAGCTCAGTGCACTTAATTTTTTTTCCCTACTCTTTACTGTTGTTTTGATATTTTCTTATGGAAGTAAAATTTAAATAGATGTCAGAATGCAAATGCTCAGATCGGCTTCATGTAAGTTTTGATTTACCACTTATGCAGGAAAATTAAATAGTGTGTTATATATTCCTTATGGATTATGTAGTATTTTTAACACACACAATATATTACTGCAGGTTATGCACTGGTAATGACGACAAAGAATTAAATTAATAATAGTGTTATTTTCTGGTTTGAGTTCTGGTAGTGCAGACAAAAACACAGTGTACAAACACTGATTTGGATGCAGGTTTCTAGTTAGAAAATAATACTTCTGCCAAAAAAAATGCAGTTAAAATGTTTGTATTCATAATCAAAGTATTAGTTTTAGAATACTGTATTTATGATATACTGATATTTAGAAATACAAAGGATTTTAAGTGTTTGTTTTCAACATTTTAAAAAATACTATTTTACTATGTGATCTCTCTCTTCTCTCCCTGAATTTTACATTCTTGTACTGCTTGCTGACAAAAGTAGACCCTTAACTACTTGTTAGCACTCCAGATCTGCACAGCTGATGGAGAGTCAGCTGGGGTTTGTTGAGACTTATAGAATCCCTAATGAAATTACCATTAAAATTCCAATTCCTTTCCTACCAGTGGCAATACGTGGAGCAAAGGGAGTTCTCAGATCACTGTCAGGCCACAGTAAGCAGGGCCCTGTGATGAGAAGGACAGCATGAGGCTCTACTTGGGCACTTGTGCTCTGTTTCTTCTTGGGGTGCTGACGGCTGAGCGCCGTTTAAACGCGTTGCTCGAATGCCACTTGGCACGTGCACAGCTGCTCTCAGTGGAGGATTTGTAAAAAGGCCATCCAGCATCCCGGGGTCAAGGAAATCCCAGCCAGCTTCTTTTTTGACTGAGAAAAAAACCCCAACCATTGTCTTGACAAACATGAAGAAAATCTGCTTGCTGTGGGTTCGGGGAAAATGGGAGATGAGAGAATCCATGTTTTTCCAAATGTGTTGCATGAATAAATGCAGTCACATAAAATCCAATCTCCTCCATTCTCAAAACTATAGAATTTTCTACAGTTCTTTGCTTGCAATTAATATCTACTTATACATTCAAATGCTAATTATAAATGTCCACTGAGACTACTCACTTAACATCTTGATTTATATTCAGGCTTAACCGTCACTTCTAATTAATATTCTGTTTAAGCCTGTATAAATAGTACATGCCATGATTTAAAGTAAAACAGTTAAACCTGTAATAAAATAAGCAGATAAAATTTCTGAATGGTGCATGCCTTTTACACACACAGAACAAATTCCTGTAATCTAATGCATTTCCCATTTTTTATTACCTTTTCCTGTTTCCTACAGAGCAGGAATAGATAATTTTACATACAAGAATATATAACTCTAGGATCCTATTTTTTTTTTTTTTTTTTAACATTTGTTGTTTTTCTTTTTTGTCCTTTTGGTATTTTGTTGTTTTTAAGAGAATATATTCTCCCTCTTTGAGTCAGTCACTATTTCACATAATTATCCTTTCCTGTATCACTATTTCTTGTAATAATCCTTTCCAATATCTCTGCATTCATCTGCAGAGGAGATTGAGCACTGCCTTATTTCTTGCACGCACAATGATCCAAAGAACTGACTCTGCAGTATGGTTAATCACTGTCAGGTCATTTCTGCTTTACCATAATCAAAGGAAAACCTAAATTTAGAATTTTTTTTTTTTTTTAAGAAAGAGTATTTAGATTATGAATTTGCCTCAGATACCTCCTTTAATATAATTGGTTTGAGGTTTTGAGAAAACATTGTGTAATTCTCCTCATAAAAATAAAAAATAGGCCATAAAAGGGCACTAAAGGAAAGTGACAGGCATAATTTGAAATTAAATCCACAAAATAAGGATAGAACATTTGTTCTAAACACAGGTGTACCTAAGCATTCTGCCAGAAGCAGCTCTATATGCCTCATTGGCTGTGAAAAATGAGAAGATTAAATTTTATGTTAAGGACATATCCAAGATAGCTGAGGTTATACAAGTAATCTTCGTATCTTCTCTGTATTTGTTTGATACATATGGTGTAACAACATCTTTCTTTTAAAGACTAAAGAGCTGCTGTTGTAGTTACTGTAAAGCTTGTAGATGATTTTACATAAATGCTTAGACAGTCACTCCAAATACAGCATAGAATAAGACAAGGTTGTACATAATTTCAATTAATTTATTTAACGGCCGGAAGTATTGCTTTACATCCATCACAATAGTGGCAGAAAGTAAAGTTTTGCTTTCTCTTTAAGTGGAAATAACGTTACAGTGAACTTTTTAAGCAAATAAACCCTGAAGAACAAAAGATGTTGTATGAAGCATTTAGATGGGATGCCAAGAGGCTGGCCTCCAGGTTATTGTTAGTCCTGAAATAATTAATTTCATTTTCATTGACTAGTTTGTTTCACATTGTTTTTCTAAGGAGTAGCAACAAATATGTAGATACATGAAAAGTAAGAATCATTTTAAGAACACTATCTTCACATTGTGAAAAGGAAAGTGTCACCCTCCACAACGATCTGAACTGTCTGTGACACAGAAAAGATACCCAGTTTTCTGTGTTGAGGTTTCTGGGTCAAATCAGCCATACTGGATTCTGCTTGTTTTCCTTCTGAAAGGCAATGAATTCTGCAAGATTATTCCTAGATCAGCTTCTCTTTATCAAAATACTTTTGCTTAAACTTAATTTTAAGTATTGCACTTATTAGCATTGGTAGCCCCAATGAAAATGGGCTCTTTGTTCATAAGTTTTACCTGCAGTATAGGTTCTGTTAGTTGGTGGCTACCAGCACTGGCTTGCAGTAGACAACTGCTGTTATTATCATCTAGTGATAGTATTTTTTTTGTTTGTTTTGCAGTGGAGATGGCTGGTTGTGGCCAAAAAATATCTGAATGTAATTATACATTAAAAAAAAAAAAAAAAAAAAGAAAGAAAGAAACAAAGCTTTTATTTTTTTATTAGTTTATTTTCCATTCATTTACTTTCTTGGCCACTGAAAAAAAAAGAGAAAGAATTACTGTTCCTTTTTAAAATTAAAAAATCTCAAAAAGACAGTAGTCAAAACTGACTTCAGTTCTAGGTATTAAGGCACTTTACTTAAACGTTGGCCACTGATGGCATTCCCAAGAGAGAGGAAAGCCTAAGCAAACCCTGCATTTGGGCCGAAGGAACTCTGATGAAAAGCAGGAAATAAAAATGAACTCCTTGTGGGTGTCTTTTAACGAGATCTGTGGTTAACAGTGAACCTCATCTGTCTTTTCTTTTTAAGCTCATTTCTTGACCTCTTGGTTAAAATCAAGGGCAGATTCACTGGGGAGAAACAAAGGAGCTTCAGTACCCTACATTAGGTGCTGCCTGGGCTTTCCCAACTCACAACAGTTTGTTTCTATCCTTAACACAAATAAAATCATGGGGCCAAAGAGGTCAGAAAACTGAAGTCTATACATCTGGGGTTTTTAATAATTTTTATAATTATAATTTATATAATTATAATTCACATAATTATATAATTTTTATAATCTGGGAAATTGCAGCCATGGCTGCAGCTGAAAGCACATGCCTCAATGTGCACTGAAATTATGGTTGTTGTGTGAGATTCACCTGAGTGTAAATCGTGTCCACTTGAAAAGGCAGCTACAGGGTGGCTGAAATCTGAGCACACATAAGCCCATAATTCATGATTTCTGACAACTCATGTCCAAGCCACCTTGCAGCTCATCACCTCTGGCAATGCTGGCTCTCACTTCCCTACAGCCAGGGCAGCCACAACCCCCTTATCACAGGCCACAGCCCAAGATTTTAACTAAGAGTATCACTGATCTCAGGTTTGATACATATTTCATCAGTGGCTGAAAATCAGATGCAACACCTTTCAACTAATTCTTCTAAATTTGCCTATATCATAAAGCTGGGTCTTGCACTGCTTCAGTGCAAGCTGTGAGTTGGAGCCCAGAATTATTAATCTGACAGAATACAGAATGAGCAGGGACAGCATGGAAGCTGGGAGTGGGAAAGACTTGGTAGACCTCCCTGTTAAAGGTCTTCTTAGTGGCATCAAAAGGAGGATTTTTTTTTCTCCATTCACTTTTAGTCAAATATTTCTAAAACTTTTATAATAATCTCTCAACAACTGTCAGTAATGCTTAACGTTTCTCAGTAAGACATGCCCTATTTTAGCTGAAAGTTTTTATACTTTTGCAGGAAATACTGTGACTGACAGCACTGAGGAGACTTGTACTGCTCTTTTTCAAATAGGGATGAATCCATGAATTACTGTTTTTTAAAAGCCATGAAATTGAATTTATCTGATTCACCATTTTAATTGTTGGCACAGGTGCTTTAAAAATATTGCTAAAATGAAGACAAGATTACATTCTTCTTCTGAGTAGGTGTGTCTTAATATCAGCAGCTATTTCTTTTCAGGTTATTTATTTATGCTGACAACACCTCAGTGATGTTCTTTTGAGCTTGTAAAGGCATTCAGCTTTGAATCTTCCTGTCTGATTCTTGATTTAAGACATTTGCTGACAAATAGACTAGAGCGACTTGAAATCCAGACAAGTAAAATGGAGACATTTAGCAGCTCTAGGCCAGGCAGTCAGTGTGAGGAAGGGTGAAGTCTGTGTGCTCAGATTAATCCCGAGATCAGCCGAGGACCATGTTTCCTTTGTACGTTACTGCCATCTGCTGCATTTTATCAGCAGGCTCATGGAGTGGGGGTTTTTCTTAATTGTAGGCGGAAGAGCTCAGAAAGTAGAACTAGCCCCACAAAACCCGCTTCTGCACAGTAGTTTCAAAGCAGCCTCTATTATTTTTAATTCAGTAACTAAACCTCTCTCTCGATAGTTGCTCAGCTCAAATAGCAAAGAAAGGCGAGATTACAACTCAGTCATTTGCTTATATTTCCCATCATGCAAATTAGTTGCAAGCCAAGAACTACTTCTGCTCTCTGAACTGCCAAAGAAATGTGGCAAGGGGACAGAGGTGTTGTTTACCAGTGCCCATGACATGAAGTATATACTCGACATTAATCGCCTTCTTTGCTTGGATTAATTAAATAGATCATCCTAACCAAAGTAGAACAGTGATTTGAGAGAGTTATATAAGAGCCAAGTGAAATTTCACACTGGCTGGTCCGATAGTAGTGGGTACACAGAAATTATTACTGTTAGTTACACTAACCTTTCTATATTCCACCCCACTGCTAACCTTGACTGGTCTTTTTAGAGCCTTTTAGGTACCTACTGTTTCTAACAGGCTGACAGCTGCTGGGCACATTTATCAGTCTGCAGTTCAAGTGACCCTGTAGCTTCTCAGATAAACCCTTTGTGCTCCGACGGTCAATTCCCACTGCCTGCTGTAATCTTTACAGAAGATAGTTCACTACATGGTGCACTTATCTCTGAAACAAAAGTGAGTAATAGTTCTATGTATGATGTAAGGAGCATTGAGTTTTCAAATTTGTGTGGGGTTTTTTTGGCAGAAATAATAACCCTATGATTCTAGCTACTTGGGCCATAATATCCACTAAAGGAGACAACATAAAATAGAGATGATAAATCTGGCTTTGTGACCAAAGTAGAATCCTAGTGATTGGCCTTAGTTGTCTGATTCATACAATTTCCCTGGGCATTTCAAAAGGTTCCTAGGTGATTGTACAGCACTGATATATGCAGCCAAGCCACTCCCAGGTACTGCAGGACACTCTGCGTTCCAGTGCCGGGGAAAGCAAGATGTCTTAGTGTCACGTCTGGGCCTACAAAGCTTCACTTGAGCACACAGGTGAATCCCACTGGAGTCAATGAATGCCTGTGTTTTCTGTAAGTGGGTAATATAGCATAATACCCCACAAAGACTTGGGATTTTGCCATCCTCTGCCATTTGTTACTTTTTTTCCCTGAAGTTTGGCTTTTTATTAATATTATGCAAATATTAATAAAAAGTCAAACTCTAGGGAAAAAACTTCCTTGCAAATTGTTACCTCAGCAATATTTTACAATCTCCTTTAAGTACAACTTTTATGTTTTACTCTCTTGAATGGAAAATGGTACTGATGATGGCTTTAAACAAAACACAACAGGAAAAAATAGTATTTACACTTTGCTAAGATTTAGGTGGCCAGTGTTACCTAACCCACAAAGAATAAAATAGAACAAGGGAAGCAAAGACCATTACTTTTAAAAACCAAGGAGAACTTGAAAGGAAATATTGCAGTAGAAAAATGCAAGTTGCACCCAGATGGGAGATGGTGAAAGGAGGGTAAACATATACAGTGTAAACAACTTGCAGAAGCATTACTCTCCAGAAAGATTTACTAGTGTTCATGAAAAACTTTTATAGGAAAGGCCACACCTTCATGATCAATTTAAAGATGGATTTCTTAAGACTACAGGCTGATTTCTCTGTCTTTGCAAGGGTGACTAGGAAAAAAGTACATGACACTTGATAAAAAGAAAAAATTTTATAAGATAAAAAATTCTTGTCACTGAAAGCTAACAGTGCTGTAAGCCCATTCTCAAAGTGAACAGAATCCATAAAGGAAAGGTGTACCTCCAGAAATCCAGCATGAGTAATTTAACCATTATGTCAAACATTTGTACAGTAATATCTTGAATGTCTAAAAAAATCCTCTTTACTTTGATGCAATTCTCCCTGACACTGAGCATAATGAGGGTATGAGTTTGCTCTACGGGATAATGAAAAAGGTGATGGGTTCTGTTCACTAAGACAAGACCTAAGTATTAAGCCTTAGTGAAAATCAGAGCAGTTCATGTAGATTCTACCCACAAGGAGCAGTAAGCAAAAGTATTTTTGTCTAACAGAAACAGTGGTAAATATGTGGCTTTCCTAATGTGTTCACAATGAAAAATCATCCAGTTTGTATCTGCTGTCATGTATTATCTGGCTCTGTATCTTTGCTGCTGTGAAAAGGTCAGCTAGGGCAGGAGGACTGAAATAAAAATGAAGGGTTTATTTATATTTTCACCCTACTGGGGAGTTTCTAGTGTCTGCCTCAAAAGCTGTAATTTAGATTTGTTTTAAGATTTATGCTATTTTGATCTAGATTGTGAGGTAGATTACATTTCAAACTATTACAGCTGTTTTATCTAATATCTAAGACAAACAACAATACAACAAAAAGTGCTGGCCCTTTCTTCATCTGGCTGCTTCTGGAAGTGTTGGGGCTCATGTCTGCCCCTGTGGCCAAGGTTCAGCTGCAGGGACAGCGATGGTGAATTTAGGTGTTGGACCTACAATTCCTCCACACTTGTAATGAGCAAAGTGAGCAAATTACTTCACCTCATTAATTTTTATTTCATTAGATTTCTGGACTGGCAACTGAGGAAGACAGGCCAAGGAGCCTTACTGACACTCAAGTGTATCAGGTAAGCACTGCCTGGGGTCACAGTCTGAGCAAGGCTGAGCAAACCAAGAAGGGATTATTGTGCCTGGTATTAGAAGACTTCAAGGTGTGGCTGTGTCAAAAGTTAAAATCATACAAAAATCCAAATTATGTCTTTCAGTGAAGTATTTGGTTATTGCCTTATGAATGGCCTAGAAAAAAAACAGTGGAAAACTGTAAGTTAAGCCAGTTCTTACAAGTTTCTGTATGAATTTTAAACTAAAAGATAAATAGCAGAGACAGTTTCCTATTGTAGCTGATAATCTAAGAGCTATGTTTCCAGATACTCACTCCAGCTTGAATAAAAGTAATAAAATATGTTGTTACAGGCAAGAATCCAACACTTTTAATAAAAAGGAATATTATTTTTGAGGAGATGACGACCACAAACACATAGGATTTTTGTACTGAAACCTGGCTAAACGCAGTGATTTGAACCCAAAGTCAGAACGAACTTCAATTTCTCACCCCATTTTAATGTAAAAGGAAAAATATTTACAGTACAAGGAGAAAAAGTCTGGAAGGAAAACCTTCAGAATGAGAATCTCTGGCCCAAACTTGAATAACAGTCTACATTACTATAAAAGTAAACTGAATCCAAAAGTGGCCTCCTTAGGTCATTCCTGGGTGTTGTAGCAACATAAACATTACTTGTGCTTGAATGTATCCAGTAATGTGTGTGTGTGTGCTTGCCCAGTGCTATTAACTCCTTATTACAGTACATATCTAAGTATCACATAACTTTAGTCAAAGGTCCACTGAGAAAGATGAGGTAAAGTTAGAATTCTTTATTAGCCTCAATAGAAACCTTAGAATAAATTTTTTTTTACATTAAGCTGTTGGTTTAAGGGTAACATAGTGACTGTTATTTTTTTTCCTCTGATAAAAATAACATTAGTATCTTTCAATCTAACATTCTAAACATTAGTATCTTTACTATCATTAGTATCATGAACTTTGAATCCTTCCTTCCTAGTGCATTGTAGTCCGTCAAAATAAACTGCTTTGAGATTCTATAGTGAATTTTTGAAGTGTAGAAAGTAGCTGTTGTTTACATTTCTAGACTATCAGATGTCTCATTTTTTACATCAACATTAAGCTAAGCTGCAAGGGAGATAAGAGGAAAGGGGAAATAAGGGTTAATTTTATTTTGTTTGCTTTACAGCCGATCAGCAAATCGAAATTCAATTTTGCAGAGACACTTGGGCATAAAAAAGTTAGGAAGTGCTCCACATCTGCTTGCCAAAGACTGATTTATCCTACTTTTCTTGTGTCTCTAAGCCTTGGCCTTTTCTAACACTCATTTTGGGAAGGGTTACAATGAAAACAGCAAGAGGAGGACTGGTTTCCACTTGCAGCACAAATATGCAGTGTGCCAAAGCCTTCGCAGCAAAGTATCTGTAACAGAGTCTAGTCAACCAGCACAGGTTGAAAACTCTGGGTGGCATTTATTCAGCATGAAGCTTTATGCACAATATTTTCAACACTGAAAGAAATAACTGCATGCTTACATACTGCCAGTATTTAAATCTTTTGCTAGATCAGGACTTCAGTTGACACTGTTACTAAATGAGATTTAACTAAGCAGTGCTTTGCCATAAACCATTGAACTTCTTGCATTTGGTCATAAACTGCCTGTATAGTAAAAGGTGGTAAACTTAATAAAAACATGTATTGTAAAGGAAAAAAAAAAAAAAAGTAAATGCAAAGAGGCATCTTTTTTTTTTTCTTTTCTTTTTTTTTTTTTTTCTTGAAGGCCAGCTAAGTGCTAAGTACTGATAACAAAGATTATTTGAAACACTGGTGTAATCACTTCAGAAGGACAGCCCTAAATCTTTATTAGCTGGAACAGAGATATATGGAAACATGATTATATTGGCATCCATACTAATCACTTGTATTTTCATATTTAAATCCCTACTGCTACCACCACAAAGTCTTATTCCCTGCTCAGGCCTACCAAAAGCAATTCAGCAAAGATTTTCCAAATGACAAATGTAATTGATATACCAGTTTACACAGGGCATAACTTTACTACTGTTTTAAGATTTAAGATTCTGTGGGTTACTGAATAAAATGACATGACATCAGAAATTAGGAAATTGCAATATAAATTTAGCTTTGGAAGAACAAGTTGGATTAGAAAGATGAACTACAGAGACTATCAAAAGACTCCTTGGTGGGCAATACAAATTGAAATAAGAACTTTTGAATGGATTTGGCCAGGACTGTCAGAACAAAAGAAGAACAAGATAATTTTCTTGTTTGAAATTTATAGAAATCAGTTTTACGTAACTTTTCCTAAATTTGTCTGAACAGGATTAAATAAAACTAGCTTTAATCTCTGAACAGATAATTTCCAAGTAAGCTAATAACCATGAACATCACAAGCCTTTAGCTATTTTGCTCATTATGTCTTGCCTGTAGAGGTGGGAAGGCTTGTTGCTCTGCTTAGTAATCTTAATAAATTGCAATGTTTAGCTTATTTAGCTTACAAAATCATGCTGTACCTTTAAAACAGAAAGAGAGAAATTAGAAAATAATTTTTCCTCATGACTGGAAATACTTGAAAGGTGGTATTTATTTTCAGATTTCTAATTACATGAATGCCAATTTATAGGCTTTCCCTTAGGTGAAACAACAAAGACTCCCTGTCCAACTCATTATGTCCCTCTCTGATCAGTCCTTCAGTTTCTGAAATATCCTGCCATTTACCACTGCATTTATAGACCCAAAGCAAAAGCAGAACAGCAAAGCAGTTGTTCTGCTGCTACACATGGCTTCCGATAATTCTGGAGTATTATGGTCTTATTAAAACTCCTGGGAAGAATGCGGAAGCAGTATATGCTAGCAAGAAATTAAGTTACTCCTTACATTACTTTGTCTTCAGTGCACACTTGCAAGTCTGTAATGAATTAGAGAGCTTATGGTACAGAGAACAAAAAGAAGTAATTTCAAAGAAAATGTATATTATACTGTCGTATTTGGTTGATTTGGACCAGGACGCTCAGCCATCAGTATGAAATGTGCAGCACCAAACACTGGTTTTACCACGGCTTCTTGGCTGCAATTATGATGCTTTTTAAAACTTTATTTATGAGTCCAACGACATTCAGGAAAACATTATAAAAAATAAATCGTGTTTCTCTTAGGAAATATAAGGTAAAGGAGAAAAGGGATGTTTTTGGGACCCTATCTCCACCTGCTGCAACCCTCTTGCCAGACTAATTCACTTGGAAGGGTACACACTAAAACACTTGGAAGGGCCATTTGTTGGCTCCAGGAGCCTTTCTTTTCTTTAGCTAGATTAGGCCTGTATGGAAATCCAGGAAGTTTTACTTTTCAGTACTATGAATGAACAAGGTTCTTTTCTGAGATGCCAGCTATACTACTATTTGCTAAGATCAGCAATATCGATCAAATACCTCTTCTCAAGAATTTCCTTTTATTGATGAAAATGCTTTGACTAATTTAGATTACTTTTCCCTTCCTACATAACATAAAAGAAGAGACCTCTTATTCTTTTCATTGTCAGATGTAAAGATGATGTGAAGAAGCTCATCAAATCATGTTTCTTGTGTTCCTCAAACACTTTTAGGAATGTTGTTTATGGTATGTGTTGAAATGTCAAATGAGGTAATTTGTTGCTTTTAGTTAATGTGTAGCACATTATATTTGAAACACATTGTAGAATCTTTGTCACCTTTTTCAGTCTGTAAAAATTAATTCAAAGTAACCTTACATAAGGATCCATATGGGTTTCTGCAGCAACATTAACTCTCTGACTTAACATGTCAAATATTTTGACTGTAGGTTAAGTCTCCAAAGACATAGATAAACATAGCGATAGTGGGTAATGACAGAGAGGAAACCAGCACTAAACAGCTCTAGTCAGGAGAGCTCAGTGGTTCACAACAAACAAATTCAAGATACATAAAGAAATCCTCTTCAGCTCTTATTAAAAAAAAACACCTGTCTTATTACATTCAAAGTGGGTGTCCACTGTAGATGGGGTGTTCTGGAATAGGTAACAAGGCTCCAGCCTGTATTATTTCATGTACATTCAAAAAGGTGGTATAGAAGATGACAAATACCCCCGACTTTAGCTCTGAAGCCCAGCCCATGCTGCAGGGTATCTAATTAGTGTGCTAAAATAATACCATATTTGAGGCCTGTGGAGATGTGGCTGGAACAAGGGCAAAGATGATGCCCTGGGAACAGCTGATGTCTTCCCATTGCCTATTGCCTGCCAGGCTTTACAAATATTTTGTGTCTTTGCTATGATAAGGGATTACTTAATCCAAGGATTTAATCCCTTGAAAATCTCAGCCACAGGTAAAACATGTATCTGTGAAGGTAAGTAGGATAAGTAGGGCCCTATTGTAAAACACTACACATAAAAGTAGGGGTAAAAAAATTCAAGGGAAATATACAATCCCTTTTAAGGGTGAAAAGGGATTACTTCCAATGCATATTCAATGGCTGGAGCCTGCTGTAAGAACAACTCAAAAGCACTGAGAGACAGCTGAGAGCAACACAATTTTGCAACTTCTTGAAGGAGAAAAACGTAAAAAAAAATAAAAAATAAAATTCCCAGATTTAGAAGTAGTAGCAAATGAAATGGATTCCAACTGTTATAAAGTCCAAAAAGTTGTTGTCAGATTAGGAACTTGTTTGAAGAAGCCTGGATACAATATTACTGATGTAAAACATGTGTAAATCAACTGTGTTGCATAAACAAATCCCTAACCAAACATACTTACAGCATTACCTATGTATTTGACAAAAACTAGAGGTAGAAAGTAATCTCAAGGGTCATTCCAAATTGTGTGTGCATCCCGTGCGTTGCATTTTAACTGATTTTATACAATGACACACTTTTTTTTCCCCCTGCCTGCCTTTATTTCAGTAGGTTTATGTAGCCAAAAGAACTGTGCAGGAGGAAAAAAACCAAACAAAAAATCCCCGACCAAACAAAAACCCCAACAAACCAAACAAAATCAAACAAACCCCAAACAAAACATTCAAAACAAACAAACAAAATTAAAACCAACACACAACTTTGCTGGCTGGAAACTACTTTCCCATGAAAGAGACTCTGCTTCAGTGACCCTACTTGTGTCATACTAAGCTTCCTCTGACCCAAGTTGAACCTGCTGGGTCTCAAGTTCAACAGACTGTTGTGCCTTGAGGAAGAACAATTTGGGTGAAGCTGTGACTTTCCACTTCCTGGCTTCTCTGGTGTCAGAACACCAAAATTCTGGCACTTAATGGGTATTGGAATGAAAACTGAATGCAGCACTGTTCTGAAGACATCAATCCAATAATCATGGTGCCATCATGATACCAGCATTCCTCTATAAATATAGAGGTCAAATAGCCTGAATTTTGAAACTCAGATGTTATTCCAAATTTTTGCAAAGAATCACATTTTCAATTCTGGTTTTAGAGCAAGGAATGTCTATATTTTCACTTTTTTTATAGCCTAAAGAAGCTTGATAGATCACAGACACCAAGCTGAATTGAGTCTCTGGAACGTTGTAAACCAATCTCTCTGAAATCACTAGGAGTGATATTTATTGTCTTTAGGATTATTTAGCCTACTCCTCAGATGAGACAGTGAGCTACTGCACACAAAGCAATTTGAAGACAATCTAGAATCAGGCTCCTGATGATTTTCCAGGGCAATTCCTTGTTTCGTCACTGCCACTGTGCGCTGGTTGGGCTGAAAAATGTAACATTTGAACTGTTATTTGCCACTGTATCACTTTCTAAGAGAAGCTGTGTAGATACAAAGAAGAGGGTGGGGCTGTGCAATCAGGGAGTAAAGGTGTGACCTCCAGAGTTTAGTTTAGGTCAACAAAAGAGGCTGTACAGCTGCTTGCGGGGTCTCTTTTGCTGGACAATCAGAAAGGGGACAGTGAAAAGAACTGCAGCACAGTGAAATAGCATTGAGTGAGATGTTGATTTTGGAGGGCAGAAGAACTGCCCCAGTGTCATGGTTTAAGCCCAGATGCCAACTCAGTAGCACACAACTGCTTGCTCACTACCCACCCCCACATCCCTCCAGGGGGATGGGGAGAATGGGAAATAGGTAAAACTCATAGACTGAGACAAGAACCACTTAATAATTGAAATGAAGTTAATTTTAATAATAGTAAAAATTATAAGGAAAAGAAGAGAGAGAGAGAGAAAGGGAGAGAAATAAATCCCAATAGAAACAAGTGATGCACGGTACAATTGCCCACTTCCTGCTGACCAATGCCCATTCTGTCCCTGAGCAGCCATCAACAATTCCCAGCTGAGTCCCCAAGTTTACTTGCTGAGCATGATGTTCTGTGCTATGGAATATCCTTGTGGTCAGTTCATATCAGCTGCCCTGACCCAACTCCCTCTCAGCTTTTTGGGCACCTGCTCACTGGCAGAGCATGGGAAACTGAAAAGTCCTTGACTTAGGGTAAGCACTGCTCAGCAGCAACTAAATCATCACTGTGTTATCAAAGCTATTTTTATATTAAATACAAAACACAGCACTGTACCAGCTGCTTGGAAGAAAATCAACTCTATCCCAGTCCAAACCTGTACACTCAGTGCTGTGGTGCACTGCCCTCACAGCTGTGCTCTTTAGCACTGCAAACTGACCTAATCAGCACTAACCAGGACCCTCCTCATATTCCATGGGCTTTTTTTTGGCTTACAAAACCGAAGCCACTTTCTCCCACTGGTTAGGGGGAGTTTGCTGCAGAAGCAGTTATCAGCACTGCTGAGGAGCAGGTGGAATGTCTGGGACAGGAGGAAGACTCTTCTTCAGCTGACTTCATATGAAAGCAGAGTATTTCACTGAGACTCTGCCTTCTGGATTTGCTCTTTCCTTCATGCCCTTTGGCTCTAGTACTGTGAATAAAAAATAAATAAATAAATAAATAAATAAAGTTCTGTTTTGTGACAGAAGTTTCTTAGTAGCTGTTGAGATCCATATTCCATCCATGCCCATTTGCTACTGGCCTCTCCATCCCACGTGCAGGGTAGATGTGCTGTGGAGCAGTGACACAAAGGTTTCAGCAGCCCCTCTCAAACAGAGAAAGAGCTGTGTGCTGTTAGAAGCTACGCCAGAGGTACCTGAAACAATAGATTAGTACGGATATATTTGTGACACTGCTTGTATGTCTCTGGAGGGCTGCAGTTGCAGAAATGCGGGCGCAGGGTGCGGTGCTCAATGCAGGACTGCTCGTGTAAACCCCGCACACTTCACTCGTTAAAGGTTACCTGCAAACAGCTTTTTTTTTTTTTTTTTTTTTTTTTTTTTTTTTTTTTTTCCTAGTGCCAGAGATCACCTGTAATGTCTGCTCCGTTACTTGGGGAAAAAAAAAAAAAAAAGCAACAGCTCCCTTCTCCAGCAGTTCCCAATTGCTGGCTGTAGGGTGCTCATCTGCATACACTTACCCATGATGCAGTGGCGCCCGGGGCTGCTCAGAGGAAAACATTCACACGAAATATAAAATATATTCGGCTTTAGGAGAGAGGCAGCTGCATTGCTTTTAAAAGAGGAGCTCACAATCCTCTCATTCTGCGAGACAAGTATGCTAGCTTGCCGTCATAACTGGAGCAGTGTACCCTTCTCAGAGCTATAAATAATTTTCCTATCACACTTTACTTCGGCTGGTCCGATGGCAGTGGTATTTATAATTGATCACAGTCAGTTACAGATTTCTTTGTTCTTTCTCCACACCCACTGCTGCACTTGACTAGTCTTTTGCTGCTGAAATTCCATGTTAGCTTGGTCTTTTTTTCAAACAACACCAACAATCGAATGTTTCAGAAATAGCATTCATATAGAGCTCCACAACGGACAGGGCAAAGCAGAGATACAGCTGTGTTCAGGAATATTTCCAACATTATACACATGTAATTCAACCTTCCTCATTCTGCTTCTGCTTTTTCAAGTGCCTTAGTGACTTTAACATTTTTTTGTAAGTCCTGTTACCTTTAATTTGCAAGCTGAGTCTTTTTTTTTTTTTAGCCTCTGATTTTCCAGAATAAATAGCGATCAAGTAAAGAATATATATTTTAATATTAGTCCCTCATGAAACAGCCATTGCCTGCTGCTTACTTGATTTTCACCCTTGTCAACAATACAGGCACTGTGTTGCAAAGGCATTTGTGCAAGAGCACTCGAAAGTGTTACTCGCTCTTGGGGGCAGAGGAGGAAAGAGGAATCACTTACCTGAGATTCTGCTTTAATTATATGGGTTTCATTTCTAATACATAGCATGCTTTTCACAGATTAATGAAATAGTCAAAAGGATAAATAGCAAAAATTAAGCAATGACTGCCTAAGCCTTTCACATACAAAACACAAGAATTTGCACTCTAGGAGCTTCAAGCCCAAGGGCTATTCATATATCAGAGCAATGGAGCAAGGGGGAGACCCTTGTTTTGTGCAGAAAGGTATTTAATTTTTAGCCACCATGAGCCTGAAATATTTCTTTAATGATCACTCCCACAGGTGGCAGCTCAAAGCTTGTAGCCTTGAGCCATCACAGCCCCCTCTTTCTAGACTTGGAGGAATGTGTTGTGTGTTTTTTTCTTAAAGCCAGCTGTGAGATGTCAATTGTGCTGAGAGGAATATATCCTCAGTCACCACAGATTCATTTTCCTGTACATTCTTTAATCAGCATTTCTCATCGATTTTATATCTATATTTATTGCTCAATTATTAAAGCCCTCTGGCTAAAACGCTATTCCTCCTGTTTACCTTTCTTTTCCATTTCCCCTTGGGTTTCTTCCACTGCCTTCCTTCCAGCTACAGATACCTTACAAATGCCTTACAGCCTTACAGATACATAGCCTATGAACAAAAGGTTTCTTCTGTGTACTGAGCTGCAGAGGCAAAGTTGGACTACACACTCCTATCACGATCTCCACAACCTGCCTCTCACCGTGTCTGCAGGCTGAACACACAAAGGCAATGACAGCTCTCTTGTGCTCACACAGTGGGACTGCACCACGAGCTCTGCAGGCACAGCTCTGGAAATCAAGAGCCATGCACCTCTCCATAAATCCAAATTACATGGATATGCCAGTAGAAACCTGCATGCTGTCACAGATTTAAATCATATACATTTTTTTTCCCCTCATCTTCAGGATTTTCTTTACCGGTTCCAAATTTCTAACCTACAGGTATGTCACTACATCCCTTCTCCAAGGGTGTGGAAGCTTTTTCTTAACGAGGGCCAAAGATAATCTTCTAATAACTCTCCTTTCCACATATTAATATTTAACTTAATGCAGTTAATCACCATGGTAGTAATTGTACTCCCTTTCCCGGCCCGGCAGGAGGTGTGGTGTTTGTAAACACTCAGCTCCGTCTCCATCATAAGGCGAGCCCTCCCATCCCTACCGCAGGGACACGGCCCTTCAATATTCCAAGGGATCTGCACATCAACACTAAGAGCCTGGGTAAATGATCAGAGTTAATACGTGAGGCATTCCCTTGCCGAGCCACTCACCAGCCGTGCCCGCTGGGATCCCTGCAGGGAGGCCGCCTGTTCCCTCAGTGTTGAGACACCCGCCTTTGACTAACAGGTGTCCTGGAAGGCATTTTGCCGAGTGGGCACAAATTATGAAGCTGGTTCCAAACTCAACATAGCGCCTTTCCAGGGAGGAAGGGCTACAAATGTCTTGGGAAACCCCCCTCTTGCCCTCAATGGCCAGGCTCATGTGTAGGCACCTGGGAGCTAAGGGGAAACAGGGCCCCTCTGTGAGGTGCAGGAACCATCCCCCTCTTTTTTGACATCAGCTTTTTTCACCTCCAGACCTCCTCCCTCTTGGTGCCAGCAGCCAACATGTCCTGCTGACAGACCCCATCAGTCAGACTTGATGCCATTTTCTCTTCCCTGTCCCATCCCAGCTCTCAGCCACTTCTTGGCCCTGGCTGGGTGCTGCCTGCCTCCCCACAGTGCTGCAGGAAAGATGCCTGCATTATCCATCACTACATCCAGACACATTAATATCTTTTTGTTATTTTACAGTATATGACCCTAGTTTGCTCTGCGTTCACAGGGAGTTTTCTTTTGGTTTTCCTGCTTTGGAAACCCAATCTTGATTCTGTTTTCTAACCACTTCCCTCTCCCACTTGCCTTATCCTCTGGGCAAGCATACTCATTTTTAAAGAAACCTCTTAAATAAGCAACACCCAGCAGAATCCACCCCAGGCCTCCACAGCAGTTACATAAAGGATCAGTTTTCTTCATTTCACCATGCCATACGTCCCTGCCACCCCTCCCGACAGGTCTCTCCTGTTGGATAGAGTCATCCCAAGCTGGCTGCTGCAGGTAAATTGGGATTTCTAGACATAAAGAGGACACTGGTTATTTTCTGTTTGTCATTGCTGGTAGCTCTTTTCCTTGTATCCACTTTACTTGCTGATACATCCCATTTCACAGGGATTTGGCTATGGAGACAATATAGTATTATTTCTTAGACTTTCTTATTTGCTTGATGAATGTTTTTCTAGGAAATTCCTTCTCTTCATACCATTTTAAACCTGTAAAATTTGTATCCAACTACAGTTTTATAGGCTGGTTTTATTAATCATCCAGAGTATCAATTAATAGAATATTAGTTACTAGAACACTATAAAGCAAATTCTAGTGAACCTTTTATTACTGTGATATAAACTGCAACATCTGAGTCTCACACAAATGAATGTGATATAAAGGTCAGTGACAGTGATAGCAATCATGCTCTTAGTTTGATTACCCAAGTGGAAATTTCATTAGAAATTTTTAATCACTTCTCTCAGGCTCATAGGTCTTTTTAGGATCAGAGTAGCTTATTTATGGAGCCACTGTTTTTTCTGCAGATGAAGAAAGAAAGGTTAGGGTAACTTAACTGGGACCAATGAAATTTCCACTGGCAAGACAAAATCCAGTTATCAGCCATTAGTCCCAGTCCCAGAGGCACATGCTAGACAGCTCCTTCCCCCTTTAGAAAAGGAAATGTGCTGCCTCCTGCAGCACCAGGGAGTCGCAGCACATTGTGGCAGAGCCCACTCTGCCTACTGGGGCAGTAACTCACTGGGGGAAGCCCTTGTGTAGCAGTGGTTGGGATCCTCAGACTTACAGCTGATGTTTTCCATGCATCCCCGCCCCTCTACTGCAAGTGCAGCGCCTGTTCCACCAGGTACAACACCTTTACCTTCTGTGGGACAGTCTGTCTTTGAGCCACAGAAAGACTGCTGCATTTCTGCCAAAGGGTCGTCTGCACTCATGCAGAAGGGAGGAGGACAGTCCCCAAAATAAGCTGCAAAAGCAAAACTGTCGTCTTCCTAGTTTTCACATCAGTCTTTGGACACCAAACACAATCGCTTTGGCTACATTTAGGCCATAAACCTGCAAGAGTCAAACGTGATAAACAAAAATGCATAAAAATAATCTTCCTAGTAATATGATCAAGTTTCTTGTGAAATTTGCTCTCTTTCTTTCATCTGAGTTTTACAGAAGTAGCATAAGGCTAACAAATTACAAAATTCTCTTATTAAACCAAAACAAACATTTTGAACAGAACACAGCTCAAAGTACAGTTAGACTTTCTCCTTAGGCAAAGTTATCCTTTCACTAGAAGTTTGTTTTGTTTAAACTGAATTCTGGAAGCATTAATTTAGTTTCTTAGTGGTGAGAAATAATAGTTGCATATAGGCAACATTGTTACCTCTCCTGAAAAAGCTGAGCTATTTCTTCAGCAAGCGTTCCCTAGGGAGAGATGTTAGAAGACTAGAATATACAAATATCTGTAGTCCACAGAGATTAAATAAAGTTATTTTAATTAATTCCCAGGGGGAAGAGAGTCTTCCCAAACTCTAAATCACACGGAAGCTCTGCAATGCAAAAAAAAAAAAAAAAAAAAAAAAGACACATTGTGATACTTCACAGGTTTTTATCCACCCCAAAACCCGTGAAATGTTTTCACAGTGATACAAGTTATCTCTCTTAGGACTGAAACCCTGAGTAGAGGAGAACCATGTCTTCCTTGGCCTCAGAGGGAAGTGCTTCTAACAGTGTCACATGAAATAATTTTCTCTGTTGTCTTGAAAGCACAGATCTATAATTTAGGAAGTTGTTCCCCACCAATTTAAAACAATGTCTGGTTACACATCTAACGGAGATGTGCTTTCAGAATTGCTGCAAAAAGTGTGTATCATTCCCTGTCACTGTCCTAGCCCTGTGAATACTCCAAGGGCCGCAGCTGATGTAAATCAGAACACATTAAATCTGTGCCCTAAGGAGCTTGCAGGCAAATGTCTCTTGCTTGCTGTTGGTACCGTTGTCTGTCAGACGAGTTTTGTTGAGACATGGCGGTGCTTTTTCGATGTCAGTAATAGCTAACAGTAATTGATGTTAATAAAGCAATATTTCTCTACTCTTACTGAAGGCATAGACCTAATTATCAGCAAGCATAAAACCAAAATGAAATAAAAACCTATTATACGTGCTAGGTGGAATAGAAGTGCAACAGTATACTGGAACATTCTCTTGAAAAAAACACCCCACATTTCAGAGAAGCAAAACAGTATGCGTAAAATAAACCATTTTGCAAACAATTCTATTTTAGTGACAATTTCTGTAGCCACAATAAACGGAACCATGGCCTCCGAGTAGTTTCCAATACTTTCTGCTGTTCTAGAGTTCTCACTCTAAGCAGGAGGACTGATCCATGATCTTCTCATAAGAAAGTAAAAAGAAACCAAGGTTAAATGAAACAAATCAAAACTTACTCAATTTGCAGCAATTACAGATAATAAAATTTTCATAGAAGAAAAGAAGAAAGAATAAATTGATATCAAAGTGCAGGAGCTTAACCTCTCAGTGATCTACTATATTTAATTATTGCCCATGCTCCAAACATGCAAGGTAAAGATCAGACATTAAGTTTTAGGTTTTCATAATTAGTAGTGCTGCTGTTCTTGCTCCTAAACAAAAAATCAAAATATTGCTATGGGCAGTCCCTCCAAACATTTAAGCACCCATCCTTTGCTAATCTCCACCCTTTTACTACATCTCTTCTTTAGAGATTGATATCTTCTGCATTACAAAAAATAATCATCCAGGGGAAAATGCAGGGAACATTTATCATACTGTTCCATACAAAATACAGGAAGTGCAGCCCTTGGAGGATTTATCTCTGCTTTACCATACTCCGTGTTTCATGTTTTACTGCTGCTCAGAGAGTTCATCTAGCTGATCTCTTTATATGACACAGAGCCCTTCTCAAAGCTGTCTCTGTGATGGAGTGATGAGTTTCCTTGCCTGTTACAGTCAGTTTTACCTCTCTCAGGTTTCTGTCCAAAATCACAGGTCACTCCAGATCCAAGGGAGCCACCAGTTTCTTCCACAACCTACTTCATCACTTTCATTGGGTCATGCAATAGTAATTAGAGTGGCAGTTTGCAATGCCACAGAAGAAAAAGAGTACCCATTGTTGTGTTTCTGGGAAGGGCCAATGGGGAGACATTAAGGAAACTTAGCAGTTGGATGAGAGACAGAAAGTCTCCTCCTGCACACGTTTTGGAAACTTAAAGAACCAAATATTTGTGCCTTTTCTGCAGTGAGCATTAAAATCACTTGCAGCTTGGGCATGTTGCATTTCACTATAGACTCACCAGAATAGGACTATCAGGATAAAATATTCTCCTGCTCATCCTTTAACCAGGACAGATTTTCCCCAGCACATATGCTGGCACCCGAAGAAACTTTCAAGAGTTTGAAGAGAGAGTGAATTGTGAAGTGTTCATTGAAGTCAATCATGGAAACGCTTCAATGAAGAATTACACCAGACCTAAAAGCCAACAGAGACAAGTACCCATAGGCCATTAGAGAAAATCCAAGAAGCCCTCCAAGTCCAGGAAAACCTAGCTTCGATGATGACAAGCCTTTGTGGAAGGAGAAAGGTAGCAATTTGAGAGATTAACTACCGGTTCCTTCCGCTTATTACAGAAGGAGAGAACGCAGCTGTGCCTGGCTCAGGGTTCTGCGAGGCAGAAGATACAGGTTGCATTCCCACAGCAAAAGCAGCCCTCTTGAGAAAGGAAAGAGAAGCACAAGGGAAAAATAAATGAGATGAATCAGTACTTGTACTGTTCAGTACACGCAGGAGAGGCTGAAAAATATGCCAAGGAAAAACTCTCAGATGTGAAGTTCCTTTCTGCAGCTGAGCAGATCCAAGAGCTTGCTTCTGGCATGTGGGGCAGGTCCCATCTCCAACTTATCCTAGCCATCACACAGCTCACCTTAGGCTATATCTAGTGCTCATCAAGGTTCTCAGTGAGCTAATACAAGTTTTCAGCAGTGGAGTGAATCACAAACAGGCTGAATCATTGAACACAAGCCATTCCTTGAATGTATGAATATATGTACACAAGCCATTCCTTGAAACACCTTTGTTGAAAACTGTGGAGCTCCCCTCCATCGGGGTGCCTAGGAGCTCCTTACTTCCAGCTGGACATCTAATTTTTTTCCCTCAGCTGTTAGAAATGGAATTATTTTTGCAATTCCTCCTATTAAAACCATTTAAAACGAGACAAAGGAGGGAGATGCAAATGAGTGGTAATTGTGTGTGTAAACTAGAAGCTTAATTTTCTTCAGAAAACACGGGCAGGAGATGTGGACTAAAACAAAACAAATCAAACAAAACAAAAAAAAAAAACAAACAAAACCCAAAAACCAACCAAACAAAAAAACCCCAACAACTAAAAAACCAAAAAACACCACCAAACACCCAGCTCTTAGAAGGCTCGGGGAAAAACTCTCCGAAGCCCCATCGTTCCCAGGAAGCGGCGGCTGGAGGCGGTGCTGGGAGCAGGGGCTGGACCACTGTTTTGCATACTGCTTTCCCGGGATGCAGCGGGGCCTCCCAGCGCAAAAGGACCAATTTTTCCTGTATTTAAAGGCGGGTTCTGACCACCGTAGCGCTCACCGCGCTGCCAGGCTTGGAAACCCGAACACCTTGGCAACAGAAAACCAGGGACACTGTTCCAAAACTAGCCCTAACTTCTATGGTACTTAACTCTGGGAGGTATAAATAGCTTTGACGTGGGAATTGTGCATCGGCTGGTCCGAAGGTAGTGGGGTATCTCAATTGATTGTTCACAGTCAGTTACAGATTGATCTCCTCGTTCTCTCTTTCCCCCCTTCCCACTACTGCACTTGACTGGTCTTTTACACCCCGAGCAGACCCCTCCCACAGCAATTTTTCATCACCGCTACCCGTTTCTCAGTTTGATGTTACTGCAAGGGAAAGCCCGCATAGCAAAAAAAAAAAAAGAAAGCGAAAAAGGAAGTTTAAAATTTATGAGAATTTATCACAGTGCCTGTTATCTCAGCATCCACGCTTCCAGACAAATTCTCGGGGGTTCAGCTTGCCAGGCCCCCAAAGCAGCCTGCTAATTCAGGTTAGCTCAGCTCTGTGACGTGCCAGAAGCACGGCAGGGTGCTCCGAGCACAGGTGACCCTGCGAGGCAGAACTTGCTACCTGCACAAAGGATGGCTGCTCCCAGCTGCAGTGGGATGGCCGAGCGCGATGCACAGTGGGCAGTGTGTCATTCCTGCCCCTCTGGAGAGCAGGGTGACAAGAGAGGACCGAGAGGTGCTCGGTCACAAAGGC
Organism: Pyrocephalus nanus; assembly: GCA_038380795.1. Lineage (NCBI taxonomy): Eukaryota > Metazoa > Chordata > Aves > Passeriformes > Tyrannidae > Pyrocephalus > Pyrocephalus nanus. The sequence goes on along the minus strand of CM076266.1, from coordinate 22,138,840 downwards.
CCCCCACGTTTCTTGTGGCCACTGCCCCACTTTTAGCTGAGCACAGGACTCGAAATGCCTGCTGGTCTTGCAACCCTTTGCCCCTTAACTTGCTGTGAGTGGAAAAATGAGAGAGAAGCAAATCAACAGTGTCGTGCTGGTGCCAAATCAGGCTCCACAGGTTTACGGTGTCAGAAATTGTGAGGGTTTGGAGCTCCAGGGGAAGCCTGAGAGCATCAGGTCTGTTAGGAGAAGCTTGTAACAGTTTTGTGGGATGAAAATATTGATGGATCACTCAAAATTTGGGCTCAGGTAAGACAAGCATCTCAGGAGAGCCAAAGAGTGAGGAATTCAGGGCATTTGTAAGCTATGGGGGTTTGGAGGAAGACTGGACAGCACAAAGAACTATGTGTAGTTACATGTAATGTAACCTTTTTCTTTTTAAATTTTGAAGTAATGTGAAGAGAACTGTCTGTTCTTCTCAGGAAAAAAAACAACAAAGGATTTCTGAGGGAAATGGAAATAGCTGAAGTAGTTAACTTGTTCTTGAAAACTAAATCCTGCTTCTTTATGAATACAAATGCATTTATAAATATATACCACTTAGCACAATTAGAAGTGAAGCAGTATAAAAGCCTCGCTTTTGAAACTACACCTGGTCAGATAAAGGGAGTTTCAGAGCACATTGGAACACCTATAAAGGTACATTTTGTCTGTTTGTGTATCTCAAGGCTGCAAATTAAGGCATCAGTAGTTGCCATATAAGGAGAAAAGAAGGATGCCAACAGCTTTCAAAATTACTACATTAAGAATTAACTTATATTTTAATGCACATAAAGAAATAATGCAGATTTGCAGAGAACCAAAATCAAACAGAAAATGAGATTTCATTCTTTTAGGGTTAAAAAAAAAATCTTATCTTTGGAAGTTGAAGTAAGAAGAGATAGCTGATCAAGCATTGTATTACAACACTCTCACGTCTTTGTTTTTTCCTACCTCTTGGTTTCCTCAGCCCTCCACTGGTGCTTTGTTCTTCTCCACACTTTTTTTTCCCTTTCTCTTACCCTCAGTTGCACAGTTCCTTGCCTCATTCCCAGCTTTTTCCATTAAAGCCCTTAACCTTCAGAAGCCCTTTTCCCCAAAGCAAGTAAGTAGAGCAGAGTTTGGTTTGGATCTTGTCTGATTCTCCCCATCCAGGAAGATTTTTCCCCTGGAGGTGCATCCTAGATACCAAAATTCAGGCTCTACATTCCAGTGCAGGGACCAGTCACCTCATTTTTAGATACTGAATATTTTACAGGATCTAATAAATCATTGCTTGGGATCATGAAAACTTTGTTGCCTCCATAATTCTGCATGTCTCTTTCTTATTCTGAAAGGTTAATACTGGATTCAATTTAACAGGAGAAAGAAAAATTGACCTAGGAGAAAAGAAATGTCACAGACAGCAGAGAACCTCATAATAACCACTCCTTTCTTGAGGCAAACCAGCAGGATACTTTTGAATGTATTTGATAGATTCTCCAAAGTCGAAGTGTCTGAAGCAATTAAATGTAGCTGTTAGTTTCTTTGTCTATTAGAGAAACATTTCTGTTCAGTCAGGCAACGTTCATTCATTCTTTTGTCACTATTAAAATGTGTGGTCTAAATTGGTTACTGATTTCAGCTAGTGATAAGATGAAAGCAAGGAAGGTTTCAAACCAAACCAGTTTTGTGCCAATGTTATTTTTTTCCCCTCCAAACAGTAACACAAGATCTACAGTTCTACTTATTTTATGTCTGAGCTGATGCATGTTTTGTACCAAATGTTTTCCCATGTTTTCTTGACCTCACATAGTTATTGATCTATATTTGTTAGTGGCAAATACAGGTGATTTAGCTGTAGTGCCTGCTACTACCAGTTATTCATTTACATATGTTTAGTGATCTTCACATATTATCCTAATTTTTCTTTCCTTTCCAAGCAGTTTGTTTTTCACCAATGACTTTGCTCTGGTCTTTCAAAGTGCAGTGTTTCACAGCCAACAGGATGATTTCTTCCTTATGTATCCACAGTTCAACAGGATCCCTTCAGGCTGAAGTGTTTAAGTGCCGAAGGTGTGATGAAAGTTGAGTATTCCTACTCAGCAAAACAGGGTGCATCATTAGGAAAATAACTCCAAACAAATACCGATTTGATCCTACCACTGAAGCTGTTGTCATAGCACTGTGATCAAAGAAAGACTTTTTGATCCTTAGCAGTTCTTTTGGACATTTTCCAGTATGAGGAAGCACTGCCCTTACACCCACTGCTGTGCCGCTACGGAAAAACAGCAGGCTTCAAGGAGATCATTAATATTTGTGATGAATCTTGGAAGTGAAAGAATGAAAAAGCAGCCCATTGTGACCTTTTTTTTTATTATTTATTTAAAGTGTGATTTTTCTATTGAAAGATTGGCTGGTTTGTCCAAATTGAACATTAAGGGTGATCTCTCAGAAAAATAAAGAGGCAGGAAGATCGTATTAAGGCCACTTACATTTCAGTGGACCCACTAATACACCATTAAACAGTTCTCTGCATCTGCTGCAATTGTGTGCTCTATCGCTGCTCCTTCAGGCTTAGTGAAAAGAGCTTGAACAAAGCTCTACCCACTTGTCTGTCACTAGGTCCTCTGTGAAGATCTGCTGGTTGGGAGGAGCTACAGCTTAATTAAGCTAGTGGATTTTTACTTGCTATCCTTCAGTCCTTGTATCATCAAGACTCTAAGAGACCAAAACCAACTCAAAATCACAAAAGAAGAGCCACCCCCCACATTAAAATACATGACTAAGGTCTACTGTCCAAAGGCATCAGCAAAAGTAACACGAGAAATATTTCACATTGCAAGTGAATGCAAAACTGCCTTCCTTACTCAAAGCAGTAGTATCACCTTCTAGTGGCAGGTTCCATTTCCTGAATGCATTCTGTGACTTAGAAACCACTGTTAGTGCAGAATCAGCACTTGGCAGAGTTGTGGAGCTTTGGTTGTGTTTAATACTTTTGTTTGGAACAGGTCCATAGGTTAAACGCAAGTCATTAGGCTGAATATGGAAAGCAAACAGCTGAGAACTCGGGGTATGTTATGTAAAACAGTAAGATTAGCTGAGTAAATGGTCCTGCCTAGCCTTGATTTCTCCGACTTCATTGACACAAATGGAAAACTGAGTTACCATTTACTTTTTCTTTTCCCCCTGAGACCACCTTCTGCTGCATTTTCTTTTACTCTGCTTTTATCTTTCTGAGCAGCATTTTATCAGGCTGTATTGCAGAACAATTCTCTCCAACTGTAAAGCAAACACACTGAATTTCAGGAAGGCCACTGTAACTTTGACAAAGGCAAGTAGCAAAGCATTAATTGAGAGCAGGCTGATAAGTGTCAACTTTCACTACGAAGAAACAACTGGCTGTTCAAAACCCCAGCATATGGAAATCCTCCAGAGGATTGGGTTACTGATGACGATAAGAGTTTTTTGCATGATTGGATTAAATACAGCTTTATCTCCTTTACCTTTCTGTTGTCAAGCCACACACAGCTTGGGATTTGAACAGCATTTGTGAAACTGAAACTTCCACCTTTCTAATGTAAGGATTCATAGAAATTCACAGAGCAGATCTCTTCCCCTCTAGATGCAAAAATGAAACTGGAGAACAGTCACGTCCTTCCAGACCCCAGCAGTCTCACCCAGCCTCTGAAAAGACATGATAATTTAGTTGTCATGGTACATACAGACCTTGCCCACACATTTGGAAATGGTGCAGGGGATCAGATTACAGCACAGTGGCTTCATATAAAACCAGCTGCTCTCGACACAGAAAATCCAGCACTAATATGACATCAATCTGTGGCCTGAGAGCACGCAGAGCGTGTGTCTAAAGGAACCAGCTTCAGTGCACAGCAACCTCCAAACATGTTGAAAGAGAACAAGCTGACTTATGAGTGGGATTCTAGGCAGGTATCAAAACAGTTCACGCATGGCAGAACACCATTTTTCCGGCCCATGGTTGCACAGCTTCATGTGACCTACCATGGATCCAGCCAGGAAAAGGGAAGCCCTTCATAGCTGGCAACTGAGAGGCCTCCCCTGACAACTGCACTGCCGTGATGTGCAGCAATTCCTGCAACATCTCACTTCAAGCTGTGCAGCACCGCTAGCTGAAGTCTCAAAAACGCCTGACAACTGAGCCAAGATGCTACAGCGTTTCAGAGCATTTGGCTAGGCTTGCTCACAGATCCCTGATCTGCACCGAGAAAGGGGGTTTTGCAACCAAAGCACAGCAAACCAAAGCCAAATTGCATAACAGATACAAGGGTCTATACCAGTTTGACTAAGTGGATTATGCACTTGTTTGCACAGGGCTTGATGTACCGTTACCCCACACCAAGGGCTGGGCATACAGACTCCAACACTCAACCCTCTGACCAGTCCATTACTAATGCAGGCTGTGAGCAAGAAGCCTTTTGGAGCATGGACAGCTTGCAGTGGCTGCTCTCGCCTACCAGAAAAGAAAGGACACCAGTCTGACCGCTACAGTTAATACTCCTTTCTGAGAAGCCTTTAACCTGTATCATTTATTCATGCTCTACTTTTCAGAAGCCCATTTCCTCAACACGTAGCCTCATGTACAAGAGGACAGGTCAACTTTGTGGAGTAGTCTCCACCCTGCAGTGCCTTGCTTGCTTGCTACCAGCCAATCTTAGGCCATACGCAGGCATCATCATAATTCACAGTTTTGAAGTAGAAAATTGCTTAGAGTAGAAATTAAGTAATAATTTGATCACAAACCCTCTACTGCTAACAAATCTCCTCCAGTATCAAAAAAGTTAGCAATTGATGCAGTATCAAGATCCCAGGCTATATTTACTGCCCCAAAGACTGTACAGACAAACTCACTCCTCAAGGAACACCAGCTCTGCTACAGTTCCTGCTTACCTGAGTTCTTGACCCTTCAGGGAAAGAAACTGACCCTGAAGAAGTCTCAAGTCTGACCATTGATGTACTACAGTTTACAGAAATAAATTTGTTCTCTACAGGATGCACGTGTGGGAGATATCTATGCCAGCCCAGGCTCCTTTGAGCCCACCCAGGAATTGTTAGTATTATACAAATCAGTTCTGTGATGAAGCATAAACTGCAGGATTTCTTCCACCTGGAATCAGAAATGATGCCATATCCTTATGCAGCTAAGAGCTGACTTTTATTTTTCTTCTATAAGAAGGGAAAACCAAGGCTAATCAGTAGCACTTAAGCAACTCCTTAATCAAAGAATGTAGAATATTTAGAAAGGCATCCTAATGAACCAGGAAGGGAAAAGCAGACATGCATAATACATTTAAAAAATTCCAAAAGATGGTATGAGCTGTTCTTCTTAGAAGGCATCAATCACATCAATATCAGTTTCTCTACAGAGAGAACAGTGCTAATGATGTAGCCATCCCAGTGAGTTTCACAGAAAGTTCATGTGATGTGGATAGTGCACACAGCAAGGGGTAGGATACGGGAACAAGGAAAGCAGTTTGCTTTCCAGTACGACTCTGCCCAAAGCTGAGAAGTAACAGTATCCTCACCTTGCTGGGAAGTGATAAATACATTTATAGTGATGTGCAGATGCCAAGGTGTGTGGCAAAGCCAAGGACTCACAGGAAGTGTGGCCAGGTGACACTAGTGTAAGGACATTCCCTCTTCTGCTCATAACCTAAACCCATAACCTACTTGGGGAAACACTGCTTGCTTTTGCACCTACAGCTGCCAAGAAACTGTAAGCAACACTGCAGCTAAGGTATTCCTTATTCAGCTTTGACTTAAGCACTGGTGCTCCAGAACAAATTCAGGTCTTTGAGCACAGTCCTGAAGTTATTGTGTACGTACCAGGCTGCCTCCACTGTGGAGGCAAGAAACAGTCAGGTGTCAGGAGCACTGAGCAAGCAAAACTTGGACACTCCCTTGGACCCTGTGCATTTTATTGCCACAGGGGCTCCCAGCAGGCTGGAGAGGTTGGTTTCAACCCAGAGTAGTGTCAGCTCCTGCTGGGAGGAAGAAGTTTACAGAAACAGTACAGCACTGGCAGTGACAAAGTTTATAATTTACCACCTACAAGAAGAGATGTGAGAAACTGTCATGCTCAACTCTAACACTTACTGTCCCAAGAAGAATGGAGCTTCAGCCCTGACTGTAGTCCTCACCACCAGTAAAGGACTTTTCACCCACCCACCACATGCTCTCTATTTATCCATATCCTCCTGGTGATTAAGCAGCATCTGTTTTGGAATAAAACCCTGAAAGCGTGCAACTAACTTACAAGCAGGAGCAGTTTAGTTCCCTGCAGCATTTTGTGAGGTATTTGCTTAAGGATACAACCTGAACTATGCTTTAAGAACTGATCTGAAAAGTCTGTGCCAACTTCTTTGAAGAACTGAGTTGATATCACTGGAAGACAAGACAGAATTTGCCACTTGGCCTATATGTATACTTTCTAAAGCAGAAAAAAAGTCACCTCTGGTGCTCAGCTAAGTCTGATCTCACTCCTGTTGCTTGCACAACACATTTATCACAGATTATGGCCTTTGAAGGCTCTACAGAAAAGCTGCAGACAGAAGTGGCAACTGATGGGAAGACAATGCACTTGGTAAGGTGAAATACTGCCTAAGCTTAACAGACACCTGTACATTTAAGTACAGCAGAAAAAAAAAAAGCCCTCTAATGTGAAAAGAAGAGATTGACAATGCCAGGGCCTGCAGTAAATTACACTGCTCTAACGCTTGCTTAGCTTCCCAGCTTTTGCTGATAAACAACAGGAGCCGAATAGCATTCAGGCACGCCCCAATACTCTCTGGAGATTTGATACTGCCCCCCTCATTCATCATCTGCTGGTGAGCTTTGTTCGCTAGCGTCAGCTAAACCATTAACGAAGGGGAAGCCTTCATGCAGTCCCACACACCTCTGCAAGAATAACTGATAGTCACGCTCTGCTGTGTGGGTTTAGCAGTCACTGGAGAACAGTCCCCTGTTAAGGCAGCAGGGAAGTACGTCCCTTCATCAGGGATGCAAAGTGCAGTAGGAAAAGATAAGGACTACATACCCACTTCTAGACCTTTTTGGGTCCTCAGACTATACCCTAACAGCCACCTCCTAGACATGGTTTTATCCTTGCTACACAGAAGACTGCATCTCCCCAAAATTAAAAAACGATTGGGTGGTGGGTTTAGACCTCCAAAAGCTAAAAATTAGGAAAAAGCAATTACCGACGGAAGACTGATGATACTTTGCAAGGCAGAAAGCAGTGCTGCTGGGAGTAGCACTACCTGTAAAATGAAATAATGTATCCAAACTGCCTCAGTGACTCCCAAGTCGCACCCACTGCAGCCCCACAGCTCTGGGAAGAGGCAGACAGTGCTTCTGGAGTATCTAAGTCTGTGACCTCAACACAGCCCATAAATTTATGGACATATCTAAAGTGGGACATTCAAGATAAATTCCTGCTTTTTAATGCATATACTCCCAAGAGGAGCACAGGGAAGATGTGATCATCCTTTTTTTACCAGCAGTACAGCAGTACCTGCTAAATGAATAAAGGCCATCAGAAAGTCTCAGTCTGCTTCCCTACAAACTTTCCTCTCTGCAAAAGGAAGGGAGACAGTAACACATAGGTTGGACACCAGAATCCAAGCATTTCCACCCACTAAATGTTCTTTCTGCCACACTCCAATTACTCCAAAACGTATTTAGGAAGACTAAGATATAAATGGTCAATATGGACTACTAAAGCGAGGTAAATTAGAAAAACTAGCATCACTCTCTCTACAGAGAGGCAAAAAGCTAAAACAGACAGGTCTAGAGCATATTTGGTTAGCAAGTCACTGTGTCTTATCTCAATAGGACCAAATAATCCAACCACACTTTAGAGAACCTCCATTCTTATCCTCCTCAATGAATACAGTGATACGGTCAAAAGAATAGGTATACAGAAACACTACAAAAAAGACTGGCTGAAAAGACTGCTCACCCCAGTAACTATAACAACAAATAAGACAAAGAAATCTGTTTGGCTGAGAAATCTGCTTCTCTCTTTTTGGTAGTATCTTTTAACTTAAAAACAGCTGCATTTGAGTCAAAGAATAAAGCTCAAGATAGTCACAAAAAATAAAGGATGTATTTTTCTCAAAGATCAAAACCATAACTAAGACAAGACATTCATATTAGAGTATTAAGTTCAGTGTCCAGAAAAAAACTCTTCTGCCATATATAAAAAAAAAAGATACTGCAATTACTTTACTGCTCAAGAATCTCCTTCCTCAAACTGCTTAAACTCCTCTCACGAAGTTTTGTCAGTAACTTGATTTTAACTACAACGTACAAACAATTTTTTTCTTCACCACCCTCATCTTATCTAAAGCTCTTCTTTTGTTCTGGAGAGTTTTGTCGCATGCTCCTCTATAAATTTGCTCAAATGCTCTAAATCTCTGTCCCCGCCTTCGAATTTAATAGGGTTGTTCTTGTTGTCCCTCGGAGCAAAGTAGATGGTGGGGAATCCCTCCACTTTGTAGTGGTCGTTTGTCACGTCGTTGGCAGTAGCATCCATCTTGGCTATAACCAGATTTTTCTCATTCTTGTATTTTTTGCCTAGCTCTGTGTACACCGGTTCTAGTTTCTTGCAGTGTCCACACCATGGGGCATAGAACTCTATGAGAACATCATTCTTTGGATCCATTACTATGGTATCAAAAGTTTTACCCACTACCACTTTCACAGGCCCTTTGTTATTTTTTGGCACTGGCTGGGACTTCACAATTGGCTTCAGTTTTCCTAGAAGAAAGAAAGAAAAACACACAGCATTGTTAGAAAATGGCAAGAGCAGCCCTTTCAGTCTGCCCTAAGAAAGGGCAGAGGTACATCCTCCTGCCAGGGAAAAATCACTGCACCAGCAAATGAACTTGCCCCTGAAACACAGGCTGGTTTGCTGGTGACCTTTTAGCCAAAGAGCCTTGTGAAATATGGGTAACAATTTGTTTCGCAGTTCCCTAGAACATTTCTCCCTCTTTTTATGGCTGTCCGTTCACAGGGTACTAACTAATGATTTATTACAGAAGTCCCAAATATGAATGATCAGATCACACTTCAGAGCCACAGGAACACTTCAGGCTTGCCAAACATGCTCAGTTTTAGAGTATAGCTAGAAGTCACAGCATAGTCCAAGCAATGAAGTTAATGAACCAAAGTTTAAAAAAAAATTAAAAGGCATCCAGAAGCTTCAAGTCACAGAACACTTCAAGGTTGCACGTATGACTTTATTTCAGCCATTGCCTCAGCAAAAACTCTTGGGTAAACAGAGCAAATAGCTTAGAGAACCCTATTTTAGAAACTGTACCTTTTTTGAATGCCAGCACAAACTGCCTGAGTACATCAGAGTCAAACTCTTCTGGCTCCATGGCATATTTCTTGCCACCTTCATCCAGAATAGCAACGTTGACATCCTCTCCACTCTCAAGCAGGCCCAAATCTTTTATTTCAGAAGAATAATCCTCCTCATCAGAAACAGCAAACACATATTCAGGGAAGTCCTTGGCCACTTCCAGGACTTTGCCTCTCCAGTACTGGGTAGCTGAAAAACCAGGACACAACGGGATTGGCAATTTCTAGTTACTTACTGCCTGCTTCCTCTTAAAGTGGAGGAATGGTAACCACAGCAAACTTACCAACACGGTAGTCAAAACTAAAGTCCACAGAATAATAGACCACCACGAGAGGACGCTTAGCATATCTCTTAGCATCATTGGAAGGCTTCCGATGACCAACGAGAGGCAAGGCATGTTTTAGCACATGCTCTTTAATCTCCGACCCGTCTGTAGAATCCTGTTCAAAAAAAAAAAAAGTGAAAAAGGTTCAGACAAAGAGATTTAAGAGGCGTTTCTGTTACACACTACTGAAAGCTAATATTGATGCATGCATGAATGTTATAAGCAATACTGTCACCATACTCTTCAAATCTTTGAGCATTAGAGATAATTTGGTGTTCTACCTTTGAACTGAATATTGTAATGATAAAATTATTACGTGAAAATGCAACATCTAGACTAATTTCATAAAGTTTTCTTGAACAAAGCAATACAGTTTCAGTGGACAAACAGTTGCCTCAAATATCTAGTGGAAATACTTCCAACAGGATGCCAACTGATCACAAATACAAGGAAAGAGAACCTTCAGTCTGCACACAAACTTTCCAGCTCTGCATCAGCTACTCACTTTAAAATTCAGAACATGCATCTTTGGCTCATGCTTTGACTGAAATTTTTCTGGCTGCATGACAACCAGTTTTCCTGGAGATGCTTTCAGTAGTTTTGCAATCTCGTTGCTGAAGGTGTGATGAAACTTATAATCTTCTCTCAAACCGTTAGCTGAAAAATTAAGGTTAGGGTGAAGGAAAAGTCAGTAAGAAGTGGACTGACAGTCGCCAACTGAAATCTTGAGACTGCACTGCAAGGAAGCTCTCTTCCTATTCTCAGAGGGACACAGAACAATCCATTCTTGGACAAAGCAGGGGTGAGAAGCATGTAAATACACATACAATTCCAGCAGCACTATTTGAATGCTGTTCAACAAGCCATCTAGTTGTTGAGTTATTCTACATACTCAAAAACCTTGAAGAGCTTCCAAAGCATACAGCAAAGCAGCTATTTGTTTAACAGTCTCATACCTCATGGCTTCCCCCCAGATAGGTCAACCAGCCAAACTATTTGATTTGGGGCAGCCTGGGAAACAGTTCTGTAGCCTTTCATGCTGGAGCAATCAAATTAGCTCCTAATCCAGCTAGAAATGACAGCAGCCCCAGAAGCAGTCTTAGACAGGTGGCCAGGAATGGTCTAGCTAAATGGATTCAGAGGTGGATGACGATTCTTTCTCCAGGCCACCCACCCCAAACATGTTTGGCAAAGCCAGGCCTCTGGAACTGTCAGGCATGAAACAAACAGTAACAGACAGCAAAGATACATAGGCTTTAAGCCAGGAAGCTGTGATTTGTTCCTTAGGCAGGAATTTTCCTTCCTCCCTAGCTTGCATGTTTTTAGGGACATAATACGAGGAGGAAGTATCTTCTGTGACTGGCTGATACTTCAGTTACAACTCCAGAATCTGGTGTGAGCTTTTTTCTTGAGTAGAAGATCATCCTTTCACCTACTTCTTGTTCTTCTCCAATTTCCCCTACTGAACTAAGAACACAAATAAATGATCTCTCTGCACCCAGAGTCCTAGGCAGAATCCCAACAAAACATATTTAATTAATATTTTAAAACATTCTGTACCTGCTTCCTGATAGAGCTGATAGGCTTTGTCATTCTCTCCACTAAAGACACCAATGATGATGACATCATCCCCATCCCTCAGAAATTCCTGTACCTGCTTGGTAGCCTGAATCTGTTTGGATGGAGGACCAGCCTGTTCAATCATGTAGTCGACAATACCTGTGAGACAAAACCACCCCCAAAAAGTTGTTTAGAACTTTTACTGAACTGAAAGGTTCAGGCATTCCATATACAACACTGTTTGGTACCACATTTCCCATGGATACCGTGTGACATTGCGGACAGCCCTCCCACAATAACTTAAAAACCAAGTCAGCAAGACCTCAGTCTAAGTTCTTAAAGCTGCAGTTCTGGATATTCTCCTTCAGGTTGGTTTCAGAAGAGGTGATCAAGCATGAGATCCATGGATACTGGCTGATCTTGCAAGTGACCCTCCTTTACGAAATTCCAGATACTTCACTGTCTCCTGAACCTGCTATGAACCAAAGTTCTACTTGGATAGTCTTAAGTCTTTCCTCTTATTAAAACTTAATATTGAGTATTTTGCCCTTATGGTGCATTCCAGTACAATTAAAGGCTGCCCATTTACTCAATTGGCACTGCTTCACCATGGGTATTCAATTTCCTTTATATTAAAAGGAACTGATAGTATCACCATAAGATGTCAAAGATTACAGACAAATTTAAATTGCTGACCTATGAAGAGCACAATTTGTCAGGTTTCCCCAGCTTCTACTGTTACGATGTTAACAAGTCTGCAAGTCCTAGAGAGATGTTAAAATATCTGTGGTCAAGCCTTCAGAAAACAAGAAAAAGCAGAAATTGCAGTACCATATTTTTCCCGTGGCCCACTGTAGTCATAAGGTTTGCCCTTGCGGAAGATTTTGAGAGTTGGGTAGCCAGTAACATCAAACTTCTTTGCAAGCTCAGTTTCAGCAGTGGCATCGACCTTAGCTAGGGGAATGGGAGGTGTGCGCTTGCTGAGCTCCTTGGCAGCCTTCTCGTATTCTGGAGCAAGCCTTTTGCAGTGTCCACACCTTGGGGAGGAGAGCAGAGAGCAGTTTTTACAACCCATGAAAAATACGCCAGGTACCTTCTACCTCTGAAGTGGAAGAGTTAAGTTTCCCAGAATGCAGAGAGTAGAAACGGGATTACGGAATCCACAATGGACACTTCAGCCTAGGAATATGCGTCTCCCCAACCTGAAGCTGGCCTCACACTACTATAGGTAGTTTCATTTCCAGAGGCCACTTTTAAGCTGAGGACCAACTATCTTTGGTTTTCAGTATCTCAGCGTGGTCCCAAATTAGTAAATAAGGAGAATCTTCAGTGAAGATTTCGACACCCTCCTTGCTGAGACATAGATGTAGTCTAGTTTTCAACTGATTTCCAGTGTGATCCTCGGTTCAGATTAGAACTATACACACTTGCACAAGGCAAAGATGTGTAAAGAGGCATAACAACAGAAAACAGGCTCACCGAGCCTGTTCAGGCCAGCTGTGCTGGCCAAGCACAGTTGGCTGCCTTCTTGCTTACCATGGAGCATAAAACTCCACCAGGATTATGTCAGCACCATTCACGACATCATCAAAATTATCCTGGGTCAATACCAGAGTAGCTTCGGGTGGAGGGGTCCAATTGGGGTCAGAAACCTCCTTTACTTTGGCCACAATTGCTGAAATACAGTTCAAGAACCCAATTAGCAAGTGTGCATTATCATAGCACTAGCATGTCAAATGCAAGAGATGATAACAAGAATTTAAAATTAGAGAGGCAAGCATGGTCTTGGACCGAGGCTTACACATAAAGCTCACATGAGAATGCTTTCTTAATCAACCTCCTTTATGCTTTATTTCCTTGGTGGTATTGCCAAGAAGGTCTTCTCTTCACACCATATTGCATGTTACTTATGCAGAGCACAGATCTGTACTTTGCAACACTGTAGCACATGAATTCCATCTCAAAAGAGACAAAAAAGGTAATATTTCCTCTCTGACTGAAGCTGGGCACATCGATTAAGTGAAAGCCAAGAAGGTTTTTATAGAGTCAATATACAGATCAGACGTTTATTGGGTGATCCTTCAGCAAGCATCAGACTGCCTCCTCTTTCGGTCAAGTCATATCTCTAGAAAGCCCCTGTCAGCAACAGCACTAACCACCACCTGCAAAACTGTCCTCTAGCATGCAGCCAGTTGAGAAAACAGGAAAATTTCAGCCTTCATAGTATTACTCTGCTTAAGATAAGGTAACTTGAGATTGAAGTCCTTCAAAATAGTCACATATTAAGAAGGAAGATCATACACTAGTGTGCTTTCTTACAGAGACCTGCAAAGGACTGGTGCTTACCATCTTCAGTCCTAGAACCGTCATAGTCCACAGGCTGGCCTTTTTTCAGGATTTTGATGGTTGGGTAGCCACTGACATCGAAACGACTTGCTAGTGAAGTGGCTGCCGTAGCATCTATTTTGGCAACAGGAATAGGAGGGTCGTTTTCCTTCAGAGTTTTAGCTATCTTTTCATACTCAGGAGCAAACTGCTTGCAGTGCCCACACCTGTCAGAGGAAGACACACACAAATGTACAACAGGCTCGCAGAGGTTATTTTGCCTCTCTGCATTTCCAGGATGCCTTCTGGCAGATGTTCACATCATCAGCACAGAGAAGTCTGTCTTGCTATGTGTTCAGATCATGGAGAGACAAAGCTTATGTTCAAATTAAATAACAAATTAGGTAACTACAGCTAATTTGTTCAATTCCCAAGGTTGGGTTTTTTTCCTAATTTTCATTCAACATGCAATGTATTTCCCTATGCTTTATAAAGCCATTGTAAAAAAATTCAACAAGTGCTTTCACAACAAAACTGTAAACCTTGTACCGTGCTCCTCCTTCCTTCCTGCCCCCACAAATATGATCCCAATTCAACTTCAGCTTCTCCCTAATCTAGGTTTATCTTCTCTACCTAGCACCCTAAATTGAACTAAAGAGAAAAATGAACCAGTAGTTAAGTTGGCCTAATGAAATCTCACACCCACCACGGTATCACAGCACCTGCTCCCTCTCTGGCCACAGCAGAACTCTCTGGGAAGAACAGAGGCTCCAGCTGCAAAAGCTGGTGTCACAAAGGATATCAGCATAAGAAAAGCCAAATATAGCTTGACAAGCTGAACATGAAACCAGGAAAACGTAAGGGGAAAAAAAGGGGAAATGTGTGGCAGATAGCCTGTGCTCCTTAGCCTCTCAACTGGCAGAATGGGGAGTAGAAAAAAGGAGAGGTGTTTAGTCTATGATGACACACATCCTTCTGCTCAGATAAATTAGGCTTCATGTTAATTTCCACAGAGGCAAGCTACAGCTGCAGGGTTAGTACCTACAGACAAGGAGGGATGGGATTCTCTGTAACAAGGATGGCACTAGTTAAAATGCAACTCCACCTCAAGATCACATTCACCCTTCTTTTCAAAGACTAGAAAAGGAGCTAAAAGTAAGTCATCTTTGTATCACTAAACCACAATAGAAAAGAGGTTCTGGCTGTAACACTAACTCAGCAACTTGACTAAAAATATTTTCTACTCTTGTTTTCCCCCAGAAACCATCCCTATTATTTTTGTCCATAAGAATGCAAGAGAAGGCACATTTTGGCCTAAATTCTTGGTCTCAGTTACATGCAGGTAAGTCGATTGTATCTCGCCTTGAGCAGACTAGTGGTCCTGGGATGCCAGCAAAACTATCATCATTAGGTAAATGTATGAGTCACTGCTTAAACTGATAATACAAATAAGCTATGTCCTTAATCCCACCACACCCTTCTGGCAAGGACAAAAAGGTGAATTTGAAAGGAAAAACCTTCTAGTAATTCCACTACTAGGGAAGTCTCCATTTAGATGAGGAAGTGCACAAGTTCCCAGTGGTCCAGCACAAGGGCAATAGCAGGCTGTGAGACCACACTGTATGATTTTTCTGGGGTTCACTGGGACCATTTCTGTTCCTTGACAGGCACAAAGCAGAGAGAACCAAGGCTGTCCTTCCCTTGCCATGGGATCCCTCAGCATGGCCCACATCTGTGGAGAAGGAACGGGCTGTTGGCTATTACATGTTATAGGGAAAGGGAAAAGGGTTCCTCCCTGCCACCAGAACTATCTCCTTCCCTGGACTATAGTAGAGTTCAGTGCATCTCCTACAAGCAAACTGCTCCCATGTCATCTTTACAACTGCAACCCAAGTTCACGATTTAGGAGTGTGTCCTGGCAGAGAAGACCTCGACAGCCATCTCATCCTGGATGTAAGGAGGTACCACTGTGAACCAACCATGGTGCGTAGAACTCCAGCAGCACAGTATCCTTGTCTGCAGTAAAGGTGTCAAAGTTTGCATCATTCAAGACTAACACACCATTTTCTTCTTTAACTACAGAATCATCATCATCTTCATCATCATCTTCATCATCATCATCACCGTCATCATCGGCTTCTTTTGTAACAGACTCTGGAAAAGTAAAAATGTGATAGATATTAGATTGTGTCAAGTTTAATACTGAAGTTAACAGTACCAGGGTAAAGATGGATGTCCTCTGGTTAAAAAAAATTACATGCACAGGTTAGTTTCTGCTCCACATACACTGACAGCTATCTCAGTTAGCAAAGAGCTTGGACTCAGATGTTGGAGTGTTTAATTGTTTAATTTTTATCCAAACTATACCAGCCAACAATATCAATATTTCAATAAAGTGTCAATTTCTATTTCCAATTCCAGGGCAAACTAACAAAATGAACACAACAAGAAATAATACACACAGATCTACATAACAGTTGCCACCAAGGTACATAGGATATATTGTTGAAATGTGGGGAAGCAAGACATGTTTTGCTGGGCAAGAAGGGTACAGAGATGACACCTGAATTCAAACAGAAGCCCTTCATCATGCAGTGGAACAGCTGCCACAAACCCAAATGTTACAACTTTGCTAGTACCAACGTGGTTTGGAGGCAGCACTTCAAAATGAGGCTTCTTTCCTGACTGCTCCATCCCACCTCTGCCACCTCAATATATCTTGCTTTCAATTACAGCCACGTTTCAGGTCTGCAATTCATTGAGGAGTCTTTCCACTCACAGAAGCATCAATCACTCTGCTCTGGATCAGCACCAGGCTGCACTGAGTATAAAATCAAGTAAGTGACTGTTTCAGGAGTCCCATGAACACCCACTCCTATGCACCTGGCAGATGCAAGGTACTCTTCTAAACGAAAAAAAGTGAAAG
The DNA here is from genome assembly GCA_038380795.1 of Pyrocephalus nanus. NCBI lineage: Eukaryota > Metazoa > Chordata > Aves > Passeriformes > Tyrannidae > Pyrocephalus > Pyrocephalus nanus. Next base: position 22,122,298 of record CM076266.1, on the reverse strand, counting down.
CTTCTTTCAGACAATTTTTGGGGAGGCCTTTGATTTAAGGAGACCAAAACCGCTGGTCCAGAACGGGCCTTTCAAGAAGAAAGCAGATTTGTTCAATTACCAAAGCAAAATTAGCCCATGAAAGCTGAAGCCAGACATTTCAACTGGTTCATTCTTTGTTGGCTTGGAATTTGAGATGGTTTCTTTAATATTTGACCTTTCACATGCTCCTTGAAACTTCTTTTTTAGCTATCTTTCAAGGCAACCAGACCCTCCTGAAGGCCTTTAAGGAATTTCAGTTACAGAGCAAGTAATGATAATACCTCATCTCAAATGAAAACTGTAAAACAACGAGGCTAAGGCCCTGTTGACCACTGGGAGTCACAGGAGGTTACACGGGGTAAAAAAAAAAAAAAAAAAAAAAAAAGAGAAAAAAAAGAAAAGGAAAAAAGGATTTAGGTTTCTTGGTCAAAACTAATTTTTCTGTATTACTTTAACTGGCTTTTGACTAAGCTGACAGGAGTTAGTGCAGCAGTATTTGGAAAATACTCTGATTTCACCCGGAATTTGAAAATTAAGAATGATAAATATGTACAATCCAGGTATGAAAAAGTGAACAAAACAAATCCCACTTTTCTCAGATTGACAGCAGACCATGGGAACAATCTTGCCATGGATAAAACTATGCCCCTAGATTGCAATAGCTGTTTTTATGTTAGAAGAAAGCATACAAAAATAAGTCAACGTGCCCTCGGAAAACAGCATGGGCTTGGAGAAATTATGTTCATTTTAATTAGAAATCAACTTTACATACCACCAAAATATTAAAGCTTCTGATGAGGGGAGAGATCCAGGAGATCATTTATCACACAACAGTAGTCACCTGGATTAGGTTTCTTTAACAGCTACTCCTGTTTCATCTGATCTTTGAAGCAGCTAAAAGCACTTTTTTGCCAGCAGACAATGCCTCCTGTGTTGCAGCACTTGCTCACCCTTGAGGGAAGTCACATACCTACAGGACTGCCCTGGTGAAACAGCTGGTTTTCAGGGGGCTTCAGCAGGCAAAATTTCTGCCTTACGTGGGTGCCCAGCATCCTTGAGGGCTATGTTTCACCACAGGGTGTTCCTGGTCGGTCTGTGCATGAATTTCCTGCAAGTTGTGCAATGCCATTGCTTTTCCAAGCAAATTGCTTCAGACTTGCTTTTTTCCTGACACAAAGGAATTTGAGCGAAACTAGCTGGCCAAGTCTGCTCATGCATCTCAAACTAACCACCAGGTTGTGACCCTCGTTCCTGCTTACTATGCTAACTACCCGCCCCCAACAGAGACAAAGACCACTGCAGCTACTGTGGCACAGGCTCATGGTTTAGAAAACCAAAAACAAAGCATTGCCTGCAAAAACATCCTGCACAAGTGGGAAATGTAACCATTAGATCCAGCATCCATCCCTGAAATCATCTGGTCTCTTTCCCTGCGAGTGGCTGTACAGCCTGCCAACATAAAACTTCTTTGACAGTGACATATTGTCATGGGCATTATACACACCCACTTCCTCCTCCTTGGAGATGGGAGGCAGGACAATAGCAGTGTAACAGCAGGACTCCACCTTTTCCCGAGTGGGAGGAGGACATGCATTAAAAGAAAAAAGTTAACCACACCTATAAATTGGTCCTTAGGTGCGCAAACTCTATCATAGCTGCCCCTAACACCTACTTTACTGCTTTACCCAAAGAACTGCTTCAGGGACCTGGCCAGACATGGGAGCAGCAAGCAGGACTTCTTTTCTTTAAGAGCAAGAAACTTTCCTCTGCATTAATGATTTACAATTTAAAGAGAGCAGATGCAGAATGAGTCTTACTAAGACACCTGAAATACCGGAAGTAGCTAATAAATACTTGCATAAGACAGCTTATGAAAATAAAACAGCTGTCCCCAAATTGAAGTGTCTTTGTTTCTTAAGGATACTTGGAAAGCATGTGGACAAGCCAACATGTGGCATCTGTGGCTAAAACCTGCCCTGCAGTAAAATATGGATCACTCCCTTTTACTCCAAAAAGTCACTTCCACAAATTTCAACACATTGCTACACAAGTCAAAAAACATAATGAAAACGGCACTTATTTTAAGACTTGAAGTACATGATGCTGGCTGGCAGACCTTCTTCAGGATGACAATTACTCTAAGTGAAATTAATTCTTCCAGTAACTTCACTGTACACTCAACATCTATCAGAAATCTGGCCTAATAACTTTTTCTTAAGAAAAGTAAATCCCATACAAATAAAGCTGCATCCAGACATCAACAACTTCAGGATTCTGCCTCAAAGTTTTCTTCTGAGAGCACAGTTCCCCAATTGGATGAGCTCAGTTTTCAGAAGCCCAGAAGTCAAGACTCATAATCTGTTGCTAGGGCACTCAAAAACACTTTCAACAAAATCAGTCCTCCTTAAGCTTTTCTGTAATGGATCCTCTACATGATTCCTCCTTTCCCTTCATCAGGATGCTAAGGGTGTAACAGTCACAATCCAGGCTAACCTTACTTTGAGCATATTTGCCTCACTGTCCTAGTTGAACTTCACTTCCCAAAATATTTGAAGTACAAGAAGCTAGGTTTAATCTCAACTTCTCATCTCCTGAACAGTCAATGTACATAAAATGACTTGCTTGTTGCAAAGGAAACTCATTCCACTTCATACACATCTGCATTCCGAGGGCAAAAATGGAAATCCCCAACTATGTGCATTTTTAATGCAAAGGCTTTGAAAAGCCTATTCATGACCTATATACAATTTCTAGATACACAATAGAAACTGATAAATGATTCAAGTTGTGCGGTGGATTAGTGCTCGGCTTCCACAGAGCAGGAAAGACTTCCATCCCCATGTACCTTTGATCCAGAGAACTCATAAAATGAGAAGAACAGCACGTGTGGGAAATACCGATGGAGAGCCTGAGCCTGGCCCACAAGAAGCCAAACTACTGCTGTCAGCCACAGGTAACACTGTAACATCACAGGTCTTACTTCATCCTATGAAGGCAGTAGGGAAACCCAGTACTCGGCTTTGTCACATGCCACAAAGTGAGAATAATCAAGTGTTCTAGCTAAAAGCAGAGAAATAGACACAATACTTGTGTTTCAGTTTGCAACTGAAAGAAAAAAAAACGTGCTTCACAGGAAGATTTTGTATCTCCATCTCCTTTCTGCAGATGCCCTATCCTTTAAAACAAGTTTCTTGACCCTCATCCTACATACATTTAATTACACAGATAAGGTAACTGATTTATATGCACTTCTTCGAGTTTTAGTGCCTGTTCAGTGAGCAAGAATTTGCAGGACATGAGTTCAGGTCATCCATAATCCAGTCTCCCTGAACACCCTCTGAAACTTCACATACAGGAAATATGAAAGATGCAGGATTTACCAAAATCCACATGAAAGAAACTTAAAACTAAAAAAAAGAAAACCTTCAAACGCCTGCCTCCTACATTCAGGCACGTACTAAACTCAATAAGCCTGAGCAGCTTTGTTTCAGCTAATTTTGGAAGAGGAGACACGCGTCAGTGAAATTCAAAGACAACGGGAAGAAACACCAAGCAACTGGCAACACTGGGCCTTCCTCCTGTGAAAAAAAACACAACCCCATCAGATTGAAACACGCAGAACGCACAGATCCCCCAAACAGAGGGGTAAGGAAAAGAGTGCTCAGCCACAGAATCACAGGATGTTAAGGGTTAGAAAGAACCTTAAAGATCATCTAGTCCCAATCCTCCTGCCGTGGGCAGGGGCATCTTCCACTAGACCACAAACGGGCCTTGAACACTGCCAAGGATGAGGCATCCACAACCTCACTGGGCAACCTGTTCCAGTGTCTCACCACCCTCACAGTAAAGAATTTCTTCCTAATATCTAACCTAAATTTCCCTTCTTTTCAATTGGTACTCATTACTCCCTCTCCTATCACTACAGTTCCTGACAAAGAGTCCACCTCTGGATAACGAAATCGCAACGAGTCGCATACGGAATAACGAGTCGAAACAATGAAACCGCAGTGAATTCCCGGCGATTTAAAAGCGAGGGATTTCCAACATGGCTAATCATTAGGTGGCTGTTAACTCCGTGCTTGGAGGAGGTGAGGCAGAGCCGCCCTACGGGGCTGGGACAAGCGGCTCGCCCAGACCTCAGCGCCTTCCAGTAGGGGCTCAGCGCCCTGCCCAGAAGCCTGGAGGAGCACCCTGGCCCCAGCAGGGCCCCTCCATCCCGGGCTCCCCGCAGCGCCCAGCGCTGGGGCCGCGCCCCCGCCTCCCGCGGGGGGACCCAGGACGCGCCGCTGGCCCGGCCCCGGCCCGCGCTCACCTCCGTAGCCGTCCTCCTCCTCCTCCTGGGCCGCTGCGCCCCGCGCCAGGAGGGCGATCTGAGCCAGCCCGAGCAGCAGCACCAGCACCCAAAGCCTGCGCACCCTCATCCTGCTCCCGATCCCGATCCCGCTGCCGCTCCCGGCCCACTCCTGTCCGCTCCCTGCGCCCCGCACGCCCCGCCCCTCGGGCACTCCGAGCACGTTGATTGGCTGTCTCCCCGCCACGCGCGCCGGGTGGCCGCCAATCGCTGGACGTCACGGAGGGCTCCGGCGCGGGGTGCGAGGGTCTCGCGGGACTGGCGGGGGCGCCCTCAGGGACGCCCGGTAGCCGCGGGTGGGGGGTCACGGGCAGGACCGGTAGGAGCGGCGGCGGAGAAGCGCCCTCAGCGCCGCGCCTTAGGACCGCCCGGGCGCTCTGAGGTGCCGCCTGGCCATTGGCCGTCGCCGCGCCGCCAACCGCGGGCTGCCACGCGGGGAGCGTGCGGGCGCTCCGGGGGCGGAGGCGGGTGGGGAGACGGGAGGGATGCGGAGCCCCGGCCCCCGTGCGCAAGGAGCCACATCGCCCTTGGGGATTGGCGGGCTGGCGCCGAGGGGCGGGGCCGGAGGGCAGCGGCAGCCTATGGAGGCGCGCCGCGTGCTGCGGGGCTGGGCTCCTCCCGTGAGGGGGCGGGGGCGCCCTGAAAGCAGCAGTGGGGCTGCTCAGATAATTCTTGCATTCTTAAATACTTAAAGTCGAATTTAAGTAACTTATTGCCGTGTTCGACTGTGACGGCACTGCTGCCGCCCGGAGGCTACTCTAGGGGTCGGGGTTGTCTGGCACAGCGAGCACATCGGTAGCGCCGTAATCGCACGGGAAAGGTGTCACAGTATAATTAATTTCTGGCGATGGTTGTCCAAACGCTTTATCTGATGGACATCTAAGATTTAACTAGACAGTGCTAAAACCTGGGCTTTTGGTGCTCGAATTTGCCTGTCTGGCCTCGTGCTTGGGCAAATCACAGCTGCTCATTGGGTCGTGGAACAATTCCTGCGTATTTTACAGAACTTCTGACTCTCAAATGGGAAGTTTGTAAGGACTGTGATAAGCAAATGTCTTCGAGGTCTTGAAGTGCAAGCTTAAAATACAAATCCCACAATTTCAGGGGACTCAAAAGACATTGTGTTGCTCTGAAAGAATATTGATGCATCTAGATTGCCATTTGATGTTTGTAAGTCGGTTTGAAAAGTTTGTAAGGGTTGGAAAAACACATTAAAGACCTGCAGTGTTTTACATTGTGAAGTTGTAGCCTGAGATTCACTGCCCTTCCTCAGCTCAACTGCCAAGCAAGTTATTTTGAAAATACACTGGCTCATACAGTAGCAGTTCTTCAGCTTACCTGTCCCAGTGAGACCTGACTGATCAAAGTTAAAGCTGTCTGCATCTTGTCAAGATTCTGATCCTGATCCTGCTTGGTTTTGGTATCAATGTAAATATTAGTTTGATTAACACAGATATTTAGTAATTTGATGGTAGCACACAACCAGATTGGACATTAAGTGTTCTGAATGGGAAAAATTAAAGAGTATGGAAGATTTTTATTCAGAGTCTTGTTCACTGGTTAACACAACTCTTCATTTGAATATTGTATTAGTGTGTGAAATATTTACTGTCTTTGTCATCCAGTGTATAAGAGAAATAGTGGCTATTGGAATCCAATTTTTTCTGATTTATCTTGCAGATTGTCCACCTGCCGAGGGAGAGGAGTGCTGTCAGGCCTAGTACTTCATGACTGACATTGTCTAGGCCATTGGAAAACTGGTTAAAATAGCTTGCAGAAGAAGTGGGCATGTAAAATGGGGAAATGGTGTCAATATTGCTTTTGTCTGTTAGAGTGTGAAATACAGGATTAAATGCTTTTTCTTTTGTGGCAACTAAGTTTTATGGTTATTATGGTTTCTGTCTGTACAGGTTAACCAAAATAGAAAATGAGATCAGTAGATTTGCTAGGCAGTCAAAGGTGTCAATCACCAACATCCTGCTAGGCAGTGAAAAGAAAGTGCAAATAGTACAATATAGAGGGTTTTTTTTATTATTACTTATTTGAACTGTGGGAGGAAAGCCTGCAAGATAGAACCCCTGTGATCCCTGATCAGCCAAGGACAGCCTGAGAGATTTGCTAAATTGTTGTTTCATTGAGTGGGTAGTTACAGCATCGGTAGCCCAGATCTTAGACACGTCCCACTAGATAAACAGGACCTTGGCAAAGACCATGGTCTGGTCTGTCTTCAAACCAGCAGTGCTGTGCCTGTCTTCCTACATTGGGGTAGGACAGGATAGCACAGTGAGTCAAAAATAGCACACCAAGCAGACATGTAATTCATCACAGACCAGCTGGGGTGCAAACTCACTGTAATTGTGCAACACACTGGGCGCTGGAAAGAGTGTGCTAGCTTTTCCAAGAGATCCCTTCCTTCTCTCTCGGGGCTGGCTTAGAGTGGGACTGACCATATGAAGCTGAAAACCCTCTGAACTAGTCACTACTGGTAAGAGCAGTGCTGCCTTTTGCCAAGTACTTATTCCTCATGGAAGTTAATAACAGGAACATTCCCAGGAGGGTCTCTAGCAGAAGGTAGGGGGAACAGAACCTAGTACAGGGTCATCTGTTGGTTAGATGCATGGAAAAGTGAATGCCACAGGTCTCTTGCAGCCTGTCTGATGTGACAAATAGGTCATTCTTACAAGTCCCTTCTGCCCTGGACATACTGGAGAGGAAACAAGCACTGAATGCATGAGGCCTCACAGAGCACCTCTGGAGCAGTTTCTGGGTAGAAGGCACTTCCATCTCATAACATCTGCTATGCTGCAGAAAAGTACAGGTCCTAGTGCACTCTGGTTGTTTGAAAATGGATAACATTTTGTACATACCATGTTTTCATATCTTTATAAGTTGTTGCCATTACCATTGGTGGACTTGCATCCTCAGGAACAAGCAGACAATTGCAGCTCTTAAATACACTTTTCTTCAGGAACATTCAGTAAGTGTCTTTCCTGTTGGTTTAAGTTGCCAATGGCTACCTTAAAGTCTTCACAGGTTGCGCCCATGTTCTCCAGCACCATTAAGTGGACTGTGGAAATATCTCTTTGTATTACACTGTACTTTTCTCCTTCAAATTAGACAGTATTAATCCTGTACATCATTCTGCAAATTCTGTGGGGTACAGTTGTTGATCTTAGAAGAGGCATATTCAGTGGTAAATATCAAAGAAGGAGAAGCCAATCTTCTTTCACAAAAAACATGAAAATTTTAATGTATGGCAGAGTGAGCTACACAAGTCTAACTTCTGCTATTAAATTATATTACAGTCTCAGAAGTAAATTAGGACCTACTTGGCCTGTCACAGTGTGTGAGCTGACACAGGCAGGCAGCTGGAACAACCGCAGACTCGCAGCTAGAATGCAAAGAGTAAATTTATTTCCATTACCTCACTAGCCAGGGGATCCCTGAAGCAACACCCTGGCAGAGGTACACAAGCAGAGACACAGGCAGCATGCTAGAGATCCATAAACTCAGTCCATGCTAGAGGATCACTGGGCTGCTGTTCATACAGACTCATCAAGAGTTATTCCCAGCTGCAAGTGAGAATATGATACTGAGTACCTGTAAAGATACTGAGCAATTATAATGGTCTCACAGATGTGGTGGCTCATTTAATCCATTGTAGTCCTTAACATCACAGAGTGATACTGACTAGATGCTGACTTATATTGTCTGAATAGAGGTGCAACAAATTAATGTACTATTTTCAAATATGAATTTTGGGTCTGGGTTCTTATAGTAAGTTGCTGATGGTGCTTAAAGGATTGAAAATTCATTTTAACGGGATGTGTGCAGCCACAGCACTGTGCCAGTTAACTAAGGTGTAGGACTGTGTGACAGACTATCTTGTCTTTCTCTAATTTTTTTTAATGGAATATTTGTTTCATACATAAGCTGATGGCACTTTTGATGCCACCCACTGAAAAGCTAAAATATGGCTGAAATTATGCTAATACACACTTGATACAGCAGCACATGCACAGTTCTGACTAGTGCTGTGAAAATGATTCAAAAGTTGTTTTCTAAAAAACTTCATTTGCAAAACTTCTCTTTTATGTAAGGTTTAAGCTGGCACAGGGTCACACAGGTGTTTTGAATGATTTTTCTGGTAGTTTTCATGTGGATCTCAGTTATCTTTTTTGCATAATAGCTAAACTTTCACAGCAAATATGCTGAGTTGCCTTGCACGTAATCTTCATGTAAATCACTTCAGTGAATCTTGAAACAACGCTTAAAATATCCATCCTGTTTTGCATTTCATCTAAATCTAGAAACAATTTAGAGCAAAACACTTGTAGAACCCGCTGGTTGATTCACGTATTATGATGCTTATTTTAAAAAATAGTTCAATATTTTTCAGTTATCACTGTAGAAAGATGATAAAAATTTGAATGTGAAAATGTTCTGCTTCAGTACTACTAGATTCTTGCAAGTTAATGAAATATAGATGAAATATGGTGAGAGTAATATAAATAATATTGATTCTGTACTGTACTTTTGTTTTCCTGCAATGATTTTGAGTCTGTCTGGATGACTTCTTTTTACCAGGTTTTCTTCTTATTTTTTCTCTCTCTCTCTTTTAGTTCTTGGATCTCTGTGTCCTGTCTCTACAGGCCTGGGTAAAAATTCTCTGTCTTTCTTACAAGACCCCTTCATATATTGAAAGGCCGCAATAAGTGTCCCTGGAGCCTTCTCCTTGCTGAACAATCTCAACTCTCTCGGCCTTTCTTCAGAGGATAGATGTTCTAGTCCTCTGATCATTTGTGTGGCCCTCCAGCAGGTCTTGTTGACTTGCTCTAACAGGTCCATGTCTTTCATGTGGTCAGGATACCAGAGCTGGACTCAGTACTCCAGGTGAGCAAAGTGGAAGGGTTGAATCACCTGTAATCACCTCTCTCAACCTGCCAATGTCTTTTTTTGCAGCCCAGGAGGCGATTGGCTTTCTGGACTACAGGCACACACTACTGGCTCATGTTCTATTTTTTGTCCACCAGTAACCCGAGTCCTTCTCAGCAGGGCTGCTCTCGATCAGTTCATGCCCCCGACTGTATTGGTACTGGGGGCTGCCCTGACCCAGGTGCAGCACCTTGCACTTGGCCTTGTTGAACCTCATGAGTTTCCCACAGGCCCACTCCCCCAGCCTGTCCAGGTCCCTCTGGATGGCATCCAATCCTTCTGGTGGTGTATCAGGTGTATTTTGGACACTCCCTGCTGGTGGATGACTCAATGTCCTGTTTCCTGTAAAGGACAGGTAAATATGGTGAAGTTCAGTGCATTACTGGCTCTAATGATTTGTAGCATATGGGGATTTCATCAGGAAAAAGAAAGTGGCAAATTTAGGTGTGCATAGAGCACAATGGAGTTTTAAGACAACAGTACTGTGAAAGTACAGAACTGTATAGTAGTATGTTGATAATGGTTGACCTAACAAGATGAGAACAGTTGGTTGTTTTATGTTGTAAAACTCGAAAAAACCCAGTAATTACCTTCTAGATGAAACGGTAACTTTTCCAACAGTTGGCGGTATCACAGTGTTTGGGCATATATTTCCGTTTGAAGAAACAAGGGAGGATGAGACAGTTTCATGTAGAAAGGAAACAGATTCCTAGTTGGTTTTACCTGGCTTAAGTCCGCCCTGGGAAGTTGAAACATTTCTTTGCAGGCAGAGAAAATGGTTGTTTCCACTGTGACCTACCACATAGAACCCCAGAAATACAGATTTCCCAGCATCATCTGTTTACACCTCAGTGCCTGAGTGGATTTGTATCTCGTCTGCATTTAGCTCTGACTCTGATCTACCTGGCCTGTGAAGAGATCCACTGATCCCACCAGAAAAAAAGATGGTGATGTAACATGCAACGAGCATCTTCATGAAATGAGAGTCCTATCTCCATCAGAGCAGGAGTGTTGACATATGCACCGCTGGTCACAAGATGTCAGTGTCAGGGAGCAAGGGCCCGGGAGGTGGAGATCTCCCTGTTCCCCATTCTGGGAATGCTGTAAGGAACAGTTGTTGCGTTGGCCTCTGGTGTTGGAAACTGGTGCAGTATTGTTGGGGCTTGAGGCCACACTGCAGGTCAGGAATTTTTCGAGTCTTTGTGGGGTGGTTTTGGTTTGGTCTGGGCATCAAACCCAACAGAAAGCTGAGAACTCTCAGAGGCAAGGTAAGAGCAGGAAGCACATAGGATTAGGAGCAGGAACAGATTCTGGCCTGAGGGGGGGGTTGTTGCTCCTTGAACCGCTATCCTTTGTGGTACAGCACTCCACTAGTCAAAGGCTTCTATAGTTTGTCCTGATCCCGAGTCACTACTGTGCAGCTTAAAGTTGGAAGTACAAGCAAGTCTGAATTTTCTTCTGCAAGCCTGCAGAACTGTATACTACATTTATGTGAGTGTTGCTCCAGTGGTTTCCACTTTTTCTTTTTCAGAGTCTCTTGCCAATGCAGTACAGCAAGTGACCCTCCATAATTCTATGGATTTCAGCCACAGTTTGCCTGTATGTGAATACAGGTGGTGAAGCTATTTTTATGCTTATTTCCTACAAGAAAGGATGTTACTCTCTCACCTCATTCTGTGGATGGCACCTGCTACTGATTTGTGGTTAAGATTCTCAGGTGGACTGTAGGTGAGCAAGGAGAGTGTGTCTAAAATGAGCCACATGTAGGCTTGAAATTCATAGACATTTACACTGTGAGAAGTAAGAAAAAGTCCTGCAGTACCTTCTTTTTTTTTTTTTTTTTTTTTTTTTTTTTTTTTTTTTTTCCTTTTAATCCTCTGAGTAAGGTTCTAAATGGCTCCTAAAATCCTGCCTGCCTCCTTTTAGGGAGCCCCAGCCTCACCTCATCTGGCATTTCTGGGAGGAGAACGTATTTTGGTGTATGAGCCAGGAACAGAGGCAGAGTCAATCATCTGTGATGGTATTGCCATTACATTACCTGCTGTTACATTTGCCATATGATTGTAGGGCAGCTTTTAGCTGATGATTTATCAAAACTTGAGTATTTTTCATGTGCCCCTTAAAATGCAAGATGGTCCAGCTCAGGAACAAATAGTGTGTTATTCTTTAGGCAGTTCAAGCAGGGCCTGTGTAAGAGGGGTCTGTAGATGTCTAAAAGGATTGTGTGGAGATCCTGTATTTCGAGCCTGGTGGTGATGCTATGAGGAAATAAAACCCACCCACAGGATCATACAGGTGAAGATGCAAATAGAGTGTCTGTGTGTAATTTGGCATCATGTTGGGACGCCAAGTTTTCTTGCATTTCTCAAAATTTTGTGCCTGTATTCCATAATCCTGCAATGCCATTCATCACTAATACTTTTACTCCTTCAATTTAAAGCATCCTCTTTTTTAAAAATGAATATTTAAATAGAACTTTCCCCACGCATCAAAATTGATAAAAACAGGGCAACAAGTTTGTTCTGTAAGAAAGGCTGATACTTTTTATTTCCAGTCCCTTCCTGTGGTGCTTATGGAAGGCCCTTCCTGATCAAGCAAGATCCCCAGAGTGTGAGGTATTTCCAACCTCACTTGCCACGTTGTGTTGAAACTGCCTTCCCTGCAGGGAGAATTAGGAAGAAAACACAGGATTCTATCCAGGTACAACAGAGAAGTGGAATAACGGGCTGCAGTTTGTTAACAGGCTCCCTCACCTCGTTCCTGGCCCGGCCTAGGCGCGCCCTGGGCCCGGGGCACCGGGACCCCGCCGGGACCCCCGCGCCGGCCGCCGCTGTCCGCAGTGCTGAAGCTCCGCGGGGTGGGGAGGGGAGATTCCCACAGGATCTGGTGTCCCGGTTTTCTCAGCCTTTCAGCATGGTCAAACAGTCCGAGTATAAAGCGTTTCTAAGGAATCATTTGTGACCTAAATGACCACTGACAAAGCAAACCTACATGAGCACTGATGCTCTGCCTAAGAAAGCAAAGAGATAGAGAACTGGTCATACTAGATCTAGAAAGAACAGAGTTAAATGTCATCTGAAGGAAAGATTAATACTGGAACTGTCAAGGGTTTGGTTTTCTGGGTTTGGGTTTTTTGGGATTTTTTTTGGTTGATGTTGTTTTCTTTCTTCCTTTTTCTTTTTTTTTTTTTTTTAATTACCTGTGATTTCCTTTCTCAGTTTAAAAATAAAAAGAATAGATAAAGATCTAGGACTTTGTCTAGTTTTGAAGCCATGATAGCATTTTTTTAATGGCTCTACACAAGTTTTTTCCCAGCTAGGTGTTCTCCAGCCCCAAGATCACCACTGACTAATGCACGAGTCCACAGAGTGCAGTGGAGAAAAAGGAACTGGTCAAACTCCGATTAGGGAATCTGGCAGGTTGCATATTGTCATGACACAAATAATCTCTCTATGTCAGACTGAAAGAACAATTGCTTGGTTACATTAGGAACATTCAACTTCTTTGGACCTACAGCCACAACTTTTCCCACTTAGTAATGTCATAATCTTGAAGTTTTAAACATTTGGTGGGTGACCACATTTTCTTCTTGATTGGGGATCAGGAAATGGTTGCAAAACACTCCCCAAAGCCCCATTTATCCTCCATTCAGACAACACAACTGTTTCTTCAAAATGAGGGAACATAAAGCTCTAGCAGCCTGCTCCCACCCAATGTTTTCCAGCCAGTTTTGTTTTCTGCTTTCAAAGCCCTACTTCTGATCAAATGTGGTTGCTCCAAGCCCACTGAAATGGAGACAGGACATCCATTCATGAACTACAACACAGTTTGGTGCTCCAGCCTGAAAGCCAGAACTCAGAAGCCAGTGCAACTGCCATAATAATTTAAAAGAAAAAAACTCCCAAACCTATATTTGCACATTTATTGGACATTCCTGTGGCACCTCTGTATGTATGTCTCTACCTCTACATTCATTACTTTTTGGAAGTATTTGGCACAGATGGGATTTGCCCATCAGAAGGAGCTGATCCAACCATGGAACACGACTGGCTGTGCTGATTTACAGAAGCTTCTGGCTTCCCAGGTGAATCTCAGGGGACTTCTAAGAAGACAGGGATGCATATTTTAATGGGGCCTGTTGCAATAAGAGAAGGGGAAAGGCTTACAAACCAAAAGAGGGTAGATTCAGATTAGGTCTAAGGAAGAAGCTGTTTATGACAAGAGTGGGGAAACACTGGCATGGGCTGTCCAGAGATGTGATAAGTGTTCCATCCCTGAAAACATTCGAAGTCAGGTCAGATGAGCTCTTAGCAACCTGATCTACTTGATGATGTCCCTGCTCACCATGAAGGAGTCAGACTAGATGACCTTTAAAGCTACCTTCCAACCCAAACTATTCTATGATTCTACCTAGTTTTTATTTGAGAAGCACCCAGACTGGGGATTAATATGAGGGGGGAGCCAGCTGATGACTTTGAGTTTAGCTGGAGAAAACTGATACCTCAGACAGCTGTTTCACGTGCAGCCACTTCACATTTTACCTGCATATATTCCTTAGCACACCACCAAATGTCTTCAGGCAGGAATTCACAAAGTCCTGCAGCAGAATGGAGAGTAGCTTAGGGTTCTGCACCTGCAGGTCCCATCAGATAACAGACATACTCCATTTCTCAAGGCTCTCCTCCTCTCCCCTCTGTCACTGCTTAGGCTGGAGCTTTCAGCTGTGGGACTGGTGGCTTCTCGAGATGATGGTGGTGCAGCAGCAAGTTCCATTACAGAATGCATGTCGATCTGTGACAAGAAATCAGTTTATGTCACAAAGGCAGCTGGCAGAGATGCTCTTGAGATTAGATTTCAAACACAAGCCCTTAGGAAGATGCTATTGGCCACATCCAGGGCTCTTAGACTGTTTTTGATGTTCACTTCTCAAACACTACAGGCAAAAACCAAAGGCAACTTTTATTCAAGTTCATGGCCATTTCATGCTCGATTTCCATGGATTTTCTGAAAGATGACTGAAACAATGAATTGACTGGGTTGCAAGGATACAGAAGGAGATCTGTCTAGGGCCCCAAAGCCTTACTCCTTGATGCTTATGTGTTTTCATGTGTAACAAAATACTCCTGAGTTGATATGTCAGTGTCTGAAGAGAAGCAGGGAGTTTTTCCCTCTTCTGATCCTGTTATCAAAAAGTTAAAACCTATAATAATCTCAACATATCAAAGAAATACAAAAGGACAAACATGAATAAGGGAACCAGCTACAGTGTGGGGAACAAAGCCAGTGATGTCTTTGCACACCTGAAGACCAGAAAAATATTCATAAAAACAAAATTAGGGCCACGATCTTCTCATGTTTGTTTGGGTTTTGTTTTGCTTTTTTCCAAAATGCAACATCTACCAAGTAGGGCAGTAAGATCACTTTCCCAGCATCATTCACAGACATACATATCCCCAGAAGTGACTTCAAATTACCTGATGGAATGGAACTGTCTGGAAAGCTCAGCCTCAAGGAATTGAACTCAGTTACTGATCAAATTACAGGGACATAAAATGAATCCATACAACCTTTTAATGATGAGGACTTCCCACTGCCCTGTTATTTCCATTTGGCAAAATCTGGGATAGCTTTGTGATTCTTCTGCCCCCAGGTGCCATCTCACTGAATCAGCATGGGTAACAGGAAGTAAGAACACATGAGCACAATGATTCAAAGTTTGGATTACAGAACTGACACAAACCTCTGCATTAAGATGACAGTTGTTGAAACTAACAAATAAAATTAGCCACAATGCAGTGTAATCTTGATAAATGGACCACTTGTGTAAAAAAGTTAAGAGGTCATCAAAAAGAGCAGTTGTACTTTTCTGCTCTGCACATGAACATACAAATTCATCCTCTAAATCCTGGACATTCCTTGAATACCACCAATACTCAGAGGTTTCCAACAGCAACATGACATGATAAAATAAGAAATACTCATCCTTAAGGCTGGTAACTTTTTTAATGTTTGTCTAAACCTTAGGGAAATGTAAGAGCAAACAAACTACTGGAAAGTTCAATGCATAATCCATTAAAATTAAGGCTATAAATTGAGAACCCGATGGCAAGTATAAATCATGCAACAGCTGCTCCATGACACAGCTGTCCTGAATAGATCACTCTCTATAGCTCACGTCCAAGGTATAAACTACTCAGCTGGCAAGTATTCCAAAAATGTAAAATCACTTTCCTTGTAGATCTTTCACATTATTTTCCCTCCAGAAACCTAGCATCAAACAGCAACAAGAGGCAGAAATAGTACTTACAATTCTGCAACATCTTGTAACACCATGTCTGAAATTCCACTTTCAAGGGAAATAACATCTAGACTAGTAGTAGCCCAGGAGTATTCCAACACCATCCTTATCACTCTTCATCTCAGTACAAAGGCGTGAACCCATGCATCTGTTCGTAAGTTCTGTAGATAAACACACATAAAAAAAAAAAAAGAAGGGTGCAAGAGATTGTTTTAGAACATACATTTTCCCAACAAACCTCCTACATTGCGGATGAACAAAACCAACAAACCGAAAAAAAAAAAAAACCAAAAAAAAACCAAACAAACAAACAAAAACCAAAACCTCAACAAAACCAAAAACAAGAAAAAAAACCAACAACACACAAAACCCCACCCACACACCAAAAAAAAAAACAAACCCGAACAACCCCAAAACAAAAGAACCCCCACGCTAACTGTTAAGGACACGGGGAAAATACATAAGGAAGAGAAAACAAACAAACAAAAAAACAACAAAAACACCCCAGAAACACATTAACAAGGTAGTTGCCTTGCAGAACCGAGTGCTGCTGGCACAGCTCCCGCTCCCCCCGAGCACCAGCGGGGGCTCAGGAGCCCCTCCCCAGCTCCGCTCGGTGCCTCCTCCCGGCCGCGCTCCTTCCCCAGCACCGCCTCTCCCCGCCCTCCGCCCGTCCCCCTCCGCCTTTCCCCGTCCTCCTCCCCGGTCCCGGCGCTGTCTCTCCCTTCCCTTTCCCTTTCCCATTCCCTGCGCTCCGCTCTCCCCGCGGCCGTGCGGGCGGTGTGGGTGTCGCGGCCATGTGGGTGACGGCGCTGGCGGCGCTGCTGGCGGCGGCCGGGGCGCAGTACGAGCGCTACAGCTTCCGCAGCTTCCCGCGGGACGAGCTGATGCCGCTGGAGTCGGCCTACCGCTACGGGCTGGACCAGTACAGCACCGAGAACTGGCCCGAGAGCGTCAGCTACCTGGAGGTCAGCATGCGGCTGTACCGCCTGCTGCGCGACAGCGAGGCGTTCTGCCACCGCAACTGCAGCGCGGCCGGGCAGCCGCCGCCCGCCTCCCCCGCACCCTCGGCCGCCGGGGCGGCGCTGGCGGAGCTGCGGCTCCTGGCCGGGGTGCTGCGGAGGGCGCAGTGCCTGCGGCGCTGCAAGCAGGGGCTGCCCGCCTTCCGACAGGCGCAGCCCGGCCGCGACCTGCTGGAGGACTTCCAGCGCCGGGAACCCTACAAGTACCTGCAGTTCGCCTACTTCAAGGTGAGGGCCCCCCTGCTCCCTTCTCCATCCCTCCTTCTCTCCCCTCCCATCTCCCTGCCCTGCCTCCGTCCCAGCCACTCCTCCCCAGAGTCTCTCCCGGGCCTGTCAGTGTCGTGGTGGAGGGGGACGGAATGGTGTGTCTCTACACGTGGCGTGTCCCAGCACGGTCTCGATGGATGCAAGTGCCTTGTGCACCCAACTTTGGAAAAGCCACCGCTCCTGCCGGCCTCTCGCCTGGCACTCGGAGCAGGTTTCTCTGGGCCATAGCCTTATTTCCCATTGCCTCCTTCACACCAGTTTAGTTTTTCTCCCCTGCTCCCTGGTCAGACCCCCCAGCCCTGGCCTCCCACCCCCTCCCCCGGCTGCCCAGCGTGCAGTCTTCTCCTTGGCAATCCTTTTAGTCCCTTCCACCCACTCACCTCGTGTAACTGACAGTGGGATCGGCATGTTCCTTGTCTTTTTCCCTGCTACCTGCCATCCAGCTTGCTCTTCACCAGATTTTCCACAACTCATCCGGCATGTCCCCTAGATCACACCTTCTGGTTCTTCCGTGATATCTGGCTACCAGAACCTGCTTCTTTGTCCTGTAGTTGTGTCATTCCTGTCCCTGCTTCTCATTTTCTATCTTACTTTCTAATCTTCTATGGAACCTTTTTCAGACTCTTCATGTCACAGCTCTGCTATTGCAAGCACTCTTCACTGCTTCCTGTCCCTCAGCGTGTCCACCTTCTCCACTTGCTCACTTCTGGTCCAGTTCTTTCAAGTGCAGCAGCCCCCAGCCTGTGACTTGCAGATAGCCTGATGCCTGCAAAACTCCAGTTTTGTTGCAGCCGTGGGAAGGAAAGAAGCAAAAACTGGCTGCTGAAGTGGGACACTAATGCTAGCCCTGGAATGGTATTTATCTTTTACTCTTGGGTCAGCCAAGACTGGGGACACATACCTTTCTTTGAAATAGGATTTCATCCTATTTTTCTAGCTTCTTGTCATTCTTCTGTCCAGGATCTAATCGATTATTTTCTCCCTCCTCATCATCATCTTCTTTTCTCTGTATCAAGGTCTTCCCTCCTGCCGTCCCCTCAGTTACTCGCATTTCAAATGAACAGGGCATCTGTGGGGGGGGATAAAACAATCTGAGCTCTTTGGATAGATTGTTTTCCCTTTTAGGGATGCACTCCCAACATATTCCAGTATACATTATATAGGGTTGTTTGCTTGTGGATTCTTTTTGGGATTGCCCCTTGAAAGCACACATCTTCTGAACTGTTGCTGTGTCCTCTTTTTAGAAGTGCTGCTTTCTCAGCAGTTTTCTCAAACAGATGCAGGGAAATGTGTTCTCATAAAAATGTGTTCTCATAATACCAGAACAGTATTCAAGTACACAGCATCACGATGGTGTAATTCTGTGCATTGAAAGCCATCCCTAAGACTGTACAAAAAAGATTCACTTGATACATTAAAGCCTCTGCACACACTAAACAGAAGGTACCAAAGGTTTCTTTTGAATTACTGAGAGGGCAGGCATTCCTTAAATTCTCAAAGCCATATAAGGATACAAAAATTACATCACCGCAAATGTTTCCTTTTCTTGTCTTAGTTTAACTATTAATTCCCCTCTTGTGGTATGTACAAAGTTTGCAATGTATGGATCACAGCAAAAAATCAGTTCTGCTTACTATTTCTGATACAGTCAAGTAACTGGCAGATAGGAGGAGTGTGAGAGGGGAAATTGGAGGAATCCCTCCCTCTTTCTTTAAACTGTTTTTTCAATCACATTTGCAGTAGGTTTGAGCAGTGTAGTTTGATGGTTTTGCCTTTAGTATCTGTTGTTTATACTGTCTTTCATACTGGGTTGTAATCCAGCTCTGAGCCCTTATTACTCGGGGAGTTCTGAATGGGCCTTTGGGAGCTACAGACTGCTGCATCCAAAGGACTTTTTCCTGGCTGGTG
The DNA here is from genome assembly GCA_038380795.1 of Pyrocephalus nanus. Classification (NCBI taxonomy): domain Eukaryota; kingdom Metazoa; phylum Chordata; class Aves; order Passeriformes; family Tyrannidae; genus Pyrocephalus; species Pyrocephalus nanus. The sequence continues at coordinate 22,103,496 of CM076266.1, read as the reverse complement.
ACTTCTGAGAAAGGAATGTCCCTTCCCCCACCTCTCCACCCCTCCCCAACAGCATTTATAGTATAGGAAGAAGCAGAAGGGAAATGCTTTATGTCGTTCTTTGGAGAGACCGTGTGTTTATTTAGGTGGGTTGCAGAGTAAAATTTTGCCACGTCTTAAGATTCTTGGAGTAGATGTTTCCGTGCTGCTGCTTGCTCCTCTGGAGGGAGCTTTCTCAGAGCCACTGAGTTCACTTAGGAATGTGTTTCTACAAAACCTTTTTTTATTTTATTTTTAAGAGGTGAAAATTGAAACCAAGAGTGAATTATGGACTAAGTAAAAATGAGAGCTGTCAGCCTGCCAGAGAAACAGGATCGCAGCGTACAGCACAAAAGAAATCAGGCATTTGACGAAAGTGCAGCTGAGATTTTCCTATGTGTTTAGCAGCATTTGGGCCGACTGGAAGCATGTAGTTTGGGACAACCAGGAAGGGCAGCTGGCAGTGTTCCAGCACTGGGACACTCATAGCGGCACAGCAGCCAGGGTGGGTTGAAGTCTTTCTTCAGTGCAGTTGTCTCTAGGGTTTCTTCCTGAAAGGAAGAGATACCTTTTAGGGATACAAACGGAAGAGTGTGTGTGCATTGTATTATTGTAATGTTGTCTTTTGTGTTGCTAGGCAAATAAGTGATATAAACACCATGTAAAGGTGGTCAGTGATGACTCCTGCCCAATATCCACAGGTTGGCATTAGTACTTGCTGAGGTTAATCCCACACAGGAGCAACATGTCAGCTTTAAGAACAGGGGAGGGAGAAGGGGAAAAAACCCTAATTCTTCATCTTACAACCATTATCTGTGCTATCTGCAACAACAAAAGACTTCTAAAATAAAAAAAAAAATTGTTCACAGTGATGCATCTAGGAGTAAAACTGAGAAAAATTATGCCAGTTTTACTGTGTAATTGTACCTGTTAAGACTATGTTTTCAGTATAAGTAAGTTTGTGAATACAAAGACTGTAGGAAAGTCATTGACAAAACCTAGGAACATTTGAACTGTTTTAGTTTTTTTCCCAATTAACCTTTTTTAACTCCTTCCTCTTTTCCCTATCCCTGTTTAGGCTAATAATCTTCCAAAAGCTATTGCAGCAGCTCACACATTTCTTCTGAAGCATCCAGATGATGAAATGATGCAAAGAAATATGGCCTACTATAAGAGCATACCTGATGCTGAGGAGCATATTAAAGACTTGGAGATAAAGCCTTATGAGGTAGGCTTTTTATTCAGGTGTTTGCTCTTTTGGAATTGTTCTATTATTCCACTTACTGGGTGAGATCTGGGGATCTCATTTGCTTATGTGTTGTCAGTTCTAACTCTCCTTTCTCTCTTTCTGTCATCTCAGTCATTTCTGTTCTGCCTTCTTGAAGCATTCAGTAATTCTCACCTGTCCTGCACTTCATTGTTCCATAAATGGGTCACAGTAAATCACAGACAATGGCATACCTGAAAGCTACTACATGCATATCACTATTGGAGCTAAGCAGATGCATAGTTTTTCAAATTCGTAAGTGCTGTAGCAGCATAGTTTAAAATAACTCAGACATTTTTTGTCAAGATTCCACTGAAAATATCTGTCACAACCTCACAACCTGTGCTTTAGATGCACAGTATTACTTCTGTCCTGCAGCCTTTTCTTTTGATCAGAAATGGAATTACATACCCTGTTCTCTAGAAAATACCTGGTAAAATCCATTAGTCATCTGTATTTGTTGTCCTTATGTTACCTGGAGAACAGCTTGTATAGTCATCCAGAAATGCCACCATGTCATTTACTGCATTTGAATTTAAACACCACTTCCCACAGAATCAGTTACTGCTGGTTTTCATTCCTGCCAATTTTTCAGAATCTCTTTGTCAGGGCTGTGAGAGCGTACAATGGTGACAATTGGAGAACATCCATCTCGGATATGGAACTGGCTCTTCCTGATTTCTTCAAAGCCTATGATGACTGTATTGCAGCCTGTGAAGGCTCCCGAGAGATCACAGATTTTAAGGACTTCTATCTTTCCATTGCAGGTGAGGAGACAGGAAGGAAGTACATGTCAATTTATCCATAGGATTGACTACCCAAATCCTGTTGCTGAGTTTGGGCCAATAGGACTTTTATTAGAGTCACTGAAAACTGCTTGAATTCTGCTTTACTCCTTTGTTGTTTTTAGTAACAGAAATGAGGGCTATTGGGAAATCAGAACAGAGTACTTGTATTAACATGGAAGTTCTGTGTCAGAATAACATGATTTGTAAGTAATAGTAACTGCCCCATCCAGGTAGCAGACAGGTCTCTTGGCCATCATTTTAGTATCAGTTTGGTTGCCTTTGAGACTCAGTTCTTAACCTGCCTTAGAAATTGGCTTCGGGGATTTGTGTAGGTCCGGTGATCTGTATGTCCTTTATCATAAATATGACAAGTTTCTTTTGTCTGTTTTTCATCGTTCCTACATTAGAGTTTTACTAGTAGATAAAATCTATTTTTTGTGTGTAGCTTAAAAAAAAAATCCATTGCTTTGCAAAGATAAAGGGACATAAAATTTCTTTATTATTGTCAAAATGGCACATATGCATTTCCTATACAGGGATTCTTTGGCAGCAAAAGAAACAAGTAATTTCTCCAGTGCTCTGGGCGCAGAATTGTTGACAGCATTTGTGTGGAGAACACATGCGAGTTTCCTCAATTAACTTAGAAATTCTCTTGCATTTTTCATGTTTTTAAGTTGCCATAAGGAAAACCAGCACAACTTTTTGTCCTGAAGCCATCATGTGTTGGAGAGGGGAAATTTTCATGACATATGTTTTTACAGTTCCAGTTTCTCTTGGTGTGTAGCTGACATGGAATAGCTATTCCAGACCTCAAGCCCTGATCTACTGTTGGGCAAAGCAGGCTTGTGCTTAGCACAGCAAATAAGGAGCAAAGGTGAAATCACAGGCGGTAGAGCAAGAAACACAGACTTTGTTTCCCAGTTGGTCAGAGCCCTGACATCAGGTCAACTCCCAAGCCACTGTGAAGAATAGTGTCCATGCTCAGGTGTGACTGGCCCTTGCTGTCATTATTCCTCTTAATCCCTGGAAAGGGAGTAAGATTTCCAGCAATAGTGATAGGAAGGAAAGGTAGTAGTTACTGCACGATGTCATCATGGCCATGTGTGTGCATTTCGGTATTTTGCTCTTGAGATGAGAATATTCAAATTTACTTGCACTGCCTGGGCTGAACTGTGCTCTTGCTGAAAAGAGAAATATTCTGCCTCTGAGGTTTTTACTGCAGAAAGCAGATGTAGCAGTAAGGCTTAACCAGAATTATTTGGGCTTGCACTGCGTATGTATCTTTTAGCAATGAGTTATGTTTGGAAACCAGCTGTCCTCATTGCATGGGATTGTTTCACTGAGGGACATGGGTCTCTGGCTTTTAAGTGCTGGCTGGAATTGAACACTACTGTGCCTGGAGATGTCACTGTTCTTGTAAAAGATGAGTTTGGTTATTTCATTTGGCCAGTTACTTTTAGTTGGCTTCAGTGTTCTTCATTCTAGGAGTTTTCAGGGATGGAAAGTGTTCTTTTGTCTTGGTCAGAGACTTGCTGCACAAGCTTAGCTAACTTGCTTTCACCTGCCTAATAAGGCTAACAGGTAAACTAAGACTTTAAAATAGTTCTTTTCTGTGTTGTAGCCAAATGTGATATGTCCTGAAAATGTTTGATACTCTTTGTTGGAAGGTTTCTTGAAATGTATTTCCTTGAAGATAAAATCACCTGTAGTCCTATTGCATTATAGCAAGCTTTTTTAGACTGGGTAAGCTTGTAAACTCAGACATTCCTGGCTGAAAGTTATTCTGTGGTGAGTGGCATATTCTCCTTTTTCTTCTCTATTAGAACATCCAAACTGCAGGCACAATATGTGGCCATCTCTGGACGTTTATTTTGCAATCACCTGCTGTATTTCTCTGTGACACAGTTGTACTCAGCAGCACGTGGACCTTATCCGTGCCGTAATTTCATGAAATTGCGAAGGATTGCAAAAATGTGAAAAAGAAAGTACTGTTAAGTTTATAGTTAGGAAATAATGCAACACTCTGTAACACTGTAAAACCCACCTCCACAAGCTGCCTGTAGGTGTCAGTGAAACCTAACTGCTCAGTACAGATTTTATGGAAGGGCTTATTACCATTACTTGATATGTACTTCAAATGGACTTGTGGATTCTCAGTACTTCCAAGCAGCAAGTTCCAGAGGCACAGGACTCAGGAGAGCATTATAAGGCCAAATTTTAATGGGTGGCAAATGGGAGGGATTATAACAATGCGCTACCCTTATCCTGTGTTGTTGTTTTCTTCCTTCTAGATCATTATATTGAAGTTCTAGCATGCAAAGTGCAGTGTGAGAGTAATCTGACACCCATTATAGGAGGCTTTGTTGTTGAAAAGTTTGTGGCCACCATGTACCATTACTTGCAGTTTGCATATTATAAATGTAAGTAGCGATTTATTGTGCTTTAGTAACATGGGGATGATGTGGGACAGATTCCATTCATAATCTTTTCCCTCTAGTTATAAGGCTTTAGAACGTAAATAGTGGCCTCCAGAATCTGCATTTTAACCTGTTCCAGGACAGGTTAAAACTCTGAATTTCCTGGTATTTTTTTCTTCCTGTATTACTGTAGTTAACAGACACAGGATACAAAATGTTCAATGCTGAGCCTGTGCTCATAAAATTGTCTATGAAGAAATATGTTGCAGGCCCCTCTGTTTTAAGTTATGCATGGTTGTAACTAGTCTGTGTTGGAAAGATGAGGCCGTTCCAGAGTAAGTGTGATCCGATCCATCCCTGCCCTTTGTTCTGTATGTGATAGCAACTGCCAATACAAGTTGCTAACACTTTTCAGAGTTTCGTATAAATGTTAAATGATCACATAAATGAAAAATGTTCATTGTATGTATTTTATGTTTTAGATGCCTTTTTGAAGCAACTCGTAACATATTAGGGTAAACGGTGTAAGCCACATTCTGTACATTGAAACATCTGCAATGGCACAGACCCATTTTGAACACCTGTGTACAAAAACCTGTGGTTTGAGCCAAGAAAGCCATAGTGGTTAAGCTGTCAGACCCCTGTGGTTGTTAAGCGGCTGAATTGTAGAGCTCTAACAACAGATTTTTTCTTAAACTTCTAATTCATTCAGTTAGAGAGACTAAAGATTGTAACTTCAAAGAAACACGTTTAACATAACAAATTTACTCTATTGAATAAATACTTAATTTTCAAGTTACTGTTCAGAATTTCTTCCACAAACAAACCTACAGAGTATTCCATACCATTTTGCTTTTTCCTAGTGGATGCTTATAATCCTGTTAGAATGGGCCTAAATGGGTTTTGAAGGAAGAGGAGACCACATAACAGAAATTGTAGTGTCTGGTTCTCAGTGATTACATATTTGATAGGTAAATAATTTAATGAATTTTGTTGTTTCTTGAGGAGCTACTTGCACTATAAAGAACACATGTAGCCTTCCTGCAGGCTCCAACATCAAAGAGAAGACACATCAGCCATGTAGCATCAAGCCATTAATGACTTCTGCTTATGCTGTTTGGCTACACATTTTACACATTGGCTCTTCCCTCTTTGTCAGTTCTAGTACACAGAAGTGGGGAAGTGTTTTTTTAATAAACGCCCCAGTGCGTATCACTAAGCTGTGGGCTCATACTGGGATACCTGGGAGGAACATTTTGTTAGGATTTTCATAGGAAACCATCAGAGCTCAGTTCCCATTTTTGAATCATGACCTTACCTGTTTCAGACACAAAAATAATGTATTCTTTCTGGGAAGCAGGTTTTTTTCTATGCAACTGATGGGGAGATGGGGTGTGGGCTCTTTTTCCATCTGAGTTTTTCAGAGCTTAGATAATAGTAGGAATTTGTTCATTTAACTTATCTGGATTTTTGTGTGTGTGTGTGTGTTTAATAATTAGTGAATGACATGAAGAATGCAGCTTCTTGTGCTGCTAGTTACCTTCTGTTTGATGAGAAAGATGAAGTTATGAAACAGAACATGGTGTATTACCAGTACCATAAAGACAAATGGGGACTTAAAGAAGAGGATTTTCAGCCCAGATCGGTAGGTGAATTATCCAAAATGCCTTCTAGACACAATTAAATATTTCTCTGAAACTCGGTGGATAAGAGGTTGAGAAAATGGGGGTTATGTATTAGTTCTAGAGTTACACACATACTTTTTTATGAAAACCGTATAGAAAGTTGTACCCAGAGATGTACTGTGTCATGTAAACAGTGAATGTCATTATAGTTCTTCCCTTTCTATTGAAATATGCTACAATAGGATGTAATATGATATGATGACAAATAAATTCACACTGGTACTTCTCCGTCACTTATGCATATTTATATCTTTATGTACCTCTATAAATAAAGCAGCTGCTCTCTGAATTCTCCTGATGAAATCTCTGAGTAACATTCAGGCTTTTGTGAATCATTATCTGCCAACATGTAGTTGCCCACCCGCTTGTTATTTCAGGTTCTGTGGGCACTGGAATGTGTCTGGATATGGCAACTCCAGCTAAACTCACTTTCCTCTTACTCCATTAAGAATATAGTTGGGTGGATGAGGATGGAAAAAGACTCAGGACTGTATTGCATCTGATTATCTAAATTAGAGTACTTGCTGTGAAGAACCCACAGTAAACAGGAGTCCATGCAGCAGTGATTGTGATCTGGCTTTGAAAAACGACTCTTAAAAATGTATTTCTATGCTGTTCATATATTTCCGTGTCCAAGGAATTTTTACAGCTTGGACTGTGAAAATCAAGTTTGATTTTCTGTCATTTCTTGTTACCAGGATTTATGTCATGCAACTGAATTAGCTGCTTTGCGACACCTGAGTGACTCCTTAGGCATTAGTCATGTGAATTGTACAACTGGTACAGCAATGTGTGTTCCACAAGTTAAATTTGGTGCCTTCTCTTAGGGCATGACTTCCCTGGGGAAGAATCATTTAAGTTAACCTAGCTGTGGCAACAGCGGACATCCCATCCCGCAGGATAACATTCCAGTTACCTTTTCCATGTTGCTTCTTCAGACACCTCAGTCACCAAGCCCTGTGCTGGCCCAAAGGCCCTTTTTGTTTCTTAATGTGGCATTAAACCCAGTATTTCTGTGCAGTGCTCAGGTGACTGACCTTATGCAAAGCAGTGCATTTATTCCTCTTATAACTTGCACTGATTTGATAATTACACTTTCTACCTCTCAGACCAGCTTGCTCAAGTCAAAAATACCACTCCATTTGAGTTAAGTGGGGTTTATTTGTGGACAGCTGTTTCATGCAGCACGTCTTACTGGCGCACTGGAAACCCAGGCCCGCCCTGCAGGGACAGCTGAGACAGAATGCAGCAAAAGTGCATTTGGTTCTTTCAGGAGGCAGAAGCAGCGAGCCTGAGCTCACAGGGCAAAGGGACCGCTCCTTTGTCACTGCTTTTGGGAACAGAACTGTGCTTTGTAGCCATACTGGAGACAATGTTTGATGGTGGTGGGAATGAGGGGTAGCAACAGTTTGAAACTGCAAACCGCAGACAGATTTGGCATACGTGTGCAGAGAGGACAGAACAAGGGCCCTACACATGAACTCTGAATGTTTCATTGATAACTTCTGTAGCTGGGGACTACAGATAATTTGATTTTCAAATACAAAATGCTAAATGGACACAGCTGTATTTTCTTGTACTTTGATCAATGTAACCATGAACAGAAGTTGCTTGCTGTCCTAATCACTTGCCATGAAAACCATAATGCCTCTGGTTTATTTTTAAAGTGGTAATGGGGTGACAGCAGGATTTGGCTCTGGCACTAATATAACATCACAAGATGTTCTTGTGAAAGAGGGAGTCTCCTGTTTTCCTCCCCAGCAAAGGAGATTATAGTTGGTATTCACAAATATGAGAATATGTGACTGAGCTACACGCTGCGGTCCAGGCAAACAGCTGGGAAGTGAGGAGAGACCTTGCAGAATTTTCCTATCCCAGACTCAGGCTGGGGTGGTGAGTCATTATCATGCAAATAGGTTAGTGTCTCTTTTTCCCAGAACTGCCTGCTGCCATACGCCAGCACACAGGGAGGCAGAGGCTTTCTCATGTCCAAAGCCCACTGGAATGCAGGCGCATGCTGCTACTCAGCTCTGGCAGTTTTATTCTCAGACTTGCCAGTGCTTTGAAACGTGAGAAGGAGGAAAATGCTTTTGTCTTCTCAAATTGATGGAGACTGTGCTTATGAAGATCCACAGAAGAGTTTGGATACACCGCTGGCTGTTTTGCTGTTGCCTTTCTCAAACACTATAAACCCCTCCTGGGGTCTGCCTTCTACTAAGGCTCAGTCTGATTTTACTGGTATGGTTTGAAGTGATGTGTAATGATGCTCCCCTGTCTTGCTGCCCTAAAGTGACGTAGAAATTTTGGGTTTTTTTGATAGGAGGCAGTTCGATACCACAACATAACCACACTTCAGCTGGAAATGTATGAATTCGCAAAAGAACATCTGATGGATGATGATGAGGTGAGTGTTCTAGAAATGAAATCGTGGTCAGAAAAACAGCAATCACATTAAAGTGAAGATGATTGATAGATAGATGTAATTCCAGGATTTAACTAATATGGAAAAATCTTCTTGTAGCCATGACCAATTTTTAATAGATTTTTGATTTTGTAACTGGAATGTAAGAACGAACCCAAAGAACATCATATATCATTTAAAAAAACAGTGACCTAATTAACACAAAGGTAAATATAATGCACTGAGCCCACAGAAAAAAAAAGAAAGTCTACTTTGCAAGCTGTAACACCAGGGGGCAGAGAAGTGGTATATATTTTTAAACCAAACGTTTTTCTAAGTTTGAGGGAGGTGTTTTTTGTTGTTGTTTTGGGGATTGTTTGGGTTTGTTTGGTTTTGTTTTATTTTTTGTTGGTTGGTTTGGGGGTTTTGTGTGTGTGTGTATTTTTGGGTGTTTTTTATATGTTGTTTAAATTATAGTAAAGATCCTATAATTTTGTCCATAAGTAACCTCCTAAATTGTAATTTTTGTCCAAAGGAAGTCTTGTTACCTCTTATTTTATTCTACTCAGTAACATTTTGGTCACCCGGTCCTGCTTCTTAAATGGGTGGAAATCATGGTCAAATAACATATAATGACTACTATTTACACTGAAAATAAGTAAAATGGATTTTTTTTTTGGGGGGGAGGGGTGCAAGAAAAGTAGTTCAATTGTTGAAAGGGCATTTCTTTGTCTCCCACAGCTGAAATTAAAGTATAAATCGTGGAAGGCTTTGGATTTCTGTTTGCTTTGGTTTTGTGACCTTTCAATTAGAGGTTTAGAGAAATCTTCAAATGATGGAAAAGTTTGTTGCTGGCACTGGCAAAGAAAGAGCTCTACTCAGCTATGGCATGGGGCAAGGGTGCCTATAATGAGAACTTCTGAGATCTCTTCTAGTTAAAAAAGGCAAAGATGGTTTATGTTAAAAAATGAAATCACCTTTGCAATTTTTGTGTCATCTATCACATAGGGAGAGATAATATTTTATAATGGAGAAGTAGTGTCTGTACTGCCTTCAGTATTCTCATGGCCTGAAAGCAACTCTATGTAAAATTCCATTGCAAGGTTACTAGATTTAGGAAGACTTTCCATTGTGATAAAATGCCCTGAAAGACAGTTTAATAGGCTTATTTAAAGGTTAAGCTTAGATGAGGACTAGTTGGTATGGATTTTCATCAGAGTGTGAAATGCTTGAGCACTTTTTATATTCCCTGGTTGGTTTGTGCTTTGCCCATAAGGTTTTCTTATGTCAGGCATAAACTTATTTGCCATTTTTTTCCTTCTCTCATATCTGTTGCTTCAAAACAAGATGATGAGAAATTAAGGAAGGGGAGACAAAGTCCCTTGTGACTGCTTTCCCCATATGTTGTTTATAGAAACAATTTTCAGCCTCAAGGACTGCATATAGGATAAACAAGCATTCACTTGCTGGCATTCATTCCTGTAGCCCCTTTCATCAGGGCAATCTTGCAATCTGCAAGAGGGAAGTGCAGTGAAAATACCAGTTAAACTTTTGGGTGACTGATGAGGAAGTACCATTACACTGGATTATATGTTTGGGTCAAACAACCAAAATTACTGGGCTTGATCATGCCACAGATATCCCTACCTCACACTCCCATCGCATTAGCAAAGTTACCATTCCCCTCTCCAGGGGGAAAGCTGAAGGGCTTCTGTGCCCTCCCTTGCTAGGGCTGAAGAACCTGAGAGGGATGGAGGCTGTCCATGCCTCTGGCTTGGCTCTGGCTTTTGCTAGTGAACTCATAAATCCCTGGCTACCCGAACTTGTCTTTGGCTGCCAGAGCCTTCCAGGGAGTCCAGACAGAGCAGGAATAGCATAAAGGTAAAAGTGCTACCTTGCAGTTTCTGCTCTATGGGCAGGACCTGGTAGTGTAAGTGGAATTTTTTTTTTTTTTTTTTTAATATTTCTTCTGGCACAGATAGAAAAGTTTGTTCCATAGGAGTGTTGAAAACTGATGAAAAACCCAGATAAGACATTACAGTAAAAACTTTATTAACATTTGTTAAGGATGGAGGCAACTTCTCTTGTAAGTGCACTCTATTTAAACCATGTGCTTCTAGAGCCATAGGCTGTAACTTCTGTGAGTTTCTGTGGTCCACGTTTGCTGTCTGTGAAGTTGCTTGTGGGCCAGCAAGCCCGTAAGATAATCTGCAGAAAAAAAAATGTTTCTTTTTTTCCTTGACTTAAGTAAAAAGGATTGGTGTGGCAAGACATATCTTCCTACCTGAGCATTTTATTCAGACTTCTCAGTGCTCCTGTATCCCAGATCATCCATGTATCTTTTTAAATCCCATGAGCAAAGCAAGTGAGAACATTTGGCTTCTTCTGTAATACACAGCAGTAAGTGCAGAGGCTAGAACAGGCACTAATGATTTTTGCGTATGTTACTACAAGAAATACTGTCCTACTCCTCTTACTTTATTAATGTTTTTCCACAAGGAAATGAAAAACTCTAATTCAAACATTTAACACAGAAGAGGTGACAGAGAATATTAACGCCAACTACCTACAAATTACTTTTAAGAAAAAGTAATTATTCTTAAATATCCTTGCAGTTTTCCACGGGGAAGTTAAAAGAACATTACAGTGTTGCCATCTTAGTTGGCCATGGATAGACAAGCTTTTTGATTTCTGTTCAGATGTGTAATGCTTAAAGGCTGTCATGGATACAACTCCTAATGTTGCAGATTTAAATAGCAAACTGAAATGCCATTAAGAGCCAGACACTCAGCTAGTGTAGAAATAGCTTCATCACTACACTAATTGTATGAGACATGTTTTTGGCACATAAAATCGGTGTTCTTGAGGAATTTTTTGAGGGGGGGATAGCTACTTAGCTGTTCTAAATTACATAAGAACCACAAGTATTTGGCTGGGATGATCCTACAATGTGATTTCTCTTTCAGTACTTAATCAGTAGGTGAAAAGATGTTGGCAGCTTTGACCCACTTTTTTTGGCATCTTGTTCTTTTTATTTATATATAATGCCTGTGTCCATTTGAATAGTGGCTGAAACGAGAACGCTCCATTCCTAAGTGTGATGCAAAAAAGAATAAGTATTGAACTAATGTGACTGGTGGAAAGAGGACGTATGGAATAGCATCAAAGCACAAGGGCGTGATGGACTACTGATAGCAAATCTGAATTCAGCCTATTTTTCTGTTTGTGAATTGCTAACAATGTATTTCCAGCTTTATTGACTCACTCTTTGCATATGTTTAGATGATTTTATACAAGTGTGCTGTGTATGAAGCAAGTTGTAAGTCCAGACCTGTAAACCCTGCCCTGACTGTGACCTCAGAAAGTCACAGCAGCATTGCTGTGCTGAGAAGAGCTGGTGGCAGCTGTTTCAGAGAGAGTTGGCAGCTAATTGGCAGTGTTATGGTCCCTGTTCAACATATGCTTCCTCAAAGAAGAAAGAAAAAGATTTTTTTTTTTTTTCCCATCCTGATTTCCCAGTGGAGATTCTTCCCATGTGGCTGCCTCTCCATGACCTTCCTGCTTTCTCCTCTTGCTTCTGCACCACTGGATGTGTATCTTAGTCAAAGGTGTTCTTCCTTCCATTTAAACGACTTATCATGGGAAGCTGCCAGCATAGTTGGGCTTAAGTGGCAGGATGTCCCCAAGTTGCAGATACTGCCATTAGGAGGAATTTCTACTGCCCAGATTTTCTTTAGACTCTCTGTGTAGCATAAAGCAGGCAAGAGAACATAAGTAGAGCTCAGAAACAAAGCCACTAGAAGGCTTCTGTTTTCAGTGCAATCAGAGCAGTGTTGAAGGTCCTCTGAAGCTGAGTTGGCTCATATTTTATAGGCATTATAAACACGTTAAAAGAAAAACGTATTTGTTGGTTTACTGTAAAATAGTATTGTAATAACTGCAGCGTACTGTAATCCCTCATGGTATATGGGAAAAGAACGGTCAAGTGTTCAGAATATGTCATTAAAATGAAATGGAAAAATATTTGAGAAACTAGCTAACATACATGTGAAAAACAACTAAGCTCTCTTAATATTGAAAAAAAAGCCCTAAAAGCATATGGCAGTGGGTCACACTGTGGACTAAGTATCTGAAAAATAAACAAGTTAAGGGCCAAATAGTTTTTCTGCACAAGGAATTGAGGGATTTTCTTTTTTTTTTTTTCCCCCCTTGATAGAATGCGAGGAGTGTCCAGCCTGGTCTGTACAGCTCATGCAGGTTCTGGGAGGGCTTTGAGGTGGTTATAGTGAAGTCTCATGTTTTAACTGAAGGTTAGATCAAGGAACTTTCTCTTGGTTGAAGGCTGAATAAACCTTTCAGGCTGAGCCACTCGTGGACACATGCCTTACTGTTATCCTGAAATAATGTTTCCCTCCTTCAAAATATTGCTGGCCAGTGAGCTGTGTGGTGTATACTTGCAGGCTCTGTCAGGTTCTTGAAGTCAAATCCTCCACAGTCGTTCATATCAAACCTTTGTCTTCACTCTTGCAAGATAATTAATTATTCTAGAATGAAATCTGCTGGTTTTCATAACTCCTTTTGACTACTTCTTTTAGTTACTCAAATTAGTGACTAGAGCAATTACAGGATAATTACTCATTAGTTATAGGGCAGCCTTGACCTCTCCTCACAGAGACTGCTTGTGCAACCCTTCCCACTGCCATGACCTGGCCACCTACAGCCAGTACATAAGGAAATCAAATCTGTTGCTCTCGCTGTTAAACAAGTTTCCGGTCATTAAGATCTTTGAACTTTAGCAAAATCTGAATTTTTGCTGTGAAGGACAACTGGGGAACATTTATGTGGGGTAAATATTTTCCTTCTAGGTCATAGATTACAAGGAAACAAAATTACAGCCAATTCTTCTTGCTCCGTCTATTGTCTCTTAAGGCTCAGTTTGTTGGATGAGTTAGAATAAAGGCTGTTTCATATCCATTCGCTGGTAATCATGCATAAAAGCACGTCCAGAATAATATTTTTCTGTAGATCTTAATTCATTCTAGAACACTATCTTTTTTATATTCTCTGTGGCTGCCCTGAGTAACAGGCTATCCCACTGCAGTGCATACAGAACCCCTATAGAAAAGGCCATCGGCAGATTTGCATAGAAAGGATGGGTTATTTTTTCCCTGTAACTTTTCCAGTCCACACTGCGAAAGGACAGAACAAGATTGTAGGTGGAGGCAAGGACCCATGAATGATTAATATTTGCATTTGCAGAGGGCAGTGCTTAGTCTTTGTAAGCAATGGTAAAGTGTCTGGGTCTGTCAGTGAGCAATGCAAATGCTGCTGCTGGGTGCTGTTTTTAAATGCTGCTGTCAAAAGAAAAGTTGGTGCTGGACCATCAGTCTCTAAGTGTGCCATAACTGAGACATGTATTGGTAGCTTTTCCTCTTTGCTGTTTATTTTAATAGCTGGCTAGGAGTCTCCAAAGTACAGATGTTTCTTCTATAAGTTTGTGTTTTGTGTGTGTGAATGCAGCATTTAACACTGCATAAGGAATGGCCAGGCCATTGCGTATCTTGGTCTTCAACATTCAGATTCAGGTACTAGGGTGGGGAGTTTTGCATTCTTCTCCTTTTTAGGCCTTTTTTTTTTTCTTTTTTTCTTTTTTTTCCAATTGCTTTAGCCTAATTTATAATAGTGCCCCAATCTCAATAGCCTGGGTTAGCTTATTCAGAATTAACCAAGAACTCTGTTTTAAAATTAATTTTTATTATAATCCACTCATTCGTGTATCTTCTCTGAAACCTTCTTGAGTTAATTACTGTGGCACAAAATTTGTTCGTTCTGTCCAGTGCCTCTGTTTGAGTTGTTAATCTAAGCCAAGGGTGCTCAAATTGCATATCTGACAGATAATTAGAGGCTCCAGTTGATCAGATCCGCTTCTCTGATTCTTCAAACCACTCACACTAGTCTGGAAACATTCCCCTTTTTCTGAGCGATATCACACCTCCCATATTTCAGGCTATATCTGTTCCGTCTTTTTACCATACGTCCTTGCTTCGTCAGTCCCAGTTTCCACTGACTGTCCCTGGAGAGGGAAGAGGTTGGTAGCCCAAGGAGGGAGGTTGTGGGGTGCCACAGAGCTGCTGAACCTGCAGCAGGTACTTGGCCTTCAATGCAAACCTGGAGGCAGCGACTGTGGACCAAGGGCCAGCCAAGGAGGACGAGGCAGTCCACATGTGTGTACTTCCCAGTTGTTGGCTGCTGAACTATCAGGCACGTACCAGCCTGGCAGCAAACCCTTCTCTTCCCTGAGCTTAGTCAGACCCCACAGAGTGATTTCCAACTATCAGCCAGCCAGCTGCATCGTGCTTTGGGCCATGTATTGCTCACCCATGATTTGCATCAGCACCATGTTTGAGCAGCATATTTATGTAACCTGCATTAGAGGTGGATGGCTGTTGTCCCTTCTAGCAGCTGGCAGGGGAAAGAATTACGGGTTTGCAGCTGACTTTGCATGTAAAATTTGATGTTCTTTCTGTAAGGGCAGGAAGGAGCTCAAGAGTACACCAAATAACATGAGGAACTCTCTCATACTGAAGGGTTAAATAGTATCAAAGACTCATTTCATACTCCAGATCTGCAGGCCAGCAGGAAGGTGCTAGATGTGAGCAGGCTGAAGGCTTTTTGCCTATTTCACACCTGTGAAATATTTACTGACCTCAGTCACACTAAATGCCTGATGCAGTATCAAGTGAGCACTAAGGGGACAAGGACAGTGATCGGTCTGGTCCCAGCTGCCAGTGTGTCAATATGATCAGCTCTTCTGAGGCAGCATTATCACTTTTTTGTTAGGCTGCCAGCAGCTCTATGGACAACTTGCAAATGTTTTACATTCTGATTGTGAAGGCACAGACAAAACTCTTTTAAGTGCAGGTTTTGGTTGTCTTTAAGTGTAATCCGGAAGTTTTGCCTTTTCAAAAATAACCAACATCCAGGCAATTATTCAGTTGCATTGCGGTGTATTTTATGTATGTATATTGTTTCAGCAACTTTTTAAATATTTTTGCCGTATTTCAAACTCTGTTACTTCTCAGTACATCCAATTAGACCACAATAGCTTCTGTGAAGCTTTCCTTCAGAGCTGTTTCAGGCACTGGAGATTTCAGGTATCAGTCTTTTTTCTCAAATATTGTTGTTTTTAAATATCCTTTTCTATATAAAACATGATTGTACATTTCATATATTTTCATTTGTTTCTAAATTTGAAAACATACCAGAAGGAAAAAAATTGAATTCTATCTGTATCTCTTGTGTTTTCTGAAATATTCTTAACTGATGAGTGTGCAACAATAATATGAATCGAATTAAGTTCCCATATGGTTGGGTTCCAAAGGTGTGATATTGAAATCTCCATGTCTTCCTTATGCTTAATTCTGGCTTATCCAGTAAGATATTTATTCTGTTCACCCTCCTTCTCAGATTCTTAACCTTTTGAAGGTTGCCTTTGCCGGTAGACAGAGGAGATAAATCCTTTTTCATCTCTGTTATTCTTTCATTAAACTATGATCCTGAGTTGTAAAAGAATCAGTCTGAGTTAGACATGAGACCCCTGCAGTAGACAGCTGGATTGCTGGGCTCGTAACTGTTCAGAGTTTAGTGGCACCTGACTGTCTGTAGTCCTTCAAGAGGCACCCAAATGCCCACGGGTTGAGGATCTGTGCTATAAAACTTGACCTCTGTGTTCTGTTTCTGTATCTTCCAACTGCTTGTGTAGTGACTACTGGACCCAGAGGCTGTTGTTTGTCATGTGCATTTGTTAAGTGGTGTTGAGTTTCTCTGTCGATTGGACTCCTTAGGCAGTCAAAATTCTTCTAACAAAGGAAAACATGCAGAAACGTTGAATTCCTGTTTTCCAGTTGTAGGAACCAGATTTCCTGCAGCCAGGAAGACAAGTAGGGAGTACACAAGTGTTGGCATTTTTTCTTTTGTATTACTGAATTGGATACTTAAATCTTTTGAACAAATCCAAAGCACAATAAATTGCCATCCTTTGGGACTTGCTAATACTGCTTCATAGTTGGAAAAACTCAGTGGTCTTTTGAAATGGAACTGTGAAGCAGGGAACAAGAGCAGCAGTTACTTTAGCCAGGTTTTCTACCACTTTTATTTTTGCTTGCTTGATTCTCATTCTTATCTCCTCACTAATCACACTTCTGGAAAATATGATGTTAATGCTTTTTAATTACAATATCTGTAATACTGTTATTGTATTAAAAATAGCCAGAATTCTCTACTTACTCTTACTGGTTTCACTGCCAGAGGTTTTAACAGCCATTCCTCAGAATAGAAAATATTAAAATTTTGCATGTCAAAATGTATGTGTCTGGAAGATGCCGTCTTTCTAAGGAATATCTTTCTAGGCAAAAATGTGCTTAAAATTTAATTAAGATTGTAAAATACTGTTTGCAGTCTTCATCAAGCAGAGTCAGAAGCATAATACACTGTGGCATAGGACATATATATAACTATGTTAGGAGTAGTTTAAAGAAAGAAGGTTAGATTGTTAATGTTGTGTTGGTACCCTGTATTAGCAGAGTGGAGCTTCTAAATGTAATATTTTCTGGGAGGACTCTAAACCCAGTGTATTTGTTTCCAGTATGAAAAACATTCTATTATCTCTGGTTCTTCACGTTTTTGCTGCATGTGAAGATCTGGGGTTGAAAATGGAGTAGGTGTGTGTGTGCTGAAGGGTGTGATGGGAAATAAAGGGTTAGAGCAGATAGATACATAGTAAAAGTTATAGTTCTACAAAACACCATCAGTTTAAATTTTGAAGCTTTCTAAAATTCTTTAATATTTTATGGTATTTTAACAATTTCCTAATTTAACAGGTGCTTTAAACATTTATTCCTCTCTAAGTTTGAGGATTTCATTGTCTATTTAAAGTACCTGGAAAAGTACAGTAGATTTCCTGTGAAGTGTAACATTTCCTTCTTTTATGTTTGTGTCCCTGCAAGTACTTGTGCTACTTCTGTATGGGCCATTTACTTGCCTTTAATTGCACTGTTGTGCTATTGTCTACATGAAGGGTGTTAAAAATATTTGGGAACCTATTATTACAGTTTATATTTTGATTAAAATAGCAAAAATTTCCCACCAGTTTTGCAGTAGAGAGTTAACTTATTTCTGTTAAATTTAATGATTTCTAGGGTGAAGTTGTGGAATTCCTTGATGAGCTGTTAGAAGTGGATGAAAAGAAGGAATCCTGATGAATGAAATCACCACGAAGTGCTTTACAAAAGTGAAGACTCACCATTGCTCCTTACTATTTTTGGTCACTTGTAGTCCCACTTAGATATACCTCAAAGGTGCTTCTTTAAGCTCCATGTTGTGTCCCAAAATCCACTCCTGAAAGGTCACTTCCATGCTGCACTGACTCATCTGTGAGCATGGCTTTCCACTATGCAGAATTGATGCATATGAGTTTGGCTTTCGAACTTTCTTTCCTTTTACACAAACAACAAAACAGACTATTTGTATTTTCTGGGATAACACTAAGGTTCATCATTTTGGTGCCTTTCTACCAAGTTGTGGCAATACAGCTAAATTCTGAAGAACTTTTGTAAGATGATGAACCATGGAAGACATAACAGTTCCTCTTTCTGAGCTATGTGTTCTATTATTTATATATGTCTTTTTGTATGATGATGAATAAAGTGATAATGAATTCCACTGCGCCTGAAAGGTGTTAGGATACATTTAGATAGCTGAAATAAGGTGATTAACAAAGCACAGCTAGTGATCTTGTAAAAATTGCTTAAAGAATTCTGAAAGCAGTTTTGATCTTTTTTAAAAACTGAATTAAATTCCATGACGTGCAATTAAGAATAAAATAATTTCTTCTTCCTACCAGTTCTTACTTTTTCGGTTGAAACAACTGGTGGTCCTTGTGTGAGGTGGGGCCAATCTTGTATGAAATATTGAGAATTGAAGTATTTTGTATCCTGTTCTGAAGTAAACAATTTGCTTGTTTTTTTCCAGTCTGGTGGGACTGTCTGCATAATTTTCATCCAAAAGTAAGTACATGTGGAAACGTGGGGATCTTAAATGGAATCTTGAAAAATATATATGTGTGAATTCCTGTCGTTTTTATTATTAGCTGTACGGCAGACTTCAACACAGAAATACTTTGAAGGCCCAAAAGAGTATGTTAGAGAGGAGTAGTGAATTGGCAGATAAGCATACTGAAGAGCAGAAACCCCTCGATCTCAGAGCAGGATCCAGGATTTCATTCTTTGCTTTCCTCTTTCGTTTTCAAGGATCAAGTCCTGCAAGTGAATTCATCCCACTTATATCAAGGGCAGACAAGCATTCAGTGCTCTTATGACTGAATTGTTATTCAGCTGAATGGAAGTGAATTGCCAAACTAAAATCTGTTATGGTTTTTGTTCCACACAATATTATCACTCCATTTATTGTAATTTTATGTAAGAAATGAACTTCGCTTTTAAAACGTAAAAGCAGTTGATTGTAAACCATCACTTCACCTCATGAATTACATGTGCTGGGGTAGTTTCTTCAATTTATACTTTGTTTTTTGTTGTTGGAGGTACGTGTATGCTCAGAGGTTACTGCTCTGGAGTCCTCTTTTGTCCTTCTGCTTTCCAGCCTTCATAGACAACTCCAGGTTCCCTCCTCAGGAACTCAACGATTGATCTTAAGACCATATACCAAAATAGCTCCATCTTTTGATACTCTGGCTTTCAAATCCAGAAATCCACCTCCAGCCAGCTCCATGCCCTTTAACAGTGGGATTTCAGTCATAACATGGATGCATAAAGCTTCTAATCAGGTTTTGCCTGTTGGTGAAGCATGTGGCATAGACTGCTGTAGCTACAAGATGATAGAAAATAGGTTCCAGGATCTCTTTGTTTTGCCACCCAGAATTATTTCTCTCCAGTTAAAACACTCCATTCCCCTTTTGAACACTAATTGGCCGAGATTGCTATTATCCTTTTTTAAAGAGCAAAGTACATGGTAAAATACTGCCATATTCTCATTCCACTGGAACAAACAGAGCCCGCCAGAGTTAACCTATTTTGTGATTCATTGGACTTCAATGGATTACACTGGGAATACATTTAGTGCCTATGAACCCTAATTTTTCCTCTTCATTGAACAGTTTTTCAATGGTTCTTGCAAGTCTCTTGGGTATTACCAATTTTCTGGTAAGCTTGTGATTCCATCATCAAGGCTTCCTTAAGCTGATCTCTTCTCATATTCAGTCATTTCCTCGGCTCTCCATCTTGCAGCTACAATCCCTTGCCATGGTGCCTTCTCAGGTGGGGAATTTCATGATTTACTAAGATGTCCATTAGCCAGTGATTTATTTTCCTTAAGCCTACTTTAAGTAAGTATGTCCTTTACCATTCTGTTTATCTTGAGGAAGCAACTGATACTCCTGTGGTCTCCTGAAATGGCACCATGATTCCTTTTTCATTTTGTTCAGGTATCTGGATTTTTTCTGGCTTTCCTAATTTCCACTACAAACAGTCCCAAGCCAGTTCTATCTTAATGAGTACAAGTAGTTCTCAAACCCTTGTTCCTTTCTAATGAGAAATAGCACCTCTTCCAGTTCTTCAGTATTTATTGTGGCTTTTTTCAGCATTCTCAGGTTCTTTTAACTGATTTTTCTTTTCCTGCTGCTGTTTCTAAATGCCAACATTTACATGTGACTGTAATAATGTCTCTTCTTCCACTCCTCTGATCCTGCCAGCTCTTCTTGGGAGGCTGTGGAAATATTCTTGCCTCCCTTCTGGCACCCCAAATTCCTGTAGCTGTGAGTTGTCTGCCTCAGATATTAGCAACTTCTACCTAACCAGATGGGAAATTTAGATGCATCACCGTTTCCTTTTTTGGCAAGGCTGACGGTACGATGCTGATTCTCACGGTAACGTAATTTTGCCTGCTGACACTGGGGGTGAACTTCATATTGGCCTTGGTTGGTAATATTGTTATAGAGATCTACAGTTACACTTTTTAGTAATTGCTCACATTTCTAGTACCAAAGCTGGGTCTTCTGTTGGCCTCTAATCCTCCATTTCGGCTCACAAGAAAGTCTGCAGTAATTCAGAGCCTGTCATTCCATCACCACTTGGAGGTGAATGGTGGGTGAAGTCCATCTTCTGGCAGGTGTGTAGCACAGGGGTCTGCATGCATGTGAGCCCTGTGCTGGTTTTTGTGTTGGATGGGGTCCTGCAGACAGGGAACTGCTTGGAAGGTGAAGATTAAACTGAGTCAGAAGCCCTATTGCACTGAAGTAGATATTTGTTTATGTGAAAAACACAACCGCTGGGTGTTGGGACAGTTTCTTATGTAAAAACTAAATCTTGGGCAAGGGAAGAGATGCACAGGTGGAAGAGCAGTGCATCTCACAGGCTATGCTAAGTATGTAGCCTTTTCCAAATTAATACCTACTCCTACTGATAGTAACTCTTCATGTATTACTGGCTTCTTGCTAATTCATCCTCATAAATAGCAACATTCATTAAGAAAGGAAGAAGGGTGGTAGTGATTTTTCTCCTCAAAGCTTAATTCTGTTCCCATAAAACAGCATTGCAGGCTCCATACTTCTGTGCCTCGGCAATTCCAATTGCCAATAAAGTCAGCTACAAAAAACAAATAGTTTTAGAATGATCAGTTCTGGAAAATTCAATGGGAATTCAAATGTCCTGCTGGGCCCTTTCATTTGCTGTAGGAATTCTTCAAGCAGACCTTCATTACTTCTGTTGACAAGGCATGAGCCAAAAGCGAATTCAAATTGCTCCCTTTTCCAGAGATTTACTGCTTTGGAATGCTAAAATATAAACCCAAAAGTTAGTCAGATGCTGTTCTTAATTCACCCAAAAAGCCCATCCAGCCAAGGAGGTGTCTTTTCTCCATACTTTCCAGAGCAAGTTTGAGGCAGAATTAAAGATGAGTCTCCTGAAGACAAACTATCCACACGGAAATCTGATAGAATGCCCTGATTTACAAAGTTTTTTCTCAAGAGTCTGTTGCCATTAATACCCACCATATATCTTCACAGCCTTTACAGTGAATTATTAGTCTACTGATAATGGAGGCAGACTTGGAAAATATTTCAATTTCTAGAGAGTCTTCATGAAAAATGGTTTAAATAGCATGCAAATTTTACAGCTCTGAAAATGGAGTTGTGATTAGACAAAGATTTGTTGGATTATAGAAGTACAAGTGTTTATTATGGCTGGTACTGAGAATAAACAGTTGCTTGCATATGCCAGCTACTATGGAAATATGTTTTTAAGTTCTAATGTGAGCTGTAAACCAAAGCTACTTCAGTTAAAAAAATTCAGTACTTAGACTGTGGGGAGAAGTAGTCAGTGCCAGAGAAAACATTCCCATTTAATAATGTTTGAACATAGAGCTGTGATGCAGTTTGTAGCAAGGCAGTGAGAAAAACCCACAACTAATCCTTCATTGCAGCTGTCTGAACTCTTGGTTTTCTGCCATACTTTAAACAGCGACTTCTTTTTCCTGGTGACTCAAGACTTGAATGACCTAGTGTGGAGAGTTTAAGCTATATACAAAAAAGGAATTAAGTAAGAAATAGCCAAAGTAAGTTGGGTTGCACACCCCAGCAAATCAGGGGTTTGTATCTTAAGTCCTCTTCAGTGCCTAGGAAAAAATATTAAAATAAATAGATACCTATTTATTTATTTATTTTTGGCAAGGAAATATTTGGTGGTTTAGGCACCCATCTCTCCTCCTTCCTCTCTTCTCTCTCCTTAGACTACTGATGATATATGGAAACTAAGTTCTGTAGAGAGTTCAAATTTTGAAGTTTATAAATGCTGACCTTTCCTGTAGACAAACTTTCTAATCTTTGATTACTTTTAACTTTTTCTTCCCATTGATATCTCATGGATAGGTCTTTTAAGCAGCATGAAGTAACAAATGTGCCTTTTTCCCCTGATTAATTCTTTTGCAAAGTAATGAAACTTGCTCGCTTTCACATGGAAATATGGGGATCAGAGGAGTAATTTTATGTAAATGCCAACTTTAAAAAAGATAAAGGGCTTTCTACCTTTGCCCCATTCTCACTATCATTTATTTGAAAATGAATTAAACATTTAATTAATTTAATTTAAGTATTCTCCTGAACTGATGGAAACCATGTAGTTTGACAAGTCTTTCAAAGTTCTAATAATTTCTTATTAATTCTATATTAATTTTTAAATGGTCATTCATAGCTACATATTCTTATTTTTCATAGCTATGTATTATGTTGTATCTTTTGCATGAGAAATAATTGGGTATTAAAAAAAGGTAAATCATTGAAGAAAAAAATCAATCTATGCTGGATCCAATGCCCACAGCAACAAATCTGCAGCATAATAGCTTTTGAGGTAAACTGAGCAGCAAGGCAGCACAACACAATAAACCGTATATTGTTATCTATCTGACTGATGCGAGGACAAGCACAGAAGCTGAGGGGATTTCAGCCTGAGAACTCAGTAAATACCTAAAATGCATGAACACGGTGTTTCTGTACAAAGGGGAGCAAACACCTTTTGGTTGCAAGGGTTTGAACCCCCAACTATTTCCAGTAGCTTTGTGTTTCATCCCACAGCATCAGTTCTCAGCCAGCTGAAGCCAATTTATACAGTCTCTGTCCAGACACAGCAGCACATGATCTATGTGAAATGGAGGCTCAGTTAACAGGTAGCTGTTAATAATGAAAAGGAGGGGGAGGGAGATCATATCTCAGTTTTAACCCCAGTGAGCAGATTCCAATCAGCCTCTTGTAATATGTGGTTTCCCTAGATGAGAATGACACATGACTTTTATCACAGAGCAATAGATCATCTGTTTATTAGTTTTCCCAAACTCTCTGAATCATTCTGGTTAAGTAGATACTGTGAGTACAAAGAGATGATTCTGCAAAAGAGGGTAAGTGTTCTAAAGCAGAACTGGGCTGGCAGTCTAAGCTATACACTTTTCAGCTAATTTTTTTAATATCAAAAGTGTCTTCTACAAGACTTATCCAAGTAACAGACCTATCTTTTCTTTATAAACGTGGGCAAACAGGATGATTTGCACAAGAACACACACAAGCGCTTCCTTTCCTCGTTTTTTTTGTAACTTGATTTTTATTTAAATACCTCCAAAGCATTATGTTAATGTACACTTTCTTCTGGTTCATGAATAACAGGTATTTTTAAGTCTCAAAGAAGATCCTTGTACAATTTGTGTTTGTAATTATATTCTGAGTCTCATTTTCACATGTTCAGTTCCTCAGCCAAATGGTATTGACTTTTCATTTTGAATGATGCTACACAGAACTGTAACACCTACTTGTACCTTTCAGTTAAGCAATATTTTTAATGGATGTTCCCTTGTTTCTCTTTCAGAATATTTCCATGGGATTACAGACGATAAGTTTTAGCTGAGTTAACAGTCTCCATAAAGTTGCTTAGTGCAAAATCCATTGTTGGGGGGTTTTCTTCTGCATTAAGAAAAAAATAGTTTACAACAGAAATTCTAGGTTATTTCATAGTCTAGAATGCATTAAAAGCATAAAGTCACGTGTACGTCAGAGACATATTTACAAATCTGTACAGTTTGTGTCCTTCTTTATTTGCTGTGGCTCTTGCCAGGCAACTAGGTTCAACTCTTACTACTCTGAGGTCAAATTCTTCAAGATAACATATATCCACCATCTAAAAATGCTTTGTTTTGCTTACCAGCCCTGAGATTGGTGGCTGCATGTAAGAGGGGGGGCCCAATTCTGCACTCCATTTCATAAAGCCTACCTTCCATGGAGTTAGAGATGCTTACCACTGTGGCTCAAGGCAGAACATGGAAATGGGTAAACCCCACCTAGGCACCTTTTCTTACTCCAATATTTTGATATGTTGAGCTACTGGCATATTTTGACTAAGGCTGAGTGGCAAATGAATTTATTTCTGACCTGCAGATTACTCACTGTTGCCAGACTTTCTCTTGTTTGTTCAGAAAGGTAAGGAAGAGTACCTCATACTAAACTCACACTATGTTAAGGGATTCTAGAAAAAATGCTCCCCTCTCTCCCTATTTATTTTCAGAACTGCTGAAAATGGAACGTGCTGTTGGAAAAGCCTCAGTGCTTTTACACCAACAGCCAGTCTAAAAAGCCAAGTGTTTTCATTTTGTCAACTGGATGCAATTTCTTTCTTTCTCAGGTCTGCTTTATCTTTAAAACCACAATAAGCAGCATGAAAAAGGGCTGTCTCCCATAGCCAGCGTCCACCCCAAACATCCCTCCAGCCGATGAAAGAGCAGAATGGTGAAAAAATCAGTCCTTCCACGGAGTTCACATGGCAAAAGTACTATACATGGCTTCAGTTGCCAGAGGTACTACTGGCTGTGAATTAAAAATCAGTATCTTGGTCAGTCAACATCATGTTCAGAAAAGCAGCTGACTTTTTTATATAGATTTCCCCTGGAAAGTGCTTCATCACTGTTTGGCTCTGTAATAACAGGCTATTCATCATAACACCTGGAATCAAAGGTGCTCTGACTCCTCTCCTGCTGATATTTAAGGAAGAATGGCACTTACAGTTTTATCTGAATTCCAGGGAGACATCATAATTTCTAGAGGAAGATTAGAATAAGAATGGAATTTCTTCACTAAGGCTAAAAGAACAACTTCCAGAAAAATAGCACAATGATCCAACATTCATGGTTTGTTAAATTCACAATGTTGAAGAAAATTACCTTAGTAATCATTGCTATAGTATCCATTAAAGTATGGTAGCATATAGTTTTTCTTTTTAAAACACATCAGGTAATAGTTTGTTACGGTGGTTTATCCTGACCAGCTTGGGCAGGTTCTAAAAAAGGAACAAACACCACATGTGTGGTTGCTCCAAAAACATCAGTTTCCTATTCTTTCCTCCTTCTTTTCCTCTTCCACTGAGAATAGACCAAAAAGACCTGACCAGCCCTATCATTACATTATAACCAGGTAACACAGAAATTAATCAATTAATTTATTATTAATAGGAGCAAAATGTAAAAGCGGAACTAATTGTATGTAGTACCGAGTATGCTTGTGTTCTGCTGATGTCTCCAAAAGACCCTTGTGATTAAAATGTACAGATTCTTTAGCTCTGCAAAGTTGAATATGCTAAACTGTGATTTCAAAAGGTTGAAATCTCTTCTGTCTTCTATGTTCCTTTAGCATTGTGTTTTTTCTTCTGCTTTCTGCACTGCTGGATTTTAGCATCCATGAGTCATGTGATCCTTCTAGCATCAGTATGTTTTTTCTTCTGATCTCTAGCATCTCTGCCAAACAGCCCCTGGTTAGACTTTCTGCATTTCGATGTGCTGGTGATGGTAGTGGTGGTAGCAATGATGTCTGGGTTGACACCTTCCATTTAATTTATAGACAGAATTTTTTTGCTGCCGTTTTTTGAAAAACCACACTGCCAGTACTGCTGCAGCCACTAACAAGCAGAGAAGAATCACAATTACTGCTATGATAGCACCTTTACTGGACTTGGGACAATCCTCCCCCTCACAGGGCTCGGAAGTGGGGACAGGCTTTTCTCCAAGGCCCTGGGTGAGATTTTCTTGCTCAGCTAGTTCCTGGGATGCTGTGTCAGTAAGGATGTCTTGAGCTGGTGCAGTGGTTGCTACTTGTTCTGGGTAGGTGGTTGTTTCTTTTGGTTCTACATATGGAGTGTAATCAGAGGGGCTGACTATCACAGAGATTTCTGACGTGGATGTTTTTAAGCTGGTTATGTCAAACAGTATTGTTGTACTGGGCTCCTGAGTCACAGTTTCCAGAGATGCAGCTGGATGTTCCCCTGCAGCATCATCATAACCTCTGCTCACACTGAAGTTCTCCAGACCACTTGCTGATGTAAGTGATACTGGTGTCTCTTTAGCCCCTTCATCATCTATCCTTGTTGTTGCTGCTGCAATCTGTGTCAAACCTTCCTCTGGAGCTGGGCTGCCATTTCCTGATTTTCTTACTTCAACATGATTTGGTTGGTCAGTCGTGAGGACGATGTCGTCTTCTGTTCCCATTGAACCATCAACTTTATCGCCCTCCTCTTCCTCTACTTCCTCCTCTACCACCTCTTGTGTTACTGGATAACCATCTAACCACGATTCATCAGTAATGGCAACTGCATCTATCACTGTCTTTGTATCATTAGCTGTGAGAATGGGTCCAATGGGGAAATCGTCATTGTCATAAAACATTTTGGCACCAGGTTCATCATAGGTTGTCTTCCCTCCAATGTGGTTATCACCTTCAGGAAACTGTGCTTTAGTGGAATCATCTGTCTCTTTCTCTGATTCAGGTTCACTGAAAGTTTCTGATGAAAACCAAAAGAAGTTTTTTTGACTTAAAAGTGACACGGGGGACTCAGTTGGTGTCCTGCTTCCTTTTTCAGAAGTGTCTGTGTCCTGAGTAACACCTTTGGTGCTTCCAGTTCTTCCTTCCTCTGAACTTTTACTGAAGGAAAGCTGTTCTTGCTCCTGCTCAGTTTCTTCCTTGCCATCGCTATTTTCATTCTCAGCAATAGGTATTGACCTGTCATCAGGAAAATTATCTTCGTAGTCGATGTGTGCCTCGGTTTCATCTAGCAACATTAAAAACAAACCACAGAAGCCAACATTTAATTTCTCCAGAAAAACACTGGGATCATTTGTTGCAATAAGCCAAGAAGAAAGGTGCAATGAATAGTGACTTTTAGACAGTGTTTTTCATTCTATGTTATTGTTTATTTGAAAGGGATATGGTCCACCATAAGCTGATAGGCAATATAAAATTTTTTAAAACATCATGGAAGTGTCAACACTAACTTCTAATATCTTACCTTTCCAGATTTAAAAATGTATAATAAATAACTTACTAGCTGCAGTTAGAGGACTTCCTTCAGTTGTTTATGCTTCTCTCAAACCTTTGCCCTCCCTAATATGACTCTGCCAGACTTGAAAAAAAAAATTCATCACATTCAAGCAAGAAA
Source organism: Pyrocephalus nanus (assembly GCA_038380795.1). NCBI lineage: Eukaryota > Metazoa > Chordata > Aves > Passeriformes > Tyrannidae > Pyrocephalus > Pyrocephalus nanus. Next base: position 22,075,892 of record CM076266.1, on the reverse strand, counting down.
TGTGCATGGAGAGGAAGGTATAGGAAAAAGCAATCAATTACTAATTGACAATTAAAAAAAACCAAACCAAACTGGTTTGGGGTTTTTTTAACTAGAAGTTTTACAGCAACATAATCCATTTTGAGCCAGATGACTTTAAAGGATTATATCCAGTACCTTATGTTCAAAGTATCAAAGCACATATTTATCATAATCCTGCTTTTCTTCAGTTACCTTGGTGTTGCAATGATACAACCTCTGGGGCCAGAACTGTCTTTCTCATTCCATGAGAGCTCTTCAAAGCTGCCTCAGGAAGATGCCACCACCAAAGCTGACCCTGAGTTCTGCTTGTTTTTATCTGAAGAAAAATCCAATACTTAAAGCCTAACTCCTAGATATCATGATAATACTATCTGTAAGCAACTCTCAGGTTTCCAATTTTAAGAAATGAAATGTTACCAAAAAGAAGAGAGGAAAAAACCAAAATCAAACTGGTAAAAAAACCCCACTGGGTGCAACAGAGGGGTGGATTCATTGCAAAATTTGAGTTTGATTTAGCAATACTCCCCATGTCTCAACAGACCTAGCACTTAAAGCAAACTGGGCTTGACTTAAAGCATGAAGCTAAATGTTTGAATTTGAATGAAATAATGCATTGTAATTTATATTTCTTCCACTCTTCTAAAACCTTAGCTCAATGAAACATTTTCCAAACTTGACAAGGTGGTTGATTTTCAGCTCATACAAGTTTTACTCCTATGAAAGTTGATGTAATTGCTGAGATTTATGCTGGCATTAAAAGTCATAGAAAATAGTGCCTTGGGATATGGAAAATAAAACAAACTGAATCATGGTGAGACTTTTTCTTTTTAAGAGAGTGTTTAGTCTTTCATGAAGACAATGAAGCAATAGACCTGGCATGGGACAGGAAACAAGAAATTAATAGGAGAAACTGTATTACAGGTCAATGCATTCATAAAGCCTTATCTTTTTTTTGCCTTTTTACACTCAACCAATTTTGCATTACATTTTCATCTGGGGCACACTTCAATTTCCACCTGAGTCACATTCTCCTTGGAGACTGCTTCCCAGACTTCTGGCAGAGCCATATTTGGTCTAGTCTTAAAAAAGATTAGAAATATTGTCATACCAGCCTGACCAAAAACGCTTAGCAGTGGTACAGCTCACACCAGCTCACTTTTTGCCAGAACAGCTTAAGCCAGGTGCCAAAACAGAATGAGCATTAACAAAAGGTATTTTCCTTGGAATAGCATCTGGGTCTACCAGAAATCAAAGCACTTATGCTGAGGAAACCAAAATATGTGACATAGCTTGCGGAGAGTTAATACCTCTGTGAAAGCTATCTTCCTGTAGAGCAGGTCTTCTCATCTCAAAAGAAGGGCATTGGGGGAAACCTGCACATTATAAAACAGTACCAGCAACTGACCTCTCTCCCTCCTGGTCCCAGTGTCCTCATCTGCTTGTGTAATCCTCTAGATCCTCTCCATCTTCTCCAAAGCAGAAAAGACTTCTGTCTGGTGCAAGGGTAACTTAACAGTCGGGGAATACAACTTATGGAGTGGAAAGATTCCCAATAGGACTCTCACTTTTCTAGTTAATGTTAAAATCTTTTCCAATAGTTTTTCAGAATTTTGTAAATGAATGGAGACTAGCTCTGAACACTAAAGCATTTTAGCAACATATTTGTGATGCTCTGCATGGCCATTGCCATGTTGCACTTCTACTAGCCATCAAACATTAGTCTCACTTTGTCCCTTGTCTTACTTTCACTTAAGAATTTTTCTACCTGGATGGCACTCTCTTTGCATGGAAATGGTGTCTCAAACCATTTTGTTGTCCATCCAGATTCCTGCTAGAGGTTGATATCTGGCATGCCTGCTTCACTAAAGTCCAGTGTCTCTCAGGACAGCCTCTAGGTGTCTGTTGCATGTATATGAACTGGACATTGTAATGTGAGAAGTCACCATTTACCAGCTGTTATGGTAATTGTTTTCTTTTTTGAGATGCATAATCACACCAGTCTGTCTTCACTTGTGTGTCTCTTGTACCTCTATTTTTGCCACTCGTCTACTTTTTGGACTACAGTAATCCACCTTAGGTTGAAACATTAATTTTTATGTTATGGTGTTCTAGAGCAGGTCCACACATCCATGAACAAAAATTACATCCACGTGCTTGTGTTGTTTCCTCCAGACCTATTATTTAGTTAGCCATATGAATGAGCAGCTATCTATAGTATCTTAGGTACTGGTCAGTGAGATGACCAGTATGATCCATACTCATTCACCAATGAGTATAGATCACTGGTGAATGCTTAACAACTGCAGTAACATGCTTTTTATAGGATTTGAAGCTCTTTCTCTTTAGTGCCTCTACTGCCATATAGTTTCAGCCCATGGAGGCACACCAGGAAAAAGAATGTGCTCCTAAGAAAATACAAGACCATCAGTCAAGTCTCCATCAAACCTGCTGTCTTTGGTCCTGATCCTGCCTGTAGAGAAATGAATTGATGCTTTCTTAATGCTGAGCTGAGGAAAGAAAAGGCCTATTGTAGTCTAAAGGGAGCCTGAGATTGGAGCTCATTATGCACTGCTCGTCCCTGCATAAGGGAGTCTTGTTCCTTCTGACAATCAGATTGTGGCCCAAGTTGTAAAGCTGCTATAACGTATTTTCATATGCAATCTCACGTTTTTCTATAGTTTATAGGAAAGACTACCAACATAACTAATGTTAGCTTACAGGATGCCATAATGAAAGCAGCTATTGAGCTCTCTAACCATCAAAGGAAGTACAGACCCCCTTACTCTGAAGCTTTGATTTATATGATCCTGGATTGATTTACACAGTAACAATACTCTGTTCTTTCTTCTGGGCCTCTGACCTTCACTGGGGGTTAGTGACTTTGTGGTACCACGACAATCTTTTAAGTCTTGATTTTCCAAGAACAGATTGCGCTTCTTTTTGCTCGCCTCCTCAGCACTTTCTTGAACTTCTGAGATCCCTGAATCTTAGTGTTGGTACTGAACAGCAACAACCAAAGTAGATTCAGCTCCACCTCTTATCGCAGTAGTTGTAGCCATTATTTATACCCATTTTTGAAACAATTAGTAACTGATTTAAAAGTGATTGCATCTTCCTTTCTACCCAGGCAGGTCTGGTTTTAAGAAAAGCCAGCACTAAAATTAATATATCCAAGACCAGAATCTTTCTATATTTGGTCATTGTCACATCTTACCCCTTCCTTCCTCTGGCAGACTCAAGGATCAGTGAGTTTTACCCAATGTCTAAGGGATTACTGAGGCTAAAATGAACCTTTTACAGCAACAGATGCTGCACTGACATACTACCAAAGACACGAAGCTAAATTAAAAGGTAAAATCCTTTTAATTTTTAATTAAACATTTTTGGGAGGCAACAGTCCTTAGGAGCTTTTATCTCCTTCAATTTTTGATCCTAATGTGAAAACAGTGACCAAACGTAGAGACAGGCAAATACAAGGGGCTTGGTTTTCCACACTCTAGGATCACTTTAATTTTTCTTCTAGATTGCATATTGACATCCAAGCTCTATTTTGAGTGTTGCTATTTTGGACAACCATAAAGTGCACTGCATATTTTGTGGATGTATTTTTGGAGCACAGGAAATTGGAACTTGATTCTATGTAGACCATCATTATAAACATTTCTACTTTATAAAAACATCTTTATTTTAAGAATCTCAAAGTAGCTACAGCAAACGTTAACAAGACAGCATCTGTCTTTAAGGGTGGGAAGGAAAAGAGCATGTAGACCAGTTTGCCCAAGATCAGTCAGATTTGTGAACTACAGCATCTCAAAGAATTATCCATTTGACTTGGATCAGGCACACAAACACACTCTTGTCGAGTCAACCAGAGTACACTAGACAGAAACTGTGTTCCTTTTTGTCTTTTGCAATAACTACAAGAAGGAGGATAATTTTTATTCCAGCAGAAAGCTTGTTAATATAAATAAATAACCCATCAATTTTTTTTTTCTAATTCCATTTGGCAGAATCAGTTCATGCCAGATCGATGCTTTACATTAATCTAATACAACCGCTCACTGACAGGCCTGAAAAGGGAATTGAAGTTTGTCATAACAATTGTTTTGACAGGCCATGGAGATATTTTGTTGCTGATTTTATTTTTCTGTCATAACTCTTCCTTTGCACTCTCAGAATTAAAAAAAAAAAAAAAAAAAAAAAAGTAAAAAAAAAGCATTCCCAAAGAAGATCAAACGCCAGAAACATTTTGTTTGATTCTCTTAATTTGAAAAAAACAAACAACAAAAAACCAACCAACCAAACAAAAAACCACCCTAAAAAACATAAAAGGAAATGGTGCTGGTCAGTTGTGCTTACAGACCACATGAATGTGAATCAACTCAGAAAGCAATGTTTGAAGTAATGAGAATAAGCAAAAGTAATGAGAACCAGGCAAAATGACTTGGGAGTTGAAGATAAAACTTTCAGAGATGGTCAAAGTTAGCCAAATGCTCCTTAGACTGACATCAGAAGTACGGTCCTCAGTTAGACTAGCTCTGAACACATTAGACAAGTATCCAAGTGTTGACACTGGGGAGATTCCTTTGATGTGCAGAAGAAATGGACCCTTCTGCCACAAGCATATGGTGGAAAAAACCCAAAGCATCCCAGAGAAAAGGAGAAATAGATTATATTCTTTTGAGCTAGTTTTAGGGCAGAGGTGGGACAGGATTTCCCAGCTTCATCATCTACCTTCTCTTAGAGGAAGCAAACTCTCAGGGATGCAGCCTAATGCAATGCAGGCCTGACCTCCCCCACAGAAGTGTTGGTGTTAATGTTTCTGATATTGAACCTGTAGTTCATTTTGGGAAAAAAAAAATAAATGTCATTTAGCAATGGTCACTTTAGTGTCTGTGCCTGCAGGAAAGCCACAGCATGGCATGTGCACATCTACTTTCAGACCTTACTACAATGCCAATCTTCAGGATATATTTTATGAAACAAATGCATTCTTTCCACAGAAATTAAAAAAAAAAAAAAACAAAACCAAAAACAAAAAAACCTACAAAACCCATGTATTTCCCTGTTCTCTGCTTAAAGTTGCTTTGTTGGGTTGAATATCCTTGTATTTTCCACTAGAATATAGCATCTTCTCATGATGAGGAATTACAGGGAACACTAACTGTACAGAGCCTCTTTTTTTCTTAAAAAGCATCTTGATTAAAAATTACAGTCTATTATCTGTTGTGCACAAGGTACATTAAAGCTATTTGTAATGTACTGTTTTCTTAATTTTCAGCATACTTTACTCTATCCAAAATTCACTTAATATAACCCCAACATTATTTTGTTCAGTTATGCCCATAGCCAAGTTCTGCTGTGTATTTTGGGTTATATGTGTATTGATGCATAACTTTTTTTTTCATTTTATTTACAAATCTGCCAACTGTATGGTCGCACACTTGCATTCTGGGTGCCAGAATGGATTGTATCTCTTCTTACTGGATCAAAACAGAGAGGAAAGATGATCATAAAGTGACTTCAAAGAACACTTGAGTGCTATATTTGGAGACTGATGATAGTTCTTTGACTCTGTATTTGCTCTGGGGGAACAACTGGGAGTGTAAAGCAGGCCCAGTGTTTTTACACAAACAAGAAAAACACGCAGTTATTGTGGCTTAGTCTGATATTCTGCCTGGACAGCTGGGCATTATAACAGGGAAGGTACCAAGTAGAACAATGATACGCAGGTATAACATCCACAGATCTCAGAAAGCTTTATGAAATTAGATAAATGTCATCACTCTTCCACAGGGGAGGTGGAGCCAGCAGCAATAGAGAGCAGTATAGTGACTTTTCTATAGTCTCAGAGACAGTGAAAAATACAAGAACAGGCTTATATCTCTCAATCCTCTGACCCCAGTTTTCTCCCTGTGGTCTCACTGTGTTGGTGTAAGAGCACTGGGAACACTTCACTTTTCCAGTTGCTCACCCAGCGCAGATGCAGAGCAAGGGAACTGTATCATCTTACCAGCCTCTAAACATAGCACTTAAATGTTCATTGAGGAGGCTTCACAAGCATCTTTCCACTGATGTCAGCTGGTTAGGACAGAAGAAGTCCACTCTGCCAACAGGGATATAAATTCTCTGTTAAGTCCCATCATTAACCTTCATGATAGGGAAGGTGCTCTCTTGCCTCAAAGCACTGATAAAGCACTGTGTGTGCTGAATTCTGGAGTACTTAATAATTATTCTTCTCTCTCCTATGACCCCAAAATATCAGTCAACTGTAAATCAAGTTTCTTTTAATTAAATTCCTTTCCTTTTTTTTTTTTGCTGTTCTTTTCCACTGAATTCTTACTTTTTAAAAAATAAAGAACCCTAGTATCACACGTTTCAACTTTCCTGTAAAGTCTTTTTTCTTAAAAATTTGTGATCAGGAGGATTAAATATATAATTATTAGTTGAACACTTACTGTATTTTCTATCCCAGGTCCTTAAAATGTTTGAAAAACATTAATTAGATGAAACCCGTCAGCATTCAGTCTACACTGAAACAATTTAAAAAATCATAATCCGCAATATCACATCTCCCCCAAGTTTCAGTGTTGATGTTTGTAATTTTACAGACACTCTTTCCTATTTCATTTAAAAATATTTTTCTCTCCTCTGTGGCTATGTGAAAGGCTCAGGCAGAACAGGGGAAATAGACTCTTTATCCAGAGGAAACAGTGAAACACACAAAATTTAAATGGCCTGATTCTTTCCCTTCCTTACTTTGATGTAATACAGTTTTATTTCTGTGTGTGGTGAGGTTAGCACTTCCACTAATCTCAGTGAAGGAAAAGGAAGTATCAGTTTGATGTGGATTACAGGAGATTCAGATCCACTAGGTTAGTTGAAGATGTCCCTGCTTATTGCAGAGGTGTTGGACTAGATGACCTTTGGAGGTCCTTTCCAACCCAAACTGTTCTATGATTCTGTATTCTATGATCAGATACTCTTTTTTCTGTCTTTCCCACCATGTCCTGAATTATATCACTTAATCATCCAAACTGCTGTTTGTAAGGACAGTTTCAGAAGCTAAATAGTTCAGAAAAATGTTGGTTCTTTTATTTTGGAGGCTTTTTTTTTTACCCATTTGGATGGGTTTGAAAGTCTGGTTCTCTGATGCACAGACATGACCTATTTCTACTAAGAACAAGTTTGACCTTTTCTCATGATTATCCATTGCCTGATGGTATATATTCATAAGTAAAAATAACTCTTTGCAAGCTTCTGGGCATTAAGGAATACATAGGTTCTGAAACTGATATGCTGACTCCAGCCCATATAGATGGCTCAGCTACCCAATGGCTGCCCAATCCTTTCTTAAAATTTATCTGTTTTGCTAGAAATAATATCTTAAAACTGTGATTTCTCCCTGAAAAAATAGTAAGGTACTCTGATGACTGTTCTTAAATATTGGAAAAAATGATGAGTTTATGCACTGAGCAGGGAAACAAGAGAAAGCAGAATTCAGATTACATTCACACCTGAACTCATGGTACTATTTAGCTTATGTTTAAACACGGGCAAAGTTAAAAGCTTACTGCGGAATAACTAACATCTAAAGGTGGATTTTATTGATGGTTTAAATGAAGGAAATATCATTCTTATAATTTCCCAGAGCTTTTACATTTTGCTTGGAGTTTTGGTTTGGTTTGGGTTTTTTTGTTTTGTTTTGTTTGGGATTAGGTTTATTTGGGGGGGATTTTTGTTGTTTGTTTTGTTTTTTAAATAAAAATCCTTTTTCTTGAGTCAAGTAATCTGATAAAAAAAATCCACTTTCATTCCTTTCAAGGGAATAAATATCTGGGCAACTACTGTTGGGTTTGTACACAAAAGCATGGTACAAGATACTAACTGCTCACCCTTTTATTGGGGCAAATTAAAAAATCATACACTTTTTTTTTTTTTTTAATTTTTCCATCTCACTGCTTAGCTATAACACAAAATGCATTTCCATCACTCTGTCACAGATGACTTCTATGGCACAGGCAGCTGTCTTAACTTACATGAGTCTTTAATTTTCCCAAACTAACAAAAGGAAGCAGCATTTACCATATGTGTAAGGCCAGAAATTCAAAAGGATTAAAGCTAAAGGAAAGATCATCCCATCTAGCTCCTTACAGGGCCATGGAAAAAGTCAAGAATTGAATGGATTCTGCTGCCCAGAAAGGAACTTCATGCTCATATAAGTATGAATAAGTTATCCTTGCATGTGGTTTGTTGGAGATGTCTACCAGTGGGATTGGAGAACCCTTGCTGGGCCAGGTAAGACATCAACCTTCACAGGGACTGCCCAGGATACACCCCTGCGAGCCTGGAACCGTCTTGGTTAGGCTGATGGGAGGATGTGACCCCCCGGGGGGATGCTCCCTGTGCTGGGTGAGCTCACCTTTGACACAGGCCTGGACCTGACCGTACCACTCCCCGCAGCTGTCGCAGAGTAGCGTGAACGCTGTCTCCTTGTTGCCCATGATGTACCCCTGGGCACAGACATACAGCAGCTCATCCCCCATTTCAAAGCCCGTGTGGCCATGCAGGATGGTGTGGGGGAAGGATGGTGGGTCCCCACAGGGCTTGTCTGAAAAATAAAAAGAGATGAGATTGCAGAGACCTTACAATAGTGTTTTAGTATGGTGCTAACAGCGGTGCTAAAAGAGTTACCCTGAAGATAAACTTACACATGTCCACAGAAATCTCATCTGTTTCTTCGCCCTTATGCTCCTTCACAAGTATTTTCAGCTGTATTTGGAAAGGTATCTATTGGGCTGTAACTGTGATGCAATAACCGTGATGTTGCTGATGTCTAACAGTCATGCATCTAGAGGGGCTTTGTTTCAAACAAGTCAGGATGCCAAGTTACAGCTTTCTTCCCTGTCTACTTCTACAAAAGCTAAAAACCTCTTGATCAGGTTGGGACTGGAAAGCAAAAGTTTGGGCATAGTCATTTTTAATATCTGCAGAAATGCTTGTGAAATGGTTTAAGATTGGCACTTTGATCTCTTATTACACCCTAGGAAGCCAGCAGGGGCTGAGCAATGAGCCAGTCCACATTCGCAGAAGGAAAAGGTCCAGGTGAACACCAGTCATTTCTCAGACTATCTCTAATCTTCTAGTCTTTATCAAAATCAAGTTTCTTCCCAGCTACTCAGATTTCCCCTGTTTTAGGTTATAGACACCATAAAATAAATAGTGAGTTGTGATCTTCAGCTTAAGAACACCCAGGGGTAACATAGCTCTGCTGTCTGTGAGAATCTGAAGAGCTAAATTTATCAGGGTATGAAAGCCAACAAGATGTTGGATAATATTTTTTTTGACAGCACTAAAATCCAGGAAGCAAAAATTACTAAAAACAACAACAAAACTGATCTGTGTTTTTGGTTGTATGAAAGAATTGCAGAGAGGAGGCAGACAGACAGCTGCCACCCCTATGTAAACTGAATTTTAACTCTCTTTTTCAGGTTTGAACAATCTTGGCTACTGTTGACAAGGTAGATCCAGGTATTCTAGAGAAATTCTAAGCATTGTGGATTCTCTTCCCTCAAAGGTCTTCATCTCTCAGAATGCTCTTCAGGAGGGATTTGTCATGTCCCTTTTCCCTCCAGGTTTTTTACGGTCCTTTTTGGAATAGATATCTCTTGGTTACACAAAAACAAACCAAACAAAAACCTTATAATGCAAGAACATGATTTTACCAAGAAACCCCGTGGACAAAGTCTGCAGTGTTGGTACAAATAAACACTTCTATATTCTTTCTCAAATATGAGATATTTTTCCAGTGGTTCTAGAACCCTTATTGACTGTGGAAGAAAAAAACAAACCTGTTCCTATTGCCAAAGTGATTGAAGATTCAAAACCTGCTTTTGTCCAGATGCAGAACAACAGAAAACAAAAGGGCAGATTAGTTCTGGTAATTATATGGAATAAGGAAACATAGGATCAGGTCTATGTTCTGGTATTGATCTCTCCTGTTGAAATAGTTTGCCTTGGTCCAAATACCTAACTGCTCAGTTGGCTAAGCAAAGATTATGTTCCTTGAAAAGGCTTTTGTTTGGAAGCTGAAAAAGTGACCTCCAAGACTATGCTCCTAAAACGTGCAGAAGGAGAAACATTTTTCGGAGAGCAGCCTTGCAGTTTTGCTGGAGTCCACTTTTAGGGCATCAGCAGCACAAGATCTTACAAGCAACAGTTCCATTGACACCAGTTCATGTCCGATGTTTGCAGTGGGCAATAGTTTTGACAGAAAAGCTTCTCTCAGTGTCCTTTCTGCAAAAGCCCAGGCTTTCCTGCTTTTGCCCTGGGGACATTCTGCAAAATCCTTGTGAGTCCCAGCTGCTGCTTTTCCCATCATCTACCTACTTCTGACCTAGGCATAGGTAAACACATGCTTGTTTAGAAATATGATGTATTTATGTTGCCAGCTGTGAACCTTGTAGTAAAATGAAAATCCTACAATAAACATGCACCCTCTGTTAAAGTTCCTTTGGATCAGGCTTTCAGAAATCATCTGATAGACCTGACTAACCACTTCTCAACTGGGTAGGCTGAAAAACAGCTGCCATTAATATAAGGGACATGCTACTGAAGTCAAAGCTTTGAAGTCTGTTCTCTGTACTGTACACACACACACATACATATAAATATATATATAAATATATAAATATATATATATACTGTCTAACACCTTCAGAAGTTAGTGGGAGTTATGCACACACACACTGACAGAAAAAAACAAGCTGTTGAGGCTACACAAAGCTCAGTTTATGAACAGTCTTATGGAGGTTTGGCATCCAAGGAAGTGAGGCGCAGTTAGCAGCTAATGCCTTTCCTGTGAACTGGTCAGATGAATAGAGATTGATGTGGATGAAAGGAATAAAAAATTATTTTACTGCCTCACAGGAAGGCTACAGAGCCCTGCATTTCATGCCCTTTATTTAAATAGCTACCTCTATTGGTACGAATGGGAGCTGTGTGTCTGCTCTGAGGGAAGTATTGATCCCAAGGTTGTATCATCAGAGGATATTCTTATCTACAAAGCCTTACTTCTTGATCCTGTGGCCAGAGGAAGCATACAAGTAACACATTAGTTAAATATGGCAAACACATTCAAAAATCACACTATAACCTTCCAGGAAAGAAGAAAGCTGGAGGGATCTTTACAGTAAAATTTGAAAACAGACATGGTAACAGAATTATGAGAGCCTGAAAGAGAGACCTGGCTTGTGTGTGAATAGAAAGAAAAGCAGAGATTTTAAAGATGTTCATGGACCAACGCTCTGTAGGGAACTTTTGATTCTCTCGTGACTTTGTAAGGTCATGCTTTTGCTGCAGAGCATATTGAGTGACAGCATGGACAAGCTTAATTGAAAGCTGATATCCTGCAAAGACAGACTCAAGTTCCTACATCTGTTTTGCTGCTGTCCTCTCCTGTGTAAGATGTACAGCAATTTTCTGGGTTACAGCATCTTATGGCTCCTCATCCTGCTGCAGTCTTGGTTGCTATGACAATTCCTGCTCAGCCTTTTGCCAAACGTGTTCTTTCTGGTACGTGTACAGAAGTGACACTGGCACAGCAACTCATCAAACTGAGCCACTGCTGGGGACAGGCTTCAGGTTTTTGTCTGCAGCCTTTGTACGAGGAGCTGGAAGAGCACGGGCTTATTTGTAACAACAATCTGTGCTCAGTGCTGGCATTCAGGCCATTTTCTTGCTGGAAGAGAGGAGGCAGATCTGGGCCACGAAGCGTGACAGAGGGTGTGTTGGCAGCAGCTTGTCATGTAGAGGAACAGTAGTGCTCTTTGTTAGGGCGACCACAGGGGTTGCCTGGAGTGGTGATACTGGTAGATGAGGACTGGGCTCCTCCAGTGCTGAACTCTCCATCTGGAGCTCGGATTTTCCCCTCATATATCCTCCCATAAACCAGCATGTTTTCTCAGTGCTTGCAAAAAAATTAGCCCACTGCATGCTTCCCAGTAGAAGAGCACGATCCTCTTGATACTCGAGGGCCATCCAACAGGTACCATGTTCTGCCTGCTTGTGTTTGAGATCACATCTCAAACCTGAAACTTGGACTTGGTTTCCGGACATCATGACCCTTCCTGAGTTTTCTGCATAATGACACTGAGGTCAATCATGTAACACGGCTCAGTATGTCGATAACTGACCTCCAGTAAACAAGGGAGGATTGGGCTACAGAGCAAGACAGCACAGCACGGATATAAGAAAATCAGTTAAAATACACAGAAGATCCTCCTGTCAGCAGTAGTTTGGCACAGACTGTCTCCTTGAGTGAAAGTCACCAGTACAGTCAAGAAGGACCTTAATATACATGTGTAGAAATCAGGACAGAGTCAACATCTAAAAAATGACAGAGAATAAGTGGCACAGCAAAGATGTAAGTGTTGAGCATAGATAGGTTAGGGCTAGTAATGGCTCTGGTTACAGACCTCTTAGAGACTCATTAACTATTTTTTACATGGGACTGACGTGGCCTCCTGTTAATTGAGTTAGCACATTCAGTCAATGATTATTTTTTAGGAAAAATGGCTCCTCAGAATATTGGCTTTAACTCCAAACCTTGTGTGGAAAGGAGTTTGTGACAGGTGATTTCTGGCAAAGAGTTAACACATGTCACTTTAAGAACACAGCACCTCTCCTCCCCCATCTGGATTCCTCCAGAAGCATCTTTATTTGAATTACAAGCATTCCATTAGTTTGTAAAGACTCTTTTTGAAATGTCTTGGTAAAACACTGTCTACAGAAAGGGCAGCCTTAGATCAATACAGAAAAAATTGACATGAAAAAGATGCAGACTTCAGCTTCCATATCACCTGGCAGAATTGGGAATTTACCGGAATCTGTTTATCTGCAGTCGCTACTTTGACTGTGTAGCATGCTCTGAAAGCTGACATGAGACATCCGCTCTGACAGAAAGCATCCCCTGTTACAGCCGCTCAATTCAGCAGAGTTTTCCCAGAGAGACCACTGGAATTTGTAGGATGTCATCTCGTCATTAAGAAATTAGAAAACACAACTCTTAACAGTCAGCCCTGTGAAAGAGACGAGTGAAGATGTTTATTTTCCTTCTTGATTGCAGAGACGTGAAAGTATATGGAATTTTTCTGTTTGGATAAAAGTACTGAGAAAATAGGGCACAAAGAACCAAACCTCAATCATAGCCAATGTAAGTGTGGCTTGTAAGCCACCAATGTTAGGATGCTAATACCTCTTACATCAGATAGGACTTGTAAGACTTTATTAGTTTAAATGACATCACTACGTAGGTGGGAATTCACAGATAGCTATGTGCAAAGCTGGAAAAAAGAAATCTGTGCACTAAAAAAAATGAAAAGTTTTATATCCACAGCAAAGCATGACAAATACAAAGAAATAGTTCAAATATTACACAAAGCAAACTGCAGTTTGATTGCTCTTGTAAAGTACATTTAATATATTTTCTGTAAAGAACAGTCTAATTTCTTTTTTTATACAGTTGAAAAAGGCAAACTGAAATAGGTACATAAACCATCAAACTTCGATGGATATCTGGAGCCAGGAGTCATGTTTAAAAAAGTTTGATTTGCATTTATGCTGTACTCTACTACAAGTCACTGCCTGTTTAGTTTTCCTGTGGTGGCAGCAAATCAAAGCCTTATGGACCAGAGATCTTACTTGTTGCCTGTAAATATCAGTGGGTGACTGAAAGAAAGAACCAGTAAAACTTGGGAGCTATTAACAAAAAATCTTTCCTTTGCTGCGATAAAAAAGTTAGAAAGAGAACCAAAAGGATTATATACATATGAAATTAAATGGCATGTGGTATTACAAAAAAATAAGACAGGCAGGAAAAATTCCAGCTTTCTAGTTTTCTTGCTTTATCTACTTCATACTTTGAGACATTTTCTTATTGAAAATGAGCTTTGATAGAGAATAAATACATGCTCTGTGTTACAGATCTGACTTTATGTGTGATTCTGCATTTTCAGAATAGGCAGAATCTAATGTATTTTTAGGTATATTTTGGCACTCAGGGCTAAGAGAGAAACTTTCTGATCTCAGCACACCCTGAGCTGGTACAGAGTTGTCTTGCTGACTCTAATGGCTGCATAAAACATCACTTTATGAGAAACCAGGAAGACACATTTCTCTGTACTGTGAAAACTGCAGCTATTCTCACAGCATTCATAAAACATTACAGCTACATCTTTCCTTGTCAAACAGAACTCTTAGTACCAATTCCATGTAAAACAACTCTTAGCCTTAAAGGTTGCTGTGATTATTCCCTGTGTGCAGAACAAAAACCATTTCAGAAACAAACCAAAAAAAGTCTCTCTCTCTTCAGAATTTTTATTTGCCTGATGTTGCAAGTGCATCCAGAGCTCTTGCTAGCGCCTGACCACTGCCCCTGCTGTTGGGGCATGCTAATGTTAATTGAGTCAAGGTTAATTATAAATCAAGGCCTAAGAAGGAAGTTTTTGTGATGGTTTGTACTAGAAGTTTCATGGTGGTTCGAGATGCCCTTTGCACAACCCTGAGAACTGCAAATAGTTGTGAAGAGCTACTCTCATCAACCTAATTTCTGAAGAAGAGAAAGCTGATGTGACTCTTCCCTCTGTCCATCCTCAGCCAACCAGTCTGTCTGAGCATTTGGCTCGTCTCAGCCAAGCCTGACAAAGAACAAAAACTGGTGAGTGTTGGCTCATTTTGGTGAGATGAGTTTAAAAGAGGAAAGAGCCAAAGCCAGGTGTCTTTTCCCTTGAGATGGGCACATGTAGGACTCAGCTCTTACCGTTCCCACATGCAGTGCTGACCCACTGATGGACATTGCATATGGATGGACAAACCAGTATGTTCATATCTCCAAGGCAGCCACAGCACAGCAGCCCCCTGCCCAGCCAGCCATTTCCAAACCCAGCAAGGAACTGAGAATGATGGGTAGAGGGTGAGGTTGAGAAATACTGGAGAAGGAACCAGATGAATTTCATATGGGACTGCAGATCATTGGTTGGATGAATATAGAAGAAATGAAAGGGCTGTGCGGAGGACAAACAAAAGAAGCAGGAGGAATGCAGGGGATGGCGCACGATATATGAAAGATACTGGAAGGACTCTTACCTAATGGCACGGACGTTTGCGGGCGGTTTGAGACTGATTCGTTGATGAATAGGGTGTTCTGTAGTCGTTTGACTACTGTTTGTGATGTTTGCTGTTAATGCATGCTTTTTAATGTTTGTACCCCAGTTATATTTGTTGTGTTATATTTGGACATGTATGAACATGTTAGTCCCCTCATGAATTTTCTCCTCCCTGATTGGTCAAGGTTTCCCTCTCCCTCATTGGCCAGGACTTGCCACAGTGTGAGCAGTCCTACCATTTCCCTCCTTACATGTTATTGGCTCCTAGTTAATTTATGCATGTTGCTGAATCCCCATTGGTTGTTTAGTCCCATGCTCCTCCCAGTTTCCAGATCCTTCCACCCCGAACCCTATATAAGGGTTAGCTCCCCCCTCAGTCGGGGACAGCACCCTTGACTCTGTACCCTCACGCGTCCCTGCGTCAATAAACACCTACAACAGAGCAAGAACCCCTCGTGCTGTCGTCGCCTCTCCTTTTACCGGGTTGCGGCAGGGCTGGAAGAAATTAATATGAGGACATAGGTCTCAGTGTAAGAAACCTGGGATTTATCAGTTTCAACAGGGTAAAACAGCTTGCCTTTTGTACTTAACACTAATGTATTGCTGTACTATAGTTGAAGTTGTAGTGTTTAAAAGTGATGCCCACTTTTTTAAAAGAAGAAAATATTCATGAGGTTTCATGAATGAACAATTCATTAATCCAGATTTAGATGTGTAGCTATGAGCCACACGTACAAAACACCAGAACAGATATGCTATGTGTGAGGTTGTGGCACAGGGTTTGCTTTTGCTGCTTCTTACTGGGCATTTGCTAAAACTGGAAGTAGCATCCCTGAGGTGTAGGATATTATTTCATCAGTCAACAGCTCTGTGCTGGCTTGTGTGTTATACTTGCATGTTAAAGCTATTTCCTTTCTGGACTGTGCTCTTTCCATACCAGCTACAAACTAGGCTCTGCCACACAACTTCTCTTAAACCTTTCTATTCAAACATCGGCTCTGCATCCCAAATGTGTTGTATTTTCAAAGAAGAGGGAACCTTACAGTCATCCAGAAATGTTTCTATGTGCAAGAACTATTTGGTGAGTGCATTGGAATGATTATCCCATTCTGTAATCAGAAAATTCCCCTACCTTGTACAAAATAAGTTGTTAAAAAAATTGGTTGCTCTTTGTAAATGACCTGAATTTTCCCCGAATTTTAACTATGCAGTTTCTGAGTCCTATGTAGTACTCCTTCACAGCATAACCTTGTCTGTTATGTTCTTATCTTCACCTTTACTGCCACTTTACCATGGGCAGTAACCAAATGTAAAAGGTAGACACAGCTCCTTCTCTGAGATCCAGCATCTACGTGTAAGCTCAGATGGAGCAGGTGGGGACAGACAGGGGAGCACAAGGGCACAATGGAACAATAGTGGCCAGAGCAATGATTTCAGCATCCCACAGCTGTCCCACCCACTGCAAGGTTTTTCTCGAGGGGGGAATGATGACAAAAGAGAGATTTGAAGGGAGACAATGAGAGAGTTTTGCAGATGTTTACAGGGAGCTGCTCCTATATGTGAGGAGCAGCATGGAAGAAAGCACAAAGGTGCTTGTGTGACAACATTAGCAACTGGGTGACAGAGCTGGCACTGCTCACAGCAGCACGGAGCCTGGACTTGATATCACAAGGCTTATTTGAGAGGATGGTAAAACTCTACTAAAATCGCTCTTCCTAAAAAGAATGATTTGGTGCACATCAAATGCACATCACCTCTGCTACATTTCGCTTCAGCTGTATTTTCATCTCCACTGCTGCCACTGACTGCTTACTAGAATGACCTCTGTGTGGTGAATTTACTGTTTCTCAGTAAATGCCATCTGCTTGCCCTTGTTTTTCTTGGAAATGGAATGCAAAAACTCACTGTGGACATCAACAATCTGGTCAGGGGTTCCCAAGCTTTTTTAACACTATCAGTAACAATTGACTTTTTGCCCTCAGAATTTGTCTTTGCTTGTGGATTCTGGCATTTTAATATCAAGAAGTTAAAGCATCAACTTACATTGGAAATAGTTTGGTTTTCAGAATCATCCACTATGTATCAGAGGCCCTGGTAGGCTGTTCTACACTTTTTATCAAAGTAAAAAAACCCCAAACAGAACTAAAATGGAGACAATGGGGTTATTTGCATACAAATGTTGTATACTGATAGATATGCAACACTGTGGTGTTTTGGGGCTGGAAACCACCTTGCTAAATTACATTCAGCTACAGTACTGAGTGAGGGAGGTGCTTCAGGCACCTCCATCATATTCATGCCAGATATATTCCTTTCCATAAAGTATGTTCTGTGAACACTAAAATGGATTCTGCTGGATCAGCAGTGCTGTTTGAACTTGCTAAACTGCAGCAAAGACAAAAGATAATGCAATTTATTTGCTGCAACAATGTCTTTGTAGCAGTTGGCTCACTTAGTGGGTGATTGCTATAAAGATTTATTCCTCAATATTTCCTTTTTGCTTCTCAGCAGAAGAAAAAATTGAAGGCAAAAACTTTTAATGTTACAAGATAGCAATGACTGTGAATTATTTCAAAAGTATATCAGTGCTGACCTTCATCCTTTACACAAAAAGCACCATATTGGTCATTCACAAAGGGATCGGTTTCAATTTTAACATCAATGGCTTTCACGCTCTGCTGTTTGCTGCCCGTCTTTCTGCATATAATTGTCCTAAAATAAAGAAGAAGAAGAAAAAAATAATCAGAAATCTTCTGGAGTTGTACATGCAGATGAAATTTGAAGATTTTTTCATCAGAGTAATCAGGCTTTAGCCTCAGCTTAACTCTTTCATAGATGGCACAGTAATTAAAAAAATGTTTGCTGAAGATAATTTCAAGGCATAGGAAGCAATAAAGAGTGTTTATCTTATTATGTTCTGTAATAGTTCTAAATACCAGACCTAGACCCAGAGTATTTAAGGCCATATTCTGCTCTCACATTTCAGCAGCATATAGTCCCACCAGTGGCACCTGGATAGAAATGAGTGGAAAACTCAAGTTTTGATCTGAAAGATCATAAATCATTAGCATTTTACATTAAAGAACCATTAAGTTGCATAATTAACTGCTCAAAGGCTAACACAGGCAAGGCCAGAAAATTCATCTTGAATTCTTGGATTAAAAACTAGGGGGGGTTTAATAGTAATTTCACACATTTGTGTAAACTCCATTTCTTCTGGTTTGGTACTCAGCAGTACCTAATCCATCCTATTGCCCCTCATAGGCTTGAAGAAAGGTTTTTGCCTGTATTTGGTTTTACAGCCCTGTGGATGCTGAACATGAAGGAAGAGTTTACTAATTATCTCTTCTCTCAGCTGTACTGGCTGCTTAAAACTAACAAATAGAAGAGAGCTTGTTGTAGAAAACACTGGTTTTACTGTTACATTAAAGGTTACAAAGGCTGGGAAAGTGAATTCAGCCCAAAGTTTTGCAGCTGGGTATTATTGGTGTGAGATTTATATTTTTGTGGACAGCAGGCTTGTAGAAGCGTTGCACAGTCAGCTATTCTAGTGAGAGCAAGTCTAAAATGCACAGAGAAATCGTTCCAGTGAAGGAAATGTGTCATTTTGTACTGTGCAATGGTTGAACTCATGTGCTATCAGTCCTACACTGAATTTGAGGAATAAAAAAATAAGATAAGATAATATAAAATAATATAAAATAAAATACCCATTCACTGAGCATGGAAAAGATCCAATGTTGACCCAGTATCTGATCATTCACTTAAATATATATAACAATTAATTTACAGAAATAGGCTGAATTATGGTTGTACAGACTATCTTCATTCTGGCATGTGTTAGTTTTTGAGTAGTTAAATATGCAACTTTAATGTTCTTTTAATATAAAGAAACAAAAGCAACATGAAACAAGCCGTATGTAATGGCCATGCTTATGCACCAGAATGGTTCCTGCCACACTTCTTCTCCCGAAAACAACATGATGTCATTCCCTGCTGAAAGCCCCCTTACCATTCCAAATCAAATATGTTTCTTTTGTAAGGAAAACCCCACTTGAAGTGAATATTGTCCATACAAGTTTTAAATCAATTTCTCTTATAATTTAATGCATTTAAAGTCCAAGACCTCTAAGTCAGTAATTAGGCACCTAGACAAAAATGACTTGATCTGCCAAACTGAGTTCAAATGAGTGGAAGAATCGATTAGAAAATTTCTGTACATATTCACATATGGTTCCACCAGGTCTTAAGAGATCTAAATGAATCAGACAGTTATGCCTCCCTTCAAAAAGTGCCTTTTTAACCTTAATCTTTCCAATAATTATTTGCTTAGATCCTTGGATCACTTATGCCTTGCAGCACCAAGTAGACAGTGATATGTCTGCAAAGAAACATGCTTTTTGTCTGCAACTGTGTACCTAGGGCTTCAGGCTCTCTCTATCTTTCAAAAAAACCCCAACCTAAAACCAAACCAAACAAAACAAAAAAGAGAGGAAAAAAACTAACAAACCAAACCAATTTTGAAGATTGTTGCCATAATAAAATTCTAGTCTCTGAAAATCAGGCCACATCCATTTCCATGTTCTATCAAGGAATAAAATTCCTAACACTTGGAAGAATTTTTTGAAAATCTTTCCTTGAAGTTTCTCATTTCTAATTCCAATTTCTATATTTATATATTAAGCTTCTGCCCAAAGCACTGTAATTTTTTATTAGTTCATCAACAAACTAAAAAGTTATCCATGAGTGTCCCATCCCTGGTGTAATCAAGTCATCCAAAACAGGATACCTGGCTCATGTGTAAGATTGTGATTTAAAGAGCAAGTTTTTCTCACCTCTTTTTAGAAGTTTGTAGTTGATAGAATATATTGATTAGCTAATTCATTTTAAGAACATTTCTCAGCTGCTATCCAATCTGACCAAACTCACAAAGGTGTACCTTGCATATAGTTTCAACATTATACATAAAGAAAGGCTTTAAATTACGTTAATATTTTTACAAAAATTTCTCACTAAATTTTTTTCCTACATGAAGCTGAAAAATTGCCCTTGCTGTTTATTTCTTTTTTTTTCTCTACAGCAGACTAGATCCTGATTAATCTGCTCCTTAGGAGTTTAGTTAGGATTGTTGTCATATTAAATTTGAACTGATTAAAACTGCAAACTTTCTAAAGCCATTCTTCTGAAAGGAAAGAAATCTTGTCTTGTACACAAGACACAGTGGTGGGTTAATTATTGGACTTGATTGTCTTAGATATCTTTTCACACCATATTGATTCTAAAAAACTGAAGGAAAAAAAATCTATTTCATATCTCTCATTCCACATTCTCTGTCAGTAGTTTCCTACCACAAGCTCAGTCCTGCCAGCAAACATCTTCAGTAAGCTGTTATTACAGCTGCTGAGCTTCAAGAGTGCTCAGGATTTCTTAGCAGTGGGTCTAATGATCAGACCTGCAATGCCCTTGGCACAGATATAGTCTCTTTTCAGTCAGTAGGACTTCAGGTATGACTAAAAATACACAATAATAGTCCCTTTTCTCTGAGTTCTTGAGGGTTTCCCTAAATCCTAAAATGTTAGCTTTTAATCTATAATTACGGTTTAAATGTACAGGTACACTTTTGTCTCCATTCTAAAAGGTAGCATTTGATGCTCTTCACTACACTTTTCATGATTGAAAAATGGCTATCAATTCAGACTTGAACATATTTTAAAATTTCTTCAGTAGCAGCACTGCCATGCTGAAATAAGAAAGAAAAAATTGTACAGTTTTCCTAGTCTTTTCGGCACCTCTGCTGAGAGGTTGTGTTTCTTTACTATTTTGAATTATTGCACTGAACTAGGCATCTAGGGTGACAGAATGTCACTTCACACTTTTTTAGGGGATACATCCACCTACAAAGCCATTCGTGTAGGGAACTTTGATTCTATTTATTGCTACTTTCATGTATTAATTGAACTGAAGCAGACTTTCTCATTACTCAGCATACGATGTCATCTGATGCTCCGAGCAATGCCATTTCCTGATTTTGCTGTACCTTGTAGTTAAGAAATAGATTCAGTTTTGTTGCTCCTTCTGGGGAGATCTCTTGTGAAGGTAGAACATGCTCAGAAGAAACATACTGAGTTCAGACTGCAGATCATTCATAATAATCTTCTGGGATACATATCTGCTTGAAACATTCATGTGGCTCTGAAAACTATTCTTACATGGCCATGAACTCACAGTCTCAGCATAAAAATCAATCAATCCATCAATCACACACACTATCACTATAGACCATGTAAATACCATATACTGTACAGTAAAGTAAAAATGTATTGGGGAAAGGAGAGGGGTTTAGTGGTATTAACAACAGTCCCTGCTCTTTGATGGAAAATAGGAAGGTGCTTGATGGTGCCTCCTTTGTTTTCTAGACAAACTACTGAGAATCTTCTCAACCTCCTGCCACACAGCCTAGAAGGACAACCAGCTTCATGGTTTTCCTCTCAATAGAGGAAACCAGAGACTGGAGATTCTGCACTGTGCTGAACCTCAGCCTAATTTCTGCTGTACAACACATTCATCCAAGTAAAAACAATTAACAGTCCTTCTTTTGTACCTACATCGAAAAAAAAGATCAGAGGTTGGCCAAGCTGCTCATTGTTTTCCTGTGCCATGACTCAGATACTGCAGTTATCATGTGCACACATGAGGAGAAAACCTAATCTGCAGCACAATAAAGGATGAACCAGACTTCCCATAAGCCTTCTGCTTACTCTTGTGCTGCTTGAATTTTTTTCTAATGTATTATGTAACCAATGAGTAACTGGTATATTTTGCTCTTCTCCTAATTCCTCTATTCAAAGAAGAAAATAGCAGAAAAACTGGCGTGAATAGTATTTATGTCATAATATGCCATAATATGTCACTATATAATATGTACTAATAAATATACCATGATGATATGCTCAAACTTTAATAATAATATCTAATGTAATATATTGTATGTATGTATAATAAAGGTATTTTTAATAGAGACACATAGTATTTTTATATAAATTCTGTTTGTAGTAGTACCCACAGCTACTTTTTGTTTCTGAGATAATTACAAGGCAATACTTGAAATTTTTTCAGTAAGCCCAAGTTAAAACATATGGAGTTAACAGCTGAGTTTATATGACAAAGCGTGATCCATCAGCAGAGAAATCAGTAGGTGGGACTGGGATTTTTTGTGGTCGCTACTTTATCTGCCAATTGATTGTAAGTTTTGTAGTCTTAGTCAATAAATTCACTGAACTGAGTCAGAATGGTCTTATGACATTTATTCATAGTAGTATGAACTTGCATATGAATATATTCACTCAGAAGAACATCATCAATGTGCTAGCTGAGGCACTGTGGAGGTCTGGTTCATAGCATACTATAACTATAACAAACCTTCTAATTAGAAAGTTAAAAACTTCATCACTTTTCTTAGTTAAGATAAATCTTTTACATCTTCTGCTAATTTTTTCCACTGGTCTGCTTTACCATTTGTGTTTCAGTAACTAGCTAAGAGAAAAAAAAAAAAGACAAAACAAAAACAAACCCAAAAAACAGTAGTATGGAAGCCAAATCCGGGGATTTTTATTCTTAGTCTTTCCGTTCTGTAGTTTGGGAAACTGCAAATTAGAAAGCTGGCTCTGATGAGGAATAAAATATAAGTGACATGTTCATGATTACCAAAGGGAAGAAAATTTCCCTGAAAAGTCATGAAGGGGAGCACAGGTGGGCTTTGGAAAGTCCATTGACTGGGAACTATAGAGGCTAATTTTGGCTGGATGGGACCCAAAGAAAGCAGCTGCTAAGTGTGACATGAAGAGACATTCCAACAGCAATACTGCCACTGGAAATGTCAAAAGGAGGTCTTACCAAGGCAGAACCAATATCCTATAGATTCTTAAAAATATACACCAAAATGCAGCCTTTTGTGCTTAAAATTGTACATATGACTACTGAAATAGTAAGGCCTCTGTTCATTAAATAAATATGGCCCATTCATGAGGATTTTCATACTGTAGCCTAGTGTGAAAGATTTTATATAGCCATTTTACTTTAATATCACTAAGTACATATAATCTGAGCATTCTTAGTGCATGTAAAGGAGAATCATATTGCTTCCTGGCCTGGACTAGTTGCATGCTCAAAGACACATCACTAGAAAATTGGTTTTACCCAATTTCATTTTATAGGCTTCAGTTTAATCCATGGCTTTCATAACAGATGTTACCAAATAGTTATCAAAGGATTTAAAAATACAATAGTATTTTCTGAATGCTATCAATTTATAAAGAAGCTCAATTCTCAAAGAAAATGCTTTCAGATAGGACAAAGCATTACAGAGAGTCTAAAAAAAAAAAAAAAAAAGGGGGGCAAAATGGGTGAATTTCTTTTGAAAATTAAAAAATCAACCTCATCAGAACTATCTGGCAAGTTAAAATCCTGGTACTAGCTACTCTTGTGCATTTGCAAAGAGTAAGTATATCCCCTTTGTGACTTCATTTTGCTCAGCTAAACAAACTGATGACCTTTAATCACATTTGATAAGAGAGGTGCTTTTTTTGGACTACTCCTAGTCTGAGTTCAGATCTGAGGTCGTATGCCAAGAATTACACTGCACTACTGTAGGTGCTGTCTCACTGGTGCCTGGTTCAAGCCTTTCAGTATTGCCCTCTCTCTCTTGAATGTCTTTTAAGTGGACTGCATTAATTTTTCTCACAAATTTTATGTGAGTTATTTTATTTTACAACAGGCTCACTGCAGTCCTGTGTTTTGTGACTGCACCCAGCTCTTTCTCCCACTCTGCGTTTTCCAGATGAGTTTCTAGTTAAGGCAGAAATTCCTGTCAGTCTTCATGCAATACTGTTGCACTGCACCCCATTTTTGTTACTCCATCTCTGAAGTCCGGCTCACCTTCCTCCTCAGTATGGTGATTTCCCTTAGTCTTAAGAAAGATTTCTAACTTTCTGGCATTAATTAATTTCACAAGCAAACCCCTACATTTTGTGTCAAAGTTTGCTAAATCCCTCAGAGTTTGTTGAAAAAAAACCCTCCCAATAAAAACACAATTTCAAGGTGCAAGTAAAGTAAATAGCAACTCTGAGGACTATGACAAAGCTACAGTTTAGCAGATGGGGGTTTGGGTGCTTGTCCTAGAAAATACATCAAAAAGACATACTTTCTTTTGTATTATGTTTTTCCTCAAAAAGCACATTTTCTAAAAATTTCTTCAATTATTGGGCTGTGTGTTTTACAAGAACCATGGCTGTCATACTTTGTCCATGCTGTCTTCCCAGGTTGTGCTAAGAAAAGACCTGCTTCCCACGCCCCTAAGCTGATGCAAAGTGGCTCATGTCCACATTGCTCAGTGATATCATCCCTTGGAGTAAACTGGCCAAGTTCATACCTTAAATTCAAGTCTCTTGACCAAGCTTTATGCAGAAGTCCCTTTTCCTGAAATACAATTACTTCATGTAAGACTTTCTGAGATGGCTGACAAGAATCTACGAGAAGACAAAGACATCTTTTAGAGGAGCATGACACCAGCTGAGAGCTGTGGGACCAGAGGTTGTGACATAAAGGCATTTCGGAGCACAAGAACTCCTCAGACAGTTTCATAAGCAACTTTAGCATTTTGAATTAGACCGTGACCTGTCAGCTATGTCTGGATTTTTCTGTTGAAGGGACTTACTTGACCTGCCTCAAACACATCTGGGAGCAAATCCATATGCGTTATCATCAGAGAGCAGAGCACAGCTTTGAAATAAAAGAGAGAGCTTGCCAAATTGATGCATCACTAGGATTGCTTCTCTGCAAATAAGCAACTGGGGCTGTTTTAGCATGTACATTGGGATGAATTTCAAGGGACCCACAAGTCCAGGGATTTGCACACACGGATGAGAGGACTTGCAAGGGTCAGCAACTGATCCTTTATTTCATTCCCTTGATACTGCTTTTTTAATTTCCCAAGAAATCTGCTTTTATTACCCTACTGTCAGGTGCTGGGCAAGCCCCATGCAGTAGGCAGAAAAAGAAGGAGGTAGTCTTGTGAAATGCCATTTCTGAGTGTTATTATTACATTTCACACTGGTGTCATCTGCAATGAGGGCCCTGTTGTGTTTGACACTGTAGAAGCATTCAATAGGAGTCAGGGCAAAACCCAAAGAGCTAACAGAAGGAAGGAAAAATAGAGATGAAGTAATTTTCCTAGCAGCAAACATCTGGTCTTTGGTCAGCCAAGAAAAGAACTCCAGCCTTCTGACTTCCACAGCAAAGCTTATTCTAGTTGATTCTGCTTGCTCACTCCAGAGTTATCCCCTCTGCAATGAATCCCCCAGGGACTGGGTAGGAACCAGCACAGGGCAATTTCATGCAAGGGAACAGGTTGAGAGCCCTGCAGGAGGTCTATCATAGAACTGGAATTCTATGCAGAGATTCAAAGCTGTCATAGAAGGGATACATGGCTTCATTCTCTTGTAGGCAAATAAGGAACAGGATAGGGAATAAGACAGCTTCAGCTTTTCAGTCCTAGAAAAGCAATGGAAATGAATAAATTTGCTATGAATATATTAATACAAGCTGTCGAGGATGTTTAACAATTTCTAAAATAAATAGCTGCTTTCTAATATTTTGTGCACGGGGTTGATCATAAGACTAATTGTGTCATGTTCACTTTCCAAATTTCAAAGACCCCAGAAAAGAATATAAGACCCTACAGGACACACTGCCCAGTGCTGGAAGACTTGACATGAGGTTTTCCAGTATGACATCTAAATTCAAAAGATAGCAGTGAGAGCCTTTCAGAGAACTCTGCCACCTTTTTTCCGTTTATATTCTGGCAGATTGCTTGATGGTTTTACTGACTCACTTGTCTGACATGCAAGTAAGTCATAGGAGTGTCATTTTTAGTATAAATAGCTATTAGGGCTCATCTGACAAATGAGACTTGCCTAACGACATTTCATTTCCTGAAATGCAACAATGTGTAATAATAATAAGTTACACATGTCAGGACTGACTTGTAAACGACTTACTTGTGGGCTGCTGGAAGAAGTTAGCCCTGTCTACATCGTCAGTGGCTCTTCTCGAAAAGTTCCCGAGTGTTTGGACCTGCCAGTGACTTGTCTGTGCTAAGAGCCCTGAACTCTGAACTGGGTTGGTACGAACAATGGAAAGTGGAAGACAAAAACATCCCCTTATGCCTGTGAAAGAGGTTCTGTCTCAGGCTGCTCAAACCACAAAACCACCCAGCTTATTGTGTCTCTGGATTTGCTGGCAGGGATCTATTTGTTTAAGCAATTTCCATTCTACATCAGTTCAAATGAATCATATTTGTCAAGACCTGCTGCTTGGGCTAGCCCAGTTTGCAAGGACTGAAGTGGGTTATAGAGTGCAACACAAGCATCTCCATCGGCAGACTGGTGTCTTCTTCCACCATTCAGCATCAGTCTCTGCAGAACAATGTTTTTAACACCCTAACGTAGCTGGTGGCCCACCCTGTTCACTTCTGACAAAACAGACCACACATCCACCTGCACAGCTGAGAAGGGAACAGTCCTTTCAGTGGGTCAGTAAGTAAAAAGTAGCTTGGAGAGAGCTGGGTGGCCACAAGCCAACAGAAGGTGTTCCATTATAATCTTGAAAATTTTGCATACTTACATATGGATATACAAGTCACCAGAAACTAATTTGCCAGTCGCCCAAACTGGGCTGGTTCTCTAGACCAAATTCTTGTCCTTGTCCGTGTAAGAGGAATAGCCCAGAGAGCAGACAATATAAACATGCTCACACTGACTCGGTGATGTGCCTAAGTCATAAGAGGAAAAACTCCTACAGGTTTCCAGGCCCTGATTTGGCCATAAAAATAATAGTAAGGACACAACAACCAACAGTAATGGATATATTTACTTGGAGTGAGATTGTGATCATTCACTAAAACCATAAAATATCTATCAGAAGTGAAAAAATCACTGACTTGTACAAAACCTGGAAAATTGATCTAGCAGGGAAAAAGTCTTTACATGTCTGCTAGAGCTCCTGTTCAGTTTTAAGTCTAAGTGGTGAAAGGAGGGCTGAAGCATGTAAGGGAATCTGCAACGCTATAATGACTTCACTCACATAATTTGTTTGTGCTTACTTCTATTGCCAATGTCTAATCCATTTTTCTTCAGGATAAAGATTGGGATGCTTTCCAGCCACCAAATAAATAAACCAAACTTCATTCTTCCTGAAATAAGGAACTTCTTTTATCATATTCCCTCCTATTCATCTCCTTTCTAATGTACACAGTCCAGAAGGATATGGGAGAATATTAGACTAGAGCTCTGTGATCTGCACTGGACTCCAATCAGCTGCTGGGAGGATTCCAAGGTTTCTGATCCAGCCTATAAAGTCCTGAACAGTTTTGGCCCTGGCAAATGTGGGAACGTCACTTCTCATTCAGAGAAGTGGAGGTCCATCAAGATAAATAACACAAGGCATGCCCAGTGAGGAGTCCTTTATTTTAGAAATAATTTCCCCTGCTTCTCTAACCTCTGGGCATGCTGTGAAGCCTGCTTTCCCCTCTCTGTGTTAAACCAGCCCAAAGTATTTAACAGGTAAATTTTTAAAACTAAATAACTAATTTTGTAAAACATTTTGATATAATATTCCAAAGGAGGCTTTTACACTGAGCTATCTGTATATGGTTTTGGTTTTTTTCCACATTCTCCATCCCATTCCATAAGCACTCTAGCAACTTCTTTGTTTGCTTGTTTGTTTGCCTGTTTTTACTACAGCTGCAGTCTGACATTGGTTTTCTTTGTGCTGTCCCCACAGTTATGTCCTCATATCTTTGGTGGACTGACAGAGGTAAATCAGAATCCTGTAAAGATATATTCAAGTAGATTGCATGTTTCCGCTGTATGTATTATCATTGAACACCATTTGGCATAATTTTGCCTGTTCATCGAAATCCCTCTGTAAATCCCTATAATAAACTTGAAATTGTTCAACTTGAACAACTTTGTCCCATTTGCATACTTTGCACTCGACTGCTTATTTCTTTCTCCAGAGCTACATTAACTATCAGGGAAACCAGTATAGCCTTTTTAGGCATTATACAGTTTCTGTTTTTTCCCCAGAGTCAAACATATCCAGTTCAACGAACCAAGTAACACACTTGCTGGTGCTTGCCCAGCCATGGGTAAAATAGCCCCAGAGTATAAAATTCCAGCTCCACAGAACTTCTCTCTGGTGAAGCTCTCCAGTGAAGGTCAGATGTGGTGAATGCACAGCAATGGTGTGCTGATGTGACCCCACAACGTTCTTTCTGATAAATATTTTACAGACTTCCATACTAAGGACACCTTACTGGAGGAATGTGTATGGCAAGTTGGAAGGGATGAAAACTCTTCCTTCCCATTAGTATGATGTGTTTTTATCACTGTACACAGTTTTGATATTGAGGATATTCAGGGATAGGTCCACAGCTCGTCTATTAATAGTTGTAACTCCAGTGTGTGCAGTAATTAAGGATCTCACTGGACTAACTAGTGGTATTGCTTAGATAAAAAAGGGATGGTTTCTTCTCCAACTCATCAACATTCCTTACTTCCAGAACACAGAAGTTATATACAAGACCCTGTATACAACTTTGCCATGCACTTCTTAGAGTTATATAGTTTTCCTGGCTCTTCAGCCTATGTTATATCAGCATCTGTCTTAAGAAAAAAAATATTTAATGTTTAGATCACTGTCTTATTTACCGAGATTTTTTTTTTTTTTTTTTAAGATCAAAAGTACATATAAATTTTTGAACTATTTTTCACCTGGGAAAAATGAGAATCACTGAAAAGAGTTGCTTTTGCTTGAAATTGTTTAGGTTAATAACTGTTAATAAGTTTAATAATTGTTTAAGTTTAATAATTTCATTTAATAGCAGCAGTTTTTTGTCCTTTGGAAATTTTATTACTAAAAATACAGAAAATCCAATGCTTACTTAAGTGACTGGTAACTGTCACAAAATCCAATAACACGCTAAAGTTTGGGAACTTGGGAACAGTATTTTGATAAAACAAAACTTTACCACCATTGAACACTGACAACAGATGAGGTATAATCCTTCTGGGAATATATCTACCTCTTCCTGTATGGTCCCAGCTTCAGAGACATGAGACATTCATGCCGACCCTCAACTCCTCCATTTGGCACTTTTTTTTTTTTTTTAAACTGAATTTTCTGTGATTTGATCTCTTTGTCTACCATGAAGCCTGTCTACCTGTTCCTGAGGCATGCTGTGAAGACTCTGCTTTTGGAAGAGATCGGGCATTTAGGATGTAAGTGCTTGGCTCAGTGCAGTTGCATATAGCCAGTTCAGTGAAAGACTGGAATGAGAGAGATTGAGTTTGGGAAGCCCTCATAATCCAGAGCAGAGTGGCACTGTGGCAGGGCCATACTGCCTCTGGCATGTAGCTGCAGCTATGTGAACATTTGTTCTCAAAATTTTGAATTCCATTGAAAGCAGGTGGGACCTCTGGAGTACTTGTGAAGGCTGACTGTAGCCTCGTGACACTACGATCAACAGAGGGAAGTGGTTTCCACCACAGGACACCTCTACATTCCTGCTTTAAATTGGTCTCTACAGGAGCAACAATGCTTCATGGAGGGCGTGGAGAGCTGGCTTGTGTCAGGCCAGCACACCTTGCAACACTATCTGTAACACAAGGCAGAGCTCAGCCTAGTGCTAAGCCACCTGAGCTGCCCAAGTCCCCTGAGCTGCCTCAAACACATTGAGCTCATAATTTCCCTGGTGGGCTCTCTCAATAAACTCTCTACTACACATGCGTTATCATATCTAAGTGCATCTAAAGCTGTACCTATTTGAATGTGCCTACTGTCAGTTCAGGCACGGGTCAATACCTAAGACAGGTACATGATTTCCATGAGAAGTTCAACTTACTGAGCTGCTTAAACAGCGGAGAATAACAGTGTCAGCAGGAACACTGACACTAACTGCAGCACTGTGCCCTCAACTTGCAAGCTTATTTAGGGCTCAGCACACCACTACAGGCCGAGTAAACAGGAGCCACAATGATGTAATTCAGAAGGAATAAGAACAAATTGCTTTGAATCTGTGAAATGTGTAAACTGAGACTGATGAAGATTTGTGTACTTGCAATATTAACTGTAAAAAATTAATTCCTGGGGGGACAACAGCATATTTAGCTGTATGTCATGGTGCTTGAATTGTGGCCAGTTTTTCAGTTATATTCTTAGTAAAGGAGGAAAAACTTGCTTGACAGCTGTCATTCATAATTCTCAGAAAGTGTTATGCTGTTCTCCTTACCCGGCGGAGCCACTGGCGAGCCATCCCGTCGTGCAGCCAGCAAAAGAACAGTCCAGAACAGCCCTTTTCAGTTCTTCTGCAGTTGCTAAGCGAGCACTCAGGTCAACACAAGCTTTCTCAGCTTCAGCTAAATCCAGACCCTGAGAGTTGTTCTTGGACTCAAGTGCAAACACTTTCCCTGCAACACCAAGAAAGGACATGCCATTCGTCATGGAATTATACTCAATACATATTCAACAGAAATATTGCAAATTATCACCAAATAAAGTCTTCATGCTTTTACTAAGTTTGTTTTAATGGGCAACTTACCTTTTGGAATGGGTAATTTTATCAAGACTGTAAGTATCTTTGTGTTAGCTTTTCTTTTAATTTTGTTCACCAACAGAAAACCAAGTATGGCTAAGCCCCTACTTATTCCTAGCTCAGAGGAGAAGCTTGTCTTGCTCTGTAGGTCTGTGCTTAAGATCTGGAGAAAAAAAGCACGACACTCTCTTGTATGCACATATATAGTCAAAGTCAGAACATCTTTTGTAGGCTACTAACACTGGAATTCATTGCTAAACATTTTACAGTTACTTTACAACAGCTACACCTATAAAGTAAGCATGTACCTAAAAGCCTGTTTTGCTACCCAATCTCCCATGTAGAAATAGATTTATATTTGTACTTTCTCTAAAATCAAAATTATAGCAGTATATCACAACTTGAGTCTAAATACAAACCACTTTTTTATCATGACTTTTTAGAAAGACAGAAAAAAATTTTCCTAATGGAAGGCTTTTTTTTTTTTATTTGAATGTGAATGAGAACATGTTTAGTATAACATTTTTTTTGTGTGTGTTACTTATATTTTCAGTTCAGTTTATTTTACTTTAATTTATCTAATACTATGAAAGCTGTATGGGTGAAAGAGGTTTTGGCAACTGGGAACAAGGCAATTGCATTTTTGGCAATGACACTTGAGCAGTTACTGGGTTATGGAATAAACATATTACCTGGATGTCTCCAGAAAAAGAAATAAACAGTGAGGCAGTTTACAGTGCTAACATTAGAGCTGCCATACCTATCTTCTTTCTGACGATACTTAAGTCAGAATAACTTCTAAATTTCAAAGATACAGATTGAATTTGCTTGTGGGTGCAGGAAGACAACTTTAAAGCACTGTTCATTTAGTAAATGCCCAGAAATATTAATGTTTCATTTCCAAAGTGGATTAGTGGCAGTGATTATAGGAATGTATAGCTTCCAGCACATACTGAATGTTCACTATGTGGCTAGTTTCATACTCATAGGATGTACTGACCAATATTAGGAATCCTTCAGACTGATTCATCCTGATTCTGTACCAAGTGCCACTCCCACCACATATTATTTCAACAAATTGATAAATCTGACTCTAATCCTAACTACATGGAACTTACACAGAGTAGGTCTGTCCCCAAGAGATTTCTGTTCTTACCTGTGCACAGCTGAACCCACTGGAGGAATCATAGTCTTACACCAAAAAAATGTAAGGTTTCTCTCAAGTGAACATGGTTTTTGTGTTTACATTAGCTAGCAAGTGCAGATGGGTCCTGATGAAAATCCCTACTTTGGTGGGAATTCTACATGTGCACAGTAAGAAATCACTCTGACTTGGACAGATGGCAATTTAAATAAGCAGGGCAAACAGCTATGTAGAGGAATAGAAATTCAGAGTTCCCAGACTGGTTTTCTCAGGCAGTTAACAGTAGCTGACCAAGGAATACAACCAGAAGCCCAGATCAGTATCCTAACCAGTAGATTACATTGTATCTTGATTCTCAACTGTAACTAGAACAAGGGAGTTTACACAAAGTACTGAAAGAAGCAAGCCTCTACATTCCTAAGTACATAAACATCAGGTTTCTTTGCAAAATGTCCCAAATAATGCCCATGACACTAATGTCACAGTTCCTGTTTCTAAAACCATGAACAGACTAGTGAAGCATGCATGGCTGAGGGAGAAAGATAGTATAAGCAGAAAGATGATGATTGTAAACAATCACTCTGAAATTGTGAAACAACTTTGTTCCTAAAGGAAATCAGAGATCAAATGTAGTGCTTTGCTGAGATTTTGTCCCAAGTAAAAACTTCTATATTCTGAAAACATCCACATTCTACATTCCACTACTTGACTGTCAGGATTAAGATGCGTCATCAAAGAACTAACAGGGTAATTTTGCATAGTATCTGATGAAAATCATAAATGTTAGTTTGACATGGCAGTAATCCTTATTTCCCAGCTTTTAGTATTTCAATTAGAAGAGTTAAAGAAAGGAAAATGATTAAGCATGGAGTTCCATCTAGATACAATTAGAAGAAATTGAGTTAGCAATTTAGTCTTTTCACAAGTAAGTAATAATTACATTTTTAGAGAAGTTTAGATATCCAAGACGAAGGCTGAGACACCTTTCCCTAACTGCTTTTATGTGTTTGCTACTGCTTAAAATACACTAACATTTTACTAGAACCTATGAAGATGATGATTCAAAACAGGGTCTTGTCATTTGTAGAGCTATCTGGGATGTTCAAATTGTATACACAAGTGGATTTTAGGGTAGCTAGGAAAGATGTGCTGGTTGGGAAAATTACAGTGAGCTGCTTTATAGGAAATTCTGGTTAGCCAGAAGTGGATAAAGAAGGCTGACCTGCTTAACAGATCAAACTGTGAATCTCCTCCAAAGTTTTACAAGCTCTATGGCTATCTGCCCAGTTTTAAAGATTTGTCCTCTGGTTTTGCCTAATTTCTTACCTAGAAAATAGGATATAAGGTTCTCTTATCAGATGCTTGACCAATGGAATAGCTGGATCCTCAATATCTTGAGATGTGTCATATTACTGAGGGGCATTTACATGACAAATATACAGGAGACGTGCTAGTATGGTAATAGGAAAAATACAAAAGTGCATCAAAACAGGAAATCCTCTTAAATAAAAAAGACTGCAACACTGAAATTGAATTCTGCACCTTACAGTGTCATGGCTAACATGCTCAATATATTGATGTATTGAATTTTTCTCACTTTCCATCACAAAAGTGGTATAATTTTCAATCTGAGGGGATCTAAGGATTCTGGTTAATTATTTGTAACATTTTTATCACTGCTAGTTCTAATGAAAAGTTTCTTTAAAAAGGTTTGTCTCATATGCTTGATGAAATTACAGTAATTTTTCCCATTGGGGGAGTTGAGATCAGTTTTCTTTCTGGGATAGTATCAAGAGATGTGTTGTCATTCTGTTTTAAATATCAGACTGCTCTATATTTCCGTAAGACACAGGATGAAGGATCATATCTACATGAAGAATGTAGTATGCCTTTGGTTGTGGCACCTTTGAACAGCCACCATGCCTGAGTTTCCTCTCAACTCTCCTTTCATTTTTGACCCATAACCTTTGCTTCCCATAATGTTTTCACCCCTACAGGTGGGGTGAGAAGTTGTTTCCAAAACTCTACATACTTTTCTGAAGCCTTTCTAAACAAAGTAAACCCCTATGGTTTAAAGATCAAGATAAAATCCACAAAGTAGTATTTCTCAGGAGGCTTAATGAACATGTTGAGTTTAGCTGTTCAGCATGAAAAATATCCTTGTCACAGTAAGGTTCTTTCAGATTGCCACTTGAAACCAGTGGAGAAGTTTTTAACTTCAATAATAAGACATAAATAATAAGACATAATTCTTCCAACTGTTAATTGTCAGCAGGATTCATAGTTCTGATGGAAAACTCACATTTGAAATCAAAGAAATTCTCACTTTAGTAATTAACCTACATTATATTGCTAGCTTCTACCATTATCTGATTGCTGTTTTTACAGAATTTGATTATATTTTGTTATATTGATAATATTTTAATTAATTTTTGCACTAAAACTTTGTAAACAATAAAGAGAATAATATAGTTTTTACTTCAGAGTAGCCCAATATATTCTGATTGACAATATAGATCTCAGGGTTTCTCGGAAGTGTTTTATCACCTTGTTAAATTCCTACATAACTAGACTGTAGATTTCCCCCAATAATTCCACCATAAAGTCCAAAAATTCATGGTTGAACTAGAGCATGTCTTTTCAACATGCATCCAGTCATGATTCAATGCCTCCAAGTAATGGAGAATTTACAGCACACTTTATAGTAAACTGTTCCAATGGTTCATTACTCTTACTCCACCTTATTTCCAGCTCCAAATTCTGCTAAACTCAGCTTCTAACAACTGATCCTTATTATTTTTTCAAGATTGAAGAGCCATCTACAATTAAATATATGGCAGTCCAAAAAAACAAAACAAAACAAAAAACAAAACCAAAAACACACACAACAAAAATAACAAACAAAAAACACACAAAAAACACAAAAAACAAACAAACAAACAAACAACCCAAACCCCTTCAAAAATAAACCCAGCCCAAAATCTTTTTCTTCATATTTTGTGAAATGTCAGTGGATTAACAGAATTCTCCTGGTTATTAAGAAGAGAGTTTTTCTAATTTATTCTATTACAGTAACAGACACAGCAAGTTCTTCTGAGGTGCATAAGCACGGCTCAAAGCCCACTGAAATTAATTCAAATTTCACCATGCATTCAGCAGGATTTCCATTATGCTTGAAGAAGGAATAAAAAATTGTATAGCCAAATATACTCTGAAATATGAATGACTCTCACAAATAATATAAAATAAAAACACTTTAAAAGGCGTGCCCAGTGTGCTAATCTCATGGCATGACACTTCCTTGTTAAAAAGATAAAAACTAATCAGTTTCAAGAAAATAAATGGGTTGAAAGATGTGCAAATATGGAGTATAATACATTTTTACTTGAATGTTAAAAATTTCAAATTGAGGTAAAGAGAGCAGAGAAAGGGAAGGACACTTCTGTACCTCAAGAGCAATTTAATTTCCATTTCTATGGGTGTGTGTAACAATGGCCTTGATTGCAACAGTAAGGGTGAAGGATTCAGTAAAACTTTAAGACTGCAGACAGAGATTTGGTTAGCTACTGGTTCTACTTAGTGTTCTGACTGTGGAGTTTTTTCTGTGAGAAACTGAAGTGAATGATGTCTTCCTAAATTCAAATATTACATCATCAGAAAAATAGCAAAATCAAGATGTTGCCTTTGGGTTCCTCCTCAGCCAAACTCAGTTGGAGCCTAAATTTTGATTTTACTACACACTTTAGGATCAAATACTTGGAATTTTTATGGAAGAATCTGTGTTGTTTTGAAAGCAGAAGCCTGAAACGTTTAGACACCTGCTACTCAAATGTGAGCATCTAGAAAGAGCATGAGAAAAAGCACATGTTTTTTTCCCTTTGCTTGAAAAAAAAAAAAAAAGGATGCAAAACAAGACAAAGAAAATACTATAGTAGGTTTTTTTCCCTGCTTTGGACCTCGACGGTTTCTAGTCAGAAGTATGTATCTCAGATCCTCACCTGTTTGTTCCTAGCTTTCTGCATTCTGGATCCTTTCCCTTGCAACCTCTGCAGTCACTACAGCGTGAACAATACCAGATGTCTGACTTGACCAATCGGGTTCTCATGTAATCCAAATTTAGCCAATAGACCAACTCCACTTTGGAATAATTAGCAAAGTTTTGAAATTAGCACATTTTTCCAATTCAGGAGTGTCTTGGTAGGGCAGATGAATTGCCATCATCCTCTCCTGACATGCTTTGTCTCAGAGCAAGTGCTCTGCAGAAAACTGCGGTTCATATGCGTGCATATTTTAGCAGCCATGGAAAGACAAACCAAGGAGGCAAAAAAAGCAGAGGCAACTCCAGTGGAGGACTTAGGAAGTCACAACCTTGTCCAGCACAAATTCAAAGAAATTTTACTCCCCCTCCACCCCGCATTGGTACCACTGAGAACTGCCACAATAACCCATACTATTCTCCAGTAACCGCACTAAGTGGTGGCACTCCATGGTCCATCAGGGCAGGAACAAGCCCACAGGGAGCCTTCTGTCCATCTGACCCGGACCTGAACAGCTCTGAGCAAGCACATTTTAATTGTAAAAAAAAAAAAAAAAAAAAAAAGATGCAAAGTGAAACAAAGCTATATTTTATGTCTGCATTTACTGCAGTCTTTCTGGAGCCTATCTGTGCTACAGCAATATGTGCCGCTGTAAATACTGGTCAAAAGAGATCAATTAAGCTTTGGGGCTTTACACCTTCACCAGACCTCGATGGCCTCTAGTTTTTTGGCCAACCCTCTGTCATTATTCATGTGTGAGATAATAAAGCAAAAGACTTCCTGAAGGAAATACATTGTAATCAGTTTCAGAGGTTTGACTGTAACAGGGGCCAGTTTGAATTTCACCTTTTTTTACCAGGCAAATTCAAAATCCCTTCAATGGTTTGTAGAACAGTCAGTTACTTTTAGTTAAAAATAATAAATACACAAGCACATATGTGTCACCCAGAATGGTCCTTTGGCACTTAAGTGACATTTGCATGTATTAGAGACTAGCACAATTGTATTTCACCTACAACTTAAAAAATGAGAAGGTGGTTTCTGCCTGTATCAGGCCAGAATCTTTTACAATCCTGTCAGATCTTTTTAAATACATAGGGGTAAATTTTGAAGTCCACATACATTGTTTTCTGCTGTTTTACTGAATAATAACCCAGATGGCTTATAGGACAATGTTACAGTTGTTTGCTTGAATATTAATAATAGGAAAACCCACTGAAGATCAAGTTAACAACAGACATACATTTTCCACACTGCAACTCAGAATTAAAATAAAAATGGAAACAACAGTATTATAATAACGCATGACAACTGTAATGTACCTTAGATACTCTACGCTTTAATTCTTAAAAATGCTTTGCCATGTGTGGAGTAAATTTGACAAACTGTTGAATGATCATTAAAATCTGTCATGAACTCCGCCTGAAAATGATCTCCAGCATTTTTTCTCCTTTCTCTTTTAGA
This sequence comes from Pyrocephalus nanus, assembly GCA_038380795.1. Classification (NCBI taxonomy): domain Eukaryota; kingdom Metazoa; phylum Chordata; class Aves; order Passeriformes; family Tyrannidae; genus Pyrocephalus; species Pyrocephalus nanus. The sequence goes on along the minus strand of CM076266.1, from coordinate 22,038,413 downwards.
GGACACCTGTTTCTCTTTTAGATGATGCCATTAATTCTACAGAAATAATAAATGGGAAGGTGGTCCTGAAAAAACAAGAGGATTCTTCAGGTGAAGCATTCTTAGCAAGGGAAATTATTATTCCTGTCCTGTCTCCTGAAGTTCTATGAAGAACTCTTTTTCATTGGTATGCTTTTCCCCTCTTCCCTCATTTCAGAGGTATTTTGCTAGGGAAGGACTATATCCTAAAACAGAATTGCAGTGTTGCTTATTGCAACACAGTGCAGTCTCCTGATTTTTTTTTTTTTTTTAATGCTTAAGGAAAAGTAATTTTCTTCATATTTACAAGACTAGATTCTGTTGTATAAATGGTACTTTACACAAAACGGTGGAAATTTACAGGCAAGATTAATTTTCTCCCTTTACTTTGCCATACTTTGTCATCAGCTGAAATAAATTTAAGTTAAACAGGAAAAATACTCTGAGAACAAACAAAAAGAGGTTTTTCTTGCCCTGCAATGTTTAAGATCTGTCCTCTGGAATAATGCAAGAAACATCAGTGGTAAAGGATTAGTGTATTGAAATAAAAAAAATCCTGAGATCAGGCATAAATCTATCACAGCTGTGAAAGTGGAAAAATGTGACCACTCAGCAATGCTCTCCCAGGAAAAGACAGAGTGGTTTCAAAAATACATCATGTTTTTGCTAAGGCAAGGTGGTCATCATTATCACAGGATGAATCATTAAAAGGGCAAAGGCTACTGGAAACTTTCAAGGGATGCAGCTATTCAGGATTACCATCAGTGAGTCAAAAGCCCCATTTCAGAGTAACTGGCAACTGGTGCTTCAGCCAAATTCATGTCTTGAGCACATCCCTCAGCAGTGAAGTGCAGATGAAACTCATGTGCAGAAAGGTGAGCAGTCATCTTCAGCGTGTGTGGCACTGAGCAGAAAATGTTATGAAAGTTTTTCACTTTTTGTGTTCCTTTCCTCAAGAACCTGGCCAAATAAATTGACATTGCAGGGCATCTGAAGTGGGCAGATGGGGAAGTTCTTTGGAGAAAAGACATCTCCTAAAACATAGTTGAGTCTCCTTAGTCGTGTTCTGGCTTTGTTTTATTATTCTTATTTCCTCTGGAAAAGTTCACTATCCTGTCATTTTGTAGTAATAAAATAATCTTACCCTTCTGGGATCTTATTTCCTTTCTCTGCTTAACCCCAGGATTTTTGTAGAGTCTCAAAAACCTCTGAATCAGAAGTTTCCTAACCCAAACTGGGGCGTGTATTTAAGCTTCTTATTAAGAAAAAAAAAAAAAAAAAGGGTTTTGGTTTGGCTTCTTTTTTTTTTCCTTTGCAATAACACATTTCAACATACAGCTCTCATTCCAGCCATAGCAACCCAGCCCAAACTGAATGGGAGACTCACCATCAGCCTGAACAGAGATGATCTGAAGGATGAAGAAGACAGATCCCACACCCTGGAGAAAGGTGAGAGAGGATCTCTCAGAGCCTGGAGCCATTGCCCTGTTTGCAAAGCCCTCAGCCGCAGGAGGTTGGCTGCCGAGGCTTTTTCTCTCTCCTCCTCTGCACTTTCGCAGCGGGGTCTGCGGTGATGATTTCAAGGAGCACTTTCCCTCGGCAGGATCCTGCGTCTTGGGCTTGTACTGAAGGCGGGAGGGGTGGAAAAAGAAAGAGGGAGGGAGAGAAGAATCCTTGGCTTGGCTAGTGTGAAGGGGAGGGGAAGGTGGGGGGGAGATGTCCAGCCAGCTGGGGCTGGGGAGAGGCTTTATCCAGCCCCGTCTGCAGGGCAGTGCACACAGAGAGCCGGTGTGAAAAGTCACGTTATCCTGCCGGTAAATACCTAATGGATCACGGTGGAAGAAATGTAAAAGCCAGGAGGGAGAGAAAAGGGGGGGGGGGGGGGAAAGGACAAGCGACGAGCCGAAGAAATCCCTGGATGAGAAGAGAAGGGCAGCTAGATAGCTGGCACTGGCACGTGGTGAGTTTGTGGGCTCTAGCTGTGCATCTCCGGAGGGATGGGTGCAGACGTGGGGAGTGTTTTCCTCTCTCCAACATGAAATCAGCCAGCAGTGCCTTGCTGAGGTCAGTGGTTGCTGCAGCAAGAGCAATGGTCTTCAGGTAAGGGCTGAGGAAAAGTGCCAAATGGCATGGGACCCTGTTGGCCAAGCCTCCCTGAAGATCAGCATCAGGATGGGTTAATCCTGCTATTTCAGATTCCAGCTTCGGGACAGGCATGAGGAACTGAAGGTTGGAGCAGGGGTCTGTCAGCTAGTCTTCTTCAGTGCTCCTGGTCCAGGTGAATGGTGCTGGTCAGGATGCAACACTCTGAAAGCAGCTGATGAAGGGAGTTTCCAGTTCCCACCAGCACTTACAGCACTGACATCTGTCCCTTATTCTCATTCGACTTATATTTGTCCCAACACAAGTCAAAAGAATCCCCCACAATAAGAGGAAACATACTGGTGTTGATGCCAGGATTTATTTCGCTAAATATATAAACGGAATAGTTTTGTGTTGCTGTTGGAACTCAGCAGGGCTCAGAAATGTTGTTTTCATATTCCCATCCTATTTTGCTTTTATTTCAGCTTCTTAAAATTTTTCCCTTGGAAATCTGAAGCTGGGCAAAAATGCTCAGTCTGGCTAGAGACTGAGCCACCAGGAACAGAAGCAAGGATCTGATCCTCCTCACTGATGGAGGCTGTGGTGTCCCACAAGGCAAGGTGCTGGCAGGCAGTTGCAGGCATCTTCTGAGAATGATGAACCTGCCCAATGTTGTTTTCTGCCTGACTGAGATGACTCAAGCTCAGGAACTCCTGTATATGATATTCAAGGAACCAAGTAATACTATAGTACTGGAAGCTTTAAAAATGCCTACCTTTGATGAATTTGAGCAGATAACACTGTGATCCTGTTGACTTTTAAAGAAGTCTTCCTCTTGTTTGTACCCATATCTGGCATGTGAATCCACATGCTGAAAACTTGAAGACAGACTTTGAATTTTATGTTTATCCAAAGAATAGGGATAACAGCAGCTTATTATTGCATTGCCTCACCAGCCTAACTCGTAAGGAATACCTCCAAAATTAGATGGATGGGAAGTTTCTTGCTCACTTGATCTTTGACATAGGATGGTTGGCATAACAGAACTACAAAATTGCATTTCATTTCAATGGAAACTCTAAGCTCTGTACAATGGGCATTAAAACACAAAGTAACAGAAAGGGAAACAGAAAATCGTAACATTTGTGGAGTTTGTGTTTCTTTTATGTGGCATAACTAAGGGCATTAAGTGTAGTTTTAACTCTCTGATACTGCAATAGTCCTACCTATCCCTATTCTAAAAATTAGAGGACCCAAAAATATGAGAATGTGTTGAATCTATACACTTTTAGTGAGCCAGGAAAGAGATTCCATGAAACTGAGTAAGCAATTACAGCAAGACATACAAACATGAACAGAAACCTGACATGACCACAGCAACAGCTCCAGATTTCCCTGACACTTGTCATGGGAATGATGACTTTGTTGGCCCTTAGCTGTCCTCATGAGTTTGACCAAAGTAGTTGGAGGGGAGGACAGTATCGTCCGGTTTTCCATCTAAAATTCCAAGGGTTTGTTGAATTAGTTTTGCTATAATTGGCTCATTTCCTTTTGTTGATATATGTAAAGGCATATTGCCACTCTGGCTCCTGTCTTGGAAAATCTCAGCTTGTATTCTTGAGTAGAACATCTTACTGATTTTAAAGAATTACAAAAGACCATAAGATCTGTTACTTTTTGAAGTCATAAACAGTTCATAGAATGGCCTGGCTTCTTCTTGCCATCCCATCTCAACTGTAAAGAAAGTCTATAAATATGGAGAGGTAAAGACACTTACCAGTTATTAATTCCTGGAAGGTCAGTACTTCACTGCCAAGCAGTTGTCCTTCCAGTCTAATATTTCTATCAGCAAAAATGCCTTCTCCTAGTGTATTTTGGAAGATTTACATAAAGCTGAGCAGAGTAGGTTTTATACTTAAACGATATGCATTGGTTTGCATTGAAATCAACATTAACCAAGAAAAAAATCCTGCTTTTAGGACCTAATCCTGCTTCTTGGAACCAAAAACTCAAAACAAAATCTGGAAGCTGAGACGGTTAGAAACAGATACAACCTCTTGCTCAGAAACAGATATAACCTTTTGCTCAAAACCTCTGGCATTCATAGCACTGTAGTAACACGTCAGTGAGACTATTCAGTGTATGAAATACAATGTATTATGACAGATTAAAAAAGGTTAATTGTACTTGCAGCTTTTAATAAATCATAGCTCGTGCCTTCCTTGGGAGCAGTGAAGGTGCCAACAGGGATATTTTATGAAATGGTGCTTCTCTATGTGTGAGCTTTTATTTAGGGAGAAAAACATGTGAAGGCACTGTGTTGTAAAATATGTGCATACACATATGAATATACACACACAAAATATTTGTGTGCTGTGAGGCACACAGTAATGGTTTGGACATCTAGTACCTGAGGAGCATCTGTATGCATTTACATCTGGAATATGTCATTCAAGTTAGAGTGGCTTTTTAATACTAAATAAAACGTCTGAAAGAAATACAAGTGAACAAAGACACATTTGAAAACAGGAACACATGTATTTACAATAGGGATTATTGTATTTCGTCTCTTCATATCTACTTCTAGGAATATTTACTTTCTGTCATTGAAAATTTATGTACTATAAACATTATAGATGTAAAAGCTCCAATTCTGGAAAGTCTAACACATACTCTTAAGCCTTTCCAAAATAAGGACCTAGGATCCTAAGGTCTTGAGCAAATAGGTACTCAGAAACATTTGCTGTCTCAAGCCAAGCTGGGCAGATGTTGGCAAATTTGTTAAAATGCTGCATCTGGCAAAGAAACTGATCTTTAAAAGAGTGATGGAAAGTCATAGGAAAGGTCATTTTTCATATCAGAATAAAGCACAATAGAAATAAAATTTCTGTTTGGAAAAAGATACCTCTCTTTTCTGTCACTAAAGTATGAGATTCTGTTCAACATGTTTCTCTGCATAATGCAATAGCTTTAGATGTTGACAGTCTGCATAATTTAGCTTGAAGAACTGAATTTAAATGGAATATAGTCTTTGGGTTTATCATCCTAAATTTTAATTATTTTTTTTTTTTTTAGGAAAGAGATCCACATTAATATATGAGTGAGGTGGTGACTAAATTGCTCTAACCAGCATGATTATTATTAGAATTTGAAATACAGCCTGGAATTTCTGAAGTACTGTCTCAAGATGAAGTTGAAAGGAGATAAATACAGAAATAATTGAGGCATACAGCTTACTATTTGCCTAACACTCAGCTGCAGTGCCTACATAAAATGATGGCACTACTGAATAACTCCATAACTGTTTGTGGTGATCCGTGCCCAGGTATGAGTTATCATATCCAAACTTCCAGATACCAGTTGATATATATATAAATGTCATGAAATAACTGATTTCCTACGGGCCAGACATGCTGGCAACAGCTGTCCATAGTCAGAATGGTGAGAGCTGTGAAAACCAAAAGGACTTTGTAACACATCAGCTTTAAAGTCTGCGCAACCTCTTCTGTCTCTCTCTCCACATATAAATGGAGATAACCAACTTTACACACCATTCTGATATGCTCTTAGTAAATCAACATAAGTTTCTTTGTAGATACTTTTGTAGTTTGGTATCATCACTGTGACGGATGGCTGCTTTCCTGAGGTCTACGGCTTGTGCTGCTGCTAGAAACAAGAAATAAAGAATTATGGCTTGGCCTCCCAAGGACCATGTAAAGGGATCTTAAATACCTAGCAGACGATATAGCATTAACATACAAACACTGCAGTGACTGACATCTCCTAAAGGATATGGAGTCTGTGTGACTGAAAGGCAGGCAGGAAACCTTGGTAGTACTGTACACCTATTGTATGCACGGATAGTACACCTACTGTATACTGGGATCCAAACTTATTCTGCAGCTGTATCCAAGCTTCTAACCCCCAAAAACCAACTGGAAAAGTGAGAGAAAAAAAAAGAGGGAGAGAAAGATTTCTTTGTTTATAAAATGTGAATTATTAAGCAACAGTAACACAGACAAACATTTTTCAGTGTCTGGCAGTCTGCAACAGTCTACTAGCTGCGGGGAACTTTTTATTTTATTTATACAGAGTGTTTGCACCTAATTAAATGAAAAAGTAGAAATGTGCAGAACTACCTGAAAGTAATTCAGGGAGCTGACAAAAAATAAAAAGAAATTTAAAAAAAGTAAAAAGCATATACCCCACTTCATGGGTGGTGGGTTGCACACAGGGACCTGTGTGTTGGTGCTGCTGACCCTGAGAAAGAGTGTGATTCTTACACTTACATCATGTTATGTGGGGTCAGGTGTTGTCATGTGACAGGCCATGACCTTCATATAAATCACTGCCATGTGAACTGTAAAAATCACACTTCATTTCTGGGAGACTGAGCAGTCTCAAGAAAAGAATTAAGATATCTGGTCATAAAATAGCAGCAGCAATATGTGATATAAATTTTTTTTTTATCTAGCAGAAGGAAACCAAACATCTGACTGCTCTTGGTTGGTGTTATTTGGCTGAGATTAGTGTGATAATTTTTACTTTCTTCTTCTTTTAAATATTTTAATCTTTTTAAAAAATATTTTTAATCTTTCCAGCAGCAGTTTAATGGGTCTCTGTGGGCATCTGTAAAAGCAGGGGTAGAGACAGAATCTAATACCTTGCCTAGACTTTCATCTTCAGCCTGAAGATAAACCACTCCCATTTCACTGTTTCATCCTTTGTTTCTCACACCCTCTAGCCTTCACCAGCCAATGTCTTCAGATAGACAAGAGAGAGCAACTACATTCAAGGCTACCTGCATCTACCTACTCTAGAGCTGCTGAATGCCTCCCACTGTGGATATGCAGCATGGCATGAGCAAGCCACATGGGATGTGACTCATCTTCTCACTGTTCCAGGGCAACAACAGACTAAACACAGTCTCTTTCTGCTGTCCCACTGATGCTGGGAGTCTCCTCCAGAGCAGGGTGCCCACACCAGCATCTGTACCTACATCAGCAGGAAGAATTTGGCCCCAGGAAATTTATAAGGTGCCACCTCTCTGGCACACAGCACATGGTGTGGAGTTGCCTTCCTAATGGCAGAACTGTGCTCCAGCATCTCACCTTTGGTTTTCAAAGGGTCACATCTAGTCCTTCCGTTTGCAAACAGACCCTTGCAAATACGGGAGAAGGAGGTGTGCAGAAAGCTGAAAACAGCATCTCTCAGAACTGCAAATGCTCCCAACCAGGGCTGTGGGGAACATAGAAAGCCATGGTTGTAGTGTTTGTCATGCTTCCAGCAGAGCAATTAATTTGTCATTTATTTTACCAGTCGCCTAATAATTTGACTTTTGTGTCTCAGCCTCCTTCTCCAGCTATTTCCCAGAAGTTTGTCAAACTGCATCCTAAACTATGTTCCCTGGACCTTAAAGCACCCTAATTTCTCATTAGGTGTTAGCTCTGCCCTCTAGTGCTGTATGTGGCACAGGGAGTGGGCGTTGTGTCACAGAGCCATGGCTCTGACATAAAGCCCAGATGGTGTTCAAAACCTGACTGGTCAAATGTTAAAAGTCAAAAATTTACATGTTGACTAAACTAACTTGACTTTTTTTGCACCTCCTGGGAGTGGGTTACCAGTCTATTTGTAGCCTGTTTAAACAACAGCAGATCTCTTAAATGCAGCCTGCCTAAACCCCAGCATTTTACAGTACCAACTGGTTCAACTAAAATCTATTTATTGCATGCTTATGTGGCTCAACCTGTGGCTGTGATCCACCCCACAGTTTCTCAGCTGCTGGGGATGTGACCAAGTGCTGCTTTGAGCAAAGGCAAATGAGGAAGTTCCTCACCTCAGTGTCTGGAGTTCAGGGTCATGGTGGAAGGAGCAGCTGAGCCAAATGGAGCACAGGGCTCTCCTGAATCAAAAGGTTTTCATGGCAGGCTGTCACAGTAACCAGACATGGTATAGTCACGAAATGTAATTGAGTTCTGGCCTGGAGTCTTTTCAGTTTGCAAACCTTCTGCAAGAATTTGTGATAGTGCTTTGAACTTATATAGTAGTATTTTTAAGTAGAGTTTTATGTAAACTATGAAGTGCTGTGTTTTTCTAATTATACTTGGGGAAAATTATATGGCTCAAACACTCTGTAGCAGTTAAGATAAAGTTTTCATGTTTCTTAACTCAGCAGAACTGAGTAGAAGGAGTTGAAAGCATGGCTGTTGATATCAATATTTGAAATGCCTTCCCTTCTTGCACAAGCCAAGTATGCTGTTACTAAGGTCACTATAACTTTTTGATAAGACAATAAAGAGGAGGAGAAGGGTAAAGACTGAAGAAGCTTCGAGTCTCTCTTGTCATAGATGGTCATTCATATTTAGGAAGGAAATAATCTTTCAGACTCCCTATTTTCCCTTCCTCCAGGTAGAACACAGAGCTTTCACACAAGGCCTCTTTCACACCTCTGCATGATGTCTTCCAAGATAGGCAGATACTTGAGGAGAGTGGAACTGAGCAGCTGGGAGTGTCAAGTTTCTGAGTGATATGTAAAGGTTGTGAGAGCAGATCAGAAAAGCTCAGGCAGATACAGATGGTACCAAGCAACCATGGGAGTCTGGGGCACTTAGGCATGGAGAAAAGGACAGGAAGAAAATTATCAAGCTCTTTAGCTCCTAGGCTAGGGAAAGCCTGATTCCTGTTTTCTCAATTCCCCCACCCCCATCTTTTCTGGAAATATGTTTATCAGAGTCCTTTCATTCTCTTCTGTGTGTTCTTGTCCCTTTCCTCCAACTCTTCAGCTTCTGAGTCTCATCCTGACAGTTCTTCTGGTGGTGTGTGTGGAGGTGCAGGTGCGGGTGGGGTGGTGAGGGGCACATGTATCAAACACCTAACCAACTTACATCAGCAGACTTCCCTGCTATCAGTTTTACAATGGTTAGGTTACACCTTGGGAACAGCATCTTTCATCTTCTCCCTTTCATAGCACTCTTCAGTTTGTGTCAAGGAAAATGGATGCACAGCATTCAAACGCTGTTCACACTGCCTGCCAAATACCATCCACAAGATCTAAAGTTCACTACTTTTCCATCCTTGCATTTGTCGGGAGCTGTCTAATAATTAAAACAATTAAACAACTGCTAAAGCAGACCCTACAAGCCACAATGGCGACAGCGGTTGGGCAAATAACATAATTTTTGTACCAAAATCTGGTCTTAACAGTCTATGAGTTAACGTCAGCCCCTTGAACTATTCAGCTCTTGCAAATGGCTTTGAGTTGAATAATGTGAGGAGCTGTAATCAGTGTGTCCACAAATGCCAGGCTACTAAAATTGCAACCATTACTTTTTATTACCTACTGCAAAAATAGTAGTAGATTATTATTAGCTAAAAAAAAAAAAAAAAGGAAAATATAAACATGTTGTTATGTTAAATTTAAACTGACACCAAAACATGCACTTTTAGCAGTGGAAGGAGCCAGGATATTTTTGATATTAAAACATTTATTTAAAAAAGAAAAGATGTATTCTCCCTCATTTGGTTAAAAGAAAAAAAATCAACACTGTGTGTCCTCAAAGAATAGATCATTTGAGCTCCATAAGTAGAAGGAATTTTGTAATAACTCTATATTCCTAGGGCCAGTCCAGAGGTTGAATATTGCTACTGCGGGGATGACTAATTTTTTCATTTTTAACATATAAATCATATATTTAATTTGCAAACAAAACTGAACCCTGTCCTGAAGTTGGGAACATCTGCAATTTGTAATTGTACAAAGAAACTGGGAGAAGGGAATGAAAACAGAAGCTTTTTGTGTGTACGTGCGTGCACACACGCACATGTGTGGGTGGGTGTGTTCGTGTGGGTGTTGGAGAAAGAGGGAGGGAGAGAAAAAAGGAGAAATATTGCCCTTGATTCTTTATTTTTGCAACTCAGGACCTGGCAATAGGTGATTTCCAGATGTGGATCTAATGTTGCAGACCTCATCATATGCTGATACCTCCAAAATTACATATCTGGCTAAGGCTTCCCACTTGGAGTACTTTGGGTTTTTTCCTTTGTGCCTCATGAGCATGTGATATGTTTCGGTAAATGTATGAAAAAAACACTCTAAAGAATGAAATTAAGTTAGATTTGAAGTTCAATATTTGCAAAAAAAAAAAAAAAAGTCATTGGATGGGAAGGTTAAATAGCAAACTATCTAATAAAATATTTGAATAAATAAGCCAGCATTTAATTATACAATAAATATTACCTAATTTCTGTAGCTGGGGTATTGCTGACCAAGTTACTCAACTAGAAGTCAGTTTTAAATCAACAATTAATTATTCGCTAATACATAGTGCCCAAAATAAGTCCTGTCTCAATCTGGTTTGGTCTTTAGTCATACCATATTTATCAAATCATCTTTTTTCTTTATCTGTCTGATCTTTTTTGGTCCCTTTTGGTCTATTTGTCACCCTTGTGGAGCACAGCCAACGACTAAGCCAAGCAGTCTCAGTGGAGAAGAGATGAGTGACCAGGGGGAGAGCTTTGCATGTGAACACAAGGGCAAATATTCTGTGCCCCTGGTGCAAGAGGGAGAAGTTTGATTTTTCAGTGTTTCAACCTTCTTTTACAGGTCAGAGTTGTACCACAATAGGAATCTCGGCTTCCCATTGAAGTCACAGAATCAGTGCTTCTTTGGTTGTCCTTAAACTTCTCCGGTGTATTCAGCACTCAGTGAAAATATTTCCATCCAGGTAGACTGTATAAGGAATCTTCTTTGATTTTTGGCTTTGCATTTGAAATCTGGGGTGGGGAGGGATAGGGGGGGTAATACTGATATTTACCTGAGATTAAATATGGCTCACTAACTACTCTTTGTTCCATAGGGACACGGGATACATGGAGTGGCTATGCAGGGACTAAACATGACACATGTATTTCACAAGCTGTAAAAGAAGATGGTTATAAAGACAGCATGTCATAGAAATCTTGCAAATTCACTGACGTATTTAAAAAGAGGTGGAAGACACTTCAATGTACATTAAGTAGGACTTTTCACATTTTGGGGGCAGAGAGAGAAACAGAAATTAATATAATAATAGAGAAAGAGCAATGAAAAGACAATTCTACATCAAATGAAAGGGTTAGGAAGGCTAAAGGAGATACACTAGCAAATATATATGGAAGAGTAAAAACGGAAGAAATTCTAAAATAGAGAACAACCTTCTGCTTTGAAGAAATAGCCAGACTTCAGTGTGTTTTTCTGAATTTTTTCTTCAAATTTTCTGCAAGTTCCTTCATATCTTCTACAAGTCAGGCTATGGAAAAGTAGAATGTGACAGCCCTCAGCAAGGTTACATACCTACTAAAGAAAACAAATTTTGCAGATTTAATTTCAGACTTAAGGATTTCAAGATTGTCCCTCCAATCCCTCCAGTCCTAAAGATCTCCAGATTTCAAGTTAACTTGGCCCTCTGGAAGACAAATACATGCAGAACTATAAGAGTGTGCAGCATTTAGAAGTTTGAAAATACCTGGTCTCCAATGGTCCACCTGCTGCTGCCCATTTGCTTTTGCAGGGCTAATCCTTGGTTAAATACTGGCACAACTTCAAATAATTAATTACAGATACATAGCTATTTATAGCCCTGATAGATTCTAGAGCCCCAAAGCAGCTGCCAAACTAAAGGACAGGTATATGCAGAATTTTATTTGCTCTTTCTTTGCTTTGCTTTCTCCTCCTAAATCTTTCCCATGGTGAATATTTCCATCTTCCCGCTTCATCTCGGTTTCCACTCTTGCTTTCCTTTCTCTTTTCTGTTTAGTCTAAGTTGCTGCTCCTCCTTCCCTAACTCTCTGTTCTCGCGTTTTTATTCACACTAACTTGTCAACTTTCTTCTTTTTCTGTCCTACCCTTGACTACAGCAAACAAAAAATATGAGGGGAGTAAGATAAAGGATTTCATCTGTAGTGAGCTTATTGCACATCTTATGCTTTTTGGTACATGAAGCCTTAGCATAGGGCTAGGACTGACTTGAGAAATAGTAATTTTTATTTGGAAAAGAGAAAGCAGCTTTCTAGCACACATGGTTTCTGAGAAAACATTATCTGAGCGTACCTTGAAGGCTAAGAAACCAAAGGCAAATGAAAGGAACCTCAAATTGATTATTTTTAAGCCAGAAGGCAAATAAAAAGGAACTCCAAATTGATTATTTTTAAGCCACCCTCATCACGTATGATTTTGGAACACTTAGTGCTGGCAACACTGCGACAAAGATTAAGCATAGGATTTGCCAAAAATCAGTCTGAGTTTTCTCTATACATTTGCTTCCTTTTCTACTCTTACCTTAAATCTTAGTGCAGGATTTTTTAGGACTGACTGTTAAAATCTACTGGCTGCAAAACAGCAGTGTGCACCCTGAAAACTGGTGAAAAGAAGAAGCAGCGATTGAAATAGGGAATAGAGGAATTTTGTGACTGTCATGCTTCCTCCTTTCTCAATTTCCAAATGAAGATTGAGCCTGAATTTGAAACCAGTGCATTCTTCTGCCTCATTTCTAGGGCAGGTCCACCACTCCACATGTCCTTTTGTGACCACAGAGAGCAAATAATTACAAAAATGAGTGGTAGCGTGACAACATCAGCAAGAGGTGAGCAGTATTTGTCCCCAGGTTCCCAGGAATGAGAAGGGAACATGCTAAGCCACAGAATCATCTTCCCCTTGGGTCTGAGGGGTATTTGGTCTCCCCCCCTTTGCTTAGCTCTGCTTTTAACAACCTAATGATGTTTCAGTAAGACCTCAGTTTAAAAAAACCTCTTCAAATGTAACCAGATCTTTGTGATGGATGAAAAAGTGTTTAACACTTTGTACCTTTGAATTTTCTATTTTGTTTTGTTAGGAGAGGGAGCAGCAGCATCAAAAAAATTGCAGAAGTGCGGTGGTGTTCCCAGTTCTCAGTTGTTTTCTTCTGTTTGTGTAGACAAGGTGTCTGGCACCCAGGTCATACTGGAAATGCCCCATGCCACGCATACCCCCCTCTGTGCAACTGCTACCTTATTTTTCAATCCCTTCCAGGCACGAACTCATCTACTCCATTCTGAGATGATACAAAGCTCAGAAATCAGGATTGTGGAATCCATAAAGGAAATAGCATACAAAGAAGAAAAACAGCTATTTACAATTATAGCGACTGGGGTTTTTCCAAGAAATTCTGATTTTGTGTATTCCTCTGCCCACAGTGTTTCAGTTTCTGCGGTGGATAATTTGGTGGATCTGAATTGGAATGACGTTCAACACTGGCAAGGCAGAAACAAATGCAGAAACCTTGGCAGCACTGCTGCTGGCTGTCTGCTGGTGGTGAGCATGTGGAGGATAATCGGCAGTGTAGTTCAGGACACGGTAAGTTAGGGCTCAGATGCTGAGAGTGAGCCATGGAAGGGGTTGAGCAATTTCTGCCCAAACTGAACCTTGTACAAGGATTTTGTGGGTGTATCACAGAGATGTGTGATGGCTGTAATTACGTGTACGTCACGAGGCAGATGAGTGTCTCTAAAGTCTCAGCAGTGCTAGGAGATCATAGATTCAGGTTCAACTTTCCACAAGTGCATCAAGTTCTTTCTGCATATTAACATCACATCTTGTCTCTTTCCTGACCCTTCTTGCTATTTTAAAGTTTTCACTTTATTGAGTAAATGGACATAATATGGGCTATAAACTTACCTGCTTCTTTTGGGAGCTGCACAGGAAGATAAGGTGCTTAAAATAGGCAGGAATATCCAAGGCTGAATGGTACATTTAGGAGCTGGCAGAAAATGGCCTTTGAAGCAGCACCTTTTCAAGAGTCAAAGGGTCTCTCAGAGATACAGCCAAACTGTTAGAAAAATTCCTGACTGTAACGCTCATTTGTCCAGTTCATAAATCTGCCTCTCTATTCTTCAAAGTGCCAAAAGCTATCTAGCCAGACATCCAGCTTTTATAAGACAGTCTAACAAGCTGTCTGGCTCAATTAGTTGAACTCTGATGGTGCTCCAGATTTTCAGTCAGCAGACCAGTTTGTAAAGAAAATATCTCTTTGCAGACCCAGTTCCCTTCCGGTACTGGTAGCTTAACCTACGACGTTACAGTTCTTAAGCGCTTTTTTTTTCAGTGAACCACAACAAAAAGCTTTGCAGTCCATCCACACACCACAGTTTCAGATCCTCAATTCCTCAGCCTTTTTTTCTTGGCCTTTTTCACTGTAAATGGTGGAAGCAATATTTTCTATGGTCTGGTTGGGCATAACACAACGTGAAAAAAAAAGCTACATGCTTGGTTATGACTGAGAAATTCTGAGTACAAAAGTAGTATTTGGGATTTCTCCAGCCTGAGCTCACTCTGTTCTTGGATAATCCTGTAACAGGCTGTTCTATATGGTCACAGATGTAAATGGCCCCACAGAAGTTGGACTGTATTACTAGGTTAGGCTGCATATGGTTACATCTAATTTCTGTTTCTATTATAGCTTCTAGTAAAAAGATGGCCCAGTCAAACAGAAATAATCCTTATAAAAGCACAGTTAGGACTTCTGATCAGTAAAGAGTAAAATAACCACTAGAATTATAGACTTGATGTAATGCCTCTTTCTAAAAAATGACACACTTAAGAAAGTAAACTTTTTTTCCTGGCTACCCAATTAACATAATTCTTCAAGTTTTACACTTGAAAGTCAGCATACAGAGAGATTCTCCTCCTCTCCAGGCAGACAAGGGGCAGAGACATTTTCACCTTTCTGGGTTTTTACTGTTCACCACTAATGGCTTCAACAACATTCCCAGCAGTGATCCCAAGAACCTGTCTGCTCTGGTGATCCATCACTAGCGATGCAGCCATCACTAACGCAGCCACATATGTAAAACTTTAAGGAAAAAAATCAAACCAGAAACCTTAAAAACTGAAGACTCAAAATAAATTGTTCCCCATCATTTCATGCACGGTTTCCCTTTTTTTTTTTTTTAACCTTGGCCATGCAAAGCTTATTCAAATATGTTCTATCGTTTGACCAAAAATGACGGTGATAAAATTCTCAGTCATGCAAAACACAAAGAAAAAAAGTAAATACGCAGTAGGAATGCAATGTTATTAGAACAATTACGTTTTCAAGATTTACTACATTTCAGCAAGCAAATTCAGCAAAACCATATCGATTCATTTTTGTCCATGTTTACTCTTTGGATTTTGAACAATCTTTAGCAATACGAAATTAATCCAAATACAATGCTGCTTCTGTATAGTACATGGTTAACTTAATTCTGTACAAATTTTTCAGCTAAGAGCTTGAAGTATAAGACAACAACTTATCATCCTATATGAAGAAAATATCAGAGATGAAAAGCTATTTTTAAACTAGCTGCATTTACTACAACACACTTTAAAGCAGCTCTTATTTTCATAAACTTCACAAGTTAATATGCTATTTTTATGAGACATAATCAGAAGGATTATGTGGAAAGATGTTGGCAGAATTACACACACAATAAAACAATTCTCAAAATACTAGTCATTATTTTCAATTATGTTTTCTATTTGATTATTAAAAGCCAATCTTGTTGACCCAGCAATATACACTTGGCTTTGCAGCCACTGTTGCTGCTTAGTAATGTCTTGGGAAATCCTATGCCTTTGAAACTCCATGCAAATCATCTAAGAGGAGCCAACATTAACACTCAGGCTGAACTAGAAAATAGAAAAATACACAAAGTAAGTTGTTTAAGGACAAAGTTGTCTCCAGCTAAAATTAAGCACTGATTCACAGTGACATTATGAAAACACTAAACTGTACATTAAAATTCCTAAACATCACTGCTATTCACAACAGGCCAATGCAAACATTTGTTACTTCTCTGTCTGAGAGGGAATTTGTAAGTTAAGAAAATGATGTCAGTAAAAAAGAATTCAAAACTAATTTTATCTGATTGGCAAGTGAGTTCAAGTACTGAGATACTAAATAAATATTTGACAGCACCATTCCATAGTATAATTTATTTCACATATGCACTTAAATTAAAAGGAAAGCTTTTCTAAACTGCAAGCAATTTCCAGGCAAACCACTGAGCAGGATGATGGTGATGGCTGCCATTGTGTCATGGTAGAGCACCTTCTCACTGTTGCAAAGGGCTTGCAGCAAACCAGAGTTTTGGGCAAATAATCAAAACCACAGTAGAGTAGGTCCACTTTTGTCACTCTTGTGACAAGGAACTTAATTTTATACCCCTCAGCGTTTCTGCTTTTGAGGGAGGAGGAAACAGTGCTGAATACCTGACCTTGTGTTTGTGTCAGTAGGGCTATGGCCATTGAAAAGGAGTTCAGAGTTGTGCCTAGCAATGGGCATTGCTGGGGAAATTCATTCCAGCACAATAGGGCTGTTGTTAAGATCCCCTTTAAACCTATGATGTGTCTCAGTGAGTGTGTGGAAATGTGTTATTTGTGCAATGACCAAAACTCATGGGCACACAATCCCACAGGGTGAGATGCAAGAGGTATGCAAGGACTATTCGTTGTGATGCACAAACAGACCCAGAACTCAGAAATGCTTTCAAGGAGTATACCCAGATACAGTGTGTGCCATTTCTTGTTGAAATGGAAGTTGCAGAGGTGCTACACTTCTAGGTCCCCACAGTTTTGGAAAGGTAAGTCTATTCAGCAGTTCCTTCCAAAGTAGATTTTGTATGAAAAGTTCTGTTATTTAAGATACAAGCAAAGAAGAAGGTGTCTCACTTCATTGCAAGGACATAAAGTTGCATTTTTAATACTGTGATTAGGGAGATAGATAATCAGCTTGGTTTAGACCTTGCTGAAATGCTAAAGTTAGAACTGAAATTCCCTGAAACTGAGAGGATATTACACAGAATTTTTATTTAATCCCCTGTAAAGACAATAAATAGCTGCAAAGTTCAGCTGGTTAATATCCCAGAGGACTTATCAAGGACAAGGTTTATAACTAATTATAAGAAGACATAGGTAACATATCTAAAATGCAAGCCTTACCTCTATGTAAAATCATATGTTTTTAAAATACTACAGTGTACATGTTACAACAATATTTTGAATGTTAAAAGCAAAACAAAAAGTATTCAATACTAGTTTCACTTAAAAAACAGTTGTAATAAAATCTGTGCTTTTTTACCCTTTACAGAAAAAGAAGAGTTGTAGACATCTATTGTCAAAAAAGCCCAAAAGAAGTGAAATGCAAATGAAAACTTAATATATATTATGGGGTTCAATTCGGAATTACTTTTTTTTTTTTTAAATTATTTTAGTACATTTTATGTTTTCTGCTTCTTTTTCTTCTATAACTTAGAGAAGCCTGGAATATCTAACCGTTTATATCATATGTGAATATACATGCTCTCCTCTCCTTGACGTACTTTCAGTCATGTACACAGGGTCCTTTTTCTAGAGAGTGCTAATACAGAAGCATGCATTTGTTGTGAAGCTTCACTAGTACAATATAGAGTCTGTATGGCACTTTGGCACTGTTCTGGATGAAAAGCATTACCAAGCACGTAAGCTGTGTCATTAAGAAAAAAACAATTTGGGAGATTAGAAAGAGTGAAAGCGAGACAGAAAATGGTGGTTCTGAAAGAGAATAATGGTGCTAGGAAGTCAAAATTTTACCTTCCTAGGCTTACATAATTACCAGTCTGAAGTAGCTATTTGCTTTATCTCTCATTGTAAATAAACTCTCTTTGTGTGCTTGTATGTTCTGTTGCATTTCGGAATTAATTGCAGTTCATGTCTATTGAAACACCAGCAACAAACAATTTTCTAACAACGTGCAGGAGGAATCAAGAAGGTTGACTCGTAAATTAGTACTTATTCAGTTACCTACTAGCCTTGTTTCCAAACTTCAGAGGTCTCAATATTTTCTTTTGTAATTTCTCCTGTTTTAAAACTTTTGGCTAAATATCCATGCAAAGATGCCATACATGCAATCTTATGGGCAAGTACACCTATCCCCAAACTGGAAACAGATTGGATACAACTGCTTGGGTTGTAGATGTTTAGTTATTTGAATGATTTAGGCTTAGGTAATTTAATGTATAACTTGTAGCAGACATTTGGATTATTTGTATCACTTCAAAATATAGGGAAAATAACAACTGTTAAATTTAATACTATCTCTGAGAATACAAATGTGTGGTATAAAGTTGTTGCATGCTGAATGACCACATAATTTTTTTAGTAACACTTCAATTAAACAGCTACTGTGAATGCCAAATCATGTGAGCTTAAATTGGTGAAATTCAATTAAATATAGTACAGCTACCTCTGATTCTGACCACACTCAACACATCCTAGGTCAGGTGCCAGGCAAGAGCTGACTTATTCTTTCTTTTTTATAAAATTGACAGAAAACACCTTGGTTTTGACAGGAAATAACTTCAATAAAGGAAATTAGGTTTTGTCACCACAAAAAAAATTTGTTTTCAATGTCATATTACTGAAAAATACATTTTTGGTAGGTGAAGAATTTTAACTTGGGATCTGAAGGCAATTACCCTGCTCTTCTTTCTCCGATTTTTAATCACATTGATTTTCTTCCAGTTTTTGCTCCCTTGTCAGTTCCTGTCATGACCCTAGTGCAGTGGTGTATTGTCCATTAAACTGTACTAGTTTCTCTTCTGGCCTTTTTCTGAGCACAGGCTTCCATTTCCTGCTGATCTACATGATGCCTGGAGAATTGGTTTGTTTTGAAATGAGGTTGGTTTACCACCGTGTGTTGTAAACGCCACTCCAAACAGTGTAAACACATATGTTGGTTTGGCTTATCTGTGTCTTTCAAATCCCCTATGCTACGCTCCAGTAAATTTTACCACAGAACCTTTGCAATAGGCACATTCCACCCACCTGAAGCCTCTACAAATATGCTCATGCAAATGCCTTGCTTCTCAGTATAATTTTCAAGTTAATTTCTGTACCTTGGTCATTCTTGCTGTCAAACGTCATTTTCATCTGTAAAGGGTAAAAAGACAAGCAAAGAAAACCAAATACGTCTACAAAACCAAAAACTGATAAGGCAAGTGGAACTGATGTTTCTTTGTTAGTAATTTCAGATTTGCAATGATGGTTTGAAATAAAGATTCTCAGACTTTTCCTTAGCTGAGGAAGATCAAACTGTGGGAGCCAAGGGACTACTGAGAGAAATTGTTAAGGCAGTCACTGTCTCATTCCTACCTCACTGAACAAGGAACCTGTCTCTCTTAATTCATTGCAAAGGGAACTCGGACACCTTGTATATAAACCAACATATACAACACATGCACTTCTATTTCATCAATTACACAAAGACTTCAGCTCATCTGGCGATATCTGCAGCCCCAGACTATCTTCACCACTTCTGAGAAGAAACTGCCTTTGATTCATCCATCTGCCAGAGAGCTGGAACCTTCAGGCTCCAGGACTATGCCAACAAAAGACATGAGTGGAAGTGGTCAAGCCAGAACAAAGTATCATCCTCTTGTTTGGTGCACAGCTCTCTGGAAAATATTCTCATGGTCCTGAGGGTTAGCAAGACAAGGCATCAGCTGGCAGCAAAGAAGACCAACTGCATAATGGGCTATATTGACAGGATTACATCCAGTAGTTCCAGAGAAGTTACTATCTCCCTCTACTCAGTACTCGCTAGACCACATCTGGAATAACACATAAAATTTTGGATCCCCAGTACAAGATAAATTGGAGTGAGCTCAGTGAAAAGCCACCAAAATGATTAAGGACAGTTGGGCTGCTTGTCCTGAGGGGAGAGGCTGAGGGACCACAGCTTGTTAAGCCTTTAGGAGGGAGTAATTTGGACCTAAAAGAAGACTGCCAGTGCCTGTTGGGAAGCTGTTGAGGAGATAGAACCAAGATCTTCACACAGTGGTACATGAAGGAAGGACAAGAGACAATAGATATGAGATAAAAACCAGGGTTTTACCAGATATTAAGAAACCCTATTTCTCTACTAGGATAATCAGAGAGTGGAACAGGTTGCCTAGAAAGACTGTCTCCCCATCACTGGAGGTTTTAAAGACCAAACTGGCTGAAGTCCCAAGCCACCTGCTCTGATCTCAGAGCCAATCCTACTCTGAGCAGCAAGTCAGACAGGATGACCACCTGAGATTCCATCCAAGCTGAATTATTCTGTGATTCTGTAATTCTAAATCATTATATGAGCTGTTCAGAAAAACAGCTGCCTGAAAAGGCAACTTTAGTTACCTCTTAGGTATTGGTTTTACCCTGTCTGACATCCTGCACTCTGAATGAAGAATGCTGAATTTCACTCTGAACAATTTAAAGGCTAGTCTAAAATCATGACTATCTTCCAAATTAATAAGCTCTATGGAACTGACTCTGGGAAAATGTAGAGACTTCTGGTGTTTCCATCTGATTTTTTTTCTTCCAGCACCCTATCTCCCAAATCCACACCTCAGCCCTGTAAATGCAAGGAATGCAGCAGGAGGATGACCATGTGTAACTCCAGTGCAACCACATAAAATCAGAGGGAAGAAATAATGGTGCAGAATGTGCAGAATGGTGCAGAATTATAAAATAAGTATTTGTAAGCCAAGTAATTTAACTGGTATGTAAAGAGCTTTTTCTGCCTTCCTTGCATAAGACTAGCTTGTTTGTCTTCACTTCAGGTTTGATACTTTTTCCCAGAACAGAAGAGAATACTACATAAAGTTACACTTTACATTATTGGTATTAATGGCTTAGCATCAAACACTCTTAACAATGATAACTTTTTCTACCTGAAACTTGCTATTGCTTCATCCTGCTGACACCACTCCCCCACAGAACATTTGTTTTTTATCCATTCTCGCTCTCCTCCAAATTCTGACTTTTCTCCCCATGGTTTCAGAGATCCCAAGCCTGTTCATTTTATGACCGCTTTCTGCATTCAGTGTTAGCCGAACTGTGACTGGCAGGAAGAGAAAATATGTAAGGTCAGTCAACCTGCTGCAGAAATACACAATGGATGCAACAAATACGCAGGCTTGGTAATATTCTTTGGTAATCCGTTGTGTGAACAACATGGGAGATAAGGCACATTCCAGCAAGTGACCTTAAGTAAAACATTAATTGACATAAGAAAGGAGACATTGCAGTTGAGTTGACTAGATGTGAGAACGTGAGACCCAGCATCCGACATTCCTGTTGCCTGTGGATGTGACTTATAAATAAATTTCCCCGAGAGGCAGGTGATTTTCAGGCTCTTCAAGGAATTTGTTTGCCTCTTCCCAGTCATAGGACATCACAGCTATGACAGATGGGACCAACAGCAGCTGTTCAAGAGATCACGTGGAAGGCAAATGTTTTTATATGGCTTAGCATTGAATGCAAAATGTTCATGGACTTCCAAGGAAATCCTGAACCTTGCAAAATCTTGATCCACTGATATCAGTGTAATTTTTCCAAGGGACTTAATGAAACTTGTCCCTTTCCCCCTAGATTAATTAAATTGTTCCATTCTGTACCTTTGAAATATTTTCTCTATTTGAGGTACATTTTTGGGGCGTTTGTTGTAATTCTGGAAAATCTTTATTCCTGCAAAGTACTTGTACTCCAGAACATTAAAACAGCATGATAATGCATCTACCAAAGAAATATGTATTACTGTGGATAACCTCTATGAAAGCAGACACTGATAATTTCTACATATCTCCTGGAATTTCTTGGCTGTTTCTATTTTCCATATAAAGTATCATTAAAAGAAAAAAATTATAAGTGAAATTCACAGCATGAATTCCTGAACTAATTTCATCGATGTGAGTAGAATTAGAATGGAAATTAATTTAGTTCTGTGACTGTTGAGGAAAGAAGCTGGTAAAGTTATGGATTTTTTTTTTGGTGCGCCTTTATTTTTCTGGTAATGGAGACAAAAATATATTCTGCATGGACCCCTGCATTGTCTAAATGACATATTCAATCTAAAGTGTGACTTACCCTTCATAATTTATTATTCTCTTCACTAATGTGCTTATTGCAACAGCAGCATTGCCATTAGAATTTTGTCACCATTTTGTGTAAACCAAACTGAAAGTTCTTTTTATATCTTATGTATTCAATGTTTAAAAGATATTTCCTACATAAAACATAAGATTGTGGAAATTCTTTAGAAATATGGTCTTGGCCTTGTTTTTGCATGTTTTTCTATGCTATTGCATACTTTTTTGGATATGTTACAGTATTTCCAATCAGCCATTAGTAATAGGTTTAGCAGTTGTTTCAACCTCCCTCGAAATTCTTGTTCTCATTTTTATTCCATAGAAGGCAATTTAGGGATCTATCTGCACACACTTGTTATCCAAAGCAGTGCTTGCTACCATGAATAGTCACTGTGAAATCAAAGTAGCAAGTACT
Organism: Pyrocephalus nanus; assembly: GCA_038380795.1. Classification (NCBI taxonomy): domain Eukaryota; kingdom Metazoa; phylum Chordata; class Aves; order Passeriformes; family Tyrannidae; genus Pyrocephalus; species Pyrocephalus nanus. The sequence continues at coordinate 22,015,960 of CM076266.1, read as the reverse complement.
TTAACTAGTAATGGGAGTCTGGAGGACTGGAGCTGAGGTTGCAAATCTTCACCTAATTTTGGGAGGACTTTCAGGCAACACTACAAATATATACCATGTTCTGTAAGGCCTCCCTTCTAGTTCTAACACTGCCTCTGACCAGTTTCATGTCACTGAACATGGGTCATCCTGGGCTCTGCTTCAGTTTATCTGGATTTAGAATAGAAACAAAAACTATTCCTGGGCATTGGGGAACAAAACGCTTCATTAGATAGTTTGAGAACTAACTGTGCCAGTGACAGAAGTACACTGAGGTCTTCAGTAGAAATGTACCCTTCTGAAAAGTCCTTGAAGAGAAAAATTGTTAAAAAGATCTTACACTACCCATCATTTCTATGTGGGCATCACACTTGTAACTCCCACTGTTTCTGTATGCAGTGGTTCCACTCTGGGGCCCGTTACACTAAACATCAAAGAAGAACATCCTGATAGCATTAATATTTATGCTTCCTTTTGTCCATATAATTGTGTTTATATCTTGAGGCATGTAATTTCAGGTTTCCTATGCAATCAGTGGGGAACAGGTGGATTCTTAATTTCTCACAGGTCATTACAAAGATAATATGTTCTTCTAGTCTAAGCAGTTGATTTAGATGCTTAAAACTCAGCTGCACCCAAAACCCTGCATTGAAGCAACTGAATGCAAACAGAAGAAAAACCTCAGGCATAAAGTTCAAAGTAGTAATTTGGGAGGGAATCATTACTAAAAGGAGCAATGACTATATAAATTAGGTATCTATGCTATCTCGCTGTCTGTGTTCTGTATTGTGCTTTTGTTGGTGAGCCAGATGAGAGGGACCTCTCTGCATTTAAGTATAATCCAAAGTCCAGGATTTCACAATGCTTGCTTTTTCAAAGAATCAAGGACATTTTTCAAATTTAGGAAATCACAAATAAGAAATATATGATAATGGAAATGGCAGAGGCATGAAATATCTCTCTTGTTAAAGCAACAGAACGTTTTGAAAGTTTAGAGAAAATAGACATCCTGCCAAGGAATTTGACCACAATAATTTTCATTCTTCATTTAAAATTCTAGTATTTTCTTCTCTGTTGCTTTTATCCAGTAAAACTCCATTCAGGTTTTGACCTGCTGAGACAACACAGATGCAATGATTTTTGGTTTAGTTGACCAACAACTAAGTAAATTAAAAGGCTTTTATTTCACAGTTGCAAACTAACATTATTATAAAATTCCAATATACAATGTACAGCGTAGAATGGGTTTATCAAACATCATTTTCAAACCGCAGAACTGTTGGAAGCTAAGACACACTTAATCTAAATTCAAATTTTAGGTCTACTAAATTTTATTGGTAATTTGAGTGCAACAAGCTGATTTTTTTTTCTGGTACTTTTATACAAATAAATGCACATACAATTCCCCAAAACACAAAGCTCAATAAAAATCTTTGCAAAACATCTTTAAGAGTTCACATTTGTATTCTTTAGTGAGTGTTTACAAACGTCTTTAAATTAAAAAGAAAAGAAGCAAAAAGCACTGCAGCACAGTGAATGAGCAAAGGATTTTATTGTACTTTGCAAAGAGTATCCTATTCCATCACTGCTTCTGCCATCCTAATATGTTCATATGAATGCATCAAATGGGAACTAGTTCAAAGAAATAGTAAAGGGTAAGTTTTATTGACATTTATTATGACACAGACAGAACATTAAGACATGCAATAAAATACCAGTCTGCTTGTGAATCTAAGTTTTATTTTTATTTGCAACCACACAAATCTTACTACAGTGCTTTTTATACCTCTAATTTTGGCTTTATATTTTTTGAACATAGATCTAAGCCAACTACATGTGGCCACTGGGGGAACCATACATAGTCAAACCGCTACCAAAAGTCTGCACCACATGGAAAATTAGTCTGTATTCATGTACTGTTGATAGACATATGCAACAGCACTTTATCTGGTTAAATCTTTGTTCTCTGTTTGCACAAAGGAATTCTCTGCTGCAAAGATTCACCGACACAGAACTTAGTTTAATTTTTGATTTTTTTCTGAAATAATGAGAACATAAAGGAAGACCCGACCTTGACCTCTCAAATCTAGGAAAAATGGGTGTTACGGGAATATCACACATCGTCTTTCTCTGACTGAAAGTACTGCCTGGTTGACATTCAGAAGACTTCCTTATTTGCCTGGGATTTCCTGATGTATGGCAGCATGATCAGAGCCACTGTACTGGGACAACAACCAGGCTGCCATGTTTTAAGATGACCTGGGACATACTCACAGACCTGCATATGAACAGAAGTTGATGACTTTTGAAAAACACTGTACTAACTGCACACACGTGACAGTTTGTTTATACCTGACTGCTCGATATCTCCAGGCTTGTATATATTCACTGTTTTTGGAACATGAAGGAGGTCAATTCTTCTCCTGCACTTACCGTGGCTTCATCTGAAATCATCCATTTCTCGCAACTAATTTTGGCTTTAGAATTGACAGAACAGTACAAGTCGAAAGTGGCTACCAAAGGTCACCTACACCAACTTTCTATTCAAAGCAGAGCTAATTTCAAATAAGTGCAAGTTACTCATTGGCTTGTCCAGCCATGTTTTGAAAATGTCCAACATTAGAGACACACTGTCACTCTGAGCTCTGTTCTACTGCACAGACACTCTCATTGACACAGATCTTCTCCTTATATTCAATTGGAAATTCCCTTGTGACCATTATCTCTTAGTCTTTCACAAGGCATCTTCAAGGAGAATCTGGCTTCATCTTCTCTATGACCCCCATTTTAGGTAGTAGAAGCCTGCAATTAGATCCCACCTGGTCATCTCCTCTAGACTAAACAAACTAAACTAAACCCATTTTTCTCCTTGCTTGGCATATGCTGCAGCTCTCAGACAATATAATGCTCCTCCACTGGACTCTCCTCATTTTGTAACCACCTCTCTGATGATCAGGACCCAGATCTGCTCACAGTATTTCAGAAACAGTCTCAAAGGTGTTTAACAGATGGGAATAATAATTTCTCTCAGCCTCCAAGATACTCCCTTGCTAATGCAGTTCTTTGTTGCTGCCAGGACTCACTTCTGACTCATGTTTAGCTTGTTGTCCACCAAGTCCTTTTCTACAGAGCTGTTTTCTAGACAGCCAGGCCCAGCCTGCGCTCTTGCAGATGCAGGACTTGGCATTTGCCTTTGTTAAGTGTCATGAGATTTCCATCAACCCACTTTTGCAGCTTGCAAAGGTCCAGAAATGAGGTGGCTGAGGCTGCAACTGTGTTACTGTATCAGTGTTGGGAAGAATGGGTTAAAAACAGGAGACTGGCAAGGAGGGCTGTAAATGGCTCAAGTGAACTTGCAGACTGGAATAACTCTTGATGAGCCTGTGTGAATAGCAGCCCAGTGATCCTTTAGCATGGATCAAGTTTAATGGTGCCTGCCTCTTCACTTGTGTGAACACCTCTGCCTGGGTGTTGCTTCAGGGATCCCCTGGTTATCGAGGTAATGGAAATAAATTTACTCTTTCAGTTCTAGCTGTGAGTTTGTGGTTGTCCCAGTTGCCTGCCTCTGTCAGCTCACACAGTCAGGTTGCTGGTTTGGACTCCCATGAATTATCTGGGTAGGGCAGGATATTCCCAACCTATGGTATGTGCACTACTAGTGATATAAAAGCAACTTTTGAAAAGCCAACAGCACCACAGCAGTATAAAGCCTGACCTAAAGCTAACATATACCGGTGCCATACTCAGGGAAGAAAAATAGTTTGGAAAGTCTTGATCTATCAATTCTTACAAGACAGTACACGTAAAGCCACATCAGACATTTAAACATCACCTATTTATGCTCTAATGTGACCATGCAGAGATTATCAAAAAGCATCCTAGAAACAAGACATGCTGCCTTGACCATTTTTTGCTTGTAATGGCAATTAACAGATGTGGTCCTTTTTGTCACAATCATTTAACCCAAGGAAAGATTAGCTTTTTCAGATTCAGTGCAGTAGTTTAAAAGTTAACCACCTACAACCATTTTCTTCCTCACTGGTAGACGAAGCCCTTTCCAGATGAGTTTGGTTATCACGATACCAAGTGAGGTCTTCATCAGTCTTGATGCATCTTAAAGCACAACCAGTCAAGCCTCACTAGCCTCTGCTATGCTGCAGAGGCAAGAGCTGTTCTAAACAGCTGGGAATGGTAGCATCCAAACTTTCATTTGACTTGCATAAAGGGAGATGGGGAAAAGGAAGGAAAGGTCCAACAATTAGCTTGTTTCAAACCAAATTTCTTCAGCCAGGGAGGCAAATTCCTGAAAGAAATTTACAAGTAGATTTATGGACACATGAGCACTGCTGAGACTACTGACTCACTTCTAGTCTTAAGGAAATCCAACAATCCAAGGACCAATGTAAATGTCCTCTTGTGCTGACAGGGTTCAGTTACTGCCGCTTGGCATCATTTGGCAACAACCCTCATGAGAGACTCTTCACTGGATACAGGGTGGAGTTGGGGAAAGCGTAAATGGGTGGAATCCAGAAACAAGACTCCTTCTGTGGGACTGGGCTACTCAGTCTCTGCAATGACTTTCTGAAAGCTGAAATTCTCTTCTGGGCTCTGGGACCTGGCAGCACAGAGGCCTTGAAGCTGCTGTTTAGCAAGACCAAAGACTTCCAGAATCTTTCTACTAACCTACCCTCTCCTGGGTGACACTTGTTGCTTTTTTTCCTGACAAATTTTTTTTAAGTTTGGTAAAAAGGTAAGAAAGAGGGGAATGGAATCAACATTCAACAGGAGTCTAGAACAGTTAGGAAGAACTTCAGACAGTCAAGTTAAAAGATCAAGCTGTTGAATGTAGCTCTGCAGCTTACCAAATATAAAAAGGCATCAGTAATAACGTACTTAATCCGTCATTCTAAAATGACTGGTGAAAAAGAATTATCTTAAAACCCAGTGATTTTAAAAGAATGTTAAAATTAGAGCTAGCAGGAAATTTTTGGATGGAAAGCTTTTCATAGCACAATACTGCTGTGGATTGGTTGAAAACTGGACACTAAAAATGGATATATTCTCTTAACACTTCAGATGTATATCCTGAGACATTCCACAGCCAGTAAATGGAGAAGACAAACCAGGACATATGTACTCCTGCACATACATTTCTGAAGTCTCATTTCCATAACTCATTGTTTATTTGGAGAAACTCAAGCCAATCTAGAGGGTTTCTTTGATTAAAATTTTCTTGAATTTTTAAGTGATACCACAATATAGACAAAAAGGAGTCCAGAAAGTCAGTAGCATGGTGCTATAACGTCATTAGTTGGTCCAGACATGAAGATTTGGATTTCTGTCTCTCACATCCTAAACAGATACACAGATGGCAAATATATATATATATATATATATATATATATATATATATATATATATATATATGGCCGTCTTTAATGGGGGATGAAACAAGGACCTTCTCTTCTTACAGTCTTTTTATACATAATACATTGATTAAAATTTATTTTGTAATTCTTCATTCCTTCTGACAGTTTTCAGTCAAATGAGAGATGATGTTAGGCCATGGAGAATGTTCTCACACGTTTGCCTCCTGTCTTGCCTCCTTTTCACAAATAGATCCAAATTTGGCTAATTATCCTGCACTCCTCTTCGTTGAACACAGTTGTTCTTTTGTAATGTGTCTTCTTTTTGCAAAATTGGATTTTTTTTTTCCAGGTTGCTGCAACTTGAACTGATTCTAACTCCCTAGATTTCTTTGTTTTTACTGTAGCGATAGGGAAATCAGTCATTATCCTTATAATACAGTCCAGAGATTTGGGCAGAACTAAAAAAAATATATGCAACCTTGATAATCATGTTTTTTTTGAAATGTGAACCAACAGAATTTAGAAACTGCTAGTCTGGACCTTCTGCAATTCAGCTGAACATGTCTAAATTGTTTATACATATTTCACATTTCTGAGGCTTTCTTCCGTACTATACAAACCAGATCAATCGTACGAACCAGGTCATTCTCCAAAATCTGGAGAGTATAAGACAGTAGATTCAGAGAGGTGCCAACAAATGGTATGTGCCTGTACCAACTATTTCCATGTGGGTTCTGAGAAAGGACACTTTTGTAAGAAACTATTCTTTACCGTTAATCAAACCAGAATGTTTCATTCCTTAAAGGAAGGAACTCAGCCCGTTCCAAATAGCAAACTCCTGTTACTCTACAGTGGCCACTTACGATTCTTAGAAATCTGAAGGACTGAATCAACAGAAAACAATACCTGCTGGGGTAATTTTTTCTCCACAGTTTTCCCCATCTCCTTGTTTCTGCATGTGGTATTGCGACTGCTGAACAGATGTGACCCGTAAGTGCGCTACTAACAATGTTGTGTTTGGCTTTGACAGTGGTTTTATGCAGAGTGTTTGCAGAGGCAAGCCGTGCTCTTACTGACAGCACGCATCGCCTGAAAGCACTTGGCTGGCTGACAGACCAGCTTTTGTGGGTTTTTCTGCAGAGGTTTAGGATGTTATCGTTATCATCCGCCGGTTATCTACGCCCGTAGTTTTGCAAGTGGAGTGACCGTGCTCTCCAGATGCAGCCTCCCTAGTTGACAAGGCAACACCTCGGACTGAACGTGTCACCGCTCCCTACGACTACCTGAAAGGAGATTGCAATGAGCTGGGGGCCAGTCTCTCCTACCGTGCCTGTAAGTGAGAGGACAGGAGGAAATGGCCTTAAACTGAGATGGGGTAGATTCAGATTAGGTACTAGAAAAAAAATTTTCACTGTTAGGGGGTCAGGAACTGGAATAGATTGCCCAGGGAGTGGTGGAGTCACCATCCCTGGAGGTGTCTAAGAGGAGCCTGGATCTGGCGCGGGGTGACACGGCTTAGTGGTTTAGGGGTCACAGCGGTGATGCCGGGTGAAGGGTTGGACTTGGACGGTCCTCAAGGTCTGTTCGAAAAGCGGCGATTCCATGCCGCCAGCGGGGCATTCTGCCCAGCACAAACACGGTGCCAGGCTGCGAACGGGGGGCGCGGGGGTGCTGCTACACCTGCTGCTACACCGGCATCACCCGGCAGACCTCCGGGAGGGCGGGCGCGCCCACCGCCGCTTCTCCCCCGGCTCCCCGCGGGCCCGGGGCTGAGGAGGCTCCCGGGGCTGAGGAGAGCTCCCGGGGCTGAGGAGGCTCCCGGGGCTGAGGAGGCTCCCGGGGCTGAGAGGACTCCCGGCACCTCCCGCCGGGGGCGGGGCAGCCCCACGGCGCAGGGGCGGGGCCGGTCACGCGGGCTCGCGGCGGCCCCGCCCCGGCTCCGGCGGCAGCGGCGGCGGCGGCGGCGGCGGCGGCACGCGGCGGGTGCACCTGGCGCCCTCCTCGGGGCTCCGCGTCGCCGGGACAACCGGGAGCGCCGCCGCCGCGCCTCTGCCATGGTGAGGAGCCCCGGCACGGCCCCGCCGCCGGGCCCCGGCGGGGCTGGCACGGCACGGCACGGCCGCTCGGGGGCACCCGGGGCCGAGAGCGAGCGCCGGCCGGGCCGTGCGGGGCGGCCCCGGGGCCGGGCGGCGCCGCCCGAGGGGAGGGTGGCGGCCCGGGGAGCGCGGGGCGCGGGCGCCGTGTGTGGGTGCGGATGCGGCGCTGGGCGTGCGGGCCGGAGCGGGGCTGTGCCCACCCCCGCTGTGGCGGTGGGGAAAGCAGAGCGTCTGCCTGTCTGTCTGCCTGCCTGCCTGCCTGTCTGCCTGCCTGTCTGTCTGCCTGTCTGTCTGCCTGCCTGTCTGCCTGCCTGCCTGCCTGCCTGTCTGTCTGTCTGTCTGTCTCTCAGTCAGTCGGAGGCAGGTGGGGCCGCGCTGCCCCTCGCCGTGGCAGTGGTGAGGTGTGACGGGCGCCTTCGCCTCCTCCCTGTGCGGCGCCGGAGCAGCCATGGCAGGGTTCTGTCTGGCGTGCGGAGCGGGTCAGGTGTGGCGGGGCGCGTTGTCCCCCCCCGGAGATAGCACGGGAGGGATGATGTGCGTGCGTGTGGGTGTGCGAAGCGGCTGGGCAGTGACGGAGGTGTGCCGTGCCCCTTGTGAAGTAGGGAGGGATCGAAGGCGTGTGTCGGTTCACAGGGCAGGGGCGGGATGTCACGGTGTGGATGCGCTGAGCTGTGTGCTTGTACGTGTGCCTTGAACCAGGGTGGGGCCTGGGATGTGTGCATGTAGCAGATACACAGTAGGACATGAGCGTAATTGTTGTGCCTCTGTCAGCGCGTGTGTGTCTGCTGCGATTTGGGCTTCAGATATGTGCGTGTTTGTATTTTAGCGGGGATGTGATATTGTGTGCCAGGGCCATGACATGGCATCGTGTGTGTGTGTAGTTGTGTCTGCACGCTGCTGTCTGGAATGGGCTTGTGCCTGCGTGTATATATAGTGAATATTGGGTGTGGCATAATATGTGGATATTTTTAAAGGCATGTATGCTGTGGGTGTGGCAAGGATTATCTGTACTTTTATATGTACATAGCAGATAGAGGGTATGGTATTCTGTGTGTATGGAGTAGCAGTGGCTTGTATGTGTGAGTGTGCATAGCTGTGATGCTTGGATGTGTGTGCATAGGTGCAGATTTGTGGTGCGTGTGTTGTGGGCACAAGGTTTGTTGCACCTGTATGTAGGGATGGCGTGACATGGAGCACACGTGTGTGCAGGGTGCAGTGAAGGAGGGAGAGTGGTTGTGGTTTGCTCTGCGGGGAGAACATGTGCAGATGTGATATAGAACGTGTTTGCGGTGAGAGGCAGGGGAGAGATGCATCAGGATGTTTGTGCAAGGAAGATGACAAGGCATGTAAGGGGGAGTGTGTGGGGACAGGCACAGCATGTTCGGAAAGGTATGATTGGTATGATCCCTGTTTTCAGTTATAACTTAATTGTCTGATGCCTTATTGTTTCACAGTGATAGAGTGGTAGATGAACAAAGGCAGCACAGATGCTGGCCTTTCACACTTGGGGAAATGCATAATTATTTTAAGGCAGAAAATCACTTTATGTGTATATTTATGTGTGTGTAATGATAGTAGGTTTCCTGTATCAAGTTCTGGGGAGGGGGAGGGAGTGCTCAACCTCACAAAGGGAAGAACCATATTCCTGTGGTGGTGTAACCTATTCCTTTGCATGAAGGCTCATTCATGAACCTTTTCTTTCTGCCTCTGCGCTTTGCCTTCTTTTCCTTGCCAATTCTAGCCTATATGTTTTGAACCTGAACAAAGCAACCTTGAAAGCTGAGATGTGAGATGGAATAAAAATATGAATAGACTGTGTACTTGCAGTAGGCTTCTATGTAGAATCACGTTGCGTTTGGTTTGCAAGGGTTTTAGGATGCATGTGTTGCTACAAGGAGGAGTAAACATAAGGAAATAAGATTGTGAATGGTGCAGTATTGGTGAAGTGATTATGATGTGACTTAATGACGTGCTGCTTCATATCAATACTCGAACACATCTTGTTCCACATTTGAGAAGATGCAGTATCTTAAAAGTCAGTTGAGTAAAATGGATTTATCTCCTGTTTTAAACTTAAGAAAGGTTACAGACTGAAAAAACAACTAACCAGATGTGTACAAACTGTGCCAGGGGATGTTCAGGTTGGGCATCAGGAAGAATTTCTTCACTTAAAGGTTTGTCAAGCACTGGAACAACCTGCCGAGGGAGATGGTGGAGTCACCACCCCTGGAAGTGTTCAGGAAACTACTGGGCATGGCACTTGATGCTCTGGCTTAGTTGATATGGTGATGTTTGGTCAAAGGTTGGACTCCATGAACTTGGGGGTGTTTTCCAACCTTAATGACTCTATGATTCTATAAGTAAATATTTTCTGTTTACCAAACCCAGACATAAAGTTTTCCTTTGTGGTCCATTTTGACATTGCCAATTAGATACCTTTAGCAGTCTAAGCTCAGCAGACATGGAATCTGCAAAGCAGCAACTGAGTTGTTGCTGTGACTGCACAGGTAAAATCTCAGAAATTATACCAGATAAGCCTTACTGCTGTGCAGATTCTTATATTGGGCAGCTCCGTGTACTTGACAGCTGATAAGAAAAGGATGAAATAACACTGGTTTTGTTACTCTTTTCATATTTTTCAAGCATTTTATTATTTATATATCCCTGCTTTTACTTGAATTGCTCCATCTTATAGGGTTAGTCCTGTTCAGGTTGTTCTTTCCCTCTTAATTCTTCATTGCTTCATGGAATTAATTTTGAGCCAGAGTTTTTAATACAGAGAATATCAGTGCTCCTAAAGATCGGAAGGACTATTAGCTTACTGCTTGCTTATTTTGACAACACACTGGAACATTTAGTCATCTTAGTTAAAATTAGGGATAACATGGGGCTAGCAGATGTGCAAAGTTTAAAGTAAAAGTCAGGTTTCACTGAAGCATGGCAACTATTTTTAGGTTAGTGTAGAAAAGGAGTACTAATCTTGGCCCTGTGACAATATTAATCTGAATCCCAGCAGAAGGCTACACATTAACAGTACTTCAGCTGTTTTGTCAATTAGAAGTCAGAATAACTGCATTAATTTCATGTAAATTGTTATCAACTCGTGTGGTAATTCTGGTAGTCTCTCTACTAAATTAGGAATGTGCATAAATGAGATATGCTAAGTAGGACAAAACCAGATGAAATTTTGACACCAAAGAGTTCTCCCTCGAACTAGTTTAAACAATAGCCACAATGTTCACTTGCATTCTTTCTAATAATCTTTTTAGGAGGGTGATCCATAGTCTCCATAGATTTCTTTTTTCTTCCTCACATCCCTCCATATGTTTTAGCACAATTCAAGAACTTTTACAATTTCTGATTATGCTTGACTGTGCATTTTGGATGACTTGATTTGAATGTGGTAGGATTGGAGTCCATCTGTCTGCCTAAGTTTTTACAAAACACCTTTCCCACTTGAACTTTTAACACAGAGTAGGATATTCCAATTGTTTGTAAAGCTTCTGAGAAGGAAGATTGTAAACACAGAGTAACTTCTAAATTGGGGAAAAACAGATTTGCATTCTGTAAAATGCAGGAAACCTTTATGTGTTGTTACAACAGAAAAATGTATGCATAAAGCATTAAAAGAGTATAATGATGGACCTAAAACTCACAGCATACTGGTATCTCCTCTGTCAATTCAATTTTTTTTTTTTTTCTGGATCAAGAATTTACTTGTATGTCTCTCGAAGTTTAACCTAGATGTTCTTGAGATTGAAGAACAAGTAGTTTGGAAGATTAGACTTTTTTCTCCACCTAATTTTTCCAAAAATGTACTTTACTATGAATGTCTGAACATCTGTCTCTATAGTGTCATTCTTCAAGACTGTGGGAAACCAAATGGCTTATTTTTGTGATTCCCTTTGACTCATGTAATGGTGGAAGCTGCCTTAGGTTTTGTTTTGGTATATCTGTATACAATCTCAAAGTTACTTGGGTGGTCAAAGTACCTTTCTCAGGTGTTTTGAGCGTGGGCTTTTGCAACTTAAATTTGAGTGTCTGATACTTTAGGAGGGATTTGTTATTTACCTGGTCAAGGAAAAGAAAGCGCAGAATCTGTAAGATGCTTAATTTTTGCTGTCTCAAATGACCTCCCTTCTATTCCCAACCAAAACAAAACCCACCCAGACAAAATTACAGTATGAATTTAAGTGTTTAAATGGATTAAAATAATTTTTGTTGGGTACTGAGAGGCAATGGAAATGCAACAAGAGTTGATACCAGGACACTTCAGCTGACGTAACCAACTACAGAGAGTTTCTTGAGGGATTCCCTCTAGGTTTTCATCTTTGTGTTGGAGGAACCACTGTAGTCCTGCTAGAGGAGAACTGGAATATGCCCTTTTCTGGACTTGCACGTTTATGACTTTTTGGAACTATGAACTGCTGCTGTGTAGCCCGCATGAAAGTACTTAAAATTTGGTATCAGGCTGTAGCACTTAAAATATTGGCCATACTTCACAGTATACTCTCTTTTTTTATCCCAGTGTTTTCCTATGTTCTCCTTGGTAGGCAGAAGGAAACACTAAATTTGGGTTTCATTGGATTTGATTGCTGTTCAACTGGTTACCCAGTATGTTCTGTAAATTTAAATCAAGAAGGCAAGAACATCATCAAATCTGCATAAATGTGAAACTCTACCAGTATGTCAAGTTTGTCTGTTTTCAGAGGTTGAAATTGAGGTCAGAGCTTCACAGAGAAAAGTCATTTCCATATCTTGGCTTGATATTACATAGTAGTAATCTAAATATTGAGACAAAATATCTAAATGTGCTTGTAGATTATAACTGTTTTCTGAACTACTTCTAGAACAAAAGCATCGAGGTCATTTTACTTCTGCAGAAATTCAAGAACCATATGTTTTGGCAAATACTGAGAACTGAGTGAATGTCCAGTTTCTCTTCTAATCTCAACCTATTACCTTTCTTGGAACAGTTTGAAAAAGATGTTTTGGAAATGCTACTATGATGCTCTTTCCTTTGAAGTCAATTGTAATTACTGCTTATAATCATGAAGAGGTACCTAATTTTGTCTCTTATACCTGAAAGCTTTTATTAATTACACATTACATATATGGAAGCTTGTATTAATTATGCACTACCCATATAGAGTGTTTAGCCACAATGTAGATTTTGTCTTTTTTTTTTTTTCATGATTTGTTCTCTAGGGAGATTGCCTTGCAGAGAAGGTTTACTCTTCATAGTAAAAGTTTCATGCATAGTACTAAGGAAGAAAGCTCATTTTTGACATAGTGTTTATGAGGCCGATCAAGCACTGCCTTGAAATGGTTTTGTAGAGACTATAGAGTTATTTCTGTAATGAACTATACCTTTTATGTCTCAAATATATTTTTGAAGAGCAGTTGTGTGTGTGTGTGTGGATATTGGTACTCAAGATTTCTGTTTCACAGGTGCTTAGAAAAGGGATTCTACTTCAGCCATAGTCAGTACTTAAGCTGTAATTTCATTTACAGTTTGAGCTAAGTACAGTAGTAAGAATTGCCTTTCTGGGTGTGGGATTGCGTGACTGGAGGGAGGGCTCTGTCAGTTCAAATTAGAACGGTGCAAACTCCTGGGGAAACGGACCTGGAGAAGAATCCCTGTGTGAACACTCCGGGAGGATTTCAGGTCTCTGTTGTCGTGCCATCAGCCTATTAGTTTGTATGCTGGTATTGGAGACTGGGAATAAAACTTAGACATATGTATGTCAGTAAAAACAGCTACATGAAGAAGTGGTGATTCAGATGGTCTCCTAAGGGCTCTGATGAATCTGTGGTGTGGATTACATTTGGAGAGTGAATTTGAGACTGAATGGCTATCCCTAACCAAATATTGCTGCATTAAAATGAGAGGACTCTAACTTTTCTCTCAGACTGATTTTTTTGTTTGTTTGCTTTTTCAGAAGCATATCACGCTCTGAATACTTTGAGAATGTATATTTATAGCATGATTTTACAAGACTGTGTGACACCAAATGGATCATTTTTGTGATTACACAAATTGTAATCACAACACACCGTCCTTGTGGATTTTGTGATGGAAGCTGCCTTAGGTTCTGTTTCAGTGTGTCTGTGTAGGCTCTGAAACTTACTTGAGTGGTCAAAGGAAAGTACCTTTCTCAGGTGTTTTGAACTTGGGCTTTTGTAAATTCCATTTGAGACTCTACTTGATGCTTAAGGAAGGATTTTTCATTTACTTGGTCAAGAAACACAGAATTTGTACGATGCATAATCAGCCTTGTGATGGGCTACAGGGAACAAATGCTTCTTCTATTTGATTTTAATTTTCTGCCATCGGCCTGAGGGTGTCCAAGCCCATAAAGGAGATGATATGAGTTTCCCCATGTTCCACTTTAAAGTGATTTGTAGATTGGGCTGTTAATTGAATTCTGCTTTTTTTTTTTTTTTTTTTTTTTCAGGAGAGATGTCTAAATGCATCATCATGTACTGTTTCTATTTGGAAGGGAGTAACCTTAAAAGAGGAATAACGGATAATTATTTGAAAAAGGAAATATTCAGTCATTACTTTACTTTTTTTTTAAGAAAGCAAACTGAAGAAAAGATTTGCCAATCAGTATGTGACTAACAGATGATGAGGGTAAAACTTCGTCAGACCTGTTTTTTCAGCTGTCTCTCTGTGTATGTGCAAAGAATATATGAATGAAAGGTTAGTTTTCCATGTAGCTCCTATCTCAGAGCAACATGGGGCAAGCAGAGCTTGCAAACCTTTTTTTGCAAAGACTACTGTAATACCGGTTTCTTTTGGTGAGGTATTGTTTTGAACATAATGTTTTCTGTCATGCAGGCTCCTGAACATTAGTTACATGATAGCAAGTATTGATAAAATGTTATATTTCAACTGTATTTTAGGCCTGCAGATAATTAGGTCAGTCACTAATTCTGCAAACCATTGGATTTCCCCTTCATAATTTTTAACATGCAAAAGTAGGAACCATCACACTTGAGTGAGAGGATTGCTGTCTCTTTGGTGACTTAGTAGGAAACAAGGCTGAGTCGTGCAGGTCAGGCAAACACCTTACTACCTTGGCTGCTTGCAGGAGTGAAGCCCTGCTCTTTAAAATGCTGGATTGGTGATTTCCAAATATGTTGTTGGCAATAGGTGACGGGCCTTCTGAGAAACACACAGGAAAGGGTGATGTGAGGTAACTGATCAACTGAGGACAAGCTGATGTGCTTGAGGTAGTAGGAAAGGAAACCTCCAAGCACCTCCTGCTCTGCACTAGGAGGCAGTTGAGTTGGGAAAGCCAAAAGCCTCAAGGTAGAGTTGTGCAGCTGTGGACATCAGCTCACAAATGACCTTGATCTGTCACCCAGTGAGAGCAGGGCCTTGCAGAGCCAACCTGATGCCCTCCAGCAAAATGTTAATGATGTGATATGAATACCAGTGCTGGCAAAACAAGAATGATGCCTCTTCTGGAAGAAAATCAAGCAGCAAAGTGGGCAGTGTGTGCCAGCTGCCTCTGTCTGGAAGGTTTTATTATATTGGGCAGCACTTATTCTGGGGGAAACTTTAAAAGCATTATGGCCCTTATAAGCAGCCCTAAGTAATCAGAAGGCATTATGGAAAGAGAGAGAGATGTTCTCAGGTGTATTTGATCTTGTTCTCTGAAGGTGAGCCTTAACTGTTTAAGATGACCAGCACAATAAGAACAGAAGTATTTGATAGGAGGTGTTGCTTTTGATCAGTCGGTTTGTCACAGCGTTGGAAGAGAAAATATCCCAAGGAAAGACCAGTGCTAAAGATCCATTGGGTATCTGGCATCAAGGAGAGAGCTGTAAGTCTACTAAAGACCATGCCCTGGGCTCTAGTAGAGGGTGCCCTGGGCTCTAGTAGAGGGTGTCCAAAAGGAGAAAAGAAGGTTAGTGACCAAAACAGACCAGGATGGGTGGGATTTTGAAGTACATGAAGTCAAAGCCACAGCAGGGTGTGCAGCTGGACCACAGGAATGAGAGCCTGGAGGGCACAGAATGCCCGTGTGTTGAAATAAAAGACTTTGCCCATCTGTCTCTGCGGTAGACAAGTTTGGTTCAAGGTGGATCGCATTTCAAGGTTCACTTTGGCATATCAAAATTTTTATTGATTGTACAGAAAGCTTTACCAAGGTTTCTAATTTAACACCAGTGCTGTGCCATCAGCTGTTGTGTCTTCCATATCACTTATTTCAGTTCTGTTGGCAGTGCATATCCTGTCTAACGCTCCCTTTGTTGCCTGGATACGGTTACGTTTTGCCACTTGCATGGTGTTAAATGATTCTGCCTGTCTGCCTGTCTGATGCATTGATTGTACATATCTGGAGGAAGCATCAGCGAGCACCAGTTCTCTGAGCATTACAGAACGTTTATGCTATAGTGTAATGTGAGATAATCTGAAATTTATGGTAAAGGAACATTGTTTTCTCTTTTCTTCTTCCTCTTCCATTTTTCTGGTGTGTTTAAATAGAGAGCTTTTTAGGATGCCATTCATTACTTTAGTGTGCTCATGAGCTGCTCTGAGTAGCAAAGCTGATCTGCTGCCTTTCCTGCCACTGTAGCAGCAGGCAATTTCAGTAGCTCAGTGAAGGGAAAATTGCACAGGCAACAATTAGGCGCCTCCACTTAGGAGAAGAGATTTGCAGCAAGCTCCTGGGTTTTTGTGTTTGTCAACAAAAACCTGCACATCAGGGGAACTGAATGAAACTTTAATTTTATTTTGTCAGGATTTTCCTTTGAAACATCTTGTTTTTACCATGTCTATTATTGCACAAATAATACTTAATAAATACTATTCTTGCCAGTGAAAACCTGAGAGATTTGATGCTTTATACACATGGCAATATTTATAATTTAACTAGGACATCTGTTCTGTCAACCACGGAAGGGAAATACATGGACTTATGTCTAACCTGCTGTCTCCTTTGGTCAAAATGACCCAACATTGGTTTTTTTCCTGACTTGATAAATGCTTCAGTCTTGTTTTCAATATATATGTCTTCTCTTTTTGCTGATGCTCTTTAGAGTCTTTCACACTTCATCTTCCATCTTTCCCAATCTACTTTTGCCCATAATTCCTTTAGTGTGCTAAAAAGCAAGGCTATTTTTGAGAGTCTGGGTTTTTAATAACTTTTCATTTGAAAAGTTGACAGGTTGAAAGTCCTTATCTACTCTGATTTCAGTGGAAATTAGATACATAAATATCTCTGTGGAACTGAGCCTTAATGGATGAGCTGCTAGCAAAACTGTTTCATCTGTAAAGAAAATAGTCCTCTTCAGTAGAGGACTGAATGACAACTGAAATTGCGCCCTTAAAAAAACATAAGAACTATCACCAGAATTAATAGTATAACCTTATTTTGATGTTGAAATTACTCTATCAGAAAAGATTTCTTTATATCACTAATTTTCGTGGAAACAGGAGACCTCTATCACTAACTGTTAGACCAGAAAAGATTAATATGTGTTGCTTTCAGTGGTGGGAAGCTAACTGTGGCGTACCGAGGAGTTATGTTCTAGGACTAGTGGCAATTAGTATGTTTAGTAACATGAAAGGGGAAGGAAAATAGGAAGATTATTCTTTTTGTGTTTGACAGATTTACACAAACGGATACTTTATAATAAAGAAACCTTTAAAAAGTGTAGTTGCTGAAGAAATTCAGCGTACGAAAGTATCAGGTAATTTTCTTGAAAAATATTGCCTTTTTAGCTCATTATAACCAATCTTTCAAAAGAGCAGTGAAGATACTACCAAGAGAGATCAGTCAAGGAATGTAAGAAATGGCTCAAGATTCAAGGAATAAGCAATTAGAATTTTCTCTTATGGGTTTTTCTCACAATTCCTTTAGGAATGTAGAGATCTTCTGTATTTCTTCTTATGTTTACATTTTATGCATTTCATAGTTAAACCCATACTTTTCTAGAATTTGAGATACCCTGTCATTAACACAATCAAACTTGCTACAAAATGCAAAAGCAAAGACAGAAGAAATATTCTTACTTCTTCAGCAAAGCCTTTGACGCTGTCTCCCACAGCATACTCCTGGGAAAGTTGGCAGCCCATTGCTTGGACAGGGGCACTCTGTGCTGGGTTAGGAACTGGCTGGAGGGCCGGGCCCAGAGAGTGCTGGTGAATGGGGCTGCATCCAGCTGGTCACTGGTGGTGTCCCTCAGGCATCAGTGTTGGGCCCAGTCCTGTTTAACATCTTTATTGATGATTTAGATGAGGGAATTGAGGCCATCATTTGTCAATTTGCAGATGACACCAAGCTGGGGGGGGAGTGTCGATCAGCTGGAAGGCAGGAGGGCTCTGCAGAGGGACCTGGACAGACTGGAGAGTTCGGCTGATTCCAATGGGAAGAGGTTCAATAAGACCAAGTGCCGGGTCCTGCATTTTGGCCACAACAACCCCTGCAGCGCTACAGGCTGGGCACAGAGTGGCTGGAGAGCAGCCAGGCAGAAAGGGACCCGGGAGTTTGGATTGACAGGAAGCTGAACATGAGCCAGCAGTGTGCCCAGGTGGCCAAGAAGGCCAATGGCATCCTGGCCTGGATCAGGAACAGTGTGGCCAGCAGGAGCAGGGCAGTGATCCTTCCCCTGTACTCAGCGCTGGTGAGGCCACACCTGAGTATTGTGTTCAGTTCTGGGCCCCTCAGTTCAGGAAGGACATTGAGGTGCTGGAGCAGGTCTAGAGAAGAGCAAAGAGGCTGGTGAAGGGACTTGAGCACAAGTCCTATGAGGAGAAGCTGAGGGAGCTGGGATTGTTTAGTCTGGAGAAGAGGAAGCTCAGGGGTGACCTCATCACTCTCTACAACTCCCTGAAAGGAGGTTGTAGCCAGGTGGGGGTCGGTCTCTTCTCTCAGGCAATCGGCAGTAGGACAAGAGGGCACAGGCTTAAGCTGTGCCAGGGGAGGTTTAGGTTAGATATTAGAAAGAAGTTCTTTACAGAGAGAGTGATCAGGCATTGGAATGGCCTGCCCAGAGAGGTGGTGGATTCACTGCCCCTGGAGGTTTTTAAGACAAGGCTGGATGTGGCACTGAGTGCCATGATCTAGTAATCACAGTGGGGTTGGATCAAGGGTTGGAGTTGATCATCTCGGAGGTCTCTTCCAACTCAGTTAATTCTATGATTCCATGATTCTACTACATTCAGGTTACTCTTAATTGCTGTTTTAGATTATTGCGTACAGGTATTTTGAGGGCATGTCATTGTCAGTGCTGTCTGTAACTGAAGAAAAATAAATCATATTTGACAAGAATACTAGAATGTTTTTTGCAGTGATTGAACACTTCCTTGAGTGATTGTTTTTGGTGGATTTTTTTTTAATAAACAGAAAACTGGAGGTTATGTAATAAAAATGAAGTAAAAATTGACAGCACTGTTTACTTCAGAGAAGTGATACATGAATGTACTAGGGTATTTATTTCATAAGTTTTAAATTATCAGGAACTGTTCACAGAATAAATATATTATCCTGTTTGCACTCTCTGTCTTTTCTCTCTGCTTGCATGCATTCAAAATCACGTTACCAATGTTCATCTAGAAGATGACTACCCCAGTTGTCCCTTGTCTGTTCTCTATTTGGGGGAAAACGTATTGAAGAGCCTTTAAAGAAGCCCCTCTCTTCCTCTGAGATGCAAATGGAATATGGCTCTAGAGGCTAATAAACTTCCACAGAGTAAAAGAGTACTATAAAGAGACACTTCCCTTTTTCTAAATGTACTTATTCCATAAAAATAATCCTTTATGGTATGAGGATCGTAGCTAACACGTACAAGAACACATAAAAGTTACTTGTCTGAGGGAAAACAGCTTTGAATCTTTTGTGGCCTCATCTGTGACTTGTGTAGTAGGTGCTGTAGTTTGTGGGACTGGCCACATCACATGCTTGTAGTATGTAGTAAAAGCTACATTTTTTTCCAGTTTTAACTGGGATTCCTAAATGAACCATATTTATGCTGTTGGATATGCTGTTGTATAATTAAAATAGTTTGTCTGTCCAACTTGAACTTTAGATTTGTCATCTTACATAAAGAATAAGCCTTTTTCCCATACGAGTTGCCAGTTTGGCTGTATGTTTAGCTTTGGTTGTGTGTTTCAGCTTGGCCCCAGTAGAAAAATACTTACTATTCCCAAAAATCTGTTCTATGATTTGTAGCCATTTGGCTTTTTAATGCAGGAGCTGATGAGTAGTGGGAAATACTCTAAAGGCTTGAGCACACATTATAGCTCTTTGTGTTAAATAGTAACTTGCCTCATGCCTTACCAACTTAATGTTGTGTTACCCTCACACAGTGAGTGCATTTATATATATATGTCCATGTTAGATATATATGAGAATCTATGGTGCAAAGAAAAACTGGATAATAACAGCTTTTATACAGGCAAAGTGAGGGCACACGTGTAAACTAGCAGCAGTCCACAAAGTAGCTTTATTTAAAAATATGTACTTACGCATATATGTGGGAAGTCTATGCTAGATGATGTAACTTTTGAAGAATTATCTGCAATTGCAAAATAATTAAGAGGATTTTTCGTAGTCTATGATATTGAATGTTCAGATTCTGAACCAGAATTAATGAGATCTGAGTTCACTTGTCTGTTTTACTACAAATCTTATGTGTTCTCCCTGAGGTAACTTTTTTTGCAACCTATTTTTTTAACTTGTAATGCACAAGATCATTTTCCTCACTTTGCTCTTTAGTGATCTTAAGTTCTGTGAGAATGGCCTATGTGTCCCCTTTTTCTGAAGGAGTGCTGCAGTAAATGCAATTAGGCCCATGTTTTGACTGTTCTTTAAAAAAAAATAAATCCCAGTTTATGCTATTGCTTTCAGGCTAGAAGCTGCGAACTGTGAGTAGCATTTAATATTAAAATGGTATGCATGCAGTTAGTTCATAAACCTATGAGTTGCCAAACTCAGAAGCAGTCAACCAGTTCTAAAAACAATGTTGATGTACATGGTGTATTTCAGCCTAAAGGCTGAAAATATCAACAGCAACGGATGTTGGATATAAAGCACAACCAGGGCAAAGCTGAACCTGTGGTCAGCCATGGGGAACTGCTTAAAGCCAACGCCTTCCTTCTGAAGGAGCTGGAATTGTTCTCTTGACATGGATATGCATGGTTGTTTTACGCTTTGGATGTCTGTGGTCCTTAGTCTGTGAATAATTGTGCTGCTTCAGTTCCCGGAAAAGGAAGCTCGATTAAACTTGTCAGTCCTATTGAAAGTTGACACTTTAATTGTTCTTAGATATGTGGATAATTGTGCACTGAGGTAGGGGGTGAAGAAATTTGTGTCAAAATTGAAACAGTAGTATGCAGTTTGACCTGGAATCAGTCTAGGATGTACTGGAAGAGAAAAAGAGTTCTTGACAGCAGCCAGAAGGAAGTTGAAGTTTTTAAATGTAATAGTATTTTTGAGGGAGACATTTTCAAAATTCACAGATGTGTATTTTCTGCTGTCTCCCTTCTTTTATGAAGACAGAGCCAAGCTTGTATTTGACTTCTTTTTCATTCTTTGCTTTGATGGACCCTTTTTCAGAACCACCTCTTTTTGCGCTTCCTTTTTTCTTGTTTGTTTTTGTTTGTTTGTTTGTTTGTTTTAACCAAGGAACAAAGCAAATAGTTGCCAAATATGTCATGTGTGTGGATGGTAGGATGAATAAGGGATGATACCCTGCTGCAGGAACAGCATATTCTTAGTGAAGGGAAAAGATTCCTTCCAGTTGTTTTTCATGTTTCTGTTTTGTTTGGTTTTCATATTTACCTGTTAGCTTTCAGAAAACTCATCTATTTGGGTCCTTCTCTAGTTTTTGTTTCTGGTATTTTGTACAGCAAATGGACTCCATAAAGGTCTTTTCTTTACATGGGAAGCGGTTGCTTGGGGCTTTGACATCTTCCAGTCTTTGCCATGGATCCTTAAATACCAATTCACTGTTGTTTTGTGTATTGCTGTATTCCTCTGTTAAAATTTCTCAAACCTAAATATTTACAGTAATTTGTAAAGTTGGTCAGCATCTCCTTTTTTTAGTCTTTCTATTTTACTACTGACTGATCCTTTTCTCCTTTTGTAGAAACATTTTCCTATATAATTTTAGCTATTGCCTGCTTTTCCCCCTGGGTGTTTTCTTTTAGTCTCTCCATTTTCTTAGGATATATGTTAGTAAAATGAAGTTCTGGGAGAGAGGTGTTTTCAGTTTCTCTTGTAGCATGTCTTGACATGCTTCTTTTGCTTATATAGCTGTTGCTGTCCTATCTATGGCACTATATTATTTAAATCTATGGATTATTATATTTTATCCATACTCACATACTTGGGCCAAAGTATTTGCACTGTAGGGAGTGACTTGAATGACTGGAAAATGTCCAGTTTGTTTTCTGTAATGGGACAGTTTTAGGATTGTGCAACTAGTGTGTTTGTGTCTTGCTATTGCTCCAGGTTTCCCTACTTCCTAAAATACTTCTTTGTGGGGTGTAAGTGTGCTTCTGATTGCTTGCTTCATGGTTATTAAGTTGCTCCACAATTTTTGTGCAGTTGAATCTTAGCACTAGGGAAGACAAGGTGTTTTTGGGAAGTGTGGCCTTGTTCTGAATATTGAAATACTTTTATAGTATTAACAACTAATATGTTGAAAACTTGACCTTAACAGTAATTTAAAAGCATTAAGCACCTAAATAAAAGATGAAAAACCTCTTAAGGCCTGTTTTTCTTATTGGTCTTTAAAATGGTGTTTTTTCTGTCTGTTTCTAGGTTTTCTCAAATAATGATGAAGCCCTTATTAACAAAAAACTACCCAAAGAACTTCTGTTAAGGTAATTCTGCATAATGTATTAAGGAGTAAAAATCTGAGTATTGTATATGCTTATGTGGCTTGCAGGCTCTCAAGTGGTATTCATTCTTTCTTAAATCCTCTTGAAATACATAGCAACATACCTGATTTAGTTCTTGGAATTCTTGAACTTATTGCCTTGATTTGTTTTAATGTGTTCAAATTATACTATACCATGCAACATGTCATTTAATAGTGATCTTTTCCTTGCATATCAGAGAAAGAACTGAAATATAATGTCCAGAAAACTTTGCTGTACCAAGTAGTGGCCTCTTCCATACTGCACAATGTTTTTTAATCTGTCTGAAGAGCTTATGATTCTTTCACTAATGTAGCTCACACTCTGTGTCGTGAACTTTATTACAGCAAAATAAAATAGAAATTCCACTTCAAAGCTTCCAAAAAAGCCACCACAGTGAAAAGCACTGTCTGTTACCATTACTGCTACTCTGTCTTATATAAAGCAAAACCACCAGGAGGATTATTATATTTTATCCATTTATATTTTATCCATTTATATTTTATATTATTATTTTATATTTTCTTACTGTAGTCATTCAGTTATTCATAAATTTCATCAGCTTCCTGGTGTGTGAGTAGATCATCTTTGTGAAGTTAGCTGCAGCACCAAGATGAAAAATTCCAGCCCATCCTGAGACACACTAATGGATGTCTTCATGCCTTCAGATTGTTGAAAGTTGATTTCAAACAAAGTATAAACTGCCAAATGTGGAGCTGTTGCTTGATTGCATGTGACCACTCCAGAGCTAGAACTGAATCAGCTTACCACCATCTTCTGTACCTACATATAGGTTTTATTACAGCCTGCTGTGTACAGCTCACTTTTTAAGGTGAAATTAAAAAATAAATTAAATGTTCACTTATAATGGTGCAATTACAGTTTTTAGTGATGGTGTTATTAAAACTGAGCTGATGATTTCTTCTTTAAAAAAAAACTCCTGCATCTGGGTAGGAACAATCCCTTGCACCAGCACGTGCTGGGGGCTGACCTGCTGGAAAGCAGCTCTGTGGAGAAGAACCTGGGGATCCTGGTGGACAACAAGCTGTCCATGAGCCAGCAGTGTGCCATAGGGGCCGAGAAAGCCAATGGTATCCTCGAGTGCATTAGGAAGAGCATTGCCAGCAGGTCGAGGGAGGTGATACGGCCCCTCTGCCCAGCCCTGGTGAGGCCACATCAGGAGTGCTGTCTTGTACTGGGCTTTGTTCAGGGCAAGAGAGACATGGAGCTCCTGGAGCAGGTCCAGTGGGGGGCAACAAAGATGCTTAAGGGACTGGAGTATCTCTCTTATGAGGAGAGACTGCAGCCTCGAGAAGACACAACTGACAGGGGACCTCATCAGTGTTCTTAGTAGGTATCTGAAGGGAGGGTGTCAAGAGGATGGAGCCAGGCTCCTTTTGGTGGTGCCAAGGAAGAGGACAGTAGTCAGTGGGTGGAAACTGAAGCACAGGAAGTTCCATGTGAATATGAGGAAGAACTTCTTTGCTGTGTGGGTGATCAAGCACTGGAACAAATTGCCCAGGGAAGTTGTGGAGTCTCCCTCACTGGAGATATTCAGGAACCCTCTGAACGCAGTCCTGTGCAATGTGCTCTAGGATGAGCCTGCTTGACCAGGGAGACTGGGCCAGGTGGCCCACTGTGGTCCGTTCCAACCTTATCCATTCTGTGATTTTAAAGAAGTCAGCGGGAAAAGAACCCAGCATGTACAAGTAATTGGGCAGGACCAGTGGCTTAGCTGTAAGTTTTTGTGTTCAAGTTACCTTCTTACAAAGCAACTTGAAGGATATATAGGCTTACCATGGATTCGACCTCTGTAGTAGTGCAGCTAGTCCCTGCTACTGCACTATCGTGGCAGTGTCTGAAGAAGCTTTCTGCATGGTTTAAAACCTTCCTGGGGCTGGAGCGACAAAATAAAATTTTCCAGGCCAAGCATACACAGAACTGATTCAGCCAACCGTCTATTTCTTGTGCTCGTATGTGCTTTTTGCAATTGCACAGTGATTTACTAAAGTAGCGTTGCAGCTGTAGCCAGAGGAGTTGATGATCTGAGAAACTGAAGTGGGACAGTCAGCTTTCTCAGTAAAGAACATGATGATCTCACACTGAATGCTGGGACTCGGTCTGCCCTGCCAGAGAGAAATAAAGTGCATGTTTCATTATACCCACAATTTTGTGCTGACCATCAAGGTTTTGGAATGAGCAGGAAGGGGATGAGTGGGAGAGGTGCTCTGTAAACCTGTTTTTGAGATTGTACTGCTACAGAGACGAGCTCACAAGGCCAGTGGAAGATCATGTTAGAGAGTGTTAAGATGGGAGCTCTTACCCCTGTAGAGTGTAGATACCTAGGGAAATTTTGAGGCACAAACCTGGCTGTCTAAAGCTTTATCAGTGGGGAATTTGTTTTATGTGCCTGCACATAAAGGCTTTTGTAAGACTGAGTCTGAATAGTCTTTCAGCACCTAAAACACTTTATGCTCGTGCTGCAACATGTTTTAAAATAGTCTTGCCCTATGGTTATGACAGGAGCGATTAAGTGTTGCTGCATTGACTGTAATTAATATTCTAATTATTTTTCCTTTATTTACTAAGCAGTCTACCTTTTAATTAAAAGAGTAAACCAGTGGCAGTGGACACATTTTGCTCACAGTGCTGGAACTGAATACTAAATACTGTTGAAAGTGTCATCAAATGCACTTAGTTTGTTGTTTGCTTATATCAGATATGTATGAACACTGTTAGAAAGCACTACAGCCCTTTTTTAAAAAAACCCACAATACTTTACATGTGGAAAAAGAGTGGTTAATAACTTGTTATAAATATGTGGAAATTAAATGTAAACACAATTTCTTCTGTTGCAAGAATTGGTCTTGTTCTCATTTGCATCAAGTATTTAAACTTATGTAATCTGAATATAACAAGCAATCCCATTTTTTTCTCTAAAAATGAGAAACTTTTTCCTAATGGTACAAAGTACTACTACTCTAAAATGTATTCATTTGTTTTATAACAACATCTATGGTTGTATACTCTAAATTGATCAAATTAAGACTTGGTCTAATACTGCAGTTCTTACTCATTATTATTATTGTTAATCTAACAATCAAAATTGGATTGGAAGGTCTTCAAGGCAGTGTCGTGTCTTACACATTTCATTTACTACACTTCTAAGTAAATGGCTGAGACCCTCAGCCCCTCAGGCAAGAAACTCATTGAAAGGATAAGAAACCAGAGATTATTTGTTCCTCCTCAAGGAGACCCACATAACTGGGCAGAGGAGGAAGGGCATATCTGACTAAATGGACAGTGGTGGTTTTGAAGAAGACCTTTCTTTGGAGGGGCCAGTTATGCATTTATGGAAGTAGAATAGCTGGAGTGGAGAGAGGAAGTTGTTTAATTTGTAATTTTTTTCTAGTTTTTGGACATTTATTTTCATTTGTAATATTAATTTTTTTTTCCCGTGGAAGAAATTGGCTGCTTCTAAAATGTTGGTTTGTAGTATTGTTCGAATAAAGGAGAAATGGTCACCTGTGTTAGCTGTTCCAGTGCTATTAGTTTGCCAGTTGGCAAGGAATGCTCTTTCCCCTGTGCTCTTATATATTACAAGAAGAGAAAGGTTGACTAAATGCCAATTTTTAGGATGTTTAAGTAAGAATTGTGAGGTGGTACTATAAATCATGTCATTTAGACAAAGTTTTCAGATGATTGTAGTTTTATTTTTTTTCTTAGCCTGTGTATTTATGGAAAAAACATCAGTTGAATATACAAGGACGTTCGTTGTGAATTTGTGTTGGTGACTGAAATTCATAAACCCATATCTATCATCAGAAGAATCAGAAATCAAGTCAGGCTAATACAATTTTAATGATAACTTTTCTAGCAAGATGCCACACCCTTAAAATGGCTCATACACATTTGAAAATGGAGATGCAGCCAGTACTTTTGGCATGTAGAAGGAGAGATAACATTTGTTCATTTCTATTTAACTGCTAATGTTCTGCACTATATGCTGTGTCTTAGTGTACAAACTACTGACTAGTGACTCGAAGAACTGAAAAATATAAACTTTTGTCTGGAGTAGTTCTTAGCTGGTAAGAATTTTGTAAGCAGACAAACAATAGATGTGTTTTGAAGGGAGCATGAAAAAAAAAATCTGTCATCTGGGACATGATTAATTTTCCACACTTCAAGGATTTGTATAATTAAACGGGGCAATATTTCACCCTGAGTAGCTGAGGCTGCTGTTCAGTGTTTGACAGTCTCAGGGAAACTTTCCAGTTTTATAATACACATACAATCTTTTATTTTGCTTTTAGACTGTTTTGCATGTCTTCCAAGTCCTCTAGAGTAGTGGGCCAAGCAATTACAATGTAACTAGGTAGAATTAAAACCGGCTAAATTGATACAAGTGTATAAGCTGCAGTCATACAGATGAGGAAACTAAGTGATTGTGTAGGAGTTGCTTATGAAAGTAAAACTTCTGTGTATTTAAGCAAATCTATGTTTTTTTGTAAAGCGAATTCTAGTAGTGCCTCCTCATACAAGTAATTTTTATCAAGTAAGTCTTTTGATTTAGCATGCCTGAAACACATCTGTCCAAAGAATCAGTGCAGAGCAGTGCTAATTTACACTGTTCAACATAGAAAACTCCTTTAGAGGTTTGTTAACTGGAAATATGGAGACTAACGTTGGCAGGAAGCAAGCAGAAGCAACGGGACTGGTGACAGCGTAGTATCAAAGCCCGATTCACTTCTGTGGAGTCATATATTCCTTTCCAGTGGTCCTGACCTCCAAAACAGTGATCAGAAAATCAACTGAGCAAGGGATCCAAATGAGCCACAGGCACAGGCCTATGATAAAGCCTTTGAAAATTAGTTAAATATTTTGATTTTTAGCCAGGGAAACTACAGAATTATAATTATTTTAGGACTTTCTGTGTTTTCAGCCTTCAAGGTAGTGTATCTAACTTCCAATATACACTGAGAATAAAACAAGTCGCCGTTTTCTGATTAATCAGCTTTGGTTAGGAAAAATTCCATTTCTTCTGATGATGGAATGGGTTTTAAAACTTTCCAGTGATTTACTTCGTATTGTGGACAGAACTTGGGCTCTGTTTGAGGAAACTAAAGACTCAATCAATAGCTCGGTGGTCAGCATACCCCCTTCAGAATGTGAGAAAGGTCTCATGTTGACCTATTTTTTACACTGCTACATGTATTGTTTGTCTGCTTATGAAATTCTTATCAAGATCAGTTCCAGATGCAAGTTTATATTTTTCAGTTCTTTGCCTCACCAGTCGGCACTTTGTACGCCTTTTCTGGCTTCTCTGGATGAGATGCTAAACATTTGCAAATGATTATGTGTACAATTCAGTTTGGCCTTTTGAAATTGGAGTAGGTAGCTGCCATCCTCTGTTTAATATGTTTAAGTGATTTGGTTTTGTTCACAAACAACTGCAAGAGAAGCTTACAACTGAATGTTTTGGGCAGAGATATTTCAGATGGAATTCCGGTTAAAATGTGAGTGAGAGGCTTAAAAAACCAGGAGCAGAAAACTGCACACTAGTGCTCTTGTATACTGTGTTAACGAAGAAGTGGAGATCTGGAAATGAAAGAGGGTGGGTTTTTTTGTGTCAAGGTGCTGAGTAAGATTTGTGAATTTTGTGAATTACTTTCTTTAATGTTTCTGCTTGAACAGTTGGGACTTCCTTATAAATGGAGTGCTTCAGCATTACTTGGTTCAAGTACAGGTATTATCTCTCAGTAAGAACATGCTTGTGACGAAGGATTAGTCACACTGGAACAAACAGACGTAAATAAGCATTTGAAACAGGAGTAACAGCTAAAGGGGATATAGCAATGACTTACACAACTCTTGGAATCACACTTTACTGTTTATTTGGTTTCATTTTGTTTTTCTTTTCTTTGATATTAAGCCTCTCTTTGGAATCTGTTATTTAATGAAGACTTAATTCTGTTTACCTTGAAACTGGAGTTTTATTTAAACTCAGTTTCTTAATTTGTTAATTATCAAAACTAAAGGTTCGGAAGGATTGGTGATATGAAGAAGTCTGCTTTTTATATGGAGCTTTGGGAGGTAGAGGGGGAAATGTTGTTCTTCCTCATTTCTGTGTGAAAAGTGCCATCAAAACAAAAAGACAATCAAAAGATATTTCTACTTTCTATAAAAAAAATTAATTTTTTTTGAAAATATTGTTGCTAGACAGTTTAAATAACAGTACTACATATAAAAATTCTTAGACCTTTTTTGCCTGTAACTCATGAAGTATTTACAGAAGAGGTGAGCTTTATTATCTGTGTGTTCATGGTGCAGACACAAGCATGAGGAATAGAAGTCTTTTGTTCAAGGTCATGCTCCAGGCCAGTAGCAGGTTGGATCAGGTCTACTGAATCCTACTCCAGTGACTGACCAAAGTATGCAGTGGTGTTCATGGTTTATGGAGCATCCCTAGGCTGCATGTCATGAGTGCATCATGTAATTTGTCTACATCTTTACCTGGTGCAGCGTGGGTATAGTTGATTTGCCTTTTTGGTACCCAAATTATAATCCCTTTACTTGTGGATAAAAGTAGACCATAGGATAGTTGGAATGGCCAGCAGGTTGGATTGGGACTGTGGGCTGCAAGTTAAACCACTCTGAATTAATCATTAGGCAAACTGCCTTTATTTAGGAAGATGTATAGATTTGCTATAGTTGCAAATTTCTACTGCATAAAATCACTTCATAAAAATGACATTATATTAAAAAATTATAGACTACCTGAGGTTGGAAAATTAAACAGAACTGGCTTTTCTCAAGTTTATCATTGGGTGTTTTGTCTCAGATACTCAAGAGTATGAGGTACTGAAAATGTTGCTGTTGTGTTACACATGGTCACACTTTACAAATAAGTAACTTTTAAATAATGAGTAATATAATCCACTTGTCTTGCAACTAGTGTGTGGGCCATAAAAAGTTAGATGCTGCCCTCTGTAACATGAAGCCAGCAAAGCTGATTATTTGTAGAAAAAGCTGATTTCTGTTTCGACTGAAAATAGATATCAGGCATCCTGTAGTCAGCCTGTTATTTTGCAATTGCCAATACTTATGCAAAGGTTGTGTAGCAATAAGCATCTTGGCAACAGAAAAGGAGGTTTGGCTTGTAAAGAAATAAATGTTTTTTTTGTGCCGTGTTTGTTATTCAGTGACTTGTGATGTACATCAGCCGAGAAAGACCTGAGTGCTTTACAAGTGGAAACTTCAGGGTTAGGTTACTGGAGAGTTTTGGAGCATCTAAGCAGAGTTTCCAGTTTAAGTGCTTTACTTTACAAAATAGCTCCTCTCTAGTGAAAAGGGATTTGTTTTAATAATTGACATGGAAGGTCAAGCATTGGGTGAGTCAGTGGATGGGTGCTTCATGTAGCAACTGGTGTTTGTCAGCCTTTTGTGGCACACTGCTGAAAACAGGCCTGACAGAAATCAGCTAAAAAATAGTTGTTGTTTGTTTAAAGATAGAAAACAGTCAGATTCCTTAAGATTTAAATATACCTCACTGTTTATGTTTCCAGGGCAAGTGTTTTGCAGTTTTGTTGAATAAGGTATTAGAGGACTTAGCTGCAAAGTTGTTGAAGTTTGGAAGTACACCAACATTAGCATTGTTAATTTAATCACATAGATATAAAATTATTTGTATAATTTATTATTCATTAAAGATTCTGCTTTTATGGATTATGGATATGAATTATTTAGCTTATCTATGTGTTTTCTGGCCCACATATTTTTATTCTAGTGTTTGTACGTACTGCTGGACTACGCTTAGCAGTGAAATGTCTCATACCTCAGTAGGGTGTTTAGTAAAATGGGGGACAAAGGGTGATGAGAAACCTTCCAGAAGGTAAAGAATTGTAAATATGTCTTCTATTTACTGAATATGTACTTCCAGAACAGGGTGTGATGGTGAAATGGGCAGGATACTGAAGGATTCTTGTTTGATGCTGTGTCAAAAAGGCCGTTACAGTCGCCTGAAATGGCTTTGAAAACATGCTGAAAAAATAATGTGCAGAGAAAAGGAGATTTAAAGAACTACAGTAAAAAGATTGTTAAAATAGTAGTTAAAGATGACATGATAAGTGGCTTTTAAACTCGATGAGGAGAAAATATTAACTGCTAAAGTACTCTTTAATTTGGTGACGAAAAGTAGAAAACAGCATAGAGCTGGAAGTCAGACATTCACCTTGGAAATAAGGGAAACATTTTGACAGAGTGATTAACCAGTGGAACAAACTACCAGAGAAGGTGATGATTTTCCACATCTTGAAGGCTTTCAAATAAAGAATTGATCCTTTTCTGTAAGTGAGGCTTTAGCCAAATACAAGTTTACCATAAGGGAGTTGAGGAACTGTGAGCTCGTACAACCCTTTGTGCCTTTGGCATGAGGCTCATTCTGCAGGTACTGTTAATGTTGAAAGATCTCCAAGGCCAAACTCATGAGGCAGGTGTCCAGAGCGGTGTGTGCTGAGGGATAAAAAGTCTTTAAGAGCCCCAGCTGTTGGTAAATAAATTTTCCTTCCTGGGCTCGATACAGGGTAACTAACTGAATAGCCTGGGATACTAGAAACCAGAATAGATGATCCTAAACATTACTGTGGATCTATTAACTTAATTTCCAGTTTCCTTGTATTAATCCATGCCAAAGACTGAAGTGGAATTTAATGATGCTGCTGGCTGCATTAGCTTCACTCTATGTAGGTTTGGTCATAAAGACAAAAGTGCTATACACCCAGCAGCTGCCTTCAGTAGTTTTTTCCACTTTTTAAAATTACAAGTGCCTGCTGATGTTCTTTCACCTTAAGTGCCAGACAGTGTCAGTGTCTGACACCAACAGGTGAGTGACAATGTCAGTGTTTCCATCTCAGTTTGTTGGTCACATTTGAAGTCTCTTAAAGACTTTGAAGTCTTTTAAAGGCTTTAAGTGATTTTAAACCTTGGAGTCTTGTGTCTTGTTGGCTAGTTTTCCTGACTGGTAAGTATTTGCTAGTAATTCTGTGGGACTACAAGGAGACGAGCTAGTGTGTGTTAGTGGTGCACATGTAAGGCTGTATTATAGAGGGTAAAGAAATAGAGAAGTGTGGAAAAATTGTTTTCAAGCACGTTAGCGAGATGACTCTTTGGAATTGTAAAAGTATTCTTATACTGGAATCTCTTCCCTGTCATAGCACTTCATTGAAGGGCAATGATTGTGCTTTTGCTTGCTTATAATGCATCCTAATGTTATCAGTTTTGATGGGGGCAGCTTGGGCTGCCGTGCAGGAAAGTTTCTTCTTTGGAACAAAAAAACCCCCACCAAACCTAGGAGCATCACAAATATTTACACTTATTAAAATATTTTTTCTCTTAACATAGAATATCCACTTACAGTTTTTGACTTTTTGAAAAGTCACTTCATACAGAATGAAACAAAAATAAATACATCTGGTCTGCATTTGATTTTAATTTACCTTTTTTTTAAACAGAAATCGTGCATCCATGTTAATCTCTCAACAGCAATAAACAATGAAACGTGAAGACAGACTGCCAGACAACTCAGAGGAGTGGGGGTGTATAAAATACCCTTTCTTCAACATTTTGCACTTTCTTCTGTTGTTTCTTATTTCTGAGATACATCACTTCTAAAGCACGTCACGTTCTTCATTTAGGCAAGAGTTATAGTGTCGTGAGTTCTTTCTTTGTTACAAATAACAGAGAAATCTGTCTTTTGTGCTTCTGTAAATCTGAGTTAATCCTCAGATTCCACTCGTACAGTAGTTCTATGAGGAAGCTTCTAAAAGCCAAGAAACTTTTGCTGCTCTCTTCTGACATTTTGCTGTCTCTTCTGACATTTCCCTCCTGGTGAAAAGGGAGAAAGATGATTTCAGAGAGGGTTCCTGTTGAATCATTGATATTCATGCTGCTCTTAAAAGAGTGAGAACACTTTTCAGTGCTTATCTGCCCAGCAGTCTTTCTGAGCACATTAAGAGTGTATTTTGTGCATTAAATGCTGCTGAATTTCTTAAGTGCCTCAGAAAGGACAGGCCTCAGAAAGGATGTTCAAATGATGAAATAGATGCTATAAAAATAAATGTTATTGAGAGGGTTTTACAAGTTGTTTCATAGCTTCTAGGAACATCTGTCCTTCTGTTTGCTTGGCTATTAGGTTTTTGAGAAAGTGTTTTACTGTGTGGTAAAAAAGAGAAAGAATTTTCATGTGTCAACAAAATATTGGAAAACTATTATCTGAAGTGATTGTAATAAATAACCAGAAGGTTGTTATGTTTAAGAAGTATTTTCATTACATTTTTTTACTCTTACCACAGCTAAAAATCACAGTGCTTAAGATGCTGGCATCCATTTTGAGCTCTAGCTTCAGATTTTCACTCGAAAAGCAGTAACCAGAATTTTACATTATTAAATTCAGCATCTCTTACCAATTGTTTGCTCCTCAGTGTTAATTCTCACTATAATATAAAATTGTTCTTTATTACTGTTCATTGTTTTGATGACTGAAAAAGTTCGTTGGCAAGCAGGTAGCTTAGGTTAATGATTTCTTTTTTGCTGAGAACATCCTGTGAACCCATGTCATTGTTTGGAAATGGCTTTAGCAAAATCCATTTTGACAGTGAAAAATTTCTTTCTGAAAACTATTAAGAGTTGACAGGCCTGAGGAATTGGTTCCATGATCAGAATAATAAAGCTAAATTTTCAACTGTAGTTGTTGTTTCTTGTAGAGTAAATTAAAAAAACAAACAAAAAAAACAAACAAAAAAACCCCCAAACACAAAAAAAACCCAAAAAAAACACCCAACAAAAAAACAAAACAATGATGGTGTTAGACATGGTAGTCACTGTGAAACCCCTTTAGAAATCTGGGTCATTGTTCTTTGTATTAGTACTTAGATTCTAGAACTTGGATTTATTTATGTGTTGTTTTCTAATTATTACTCTTCACCAGCCTCTGAAATCTTCATCTGTATTGGTGTAAATTATTTCTTTAATTGTAGCACAGTTAAAGGCATATAAGCTAGTTTCTCTGAATTAAAAAGAAGAAAAAAATATTTTATTGTCATTCATACAGGTTTGGGTAATACTGAGAGGGAAAAGAAAATAGATTTTCAGAAACAGCACCTGCTGGGTTCTAATGTGTTGTTGTTGCCTGTCTTTAGATGATAGCTATGATATTATTCTTTAAGTCTCAATAACCAAAATAATTTGGTAAAACACTTTTTGCATTTAACTTTCTT
Organism: Pyrocephalus nanus; assembly: GCA_038380795.1. NCBI lineage: Eukaryota > Metazoa > Chordata > Aves > Passeriformes > Tyrannidae > Pyrocephalus > Pyrocephalus nanus. Next base: position 21,982,323 of record CM076266.1, on the reverse strand, counting down.
CTTGTGTAACTTGCGTCTTTCCATAGAACTACATAGCTGTGAATTCATATATTAGTCTGAATTTATAATTAAACATTTTAATTGTTGTTGTTTTCCTTTCTTCCTAGAATATTTTCTTTCTTGGACATAGTTACTTTGTGTCGCTGTGCACAAGTTTCCAAGGTAGGTATTTCTGTTGAGTTTTTTTGTTGTTGTTCCTTGGGATGCTGTTCTTTTAATTACATGCAAATAATGGGATTTATTGCAATCTGCTTCCCAAAAAAAAAAAATATATTTTTCCTCAGTCTGTTTATAAAAGGAAGTAACAGTGGTTCCAGTTTTCATTCAGATGTGGACTTAGTTGCTATGCACAGGACTTAAAGGCTGTGGAAAAGATAGCCAGTTGTGTATGCTCTGTATCTGGAGAGAGGATTAAATCCAGTTTGGCATGATGGCATTTGCTTTTTATAAAGCCTGTGGCTGTATAACACTATTTTTCAGGTGCATTTTCTGCTTAAAATTCCATGTAGTTTGGTTAATGTGCACGATGTGTCTGAGAACTACATCCATCATTTGCTTGCCAAGTACAAAAGGTGTTAAGTAGATGGACTACTAGTAGGGGAAAAAGTCACACACAAGATATTAGAGAAAGCATGCTAAGAAAGCTTTTATGTTTAGCTTGTCTTAATTTTTTTCTTGAAATAAAATGAATAAAATATTGTTTCTACATCAACTATGTACAATGAACTGTATTATTATACAAATGAATGAGCTTTATTTCATGCTTTAGTCCCTTCTCTTAATGACAGTTGTTTTTGATTTGTTTTTGATTTTACTTTTTTTTTTTGTTTACTTGTTTGTTTTAAAGTATAGTTAAGTGTGTAGCTGCTTAATTTCTACACCTGTGTCACCCTGGCCTCTAACTTCAGTAAATTTTGTGAGTCAGGTAACATCAGGTTTCAGCTAAAGCCTGCAAAACTGCATAAGAAAACCAAAGGAATTGAATAAATTGCATTTTTCTTTCAGAACTACCTGTTGGTTGGATGTGTTTTTCTTTTTTTCTTTTCTAATTTTCTGCAAATGTTTGTGTTTCTCTGGCTTTTTTATTTTGTTTTACTTTGAACAACTACTGCTGTGACAGTGAAGGACAAATTAGCACGGGTAAAGGAAAGGCCTGGTCCTAATAGTGGAAAGTCAGCAGTTTTCTGAAAGGTCTCTGTTTTCTCAGAATAGTAACTAGTGAGGTTGAGGAACTGTGGTTTTATTGAAAGGAATCTCATCTGCAGCTACTTTTTTCCATACAGATCTAGCAAAAGTAACTTACTAGATGAATGTACAAAAGCTTTTTTAAAAATGGAGCATGAAATCTTTTTACGTGTGCACTTGACATTTAATATCTTGCTTTTCTGCATGTTTTATAGCCACAAGTTAGCCTTTGAAGTGTAATCCATTTAGAGGATTTGAGATTAATTTCCACAACTGGTTTTTAACCAGTTGATACTGTATGACTACTAGTATCTATAGTATCTATAATTTTTTTTTAAAAAACACTGCCTGAAATTGTCTCATTTGTAATATCTGAATTGCTGAGAGAGAACTGAACAGAGCAGGCATTGGAGGTAATAAATAAACTGTATTTGTTTCCTGTAGGCATGGAATGTTTTAGCTCTGGATGGAAGCAATTGGCAAAGAATAGACCTCTTTAACTTTCAGACGGATATAGAGGTTAGTGTCTTTGGGTATTCTTCATTCTTATGGAGGTGTTTGAGAGCACAGCCCATTTTGAGTATCCCACAGACTGTGCTTGCATTCACACATTTTAAAGACTAAGTTCAAGATAATAATACTGTGAAGGAGCAAATGGAAAAGAACTCTGTATTTGCCTTTTTCTTTTCTTCTGATGAGTTTGAATTTTGGTTGCAAGCTATGTATCAGATAATTTTCACATATGATACACATACAGAGCTCTAGAAATTCAAACCTGCTCATTTCCAGAAGGGAAAGGTGTAAACGGTGCCTCTGAATGGAGTGAGATCCTTGCAATCACTTCTACAGTCTATGTTATGTTTTTGCTCGTCCCAAGTCTCTGTGAGGGGGCCATCTAGTGCTGAAAGCTCTCTGGACACTTGGCTGTGGGATTTGGAGATTGAAGCACTAAAATGCTGAACAACTTTTTTAACCACTGAATTGCCTAGAATTGATTTGGTGTGTATTTGATTACCATTTTATGGCCACTTGTTTTATAAGGTTTGAATCTTGCATGAAATGCAGATACATGTGGATTAAAAGTCCTTTCCAGTATATAATGAAAGGATTAGGGCAGACTTGTCATCCATATGAAAAACATGTCTATATTAATGCTATCATAGATGTGCATAACAAAATAAAATATGACATCTGAAAATGAAGACAAAAATCCATGGGGAACAACAATTCTGTAATTAAATCTGAACTGGTTTGTTGCTGTTTGATGTTACAAATTAAATTTAGACTGTAATAATAGATTTGCTTCTGAATTTTATGTTTTAGCTTAGTTGTGTGAATAAAATCCAGATGTGTTTTATTTGCTAACCGTGGTACAAACTGTTCCTAAAGCTTTACAGTAATATAGAGGGTACATTTTTTTCATTGCTTTTTTAAAAGTTTATTGCCAACTCCTCTGGTCTACTCTTGTTAAACAAGACGATCTTACAGAGGTAGGAGAAAGATTTTGGCATCTGCCTCAATCTAAATGTGTCAGAGGAGACTTAGAGCTGTAATATCATCTTTTCAGTTGCTTTTAAAAAAGCTTGTGCTTCTTATTTGCTAAGAAATAAAGTAAACCCCAACAGGTCTGCAGTCCCTCTGTTGATAAGCCTTTTGTATGTTTGAATTCTTTTTCTGGTATTTAAATAAACAGTTTTGTATTTTTAAGTTTTGATATGTTTATCTTATGTTTTATCTAGTGGTGTTGCCCTTTGAAGTCCTGTATTTGCAGCATGGGATTCAAAGAAGGAATGAAATTAAGTTATGGTCCTCTTTTGCTATAAGAAGCTATTTTGGTTTGGAGCAATTCAGTTACTTCAGTATATTGTATTTAAGTACATTTGTAATATAAACTCCTTAAATTTACTCCAAGTGTGTTTAACCAGCAGTTATTACACAAAGTAGTTCTTAAACAAGATACAGTGTCACATTTGATGTCTAAGAACTCTGGTTTTTCTTCAGCTGCTTTAATAACATATTTTTTTGTCTATAAATTTAGGACAGGTTAAAGCTGCTGATTGTATTTGACAACTTTTTGCTCGGTTGGACGTTGTACTGTTTGGTGATTTTTCAATTAGCGCTTATTCTGAAAAATCGAATAATGAAAAATTAGGGTTTGTGAAATTTTCCATATTTAAGACCTCATGGTAGAGAATAAAGGGAGAAAGGGGTGGCAAAACCTATTAAAAAAAGTTTCTTTTCTATCAAAGATGTATGAAGATCTTGAAGTTAAATGTGCCTTAGGATTTCTTGGTATGTGGAACCAATTGTAAGCTGAGGTGAACTGAAGAACTAGTTTTTTGAGTGACAGAATTATTCAAACAGTTAAATGCATTGAAATGCAGAAAGTTGTCTTCTTTAGTATGCTGATTGTTGGGGGTTTTTACGTGCTTAAAGAAATGAAAGGGTTTGGGAAAACCTATCTCATTATTTGTTACTGTTTTCTTTGAATAATTCATTAGGGTTTGGATTTTTTCTGCAATGGAAATTGAACTTGCATTATGTGTTGTTGGTTGAAGAATTAATCCTTACAGTAAAGGTATTTGGCCTCAGCCAAGAAATAATTCTGATTAATTAGAAAGCTTTAAAAAAATTACATAATTTTCAGTTTGTTTGTTTTGGTATAAGTTCTTCTGAGAGATAAGATAAGCAATGTTACTTATGGACTAAGAAATAAGCTCTGATAAGAAAGTATTTTCACACAGTGATAGCCAGGGCTCAAGTATTAGAGAGCCCTGTATAGCAGGAACTGTGAAACAGGAACTTAACCGGGGCTGTAGTGACACACTGGACCAAGAGAGTCTTTGTGAACAGTTTAAACTTACATGCTGTACTTGTGACTGTGATCCTTGAGGAACAGGCATGCCTCCCATTCCACCCCTGGGGCAGTTCTTTGGGTTCCCTACACATCTGACAAAACTTGAAGGTCATTTCAGTAGTTTTGAAGGGTAGGGTCAGCTGTGACAAAAAGTTGAGCCGTGTGTGACCCAATGAAAAAAAGGAAGAGAGAACTAAAGATTGAATTGAGTAGCACCTCAGTGTGGGTGGAGATTCTCAACAGGTAACTGCTTTTTCTTGAAGTAGCAAAAGAAATTCAAAGAGATGCAGTTTCTGGTGGGGTATAGGTGAGTCTGGTCTTAATTCCCAGCATTTTTAATTTGGTTAGAATGTTATGTCAGAGTAGAACTCAACAAAGTCTTCCTTTCATTTGGTTTAAGGGTCGTGTTGTGGAAAATATATCCAAAAGGTGTGGAGGGTTCCTGAGACAACTTAGTCTGAGAGGATGTCTTGGAGTTGGAGACTCCTCTTTAAAGTAAGTAAAATCCTCAGTCACTTATTTCCTAATGTCCGGACCAAAAGCAATTACTGTTACATTTGTTTGAATTTCTGAGTACTGAGTGATGACCAAAATGGGATACTTAAGTACTAAATACCTTAATAATGGCTAAATGTCATTTTGAGATCAAAATATAGCTACAGTTATGTTCTGGAAATGAACTAAGAAATGAGAGCTGTGCTTTTCAGAAATGTGTCTTTTTCTTTCATTAGGATTATGTTGATATTGCTCCATTTTCAGGACTATACTGTGGTATCCTACAATAGAGAATCCAGATTAGTGGTCATTTTATAGTTTATCATCTAGTCTGGACAAGAGGTGACCATAGCAATGGGACAGAGAATGAAGACTGTAGACTCAATACAATTGAGTGCCTACAAAATCGGGAAAGATCTGGGATACTCTTGTTGCTCTTAATATAAGAATAGGCAGGCAACAGGAACAACTTGGGGGACTCTAAGTAGTGACAGTGGCCCTTCTTTTCACACAGTATATAAACTGAACTGTGCAGTTTGTTCCCACAAGGTTGTTTGAATCTGTATGAGCTTTTTCTAATGCAAGCTGTTTAGCTGGGTTTCTTTGGATATTGCTGAGTATTTAAACCCAAAGATCCTATTTCCAGCTGAAGGGTCCCTAAGCCACAGATGCTTTAGGGCTCAAAGAATGTTTGTGCTTATATTTTACACTCCAAACCTTCCTCCAAAGATTTTGTTAAGCAGTGAGCATTAAGCTAGTGACCTTTAGCTATTGCTGAAATTTATAAATAACTCTAATTCATTGATTTTTGTGTCTAGAGTCATGCAGCAACTAGTTAAGCAGTGATTGCTTTAGTGACCCAAATGGGCATCCTGGCTTCAAACCCAAAGATTTCCTGTATCCTCAGTAGGGAATGCAGTGGCAGAAGTGGAAGAGAGGGGGGTGGCAGGACCTGAGAGGTAGCAAGTACCATGGCAAGGAGCTAGCAGGGAAGGCACTGAGAAAGGTATAGGAGGAAAGAGTCAGGATGGTAGATGATAGTTTTCTGCTCGTAACTCCATTTTCACACTTAGTTTAGGCTCTCAGCTGTGGTTTTTGGGACATTAAGGGCTAGGAGACTGCAGTGAGAGCTGTGAATAGGACCAAAAACCCTATGATTGATCCTATTTTGGAGATGAGATATTTGAAAATAGTTATTTATTTAGTAAGCAGATGCTTAGAATAAGTATTCATCAGTTCAGTGCATAGCATGTGTACATTGTAGGGATGATACAGCTGGTCATGCCAGCAGGTAACAGGACAGGCTTAGCTGAGCGCGGCCGCCAGAGTGTGACTAGTGTTCCCATGTGCATCCTTAACAACCAACTGGTGCAGAGAGTGGTGTCTAAGACACTTTGCAAAAGAAGATTCTTCACCTCTGACATATAAGCAGATTATACTGAAATTAACAAATGACAAGGGCATGATTTTTAAGACTTTCAAAACATTAGCATGAGAAAGGTGGCATTAATTTTCAGATACTTGTTCCGAAAGTGACTTTTCCTATAAGGCTATTTGTGTTGAGTTGTTTCCAGATCCATTAGTTTTGTAGGTGATACTATTTATCCTTCTTCTACATCAGCTTTCGTGTAAAATAGCCAGTTGCTGATGTAGGCATTGGCTATGTAACAACTGAATTATTGTGACAGCTTTTTGGGGACATGCCCCATGCTTGAATCTCAGAGGCAGTTTGCTGTTCTTCCGGAGTGTAACATCTTTCCCAGTGATTTGAAGAGTATCTTAATTGTAAATCTCCCTCTACTACATGAATTTCGGAATAGCTGTTTTGAGAATTAAAGTGGAAACTCTTGCAGTCTTAACTGCTTGCTGGGTTTTTCTCCATTGTTTTCAATCCTCTCTGGAGAGCCAGGAAGTTGTTACCAGCTGAGTGTGTAGTCAGATCTGTTAACCGGGGCAAGCCTCCAGACAAAACTGTTTTTATGTGTTTCCTCCGCCCCTGCCAACAAAATCCATGCAGTTAAAGGAAACATGGGCATAAAAACAGAGCTCTGAAATGCAACACAGCTGTAAATATTACTCTGCAGAGATGAAAAGAAAGTTTATGTATTTCTTCAGGGTAATTAGTACATACAGAGTCTCAGCAGGATAACAGCTCCAATCATCCCTAAGTTCATACCCAGTAGTGCACACTGATGCATTTTAATTTTGAAAATAATAAATAAGCAATTTGCAGCCCCACAGGGCTTTCCAGTGGTAGTCTAATATTTCTGTATTGCACCAGGTATGTCCCTTTTCATTTGCTGTGGGAACAAGCTCCTTAATAAGACGTACAAAGGCTTTAGTAATGACATGTGCAAAAACTCTCCCCAGAAGCTTAATGTTTAACTAATGTGATATTTAAACCTTTCTGTTTATGCCCTTTGTGTTTTTAGTTACGGCATTTGAAGCAAGGCAGTTCTGGCTTGTATTTGACAGAAATAGGCACCTCACCCAAGTGGTGTTTGAGAGAGAAACAACACTTGCCTAAGGGAGAAACTTGCAGTAGGAAAAGGAAAAAGCAACCACTAGGATAGGTGTATTTGAGGAACACTTTCTAATTAGTCTGTGACTTAAAGGTTAAGCTTTTTGACCGAGGTGGAGGGAGGTGCAGGACAGGAGCGCTCTCTAGTGACTGTGTCACCACTTGTGACTTTATGTTAATTCAGCTTTTTGTTTCTGTTTTAGGACCTTTGCACAGAACTGCAGAAATATCGAACACTTAAACTTAAATGGGTGCACAAAAATCACTGACAGGTAAGTCTAAGAGGTTTTTTGATGGATGGGAAAATTCGGAAAAAGAAGTAGCTGAAGGTATTTTTAGTGTGTCTGCTGTTTTGCAGCACGTGTTACAGTCTTAGCAGGTTCTGTTCCAAGCTGAAACATCTGGATCTGACATCTTGCGTAGCCATCACAAACAGCTCTTTGAAAGGCTTGAGGTAAGAAGTTTTCAGTGTTTTATGTTAAACAAAAGCGTTTAAAGAGCTGTTCAGCATTTAATAAAGTTTAAAAAATTGATGCTGAACCTTAATACTGGGAATCAGCACTGACTGTTTTATATATCCAGGACTTCTTGAGTGTAGACTGTGGTGTTTGTGTGTGGTCTTTTCTCATGACTTTTCTGTGGAGGCCTGGCACAGTCCACTGGCTATCATTAATTTCTAACAGTGTATTTAATTTGGGTTTCCCACTGTTATGACTATTTGAAGGCTGGATTTAACTTTATGTATTTTTTTAATTCTCCCAGTGAGGGTTGCAGAAATCTGGAACATTTGAATCTTTCCTGGTGTGATCAGATTACGAAGGATGGTATTGAAGCACTGGTGAAAGGGTGTAGTGGACTAAAAGCACTATTTCTTAGAGGTTGCACACAGGTACATAATTGCTTGGGTGATCCTTTAGGAATAAAATTTTATTTTGGGTTTTGGAAATCTCCATGAATTAAAAAATACTGTTTTTGTTTTATTATTTTGTTCAATATTGCAAGATGTGTACATTCTTTGGGCTGCTTTGCTGTGCTTTTAATTTCTTGTTTCTTTTCCTATGTCTGGTTTAATTACTAAATACAGTTAGAAGATGAAGCACTGAAACACATACAGAATCACTGTCATGAACTTGTAATCCTGAATTTGCAATCCTGTACAGTAAGTATTTGAAACTTTGAAAGATACATTCTCTAAGAATCAGAAACCAGTTAAATCAGTCAAATAGTACATTTCTGTAGTTTATAGAATTTTGTGTGGAATAGAGGTCGTAAATGAGCTGGGTGTTTCTACAGCTGAGTGTGGACTTGGATTGTTTTTTCTTCCCCCTCATTACATCCATAACTATGGGAAGCTCTAGAGTAAGAATTAACTGCATTCATTCAATTATCATGAACTGTGTAACATCTTGGTTTATTCATAATTCTAAGGCTTCTAACTGAGCAAAAGTCATGTTCTGGGCTACATAATTGAGGGTAAAATGTGATGGCATCATAACTGAAGATGGTTCGGGGCCCTCAAAGTAGCAGAAGGACATGCTTTTTCAATATTAGTGGAAAAACACATTCATTTGTAATGAAATGACTAGGAATCATTCATGTACTTTTAATTCTACTTAGAGAACACAAATGAGATTTGTTCTGGTTTATATTTGCTTTTTTGTTGTTTCTCATGTGATTTTTAAGGAATGGGAAAGACTTTCTTTTAGATTTTAAATATATTCGAGTCATTCTTTGTCTGCAAATAAGCCTTAGAAAATACTGAAATAAATTAGAATTTCAGTGTTTCAGTCATGCAAATTTGAATAATGAATTTAGATTTTTGTTCTTTTGTTTTTTGAAAATTTTCTGGCTTTATTGCTAGAAGGTGTCATAAAAATCTGCTAAAACTTTCAAATCTGTGTTATGGATAATTCTCAAAAGAATGTGGCATGGGAACACCTTTTGTTAAGATTGGATGAAAACTTTTTGACCTAAGAGATTTCTTTAAAGTGTTGATCATTGTTGAGTGTCAGGGATTATTAAAAATTACATTAAAAATGGCAGACATGAAGAACAATATGAATACAAAGCTTGAGCTTCCGTGCACCTGGGTGTTTAGTGAAAGGGAATTTTTCAGATTTTTTCAGTCTGAATTTAGGTGGCCACTGAAGTTGGGTACCTAAAATAATGAAAATGAAAGGAAGTTACTTCTTTTGGTTAGAAACACACTTAAAGTCAGTATGTAATTTCCTCCCCTTTCACTCTACCTTCTGCTGTCCTCCATCTCCAGAGTTCTTTTTCTGTTGTGTTTTACCTGAGAGTAATGAAGAATGAAAAGGCCAGCCTTTTCTGATTATTTTTGTGGAAGGCTCTCAAGAGGTCTGATTATAATCAGTTACTATATCTCCTGCTTAAAAGGGGCATCGGTACAGAAGTGTACCAGAGTTTTCCCTTGGCCAGGATGTCTTTTGTCATGTAGTACAAGCAAAAAAAGCCTCCTGAGTGAAAGGATTTTTACCTTTGAATTTTTTGAGTTGATAGTCCCACCTAGTTACCTGTGCTTAAAAGCTTTATTTCACTGGAGTTTGTCCTGTTTGCTATGGCTTAGAAGCACTTTTCCACAAGCAGCCAGGCTCCTTATGATCAAAGGTTAGCACTGATTTTTGCACAGTGGGTCTCCTTGTGCTTTATACGATCCATACTGTAATTCCTGTGGCTGTGTTTTATGGACCTTGTAAAACGCCAGGCCAGCACCAGCAGCTATGGAACAAACTGATATTACCTCTGGAAACTGCACTTTTTATAGGTATCATCTCTAGAGAAAGATTTTAGAAACTGGGGACTTGCAGGCATTTTTCTTTTAGCACTTTCCTGAGAGTGATGTAGGCATTGAAATCACAAGCAATTTCAGAATGGAAAGTTTTCATATATAAGTTGAGGGCTTTGTACATCTCCAACAGCAGCATAAAATTTACATAGTACTTACCTCCAGAATAGTTCCTTTTCCCAATAATAGTGTCATGACTATCTCTCAAAGGAAATGAAACAGTTCCAGAAAATAACATGTTTTTGGAGAAACAAAATCAGAAATACTTAATCGATGTTGGATTTTTATTAAAAAAAAACCAAACCAAAACTTTCCTTCTTACCTGTAGATAATGCTAATCATTCTGTATCTACAAAAGGAATATGAGTCTTCTAGTTTTGTGTCTATAAAAATTTAATTTGACAGAACAAGTTGTAAATCTAAATTTCTGATATTAAAAAGTGCTGGGTTGGGGGAGGGACCGTAAGGTAGTCTCTCTTTGTGCTGAGCTACTGCTATTTCTCATCCTGTTTTCATCTATGAAAGGTGATGTTTGTAGTAATATCCTCAGAAATATGCCACAGTTGTATTGGCATAATTATATGAATGGCTTATAAAAGGAATGTGTATTTTCCATTAAAAATACAGTAGAAGTGTTTCTTACTATTGTAGGAGTAATATTAAGCCAGGAAATAAAAAAACCTGTTTCATCATGAAGGATCAGTCATACAGCAGAAGAGTTAAAATCATGACATTAGGAGTGGGAAGAGGAGAGAAAACTTCTTCCAGAATAGAAGATTTGTAAACAAAATAATATTTGCACCCCCCCCCCCCAATAATCTAGTTCCTGTTGCTGTTTTGTGTGCATCTGTGATGGGGCCATTTCTTACACTCTCAGAGAGATAACTTTTTTATTCATATTCCAAATGTACAGTTACTCTTTTCAAAATATCTAGTACAAAGCAATTTTGAGAAATGAAAAACCTTGTTTTAGTTAAATCTTTCATCTAAAGGCAACTGCAAAGGGTATGGCAAACCTGTGAAGAATGCAGGTTTAATTGTTTATCTGTAGCTCTTGCTTCAAAAATTATGTGAAGGTGAAGGATTTTTGCCCTTGGGTCCTACTGCACCAGTGCAAAGTAGGTAGTTATCTCTCCTGCTGTCAGGCTTTAAGCTCTCTTTTACACTGTTCCTGAATTTACACAGTCACTGGAATGGAAGATCTGGACTACATAAACATATAGGAAGCAAACACAATTAAAAAAAAGAGATATGAAAAATTATAAACCAAAAGGAAAGTGAAAAAGGAAGGCAGCAACAAACAACTCTCCCTCTGTGCTTCAGACTGCCTTTGAGTAGGATTTGATCTTGGAAAAATACATAGATAAGTAGGAATTGTGTGTGTTGATTATCTTTAGTATTACTGTACGTGGTTTCACAATGGTATTTTTTGGTTGAAAGTCTGGGTTGCCTTGATTTGCATACAGTGTGACAACAGCAGTTCAGTAATGTGTGTTGATTACCAGTAAAAGCTGTGCTGTTATTGCTGTGTGATCTTAGCTGATCACTTCAGAATGAAGTAACTTCACCCTTCTTCTGTGTTGCAGCAAATTTCAGATGAAGGCATTGTAAAAATCTGTAGAGGATGCCATAGACTCCAGTCACTCTGTGTTTCAGGCTGTAGCAACCTTACAGATGCTTCTCTCACAGCACTTGGTCTAAACTGTCCAAGGCTGAAGTGAGTATGTCGTGAGCGTGTTGTAAGTATGTCATGTTGTTACTGGCCTCAGCTAGGAAATTCACTTCTGAGGATAATGAGCTGATGTCCACAGGCTTGATTTAGCTCTGTGTTGTTTGCATTACCTCTGCAGTCCAAACATTATGTTAGAAGTACCAGCTTAGAATATAATCTCTCAAGGGCTGGTCCTCTGTAGCTAACATATTAATGTAGTTCACTGTGTGCTGGAAAAACAAGAGTTAATATATGACAAATAAAACATGCTGAACCTAGCAGTTCCATTCTGTGCTTCTAGCTAAACGTTTTAGGTACTAATTACAAGCCAGAAGAAAAGAAGATATAAAGCCCATTATTTTTTTAAAAGGTAAAAATATCTGTAGATGTGTTGTGTCTTGTGGTGTTTGTACTCTGATGTGGCTTTCTGCAGCTGTTTGTCTTAAAAAAAAAAAGCTTAATCATATCTGAGTATTTTACTTACAGATTTTATACAGATGTGTTCTAATGTGCTCTGTAATACATCTTGGGTGTTCTTGAACTTCTGATATGGGGTGTGCTAATGTCTTTGCAAACATTGAGGACTGATATTTATGAGATATGTTTTGAGCGATATGGGCTTATCAGTTAAAAATAATATAAACTTTTACATTGGTGTAATTTGTGCTAACGTATTTGTTATGGTGGAGTTCTCAGCAGTGCAGACAGCTTTGACTTTTATAAGGAGGCTGTCATGCAAGAGCTCTCTCTGTGTGTAGAGACATTTAATACTTCTCAGAAGGTCTCATTTTAGTGTATATTAAATCAAAGGATAAGATTTTTAGATCACGCTAAATTGTCATTTATGACAGGAACATACAGGGGTGGGAACTTGTTATGCTTCAATCACAGGTGGAGGAAAAGTGTAGACTGTTGAAATTAGGGAAAGCTGCATTCAAATGCCAGTGTGCAGTATGCTGACACACTGTGTTCCTTTAGCTGATAGAGTGAAAAAGAGTTTTTGTTACTGTAGAAAACCTGTCCTTAAGACAATTCCAGAGTCACAGTCCCCTTCATGTAACTGTTCATACTTAACAGAGCTTTTGTGTGCCAGTGGTAGGGGCTTAGGAGTCTTCTGACACACTGAATTGTGTTGCTTGGAAAGCTGTGCTGTTATTACTGGTCTTTTCCCCCTGTTTCTCTTGTTCTCTCAATTCACGGCACAGATTGGAAATGAAAGGAGCTCTAAAGTGCTATTAGCCCTGCAGTTCTTTCCAAGGGCAGTACAACTGCAGCAGGAATTGTTTTGACTTTGGTAGGTAAACTGTTAGCCCCTGTCTGTGCCACGAGGGGGAAGGCGTCTGCCACTCTTCTGCTGTAATGACGAACAGCATAAGGAAAAAAAAATGTCCCTTTGCGTGTTTACTGCCGAGGATTAGTGCATGTTGGAAGGACAGATGACACAGCTGGCTACATGTAGAGTTTTGGGATTGTGTATGCAAAGTACCTGATAAAAATTATGTTGCAAATCAAAGGGAAGTGTAATGCCACACTTTCTCGTATCTTCTGAATATTTTGTGGTTGAATATGAAAGAAAACTGCTGCCTCTGTTGGACATGCTGGCCCTGTTAGAAACCTTTCAGTATTTTCTGTGCTGTGCTACTCTCACTTCATTTCAGGGTCTTGAACGCCTGCTATGGCTGCTTTCCATGATATTGCTGTGTTCTGCAGCTCTTAGCACTCACAAATGCTGTCTCCTTGGAAAGAAATCTTTCAGCTGACCCTTCAGCTGTATTTCTTATCTCACATCAAGATATAGGTGTCTTCTCATCCCTCTCTCTCTCTCTCTCTCTCTGCTCTTTTAGGTGCTTGATACCTTCTCTTTTTTTCTTTGTTAGCACCATTTAGTGTTAAAATACTGGGAGATATTTTGGTGAGACTTACCAAGAAAAGCAGAGGTTAATCATTAATGTCTTTGGGTGGGGCTGGGAAAATTAGGATCATATTCCTTTTAACCCCACCTGCTGCTAATTCAACAGGAATAGGGAGGTGCTGTGTTCAGAGACACTCCAGGTGTGCCCAAAAGACATCTGCAGACAATAAATTCAGCTGTGAGGTCTGACCAAACATTGCTTTGTAAGGGTGGGAAATCTGCTCTTGGATATCCTTTTGCCTCATCAGCTGCTATGATTAGGAGCTTTGTCATATATCACTAGATGGGAAACACATGTCAGCTGTACCAGGAAAAAAGAAGAGCTCTCTGTATTTAGGTACAATCACTAAAACAAAAGCAAAAATTAGAATTTTGCTAATGTTTGTGATGCCCAGTGCCTTCCCACCTGTTTTTGGCATACTGGGGCCTTATTGATACAGCATGGGTATATACAGCTCACTCCCCATTCTACTCCCCAGACTAGCTGCATACCCAGTTTTGGGAAAGCTAGAGCTGTTGTCCTTTTCTTTCTTATTCCTCTGTTTCTGTATTTTCAACCAGATGGGCAGTAAGTAGCATCTTCGCTATTTTGCATGTTGTGATTGTCACTCTCCCCCACCTCCCTTTAAAGTCAGAGGTGTAATAAGGTGGGGTTCGTAGCAAGTAATTGATGAAAGGAGTTAGAAGGGTAACAAATGTGACCTCAATCATCTGTGTGGTGAGGTTTTTTCCTTCCTGTTTGGTATCCTTGGTAATTTTCAGGGTAGCTGAGAGTATTTTGTGATAGGCTGCTAACTACCCTTGGTGGAAGGGCACAGAGTTCCCAAATGTGAGCCTGAAAAGAAAGTGCAGAGGCGTTAGAACCATCCATTTGGGAAGAGTTATCTATCTTGTACCTCTCTGCTGGCTGGTTTTGAGTTTCTATCATACTTCCTTGTTGAAGACTAGGACTCTGGAAGTGTTTCGAGAGTGTATCCCATGGGGCTGCTCAGCTCTCGACTTGGCTGCTTTCTTGCTTTTGGCTTGGAGGAGGCTGATCCAGCAAGGTCATAGTCAGAGCCCCATATCCTGTGCTGTGGTGGGGTCGTATTTAGTTCATGCATACAGCGTGGCTTTTCCCTTTGCACTTTGTTGCCAGGGAGCATTCTAATGACCTCCTAAACCAGTGGAAGGATCTGGAAGCCTCTAAGTGTTGCCACAGCAAGAAGTGCTTTTGTCCATCTTTCCCTGCCTCCTCCCCACCAGCCCCAGTATAGCAGTAGTGTTTGCTGTGGTAAGTTGCACTCAGTTTGTGCTGCTCATTACACAGCGCTGTGGTTTGCCCTTATTCATCTTGATGCTTCCTCCACCTGCAAAGAAAAGTTTTCATTAACAAAAAAAAACCCAAACAGACAAACAAAAAATTAAACAAAGACAACAACACATTTCTTTTAATAGGATGGAGCCTGTTGTGCATGCTAGTGATGCTGTTTGGGGGAGCTGACTTATTTTTTTTGGTCAGTGCTGCTCACCAGTGCCTCTCAGAAGAGTGTTAGGATTGTCTTTCCAAAGCAATGTGCTGTTTTCTTTAAGGTTGTGTTGGCATAGTTTGTTGTTTTTTCTGCGGGCTTGGAGATTTTAAGCTCCTTGCTTTCTGGTAACTTACTTCACTGTGCTTCATGCTGAGGCTCTGAGGGAATTTCTAGTAAGCAGTTCCTCAATTTTGGGGCTTCCCAGCAGCCAGTGTTTAGATAACAGGCTTTAGATGCAGGCTTCATCTGTGTTTTTCTTATCTCGGGATTTATTCTTATAAATATATCTTTCCTCAGATAACACATGAGAAAACTTGGGCATTATGCTCTTACTGAATGAAACAAGAGGTAGAAATGCTTATGATTTTGTTTATGATTTTTTTTCCACTAAATGTTGAGAAAATTTGAGGGTTGAGTTTAATCTGTTCTGTGACTATTAGAATCTTCTGATAAGCTGGATCAAAAGTCTGTTTTATAATTGCTAATCGCTGTGAAAAATAGACATATACATATTTACATTTGCTATTGAGAGCTTTACCTTGCAGGAAACAGATGTGTATCTCAAATGCATTTGCTTTTCTCTGTGTTAATGGTGTTGTTTTTTTTTAACATTCAAAACTTTTCCAGGATTTTGGAAGCTGCGAGATGTTCACATCTTACAGATGCTGGCTTTACCCTTCTAGCACGGGTAAGGGTCATTTCAGAAGGTTAGAGCTTGCCTTGTTTTCATTGCTGCTGAGCAGCTGTGAATCGATGTACTCCTGCTGGGAAGGAATAGGAGAAGAGGAAAGCTATAACAGAAAGAACCCAGTAGAAGAGGGGACTAAAAAGTTATTTTATTTCTGGATTATAGTAATATCTGCAACTTGATCTGACTTGCCATCTATCATTGCATTTTTCACCTTTTTCCCCTCTATTTTTTTTGTTTGTTTCAATTGAATTTATTATCCTGATTGTAATTCTGAACTTGTGTTACGTATCCTAGCCAAATTTCCCCTATAAAGATGACACATACCCCTGTGATATTTACATCAAAAGAATCAGCATATAATAGATTATTCTGAGCATACCCTTGAGTTACAGAATATTTACATTATACATTATAAACTGCAAGAACTTTTGCCCTGATTCATGCTGTAAATATGTGATGTAAGCATATTGGTCTTATCAAACGCTTCAAGTTAGACTTGCTTGCTTGCTGGTTTAGGAAATCTGAACATAAAAATAATACTCTGTAAGTGGGATTCATTTATGCTGCTGATATTTAGTGTGAATGGAAGGGGAATTTTTTAACCTCAGTGCTTAAACAGAGTGGTTTTCTAATCATTCAGCGCTACAGTCTCAGGCTTTTGTGAGTCACCTCAAGCCTGCTTTTGGGGGCTGCAGGTTAAACCATTTTTTTTCTATTCCTGAAAAAAAACAGGTTGGGAATTGAGCTGTTGCACCATGTGATCTTCTGCAAGGTCACCAGGCTACATCATTTTCTTGAAATTAGTCATGATCAGAGGTTGAAAGCACTTCTGAAAGCTTGCCCGGGATCTCTCAGACTGATGGGAAAATTGCTTGTGTAGATGTGATGTGCAGCTTTCTCCCAGACTTAAAGTAGAGCCTATTTTAATATTTTCAGCATTCATTGACAAAACAAATTGGTTTTAAGGCTTCTATCTAAATGTATGATGGTGAAGAGAGATGTTCCCTGGGCTTAAGTGTGTTTCAGATGAGTTTGGTGCAGGCTGATATTTGCAGAAGTTGGATTAATCTGTGTGCAGATAAGTTTGCTTTAGTGCACAGGCTACAAATTCCACGGGTTTGGAGTGAAGAGGGAAGGCTTAAACATTAGAGGGCAAGAAGAAGACATTTCACTAAGTCAGATGAAGGCTGAAATGTTGATGTTTGAGAGAGAGGTGGAGTATTGCTTGTTAATTTATTTATTTATTTAAACAATTTTTTTTTTCCTCCTTTGGAGGTGATCAAATACTTGAAGGGATTTAGCTCACAATTTCCTCTTGGAAGTGGTGCTATCCCTGCGGATGACTTTATGCTGTTTTATTTCATCTTTTGTTTTTCTGTTTGTGTTTTGTTTATTGTAGAATTGCCATGAGCTGGAGAAGATGGACTTGGAAGAATGTGTTTTGGTGAGATTTAATATGAGAAGGAATATTGACCATCCAGTGTAAGGATGCAGTACAATAGCACTTTAAAGTTAGATGTGCTTTGATTTTTATTATTAGTGCTGTGTTTATGGTAGGAAATAAAAATAATTATTGGGAAATTCTATAGAGGGAAATACTTGGAGAGTAACAGGTGATGGGGTGTTTTCCAGAAACAACAGAGCTTTCATCTGGTAGACAGAGACATCTTATCTGAGAGTAGATTCTCCTGCTGTCTGTTGCTGATGGCTGTTTGGTTTCTTTTATTTCTAGATAACTGACAGCACATTGATACAACTTTCCATACATTGCCCTAAGCTGCAAGCCTTGGTAAGTGTGACTCTTTTCTGTGACCTTTGATACATCTTCACCCCCCCAAAACCACACACACAGACAGCTCCTGCAACACAAACCCAGGCTGTCCCCTCAGTAACTGGAAAACATTCCTGACGTACAGTGATACTGTGCAAAACGTATGCAAGTTTCTTAAGTATTCTAAGAGCAGCACATTACTCCTAAAATATTTACATGCGTTGTGGGGTTATAAAAAATGTTACCAAGTGAGCAATAACCAGAAAGCTTATGTTTTATGGTTAACATCCTTCATATTTGACTACTTACATACTTGATTCAGCTTACAGTACTTAGATCCTTTATAGACACTTTCAAGTGTTCAGTAATGATTTTCTTAGGGAATATGACACTTCACATCAAATACTGAATAAACAAAACCACCCAGAGAAGATAATGTAATCACTCTGTAAATCAGCTTTGCATGCAAGCATTTTTTTCCCAAGGACTCCATTTACATAACAAATTATGGAAGTTTTTTTTGAACTTGACTTTTGAACATAATTGGAGAGGATTGAGATGCCTTCAGTGGGGTTCTCTGCTTCCTGTATTTCAAAGAACTGTTTTCTAGGGAGTGGTGGCTTAGACCTTTCAGATCATCAAAACCAATTTGAGGCAACATAAATTTCTGTTCTTTAGTCAAGGTACTCCGAAGTTACCAGATTGCCCTTACAGTAGGAGCTCCTGTATTTAAGGCCACTTGTCCCATGAGCGTAGATTTGTTATGTATTACTTAGATCTACATGAGAGAACAAGTATCTGTATAATCTGTTCTTAGATGGGATTAAAGGAAGGTTTGCTGCTTCCTTAATTAAATTGTGTTATGATTAGTGTTACTCACTCAGGGTTACTAAGGTAGCAACATGAGGAAAAATGTCTTTTAAAAAGGAGCTTGTTCTTTATTTTTTATTATTATTGTTGTTGTTCTTTATTTTTGCTTAATAATTGTCTGGCCTCATTTCTGAACAATAATTCTTGATGTTAAACCAAGTGAGTTGTCAGAAGATGTGGGCCATTCGTATGGGACATGTTTTTGTACTGTAATCCCAGTTGTAACCAGTTTTTGCAAGAAATCTTTGGTACCAGTTCTGCCAGCAGAAGCCAACAGGGATGCCATAAAACCTCATAGTTTCCAAGTACTTTTTTCTGAACCTGCCCCTGTTTGCTGGCCTCCATGTGCTAACCCACAGGCAGGGAAGTGTGGCCTTGGTAAAATATCATACCTTTTCTAAGGGAACCAGAAAACTTGGTGTTTTTGTTGATCTGTGTATCCTGTGGGTAGGAAGGATATATGCTCAGATTGTCCATGAGGGCTGAGAATTGCTGGGAAAGAAAATGCAAGCCTAGCAGGTGACAAATACACTACACAAACTAATCTTGATGCTTCAAATGTGAAATCACATACTGGTGATGGTCCTATAAACCCTCATGGAGTTGTGCTTTAGCATATATTTAGGTGTATTTGCAGTAAATACTTTGGAGTTGCAAAGATCAACTTTGAATTTGTTTTTTGATGTTTGGAGACTCAGTAGATGGTGGAAACAGTCAAAAGAACTGTTAGGCCAATTTTAGCCAACTACTAATCTTCATCAGTATCAGAGTACGCAAGAGCTTTATTACTTATTGTACTTAAAAAGTAATTTCTAATGAAACTGTTAAATAATTGTACATTGAAATTATTAGAGAATCTGTGAAATACTTGTGATATTCCTGGAGATGAGAAGACAGCTGAATTCTTCATTTAAGTTGATCACACTGTTTCTTACTCTCACAGCATGTTATACTGTATTTGATTTATATACAGCACTTGGTATGTATAAACAAAAAAAAAAAAAAAAGGAAAATTATTTGATCATATCTTTTTGTTCTTAAGATTTCAAGCAACTGTCTTTGTAAAATTCCACATCATTAACATTTCCTAGCAGGCTTATGAAGTCAGAAAAATCACATAGTTTAATATGAAGTTTGTATCATTTGGCATATTTGTTTTACAAAGTTCTACGAACTCGGCCGTACATCCTGTATTGTCCTTTCAGTACCGAATACTGTGTCTCAGGAAAGCTGATTTTATAAGCTGCTTACTTCCTGGGATGGAATACTCTTAATTAGCCAGCGACTGCTGCCGTAGCCAACAGCTCCACAGAACCTCCTGTCCTTCCCTGCAGCAGCAGATCTGTGACTGACGTTGTTTAACCGTGCGGCTGCTGATTGTTCCCAGGCTGTGAGCCAAACCAAGTGCTCAGGGCACGTACACAGAGAAAGCAGGTACAGGAGAGAGTATGGTTGGGAGTGCTCAGGCTTCCCCGTCAGGATGAAATAGAGGATAGATGTGTTGTAACGAGGGTCAGGAAAGCTTTTGTGTTAGGAGTCAGATGATTTGCAGGAGGCACTTTTGAGCACTGCTGTTTGCTTGCTCTGAGTTGAAAAGTGCTTTTGGATTGCTGAAAGTGTTTCTTCAGCAGTTGCTGTCTGGAGAAAACAACTTGGGGCAAGGAAACACTACTTCAGAACCAGACACTATTAGACTTAGATACAAGTATGGGCAGAACACAGGGCTGAGCATAAAGAAAGGCACCAACTCAGAGCCCAAGGCAAGAGTAGAGTTCACAGATCCTGCATGCTTCTACTGGGGAAGACTTGAGAGCATTCATTTCACTGGTGACAAAGAGTGTTTTTTTTAAGCCTCCTCTGAGAAATGTCTCTTTCCTGCTGTTGTCATCATCCGTGCTTCTCCAAAAGTCATGAATTCCCTAAAGGAACAAGGAAAATGCATTATGCTGCCTGAGATGCAGCAATGTTTTCCATGTTCTTGAAATTCAAGGGATTAAAAAAACACTCTGAAGAGGAGCAGATTTTTTTGGTTTATTATGCTGACTGTTGCAGAAAAGACTGGTCCTGCAGCACTACGAGATGTTTATTGCTCCTTGTATGTACAGCCTGAGGTGCTAAGTGCTCACAGCTTGTTTTTTTAAAATCATTATTTGGCAAATCAGTCCAGTCTGATTGTTCTTATCCCTATGCGGACTTGCACAGGCTTGGTCCTGGTGGTAGCTGTGAAACAGTAACTCCTGAGTAGATCCTCCTCTATTCCTGTATGTTCTTGATCATCCTTTAGAGTTGTCTCTGATTTCTGGTACAGTGCTGTTTAAACTTGTGTGGGACAATTGGAACAGAATTCCCATGTTCACAGAGAGTAAAGGGGCCTGAGGAATTTTGCCAGTGACATGTGTTTTGGGACTCAACTTGTTTTGAAACAAAGTAAAAATCAAGTACAGCCACTTTGTTAAGTAAAGCAGTTTCTTGTTTTTTCTCTTCCGGATTTCAGCTGTGTACTATTTGTAACTGTTTAACCACTGGAACAAAGGAGATTCAAGAGGACTTCTGATGTCCAGAGGCTGGATTAATTCAGGACTGAGTGATGTTCATTGTTTGCTTCTCTGTTTCAGAGCTTATCTCACTGTGAACTGATCACTGATGATGGGATCCTTCACCTGAGCAACAGTACATGTGGTCACGAGAGGCTGCAGGTACTGGAGCTTGACAACTGTCTTCTCATCACTGATGTGACTCTGGAACACCTGGAGAACTGCCACAACTTGGAGAGAATTGAGCTGTACGACTGTCAGCAAGTCACACGAGCTGGAATCAAACGAATCAGAGTATGTGTTTACTGACATGTTCCCATGGGAATGCCAGAGCTGTTGATACTGCTTGAGATTGTATGAGTTCTACAGGCATCCCGAGCGAGGAAGGCTGGACACAGTCTGACTATCATTCCATTAGGTCCCCAACTGTACTTAACTTTCCTGCATGAGCAGCAATAATTGTCAGTTTCTGAGCCATGACACTTTTGCTTTTGGAATGAAGGTTATCTTCTGCTTTCCATATTTTTTCAAATAGAGGCCTCTCTGATTTTAGGATGGTGTAGTGGTATTCTTTAACTCTTCTAAAATCTACATTAGTACACAGAGCCAATAGTAACAAACACATCTCCATGGATATTTCAGTGGATGGGTTGTGGGGCCCTTAGGCCCTGGAATCCAGCCCCAAACCTTTTCTCTGTGTACCTTGCCCATTAGGTCAGGGACTGCTTACCTTGTAGGGGCAGCGTTTTAGCCTTGCTGTTAAACTTGTCTGCAGCTTCATATCCCAAATTTGTGTCCAAACCCTTTTGCAATTGGAAAACTCATGCCCACTAGTGACTCAAATTGAGCACAGATGCCCAATTCTATTTCACACCATTTTCCAGGATGAAAACAGCAGGAGAACTATGGGAAACAAGGTACAGACAAGTCCTCCTTAAGTAGCCAGGGATCCTCCCCTCTCTCCTCTGCAGGAAAACATGTGCCTCTCCTGATGGAGAGCTGCCTGGGCTGATCAGTGCTTTGCTGGGAAACCAATGGTCCCCCTGTGCAAGTTGACTGCCCAGACGTCAGTGCACCTTAGCTGGGACATGAGGAATTACAGTACAGGAGGAGACTGCTTGGCTACAATCCAGTCTATAGATGCTTTCTTCTTAGCTAATCCACCTTCGTGAGAGAGAGTACTTGTTGGCAGCAGTTGAGGTTGTACTGCTGCTGTTCACTTTTCTTTTTAGTTATGTTTCTTTCTCTGCCATTGTAATGTAGACTTTTCACCCACAGGCTCATCTACCTCACGTGAAAGTTCATGCTTACTTTGCTCCAGTAACTCCCCCTCCCTCGGTCGGAGGGAGCGGACGGCGCCTCTGCAGATGCTGTATTATTCTTTGACAGTAAGTGCAACCACATGGAAAATTCTGTTGTTGTTGAAGAAAGGGACTGCAAGTCAGTGGAAGGAGGTGGTTTCCTGACAGTCCTAATGGTGGTGTTTGGTCATCCAGTTTTGTGACAAGAAAAGCGTTTTGTTTTGGTTTTTTTCCAGGTAAAAATCTTAACGTAATGTGCAGCTGTGGATTAAGTTGGTGATGCTTTGGTTTGTATTAGTAACTCCTTCCTTCTATTGGCATGAGAACTGCAGTACCGTGTAAAACGTGTGGGCATTGCAGCATAGCAGCCACTTGGTGAAAGGTCACTAAACTTGGAAGTTAATTTGCATTTGTAAGCGCTACTCCGTGTGAAGTTCTAACTTAAGGTGGGGCTGCAGTCAGTCACACCAAGGAACTGAACCTGCTGTTCTGTAACATACACGACAGATTAAGTATCAGGTGTGTAAGGACAAATCAGCTTTAGCAGATGTTGACCAAAAAAAATGCAAAGTAATCATAAGCTCTTACAGTGAAACAGCAGCTTATTCTTTTTCATGATTCAGCTTCATATTTAAATACATAACAGGACATAATAGGCAATGTCGAAAGGTAAGATAGTACCTCAAGATAACTACATAAATAGAAGTACTTCCCAAGTTTTTGGACTTGGTTCAGTTGAACTATGCTCGTACAAAGCTTGCCTGTCACCAAACGCACGTTTCTGCCCGATGCCATCGGCCTTTAACGGGGGTAAGAAATCCACTGTGGTAGAGCTTGTGCACTCTACTGTAATGGCTGCCACAACCATACATGGTGCTGACTGTAACGCCATTCCTGTGTGTCCTCAGTTACCTCTGCGGGTTGTAGGGAAAGGATGCGGCGGTTCTAGGAAGAGGGGTGTATTATCCATGCTGTTCTACAGGTGAAGAATGGAAGCCAGGTTCAGCTACAGGAAATACAATGGAGCAAGGAATTCCAGATGTTTGTCCCATCCGTTTTAGGGACAAGCATAGGACAATTCACTCTGTAGGCAGGAATTGAACCAAACCAAACCTGTGGTTTTCAGATGTAGAAAGCCCAACTGTTCACGGTTGGGGTAAGAAGCTGTCAACTTCTGAATGATAATAATAATGATGAAATCTATGTATTAACTCTTAAGGCCATGCTTTCATCCTTAGTTTTTCAGTGCTAGAGGATTAGATAAAATTTTTTATATTAAGCAACCTAATTATCTGAGAGAAACTACTTGACAGTTCAGAAAGCTTTTTCTGTGTAAGTTTGATTGTGTGTGTGTACGTTTTAAGAGTTCAGGGCCTGTGTTTACTGAAAATTAAAATGCAGTGGGAAAAGCTACTACTGGATAGTAATGCAATTCCTCCCCCCCCCACCAAATTTTAAGCTACTTCTAAAAAGGAGTGTGAACATGAGACTTCTATGGATAGCAACAGGCGGGATGCATTCATGATTCACAGAGGATGGGGGCAGTAAATTAAGACCTCAGTGTTGGGGTTAAATTATAGCTTAGAGTACAGTACATGGATTTCTTTACTACTCCAAAGTAAGCCAATCTGGGCTTCTTTTGCACAGTAGCGGAGTGCTGTTACAATCGTACCTAGAGTTCCATGAAGACACTGCTATTGTAATAAGAGTTTTAAGCAGATTTTATTTTCAACTGTACCAGGAAAGTCATTGGTACCAATATGTCAAGATGTGTTGCCTTTTGTTGGCTCATTTTTTTCTAAGAACATAATGAACCTTGTAAGTCCATTGCATTAAAGATGTACAAAAACAAATGGAACCTACTCTGATATAGGACACTTAAATAAACAATCAGCTGATGTCAAACTTGAATTTGTTGCAATTATTTCAAATCTACCCAATATTTGCTACTGGAAGCAGAAGATCTGTGTGACTGTGCTGGGTGCAGGATACACTACAAAGCTAGTTTACTTTCCTTTCTTGCCTTCACAAACCATTAGTGCCAGGGCAGGTCTTGCAATTAATCTGAGTCTTAACAATGGAAACGTGTGCGAGGGGAAAAAAAGTAAAAAGAAAAGCACATTTACAAAATTATTGAAAAACATTTATTATACTTAAATTGAAATGTGTACATCTTATTAAAAAACAAAAGCAATTTGCTGGTGCCATAATTTAATTCCAATTTTGAGTGAGCTGGACAAACTACTGTACAACTTTCAAGATTTTTTAAAATTAGATATTTGGATACTTTCCAATCAAGGATTTTCCCACTTTTATAAAACATTTGGATTTGAATGTGGTGTGAACTAAAAAGACACAAGTGTCAGTTCAAGAAAATACTAGGACCAAACAATACCCAAAGATGAACAATTCATAGTCAGAAATGTTTAAGTAAGTACATAAAACTTTACTTTCAGTGCAGGAAAAAAAAAAAAAAAAAGGAAAAAACCCTCTAGGTTTGATGAATTTAAGTTTTCAAAATGCTACAGCTTTCAGAAGCTTTTCTGCTAAGCACTTGAGCCAGTTATGAAAGGGGAAATGGAAAAAATCAAAGTTGCTTTTTTACATGCTGTAGTAGTTGCTTACGTGGAACACTGCAGCATAAAAAGCAAAACTATTCCCAAGCTTTTAGCCAGAGATAAAGGTGGAACTTTCCAAAGGCATGAAATGACAGCTCTGAAACTGTCACCCAATACGTTTGGAAATATTCCCCTTCAAGTACCTAACCAGTTGAAACTTAATGTTAGCCTAGGAAATGCTGTGCCATGACTTTACAAGAAATATTCAAAATACCAAAAAAGCACATTGCCTGTTTCAGAGAGAAGTGAGTATTTGGTCATACGGAAGAGGCACTGTAACAGGTGTACAGTATGGACTGGAGGGCGCAGAAAGGTCAACAGAAAAGGTAAGAAGATGTTTGTCCGTAATAGCAACTCCAGCAGGACATTCACTGCTGGGAAGGAGACTTACAGGGTGTGTATTTAGTGTTTCTTAAGCAATTTATTCGATGTTGCTGAAAAGCTATGACAGCCCTGTGGTGCCAGTGGGTCATCTTCCCTCATCAGCATAATTCCACTAAGTCAGAAACCCCCACCTCTCACTGCTGTATTTTTAAACCCCACAATTTTACAAGCAAAGAGTTAAACTGCAGCAGTGCTCCGCAGAGAACCTACGAAACTAAACATAAAGGATGCATAGGCAATTCTTCTCCATTAAACTCATTAAAGCAAAACACAATTACTTGGTACCCCATAGGATTTATATTAATCCCTCCAATAAGGTACTATTGATAATGCAGTTTGCTGCATGCATATATTGCATCTGTCTAGGGCTTCTTAAAAGCCCTTTTCTGGCATTTACACTTCTTACATACACTCTTATACACAATTTACACGGGAAGCTGTTTTGACAGCTTTACTCTCAAAGACCTGACAACCTGATCACTATCACCTTAACTACTCATCTCCACACAGATTAGCATGTGCTCTGCTAACATCAAAAAATAAAAACAGCGTAAGGTACAAGCACGTAATAGACAAACTGGCACAGAAAGGTAAATGCCCCAAAATAAGTTTACATTCATCTCCAACTGGATACAGATAATAGAAAAGCAAAACTGCTCTGCTTCTATGAACTGTATCTACTGGCCATAATTTGCCTTATTTCAGTAAAGGGCAAGCACCTTTGCTTACATTGTCTTCCATGCCTGTACGTAAGCTGTCATGGCATTAAACCTCTCATGAGGACACTTAGCTATGGCAGTGATAAGAAAGTTCACCTATCAAACAGCTCATTAGAAAGGTCATTTTGTGTTTTCAATATGAAACATTTTATACAGTGAAGTTAGATCCTAAGGTTTTGGATGATCTTCATAATCTTTAGGCAGGACTTCATTCTGCGTTGGAGTATCAGTGTAGCAATTGTGTGACGTCACTTCAGAATTATATGGAAGCCTTCACCATTTTCAGCTGAAAAAAAGAATAAAGTGTCAATCTTTCTGAAACAGAATTGTAAAAGTACGAGCCAGTGCACCAAACCAATGTATGGACTTGGTTTTAAAAGTACAGCTTGTCCACAGCAAAAACATAGCTTTTAAAAGTGTTGTGCTTGTGCTACACACAGATGTGATGATTAATGAATTGTAATTGGATCTTCAAAGTCGGGACAGTTTCTGTAGGTAAAGTCTGCACAGAGTCAAACTTTTCCACTGGTTACAGCCATTTGCTGGCACCTTTCACCAGAAACAAACTGGACTCCCAAGGAAGTGTGGGGTTCTGCACCAACCCACGGAAGATGATTCTTGACTAGCAAGGAAAGAACAGAACATTGTACTCCGTTCTGCTGACTCTCATGACTCAGTTAAGATTCTGAATTTCAGAGATACTACTGCCAGGATTTTAAATTATTTTGACACATCACCTTACTTAACAATTATCAGCAGTAAGCACTGTCCAGTGATTGCTGACTGAGTTCTGTATGAGGTTTGTTACCAAATGTTGCACTGGTGCTGAACTGAAAACCTTGGAGAACTGGCTGAGATGCTACACAGAGGCTGAAAGCTCTGACCAGGAGAGGAAGCACTCAGGTATTTTCTGCCACTATGTGTACAGATTTTTCCTTTTTTTTTTGCTCTACACAAAGCTCCTTGGTGGAATAAACAATTAAGTTTTAGAATGTCAGAAAAGACAATGTACCTTTTATTGTGGTGAATAAGAAACAACTCTCATCTTGAAAGTTCTGAACCATCTGCAAAAAAAAAAAAGTAGTTTCAAAGCCCTCCTGAATAAGACCGATGCAAAAAAAACCCAAAAACAAAGCCTTTTATAAGCAATTGCATATTTTTTGTTTTCTTGAAGTGACACACAAATACCAAATTAAAATCCACCGCTTGTTACTCATGTAACCATTGGGAGCCCATTACTGCTGGCTGTGGTTTTGGAACTCCAAGTCTGTGTAGACACCTGAAGTATTTAAATGCTCCCTGCCTTTGGGCATGATCAAAAAGTAATTACTGCAGCATCTATATAGATGAACTATATAAACTATACAGACCAGTTGCCTCTCTCATCATAGTCTGAATTTAGTCAGGTAGAGAAGGAGTGTCATTGAAAGAATCCTTCTGCTTGTTTCCATGTAAAGGAAAACATACTCTAAAATGTCAGAAAATATTAGGCTGCATTATCAAACAGAAAAAAACAGTAATAAATAAGCAAGCACAAGAAAATCCTCCACTCTAATTCATAAATAAAATGCCAAGAAAATAAAAGTTCCATTACCTGATCACTAACAAGAATGTGGATGCCTGTGGGACCCTGTCTGTAAACCTGGTTGATTTGATGCAAAGGAATATTAAATGCCAAAGCAAGCTTGCGTGTGACTTCTGAGGCTGCCATCTCCTCTAAGTAGATTGCATGATAAACTACAAGAAAAAAAAAGCATTTACATAAGCATGGTACTAATGGATAACAAGTAACCATATGAAAAAAAATCTGAATCTCTATACACATCAGGCTTTTAAAACTTTTAAAAACTAAAAACATGTAGTTTAATCTCCTCCCGTTCTCATTTAAGAAGCATGAACTGCTCTGACTTTTCTTTCAAGGAAAAGTCATAAGCACAACTCTCTGACAAGGGTGAGGCTTCTGTTTGCTCTGAGACTGAAGGCAACTTCTGCGTTTTTTCCTGTATTCTGCACAAAAAGGCACAGTCACGTCAATCAGACTTAACTGGATCTTTAGAGTCACCTAAAGATGGCTTTGGAAGTAGTTTTGGGCAGTCTCAAAAGAATCAGGTAATATGTCTATGCTGTTGCTTTAAACAGGGATATAGATTTTGGGTTTTTGGTAAGGAAAGCCTTTTGCAACTGTCTGAGTAAACTTCCTACAGATCACCTCAGAGCTGAAGGGTGACAAAGGAAAATATAGCACAGCACACAAACAGAACAGTAAGACAAAGCAGCTGTTCAGTTTGGTGCTGTATTTACAGTTCTGTAGCTTTATTAAATAATGTTTGAAACCCTGGGCAACTCCATGTTTGCACATTCTCCTGCCCCAAACCAAAGACTGAAGTTATCCGGGGAAAAATATGTTTTTGACAGCAGCCATATTCTATTTACAGATCCTCCTCCACCTCAATTCTTGCATGGAAAATACACAAACACCATTGCAGCAGCAGCCTGCACAAGTTTCAGCTGGGAAAGAGAGGTCTCTTCTCTCAAAGCCACAAGCAAGAAAATTATTTCAAAGAGCACCATTCTTTTAAAATTGACATGAATTTACAAACAATGTAAGTTCCCATCTGTGTTGAAACAACAGCTATGTTTCAGAAAAATAATACTAAAATCAGGAGCCCATACACTGCTTGGCTGTTTTGACTTGTCCAGGCTCTACAGTTTTGGACCAGCTGCACAGAAAATGACAGCAAACTCTTAACAGAAAATGGGAAAGAATTTAGGTGTTTTATTTGCACCTAGCCTTTACATTCATATGGTAGGTGGGCACAGCTAATTTGAGAGCTCCTTCAGTAATTACCATGTAACTAGTTGGACTGAAAAAACCCCAATCATTTAACCTTGAGAGGTTTTAGGTTCTGTTCATCCCGTGCAGCATTAAAGCAGCACCACTGCTGTGACTACAACTTCCTATGGTATCTCTGTACACCAGAAACAGAAAGCCTCTTCACTATGTTTTTTAACTTCCCATCTATCTTGTTTTAGACTTTTAAGGCAGGGAATGGTGTGCAGAGAGGCCGCTGTGCGCCGTACCGTATATTGCACCGTT
The DNA here is from genome assembly GCA_038380795.1 of Pyrocephalus nanus. Classification (NCBI taxonomy): domain Eukaryota; kingdom Metazoa; phylum Chordata; class Aves; order Passeriformes; family Tyrannidae; genus Pyrocephalus; species Pyrocephalus nanus. The sequence continues at coordinate 21,953,340 of CM076266.1, read as the reverse complement.
GCTGCTCTCACCATTGCCTGCATCTTGTCTTTCCAGTTGTATGCTCCGTAGTGGCTCCTGACACACGTAGATTGTTAAACGGGGCCTAACAGACCTGCAGTCCAAGGAAATCACATGTCAGAGAGAAGGCTCCGTGCCCAGGAAATACAGAAACTGATAGATTTGTTAGGCTAACAGTACACGCGGCATGCTTTCTTTCACTGACCCCCAAAAATTAAATTAACATAAAGGTAACTGGTCTCTCAGATGCTTCTGCATTTGAACAACATTTCAGAGTTCAGCATCAAGTACCCATTTCAGACAGAATCAGCCACACCACCTGGGATGCTCTCTGTCTTAGCACCCAGTGCCTGGAACCTCAAAACGCCTCAGATTGTTCTAAGCTCCCCTGAACGACAAGTTTTGTGCCTTGGCAACAAATCTACCTGTATCAGGAAAAAGGGAGGCCCCACCTGCATCTCTCCTGGCTCTGCCCTGTGTACACAGGAGGTCATTTTTACATGTCCTGCTGCCAATTCCTGAGGCAGTTCGCACAGGCATCAAGGTCCATCCTGATACTAATGGCCCAAATCTCCCAATTCTGGAATTCCCTATCTGTAGGAAATGACAGAACAACACCCAACAACCTCACCATCAGCATATTACCTGGATTTCAGTGCATTATACAGCCGAATTCCATCGGCTGGACCACAGATTTGTACCAGATCTTCTCTTGTCAGCTTTAATAAATCAGCACCTGGAGAAATACATGAGGATTTAATGATTATTTTAGCGTATGAATGCTTTTTAAAATAAATTGTATGTTCATTGCAATCAATAACAACAAAGTTCACCATGATAAAAATGGAATCCAGCAAACAGGAATAAGTAAAATTCAGATTAGCCTCTAGTGAGTGATAAATAATATCAACCTGTTTTCCAGAGGTGGTTAAGTTACACTTTACAGTGTTCACATCTTTGAAACAGTACGAGTCTGCAAGGCATGCAATTTCTGTAGAGACAGTCGACTGTTCTATACACAAACAATGGTTTTTGCTGGCACCCAGGTTAGTGTGTTTTGAACAAATGCAAAATACAGAGCAAAGATATTCGATGGCTCTTCACTCAGTGAATTATCCCAGGCACTCAACTCATCCCTCATGTCCTCTGTGCACTTCAGTTGTGACAATGCACTCATGGAATGCTGCTAAAGGCTGGCATAACTAAAGCAGTGTGGACAAAGCAGTACATCAGCAACATGGGGCGAGTCCAGGCTGTGGGATACTTCCATCCAAAATCAGCTTTGGTTTTTGGTTTTGTTTTTTTTTTTAATGATGCTGGGAATAAGAGATCTGTGAAAACAACTGCTTCCCTGAAGATTTACTTTAGAAAAAGAAGCCTCAATCAGAGACACTAAGCAGATCTAAAAAGCAGATCTAAACACAAAATGGAAGGATTCTTCTGAGAAGCAGCAGAGGTGTCAACAAAGAAATCAACGATCTGAAAAATCAGTCCCTGTAATAGATGAGTGGGAAAACAGGGGAAAAAAAAAATCTTTATTCATGAAAATACTCCACAAACTATCTAGGAATGCAGAGGTAAAAGCCAGCAAAAATAATTTATCATGGCCCTTAAATACCATAATAAAAAAATGCCCACACCTGAAGTAGTATAATAAAAGCCACGTACACCACACCTCTTGCTTGAAAGAAAAGCCAGCCAGCTAGTATTTTATTTTTGTAAAGATAATAATGAAAAAGAAGAAAAGTTTTCCAAGAGTCTTGGTCAGAAATTTGGTAGTGAAGTTTACTGAAAAAGCTTCGCAACCATAATACAAGAAGCACGGATCAACGGCCAACCAGAAGCAGAAGAATAAACCTTCCCTTGACCAGGGAAGAAGTCTGGTACAAAGGGAATCCTGACTGAAGCACGAGGCAAACTGAGAGGCAGAGAGCTGGCATCATTCATCATGTGTCACCACAGAAAACAGAAAATTAATTTTATTTATGGTGTGTAGTTTCATCCCACCTTTTGCACAATTACAATGCAAGACTGTAGAAAAAAATCAGCAAAACACAACCCCACATAGTGCACTTATTGCCACATGCTGTGTCCAGAAACACAAGTGGAAACTGCATTGCTAGTTAATAAGCAAATAAGTAAATAAATACGTATACCATATTGTTCTTGGAGAATTATTTTCCAACACAGAACTTGCTCATTAACACCAAGAAAGTAAAAAAGTAAACTACAGATACCTGAGAAATTTGAAAAAAGCCTTGTATAGGTAGAGAACCTATTCTTAAGCAACCATTGCTGAGTTTCCTGGATTGTGGCTGAAGGATGAAGCTGCTGTAAGAAACAAGATTGGATATGATAATCTGGATACCAAAAAAACAAAAACCAACAGACCCCAAGCCATTAAAAAATTTCCCTCAGTTAAATACTATTAGTATGAAGTATAAATCAAGTGTTCTAACACAACTATACAAATATAGCCATGATCAGAAAGCAAACACTCACATCTCCTGACCCTTGAGAGGTTCCATCTCCTTGATGATTTGGGGAGGAAGAATTGCTACAGATTAAAAAACAAAAAGAAAAGTATTACTAGAATTTTATAAACCAAAATATTGTTGAAAAATAACTTGAAATTCCCCAAACAATAAATATCACAGTTGAAAGACAAATTAAACACCACACAGATTGAAACTTGTTAAACTCAGGAGAAAGATCGTCCCACTTCAATATGGAAGTGATCTGGTTCCTATTTTGTATAACCTTTATATACTGGAGGAGCAGCTTTACCAACACTCCAGGGAGGGTACATGGCCACTTCACTGTCTTAAAAGGGTGGCTGAGGAAGAATTACTAAAAACAAGGCAAAAACCAGTATAAAGACCAGGCAATACCACTGTAAATAATTTTTGGATCAAATGGAAATGTGGTTATACTAGTTTAATTAATGATTCAATATAAAGTGTTATTAATGCAATTTTTGTTGAAATGCTTGTGAGGACAATTGGTGGGGTTTTTTCTTACAAATTATATTAACTGTGTAAGAGGGGAATGAACTGTTCTTAATGAAAAAAGCTAAAAAATAGTTACCATAGGCAAGGGCTAAATTAGAATAGTTAAAAGGTAAAGTATTTGCTATATGACAAAGGACAAGAAGTTGTTTTTAAAAACATATAGGAAGAAAGAAAAATGGTGATGCAGAAGTAATGACCTTATAATTGAACCAACGGATACAAGTGTCACACTATAAAATGAATATATAGGTCAAAATTATCTTTCAGCTCCCCATGGAACCAGCACATAGTTGCATTTACTCAGAATACACTTTTGAATAATCTTGATTTTAAAATGCTATCTTTAACTGGGGTACAGAATGGAAACCTACCTGTCTGGGACACTGTAGGTATTATGCTGAGCAGAGGTAAAAGTTGGAGCAGGAGTAGGACTGTTGTTTACAAACGTTGTAGGAGTATCAGGCCACGGTGAGCACTGAAGATAAAAGAATTAAAACTTCAGTTTCTCTTGACAGTACATTCTTTACTCTGATATAGGGTTGTTTCATTTAAAGCCAGGATTTTATCCACAGAGTATTCTGATGTGCAATTCCAAATCAAGATTCCCTCTATCCCACACATTACATGCTGATATTCCAGGTAAAAATCAGTTCTGTTTTATCTTGTTCTTTCATGAAGACTCCTAGTTATACTGTCTTCTGTTTAAAAAGATTAGGGTATTATTTGTGAAGCTGACAAAAGACCTGTACAGATTATTCAGTTTAAAACAAAACCAACCAACCCCCAGCCATCTGCTTGGAAAAAAACTTCTTTCATCCTGCAAGGGATGAAAGGGCTGTTTAAACTGCAGGTATCACGACATGACAATAGGTGCTCAGTAACAGTAAGTAAAGCTATGAAGCTAGATTATATCTTGTGGATAAAATGAATGTACCTGCCCTGACAGCAATTAAATACAAATGGAATTTTCAGTAGAAATTCTGTTGAGTTCAAAAATTTTATTACTTTACTGCAGGACTAAAATATGTTTACTTACATGGACTGATTTCTCTGAACTGCTTGGTAAGCTAGAATTTTTTACACAAATTTAAGTCATCACAAGTATATGATAAGCCAGCTGTCCCATTCTGTCAGTCTTTTCTAGGTATTTTTTAAAATCATGATGATTAAGCCCTTCAAAACAAGGCTACCTTTAGTGCTTCCGATGGTATTGGAAATCCAGTATTTTAAAGAAGAACAAAACCCACATTTTGGTATATTTGAAGATGTGATTAAAACAAGCAAGTAGCCCAAGATGAGGTAAGCTAAGACCATGCCTGTTAAAACAACAAAGATTTCTGATATACTTATCGTGCACCACCTAAATACCTTATAAGGAATTTCCAGAGTTATACAATAGCCTTGTAGGGGGAGAGAGGAGGAGGGAGGAGAACAAGTATGACCTAACATCAATGCAAACTTATTTCAACAGTTTTGTGTTGAAAGACCTTTCTGCCATCCAGGGTAAGCAGTAAACAAGTGCAACACCAACCAGCTGCCATCTTCTCTAAGAGACGCAACAACATTTCTGTGCTGGACTCCAGCCTTCACCTGTCAGAGTTAAGATGACAAGTTCCCCAGCACAGTGCACAGAATTAAAAAAAAAATTAGTCTTGCATGCAAATAGCTTAAAAATTGAGACAGTTCTTTATCTGTCTGAGGTTTGATTCAAACAAGCATTTTTGCTACCCACTGTGTACACAATCTTTTATTATTTAGTCAAAGCCACCCTTCAGCCTACAAACAGTGCCCCACCCACAAAGCACGCTCCTCTGTGACCTTGTAGGATGACATGTTCTTCCTCCTGTTCTGTATATTCCCATCTGTTGCTTCTCTTCTCAAGTTCATTTTTAATATTAATATCAGAGATGATGTATTACAACACATAGGTAGTTACAAGAGGCCTTCATTCCCTAATAATGTGGTCCAAAGCCATAATTTGAAAATAAAAGCGCATCACAATAATGTTAATTTTTTTCTTCTGAAATAGTTTGAAAGAGCAATTTAAATTCTTTAATTTTCTGACATTCTTTTCCTATATTTTAATCTAAGATGTTTAGGTGGACCCACACATGCAAGCCCTACATCCTTAGCCACCACTCCCTTACAAGATTCTATTCACCATATATTTAAATTCAGAGTCAGCAAAGAATGCAATGGTGCCAGAGAATCTTTTGAGACATTTCCCAAGGCAGGTACTGCACTTAATGTTTCTGTCCTTCAAACCAGCTGAAGTTCTTCACAACAGAACTCTGGGTTCAAATCCAGGAAGAAGCAAATTTTAAGTATTTAGAGGAACAGAATGCCAACCCAAAGCAAGTAGCCTCTCTTCTCCCATAAATACATATTCCTATCTAGTCTCCTCTTCGAGCAAAAACATCACTAACTATCCACTGAGACTGAATCTGGTTGAATCTGAAGTTGGTTAAAAAGAAAAAAAAAGTAGTAGTAAGTGATATACTACTGCAACATGTCTATTGGCTCCATTCTCCTTTCTTCTGTCTTACAGGTTGTGGAGCGTAAAACGAGTATTTGAGCACTGAGATACTTAATTCTGAAAGGTTCAAGCAACAAAAACGTCTTCCAGCAATTAACCCGAGCTGAGTTGATTATCCTTTCGGAATCACTCCCATGGCACAACTGCCCTACACTTCACAAACCCACAGGTTCAGAAACAGGGTTAGGCCTGGGCATCAAATCCAGTAGCACTAAAAAGGCTGAGCAGACATTCTTTCTAACATCCTGCATGATGATTTTGGATCCTAGCGGGGGTGGGTGGTTACAAGGAGAATGGATCACAGAAAGTGGCAGGGCTTCCCTGAAACAGCCCCTGCCATTGCCACTGTGGGGGACGGAACACTGGAATTCACAGACTCGTCCTCTGATCAATCAGGATATTTCTCATATTTCTAAGGTAACACTGAGTTAAGCAAAGGACATTCAGCAAGATAATGATACTAATACTGAAGTCCCTGGCCAGTGAACACAAACCCAGGAGAAAAACGTCATCCTGTCACAAGGAAGCATTCAACTCTGTAAAAAACCATCACAGAACAGAAACAAGATTGGCATTATACCTTTGCCTGTAATACACAAAAGAATATACACTGGTGAATTTCCAAAGATCAGGTGTTTGAGATCTCAAGACTAACTGCCCTCCCTTACTAGCACACTGGTATGACATTGCTGATACAGCTGTACTCTGGAAACTCTGTCTGATTTCCAAATGTGGATTAATTCATAAGAAAGAGAAAACTATTTTGGTTTCAAATCTTTAATAGCCTTCTGTATAGGCCACGAATGAAGTTATGAAGTGTTGAGCACTGTTTTTACTGACTTAAAAAGAAAAAAATCAAATCTTTCTAAGAACAACAGAGTGACTTTCCAGATTCAGTATATGTAGCACCTAAACTCAGAATGTTCCCAGCTTCTGAGGAATTGCAAAATCTCAAGTAATTCTAAGCCACCGTTCAATGCCCTTTCCCTTCCTACTTCCAATCTACTGCAATATGCCCAAATTCATGCCCTTTTTTTTTAAACTGAACCTTGACAAGGAACTCTATACTATATTCAGATGTCAAATAAACATGAAAACAAAATATGGTAAGTCTAATCTGTTCTCCAAGTCAGACTTACTATACCTGAGCACACAAAATCATCTTTAGAGAGCAAAGAGCATCAATTTTCTCATACATGGTATGCAGCTTTTTCAACAAACCTATAAAATAGTTTGCCCCAAACCAACACAGTTGTTGGCAAAAGCAAAACACTTCTGTGCACATAGACTTAGTTGTTATGAGTGCAGAAGAAGTTATTCCCAAAATATGAAGTCACCCATGTTACATATCCTGTATGCTGATACTGCTACACAAAGTATAGATGTTGAAATTGAACAAGTTGTTAAATTAGTTTTATTCCAGCTCCACTTTCTGATTCATGTAGCTTCTAGAAGATTTTATGTTCTAAATTTAAGTCACTTACGGAAAATTTTTAACTTCTGCTCCAGTCTTTCACATCCAAAACTTAACATACTTATTAATTTCAAGGCCTATAGCAGGAAGTCTTTTTACTTCCATGTGCTCTACAACCATCTCAATCTGCAAAAAAATTACCATTTGACCATGTTTAGTCAAATTGTAGTTTATATATTCTAGCTTGTGACATATACTATACATTAATATTAAAGTCAACCAAGATACTGCAGACAGAAAAAAGTGTGAAGGCTCAACTGCCCCAATCCAAATTTTCCTATTTCTCCAAATTCAGAGCAAAAGAAAGAAAGAATCTGGTGGGGTTTTCTCTCTTTTTCCTTACATAAGCACTGTCTTCTATATATTAGGAGAGAGGAAACACCAAGTGCCTCCTTGGTAAAACGGTTCCTGAATGAAGGTCATCTGTACATCAACATCCACTTCGAAGTCCAGAAAATAGAGTTGAGTTTGTAGCCTTTTATCCTGCCCTAGTGAGAGTGGCTGGGACCAGTTTATCACTATGTGGATATAATTGTGTGTTCTACACATCATTTCTGATGGACTGTTAATAATGGACCGTTTGCAGCAGCTGCCCAAGGCACACTTGACACCTCAGGCTACAAGCTGGGTGTTAAAGAAACCCTGTGGGGGGGTTTCTTTGTCTTCACATTGATAACATTGATAACTCCCCTCTGGGGAGACATTAACACCTTCACACCCATCCTGAGGGGTCATCTCTGCTAATGGGCCATTCTGGACGGGCATAATAGGCAGCTGCAATGACCTAGACCATCAAAGATTCCAAAAATGTCCCAAGACTCACAAAGTTAAATCATCTATTGTGAAACTCCCTGCCCTGGGGGAGGTATTGGGCATTCCAACCTGAACCTAAGCATATGTAATCCTGGGCTTTCGGGACTTCTGGTACCAGAACTTCAATAGGACTACAACTGCCACTCTCGACAAGACTGTGATCATTACTGAACAGAACTGTGACCATCATCTGAACCAACAGGTTTCCTTTCCTTTTACTTTGCACCCAGGGGGGCCATGTGGTGCTCAGCACAGGGACTAATGCACACTGTTCTGTTCTTGTCCCAAGGTGATGGGTTATATGTGGGTTAAAACAAGTTTTTCTCTGTATCATTGCATTTATTGTAGCATTTTTAGTAAACTAACTCTGACTCTCATAATCGCTCTTGAGCTAGGTTCATTTCTCCCACAGGTTTACTTTTAAACCAGCACATATAGCTACAGAGTAAGTCAATGCTCCATAGCACAAAAAAAAAGTCTTAATAAGAAGTTTAACTATGTATCTGTTTGGAAAATACTGAGATAAACACTGCAGAAACTGCAATTAATGCACTGAATTTTGATACATCAGGTGAATTAAGAGAAGTAATGGAAAAGCATACCTAGATGGCATTCTTATGAAAATGAGTGATAAAGATGGCTTATGGTAATTCGAAAAAAACCTCTTGTTCTTAGAAAAGAGCAGAATGGCTGTTCAGAAATGAAGCTTCACTCAACTCCTTGCAATGTGTTATAATCCCATACAAATTAAATTGGAAAGAACACATATTAGATTCAGTGTTTTCTGAAGGAAACACAGTGAGAAACTGATCTGTCCAAATCTGATTGTGACTCAGCTAGAAGTAATCATTTAGGGGAGGGGAAATAAAAAGAAAGAAAAAATAGAAATATCTAACAAGTAGAACAGCAGAATCTTAGAGGGACAAAATAGAAAAACCAACACACAAAATGGGATGCAAAAAGCAAGGAATAAAAAAGACAGCCTATGTAATAGGTTAGGTGTTAGAGGAAGATAAGAATACACAGGTATAAAAAGGAAGAGAACTATACATTGTATCCATATTAATTTCCAGAATTCAAGGAACTATTTCTGGGCATCTAGGAAGCAGCACTGGCTAAGTAACAGCCAGCACTCCTGACTGCATCAAGAAAAACACACTCCAAACAATACTGTTTTTCTGTAATGGAGCTACAGTTCCTAGGACATCCCAAGCAAAAAGAAGGCCTTCACTTTTTGTGTCTAAGCCCCTCTTTGACAACTGTACTGCACATACAGAACATCTGATCTACATGTACAAGAGAAGTCTGGCAACAGCCTGATGGCCACGTTTGGGAAGACAGATTTGCAAGGACAGACTTGCTCTAAGTAGAAAAACTGTATCATCCCTGTTCATACTTATAGGGTCGCCAAGTATAAGACTGTCTGGTGACAAGAATGCCTGATGAGTTGGCCTTCAAGATGTAAATCAAATATTTTTTTTCCTCGATCAAGCAAACAAGTTTTACATTCAACTTACACAGCTAAAAAACAGTAACTAGTGAGCGTATAGCAATTACCAAGGTATCACTATGAATACAGCAAAAATAGTGTTTCTTGGTATTTTTTACGGGCTTGTCGATTTCTCATAATTTTGCTAATGATAAAAATCATTGTAATGATGGAAATATCTTGTGTTAAATCTGCAAATGATACCAAGTTAGCAAGGCCGAAAGGATTTCATCCTACATGGATAAAATTCCAAATCATCTGAATAAACTGACTATCTCAAGACAACATTTTATTAAGGGCAAATGCAAACCAGGAAAAGTCAACTGCACAATTAAGAGAACTGGAAAGCTGTGCATACCTGTCATTCAAAATAGCCTGTGAGTCATCATCCTTTATGTGCTTTGGGAAAGGCATTAGAAGTCCAACACTTCTAATACCTCAGCTTTTTTTCTGTACAATTAAGGCAATGCTTTCATTCATAGAAGCTTAGTATTTCAAGAGATTGTTAAGAAAAGATTAGACAACTTCCAGGTATCATTTGGTTATAGCACATTCTACTCTGGACAATTAATTTGTTTATTTTTTTAAAAATACTTCTATTATTCTTCCGATAAGCATCATTCAGTGAAATAACATCAGAAAAAGAGAGTGTGGGGTGAAGCATAACACAGAAATTCCTCCAAAGATCAGCTTCAAAAGATGCTTTATAAGTGGAAGTGATAAAATCCTGTTTTGCCCTGCTTCTACCTCAGGGCCAGCTGAAACTAATAAAAGAATGCAATGCCAAAATATCCTTAAAGTGCACCTTAAAAGAAAAAAACAAAAACAAAACAAGAAACCAAACCAACCCAACTGCCAAGAACAGTAGAAGGTAAACTCAGAGAGCTCAGTACATACAATAGTTTCAGGGTGCATAGCACAATAAAAACCCCACAAATCCTTCAAGAACCCATCTGACTTAATATTGCTTGTTCCCTGCCACCCAGTTACATGGTTTATAATGAAGAGGCATCCACTGAAGTATTTTATAACCAAAATATAAAACCTTGTACGTCACTTTCGCAGACCATAAATACAAACCAAGTTATGTCTGAGGGACAGGAGTCAGACAGTCATGGCCTAAGCACTGGCAGGAAATCACTGTCAGCACAGTGTGCCTGTTCGAAGAACAGTCAAATACCTGTCTTTCACAGCCACGCTATTCACTGACATTCAAACTTGCTAAAAGAAAGATGCATTATTGTTTCTCTGAAACATGTAAGGTCTTAATGATGCTAACCCCTGACAGGACAACTGCAGAGGACATACATCAGGGAGGACATAGGATATATGTTTGCTTCCTTTTGGGGTGAACATACAGGGTTAATGTAACACATCAGGAAGATGAACTGACTCTTCTGAGCTGCATTAAACCTGCCTGGAGCACAGTATGTAGATGGCTAAAAGAAAAATCATTAACAACCATCTACAACACATGCCGCTTTAAAAATACTGATGTACATGAAAACTTCTGTTGAATGTAACAACAAACAGGAACAAACCACTAAATTTCACTGTTCTTACTTCCACTAATAACACACATTTAGGAAAGCAAAAAGCTATTTCATTTAAAGGCACATAAACTGAAAGCTCTTGACTTTTAAGTTACACAGTCCCTCTGCAACAGTTTAAGTGTTAGATTTAGGAAGGATTCCTTTGCTGAAAACAAACATGGAGTAATTGGTACACATAAAAGTGAATAAAATTAAGACACAGCAATCAAAATATTTTTACTTAATATAATGGAAGTTTCTCCTATATCTAACACTGCACAAGGTATCTTGCATAATCAAAAGGTAAGCGGAAGTCCCTTACACTGCCTCGCTTTGCCAGAGAATCACCGTAGTCTGCTGGCAAAGTCCGCTTGCTGGACTTTTTCTGCTCATGTTCAACTGCATCTTCAATTATAGGCTCAAGCCTCATCTGGACAAACACCAAAGATGTGGGTCAATTTCTTTTCATTATACAGTGAGGAAAGATCTAAAAGCCTTTTAAAAACTTCTGAAATATTTAGAAAACTGCATAGAACTCACTGATGTTCAAATAAAGAGAAAATGCAAACACCTACTGAGGCTCTGGCCTTAAACTCAGTCATCTCTGAAAACCAGATTTTGAAGCTCAAATTTGGTAATTAAATTCTAGAGTCCCCCCTCTTTTTTTTTGTTTTTGCTTTTCAGATGGAAAATTTTTAGATCTGTATCAAAAGTCTTGAGGGTTCAGTACAGTCAGTCAATCAGTGTTCAATCTTAATGTGGTTTAATACAAGAATCTATTGAGTATCTAAGTGCAAGTTTACCAAACAATAGCTTAAAATTTAATGTTGCTGCTCACTGGACGAATTTGTCAAATAGAAATCTTATCTTTACATAGAACTAATTCTTCCCCAACCCTTCCAAGACTGCAGCTAAGTAACATGCTGTATCTATTTATTTTCTCCTCAGCCAGCAGATGCACTTTTATTTTGTTACCTCAGTAAGAACTGTGGTGTCATACGAAGGCTGATACTTCTCTTTTTCATGTGCAGTTCGCTTTTCCATCTTTTCTCTGTCTGTTTTCTGTTTTCTGTCTGCTCCTTTGGGCTATAAATGAACAGTTACGTGAACAAGAATGCAAGTAGTTAATGGTTTTATAATTTAAATCTGATCTCAGAAGTCAAGCAGCAACATCAAGCTGTTCTGCATCTTTATGAGAACTTCTGAGAGACTTAAGGGTCGGTTTTCTGCTGTTACCTTAAAAACTTTGATCTGACAACTAGCTGAATGCAGATGATCTGTATATTCTCCATTTTCAGTCTGTTTAAAAGTGTCAACCTGAATTCTAAAAGGAACTCCTTTCTCTCCTCCATGTTTACGAGGGGTAAATTCAGTGCTGATACAATGTACCTGAAAAGACCAAACAAAAACGACCCCTCAGAAGCATTCCAGACATGAACTTCATTACATGTTACCAACATCACATACAGTTTCTTGCAATAAATATTAGCAAAGCTATAAAAGGTCACTGACTAGAAGAGTTTCTCATCTCACACACCCTCATGTCAGGGTACTTTCAAATATGCCCAACTCTATAATAAAAGTCCACAGAGCTTTAAATCAGTATGGAATTGCCTCAGGTGTGACATCAATATGAAATCTGGATTTATAAGCTAGAAATACCCCTAAAAGATATCTAAGGAGAAAATCAGTGCAACAGAAGGAGTTATGATAAATCTCACTGGACAGTGCTCCCAATTTCTTTTTTGCTTCCTTACAGAATTTCAAATGAGCCTTTAGAATGAGTGAACCATATTTGCATAACATGCATCAGTTCTATTTTCAGTCTGTTACCACTCCTAAGGAAATGCATAAACAAAAATATTCAATAGTTTATCTCATACTTGAGACTACATTTTAGTAATTATGTAACTCCTACTAAAAAAAGTATCTTTTATCATACTAGATCAAAGTTAATTTATTGACAATATGGAATTTAATCTATTTTGACAGCCTCAGTAACACTGCTATCTCAAACTTTATACCTCTATTTTTTATAATAAAACCAGATCTGAGACAAAAAGTAAAAATTCCAATGCAAATTTGAACATTCCATATTAATGATTTCCAAACAAAGAATGTTCAGTTGCCCTGAATATTAAATACACAAATAATAAAATACCTACTACAAGGTGGCCTATTGATATAGTAAGAAACATCTCTGAATGTCTGATTTAAACCCCTCAGTTTGCAACACAATACTTTTCACTTTGTATCCTCAAGCCAAGATTCTGTTTAAGCCCACCACCAGGCAAGTGAGCTTCTCACTTGAAAAAAAGAAAGTAGTAATGAGCTACTGAGAGGGATATTAGTTAATTCTTATACTTCTTATAACTAAATATTTTAACTATGACAGCTTTCTTCGAAGAGCTTTTTGAAAGCTTTTTAGTTATTTTTCTATAAGCCTAAAGTAAATTGAAAAACCTTGCTATGGACCTTAATAGAACTATGAACCTGTGTTTTTTCACAAATGGCCATCTCATAAGTAAGAAACTGAGACGCCTTCTAGTGCAAATATACTACTGGTTGTGACCTGAAAGGCACCACACACAGACATCCAGTCAAATAAAGTTTCAAACCTGAATAAAAGCAGATGTACATTTTGTTGGATCCCATAAAAATTCAACTGCATTGAGCTGGCTTGGATTTGTCTTGATATCAATGACTCCAACAGACATTGGAATATCTATTAAAATAAGCAGCATATATATAAAAATAATCATATAGCAAGCAAACACTATAAATAAATTGTAAAAAAGGTTACCATCAGCATACACAAGGTAGAGTGGGAAAATGCTTTGGTGGCTTAACATAAGCCCAGAAACAGTTTTCCACTATATGAAGAACTTAGCAGATTCAACATATAAGTGCTCAAGGTTTTGGGCGTTTTTTGGTTCTCCTCCCCTGCTGCCACCCAAAGCTATGCACCAAAATAGATCAAGTTATGCAAAGTACAGAAACCATGTCAGTACCATTTTCATAATCTACTAGGGGAAGTTACTTTTTCTGTGTTCACCTAATTACTGTAACATTTAGTAATCAAAATTAGAAAGATTATTAAATGTGTAAGGCTGCAGAGTTGCTGTCTTACTTCTATAGTACTTAAAAGTTTTAAAAGAATGTGATAGTGGTAAGAACATTCATATTCAAAACACACACAGTGAGAAAGCAGAATCCAGAAGAAGTGGTCTGTCCTTTTTCACCAGCTCCAGCACAAATGTGAACATGATCAACTTAAATTTGTAAACTGAATTCCATACAGTATCAAACAACAGAAACAATTATACCTAAGTCAAGAAGTCTGTCCCCAGGGCGGTTCCACTTCCAACCTTCCAGCTGCTGGTGCTCTGTATATTGCAGCCTTCTGTCATGGAACACAACTCTTATAATACTCTAATAAAGAAAAAAAAATAAGCATCTGATGACCCAAAAGTTATTGCACATTTAGAAACAGCCTAAAGATGAAGCTCTAAAACAGTTCAAAATAGCCACAGAGCTGATAAATACATGTTCACAGCAAAAAAATTGGCAACCATCAGGATCCTAAAATATTCCAGAACACAGAAATAGAACTGAGCAGCAGGAGATACTTGAAAACGTGGTAAAAAATGCAAGAGAGAATTACATCTCATTGCATATTCTAAAGGTCACTATGAATTACATGCAGCGAACTGAGCAACACTGACAGCACAGTATCAACACTATGTAGGCAACATCAAATTATTTTAGACAGTAACACAAGAGATTTCATTTTTTATGAAAAGTGGTGAATATTACTGACCATTTTTTCAATGGGAATTCTGTGAATGTTTATAGTACATATTAAGAAATAAAATAGGAAACTCCCTTCCTAGTATTTAAAAGCATATTTACAATCTGCGATTTTAAGTAACAAAAGAAAGGATAAAAAAGCCTTCCAAACTTTCCCAACTACTCTATCTGAAATATTACTCTAAAACAACTACAACATGATTTACCTTTATTCAGGCAGAAGCAATTATCTAATAACACCTATTTTTGTGACTGCTTTTGGTACTGCTAAATGTATGAATGCACAAACCACGTAGGAACGCACATACAAAGCAATTGTTACATACATTAATTGCTACCCAACAAATAGAACACAGACATATTTTCATGTTGGTTTTTTTCATTATTCTACAGTCTTCCTTGTATTAACAGCAGCCAAAAGTGTCCACAAAACCCAAGAGCTTTTAAATGGAGTGCCTCTTCATTGCATTTCCTTGGGTTTATTTCAAAGATAACACACACAAACATACCACTCAGTTTGCAATGCAAACTGGCAAGTTTGGAATTTGGAAATACCTGCAGTTAACCTCCACCATCATGAAATGCCTTCTCTGGTAAAGTACTGGGATTCCAGTACTTAAATGTCCAAACCAAAAAGTTCATTGATGCAGCATTACAACACCTTGCTATGGTAAAATTTACTTTTTTAAACTTTTACGCTGCTTTGTCCTCTTCCACCTACCAAATGACTCATCACCCACATATAAACCTAGACAATTACAGCAGAGAGATATCCCAAGGCTACATGGACATAAACATCCACACATTCTGAACAAATATCTAGTGACAGCAGGAAAAAAAAAATCCATAGAATACAGTCTCTGGTCTGTTAGTAACACTAGTTAGAGAACTTAAATTCACCTTCACCAGTTTTCCATTGATCTCTGGTATGTCTCCAGCTTTCCGATTATCTAGCATTCGTATCTCATAGGACTGACCTTCAAAGAGAAAAACAAGTGCATCAGTAAAAGTGTCAGATGCTACTTTGTGTTTAATGCATTTAAACTAAAATTCGCAGGAATACCAATACTTGAACTTGTGTTTGAAATCTTCATAGCCATGTGCACTTCATGGCATTGGAATTGATGGAGAAAAACGAAACTTTCCGGTCCTTTTAAAACTACAGATACTTTCAAAGTTTAAATATTTCATTTTACATAAAGTGTAAGTACGTGTTTCTCTATTTTTTTCTGAAGAAAAACATTTCAAAGCCGAATTCCTTTACTTTTTAAAAAAAAACGATGAAAGGCAACATGCTGAGAACCATTAGCTGGTCTTCCAAAACAAACTCTTGCAGAGTTTTTATACTCTTCCTGCAACATAAATACTACTCTCCCATGTTTACTTTTGTCCATGTACCTGCTGCCTTTGTATGATTTTCAGGCTTTGTATGATTTCAGAAATAAGCCTTTAAAAGAAACAGTTACTGTTTATATCAAACAGGTATGGACAAATCTATCTTTCCAGTGAACATGATAAACTGTCGTGCTTCAAAGGAGGGAAAGCTTGAAGTAACCTATTTAATCCACAGGCATTTGTTTTTTCTTCTAATGTGAAGAGCACATATTCATTTGCAAAAATCACATTTCCCTAATTAAATTATAAGACAAAATAAATTTCAACATGTTCACCAAGATCAAATGCAGTAAATTCATCACCTTCTACACTGCCCTCCAAAGCACCTTTATGCTCCATTGTATACCACCACACTTAAGACATTTTGACTTGCACTGAAAGGTAAAATATCCCTGCAAACAAGCTAATGATTTCTTCAACTCTTTTCAGTGCTTCATAGATCAAAGTTACCTTCAGCTGTGGAACATTTTGGGTTGGGTTTTTTTTTTTGCTGTAACACAATTAGAACATTTAAATAGATACTCTACACATGTACAGGCTTTCTCTACCCCAGCAGCATGTGAACATTTATATGGCTTTATGTCATCAATGACTATATAAAATTTAGATAAACCTAGTGCAGCTGAGTAAATAATAGAAAATTTCTCCTCCTTTCTTTCCCAACAGGAAGAAACCTTCTTCTCAGTGAGATTTGTTCAATTACCAGGGTTATTTTACTCACAGAGATATTCTAATTCCAACTGTATTTGCAGTCAGGACTTTTTAAAATCTAGTATGTTTAATAAACTTCTGCAAGAATTTCTCTATTCTTTTTCATCATTGTCTTTGGGTGAGGTGGGTGAAGAAAAAAACTCTGATCTCCTCCTCAACAAGTGTGGTTAACCTTTTATAGATACAAAATAACAGTATTAAGACTGAAAATTTGGTAAAGGTCAAAATCAAGGAATACCTGACTTGAAAAATGTATAAGAACAGCTCGGGAGGTTTTCAAGACAACGGAGGAGATAAACTCCATTCTGGAGTTTTGGACATGTAGCTGCTCTGGAAGTGTGAAAAGCATCACTTACTATGCTGCTTGCACTACTGACGTACATGTACTTCAGATGCCATGCTGGTTTACCAGAAAGGGTTTCGGGGTGTCCTCATAATGATGCTTTAGAGGTTTGCTTACATCCAAATGCTGGAGGTGACCCTGTTTAAACTTCCTTTTGTGGATGCTGTGTTCCCTTTCTGCACATCATTCCAGGCCCCCTCTGTTCATCAGCCATATCCATTGCTGTGTCAAGTACTGCTGGTCACTCTCTGCCTCCCCACTGTTCCTACTCAAAGCCCTCCTTACCAGGTAACCCATCAGCCTGGCAAGGATACCTTTGCTCCCCTCTCCAAGCTGGATCCCATCTCTCCCAAGCAGTTCCTTGCACTCACAGAACTTCAAGCCAAGCCACACACTGTGCAAGCCAACCTAAAGAAAACTCCCCGTTACAAAAGCAATTCTCTTCCATCGTCCTTCTGTTATTTGATATACCTCAAGTTGAACAACAGCCAACTCAAAACTGTCCCACAACTCCAACATGCATTCTCAATGGACTCATCTAAGAGATTTCATAGTAAGAACCCTGGAAACCCCTGAACAATCAACCATCGCCACTCCAAGATCTGAACCTCTCGAATTGGCTTCAGCTGAATACCTGATCACCCTAAACATTCCATCAGCTCTCATAACAATATCTCGAGTTGGAAGAGACCCACAGGGATTGAGTCCAACACCCCACTCCTCATGGGACCACCTAAAGCTAAATCATATGACTAAGAGCGTCAGCCAGATGAACTCTGAGCGACACTCTTCGCTGTTCTCATGAAAATACTGACAGAGGGTAAAGTCAGGACTTGCTTAAGTACTGCCTTAGGGAATGTCACCACAGTTTAACAGACAGGCCAAATTTTACCACTGCTTCTGATATTCCCAAGTCAGGAGACTAAGATAATTGCTGACAAAATTAAAGAGGGTATTTGAAATCCTGAAAATGACTTCAGGCAGACACAGCCTGCTAATGCAGGCAAACCAGAAACCAGGTAACTGAAGTGAAAGGGATTTAAATTGTTCATTTTCTACAGGACTTAATCCAACTCATTACACAACCATGTATCAGCACAACTCAGTGTTGCAAACCAATCCTTATTTTAAGCTGGCTTCACTAGGAAAGAGGTCATGTCTCAAAACTATCCCAAGATACACATTTTTACTTAAATGTACATAATACAGCACTTACAGCTAATAGAGGAATGTTTATTAAAAAGGTCTTAACTTAGGCAGTAAATATACTGTCTTTCTCTCTGAAGTACTAGCACAGAAAGGTAGTTGGCCAAGTGTTTCTTTCTTCCCATATTTATTTAGAAAAAGGTATACCAAGGCCCTCATTTTTCAACATCAGGAGAAGTTACTGAGGACACCAAAAACCAGCAAAACTTCTTTGTTAATGAAATCTTTATATTAAAGAAGATTTTCAAGCACAAAAAAAAACATTTACAGGCATTTCAGATACTGTCTCTTAAATAGCAAGCTCTTCTCAGAAGCAAGATAGCAAGCACTTTCTTCCTTCCATCCACTGCCTTGTGCTGTCTGCTAATTACAGTGCAGTCTATAGAGATTTTGAGTCAAAATCCACAAGGAAAAGAAAGCTGAACTAAATCTAGGAATAGTGATCCTACAGGATTAAAGCCAGAGGAGAGGGATAGAGGGGTAGGAGGGTACAAAGCTATTGATATGGACCAAAACAAGTAAGAAATGATTTTGAGTTCAGAATAACAGTTGATTAAATTTAGGACTTCAATGTAATTTCCAGAGGTGAGGGAGGTTATATCATATGGCAGTGACTACATTCAAATTACTTTACCCAGCAGTCAGTGCCCTCTGTACATGAAAAAAACCCCCAAGTTTTCATGCAAATTAACCACAGGCTACAAGGGAAAAAAAACAGCACAATTCAGGTGAAGTATTTATCTAGGTAACTTCTGATAAATGTCGACAGACAATAGTGAAATGCATACAAATTCCAAAGGTAACTACAAAGGTAGCTGCACTTGTGTTTATGCTTGAAACAAAATACTGTTCCAGGTAAATATGCATAGATAATTTGAGAGCAATTACAGTGGCCTCCGTTGTGCAACGCTTTTTGTTCAGGGATTGATACTGTAACGTTCAGCATGACTTTTGAGGGTTGTTTGTGTGTATCTTATGCAAATACTTGCTACTATTGATCAAGTCTAAACAGGAATGCAAAATTAGTCCTGTATTTTAAGTTATTACTACCTGGAATTTGTCTTCTAAAAGCTCTACTGGCTTGATTTTACTGGGGGATGTGGGGGAAGGAGAGGGACAACACACAGCAGGAAAAAACAAAACAAAACAAAACAAACCCCCCACACTCTCAAGGGGAAGTAACAACATATATGACCCTCCAAGCTGGACAAAAAAGGAGACTACTAGTAAGGCATCCAAGCTCATTTATGACATGCCTTCATTTTGGATATACATATAT
Organism: Pyrocephalus nanus; assembly: GCA_038380795.1. NCBI lineage: Eukaryota > Metazoa > Chordata > Aves > Passeriformes > Tyrannidae > Pyrocephalus > Pyrocephalus nanus. Next base: position 21,933,741 of record CM076266.1, on the reverse strand, counting down.
ACACGTATCAAAACATGAAATACCACTCCAGTTTTAGATCTGCACCACAAGCTGCCTTCACATGTGTATACCAACCTTGATTCAAGTATGTGAGAGTTTCATCATATAATTTTACTGCTGGAGAAGTTGCAGCACACATAACATACTGGAAGGGTGGATGTTTGGTCTCATTTTCTTGTGGAAGGCTGGAATCTTCCTGTTTGAAAATAGGCAGTGCCAATACATCACTGAAAAGAACAAAACAAATAACTTTGAGACTGTTGGCCCTGTTTTGCCTGGAGTTAAGGAAAAAAAGTTATTTGTTACTTAAAAAAATCTCACAATGAAATACATATACAGAACTGTGTCACTCAGTTTATTAGTGAAACTCCTACGAGCAGTACCCAAAACACTGTCCACCAGAACTTTTAAGCTAGGATACATAAACAATGCCATGGGACCTAAGCAGGCAATAAATAAAGTTGTACTGTTACTATGAAGTTTTAATTTTCAGTTTGTCTCCTCTGAAAAAATCTGGTTTTCATTAAACTTTTTGCCTGTCAGCATAGGCAAGCTTGCCTAACAGACGTGCAGATGAAAGCAGGCTTTTACTTTCTTCTTTGAGATAATATATTCCCCAAAGTAAGTTACCTACACTGTGGAAGTATCTCTCCCCATTTAGTACCGTTGTATCTAACCTATTAATTCCAGGGACACTGAAGATTTTTCAGTCATAACTGTTCTTAGGCTTTAGCCCAAAAATGATTAAGCCACATATTCACAAAAGTTATACAAAGTTTATGCCAAGATTCATTTCATTTATGTAAGACTCGTAACCACCAGAAAACTTTAGAACTGCTAAATTTTGGAAGAGTAAAGAGCAATCCATGCTGTCCACAGGCTGTTGTAAGAAAGACAGCTTCATCTCAGCCAGCAAGCACATCTTCTGCTTTCTACAGAATTAACAATCTGTGTTAGCAATAGATTAGTCTCCCTTGTATACAGTAATCTTTCATAAATTAAACTTCAAAGAGTTTTTCTTGTACTGAATTTTTGTTCGTGATGAAATCATCTGCAAGATCTATGAAACTTTCTTAATTCAGTTTAGAAATGGATTTTCAAAGATTTCTCATACCACCTCACCTACTGACTCGGTTTTTAACCAACAGGTATCTTGTTTTATCTCCTACATGGATCAACAGCCACGAGTAAGACAGAAGATTCTGTATATTGGAGACTGCTCCTCGAGGATGACTCAGAAGAAACAATGAGATGCTCCGTGCCACTGGGGTCAGTCAGAAGGGCAGCACAGTAGCCTAACACAGGAGGGAGCACTGTGACAAGCAGAGGGAAGCACAGTCCCAAGACAGGATCTGCTGCTCACCACACGCCCTGGCACACTAGTGTTTTTATGAGGAGGAACTTCAAAATGGCAAAAACATGGAAACAAGAGCAATGTTTCAAATACACACATAAGAGTGCAACAGCAAAGGCATGCAAAGTCTCTCTCCAAATAAATAACCTGTAATTCTCAACTGAGTTCTGCACCACTTGCCTTCACATAACACACAAGATTAAAGCGAAAAGTCTTTCACGTATTTATGAAAAGTATCTTTCAAGCCTTCATTTTCCACCCACAATTTAAAGATTAAACTGTAGTTCGTCTGGCTTAAGAAAGTGTGACATGGTTAATGAATTAGTGAAGAGACAAGGCATTGGAAGCCAACAAATACAAATGGAAGACCAATTTAACCAGCTTTAACCCTGCTTTGGCTAATACAAAGTGGTAATGACTAATTGCCACTGAAGAAATAAAAATAAACACATTTAACTCCACAACCCTACAATTTAGCTGTAAAGAGAGCATAATGTTCATTCTTAAATGCCACCATTCCAAAAAAACACTCCAGAAAACAGCACAAGGCAAATGTTTCTTTTACAAGAGTCTTCTGGGTACTAGTACATTCTAAAGAAAAAGAGACACCAATGTAATTTAAAATCCTTCCCAGACTATCCTTAAAGGAAATATAATTTAAATAACTTTTTGATATGTTCACTCATAAAGAATGAAATATCAGTGTTTTCACACTTATCACAATTTTTCCCCACCTAAACAGGGAAAAGAGACAAACAATTGAAATAGTCAATGAAGTATGAGTAAAATACTTCCAAGTAAGATTTTAAAGTGTCAGTTAAATAGGGACCAGGTAAACTTCAGTGACAAGGATTTTCTACAAAATAAAATTCATTGCTCACACAGCACAGCTGAAGAAAATATGCAAAGAGTGCTCACAATACAGAGAAGGAAACCAATGGGAAACAGAAAATTAGTATTTTTAATACTCTCTTTACATGAAGTGAAGATTATAAACTGCAAATAATGTATGTTATGTCAATCACATTCCCAGAAACTATGGAGATGCTGAATCAGTCTTTTTACCACCTCAAGTCTGACAGTGATTCTATTTTAAGACCCAACAAAACAAAATGAAGAAAAAAATCAACCAGCAGAGCAGATTTGCCTTCTCAGCTCCAGCTTTTTTCCCCTCAGACCCTAAATACAATTTTTGCTTTTATAATGAGCCAGTGGCCTGGCAGTAAAAATCATCTGTCCCCAGTAAATCTTTGGCAGCCTCCACGTTTATGTATCCTTATGCGTCCATCCTTTATTTATTTTCCTACTCATCTGGTGAGGTGTGATTTTTGCTGTGATTTTTTCTACAGTGCAGATTAGTGACAGGGACTTTTACTGGCAACTTTGCTCAGGTTACACGGCAAAGAATCTCTTAACAACAGTGAAGCACCCACTGGCAGAGCTGCCCAGATGGAGGAAAAGCAAGTGTTCCAAAATAGCTACTGCTGAAACTATTTCAGGCTACAGGAGAAGAGAGACATTTAAGAGATTCTGTTCTTTTTTTGCCACTGTTAACTTTTGATCTTGTGAAGTAAAGACTAATTCATTTGTCTCATTTAAATGAACTCTAAGACTACTAAAAGCAAGCTGGTGTGTGAGTAGCAACATTTTCAAGGACAAGCAGCATTTTTCATCAGATTTTTTGATATCATTTGAAAAAGTCAACTTATCAAGGTTTCTATACACTCTCCTCATAGAAGGAATGCTGAGACCAAGTTTTTGAAACTATTAGCTCCAGTAAGGAAAGTCTTATCCCAGTCCCTCAAAATGTGTTATCTAAAGCATTGAAACGAGGGGCATTCTTTCCTCCTAGAGGGACAAGGAAAACTTTCCCAGAAAGACCTGAACAGAAACAGTCTTCATTACACATGAAGAGCAGGCAGTAAACATATCCTTCAACACCCAGTCTAAGCAAGCTATGCTACAGAAGTGCATAAATGAGACTTGACCATGCAAACGCAGGAAAGCTTAGAAGTGGAAGCAAGGTGAACGAAACACTTGAACTAAAGCATCCAGTGAGATGAATCACATGAGCTGTCCTATGTTATATAGCCCACATGAACATAGCACAAAAAGAAGGAAAAAAATGTAATTTACCCTCCCAAGCCTGTAGTGGTTTTGAGTCTAGGCCTTCCTTGGTGACTAGGTTGTAACCAAGGAACCAAGGTCATGTTCCCAGTATTCCATACGATTTTTACGTAAGCAAGAGTATAATTAAGAAGAGAGAGGAAGCTCTCGCTCTCTTTCTTCCGGCGGATCGAGGGTGAGGGTGGCCTCGCTGTTGCTCTGCTCGGGCGAGGGAGTGAGGCCTAGCGGATCTGGTTGGCCTTGAGAGGCAGACTGGGTGGTGTGATTCGTTTTCTTTTAAGGGAAGTATTTGGTTTATATCCCTCTTTGTTCTTTTTATCCCTTTTTATCCCTTTTTCCCTTTTCCCTTTCCCTTCCCTTTCCCCTTTTGGGGTGTATATAATTTTCTTTATATATTATATATAAATTTACTACTTAAAATATAATTTGGTTTGGGTTCTTTTGATTATTTTTTTTCCTTTTTTTGGTCAACTGGGAGAAAGCGTAAGGGAGGGGGAAGGTTTTGTCCCGGAGTCCAGGCACTTGGCTGGGAGCCAAGTCCAACCTGGGACATTTTGTGGAGGTTCCACCGAGATTACCAGTGAGTTGTTTTGGTAACAATTTCTGGGCAGGTGGCCAAGTTCTGCCAAACATTGATTTTGTTTGGGAACAGTGCCGGGATCGTGGCCAAGAGGGATTTGTTTATATAAATATACCTCTTGTTTAAGAACATCGAGGACAACTATAGAAATAATGGCCACTTTCTTAATTTTTAATGTATTTTTAGCAGCTTTTGCACCCGTTTTAGGTTACTACATGTGGGACAATCCGAATCCAAGAGTGTTCAATTGGCGAGATGTTTGGGAAAGGTATTCTTCTTATCTTGACATTAAACACTGGATACTGGAAATTCCCAGACTGACTGTTGCCTCCAATAATTATGTAAATTGTGTGGCAACAATTTTGTTCATGATGAATGTGATGAACATACTATTTAAAATTGGAAGGATTGTGGTACGCTGGTTTCCTTGTTTTAGGAAAGGCTCTACTTCGAAGGGTTTACCTGGATCTTTGGAAAGGGGCTTGAAAAGGGCAGTTCCTGGTTGGCAAGGAGCATGGGAAGAGTTTGGTAAATGGATAGGGCGCTTGGCACCTCCCATTACTTGGGACTTCACGCCAGCACAGGCCTTTGATCCTAATGAGATAACCCGTCGTTTAATGGAGGGTTGTCTTACATACAAGGATCCAAATACCCAAATCTCTGCTCTATGCTGGGGCCTGGCTAGTGCTTATCGAGCCGCTGTGGACCACTTTCAGAAGGCTAAGGCTGAGTCAGGGACACAAACTATGCCAGTTGGAATGGAGTCTACTAAGACCAGAGTCCAGACGCCACTCGAAGCCAACACAGTTTGGACCAAACCTGCTGACACTGGAGTTCCAATTATGGACTTTATGAACATGGGAACTCACATATCAACACCTACAGCCACCTCTATAACTGAGACTGGGGCCCACACCACAGATCCTGGAATCACTATTGCCCCCATAACAAAAAAGAAGATGTGGATAAGGGATGATGCAGGGTCTACAAGCCAAGCCCCACGACTGAGACGTGTAACAGAAGAAGAACAACTAGCCATGAGAGAAGGACCACGTCCCAAAGAATTAGGGGCGCATCCAAAAGAAAGGGGGATGTGTCTGAAGGAAGAAGGGGCAGCAGCTCAGGTGCCTGATGGAACACAAAAGCCAAGGAGAATGTTGACACCTGAATACACTCTTCTTGACTGTTCTACAGAAGAGATGGAGGATTATCTGAGGTCTTCATCCCAGGGTCCGGAGGACTATTCATTACCTCCACCTGCGAGAAGCCCATCCAGGCACTGTGCTTGGTCCCCATCTCCACAACCCAGAAAACCAGCCCTGCAGCAGATCCAGCCCCCGACTCAACCTCCGCAACACAGAAGCCCATCCCCGAGGCATGTCCCATTTCCATCTCCACGTGAGAGAGGCAGAGTGGAGACAGTTCCACATAGATATGCCAAAAGAGAGGTGGAAATGGATAGGAGAGATGTCCATCCAGAAGCAGAAGTCGTGAGAACATCGGAGGTATTACGATCATTGACCCCAGCAGAGCTCCGGGATTTAAGAAAAGATTATAGTCGTCGGCCTGGTGAATGAATTCTAACCTGGCTGGTAAGGTGCTGGGACAACGGAGCCAGAAGTCACATGCTGGAAGGTCATGAAGCACAGCAGTTGGGATCTCTGGCTAGAGACCGTGAGATTGAACAAAGGATTGCACGAGAGCCATATAGTTATAGTCTCTGGCTTAGGATCCTTACTGCAGTGAAAGAGAGATATCCATTTAAAGAATATAAAATGTGTTTGTCAGCCTTCAAAAATCACCTTCATTATAAATTTAAAACCCTCTTTTCAACACTTTGTCTGAAGCATTTTTAAAAAAGCTAATACACACATGCAAAAAATCCTCCCTAATAATAATAGGGTCACAGAATGAATGAAGAACCTCCTGTCCTTACAAGAACAGGAACTGCTATGTCATCAAAATTCAAAGTGATGTTCCATCAATCAGCTGCCTTATCTGTCTTCTGGATTGTATACTTTTGGGTGTGAGTACTAAAGCATCCCAAGAACACACAGGCCTTTTGCAACTTTAAAGCACAGTTTACGAGGACAAATACCTTGAGAAAAGGTATTTTCCCAAGCAGTATTTGAATTAAGAATTATGATCTCAAAGCCAAGCTCTGCACTCTTAAGAAGTGTGAACAAGCCATAGGAAAACGTAAGGCAACGGGAGAGCTGGTACTTCCTAACATTTTCCCTGTGTCTTGCAAAAGCAAGTTTGATGTGAGACAAGAGCTCTGGAATTAATTTCTGGGACACAACTTGCTCTGCAGCAGCTGTCAAGAAGTGCAACACAAATGAGAAACAGGTGCAAATGTAATGCTGTTCCTGGGAATCCCACAAGCCACCACATGGAAACTCAAATGGTTAAAGGCTTCAGCTTAAGGGGATTCTGGCACAAAATACAAAAACCAACCAATCAAAGAAAGAAGGAAATGCCGAGACCAAAACTTGTGTCTTCCTGAGCTCTTGATGGTACCAAGGAAAAGAAGTAAGAATGTTCACCACGACAAATCCAGAGTTCTCCATCCAGTCCTTTGACACAGGGAGGTCAGGCAGCTGCTCTAGTACAGATTGCTCCTACATAGGCGTAAGGCATGAAGAGTAAACAAGGGCAGACTTGCTGCCCTGCTCTCAAACAGAAATGTTCATCCTCCATGAGAGGTGACAGGAACAGAGAAGACAGTTCTAGAATTTGAACCTTTTTCCTTAAAAATTAAACTGGCACCTGACTTTCTATAATGTATTCACACACTCAACTAGGAAGAAACAACAACAAAAAAACTTCAACCCCAAGCCAATGTCAGTGATCTAGAACATTAGGTTTATCTTTCAGCATGTTTTATGGTAACAAAGTGAGGAGGATTAGGTTTGTGGATTCTCTTTTTCTTCAAATGCCCATTTCCTGACAAGTACTTACATATTTATGCGCTTGCACAAAGAATCAAGCTCCAATTCTAATCAGTTCATAAAATTTTATTTTACAGAGTCTAGACGTCAGTGAAAATTTTTCTACAGTGCAATGCATAAAAATAGAACACACCACTGCAATAGAAGCTTTATAATGTATTCTGCAGAAAATACTGTGCATGTCAAAAAAAGAAAAAGTAAATAAAAAATTCAGGATACCTTAAGTAAGGATTCCTCTTAAACAAAAAAACACATCCAGTAGCAGAGTTTCAGAGGAGTGGGAGGCGTTAGGGGAAGCATAAAGTCATTTTGTCTGTCATAATGTAACAGCAGCCAAACGCAGGGCCGGAATGAGATAACTCCTTTTTTTTATTTTTGCACAGCGACTATAAAGTTAAAGGCAGTAACTGCCGTGACCCAATCATGTTCATCAGCCAAAAAAGGGATGTCAGGGACCCGAAAGCTGTTAGAGGAAAGACAACACCCTCCCTCTCTTCTGAACCTAAAAACAAAGCTGTAGGTTGTAAGACAACAGTCCTTTAACTCCTTACTGACCACCTTAAAGACCACCTGAACCGTGGAGGAGAGTTGATACACAAAGTTCCCTCACCATCCAATGCTCTCCACAGCATTAGGCTTCTGTTCTTTTCAACCAAGGCAGCAGCCACCTCCATTTTCCAAAGACACTTCAATGTCTGGGAGATGCAGCAGAGTCAAACTGACCCAATTCTCAAAAAAATGTAGGATTCTCTGGATGTATTTTCATACAGACTTTCCCATTTCAGAGCCAAGAGCTATCTTTTTCAACTTTGTTTGACAGACTTGAGGGTTTAATCTACAAATATATACCAAAACAGCTACTCCTGAAATAACCATCAAGTTCCCCATGACAAACTTGAATTTCAGACTATGAACTCCACTGCAACTGCAAGTGTTTAAATAACTGCATACACTAAGCTTCCAATTTACATGTAAAAATTCAGTCATTAAGATACTTGTCTATTAATGCTCATTTAACTTAATTTAAATTGAGTCATTAATCTAATAATTCATTAGATGAAAAATGGAATTCTGCTAGAGAGATGACAGGCAGTTCTTTGAAACTTATCTTTTCAATTAAACAGCCTCCATTTTTTTAACCATTCACAGTAACCATCAGTTCCCAAAAGTAGACAATTCCTGTTGTGTTACAATGGATAGTACGATGGATTTGTAAGAAAACATGATGGATGTCATTACCAACTGAATATAACATATTCAAAACTCATTATCACTAAAGGTACTGTGGTTTTATTATAGGTTTTGGGAGGCTTGTTATCTGACATATCTGACAACTGTTATTATCAGTCAAATCGAATTTTGTGTTTATAGGCAGTTTCTTACTGTGTGAGAGTATGTTAGAACAGCAATCAGAAAAACTGGGTTTCAAGATTTTTATGAGGAAATCTTGAAAACTATTTAAAACCATGTGAATCTGCAGAGAAACTCAGAAGGCCTTTAGCTGACTTCTAAAAAAAAAACCTAGTCATTGATCAACAGACATGAGCAGCTTTCTTAATACGAATAACCACAAGAGTAATGCCATATATTCTACTCCAGGGCAGTGACTCATCATCAACTCGAGAACACATCAACTACTTTATATGCAACCCTAACAGGTAAAATAGCTACATGCAGGCCTTGCTAACAAAATATGGGATATACCTTGGGGAGCTCTCCCAACACTCTCCTCTAGGCAATATTTCTTTTTCTATCATTTTTTATAAGAAAGTGACAAGTAATTAGCTTCTACTGGCACAGAGCAGTGAGAGAGCAGTATCTCTCACTCTTCATGCTATGCCACTTCTTTTAGTTTCTCCCCTCACATCACTTAAGAGGCCATAATTTCTCTAAAGTAGAAATCTAAATAACACATAAAATAACTTTCATGCTTGCTGAAATCACTCTGAATCCAGCAAACCCTAAATGCAAGTAGGTGATCCCTTCAACTATGTGGTCAGAGATTGGAGCTACAAATAATACTACTGGTCTGTGTCATCCAAAAACACATCCCAGACAAAGCATGCAAGAAAATTTAGGTCTAATGTATATCTTAATTTGTGCAATATTACTTTTTAAGTGTTTTTAACTGCTACATCTCTTTTTCTGGTGATTCAGAATGTCCTAATAGGCAGGTCTTTGTAACTAAAAACCACCTAGGACTGCTCCCCACCATAACAGGATGACACGAGAAGAAAAAACAATCCATCCAACCACAGTAAGGGTTACAATTCTTCTAGTTCCAAGAAACTGGACACAGAGCATTACTGGGAAGAGAACTGAAGTCTATGAAAAGAAAGGAAAATATTTTTAAGAGCCAATCGAAACTCAGTATTTTTAATCATAAGAGATCCTAGAAAGAACTGAGTTGTGATAGAGAAGGAAGATCAGTTCTTGAACAGGAGCACATGCATTATCCATAGGTGTTTGAACACTGAGAAGCCATCAAGGCAACCACCATGCAGCTGCCCACAAAAACTGGCACACCACTACATGGGATGAATGTTTGCTAAGGCAGAAATGGGACAGAAGTGGGATAAAATCCAGACAAGCTGAATATAAAATCAGGAGTATTCTCATCAAGAGAGATGAATCACCTTGTTCCCTGAACTGCCAAGTTCTCAAAGTTATTTTCAATAAAAAAGAAAGAAAAAACGAAAACCAATAAACCGCACAGAGAACAAACCCCCTCATCAAAAACATACCTCACCATAAACCTGCTGAGCTCACAATCCCAAATACTAACAGAAGGGTCCTCATTTCTGTTCAGCTGAAGGCCTTATTTGTAACTTCCAGCTAAGACACTGCACTTCCAACACTTTACCTGGGAAGTACTGCCTTAAAATACACATAACAGATGAAAAGTGTGGTCACCTGAGAGAGAATGTGCCTTCCATACAGGCTAGGCCTCAAAACTATCAAACGCAACGGCTCTACTTCTCCAGACTCTCAAAACACTGACAAACCCTGTGCAAAACCTTGGACTAAAATGTCTCCCAGTGCCTCCAGAACAGCTTCTTTTTCCCCATCCTAAATCGTCACTCAGGAATCCACACATTTGGTCCATAAGCGAGATAAAATTAACTCATTTCAAACAAGTACGATTTCATCTTAGCTTTGAAAAAGCATACCCAAACGCTACTTAAACATCTAAACTTTGTAATAGCTGTAAATCAATCAAAAGGTAAGGAAACCACTAAATTAAGGACAGAAAGAGCTACCTAGCAAGAATAAAAAGAAAAATGCCACTTTACAGAAATACAGACGAATAAGTACATTGATTAAAATACAAGGACAGTACTACCCTATTAACTACGTTTATCTGCTCAAGAAAGAACATTTTTAAACGCCGGAGAAAACGGCTAGCGTTTATTGTGAACAAGAAATTATATTTGTCCAGTGTAAGATGACAATCTTCTGGAACGTGGATTCCGGTTACATCTCCCAGGGACAGCGAAGTGTTATTTTTACGGCAGCGATGACACAAATAAAGGGACCCCCCGCTCGCCCGCCCTTTGCAAGCGGCCACCTGCCAGGAGCACAGGGAGGGCAGGGCGGGAGCCCCTACGACACGTGCCCGCTCCTCGGGAAGAGCCTCCGGGAGCCAGAGCCATAAAAAAAACAAACCGAGGGAAGCGGCGTGGGGGATCCGAGCTCGTTCCCGCGCTCGCCGCCCCGCGGCACGGGCAGGGCAGGGCCGGGCCGGGCGGCCCAAGGAGCGCGGTCGGGACGCGGCCCCGCCGCCCGGGCACGGGTCACAGGAGGGAGTTACCTCATGCTGTAGGCACCGGCTCCCAGCTCCTGCCCGATGCCCGAGAGGCTGGCGTCGAAGTCGTGCACCAGCCCAGACTCGATCACCTCGTCCATCTTCAGCACCCACGCCATGTTCCGCCGCGCTCCCGCCGCGGGAGTGGCCGCACGGGGCGGGGCCGCTCGGCACCGGGGCCGCCGGGGGGGGCGGCGCCGGGAGGGCGAGGGGCTGGAGGAAACGCGGGGAGAGAGGTGGGAAGGAGAAGCACGTGCGGGGCGGGGGGACGGGACAGGACGGGGCCGCTCCGCGCTCAGCCCCGGGGGGACCCTTTCCTCGCGGCGCGACCAGCCCGCGGGGTCGCTCTCAGCATCCTGCGCCCGCCCGGCCGCCGCGGGGCGCTGGGGACCGGGCGGCCGCCGCCTCCTCCTCCTCCTCCTCCTCTAACCGGGCACTGCCCGAAGCCGCCGCTTCTGCTGCCGCCGCCCGAGCTCCGACCCAGCCCAGCGGCGCCTCCCGCCGCATCATTCGCAGGGGGGAGGCTGCGGCGGGAGCAGCAGCAGCAGCGCCGCGGGCACCCGCCGGGGAGAAGCCGCCGCTGCCGCGGGAGGTCCCGGCCGCCCCGGGGGCCGCGCCCGCCGCTCCGGCGCGTCCGAAGCGCCGCTGCCGCCGCCGCTCACGGCAACATGGCGGCGGCGCCACCCCCGAGCGCCGGCCGGGGCGGTGCCTCCCCGCGCCCGCCCGCCGCCCATTGGCTGGGCAGCGCCGCGGGGCCCAATCAGGGGCGGGCACGGAGGGGCGAGGGGGAAGCGCGGCCAATGAAGGGGCACTTCCTCACGCCGGGTGACGTCAGCGGGTGCCAGGCGCTGGCTGCCCCCGCCGCCGCCCCGCGGCATGGCGGGAGCGCGCGCCCCGGAAGCAGCGGCGGCGGCCGGACGGGAGGGGGCGGAAATGGCGGCGGGAAGGGCGGGAATGGCGGCGGGTCCCGCCTGCCCGCGGGGAACGCCCGGGCGGCTCCAGCGCCTCCTCCGCCTCGGCCCTGCTGCAGAGGGCCCGCTCCCCTCCCCCGCCTCCCGGGGTGTAACTGCTCTGAGCAGCCCGGTCCAGCGGAAAGTGTCCCCCCCCATAGCAGGGGGGCTGGAACAAGATGAGCTTTATAAGGTCCCTTCTGTAGGTTTTTAGCTGCATTGAGACTAGCATTTAAAATATCAAACTGAGTTTGATACAGGCGTATTCAAGTAGCATCAAATTTCTCTTTCTGGGATATGAATTTATAAATTGTAAAAATTACTGGAGTTGATTGATTTTATGCTGTTACTAGAATTGATGATTTTATACTCTCCAAGGAAAGGTCCCAAGGGACAGCTAAGCTTTTAATAAATATTTTTTACTGATCATAATGGCCTGGCAGTTGGGAAAGACTAAGAGGGGTGCAAGGAAGAGCTGGAATTGCCAGTGATTTAGATTATAAACCTAATCCTGTTCCCTCTTGTCATATAGGATAAGTAACCCATAATTTGATGTAAGGAAGGGTTCTTGAAAACCCCTCATACATTAATAATTCAGAAGATAGTTCAATAATTTTGTGAGATGTTTCATTAAAATGATATATCCAGAGAGCAAACTACAGAATAGTACAGAGACTGTAAAACATATTTTGATCATGCTTTAAGTACAATTGCACAAGTTTTGCAAAAGATAAAGTCGGGAATGCCCTAAGTTCATTAATGATTAACAAAATACTAGCTGTTTTTCAAAATGTGCATATGACATCCTCAAAGATAAAGAGAATCACATAGACCATGATTTATGATCCTCAAAGGCAATTTGTTAAGTTAAAATACAACTGCCAGCTTCTCAAAAAAAAAAAACTGGTATTTTTGCTGCTGTAATTGCTGTAAGAGTTCTCTGCCTGTCTGGGGACAGATGGATAGTTCATCTGCATGTAAGGGAAACCTTTAAAAAGGCAAATTTATGAAGAGGGCATGGGCTCATGGACAAGTCCTTACCATAGGTACCAGCTACCACGTTACAGCTTTTAGTGAGAAGAACTGATACTACCACAGGCAAAATTCCTCTTTTAAGCCTGACAAGATGACAACGATACCCTGAATTCCTTAATTTACTATTATGATGGAAGCATTTCTGAAGGTGCAAACAACCCAAATGATGGAGTTAATTTAATTTAATTAATGAATTAGTAGGCATTATTCAGCATGCAACAGTAGTGGCTGCAAAGTTAGCTAAAACTCCTGCCACTGAAGGATTAGAGTTATAGCTGAGAACTCAGACTTTGTGTGGACCTAAAGTGGACTTCATAATAAGGTAGCAGAAATAGCACTAAAACCCACTTTTGTAAATTGTACAAGAGAAGACGGTGGTTTGCGGGAAACTAAAAGTAATGCACTTTCTACTGTCTGACTGTCCTAAAAATACCTAAAGATAACATCTTCAGATATGCTAAGTCAGATCCAAGACCAGAGAATCCACATACAGACTGATTTATGCATAGCAAAACTGGTTTATCTGCTTACTAGACTTGCATTAACTAAGCTGTATAGCAGTTACAAGATCATAAATTGGTGAGGTCTTTATACTGGGAATTGGTTTTTTTCTGACATAAATTCCAACCTCTCCTAAGGGTATCTTGAGTGGATACAGTGAGACCCATCCTCTTGCTGTCTTAAAAAGCTGGGTGTAGCTTGTCCATGATAAACAAACTGACTTAGCATTTCTGAAGATGTTCTCTTTAGGTATTTTTAGGACACAAAGTATCCTTTTTCTGTTAAAATATGAATATTAAAGTCAAGACATTTTTTCTTTACCATTATTTGTATCCCTGGCTAATTTACAACACGTTCTCTCTAGAGGTGTGTGGTGTTTGTTTGGTTTATGCTGGTTTTTAAAGCACAGGCTTCTGATGTGTTTCTTCCTTGGGGGCAGGTTCCTTGGTAAGTCTCTTCCCCAGATCTTCTGCTGAGGATCAGCAATGCACATAAACACCACTTTCCAGCCAGATATAGCCAGTTCCAAGGTATGGAGTTGTAGGTTCGGTGCAAATCAGCTCAAGTACTCAAACCTCTAGTTTCTGTAATTGTGATGCAGTGTTCCCAACTTTTGCCAGAAGAGTTTAAAAGCATACTTGAAAACCCATGTTCTACACACATATGGTAGATTTTTGATGGCTTTTTTCCCTAATAAAATTCACATTCTGCAACACAGACAACATAAGCCCCATGCAGAGTCTCACAAGTTAGGTACCTGCACCAGTTTTGAGATTGCAGATTTTTTGCCTAAATTGTTAAATATTTACTTATTGGTAGAGCTGAGAGCAGAGGCTGCGGGACAGAGGAGACTCCATGCGCTTTATAGAATGATACAACTTTCCTCCTGGCTCTCTCCCAAGTTTTGGTGACATGAATAAACCTCCCAAGATTTCTATGTGCCCAGTGTAATTGTCTAAAACGGGAGTTAAAAATATGAGATTTCAAATTGCTTCTCTAACCCTCTGGGCAGGCCAAATCCACAAGCCTAACCTGTCAGAGGTGACATTCCCTGTGGCCCTGCTGTTCCATTTCCGCAGATCCGCTAATGGGAACTGGAGACATGACCTAATGGGGAGCAAGTGCAGGCAGCAGGAGCCTCATTTTGCAGACATCTGCATAAAGGTGTTCCAAGCGTAGCTCTGCTGGGATATGGGGATCCTAGGACGCTCCTTTCTCCATCTGCTCATCACTAATGCTGGCTGGCATCCTCCCCTGGGTCAACTGCTTTTTCTGTATCAGCCTTACCGATGTCAGGATGTCGGATTGAAGCGTGGTGCTTCGCTGAGGGTAAAGCGCTGAGGACAGAGCCAAGCAACTTGAAAGTTGTGCCTGAACTGGTTTGTGCTCTTCCCACTCAAAACAGTCGGCCTCAAGAGGCAATCGCGTGAGCTCCTGTACACAGGCCTTGACTGATAGAAGTATCCCCCCCTATGCTGTATTTCAGTTCCAAAACGCAGACGCAGGCTGCCTCCAAACCTAAAGGAATGCGCTCAAAAGTGTGGGGGAAGAGCATCTTCAGAGGGACTCAAATGGCAGATTTTTAGATAAGGATGGGAAAACAGAAGCAATGAAGAAAGACAAGGACATGTGGAAAACTGGGCCCTGGGAAAAGCTAGGAAGGGACACACCTCCCTGAGGCTGAACAGAGTGGGAGGACTGGAGGTGCGAGTGGACATCCTCAGTTTCCCTTGCAGTTTGGTTCCTTTTGCCCTGGGGGCTGTGCATGTCCCTTGTAAACAGGATTGCATCAGGGAACTCAAGCACCCGTCCTTCATTTCTGGTTTATTGCTTGAGTCAATAGAAGCAGCATTGCGTTTGCTACGTATTTCTGTTAGCCAATCTAAATTTCAACTTGCTCTGACCTTTGTACTGAGATGGACTGATTTTATAAAATACCTCTGCAGTTTCATTAGTTTCACACTTTGGAACCCTCAATTCCTTTGGGGTTGGTTTGTTTGTTCATTTTAAAATATAAAACTTAGCAGTTTCTAATAAAAACATACTACTCAACAATTCAACAAGAGCAGAAGTAATGCTGTGATACAACAGGAAGCGTGAGCCATGTCAAGATAAATTAATAAACACTATCATGTTTATGTACATTGTTTTTAGCCAAAAAGTAATAAGCTAAAATTTAATAAAAAGAGTAAACCACACTGTAAACTGAAACTCAGTTAATGTCAAGATTATAAGGAATCTATGAGCCTAGCTCTTGTCAAAGCATAATCATTTTTAATTATAAGAAAAATTTGAATACTGTAGACAAACAATATTTTAGTCATCAAGAGGTACATTAGGTTCATAGCTCACAGGAATATGCTGATGCAATAACCTGTATATTGCATCAGAATTTCAATGCAAAGCATTTATTTAGGCAGTGTGCCTGGACTGATATGACAAGCAGCCTATAGTCCTGGTCCTGCAGATCATTCAAACTTCAGCAAATAATCAAAGTAGATGTGAAACATCAAGGTATTTCTAAGTCTGTATTACTTCACATAAACAGATTTTATCTACAGACTGCAAATGTAATTAGAAAAAGAAACAAAACAATACCACATCTGTGAGTATCATATTAAGCAGTAAATCATTCCTATCACTGTTAGTAGCACACGGTGTCATGGCTTGTGAAAACTGTGGAGCTGTAGTAAAGTAAATCTCCAACTACGTTGACTGTACCACTCAGATTATTTTCAAATCACCAGCTCTATCTGAAGGCTTGAATTTGTGAGTTAGCAAAGGCCATGCAGTCTGCATTCTTGTGTGCTGTAGCATTATAATCATTATCATGATTTCAAGTCCCCCCCCTTCTTGTCTTACCGCAAGTAGCTGTTGTTACTGGTGGGATACTGGTGATGGTGATAATGCTCAGGCTGGCTGTGCCAGAAAAGCATTTTGGGATGAGATGGAGAGTTGTGCTCAGCCAGGAGATTGTCACTGCAGTGATGGGAGAGAGGAAAGAGAAAACAAATACACATATTCAGATTAAAGTTGCGTCTGGATTCCTTTCAGACCTTTATGTATAGCTTCTGCCAGCAAGTTTGCCAACATCCCCCTCTCCAGAAGAGGCAGGTAGCTGATGTCTTGGCTGGTCCCCACATACTCTGCTGCTCCCAAACCTGCTGCCCAGCTGCAAGGCTTTGTTACTACCCCATGTGACATCAGGTGCAGCTCAGACCTCACCACCATCCCCGTTTCTCTCCTCCCCTCCCTCCACACTGAGTGTCGCGGAGCAAACTGCGTGTTACAGAGCCAGGAGAAAGAGCAACTTCACAGCACTTCTGCCTCAGAGAGGCACAGAGCTCCCTCTTCACGCAGTCCGTTCAGAGAATTTAAACACTATAACCCACGTAGGCACAACCGACTGCAGAGAAAAAGAAATTCAGCAGTGGAACATACAGTGACCTTTGAGGTGAGCAAGATGCCTTCTCAGCAGTGTATCCTTTCTGCCTGTTCATTTCATTCAAATAGCTGGTTACTACAGAATATAACTTTATAGCTACCCTCTTGTCATGGCCAACGAATAAAATAAGACCCCCCAAAACCCCAACAATGAAAAGACTGTCAAACTGCAGAAAAAATATTTACTCCAACACCCGCCCAATACTACCCTCACACCCACAATCTAGGGAAAAATCATATTCAGATGCAAAACAGCTTAGCACACTTATATCTCAGTGCCATTAGTTTGCTGGGTTTTGCAGGCAAGATTGCAATATCAACTTTAAAACACATAAAATAGCACTGGTTGATCCTGCGAAGACCTTGACACTCAGAAATAAGAAGGGGCACACATCCAAAATCCTCATCTGAAAACAGTTACCTGCAGAGGGCAGCCGTTCTGCTTGAAATAGGAAGGACTACTGACAAATAGTAGTAGTTCAGTGGTGTTTTTTTTTTGTTTGTTTGTTTTTTCTGTTTTTTTTTTTTTTTTTTTTTTTTTGTAAATAGCAGTTCATGCTATAAAAAGATACTTCTAAAAGGTATTACAATATTGTGGCAACACCCAGGCTATGAAAATCAGAACATCAAAGAGCAAGGTTCTGGGAAACAAAAAGGAATTATTTCACATTAAAGTGATAGTAATATGCAGCAATCAGAAAAACTTCAAATACACATTGGTTGTGATGCCACCCACAAAAGCAGACAAGAATTGGAACTGCTGCCTTTGGTGATTTTAAGAGATTATTCTCTTCCAAGAAGTACAGAGGTACCTCAAGGAGGGCTGTTATAACACAGACCAGCTTGTGTACACATATGTGTGGTCTTTGCTCCAGCAAGGGTGAGAGCTGGATGAGCCTTTTCAAGGTTAGTTTTTCCACTCAAGTATAGATATGTAACTGCATACTCATAATAAGCACCCTGCTGGCAGATGTGAGGGGCTGCATGTGTCCCAGTGACCACTGCTGTAATTTCTTGATCATTTTTGATTTCAGTGACTGTGGGAAAAGAACATATATCCTGCTAACTGGTTTGCTCCAGTTATTGGCAAATCATAAAAGAGAATCACTCTGCCTTTAGCCCTAGATTTAGGCAAAGGAGTTAAATGTGTACGGTGCGTTGTATTTGGAAGCCCCCTTTCCCTTTGCACTGATTATTCCCGTGGAAAGGACTACACACCTCACAAATCACCGTCACAGTCTTCCCTTGGGGTTGACATGAGCTCCCACATAGAGGTTAGGCATCTGTTTTCTTCTGTAACTTGTATTTCTATTATGTGGAAGGAGTAATGCCACAAATTCCTCTTCACTTAAAGAGCTTTCAGTCTCTACCACAGAATGGCTCCCACCTCTCTATGCATATCCCACACAGCTCAGGTGGCATTAAATCATCTGGCGCTCCTTCACCCCCGAAAGTAGTCTGTTCCTTTTGACAGATCCTGGTTTGTCAAAATGCTACTGGGAACACTGCAGTTTTAATCACTCTTTTTTTTTTTTTTTCTTTTTTTTTTTTTTTTTTTTCTTGAGGAGTCCCGGAGAGAACTTGTGAGCAAAAGCACTTGAGACTCCCTCCTGTTTTTCACCTTGAGCACAGTAGACTTCATTACTAGCCCTTTCAGAATTATTGCTGATATTTTTTTAAATAGCACAAACACAATATATCAGTAGTAGATTTGTTCCTACATCAAAACAGACAACTTGCTTTCACTGAAAATAACCACCCCAGGGAGCACAGGCACATTCAGCTACTGGCCTGGGTTCACCCTAGAGATTTTGAGTGTGGACAGTGAGAGCTGTGAGGCCTCAGTGCTTTAGTTCTCTATTTTCAGTCCTCTGTCATTGGCTTGTCCAGCTGTTAAAAGAGCTTTGACACTACCAATCACAGTTGTAGGCCGTAATAAAATACAGGAGCATCACAGCAAACATGGGGTGTTCATCAGTAAGGGGAGGGTGAAATAATGGCGACTACTCTGATCTCAGTTTTTAAGTACCTGCTTCTTATAAAAGGCAGAAGACCCAAGGCCTGTGTTACAGGTGCCCCTCAAGGCATGCAAAGTATTTCCTACTTGAGAGATTGTGGCCACAAAAACTGCCGCTACAAACCATCCTATCCCCCTGCACCCACTGCTCCTGGTGGTGCAAGAAAAGCCAAGCACAACCAAATCTTGTGGATTTCCATGCAAAAGCACTGTGAAAGAGGAAATCTTGCCTGTTTTTTCCTTCCTCCAGGGTTTGACAAGATACTTAATTTACCACTCATAGTTCCTTGTATGGAAAATGGTAGACAGAATATGTAGAAAAAATGTTATTATTCCAACTGAAATTAAATACTACCAAAAAAAAAAAAAAGTGTTTCTTTTCTTTCTCTTCTTCAGTTTTGTGTTTTGACTGATGTTTGTGGCAAACAGTATATGGATAAAACTTCAAGTACAGTAGACCTTAGTTTTTCAAATCAGGATAAACTTTTCAGGTTCTATTTAATCCTGGTATTTTGCCTTGTGAAACACTGTATATTCCCCACACCCACACCTGCTGCCCTTGACTAACCTCCAGACATAAGGTATGTGGTTACATGGTCCTTCAAGTTTGGGGACAAATAAGGTGAGTTTTTTACCTTGTACTGTTTACTGTTAAGGGGCTACTTTTTTTTCTTGCTTTATGATCTACCCAGTAAGTACACAGATCTCAGCACAGGAGCACTGTATACACAAACAACAAGACATTATTTATTTAAAACATTTCTTGCTCTAAGGCTTGTGTATGGCATGCAAAGTCCAACCTGAAATTTAAGGTGGGGAGGCTCATGTTTTGCCTAATGGGTGGATCTGCACTGAAGTGCTTTAGCATATGGTGCCTGAAAACTTTATTGCATTTTTTTCTATGAGCCACATGCAAAATTATGAGGTCTCCTAAGGCATCATTCAACTTGTTAATCTTTTTTATAGTGAACAGACTCCTCATAATTTTTCTGATTGCCCTTCTGAGAAGTATAACAAATGACCTTAAATATTAATATATATACAGAATGTCATCTTTGCTCTTTGAACAAGTGAAAATTGTTCTACAGACTATATGGAAAAACTCATCAAATCTAAGACACTGTGAATTCAGTATATATTCCGAACATTTTATTTAAATGAAGTTTTTGCTGTCCAGTGATGATTTTTAGTAGTGCTTAAAATACCAGGTCAGTTTAAAATCAAAACAAAGTTTTATATTTATGCAGAAGCAATCCCTCTATACTTTATGCCCAAAACAGATCATAAAGTATTGTTATTTTGATGCACCCTGTTTAGTCTTTAGACCCTTTTTGGTTGTGTAACAGTTGTTACCCAGTGCAGGGTAGCTTTGGAATGAAAACAGCTGTCAAATCAGACACCGGTGACCCTGCTCAACTAGATCACTACGGAACAGTGAGGTGTTCAGGTCTAAATGATACTGCCTGAATCCATCACACATCTATGTGAAAGGTGCTGACACACATTTCTAGCCCCTCTCTCTGTTTGAACACACAACCTCTCTGTCTCTCCTTTATACCTTGTTAGTGTGACTGTATTAACCACAGTGAACCTAAACCACTGATGGGTAACAATCACAAACAAGAACAACTTCTGCACATGATCCATTGCTGCACTGACCTGCGGTTCTCCACACATCTCCTGATGTGTTAAGAGCTGATCCAGCCCAGTTCTTTTGCTATGTCTGGTCATCCGAGGGTGGCAGAAGTACGTGGTCACTGCTGACAACAGCCTCTGCACAGCATTGCCCTGTGTCTGTGTAGTGCAATAAAGGACAAGCAGCAATGCCTGCATGTTCTCCTTGTCCACCTGCCACCTTTAATCTGGATTGTTGGATGGTTTTACACATCACAGTCTGGGCCTGCTGAACACTGAAGCACTGCAGGGACTGCTCACTTACCAGTCCTTCCTCTAGGAATACAGAAAGCAGCAGGCCTGCCAGAAAAAGGAAAGGGGAAATGGAAACACCCACAAAGAACACTTTTAGTAGACCTCCTAAATTGCAGTAGAAATCTTAGGACACTGACAGCACAGGGTATCTGACCAGAAGGGCACTCTGGTACATAACAGCGCTGAGGACACCAAGTGCTTCAGCATCCCCTTCTGGTCACTTTGATGAAACAGATACATAACAGACCCTATGCTTGGACTTGCTTCAGTATCTCCTCGATCTGGGGCACTCAAACAAGAAACTTTACATGTAAAGGAGAAATATGAATTGCTTCCAATGCTCGTGTCAGATTACAACAAACACAGGTTTGGCTTGTTCTGGAGAATGCCCTCATGGGGTCTATCTCCTTTTAAAGAAGTCTCCACTGCAGTGTTCCTGGTCTGCAGTTTAAGCTTCCTGCATGTTGTGACACAGAAAAGAGCACTCAGTTCCTTCTCATTCCTAATGGACTGAGTTCCTTTTACGTGAGGCTCTGAGGCAGCTTTGGTACCCTGCCAGGTCTAGCATTTTCTAGCACTGGGCTGTCTGGGCTTTATGGACAAAATCCTCCTACATCAGTATTTTCCCAGAGCAGAAAGTGAGATGTGTATTCCAAGAAAACCCACTTCCTAAAAAACATCACCAACTACACAGGGGTTTTCAGTTTTTTAAAAACAATAGCTGCAAGTTACAGGGGGTTAAATTAGGTGTATTACCCCATGTCTTTCTCCTTGTATTTTCTAACAAACCTGCGTTTTGCACTTACTAATAGGGCAAAAATCTTCTTATATGGCTTAAGAAGCAGTGACTTCTGAGAAAAGGCAGCCTCTGATGATATCAGGTTTTACTTTAAGTAAGCTTTGAAAAAGTTTAGGCTCACAATTTCTGAACAAACAAGATTTATATTTTAACAAATTTAGATTTCCCCTCTTATACAGGCTACATAAATAGTGATGCATGAAAACTCCTTAGGGAAAACAGTTAATTTTGTCTTGATAAAAAAGTTCAATTGATTAGCTGGCCAACATGGCCACGGCTGTAATCTGGAAGATCAAAAACTGCATCAAACAGCTCACAAATTCTTTATATAAGATAAGCCATCTATAATGACATTGAACTATGGTGTAAAAGTGTTTTATCTGCATCAGTTTAAGTTATGCTGAAAGGACACAAAGTAACAGGCCAGAAATTACTATTTTTCCAGATTAAAGGCTTTTTGCAGTTGCCTACCATTAGTTACGTTTCAAATGCGTTCAGGCTAGCATACAGATTAATTAAGCATTTTAAAACATTCTAATCTGCAATTTTAAATGAAACACACATCCAGTTCCCCTACAGGGTTGTACTTGACCTGTTTATCCAAGCTGAAATCAAAAGTTTGTCTTCTCTAGTATTCTGACATGGGCTACGTGTGCTCAGGTTAAACAAACTGTGCTAAGTTTGTTGGTTTTTTTTTTTGGGGTATTCCCTTTCTTCCCCCCACAACACAGGCAGACCCTCAAAGCCCAGGATAGATGTTCATTCATTTTGCAAGCAGAAGTTTGTGAGTGCAGGGTGCTGCTGGAGGACCAGAGATTATGATTTGTGAGGAACAGAGCAGGGAAGCTCCCACAAAGTACTTTGTTGGCTCTGACATGGGCAGAGATGAATAGACAGTGAGGGAATACCTAAACCAGTCTAGCTGACTTTTGAGAATGTCTGTCTACTGCATAACTTAAATCTACGTTTGTTTTTACTGCTGCAGATCTCTCTTGGACAGACAGGCACTGCTTTTGAATCTAACCTGACACAGAGGTCCAAAGATGAGCATTGGTGGACAATATCATCATCTAGGAAAGAAAGGACACTGAAAAAGAAAACTTGTAAAATGCTGATGTCCAAGATCAAGTTTAGTTACCTTTCTACCTCTTGTCTGATGTTCCTGTAACTGGATATCAAACAGTTACATGCAGGTATGTTCCTTTTTCCACTGAAGTAGTATTTTCCATGTTTCATTATCCATAATTTAAAAAATCTTACTCCCTCAAAATATTCCCACTAGGAACACTTGTATCTACCTAAAATAAATCAAGAGTTACAAGATTTTTATATTCAAGAGAAATAATATTCAAAACTGCTTGCAAAACACCATTTTCCATGTTTTCAAGAGTTACTGTTAAGCAGCAGTTTACAGTCTCAATTCTGTCCCTTTAGTAGAGAACTTCTTAGTAAATACGCTTATTATCCTAAAATCCTATCAGCAAAGGAAGACACTTCTTCAGCTGGTATAATCCAAGCTGCAAAGCTTGGGAACCCCGAGGTCTTAAAATAATACACTTAAGCATACAAATGTATACACAATATAAAAAAACAGTAAGTGAAGTTTGATTTTTTCACCCGCCTGACTAGCACAATTAGTTCCTCAAACTTCCCACATTACTGAAAATCTTCCTTGTTTTAACAAAAAAAGAAGGAAGAAAACACACATAAATTATGAAGCAAATCTTCAAAGTATGTGCTTTTAATGAGCTGGAAATCTTAACTGCAAAATGCAGGGAGGAAAATTTAAGACATTTTCTTCAGTGAATGTAATATGAATATTGACTTTCATCTTACCTGGAAGTCAACTGGAACCACAAATCTGTTTACTGTTTTAACTGGGAGAAAATACTAGTTTTCATTCTCCAGATAACCCTCCAGCTCCCAAATGGCCTACTGACCCTCATCATATTTATGTTTATTGTGTTCTGTGTGTTTGCTGAGTCCCAACTCGACAAAGTGAAAGTTACCACAGCCAGCAGAACCGTTCTCACCCGCTACCATAGGGAGGAACCGTAGCGTAATTCAAGCTATTTATTCCCCAAGATTATTTTCTCTTCTATGACTGCTTGCAAAGGGACCATGTCATATGCACAATTTGAATTCCTCTGCTGAAAATTAAAACTGTGAGCAGTTTGGGTCTGCATTCTCAATAGAATTTTTACACAGGTATGTTTGTGAACTTACTTAAATGTTTAAGCATTCATAGGAATTACATAAGAATATGTATTTCAGGATGTAAATGTTTGTTCTTTTTGCTCTGGGACTCAGACCGCAAATAATAAACACAACTCAATCTGTTCCAACCTTTATGTTCAAAAACAAACAAGCAAGCCAACTCAGGAAAATTTACATGATCAGCTCTCCTTTCAATTTACATTTATTATCCCAACTTCCTTAATGTGTTACTCAAAATTCTTTAAAACAAATGACATCCAAGTCTGAGACATCCAAGATATGCTTTTCTTATCCTGATTCCGCATGTAGCTTTCCTTCTCCTCCTTCTTTTTTTAAGCCCAAACTCAACCTTTAAGAACTACATGTAGGTATCCAAATGACTGCAATGACCTATCTTGACAGGATATTTGAGAGAACATAGAGAACCCCTTTCTGAAAAAACAGCAACTTATAACCGTCCTAGTTTTTCCCCAGATCTTTATGCTAATCCATTAGAGAAACCACCTCCAGCAGGAACATAAGGCATGACTGATCATTGCTTGAATTTAACTGAGCTAATGTCTATTTATAATATAGGAAATGAAGGCAAAAGCAATGCAGTGAGAATCTGATAACTGGCTGCTGTGGAAATAATTTTCTTCCCAAATTTTTGTATTCTGATGGCTTCATGTAATATAAACAGATTTACCTGTTTACAAAGATAGCAACCCCATCTTTGTTGGAAACAGAATTAGTCATACCATAAGTAAAATATTAATTTAAATATATTGCATTCAGATTTTTAATACATGGGATATCTTCACTTAAAACATTTAAAAAGGGCTTAAAAGCAAAACTGATGAACAAACTTCTACGTAAATATCTTTCTCCCCCCCCCCCCCCATCTGGAGCAAAATTTTTTAGTCATACAGGGGATAAAAACCATTTCTCTCTTACCAACTTCTGTTTATACATAAAAAAACTAGGTTCCATCCAGAATACTGTATGTTTCAATAACTTATATTTTCAGTATGAAATAGCATCTTCAAAAAGATGACAAATAACAGTCATCTTGCAATGATCCTCTGAAAATAAATATCAACTATAGAAAATGCAGGAATAACATACAGGAAGGACTACTAAGCCTAGCATTTGTGCAATTTTTTTAAGTGACCTATTGTATAATCAAAATGTAAAAACTACAAGATTGCAGACTGAATGCAAATGATGCATAATGTGCAAATGAATGAAATAATAAACAAGAAACCTGCCTAGATGAAGGAAACTGTGTTCATAAAGACTCTATTCAATTTTTAAAAAATTTGTCTAGCACACCTTATATTCACAGCATGTTCTCAAATGCCAAGTCAGATTTAGTAACAAGAGTATATAAAGAAACTCCATTTGGACACACAAAACATGAAGATTAAGGTAATTTTTTTTTAAACCAATGTTGTATCAATCACAGTCATAATTTTTCTTATAGAATGTGATCAAATAAAGCAGAAAACCAGAATGTATACATTGCTAATCTTTTAAGTAATGTTATGTACATTTTATTGCCAGTATATGCACAATGGTAAGCATAGAACTATAAATACACAATGTAATTAAACAGTAGAAAACAACAAGGATGTTACACATAACAAAGGAAAGAAAGAGGAGATACTATTTTCTTGATGTAGCTGCTAAAAAGGGCTAGCAATGAGTTATGACAGTCTTGGTTTTAAGTCTTTACATATATTTCTACAACCTTTCCTCCAAATAAACCTCTGCAATGGCATTGCTTCTTTAATAACCACATCTTAGCTCTTTCTATTGCATTCACTTCAAACTAAAGTAAAAACAACCTTTCATGTAACTACAAGCATCTGACTTAATTTTTTATTCAGTTTTGTTTTTCAGGGTTCCTAGCAAGTAAAGTGTGTAAGTAGTTTCTTATGATATTTGGCTGCAATGTTGAAGAGCAGAGTTCAGAATACACATTAAGTGATAATTTGGAAAACAAAAATAAAGAAGATTTTTTTTTTCTGTAGATAGTTTTTCTACTGGGTGTTATATGCAGCAGCTCAGTCAAAAATTAGTCACCCTGAAGAGGTAGAGAGAATTTTAGCCTAGCATAGATCATCATCCTTGGCACCACAGTTTTCTCTCTTATCAGGATACACTTCCTACAACTAGACAACATCACAGTCAAAGGGAAAAAAGTCAGGAAAAAAAAGTTCCACCATTCCCGGGAAGGGCACTGTTTCATCCCATTTCTCAGTTAAATCAGCTTGCTGCTCATATCAAAAACATGAAAAATAAAAAAAAAAAAAAAAAAAAAGGAAAAAGAAAAAAAGAAAAAGACAACATTTAGGGACACAGTTACTCATCTTTGTTCTCTTTCCATTATCAACTTCATAAATACAAAGAACCATTATTCACAATATACTAACTCTTTTTCAAAAATGGAAAAACAAACCTTTGAAACATTTCCACACCTTAATCCAGATGGGTCTTGAGGATGCTATTCAAGAAAACCATGCAAATAATTTGGTGCAGCTTTTCCTACTGATCCAAAATATATATTCTTCTTTAAATTAAAAGGTGGCAAGTTCCATAGCATTTGTGACTATTACCCCGCCTCCCCCCATTTAAATTCAATGCAGAAAATCTCGGTGCTTTTAGGAAGGTAAGGAATAAATAGTTTTCTGCACTGTTGTCATAAAATCCCATGTGAGTTACAATACAAGACTACTTGTTCCAGCAATTAGGTTGAGAGGAAACATTCTAGTGATAAAGATAAGTACATACTGAGCATGCTTGGGCAGAGCACTCCATTCTGAAGCATCCTGCTTGAAGAACGAAAGGTGACAAGGATGGTTCACGTCCATCAAGTGACCATTAACTCTGCTGCTCGATAGCAGACTGCCACACTATCACCAGGTCTGCAGTGCTACCCTGGGAGGGCTGTCTTCCACATTAAGAGGTACTGGTTGTACCAGTCCTCTGCTGCGCACACTAAATTCTTATTTATGCAACAAACATACAACCAATGAACAATATCACTTGTACAGAACTGGATCAATCCAGCTTTCTTTTTATAGG
The DNA here is from genome assembly GCA_038380795.1 of Pyrocephalus nanus. Classification (NCBI taxonomy): domain Eukaryota; kingdom Metazoa; phylum Chordata; class Aves; order Passeriformes; family Tyrannidae; genus Pyrocephalus; species Pyrocephalus nanus. Next base: position 21,906,963 of record CM076266.1, on the reverse strand, counting down.
CATATTTCTCAATCTCCAGAATATCCCAAACAAGCTGTAAATAAGATGATGAACCACCAACACAGTGAACGAGTCTCACTGCAGTTCAGACTAGTTCAGCCTTGTTTCACATCACTTCTTGCTTCTAGCGAAGGACATGATACTCAAACAGAACAGCAATAAAAAAGTAATGTTATCTGCAGCTGAGTAAAGCAACAGAATTTAAATTTTAACTTCTGAAGCTTAAAGCATACCTTTTTAATTAGCATTAAAAAAATCTTTTTTTTTTTTTTCAATACAGTAACACTGGCAAAAGTTAATGGGAAGACACAGAGGATTATGAACAGGGTAACTGATGGATAAGATTATTTTAAATTTTTATTCTGCTTTGATCAACTGATGTTAATACTGTTTTTCCTTGGATTTGGAATAATTCTATTGCAACAGTCACATGCAGGCTGATGATAGCTGTTGGTTAAAGAAAAGAAAAAAAACAAAACCCCCCCCCCCAAAAAAAAAAAAAAAAACCAAACAAAAAACGAAAGGGAAAAAAATAAACCCAAGAAAAAAGTTCCAGAAGTTGTATGTAAGGATCTTCCTTTCACTGAAGAGGGCCTTGCCCTTGCTTTAGGAGACCTGGGTAACTCTTGTCAGCTTCATTAGCTTTGTCCAGACATATCTGCTGCTGTATCACCTGCTCCAGAGCCTGTTTGTGCACGTTTGATGTAAAGGTTCAATAATTTCATCTGCAAATTTGAGAAAAATTCACTTTGCTTAGTATTTGCAAACTGTACAGACAGACTACAGGAATGGTACAATAAAGGAGACAATAATCCTTTTTTCTTTTTTTTTTTTTTTTTTATATTCTACACAGTTGATTCAAAGGGAACATCAAACACAAGCAAAATTTGTCACAAAGAAAGTGCTCAAGTTTCTTCAAGGATGTCAAGGAAAGTATTATCTAAGGTAGTTCGATTAAGATAAATGGAATATTTTCCTCAAATTACAATGTTGTTCTAAATATGATGATGTTGATTTCTTCTTTTAAGTTAATATTAAGGTTTAAGCCTCTAGTCAGAGTTGTCGATGCTGGTACTTACTAAAACTTCCAATATTGTCTAGAATCACTTTAAATATCATCATTGCCAGAGAGTATTTTCAAGATTTAAGTCTTTACAGATACAGAAAATTAACTGTCCTGCTTTATGCCCAAGGACAAAGACATTCACAATTAATATACAGTTTACATGCAAAAAACTGCATGTAAGAGATGTCAATAAAATCATGAATACCCTGAAACAAAAAGGACCACAGACTGATTACAATTATTTCAAATTAGAGGTACTGAAAGGACCGATGACAGTAAAATAACAAGGAGGAAGGATAAATAAAACTTCTGTATCTAACATCTACATGTTACATTCCTTATTTTCCAATCAGAACTTGCATGAAAAACAAGATAAGAAATATTGATAGGGAAAGCCATGACAAGTATACCCATTATCCCTACTACCTGCATACAAGTAACAAAACACATTAAAAAGCAGTAAGAAATACAGTTTAGTAATTATCTTGATGCTAAAGTTTGTACACTTGCATAAATAAATACCTACGGACTTTCAGTTTTGAATATCTTATGATGAAGTTGTATTAATCCTCCCAGGGTTTCAGCAGTCCTGATACTCTCATTCAAGTACATAGTTTATTGAAACTTTCTGGCAATGGCAACCAAAATGCAAATGCATACATGCAATTATAACCAAGATTTATTTAAATGGTACCTTCTACTTACTTTACTGCCAGTGAGTTGACTGAGATGCGGTTTTAGTTCATCACCAATTACTGCATGAATGGCTACAAGGCAGAAAACACATGCCTTACGAACGCTGCTCTCTGAATTATCATAACCCTAGAAAGCAATAAAATTAACATTAATACCTTATCAGTTAATGATTAAAAGCCTCAGAAAGCTATTTACTTATTTACTATAATAAATACATTGAAGTCTATGGTAAATTAATGCTAGTGTAGCCCAATGAAGCATTCCAACAACAAAACAAACACGCAAATACAGAGCATGCAGTTAAAAAGCAGGCTGCTTATTAATCACCATTGATAATCATTTTCCAGGCTGAATTTAAAACCCACACAATCCTGTTCCTAAGTTACACTGAAAACAGAGCTTCTGTCATGCAATAGGGGAGCATGTTAAGAGAACTGTTCTAGATTATACAGATATTTACTTAAAGCAGAAACGAGTCACAGTTTAGACCTTCCTAACTCTGAAAGCACAACTCTCTTAACAGCTAAAAATTCTTTTCTTAACACTCATCTCTTTTTTTTAATGATTTTTGTTTCTTTTACCACTTTGCTAGCATCCTATGCCTGGCTGTCTCACTCACAATCCCTTCTCAGAGGGTCTCTTCTCTGCCTCTACCTTCCTGCAGATTAAAGACAGACATCTGTAGAATATAGCTGTCAACTCTGAAAAGTCTTTATCCACCAGACAGAATACTTTGGCTCTTGATAAGGTAGGAAAGAATTTATTTTTAAAGACAAAGGAAGAGAAACCTCTGATATTCTTCTCATTTTATTTTACTTTCCCTAAGCAACTGCTTCTTTCCTCTTGCCTCCCCCAAACCCTAAGCTATAAAACCCAACATTACACACAAACACAACATGGACAATTTCAGACCAAATTATATAACCTGGAAAAAGGTACAAACAACAAAAATTATTTTGTAACTAAAAGTATCTGCCAAGCTTTACATCCCATTGACATTTTCTTTGAGTCCTAATCACAGTTATAATTTAGCTCCCTGATAATCAAAGAGTTTGTTCCCACTATCTGAGTTATTTTGGGTCAAGGCAGCCATCAACAATTAGATACATGAAATCCGTCATGAGAATCAAGTGATATTATTTTTAAAAAGTCTCTGCAATTCTTATGTATACAGGGTCTTTGTTTTCCTCTCTTGTCTTCTTTCTTCTCTTCTTACCTGTATTAGACCTGGTACAATCTCTGGTAGAAGCTGAGTAAGGGTTTCTTTAGATACTCTTTCTATAACTTTTGTCTGCATTTTGATTGCAGCCAGATTAATGGGGTAATCTGCAGTTTGGATAATTGGACAGAGAACTTTGATGCACTGATCTGGGCTAATGGAAGTGGCCAGCATGGAAGCAGCTTCTTCAGCAGATCTCACCACCTATTGAAAGAATAAATAAAAAACATGGAAAAATTATTTATATGAGACTGGTACACTGTGGTTTGTTGTCTGGCACTAAATGGTTTAGAGCATAAATATTTCCTATCAAGAGCTCTACAATACTGTAGAAACATGTGAAGAGGTAATTAATTCCAACTGTTGGACGTAATTTCTTAAAAACACGATTCTTCCTCATATTACCTTTGCCAACATGTAATTTCTTGTCATTTGTTATTGCTTGTTAGGTCAGTGATCACTGCTAAAACATGTTTTCACATTCATTTCAAAAGAATGTTTAACAATATGCCTAGATTCCTACTTCTATAAGTCAATCTAGCTCTTTTTCTTCTCCTCTAACTTTGAAAGAAACTATGACAAGAGAGTACTTTAATCCTGAAGAATATGAAGAACAAGCAGAACAAGAGTAATTAGATAGGAAGTCAAGAGGCAACAGGAGCTCAAGACACAACATGGGCACAATAGAGAAAATTGACATCTGATCTTCGTATTTGTGCTGTGGTGGCACCTGTTACCTAATAGGAGAAACCTCTGTACAAAATGATGGTGGTTTGTACACCAGTGATGTACAAAACCCTCCATAACTGTTTCTTTCCATCCTTGTGCCCTTTACTCTCACTCATAACACATGAAACCAAGAGAGAGAAAACAAGCACAGCCATAGAGAAAGAACGATGGGGACATGACAATGTGATCAATACACACCATGAAACAAGAGGGTGCAGGAAAAGAGAAACGAGTATCAGGTGAATGATAAAGTCACTGGCATGGAAGGAATCGCTATTGACTTCAAAAACTCCACATTTAGTTTCACAGAGTAAGTGCCCTTACATGGGGAAGACATACTCATTTAATAATAAACCTCGATTCTTTCCATAGCATCAGTGACACTGATGTCAACTGCTTAATACTGGCTTGGTTTTACTGTATTTGAGTTCCTTATATCCACATGAATTACCCTTTACTGTGTAGGCAGGCATCACAAATACTTATGAGCAAGGTTACAGTTACCCTTCTCCTTCTGAATTCCCTCACTATTCTTGGCCAAAACCAACTCCCCCTTTGATACATTCCTGTGTGTTTTCTCCTTACACCATCCACAGGTTTGTTTTTTTTTCTTACATACTCATGTTAAACATAAAATAATATGCTTGATATTAAACAAATTACTTCCTCAGTTAGAGCTGGACATTTTCTGGAGAGATGTTTTATCTTGTAATAAGTTGTCATAACCTTTAATAAATGAAATAACTGATTACTAACCTCCTTATGAGGATCCTTATGTGCTTCTAACGTCTTCATGATTGTGAGCTCTGCATAATTCTTAAACCTTGCTGGCTGGTTTCTTAGAATTTCTCTTAGAACTTTCAGTGCCAAAGCTCTAATTGCATGCTAAAGATTAAATATAAAATTAAATGAGTTATGTATCCTTACATAAACAAATGCTTTCAACATTTGCTGAGCTGCTGAGAAAGCCTGTAATAATGGAAAAATATCAGATTATGCTCTGCACATACATACAGCCTGAACCCAGTGTTAACAGATAAAGCTAGGAAAAAAAAAATCTTCTCAATCTCTCTTTCTGCAGAAAATTCAGGTGGCGTATCATAAACACACAGCTAAACTAATTTAAATTATCTATGCTACCCAGAAGTTAAGTTGCAAACACGAGGGCTGATAAAACTCACATGCAAATACATTTTTGTACACAATTTTTTAAAAAATCAAACACAAGTATTAGTGTCTTTAATCCTCAGTAATTTCAAACACATGGCCTTTGTAGAGAACAATTACAAACAACTCAGTCTCTTCACAATAAGCATTACTGTATTTTAGAAATATATTTTTAAATGCTTTGTCACACATGATGTTTCGATACTCTAGATTCCTTCAGAAGCTATTAACAGTTAAGATTTGAATCCCAGTGAAAAAACGCTTCATTCAAACTATCGTGTCAGAATCGACAAATAGGAATACTGAATGGGAAAAGTATCACTGATGCCTTTTTCACCATCAGAGCTCTCAGACTTCACGGCATTTTTGTATTTCCACAGTTTGTTGGGTTTTTTTGGTTTTTTTTCCCAACACTCATTGGAATTTGTGCCCTTTCAAATTTTAGAGATACTGAAAGTAAGCAATGTGCTCTGTTAACATTCTTAACTGGGTTAATCTGAATTTACCTCTTTATCTCCAAGGGTTTCAAGCAGCAAAAGTAGTATTGTTTTGAAGTGCTCATCCCAAACACTAAAAGACTCTTCTGGAGTTAACTTCATGAGCTCATACAGGGCAGCCTTTCTTTCCTCAACTCTCTCGTTATGGTTTGATAACTCCTTCAGCAACTCTGCAACCAGATCAGAATGGTCCATGGAAGGCTCTGTCAAAAAGGAATACAAAGACACAGTTCCTGGATCACTGCAAATAAATATTAGTGTCTGTTGTACAACTGAAGGATATTTTTTAGGATGGCTAGCTGGATTTCTAGCATGCTTTTATTTTTTCCCCAAAATTTGTCTGCAAAAACGGCAATTTGGCTACCACATTTTCAGTGCAGCCAACACTGCTGAAACAAGCTTAAAATCACCAAAAAATCCCTATAATGATACTGCAAATAAGCAAACCCTTGCAGGCTAGTTTACTGCTGGAGTTTTAATGCTTGCAGTACCCAAATCTGACCTACACTGAAGTGCCACCTTTCCCATTTGACCCTTCCATCCAAGATGAAAAATTTGTCTTTTCTCTGTTGGTATTACAGAACTGTTTAGCCTTTTGTAAGCCACGATCCCACAACAGTAGCTAGGCTGCTAACACAAACAAGGGGGAAAAAATGTACAACAATGGTGCTTGGTACAAAACAGCTGAAATAAAAAGCAAATCAGGCCATTTGTCCCATGGAGATTCCTGATAGCAAGTAATTACGAGATGGCCCTGGATTTTAGTTTTGATTAGAGAGGATTCTATAATGATGGAAAAATGCATTGGTAACACATGCCATATTTATAAACACTGGACTACAAACAGAGGTATCTGCAGATAGTCCAGAAATTTAAAAATGGTCCTAATGATAATTAAATATCAAGTTGTTGTCTTTATTCCATCATTGAAACTCACTCAGCCTGTAAGAAAGAAAAGCATATATATAGCTTTCATCTTTGCACTAAGACTTAACAGAAGCATGCATTTTTTTCTGGAAAAAGTTTGGAATTATTGGCATAAAATGCACATGTTCCTGCATCGCATCTTTTCTGAAATGATTCCACTTATTAACACACAAAATACATTCTCCATGACAAATTAATTATATCATACACTGAGAAACCACAGCCCTAGAACATCTTGTATTCAATACTGTAACTTGTAAAGGCTGTACAAAGCACTTGCACAAAGAAAAAAGCTGAATACCACAGAATCAAGTATCTTAAAATCACACGAGTTACCATGAAAATCATGCTGGTTTTGAACCCCACATTCCTATTTGCATTCTGTTTTGCATGAATAAACAAGAGCACGAGGACCTGAAAGCAAACTGCAAGCATTTCTGCTGTCTCTGTGTTAATGGATGATTAATGTTTGACTAAAGGACAGAGTGAAATTGCATTAAGTGAGTTATTAATTAGCAGAGATGAGCAGAATGGACAATCGCTTTTACAGAAGCAAGATCATTATTTTTATTGCCAGAACTATTATGTGTGTTCTACTTAATTGTGAGGATTACAGCTATAGAAAATTCTATTTCAGGGAATGCATACTGGCACTTAACTAGCAAAACTACCCATATCAGTTTAAATAAAGCATTTTCTATATGGTGTCATCTTTAATGTATGGAGGGAAGGGGTCAAGACAGGGGAATATAGCAGCCATGCCCATGCAGGAGGAATAAGGGGGGGAAAGAAGCTTCATTAGTCGAGGAAATAGCTGAAATTCCTGAAAAACATGAAGATAACCAAGAGGGGTGTGCCTTCACAGCCTGTATTTTCCATTCCTTTGTATGACTTCGCACCTAGTGTTTAATTTCCAAACATTCTGCAGATAAGAACGGAGAAGCAGGAAAGAAGTCATGTTCAAAGTCTACTCTGAAAATTTCTTTTTCAGAAAGAAAAAAAAACCACAAATGAAGAAGAACAGATGCAGTTCCTTCATCAGAATGAATTAAAATGCATTATAGAGTTAAATATTTGATGAAGAGCTCTTCTCCAACCGATCAAATAATATCTTTTTGACAGGATAAACAGTGTAGGGGTTCAAAGGGAACATATAGGTATATCCTCAATTTAGGAAAGATTTTCTTACTGTCACTCATAGCATCTTAATACAAAAGGCATGCAAACATGATGGTCAAAAAAGCAAATGAAGCTGGGGCAAAACCTGATGAATCACTTGCAGGGTGACTGGACTATAAAATGTCTTTCTATTAATCTAGGGGCATACAAGTGATGTCCTTGCTCAGGTCTGTCCAGAGCCTGGTTCTGTTTGATGCTTTTGTTAATACTATAGAATGAATACAAAATATGCAGATGACATCAACTTAAGAGCAACTGCAAACGTTCTGGAGAACAGGATAAAAATTGAAAATTATCACGATATATCAGAGTAATGGTCTAACAGAAAAAAATGATGCTAAGTGTAAGGCAAGACGCAAGAAGCAGAAATCTTAAGCCCTTAACAAAGTGGCAGGTAAAAAGGAAATTGGAAAACACAATCCATGGAAATAAGCTAAAGTAAATAGCTTGTTCAGAGAACAACACTGTTTCGCAGATAGACACTGGGAACTGCTTTTAAGGAGTTTGCAAGTGACTCTGAAGGCCAGGTTTTCCTATGCTTCAGATAAAGAGCATTTTCCCTAGGGAAAAAACAAAGTGCAAGTGGTTGGAAGATTTAGGCTGTCACTCTGAAAACCTTTTTACTGTAAGAGAGGCGAAACACTCAAATGGCCATGTGAGGTTACATGGTGACATCTCCTCTACCAGAAATTTTCAACTTCTAGACAAACCACCTGCAGAATACACATTTGTATCCCAGTGCTGCTGACAGGACTATGTAATACACAACAGAATAGCTAGGAGTCCAGTACTAACATAATTTTCTGTCACAAACAGGCAGCAATTCTGTGGAGTTTCTGAAAACTGAAATCTGATGTCCAATGAGCCCTTCAGGTTTATGGGAAAAGCATACAACTCCTAATTGAGGAACTGTAGGTGCAAAGTATTTTGCCAAGTGTATCTTTTCAAGTGAAGACTTTTTCCAAGTTATCTTGGGTGAAATTCTAAAATCAACATACAAATGACAAAATGGACGTGATATAACTAAATACTAAGGGTGAATGAACACAGCAATGAAAGCAAGTACTTTATTAAGCTCCATTAAAGGGCAGACCTAAATAATGCACTCCAGTACTCCTCCAGCCAGGACAAACTAATACTGGATGGGAATGCTTCATTCCAGCCAGTCATGAGTTTTTACAAAAGCAGACCATGCTGGTGCAACACAGACTGCATTTGGTTTAATGCAATATCCAGAAATAAGTTGTCAGAAGGTATAAAGATGCTTTCCCCATGTAAAATGGGATCCCTGTAATACAGAATCTCAATCAAACTGGCTCTGTATGTGCATGGCAAAGCTATTTAATTATTAAGATGTACATGACATGATTTGTAAAAATTTGCTTTCCTCTCAATCTTTTTCAGAAGATAACTGGCTATACTATATGCCTCTTCATGAAACAGAAAACAAAGAGAAATGCACCTTACTTGGATTTGTTTTTATTTAATGCAAACTCAAAGCCAACTTATAGAATAGTGAAGAAAACACCATGTCAGAATAAAACTTCGTTTTTCAACAGTTTCTATAACACAGCTGTATGATAGAAGCAAAAGAGGCAGAAAGGGGAAAATTAATGTGTCCTTCACTATTAAGAAATAAATTTATTCTATAGCTGAATATGAAATACCAACAACAGTGAATACCAGATTATGAGAGCAAGTGACTGGTTATTAAAGTAATGATAATACTGTAACTTTGGAACCTTCCCAACATTTAGATACAAAAAATTACCCAAAGATATACTGATGAATATTTTAAGGTGGATCTAGAATCTTCCAAAACAGCAGCCCAAGTTCCTGGATTTACATGGGCTAAATGAACCACCTTCCTGGCAAAAAGCTTGTTTGTTTTGTTTTGAAAGAATGTTTAGTCAATAGAAAATGCCAATGTCATGTTTCAAATACAAATATATTACTAACAAAATACTTAATCTTTCACCTAATTCCCTAACTGGTTTGATCCAGTTTTACTTCCTTGTGGTAAATATTTTCCCCACCCTCCCCCTTTAAATTTCAATCACAAAGCAATCTGAGAAGTAAATTTATACTGACAATACTGCTACAGGATGTGCTACCAGAAGTTACTGGACAATATAGTTTCGTATTTACTTAATTTTTACCCTTGATTTCTACAAACACCAGGAAACCTCACAATGTAACTCAAATGGATTACTAACAAGTAAGCTAGTTCAAAACACAGTATTTGTAACAACCTCTCAAAGGAGTGGTACTGTCACCACATACACTGCTAATAATAAAGTCAGAAACCCAACTCGAAGGTGGAATACCTCACAATTTTTCTTCCAACACAGAATGCAATCTAAAGCTTACCATCAGGAAACTGTTCTGCATCGTCATCAAACATGGCTTCTTTCAAAGCAGATTTGTTGAACGGACCGATCCCATCGGAGTAGTTGTATGGGTTATAATCTCGTGAGCGTGGGGAGGAGTGGGGAGGCATCGTGTTGAGTAGCGATGTTTTGTTATCAAGGGCTGTCCGGCCTGTATCGCTCACACTACCTCCCGCTCGTATGTCTACTATGCCAGAAGCACTGCAAATCTGCAGGAGAAATATTATGTGAACATGAGAAATAGACACACCTTTCAACTCACTACATTACCAAGTCATTTACGTAGCCAAAGCTTACAAATTTCAAACCAGCCTCCAAATAAGTAGTCTTTGAAACAGTTCCCTAAACTTTGCTTTTCTCAAAAAAAACCCCAAACAAACAAAAAAACAAAACAAAGGAAAGTGTACATAGTGTAAAAAAAATTATGAACTAGAAACAGCTGTCAGTATTTTAGGTCACAAGTTTGATGCAAAGTAATTAAAAATATGTATACGCATATTTGGCAAGCTCAACAAATCTCAAAGCCAAAGTTCCACAGAAGCAGAATTTTTAAACACCGCATGTAGCACTGAAAAACCCATAGGTTTTGTATAAAATAAGTAAAACCTTCAGGAAAACATATATTAGGGTGCAAGCTTCTCAAAAACTGAGCGTCAGCTGTTTTGCAAGATCATCTGGTTTGAATCTGTTAACATTTTAAAATAAACAGGCAATGCTACTTATATTTTCAAAATGTGGTTCAAGACTAGGAACATATTTTTTTTTAAAGTTCTGAAGTTCAATTCAGAAGAAACATCCAATTTCATAAGTTGTAAGACATAAACCTCCTGGCACAGATGTGTTATCATCTGTAATCAATCAGACACTGGCTTAGTTTGCTGATATCAAGATGCACCGAGTTTAAATACTCACCGAATCACTATCATCTTTTTTAGCATCTCGTTTTACAGGCTCATTCATATCTTCCTGACTACGAAAACTGAAATTCTGAATGGCTTCAGTGACTCCACGAAGAGAGCTGTAAATATCTTCAGAATTCATATTTTCAGTGTCATAGTCAAATGCACTGTGGGTCACAAAGAAGAACACAGGAATTAAGGTAAGATTTATTTTGTGACCTAATATTTTTAAATATTTATATACTTAATATATACATTTTTATAATATTTATATTATATATTATTTAATACATTTAAATAATTTTAAATTAGCAGATAACTACAGAGACTCAAGAGATATTAATAAAATTATTACTTTTCTTGAAATACATTAAGAAAGCAATCTGGCTTCCACAATACACAACTGTACTATGGTATGTCTTAGCAAGGTATACTGCCACTGACACAGAAAGCACTGAGAGGAAGCAGCCAAGGGAAGGCTACATTGTATAGCAGCATCTGCCTGAAGAAACAAACTTCTTTTGCTTAGTTTTACTCTGCTGAGCATGAAACAGCTGGAAGTTTTACACCATTATCTTTCTGAAAGAAGTTCCAAAGTAAGGATGACTGATAAAACTCAACAGGAAGTTGAGTGGTAAAAGCAAAATTACAAAGTCCACTTCACTGGCAAGATTGGTACCACAAAAAACATTTAAAAACTCTTAATTCTTTCTTCTCCCCAGTATTAAGTCTGGTTTGATGACCCCTTGTGCTGGTTTTGGCTGGGAGAGAGTTAATTTTCTTCAAAGTAGCTGGTAAGAGGTTATGCTTGGATTTGTGCTGGAAACAGGGTTGATAATTCAGGGATGTTTTAGTTACTGCTGAGCAGTGCTCACACAGAGCCAAAGCCTTTACTGCTCCTCACACAGCCCTGCCAGTGAGTGGGGCTGGGTGTGCACATGGAGCTGGGAGAGGACACAACCAGGACAGCTGACTCCAACTGACCAAAGAGATGGTGTTCCATACTGTGTGGAGTCATGCTCAGCATATAAAGCTGAGGGAAGAAGGAGGAAGGGGGACGTTTAGAGTAATGGTAATTGTTTTCCCAAGTTACTGTTTCAAGTGATAGGGTTCTGCTTTCCCTGGGGACAGCTGAATACCTGGAAACCATGGGAAGTGGTGAATGAATTCCTTGTTTCGTTGTGCTTGCACAAGCAGCTTTTTGCTTTACCTATTATAGTGCCTGAGTTTTCTCACTTCTATACTCCAATTGTCTCCTCTATCCTGCCACAGGGGGAGTGAGTGGCTGTGTGATGCTTAGTTGTCCACTGGGGTTTAACCATGACACTCAGTTGACATATTGTAACATTTGTTGGAGGTGAACACTTCTGTTCCTTCTCTTGCTAATCCATTTGCACACCAAAATGCACAGCCCTTTCACACCTCAGGCCAGCTTTGGCACTTGTCAACATACTATCAGTTCACTGTACTATCATTCTGTGGAGGAAGGGTGACTATCTGTCATTTTGTGCCAAGTTTTCCTCATGTTTTGGGGTTACCACTTTGTATAATGTTTCATGGCAATGAAACCTTAGATGCAGAATTGTAACACCACCAGCCTACATCACCTTGGTGACAAAGTGTTCTGCGATGTGTTGGTTGGGGAAGTGAGAGGACTTGACCAACTTGCTGGGGAGCGTGGCGTAGGTCTTGTTAAAGGACTTCCCATCGATCCCTGGAGAAGGAGGAGAGGTGAGAAGAGATACTCCAGTAGGATTTCAGCTTCCCTTTTTACATTATTGTATTTATTTTCTAGTGCCCAGAAACATTTAAAGAGCTTCTATGACTTTCTTGGATTGGCTAAACAATTACTAGCGACTTCAGTCCTGTGTAACTTTGAAATTAGAAAGTAAAAGATAAGCTACTCTTAAAAAGCACGTTCAAACTTATTAAGTCACCTGGAAGCAACAAAGACTTAGCAACTTTAATTCTAAAGAAGTAAGAAAAGTCATTCCACAAAAAGTGTGGTATCAGCTACTAAGATGGGCTTCTACATCAATTTGGGTTACCTTTCCTCTTCTGCCAACCTTCCTGCACTCACAAATAACTCTAGTGAAATGGGTTTATGTTCAAAACACCAATAATTTCAGAAAGAATAGTAACAGAGGTGTAGATACCTGACCACTATTGCCTGTATTCCGGAGATGATTATGGAGAAGCTTTGTAGCTCCATCCTGAAATGTTTTTGGTAAAGCACCCAATAGCATTGTAAACTCTGGAGTGTTGAGTTCAAAAAGAGAAATCAGGACTGACTGTGCAGCCTACAAGAAGAAAATAAAAATTGAGGACATTAATTAGAGTTTCAAAGTAATTTTATCAGCAAAAATGTATAATGAGTGGTAATCACAAAATCTAACTTAAGTCCTGATCAAGCTTGAATAAAGATGTTAAGAGATATAAACAAAAGCAATTCACATTTGCTGGTAAACTGAAGTTCTGATTCTGATAAATTCAGGCACACAACAAATGCACTTTTCAATTCCCCTAACCCAGATCTCTCCTCAGTAAAAAAAAATACTAAAGGAATTTGCAAAATGGTTTTTAAAAGGGTTTGGGAAGTTGAACAAGTTTAAAGACAAATGGAACACACCATGCAGGAACAAGCCTGTGATCTCTTGAGTTCTGAAACTGGGAATTCCAGATGATAGATAATCAATACACTAACTTGAAAAGGAACAGCTACCACTTTAGAAATTAAAAAAAAAAAAAAAAAACCTAAACAAGCAAGATACACTAATCTGGAACGAGACAGTAGCAATCACAGTACTTGATACTCTTTATAATTTATTCAACAGCCAAGTTAAGTTAGTTAACCTTGCCCCCACTTCCCACTCTTGCTTCCTTTTAGCATTTTAAAGGACAGGCAAACATTTAACTGACTACATATTCTGAACATGAAAACTGTTAAGTCTGTAGTCTACTGGATGTCACCTCCCACACCCTCTATTTTATCAGTTCATTTTAACACCATCTTCTTCCTACAGCATGTTTCACTACATACATATTTTTTACCTGAAAAAAAAATTATTGCTCTTCACTAACAAAGCAACACAGTAAATTTTACAATGGCTGTATTCCTTTATAAGAAGGAATATTCACTGCACAACTTAGTAAAGAATATTCACTGCACAACTTAGTATAGTTTGTAGAGTTGGATGAAGATTCGCTGGATAGTGTAACAAACCTGTTAACATCGAAACTAAACTAACATGTGCAAAGAAGAGCTAGGGAAAGTTCGAGAATTAACAGCTTCTTTGTAGTAAGAAACCCTGATTGTGAGATGAACCAACTATGTGTAGATTATACAGCTCACTATCAAGGTCTGCTATGCACTGGAGAGAACCAGTGCCTCATGTAACACAGAATGATAGGCAGCCTGCTTAAGCAGCAATATATCCTAAGCAAGTAGTTTAGAAAATTCTTTTAGACGTTTATTTCCCTCCTTTTGCTTCCAGAGCAATGAACTGTAGCATTTTTTAATTAAAAGTGGAAAGCCAAGGTATGAGCACACATACCTGCACACATCTCAGTATTAAGTTTAACGACAAAAATCCGAGCACGTCAGATTGCCTCAAATTATCTTTGCATACTCGTGACTACCTGTTTTCTTTATTTCCTTCTACCTCTCACAGCACTCCCTTCAAGTGATCACCCTGAATGCCCTCTGCAATCTGTCTTTGACGTTTCTCTTGTTCTTGTTATTTCTTACGCTCAGTCTTTTAATCAAAATTGACACAAAACAAAATCAAATCTATTAACTGAGCAAAGGTTTGGGAGTTACCACTTTCCCTTTTCTCTCCTGTTATCCAGTCTCCACTCCATAACACTGTGTCTATTTAAACTGCTAATAAAAGAACACAATGGACATTCCAGGTCATATCAGAAACCAATACCATCAAGTCTGCCCAAAATGAAGCTCTGTCCAAAGTATCAAAATGGATATTGACTCACCGAAGGTTTTCAACTATGCAATTATGTTTTCTCTCTTTCTTCCTTAACAAAGAAACTTTGTTACACTTAGAGTATTATACACATTTTAGAGTATTGGGAAGTTTGTTTTCTCCTCAGCATAAGCTCTCTTGATATTTAAGTTCAGTCATACAGAGATCATCTTTAAAAGAGTGCAATAAGGATTAGAAGTATTTCTTTGGTTTTGTTTTGTTCTTAAAAGAACTCCAAGAAGATTCTAATTCTTTCCAGAAGCATTCTAATCTTAGAAGAAATCTAAGTTCTGAAACACAATTTTACCTTCCAGCAAGAAGTCTCATGTCACTGAACTACACCAGAAGTGCCTAACTGCAGACTAATAAACTAAGATTTTTCATAATACTTGGCACTGGAAATGTTTTTACTAAGGAAAAAACCAAACCCTGAATTATACAGAAAGAAGTACTTGGGAAAAACTTGTAATTTAAAGAAGTCATACTAAATGTTATAAAGCCTAAGTAAAATTAAAAAGCCTGTGATAGCAGGTTGAGAAGCCTGTTAAGAGAATGAAATATTTTGTATAACCAGAATTACTCTCTTGACTTCTTATTGGTAAAATTTTATTGTCAAGAGTTATTAAAGGATTTTGGCCGCTAGTTGTGTTATGGAAAGAAAAAGTAAAATGAGAAAACTTATATAATTAAGGTGTTCCAGATGATTAAACTCACTGGCAATTCTTTCCATGATTCAGTTACTTACTGGCATAAAAATGCTTATTAGACATATGAACCATCAGATAAGACAGCTTGCCACGTGTCTTAGTACTAAAACTTCAGTGATTTAGAAGATAGTGCTGCTTCAATTCTCCTCCTGTTTTATGGTCTTTTATATGTCAGCAGAACATGACACCAGGCAAGAAAAGTCCATTGGTTATAATTTATTACTGCTTTCTTGTACTCACCAAGTTATACAAGGAGTGAAAGACTAAAACATTATCTCAAACATAAACTCTCCTGTGTTCTTTTTAGTAAATATTACAAACATTCTAGACACCAAGAAGTCATGGAATTTATTTATTTTTTGGTCTGTGTCAAAGACACTTGCACTGATGAGCCATAAAGTTAGTATGGTTATTTAGCCTTCCAAAAGTGTTAACATGCTGACAATGGCAGCTATGAAAGAATGACTGGTGACTATCCGAACAAAACTCAACTCCATCAAATGGCAAACAAAATTAGAAGATTTTTGCTATCTGTAATCTGAAGTACTATTTAGTAACCCTTTTCCAAAGCCTACATTCATTAATAGTACATTTATATCTGTGTAGCTCACAAATATTACTTTTCACTTCACAATGTTATATGGAAAAGGGAGCTTTGGAACTGCAGCACTACAAGAACAAACCTGTGACACTACCTTATTAAAGCACAAACTTTCTTTTGTCAAAGGTTCAACAGCTGTTTACCCATCTTTTGTTAAACACAAAGGACTTGAAAAAATCCAAGAGAGATTAGACCAAATTTGCTCCCAAATTTACCACTCACTTTGGTTACAACATTTGTAACATTTGCTATTAGCATCACAGAGGGTGGTCTATGAAGTATAGAAAACGGCCAGAGAAATTTTGATACTAGAATGGTGCTTGAAACATGGTTATTCCTTGTATTATGAAACAATGTCAACATATTAGCATACATGAAAACACAACCCTAATGGAGAGTTTCAAGATAATTTAAAATTTTTACTTGTATATTCTTACTTTTTGGCAGAAATCTACTTTTTCAGTTTTGATACAGAAAAATTAGGTGCATTACTGAGAACAATATAAAAGTATCTGTTCTCTATGAAAGAAAAGTTTGCTCTTAAAGAAAATTTTTTTTTATTTAGGCAAGAAATATCACCTTTCCTAATTTGCCAAGGTGCTTGGAATGTACTGCAATGCTAAGGACACATTAACAAACATACCTTCCTAACATCTGAGCTTTTAGGTTCTGTGGTCCAGGTGATGATTCGAGACACTGCTAACCTCGTTTCACTTGAGTTAACAAAATCTCCTGGATCCATCTGTTGCGCAAGAGTTTCTATGTATTTTAGGATTGCAACTTTGACCTGCAAAGAGAAACAAGAGTCAGGTGGACAGTAAAAATGGTGTGCTAGAAGAAACAAGTGTGCTCGCAGAGTGGAGTATTCCCTAAAATAAAGATTTTTTTTCCCCCCCCACTTAAACTAGACAAGTTTTCAGCATTGATATAAAACTTTTTACAACAAATCAATTTACAAGTGGATAAACATTTGAAGAAGGGACTTATTTCATAGAAATTCAAATATTCATAGCAAGCTTACGTTTCACCGCTAGCAACTAAAAGACACATAAATCACTGCATATGCAGATGCTTGTATTTAAAAAAAAAAGGAAAGATTTACTCAGAATTATTAGGAACTTTTTTCAAGTACTAAAATGAAAAATAATTATCATTTGATGAACAAATAATCAGCTCTTCCTAGTTCCTACTAGCAGTTAGGTAGTTAACACTCAGCACCACTGTCCTTGGGAATAAGCCACAGGAATCTTCCCATAAAATACTAAGAAGGTGTGGAATGGAATTTCAAGAAGAGACTTGGGAGGGGTCACATGCACACTTTGTTTGAAGATATGTAGAAGATAGAGACATGGATTTACCCGGAGGACAGAAAAGGTGCTGTACTCCCTTATTTATCTAAGCTTTATCATAGTTCTTTTACTCCACTAACCCGCTCTACTCCTTATGCAGAATCCCTGTTTTGTACGTCCCAGACTGCAGCCTCTCTCTAGTTTCTCCAGTACTGCCCTACTGCACAGTTTTGGGCAAAGGGCTACTGTGCCTGTGTAATATTGACCTCCTCATCTCCTGCTGCCCCAGAGATTTGTCACCCAACCTGTCAACAAAAGTGGTGAACATTTATTTAGGTCACCTATTTGACTTGGCTGCTTTAATTTCCACTAATAATTACAGTGAACCGGAAATACCTATCAGGAGGGAGACATTTACGTCCACCATAACCAGAGACAAACCAGTTCTGGGTGTATCTTTGACTGTTCATGGCTTGTGGTATAACTGTTCTGAGCAAAGCTATTCAGAAATTTCTCTTGGTCATGAAACTTGCAAGCTGGCACACACATGAGGATTAATAATGAATACTTCATTTTCAAAGCAGCTGTTACAGCTCAACTTCTAAGTTGCACAACAAGCAACAGCTGGAGGCTTTTGTCTTATGCAGATGAGTATCAACAAATGCGGTAAAACCCACACTATTTGCTAGATTCTTTCCAAGGAAAAAATAAACCACGAACGCCTCTGCAGCAAAAAAACCTCAGGCCACATGGCTTTCCAAGTACGAAGTAGAAGTTAAAATTCCTAGATGACCAAGTGAAACCATTATGACACCACTATGTTTCGCTGTCCAGGACATAAATATATTTAATATAACACAAAAAAATTGCTGTTAAGAGCTGTAACACTTAGAACACCCAGAGGTACTTCTCCCATTGAAAAAACTCTGAAGTACTGTACCTGAGAAAGGAGTATTATTTAGTGTTTAAACTACTCCTTGAGGAATTTGTACAGACTTCTGGATCAATGGGGGCTCTCAGGAGAGAGAAGAGCACTTAACAGAAGATGAATGGAGAGTTCACACTAATAAAGTTTTTCACAGTGAGACATATTCCCAAAGCTAAATTTGACAGCTATTTTGAAAAAGAGTATTTTTCACTAATTGTTTTTCAGAGAAGGAATTCTGGAAGTGCTATATTTTTCTATGCTCACATATAATGAAACAGTATTATTACAGTTAAAAAATCCCATCCTGAGGTAAACCCCATAAGAGCAGTGAATCTACTTTAGACGTATTTTTGCCATTATTTTTGCCAGTATTTCCAACAGAGCCAATATTTTGCTTATTGTAATAAGATGTACACAATGAAATTCAGGAATAAGAAGTCTAGCACAGTTCTCTTTCAACAATCCATCTAACCTTTCTGAGAGAAAAGACGAAAATTTTTTGACTGCATTAAAGCATCTCCAAAATTCTTACAATGAATATTTGCTGTTAATCTAAACCCACTGTTTATGAAGTTGCTTAATACTGTCCTGACATTCTTTATACTCTTCTAGGTTGAATTTATTGCAATTTTTTCTGGACTATAAACATCGAGGCATTTTTTCTGTACAGCATATAACACAGACAGTCATTTTGTTTAAGGACAGAACTGCTGCAGTAAGTGAGCTGAAATACACACAGATCAAGCCACAATTAGCACTGTGACTCACAAAAAAATAGATTAGACATAAATGGTATTAAAGTGCTTCATAAACATCTTTCACATATAATGAAACAATAAGTTCTGGCACAAAAATATAGGCAAGTACCTCCAGAGATTCAGGAACTACTGTAAGAATGCTACACAGTCAGTGCCAGAGGATAAATTGTTTTCCTGTCCTGTGAAAAATTTGAGATGTACAGGGTTTCTTTTGCTGCATCAGGCTAAGAGAACAGAAACACTTCCCATAAAAGGAAAAAGGTGAATTTTGAAGGGCTCTCTCACTGCTGCAAATCTGTGTCACTGGTTGGTTGGTTGTTTTCTTTTAATCCAGAAATTTTAATACTGACTTAGTAAAACAACTCTTTTGATCCAAAATCTTTGTCAACAAACCAGTATTTTCAAAGGAAAGAGGGATTCAGAAATTTGAGCTCTGTTCACAATGCTTAAATCAATTCCTCACTGAGCCTGAGCCATTTGATATTCAACCCAAGAAAAATGACTGAAAGTGTTATTTCAGGACAACATCCATTCTTTGAAATATGTATGTTTTGCACCTGCAAAAATAAGCTTAACAGATTATATCCCATCTAGAACATTTGGCTCCTATGCCCATCCATACATCTGACCAGAACAGATACATGCATCTGGCACCCCTAAGCTGAGTTTCAGCAGTTCACCACACCTATATGTAAAATTACCACAGAATGAAGATAGATCCTGCACAACACACTATGCCAGATCCTCCACAGATTTGGTCAGCAGAATTCCATCTTCTTTATGGTTGGTCCTCTTACTCCCTAGCTATCCAAATCCACCTCTGTGGTCACTATAAAAGCTTGAGTTTTATTGCCTGACTTAACTGTGTTTCTAAGGGTAAGAATGACAATGACAGTTTACTCCAAAGGATCGTGATTATTTACTACTACCACGTGAAAACCAGAGGAAAAAAAAATTTGCAGAAGGCAATCATTCCATGGCACAAATTTCTGATAAACCATTCCTTCTTATATCTGACCATTTTTAAGTATGCTGAAAATCCCTTCTCTGACTTTTTCCTGTAACAGTGACTGCCGCTTCTCAGTATTCCTTGCCCAAAGGCACACTGTGAAACAAGATAATAATTTATCAAGAACAAAAGCCGAAGACTTCAAGAATTGGAGTAGCCCTAAGATTATCAATTAATCTGTTAGACATCTGGGTGCACTGAAGATGGGTTTAGTAAAAGTATTTCAAAATGTGGATATTAACTAGATGCTTCTGCAATTTGTGCCCAGTAACTTTACTGTCTGAACCCTGAAGTTGTAGTTATCACATAAAGATGGAAGTAGGGAGGACATACCACTTTCTTCTGGAAAAAAGCTTACCTTCTCTTAAACATACTTTACTGTCCCAAAATTAATTTTAAATACTCTTGATATTGTTTCAAACTAACAGGTGTTCTTCTACGGAGGTAACTTTTACCGACATCTTGATTTCAGAAGTCTCTCTCAGACACTGGAAATTATTTTCAGAACGTCTTCCCACTGACGGTTACATATTTCCTAATTCCTTCTAGGCCCTATAGCGAATAATCTTGAACTTAGCCCCAACTCAGCCTAGTAGGAATCTGTGCCTTGTTCCAAATCTATATTCTTAATTTTGAAGCACATTCAATATACCTTTACTAGCTATAATACTGTATGGGGAAAAAAAAAGACTACCTCAACCATCAAAACCACCTTCCTGGGGAGGAAACCAAGTAAAATAACACCAAGATCATTTTTTTCCAAGGATTCATTTAAAGAACAAACTGATTTTTACTACCTCATTTGCTGTCTTCAATAAATGACAGCAGTCCCTTTTTAACACAGCTCTACGAAGCAACAGTGGTCAACGTATCAACTGTCCTCAAAAGCTTAAAAATGTAAATTTTACTGTATTGTAGACAAAAAAGGCATATTCACGTGACTTTAGGTTCAACATAACTTGGGAAGAGTCATATTCTTGTGCAGTATCAAACTGTATAAAAGTATTTCGTGCAGGATAGAGCAGAAAATGCCAGTTATCATATGCTTGTTATTTCCCCTTTCACATTACTCATAAATCTTCTCAGGATTTGATGCATTTATACTAAAATCAACTCTCTTTGGAACTGCAAATATATTACAGAATACATTTTTACTTTTCAGTTATGCTGGCAGGTCTATGGACTACAGATTCTTATGTAAAAATGTGTGTAATTATAAAACTACACACTGCTTTCAGTAAAGTGTACCAAAGAGGGAGCTGATTTTGGACACAGTAACTCAAATTCATATTAATATTAGAATAATTTAAAATAACTGAAGACCTATCAGGCCAAACACAGGAAAATAAATCTATATATATGAACTAGGAAAAAAAGATTGGGAAATCACAAACATAAAATTAGAAAAGACTTGATAGAGTGAGTTTGCATAACCAGCTTGATGTTAGGCAGCCACGTTTTTGTTGCTCATTTATACTGTACTGTGGTTTTATTAGATCTCTCTTGCAGCAAACATTTTCATACTATTGTCATGTTTAAAACTGAACATCTGCATGCTTCAAGTTTCTCGCAAAGGTTAGTAGCAGCATATGAATGCATCCAAATAAAAATTATTGGAAACACTGTAAGAGTTTCACATGGGGTTAAGAATAAAGACAATAATTCAGACAAAAACCTTTGAGCTCCAAAAAGAGCGAAGCTGGTCCTGTAGTGCTGGCTTGACTGTCTGAAAGTTTACAAAAACAAAATCCACTAATTGAAAACCTTTTTTTTTCTTTGTTTTCAAACAAAACAAAAATAACAATCCAATTTCAAACATTAAGACAAGCAAATGTGTATCAATGAAGATTTCTGTTTTCAAAGTAAGCCTATAAGTCTTACCTTCAGGCTAGGTGTTTGGGTCTGGTCAACAGTAAATCTCATTAAAATACTGAATTGGAGGTCGTTTGGAAAAGATTCCCTGTAAACAAACAAAATAATGTTAGGTTACGTGAAATTTTCTCTTAATACCATTTGACAAGCGCTAAATAAGCCCTCACTCTTTTCAGTAAAGAAAAGCTTCAGTACTTCTAAAAGAAATTTCTACAGGTTTTGCTGACACTGTATCTGACCTTTCAGAAACATTCACTTTGGTATGTAAAGGAAAAAATTACAAGAATTCCTGCTTCAAAGCAATTACAGCTAGAATAGATAATGCCAACTAATAAGGAATCATACAATAATGATATGGTAAGGATATTCTAAGTCTATGCAATCCTCAAGTCAAAATGCAGCAGTACTGCCGAAGTTACACACCACACCCTTCCCACATACTTCTCCGAACCAGCCTCTTCCAGTGTGTTCTCTACTCTCCCATATTACATCTCCGGGTATGATCCTCAAGGGCTCTGCTACAGCAGCAAAAAAATTCCCTGTTTCCCTGCAACAAACTACTACCTTACTCTTCCCCAGATTTCCCAGCCCATCTGGCATAAGAACAGACTCAGCAGAGGCCTGGACTGCTCAGATTGTCCTGTACTTCAGAGAATAGCATGACAAGAGTCCCAGAGCCCCTCCAACTCCACTTAAAGACTAGTTTTCAACTGGAAGTAACACTAGACAGGGATGGGTAACTCTGATGGTGCCCAAAATCACGAAGATAATTTTGGAATCAGGCTATTAGTGAAGTCTGGGGAAAATGAAGGGAAGACAGAAAGCAAACCCATTATTGCCATAACTCATTAAATGTTATGCTGACACAGAGATGAATATTCCAGTAAGACTTTTACAACAAAATAAAGAAGTTCAAACACCATTTCTACACACCGAACAACAAACATACATGGCTCAGATATACATTTTGGAATCAGGTAAGTAGTATTGTATTAATTTTTCAGCATTAAAGACTCAGACCTTTTCAACTGAGAATCATTTAGGAAACCAAGATGTTTAAGTACCAAGGTTTACTGAAGTTTCACAGTCTGTTATGAGCTCTGCATTTTTCCAAGAATTATACAACACACACACACACACACAAAAAGACAAAGTAAAAAACTTCAAGTAGCATAAGGGTTTGGAATCTTTTTCTTTTGTTATTAACAACTTTATTACTAACAATTAATTTCTTCCATTATTAACAACTATATTCTTGTTACTTTTTAACAACTCATTACCTTGTGACATCAAGTGCCTTCTGAACTTTTGCTTGTACAGATCCAAGCAAATCAGCGCCCATTTTTTTCAACAGCTGTGTCAGCAGTACAAATAGCCAGTCCTGCAGATCTTCTTTATGGACTTGGATGAAGTCGACCAGAGTCTCCAAAAACATACTGAACACCTAAAAGGCAGAAGAAGATGGAAAGAGGGTAGGATGGGGCAAAAGAGGAAACGACACTGACGTATGCTGAACTTACAAACAAAGAAGAAAGCAGTAAGGGAATCAAAGGCAGAGAAAGGCAGTGTTTTGCAGCCAAGCAGGAAAAAAAAAAAAAAAAGGAAAAGAAAAGAAATCTGCTTTGCTTTTTCATTGGATTTTGATACAAGAGTATATTGGAAATGTTAGCCGACTTCTGTAGAAGTTTGACAATTGGGTATTCCATGCAGTTTTGTCAAGAAAAGAAATGCTTACTGTGATGGCTGGCGCAACCTCAATTTTTCTGGTATAACTTCATTTTTTACCCTTTCAAGCTTTATCATTGAGTTGATTTGACATATTCCTCAAAGACTACAAAAAGACTTTCTCTTTAAAAACAAAAAAGTCACTACAATCGTTTAGCAAAATATTAATTGTAAATATAGGCATTACTAAATACTGCTAAATCATGAAATTTGGCCAATACCTTTACATAAAATATTTGCAGAACAGAACAAGATTCTTCCACTATTGCAGGTATCCCAACACAAAATTATTCACCACAGTAGGGAAAAAAAAGTCACAATACATTTGAGATTGGCAGGTGTTTAAAACACAGAAGTACTTTTGTCTTTTAGAAAACAGGATATCCATTGTGTTCTTTTCAACAAATAACATTGAAAAGACTGCATTCGGTAAAACAAAACAAAACAAAACAAAACCATGTGTTTTTGTATTCACAGTAACCTTGGCACTCACACCAGGAAGAAGGGCTTTTTGGAGGGAAGGGGTAAAGGTGGGCATGACAAATAGGTAACTTTGTTTTAACAGCTCTTTCAGTATATCTAAATAATTTTAAGGTTTTTTTCAAGACTTATTACAGAGTGAAATCAGGATGTGTGTGCTCTGTACAAGTGTGGCCCATGGACTTCCTGTTTCTCTGACAAGAAAAACGTGTGTTAGGGCTGAAAATGCCACCTTCAGAACTGATTCACACTCCAGCTCCAGCACAGAGTTGGGTATGGAAGCAGAAGTATTGCTGTGATGCACAGCAAGGTGGAGAGATTTTGCCTCCTGAGTATTTCCAACATGGGTACATGGTCAGAAATTGCTGCTGTAGAGGAAGGGCTGGAACCCCACATCCTCCTGCAGCTGACCTGGCTCATCATATGGTCAAATTCTGCTACTGTCTGTAGCTACTGTACTGTGCTGTGAGGGTGCAAGATCCCAAACTGTGATCATACTTCACGGGGCTGCAGAAACGAGCCCATGGGAGTGGACTTTCTGCCACAACACTGATCCAAGTATGGAGGAGGTGGTGCATGCTGCTGTATGCTTCTCTCGCTGAGGAAATTTGATCTCTTAAGTTGATTATCAAGTCAGGGTATGCAAATCCACCATAAAGTGGAAAAAATCCACACAAGAATCTTTTAAAGAAGTGCCTCAAAATTTACACGAGAAATAAAAAATAAATTCAGATTCTTTTTGTCAAGAAAAGTTGGACCAGGTGATCCGTGAGGTTCCCTTCTAACTAGTTATTCTATGATTCTCTCAGGATCCACTAAAGACTAGGGAGAACCCTTTAACAGACATCTTAAATACTGAAGATCCATATTAGAAACAAAACAATACAAATCCTACTCAATATAAAGCCCGTCAGGATTAGCTACTTTAATTAACTTCCCTTTTGGGGTAAACTACATTAAAAATTGAAAAGAAAAAATTGCCAACTCCCTCCATATTCAGGTCTGAGCTTTAAAAATTACCCTGCCAGTAGTGGGACAAAATTTTTATGCTTGGGATTAGAAACATCTGTATTAGGCTAAACTGAAACAAAACATCACTTTGTGGATGCACAAAGCAGTAGACACAATTACAAGACAGGCAAACCAAAGCAATAAGTACTTTCTGTATTGTAATAGACAGTCATTGGATTTCACAGCCCTAAAATAAGGGAAAAGTATACTGGACCTAGGCAAGCAACAACAAAAATTCCAGTGCTATAAAGATTACACTGGGGGATCTTAGAACTGTACTCAAAACCCTTCAAATTAAACTCTACATCTCAGCAGAATTTAACCCTGTACCTGTTTCTTTGAGTTTGCAGACACTGACATCGACATCTTCTCCATTAAAACATGCAGGCTGAACAAACTGGTTACAACTTCTTATTTGATGGAGTAATGTGGACTACTTATGACACTTCAAACATGTAAAGTGGTTTAACTTCAAATCATTATGGAAGTGAATTATCAATCACTGGGAAAAGTACTCTTAAGATCCTGTGCTGATGTTTTAGCTTTTAAAACTACACCTAACTGAGGACTCAAGTTTTGTTTTCATGCTTTGTTTGTTTTTTAGGTTTACCACAGTGAATGTCTGGAAAAAACTCATTTGAGTCATTTTATTAAAAAAACCCCAAACAACTAATCATACCATTTTGTCTTATACCAAAATGTGAACAATTTAAGAAGGTTGAAAGACCATTTAAGATAAAGGATGAACTTGGAATGGAAAATGGAACTCAACCACCTATATGTTGAACAATGTATGTGGATACTGCAAAAACTGCAGTTTCCGTTTTTATGATGCAAATTAAAATTCTGAAATTAACCATCTAAAGCTGAAGGTTTTAATAATTTGATAGTGGAAAAAATAAATAGATATGAAAATAAGTAAACTACCTTTAAAGTGAATTATTTCAGATGTGCCAACCACCACAATATAAAGCAGGAATGCATAACCAAACAATGTCAGTTAATTAGTAGATAAAGCACATCTCGAGAATTTACCACACAGTTTACTAATTGCATAGAGCATTTTATGATTGCAAAAGGCTTGACACTGCATGAACTCTTTGGGGAAGAAAAATAGAGAAAAAGGGTTAATTGCACATTCATGCAAGTAAGGTTAGGCTTCCAAAAAATATTGAACCAACTTACTCTCTAAAGAGAGTTCCAACACAGGGGACAGCATGCAAAACGAAACAAAAACAAAACAAAACAAAAGAAAACAAAACAAAAGAAAAGGGAAAAAGATAAAAACACACAAATTAGTGGCCATCAATACAAAGTTCCTGTATGGAATATAAAACAAAATAAAACAAAAAAGGTATTTCAAATCTTTTATGATAAATTTAGTAATTTTATTGGGATACCCAATGTATTTTTAAAATAAGCACTAGGCATGTCCTTCAAATCATTCTCCCATTTTCTCCTCCAAATCTCTTTTTCTCTGTAACTCCCTACATCCAGCTATCATGTTAAAGTCAACCTTAAGAAAAAACCAACACAAAAGTGATGACAGAGTAATTCCTATAGACACCTAAGTAGAATCTAAGATGAGATTTATGTAGCTGTATGTGTGTAATTAAAAAAAAAAAAAATTACAGCTCATGAACTCTTAATACTTAAAGGATCCTCCTGATAATATACTGGTAACTATTAATAGTTTTGCAATACCAAAAAGCAGGCAAGGCTTCAGTGACTGGAACAAGAGTACCACATGTGTTACAACACAGGTCCAATTTTCAAACTCAAAGTAATGTTATGTCAGAACACCCAGTAAACAAAACAAAACAATCAACTAGAACAACTCAATGTAACATTTCTAAAGGCTTAATGAAAAGGTAAAATGCTCTTCTGACACATTTTGGAACATTTTCATAATCCTTCCCTAGCTCTCCCACTAGAAGAGAAATCCTCAAGGTAGCTCAGATATATGCATTGCTGCAATATTAATTAACACAGAACAAATAAAATTAAACCAAGCTGATATTCACAATCTTGTCACTATTTCATTTAAAAATCAATAATATTCCAACATTTAATTTTCTTTCCTCTCCTTTGACTTCTCTTTATGGAATGTTTTCTTCTCTTAAACTGCCTGGTTTAGTTTTTTCTTCTGGACTTGTGCAGTATGTCAGTACCTTCAGTATCATATTGCTGTCTTGAATGTTTTTTCCACAATACACGGTGTCAGAGATAGCAGCTAAGTATAAGGACAGATAAATGCTAAACCTGCCAAGACTTCCCAGCTCTCTGCATTTCATTTTCCATAGCAGCAATAAGGAAGACTTAAACATACGTAAAATGTATTGCATAATCAAAGTAGTTTTTCAGAATTCTGCTGGGAAAAGCCAATGCTTCTGAAATAATACTTTGCTCTGAATTTACCTGGATTATCATTTTACCAATTCTGAAGTATGGACACAAAATGGAACATGTTATACTCCACATAAAAGGTAAGGTTTCTTCCAAACAAGCCTATAATTCTAATAAAATATGATGGTATTATGTAAAGAAACCCATATAACATTTACTAAGCTCCTTACTTACCTGCAGTCCTTTTGCTATGAGAAATTGTGACATGCATCAAGCTCTACTAGTAACCCACCTCCCACAAAAATGGTAAAAGTACTATCAAATGAAGTAAGTCAGTTAAAAATATTATAATGGCCTTAGAAAACAAAGATTATTTTCCTTGTTATAACATCCATACTGAGTCTTTACCCAGGCAAAACTGAATAAAACATTTTCTTATATACCAAAGTATAGTCTCCTTATTGAATACTAACAATGAAGCAAAAACTATTCACCAGTCCCATTTATGAAATTCAAAAAAGACATAATAAGCTATGATAATATAAAATACCCTGGGAAATAAGTGAGTATACATTTGGCATAGTTCATCAGACTATGTGTGATTTAGACAGACCACTTTCTTTATAATTTAAATTACTGCAGAGCCTTTTGTTTCTGAGAAAACCTTTACTCATGTTGAAGTGGCCTCTGTAAAGAACACAACTTAAAAATGCAAATTTTGAGCACAAATTGCTGAACTGCTTCAACACATCTTATTTTACACTAACCTTTACTTTATTTCAATGATCCTGCAGAAAAAGGAGGAAAATTATCTTGTTCAAAATGATAAATTAAATTAATTAAAATGTGATACCATTAACTACTTCGGCTTGTCAAATTTTACATGTGCAAGTATCACTAACATAATCTATAATAACTGCCTTTCTAGTAATGGATATTTTCAAACATTTACTGAAAATAAGAAATACCTAAACATACCTTACTGTGAGGATCAGCAAACATTCTTGTGAAGATTTCACACAACCTTTTCAACTCAACACGACTGTCAAAGGGACAACAAGACATTAGTCAACTCCCTTGCTAGTGCTACTTGAACACTAATGCACAGCAATCACCAAAATCAACTGTAAATATTGAATCAAATTATCTAGTAAATTAGGTAGAGAAAAGCATTTTAAGACATGCATAAAAATGTGTCTACAATGAGATCTAGATATGTCTCTTGAAACTGTCTCATACATTATGCCATTCCCAACTATTTTGATACAGCAGATAATAAAAAAAGTGTTCTTAGCAGCAATTAATAAACAGTTGCTTCTGAATAAATGCCCTCCAATTATAATAATAACAAAAAATTTAATTATAATATAAATAAAATAACGGCCTTCCATCAATACTAGATGCAAGGACTTGAGGAATTTCTGTATTCCAAGAATTCTCCTACTTTTGAATTCACTACACACATCAGTAAAATAATAATAATATTCACTATTCACCAGAAGTGAGAAAAGCTTTCTCATTCTTTCCCCATCTTCCTCTCAGAGACACACACCTTGCTTTCCCTCTCTCCCTTTCTTCTCAATAACTTCGAAGTGAAATGTTTTCTCTATCAACATGTCTCCTTACCTTAAAGTTCTTTGATTCTTTAGTAAATTTTGCAGGCCCAGAAGGCCTTCTTTCCTCTCGGACCAGTTGGTGCTGGCACAGCGATTCAGGACTTCAGCAACGTCTTCTGTCTGCCTCATGTACGTTGGTATGCTTCCGTTCCTAGAGCTATAGGACCTTTCTGAACAGGCACTTGAAGCATCACTGTTGGCATCATCATCTGAGTACATCCCATAGGACTCGTATCTCCTTCGCACAGGCTTCTTCTATTGCACAGAAACACCTCACATTAGCACTGATTTTCAAAGAGACAGTGAAACATACCCACAATTTATACAAAGACCAACAGTTCAAATAATTGGTGTGATCCCTACTCCCTGCAGTGACAAATGGCTCCAACTGTTCAGCAGGTCAAACCAAGTTAATTAAAATATTCTAAAGTATGGCTTGCACAGTATTCCAAATATAAAAGCAAAGCAAATGCAGAGAAGATACGTTTGACAGTGTTCAACTTCGGGTTTACCTGCAAGAACCCATAAAACTGCAGGATAGAAAAACAAAGACTCTGTATTTAAAGTTAGTTATTTCACTTACTAGCTTTATATATGTTACAGACTATAAGAATCAGGTCTAAATCCACATATTCTATCATTTTAACTTACTTTGTATCAAACATGTTAATAGCAAACTATTAAACTATTGAAAAAGAAAAATAGTTTCTATACCTTAGTCCGTATGTCTCCTAAGAGCTGTTAGCAGTAAATTATTGAAAAGAAACAGAAATTGAGAACAGGAAGGTAAGGCATAGCAGCATTGTGACTAGTAAACTTCCTGCAACTGGACAACACACAGCCTTATTGTAAATTTTGTTCTTAGCTCTCTGTGTCTAATTAGCACATTGCACGTTGCCAAGAAGTTGTTTGCCTCCATTTTGATGGAAATATTACGTATCACCTGCTGGTTGGTCATAAAGACTTCTCTGTCAAAATCTTTGTGTTAGCAATATTTGAGCATGAAGACTGAACATACAGTCAATTATTATGAAACCTTCATTTAAACTTGATTTTCTCATCAACTTCTCCATCTCTAACTTCAATATCTAAATTTTTCCAGCGCAAAATTATTACAGCAGACAATGTTCTAAAAAAAAATTTATTACTAATGCAAAATACCAAACCCCCTAAAAACAAGCCAACAAAACAAAACACAACACGCCAATGGCCAGAGAAAAAAAAAAAAGCTATTTATCCTGAAAGGAAAAAACACACAGCTCTGCAAAACAGCTCTTGCCATTCAAAGTTTGAAGCTAGCAGTTAAAAATTCGGGTCATTACATACTCAAAGAAGCAATAGCATAAGTGATTATTTTCCCCTTAATTACCATTGCAATTTGCATAGGGTTCCCATTTTTAACCACAGAATAACTTAAAAGTTATCACAATATAAACTAGTCAATACATTAGATGACAAGCAGACTTACTGTCAACAGAAAGAGCATACACAATGGGTAAGAGAACAAAGGAAAGGAAAAATCACAAAGCACACATTTTTGAAAAGAGACACTGTAAGGAAGAAAATGGTTTTTAAAGAAATGAATCTGAAATGCCAAGGACTGTACCAAAGTAAAAGACACAAAAATAAGATCACCATTATCGCTGCATTTCATGCCAGAAGACTGACACCCCTTTGGCTTAAGCAGTACTAAAACTGGTTGAGTATTCTCCATATCATAAAAATGGCAATACAATCCAGAATATTTTTGATTTTTATATTACATCTGTCAGGACTCTACATTCTATCTTTTAAAAACACTGTTATGAGCGCAAGTCTTCAGTCTATGATAAAACAACAAGTGTGTTTATAAACAGATTTCCATCTAAGTGGAGCCATTTCTACAGGACAATATTTCAACAGGGCATTTAGAGCGTGGCAAGGAACCAGGCGTGCAAATGCTACAATAATAAAATGTTGCAGCTCTTTATCCTTGTCATGTCAGATTCCAGCTAAAATATGCAAACTAATTTTCCTCTAACATTTCTAGAGGCATCATGTATTTTGGATCCAGGTAATACAAAACAGTTTCCATGAAGAAAACTTTAGTGCTTCAACGAAGCAGGACACATTCAAGCCTCAAGAGCAGTCACTGAAAACATGACTTTCTCCTCAACTTCTCTTCTTACTATATACTTTGCCCAGCTAAATTTGAGTAAGCTAGGAGGCTGTTAAAAGTGCTGAAGACACTCTTCATGAAGCACCAATATGCAGATATCTACAGTACAAGTTTTCAAATTATAGCCAGAAAATGTTAATGTTCCATGGACTGTTGCTCTATTGTTTCACTCTATTTTTTCCTGGACTGTTTTTCCATTGTTCCCTATTCCACAATCCACACTGATTACCAGTTTACCAGTAATTCCCCATCAAAGCCGAAAACATTTTGCATATTGATAATATCAGAAAGGGAAAAAACCCACTCGATTTCACCATGACCTCTTAGGCAAGATTTCAGAGATATCCTCCTGATCTCTATGCCAGTGAAGGCACACCAAATTTTAAACTTAAATGTGAAGAAAAAGTATAAATCAATAAATCCTCATAATAAGAATATGATGGAGTGCTTCAGACCTTTTCCTCTGAAATTTTGTTTCCCTCTGTCCAGTTATCTTTGGCTATAATTATCTTTTTGGAGTCTAATTTGTATTTTTTTACTAACATCCCAAATAATTTTTTACTAGAAAACAGGTACTTATAAGTATTTAATGACATGCAAATAGTATACAATACTTGATAAATATATATCTGATTTATAGCATCACTATTTTAAATTATCTGAAGATCTCAGCTCGCTGATTTGAATGTCAGAATAGCAAAATACATGATGTATTCAGTTTGGCTAACTGGGGCAGAGAGGTAGAGGAGCCAAACCTGCCCTTTTAAAGACAGTTTAGGTTAAGACAGTAAAGTTTAGGAAAGAGAATGGCATAACCAGTTTTAAATTCAGTGTAACATTTAGAAAACAATAGAAAAGAAAAATTAATCTTATGAGATGCTGCCTGCTGTGCTGGTTTTGGCTGGGGTTGAGTTAATTTTCTTCACAGTGGCTGGAATGTGGCTATGTTTTGGATTTGTGCTGAACACAGGGTTGATAATGCAGAGATGATTTTGTTATTGCTGAGCAGGGCTTACACAGAGCCAAGGCCTTTTCTGCTTTTCATACTGCCAGGCTGACAAGGGAGGTTGGAGGAGACACAGCTGGGACAGGTGACCAAAGGGATATTCCAGACCATAACATCCTGCTCAAGATATAAAATGAGGGGAAGAAGGGGGAAGGGAAGGCACATTTGCACTGATGGCATTTGTCTCCCAAGCAACTGTTATATGTGATGGGCCCCTGCTCTCCAGGAGATGGCTGAACACATGCCTGCCTGCGGGAAGCAGTGAATGAATTCCGTGTTTTGCTTTGGTTGTATGTGTGGCTTTTGCTTTCCCTATTAAACTGTCTTCACCTCAATCCACAAGTTTTCAAGCTTTTACAGTTCTGATTCTCTTCCCCAGTCCTGCTGGTGGGGGAGTGAGTCAGTGGCTGAGCGGGGCTTGATTGCTGGCTGCGGTGAAAGCACTCAGTTTCTCTTTTTTTACCTCATCAAGAAGTCAATGAAATAACAAATGATAAGTTCTTTTGCATACTATAATGTGCAGGTACCAAACATTTTATGAGCCTGTAACCTACAAAAAGTGTGACATTCTTACCAAAGCATCTGCTACTGCCTCTTCCACGTCAGAACCCGTGTTCAGAACCCGCATAGCACTAACTGATGACGACAATCTACTCGACTGACTAATTCCAAAGCCAGTACCTGTTACAACAACACAAATAAATATAAAGAATTTAGTCAGAATAGCATCTTGGGACACCTAATATACTCACTTAAAAAAAAACCCAAGCAGAAGAAAAACATTTGCATAATATTTTTAGTAAATTATGCAGTGGCTAAAGTACTGGTTATTTTTGTTCTGAAGTACAGGGAAAAGTAAGAGATTAAGCAGAAAAACCAGTCATCCATAAATATTCTGTTCCAATATTACATGGAAAAAAACCCCTACAACACAATGGTTTTAACTGAAAGAACCTTAGTTTTTATTTTTTTTTAATCAATTTCTTCTTCATTTTGGGTTTTTGTTTTCATTTAAAAAGAAAGCAAATACAATAGGAAGGCTATTGAGACTGCTGATTAGAAAACTACATGCATAAAGAATGCTCTACAAATACTAAAAAAAAATGGAAAACTAAAAAAAGTTCTTCTGCAAGTAAAAATAAAATGACTGTTGTTAAAGAAAAAAGGGTTAACACTGGAAGGTGAAGGTGGAGACGAAATCTAGCAACATAAACACATCTACCTGGGTTATTAAAACCACAAAACTCAAATTAATATAAATAATGCCTTCTAAAACTGAACTATGAGAATAACCAAGTGGGTGGGGAAAAAAAAATCCAGGATGACTGCACAGATGACAGCAAAGTGTACTCATCCTTCACCTGTGGCCCCATAAGCATCAGGAGCGTAGAGGGCACCAGTAGATCTGGAGTGATGTCTGGAAGCTGCAATAACAGGATTATATAAACCCTATCTATGACCGTGGAATCAAAGTGCTGCAACAGTTGCTTACATGAACAAGAGAATATTTAAATAAGATTCAGCTTAAGCACCAGAAACTGAGTATAACGCAGCAGCAAAAATCTTCAGAGAAGTTCTTTGATTATACATAACATGATTATACAGGTTTATGTACACTGGACATTTCATGCATAATTTTTTGTTTAATTTAAAAGATTAAGAGCAGGGTAAAAGCAAGTATGTTTAGACTCAGAGAAGCAAAGGTGCACAGACACACATGCACACACCCACACTCAAACAGAACTTTTTAGGTATTTTTGATAATTATCAGTGCATACTGATACTGGTCTTCCACTGTAGAGTTAATCCTAAGTGTTCAAGTCAGAGCTCACATATCACACACTGTCTGCAAAAAGTGACTACTGCACAAACCTCTTGTGTCAGCAGCTGACAATCTGTATACTCGAGTTCTTGCCTATGTGCAGATAACTCAAGCTCGGTTAAAACTCACCACTACGTAAAAGAAAGTTAGAATTGTCCAATTATAAGTTAACAATAAGTCAATACAATTAATAATCCACAAGCTTATTGCTTTATTTAAATAAAATGTCAAATTTAAGCACTTGGGTTAGTTACCGTAGCTCATAAAGATCTTTTAAATTTACGACCACTGGAAACCAAAGATCTTTAAGGATTTTTGAATAAAACCGATTACCCCTCTCCTTATGGCACCCGTATAAAACTGTTTTCATAGTGATTCTAAAGAAGCTGACTCATCATCGCTAGTATTTTCTCTTAAACCGAGCAATTTTTAAATTAAATGTTTTTAAACAATTCATCTTCTTTCTTCAGTTCACTTAATTTAGAATTTTTAATGCCACATAAATGGTAATTTTAACTTGAATTCAAATGTCCACCCACAGTGGCATAAACCTCAGATGTAATCTTATGATTTAATAAATAACTGTAAATACAAATATTTTAAACCTTTTGGATACACAAAGTAGCATACATAAAAACCGGGAATCAAATTACTCATCCTTTACTCTGATTAACAAAGAACATTTAAGAGTCTGGCTCAAATCAAGCAACCCTGACATGGACCAAATGACATCTGGGGAAGCACACCTCTTGTAACCTGAGTGTACTCCAAAATGAACCTAACTCCTGTAAAGATCCCAAGAAACAATGCTGTGTCCTTCCACACAAAGTTCTCTACTCCTTACATAAAGTACAGAAATGTATTATTAACCAATCCTGCATGAAGATGTTTAGCTACGGCATTTTATTTTGCAACTGAAGCTTTGTGGAATACTTGGTTCTTTAGAAAGTATGTCTCAGCATGGAAAAGGAGGCAGGACAGAGGATGTCAAAACACAGGCATCACAGCTAACAGCTCTTTAAATACGAGCATGAATGGGATCAACCTTTCTATTACTTTCCATCAATGAGCCCTGAAAATTAAAGGTACAGTTAAAAATTCAAACTTCAGGCATGCAAATTGAAATGATCCTGCCCCCATATATATTTGAAATATGACGCACAAGTTTTTAAGATAGTGAAGGAAAGCACTATATCGGGTGAAAGATACCTCATTCCAAAGCATACTTTGGAATATTCTTTGTAACTCTCAAATTGCAGAAACTGTGCAAGTATTTACTTTTGGCTGTTCCATTTTTTTAAAAGATGAATCAAAATAAAATTTTAAATAGACTCATAATAAGATAATTTCTTAGCTAAAATACAGAAATTATACTTGTCTGATATTTAGTATTAACTATATTGTAACAAAAATAGACATTTCCATATAAATTACAAATCACTTTCTTCTCAGTGTCTGTTATTTCCCAGTTTATAACGCTGTACTGAAATGTGAGATTACATAAACACTTCATACCAATGTATACAGCAATGCAATTATGTAGCATTTGGGTCATTTTATGCCCTGAAGGAAGATAAAATGATTTTATTTATTTGCATTTGTAAGCAAAAATTTCAGTGCTGAGAATGAGGCAAAACAAATTACATTTTCCCCTGCAATCCTGAGTCAAACTGCCTCAAACTACACAGAACTGAATTTGCCTTATTTCATCTTTAACTTGCACCCTTGAAAAACATTAAATTTGGTATTTTTGATAGACATTAACAGCATTCCACAAGATAAAACTGGTCCAACAAAACACTGAATGACATTTGAAATCATTCAAATAAGAAGTCACACTAGGAAGAATCCTCATTTCTTCCAAGTATAGCTGCTTGAGTTTTTTTTAAACAGTGCTGGATTCCTATATATGCATTCTCTGTGCTATCAGACAATTCCACCTATTTTATTTGTGCCTATAAAAAAGGTACTTGTTTTGACATCTGAATTATAAAACTGAACTACATTAACAAAAATAAAACCTCAAGTGGCATCTATCCCAGCAACACACCTCATGGTATTGGTGTCATACAGGTTTAAGATAGCAAGCATTTGACCAGCTATAAAATGTAAATCTGATTTTGCATGCATGCAATTGAACTCAAGGTGTAAGGCAGCTAAAGAAGCACAAAAAAGATCTGCAAAATACCTTTGTTTTGAAAAGAACAGAAAGTATGGTTTACCAACACATAGCCTTCCAGCTGTGTCGTAGTAAAAGATGCAAGTTTACTAATGGATTCTGCATAATGTCTCCTTTTAATATAATTTCCCAATTAAGCAGCATCTGGGCAAACTAGCATTAGTTATTGAAACACCTTTCATTAATCTGTACTCTCCCAATAAAACCATGTCTGACAGGAAGCATACTGCCCTAACAGATCACAACAGTGCACTAGTCCCACGCTAATTAGCACAGTTGGATGCCTCAAAAAGAGATACAAAATTTACTATTTTCAGACTATGTTTAACAGCTAGTATTATCAAGTCCTTAATATAAGCTACACTCGATCAATTGTACAGGAGGCAGGGATTGGTATTACCAAACAATCAAAATCAAAAAGACCCCAACCCATAAGCCCAATAAGTAAAAAAGACTGTAATCAAAATTTATTGCCAACTTTATAGTAACCTTGACAAAGTTAAATGGAAGATGAGAAACTTCCCTAATCCTTAACGAACATGTTAAAGTAATTATAAGCTAATATTCTTAAGTCTCAGTGACATGACAAAAACAACCTGACAATCTCGTAAAAATCTTTGTGTCAGACCAATTAGCTGAAATACTAAGTGGAAACACAACTTTTGCTTCTAGCAGCTGTAGAAATGATAACTGAACGTAACTAAGCATGTGTGAACATTAAATGTTTTTAATTCTTCTTCTTCCCTATATAACAACAGCTGCTACTTCAATTATCACTTCCTCTACATAGACTAGAAGGAAACTTCAGAACTGTACTTTGTTGATCTACTTGTAAAGGACTTTGCTACTTGCCCTGTTCGTTCTTAGAAAATGGGCAATGTAGTCTCAGAATAGAGTTCTGTTTCAGTAGATCAGTCCCTTATCTGCACCACCATATTTACTTGAATAGCAACAAGTTAAAATGTTACTATTTTTTTTACATATAATACAGTCGCGACAATATAGCTGGGGAGACATAATGAAGTGTATTTCTTGTACACCACAATGGTTCATTGACTAGGGAGCAATTTTGAATAATAGCTAATCCCAGCTGCTGAAGCAGGCCAAGGCAGAGGATGGCGGCCACACCACGTTCTTTGCTCTGGCAGCTCAGTGAGAAATGGATTAATTACCTAAGTGCAACCAAGATACGAGTGTTGTAATAAAAAGAGAAACATTGTTTCAAAAAAGCTTTTCAAAAGCAGAAGTGCCTTTCCAAAACAGGCACCTAGATGCTGCGTATCACACACCTTTCCAAACTTGGTACTTAAGACTAACACTAGCAAAGCGTTTCTTTTTCAAGTGTGCAACCCATTCACACGTTTGTCAATTCTCCATTGAAGGAAGTGGGGAAGAGAGCCAAAGGAAGGGGAAACACGGTGGCCGGCTACAAGCTAAATGAAGGAGGCATGGATTCGTTAGGAGCATATGATGAAGGGCAAGGACAGCCATGCACAACAGGGGGCTCCGAGTACTTACCCAGGGGTGGGAAAGAGCGGACAGGGCTTGTGTCCCTGCTACTTTCACGGCTGGCCTCCCGACTGCACCCCTGACTCACACTAGGCCGAGGAATGCGGCTGCCTCGCGCTAGTATGATTCAGGGTACAGACAAACAGCAGCACAGAAGGGAGAAGACATAAGAAAAGTTGCAGTTTTAATGCAAATCTGTTTTGCGGAAAGATCACAGACGAATTTCTAAGAGAACACATTGACGACTGTGGGGTTTTATAAGTCATAACCTTTCCTACAGAGTTTCCTGATTGTGCTGGATTACTCTAAGTGTAGCCACTTCAATGAAACTATTTCTTTGCACAGCATAAAATGGGAATTTACCAACTCTTTACACAATGGTTGAAAGACCTTTTGGAAAGGATGGAGAGAAAACAAACAACATTTGAGTATTGATTCAGAATTTGTGCTCGAGATCAAGTTAATCAACAGTAATGCGAACAAAAAAACCTCAAAGCTTTCTAAAAAGAGGAAAATAAAAAATTAATGCAAGTAACATAAAAATCAAAAGTACAACAAAGATCAGCAGCAATACCATTAGAAACAACTGATATTTTTCAATAATATTGTTTGCAATAAAGTCTAATGAGATAATACTGTGAGATTTAAGATATATAACATTCATTTTAGTATCACAGCAGTAAACACGTGCACGCACACATACATGAAAGACACATAGGGATGAAAATATTTTCAAAATGGTATCACACCTTAATTCAATGGATGTGGGTATTTGGGGGTGGTGAAAAAAGTGAAAGAAGAAGAAAAGGGAGATGAGGAAAGGAACTACTGCATTCTGACAGCAAAAACTAAAGTTTCAGCTTCAATTCAAAACTCTCTGGTATATCAAAGACTAGGCTCAGAAAACAGCCAGATTTTAGATTATCGGTATGTATTCTATTATTTTCATCCACCTATAACTAAATACAAGCTGTTGATATCCCAGCACTTAGCTATAAAGAAACTAAGAGTTATTTAGTGATTCTTACCTACTGACAAACGAGAAGGACTAGCTTCTCTGCTGCATCCCTGACTTCGTGGGATTTTACTTCGCTTTTGTGCACCTGCAGGGTTCACCACTACTCTCTGAATTCCCGTGTTCATAGTGGAAAGTGTAGTTGTTGTCAAAACTCTTCCAGGAGACCCAGATCTACTGCCAGCTGAAG
The DNA here is from genome assembly GCA_038380795.1 of Pyrocephalus nanus. Lineage (NCBI taxonomy): Eukaryota > Metazoa > Chordata > Aves > Passeriformes > Tyrannidae > Pyrocephalus > Pyrocephalus nanus. Next base: position 21,867,993 of record CM076266.1, on the reverse strand, counting down.
ATAAAACGAATAAATGTAAGTAACAGCGTAAAAGATAAACAATCGTGGTTAAAAAGAAAATAATGCTTAAAGTTAGTAGGAAAGTGGTGGTACATTGAAATGATCAGGAAAAACTTACAAGGTAAAAGTATGAAATAGAATGCCTTGGTCCAAGTTCTTCCAGTGCTACATAGAAGGTTGTTAAAATTATCAATGCAAGGAAGCACTTGACGTGGTATTTAGCACTAGACAACCTCAAGAAACCACAAATAGTATTTCTGGACTTCATCAAGAGTTCCACTGTCCCTAATACGAACACTGTTGTGTTCCTATTTTTTTAAGTTATGTGGTCTCACTAATCACATTTTCTACAAAAAAAAAGAAAAAATTAACCTCTTGGAAAGCTAGAGGGAGCAGTTTTAAACTGCTATTTTATCATTATCCTAGTTCTTCCAACGCAACCAATGTTATAATAAAAGAACATTATTTTCCTAACACTTAAACTCTTCTCCCTTGCTTTTAATAGCATGGAGTCTTCAAGCACTGTTCTCTGAAGTTAATAAAATATCACTGAAGGTGATTCAAACACTCATGTTCATTTCTGTGGCGGTTACCTCACAAATAAGAGAAAATCTTCAATTAGTTTTAAACAATCTAAAAAATTAGTCAAGACATATTTAAGTGTCTTATGCTTTTGTTAATCGAAATTGCACATTACAAAGTGCTATAAATGTCCATGGTACTGCCCATGGCTACAGAAACTGGGGTCACTGATCCCTAATTTTGATATTTCAGTTAGAGAACATTTAAGTTTGAAGTCATAACAAAGAATTCATTCTTCTCTAGCTAACTAATGATTCATGCCACTAGCTGATATACAATTTTCAGCTGCAGAATTCAAGAAATCTAATCAAATAAAAAGCAAACCAGAATTTCAACCAAAGGTTAATTACATACTGATTTGAATCCTTCCTTAATCTTTAAAAAATAATCAGGTAACTGTATGACCACAGGGATGCTATCAGAGTTACAGAGTTAACATGCAACATCTCGAGTGATTTTCATGGGTTACTTCTTATGAGGCACATTTTAAAAAAGACACAAGTTGACTAAAGCTTGACCATATGGGAAAAGAAACAAATCCCAAACAAAATAAAATATATGCTGGGTGGAAGAGAGAAATCTAAAACAATGTACCATGCATATACTTTCAGATTCATTGTTTGAATTCAAACTTGAAATGATTATTTAGTAAAATCCCCTTTTCCAAACTATGGACCTATTCAGCAGAAATGACAAATAAAATATTACACAGCCTGGAAAAAAAAAGCACAACTTCTACAGCAACAAAAGAATAAGCAAACCCATAAAACAGCTGCAAAAATTAAGGGTCTGGAAGTTTCTTCATATCAGGGTACTTCAACTTAGACCTGATATTACTACGCCTTCTTGCTGTTTTCTATATCTAAACCAGTAAAAATATTGTAAAAGTTTTCAGTGTGCCAGACAGTTGTAGATTTTCTTCTATAGGTCAAAACCTGAAAAACTTGTACTCTTCTCAGAATATACAAAAGAAAAGCAACCTCTCATTCTAATACTTTATCTTTCTACAGCCAGACCTGCAAAGTGTACCACTGTAGCGTAAATAAACCAAATGAAGCTTAATATCCCGAAAACATTATGCTAATAACAGCATTGGCATACTCTTGTCAGCACTACCACCAGTGGTACATCTGAGTGGACTGAATGATGAAAGAAAGAGCACTAAGGCAGTATTTCAAAATGACAAACCCCTCCCATCTCTACTGCTTTCTACATAAGGATTACACCCAATTAGTTACGTGCAACATCAGGAAAAAAGCGAGTCAGAATTTCTGCTGAATAGGGTCCTTAAATGAGATATGTCAAACAGGTGATCAAACAATGATGTATACACAAATTCTGTAGACTCTTACCACCAATGGGGTTAGCAGACTGTGATCCTGAACAAGTGTAAAGGCAGGATTAGGGTAGGGATTTATAATCCATGAAGAGGGAGGGAGCAGAGCAGATTAAAAAATGGATGGCAAATGGAAATAAGAAAGCTTTAGTCATTTCACACAGGAAAAAAAGCCACAAGGGGGTTATGCTAAAGCAGTGCTTTTAAGTAGCTTCCACAACTGAAGAATTAAACTTAGATGCTATGTACAAAGCAGATGAAGCAAAGCTGCACAAGCAAATTAAAATTCTTCAGCTTTCTAATCAACAACTCGGTAACACTGAAGAATTAAATTTCAATTAAACGTGAAACTGTAGCCTGCATATTACTTTAAAAGAATATTACATTGCCAAATAGGCTCAAGGAGTTCAACAGTTGAACAGAAATTACACACAAGATCAAAACTTCTTTTTTTTGAGACAAAACAGTAAAGGAACTGAGCTGCATGTGCGGTGGATGATCAAAAAAAAACAAACAAACTCACAATGGCAAAACTGAAAAGACTTGCATAGAATTTTAGGGTTCCTCTTTAAAATTAATCTGGAGTATAAAAGTAAGAATTTGTTTCCATTCAGAAATTCTCTGAATGAAGACTGTGATGCAATCTTAGAACACTGTATTGAATTACCCAACAATCAAACAGGAAAGGAGAGGAAAAAAATGTAATCATTTTTTTCCATAGATAAGAATAAAATAATGAGGCATTTACTTTATTATAATTTAAAATAGAAGAGGAAGAGTAAAGGGCTTTTGAAAGCCTATAAAGGTACTTTTTTAAAAAAGCATTCAAATTTGCAAGTCTTTCATAAAATGATCTTTGAACAAAAGATAGCTGTAACCCAAAAATTAACAAAAGCATCTGTTCTACTGTGATTTTTAAAAAATAAAAACTTAAATCTAATATGAAGCTAGTCTCTCATTATAGAAGCTGGGGAACTAAAACAATCCCCTGTATGGAAACATCAAGCATCACTCTTCACGCAATGCTGTGAAAATTTTCAGTCACAGAAAGAAGCATCACCCAAATAGCTGGCATACAGTGCCTGAGAATTCTCCTTCGCCTGTCCATTTGTATTTGCCCTGTTTATCTTCCTTAAAACATCTCAGAATTCTTGTTCTCCCCCACTGACAGGTTCTAGTGAGTTATTTGAGGCAATTGGTTCTGAACAGAAGTAGTAATAAAAGGCTGTAAAGATGCATTCACGCATTTAATTTTCATACATCATCACACGTAGTCAGATCTAGTTCTCCCAATATCAATTTAACTTATCTCTTTAGACACTAATACTGCGCAAAAATTAATTCTCTTGGAACAAAAACTCTGTCATTATTAGGAAAAAAGCTGAATAGGCTTCAATTTGTTTCTCTGAATACACGGTTTCGTTAGTATTATATGACAATGATCATTACTTAAACTCTTATCCTGCTACCTAAATTAAACTCCTCCCCCAGACATTAATTATTAAACATTCACTTTTTAAGAATATACCAAATCTATTCAAATTAAGAAGGTATTTGTAAAAAGGTTAATTCAGAACTTTTCTAACACTAATGAAAAAAAAACCTGTTAAAGACACTGCTTATAGCTTTTCATAGAGGGGGGGAAAAGTGATTTGATGGAATTGCAACCTTCTCTCTTTTTTAAATTATTATTTCACTTATTTTTTGCTTATGATATAGTGTAGGCATTTTAACACTGAGAATGTAAAACAAGTTTTGTACAGCTTTTGCTACAACCAAAAACTAGACTTATTTTCAAGCTCTCATATCTCACATAGACTTGGGGGATTAGAGCACTGTCAGAGCTCTTAAGGGAAAACCTCTTTTTGGATTTTATGATGTTATATTTGTCTGTTGGCACTGTTTTAAAGCTTTATTATTTCACAAAACCTGCAAGCCCTGAATCAGGTTTGATCCAACTGTACTTGCTGGAAAATAAAGTAATGCAAAACTGTAGGGCAAGTACTTTACCAGGAAAAAAAAACACAACAAAAATCTCCAACTCTTCTATCTGCTTTTTTAACTTCTAAAGTCATTCTATTTATGATAAATGCAGTCATTGCTATGAAGACAAATGTTCCTGCCATTAAACACATTATTTAAGGTGTTTTATTAAAAGAAAGTGGATATGGTTAGTGATAGCAAAATAACTGTACTGGAAATTTCAAACCCAGTACAATTTACTGGGTTGAAAACTTGACAAATTACAGGACCAGGTAGTTTAATTTTATTGTTCATTTGTCTTCCTTTCATTAATTTCACAGTATTTCACTTACTTAGACAAAGGTAAGAATATGAAAATGCTACATAGCTTAGTCAGAAAATGTCTGTTGGAGACATCAGATCTGTGGACAAACTGCTGAGTCAGCCAGTGCCAAAGAATGTGAGGTAATCAGGTCTTTTTAATTACTGACAGAGTGCTTGGCTAGATGGGAAATGTCACATCTGCTTTGGTTACTAAACACACATAGAAAATTACTGTGGATTAGCTGACACACATTTAATTGGTTGTTTTAACTCTTTGACTTAATATAAGCTAAGTGACTGATTGTAAAGTGAAGGTTTAGTATTCTTAAGTAAAGGTTATAACTCTGGTAAAGGTAATAGCTCTGGTAAAAAAACCCAAACAAAACCTAAAAAACAAGAGCTAGAGCAGTGCCTAGCTTCAAGTAAAAATGGATATTTCTGGATAAAATGTAGACTTATTTAAAAATGTAAAATTAGGTTTTGTAGTTAATGCTGAGGACACCATTCAGCCTCCATATTCTGCTATTTGACTTGTCCATGGGTCGTATCTAACTTTACTGGTCTTTTGTGTTGGGGAGGTCAGAAAAGGGGGGGAAAAGAATGTTGAGAAGTTATAACTGAAGACAGAACTTAGGGGTAAATTTCACTTCCTGTTACTTTATCTAATTTAATTGGCAAACTAAGACCCAACCTAGTATTATGTCCAGAGAAAAACAACATGAATTAGGAAAGCATGCAAATACCACTGACCCAAAACACTGAAAAAAATACCTTCATTTTGGTCTGGCGATGATGAACCTAAGGCACAGAACAACAACTCAGTATGTAGCTTTTTTTTTTTAAAATTAACTTTGACTGTAGCCATTGGTCAATGAATATATGCTTAAGTAATTGGCCTCTTTATCAGGTATAACTGACAAATAGAAAATACATACGCTGAGATTGTGACACCACTTTGGTTCTACTTCGTCCTCTGGAATCTGTTTTGGAATTTCCAATACCAACAGAAGGGGTCGAAAGCTTTGTTCGTACACGACCTATAAAGGAAAAACGGCATTAAATCAGTTTTTCACAGTCATGTAGGAAGGAAAGCAACAGTAGCATTTACTTATATTTTATTAAGTTTCTGCAGATAATATAAGCGCAATGTAACTCAATTGGTGGAAATTCACTTGGGATAATTAGTAGAAATTTGAACACCTTGAAGGATTTGATAACTGAGGAATCAAAATACTTCTCCTCTGATGCTACATGTTTAAGTAAACACTTTGTACATTATCATTTTTATACGCTGAGCTAACTAGCTAGTTCTTCCTTCCTACACAAACAGGTTGATAACATTAAAAAAAGGTAAGTTTATTAAATACAATAGGCAATGCAAACACTAATGTTGCTGCATTAGGTGCAGTCTTCTCAAGATTACTTGTGGTTTTAATTCTACTTTTGCTGTCATAAAACTACAGAAATTATGTTGACCCTTTTTGAACTTAATTCTGAGGTTTCTTCCCAACTTCACTCCTCTTTTTAGAAATATGAATAATAGCTTTTCTCTTACTGAAGATTCTATTGTTTTCCTGGCCACGGTCATACAGAGTCCTAAAGGATTTACCAAACCTTTTAGAGCATTTTGCAAAGACTCAGTACACTTCAGTACTTCTCAGCAACATGATATAAAGAAATACTACTCTCCTAAATAGATAAAAGAACCAAGGAAGAGACAGGTTAAACTGAGTATCTAGATATAAACCAACAGATTCACTTCTCTCTTGAATGCCAAACCCCCTTGGGTTTGGGTTAAACCTTTCTGCATTGTTAGTCATGTTCCTCAAATCATTCAGCATATACAATAGATTTACGAAAGAAGAAAGACCCCAGTTGGATGAATTATAAGTAACTGAAAGATTGTTTGTATAAGAAAATAGTGGAGTTGTGTACCACATTTCCTAAGCCAACCTCTCAAACAACAGAAAAATGAAATCAAAACCAGACCCATGCTAACCATAATTCTTCTAAGTTGCAAGAACAAAACCCCAAAAGTCTGTACAGGGTGGATCTAGCTCAGCAAGTAATCCACTTTTAAACCCAGCATAATTAAAATATTTTCTAGACCTGTAGAGTCAATATTAGACTCCGAAAAATTAAGTACACAGACTATTATTTATGTCTAGCATCTTTAGGCTTTCCACAGCAGAATTTGGAGACCAACCAAGTTAATATTATTCATCCAAGTAGAGGGAATAGCCACAGATGAGAGTCTATAAGAAGAGAACCAGGATAAAGGAGGTTATTCACTAAGCTATTAGAAATATAATGGTTATACTGCCAGCAATAATGGTTAAATTGACTAGTCCAAACTCTACTAGTTATCCCCGTGCAATGGCAATGTTTTCCCACTGAGTGCTGTGAGACTGCAAGGCATGTAACTGCATTGAGAACTTGGCCCAAAAATGTAGGAATGCAGAGTGCCACTATTTCAGTATTATGTTAAATTATCACTTGGAACCTGGTTCAATTTTACCAACGTAAAATAAACCAGTTTGTGTCTGTGAGGCAAACGAACTGTTAACTCATTTGGAGTCTCCACATTCCGTTCACTAATGACAGGCTTAAATGTTAATAGCATACTGAAAATTAGCTCCCGAGTCTCAAAGAGATGAGGAATAGTAGCACCTGCTTCCCAGAGCATGAACACATTTGATGGAATAGCCTGAGACAAGATTTGCTTTAAAAAAACAAATGCAAAATTATAAAGCCCCTACATTTTGACAGTAGAAATGTTAAGCAATGACACTTACACTGCAAATGAAAATTACTTGAGAATTAAAAGCAAAAGAATTTAAAAAATACTACATGACAACCAAGTATTAGATGCTTAAGCTGTCTGTTATGAACCTCCACAAAGCCCCAGAAAGATCATATTCTACTTTTAAAGCTTAATTGGTATCAATGAAAATATGAAGCTGAAAATATTAGCTCGTCTAACAAAATATTTTCTTACCATCTTCAGAAGCTGTTCCTAAACAGGAAAAATAATAAAATACATGATATTCCAAACAATATTGTGTCTCTCAAATTCCTTTTTGAGATTAATCTTAGGAATCTTGACAAATTTTAACCAAGCCAAGATAACTAAAGCTTTTGTGTTGCAACTCCATAATTGAATGGAAGCAAAATTATCAAGAAATATCCATACTACACTCTTAGGGATTTACAAAAACACTATGCACAATACTGCCTTCCAAACTTGTTACAAAACCACAAAAAAAATCAATAGAAAAAGTTACATTTATGAGCTAGGTCAACAAAATGACACAACAGATCAAAACAGACATTAAAAATACTGTAGCGCAAGCTCTTCTGAAAATGTAAAACATACTATTATACATAAGCTCAGAGAAAAACACAAAGACAGTGTTTCCCCACACTGGACAGTGATAATTTGGTAGGAACTGCCAGCCAGGAGGATTTCTCTGAATTAAGCCTGTGATTATTCGCAAGATCTACATGGACAAGATCAAGTTTTGCTCAGCGAATTGGAAGGAATATAAACTTGCTGAAACCAGAACACACTTGAACAAGTATGCCAAGCTTAACAAGACTTGATTTTGACAACATGAGAGTCAGACAAGTCTTTTTCCTGACATCAGTACCTAGAAATTGATGGCAAGCTGCCTAATCTGCAGTCCTTCCTTCCTTGGAAACAAAGCTCATTATGAAATAAAATATACATTACTAGTGATAAAAGTATTAAATGCCCTGCAAAAAATCAGAGGGTACTTTAGTTTTCGTTTTCACATTCTGCTATTTCTGCCTTGCAAGAAAACACAATGACGAAAACATCTGTTAGTGTCGTTGGCTAGCCTAAACTTAACTTTCTCAGTAAATCTGGCCATGGCTTTCTCAAGTTATAATATCTTCAAGACAGTATTCTTAAAAAAAAAAATCCCTCTAAAAATTAGTTTAGTGTAAATTTCAAATTTGCCAATTTGTTTAAAAAAAAAAAAAAAAAAAAGCGCCAAAAGACCGCAAAGCCAAACTCCCAAACCCTGAACTACCCCTCCAAATCCAACATTCTTCCAGAGCTGGATCCTGAAAGGCAGATTTTATGTAACACCTAAGCCAACACAGATAGCTGTTCCTACAAGGGGTGGTTCTGTTTCTCCTTCCTCATGGCTCTTGTGCTACCACACAAAAGCAAAATAACAGAACACTATAGTTTTATGAAATCAGTTTTATGGAGTTTGTTCACCTACAGTGACTGATAATGGAATATTACAAGGCACTAACAAAAAGAAGCAATAAAAACATGTGGACAAGGTTAGTGGGAAAAGGAAAAATGGCTAGTTGCTCCTGGTGGTGGGTTAGATCAGAACAGTTCTATCAAACAACTACAGCTGGAGAGCAAAGCTGTGTTCCCTCCATCTTGCACATCATATTTACAGATATCCTTTAGAAAACAAAAACCCCTGTTACTCTGATCAGTTGTGTAGCATTTCCCCTACTACTTTTAAACAGATCTATGTGCAACTCCGTTAGCAGTGGCTACTAAAGAAAAAGCCTGCACATGTGACCCTAAGGTCCTGGTGACAATGTGCAAAAGCTCAAGAATAAGTGTTTAGCACAAACAGTTATAAATAAATCCTATTACATGCAACACAGGGAAATATGATCTGGAATTAAGTGACAGAGACACTATTACCCTGTAAACCCCTCCTCATTTTATTAAAGTAGGCTTGCCATCTTCAGTGCTCAAAAATGGCTCAAATTCTTTCAAAAAACATCTGTGCTTTAATAAAATGATTCAGGATTCTGGGTTTAGAGATCTGTCTTCTTACTGTTTTCATTTCTATGAAAAATATCGCCTGCTTTGCTTCCAGTAAACTACTCGTTCTTCAAAACATGTACCTGTTAATACTGTTAATAAACACGAATTACAAAGTAAGCAGCAAACTAGGCTTTGCACAAACTTTTAAAGTGCTTGTTAAGTGTCCCCAAGCAATAAATTAGAACTGGAATCTTTGGGCATCCAGCTGGGACTCTGAGCATCAGCTCAGAAGCTGGCGAAGCATCATATATAAAGCATTATGTGTGAAGCATTATTTGCTCACACCTGAAACAGAAAACTGCTATGAGAAGCCTGATTCTCAACTGTTTTGCAGTCCCTCCATGTGTTTATAATAGGGTGAATTAAGAAAAAGTAAGCACTAAAACCTAGGTGGAAGACTTGGTAACCTATTTTAACAGGGAGGTCTTCACAAATGATTCTTTAATTGAATTACACTGTATTACAGGATTTACAAGCACTTAAAATTATATAGGTAGAGTAGATTTTGACAGAGAAGAGTTTAGTGGTATTTTTTGTAATCCTTAGTTAAGTGGTCAAGCATCTTCTCTTCCAGTGCTGTTCTGCCAAGTAAAAAAATTGACTTGACATGTTAAACTATGAAACATGCTGGAACTAGACTGGTTAAAAAGCAGCATGTATTGATTAGAGAATTGCTCTGTAGTTAATTGAGCTTCTTTCAAAAAATAGGAGTAACGCCCAATTTCTGATAAAGTTTCTGTTGCTGCACAGACCAAACATTCAAAACATTGACAAAATCAGCAATAACACATACAGGGAGACATCAAGATTACATTGGGGTTAATGAAAACAGCATAGTAATTTGTTAATGAACAAACAAATATATTAAACATCAATACTTTTACATAAAAGACACTTTAGTAAATATTTAATAGAATTAGAGGACAGACTAAACAATTTCTTACCATCCATCTTGTCAGAAGTATCCTCTTTGTTGAAAAAGCAGGCAAAGAAACATGGAAAACTTAGTGTGTTAGAATAAAGGTGTTCACAGCAGAGTCATAAAACATTAATTAAGGAAAATACATTAATATTAAATACAGAAGACATGTTTATCTAATTCATGCATGTATAAGCTAACTTAAGTAAAGTTGGTTTCTCTCAATCCGAGGTACAAAATTACAAAACAGGGTACAAGCACCCTGGAGAGGGATATTGAATCTCTCTGTATTACCCAGACTTGATAAAACCCTTACAGTAAAACATTTAGAAATGCTTTCATGCTTGGTGTAAACAGTTACTGAATCATCAGTACATACCTATATAATTACTGAATGACAAAATTTATATTTCTTATGAAATTTGCTACTGAGCATGAAGTCCCACCTGGAGTAAGGGACAGGAGGGAAAAAAATACTGCAATTAAGACAGATGAAAAGTGGGAGAAAGTTTCACTCTGGTTTAAAAGCATTAAATATTTACCAGTTCAGCTGGAAGGTAACGCATAAATATTCTGACAGTAACAATCAAAATTAAAATATTTAGCATGAGACATATATAATTACAGCTCAAGCCTCCTCCTCAACAAGGACATTAATACTTAAGGATAGCCAACATTTAAAATAACTAGAGAATGTCCTCCTGTTTCTAGAATAGTCTTTTAAAAAATCATAACCAAGAGTTCTTCTATTAATAATAAAAAGGGAAGAGATGGTTGGAGATAATTACAGATTACTATGCTCATAAATTTGTGGCCCTCTGAGGTTTTGAATTTGGTAGATGTTTAACCAAAAGGTGGATGTTTCTCTGCAATTAAGGGCAAAAATAAATTCAAATTCTAGGAGATAATGTTATTTATTTTGGTACTAATTGCAGCACCTGAGAGATGTGGAAAGCATTATGGAAATACAGTAATATTTTCCTAAGCTTTTGTCAGCATTATCTTGAAAATTCTGTCATTTAGAATTTTACAAGAAGTTTACAAATTAGCCCATCTTCTGAAACATGGCACTTGCTTGGATTCACACTCCATTCATTTTAAGGCTACCTTTTGACAACTAAGAATAAACAATATTGTGAGGTCGATTCCACGGTCAATCCACAGCCGAACAAACAACAGTCACACTCTCTACATGGGGAAGAGTGGACAGGTTGTGTGCCATTTAAACTACCTTTCCACAATGCAAAAACTGTAAGGAGACTCAGCCAAGACCAGTGAAGCAGTACTGCTTTTGTGTGACTGTAAACAAACCTTGGTCTCCTTGGCTACTGCTTTCCTTACACTGTCTGCACTAGGATTTGACTTTGCAAGACATCGCCAGGATTACATGATTTTGCCACTTCAAACAACCATTACACTATTCTCCAACAGTGATTGCATCTGGTAGCAAGGTAAAGCTTTCCAGCAACCCAAACCCTTCCAAAGAATATTGCTTATTATTCCTCTTGCCCACCCTAACTCACCAAATCTCCAGACTACAAAGAGAATAAGCTATTTCTTTATTTCTGATGTTTTTCCTGCATAGAACCACCACTGTTTACTTCACTGAAAAGCTCTGTGCCCTTCTCAACCCTTGCTTACATAAGTCTGGGCATGAATCACATACTGCTTAAAATGTTCTAAAAGCAAACCAATACTCTAATCAAGAGTTAATTTTCTGTGAAACTGTTAAGACCAAAGTAGTCCCTTCATTTCAGCAGCATGAAGAAGACAGATGAACAAAGCAAGATTTCTCTCTTTGTTTTCCATTTTACTTTTTTTTCCCCTTCAGCCACTGTGATGCTTTTACTTCTCACAACAGCTGAACTCCAACTTTGTATGAGGTTCAAAATCTGTCCTGTTGCACAACAAAACAGACCAGGTAAAATTGAGATCTTGGAAAATAATCATCCCACTTTTTTCAGATTTTTATGCATTATGTTAGGAGGAACTGAGAGTTCCCATGATTTGGCTCGGAAGGGACCTTAAGAGATCATCTGGTCCCTGCCATGGACAGGGACACCTTCCACTAGAGCAGTCTGCTCCAAGCCCCATCCAGCCTGGCCTGGAACACTGCCAGGGATGGGGCATCCACAACTTCTCTAGGGAACCACATGCATGTCCCCTTCATCAAGCAGCCTAATGTTGGCATCCACTTGCTCCCCAGCAGGTTTTGCTGCCCCTTCTGTGGGCACCAGAGGGAGCCCACACCCAAAATCCCTAATCCAAGTGGAAAGTACTACTTTAAGTCAGGGATACTCACACTCACAAAATTAACACTAAAATCAGTGCTGTTCAAGCCATTTCAAGTAGGCCCTGATGAAAAGAATCAACTCATTTTAAATAGTCTTAAAATTAAATTTTCATTTTAGAAAGCACAACCAAATGCTTTGAAAACCTACATACGTGCTAACATCTCCCCAAACACAAGGTAAATCAGAAGAACTATATAGTTTCTTTGTCTTCTGTGATCATCTATGGCCATACTGACATTAGAATGTCTCCTTGGTGACCTAGCTGGCATATAAGCCGAAAAGTAAAACAACTAACAGTTTTGTGAACACTGAACCTATAGCATGAATAATCTAAAAATTACAAAAATATGCCCACATTCCTTTACTGGAATTCCCACTTTAATTCACACTTACTGGAAATTCTAGCATCTACACCACCAACACTATCAAATTCTTTTATGCATTCTTATCACTTGTAGCACTTCCTATGTTTAACAGCAAGCATTCCTATCAATGAAGACTGTCACAGTAGTATACACATACTTCTAACAACATCCTCAGAAAGAAATCTATGAACTCAGTGCTGTAAATCATTGTGTAAAACACTTTTGTAAAACACTTCCTGCCAGGATGGTTCTTTAGCCTTGTTGTAAAACAGTCAGCTAAAGAGCTGAAAAAAATGGAAAATCAAGAGCCCTGACACTCCTTTCCCTACTATTTTTAGAAACAAAAAAAATCATGATCATCATATCCTGTTAAGGTACTGCTCCTTCCAATACCTAATATTAATTCCAGATTAAGACATTTAAATAGCACAGTACAGACACATTCTCTGCATTGACAATCTTCCAGCACAAGAAAAATAAAACACCTAGCAAAGTCGGTAACTTACTTCAGAACACCTTCTCTTTTGCCACACTCCCATACTGCCAAAAATGACGACAATTTTTTCAAATATATAAGTCTTCTGCTGTAACTTTTTGACCGAAATCCTCACCAAACGCCTCCCAGCAGGGTGAAGATGTTCCCCTTACCTAAGGAAGCGTAGGATCCTGGAGGCAGACCAGCAGCTGACAAGCGCCCAGCTCCAGCTGTCTGTCCAGCAGCGTGCCGGGCCTTCGCGCCTGCGGCAGCGTTGACATCAATGTCACTGCGAGACCTCTGCAGGGTTCCAGGGCTTGGAACACCCTTGCTGCTGCCTGAAACTAGCAAAAAAAACCCCAACCAAACAAACAAACAAAAAAAATTACATGTAAAAGGCTAGCATTTTCTACTATCATGGCACACTTGCAGAAAGCAGAGAAATCTATGTAAAATGTTTAAGTGAAGTTAAGAAACCAAGTAATTACAGAGAGTAAAAAGCAAACTAGACCTGGTGTTGTCATGAAATGCATATAAAGGACAGTTTGTTTTACAGTAAGTACTTATCTTAACTCTGCATGAAATGTTAGCATTATTTAATGCAACTGTGTGTTCCCTCCCTAGCACAAATGAACAATTATGTGATTTATTACATTAGTCAGTGCTTCACAAACGTTAGAAAATTCACAGCATCCCCTGAGATAAAGAAGGAAGAAAATGCTCCCACACTTCAGGCAAGCTGACTGCATACTCTGAAATGCTTTAGGGTTTAATCTTCTGTACTTTTGTATTCGCCTACCATTATTTAGTGAATTTTAACTACTCGCTTCAATTAATTTTAACTGTTGTTTTAGGTCTTCAAAACTTGACTCCCCTTAACAGTTTCAGTATCCAAAAAACAAGCATTCTAAATTAGAGGGCATTTGTAAAAAGCAGCTCAATGATTTACTCTGCAAGGAGTTACACGGTGAAAGTAGACTGAAGTTATTAAATTACAAAAACTCAAGACAAAATTAAATTCTCTGAATCACAAATATGTGGTTTGTTTTTTGGTTTTGTTTGTTTGTTTGTTTTTGTTCTTTAATAAAGAGCAATAGCTACACAGGAAAATATGAAAGGGACAATGAGTCTTTTATTTCCAATTGATGTAAGACTAATAATCATGAACAGACCAAAGAATAATGCTTTGTTTCTTTGAGAGTGACTGTTCCATGACAAAACTCCAGGAGAGATGATAAATTAATAACAAATTATTTCCTATACTTGCAACTACTGAAACTACATAAAACGTGAAGCGAGTGAGAGGCAATTATTAGCCCCAGGTACAGTTTGTAGCAAGATGTACCATTCTTTAACCTGGAAACAGGGTAAACGCTGAGACAGTAAAATTTTAGGCTGCATTTAGAACTTTCAATTCAAAGAATATAAAGATTAATTACTGTACACTGTGCCATATTGCTACCACCTTACCTCTGCCTGCAAAACTTGCTGGGCTGGCTGCAGACCATTTAGAAGATAGAGGCCGACTGAAAAAAGTTCATAAACCCAATAAGTAAGTTCCATGTATCAGATCCAAAAGTCAGCAATAAAAGAGAGAAAAGAATAATCTTCTGTTTTTTTCTCCCCTTCAACCTTCTCAGCATGCTTTGGATAAACATTTTCAATACAGAATGATAAGAAAAACGGAATAATCCTTTGTATTTTATAAAATTACATCTTCATCACAAAACACTCATCATTCACTTACTCAAAGGCCCACTTTGCTAACACAGTTCAGGCATTACAGAATTGGTCACAGAAACATCTAAGGCGGTCAGTACAACCACAGGGCTGGATCTTATAAATCAGCTGCCAAACAAAAATGGTGGAAGCTAACCAAAAAGCTTTATTTACAAAAGAAATGAAGTGGTGTTTGCAGAAAAAAAAAAAAAAAGATGCACAACTCATAAGCCTCCTCCAGTCCTGTATGCCTCAAGAACTGAGTTACAAAATAAAAAGGGAAAAGTTGAAACTTCCAAGCAGCTAGACTCCATTTCCCCTCTTTGAACGTTAAAGGTTCCCACAATTTACAAAAGGAGAAAAATCCCATGTCTTTTCCTCTGTGTTTTCTCTCCATTTCCTTTTTATTGCAAAAAACAAGTTAAATCTTTTTGTCTACTCAAGCTTAACTGTGATGACATCCTTTGGCCTGGTTTGGGAGGGTAAAATGCAGCCAGAAGGACACGGGAAAAGAAAAAGACTACTATAAGAAAGTATGACAGTTTATTCATTATTATTTGTGTTTGCTGAAACAGTTGAATATTTCATCAGTAGTCAAATTACAAACTGAGTCAGTCACAGTTTTAATAAAAATAATCCCTCTCTACTTTTAAACCTAAGAGCAGAGAAAAAAAGAGATGGCTGCTACTGTATATTTATCCCAGTTAACCAGCTCAGGTACTCAGGATAACATAAAGGTCAGCACCATTACCTATCTCCTCACAGAAATCACGTATTTGCAGCTGATTATGAATACATCTGCTTTCCTGACATTGTTAGCTAGTGTTTTGAAGCAAGTAAGTTGAAGAGGCCAAGGCAGAACTCCTGGGTGCATCCTGATCTTACAACTTGCTCCCAGCAGAAGTCCCAGACAACTGCCACCACTGTGAACAACATTTTATAAGCTGTTTCATATAGATAGGCACAAGTCACCACATTTCTCTCATGTCACTATCCTATTTAAAACCACTTTGGATCAGTGATCTGTAAGAGGTCTAAGTTCAGAGGCTCAAAAATCCCAGAGGATCAGACTTTAAGGAAAACCATACCCGTATTTCCTAAGTTAGGGAATTCTACAAAGGGGGAATTCAGCACCTATATTAAAAGCCAGAAATAAAATTCTGGGTAACACAGTAAAAATAACATCCATCTGAATGCAAAAATCAGTGAAAAATCAATTAAAATGTAATTAATTTCTAATAGCATAATCTTTTCTGTTCATTTCTTATATTACTCCTCACTTTCTGTACTGTAGCACTTACATGTCTTGCAATATAGGAACCAACACTTGATGATTTAAGAGTATTTTAAGATTCTAATTTCCCTGTAATTTAGTTTTTAACAGTTTATTACTAGCAACACATTAGCTGCACTTTGATTTTCAGATGGGGAATACAGATTAATTTAAATAAGAACATTCAATCTTTGAGTAAACATTTGTTTGTGGCCAATAAAGTGCTAGCAATAGCTTACATCACAGACAATTATTTTAAAAATGTTTTTTATAATTACAAGCATCACAGAAAAGATAAGGTAAACCATGCTAGAAGCAGTCTTTGCTTTCAAGTCAGAAGTGAGCACAAAAAGTGAGCACACTTGGTAATGAAACATCTGAATTTGAAATCCTAACAGGTTTTAATTCTTTGAGGAAGCTCTGTAGAATTTAAAGGAAAGAATCATCTCATACTATTACTACTTCATATTTCTGCTAAAAAGCCAGTAGATTCCTTTTGCTATTGGTACCCAAGCAAACTAACTTGTTCAGCTCAAGGATGTCTATGTATTTTAACACACCACTGACTGCAGCACAGACCCAACCTTCCAGTAACCAGAATAGCTCCAAAATACTGCAAATACATATTCAGAACTGTGAAGACAAGGAGAAAGAAACAATCTCCCATCTGAATGAATCTCACTGTTGATGTCCCTTTCTCATGCTTGCCAGTAAAAAGCAATAAAATAGGAGGAACACCATTATACCTATCCTAGATTTATTCATTGCACCAGAATGCTGGACATTAATACGCAAACCTTGAAAATATTCTGGTGTTAACAGAGGCTGTTAAGGAATAAATATACATCAGAACAACCTGCTAAAATCCAGTTAACCACTGCCCTTATTTTTCACCTTGCTGGGGTAATACTGTCACACAGCAAAACCCAATAGAAAAACTAGAAGTGACAATGAAATTGGAGCTTTTCTGTATAAAACAGGAACCTGGCTCCTGAGGAACAGGTTTGTATTTGTTTATTGGCACAGAAACAGTTGAGTGTCCCTTACTTGAGGCTCTCCTGTGAGCTGGAGGATGACCTGTCTGACTGAGGGAGAGATGCTATACTGCCCGAATTCTTCAAGTACGTCTGAAGGCTTCTTTGATAGGGTGGCTCCAGAGAATTGTACAGAGTCTCAGCTTCACTAGGAAAGTGATTTCTAAGACCAATATAAGCCCTGCAAAAGAGAATAACCACATGTAAACGCTCTGTGCTTTCTTTAAAGTGTGGACCCAGGAAGTAAAGATTACAACCAAAACCATGGATGGGAGGAAAAGGAACTCAGACCGAAAATATGTAATGCATACAGTACTGCTCATCAAATCATAAAAGAAAACAGCTACATTGACTAAATTAATCTTTTCAAAACAACTTAAGTCTATCCTCTGAACTTCCCACATTCACTTACAAGTCCCATGGGGAAGCAAAAGGGAATTTTTTTCTGACCTTCTAGCTAGTCAAAGTGCTTAATCAATGGGGGAAGAATGATTATGCAGCAATATCAGCCTTTGTAACTCTTGTTTCAGTTAAATCATCAAATGCTGCACAACAGTATTGACTGACTCAACTTTCAGAATGCCTTTTGCAAAAAAAAAACCAAACCCTAGATAGTAATTGAAGAACAGACACATCAATTTTCAAGCAAACTTGTGTCCTTCTATCAGGCCATAGTTAGCAGCTCACCTTGGATAGAGTCTTCTACCACTCATCTAACACATAACATTTTTCAGAGGAAAATGTAGACAAAACTCACTTTCTTGCCTCCACTCTTGCTTCTGCATCAGCATCATGAATGCCCTTCTTGATTGTTTCAACCAAGACAGCTGCATGCCTAGAAGAAAGACATTCTTCATGCTATTTTGCTTCTCCAAAGTCTATTTTAAGTCATGGGTTTACACTTGAATTAACATTACTCCAAGTAATAGTAGTTCTTTCCAAGTTATGCAGTAAACAAACCCTTAAGCACTGATGGCATAACTGCACCTTCTGGAAAGGTTTAGGTCAGCTTCCTCCTTCAATCCAAATGGATTTTAATCTACTTTTCTGACATGCACCCACCTATCACACCCAAAAAGTTATTTAAAATACCTTTTTTAAGACACCTAATTTCCTGAAATGCAAAAACTATTTCCACTATAGATAGTAAGAAGAAGGGAAAAGCTAAGAATAGCAAGTTCTCTTACTGAAAATTTGGCTCTGAAAGCTTTTAGCAGATGAGTTCTAAATCTGACCAAAATTACGACAAGAAACAAATTTTAATTCAAGGTAAGTTTTGGGTGTGAAGTTTGCTATTTCGGTTTCTTAGAGGAGAAAGGTGGAGATTTTTTGGGGGGGTTTCATGCCTTTTTTTTTTTTTTTCTTTTTTGCCTTTTTTTTTTTTAAGACACTTTGACACGAATCAAATGAACTCCCCATTGTTCCCTTTCTCAGGAGCACCCATCTATCTGGAGAAGCTACAGTGTGCTCTTACTCATTACCAGAAAAAATCCTCCAGCCTAATCTCCCTTGCCCTGTTTTATGGTAAAAACACAAATTTCCTCCTTCCAGGAGAAAAGACAGATGCTTACCTGTGTGTGCACTGCTCACGTGCAGTACAGGAGAAGAGACAGAGGGTGAGGAGAGGGGGCAACAGGAAGCCAAGGCTGGTGCATACAGCTCTCCTTGCCCCTGGCACTTGAATGAGCCATGTGACCTGCTCTGCTTAGAAAGGCTGTCTATGCTAGAAAGGTTGGCCAACACTGAACAACATAATCCAATTAAAGGATTCAATGACAATATTTTTGTCTTAAATTGCATTAGCACTTTATTCTTGGGAAAAAAGTATACTGGCCCATACCTTTCCAATGAATGTGTTTGCCACTCTTGTAACAACAGGTCTAAAAATTCAAAGGAGCGCCTAAAAAGACAGAACAAAAGTTATAATTAATGCTCGCTTCTCTAATGTGGCTGTGGAATAAACAAACACTAACTTTATTCTTTCCCCCTGAGGAAAATAGAAGAAATAAAAGTACATTTATCTGTCAAGAAAGGAAGGACGTTGGTCACCTTATTGCAAAGTTAAAATATTCTGTAGAGAAAGCAAACATGCAGCTAATTAATCTTAAACTTCAAAATACTAGATGTAGTTCAATTTAACATGTGCTGCTCAAATCATGTTATTACACATATGCTAAGTTAACTGTATTAGCCCCAAAACAACAGACAAAACCCAATAAAGTGAAAAAAACTGTGCAGAGTATAAAATCTTGATATAAAAAATAAATATTTAAAGATATAATATAGTATTTCGATGGCAGTGTATTTCTGTCCCAAACACTATTCCCATCCTTTCATCTGTCATTACTGAGCATGTAGCATAAAGAAAAACATGAGACCATTAGTGCAGGGCTCTGCATAGAGAAAGCACTCCAAAAGATTTGCTGGCACTGTACAAATGAAGTTATATAACCGCATACATTATTAATTTGGAAATCTTGACAATTTAGCAAACAGCCATTAGCAAAAGGTATACTTTAAACTATGTCTAAAGCTAGATATCATGATGAAAAAAATCACACTGACACAGATTAAGGAAGTGTACATAACAAATTTTCAAACAGGCAGTGGACTCAGTTGCCTGGAACTATGACTTTTTCTGGTTATGGTGCATCTTTGACCTGTTCTGGAGGGACAGATTTGACTTTTATTCTGCTCAAATCCTTTGGACACCAGCAAGGCAGGGCGAGAAACCCTGAAAGGCTTTTCACTATTGCAACTGATCTACTGTTTTGTTGTCTTTCCAAAGGAATGAAAGCAATATGGAAACAATGCCTTCACTGATGCTCACAGTACCAAAGCCACCTATAGCGTAATGTTCCTCAGTGAAGCCATTGCAAGTAGAGGCACTGAGAATTGTTTTGCAGTCAAAGGAGAAGTTGTGACAGGTCAGTACAATCTGGGTTGAGGTAGCACTTGCTTTGGATGCAAAGGCAGCTTTGACTCAAAGCAAATACTTCAGATGCTCAAGCTGTTTCTTGTATATACATAGCTCTATCACTTTCTGGCAAACTGTGGGTCCAGAAAAAGCATTATCTGCTTTCGTGAGATTCTGTGCAGAAAATGACACTCTGTCAAAAAACAACTGATTTTTTCAAGAGCCAATCCAAGTGCTCAAGTATCATGTCCTTGGGAGAAACAACATGCTGAAGATGAACACAAGCTGTTGAACTCAACACATTGATGCACCACGTCCTATCCAAGGCTTTGTCTCAGTCCCAAAGTTCCCAGCACGGCAAGTTTATTATTTTGGGCATAGCATAGGACAGCCTAGCTCCAAGCATTCAAACTGCACTGCACTAAAGCTAACAAGTCCTCCTGGCATCAGGACAGCAAGGTGCTGGCACACCCTGCATGCAGTACTGCAAGTACTGCAGTGCTCTGACAAGCCATCACCTCCCTAGGCCCTCAGGTCTGGCCCCAGCAGTAACTCCCATGGTTCAGGCTGGTTCTTTGCACACTCACATCTGTTCTGTGCTTTCCCAGCGCATCTCCATATCTGTGTTCTTTATTCTCTTGGACTGAGAAACACAAGTTCAACTAAGGTTTTTATTTTCTTCTGGTTTTAAGTCCGAAGGCAATTTTACCAATCAGTGTTTAAACAATCAGAAAAAATTCTGCAGGACACAGTATATGACACGCAGTAAGGCAGAAAGTACCATTCCTCAATATCATCCAACGTAATTTGGCTGAAATTAATTTGGTAGTTTTCTGGATAACAGTTTTGTATATTCAGGGTTAACAGCCACAAATCTTCTAATATGTTCATTTGCAAATGATGATAAACATATTTTAAAAAATTATTAAAGCTGTTGCTTTTTATTTATATGGTACTCACCTTCTAACTGCAACTGATTTTGAGGTACAGTTGCTTGTTATTAAAGGTATGAGTCGTGGCACATGAGTATGCTAACAAAAAAAAGGACAGAGCAGTTAATGACAAAAGCATTACTAAATTCTGAATCTGTACTGTACTAATTAAGTCAAAGAGAATTAACAACAAAATAAAATGCTTACCAAAACTAAATAACAGAATACTATTAAATAACAGACTGCTGCTAGCATGTCAATTGACTGAAGCTATTTTTTCCCAAAAGGTCAAGCAAAAGTCACTTCCAATGTCATCAACAATAACATCATGATATGCAATATTTTGCTGTCAGAATTAATATATGAAGGTTCAAATGTAGCTGTCTCAAAGGAGTTGGAAGCTGGTGTTATTCTAATTTTGCCACAGGAAAAAAAAAAAGTAAGTGGAGCAAAAGTAAAAAAAAAAAAAAAAAGTTTTGTGAAGCAAAAAATAAATCAATAAATCTGAAACTATGGGCATTCTTTTAGGCATCAATGTGTTTAATGCTACAAAGACCAAATTCCCTTTAATGCAAAACATGTCAATAAAGTAATAAAAGCACTGACATAAAACATAAAAAAGCTTATGTATATAATCTATATGGAAACATCTAACATTCTGATGGGAAAAGAAAACTACTGAAGTACCACTTAAGGTAGGTAAGATAAATTACACTAAATCCAAATGAAATACTTGAATTCAGAATTAAAGCAGCCTTACTTCAGCTCATCTTAACTAACTGTAGGCACAAAGTATTAACATTTTAATTCCAAGTAAGTGTAATGTGGTTCAACAAACTTATTTTCTGTTAACTTCTTGAGTCCTTTCTTTATTAAATACCTGTGGTCATTTTTTAAACAGTCCCTAATACAGTGTGAAACTGTAGGCTAAGAAAAACCAAAACAACAGCTTAAAAAGTACTATCTCATGTATCATACTTTGTCCTTAGGTTATAGCTGCAGGATATAAACACACAAATCACCAAAATAGCAGAGAGATAATGATCAGCTCACAGAATACTGCCAACTTTAGAATTAGGAAGGAATTAATCAAAGATGTGGAATTGCCTAACAGTTGCACTTGTTCATACTGATACACTTTTAAACACAATTTCAGGGAGTTTGTTTGCATTTTGCATAGCTCACAAATTGAAAAGAGGCATATGATTGCCAGAAAGGGACAGGAGGCAATATCAGGGGTAAAAATAAAACGTTTTTACAGCTGAAGAAACCTGTACATTCCAAGTCTTTGGAGCTATTGGCATTGTAATTTCTAGAAAGTGTTTTACAAAGGAACCAAAGCCTCAGGCTTACTTTCTCATTCAGCTTTAAGACTGCACATTTCATCTGTTACTCCTCTGAGGCTGTAATGATACATGCTTCCTCCCAAACCACCTTGCAGCTCAGTTGACTAACATGAATCCCACCTCCTTCTGGAATTCTGCCATCATCCCATCTCCCCATGATTCCTTCCCCAACGCCCCCAAGCACCTTTTTTTTTTTTTTTTAATTGGTTTCCTGATTTACTAAAAGCCAAGAGAAATCAGACTACACTAAGAACTACCTGGAGAAGAAATATGAAATCCAATAAGGGCACAAAGATGAGATGAAGCTCTTCAAGATCACCAGTATAATACAGCCTCTCTCTTCTATGTAGACTCACTCTCAGAGTAGTTACACACTAAAGCATCAGAAACCGAACTGGCTGTCCCTGGATTCTGGTAGTTTTGAACAAAACACTGACTCCAAGCAATAGCTTGGGCTCTAAATATTCAACTGATCACACACACCCTGAGACCAACACCCATTTAGTGCAAAGGATAGAAGTCCAAGGGTGTGTGGGGCTGCACTTCTGTTTTACTCTGATATTCATTTCTTTTTCCACTGAAACATGAATCTTCTGTCAACACCAAGCATAAGCCACTTATTGGTTGGGTATTTAAACACTATGGAGAGGATTATCTTGCTTTTATGCTTCTAATACAGTATGTTAAACTACAGCTAAGGAGAACAGAAATTTAAACAAAAACAGGGCAACTACAGGTGGTGTGCAAGCTTGTCTTTAACTGAACTGAACCTATAAAGCTAATTTAATATGACTGGTGAATTTTTATTTCATGAACAGACAGAATAAGTACAGATACCAAAACACAGTGAGGATGGCAATAGAAGAAGTGAGTGATGAAAACACTTAGGTTTCCAACAACTTACAAAATTAAAACCACCAATGAGATCACAGTGAATAGCACTAAGTGCCTAGCATTAAGAACACCACAACTTTTAATGCAGAAACTGCAGGCAACCTCCCACTTTCATCTGAAACACAAAAATACCAATACAAGTCGCAAAAATCTAAGTATCTTGCCTCTAACACCAGTCAGCAGAAGATTCTTAAGGAACAGAAAACATACAATAAAACCCAGCTAGTATACCTATTCCTCTATCTTTACTATGACAGTGCCACCAGTTGGTTTCATCGATAAGTAATATTTGTCCACCCGTGAGAAATGTTACTTCTCCGCCAGAAGAATGATTTACAAGCCCCTTGTTGTTGTTATTACCAGAATTGTTATTATCTCTTCCAAGAGCCACTACCTGACAATTCATAGCCAGCAAGGTGAGAGAGGTACACCTACCCGAATAATGAATCTGATGGCTGCACACCCAGAAGTTGCCATCACTTTGGCGCTGTTGGGAACCAGATTAAAAAGAGTAGGCACAATAGCTTCAGCGCCATGATCAAATTTGTTCCCCAGAACGGTTGATAGGTGGCTGTTTCGGGAAAAGAAACACAACTTGTTAACAGAAGTTAATTTCTTAGTCTTGAAAGTTCACTTTGTGGATTTGAAAAATTTATCTTTCAAAGCAGAATTTCTCGACTTCACGATTTCCAACTCCTCGCCTCATTACAAATGCATGATTTGTGAAACATTTTTGTTACTTGGCAGACATATTAAGAAGCCAAACGTTAGTAACTTGATTTCATAATGAGAAAATACCAAAATTTGAAACCCTAAATTCCCACATCCCCATAAAATATCATTGTATTTCTGGTTTTAACAAACTTTGAGACATATAAACGTAAAATTTTACATAAATTATTGTTTCAGTTTCTTTTGCCTTTTGAATGCAGGCAAAACTACCAAATTCATCACAATTAGCTAACCATAAAACAGGTTCTCAATTTTAAGAAATATACAAACAGATACAACACAGTAATTCAACTGTCCATTGGTGACAACAAATACTTTTTTCATGCAGAGAGATTATAAAAAAAAAATTTGCAGCCGGCAGTAAATGACACATCAAATATATAAAAGTTTTACGGATCAAGAAAAATTCCAGGCTCTTAGGCCTGGATGAGAACATTTACACAGTACTTCTACTCTACTCTTGACTGTATGTTAGGAAGCCTCAATTTCCCTGGCAAGAACAGTTGTATGTTCCAACATTTCCTCTTGGTCTGTTCAATCAGGAGACAAGAATAGCCATGGTGGACTCTGAGGGTGTATCTGTTTCAGATGGCGACTGAAAATCAGTCATGACATTCATGCCTTTCCAGAGGGAAAAAACACATGGAAATGGGACAGACTACTTTGTCTTTCCTCTCTGTCCTTGAATATAATGGAGTTTGCAAGATACTAAGAGTGAAGATCTCATTTCAGTTTAGCCATGGCTTCTAAAATTACCATGGACATCTCTCCTGCCCAGAGATGTTGTGGATGCCCCAACTCTGGAAGTGTCCAAGGCCAGGTTGGATGGGGCTCTGAACAACCCTTTATAGTGTGAGGTGTCCCAGCTCACAGAGAGGGGTTGGAACTAGACCTTTAAGGTTCTTTCCAACCCAAACCATTCTACCATTCTATGAAAGGTATCACCTCACCAAAATGCATGATGTTCAAACCACTACAGGCTGGTTCACTTTACTATTTCAAGTAGTCCCATGAAAGTTCTGTGCCAAGCACCCAAGCATAAGTGATCCTAAGACTGGCCCCCAATATTACAGTACCTGTATTAACTTGCACCAAGTACTCAGTGTACCCACGGTGACTTGTTATTCACACAGAACCTGCTAAAGGATTATCAACTACATGTATCACCTACGAGAACAAATTCCTTTAACCATTTATTTCTCTCTAAGGCTTCAGATGCTGACTCGACTCTTTATCAGTCACAGTGCACAGCAGCCCAAGATAATCTTTCCTGCAACACTGATAAAGCATCTCTAAAGTCAAATTTCCACTAAGATCCAGCAAGGCACACAAACGCACGTGAACCATACTTACGCTACAGTAATGCACGCTTCCCTAACCACCTGGGATCTGAGATCCTTGGCAGACAGCTTGAAAGCACCATCCAACAACCGTAAGTGCTGGAAAAACCCATCATACTGTGCAGCTCCAGCAACAAGCAATGACCGAACTTTCTTCAGCTGAAAAGATAAAGGCATTTAGTTTAGGACACTAGTAATATGTGTTTCAAAGTAAATTAAAAAAAAAAGAAAAAAAAGAAAAAGATGCCATAAACCTGGTAAAAAAATATAAACGCTGGATACACACAAACATTTTAATCCTGCAAGTGAAACTTACCATAGCCACACATAAGAGGTACTAATGCTAGCAGTTAACCTGTAGAATATGTAATTTTGCATAAATGCCAAACTGAAATATATATGATGGATTTTAGAAAAGCTTCCACTTGGATGTCAGCAAAAATTTTCTTTGGCTTTTAAAAACTAGTTGCTCAAACTTACTTAGCATACAGTAATTCAAAGTTTAAGAACGAAAATTTCTTCAATTATCTAGAGTGTAATTACTTCAAAGACAGAAACACTAAACTATCTGGCTGCCTGTCCTTTATGAAATACAGCTACCCAAACCTGAAACCATAGAGAAAGTTTACCGCATTAGTTCGTTGATCCCAATCATGTTTGTCATCTGAAAGAATTTCCCTGATTTTGTTCAACGTTTCTTCAAGTTCTCGACTAGAATAGATCTGAAGTATTAAGAAAAAAAAAAAAAATCAGAAAAATCATATTAATATTCCAGGTAACCAGATGAAGGAAAATGGTTTGAGAAGACTGAAAATATAATTCTAATTCTGAAAATCTTACCCCAAAAATTACAGAGAACTGTGTAAGAGGTATAAATGGGCATTTTAAGACAAATATGTAAAGATAGCACCGAGTACTGAACATCATTAAAGAAAATCTGAAAAAGTAACAATTTCGTCAAGATTTTACCTTCCATCATTGTGAAAAAACTAACATTTTAACCCAATGCAACCCTTTTGGGGCAGGGTCTCTCTTCTTCGTTACAAGAGTGCATGGCTCTGAGTCAACAGAAAATAAAAATTTGTCTGACAAAATAAATTAAAGGATTCCACAGCTTCTTTATGTATTATTACTTCAAGGTTATCATCTATTAACTTATACAATCAGTAAATAAATATAAGGAGCCGCCTCTAGTCAGAGTTCCCGCTACACAGTAAGACCATCAAAACTGAAGCCTGAACTATCTAATCATGTAACAGTCACTATTTGGTTATACATGAATTAATGCACTACTGATAATTGTACAAGAGCAAATTTCTAAAGAAGAGAAGAAAAAAGCAAATAACCTTGTCATGTAAATATATTATTGTCAAATAAACTGACTTCCCCTCTATTCTACTGGGCTTAAGTCCCAGGATGCTTTTTTCTGCTTCCACTGCATACATGAAATCTAAAGGTTTGGGTTTTTTTATCCCTAGATTAAAAACAGGTTTAAGAGGTTGTGATGCAAACTACAAACCAGAAACTTAATCTGGCCAGAACTTTGTTCAAAAAACATATTCTCAGCTAAAAGTTTCCAATATTTTTGTATGAAAAAGTTTTTCACATCATCACACTGTGTAAAACTCAGCTGCCCATACACAAGCATCTGGGGCCACCTGAGACACATTCAAGACATTCACATGGGGCAGGCACATATGGGTGAGGACTTCAAGGAAACTTATACCTTCCTACAGTGAAACCTGGAGCCCAGCGTGATAACCTACACAGCACCTAAATAACAGGGCCTGATGATCCCTCATTATTTATTTAAGTACAAGACACAACTTTTGCATGTGCAAGAGCACATGGAAGAAACAAGGGTCAGTGGTTAGGACAACTGGCTTTGCATGAGTTGCTGAAGAGCTCTGACACTGGCCTTTTGAACACACAGTTTTCTACATGTATATATGCATCTTCTACAGTAAAAAAGAGGGAATGTCTTTCTTCTGTTCTACAGTTAAGCTAAATGATTATTTTCTATAAAACATCTTATTTTCTCAGGCAACTTCAAATTACTACAAGGGTTATTCCAAACACAATCTAGTTCTCCAGTTTCCTGGGCATATTAAATGATTTTAAACTTAGAGAAGATAAGGTACCTTGATTCTATTGGCATCTACTTTTCTCCAATGCTTTAACAGAACATGGTTATGGAGGCCTCTGTATTCCATGCCAGAACACAGAGAAGATGAAAGACATCCATACTTTAAACCACCTGCATATTTGGCTTATAGGATAAAGAGAGTAGAAACTTCTTCAGAAACAGATTAATTAGTACACCCAGGCCACATTCACTATCACACAGAAAACAATTTCTGAACATGCTTTACCATCAAAACTGAAATGTTTATTACCACACAGCTATGTGAGCTTTTCCAAGGTACATTGTAGCAGCAGCTCTGCAGTTCTACACAAATACTAGAAAGCTATTTCTAGTGACAGCATCCATAAAAACTAGAAAACTATTTCTTATGTTTACTGTTTTCTTCTCGTTTGGAAGTCATTAAACATCTGATGTATAAATTATTTAAAAAAAGCAAATGACTTAATGAAAACTGTGGGTCCAATCCAGTGCTGACAAAATTGAATATGAGTTTTGTGTCACCATTTAATTGATTTGTGTATACTGGTAGCCTATTAATAGTTGTTACACAACCCTAGTTTACTCTAACACTAATTCTATAGTTATCATACTTAAGTATTATATGTGTCTCAGTAAGCATTTTTATCAAAATAAATTTTCATTATGAAAGAAAATTTTTATTTTTCTTTAAAAGTATAACAGACTAGTCACTGGTTAACTCATGATGCAACTTCATAATACATTGACATTTAATGCCATCAGAATTCACGACATGATTCAACCTCCTCGGGACCTCTCCTTACCATCACCCACCTCGACATTCTCCTTCTCAATTCAGAGCTTTAACATAAAAAAAGCTCATCCTACAAGTGAAAAGGCAAAAACTTCTCTGGCAACTCAGCATTTCTGTCAACTTCTCATAAAGAAATGAAGTGTAACAAGAAGGGAACCAAGACCATGCCTTTTGGTGCCATCTAACTAAAGTCTGTTTAATACACGCTCAAAACTTAGCCTGAAGTCCTGGTCACAGTACAAACACCTTTTGCAAACAGTTTCAATGAGCAAACCCTGAAAAAAGGACTTTTTTCTTGTCAGCCTGTGTGTCATCAGAGACCATGTTTTATAGTTAATGCTGCAAGATTAAAACATGCTAGGCAATAGACAAACACAGAAGCAACATATAAAATGGGTTTATGCCTGCCCTATTAGCAGTCCTAGGCAATGAATTTAATTTTTTCTTTAATTACCTGGCACAAACAGTACTGGACCTAGGCATATTGAAACTGGAATAGTAAAGAGGAATTTAATAAATGGTATAATTTTATCTTGCTGTGAAATGACAACCGCAATTCCACTGAAAAATCCCATATTGTCAAAGCTGTCCATACCCATTTTAATTTCAGAGGAATAAAAGACAACATTTTAATAATTTCTTTCATCCATACCCTTCATTAATCATGCTTTTAGAAGGCCAAGATGAAATTATGTGCTCAGCCAATGACACAACAATGACACAACATACTTTTTGTTCTGAAGTTCCCACATCAGACTTCTATAAAACATTTTAGCTCTTTATGTGAGTTACTCCGAATAATTCAGAGACAGAATTTTCTTCATTTTCAGCAATGGCAAACAGATTGTAAAAACATTATAGCTGTAATCTTAAATACGAGGCACAATCCTGTCACCACAGCATTTCTCTTTTAGGAACACAGATCCACCAGACTTTACATCTGAAAATCATCCATTTTCGCCGTAACTGCTGCTATCCATGAGAGGGCAACATACACACGCATCACTGAGGCAAAGTGCAACACCAAACACAGACAAATTAAAAGCTCAAACACAAATAAGAGTAATAACTATACAGATGGAAAGTATTTTGAATACAGGGATTAAAAAACTAGGTATGAGTAAACAGTATGATATTCCTATAAAAAGATGAGCAGTCATTGGAACAGCTTACTGGAAAGTCAGATCTACCACTGGCTTTTAAGAATGACATAACATACACACACCGTAAGTAATGTCTATTTACTTGATTAATCCAGATGCACTTAATCCAGAGGTGGATCTGGTTTTCCATAATACAGTTTCCTTTCTTACTTTTGTTGAACACACTACTGAATACCATAAATGTAATGAAAACAGAAGGTACACAGGAATAGGCCCAGTAATGTAAAAACAACTCCCTCTCTCCATGCTGTCTAACAAGTTTCCTTTGCTTTTAGGATAACTTGGCAAATTACAGGGCATAAACATTCTTTCTTTACAGGTCTAATATGGAAATTTCTTAATTAATATGGTCTCAGAACGTGGAACCTGCCTTTCTTTTTTGAAAGATCGGAGATTGTCCACAACCAGAAGCATGCAGTTGGACAGAACAAAGTCATTACTCCTAGGGACACTAAGAAAAAAAGGCACTTTTTTCCCCTTGCATTCTCAACCATGAAAAAAATACATTATTTTTGAGTCAGACACACATTTCTCCCCTGCCTCCTATTCAACTCAAGAGAGATTAGTAAACACAAATGTGTCTTTCTCCTCTATCTCTTGCAGTTTAGGGAATGACCTACCTTCCCAGGCCATCCAGGAGTCAGACAGAAAATCAAGTATGTTGACCATCCCACTTTTGTTCTTGCAATGTTATTAACCAGCCTGAGTGATTAAACAACTCTGCTTGGGACTGTAAATACTAAGGCACTGAACTACAAGCATCACAATCTCTGTACTGTTGAATATGGCTCTGTTCAACATAACGGGGATAAATAATATTAAGAGCTGCATGTTTTTGTCCTCCACAGAATTCTTAACACAGTCTGAAGAGTCAAAGAAACATAAAGCTCTTGCACTGTAAGACAAAGATTTCCTTTATGTGACAGGGATCATGGAGATTGAGTGTTCCTTCAAAGCAGACAGTATTTCTGCCTGCAGAAGGAGATCTAACAAATAACTATGCTATCATCTTGGGATATAAAAATAGAACAAAAGTACATATCAAGAAAAGAGAATCTTACAAAATCCTTCTGTTGTTTGGGAACCACGGCTTATTGAATTTTTGGTTGCCTTCCACACCTCAGCTGCTCAAGGAAAATTTATTCAAAATAGGTCTAGGAAACTACACGCATATTAAATGACTCAACTGTGTGAAAGCACCAAATATGTGCAATTCCCACACTTAAAGAATAGAAATTTAAATCTGATCTTTCAATTAAGAACTCAGAATCCAAAAAAAGTTCATTAGTATGAAAATAAGGCACTAGATTTATTTTTTTTAAATATTGCTAGAATGAGGACATGTATGCCAGACACACATCATTACAATTCAGGCACATTTGAAAATACAACTCTTGCTTTATAAATTAGTGGCCTCTGTTATTATTACTTGATTATCCCTTGAAATTGCAGCCCTAAAATTTTTAAATATTATGGAAATTTTTTTCTTATTAAAACATACAATTATTTTCTGTAGTTCCCTGGAAAAGATTAGGGAAAATGATAATGGATTTTATACAATGTGATAATAATTAGCAGAAGAGTAAAGAAAAGGTGGGTTTTTTTCGTAACCAACTGGAGAAAGTAAAGACCTTTCTAAGGAGACTGTAAATTCAGGAAGAAGTAAAAGTAAAGATACTTGCTTAGAACACTGTAAAATTACAGAAGTTTCAAAAGCAGGCTAACACACATTATTGCAAATAGTATATTTCTGAAAACAAACACGAATATACACAGCATCTTACCTGTACAGTAGGAACATCTGTAAATGCCTTAATAAAATCATCCTCATCCACAGCTCCAGCTCCTCCTTCTTTAGACGAACCTAAATAAATGTAAAATACTGTTAAACAGTGTGTAAGTTACATCAAGTTTTTAAAACTGACATAAGCATCTTTCACCACTACCTACTTTCAAACATGTAACATAACTTACAAAAATCCTGAATTCTTGTGCATAATTGCACATCATGTGTAGAACTGCAAGACTGTGAACTCTGATCTTACCGTAAGAAAAAAATTAAACTTTTTTTTTAATTTCAATTTTAAAAACTTAATGGCTTTATCACTTTTATTTTTGTGTTTAATTGGAAACATGTTTTGTATAACAGTCCTCTAGTAGCTTTGTGTTTCCCAGTATTCTCACAAGGAGCTAAGAGGTGTGAGGTACATTTCTCAGACTCAAAGCTGCAAGAACTTCAACAGTGAAAGCAAAGACACAGTGAAAAGAATTTGTGTTGGAGCAAGATCTGAACTTCCCTGACTTCTTCTCAGACTGCTCATAATGGAACTGTTCTCACATAGCAGGAAAAGATGCCCAAATTCTCAGTAAAAGCATCAAGGAAGAATACTAACTGGTAAGCTGCTGGTTTCACTCTGGCATATGGTTGTAAAATTAATTAAAACCATGGGTAGAAACTGAGACAACTCTAAAGAAGAAAAAAAAAAACAATTTGAAAACAGTGTCTGGATTTTACTTTCTTGCAAAAACTCCGGTCACAAAGAAAGGCCCTTTCTTAAAGAAATGCACTCAAGTTTGTTATCAAATCAAAGAAGTCCAGACTGCACTACAAGCCTAGAAGTCCAAGTACAAGGTGAAGCCTCACAGAATAATTAAGTATCTTCAATAGTTGCATCAGGAAGATAATATGACAAAACAGGCTAACTACACTTCCTTCTTCTTGAGAGGAAAAACGATCTCTTACAGTGTATGGGTACTCAGGAACAAGAGTCTCTTTCAGACTGAGGCCCACAGGATAGATGGCAGAATGTCCTCCCTAGCTGGCAGAGCACAGCTGAAAGGAAGGCATCAGGCAGAGAAGACACATATTTTACTAACTATAGAACAAATAAAAACTATATGGGAAAAGCAGTTTGGAAGCTGAGTGGTCAACTAAAACAAAAAGGTAGGAATTTCCTAAAAATCACATTCTCAGTGGCTGTACTCAAAACATTTCATGGTTAACAGCCCCTGATCTCCTAACTATAGTGCAGGAAATTAGGTCTGCTGTGTTTGTATACGTGTGCAGTTTGCTAACATGAGGATCCACTATTACTGTAAATTTGATGGCAAACTGATCTCAACACCTCTCTCACATGCCTTTGTGGGTCCTACATGTATAAACAGATTTTGGACATGGTACCTGCAGTATGATATAGGAACATGTAACAGATTTCAACTGCCTTAGCTCAAGGATGCTGTAAAGAGATGCCGTACATAACACATTTCTACATGTGTATCTCCAACACCATCTGTCATAATTGCCAATGGCAGCCAGAAGGAAAAGAAGAAATTATAACCACCTATTTTTCCTCCCTCCACAGAGCAGAGGAAACAAGTCCTTTCATGAAGTTCATAAGTATCTGTCCAGCTATAAAAAAAAAGAGAGGGAAAGATTGCATTTACACTCAGAACACACCCTTCTGCCACACAAACTTGTAGAGCTCCTCAAAAGGAGGATGCCCCAGTCAGAGCAGAATTTTGTGGAAACCTTGAAAAGAAGTAATTTGGCCCAGGGGCTAAACTAGGTGGTACAAACAGCTACTTAGATGTGCAGTTCATAACCTTATTTGTCCCTCCTCAAATACTCTGGTTTCTAAGAAAGTCTCACAGAACCGAAACAATCACAAGTCAATATACAATACATATTCAGGGATAAAGAAGTGGAAATGTAAACTTATACAAGTCCTGTATTATTATTCAGTTACATAAATACACAAATGCCTCTGTTACAGCAGCAAAAAAACTACTTTGCATTTCCATCCTTTACTTACCAATTTTTTACCAACGGAATAAACTACAGAAATAAAATGTTACTAACTGACACATACAGGCCATGAACATAAAAAAATACAGAAAAAAAATTTGGATTTCAAGTATTCATAGTGCACTCCTGTATTCAATAAAGAAAAGATAAAAAGGGTCTGAAGTTGCCTTTGCTAAGTAAGCAGATGTTGTCATCTTTAGTCTGCCTTAAAACATCGCTTTTAAAATTAGAAATTAGCATGGGCTACATGACAGATATATGTAGCAACTAAACAATCATCCATTAATGCAGCCTGAGGAAGAAGAGAAAATCCTTTATGTGAAAAGTAACAATTTTTTACTTTAAAAAGAGAAGGAACAGACCACTATTTAAAATCCATTTGACATACTCCAGACACACAGCACTTCCTTAGTTTCAACAACTAGTTCACTTCCACAAACCACTTTTCTTTGAAATTAATACTCTCAGAAAATTGTTTTATTACCTCTTTGCCTGGTAATAAAAAAAGGTTACGTGGGACTTTTGGCCGGTTACACTTTTTTAAAGTTATCTGTAAAACCACACTTCATTTCTATTTCACTAATCTTTCTCCTCCTCAGCTGCACGATCACATACGCATACCAAAACTAAGTACGAAGTACCTGTCTTCTCTTCATGTTGTATACAAGTCAGAAGTCTACACTGCCTGAGGAGGAAAAATACTGTTCAATCTCTTTCTTCCCTTCCCGATCTCCTGGAGGTATGTTTAGCAATTCTGCTTACCAAGGCACTGCTTCTGTAGAGACTCATAAAAAAAATGACAGAGCTCCACCCTCAGTTTCCCAGTTCAGGAGAAAGTATTTTACTGTGCTAACAAGAAACATAATAGTCACACACATGCAGATGTCTTCAAAGAACCTCTCATGTTTTTTTAAGGCTTGACTCTCCTCCACAAAAGCAACAGCAGAGCTTTAGAAAATTCTCATTTCAGCAATACTGCCTTCAGACTCAAAAACAACACATCTGACAGAACACACATATTTTAATAAGCTGTTTTGTTGCTTACCTTCTCAGACCAAGCTTGTGATCATAAATTTCTTAGATCTCTCTCTAGCATTAATGCCTTTGACTCAATAGTGCACATTCAATGCTCCCCACAGAATAGACAATCTTATGACCAAATACGGACAAGTTCAGCCACTGCATTCCTAATGGCAAGAATACTATAAACAGTTCTAAGGGGCTTTAACCCCACTGCATTTTTAACATCTTTAAGTGCTCAGCACATAGCTAAAATCCAGAGCCTCATCAACTTGGTAATTACACTACCCCGGTCTTTGGACTTAGCCCATTGAATCCAACTGTGTTTCCCTCACCTGAGACACAGAAGAAAAAATTCTTTAAAGGAGAGGAACTAAAATAGACAAAAGACATTTCTCTACATTGTCTGTTAGTTTTCACTCATAACCTTTATGTATTCTTATCCTTCAAGCACTCTAGTTAGACGGACTCAGAGAGAGATCCACAAGCCTGAGTTCTACTTCAAGAAGCTGGTAAGAACCTACCAAATGAAGCAGACAGACTTGATATGGAAATAAATCCAGCAGCTGAAGCGCCTCTGAGTTCCATTAGTGGAGTTGTGGGGGCTTTGGTTTTGAGGTTGTTAAATTTCTCCTTTTTGCTGTTGTTGCTGTGTGTGTGTCTTGTGTTTGTTTTGAACTTAAGTTCAGTGAGTCTGGAAATGGAGGCAAAGAAAATAAACTCCCCACTTCCTGAGGACTACTAAGAGAGATGACATTTTCATGAGTTAAATTTAAGGATTGCTAACATTTCGTAAGGCACTAGGAGTCCTTTTTTTTTTTTTTTTTGGAACAAAGTTTATTCCAGTCATAAGGCTGAGTTCAGCACTAAGAATAACTCAGCACCAGAAAGGGTACTGTATGGAAGCAAAGGAATTACCCAGACTTTTGCAAAATAATTTCTTTTGTCCAGGAGTTAATTCCTACGGTTGAGATCTCTCTCTCTTCAGACTGAAACATATGAAATCCTTCCAACATTATCACAACAACTCTGGAATGCTCGCTTGCTCTACTGCCTTGATGTTCCCCCTACCGGTATCTACAAAACTGTACCCCCTGGATGACAAAACAATCAGACAACACCATATGGGAGAAGAGAGATGTTGAGAGTGATATTGGACTGGTATTTTTGTTTTGAAATGAAGAACTGTTTAATCAAAGCATGTCTGTTTAATAAAGTACACAAGTGCTGGCCTAAAAATACAAAAAACCTGCTCAATTTGTATCTGGTAGCATGTCTGTACTAGTCCAATTCAGTTTTTTTTTCTACTTCTATGGGCTTTTGACAAAAATTTCAAACCAAAAAATAACTCTGTGAAAAAAAGGAATTTAAAAACTGGTACAGAAACCTGGGAGTAACAAACTCTAAAATTTCCTTTCAGTTTTTGTTCCAATGCTTTTCTTAAAATGCTTCCCTAAAAATTTTTTAAATATTTTCTGACACAACATGCATCACAAATTTAACATTAGTAAACTCTGAAAAGGATACTATTTCTCAGATATCTTTTATCCCTCCGAAATCTCTAACTGCATGCACTAACAGTATCTTACTGAACAACACATCTCAAGTAAAATGATGGGTACTACAAATTTTTTTCCTGAAAGACAACAAAAAGCTAAACTGTGGTCTCAGCTAATTCAAAAGCTTAATTTCTTGTCTATCAGAGACTGAAGCAAAAGATGCAGATCATTCTGGATTGAAAGAAAAAAGAAAAGTACTGTTACCCTTTGGCTTTGTAGGTTAATAAACAATCAGCTGTAAATTAGGAACAGACAGCAGCTTCAGCTCTGCGTGGGATAAATGGACAGGATAAGCTCAAGTACTTACTCAGCTTTTCGTATAATAGGTTAACTGGCAACTCCCACTCACTCCTACTGACCTCTCTTATTTTCTAGTACAGCTCAACTGTAAGTCACAAAAGGGAGGGGCTAAACTGAGAATAAAATCAACTGGCCAAAATGAATAGTTTCACTGAGCAAGTTCCCTGGTCTGCTTCACTGTGGGGCCATACAAACACCACGGCAGCACAATCCAACAGCTGACTCGGGATACAAATGTGGAGACAGGGAAGGAAATTAGTCCAGGCAGCTTAAAAAGTACAACTGCTGAAAAGGCTGAGGGGAGTAGAGCAATACCCAGAATGAAGTCAAGGAAGGACAACTGCAAAGGCTACCTGGTGGAATGGACAGCCTTTATCACTAAACACAAGGTGTGGATCTAAAGAAAGTGCTGACACCAAACAAAAACAAACAAACAAAAACACAAATGTACACACACAAGCTACAAATAAGAGATGACAACAACCCTACCAATGATGAAGACACAAAACCTAATTGTTTCTTCAGCGTGGTACTCGCAATAATAGCCACATTCTGTTCCCAGTCCTAGTGGGCAGATGATGCAAAGGTCGTATTTAATTTTCACTGAATATACATTCTGTTTGTTAGAATAGCAGAAAAAAATGAGATGTTTCCTGAATCTTCTACAGCTTTCAGATAGTCTTTGCAAAATCTACTCATTTATCCTTGGGTCAGGCTTATTATTACATGATAAAATTGACACCTTACTTTTCATACGGCATCTGCTGGAAGCCAGGGGAGTAAACTTCTCTGAGACAGCAAGGGTAAATTTTAAAGACAATGACTCTGATAAAAGCTCTCGTGTGCAGACAGATTTGAATCTCACCAGCTCAGTAAGAAATCTATTTATCTTTCCAGGCATTCTAAGATTACTAAAGTAGTCTAGAATAACACTTTTCATATGCACTTGTCATAAATCTGCTTCTGTAAAACAGGAACTAAATGTCTAGAAGAGTGGCTGAAGACTGAGAATTTTTGAAAATTCCCTTCATATTTTAAATTATTGAGTTATCTAAAGCAATTTGATATACTGTACATAAACACCTTGATATATTAACAGATTCTAATCTTCTAAATATTCTTATTTCCATATTTGATCTGTGGACTTTAAATGAAAAATTGAATAAAAACTGTCCATAAAACAAGCATATAACTATTCTTCAGTCTCAAATATCTATATGAAGCATAAAGGTGTAATTTCAGCAGGTGACTGAGTCATCCAGTATAGATGCCTTCAGCTTGCCTGCTTAACACAGGACAACATTTGAGAGCAACAAAGATGTAGCAGTT
The DNA here is from genome assembly GCA_038380795.1 of Pyrocephalus nanus. Lineage (NCBI taxonomy): Eukaryota > Metazoa > Chordata > Aves > Passeriformes > Tyrannidae > Pyrocephalus > Pyrocephalus nanus. Next base: position 21,830,630 of record CM076266.1, on the reverse strand, counting down.
GCTCCAGTAAAAAACACTTTGATCAACATTAGACAAGATTTTTTTTTTTAAACAAGGCACTTACTTTTAGATAGTTACACTGGTAAATCCTATAGGATGGACATAATTAGATTTAGATAAAATTATGTTAGTTTAATAACTAGTACTGAGTTATACTGACACCATAAATTGTACCAGCCAATGAATAATTGGTCTGGTGTAACTGTTAGCATCGCTTACTGGCTTTGCTATACAAGTTGAACAAGTAACTCCCCATTCTCCAAAAGCTCTCCATTACTATAAAACTTGTCCATATTACTAGTGCTTTTTCAAGTACACAACTTGTCTACCAGAGAAACCTCAAAAATAAAACTTCACTGGGAGATTATCTTATTGAGCTGCTCAACACATATGTCTGATGGTGGTTATTACCTGTATATAGGGGATAGAGCAGAGGGATAGAAACAGCAAAAGAACACATACCAGTCTCATAGGCCACTGCCGTTCAAGATTTAATAACTTAGCCTAAAATTCAAGTTATAACCAAGAGACTTTGAGCAGAGTAGAAAAGCATTTGCTAGAAAGCCCACTTTAAGGAAACTAACAGATGAATTCTGTCATGTTTAGCCTGAGTGACTGACATTCAAGCTGAGCTGACTTGTCCACCTCAGCTCCTCCAGTGCCAAAAGTCATTGTCCCTGAGGCACCCAAAAAGTCATTCAAGCTGAAACAGCTGCACAAACTAAACTAAACAGCAAAATATCTTCAAATACCTTGACAATACCTTGTATTCATTACTTTCTCTGCCTATGTCAGAAACCTGTCAGACAGGGTTAGAGAACTTCCCCAGAGATCCCACCTGTACTGCGCCTGTTCCATTAAAACATTCCTCCTACATGCCAGAGACATTGCACACGATCAGAAATTTCCACACAAGTAAATGTGCTGTCTCTGAGGACTGAGACGCTAAACAGATCTCTCCATACAATTACTCAACACAGGAAAGAAGAGGAGCAGGAGGGACAAGCAGAAATTAGGAGTGAGCTGTGCCGACAAGGAAGAAGGTGGTGCAAGGTGTTCAACTATAAGGATAGCACATCTCAACCCATGAGGTGTGACATCTTAGAAGCAAATACAGGACTCCTGTACTAAGAGGAAGCACAAAATAATTCTTATGCGGACTGAGGATGACTGCACCAGCATGCACACCTTAAAACCTGAAGCTGTTCTTGAGCGTGAACATACCTTTGGAATTATGCACTGAGCATTACATGCCTTGAGAAACTTAGTAGTATTTGAAGCTGACTCCTGATACTGAATGCACAGTATCAACAACTTTAGCCTCAATTCCAATGCACACAGTTTCATAAGTATAAAATATTATTAATACTACCTCTTCATTTCACAGGCATGCTGTGGAGGTCAATTCAATTAATAAGCATTTATCAAGCACACAGAAAAATAAGAAAATTATATAAAAAAAAATTAATAGTGTTTTACTTAGTACAAGGTTTGGACAGCATACATTAGGTAAGACCAAACTGTGGATGTGAAGGAAAAAAAAAGCAGTTCCATAAGTAGCAAGAATGCAGATGCCTGACTTCTTTTGGGCTTATCTCAAATTGATTATTGTTGGTTTCTACTCAGCTGGAAGCTCATATAGACATCCTTCAACTCATGCACAGTGTTCACGCTCACGTGGTAATCGTTCAAGGCACTCATGTGTTTCTTTTTGCTATTGGCACTCATTTTTCTTAAATAATTAAAAGAGCCTACATTTGAGACTGGCTTGTTCATCCAGTTTCAACAGGTGAGTTTTGAAGTTATGCTAATTTTGTGAACATGATAGCATTAGTCTTATTTTTAATTTTTAATACAGCTTTCTAATTACCTATTTACGTTTTAATTTGTTCCTAGTTTTACACCTTAATGGGGAAAACTGAACTAATTATTTTATATTACAGAAATTACTGAGAACAACCAGGAACACAATTCACTTGTCTGATCTGTAATTTGTGTTGCCAAAACAGAATGGTTTGGGATATTGTAATTTTTTGGAGGAGCTGTGGTGTAATAGTTCCAGTAAAACAGAATTTTCATCATTGGTGTCACTTCTCATTTGTGCATTCTTTTCTGAAACTATTTAAATAGACATTGTTTAAAAAGAACAATTACAATTCACATAACCTGTCATTGCAAACTACACAGTTATAATTTTTACAAGAAAACGCATCTTTATCGTTTACTTCTAAAAGTTCACTAGGACAAGACAGAATGTCAGTGACTTCATTTTAATGTATTGTTTTCCTCTTAGATTTTAAATTTATTTGTTGGAAAAAAAATTTTTGTGCCATAAAAAAACACTTGCATTCCCTCCTTCTGTCTGTGAGAGCATACACAATAGTCCAAAGAAATGAAACAGGTTTTTTAAAGACGCTTCTCCCACACACAGACATATCACCCTATAAAGAGGAACCACACCTGCTACTTTGCAAAGCAGCAACGCAGGTACATTTTGGAATGGTTGTCTTTGCTTAATCTTCAACACAGTCGCAGTCCATAAGGACTCAAAGTGGCAGGGTCAGCTGATTTCAGTCCATCTTCCCGCTCCCTCCTTCCTCTTTTTCCTTCTAGATTCACCCTTAAGAAAATATAAACAAATTGCTTCCCCTTCTTACTGTTTTTAAAAAAACAGTACTTGGTGTCAGCAACTAAACAAGGGCTGGGTTGTCTTCCTTATTGTCATCACTGTCTGGTATGACCACGATTGCCAGTAAGATGTCTGGGACCAGAACACCGGGTAGAGATGGCAAAAGCAGGTTGCACACTGTGTGTTGTGCCCTTATCTCCAGATCTCTTCATTTGTGCTCCACTGTTACTCTCTCCCTATTCGAGCCACTTACAAGTTGACTTCTAGACTAGGATAGAAGACTGTTTGATACACTATCATGCTTATACCAGCATAATGAATCCTACAATCTAATTGAAACTTCTAGAAATTAAGTGCAAAATACAGCAGTATGAACTATCACTTGGGTGACACACAGAAAACAAGGACTAATGAACAGTAGTATGGACACATTCTCCGAAGGTGTACATACAGGTGTGTATTCATATATCTATTTGTAATTTATCATGTTTATTTTCATTCAGATTCCTCATTACGGTGGATTCTTCAATGCTCCTGCCGAAGCGAGCTGCAAGGGAAAGCATCTGCCATAGGAATGGAAAGCCCAGTGTCTGCACAGTATTTATAATGGCCAAGGGGAACAGATCATGTGCAAGAGAACCCTAACCTGGACTGCCATTCAGGGAAGTAAACAACAAAATCCAACAACTCTCAGAGAACCCGGAAAGCTGGAAGCCCTCCTACTTCCCCATACTCTGGATTAGGTTAAAATAGCTGCAGTTCGTGACTACAGGATTGCAATCAGAAATTCCACGGGCAAGGATCTCTTGAGATGGAAGCTAATTGACATTCACTGTGGGGAAGAGTAAGCAAACAGGCATTCTGTAGCAAGCCCTCTGATTCAGACTGATACCCAAGGCTAATCTCAAAGGCTGCTCAGAAAGACAAAGAGACTGATTTCAGCTGGGCTTTTGAAGAAAAATCCTCAAATTTCTCAACTATCTGGAAACCAAAAAAAGGAAACCAAGTGCCACAGAATGTCAGGGATGCTTTGCTGACCAGTATCACTTCAAAGTAGATTTATGTCACATGAAGGACCAGTATGAAAAAAAAAGATCCTAGTTTATTTTATATGACAAATACAGCACTTTGGCAATCACTTAATGAGGGTTAAATAATAGAGGAAAGACCCCTGAACTTATTTTCTGAACTCAAAAGCTATAAAACCCCTGTGGGCATTGATTACTACAAAGTCTTTATTTAGTCAACCCAGAACCCTCTTCTTGAGTCTGGAGACAATCGATACAGAGAGCCTGAGTCTATCTTGTTTCAAGTCTATTCATTAACAATTTGTATTTACAGTTCCGTAATTATTGAAGCTGTTTTAACACAAATGTTTCTTAACTACAGTATGTAGTTTTAATGAGGTTAACTTCAACTGGCTAAGATTTCACCTATCTATTTTTCCGTATCACATTTGTTTTATGAAGAGCTTTTCCAATTAAATTGTTTCCTACTAAAGCCTCTAAGTGCTTCAAAATGTCTTCTGCTAGGAAACAGAACTAAAAGAAAAGCAAGTAAGTACCATTGTAATGCTCCTCAACAAAGAGCTGTATGGCTATTATTGAGAAGGAAAAAAAAGCATAATGATAATGATAGAACACACTGTAGACAGATACACAAACCTAACCTACATTTCCTAGAGTTGGAATAGTTTCTTTCAGTTCCTGGAGTTACAAAAAACACGTATGGTGTTACTACACTTCTCACAGCCTTCTTTTGCCAAGACTATTCACCTGGTTCACCAAAGTTTTCCAGTAACTTGATTTCTACCTAAAAGGAGGTATTTTTAATGTCTTTTTGGCAATCATCAAACTTTAAAGGGACTTTTTTGCTAACTTTAAGACCATTCTAAAACAAAGTTCTTTCAAATAATGCCAGCATTAAACCTCAAACTGGCACAGCTGCAGTCTTTATTGAAGATCAGATCCTTTGAACAGTTTAAGTGAAGGTGGCAACACCACAATTTTTATGTTGGGAAATAAAAAAAGCTTTTTGCGTGCACATTTTCTTGAAAATAAAAACAACAAAAATGTATGTCCTTTGGGTTTCACTTCATATACTTCACACTTGGAATCAGCAACATTCTTATTCCAAAATTATCTTTTTAAACAGCAGTTACAAAAAGTCTGATATTTCAATGAATAGCATCCCCTTTACTGGTTTGTTTGTGGATGATTCATCCCACAGCAACACAGGTTGTTTCAAAAAGCATAACAATGTTATTAGTGTGAAACAGGAAGCAATGTATAATAACATCAGCCTGCCAATACACTAGAGATTAAAAAAAAGCCAATGAACCATAGATTGAAATACATCATGCAGTGTCTTCCTACTGAAAACAACTGCAAAAAGTACAAAGTTCACCTTGTTTAAAATTACAAAACTAAGAATAACGTTCCAGCCCTAGAGAAGTTGTCATAAAACACAAAACATAAAGTTAATACAAACTTCTGTCATGGTTGGGTTTCATCAGCAAGCATTTCTTCCAAATGCCACATGGCTCTGTTGAACTATCACCATTCCTACACTTAATCCATTTTAAAAACGGATTATTTAAAATTACATTTTGGGAAAGGAGAGGAGGCCAGACTTCCTCTTGAGGCTCAGACTGAGGTTTCCTATTAAGATCTAGATTATATAAAGCTTCCTAATAGTATGAAAGCAAGCAATTCCCTAGAAGACTTGGAACAGGGATCTAACATTTGCAAGAGAACTTGCCAAACATCTATAAGAGATCTCGAACAGCACAGGGACAGGAACAGAGCTCATTTGGCTGACATGCTGAAGTCCTTTCCTACTGTAAATTATGGTGTCCCCCTTACAATCGAAAAGCTGGTTGCCATACTGCCAAGAAAAAGCCCAGGAGTATCCATTTCTGCAAGGGCAAAACACACAGAGTGCACATTCTCAGTTAGAAGGCCTTAGAGCAAAGGAGTATTTCCAGAGGCTCTGCCACTTGAATGAAGAGCTGAAAGCAAGTGTGTCAGAAGTAAGTACATCAGCTATGTGCTTCCTGGCAAAGGACTAACTTGGGGAAGTGTATCGATCATGGAATAAGAAATATGCCAAACAAAGCACTGCCCATTAAGTTGAAGACCTATCACTTCTCATTCATCACTAGCAAGAAGGCCAGTGTCTGCACACCCCCAAGCAGTAAAGTCAGAGGAGAAACAGCCTGCTGGACTCCTTACTCCCAGGGCAGTAAACCACCACAGCTGCCTGCTCTGATACTTCTTTGGCAAGCTGTGTTCCACAGGCTGTCAGTTCTTCAACCTCTCCCATCCCCATTGTCAACAGGAAAATGTCTTGTAGCGTGATTCCCAGCATAAGAAGAGAGAGTTCCAGCCCAAGCAGGACATTGCTCATGCTCACGTACATACCTGTTTTACCTGCCTTCCTGGACAATGGCTTTGCATTTCCCATGTCACTAAAGTGCATTTCCTACATTAAACAGGAAGTGCCCAACACAATGAAAAATTCTTATTTTGCATATTGGATGGGTCCTTCCACTTCAAATGAATATCTGGGCGGTGGTGGAATTACCATTTCTTCAGTAAGAAACATCTCCATGGAGTATATAATGAAAAGCCAAGCACACATGCATCTGAGGTCTAATTCAGCAAGTGTCAGAAGGCAAGAAAGCAAACAGCACAGCTAAGGTGTTTAATTTGCTCAGTTTCAAGACAGCATAGCCTTCACTCCCTTTAGGAAACAGGAAAAAGCTGTTACTTTATTGTCACCTATAGCCGATAGGAAAAGACATCTTTGTAAAGCAACGTCCTAGCAAAAGAATCTTTGGAATGTAAAAGGCAGTCTGAATGAATGGAACTTGCAATAAGCTCAGCCTATGCTCAGCACAATTTCTACCTCTGCTAAATTCTGCCTGGTCGCAGAAGTCTAAAGAAAAGTCAAGGATTTGATTGAACTGCTGGTCCCTGAACCGATTTGGGAGATTTTTGTGAAAAGGAAATAAAAATCAACACAGTTCATGGAGCTGCTGCTACTTCTCCCTCCAAGGATGAAATACAGCTTCTGAATATGGATTCATGGATATATGAAAGAGTCAGAGAAAACTGACAAGCAGGACCAACAGGTGGCAGAAGCACGAGGTGAGCAGTGAAAGCTTGAAATAACCAACCAGTGCTCATGAGGGAAAGGAGAGAAATGACACACCCACTCACTACAGACTTGGAATGCAGTGGTGAGCAGAAGGATTTGGGACTGGAGGATACAGCAGAGCCTTAGTAAATCAGCAAGGGCAGACAACTTCCAGAACTATACATTTACCAGAGAGACAGCAGTTTTGAGGCCGGAGAAAAATCTCAGGTGTCCTTTAGGCACCTGAAAAGTAGATCCCGCAGAAAGTGGATGTGAAAGAGCATCAAGGTTTGTTTGTAGTCAAAGATCTTTTAAGTCCCAAGATAAGCAGAACAGGATGCCCTAACCAGACTCTTTGAAGACCACAATTCTCTGTGCAGTAAAGCTTTTTAAACTCATCATTTTGCCCTGTAATGACAGTGTGTTTCTAGACACTTGCCCTGTTCATGGGCATTTCCCTAGTAGCCATTTCTGACCACTGTCAGATGGGACAGTGGACTGTACAGACCTCTAGTCTGACCTACTGTCCATGTTCATATGAATATTGTTATGGGAAATACCTCACTTATGGGAGAGACTATGACATTACTGACTTGTTAAAGAAATGCATTTGGCACCCACACTAATGCTCTTGATTAGGCTAGAATATGCAGGATATGTAAACAATATATTAACATTTAAACCCAAATTTTCAAAATTCTGACTACAGACACACTACATAATAAAAGAGATGCATATGTAAACACTCCCTAGTATTTTCCAGAGTTAAAAGAAGATGGTATAAAGCAAGGAATGACCAATCTAGTCTGGTTTTGGCATGCTTAATTTTTGTCCTTATTCATTTTTTTTATTTTTTTGAAGTTTGGCAATATAGGAAAAGGAGAAAAACCAATGTAATAATTTTGGAGGGTTTTTTTAATCTACTGAACTTTTAAATAAACTGAAATATCAGTTGAGAGGTTATTCTGTCCCTATTTCCCTTCACCTGCTCTTGTATCTCCATGTTTTACTGCAGAGCATGTAAACTGAAAGTCTCTACATGTAAAAAAAAAAATTACTTGAAAACTCATTTATATTTAATAAAATAAGCACATACTGAAATAAACAGGAATCCTGAGCATTCAGTTCTGGTACTATGTTAGTCTTGCATGCAAATCCCACCATTTCTTCAGGTTAAAGGAGATTATATTATGTATTTATTTATATTTACTTACTCTTATTACTATTATGTGTAATAATAATAACAATAAATATTAAGAATCAGTTTACAGAGATAATTTCCTTTACAAAGTCTTTTAGGTGGTGTTTTCTGATTCCCACTGCTATCAATTCTCAGTTATACTACGACAGTGTTGATCCGATCCTACGGAAATCTTTCTGATTTATTAGGAATTCTGAAGATCATAACTGAGAAACAATACACTGTCAAAATATTAGCTATATCTCAGTAACGTGAAAATACTTAAGAAAGCTTGTTTGCCATGTGGATCTTCTTTGAAATTTCACCTTTGCTTTGCAGATCACATATGGGAATGATACATGAATAGGAACATGAAAAAATTACTCTAACAAAAACCCCTTACTGAAATAACCACTTATTCACAGAAAAGACACACCTGAAGTATGGTGTATTTCCACTGAATTATGTATTTTTTCAGAAGGTATACAAGAACCATCAAAAAAGCTGTCACTTCTTTAGCAGTAAACAGTTGCTTTTGTTAGATTACCCCCGCCCTAAAAAACTGCGGATTTCCCTGTTCTAACATCATAATTAGTAAGCATTCTTCATTATACCCCTTTGAAATTATATCACGAAAAAAATCCTGACAAGGGTTTTGGCCTTCATTTTTTATCTTTCACAACCAATTTCACAATACTCTGACAGTCAAAGGAATAATGATAAAAGTCATTCAGATGCAATATACACCCCTGTTGAGGTCCGTGGGTGATGGCTAATCCTTTGCAGCCACGTGAAACAGTGCAGACCTGCAGTAAAAATTTCATCTACACAGACCTACTGCAGAATTTCAGTTTATTTATACATATATTAAGTGTAGTGTGGATTCCAGCAGTATATATATATATATATTTACTTCACCAACACAAATGCTATCTCCAGATGTTAATTTTATTTATAACATGAGAGGCCTTTATAGGCTCAATGTACACTCACAAAACCAGACAGACATGCATACACCTTTACAAATGAATAATTACATAAAACAGGGTCCCTCACTGTTCTGTCTCTGCAAAAATACTGCAGTCATGAATTAAACATTACCTTCCAAAGTTCTCTGTTTTGTGCCTGCTCTGGCAAGGTTTGTGGGAACACTGATTAAAATCTGAATTGCTTTACATTACCTCCAACCTTAGGCCCACCAGCTGATCCTGGCTTTCTTGCACTGTTTGAAGGATTTCCTGGCTTTTTAGGTGCCGGAACCTTGAAGGCTGAAGCAGCTGATGATGGCCTATTTCCATCCACTGACTCTTCATCATCAAAGCTTTTGTCTAGAAAAGGATATATTAAATAAAAATACAGTTATTAGAATGGGTGTATTTTCATGTCCTAATCAACTATTTTGCTTCACATTTCACAGAAACTGAAAAAATGCATAAATAAAAGCAAGTATTTATCACTTTGTCCCGTCTCTGACCTAGGAATAAAATGACAATGAGAAATAAACAGCATTTTCTACATTTTAAGTTCTTATAAAACATTATCTTTCTGTCATAATTAACCACAGTAAAACTGAGCATAAAAATGAATCCTACACATCCATTCCCACAAAAGGAAAATATCTTTGCACAGATTGAATATTTTTGAGCATTTCTCAATATTTTCCCAAAAAGAGAGCCATTAATATAATTTTCATCATTCCAGTCCACCAAAGACAAATGCTTGTCCTTTTTCTTCTTTTACTCATGCATGCATTTTCTGCTACACATCCTCCCACAATGTGTCTAACTAGCACTCCCTGTCTCTTTCCTTCCACCCAGATTTTTCAACTTACAATCACAGATCCTCTTGCAGATCAGTCGCCTCATTCCTCTGATAGCTCTTCAATCCCCTCACCCAAGGACGGACCCAGCACCTCACATGGCCACATGCAGTAAATTCTTAATACTAATCAAAGATTCCATCAAAAACTGCTCGCAAACACCCTAAATCCACCACTGAGATTTGTGCCGGCATCTTTCTCTCCCTTCCCTGCACTAGGTGCTGACAACCAATGAGCTGCAAGGTGACATCATCTTCTGGGAGCCAACGCCAGAGGAAAAGGTGAAAATTCTCCATGCAAATAAATTCATTCCCACACAGTATTTGCCACTATTCCAACCCCTCGTTAAAAAAATTAGACAGGCAGACAATATTCTGGGGTTTGCACTCCTCTTTCCCATAATTTCAGGTTTGTGTATTTTTAATCAAGAGAGAAATTCATCTCTAGTGACTGAACAGTCTCAATACAAAATATTTTGCCATAAAAAAAAAAACCCAACATATTTCAACAGTAGAACGCAACGTTTTCTCTACCCACTCAGAGGAGAAGGATTTATCTATAAGCTTGAGTACAGAAAATGCATCAGTCTATGGTTCCTACAATAAATAAAATGGGCGAGGCTGAGACACAGCTGCACTACAGTAACGAAAGACCAATTTAGCATTTTACCTACTCTAAAACCTGCCAGTTCTAAAAGAAAAATAAAATTAATGGCAAAGCTTTATCATCTCTGGAATGGTCACAGTTTACCCTTTGCTTATTCGGAACTTGTTCCCAGTGAAATGCCAACTATATTTAACAATATAGCCTCCCAGAGGAAGGCAGCCTGCATTAAAAGGGTACAGCAAGGTTTTGTCCAGCAGCATTTGCAGCACCATCGAATGCTGGAACACCCTTCATTTAAGGTGTCCAAGATCACTGCTGCTATAGTTAGTACATTTTATTAGCATTTGCCAAAAGCTGTTTTAGCACTAACGGATCTCCACGATTAAAGGAACAAGCCACCACAAGAAGCATATGGATGTGTATTAACAATTTTCATTATTTCCTCCTCTCCTAAAAAGACTGATTTTTAAGAGAATCATGCTAAGAATAATTGTGTTTGGATCTGTAAACTCCCCGAATCGGGAAAAGGCACCAGCCTTCCCCCCCAGTGTCCTGTGTGTTGCCATGGAAACAGAACTCCCGCTCAGCATACGGGCTGAGCCAGAATACATTTTGATTCCTGATGCTTTTACTCTCAGTATCTTAAACAGAACCAGATATCAAGATTTCTGAGCAAGGAAAACCACTAATCCAAATGCCGCATTAAGTGCAATGAGCTAAACACCATAACAGAAGGATAAATAGCAATGGGTAATGTCTAGAATACCTGCAGCATTACAGGTGATTTTAAAATGGCATTAAGAAATATCTTGCAGATTTTTAAACAGCGTGAACAGATCAACACTGACACAAGTATGGAATCATAAAAACCGACTAAAAAGGAAAACACGTTTTTCAAATAAAAATGGTTTTGTTGCTACACTTTCAAATCTGATAAAGAAAGAGGTAAGGCTTTCATATTGCAACCCAACAGCTCTACAATGCAGCACTGATAAGCAAATATTGCACAACAAACCTTAGAAACAACAAAGTTACTTGCAATACTATTTCAAAAATAGAAAGTAAGCATTTGCTCACTAATGAAGAAAAAGCTAAACAACCCCAAAGAACAGTGTACTTTGGGAACCAATGGCTCAGATTAATTCTATTTTTACCAAACTATTCATTACAAAGGAGTACTAAGGAGGGGAATTGTAGAAGTTACTGCTCAACCCCAAAATGTGCAAATAGAATTTCAGAAAAAATGCAAAGGCAAATACTTCCAGGTACTGACCTGCTGCGTACATTAGAGGACGATATATTAAACAATATTCCTGGGAATATACTGTCAAATTACTTTGCCTAGTTAAAGAATATATTTTTTTTTCATATATTCAAAATGTTAACACTGAATTAAAAACCTACACTATGAAATAGTTTCATAAGTTTTTTAGTCCACATGAAACCCAGCTTTACTGATCTTAAGTAGTGATAGGTGGGCGCTCTTAACTGGACTTTTCAAAGTTTATGTTCAAATAAATTAAAAATTGTGGTACAGTTACTTTTAAGTGTTACAAAACAATAGCACAGAACCATAAGCACATAAAACTAATGGCTGAAAGTAATCTGTTTTAATTCTATTATGGCCAAAGTGATAACGCAATTGCGTTTCTTTCGGTTTGGGTTTGTTTTTAAATAAACATAAGCAGGAAAATTTTCTACCATCTTTTAAAGAAACCAGAGGTTTCCCCCACCCTTTTTAGGTCTTTAAACTCTTGATACTTTAGGATTTAACATCAAAATCCCGAGCGAACTTTAGGGACATTCCATTTCTAGAAATACGCTTCCCAGTGTTCGTGAAGATCTGTAACCTGAAGTCTGCATTTACAGCACTTCATGACACCAAAGCATTTTATTTGCTTCCTGTACGATGTGCTTCCCATGTGCTCTCCACTCATCTGCACTGATATACACTTGGTTTGTAGCTCCCATAAAAGCATTTCCATGTACTTCAGCATGGAGAGCCCCAGCTTGAGTTTTAACTGTTGCTCCACAGGGTATAATCAAGGTGCAGTTTTGCTCGATCCAGCTGAGCCAAAGGCATTTACTACGTGCCTTTGGCTGGCCAGAGGACCGGAGATGGAGCTCCTGACTGACACGCAGAACACAATGATGGTTGTACTTTCAGTATCAAACTGTGACTGTAATGCTGGTTTCACACAGTCTGCAAACAAAATAAATTTCTACAACAGAAGTCACAAAAGCCTACATCTAACCGCTATTTCAAAACAAAGCTATCTGAAGGATGCAAACTCTTTCCACTCTAGAATGCCTAGATAATTTTCATTCCAGGTAACTTTAAAGGCCTAACACTTTGAGAGTATCAAATTTTACATATGCAAATACATCTCACAGCTGAGAAAGCACTATCCAAACAGGATTTTACAACAAAGCTCCAAGGTACTAAAAATAAAAAGCTGTATGAATTGCTAGTAACACATGGAACACCTTAAAGGAAAAACACAATAAATGAAAGACACTGAGCCTCAGTTAAATCTCAAAACATCGTTCTTGTAGTCGGTATTTTCATTTTAAATCATACTGAGTAAGAAGAGTTCTGGAGGTAAGCACACCATATCAAGAACTTGGAATTTAGTACTGCTAAAAGCTGCTGAAGCAGCCTGATGAGCAACAGATGCTCTCACTCTGGTATGAGTTCTCTTTCAGATGAACAACTTCAGGAGAAAAAAAAAAAAAGACTGTTCATATCTTCAGAAAACTACAAACACAAGATTCAACGTCTGCGCACTAGAACTTTTCTCTTCTAATGGCAGGCAGAGGTCTGTACCACAGAGCAGTGTTCTGCAAGCACAACGCAGCAAATGAACTGGTATCAATGAACTGCTGTGCACTCCTACAAAATGTTTCAAGAGTTGTCAAAGGAATTTTTCCAGGAAAAGACCCACCAAACCAACCTGCAGGGCACAACAGAAGCTAGAGTGTACCACACTTTCAAAACTTGGGGTTTATTCAAAGTTATACTATGATTAAATCCAGGAAGTCCAAAACTCTGAACTATCACAAAGGTTTAAATATTGAAATTCTTAGGAAACAAACAACACAATTCGAACTAAAAATACACAAAATATATGTGCTATCTTTGTGCCTTGTAGCATTACTCTTGGGGGCCAGATCACAAATATGTTGTGTTTGTTTTCCGAAGTATTTGGAGAGATCAAAGGATTTGATCAAAACATTTACAATAAAACTTTATACTCAAAGAACATTCTAGTACTACCAATATTTAAAACTTCAAAAGAATCTATTTATTGTGATTTGGCCATAGAGCAGTAAGTGTAACTACAGATGTATCCAGTGGGAAGACTGTAGAGAGAAATCCAGAGGATTTTCATATCCAGACGAGAAACAGCTTCTCTTTAAAGAAAATTAAAATTTATTTATTGTTACTGCAACTCAAACCTCTACCTTAGCTGGTTTTAAGATACATAGAATTAATGTGATGCTTAATATCTAACATTTTCTAAGTCATAGTCAGTAACAGAAGAAAGAAACACAGTATCACCAACACCGATTTCCAAATACAAGATCTATATTCTATCTGCACTATTCAGCAGCAGCAAATCAGAAGTTAACTGACCTTAAAGCAGATCCCCAAGTAACACCAGAGAGGGGAAAAAAACTGGATCCCCTGCAGTAACTCTGAACTAAAGTTGGCCATAATGGCAAATCTTGATACTGTTACCAGCAGCAACATCTTGTACATCTAACACCCCTGGAGCTGCAAATATCAATTTGTAATATTTTATTGTAGATTGACAATAGTCAAACCAGGGAACACAGTATATTTAATATTTATATATTTTATAAAACTAATTTTTAACAGCTTTTTCTTAAAAACATGCCCTTCCTGTATCCCTTTTGGTTCCAAGTACTGCTAATAGATAAAAAGCAGTTTTGAACTACCAACAGTTCCTCTTTCACATCACAAACTGCAAACATGACACTGCAAAATCCTGCCCAAGCAAAATAATGGTGAGTAGACAAACTCCTTAGATTTTCCAAGTCATCCCCCACTCTGTGCCTACTGACTGCCAGTCCCCCTTCAGTGACTTACAAACATAGACTGCATCAATTACTTGGAACATCTGGGACTGGATCATTAGCTCAATTCCAGATGAACTGGTACGGCCTACAACAATTTCTGTCAAGCATGAAAATGAAGCCGCAAGCACTACACATGCATCAAGTTAGCTGATCCTCCTAATCCATACTTCAAGCCAATGCCCCACATCATTTAGTGAGCACTTTATCCCTTACACATCAGGCATTCCATGCAGTCCAAATCTGTTTGTCCTAACACAAAGGATAGGATTCATTTGCCTAAGCACAGTCACCTAAAACCAGTTTAGACAGTCCTGGGGTATCCTGTCTGGCGGCCAGCTGACATTCCAGAAGGCCACAGATCTCTTTGCCAGTCTTGTGTCATGCCTGTTTGCTCCGCGTGGCTACTGAGAATACTGCAAGGCACCTCAAGTGGCACTAGACACCTATGGCTGGACAGATAAATCACACCTAAGATGCTTCAGATCTACCATAAAGGCATCATTCCTGAGCATTCTCCCTATACCACAGCAGGCAGAGGGATACTGAACCATTAGGAGAAATTGTCATTCACAAACAAAAACCTGCTTCCCTCAAAGATGGAGCATGGGTCTTTAGGAGGCATAGAAATAACACAAGGCCACTTCCTGATGTATTTAACTTCACCTCATGTTTCTCCGTTTCTCTTTGCATTCCTGAAGGAGGCAACTGTACCAATGATTCACTGCTGGCAAGTGGTTCTCTTGTTCTGTGCAATATATTCTGATGCCCATCAGCAAAATCTCAAGCTCTTACCACAAGAGACTCCTTTTTTGACAGTAACCTCACAGGGGATAGGGGAGATAAAAAATACCAGAGAACAGTTGCTAAATAACAAAGCTTGGTTCAAAAATCTCCCAATGTACTAAAGCCAAACATATTCCTTCATGTGTTATTTTTTTCAGGCAGTTCCAGGGAACAAAAAGAATAAAAAAGGCTCCCTTAGTAAGGGGAGCAAGAGTCAGTAACAGGAATAAGGCAAATATTTATCAGTAAAAATATGCTGTTGATCCAATCTTAAATTCTGATAAAGTTGCCCTAACTTTCCAACAAGCAGAGCAGAACACAGCTCTGCTACATTCCATTGATCAGTTGCAGCACACAGAGAGGCTCATGCCAGATGTGCTTTTGGGTTTTCTGGTTCTGGTTTGTGTGTTTGGTGGGTTTTTTTTAAAAAAAAACATGACTCTCAGTCAATAGAGTAAAAGAGAGGAAAGGAAACTGGAAAAAAAGACACTAAATCTGATGGAGGCTTTTAGAAAAGAAATATTCAGGAGTGATAATGGCACGTGTCACAGTAATTATCTACATTTAACACAGGTCTATTCTAATGACACTAATAATTTATCCATTTTGTTCCACAGTTTCATGAAGGAATATGTTCAGAAAAGATTTAATTCAGAAAAAATATAACATATCCCAGTAGAATTTTCCTGACCCCAAAGTAAAGCTAGTCTTACAGTTCATCTCACTATTGTTTAGATGAAAGACAAGATTTAACTACTGGTTTCAAATAAAGCTGCAATAAGCCAAAATAAGCAACTGAGCTAATTTTGCTCCCAAGTAAAGCTTCATTTCCATTTCTAGCTCTAGAATATCTCCTGTAAATCTAAGTAATTTTCTAATTTTTACCTATTAAAGTTTAAAACCGTTTCTACAAATCTTGACATATTTTTACTTTTACAGCATCTGTAGAATTATTTTGTAGTTCAGTTAAATTTGTTTAAATTAATGAACAAATGATTTAGTCAGCTTTAAACTCTTGCAATTGGAATCTCTTTTGTTATAAATGTCCCAAATGCTACTCATAGCAACCTACTGAAAACTGAAGATGCAGTCAATATTGCTGTATTTTAAAAATCATCAATTTCACTTGACTTACACCTTTTCTCAGGCATGTTCAATAGCCTTGTGAATCCACACCTAATAGTCTATAACCTATTGGCAACCAAAGAACAATTTTATAAGTAAAAAGGGGAAAGAAAGCAGGTTCTCCAGAATTCATGACAAGGCAACACCTAAAATAGGATTCAAGACTAAATAGCAAGATTTAAAATAAAACACTTACTGTTCTTCAACATCCGTACTATATTATTGCTTTAGGCCATGCTATTTGGGCCTCACTGCACTATGTCCAGAGCTGAAATGTTAACAAGTCGTGTATCTTTTGGGCAGGGGAAAGGAAAAACTAGAGTAAGGACACAGACATGCCTCACAGAAAAAATTAAAACTGAAAATTTCTGACAATTTAAACACATTATAGGCTGATTTAGCAGTGTAACATAGAAATTGATGGGATTCTTCTCTGTTTTAGCACAAAGTAAAATATGTCAAACAACACATATGTTTTAGCACTATAAAATGTCAGAATTAAAGCTGAGAAGGGCAGTAACTTCTGAAGCAATTGGGATTTCTGGTAAATGAATGAGTATTACCCTAGAGAGTCTCCCTATCCAGACACTCATTAAAATGAAAGTAGGCAGTTCACTTAAAACAGTGATAAGAAAAAAAAAAAAAAAAAAAGGCTTGAAGAGAATTTTTACTTCATGCCTGGTTAATTTGTGCGCCACTTCACACACAAAAGACTCATAATTCCTATCAAAAGTGATGGTTTATTGAACTGTTGCAGTCCATCTGAATCCAGACCTCATTTGTGGCCTAACACTTCACTCTGTTGCTTAAGCTGCCTTCTAAAAAAGCTACCACTTCAAATACCTTCTTGAAGTATAAACTCCACTATTCACACTTAAAATATTCTGTGAGCCAACAGCTCAGTAGGCCTGGTTTCATTAGTGTCTTCATCTCAGCTCCACAAGTCGTTTTATCTCTTTCTTCACAAATTCCCTTTGCTTGTACATCAAGTATCTACTCTCAACACCACCAGCACTTTCTCCAGCGAATGACCTATTTTAAAACCAATGTATTTAGCACGAAAACATATCACATTTAGAAACCACTATCCATAAATTGCGATATGACTACATTACTGATGTATTTAAGTGGAGAAAAGTGAGAAAAAAGGACCACCATATTAGTATTTGCAATCTAACTCAAACAGATATCCATTCATGACATTTCCAGTACTTAATTCAGTCACACAGAAACACTTGGGTTTAATGATCTGAATTTTCAAACTATCAGTTATACCACAGCAAGGGTAAGAGAGGCAGATATAAGTACCATGTTCCTTCATCTTTAACATATATCACAGGCATGTGTCATCACGAAGGGCCATGTGACATATATCATATAGTATTAAAAGGAAGGTTTACAAACAGTGAGCTTAACTTGTGATTTACTACTAGAGGCTGACAGTGATAAACTTAATTCTGTCATCAGAGAGATCACTTTAGTAGCAATGTTTGCATTATGCTTTTGTGTGGCCAACTTGTGCATATTCGACTCAGTTTGCACGTTGAAAATATAAAATGGCAAGGCAAAGTGACAAAACAGAGGTTCTAGAAGAAGAAAGTCTAATATGAATACACAGCAAATAAAATGTAGAGAGATTTATTTTTCTGAACTTTAGGTCCACGTAGTTCAGGAATTAAAAGTTAATATCTGCACATGAAAACGTGTACACCACATCACGGAATAAAAGCAGTTGTTAATGGACTCTCAGCTCACGAACCAACCTGATCTCTATCTCATGTATTCAGAAGTGGAGATTAAGAAAGTATGGCAAATTTACTCTCAATGCTGCCACTTCACTTACAGGTGATAAAACTGGTGGTTTTAAGAAGACAAACACTCCGCAAACTGGACTTTTACCACAGAATCATAGAATGGTTTGTGTGGGAAGGGACCTTAAAGATCATCAAGTTCCAACCACCCTACCATTGGCAGGGCCACCTTTGCCTAGACCAGGTTGCTCAGAGTCCCATCCAACCTGGCCATGAACACCTCTAGGGATACCATTTCCACAACTCCTTCGAGCAACGTGTTCCAGTGCCTCACCACCCTCACAGTAAAGAATTTCATCCTCAGATCTACTCTTTTCAGTTTAAAGCCATTTTCCCTTGTCCTATCACTACAGGCCCTTGTAAAAAGTCCCTCTCCAGCTCTCGTGTAGGCCCTCTTTAAGAACTGGAAGATGCTATAAGGTCTCCCTGGAGCCTCCTCTTCTCTACACTGAACAATCCCGACTCTATCAGCCTGCTTTCACAGGAGAAGTGCCCCAGCCCCCTGATCACCATTGTGGCCTCCTCTGAACTTGGTCCAACAGGCCCAGGTCCTTCCTATGCTGGTAACCCTAGAGCTAGGCACAATACTCCAGGCGGGGTCTCACAAGAGCGGAGTAGAGACTCAGAATTGCCTCCCTCAACCTGCTGGCCACACTGCTCTTGATCCAGCTCAGGACACAAGTGGCTTTCTGGGCTGCCAGTACACCCTGTCAGCTCATGTCCAGCCTCTCATCCAGCAGCATCCCAGAAGTTAAAAAACTCACATCTCATCTGGAAAATCTGAAGTGCCTGGGATACAGGCTAGGCAGCTGCAAAAGCATATTTTGATGAAGGAATTGGGCAAGGAAAGAACACACAAATCCTAAACCACAATTCTTTAATAAGTAAGGATACTTTTATAAATACAATACACAGAAAGGAATTTCTTATTCAGGTCAATACTACTAAAGAACCTTTACCTCTGAAGGCATTTCAGACACCTGAAATGATCCAACTATAGCTTACTTGCTCATCAGTATTTATTACAGGAAGATTGTATTAAAAATAACATGTAACAATAATGAAATACTACTCGTATTTCATAGATAACAAAGATGAAAATAAACCCTGCAAGGCAAATATCCAATTAGTCAAGTGGAAGATTCTTGTAACATCTATCAAAGAAAAACCTTAGTAGGCTTTAAATTTCTCCTGTGGCTGTTGGCAATTCCAATGTCTTTTTTCAAAATACGCCCTTTAAAAAATACAAATGATAAAAAAATCCCAACCAACACCCATGTAATACTAGCAATAGTCTGGATTAATCAAAGACATGCAGATACAAACTGATAACACCAAAGGAATTTTTTAATTACATAACTTGTTCTTAAAAACTAACGGAAACAGACTCCAGCACTCCAACCAACCAACACTTTTGACGATAGATTAAACATACCTGGAAATTTTTTTAGTGGACTCATATTTCATGTTTAGTGAAAACAATCACCACTAGCACCACCAAGTTCCCTGGAACTGAACAGCAGAATAGTCCTTAACACTTTAAAAATATAATTTAGAAACAGAAAGACAAAGCTTACTTGTAGCTATTACTCTAGAATATATCTTTATATATAAAGTGCACTTATCACTGTAGAATCTAAGCTTGTTTTGAGAAAATAACTCTGCTTTGTCATATGTCTGCAGCTTTGTTTTTTAAGTAAAAAAAAAAAAAAAAAAGCTCTGAGTTGCATACTTCTTCCTTGAATTACTTTTTTATTCACATCAGTCTTGAACCTTGCTGTATTCATCCATCCTCTGAGTAGGAACTGTGTCTTTTCATATAGCCTTTGGCTTGTTTACACATTCCCTCCCTCTCCCACTCAGTTGTTCCGCTGTCCCACTGTTCTTTCACTGCTATTAGCAACGGTGCGTGCACTTTATAGACAAAACACTAGTCAGAATCTATGTTAATCACTGGGAGTAGCATATGACCTTACTGTGAAAAGAAGCTTTGCACTGGTTTGGTTCAGACCAGCAATCAAATTCCAGCTCACAGTATCTGTCCTCCCTCTCCCAGGCACAGAGAGCAAAGACGTTTCCTGAACCAATGTGCCCAACAACTGCTAATAACGGAAGAGGAGAGGTGGGGAGCAATCACAGAAAAAGGAGCCAGTGCAGGCACAGTCAGCACACCGAAAAAACACAGGCCCAAACAAGAACAGGAAAGAGGAACGAGTGATGCATTTCTATCCCCCAGAAAAACTTTTGCTGCCATCTATATTCCCACCCCCAGAAGACAGCTCTGAATGGCACAAAGCACCACAGTTACAGCCCGACCAATTTCTAGGCCAGTGTAGTAATTGCTTTATTATCATCACTCACAGGACTCTGTTGGATTAGAAAGCCTCCTACCAAAAGGAAAGGAAAAATCAGAAATACACCTCAGAAATCCGTATGTACTACAATTACATGCATACACTTTAAATCAAACTAGTGTCTCAAACATCACGGTAGCCTCTGTACACTTAATAAATGTCCAATCTCTTTTTCAGTCAAAAGTAAAATATTAAAGCTGTACAACACCCACACTTCACAGAAACTACTAATCAGATTAAAGACTTAGGAAGACAGCCTTCCCTCAGAAGAACATCAGGGAATGAAAGGTAATTGTTCCCGTGCTCTAGGACCATACATACATTAATGAAGCACTTTGAAAGAAGACAAAACCCCTAATTTGATATGCATATGTACTAAGATAGAAGGATAATTTCTATTCATAAACCAGTCACATATGTTTTATCATAGGAAATCTGACAAGTGCTTAACGTCATGAAACGTCATTACACTGTATGCCATTTACATAAAAATACACTAATAAATAAAGATGTGCTTATTACATAATAGAAAATAGCATACTTAGTATTTACTAGTGCAACAAATGTGTGCACCAAATATGTCCTCTTACAAAGCTGATTATATGCTTTTAGATAGCCCTCAAATACCTTATGTCTGGTACTGCAATATGTTTAGTACATCTTAAGAAAACCTATGTCTAATCTTCCCTACGAGGCCATTCGCAGTTTTAGGCAGATGATTTTGTCCTTATCCTAATAACCTTGTTCAGCTGGGATCAAGGCAGTCCCTTGCCTATGAAATAACAGACTAACAGCACAGCCTGACAACAAGGTGAGGAAACGCTGTTGGAAGCTGCTGAATTCCCAACCCTGAAGAGAAGGCACAATGCAGTGTGCCGCCCTGCAATTCTGTCAGCCACCTCCTAAACAGCCTAATCTGGTTACCAGCAGATCATGGCAGAAATGCATTATCCTCTCCAAGAAACATGGAAACCAGAGCGAGGAGTAGTTCCTGGCTGGTTTTTCTCAGCAGCCTCAGAACACAACTTGCAGGTCAAACACAGACTCACAGTCACACAAGTATGTGAAATGCCTTTAAGACTGAGGCAGAGCATGCTTTCCCACTGGCACGCATTCAGTACAGTAGAAGTTACGGTCCATTTGTTTGCTGGGCCACAAGCACAGTATTATTTTTTTCCCTCTACATTCTTCCAATAAAAGCTTGGAGGGCTTGAGACAGTTAAGATGGGGGCAAACAGAAAATCTGTCTCTTCCCTTTAATCTTCACTTGAGAAATCAGATTAAGATTCAACTGTTAAGCACCATGTTTTATTTACATTTCTGCTTGTGCTCAAGAAAACTGAAAAAAACCCAGAAGGTTCCAATGAGCCAGTATCTTGCATTCAAGATAAAATGTTGAAATTACCACCTCTATATCACTTGTCCAAACATACTCTGCAATTTTTTAACACATCTAAGCTGATTAAATGAGCAAACTAAATAAGACAAGTAAAAAAATCTGTTCTCTGAAGTATCTGCACAATGCCTTCAGCCTAGTCTTAGAAATAAAGTTAAACATATATACTGGCCACAACAAAGTGACATTTTGTCAAGAAATGACATTTCTCAAAGGCTGCAGAATCACTAACCTTAAAACATTATGTTGCATGTATTAGGAAGATGCACAGAATGGCAGCAAAACTTAATTAAATTAGAAAAAAAGATTAAAAAGTTTTCCTAATAGTAACGAAGGTTTTGTTTTCCCTACCAGTTTCGTAACACAACATCAGAAGACTGAATTCCTTGTAGATGTGGTAAGCAGTAGTTTTAAGAGAGACTAACAGCTACATAATCATCCTACACACTGTTAATTGTATCTGGCATTATTGCTCAAAGCTCCTGCACAGAATGTCAGCTGACTGCCTGAACAGTACTTTGTTCTTAGTGCCTTTGTTAATGACGAATTAAATTATACAGAAGAGAGCTCCACAACCACCCTCACTTTATAAACCTCGACCATTACAGAACCACAAAAATCCTATGGCTTTGCCTAGGGAATGCAGTTATTTCTTAACATGCTACAACTTGCATCCTTAATGTACAAGTTACCACAATCCATGCTGACACCATGGAGAACTGTGTGCTTCACAGGAAGCAAAAAAAAAGACAGAGAAAAACATTTCCAGAGAAAAAAAAAAAAAAAAAGAAAAAAATTTCAACAAGAGGGAGCTTACTATATATTCAGATCTACAAAGACCATGACTTCCCTTGCACCTTGCAAATGACAGACAAAAATACAAACATCAGAGAACTGCCCGAATTTTATTTAGACTGTACAGCCCAGCTGTAATTTCACTGCTGCAGTCATGCTCATTATCTCTTTCAGTCTCCAACATATGAAAGAACTAAGTGAAAAACAAACACTTCAGGACGCCTTAAGAAAGGGTCTCTCTCAGAACTCTTACAACTGCTCTTTTAGCCAATTCAGATAAAAGATTTAACCTTAATCCGTGATCTTTGTAAGACCATCCTCATTATTTAAAACTATATATGTATGTATGTGTGTGTGTGTATATATATATATATATATATATAAAATCATTTGTAAAAGCACAGCTATCCTACTACATCCCTAAACTTGCTGCAAGTCCAATGAACACCTAAGTTTCTCTGAAAATAACAACGCATGTATAGAAAGTCATCAAGGTATTAAGCTCAAAGAAGCTGGCTGTCACGCAAACCCGGGAGGTGTGACAAAGGTAAAACATATGTCTAGTTTTTAACGAAAACACAACAAGATAGTCTGAATTGCTTTACTGACCTACTTTCCATTGGTTTGTGTAACAATACACTGTGCAGTGGAGGAAATGTAGTAAGATTCCTTGTCTTTATTAAATATACATCCCCAGCCCTAGCAGCAAGGCTCTTCTTTTATGGCTACGCTGAAGTAGTACGAATTTCTTCACAAAACAGGGCAGATTAACACAAGCTTGCGTACTAAGCGGTGTATAGTAAATTCAGCCCTATCTTGCAGAGGTAGCTATAACACAAGTAACACGGAGGCAAGAAGGGTAAACACAACGCCAACATAAAAATGCACAGCGGAACCCGCCAGCGTGGTAAATAATTGAGATCAGGGGCCATCCCAGAAACCCAGGCATGGTTAAAATTTCAAAAAAGGCTGGAGCCGCCACGCTGGGTGCCCGCGGTACCCTCCCGGCTGCTGCGCGCACCATCCATCTCCGAGCGCCCGGCGGGGTGCGAGATGCCAACCTGCCATTCCAACCTCCCCGGCCACCCCCCGGGCCTCCAGAGGGCTGCAGAGAACCCCGCCGCGCCCCCGAAGGGGCAGCGGTGCCCCGCACTCACCGTCCCCCACAGCCATCATGCCCGGCGGTGCCGCGGGAGGGCGGGCGCGGCGGGTCCCGGCTGCCTGCCCCGATGGATCTCGGCCGGATGGATCCCTGCCGGATGGATGGATCTCGGCCGCCGCAGCCGCCGCTCCGCTTCAAAATAGCAGTCCCGCCTTCCGCGGGAACCCTCCGCGGCCGGCCCTGCCCACCGGGCGCTGACACCGCCCCCGGCCCGCCCCCGCCGTCAGGGCCCCGCCGGGATCCCCCGCCCGGCCCGGGGATGGCACCGGCCCCGCCGCAAACCCCATCCCCGACAGGGTGAGGCTTTAACCCTCCCCACGCCGCGCACCGGCAAATGGAGCAGGAGAAGCAGCAGCCCTGGTTAGGACGATCATAAAAGAGATCGATCCAAAACATAACATAACGTAACGCAAAATAAAACAATAAAAGCCGCAGGAAGTAGAGAAGAGTTTCGCTGAGGAAAGGTGCTGTCTGGTTTTTTGTGAGTTTTCGGAAGGCTTTTTTTTTTTTTTTTTGGACACCCCCTCGGAAACTTTGAAGAGAAACAGCTTCCAAAAGGCATGTGAGCATCACACGCTGGGGAATTTGCAGCACTATGGGAATTATAATGAAACCCTACCCAAAAGCTGGGCTTCTGATTACGGTTTGTTCCCGAATCAACCTTCTTAAGGGACACAGTGAAGGTAGAAAGAGCGCCATCCAATAAAGTGATTTAAAAAAAAAAAAAAAAAAAAAGAATGGCAAGTAGAACCAATTTACTTTGTCTTGGCCATGGAAAAGTTTAAAATTCAGACAGGCTGCAGCATATGGAATTAGTGCATGAGAACCATCCATTTGCAGGGGCCAGGCACTTTTCCCCATAGTAATAATCCAAAAACTCATGCAAATTCTTTAAACAGTGGAAGCATCAGCCTGATGAGGCCCTTTACTTCCAAATGGGCTTAAGCGCTTCATCAATCAGTAAATTTTCCTATTTAAAATGATAAACCAGGAAAAACAGCAGCTGAAATTGAAAACTATGGCTACATTCTGACCACTTGCATTGAGAGAGCAAAAGAAATACATGCAGCTCAAAACACTATAAAATAATCATGGCAGCTATCACAGTATTCCCAAACGATATATATTCATGTTGTGCCACACTGGTGAGCTCCATTAGAGTATGTCGTTATTGTCTCCATAGTAACTGTATTTCCAAATAGAAAACAGCAAAGGGAAATAAAAAAAAATAGCGTAATGTGGAAAAACAGATACACACTCGTGCTATGGATTTTTATTTGCCCCCTTTTTGTTTTAGGAGAACATTTATCTCAACTACATCTTTACCACCCATGACACAGCTCCCCTGCGCTGTGATACATAATCTGTATTGGATTGTACCTGTCACATTTTATGTTTGTAAAG
This sequence comes from Pyrocephalus nanus, assembly GCA_038380795.1. Lineage (NCBI taxonomy): Eukaryota > Metazoa > Chordata > Aves > Passeriformes > Tyrannidae > Pyrocephalus > Pyrocephalus nanus. The sequence continues at coordinate 21,805,322 of CM076266.1, read as the reverse complement.
CCAATCCTATGAGCCATTAAACATTAAAATGGAAAAACTGCCCAGGTTGAATGGGGATGTACAGTTTACATTCAGCTCAAATCATTCTGTCTACTGAAGATGGCAGAGCGCTCAATATTATTCATTTCCTTACTTTCTTTTAATTCCCTGTCTCAAAAATTACACTGCTACCTGATATAGGACTCTGCTTAGATTCTCTCAGAGAAAACAGTATTTACAAATCTCAGGCAGCAGAAACAAGTGCTTTTGCAACACTGAGATTGGCTGCCAGTTCTGTTTCCATAGAAATGAACATTCATTTGCTGAAAAATGGGGAGGTGCTTTAAAGAACCTTCTCCAGTTTGGAAGGCTACGTGTATTTCTGATGGAGTGAAAGGACAGAACTAGCAGCAGGCCTAAGATATTGCTTAACAGGCAAACATCCCGATATGGCTCCCTTAATATGCAGCATCATTATGAATGTAAACAAATCCCAAGATTTACATAGCAGCTCATTCATTCACATAATTCACATTAAAGAAACGATCACTAGTTTTACTATCTGCATCTGACGGTAAAGGAAGATGGGCAGAAGATTATTAAGAAAAATAAAACAAAGGTCAGTTGGACAGGCAAGCTAGCAGTGGGATATTATTTAAGGCTGTATTTAAGGCTGACTCCTTCTCAGTTCCTGTGTTAAACATGGTGCCTTTTCATCTGTTGGCTTTAAAAGCTCCTTACTACACCCTGCCCCAATTATTCCACCCATACTTGTTTAAATGTGCTTTCCACCTCATCTACCCTCCAAGAGGATGTCATTCTCTAATGTTAACTTTTTCCCCTCCTCCTCTTTACAGTTCCTTCAGGGATCAGATTCAATAAAGGAAGAGGGTAACACAAGACTAAAGGGACTGTTCATGCTAGATTCCCCTCTAGCACACTCACAAGGAATACAAGATATTAAATCTACCAGTGTGCATACGAGTGCAGGTAGGATAGCTTTTCCTCTCCTCCCCGTATTTCTCCCACATACCAAAGCATAACAAACAACACAATGTTTCTACAACTCTCAAGCGTTAAATCAGGTACAAACATATTTTTAAATATGTATTTGTTTTGATTAATAAAATACTACTGAAAACATTTTTGTATTCAGATTGTTTAAAGCTGCGAGCTTCGAGTTTTTATTCTTTTTTTATTCTTTTCCTCCATCCTAAGTACCTGCTGAATAAAAAGACTGCAGAATTGACATTAGTATTATTTGATAAGAAAATCCTAAGTCACATCTCTGGATTCTCAGAAAGTAGGTCAACACACCAAACATTCACTACCACAGCAGTGCCACTCAGGACTACGAAGAAGATGACATTTCCCACAGCTGTATTAGCAAGCCATTCCCTATCCATCATCACATGCTGAAGAGAACCCCCATAAGTATAGTCAACTAACTTGGGAGAGTTAACTCCATCAGGCAAAAAGCCTTTCCTTTTGCTGGTAAGAAGGCTCACTACAGGGTTTAATTATATTAAAGCCAGTTCAGTAATTTTTTTGCCCTCTCCACACAGCCTCCAACACATACTTTGGAAACATAATCCTATTCCCTCCCTACCTTCCCAAACCCTACTACAAAATATTCAAAGCACTAAAAAAAAAAATCTTTAACACTGTAACAGATGTGTTAGACATTAAAATCCGGCGTTTACCCAGAGATGTCTGATAAAGCTCCTGAAAGAGAAGTTGCTAACAAGGCTACAGGAATTCAATAGTAACTTTCAATCTACACTGCAAGCAGTAAATACAAATTCAGAGAACAACAAAGCACAAAGCCGAGATAAAAGCCCTAACAATGGAAGAATACCTTTTCAATAACATTGAAAAATTGCCTAGATGGAAGCAACAGATGAACTAGGTTCAAGCAAAAATACTGAGAACAACGTATTAAGAGGGATTCTGTCTGTGGTATCAAAACAGAATCACAGTAACTTTGCATAGAAATTGCCACCTATAAGACAAAACACATGGTTTATACTGCCACAGATCAGCAGGCTCAGTTTTACAAGAGATAAAATCGGCTTAAAACTAAGGGTTATTAACTCTGAAATAGAGACGAAAAGGACGGAAGTGCTACGTTAACTAGTCCAGCAATGTTGTTAATATATTTTCATGTATTTAAATTATTTCAATGCACTCATATTCCCTCATGCAACTTTCTCTGTTCTCCTGAGAACTACCAACAGAAAACATACACATGTAAAATGAAAATCTGAACCTTTCAAACCTACACAGCTGTATTAACTTTAAAAGATAATGGTTTGCCCTTTCACAATGAGTAAATTTACAATCTAACAGAACATTTATGTAAAACCTTTTTCCCCAAAATTAAAATACTTTCTTTCTTAAAAATACTAATTCTTACAAAGCAATTTTTGAATTATTTAAGTGTTCAAGAATAGCAATGTTTTATTTCAAAGCAAAACGCAGCAGAGAAATTCTCACTACCTCAAAGGAAAGGTTAGAAAAACACATTCCTCTGAACCTACAGTCCCTTCTGTTTTCATACTAACAAGAAAACGGTGAGAAAATTTAAAATGAAAAATGTATATTTGAGTTCATTAAGGAATCGTATGCATCCTGCAAAGTATTTCTACTCTTTTATTGTCACACTTCTCAAATCTAGCAGAGCCTCCTCAGCATAGTTACTTTGAATGAAAAATTAACATCAGAAAACCCTCCCCTATAAAACAAGATCTATGACAGGACCCTGTCAATAGGACCCTGTGGAATGGCCTGAAATTGTGTCAGGGGAGATTTAGGTAAGATATTAGAAAAAGGTTCCTTGACCCAGAGGGTGGTTTGGCACTGGAACAAGGTCCCCCAGGGAAGTGATCACAGCACCAAGCATGCCAGAGTTCATGAAGCATTTGGACAATACTCTCCAGCACTTGGTGTGACTCTCAGGGATGCTCCTGGGAAGGGCTAAGGGCTGAACTCAATGATCCCTGTGGGTCTCTTCCAACTCAGCATAGTCTGTGATTTTGTGATCTACTGATTCCTTACAGAAGACAACAAAGCTTTCAAAAACAATTATATTAAAGCCACTGCCACCACACCTCCCTTCTTGTGCTGTTATGTAAGAGTTTTCTTAATTTACAGTTATAAGAAAGAATGATGGTTTTGCTTTTTCATACTATAAAACACTGTATCAAAAAAACAGTAGGAAGCAACAAGGATTCTCTGCACAACAGGTTCTTTTTTCTTAACATACACCAAAAATAAGGAGCTCAAACTCAATAAAATCTTAATTTCAACATTTAGGTGCCTTTGAATGTTGCAGTCACCTATTTCTATAATTTAAAACTCCATATATTGTAATCATGATGCATCACCTTAACTGAGAAGGTATCAAACATACCCATCAGTAAAGTACCGTTTTGTTTTAGAAACATACTCTAAGACAGGATAAAGTTTCATCTGATCTTTTCTCCCACGCATGAACACTTTGCAGCATTCTTCTATCCTCTACTGAGCACATCTGCAACTTGTTAAATATTCACTGCTTGTTTCCATGCAGTTTCAACACCTTTTCAATTGTATTCTGACTGCAGTCCAGCAAATACTTCCAGTCAAGCAGTATAAGCTTGTTTCACCAAATGTCTCATTTTCTCAGCATTTACGCATGTTTCTATTCACCCATCTCACGTTGATAATCCTCATATCCAAATATTTGTCTTGTATTAATCTAAAGATGATTACAAATATATCTTTCGTACTCACCACTGACACTGCTTAAAATCATATTTCCAGAGTTTCTGACTTCATCAAATTTCATAAAGATTGTTTGCAACCTAAAAAGAACAAAAAGAATAGAGTATTTTTATATATCTGAAATCCCACTGGCTACTGGTAAAACCAGAAATCAGCTTATTAGCATATATAAAGCAGTAATATAGAATATACTAGGGATTAAGAGTATCAAGAAACAATTCCTAAAGGATTCATCTTCAGTTAAACATCTTCACACAAATGCACAGAAAACTAAGTCAACTTAGCAAAGAACAAAACTGAGCATTGTTACTAGCACGATTAAAAATAGCATTCTAAAGTTCAGGTTCAGTCATAGTATATATTGGGTTTAGATAGCTGTGATATTTGTTCAAACACAACAACAAAAGGTATCAATTTGAACTATGGAATGGTCATGTTGAAAAAAATATGGATTACTATTTCTAAGACAATTACTAATTTTCCTGAAAACTTTTATTCCTCAAAATTTCCTCAGTTTGGTTATGAAAATACTTTTGTGGCAGTTAGCACTTCCATAGGAAAAAAGAAACAACATTTTTCTAAACTTAAGATACACTAAACATTTTAGTTATGTCCAACACGCACACCACTGATACGTGTAAATAGCAAAAAAACCCAACAAACCCAAAAAAACCACAAAAAACACACACCAAAACAAAAACCTCCAAAACTCTCCATTTGCAATCTAGTTCCACGGGGCAAAAAACGTTGTTCAACCAAGAAAGCTGGCTGACACTTCAACAGCCATTTCTCATTGCTTCTGCAGAAAACTCAATAAAAGCAGTGGAAGTATCTCATAGAAAAAATGTGACCCACGCACTAGCAATACATTTGTACTGACATAATACATTGTTCAGCTGCAAACACTTGAGAACATTTTCTTACATTTCTCCAAAGACTTTTTTGCATTCAGACCATTCAGAATATGTAACACAATAATTTTTAGCTCCACGTTTATCAGGACCAAATCCTGATTCTAAATGAACAAAGTTACGAACTACAAATCACTTGACAGTCAGCAAATCTCCAAACAGGTACAGCTCAGTTACATTAACAGAACTAGAGACTACAGTACCCAATTCAAAGTTTGCTTAAAATTTGCACCGAAAGGCTGTCTTTACAACTCACAATCTGAACTATTTTAAGGCAGACCTAGAAAAATGTGTAAGAACAATGCCTGGGTATGAAAATCCTTACAAGGCATAGAGGAGAAAAGTCAAGGACACGCACAGACTTTAACTTCAACACTTCACGATGCACACACCACTTTTACTCAGTGATCCATGCAGAGAGGCTGTGCACTCTTACTGTGCCCAGCCTACACTCTCTGAGACTGCATGCCTCTTTCACTCACTGGGACCTCATTTATCTAATAATGAAGAATGCAATAAAATAATGAAATGCAGATAGACAGCAGTATAAAAAGTTTGAGCCTTTCTCTGCACCTTCCGCCAATTTAGGACTCTCACAGTATGTTATTTTTACTTTCCAAATACCTCAAAGCAATATGCTACAGAGCAAATTTGTCCTTGACTTAGCAGGCCCACAACAAGAACTCCACGAATTCCACAGAAAGGCCTACCCTACTGCAAGCATCTAAAAAAACCACAACCAACCCCCCCATAATCATTTAAGTCAATAACCCATAACACAAACCAGCAGTTTTCTACCATCTCAACTTATCTCAAAACTATATGTTGCTCAGTAGTAGTTTGCCTAATCTTTCCCTAACATACTTGGCAGCCTTCTGTCTGGAACCTATTATCCTTTCCCTTTTGCACCACCATTGCATTTACATCCAGTGCTGCCACAGCAAAATGTCTGAAACAGCAGCTTTAATATTAAACCTCAAGTCCTTTAATGAAAAGATCTCTGGTTTGTAAACCAAAGGCAATTTATACGGAAATGGGGGTTTTTTTTGCACTTAAGACTTGGAAAAGTTAAACTTCTGAAATTAAATGCTTTATGGGTACTAGCATTTACTAATGACACATGGAATCCCATTAACATGCCATGTGCTTTCAACCGTACAAAGTGAAAAATTCACACAAGAATCAATACGCATAATAATGCATCAGGCCATAACAAGATGCATTTCATAACAACAAGTTAATGTGTTTGCTTCATATGTACCATAGGAAGTACTTTTAGCATTTACCAGGGACTGTGACTTCCCCTTACACTGCTGGATTCCACTGCAAACATTGCATTAACAGCGCACCTAGTTAACGAGGAAAACTTAACACTACATCTGAAAGGCTAAAACTGTTATCCTGAGAAAAACTGAACATGACTAGAGAGATTAACAGATTTCCTTTGAAATTTCACTTTAGTTTTTATATCCTGTAAAGCTGATGTTATCCATTTGGCACACATACTTTACAGAATTCAAAAGAAAAAAATATTTCCTGCTCTTTTGAACCTAGTTTTCAAAAATGCTTTCCTGAGTGTTTTAAACAGAAGGTAAAAATCAAAATGCTTCCTTATAAATATGTTATAATAATACACATGTTGCCTCTCACTCTGGGCAAAATATTTGATAAACTACTAACTACGAACAATAAAAAACTGTGTCACCAGTGGTGCAGGCTACAGACCAACACGCAGCACTGCCACTCCTAAAACTTTCAAACCATGTCTTGACGACCAGTAGCATGCTCTACAGCATTTGTCATAATTACAACAACAACCAAAAAAATCCATTATAACACAGCTGTCAAAAAGGTAAAGCACTACTGTAGATCCAACCCTCTCTTTAGTACAGCTTACAGGAGCTGTAACTACTACTTTGCAAAGCCTCTCACAACAAGTTTCTTCCTCCCTCTCCTCCCACCCTGCTCTTCTTGCTACCTTTTTCTCATATTTCTTCCTAGAGTCACAGGCAGCAAGGCACTATGTGCTGAAGCCTCTAAAATTATTGCAACCACAATCAATTTAAGAATGTTTACAGGAGTTCATGTTTACATGGCTGGACAAAGACCAGTTTCACCAGCAATGAGGAATGTTCTTTGAGAAGAGCAGCATTATTACTCCCTTTATCTCCTCTCTGCAAGCCAAAGTCTGGGTATGGAATCGTAATCAATCACTGAAGTCATCAGTCAACAGAAATACTATGTCACCAGTGGACAGAAATATTATCTCCTTTCTCCAGAAAGACACAGACATCTTCTGCAACTTCACATATGGAAGGAAAAATCTCCACTGACAAAAAACACATGTTCAAGACAGCAGGCCACTTCTGCATGGGCTGTCTCACTGCATGAATGAATGTATGAGGTTGTAGCACTTTAAATGGGGGCTCCTGGCAACCTGCTAAACCCTCTCCTCCGGCAGGCAGGTGACAGGTCTCTACCACATTACAGTGGTGATGTTCCATGAGAGGAACACAGCTTGAGCTGACACGTTTGGGTGTTCCCAAAGAATGTGCACTACACTTCCAGACTGAAAAGCTGTTATTCATATCATGTTTGATGAAGTTCAACTGTTCATGTAACAGGCAGAGGGGGATACCTAAAACTTTGGACCTTGTGATGAAGAGGCAAAAGAGCACTGTTCTCATCCCAAGAGCACAAGGATAAAGAAGAAGAAAGGGTGGTAACTAGTTTGTTGTTCATGTCCAAATTCAGTCTAAAGCAGGAAATGGCCCATATGAAACCTTGCACTTATTTCTCCACAGTTCCCTTTTCCAAGAAAAAAAAAAAAAGAAAGGATCTTGCAGACATGTGTCCACATCTGGACACTCAGATGGACCTCATCTACAACATGAACTAGACAGATAAGCAGAATGTGCATACCATATAAAATGTGGTATTCAGCAATGCATACTGCAATATGCTTTAACATTTTAGGATATGAAGTTGGGGCCCTAGACATAAGAACTAAACAAATAACTGGTTTTATTTCTCAAATAACAGTGGGGAAATCTGTCAGATGAATTCCTGAAAAATGAAAGCTTTTAAGGCTCAGACTAAGTAACTGCTATCCAGAGCCACCCTGGATATTTCCATTCAAGGAAGATCAGCCACACAGATTCCATACTATGACAAATTCAATTTGGCCCATATAGAACAAAACCTGTTCACTTTTCTTGGCTCACTGAACAAGAAATAAAACATCAACTTTCAGTATTCACAAATATATTAACATTAATACTTCCAGGTCCAATACCAAAGACTGTCAAACCTCTTTGGCAGCAACTTTAACAAAAGGGAAAAAAACACCCAAATTTCCAAGCACTGACTCGATACTGAGTTCTAAAAAAAGAATGTGCTTCAAGCAAACAGCTTGAATTTTCAGATTTGTAAGTTGAAAAATAATAAATACAAAGAGGACTTCATTGATTTTATTTATAAACAAACTCAAATTAATCTTGGTAAAGAACAGAAATACTGAAGAAAAATAAATTGCACCATGTAGAGTCGAACTACAAAGGTAAGATCCCATATTTTATTCATTACCTAGATTCCAACAGGTCCAATAACCCCCTCTAGAAAATCCAGTATCTTCCATGAAGGCAAACCCTAACGGGTGCAGATCACAAAATCTTTTAAGCTTTATATAGACACAACATGTATATACCATTTGCATCTTTAAGGAAGCTGAACAATTTCTCAAAACAATGCTTGATTAACTTTCCTGCCTTCCTTTCAGCAGACAGGAGCTCTTATTTTCTGTGCTTTAGAAGCAACTGCATTCAAGCAGCAACACACAGCTCTCTAATGTGTAATTTTTTATGTAAACTATACAAGCCTATGTTGTATTAATTCATATGTGTACCAAATACTGAAGTAATAAGTTTTTCTGCTAATATTTACATTTACACACAGTTTTTAGTGCACTGACATGCAGTGAAGGAGCTGCAGTGCAGTTTTTTAAGGCTGAACTCAACAGCTGAAAGCAGCCGTGTCTGAACTACAGATTATCTGTAATACTTAAAACCCTTAAAACCTACACAGACACACAAATATGAACAGAGATTCCCCTCAAAATACTGAATACTCAACATCAAAGATTTTCTTCCCACAGATGATAGCTGCTGCACGACCACATGAAAATTTTAATGCATCTAAGCAAAGGGAAAGCTTCTGACAGGCACTGGGGAAGAAATGTTTTAAATTAGGTCTGCCTCTGAAGGAACAACCGTCTGAGCTACCAGAGAGCTAATCTGTCTTTCCTGAGCTTTGTCAAACGCCTTCTTATTTGAGTGAAGGAGTAAGAAGAGACTACAGGAGCTCTGCTTTCTGTCAGCGAAGGATGGGACAGACTTAGCAGCCTCAACTAAAATAAATCCTAACTCCCCCCTTTATCACAGACTGAAAATTACCACAGAAAACACAGCACCGAGACTCAGCTCACATACTGTTTTACACTAGCCTTGACTGTCAGGTGCAAAACTACTGAGATTCAGTGGCAATAACCCATTTAACATGCACCAAGTTGAGTCTAGCTTCTTTATGTAAATGCAAATGATACAGTCATGCTTGCTTTCAGATCAGGGGGAATTTTGTATTCAACTGATTCAGACAGTAGAAACAACAACTTGGCACCTACTGCAACTAAATTAGAAGCTGTTGATTGCCCTGAGGATACAAAGCACCTATGGTGTTTAATCCTATTTGGATCCCAAGATGTACTCAGTTTGTATCACATGGAATTGTGAACAATGAGTGCTGAATCTAAACTTACTGTCAGACCCAACATTCACTGTAAAAAGGCTGTGTTATCTGTGATCTTCTATTCTCTGTTCCAAAAGATGTCCAAAGCCGTATCTTAATGCAGGAAAGATCTCTGGAATGTTTCAGTTATCTGCTAGGAAGCATGGTTTTTGGAATAGTAGTAATAATATAGCTTAAACTTCTGTGGTAACTATACAATCTATTAATAGTCTAAAAGTGTGTACAACTTCTCATTTCCAAAGGCAGAGTAAACTTTTGTTTAAACATGCTGAACTCGGCCTGGAATGTGAAACAAGAAATTCAACATCTTTCTCCTACGACATTTTCACAGAATCATAGAATGGTTTTGGATCATCTAGTTCCAACCGCTCCAGGATGGGCAGGAGCACCTTCCACCAGACCCGGCTGCTCAAAGCCACATCCAACCTGGTCGTGAACACTGCCAGGGATGGGGCATCCACAACTCCTCTGGGCATCCTGTTCCAGTGTTTCACCAACATCACTTCCTTAAAAATTACTTCCTAATTTCTAATTTAAACTTACCCTCTGTTAATTTAAAGCCACTCCCCCTTGTCCTAGCACTACATGTCCTTGTAAGAAGTCCCCCTCCAGCTTTCTCATAGGCCCCTTTAGGTACTGCAAGGTGCTCTAAGGTCTCTCCAGAGCCTTCTCTTCTCCAGGCTGAAAAACCCCAGCTCTCAGCCTATCACCATAAGAGAGGTATTCCAGCACCCTAAGCAATTCAGTGGCTCACCTTTGGATCAACAGGTTCTTCTCATGTCAGGGGCCCCACAGCTGAACACGTATTTTGACATATTATTCAAGCTGTATTTTGACATCCTACAAATAATCATTAATAACTAGGGCTCTTAGTTTTTAAGAAAGTCCTGATTAGGCACAGCATCCCTTCTGATATTCTCTCTGACACCAAGCAGTCACTATATTCAGCTTTATCAAAATCAAGAAGTGAGATGACAATTCAGGGTAAAGTAACGTGTTGACTGATAAGGGGTTAACACATATTTAAAAGTGTAAATTGTTTTGATAAGGAATTTGAAAGATTTTGTTGAATAAATAGTCTTTCCCACAAAGGGCAACAAAACAATGGCTACTTTTATTTCAGATAAACTAATCTACACACAACACAGTCAGGAATATAGTTGGAAGCAAAACTAACTAGAAAACAAAAGAAAATTATAATAATTTAAAACCAAAGTCTTTAGTGAGTTTAAAATTCTGGTTAAGAACAACAACACGTAAGGGCTCAGGATTACAAAATCAAAACAGTTAACTCACCTTCCAGGAGGAATTCCTCTCTTCGCAAGATCTACTCGTACTTTTTCTCCCACGTGTCTATAAACCTCTACAATGGCTAGTATGGCAGCATCTCTCACCTGTGAATGCAGTTTAAATTGTTAATTTCAGGGTTACAGAAGCCAAAATAACATTTGCTGACAACCCACTAATCTTCCACTTTCTACTGACCTGCATGCCAATTCATTACACAAAGCAGCTGAAACAGTGAGGATGAAAAAGAAAGGAAATACAACTCTTATTTCAAGATGGTATTTGTTCTAAGCTAGAGCATCCCCAGATGGTAAAAAAATGCTAAAAGTAACAGCTTTAGAGGGAATTTCTGGGATGGATGTAAGGATAATACCTGTGGGAAAAATGTGCTTTATTTAGGACACTATCACAGCGGGCAACACTTCCAAAAGTTAGTTCCTGCACTTAGCCTTTAAACTTCATCTTGCTTTCAGTTGTTTCTCCATACAGAAGGGTCCTTGTGGAAAACTAGGGCCCTGACTGCCCACAAGAGTGGGCCAAAGTGATCAGCGTTTTCCTAATTTACTGTAGTCTGAATCAGGTGGCATGACATCAGCACAAGAAAGGGAGCAAGGCAAGATTGTGGAAGGGGAAAGAACAGTTAAATACAGGACACTGAGTGCCTCTTCAAAAAATTCAAACCATAGCCATCACAATAACAATTGCCAAAAATGCATTTTAGTAAATGCCATTATTCTCTATAAAGAATGACTGGAATGACTCTAGTATTGTTCTTTGCAGCAGTTCAAACTAAACACACCATTGCTCTCAGAAGATACGAACTCCATCTTAACTAATCATCAGCAAACAGGACAAATTCTTCACAGAATTACTCTACAACAGAACAATGTTATGCTATCCAGGAGACAAAAACTTTGCCGCATTCAGAAATTTAGCATGAAGACCGATCATGTTTATAAGACCATCTCCTACCAATGTTATCTTCTCCCCTACTGTATCCTTAGTCTTTTCTCTCAAACACAACTGCAGATAAATCGAGATATTTTATCCATTTCCATTTTAAGCCTTTCTGAAGTTCAGATGTCACCATTATGCACTATATCTTGATTTTCACTGCAGATGTTTTTGCTTACTTAGCTGATTTTAGCCACAGTCCTCACATGTTCTCAAATGCCATTTGGGTTCCACTTAGAAAATAATTACACACAATAATGTTATCTTTAGCAAATTTGGCAAACTATTGCAGGTTTCATATAGAGGCTGCTTTTGGAGGCAATTCTTTGTGTCATTACCATTTTTTAAATTATTTTCTTTCAACATGCTCTATAAGAAACAACTACTTTCAGTAATTACTAGTTTCAGCCTCTGGAGATAAAACTAAAGGGACCAGTATATCGCAATACTGCTGCCTTTGCAACTCTACTCTCATCTTCCAGTGGATGGACTGATTAGGAAAAAAACGGGTTTATTTTTTCTTATGGTAGAAACTAATGATATACTCTATACAAGCACTACTTCATCAGGTTGTCTTTAAATGCTTACATTTAATTTGCTTTCATTGCTCTGTCAAAGTATAGTTGTTTAAGGACCAGTAAGTAATGAAATCCTTACCTGACTATTGGAGTCACCAAACGCTATACACAGATGTGGCACTAATTTGCTGAGGATTAATGGTTGCGCACCATAACTAAAAGAAAAAAAAAAAAAGTGTATTTTTTACAGAAAACCAAAATAATTTATGCCAAAGTCAACTTTTAGCTAGGCATTCATACAACGCAAACTGACACTAATCAAGCTCTATCTGTCTCTTATTAGTCACTTGTCTAATTTTAAATAAGATAAAAACTCCATAACTTTAGTCTTTCTTTCAGAAAGCTCACTAGTTGCTTGATTTTCTCCATGTATTTATGTCACTGAATCAGACTTCCTAAAGTATTAGTTTCAGAGGAAAATGACATTCAGAAGAAGGATAGAACCATTACATCTCCATAGAAACAAAAAGCTTACATGTTTAAGGTAGCAACAAGACACAAACACACTCCTTCTCGGGATCGGTAATTCTTGTGTTTAAAACCAACAGCAAGGCGTTCCCAAATGTACTATAAAAGCAGAAATAATTGTCTTTAATTACCAGGAGCAAAACACAATGTAATTCTATCCACATTTTATAATTACATTCATAACAGTTGCAAAAAAATAACAGAAGACTGGAAAAGTGATAAAATTAACTTATGAAATGCACAATGTCGGAACACAACACAGATGAACTCTATGCCAAAACCAATTCCTATAAAACATCTTTCAGTCATCTGAATATTTTTATTGCTTAAGAAACATCTCCTAAAACATACAGAATTATTACAGTTAATGCACACAAAACAAACATTTACAGTACAAACTACTGACTCAAGCAGAAGTTGCTATATTCTTTTTGCTTCATGTTCTGTTTCCCTGCCAAAATTTCCTCTCATCCATTTTAGCTTGCCCCTACCTATATTCCTACTGTCCCACTTCTCCCTTACTTTTGCTTTGAATTCATTATTTCATTTTTGGATTATTTCTTGCCCATTTTGTTCTAATTGCTTTGCTTCCATTTTTGCTCTGCTTTCGGTTCTCCTTTCCCGTGCTGGTGCTGCTTCCTGTAGTACGATCCTCTGGCTCACTAAACCCGTCGTTTACCTTCTTGCGCACTCGTTTTTCCCTGCCTGCCTCGACTCTTTCCCTCCTCGGCTCATCGTTTTACCTTCCCATCATCTCTAGCTGCGTGTCACGGTGTTTAAGGAGTGTGTAAACACGGAGCTTACGAGAGCGGGGGTTCCCGGCGGTGTGTCGGAGCAGATGCACAGACTCGGGCTGCAGCTCGCCCCAGCTGCAGCGCTGCCATTACAGCCCCGCCAGCATCCGGGGAGCGTTGCCTAGCGATGGACGGCTGCACACTGGCAAGGGCTGCACACTTTGCAGCCCAGGCACCTCCCCTCTTCCCAACTGCACCCCGGAGCGGTGCAACTGCAACCTATAATGACGCCATACAAAGCTGCTAAAATGTATGAGATACTAATTATTGCAATCGCGTTAGCCTCCCTTAAAAAAAACATACAAACAAAGAAATAACCCTCAGAAACAGCTACTGATCAACAAAAAGAGAGAGACTAAGAGCAGGGAACATGCATGCTCTTTATTAATGAGGTAGCACACTTCACAGCAGACATAAAATTTTCCAATTAGAGCCCTGCCTGATAATTTTGTCCCATCTGTGGTGTTTTGTTTGTTTGTTTTATACTTCACTGGGTTTAGAGAAAACAAACCTTAGACAAGCAGGATATGGCTTGCCAAAACTGCACAGCTTAACAACAAAGAACAGGATTTTATGGAAGAAAACATCCTTCCAATTAACTCGCTGTCATGGACAAACATGGGAGAAAGGAAATCTCCTTGCTAGATGTACAAAAATACAGGTACAGAGGGAACAGTAGAGTACTGAAACAAACAAATCAGACCAAAGAGAAATTTAGGCTTTCACTAAATTAACCCTTCTTTAAGAACTAAATGCTTCTAATCAGAGAAATTCAAATGGCTGCTTAGAAATTTCAACTCTCACAAGTTGCTAGCAACAGTCCATTCCCTTTTTCCCATTCATGTACGTTTATACCACTTATATTTTTATGCCTTCCTGCTCATAACCAGCTGCACCTTGCTTATAAAAAAAACAACTCCCAAACTGACAAACACATCTATAATAAGAAAAGGGACAGGACAAATTAAATGTTATTCGACAACACTCTAGAAAGGACAAGATGAATTGACTAGAAGAAACTTACAGGACTTCTCCTCAAAAAATTATTCCACCCAGCTCTTCCAAGGAGATGTTCCTCTGCAGTAAAGAGAGCCTAAAGCTCCGTATTTCAGTGGTGGAGGCACGGGAAAGACTTTGCTGGTTTTGTCCCTGCTGTGATGATGATTGATACTTTTCATCCAAATTTTTAATGATCCATAAGCCGTCCTGAAAGCCAGCCTTCTCCCACGCTGGGGGAGTTACCAGGAGAGCCAGCCATATGTTCTCCTCCATACACACGCTGTTCCACAGACCCCATGAACCTCGTATGCTTTCTGACACTGAGAGTAATCTTCAAAGGGGATGGAAACTTCCTTCCATCACCTCTGTGTACAGCCTAACAACTCTGCACAAATGGAAGGATGGAGCAGTAATCTAAAATTCTTTCATGGTAAGGGCTTAGTGCAAAGCAACTACCATGACATTCTTGATCAGCAGCTGTTCAAAATGAAGGTATCTCCAAGATGTTCTGCTGTGCACGTGTCCAAATGCTATTGCTGTAGAGGTTCTGGTCTGTATTCCAGGTACTAGGGAGCATCTTGGGCACAAAAAAATGCTGCAATACCCCTCCGTCAGTAAATACGACCAAAACTGTAGCTTGTAACAGCACAAAAGCATGTCTTTGTGGATGACACTATTAGACCTTAATGCTTAAATCCCAGTCAAAACTGTAAACAAATCATGAGAGAAAACTCCTCTTCTTGGAAGGGAGATTAACATGTTCGATAGTTGTCTAACATGCTACATTTTCTTTCTATCAGGCAAACAAAGCAACCGAGAATAACTTTCTCACTCCAGATAAGTCTGCAACATCTTATCCCCTGTGTACAAACATTCAAACTTTTATCTATGAATAAAAAAAGCCAGGAAGTAGCACACACAAGAACCTTTTTTTTCCCCTATTAACCTTTGCACTTACAACTGAGAAACAGACTTTCTTCAGAAATTAAAAACTCCAATTGTAAGTTCCTACTCATGACTAGCATCTCCAAACAACATCACTGCTCAAGAATATAATCTTGTTAAACAATCCTTCATTTTTAAAACTCTCTGAATAGAAATACAAGATTAAACACTTGGAAGCCATATAATGCTAAGAACTGAAGGCTGAGTTAAGCAAACCTCCTTACAACCAAAGATGACAAAGAGGGCAACCTCTCCCCACCTCAGTTTGTCCAAGGTTCACAGAGCATCTCTAAGTTAGAAAATCTGCACCTCAGCTGCAGGAGTAGGTTCAAGTGCAAAGCTAATTTTAAAATAAACTTGGAGCCAAATAAACTTACTTATTCCCATTAGGCAAACATAAACCCAAGAGATGCTTCGAACATGCTTTAATTAACAAAGTCCTAACTAACAGTGTCACGTGACATGAAAACATCTACTCAGAATTAGGTACAATATGCAAAAAATGCACAGTCACACAATGCTAAGATTTTTATCTTTAGCTGAACAATGCATTAGTGTCAATCCACTAAGAGTATCTTTACCAGTTACACCATTCCCACCATTAACAGTCGCCATAACATTGTGACACATTCAAAGTTCATGCATAAGTCATAAGCTCGCTGGAGGCCTATGTCTGAATCTACATTAAGTAATCATACCATGGGTGGTGCTGCTTCATCCATCAGTTTCAGTATAAGATTCTGTGCTTGCTCTCGAACTTGGTCTTTGGCATCTCCCATACGATCTATCAAAGGCATGAGAACTACAGGAGAGGAAGAAAAAAACAGAAAATACAAAAGATTAAACACCTAATGGAGATTTTTTAAAGGATATTCCCTGAAACAGATTTAATATATATGTCACTCAAAAATAAAAGCTGATTTTAAATAGGTCAAGATATTTTTAAGTCTCAAATGAATTTCTGAGTATTTTACAAGACTAACAACAAATGCATTGGACTGAAATGGAAGAAAATACTATCTTCCAACAGGTTAAAAAGAAAGTAAGCTTCCCATCTTAAAAACTGCATGAATGACTTTGATTAATCTTCAAAAAATATGTCACTAACTTCTGAATGTCTGGCTTTTCTGAAAAATAATAGTGAAAAATAGGGCATGGTAAGTGGTAAAGAAGTGGAATAGGAAAATAGGACTATTTTAAAATCAGTGGGATTTTGCTGTTAATTAAAAAGGAATTTAGAAGTTTTAAATCCTTCTATTCACACAGTGCATTTTCAAGAAATTCTGCCTTACTTCAGTAAAAGTTACTATTTTAAGATAAGCATCCTCAGATAATATTTAACTGAAAGTGCATGATAGCTGATCATGCTTCACATCCTCAGAGTCAGAAAAAGAAATCAAAGGACTCGCTAATTCTTTTTGCTTGCTTTTCCAGATATAAGTCTATAGTTACATCAAAGAAATTAATGCTACAATATTAGGGAAGATATCCGAATGAACACTCCGGTTAGCGTTGTGCAAGACATCCTTCTATACTAGTTCCCAGTCCTCAATCTGGGGCCTAAACACACGCTTTGTGAGATTCTTCCCCCCTGTGCTTTTGGTAACACTGCTTCAAAACAAGGAGTGATGATACAGAGAGCGCTGCCTTCCCTCGGGAAGTACAGCTGACATGGAGTTGGTGGAGGTGTCATCTCCCGCAGGACAACTGCTTTGAAGTCAGTACAAGCACATGTTACACCACCTAGAAAGAGCAGTTTTACATACTAATGGTAACCTTTACCTGCTGACAGCTCAGCCCTCCCCATCAGCTCTTACTTCTGATCTGATCCAGTTTTCTAAGAGCTGCAAGTATCAGTCATATAATTTAGGTGGAACTTACTCAACACAGCCCACAATACCCACCCAGCTCATCCTTCTGCTCCTACACTCTATTTAGGATGCTCAAAATTAATTTTCCTTTTCTACTCATAGAAGAAATAACTACATCACACTATTTCTTGAAAATGAGATCTGAAATAATTTTATCAGTACTTAATAACTTTATAGTAGTAACTAAAAAATAAATTTGTCAGCAAAAGAAAGGGAACAGAATCAAAATCAGAAAGTCTCCTCAGTCTTCTGTTCCTACATTAAAAACAGCAGTTATTTCTGTACCACCACTGTTACTGGACAAATATATTGCTCAAGTTTGAACTTCTCCATCCATGATATCTGAACACTTCGTTATTGTCCTAATCTAAATATTTAATTCTACTGGCTCTGGATATTCCACTGACATCTTCCGCCACTATTATCAAGGGTTTGTGTTTTTCATCTAGGTTCTCTTCCCTTTCTCCTCTTAAGAAATTATTGCAGCTAATTTCATTTTACTGTTTGAAAAGAAGAGTCTGCGTTTTTTTGGTTTGAGTTGGATTGTTGTTGCTTTGATAGTGTGGGGTATTATCTTTATGGTTTGGTTTGGGATTTTTAAGGGGTGCTTCTGTTTTGTTTAGTGCTTGGGTTTGGAGTTTCGTGAATGAAGAAGAAACATCCAGAACTCAAGTGGCTTTTGGGAGTACACCTAACCCCTCCCACAAACTTCCAATCACTCATATACCTACTGATTATGTTTTTCTTGACAACAATACTTTTCATGACCATTTTCAGATCTTCTGAACCAGCCTTGTCCCCATACCACACATTACTAGTGAGGTATTAACCTGATTGTTGGGCAGCTGAAGGCAACTCCAGCTTTACAGAGAGGGAAACAAACACAGCCAGTGCCAGTCCTGCGTGAACACGGCTCCTTTGTGACTAATTAGCACGCTGAGTCATTTGATGGAGCTGCAGATACCAGGGCTCCGCTCAGATCACTGAGGCAAGCACAGAGAACAGCTCCTAAAAGCTGCTGAACAGAGATGAGGTCACTGAGTTAAACTAAGCTATGGCACTGCCCACAGATCCCAGCGTGCACAGCTACTGAACACTTGTCACTTGTGGAGCCCAGGCAAAGCACAACCGGCTCTGGGAGCTGTTGAAGCGCCCAAATGTCTGCAGGCATGGCTTTTTTTCTCCTAAATCTGAAGTTTCTGTAAGGCCCCATGTAAGGCATGATATACTCTGTTTGCACAAGACAAATGAAATTAGGCTGTTGAACGCTGGCAATCACCAGCTGGTTTCCACTTTGGTAGTTCATCTTTTCTGTCAGAATAAGCTCCAACAGGAAATTATTTGAAGTCGGTTGTCTATTGATCGAGTTTCAAAACGCTCAACTAAAACGGGAACTTCAGCAAACATATTTCAATTTGAATTCCTCATGGCTTCATCTCTTTTTTCTCCAAATGTTAAGGCATCTCTAGGGAGAACTATAGTGAAAAATAACTGAAATCATACTAGATATTCTGTCTATGAATGAGTGGGAAATATATCTCCCTACCTAAAAAATTCCAACAATGTTTGAAACACTTAGGTCCATCCCAGCACCCTGTTTTGCTCATCACCCTTCTCTTGTTCCAGCTCAAAGTCTCATGGCCTCTCCTTGTGCCTCTGTAGTCCTGCCCAAACAAAAATCACACAGCACAAGGATCTTCTGATTTCTCATAAGAAACCTCACTTAAGCCCAAAGCAGCAATTACAGCTGAGCATCAGGGATGACAGCGCAACACAGCCTTTTGCTCTACATCAAGGCAAGCCAGTGCTATTACTAGAAAGCAGCAGCTCTGCATACTCAAATAGATGTTGGAGTTAAAAGAAGGGTGAGGAAGGAGAAGTAGGACCATACATGAAGGCTGTGTTTAAAGTGTTAGCCTCCTAACAAGTTACTCAGTGAAGTATATAATTTGTCACGTTCAGGTTGGATTCACACATTCCTACTGTTCCATTATTAACTTTATCCATCTTACATCTTCTGTTGCCTAATTTCTTTAATTTTTTCAAAGGGATTCTGGAAAACCTAATAACATATGACATCTTTATTTCTGCTAGTATGCTGAGAAACATTACACTAAATTTAGGAGACCATGATTCCTTTTACAGTTGCTGTTTAGTTTTTGTGAAGCATTATATTCCATTCAACTTGCCTTTTTGCCACATTTTAGGATACTGCCAAAGCTACCTATTGCTTCCAACCACTCCTGAGGTTTGCCTGTTAAGATTTCTACATTGTTGTGCCACAATTTTACAGGTTTTGATTACTGAACAAAACTTAAAATCGTTAGCAAAAATATTCCATAGCACACTAATTTGACCAGACCTACCCTCTATTTACATCTGTTATTTATTCCTTTTTATTTTCTATTGTATCCCTAACAGAGGTTATTATCCCATCAGCTTCTTTTTCCATTGTCTTCCTTCTTTTGGCTTGGTAAACCTAAACAAATTCTCATTTTATACAAATTCACATAATAACTTTATTACCACTAGTTGGACAGTAGATGCATGAGTTAAGTCCAAAACCAGGCTTCAAGTCAGAATACGGCCTTGAGAGATTAAATATTTATTTGCTCTACCAGGACTGAAGAAGATAAAACAAGTAAATCACAGAATTCAGTGCCTACTGTGGCACCCAAAGTGTTTTTCAAACCTCAACAGCTGAACTATATGACTCGTGCAGCAAAGAATGCCACAGGTAGCACAAACAGTTTCCTTCTGTTAAACTTTAACAAGAGTTCCTTCTGGAGCTTTTCGGTTTCTATTACTGCTTTTACTTCTCTCCTGACCACTTACACCTGCTCTTTGTATACCTGTGCCCATTTTAAGTCTCACATCTACCCATTTCTATGAACCAACTTTAGACACTTCATTACTGCAAAGACTTACAGAAAGGCATTAAGCAAATAAGAATCTTTACTGAGGAAACATCATCAGTGTTGGCAAAAATTCTGTTACAGAGAGGAGGACAGAAACAGATTAAACCTAGGCAGCAATATCTTCCCCATTTCCTCAGAAACCTTGCCAGCTCAGGCAGCAGCATTAAACAGCTGTCATTAGAAAGGAGGGAAGGAAACAGCTGCCTCTGCAATTAGAGCAGTCTCAGTCTCTGCTCTTCTGGGCAAGATCCACAGGAGGTAATGGAATCCTGCAGGGTCTCCTACGGGGACTCCAAGAGCTCCAGTCTGACAGATCCACGTGGCCAAGGGCTACTTCTAAGCAAAGAATCATTAGCAGACTCTCAGAGAGGTCCTCACTGCTCCCCTCCTCAATATAAAGTCCAGGCCACACTCAGTTTAATCAAAAGCCATCTCAGACATTAATAATGAGCTTCTTGGGGTCCCTAGGAGCTAATTAAGAAAAGCATTAATGAGATTAATGAGACATATGTTTCATCATCAGTAGCAGAGGGGACAAAACAAACATGAGTCTATCAAGGTATCAGTCTTGGGAACATGTGAAGAGAATTGCAAGAGATGTATTAGACCAGAAAGAAAACTAGAAGGTAAAGAAAAAATGTTCGTGCCATCTTCTGAAATAGTCTTAGCTCTAGGCTAGGTTTTTTAGAAACCAAGAAAGGCTAGGATTTCTCTACTCTGATCTAACAGCACTGCCTTTGTAGGTGTCATACAGGCAAAGCAGATGGTACTCTAAATCACAGCCTATCACTCAAACATGGATCACTTCAGGAAAAATTCATCCCCACTAGTAAAAAAATTTCAGTGCTAGCCAGTCAGGACAAAAAAAAAAAAAAAGGCATTGAAAGGCTGCATAGATTCTTTTTGGCTTTTTTTAATTAAAGCTTTAGAGAATTTGTCACCAAGATGAAAAGAAGTTGCAGCTTAAATCAGTTATGACCATTAGCTGTGACCATTAACTACAGAGGGAACCAAAGAAAATTCAAGGATTTTCTGAGATGCTGCAGTAAGTTCATATTTTTGTTAAATTTGAAAATATAAAAGCAGATATTATGGAGAAAAAAAAAATACAAATAATGGACTGTCCTCTAAAAGCCTTTCCTAAAAAAAAAAAAAAATCTGAAATTGCCAGCATTTTATTGTTTAAGAAAATCCTGCAACAATCCAAAGCAGCTTTTCCTGAGGTCAATAAGCTATAAAATGAAAAGGCAATATCTGACAAAACACCTGACTTGCATTTAGATGCAACAAGGCATCCTTGAGACAGGACTTCTTTCACATACATAAAAAAAGCTTGCTTTATGTTATCTGAGCAACTGAATTTCTTGAATTACTTGATTTAATTTCAAAGTTTTCTCTATCACGTAAGCTTAGCCATATTTTAATCAAAGACATGGCCCAGATGATCTTAAAGGTCCCTTCCAACCTAATTATTGCACGTTTCATGTTTACTTGTTCTGCAAGCATTTGTAATCTTGAATCCCCAGCAGACCATGCCATTAGTCTCAATTAATTTCAATGAAATTAGCAAAAATGAAAAATGAGAATAAAAATCTGTCAGGCCCTAAAACTGGAATATCCAGTATTTTCCTATATATTATATATATCCGTGGTAGCTCAGACTAATACAGTTTTTGGTTTTCACAGATTTTATGAATGTTCAAAGCATTTTTCCATACCACATTAAAACCACTTACTGACAAGTGACATCTTGAATAAACTGCACATTTAAGTATTTTCCATACAAAAAATTCAATCATTAAGCAAGAGAAAAAGCAAAAATTTACAACTTGGGCGTCCTCAAACAAGTGCTTCCAAATTCTTGTACCAAACGCTTTTAATCCAAATTCACTCACAAAATTAATGCATGTGGCAAGGCCTTACAAGCGCTTTAAAACTCATCAGGCAACATAAAATCATTCAGGTTAGAAAAGACCCTTAAGGTCACCAAGTCCAACCATTAAACCAGCACTGCCGAGGCCACCACTAAACCATCTCCCTCAGTGCCACATCTCCATGTCTTAAATACCTCCAGGGAAAGGGACTCAACACCTTCCCCGGGCAGCCTGTTCCAATGTTTGACAACACTTCCCATGAAGACATTTTTCCTAATATTCAGTCTCAACCTCCCCTGGGGCAACTTGAGGCCATTTCCTCTTGCACTATTGCTTGTTCCTTGGGAGAACAGACTGACCCTCATCTCACTACAACCTTCAAGTTGTTGTAGAGAGCAGATTCCCTCTGAGCCTCCTTTTCTCCAGGCTACGTAATCCACAGCTACTTCTCATCAGACTTCTCCAGGCCCTTCATCACCTTTGTTGCCCTTCTCTGGATTTGCTCCAGCACCTCAATGTCTTTCTTGTAGTGAGGGCCCCAAGACTGAATTCAGGGTCTGAGGTGCAGCATCACCAGTGCCGAGCATAGAGATACAATCACTACTCTAGTCCTGCTGGCCACACGACTCCTGATACAGGCCAGGATGCCACTGGCCCTCGTGGCCACCTGGGCACACTGCTAGCTCATTTTCAGTCAACCCAGGTCCTTTCCCTGTAGCGCTGCACGGGGTTGTTGTGACCCAAATGCAGGAGCTGGCACTTGGCCTTGCTGTACCTCACACCACTGGCCTCAGCCCATTGATCCAGCCTGTCCAGATCCCTCTGCAGAGCCTTTCTACCCTCCATCAAGCTCAGCCCTCCTGCCCAACTTGGTCTAATCTCCAAACTGACTGAGGGTGCATTCCATCCCCTTGTACAGACCATGGAGAAAGATATTCAACAGAATCAGCCCCAACAGTGAGCCCTGAAGAACACTGCTTGAAACCGGTCACCATCTGGATTTACCTCCAATCATCACCGCTCTGGGCTCAGCCACCCAGGGCAGGAGCAGCCACGCTTGCACGCTTATAAATTCGATAGAGCATTTAAATTATTCCAAGGAATCTAATTTAAATGTTTTCCCAACATTTCTTGAAGCTACCTGATAAAAAATTTAAACACTTCTAATTGTTTTCACATATTAGTATACAGCACTACACCTATCTTCCAAAATTATTTTTGCCCTGTGTGTTCTTTTTACAGTAAGGAGGATTTGAAACTATTATTAAACATATGAACACATATTTACGTAAGGAGTTTTTCCTGTGTAAAATGTGTCTCCCTGTTTCACACTTACAAATATATTTACACACACAAATATAACCCAGGTATCTGTGTTAGGTCTTTCTAACGCTGTAATAATTTCCTTTAATTTGCACATAAGCAAAATATATTTTGTAACATCTTGTAAGGCTGCATGTGAAAGTAAATGACAATATAGTTATATAATAGACTAAAGGACAATTCATATCTATGTTGAATATATGTATATTGTATATGTATACATATAACAATAGATGTATACAGAAAAAGGTCATAATACACTGTGCATTAAAATGGAAACAGTTTCCATATACTTTTATTATATTTTTCTTTTCCCATTCCTTTTGACAATATTAAAGAAGGCAAAGTAACATCACTTGTTTTAGAAAACAAAACCACAAGTATGAGTAAAGACTTTTCCCAGAAATTTTATCAACTGGACACATACGCCTATAATTCTAATACTCTCTTATTTATGATATATAATATTTTAATAATTAATACCATCACCTGGGAAAAGAGATTGTGACAGGGTAATTATGTACTCTTATGTAATCTCTTTTAATCACAGAACGAGTAGTAGTTTTAAATATCAAAAGGTCTAACACTTAAACACTGCTTTATTTGTCCCAGAATAAAGACACACAGTCTCATGAATGAGCACATACCCTGATATTTATTGCTTCCAAAGTATTTTCAAGAACCTGAACTGCAAGTACTAAAAGAAAGGTTCTGAATTTGTGCATCTGGATTTCCAGAACACTGACACCAGCTGCAGAGAATGTGCAACATGGTTAATCATAAAAGGATAACACCTTAGAAGAAATTTACTGCAACATTAGATTGTTGCCTACGAAACTGATTTAAGTCTCTTATCAGGCATTATACTTCTATACAAAGATAACTAACATGGTCTTCGGAATTTTGGAAAACATCTATCCTACAACTATTGTATTGATTTTGCCCAAATGTTATTTATGGTATATATGTAGCTGTAAAGATAGAAATAATAATACAGCATTTGTATTTTTCACTTCATAGCAAAAGCCTGTCATGCTTATGGAGGTGAATATTCAGTCACATTAGTTGTTCTTCTCTTCACTCTATCCCCATCATAACTGAACAGGAAATTAGATCGGGACTGGGGGAGGTAGGGTAGAGTGGAATTTGTTTTGCCATACTATAGTCAGGAAATACATTATTATACTTCCATCATTTACTGAGATCTGAGTCACGAATAACAACATCTCAGGGTCACCAAAATGTAACAATCTTTATTAAAAAATACATTTAAGGCTCCAGGTATTTTATGACCAAAAAAACTAGTACTTTATTAAAAAAAAAAAAAAAAAAAAACCAAAAAACAGCTATAGAAATGGAATGTGACCTAGAAAATAGGATTCATTGTATTTTTAAAAAGGCAGAGAACAGGCTCAGTAAGTATCTTACATATACATCATCCTTTGATATAGCCAGGGTGCAATCCTGATTTTCTGTGAAAATCCAAGTACCTACAATAACTTACTGCAATAAGGGAAAAGTTAACTTTAGTTTAAGTATTTCAAAGCACTAATTAAATTGTCTGGGAAAGTTCTGTTATGTTTCAAAAAATAACACACTCACATTTATTTGATAAAAACATGATTTAGGAAACTGCTGGTTCTTCAGGTTTTGTTGAAGGAAGCAGTTTTCTTGTTCACCAGTGTGCTTTTAATTACTCTCATAAATCCTAGACTATACAAACTCAAGACACACTAAAGTTTTTGTATTACTGCTTCACTGAAAATTAACCCAGTCTTATAATAAAAGGCTTGGACACACAGCTACCAACTGAAGAGAATTCATATTTTAAATCACCCTTTAAAAAAGTCGTCTGAAATAAAGATTGTTTTCTGCCTTTAGTAAGACTAACATGTCAGTGTCTGTTAAGCTTTTATATAAGCTGATCATGCACAACAGTAACTTGCCTATTCAGCATAAGGCACTCTACAGGTCTTGATTCTGGAGATGCTCAGAGGACCAACTTCAGCTGAAGGCACTACTACTGAGTTTAATTAAAAAATATTTCTGGAATACCCAGTTTCAGATGTCTATTGATATTACACTTTTGATAGTCACCCAATGCCAGTACTCCGGATTTTTTAATATAAATGCTACTAATCACTAAAAGGTGAATCTTTAATTTGCTCATAATCTCAAACTACTCAGCTACTGGGACAAAAAACTTCTTAAAATATCAACAAATAATAGTATTTTCAAGCTATTCTCAAATAGTTTATACTTAAAAAAAAAAAAAAGAAATTAAAAGCTTTCCAACCTTTAATAAAGTTACTGTAATTTTAAGTTCTACACACCACTGAATTAGTAATCAAAACAGAGTGGAACTCTGAAGCCTAGCACTGTTTGTAGCTATAAATGGAGACTATTCAGAAATCAATATTGTGCATAGCACAATATGCCTCCAGTTCCCTTCCACCACTCCAATACAAAATTAACCAGCCAAAGAAAAACACTCTGCAACAAAATAGACATAAGATCTGCAGCACTCCATAAAAGCAGACATGGAAAGAAGAGAAAGCTTAGAATTTTGACAGACAATTTGAGATAACTGGGCATGTGGGAGCACGATGTAAGGTAACTCACAAAAATTTTGAAAAAGGACATTAAGTTCGAAACTTCTTTTAAAAATAGCCAGCAATACAACATCAGTGTTTAGAATGCTCTAATACCATTATCTCTTTTCAAAGACAGCAGTAAAAGGAGTTGAGAAGTGTAGTTTGCTTGCATCTCCCAGAAGAACTGCCTCATGCTCAGGCACATAGAGACTTCTTAATGTGAAGTTCATTTGAGTAAACATTTCACTCAGGAGTAACAGTCAGTACTTTTTTTTCATCCTGTAAAAACTTTATATGACTAAAAGCTACAGTCCATTATCTAACAGGAGGTGGACCACATAATCCTCTGAGACTACAAGCCTCAGCAGACATAAGACTGATTAAAGTGGTCTGCAAATAAAACCTTCAATCTTTAAAACGAATCAAAAATAACACTTATGTTTCAATGTAATTTTTAGATGACTGTCTCAGGGAGTGGGTAGCAACTATATAGCATGAAACTTAAAAGACATTCTTGGAACCTTTAAAAAATCCCAACCACCACAGAGAAAGCAGTGACTGCATGACAACTGAATACTGACATGTTACTATACAATTATTTCAACTCTAACAACATCAGTAAGATGCCTACCAGTATATTATAATTAGCTCAGGAAGTCTGCAACATGTTCCACGTCAGCTGCTAAGGGCGGGGGAGAAAGTGTCTTTTACTTTTTGGTCTTAAAAAGAAGTTGTTATATTTCACTTACCAGTTCCTATATAGGCTTTAAAGCGTCCTGATAGTCTGTCAACAAAGGCACCTAAAACATCTAATCCCAGTAGTGCTACCTGTTGAAACAAAAGCATATTATAAAGATGTTATGAAACAGATTTTTTTAAGAATATATTTCAAATAAATTAGACGTATAAATTCAAGCATGCTGAAAGATTGTATCTTAACCTAAAGATAAATTAAAGTTTCAATTAAAGAGCTGATAATTCCTTCAAGGTTTTTATAACACAAAGTTATCAGAATATGTTTGGAATGGATCAAGTTTATTTACATATACCAAGGCAGTTAAGATTTTTCAGTTCTTGTCTTAAACCAGAAGAAAATAAATATTAGAAATCCAGTGGTTTTGCATTTTCAGCAAAAAAGTCCAGACAAAAACAAAGTTTAAACAGTTTCCCAGATGCTAAGAGTTTACTTCAATCTGGCTGCTTAGCTCATCCACTAAGGTCATTACATCATTTTCCAAACTCCCCAAAGAAAATAACTGACAGAAGCTAATACTGTTTTCCTTAGCAGTTCGGACTGCATCATTTGTCCACCTGATTGTTAAGCTTGGGAAGCTTTATTTCCCATTTGTTTATTAAAAAAAAATAGAAATTAAACCAAACAAAAACAACAAAAAGAACAAAAACAAAAAACCAACCAAACAAAATAGAAAACAGAAAGAAGTTTAAAATAGTACTGGAATTGTAAGGAATTTCCCATCTATGAACAGAAGCTAGACGAGGGAACAATATCCACTAATATAGAAACAAAAACACAATCAGAAATTATCAGTTAGACTGAGTTATTTTAAGAAGTCTGGACGTCTTTTTAACTGTTAATGATCCTACATATTGCTCCAAAATTTCATTTTTTATTTCCTATGTTCATTAGGAACATCAGAACTTGCATTTTCACATCTTGTAGTTAACTCAATTTGCTGCCCATGAAGGTGCAAATGGAACAACCATTTGTCAAAGGAACAAACTCCTGAAGCTGTGGGGCATTCCCAGCAGTTTTTCTTCCTCTTTATTTTCAAGTAAGGCATGCACTGTAAATTTTTCCCCATGAACTCAGAAGCAGAATTCCTCCCCTTTATTAGCTATTTACTTTCATAAAACATGGAACCATATTTTCTTGGACCACTCTGTTTCCTTAAGATCCTTATCTGCCACAATTGTCCACACTAGACAGCAGGCCAAAAAAAAAAAAATCTGACTGGATATGCATGTGCATACACATGGCCCACGCACATAGGATCACGTGAGCCTTGTTTCCATAGGAAACTAGACAATTAAGGCCACCTATAAAAACAAAGATCAGAAGCAGCTCCATAATTAAGAAGATTTTAGTAAATTCGGTATTAGTACAATAGATCTTCTTTTAAACAGGAAGCATAAAACTTAGTTCCAAGTTAGTGCAACTTACTTGGATGCAATTTTATTACACACTAGAACAGAGAACAGTAAATATAAGTGGGTGGCATCACTGGCCTAAATTAATATATTACCAACAAGTGACTGTATCTATAGCTTCGGATGAGAAAATAGAATACTATAACTAATAGTTTACTTAGATCGAAAAAAAAAAACCCTACAGCTTTTACAGTACTGTCAAGAAGTCCCACAAACTCTTTCCTTTAATGTTATTTTCAAGATGGTTGAGCTGTATAGAACCAGAGTCAAAATCTCCATCTAAAAAAGCAATGCCTGAAAGAAGTAAGAAATTCATTCTCAATATACATTGTTTTCCTATGCTTCTGTTTCCTGACTACAAGTTGCACCTTAGACTTGTCTTCCAGTGACAACTTCTAAGATAACTTTCCATGCAAATATTTTGGGGTCTATTAGTGCACAAACAGCAGCCTCTCCATCTATGAAGGTTGCAGAGTCTCTCACTCTTCTCCACACATTTGATCATCTTTCTAAAAACTGTCTTGAAGATTTCTACTGCTTTGAACAAGTGCTGCTCAGAAACTTAAAACAGCAAAGCCTGCATGTGTGAGCTGTAGCTCATACAAAGTCCTCTATGGTCTGCAACTTCGGAAAGATTAACAGGTATGAAAAGTGACAATATTTGGAGAGTAAAGAAGTATGATGTGAGTGCAAGCTGAAGTAATGGGAAACTGCTCTAGCTACAAAATTGGTTCTCATTTCACATTACAAGTCAGCTGAACCACACAACTACAGAGTATAGCATGTTAACTATCTCTTACTAGTTTTGTAAATGCATTTAACATTTCTCTGCCTTAATACACAGTGTTCTGTGTTCCAGAATCTTCTAGCAGATATCAACTGTGCAGTATTCAAGCAGCCCTTTGGAAGGAGCCCTTAATTTATATAGGGCCACATGAGCAGCATTGAAAAAAAAAAAAAAAATCCTAAAGGTGAGGCAGAACTCATCTTCAACAAAGAGGTTCCAAACTCTAAGACACGACATGGGACCGGTTACCAACACAGGCTCTCCACTATCAAAAGAAAAACCTTTCACCAGCATCATTGCTCTTTCCCCACCAGCTTCAATGAGGGATGAATGCCTTCTGGGATTAAAATCAATGGATTTGTTTCTTACTCTGCATTCATTAAGCCTTCTGCTTGCTGCCTAGAAAGAGCCTTTGTATGTTGAGACTGATTCATCAGCTCACTATTGTTTGAAGCATTTAAACGCTGCTTTTAAGGTTCAGGGGGGAAAAGAAATTTAGGCTCATTTGAACTGGAGTTGGTTAGTTGTTGAGCTGTTTTTTAACAAGCCAGTATTCAGGACCATCCTTGACTTCTCAGACCCCAACGAAATTGCCAAATCAACTGATAAATATTTTATCTGTTCTGGATAAAAAAGGACCAGACTCTTCAGTGAAATCAAGATGTTCCAACCAAAATGCAATTATGAATTGAACCAGTGATTAGTAACTGAGCTTATTCTTGCTCTGCCAGCTTGTTCTTTTTCCATCTCTCTTTCTACACATGCTTTCCAGAACCGCCTCTGCTCTTCTCTGGATAACCACTGTTTTCGCTTAGGAAAAGAAATGCTGTTCTTCAAACCATACCTGGAAAACCATGCATGCTTACTGTTATTCTCACGGTGATTCCGTAATTTCCCATGCCTGTGGGGGCCATCTAGAGGCAGGACACTACCAGGAAACCATCTCTAAATGCATTAAGTTACCAAATGACCTTAATATGAATGTCCTTGGATAGATGCCAAGGATAGAATGCCCTTGTCATAGGATGTCTATACTGTATACAGAAATACAGATTCTGCAGATCACAATCTGTGAACTAGTCATGAGAATCTAATGGGGTAATTATGGAGGTCACTATCTGCAACTCCAAAGAATGAAGTAAAGGCACTGCACTTCCTGTCACCACGGGGACAGCTGTGGTATCACTAACAATTACTGACAAACAGAAAAGAGCATGCCAAACAACTACGCCCTGCAAGAACAAGCATTGTTCCAGCCCTTCAGTGCTGGAACAAGATATATGCAAGAACTTCAGATTTTTTCTAAAGTATTGTCAGTCAAGACCAAAAGTACACTTTCTCAATTCTCAAGTAATCTCAAGCACCCTGCAAGTAGCTCAACATGATGTAAAAACATGCAGTCGCCTGTGCTTCGTAGAGTTTCATATTCTTAGTTCTCTCTACTCATCTTCCTGGATATACTTCTGCTCTCCTATTGCACAGGATGCTCAATCACTTTCTGCTCCCTTTACTGTTTCCCACTCCAATTCTATCCACCTTGCCCACTTTGCTGAGATCTACCCCTATTCCATTTCTTCCCTTAACACAAAAGCTTGCACAGACACAAAAAAAGTGCCCCTGGCTCCATGGGCAGAAGGAAGCGTTTTATCTCCTGGGTAATTTCTTCAATCCACGTGGCTCTTCAGTTCCAGCCATGTCATCTTTAGACTCCATTCTCCCTGCCACTCAGCAGCAATTGGGTAGCTGCCTCTGCTGACAGCAGCCAAAAGTGCAGTCCCAGCTGCTGAAGGTACTCTATACTTACGATATTTTAGCTGATAAGAAAACATTATTTCCATTATCTTGCTTCTTTCATCTTCGAGGGTACAAATGACACATTTACAATTCGAACAGTGTGTATTTTTTTTAAACACATATCACATCCCATTGCAAGGAGAGAGACAGAATTGCTGGTAATCTAACATTAAGTCTTCAACAATTTGAGTTCACGTTCATTATCAAACGTAGAGACTCCTGTATCTAAAAATGCAAGGTTACTCACTTCAAAACAATGTTTTGCAACTATTCACAAGAGTCTCCTAGAGTATCCAGGCTTTGCTACTGTTAAAACTACACATCAGCTGCAACCCTTGTTGTCTCAAAAGGGCTAGAGACTACCAAACTTCTGATAACCATCCCTTCCCAATTCTCCTGTGAGGGCCAACCACGAAACATTTCAGCATTGCAGTCCAAGCACCTGCACTACCAGAGGACTTCTGAATGAATTGCCCATATTTATCCAGAGACTGATGAGTGTGTTTCTGCACTGAAAAAGCTTGGCTTTTTCAGAGGACCTTCTCGACAGGCACAGTTCTGGGAGGTCCTTGTTAAGTTGACCCCTCCTGTACCATAGCCAGGAAAAGCAAGCATAATGCTCTCATAAATATTTTAAAGGTCATAAAAATATGAGAATATGTTTTAATGCCCTTTCCCCAAGTTTGGAACTTGAATATTCCTATCATCCCTCTCCTCGCACTAATTAAGAAACCTTTAGCCAATTCTGAAGAACTCAAAATGGTTACTGGAAAAAAATGTTTTCAGCCTTCTGTTATTTTAAAATCTCTCATTCTCTTCAAAGTGACTTGCATAGGGACTGAAAGTGTGATCTCCAAACTGTTCTGTATTCTGTGGACAATACAGTGATCAGTCTTATAAAATTCATGTACTGCCTCCAGCTTGATCCTGAACTGTAGACATTACAGGAATATCTACAGTTTGCTTTACATGTACATTAAACGCTCCTCCCTTGTCTATTGTCATAAATTTTTCATAGGTATTGTTCCAAGAATGTGAGCATAAAATTAAAGTATATGATGCAGCAACACCTGACACTGTAAGCCCGTTTCCTTTTCAGATTGTCAGGCTCAAACTTCATGTACTGCAGTGGAAAAAGTTTCAAGACAGAGCCTCTTTAAAAGCAGTAGGAAGACAATGAGGTGTATGGTATTTATACAAAATATTTAATACTGGAAGAAAAAAGAAAGCTTTTTTCTCTCAAAAGAAAATGATACTCTAAAGCCTTTTGAAACACATTGATGGAGCAAAACAAAACCTACTTTATTTTGGGACTTAGTTCTTCCAGAAGAATAAAATTTTTTTTGTGCCCAAGGTCTCTTATTTCCTTTCCCATTTCCTCTTATTTAAACTGTATTAAACATACAGTGATCCCCATTCTCTGCTACTTATCCCTACCTCTTCACCAGCTCCTCTACTTGTGGGGAGACACGCATTCACGCAGCTGAACAGTAACCCGCTTTGGGAAACCAGCCCAACAAACAAACAAGAGGAAGCATCTTCTCGGCCAGGTCTCTTCCCTCAACCTGTTTACTGTGCAGCCTCACAAGCACTCGCCTCAGAGCAATGAAGGAATGACGCACCATCCCCATTCTGCGGTCAGGGAGAGAAACTGCTTGAATCAGCAATGCCACTAAAAACGCAGATTGGACCACGTACAGCTCACATGCACTGACTGCTGAGAGTTCCACTCTGAAGGATGCACCTCTCCTCTTACACACTGCACAGAGCTTGGAAAGGGTCTCTGTTCACACCCAAATCAATCAAACCACAGGCTAAAGGGACAGTGCTGTTACCCCTCTCAACTTGCAGGCATATTTGATCTGATGCACTTAAATCTCCTGTAACAGGAGTCAGATCAGCTTGCTGAAACACTGGAAAACGAATTCAACATGAGCAAAAAGTTAAATTGCTCAAGAATGACAGTGAGAACGCCTGGCTACAGGAGCAGCAGAGCTGCTATTTTAACAGGGACTACAGTTAGGCTGGGTAACACACACTGAAGCTGCAAAACAACAGAGAGTTGTCAATTCCACCTCTGGAGGAGATGCCGGAGTCTTTGAGACTACATATTCCACACTCCTAATTAAAGACCAGACAAAACTGGCTTCAATTAAACTTAAAATAATTAAAACTTCTTGCTAGTGTCCCTTGTCTTCTGGAGATCTGCTTGATTATCTGGCTAACATTCAACAGCTGATTTAACATTCCGTGAACAGGATATACATAATACATGAAAAAAACAGTAATTATTACTCAAGAAAGAACTGAATCCTTGAGCTTTAAAACTGGATTCATACACGGACAGGTCAAACCACGTTCTCGTTACATAGAAATAGGGGAATTAACTCCCACATAGGCAAGATCAAATAAATAACTTGAAGAATGGAAGAATGAAATTCAGCAAAGAGCTCAAAATCAAACATTTACCCTCCAAAGACATTTAAATTACCACTATTTGCTGACAAAGACTAAGGAAATACTAGGATCTATACAGCAACTGAAAAATAAAGGTGTAGGTGGGTCCTCTTTTATTCCACTTCCCTGTCCTGCAAGTTACAATCCTACAACTCCCTACAGCATTTGCCTTTTGTGTAGCATATGGTGGCTTGTGTTCAACTTCAGAACCAAAATAACCCACACATTTTTCTTCCTAAGGTCTGCTACCTAATCACATACCCCACACATCCTGCATTTCTGCATTCATCTATTTGTACTGAAATGTACAACCCCACATTTCTTATCTCTGAACTCTCCTCTTTTTTTTTCAGATCTCAGTATCTCTACTTTGTTCAAATAATTTTAAATTCTAGCTTGCACTTAGCACATATACATGCAGTCAATGAAGTTACAACTGCTCTCATCTCTTTGCAAGAACTTCAGACAAGCATCCCAATCACTTGTCTTTAACCATTTGCACAAGTCCAGTTCACATCAACTCTTCCTGTCTGGAAATTGAAAGCTCCTCCTGCTGGCCTCTTGTTGAACTGAAGACAAACCAAAATCAATACTTGCCAAACCAAGAAAATACAAAAACAGGGCAGTAACATTACTGGTATTTCAGTATCTTTTGGTATTTGGTGTTGAGACGAATGAAGCTAAGAAAAATCTCACTCTTGCAGGAAGCACAGAATAAAAGATTCGCCTAAATGAACCATATTATCCACACTATCAGAAACAGATAGTGTGAAATCTGATTTTTTTCTTCCCATGGCAAACAAAACTGCTGCTCTGACACAAACCCAGCAATCATTAATTATTTTTCTACTGTAGTTGAGGAATAAAAGCTAATACATTGACCACAAAGGCAGGGAATCCAAAGCTGGCTCATAGTCACAAACATTCCTAATTATTCTTTTTATATAAAATTACCTTGAGAAAAAAACCATCATTTTAATCGTGGGGTTTTATTACTTCTATTACTTTTGATCTGGTGTGATTTGCATAAAGAACAAGTGGCTTACGTGGCCTTATTGCTCAAAAAATAATTTTTATGAGGGTAACTATTCAATCTAAAAAAAACTTACAATGCTAACAGTCACAAGTAGGTTTGCAAGGCTCTGCTTGAAAAGCAGTATTTCTCCATCCCACATCTCTTCAGCAGAAGTTCAAAGCAGATTTCCAGATTGCTTGAGTCAGACACAGAACAGTTTG
The DNA here is from genome assembly GCA_038380795.1 of Pyrocephalus nanus. Taxonomy (NCBI): domain Eukaryota; kingdom Metazoa; phylum Chordata; class Aves; order Passeriformes; family Tyrannidae; genus Pyrocephalus; species Pyrocephalus nanus. The sequence goes on along the minus strand of CM076266.1, from coordinate 21,770,816 downwards.
AGTCACCAGACTGCACAGTTAGATAATACTGTAATTATTTCAAGTAACTATTAAGTACAAGAGAAAGTAAGAGATGTATTAATCAAAACTCATGAATACCCAGATGAAGATCCAGGTTAACCCAGTAACACCAGGAAATATCAATCAATAGCCGTAACCTCAGAATGGGGAATTAATTTACTACTTGAAGTTCACCACAGTCTGAATGCAAACATTAACACTTCCAATTTTCCAAGTATTTCAGAGCTTGAGGAGAACAAATACTAGCAGTGTAATACCATCACTCAACTATATATAGTTGAGTCACTCACTCTATACTTTGCATTTAGTATAAATACTCCTATTCCTCACAGCCTTAGGAAAACAGTCAGGGGAGGGGGGACACAGATTGACAGACACACAAAAAAACAAAGCCCTATACTGTAGAAGAGAGGCCAGTCCCAATTAATATTAAATAAACGAGATCACCAAGCAAACAATTTTCAGTTCAGTGAGGAATTCTTTCATTCTAATGACATACAAAATAACAGTTTAAATTATGCACATCTTCTGGGTACTTCCTGATGTTGTAAAGCTTTCAACAGTTTTTAGAAGCTAATTTATCATAGACTGCACAGACATAGTAACTGAAGTCCTCCTAATACATCATTGACTCATCTCTCTCTAGGTCACTGTCCCAAGTTCTGCAAACAACTTCCACTACAACTTCATACTACTTGCAGGTGAGTCAACATATTCTTAATCCCACCTTTTTGATTTACTAATAACTCAAGCTAGTAATTGTGTTTTCAATACCAATGAGCTAGATGAACCCAGAAATTTTCCTATCTGCTTTCTCAGTTTGGAACTGCCAGGTTGTTTATTAAACAACTAGAAATAGCTGCAAGCTTCTGAAAAGCAAAAGCACTATTTATGTGGCCAAAATCTTTTCAAGACGAGTTAATTCAACTTTGCTCATAACAAGCCCATACTTAGAATAACAGAATCATTTCGGTTGGAAAAGACCTTTAAGATCATTAAGTCCAACCTGTTTACTGAACACCATTTCTCTTCTTCCCCACTCATTATCAAGCCTGCCAAATCAACCCTCCCATTCTCTCCAGATCCTCTCCCTTTTGATTGTGTAAGGCAAAAACTTTTTAGGGTGGCATGTCATAGAAAGTGTTCTCTTTACAGGCAGGAGTTGAGATAGAGCTCCCAGATCACACATCTTTGCTTTCAAGTATGGTCAGCAGAGCACACTGCATGCAAGAACAGTTTTCATACAGAAGGAAAGATGGCACAACCAGGGCAAGTGTCATTAGTTATCCCCTCACTATCCATACCCATCACCAACAGTGGAAAAATGCTCCCCCTCAAAACCTCCTGCAGTATTCCCCACTTTTATCTCCAACTCATCTAGTTCAGCAGTTCTGATAATTAAGCCAGTCTCCAGCCATTACCACTGCTCGTGATATTGCCAGTCACATCAACAGGGAAGGATTCATTACTTTGGAACTCTGAAGACCTCTAAGACCTTCAGCAAGAAACAAGAAAAAAGAGATGAATAAGCGGAATTGTCCAAGTGCTCTATGTATCCATTCCTTGGTAAAGGAAAGGGTGACCAAGAACTTATTAAAAATACAGTAACCAAAAATAAAGATCACCAGTATTTTTCCTGAGAATACTCAGAAGCCTGTGGCAGTCATTCCTTTATATTGTTCAGGCCCTGAGTTTAATAACAAATTAACATGTAACATTTAAACATGTAACATGTCTGCTTGCATAAGACAAAATACACTAGCAAAACATAAACCAGTTTTCCAAAGTATTTTTCATTTTCATTTTGAAGTAGCACATGCTGGCAGTCGCAGGCAAGAACACTGTATTTGATCATGAACAAAACATCCAAAAAGCTGTGCTGTTGCCATTAATATAACGCGTATAACATGTTTTAAAATGGAACACTGCATGTATAGAGAGCTACCAGTAAGTGGACACAGAGAAGAGATAACAAAAATACTTTAATTATTATGCAAGCTATTTTTCTAAATCTTAAAATTTGTAATACTCTCATCTTGCATGAGTCTTTTCAGTGGTACCCACCGATCGAACAAGGGGAAACAGACACAACCTGAAACATAGAAAGTTCTATCTGAATATGAGGGAAAGCTTCCTTTACTTTTAGTGTGACAGAGGACTGGAACAGGCTGTCTGCCCAGAGAAGCTGTGGAGTCTCCTTCTCCAGAAATACTCAAAACCTGCCTGGCTGTGATTCTGTGCAAGCTGCTATAGGTGAACCTGCTTTAGCAGGGGGGTTGGACTAGGTGATCTCCCTTCCAACCCCAACTCTTCTGTGATTCTGTGACTGAGGCTTGTGGGGTACTGAGTACTCATTCATCCTACAATCCAAACAGCTAAGGAGTTCTGTCACTTTACATCAACAATACACGAAATGTCCTACACTATGAAAAATACATTTTGAAAAGCAAATTTCCAGTATTAATGCCCAATTCCGCCAATTTATAAGTGCAGAAAGAAACTTTTACATTACACTGTTAAGTAAGTAGATAGCCCTCTTTAAGCAGAAGGGTGTTTTTAAAGATCCATCTAGGCTTAGTAGTAATCAATTATCCCCAACAACTGTCCTCAGATGACGAATTTAAAGCTGAATGAATTGTATTTGTCCCACACACGTTATTTCCTCAAGCTAACCCGACCTTTGACGAGGAAAACGCTTCCAAAATAAATAAATCATATGCGCAAATGGAGTTAAGCCTTCTTATTTCTTTTCAGAGCTCAAACTCAGAAGCGCTACGCGCAAAACAAACAAACAAAAACAAACAAACAAACGAAAAACCAAAACCAAAACCACTCCAACGCCTCCCGAGTGTCGGAAAACAGAAAAAGCCCGACCATAATCTCAGCGCAGGGAGTTTAAAGGTCCGAAGTGCGAGCGGCCCGGGAAGGCACAGGAGGGGCGGGCAGGGCAGGTCTGGCCCAAACGCGGCCCAGCAGCGCCCTCAGGCGGCGGCGGCGCGGACCTGCCCCGGCCGCACCGCGCCGGGGACGGGAACGGGGAGGGGGGGAAGGGAGGAAAATAAATAAATAAATTAAAAAAAAAAATAAAAATTACAAAATCGCCGGTGCGAACGCGATTGTCCTTGGCAATAAAACTGCGCTGTCAATCGCCTTAACGGGTGACCTACGTCAGAACAACTCGCAAGTGTTACACACTGTGCGTGAGGGCGCGATCGCTGCCTCCCTGCAGGCTCAGCCTGAAAGACACACGCACACAGAAAAAAGCGAAACGTGAGTCATCATCGGGCTGCCGTAAAGGTGCTTTAGAACTTCCCACGTACGGAAGAGTCACCTAAAGACGATACAAACAACTTTAAACTTACAACGGGAACCCTGAGAAGCCAATTATTCATTAAATAATGTGAAATACAACACAGTGTGATACAAATCCGGTGAAAACACCACTCTTTACGGCCTGCAGAAAACGATGGCAATCCCATGAAACATTACACCCTAGTAGAGAGAACATGGAATGGGAGTGGTAGCGGGGAAAAAAAAAAAAAAAAACAAAAACAAAAACAAAAACCCCCCCCCCAAAAAAAAAAAAACCCAAAAAAAACCCAGAACACAAAAATCATCACCTACCTTGTTTCTGAATAAGAAACACAACTCGAGTATTACAGTTGCGGGGGTGCTTCTTTAACATTATGTGTAAAAAAAAAAATAAACCAACAAAACAAAACCAAAACACCGTTTAACTAACGATAAAAGCAAAACCAAAAACACCATTACTGCTTCTCTTAGGACGGGGAAATAGAAACAAGTAAACGTTAACCACCCTTACAAAATTTCGGAATTTCCCTTTGTGGGCGAAGGGATAAAACTGGTACAAATGTAGTTTTATTTCTGCTCTTACCTGATTAAAAAGTAATCCGGGGCTCTGAACCTCCCCTACCATGATGAATCATGGTCTTCCCGCACCAAGCCCCGCCGAGCAGCCTTACCTTAAAATTACTGGAGTTGACCCACGCTGTTAACTCGTCGATCACTTTGTCAAGGCGCTGCTGGTCCTGCTCCAGATCGGGGGACCTGGCCGGATCGCTCAGGTACTCCAGCAGCTCCTGGCCGACCTGCATCCTGCGGCCCACGTCCTTCTGCTGTACCTGGTCGCAGAAATAATCCATACCGGCGGGCTCCATCTTCGGACGCTGCGGAAAAGTTTTTTCGGAGACGAGGCGAGCGGCCTCAGGGCCGGGAGCGCGGCCAGGGCAGGGCGGGCGGCGCAGGGGGAAGACACAGGGCCGCCGTCCTCATGGAGCCTCTGAGCCCGGCGCTCTCCGCCCCGGCCCCGCGCCCGCCGCCCCCATGCGCACACGGGCGGCTGCCTCGCCTCCCCTCCCCGCGGGGCGAGCCCTCCGGCGGGCGGGGAGCGGGGGGCTGCGGCGGCCCGAGGGCTCGGCGGGAGCCGCCTACTCGGGCGCGGGGCTTTCCAGCCGCCTCCGCGCCGTCCCGAGGGATCCCGGCAGGGCTCCCGCCGCCGCCGCCCCTCCTCTTCCCCCGCCGGGGGACGGAAAATCAGAGCCCCGGAGCAGGCGCTGCGGCTAGAAGGGCTCACGGGGGTTCCCACGGGAGGAGCGATCCTTGGGCCGCCGCTCACGGGCACCGGCGAGGCCGGCGCGGACCTCTCATGCTCCTGGCGCCGCGGCCTCCGGCGCCTTCTGCCCGGCCGCGGGGCGCCTCCCAAACTTTCGCCGCGGTGGGTAGCAGCGCCTCTCGCTCCCCTCCACTGCGGGCCGGGCCGGGCCGGGCCGGGCCGGGCGAGTTCCCCCTCGGAGCCGCTCACGCTCCGCCGCGCCTTCTCCCGCCGGGCTCTGCCGCGGCGGCGCCGCCTCCGTCCCGTGGAAGTTGCGCCTCCCGCCGCCGCTGCCGCCCCGACCGGCGCCAGGCGGACACACACCGGGCGTGGCGCGCGCGGCCCCGCCTCCCGCCGCGGATCCCGCTTCCCCTGGGAGAGCGCGCGCCTGGGCGGCGCGTCCCGCCCCGCGCTGCGGCGGGATGGGATGGAGGGATGGAGGGACAGACAGACAGACAGACAGCACGCCCTCCCACCGAATGCCCCGGCGAGACCCCTGCGGGTCGTGTCCGCCGGCGGCGGGAGGCGCATGCGCTGCTCGCCGCGGTGCCAGCCCGGCGCCCTGGGGAGAAGGGAGAAGTGTGGGAGGAACAGGGGAAGCGGCGCGAAAGGTGCCGGGGTGCTCGGGTGCTTTCCTCCCTCCTCCCCTCCCTTCCCAGTGGGATCCCGGCTTTGCCCAGCGGTGCTCTGCAGCCCCTCTCGCCCCTCCGCGCTCAGGTGTGAGGCGGGGGGGAGGCTCCCGCAGAACCATCCCGAACGCCGGGCGCGGTTGGATCTGCAGCGCTGCTGTCCGCAAAATGGGGTCCGGCATCCGGTGTGCAATAACGCTCCGGAGAGACACGGGTTATTCCCTTCAGAGCTGCGTAACACCTGGGTACTCAGTGCTATTCCAGAAATCCAGGACTTCCCGCGCCATTATTTACACAGAATCGCAGAATTGTTAGGGTTGGAAGGGACTTCTGCAGATCATCCAGTCTGATCCCCATGCCAAGGCAGGGTCACCTAGAGCAGGTTATACAGGAACATATCCAGGTATGTTCTGAATGTCTCCGTAGAGGGAGACTCCACCACCTCTCAGAACAGCCTGTTCCAGTGCTCTGCCACCCTCAATGGAAAGTGCTTCCTCATTTAGTTTATGGCCATTGCTCCTCATCCTGTCGCTGGGCACCACTGAAAATCATCTGGCACCATCCTCTTGGCACCCACCTTTAAGATACTTATATGCATTAATGAGATCTCCTCTCAGTCTTCTCTTCTCTAGACTAAATAGGCCCAGCTCCTGCAGGGTCTCCTCATAAGAAAGGTGCTCCAGACCCTTAATCATCGTTGTGGCCTTCCACTGGACTCTCTCTAGTAGCTCCTTGTGTTTCTCGTACTGAGCAGCCCAGAACTGCACACGGAAAGTCACAGTTAGTAACTTCCCAAGTAAAGCTCCAGCATGGCTGACCCATGTGGAAACTGCCAGGAATTGACAGAGACCCTTTAGTGGGCTGTGATGTGACTTCAGATGTTGTTTTAGGGTCAGTTTAAACTATTCCAAGTCCCCTTGATGTTAGAAAAGGGAAATACAGCTCTGTTCTCTCCGTCCCTCTGTGTTGTCCTAAATGTGTGTTTGTGTGGCCTCTCAGGCTTCTGTAGGTATGATGGTGGCTTTCACATGCAGGGAAAGGAAAGGAGAGGAGATCACTTTCACCCTCCTCACACACAGACTGCTCTGTTTGGCCCCTGTGCTGGGCACTCCATGCACTGACCACTTGGGTTGATTTAATATGGGCTAAATTACGGAGTTAGAGTCAGTGAGCTGGGCTGGCTCTTGGATCCTATGGGCAGAAGCACAGGACTCAGAAGAAAGGAAGCATAAAAACCCCTGTCAATGGCAGTGGGTAGCAATGGTGGTCTCCTGTCCCTCCAGTATTGGGTGGGTTCACCTTACACTAAACTGGAAGCCACTGTTGTTACAGGCAGTCATGTATTCTTCCCCTACTGTCATGTATACGATTCTTCCCTTCCTTACAGAGGTGATGTTTATTTGTCTTCACGTAAACAGTTCAGGGAGATGACATTTTCCTAATTTCTCTCCCTTTTTTTATCACATAACTGACTTTTTGCTGATTCAGATTCCTAAATTCTCTCAGTCTGGGCTTAAGCCAGAGTTGGAGCAAGGAAAGTAGAAGCAGATAGCTGGAAGCTGGATGGGGCAGACAGAGGCTGGTGGGACCTCATCCAACGACAGCCTTTGTGTTGTGAAAGCTCAGCTTAGTTTCAAGACAGCACAGTCTGGCTGTCTCACTTGCCTCGTTAGTCTTACCACTGGGGAAGGGTTGAGCCTGCAGGAAAGCAGGGTACTCATTTGGCTGCAGGATTTAGACAGGTATAAGCTGAGGAACCACACCTGCAAATTGCTGTTTCACAGCAGTGTAAACCAAACTAAATCGATGCTAGAGTGTTCCCACTTGCCTGCTTCTCACAAATTCCATTCACAGGAATTCTGGACTTTCCTTCTATCCCGCTGATCTGGAAAATAAACTGCCAAAGAGGTCTCCATCCACAGGCATGGCAGGAGGCAAGACCAAAAGCAGCCTTTTGTTGATTTTGGTGGGATGTGGCAAACAGGATCCCATGCTTCATCAGTCCCTAGGCATTACAGTAATGATGATGGTTAACAACATTAAAGATGCCTTTAAAACAGAAATGTTTGTATTGTACTTTGAGATTATTATAATTTTACAAAAATATTACAGACTGCTCATCGTGTTTTCACGATGGATTTGATTTCACTGTGCACATATAAAAAATGTAATTTTGGATGGAGCTGAATAGTTCTTGTCCTGTGTATGCAATGCCACTTACAAAGATAGATTATGAAAACTATATGGAATTACAGGTTGCTTTTATAGGAAAATGGAACCCTAGAAGCTTCTGGAAATGGAAAAATAAATATCAGAAAAATGAAACTGGATTGCTGTGAGGTTTTTTTCAGTGCACTTGAATCTGATTCACTGGTGTTGTAAGTTTAAAAACCAAATTTCTTGCTGTGAAAGTTTTGAAAATAGCTTGATCTAGTAACATTGGCTAAGTAGAAAAAATTGAGCAGATGATACTGAGCTCTTGAAGTATCAACAACTGTGAACAGTTCCTGTCCTGTCCAACAACTTTTTGCAAACAAAACCCGTAGTGATAAATGGTCCAACTTAATGTCAGTCTCTTAAGAAAGAAAATCCTAAGCAAAAAGACAGGCACCAGCTTTTCTGGAATTTCTCTTGATTCAAAGCAAATATACTGATTAGGTAATCTAGTTGCTGTGAATAGCATTGAAGCTGAGCGGAAGGGCAAAGTATAATAAGAAACACACTTGAAATATCAAAACTATTTTGTCAACCCCGAGACGACATCACGAAGGTATGTTAAGGGCAAAAAGTCATGCTGGGATATATGGCCTGCCTTTTTTTTTTTCCATTTCACATAGTAAGTGTTTTCTTAGAAAACAGTAGAAAATAATGCCTCACTGTAAAATCAGAGGATTAGACTACTGTATTTTATGCTGTTACTGCCTGGCATGACTAGTGCCTCTATACTGTATTGATTATTGATACACTGTTTGATTTTCTGTTATTGATGCAACAGCAGAAAATTGGTAGCCTTTTTATCACTGGGGTGCTTGACAAGATCAAGGCAATTTAATTTGAAATCTTAGCACTGCGGAGAATTATCTTTTTTTTTTTTTTTCATTAATAAATGTTTCTTGACTTTTTTTCCTCTGCAAACAAATAGCATTTTGATTTGGCAAATAGAGCTCCTGGTTGCTCATTTCCTACTTTAGCAAGGCAGAAGTAGCACTCTAACACTGAATCTAGAGCAGCCTCCCAGCTAGGACAAATGACATGGTTTTGTTGTAGATGTTCTCACAAAGTCCTAGTGGACTTTATACCTAGGGATGTGGGCTAGGCTCCAAAAAGAAGGCATTTTCGTTCAAGCCAAAGATCTTTTAAAGCCTCTTATTCTCGGTTAAGGAGATTGTTTCCTTTGGAATGCAGTCTTCTTTTTGATATGCAAGCATGTGAGCATAAATCCACTACTCTTGAGTATTTGTACAATGCATAATATTTTGTAGAGCAATTAAGCCCTGTAGTAATTGGACGCAGAATCAAAACTTCCTTCAGTCTTCTCACTGTGCCTTGCCAGCAACCAGGGCAATTACAGCAGGAGCTGAGGAAAACGACACTAATCCAGTGAGGCGCATTTCCAACCTGAACTGCACACCAAACCTGTTCCTACACCCCCATCCCGTCCGAGTGTGCTGCACAATTATCGCACGGATCCTCCCGTTCTGAAAAAGGCGAGAATCGCACGGAGGCTGGGGAGGGAGGATACCGTGCTCTTCGTTCCTTTGGCTGATAAGAGAGCGCGTACTGTGCTTCAGGCTCTGTTTCTACCCTCCTTCCCTGCCTAGCAGAAAACTAGGATGGGACCTCATGCAACTTAGTTATGGATCTTCTGTAGCAAGCCTGTCAGTCGTTCCAGAAGAAAAGCTTCCACAGACCGATTTCCCCTTTTAAGAAATCCTTCCCACACAGAAGCTATAACCCCTGAAAGAACCATAAAACCCCCCTAAAAACTCTCTGAAAAAAAGATCTCTTTATCACAAATAGCAAACACAGGCCATAATAGAAAAAGAAAGTGAATTTAAACATGAGTCACTCAGGAAGCTCTGATTAATTACACTTGATGTAGCCTAGGTTGACACTCAAGAAATCTATGAGAAAGTTGTCCTTCCTGTTGGATTCCTCAGCAGCTGGAACAGTACCTCTACATCATGTTCCACCCTGGTGACTTGAAGCAAATGTTCAGATTGCATCTTGGAGGTGGTGTCCTTCAGTCATATACTACTTTTTAATGTCTTCCAGAATAACCATAGGCTTTTACTTGTTTATAGGTCAGAATTTTCTTAATACTGCCACAAGGTAAAATACTGCCATATTTTGTAAGCTATTTTAAGCAGAAAAGCGGCAGGTTTTGTTATCCATGTTTTATAGATATTTATTTTGCACATTTTCTTACATTATTGCAAAAGGATTATGTGCATCTTTTCAAGCTGAATTTATCACCATTAATAACTTTTAAGAATCATTTGAGTTCCTCCCTCTGAGATTAATAATATCAGAATAATGAAGTAATAAATATCTTCTGAAAATAAATAAGTCATGAAGGAACATTCTGATGATGATGTTGCAATATATGTACCAAGCTAGTTAAAGTATTGCCCATTTTTCTCACAAGGCCTTACAGATAAATTAAATGTAACTGTATTAAAAATGTACTTGATGAGCTCTGCTACATTTCGGCTTGTGCCTTGAATGCTCTTGAAATTACATATTTAATAGAGATCGCAATCATATGCTTATTTGTAAAACAGTTAGCAGTTGAAACTAGTGGTCTGGTATTTTTCTTGTACATACTAAATTAATTTGATTACAGAAATGGGGTGTGAGAGGAGATCATACCGATGCCTGATTACTGGATTACTCCAAGGCAATAATTTGTTCCTTATTGTCAAATGTGTTTTAACATGTAGACACTGCAATTAAATAATTCAGCCTGATAAATCTTTTATGAGTCATTTGCTAATTTTGTTGATTCATGTGATGTAGAGAAGGAAGAATGAATGAAAAACTATGGGTAATAAAAAATATTGTCAGAATTAACATGTAAGTTGCCACTTCGCTTTTATAATATTATTCTACCATGCCTTATATAATTACTCAAAGCACTGCTACATAACTTAGTATCCCTTATGTCCTCTTTGCACAGTGACAGAGATGTTTGTCCCTAGTGGTATAAGTATTTAACTGTGGATTGTCAAGCAAAGGATTACATCTCTTGTGCAGCAGGTTAGTTTGCTAGACTTTTATCAATTATATTCTTATATCTTTAAATTTCTGTGGTGGAATATAGTATGCCAGTGTTGTGTGTAAAAGCTTAGTTGCTGCATAATGATTTCATGTCATACTGGAAAAAATTTGGGGTGCAATAGCTCAACGTAATAGTCCATCAGTATAAAATTTGCTAAATTTTTAAACTTAATAAATTGATTAAATTTGTATTTAAAATACCTGTGAGAACTACTTCAATGTAGATGCAATTACCTCTGTATTGTCATGCTACTGTTTGTAACAGCAGTACAAAAGAACTAGGAAAATACTTGTTTCATCTGACCTGAAAAGTAATAACTAGTGAGCACACAGTGTACCGCACAGCAGTATCAAGGGACGTGTAGCTGGGTGCATTTTGGCCTTGGAATGGCAAAGTCTCTGTTCTTGCAAAATAAGTCAAGTGAATGCACTGAGGAATATGAAAAAATGTGCAGAGTGGCATCTTTCTCATCACATAGATACAACTTTCCAACCCAGGCAGTGCGGTGATACTCATCCTAGTAACACTAGTGCAGTGCCAGACTCTGCCCCCGTTTGCACAATGCAACCCACTTCTCACTACATGGGAATTAAAAGGGAAAGGGAGAAACATGAATGGTCTGATTTGTTTGTCTATGGTTTGGCTTGCTTTTGTTTCTGTAATGCAAGCCCTGCTATAAATAGAACAGGCTGAGCAGTCATTTGCTACTCGAAGAACTCTGACATTATTTACCAGTATTGATCAAGGAAGGTTTTCTCAGGCAAGTTCTTTCTCAAAACAAGAGGAAGTTTTCTTTACACGGATATGGTTTAACAAATACAGACATTTAGTTTAAAATGCCTCTTTTTTTTTTTTTTTTTCAATAAAGAATTGTACTTACTTACATGTCGGGATTAAGCTGACTGAATTTTTTTGGCTGTTGCCTAATTCTGACATGCTTTCTTCTGCAGTTTGCTTAAATTGTCTGGCTGCTTGAGAGCTCCCTCTCGTGGTAAAAACTCCTTCCTGAAAGATCTTCGCAAGTATTCCCGACCGAAGGCATGTCCTTGGAACTTTACCTACCGGATCTATTACCGATAATGCTGCGTAGCAACAGAAAGAATCCGAGCTAGCTGTTGTTGCAGATCATATGTTTTTCGGTTTTTTTGGCTGTCCGCCCTTCTCACATAGAAACCTACTGGTTTGCCTGGATGCAAATACCAGTTGGTATTTTAGGGGAATTTCTGCAAATGAGTATGTATATGAAAAAAATGTGTTCATTTGTGTCCTAGGGGAAAGAAAGTCGTGGATGATTTTATTTTTTACCTTTAAAAGAATAAATTACTGTCCTCATCTAGAACAGTTTGGGGTCTTTTGTATCTGGGTTGGTGCTGCTGAACCTGCAGTTTAAAGCAGACTGTACTTACTACAGCCATCAGAATCTTTGACCAAATACACACTGTTATGGGTCTATACTGAACAAGGGTGTGTTTTTATTAAATTACTTTGCAGTTCAGAACTGTCACCCACTCTGTGCAGGAGGAGTTCTAAGGGTTTTGGAAAAAAAAAGTTCAGACATTCTCCTCCATCCCTCCCCCACTCCAAATCTTGACCTCCCGTGCCTCACCTAGGAAAAGTTGTGCATCTGCAGCATCAGGGACTAAAAAAGCAGCCACAAATCCTGCAAACCTCTTGCACAACGTGATGTAGTCACTGCAGCTGGCTCTTTGTGTCTCCTGCGAGAGATGCTGAGTCACTCTTTTTGGTACCTCTGCACCAGCCGACACAAGGGAGTGTGAAGGTTGCTTTTAAGAACACAGAGAGTGCACCAGTTCTCCCTGTTTTCCTACGGTTAAAGTGATAGCCTGTACAGATGTCCCAAGCTAGAGAGAATAATACATTTTAGAATGAAAATTTAAATGAGATAATGGCTATAAATACAGCTCTGAAAATAACAGTACTGTAAATCAAGTAAAATAGTGCAAAAAGTAAAGTAGATTCTGGGGGAAGACAATAAGGTTAGTTTTGTGTAGCATTGTTTAAAATAAATGTAGTTGAATTCATAGTGGTTTAATTATCAATAAAGCTTTTAATCACATATAGTTATCTAACAGGGAAACAAGTAACAAAACCATATGAATCCAAGCAGCTCAAATTCAGGCAAGTTTTGAAAACTAAGACTGGATTCAAATCTTATTGCTCTGACCAGTATCAGGGTTTTGGCCTTGCTCTTTTCTTTTTTGTTTCCAGAAAGAGGATGAGGTACTGATGTGATGTGTACTGATGGGATCTCTTAAAGAAAACATGTGGAAATAAATAATAATTACCTGATGTAAGAGAAATTAGTAAAAATTTCTTATAATTTAAATGTAATGTAATTGCCAGAACTTAAAAAATTGTTATGTAAACATACATGCACAAATTTAATTAAAAACCCAATATGTTTCAAATAATTATAAAAGACAACTTCTAACTTTTCTTTGGTATATCTTAAACCCATGTAGATTTTCAGTCTACTTCCCAATAAATTCTATAGCCACTAATTTTAGTGGTGTACTCACAGTGTTGAATTAATGGTTAGACTTGATGATCTTAAAGGTCTTTTCCAACCTAAATGATTCTATGGTTCTAATTTCTTTGATCCTAGCAGCCACCTTTTTACACATCTATATAAGGAATTTGATATTCATTTACCCTAATCCATAAAGTTGCAGTTAGAACTTTCATAACCAATTCTTAGTATTTTATTAAAAAATTTAGGTACTTCACCATTTTTACATTCTAGAGAAGTGAATGTACAGATTTGAAACACAGTAACTTTGAAGAGAGAAAATTTCTTAGAGTCAGATTATGAATAGGGGTTTTGTTCCCCTTTTAGAGCATCTTTCTTTCCACTGAGAGAACTCACTGATCCACACAGCAGGTCTGGGGGACTATTTCACTAAAGACAAGAAAAATATGTCATCATACAGGCAACAATACAGTATAACTTTTTTTATATATAAAAACCCCCAAGTAATATCATGCAAATTCATGGCAGCAAAAGCAGACTCTTTTTAATCTGCTTTTAACTGAGTAACTATAATGTCTGTGATGTCTCAATTATGAATTCCCCTTTTTTCTAATATTGTATGACTCATAGCAGAGACATTCTTGTATTCATTGCCAGCATTTGAAGACAATAACCAGCCTATTTAGAAGTAAATTCTATTGAAATCAAAATTTCTGCATGAGGGTGTTTCTGCACACAAATGTGTCCTGTGCTATGGATTTCTAGAACATACACCCAGTGCATAAGTGAGCAAGCACATCAGTGCTCAAAGTGACAGCAGAGGGAAACCCCCAGCATGGCACATACCTGCCTTAGCAGTGGATGTCTGAACCATCCCCCTTGCCACACACTCACAGCAAATCAAGAATGTATAGAAGTGAGAGTGAGTAGCTAAAAAATTATCTATAACCAGACTTTTAGTTCATTCAGCTTATGAATGAACCTGCTTATGTTACACATGTTGGCTCATTTTAAACTAGTTTAAATCCCAGTGTTGTTTCAGAAAGAAAAGACTGCACAACCTCAGCTAAATAATATCAATGTAGTGACCAATAGTTTCTTTGTTTTTTTTTTTTGTTTTTTTGTTTTTTTTTTTTTAATAAAATAATGTTTTTCGTTCTTAAGTCTTGACAATGTAACCTTTATTCAAGGATCCTGGTATCAAGCAGATGTTCTTCGGGTTCCCAAGGGCCCCTGTGAACTGCACAGGGATCACTGCAGTGAGGATTGCAGCCAGAGCAGGCTGCTACATAAGGCAAGGAAAGCCATCAGCCCACCAAGTTGGAGCAGGGGCTTCACTGTGCCCTGTGCCAGAACAAGGTGAGCAGAGAGGTCCTCTGGCAGTGCCCAGGGTCAGCCAACAGCCTGCTGGCTGCCAGACAGGTCTGCAGTCACAAAGGCAGATGACAGGTCAAGCCAGGTGTCTTGACTTGGTAAGGTACATGGCTTGGGTGCATCACAGCCACACTGCACCTCAGACAGGGGCCCAGGGTGAGAACTGGAGCTTAAATGTCACTCCCAAGTGAAGCAGGGAATCCTCCAGAGGGGCTTCTCACAGCTCTTTCTCACTCACCAGCTTTTCACAGCTATATGATCCAAAGTTACACAGCTATACCATATCACTCCTGGCCTCCAGAATAGGCAGCCAGGCCTCCACAGGGGGAATGCACCCAGGATCCTCATACTGTGGATTTAATGGTGCATTTGTGGTCTCTGATTTCTTGGTAGCTATTAAAATAAATTAATTTCCTACCTCTGTATATACTTTCTTATTTTCTGAAGTGTAAAAAAACCATGTTTCTTTATGTGTATGAGAATAGCAATGTGCTTTTGCCTTAAACTCTTTAAAATGTAAAGCTTGCATCCTACTTCTGTCACAAAGCTATGTGGTAAAGGAGGAGTAAGAGCAGTAGAACCAGTCCATCCGAACTACAGAACTGAGATGGACCTGAATGACAACATCTAAAATTTCAACATAGAGTCTGATTTTCCACCCACAGTTCACTTTTCTTTATCTCTGTGGTTTTGCTGTGGACCATTATAAGTCTAAGGACTAGTTTCAAAACTTTAGCTGCAGACTTGCACTGAGATTCAGAAATCCAGAAAATCCTGTTATGGTGAGGCTTAGTGTCAGTCCTTACCTAAGCACAACTTCCTTTCAGTGCAGTGAGTTGCTCAAGTCTGAACTTCCAAAGTATGCCCAAAAATAGGAATGAAGCACATCTTGGCAATGGCTACAATTCTTCATATTTATGAAAGCAAGCTTGGGGCACGATGACATTTTCAAAACTAGCATCCAGTTATATGTATTTTTGGAAAAAAAGTTGAACATACTTCAACAGAGAATGTATTATTTTCTTAATCTTATTTTTCTGAAGGATGCATAATGAAAAGAAAGTACTTTCTGAAAATCCATTTTATTTCTTCAGGCAAACACTTTCAATCAGTCGACTTTTGCTAACTGAAGACTTTTAGAGAAGTTGCAACATTCCTCATATTTTGTAGCACTGTTTTGTTTTCCCTGGGATCCTGGAAGTTTCACAAGGACTGCATTCTCTGAGTTTCACAGAGACAGATTAGACCAGCAACATTTTCCTTCTTTGATGCAATGCAATCGATATCTTGGTGCTGCTTCAAGGAGTGCTAACTTGAGCCTGGAGCATGAAGCAGGTATGCTGGCTATGTCTACTCTGCATTTGAGGTTACTCTATCCATGTTCACACTGGAGACTGCAGCATGCTTCCAGGGATGTCCATACATAGGGATATGCTATAGTTATATCAGAAAAAGACATCAGACCTTTTGGCTTTGAAAGCATTTTTGAGTGTGCATTTGTGCAACCTTATGTATTTCAAGATGTGTGTTTTTGCAAACCAAAAGCTGCCTTCAAGGCACCATTGCAGGAAGCACAGTACTTGTGTGGCTCTGTGACCATATTTCTGACCAGGCCAAGAGTTTTATTCGAAGAGTGTTGTTCAATACAAATACTTTTGCTGTTCTCACTAGCAGCCAGAGCCTGTCACAGTCAGCTCCAGAGAGACTTGCTTGGCATCCCAGGGTTTGGTGTTTGGCTGGCATTGCTGCAGGTAGGCCTGCAGCTGCAGGTGAAAGCCAAAGTGAAAACATAGGTACAGCTGCTGTGGCTGTGTTTGTCTACTACCAACACTGCTTTGTTCTTGTCACTGTAGGTGACAGGCAGATTCTGGCTCCATCAGTCACTAAGTGCTCAGCCCTTGCAGAGCTGGAGTGTGCCATGATGTCCTCTCCTGTGCCCTGTTGGTGTGCAGTCAGCCTAGCAAACAAGACAGCTGAATATCCCACCTTGCTGCAAGATGATCTGAAGATGCATATTGCAGGTGAAGGTAAGCACTGTCGGTGCAGGCTGTGGTGTGGCCCTGTAGTTGTCCCAGCAGCAGGGCTTGAGAGCAGATCAGGTGAGGAGGATTCTCTGCTGCCTGAACGAGGTTACCCTCTCAGTGCTTCAGAGTGTGCATAAATAATTCACAGTCAGGGTTTGTGACCTCAGGCACTGTACAGTCTAATGTGGAAATACAACTGAGACCACAAAACCTCTATCACAAAACACAGTTTTATATATATTCTACCATCCATGTCAAGGCATGGTCATTACGTGGAAATCCAAGAACACAAATATCACAAAAAGTTTTCCCAAGGCATAATTGTGTCCAGTAGTACATGTAAATGGCTATTTAAGCAAGCAATATTTTTCCACAAAAAGGAAAGATAATGCAAATTGTGTTTCACAGAACTAGGCAATGGCTACGCTTGAATCCAGTCTTTATCAGCTTTAAAATCTGCCTGTAATCTCTCTTTATAAGCATATAGATCTCAGCAGGTGTTTTGCCTGAAGGGTTGTACAGCAGCAGGCCTTCTGAGAGTAATCAAGCCAAAACAGATCATATGGTTTCAGTATAAAACTGTTCCTGATATTTTAAATACTTCCAGCCTTATTTAACTGAGTTCATCTACCATTAGTCACTCCTATTTAATGTACCACCACTGTAGTTTATTGCAGATGCACTTTCTTTCCATTGCCACTAACTAGATGTTGGTTTTATGAACCCTATTTTTCTCCCACTCTGATAAAAGTCCATTATATGATAAAATCCAACTTAATTTCAAATGTGTTCTCATCACCGTGTTTTATTTCATGTGTCAGTAATCATAAGATAGAGAGCTGATCCTGCAACAAGGAGAAAATCCAATATTAAATTAATACATAATCTCTTTGTACAGTACAATCTTTTCACTCTGAGAGATAAGTTCTGTCAGCATGGCATTTGCAGTTGGTAGTAGATTCAAGAGATACCCTACTCCTCTCAGGAGTATGAATCATTGCATGAACATTATTAGTTTTAGTTTATCTTGTGGCAAGAAAAAAATGAGCTCCCTATAATTTTTATCAGAATGAGCTCCCTATAATTTTTTATCAGTATTCCCTATTTATTTAGGCAGAGCGGAGGGTAATGGGGGAAATGCTATTCACATGGTAATTGTTTTTAAAAGTTTTTTCCTCTCCTTACTGAAAAGTATCTCTACTGGTATCTCTACTTTTACTGCAAATTGTTCCTTCAAGCTATTTCTATAAATTAATCATGAAACCAACAGGGAAATAAAAATGCCTTTTAACCTCTGGTTAAGAGATCCCTACCAACATCTTTTCTATTTTCTAGTGTTATCTTCCAAATTCACGGGGTTTCTCTTTGTTCCCACCCGTGCCTCTTGCTACCAAAATGCAACAGAGAAAAACTGCAATTCCCTTTCTTCCCCTCCCTACCTCTTCATCTGGCTTTTCTCTCTTGCAGCCTCGTCTCTGTGTGCCTTTAAAAAAAAGAGCAAGATACTTTTATGATTAAGATAACAAATGACATTTTACGCACATGAATCTTATTCTTGTGAGAAATAAATATCTGGGGTTTAGAAATTTTACTTTCCCTTTAGGCAGCTTTTGATTCTTTGGCAGAAAAGCTCCAGGTTCTGTTGTTTCAGAACTTCACCTGATAAGAGTTCAATTCATTCAAGTCAGGGTTAAGCTCAAGAGTAACCACAGCCACAGCTCCTTTCTCTGAAAGTTTCTCAACTAATGTTCTTTTTCTTCAAGTTGAACAAGTGTTCTCATTGCTTTAGTTTGGTTGTTCTCCCCTCACACTACTCCAGATGTCTCCATGTTCACTTGGCTATTCAAAATCGGAACAATAAAAATGTAAGAAAAACAAAGGAATTGCCCCCTAAAACTCAGACCAAAAAAATGCAGTGTGAGCATATGAAAACCAATCTTTCAGGATCTTCCAAAATGAGAAAACAGCCATTACTGAGGCAAGAAATCAAGAATCTGCCTACTTCCCCTTGGTATTTCCAGTTCCTAAACTTATTTCTGCTGGCAGGTTATGAACTTTCAGGGACTCTGGTTCTTCAGGTAAAGCAGCAGATCCCAAGTTTTTCACTGACATTTCTCCTTCCAGACCAATAATTCAGTTTTGATTTGGACTCTTGAAATAACTGGTCCTGAACTGGTCCTGTTACCCTTTGCAATATGGCACTTTTGAATGTTTAGGTACTGCTGCTATGCAAATAACTTCAGATCATTAATAGCACCTGATATCCCCAGCCACCTGAAACTTTAGAAGGGAATCTCAGATAACTTTCTTTTTCATTAAAAAAAAAAAATACTTGAAAACTCAAAAAGATGCTTTCTACTAAGCAAAAGGTTTAGGTTTTTGTCAGTGAAAATTACAATTAAGTCATTAAAAAAAAAGATGAAGCATGAAATGAATGTAGAAGTGAATGAACAATGGAGAATGCTTTCAAAAAGTACAAACCCCAAAATACTTTCCATGACCAGCACGATGTGTATCACCAAGGGGCTCAAGTTTTCCAAGTCGATGAAGTTTGGGAGTTCCCCAGCCAACTAAAGGAAAACAAACATTGTCAAAACATGCCAGGACTGCTCTTGATTCTGAGGAACTGCCCAGAAAGCAGCTCATTTTGGGGGAAGTCAAAGCATTTCAGGTATGCAATATATTGCATCCAGGGGGAAGAGCTATGGAATCCTTGGAAAAGAATTGATTTACCCTTAGATACTCATCATTTTCATCCCTTTTTCCTGAGTAGTCAAGTTTCTGACTCACTTGTTGGGAAAATAATATCTTCCCCCACGGAACAGGCCAAATAATAGTGCTGGAAGTTCTGATCATGAAGTGGGAAACTGCAGCAAAGATTTTCCAGAGAGAGATCATTCCAGTTTCATCATTCCAAGGGAATATTTTCAAGGATTAACAAGCCCAGCCTGAGCCATCAGTTCCTGGTTGTCAGTACACTCAGCTGGTGGAAGTGCTGCTGGTGCTGTTGGATTTTTGGGAAGAGAATCCTCTGCATTAATAGGTTCTACTCTGTGGCCCCTTTGGAACTTTGGTTTTTTACTTTTTTTCTTACTGTTCTCTCTAGCAAACAGAGATCAAACATTACCTATCAGACACTTATATTCAGAGAATATCTTGGACCATCTTGTAAAACAATTATTGAGGGAATACATCAGGGATTTCAGTCCAAAAAATTATGCACAAAATTATGGGAAATGTAAAAGTTCCATGGCATTTTGCTACAGAAAATAATCTTTAAGCATAAAATATATGCAAACTCTATGTTTCCATAACGAACTTCAACTTAGCTGGGTCCTGTTGGAAAGTGAACTGCATCTTTGATGAGGATAAAAAACAAACCCAATTTCAGCTGCAGTCCCAGCCCCACCAACAAACATGCATTTTTGGAAGAAGATTTTCCAATACCACAACCTATTTCTGCATTTTGATGTTTTCAACAGATTAAATCCATGTGGGGCCTCATGAAAAATAATAATACAGAATAAACAAAAATAAATATGATATATACTCTATAATAAATATAATTAAAATTAATTTAAAAACAAAAAGGAAAAGCAATGTGAACAATCCCATGAAATGACACATTCCAAGGAAGTTTTACCTGAGTCAAGGCATTCCGAGGCTTGCTGATCATTCTCTTCCGAGTGCTGCCAAAGCTGTGGAGTTGCAGAATTGCACATTTCTGCTCTGCTCTCAGTTGTGTTTTGGCTGCTGCTGCTTGACAAGTGCTGGGCATCCCTCTGGTCCTGCTCTCTTTGTGGGTTCAGGACAATTGTAGCCTGTTCAGTCTCCAACCTTGGCCTCTTCTTTTCCTTTTCCATTTGGTTTTTATTCAAACAGAAAGGGTAAGAATTCTTGGCAAGCTGACTGATAAGTCAGGAGGGTTATTAAAAACTGAAAGCATCTTTCTGTCCCACATATAGCCTGGAGTTTATTGTCAATTAGGGGAAGAAATTAAATTTCAGATCTCCTGTCCAGAGGAAGGGAAGGGGAATGAACAACAAATGAAATGATCTTTCTGTTTGTTGACTGTTTTCTTGCTTTAGTTTTGGTCATATTAAAAAACTAAACCAAACTTGGAATAGAAACAACATCAGCAGTCCTGAGGTGAGAAAACTTCTAATTTCTTCCTCTTCAATGACTTTTTCTGGATGTTTTCTTTAAACCAAACTAGAGTTGCACAGAGCTGAAGTCTCCTGAAAATGCCACCAGGATTGGGACAAATAGCTGTTGTGTCATACAGACTCAATCCCAGGCTGTTTCACAAGTTCTGTATCCCCAAATCCCCATCTCTGCAATACTCACACTCCATCTTCTTCCTTTGGATGCTCTTATGAAGTGTGTTATTGTGCATGCAGCTGACTTTCCATGCTGTGTGCATGGGGGTGCTTTTGTCCCGCAGAAAAGCAAATGTTGGAGTTCCTGACTGGAACAGTTGACGTGTTTCTTGAGATTATGTCATCTCCAGTCAACTGAATAAAAAAATATGGCACAAGAAATGGGAACTACCTGAACTCAGAAGCACAGGTTAAAGAAACTTTACCATAGGAATGTGATTTTCATATTTCAAAACTAAAAACTTGTCAGTAGTGTCAGTTTTCAACCGAAAACAGGTTATGCTCAGAAATCTGAACAGTTGTAGAAGTCAGTCAGATTTTATGACTCTCTACATGGCTAAAATACTTTCCAAGAAACGAACAGACCTGGAATCTTTTCCACTTCTCAATCCCCACTGCTTTAAGTAGGAAATATGTTCAGTCATGTCTTTAGATCTATTTTACTGTGCCTGCAACACTTTTGTCCCCAAATCAATAACAGGGGGTTTCTGATCATGAAAACATTGATTCAATGCACACAAACCAAGACTGCCAAGATTAAATACAGATGAAAAAAATGCTGTGCAGACAGACTGAGACCAATTCTTTGAAATGAAGCCTTTTTCTCATGAGCTCTCAGATATTTGTTAGTGGCAGTTCTAAAATAATCCAGAGTTCCACACATTCTCCTACCTCAGAGATGACAGCAGACAGAGGCTAGAAGGGGTTCTGGTACTTCCCAGGCTCAGGGTCTTCCTCCTCAGGTACAGCTCCTTCTTCCTTTTCCCTTTGGCATTGTTGGTGGGTTTATGTTGTTGTTTCAGGGGTTTTGGCATTTGTGGATTTTTGTTGGGGTTGGGTTTTTTTGAGGAGGGAGGAGGGAAGAGAGGGAGAAAGAACAAAGGATTCTGAAGTAGCCAAGCCATAAATGGAACAGAAAAAAAATTATTAGACCACCCAACTCATCTCCCAATTTATGCCAGCAGGGACTTTAAAGGTCCCTACTGCAAGTAACTACTCTCTGGTTCTGTGAAGGGAATCACACTGGCTTCAGCCAGACTCAGAAAAGTTCAGGAAGACACACAAAGCTCAGTTTACCAGCACTAGTTACTTTTTATGTTCCAGATATTTATATAAGAAATACTACATTGCTATGTATTAATTAATACATCACTTATAAAGTACATTCCCATCAAATACTCCTCAGGAATCATCTGATGGTAATTGCACACACAAGGCACTGTAGACATCCATTTAGATTTGGATTTCTCACCCTCCTTGCTGGGAAGGAACAGTGGTAAGAGTTCACTCCATAGTTAGCAGAACTTGTCAGCACATTACTTTGGTCTAAGACCTTATTCTTTCCTATTTTCCCAAATCACAAGATGAGAACTTCAATTCTTAATTATTTTACAGCCAAGAGAGTTTTTACTTTCAAAGAAACATCAGAGAAAAAGCTCTATTGCATCTACAGCTAAAAAAACCAAACATTCCTTGTTTGGTAAAATTTATTTTAAAAGCTGGATGATCTCCGAGCTCCACTGGTGGAATTCCGTGGCCAAACCCACGGGACCCAGTGGGGCTGCCTCAGCCTGAGGGAAAACCAAGCAGAGCAGTGCCAGGAGAGCTCCCCCTGTTCATTAACCCCCAGGAATTAATATTTCCTGCTTTGGGGAGTAGCACCTGTATCATTCCCCGCCCCTTTTACTTCACAGACTGGGCACTGGTTGGTACCTCTGAACAGAAGTGAAACTGTGCCCCAGGAAAAGGCTCCAACATCTATTTGCTGTGTTTTATGGAAATAGTTTCCCCTTGCCACCCACCCTTCCAGTTCAGTTCTGTCCTGCTGGGTTTTGTCCCTTCTCGTCAGAAGCCACGTCGCACCTCTAACCACCTTTACTGCCCCTTGGAGACCTTCCAAATCCACCACAACCCTTCAAGCCAGCAGAAAGAAGGCTGTGGAATATCTTGGCTCAATATTCCATAACATCCTTACCAGGATTTTGTCAGCTTTGGCTTCGCTGATGCCTTTGATGTTCAGCAGCTCCTTCTTTGGTGCACAAGCCAAGGCCTCCACGGTGTGAAATCCAGCCTCTTCCAGCTTCTCCCCATCCTTGGCATTTACACCACATTGCTGGGAGGGAGGGGGCAAAAAGGGACACTCTTGGATTATTTTGGATTGTTGGGTGGGTTGTTTTTGGGGTTGGCCTCCGGCTGCATCTGCGTGGCCCTGGCAGCGAGAGGCCAGGACCCCCTGGAAGGGACCAAACATCCCAGGATCCCGTTTTAGCCAGAGCTCCTGAGGTAAGACGAGTCCCAGTGGTGGAATTCTTCAGGCTGGAAGAGCCCTCTGAACTGGCCCCTGCTGTTGTGGCTGGGCTGTGCCCCAGAGTCGCCCTCGGGACAGCCCCCAACACCTTGGCAAGGGCTGGAAGGGGATCCAGAGCCTTCCGAGGATGTGTCCCAGCCGCAGCCGCAGGACTGCCAGCACAGCTCGTGGCAGCAGGGATGGAGCAGCTCCGGGCCAGCACTTGCAGCGGGCATGAGATGGATTTGTCTCCCGGGCACAGCTTGTCTGCAAAACACACGGCCCGGGGCTGGGAACCCAGCAGTTTAACACCCACAAGTTTCTGTCTCTCTCACCACTCATTCCCTCCGGTTACCTCAGGATGTTCATTCACTCCCCTGGAGAGAATGAACCTCCTCTTCAACCCCCAAAGTTGAACCCCACCTGCCCACCACTGCTCACCTCAGTTGATCTCCTGCTGTCCTTTCTCTCCCCTGGAGATAAAACCTCGTTCTAAACCCCCAGGGTTTGAACTCAAAATATCCATTCTCTGCCCTGGACATGACTTCAAGTCTGACCCCGACAATTTCCCCCAGATGTCCACAACAGATTGCCCCAGTTTACCCCATGAGGTACATTCTCTCTGCTCCACGTGACCTCCCATTTTACCAACAAACATCTTCCCTCCCTGGCCACTCCTGACTGCCTCACTTTACCCAAAATATTCGTTCTCTCTGTGACAGATTGCCCCAGATTTTACTCCCAACATTTTCCTCACCTATCCATGTCTAAGCAGCTCATTTGTACCTAGAGAGGGTCATTCTCCACCCCACAGACCACCTCAGCTGATCTCAAACCTTTCCCGACCTGTCCTCCACCCAGTGCCTCATCTTCACCTCAACACATTCTCTTCCCAGCTCATTACCTGGAGTTTAACACCCACAATTTTCTGATTACCTCCTTTTGAACACCAAATAGTCATTCTCTCCCATAGAGATTACCTCCTGTTTAACCCCCAAAGGCTTCCCTACATGCACACTACTGATTATCTCTTTTTGATCTCCAAAGATTCGTTCTCTGCCCTGGAAATTTGATCAACTTTTACCCTCAAAAATTCCTGTGCCTCTGCAGTACTGACTGATCCAGTTTATTCCAAAATGTTCCTTCTCTCTGCTGCACATTGCCACAGATTTTACCCCCAGAATGTTCCCTACAAGTCCACCACTGAGGGCCTCATTTTCCCCTCTAAATATTCATTCTCTGCCGTGGAGATTGCCTCAGATGTTTCCCCCCACCCAATTTTCCCTACGTGCCCACTTCTGATGAGCCCGGTTTACCTCCCGTCTCTTCTGTCCCGGCCCACGAGGCTGCCGAGGAAGGAGGGCCCAGGGAGTGCCCAGTGCCGATGGCTGCAGCCAGAGCTCAGCACACATCCAGAGAGGCCATTCCATCACCTCAAAGAAAAACAGAAGAAAAAAAGCATTTACTTGGTTTGAAAGTTCTTTGAAGCTCTTTGAAACACACCAAGACCTGCTTTGGTTGGAGTTGGGTGCACAGTGAGCGGTGGGCACAGGGCACGTCATCAATGCCCGTGGGGATGGTGCTTTCTGGGGGACAGAAAACCTCAGCAGGCAACAAAAGGCAGCAGCGTCTGTCGCCCTGAGCCTCCTCTAACTCAGCCTGTGGGCCCAAAGCTCAAGCCCTGCAGGGAAACGCTGCCCTTGGCGGCGTCAGTCTGGAGCACAGCCCTCACTCTGCCCTTCTGCAGCTCCCAGGCTCACCCCACATTCCCCACGAGGGCCCAAAGGCCACTTGGGCCGGGGCTCTCTCTGTCTCTGCGGGCTCAGGGACTGCAGCCACCAGGGCGCTCCAGCACGGACAGCCTGGACCCAGAGCAGATCCCTCGGGATTAGCAGCATCCTGGGGATACCTGGAGACACAAAGCACCATCCTCTGGGGCTACCACTTCATTTCCACCACACAGAGCCTGCCAAATTTAGAGATGCAGCTCTCTGACCACAAAACCCAGTTCTGACCCAGTTCTCCTGGGCACCCACACGAACTCCATAAACCCCACAAGAACGAGAATGTTCTGCTGCTTTGACAAACTTCACCTCAGCGCTTTTTTTTTTCCCCCGTGAAGAACAGGGGTTCCTTGTTTTCCTTATCACTCTGGGACTGTAGGACCTAATCTTTGCAATCAAGTGACAATAGAGATATTCTTCATACTTAAACTTCTCCCATGTGATTCTGTCTCAGAGAACTAAGCCAGCCCTGAGCTACTCCCGTGTGCCTGCAGAGCTTTGGGGAGGGGTGAGACAGTGTCCCACTTCTGCTTGGCAACCTTGCAGATGAGGAAAAGCCACTTCCCCTCTCTCTCTGACTCAGAACCAAAGCAGTCCTGTAGTCCTGTAGTTTAGAAATAGACCCCTTCCCTGCTACTCGGTCCTTCCTTACACATCCATGGAGCACGTTTGCTCCACCCTTTGTTCCCAACAACAGCTCTCCAGCCCGAATCCCGGCTCCAGACACAAACTAAACACACCCAAGGCAATGGTTCCATCAGCTCCTGGCATTCTGAGCTCCCCGTTCCCTGCAATGCTCATGCCAACACTCCCTGCGATCTCAGCGGCACCTGGCCCTTCGCCCCTGCCTCTCCACCCTTCCCAGCACACACGGCAAGGACCAGCCCGCAGTGGCAAAAAGAGCCCTTGCCCAGGGAGCAAATGCCAACAGGCAGGAGAAGGGAAACGTGTCCCTCTGACTTACCCCACCCCACGGGCAGCACCATGAGCCCCCAGCATGGCCGGCGGGGCTGGAGCCTCTTGCCTTTGGCTGCTCACACCCCGAGGAATTGGGCAGAGCTGGGCTCAATTCAGGGCTTTGGCCTGTCCTGAAAGAGAGGAGAACAAGACAGTTAAGTGCACTGGGCAACTCAAAGGCTCCTGTTCTTCACCCTTCTCTTCTGATTGCTCACTAGAGGCTTTCATCCAGGAGAAATCCAGGGGGGACACCAAAGGAAATGGGAGCTTTGCCAGCATTTTTATTCCTCTCTGTTTCAGGCACTAAAAGGAGGCTCCTTTCTCTTACTGCATTCCTTGCCCAATTGGAACAGAACCCTTCTCATTCCAAACCCCCCTTGTGAGTTATTCAGTCCTCTGCCATTGGACTTTGGACAAAGGAAGAGACACCTGGCATGCTGGACCCCAGGAAATCAGGGAGAGTGTTTGAATGACTGTTGTACTTGTCTTTATTCTGGACACGTATCCTTGTGAACCTGGGACAAGCAGGGAGAACTGCAGCTCCCAGCAGCTGGGTCAGTGCTGGCTGGACTCGGGGCTGAGCGTGGGCTGTGAAGGTTTGGGGCAGTCTGGAAGGTTCCTCGGGCCCAAAGGATCTTGGCAAGTGCAGCTCTGGAAGAGTGAGGAATAATGAGAAGTGTTCCAGTTCTCCTGAAGCTCAACTTTGTCAAACATTCATGAGGATCAAATTCCTTAGCAAGGAGCCATTGGGTCCCAAATACTCTTGGAGGGAGAGGCAGAAATTCCCACGGCTGCTGGGTCCTGTGTGCACCTCTTGCCCTGTCCTGCTGTGAATGTCTTTGTGTTGCAGCTCAATAAAGTCCCAATAAAGTGGTGATTGTGTGATTTTGGTGTCAGTTCTTGTCAGTGATTTATTTGGCTTTAAAGATATTTCCAGTTCTTAAAACAGAAGCAACACTTGCTTTGGAATTTTGCTGGGTGAACAGTTGGCAGTGGGCACAGGCCAGGGCAATAATGCTGATTTCAGTGATGCTCTCTGGGGCAGGAGCAGCTGAGCTCCTGAGTTCAGTTCCTGCCCAAGGTCTGACCCCAGAATGATCCCCTCCTCTCCACTGCTGATCACCTCGATATTTGCATTCACTGCCTGCAGAGAATCAAACTCCTTTATAAGCCCCAAAACCTGCCCTTCCAGCCACAACTCATCACCTCTTTTTTTAAGACAAGATCTTCATTCTCTCTTCCAGAGGTCACCTCAGATAAAGTTCCCCTAAAATTTTCTCTTCCTGCACACCTCTGATTAACTCATTTTTACCTCCAAAGGTTCATTTTCTATCCTTGAGATTTTCTCAAGTTTTACCCCCAATGCTTTCCTTACCTGCCCAGTGCTGATGGCCTCAGTTTACCTCTCACTGGTCATTCTCTCCCTTACAAATAACATTCAGTTTTACCCCCACACTTTTCCTTCCTCTACATTTCCCATTTTAGCTTTCTTCACGCATCACTGGGGACACAAACCAAAAACAACCCCAAAAACTAAACCAACCAACCAACACCACACAAAACTCAAAACAAAAAAGAAACAAACCCCAAAAGTAAACCCCATGACAACAAAGCATTATTTCTTACTTAATTCTACCTGAACCTTTGCTTATGAGCTTGAGAAATTCCAACTGTAATGTATACCTCTGTCTGAACAATAGCCTTTGATTTTTAGACCGTTTCTTTCATTTTTCATGTTTTTTTTTTTTTTTTTTTTTTGTAGTTGCAAACCTGCCTTCTGGCCTGCTCTGCTCTTCTCAGCTGCATGCTGCTGTCAAGAATAACAGGCATATGTTCTTTTGCTCAGTCAGTAGCACCACTAACAAAGACGTAGACCTCTGGAGAGCCTCCCTGGAAAACCTGGCTAATTCCAGTTCAGTAGCAGATCGCTGAAAACTGCGAGTTTCTGGCCAGGTTTGCATAAATTCTGCAACAGATTTTCAAGACACTTGAGAGAATGAAAAACAAATCAGATTTACACCAAGGACTTACGAAATTCAAAAGAATATACAGGGAGGGAGGCAAGTACCAGTGCAAAATGAATAGAGCAAAGATATTCCACATATATGGTCGTGTATCAGGCTGATGGGTGAAGCTTTTAAACTTGGACAACCTTGGGACAGAAGGGGTCATTTCTGAGGGCATATTTATTTAGGAGAAAAGACTGCTTCTGCAGCTTCAGATCTCATGATGTCATTTGTGTTATTCTTGCTGAGAAACGGGAGTAGACAGTAAAAAACTGCCCCATTTCATTTTCACTCGGTTCATCCTTCACTGCTGACAGTTACAAAGATGTTCATATCTACACCACCTGATTCCTAGTGCGCAAACAGCGCCAGCATTTCCGGAGAAAACTTTCACACCTTACGTGGGACTACGCAGTTAGAGAAAGTGATTGAAAGAATAGACATTTCACTAGTCTGCCTCTGCCTAAAGAGGACGTGCAGCTGTGGAAAACTGCGTTTGGCACACACAGCCTCCCACTGATCAGCAACCAAACAAGATCAGAGCAAGATCTTCTCTCCTGAGTGGCTTGTGTTACCTTTCAAAGCTAGCCATTTCATTAGCCATTCAGCTTTGAGTGCACCTGAAAAGCAACAAACTTGACTAAAATTCCCAAATGTCTCCAAATGAAGCCTCCGCTTTCTTTACCTTCCAAGTTATTAATGAATTGTCTTATCTGTTCGCATTCTCAAGTGATTAATGTTTCATTACCTCATCTGAACGTGTTGTGGGAGAGCCCACAAGCGAAAAGATGAGTAGATGTGCAATTTCAAGAGAAAAGTGAAGAAGATGAAAAGTACTGACTATTAAAAAAAAAAAAAAAAGATTCAAGGTATGAATCAGGAAAAAATTCCCTGAAGCAAAACAGAGCCTGAACTGTGTTGTGACATATTTTTCAAGGAATTGCAAAATGCCCAGTTCTACTTTGGCCCTGTAATGGGATCTATGGAAAGCTTTCAATCCTACCAGTGTCAATAAATATTCCTCATGATATCAATCTAAGATAAAGAAGTGGTTTCCCCTTAGCAAGAAAATAAAGAACATGTGCAAAACCTTGAAATCCCAGGTGACTGCATTTTTTATTCTTACTGTAACTCTCTTCTACCTTTTCCTCCGGGGAGTCCAAGTGAGGTGGACAAGATGAGGCCGGGATCACAGAACTCTGAAACTGAACTGAAGAGAAAACATTTTTTAACAGCTGCTCGAGGCCTCTCATTGAACCAATAAGCCAAGAATTCTCTCAAGGACCTCATGTGTCACTAAACTCTCTCCAGCACAAGAATCAGCAGTGCTCAGATTAAAATTACCAAACTCCCCAAGTTTCCCTCCTCTTTCATTTTCTCCCCACTGGGACTGGATTAAATGAAACTGCTCAGATTTAGCTTAATTCTATGTGCTTTTATCTAGGATTGCATCAGCCACCATCATCAGGCCTTGGAGCAGACCGGTGTAGCTGCGAATGCTTCCAAAGCAATAACAAAAGAGAATTATTCTCTGCCACTCCCATTACTTCCTATTTCAAACCCCAAAGCCACAGAAATTCCTTGCCCAGCCTCTGGACAGCTCTGCAGCACATTTCAGCTTTGCTTTCCTTTCTGTGCAAATCTAAGCCCTTTGCTCTTTTTTTCATTTTTGGGTGTTCTTAACCTAAGATTTGAGCTATATGTATAGAGCCTAGCTCATTCACTTTCTAAAGTTACAATTTCTCCTACTTCACAAAACATCCAAGCTCCAAAGCATTGCAAATCTAAGATTCACAACTTTATCTCCAGCCTATTGGGAACACTGTCCATGATACAATCCTAGATGGGGAAGATCTGCCAGGGGGAATTCTCAGCAAGAACATCCCTTATTCAGATTGTTCCCATGAGCAAGTCAAGTCCCGAAGCTGAAAACACCAACTTGTTCTACTCCATCATCATCCTTCACTGCTTTGTCTAATTTTAGAAGACTGAAGCTCCCTATGCTGGCTTCTTAAACATGCTCCAGCACCAGCCCTTCCTGTCTCATCCATGGATTGTTTCTACCAGCCAAAGCTACTCAAGTACCTAAATACATATCCAGGTGCCTTCCTAGGATTTCTCCTGCACTCGCTTACAACTTGAGATGAATAATTGCCCTTCTTCTGCTGCAATTCTCCTGCCCTGGCAAGTGTTAAAACACAGGCGGCCCAGTGACAAGTGCTCTGAAACAGCCATCCATTCCACCTGCAGAAATTCTCAGGGCCACCCTTGGAAACCCTTCAGCAAGGGCCCCGGAAAAGCCAAGGTGAGCTGTGCTTACCTGCAGGGCCAGGGAACTCAGGGCAAGGCGGGGACCGAGCAGAGAGCAAACACCTCCAGCTGCTTCTTACTCCAGCCCCCACAGCAAGTGCGGCGAAGCCCACCGGTGCAAGGCTCGTAGGAGAGCTTGAAAAGAAATTAGGAAACAATTAGTCAAGAGAAAAATCCTTCTGCACTCCGCACTGGAGAACGACTCCAATTGCTCACTAAGACAATCACCTCATTTAGAACAACTGAATCCTAGAACCCAACGGCTTCTCAAATGTATTCACTACCAGAAAAAGAAAGAATTGCAAGCAGCAAGAGCAGCGTGCCAAACAACCCTCTGCCTTAAAAGCCAAGAGAAATAACCCCCCAAGCCCAAAGCAGAGCTGCGAGGTGGCCCGAGCCCTGTCCGGACCAGAAGCATTGCCCACGAGCTGCCCCCTGCCTCGCAGGCGCCGCCTGGCGGACACGGCCGGGAGCGGCACTGCAGCCGGGCCGCTGCTCTCCACCAGCCCCTCCAGTGCTCCCCAAGCGCGGATCGGCGCTATGGCCGTGTCTCCGCTGGCCGCGGCAGAGACAAAAGGGCTTAAGCCACGTGCAGCTTCCGGGGAAGGAGGGAGGCTTCCGGCGGCGCAGCCCCGGCCCATCGCCCCGGCACCGCAAGACCAAGGGGCGTGGGGACGAGACGAGACGGGACGGGACGGGACGGGGCGGCACGGCACGGCAGCGGCAAGGCACAGGGAGGGGAAGGAGCGGAGTGGACCGGGACGGGACGAAGAAGCGGCAGCGGAGCAGGATGGGATATGGAAGAGAGCCAAGCGGAGTCCCCCGCACTCACCGAAATGAAACGGCCGCTCGCTCAGTCGTCCTCGTGGCTGCGCCACGTGCAGCTTCCTAGAGAAGGAAGGAGAGTTCCGGCGGCGCAGCCCAGCCCCATCGCCAGAGCACCACCACACCAAGCTGGGCGGGGACGAGGAGGGAACAGGGGGGCTGGGCAGGGGGTTGGGGCGGGCCAGGGGGGCGGGGTGGAGCGGGTCAGGGGGGCGTGGCGGCTGCGGCGGCAGCTCCGGCCCCGGTGGCCCCGGCGGGGGGCGGGGGAGGACGGCGTGCCGGCGGCCCCGGCGGGGGGCGGGGGAGGACGGCGTGCCGGCGGCCCCGGCGGGGGGCGGGGGAGGACGGCGTGCCGGCGGCCCCGGCGGGGGGCGGGGGGGGACGGCGTGCCGGCGGGGGACGGCGTGCCGGCGGCCCCGGCGGGGGGGCATGGCGTGCCGGCGGGGGGCGGGGGGGCATGGCGTGCCGGCGGGGGGCGGTGGGGGACGGCGTGCCGGCGGCCCCGGCGGGGGGCGGTGGGGGACGACGTGCCGGCGGCCACGGTGGGGGGCGGGGGGGTACGGCGTGCCGGCGGCCACGGCGGGGGGCGGGGGGGGAAGGCGTGCTGGCGGCCGGGGGGCCGCAGCCATGACTCTGCAGCCCACGTGGTGGGGCCGCCGCCATCTTTGTATGGCTCTCTTCAGTTTCCGTTGAGGGCGGTGCTCTCTTGAGTGTAAATATAACTTCCGGTCAGGGCGTCGCCATCTTGATTGTGGCCTTGAGAGTTTCCGATTAGGGCGCCGCCATCTTGCTTGTAGGCTGGAGGACTTCCGGTTAGGGCGTCGCCATCTTGGTTGTAGGCTGGAGGACTTCCGGTCAGGGCGCCGCCATCTTTTGTGTGGCTCTCTGTATTTTCGGGCACAGGCGGCACCATCTTTTGTACGGCATTCCGGTCGGGGGGGCAGTGCTTTTTTTCCGGCAATGCAAATATTCCGGTCGGGTGTCACACCCGCTTTCTGGCCGATTCGCCCTGTTGTGAGAGTCGCCATCTTGAGTGTGGGCTTTGAGGATCTTACGGTGAGGGCGTCGCCATCTTGAATGTGGGCATTGACGACTTCCAGTGAGGGCATCGCCATCTTTAGTGTGGCCTCGAGAGTTTCCGGTCACGGCGTCCTGCGGGGCAGAGAACGTTAAGGCATATTTGGCTTTTCCTCGTTCCCCTCTGCTGACCGTAATGGCACAGGCTCCGGGGAAAGCTCAAAGGGGGCATGTCCCACTCAAAGCGACTCACGGCAGGATAAGCGGGGCAAAAGTACAATAATCTGGCCAAAGCCCCGGCCCGCCAGCCCTTCCCTTGCTGCCGGCGCCAGCCGGACATGCCGCCAGGGAACGGGCGCCTAGCCAGACTCGCTGCAGCAGCGCAGTTCCACAGGGCTGCATCCGGCTCGCCGCGCGGCTTTCCCTGCAGTACCGCGCGCCGCCCGCAGGCGGCAGCAGCGATCCTCGAGAGCCCCCTGGGGAAAGGGAGAGCGGCCGGCAAAGCCACGACCCAGAGCTCTGCCTGCCGTCCTCACACTGGCACGCGCCTTGGAGCTTCATTCGTCCTGCTTTCAAAGCCCCCCCCTCCTTCTGTATCCTGCATTTCTTACACTACAAGATCCTGGATATAATAAAGTAGAGACGGAGCTCTCTTTTGAAGTCAATGTATATGTCAGTTAGTATTTCAATAGATAGAAAAAAAGAGAGATGGTAACTTTTGAATTTTCAGGCATTTTTGGGCTTAGCCTCCCTTTTCGGGGAGGACTCCATATGACCCCTCTCATCCCCCACTCACATGCTGGGCATCGGGATGCCCCTGATGACCTCATCACCCCTGGACTCCCCCACCCCGTTTTACTCACCCCCAAAGGCAGAAATAAAGAGAGGGAGGGTGGGTACAAGATGGGGAGTTCAAGGCAGAGGGAAAACAGGGGTCAAGAAGAGGAGAGGAGGAAAGGGGTGGAGAAAAGAGAGGAGAAAGGATATCTGGGGGTGCACAAAGGTGGGGGGCAAAGGGGGTTTTCTGACGCACCCAAGATTGACAGCTCCTCCCCAAATCCTCTCCCTTCTGCTAAAGAATGTCCTGCATCCACCAGCACAGGACATACACAAATCCCTCTGGGGGTCTGGAACATGACACATACCCGCAGGGGTGGCTGTAGGGTTGCAAACAAGATGATAGGGAGGCTTTTTTTTATTTCAGAAAGCCAACAAATGCCTCCAAAAGAAGGGCCTTGGGGGCAGTGGCAGCTCACTCCACTATGCTGGACTCCCCTCATCCCCTTCCTCAGCTCCAGGAGGATTTGCGCCTCCTCTGAAGGTGAAATTTCCCTTCAACTGGTTTTCTTTCTAGCTTTTTTTCCCCAGCACCACACTGGTCAAAACGGAGAAGAGAAAAGCAAGAAAAAGCCCCCCAAAAAATCCCAGCATGCCTCCCAACCCCTCACAACATGCAGCTCCTCACACT
This sequence comes from Pyrocephalus nanus, assembly GCA_038380795.1. Classification (NCBI taxonomy): domain Eukaryota; kingdom Metazoa; phylum Chordata; class Aves; order Passeriformes; family Tyrannidae; genus Pyrocephalus; species Pyrocephalus nanus. The sequence continues at coordinate 21,737,351 of CM076266.1, read as the reverse complement.
AAGGTACAGCTACCCCTCGGCTGCTCAACTCAGTTTGGGGTTACTCCCAGGGGAGCACCCCATCACTGCAGCCTGGGCAGCACAGCCTGAAGGCTCCCGGCTGGGCTCCAACGCCAGCTCTGCAGAGCAAACACAGTGTCCGGGCCTCACGGGAGCCTCGGAGGTTTTTCCAATGCTGCTCCCATCGTAGTGTGAGCTGAGGTTCCAGCGACCCCCTCGTGCTCTGCCTAAGTCACAGGCAAGACTGCAGGAAAAGAGGAGTCAGAATGGGAATGAGAGAGAAGAAAGACGACTTTGGGCTATCGGTCCACAGGGAGTAATTGTGCCCTTTTTAGCCCTGCTGACAAAGAGCTCAGAGGCACCACGCTGGTGTCCTGGGGCAGAGAACTTCACAGACCTGTGTTATCCTCTTGCATCCTGGCTCTCGGGAGTCCACCCACCACTCAGCTCATCCCAGTGCTGCTCTGCCTGCTCCAGGATTCTGTCCCCCAGAGAGGCCACTGGTCCCACACACAGGCCCCCCAGCCAGCCCCACCCCCTTGCTTGCTGCCAGCAGCCAGACCTCCCCACGTCCCCAAATGCAGAGCCCCTTCCCTAGCATTGTTATAGTCAAATGACCAGATATATTTTAAAATATAGTAGAAATTTATTAAGACCAAATAAGCAAATCAGCGCGCTGGGAGACCCGAGGAAACTCCTGTTCCACCAACGGTCTGCCCCGAGGCAAGCCCACACCCCACTTTTTATACCTCCCTCTATCTCCACGCCTTAAGTCTCTTTCGATTTCTTTATTGGGCTTCCTTTCGCGGGCTTCCCCAATATTGGTTCTTGTTTCGCGGGCTCCCTCTCGCCACCTGAGCTCAGCCAATGTTTTGGTTAAAACAATGTTTTGGTTAGACCATAGTCCTTAGTGTCTGCCATCTGGAAATTTCCAGAGGGGGTAAGTCCTTTCCTTTGGTTCTTTGCTGTTTCATTCTATTCTGCTTCACTATAAGTCTACTCAGAACAAACACTTACAAAATGACAAGACATAACATACGAATTCATGGTAAATATTGCTCCTTATTACCTTATTACAGACACAACATTGTGGCTTGATACATGCAATTCAAACCAACCACTAACATTACAAATTTAATTTGATTAGCAAATTATCCACCTTTGCTTTTATTAACTATTACAAGTCCCCCCTTCTTCTATTTATCAGTAATTTGCTTATCAAATTTTATTGCAATTTTTCAGAAGATATAGAATTTTAATACCTGGAATTTTATTCACTTAGTAAACAGTAATTTAGTTTTCAATTTTATTATGGTTGTATAGGCTGTTGGCGAGTTTGTTTTTGCAGAGTTAGTCATCTCCACAGTTGTATCACTCTGTCTCCTTCGTCTACTCCTTTGCAGGGAGTAATGTTTTGGAAACATTCATTTAGAATTTCTTTTCAGGTACTTATTGTGGGGTCCACTTCTAAGCAATTTTTGGCAGCATGCTGTTTTATATATTTTCTAGGTTTCAGGTATTAATAATTCTTATCCACAAAGTAATTTACAAATTTTCACACTAATTCTTTGTTCTTTCACAACTAAGTGATGATCTTTACTATTCAAACAATGAATATGATGTAAGGTTGAGGTACAATACCATTTCTTATCACACAGTATGTATTTATAAGTCACCGACCCCACATGCCCCAATGTGAGATGCTTTATGCAAGGTACACTCCAAAGTTTTTTCACAGTTCGGGTATTTCAGTACAATACAGAGGGAGAAATTGAGGAGTTCCTGTTACTTTATATACTCCAACTCCTCTCGTCTGATAGGGTATCCGTTCATTATTTCAGAGTGTCGTATCTACTCTTCACAGAGTGTTCCCAGGAGATATTTGGAACCACTGGTATAAGCTAGTTCTTACTTTTTCCTTATAAGGATTCATTTACTAGTTTTGTTCTCTTGATTTTCATTTGAAGATTTCTTGGTTCGGATGTTACAGTCTACTTTGGGGAAGATAATTCCATCGGTCCTTTAACTTTCGACGCGTGAGTCCAGCCTTTTTCAGCAGTACGAATTGCTGTATCTGTGGTAAAAAGAACAATAAAGGGCCCTTCCCAACAAGGGGTTAATGAGGAATCCTTCCAGGTCTTTATTAATACCTGATCTCCAGGTTGAATCTTATGTATTGCTATGTCTAAAGGAGGTCTCTGAGCTACTAATCCTTTTTTTTTTTTTTAACTCCTGTCTTCTCTTCATTAATTCAATTATGTATTCCCTTAGAAAAGCATCTTCTATTTTTGGATGTTCTAGAGGGCTACCAAAATCATATGGCATCCCATATATCATTTCAAATGGTGAGAGCCCTGTATCAGTACGTGGTTGGGTCTGAATATACAATAGAGCTAATGGTAAACATTTTACCCAATTCATTTTAGTTTCCATCATCAATTTAGTTAAGTGTTTTTTTAATTTCTCTATTCATCCTTTCAACTTTACCAGAACTTTGCGGGTGCCAAGGTGTATGATATTTCCACTTAGTTCTAAAAAGTTCCATTGTTTCTTTAATTATTTTTGAGGTATAATGTGGTCCCCTACCTGAATAAAATTTTAATTACTGTTTTGGCCGTACATCGTGCTACAGGAAAAGCTTCTACAAAATGAGTAAGATGGTCTACTAATACTAATAAGTTCAAAGGGTCTTTTAGCTATTTCTCGGCCTCCTTGAATTCTCTCTTAGTTGCCTTTTGTTCACTTTTTGGCAAGTTGTGCATCTCTCTAGAATTCTTTTTGCAATTCCATATGCTCTAACACACATATTTATTTTCAAATTGATTTATTAAAGCTTGTGTTCCCCAATGTGTTTGTTCATGTAACACTGTACCATTTATGACTGGGGGTGAGTTGATTCAGTAAAGTATATGGATTAGTAACCACTGGAAATCGGGTGACTGTTCTCTTTTTTACTTCTCTCAGATCTTGTACTAATTGATAAGTTTCATCAGGTTTTCTTACTGGCAAAATAGGGGTATTATGTGGTGACATACAAGGCTCCAATAGTCCCTGTGTAATAAGCCTTTTTATAATGGGTTTTAACCCATGTTCTTTTGCTTCCAAGCCTATTCCTAATTCCATCATTAAATCTCTTCCCAATAAATTATATTCTGCTTCAGGGACTAACAAGAATGACTCTACAGCATACTTCTTAGGAGTTTCTATTTCTACATTTTTAATAAGGGGTACCTTAAATGGTTCTCCTTTTGCCCCTATAACTTGTATTGAATCTGAGAATGCTACACAGCCCCAAGGTACTTGCTGAACAGTTGATCTCTCTGCTCCAGAGTCCACTAAGAACTCAATCTCTTGTTGCTGGGGACCTAATTTTAGTTTTATCAAGGGCTCTGTATTTGTCCTGGTCCCCAGCAAGTAGAGCCCCTGACACCTCTAATCCTCTTGAAATACTTGCCCATCGTGCATGCGTTTCCTGCAATGTTTTTTTTTTATATGTCCTTTCTTGTGACAGTAATAGCATTCTGTTTCTGCCTGACCTGTCTGTTTTTGGTTATTTGAGACTGCTCGTTTGTCAGACCCACGAGGGGTCCCACATCTCTGCTTATAATTCTCTTTCCGTCTCTCCCTCACTGTTGTCATAAAAATCCTTGCCTGTTTCTTCTGACTTTCCTCATCCCTTCGTACATATACCTTCTGAGCCTCTCTTAATAATTCATCTAACCCTCGCTCTTGCCAATCCTCAATTTTTTCCAACTTCTTTCTAATATCTTCCCATGATTTTGCTACAAACTGTGTTTTGAGTAAGGCTTGCCCTATTGGAGTATCGGGGTCTAGACCGGAATAGAGTTGTAAGCTCTTTCTTAATCTCTCTAACCAGTCAGTAGGGGTCTCATCTTTTTTTTTTTTTTTTTTTGTTCCCTAAATGCTTTATTAATATTCTGTCCCCTTGGGACTGCTTCCCTAATGCCCTGCACTATGATTGCTCGTAAATCGGACATATGATTCCTATGGGCTGGGTCCTGGTTATCCCAGTTGGGCTTCTGAAGGGGCCACTTAACATCTGCAGCTGGTCCTTGCTGATATCTTTGATTCCAGTTTCTCATCCCTGCCCTTCTGATCATTTCTCGTTTCTCAGCTGTAAATAATATTCCTAATATTGCCTGATATATTAGGACCCAAAAATTGATCGAATCTTTCAGCTACACCTAGGGGGTTTTCTAATAAATTCCTCATTTCCTTTTTAAATTCTCTAACATCCCCTGAATTCAAGGGGACTGACACGAATCTTATCCCTTGTTGGCGTCCTCCCATGGCAGTCTCCCTTAAAGGGTATAGCCGTATTTGCTCAGTAACCGGGAGTGTGGATGGAGAACAGAGCCCTGGTACCGCGGCAGGGGAGGAGGAACAGTCTAACGCCGGGGCAGAAGGCTCGGGTGATAGTGCCCGCGCGGCGGCAGGGGTGGGACAAAACGGCAATTCTCTCTCCTCAGTAAGAAGGGAGTGGTAAAGAGAAACCTCCCGCGCGGCGGCAGGGGCGATACAAAACGGCAATTCTCTCTCCTCAGTAAGAGGGGGATGGTAAAGAGAAGCCTCCCACGTGGCGGCAGGAAAGGGACAAAACAATGACTCCCTCGCCTAGGCAGAGGGGGGGAGGACAGGATGGCAACAGGACCGATCTTGTTATAACCGTGGGCTGAGGGTTCATTACGGGAGCAGGTACAGACGGGATGTATGGAAAGTTTCCAAACAGGATTTTAGTGTCTGACCTAATCCATATGCTAGCATATTCGCTCTCTTCTGAACAGAAGGGTTCCTTACTATTAACATAGATGTTCAGAGCCTGGCAAATGCAATCCTCAAATGCGCCATAGACTGGCTAATATAAATAGTCTTGCCTTATCTGCTTTCCTCCCCAGACTTCCGTACAATAATATACCATTTTCTCTCTTGACTTCCCTCCTCTAGAGGGGTAATCATTCCAGTATCTTATCATTATTCCCAAGGGACTATCCCGGGGTATTTCGGGCAATTCCACCTCAGAATTACCCATGGGAGCAAAGATTCTACCCATCATTTGTCCCATCTTCCGGAGTGCCTTCACACACACACACACACTTCACTCACTTCCCTCCTTTCGTGGCCCGGTCCCTCGCGGGATACGGGAACCGCACTACCGGGAGGTCCACACTCGCCTCGTCCGATGGACGTCTCAGTTATTTGCACTCCGGGACCCCCTCCCAACCAAAAGGGGGATCTGTAAATTACCTACCTCTCCCTGGGTAAGTCTTCGCTCAGCTCTAAGCCGAGCGGCCCCAGCCGACTCCCAGCCGGACTAGGTTCCACTTACCACTCCCTGGGTAAGTCTACGCTCAGCTCTAAGCCGAGCGGACCCAGCCGACTCCCAGCCGGACTAGGTTCCACTTACCACTACCTGGGTAAGTCTTCACTCAGCCCCTCGCTGAACGGTACCTTCCCCAACCGGACGGCACCCACTTACTTCCCTGAGGAAGTCTTCGCTCGACTTAAGTCGAACGGCCCCCCCCCGACTCCAAGCCGGAGGGGGTTCCTTATCACTCGCTCACTCCCCGAGCAAGTCTTCGTCCGGAATCCGTGCACAAAAATTACAGGGAACTGCAGTAATTTATTTGCTTATTTGCCTTCAAAATTTCGGTCGAATATTTGGAATCTGTGCTGCGGGAGCCCCTCCTGAGCCGTCCAATAGGGACGTGGGCGCCCTCTCAGAGAGAGAATCCCACCGCACAGGGATCCAAATCCGAGTCACAGCATCAAATTGTTATAGTCAAATGACCAGATATATTTTAAAATATAGTAGAAATTTATTAAGACCAAATAAGCAAATCAGCGCGCTGGGAGAGCCGAGGAAACTCCTGTTCCACCAACGGTCTGCCCCGAGGCAAGCCCACACCCCACTTTTTATACCTCCCTCTATCTCCACGCCTTAAGTCTCTTTCGATTTCTTTATTGGGCTTCTTTTCGCGGGCTTCCCCAATATTGGTTCTTGTTTCGCGGGCTCCCTCTCGCCACCTGAGCTCAGCCAATGTTTTGGTTAAAACAATGTTTTGGTTAGACCATAGTCCTTAGTGTCTGCCATCTGGAAATTTCCAGAGGGGGTAAGTCCTTTCCTTTGGTTCTTTGCTGTTTCATTCTATTCTGCTTCACTATAAGTCTACTCAGAACAAACACTTACAAAATGACAAGACATAACATACGAATTCATAGTAAATATTGCTCCTTATTACCTTATTACAGACACAACATTGTGGCTTGATACATGCAATTCAAACCAACCACTAACATTACAAATTTAATTTGATTAGCAAATTATCCACCTTTGCTTTTATTAACTATTACAGCATGGCCCGCTGCCCTCAGCTCCCCAAAAAGAGAGGCAGGAGAGCCCCCGTCTCTGTTCATTTTCCCAGCAGGTTTTCCCTCTGTATACAGCAAGATGTAATAGTGAATTATCTACTCATTTTCTAAGTACGGACTAGAGACAAAAATGGAGAAGTTGCCCTTGATAATCACGCATGAGTACTGCTCACAAAGCCTACGGGGACCCACCATGGGACTGGTGGTTCGGTGCAGTTCACCCTCTGTGTGAGGGACAGAAAATCCCAGCCTGGATAAAATGGATTCTAAAACCCACCTGTTAAATCAGCAGCTTTTCTTGCCTGACTCCCCCCTCTCCAAAGAGCTTTCACCGAGCAATCACCGGAAGACTCAAATCCCAGGATTCAGGGCGCTTGGAATGTCGCTGGGAAACATCTCGTTCAAGCGGACACGTGCCTGCGAATGATTCAGCCCCGAAATCGTGCTCCCTAAGCAGGGGACAAAACCTCCCTCCCTCTTTGGGTTGCCAAGCGCTCCAGCAGCAGCAGGAGGCTGCCTTTGCCCATCCCAGCCGCCCCGCGCTGTCCCCAGCTCAGCTCAGCCCTCCAGAAGCCGCAGGACGGGTCATTCCCCGAGGAAGGGGGAGCTCCCCAAGAGCCCCCCGCACGGAACGGGCACCGAGCGCTCCCCAGCGAGCCCTGCCACTGCCGGGAGCCGAGCCGAGCCCCGAGCCGCCAGCGCAGTCAGTCCTCCAGCCCCTCGCGCCGGACCCCGCACAGCTGCGGGTACTGCCGGTCCCGCGGAGTCCTCCGGGAACACCGGAAGCGAGCTGGAGAACAATGGCGGGGGGGCGGGGGAAAACCCGGACAGCATTTCGGCCGGAGTACGGAATGGGGGAAAGCCCGGACTGGATTTTTGCTGCGGTAAGAAAGGAGATTAAAAAAAAAAAAAGGAAAAAAAGGGGGGGGGAAGAAGGGAAAGGAAAGGGGGGGAAGAAGAAGGGAAAGGGAAGGGGGGAAGAAGGGAAAGAGAAGGGGGGAAGACGGGAAGGGGAAGGGGTGCTGCAAACTTCTAAGCATTGGCAGTCTCTTTCTTCTTCGAAGCATTCGCTTGCCTCCTTGCAGCCGAGAAGAACGCGCAACTCTCTGTGGCAGGCTGTAGAATTGAAAGGATGCGAGAGAAAAGGACTGCCAATCAAATAGCGAACAAGCAGCTGAAAACAAGGCACTACGAGGAAGTGTGCCGAAAGACAATGTTTTTGGGGTGTTGAATTGCAACCTTCTAAGCATTGGCAGTCTCTTTCTGCTTTTTTCCACTTGGCACATACGACAAGCCGCTGCACGTTCATCTCAGCTAGACGAACTCAGAAGCGCTTAGAGACAAGCGCTTAGCCGCAAGTCGAGAGTGTCCGCTTCAGCCGCCGCAGAGTGAGACGAACCTTTTGCCTCTGAGGGGAGGCAGCAGTAGCAAGTGTCCAGCACGTTCCCTTCTCTCTTACCTGCCCAGAGAACTCTCGGCACCTGCCTGGTTGTGCTGAGGACGGCACCTTCAAAATTTTCATTCCGTTAGTTCACTGAGGTGACTTGGCACTAATTATACCTGATGGTGCCCCCCTGCTGAATGGCCCAGCAGCAGCCGCAGCATTTGCATTTCGTAAACCTGCAGTCAGGCTGTCTGGCTGGAAGTGACCAGGGGTACAAGGCCCGTATTCACCTGACCCTGCTGCGATCCAAATCCTCACCTGTACCTTGTCGTGATCCAGATCTAAACACCTGCCCCAGAGGAGCCATCAGGAAGGATGCTACAGTGCACAGTTTGCAGAACACAGCACAGGGAGCGTGGGCTGTTCGTTACCCTATTGCTGACACTGCGCTGACCAGACCCTAGGCAAAAACACACAGAGCAAATTTAGCAGCACTTTTTTCTCCTTCAGGAGAAGAAAAGAAGGCACAGACAGACAGACAAGAGATTACAAAACCAGGTTATAAAATGAAACACAACTCTTCTATTTCGGCAGGTCCATCCATCCCCATACGTGGAGCAGGGGTACCCAGAAGGATGACAGGCAAAAAAATGTGATCTCAGTGCAAACAGTCATTTGTAGCACAATGACATTTGGAGAAGAGGCTCAGCCCTGCCACTTACCCTCATTGTTGCTGCCAGACGCTGGCAGCTCAAGTCTGGAGGGGTTCTGCCCACGTGAGCATACCTGGGCTCCTATTAAGGCTTCACCGGTGAGGTTCGACGCTACTGTTGTCTTTACGTACAGCAGCTCAGCTAAAGACTGATTACAAACTCCATAGGCACAGTGACTCCACAGAGTACATCACACAGAGAAACACTGGCAACCCTGGGAGGGGGAAACACTTTCAAAGCGACAAGCAGTTGTAACAGTATTTATTGCCACCTCACCACACTGTAAAATAAAATCCTTGATCCCCACCTCTGCAAATGTATTGTGAATAGTAAAATAAATCAGCAGCAAAAACTGTTGCAAGAAACCAGTGGGCACCCAGGGACCACAGGTGTCCCTGTCTCCAGGGAGCAGGGGTGTGGAGGGGCTCTGCCAGGCAACAGCTATGCCCCAGCACCAGGGCAAAGGTAATTTAAACACAGACATCAAATCCATACTTGGAGGGACAGAAGTAGACTCGCTCCTCCAGTTGTTCAGGGAAGAAGGGGAGACACCTCAGGAGTGGAGCTGCAAACAGCTGCCCTTCCCAAGCCTGCAACCCTTCAAAAATACATACATGTGTCTATTATTGCCAACAAGGAGTTTTAATACCCACCGCCCTTGCACCACAAGGGGAGTGAATTTGCAGAGCTTGGTTTTGCTCTTTCAGGGTGGAAGGGAGGAGCTGATTTGTAGGAGAAGAGGAAGGGCCAGACCTGGATATCCGGTGTCTGAGGTAAGGTTGGAGGAAAAAGTGCAGCAAGAAAGAGATGCAAGAAAAAAAAACAAAGCCGCTTGGCTCTGAGCATCTCTTTTATGAAAATGATTGTTAAAGAAGTCATTAGTGAAAACAAGGTAAAAAAATACGTTCGCTGTAGAGGTACCTTTCTGTATCTTTCGGCATCAGAACACTAACCCGAGGTCCATGCAGTGTTTTCAGTTCACCACAGGAATACTCTTAGGAAAGCCCAAGCTGTGTCATCCCAACACACACCTCTGGAGATGACACCCAGCTCGGGCGGAGAAGAGAAGACCTGGAAATCTCCTGTGTCCATCTGAGGAGGGGGACGCAGGCGTCCCGTGGGGTCAACCCCAAAAGCTGCCCAGTCTCTCCAGCACCGGGGTCCCCACCGTGGCACTACCCCAAGTGGAACTTCAGCCGGTACTTGATGGGGCCAGCGTTCTTCCGAGGTGGGGATGGGGCAACCTTCGGCTTCAGCAGCGGGGGCTTTTCTGGGAGGGCGACAGTGAAGGTGAGCTCAGGGGGCTGCGGCTGCCAGAAGCGAGGCAGGAAGTGTGTGGAGACATGCTGGGGCTGCAGCCCCTCTTGGCTTTGCCCCGTTTGTTGAGAGCCACGTACCACTGGCGCCCCGAGCGTGGGCTGCGGTGCACGGCTGAGGCTTAGGTTTTGTAGCTGTTCTCCTGGAAGGGCTCCCAGAAATGGCAGTCTGCTGGGAACCGGGCCTGTGGGGACAGTGGGGACAGCGTTAGCCAAGACCTGCCGTTTCCAGTCCTTCACCCCCACCCTTGATGCTTGCTGGGTTTGTCTGTCTCCCAAAAGAGAGTCTAAAGGGGTGGGTGGAAACACAGGACACTCATGTCAAGGGCGCTGGGTAACCAACCATTTGGAAAACCCCCAACATAGATACTTTAGGATCTGATTGCCACCCAGTTTGGAGCTTCCTTGGAAATAAAAGGCTTGGACCACCCCAGCAGCACCCTTTCCTTCTGTCCTGTCCTGCCCCAGCAGCACCCTTCCCTTCCCTCCAAAAAAAGCATTCCAAAACACAGGAGCAGAGCCTAACATTCCAGCTATGCACCCACAGCCTTTGGACCCCGGGCTGCAGCTTCCAGCAACCCCTCCAGAGCCCACTGCCACGCTTTAACCTGACGGTGGCCATGGCACCCGCAGCCCCAGCAGCGTCCCTAGCCCAATTCCACAGCAGCGCCTCCAAACAACTGGGATGGCATTGCTGAGCACTTTGGCCCTGAAACCACAGATGGAGTACAAAATCAAACCCCTTGTGGCACTTTGTAACCACGCAGAAGGCGTTTTAAACTCCTAATTGAGGGCCAGCTCACCTGGGACAGCACTTGCTGTTGTGTGTTTTCCACCCTAAGGAGGAAAAATCCCTTTGCTTTCCCATGCAGGATTGAGGGAGGCTGTGGATTGAAATGCAGAGCATCTGCAGGCTCCTGGTGCCTGGGGCTGTGGTGTCTGGTATGCAGGAAACACCTCTGACTCTCTGACCCGGGGGTGGATGTGCACTTGCAGGAGTAACTCGGGCTGGGTGTTCCGCCCCCCAGTGCTTCCTCTGATGCACACCCAGCACCAGCAAGTCCCTGAAGCTTGAGGGAGAGAAGAAACGAGTTTCAGTAGCATAATTAGGTTAAACACCAGGACACAATAAGTCTTTTTCTGGAAAGAATTGCTACCCTGAGGGGAAAAGCCTTTGCATCTCTGTGAAGGTGAGCTGGCAAACAGCACAGAGATGTTTGCTTTGCTTTTCAAGTGAAGCACAAATATGGGAGTCACTGCTTGTCTAATACCAGCTTTGCTCTGTTCAGCTCTCAGCACCAGGCTGGCCACGAGATGTCTGCCCTGAGCAGCCGTGAAATGCAGCCTGAGGCAAACCTTCCAAAGCTGGGAGCAAGGCAAGCAAGAGGAAAGAAGAATCCAAGAGGGTGGTGGCAAGGGCTTTCTCCCAGGCCTGGGCACCATTGAGGCTGGAATGGTTTAATGACGTTTCTTGTTACTCCCTTGTTTCCCAGCCCAGAGCTAAGTTGGTGTTCCCTGAATTGGATATGGAGGTCCTTGAGGGAGACGGGGAGAAATGTCCCTCCTGGCTGGTGTGCCCTTGGTGGGCAGAGAAACCTTACGGTGGCATTAGCGGTTTGTGGGCACTGAGTCAATCCAGGGGTGCCACATGCCTCCAGGTGCCAGGGGTTAAGGGCAGAGGCAGCAGGGGCTGACAGACACTGGATGTTTGCTTGTGGTTGGGAATGAGCAGCTGGACCTTCCCCAAGGTGGGCTGTGCTGGGTGTGGATAAAAAAAAGTGATGAGAACATAGAGGAAGGAAAATTTGGCGGGTAAAACTTGATCTAATCTGTAGAGGAGAGAATGACCACTTTAAGGTAAACTCAGGCAGTCAGTAATGGGATGGTAGGGAAAATTTTTGTGGGTAAAATCTGAGGTAATCTGTAGATCTGGGAGTAAAACTTGAAGCTGTCTTCTCCACAGTAGAGAATGAAGACCTGGAAGTAATTATGAGGCTGGCAGTGGTGGACAAGCAGGGAAGGTTTTAACAGTAAACTTGAGGTAGTCAAGAGGTAGTCAATGTCTCGAAGTGCAGAACGGGGTGTTCCCCCTCACACCTCACCACTGGCACAACTCAGACAGGATGGGACTGACTTAGTTCATTTGGCATTTCTTGTCTAAAAAGCAGGCATGGGAATGTCCTCTCCCAGGAAGATCCAGAACAGCAGGAGGGTCTTTGGAAGACACAGGTCAGGGCAGAGTCAGATGAACCCTCCTGACCTGGTTTTCCAGGGGATGCAACGACTCCAAGACTCTTACTTCCACTTGGGAAAGCCAGGCAAAACATCCCCATGGATTTTGGGCAGGAAAAACCTCACAGCTCCAGCTAACTTGGCTCTTCCCAAATCTCTACCAGCATTTCAACAGGCTCTAAAGTAGAAGTAACAGAAAGGACATCTTTAGGGAGCAAACCACAAGCTGGACACCACAGTCCCTCCTGGAAGTGGGCTGTTCCGGTGTCTCTGCCATTATTTCTTCACCTTGTATCTCGGCCCACTTCCCCGTAGTGCGTTCTTTCAAGCTGCTTTTGCGCTATTTGAGTGACAGTCCTTTTCTCTCGCATCCTTTCAACTGTACAACCCTCCACAGAGAGTTGCGCTTTCTTTTCGGCTGCAAGGAGGCAAGCGAATGCAGCAAGGTCGCTTTGCTCGGTTCGTCTCACTCTGCGGCGGCTGAAGCGGACACTCTCGACTTGCGGCTAAGCGCTTGTCTCTAAGGGCTTCTGAGACCGTCCAGCTGAGACGAAATGCAGCGCCTTGTCGTATGTGCCAAGTGGAAAGGCTTCGAAGCAAAAGAGGCTGCCAATGCTTAGAAGGTTTCAGTTCAAAGTGGTACACCCCAAACACTTTGTCTCTTGGCACACATCCTCGTTGTGCCTTGTTTTCAGCTGCTTGTGCGCTATTTGAGTGAAAATCCTCTTTTTAGTATCCTGTAGACTGTACAGCCCTCAACAGAGAGTTGCGCGTTCTTCTCGGCTGCAAGGAGGCAAGCGAATGCAGCAAGGTCGCTTTGCCCGGAACGTCTCACTCTGCGGCGGCTGAAGCGGACACTCTCGACTTGCGGCTAAGCGTTTGTCTCTAAGCGCTTCTGAGTTCGTCTAGCTGAGATGAACGTGCAGCGGCTTGTCGTATGTGCCAAGTGGAAAAAAGCAGAAAGAGACTGCCAATGCTTAGAAGGTTGCAATTCAACAGGGTACACCCCAAAAACATTGTCTTTCGGCACACTTCCTCGTAGTGCCTTGTTTTCAGCTGCTTGTTCGCTATTTGATTGGCAGTCCTTTTCTCTCGCATCCTTTCAATTCTAGAGCCCGCCACAGAGAGTTGCGCGTTCTTCTCGGCTGCAAGGAGGCAAGCGAATGCTTCGAAGAAGAAAGAGACTGCCAATGCTTAGAAGTTTGCAGCACCCCTTCCCCTTCCCGTCTTCCCCCCTTCTCTTTCCCTTCTTCCCCCCCTTCCCTTTCCCTTCTTCTTCCCCCTTTTCCCTTTCCCTTCTTCCCCCCCTCCCTTTTTTTCCTTTTTTTTTTTTTTTAATCTCCTTTCTTACCGCAGCAAAAATCCAGTCCGGGTTTTCCCCCATTCCGTACTCCGGCCGAAATCCAGTCCGGGTTTTCCTCCATTCCGTACTCCGGCCGAAATCCAGTCCGGGTTTTCCCCCATTCCGTACTCCAGCAGAAATCCAGTCCGGGTTTTCCCCCATTCCGTACTCCGGCCGAAATCCAGTCCGGGTTTTCCCCCATTCCGGACTCCGGCACAAATGCTGTCCGGGTTTTCCCCCGCCCCCCCCCCCATTCCCGCCATTGTTCTCCAGCTCGCTTCCGGTGTTCCCGGAGGACGCCGCGGGACCGGCAGTACCCGCAGCTGTGCGGGGTCCGGCGGGAGGGGCTGGAGGACTGACTGCGCTGGCGGCTCGGGGCTCGGCTCGGCTCCCGGCAGTGGCAGGGCTCGCTGGCGAGCGCTCGGTGCCCGTTCCGTGCGGGGGCCTCTTGGGGAGCTCCCCCTTCCTCGGGGAATGACCCGTCCCGCGGCTTCTGGAGGGCTGAGCTGAGCTTGGGACAGCGCGGGGCGGCTGGGATGGGCAAAGGCAGCCTCCTGCTGCTGCTGGAGTGCTTGGCAACCCAAAGAGGGAGGGAGGTTTTGCCCCCTGCTTAGGGAGCACGATTTCGGGGCTGAATCATTCGCAGGCACGTGTCCGCTTGAATGAGATGTTTCCCAGCGACATTCCAAGCGCCCTGAATCCTGGGATTTGAGTCTTCCGGTGATTGCTCGGTGAAAGCTCTTTGGAGAGGGGGGAGTCAGGCAAGAAAAGCTGCTGATTTAACAGGTGGGTTTTAGAATCCATTTTATCCAGGCTGGGATTTTCTGTCCCTCACACAGAGGGTGAACTGCACCGAACCACCAGTCCCATGGTGGGTCCCCGTAGGCTTTGTGAGCGGTACTCATGCGTGATTATCAAGGGCAACTTCTCCATTTTTGTCTCTAGTCCGCACTTAGAAAATGAGTAGATAATTCACTATTACATCTTGCTGTATACAGAGGGAAAACCTGCTGGGAAAATGAACAGAGACGGGGGCTCTCCTGCCTCTCTTTTTGGGGAGCTGAGGGCAGCGGGCCATGCTGTAATAGTTAATAAAAGCAAAGGTGGATAATTTGCTAATCAAATTAAATTTGTAATGTTAGTGGTTGGTTTGAATTGCATGTATCAAGCCACAATGTTGTGTCTGTAATAAGGTAATAAGGAGCAATATTTACTATGAATTCGTATGTTATGTCTTGTCATTTTGTAAGTGTTTGTTCTGAGTAGACTTATAGTGAAGCAGAATAGAATGAAACAGCAAAGAACCAAAGGAAAGGACTTACCCCCTCTGGAAATTTCCAGATGGCAGACACTAAGGACTATGGTCTAACCAAAACATTGTTTTAACCAAAACATTGGCTGAGCTCAGGTGGCGAGAGGGAGCCCGCGAAACAAGAACCAATATTGGGGAAGCCCGCGAAAGGAAGCCCAATAAAGAAATCGAAAGAGACTTAAGGCGTGGAGATAGAGGGAGGTATAAAAAGTGGGGTGTGGGCTTGCCTCGGGGCAGACCGTTGGAGTTTCCTCGGGTCTCCCAGCGCGCTGATTTGCTTATTTGGTCTTAATAAATTTCTACTATATTTTAAAATATATCTGGTCATTTGACTATAACAATTTGATGCTGTGACTCGGATTTGGATCCCTGTGCGGTGGGATTCTCTCTCTGAGAGGGCGCCCCCGTCCCTATTGGACGGCTCAGGAGGGGCTCCCGCAGCACAGATTCCAAATATTCGACCGAAATTTTGAAGGCAAATAAGCAAATAAATTACTGCAGTTCCCTGTAATTTTCGTGCACGGATTCCGGACGAAGACTTGCTCGGGGAGTGAGCGAGTGATAAGGAACCCCTTCCGGCTTGGAGTCGGGGGGGGGCCGTTCGACTTAAGTCGAGCGAAGACTTCCTCAGGGAAGTAAGTGGGTGCCGTCCGGTTGGGGAAGGTACCGTTCAG
Source organism: Pyrocephalus nanus (assembly GCA_038380795.1). Lineage (NCBI taxonomy): Eukaryota > Metazoa > Chordata > Aves > Passeriformes > Tyrannidae > Pyrocephalus > Pyrocephalus nanus. The sequence goes on along the minus strand of CM076266.1, from coordinate 21,721,988 downwards.
CGAGGGGCTGAGCGAAGACTTAGCCGCAAGTCGAGAGTGTCCGCTTCAGCCGCCGCAGAGTGAGACGTTCCGGGCAAAGCGACCTTGCTGCATTCGCTTGCCTCCTTGCAGCCGAGAAGAACGCACAACTCTCTGTTGAGGGCTGTACAGTCTACAGGATACTAGAGAAAAGGATTTCCACTCAAATAGCGCACAAGCAGCTGGAAACAAGGCGCTACGAGAAAGTTTGCCAAAAGAAAAAGTGTTTGGAGTGTACCCTGTTGAATTGCAACCTTCTAAGCATTGGCAATCTCTTTCTGCATCGAAGCCTTTCCACTTGGCACATATCACAAGGCGCTGCACGTTCATCTCAGCTAGACGAACTCAGAAGCGCTTAGAGACAAGCGCTTAGCCGCAAGTCGAGAGTGTCCGCTTCAGCCGCCGCAGAGTGAGACGAACCTTTTGCCTCTGAGGGGAGGCAGCAGTAGCAAGTGTCCAGCACGTTCCCTTCTCTCTTACCTGCCCAGAGAACTCTCGGCACCTGCCTGGTTGTGCTGAGGACGGCACCTTCAAAATTTTCATTCCGTTAGTTCACTGAGGTGACTTGGCACTAATTATACCTGATGGTGCCCCCTGCTGAATGGCCCAGCAGCAGCCGCAGCATTTGCATTTCGTAAACCTGCAGTCAGGCTGTCTGGCTGGAAGTGACCAGGGGTACAAGGCCCGTATTCACCTGACCCTGCTGCGATCCAAATCCTCACCTGTACCTTGTCGTGATCCAGATCTAAACACCTGCCCCAGAGGAGCCATCAGGAAGGATGCTACAGTGCACAGTTTGCAGAACACAGCACAGGGAGCGTGGGCTGTTCGTTACCCTATTGCTGACACTGCGCTGACCAGACCCTAGGCAAAAACACACAGAGCAAATTTAGCAGCACTTTTTTCTCCTTCAGGAGAAGAAAAGAAGGCACAGACAGACAGACAAGAGATTACAAAACCAGGTTATAAAATGAAACACAACTCTTCTATTTCGGCAGGTCCATCCATCCCCATACGTGGAGCAGGGGTACCCAGAAGGATGACAGGCAAAAAAATGTGATCTCAGTGCAAACAGTCATTTGTAGCACAATGACATTTGGAGAAGAGGCTCAGCCCTGCCACTTACCCTCATTGTTGCTGCCAGACGCTGGCAGCTCAAGTCTGGAGGGGTTCTGCCCACGTGAGCATACCTGGGCTCCTATTAAGGCTTCACCGGTGAGGTTCGACGCTACTGTTGTCTTTACGTACAGCAGCTCAGCTAAAGACTGATTACAAACTCCATAGGCACAGTGACTCCACAGAGTACATCACACAGAGAAACACTGGCAACCCTGGGAGGGGGAAACACTTTCAAAGCGACAAGCAGTTGTAACAGTATTTATTGCCACCTCACCACACTGTAAAATAAAATCCTTGATCCCCACCTCTGCAAATGTATTGTGAATAGTAAAATAAATCAGCAGCAAAAACTGTTGCAAGAAACCAGTGGGCACCCAGGGACCACAGGTGTCCCTGTCTCCAGGGAGCAGGGGTGTGGAGGGGCTCTGCCAGGCAACAGCTATGCCCCAGCACCAGGGCAAAGGTAATTTAAACACAGACATCAAATCCATACTTGGAGGGACAGAAGTAGACTCGCTCCTCCAGTTGTTCAGGGAAGAAGGGGAGACACCTCAGGAGTGGAGCTGCAAACAGCTGCCCTTCCCAAGCCTGCAACCCTTCAAAAATACATACATGTGTCTATTATTGCCAACAAGGAGTTTTAATACCCACCGCCCTTGCACCACAAGGGGAGTGAATTTGCAGAGCTTGGTTTTGCTCTTTCAGGGTGGAAGGGAGGAGCTGATTTGTAGGAGAAGAGGAAGGGCCAGACCTGGATATCCGGTGTCTGAGGTAAGGTTGGAGGAAAAAGTGCAGCAAGAAAGAGATGCAAGAAAAAAAAACAAAGCCGCTTGGCTCTGAGCATCTCTTTTATGAAAATGATTGTTAAAGAAGTCATTAGTGAAAACAAGGTAAAAAAATACGTTCGCTGTAGAGGTACCTTTCTGTATCTTTCGGCATCAGAACACTAACCCGAGGTCCATGCAGTGTTTTCAGTTCACCACAGGAATACTCTTAGGAAAGCCCAAGCTGTGTCATCCCAACACACACCTCTGGAGATGACACCCAGCTCGGGCGGAGAAGAGAAGACCTGGAAATCTCCTGTGTCCATCTGAGGAGGGGGACGCAGGCGTCCCGTGGGGTCAACCCCAAAAGCTGCCCAGTCTCTCCAGCACCGGGGTCCCCACCGTGGCACTACCCCAAGTGGAACTTCAGCCGGTACTTGATGGGGCCAGCGTTCTTCCGAGGTGGGGATGGGGCAACCTTCGGCTTCAGCAGCGGGGGCTTTTCTGGGAGGGCGACAGTGAAGGTGAGCTCAGGGGGCTGCGGCTGCCAGAAGCGAGGCAGGAAGTGTGTGGAGACATGCTGGGGCTGCAGCCCCTCTTGGCTTTGCCCCGTTTGTTGAGAGCCACGTACCACTGGCGCCCCGAGCGTGGGCTGCGGTGCACGGCTGAGGCTTAGGTTTTGTAGCTGTTCTCCTGGAAGGGCTCCCAGAAATGGCAGTCTGCTGGGAACCGGGCCTGTGGGGACAGTGGGGACAGCGTTAGCCAAGACCTGCCGTTCCCTGTCCTTCACCCCCACCCTTGATGCTTGCTGGGTTTGTCTGTCTCCCAAAAGAGAGTCTAAAGGGGTGGGTGGAAACACAGGACACTCATGTCAAGGGCGCTGGGTAACCAACCATTTGGAAAACCCCCAACATAGATACTTTAGGATCTGATTGCCACCCAGTTTGGAGCTTCCTTGGAAATAAAAGGCTTGGACCACCCCAGCAGCACCCTTTCCTTCTGTCCTGTCCTGCCCCAGCAGCACCCTTCCCTTCCCTCCAAAAAAAGCATTCCAAAACACAGGAGCAGAGCCTAACATTCCAGCTATGCACCCACAGCCTTTGGACCCCGGGCTGCAGCTTCCAGCAGCCCCTCCAGAGCCCACTGCCACGCTTTAACCTGACGGTGGCCATGGCACCCGCAGCCCCAGCAGCGTCCCTAGCCCAATTCCACAGCAGCGCCTCCAAACAACTGGGATGGCATTGCTGAGCACTTTGGCCCTGAAACCACAGATGGAGTACAAAATCAAACCCCTTGTGGCACTTTGTAACCACGCAGAAGGCGTTTTAAACTCCTAATTGAGGGCCAGCTCACCTGGGACAGCACTTGCTGTTGTGTGTTTTCCACCCTAAGGAGGAAAAATCCCTTTGCTTTCCCATGCAGGATTGAGGGAGGCTGTGGATTGAAATGCAGAGCATCTGCAGGCTCCTGGTGCCTGGGGCTGTGGTGTCTGGTATGCAGGAAACACCTCTGACTCTCTGACCCGGAGGTGGATGTGCACTTGCAGGAGTAACTCGGGCTGGGTGTTCCGCCCCCCAGTGCTTCCTCTGATGCACACCCAGCACCAGCAAGTCCCTGAAGCTTGAGGGAGAGAAGAAACGAGTTTCAGTAGCATAATTAGGTTAAACACCAGGACACAATAAGTCTTTTTCTGGAAAGAATTGCTACCCTGAGGGGAAAAGCCTTTGCATCTCTGTGAAGGTGAGCTGGCAAACAGCACAGAGATGTTTGCTTTGCTTTTCAAGTGAAGCACAAATATGGGAGTCACTGCTTGTCTAATACCAGCTTTGCTCTGTTCAGCTCTCAGCACCAGGCTGGCCACGAGATGTCTGCCCTGAGCAGCCGTGAAATGCAGCCTGAGGCAAACCTTCCAAAGCTGGGAGCAAGGCAAGCAAGAGGAAAGAAGAATCCAAGAGGGTGGTGGCAAGGGCTTTCTCCCAGGCCTGGGCACCATTGAGGCTGGAATGGTTTAATGACGTTTCTTGTTACTCCCTTGTTTCCCAGCCCAGAGCTAAGTTGGTGTTCCCTGAATTGGATATGGAGGTCCTTGAGGGAGACGGGGAGAAATGTCCCTCCTGGCTGGTGTGCCCTTGGTGGGCAGAGAAACCTTACGGTGGCATTAGCGGTTTGTGGGCACTGAGTCAATCCAGGGGTGCCACATGCCTCCAGGTGCCAGGGGTTAAGGGCAGAGGCAGCAGGGGCTGACAGACACTGGATGTTTGCTTGTGGTTGGGAATGAGCAGCTGGACCTTCCCCAAGGTGGGCTGTGCTGGGTGTGGATAAAAAAAAGTGATGAGAACATAGAGGAAGGAAAATTTGGCGGGTAAAACTTGATCTAATCTGTAGAGGAGAGAATGACCACTTTAAGGTAAACTCAGGCAGTCAGTAATGGGATGGTAGGGAAAATTTTTGTGGATAAAATCTGAGGTAATCTGTAGATCTGGGAGTAAAACTTGAAGCTGTCTTCTCCACAGTAGAGAATGAAGACCTGGAAGTAATTATGAGGCTGGCAGTGGTGGACAAGCAGGGAAGGTTTTAACAGTAAACTTGAGGTAGTCAAGAGGTAGTCAATGTCTCGAAGTGCAGAACGGGGTGTTCCCCCTCACACCTCACCACTGGCACAACTCAGACAGGATGGGACTGACTTAGTTCATTTGGCATTTCTTGTCTAAAAAGCAGGCATGGGAATGTCCTCTCCCAGGAAGATCCAGAACAGCAGGAGGGTCTTTGGAAGACACAGGTCAGGGCAGAGTCAGATGAACCCTCCTGACCTGGTTTTCCAGGGGATGCAACGACTCCAAGACTCTTACTTCCACTTGGGAAAGCCAGGCAAAACATCCCCATGGATTTTGGGCAGGAAAAACCTCACAGCTCCAGCTAACTTGGCTCTTCCCAAATCTCTACCAGCATTTCAACAGGCTCTAAAGTAGAAGTAACAGAAAGGACATCTTTAGGGAGCAAACCACAAGCTGGACACCACAGTCCCTCCTGGAAGTGGGCTGTTCCGGTGTCTCTGCCATTATCTCTTCACCTTGTATCTCGGCCCACTTCCCCGTAGTGCGTTCTTTCAAGCTGCTTTTGCGCTATTTGAGTGACAGTCCTTTTCTCTCGCATCCTTTCAACTGTACAACCCTCCACAGAGAGTTGCGCTTTCTTTTCGGCTGCAAGGAGGCAAGCGAATGCAGCAAGGTCGCTTTGCTCGGTTCGTCTCACTCTGCGGCGGCTGAAGCGGACACTCTCGACTTGCGGCTAAGCGCTTGTCTCTAAGGGCTTCTGAGACCGTCCAGCTGAGACGAAATGCAGCGCCTTGTCGTATGTGCCAAGTGGAAAGGCTTCGAAGCAAAAGAGGCTGCCAATGCTTAGAAGGTTTCAGTTCAAAGTGGTACACCCCAAACACTTTGTCTCTTGGCACACATCCTCGTTGTGCCTTGTTTTCAGCTGCTTGTGCGCTATTTGAGTGAAAATCCTCTTTTTAGTATCCTGTAGACTGTACAGCCCTCAACAGAGAGTTGCGCGTTCTTCTCGGCTGCAAGGAGGCAAGCGAATGCAGCAAGGTCGCTTTGCCCGGAACGTCTCACTCTGCGGCGGCTGAAGCGGACACTCTCGACTTGCGGCTAAGCGTTTGTCTCTAAGCGCTTCTGAGTTCGTCTAGCTGAGATGAACGTGCAGCGGCTTGTCGTATGTGCCAAGTGGAAAAAAGCAGAAAGAGACTGCCAATGCTTAGAAGGTTGCAATTCAACAGGGTACACCCCAAAAACATTGTCTTTCGGCACACTTCCTCGTAGTGCCTTGTTTTCAGCTGCTTGTTCGCTATTTGATTGGCAGTCCTTTTCTCTCGCATCCTTTCAATTCTAGAGCCCGCCACAGAGAGTTGCGCGTTCTTCTCGGCTGCAAGGAGGCAAGCGAATGCTTCGAAGAAGAAAGAGACTGCCAATGCTTAGAAGTTTGCAGCACCCCTTCCCCTTCCCGTCTTCCCCCCTTCTCTTTCCCTTCTTCCCCCCCTTCCCTTTCCCTTCTTCTTCCCCCTTTTCCCTTTCCCTTCTTCCCCCCCTCCCTTTTTTTCCTTTTTTTTTTTTTTTAATCTCCTTTCTTACCGCAGCAAAAATCCAGTCCGGGCTTTCCCCCATTCCGTACTCCAGCAGAAATCCAGTCCGGGTTTTCCCCCATTCCGTACTCCGGCCGAAATCCAGTCCGGGTTTTCCTCCATTCCGTACTCCGGCCGAAATCCAGTCCGGGTTTTCCCCCATTCCGTACTCCAGCAGAAATCCAGTCCGGGTTTTCCCCCATTCCGTACTCCGGCCGAAATCCAGTCCGGGTTTTCCTCCATTCCGTACTCCGGCCGAAATCCAGTCCGGGTTTTCCCCCATTCCGGACTCCGGCACAAATGCTGTCCGGGTTTTCCCCCGCCCCCCCCCATTCCCGCCATTGTTCTCCAGCTCGCTTCCGGTGTTCCCGGAGGACGCCGCGGGACCGGCAGTACCCGCAGCTGTGCGGGGTCCGGCGGGAGGGGCTGGAGGACTGACTGCGCTGGCGGCTCGGGGCTCGGCTCGGCTCCCGGCAGTGGCAGGGCTCGCTGGCGAGCGCTCGGTGCCCGTTCCGTGCGGGGGGCTCTTGGGGAGCTCCCCCTTCCTCGGGGAATGACCCGTCCCGCGGCTTCTGGAGGGCTGAGCTGAGCTTGGGACAGCGCGGGGCGGCTGGGATGGGCAAAGGCAGCCTCCTGCTGCTGCTGGAGTGCTTGGCAACCCAAAGAGGGAGGGAGGTTTTGCCCCCTGCTTAGGGAGCACGATTTCGGGGCTGAATCATTCGCAGGCACGTGTCCGCTTGAACGAGATGTTTCCCAGCGACATTCCAAGCGCCCTGAATCCTGGGATTTGAGTCTTCCGGTGATTGCTCGGTGAAAGCTCTTTGGAGAGGGGGGAGTCAGGCAAGAAAAGCTGCTGATTTAACAGGTGGGTTTTAGAATCCATTTTATCCAGGCTGGGATTTTCTGTCCCTCACACAGAGGGTGAACTGCACCGAACCACCAGTCCCATGGTGGGTCCCCGTAGGCTTTGTGAGCGGTACTCATGCGTGATTATCAAGGGCAACTTCTCCATTTTTGTCTCTAGTCCGTACTTAGAAAATGAGTAGATAATTCACTATTACATCTTGCTGTATACAGAGGGAAAACCTGCTGGGAAAATGAACAGAGACGGGGGCTCTCCTGCCTCTCTTTTTGGGGAGCTGAGGGCAGCGGGCCATGCTGTAATAGTTAATAAAAGCAAAGGTGGATAATTTGCTAATCAAATTAAATTTGTAATGTTAGTGGTTGGTTTGAATTGCATGTATCAAGCCACAATGTTGTGTCTGTAATAAGGTAATAAGGAGCAATATTTACTATGAATTCGTATGTTATGTCTTGTCATTTTGTAAGTGTTTGTTCTGAGTAGACTTATAGTGAAGCAGAATAGAATGAAACAGCAAAGAACCAAAGGAAAGGACTTACCCCCTCTGGAAATTTCCAGATGGCAGACACTAAGGACTATGGTCTAACCAAAACATTGTTTTAACCAAAACATTGGCTGAGCTCAGGTGGCGAGAGGGAGCCCGCGAAACAAGAACCAATATTGGGGAAGCCCGCGAAAGGAAGCCCAATAAAGAAATCGAAAGAGACTTAAGGCGTGGAGATAGAGGGAGGTATAAAAAGTGGGGTGTGGGCTTGCCTCGGGGCAGACCGTTGGTGGAACAGGAGTTTCCTCGGGTCTCCCAGCGCGCTGATTTGCTTATTTGGTCTTAATAAATTTCTACTATATTTTAAAATATATCTGGTCATTTGACTATAACAATTTGATGCTGTGACTCGGATTTGGATCCCTGTGCGGTGGGATTCTCTCTCTGAGAGGGCGCCCCCGTCCCTATTGGACGGCTCAGGAGGGGCTCCCGCAGCACAGATTCCAAATATTCGACCGAAATTTTGAAGGCAAATAAGCAAATAAATTACTGCAGTTCCCTGTAATTTTCGTGCACGGATTCCGGACGAAGACTTGCTCGGGGAGTGAGCGAGTGATAAGGAACCCCTTCCGGCTTGGAGTCGGGGGGGGGCCGTTCGACTTAAGTCGAGCGAAGACTTCCTCAGGGAAGTAAGTGGGTGCCGTCCGGTTGGGGAAGGTACCGTTCAGCGAGGGGCTGAGCGAAGACTTAGCCGCAAGTCGAGAGTGTCCGCTTCAGCCGCCGCAGAGTGAGACGTTCCGGGCAAAGCGACCTTGCTGCATTCGCTTGCCTCCTTGCAGCCGAGAAGAACGCACAACTCTCTGTTGAGGGCTGTACAGTCTACAGGATACTAGAGAAAAGGATTTCCACTCAAATAGCGCACAAGCAGCTGGAAACAAGGCGCTACGAGAAAGTTTGCCAAAAGAAAAAGTGTTTGGAGTGTACCCTGTTGAATTGCAACCTTCTAAGCATTGGCAATCTCTTTCTGCATCGAAGCCTTTCCACTTGGCACATATCACAAGGCGCTGCACGTTCATCTCAGCTAGACGAACTCAGAAGCGCTTAGAGACAAGCGCTTAGCCGCAAGTCGAGAGTGTCCGCTTCAGCCGCCGCAGAGTGAGACGAACCTTTTGCCTCTGAGGGGAGGCAGCAGTAGCAAGTGTCCAGCACGTTCCCTTCTCTCTTACCTGCCCAGAGAACTCTCGGCACCTGCCTGGTTGTGCTGAGGACGGCACCTTCAAAATTTTCATTCCGTTAGTTCACTGAGGTGACTTGGCACTAATTATACCTGATGGTGCCCCCTGCTGAATGGCCCAGCAGCAGCCGCAGCATTTGCATTTCGTAAACCTGCAGTCAGGCTGTCTGGCTGGAAGTGACCAGGGGTACAAGGCCCGTATTCACCTGACCCTGCTGCGATCCAAATCCTCACCTGTACCTTGTCGTGATCCAGATCTAAACACCTGCCCCAGAGGAGCCATCAGGAAGGATGCTACAGTGCACAGTTTGCAGAACACAGCACAGGGAGCGTGGGCTGTTCGTTACCCTATTGCTGACACTGCGCTGACCAGACCCTAGGCAAAAACACACAGAGCAAATTTAGCAGCACTTTTTTCTCCTTCAGGAGAAGAAAAGAAGGCACAGACAGACAGACAAGAGATTACAAAACCAGGTTATAAAATGAAACACAACTCTTCTATTTCGGCAGGTCCATCCATCCCCATACGTGGAGCAGGGGTACCCAGAAGGATGACAGGCAAAAAAATGTGATCTCAGTGCAAACAGTCATTTGTAGCACAATGACATTTGGAGAAGAGGCTCAGCCCTGCCACTTACCCTCATTGTTGCTGCCAGACGCTGGCAGCTCAAGTCTGGAGGGGTTCTGCCCACGTGAGCATACCTGGGCTCCTATTAAGGCTTCACCGGTGAGGTTCGACGCTACTGTTGTCTTTACGTACAGCAGCTCAGCTAAAGACTGATTACAAACTCCATAGGCACAGTGACTCCACAGAGTACATCACACAGAGAAACACTGGCAACCCTGGGAGGGGGAAACACTTTCAAAGCGACAAGCAGTTGTAACAGTATTTATTGCCACCTCACCACACTGTAAAATAAAATCCTTGATCCCCACCTCTGCAAATGTATTGTGAATAGTAAAATAAATCAGCAGCAAAAACTGTTGCAAGAAACCAGTGGGCACCCAGGGACCACAGGTGTCCCTGTCTCCAGGGAGCAGGGGTGTGGAGGGGCTCTGCCAGGCAACAGCTATGCCCCAGCACCAGGGCAAAGGTAATTTAAACACAGACATCAAATCCATACTTGGAGGGACAGAAGTAGACTCGCTCCTCCAGTTGTTCAGGGAAGAAGGGGAGACACCTCAGGAGTGGAGCTGCAAACAGCTGCCCTTCCCAAGCCTGCAACCCTTCAAAAATACATACATGTGTCTATTATTGCCAACAAGGAGTTTTAATACCCACCGCCCTTGCACCACAAGGGGAGTGAATTTGCAGAGCTTGGTTTTGCTCTTTCAGGGTGGAAGGGAGGAGCTGATTTGTAGGAGAAGAGGAAGGGCCAGACCTGGATATCCGGTGTCTGAGGTAAGGTTGGAGGAAAAAGTGCAGCAAGAAAGAGATGCAAGAAAAAAAAACAAAGCCGCTTGGCTCTGAGCATCTCTTTTATGAAAATGATTGTTAAAGAAGTCATTAGTGAAAACAAGGTAAAAAAATACGTTCGCTGTAGAGGTACCTTTCTGTATCTTTCGGCATCAGAACACTAACCCGAGGTCCATGCAGTGTTTTCAGTTCACCACAGGAATACTCTTAGGAAAGCCCAAGCTGTGTCATCCCAACACACACCTCTGGAGATGACACCCAGCTCGGGCGGAGAAGAGAAGACCTGGAAATCTCCTGTGTCCATCTGAGGAGGGGGACGCAGGCGTCCCGTGGGGTCAACCCCAAAAGCTGCCCAGTCTCTCCAGCACCGGGGTCCCCACCGTGGCACTACCCCAAGTGGAACTTCAGCCGGTACTTGATGGGGCCAGCGTTCTTCCGAGGTGGGGATGGGGCAACCTTCGGCTTCAGCAGCGGGGGCTTTTCTGGGAGGGCGACAGTGAAGGTGAGCTCAGGGGGCTGCGGCTGCCAGAAGCGAGGCAGGAAGTGTGTGGAGACATGCTGGGGCTGCAGCCCCTCTTGGCTTTGCCCCGTTTGTTGAGAGCCACGTACCACTGGCGCCCCGAGCGTGGGCTGCGGTGCACGGCTGAGGCTTAGGTTTTGTAGCTGTTCTCCTGGAAGGGCTCCCAGAAATGGCAGTCTGCTGGGAACCGGGCCTGTGGGGACAGTGGGGACAGCGTTAGCCAAGACCTGCCGTTCCCTGTCCTTCACCCCCACCCTTGATGCTTGCTGGGTTTGTCTGTCTCCCAAAAGAGAGTCTAAAGGGGTGGGTGGAAACACAGGACACTCATGTCAAGGGCGCTGGGTAACCAACCATTTGGAAAACCCCCAACATAGATACTTTAGGATCTGATTGCCACCCAGTTTGGAGCTTCCTTGGAAATAAAAGGCTTGGACCACCCCAGCAGCACCCTTTCCTTCTGTCCTGTCCTGCCCCAGCAGCACCCTTCCCTTCCCTCCAAAAAAAGCATTCCAAAACACAGGAGCAGAGCCTAACATTCCAGCTATGCACCCACAGCCTTTGGACCCCGGGCTGCAGCTTCCAGCAGCCCCTCCAGAGCCCACTGCCACGCTTTAACCTGACGGTGGCCATGGCACCCGCAGCCCCAGCAGCGTCCCTAGCCCAATTCCACAGCAGCGCCTCCAAACAACTGGGATGGCATTGCTGAGCACTTTGGCCCTGAAACCACCGATGGAGTACAAAATCAAACCCCTTGTGGCACTTTGTAACCACGCAGAAGGCGTTTTAAACTCCTAATTGAGGGCCAGCTCACCTGGGACAGCACTTGCTGTTGTGTGTTTTCCACCCTAAGGAGGAAAAATCCCTTTGCTTTCCCATGCAGGATTGAGGGAGGCTGTGGATTGAAATGCAGAGCATCTGCAGGCTCCTGGTGCCTGGGGCTGTGGTGTCTGGTATGCAGGAAACACCTCTGACTCTCTGACCCGGGGGTGGATGTGCACTTGCAGGAGTAACTCGGGCTGGGTGTTCCGCCCCCCAGTGCTTCCTCTGATGCACACCCAGCACCAGCAAGTCCCTGAAGCTTGAGGGAGAGAAGAAACGAGTTTCAGTAGCATAATTAGGTTAAACACCAGGACACAATAAGTCTTTTTCTGGAAAGAATTGCTACCCTGAGGGGAAAAGCCTTTGCATCTCTGTGAAGGTGAGCTGGCAAACAGCACAGAGATGTTTGCTTTGCTTTTCAAGTGAAGCACAAATATGGGAGTCACTGCTTGTCTAATACCAGCTTTGCTCTGTTCAGCTCTCAGCACCAGGCTGGCCACGAGATGTCTGCCCTGAGCAGCCGTGAAATGCAGCCTGAGGCAAACCTTCCAAAGCTGGGAGCAAGGCAAGCAAGAGGAAAGAAGAATCCAAGAGGGTGGTGGCAAGGGCTTTCTCCCAGGCCTGGGCACCATTGAGGCTGGAGTGGTTTAATGACGTTTCTTGTTACTCCCTTGTTTCCCAGCCCAGAGCTAAGTTGGTGTTCCCTGAATTGGATATGGAGGTCCTTGAGGGAGACGGGGAGAAATGTCCCTCCTGGCTGGTGTGCCCTTGGTGGGCAGAGAAACCTTACGGTGGCATTAGCGGTTTGTGGGCACTGAGTCAATCCAGGGGTGCCACATGCCTCCAGGTGCCAGGGGTTAAGGGCAGAGGCAGCAGGGGCTGACAGACACTGGATGTTTGCTTGTGGTTGGGAATGAGCAGCTGGACCTTCCCCAAGGTGGGCTGTGCTGGGTGTGGATAAAAAAAAGTGATGAGAACATAGAGGAAGGAAAATTTGGCGGGTAAAACTTGATCTAATCTGTAGAGGAGAGAATGACCACTTTAAGGTAAACTCAGGCAGTCAGTAATGGGATGGTAGGGAAAATTTTTGTGGGTAAAATCTGAGGTAATCTGTAGATCTGGGAGTAAAACTTGAAGCTGTCTTCTCCACAGTACAGAATGAAGACCTGGAAGTAATTATGAGGCTGGCAGTGGTGGACAAGCAGGGAAGGTTTTAACAGTAAACTTGAGGTAGTCAAGAGGTAGTCAATGTCTCGAAGTGCAGAACGGGGTGTTCCCCCTCACACCTCACCACTGGCACAACTCAGACAGGATGGGACTGACTTAGTTCATTTGGCATTTCTTGTCTAAAAAGCAGGCATGGGAATGTCCTCTCCCAGGAAGATCCAGAACAGCAGGAGGGTCTTTGGAAGACACAGGTCAGGGCAGAGTCAGATGAACCCTCCTGACCTGGTTTTCCAGGGGATGCAACGACTCCAAGACTCTTACTTCCACTTGGGAAAGCCAGGCAAAACATCCCCATGGATTTTGGGCAGGAAAAACCTCACAGCTCCAGCTAACTTGGCTCTTCCCAAATCTCTACCAGCATTTCAACAGGCTCTAAAGTAGAAGTAACAGAAAGGACATCTTTAGGGAGCAAACCACAAGCTGGACACCACAGTCCCTCCTGGAAGTGGGCTGTTCCGGTGTCTCTGCCATTATCTCTTCACCTTGTATCTCGGCCCACTTCCCCGTAGTGCGTTCTTTCAAGCTGCTTTTGCGCTATTTGAGTGACAGTCCTTTTCTCTCGCATCCTTTCAACTGTACAACCCTCCACAGAGAGTTGCGCTTTCTTTTCGGCTGCAAGGAGGCAAGCGAATGCAGCAAGGTCGCTTTGCTCGGTTCGTCTCACTCTGCGGCGGCTGAAGCGGACACTCTCGACTTGCGGCTAAGCGCTTGTCTCTAAGGGCTTCTGAGACCGTCCAGCTGAGACGAAATGCAGCGCCTTGTCGTATGTGCCAAGTGGAAAGGCTTCGAAGCAAAAGAGGCTGCCAATGCTTAGAAGGTTTCAGTTCAAAGTGGTACACCCCAAACACTTTGTCTCTTGGCACACATCCTCGTTGTGCCTTGTTTTCAGCTGCTTGTGCGCTATTTGAGTGAAAATCCTCTTTTTAGTATCCTGTAGACTGTACAGCCCTCAACAGAGAGTTGCGCGTTCTTCTCGGCTGCAAGGAGGCAAGCGAATGCAGCAAGGTCGCTTTGCCCGGAACGTCTCACTCTGCGGCGGCTGAAGCGGACACTCTCGACTTGCGGCTAAGCGTTTGTCTCTAAGCGCTTCTGAGTTCGTCTAGCTGAGATGAACGTGCAGCGGCTTGTCGTATGTGCCAAGTGGAAAAAAGCAGAAAGAGACTGCCAATGCTTAGAAGGTTGCAATTCAACAGGGTACACCCCAAAAACATTGTCTTTCGGCACACTTCCTCGTAGTGCCTTGTTTTCAGCTGCTTGTTCGCTATTTGATTGGCAGTCCTTTTCTCTCGCATCCTTTCAATTCTAGAGCCCGCCACAGAGAGTTGCGCGTTCTTCTCGGCTGCAAGGAGGCAAGCGAATGCTTCGAAGAAGAAAGAGACTGCCAATGCTTAGAAGTTTGCAGCACCCCTTCCCCTTCCCGTCTTCCCCCCTTCTCTTTCCCTTCTTCCCCCCCTTCCCTTTCCCTTCTTCTTCCCCCTTTTCCCTTTCCCTTCTTCCCCCCCTCCCTTTTTTTCCTTTTTTTTTTTTTTTAATCTCCTTTCTTACCGCAGCAAAAATCCAGTCCGGGCTTTCCCCCATTCCGTACTCCAGCAGAAATCCAGTCCGGGTTTTCCCCCATTCCGTACTCCGGCCGAAATCCAGTCCGGGTTTTCCTCCATTCCGTACTCCGGCCGAAATCCAGTCCGGGTTTTCCCCCATTCCGTACTCCGGCCGAAATCCAGTCCGGGTTTTCCCCCATTCCGGACTCCGGCACAAATGCTGTCCGGGTTTTCCCCCGCCCCCCCCCCCATTCCCGCCATTGTTCTCCAGCTCGCTTCCGGTGTTCCCGGAGGACGCCGCGGGACCGGCAGTACCCGCAGCTGTGCGGGGTCCGGCGGGAGGGGCTGGAGGACTGACTGCGCTGGCGGCTCGGGGCTCGGCTCGGCTCCCGGCAGTGGCAGGGCTCGCTGGGGAGCGCTCGGTGCCCGTTCCGTGCGGGGGGCTCTTGGGGAGCTCCCCCTTCCTCGGGGAATGACCCGTCCCGCGGCTTCTGGAGGGCTGAGCTGAGCTTGGGACAGCGCGGGGCGGCTGGGATGGGCAAAGGCAGCCTCCTGCTGCTGCTGGAGTGCTTGGCAACCCAAAGAGGGAGGGAGGTTTTGCCCCCTGCTTAGGGAGCACGATTTCGGGGCTGAATCATTCGCAGGCACGTGTCCGCTTGAACGAGATGTTTCCCAGCGACATTCCAAGCGCCCTGAATCCTGGGATTTGAGTCTTCCGGTGATTGCTCGGTGAAAGCTCTTTGGAGAGGGGGGAGTCAGGCAAGAAAAGCTGCTGATTTAACAGGTGGGTTTTAGAATCCATTTTATCCAGGCTGGGATTTTCTGTCCCTCACACAGAGGGTGAACTGCACCGAACCACCAGTCCCATGGTGGGTCCCCGTAGGCTTTGTGAGCGGTACTCATGCGTGATTATCAAGGGCAACTTCTCCATTTTTGTCTCTAGTCCGCACTTAGAAAATGAGTAGATAATTCACTATTACATCTTGCTGTATACAGAGGGAAAACCTGCTGGGAAAATGAACAGAGACGGGGGCTCTCCTGCCTCTCTTTTTGGGGAGCTGAGGGCAGCGGGCCATGCTGTAATAGTTAATAAAAGCAAAGGTGGATAATTTGCTAATCAAATTAAATTTGTAATGTTAGTGGTTGGTTTGAATTGCATGTATCAAGCCACAATGTTGTGTCTGTAATAAGGTAATAAGGAGCAATATTTACTATGAATTTGTATGTTATGTCTTGTCATTTTGTAAGTGTTTGTTCTGAGTAGACTTATAGTGAAGCAGAATAGAATGAAACAGCAAAGAACCAAAGGAAAGGACTTACCCCCTCTGGAAATTTCCAGATGGCAGACACTAAGGACTATGGTCTAACCAAAACATTGTTTTAACCAAAACATTGGCTGAGCTCAGGTGGCGAGAGGGAGCCCGCGAAACAAGAACCAATATTGGGGAAGCCCGCGAAAGGAAGCCCAATAAAGAAATCGAAAGAGACTTAAGGCGTGGAGATAGAGGGAGGTATAAAAAGTGGGGTGTGGGCTTGCCTCGGGGCAGACCGTTGGAGTTTCCTCGGGTCTCCCAGCGCGCTGATTTGCTTATTTGGTCTTAATAAATTTCTACTATATTTTAAAATATATCTGGTCATTTGACTATAACAATTTGATGCTGTGACTCGGATTTGGATCCCTGTGCGGTGGGATTCTCTCTCTGAGAGGGCGCCCCCGTCCCTATTGGACGGCTCAGGAGGGGCTCCCGCAGCACAGATTCCAAATATTCGACCGAAATTTTGAAGGCAAATAAGCAAATAAATTACTGCAGTTCCCTGTAATTTTCGTGCACGGATTCCGGACGAAGACTTGCTCGGGGAGTGAGCGAGTGATAAGGAACCCCTTCCGGCTTGGAGTCGGGGGGGGGCCGTTCGACTTAAGTCGAGCGAAGACTTCCTCAGGGAAGTAAGTGGGTGCCGTCCGGTTGGGGAAGGTACCGTTCAGCGAGGGGCTGAGCGAAGACTTAGCCGCAAGTCGAGAGTGTCCGCTTCAGCCGCCGCAGAGTGAGACGTTCCGGGCAAAGCGACCTTGCTGCATTCGCTTGCCTCCTTGCAGCCGAGAAGAACGCACAACTCTCTGTTGAGGGCTGTACAGTCTACAGGATACTAGAGAAAAGGATTTCCACTCAAATAGCGCACAAGCAGCTGGAAACAAGGCGCTACGAGAAAGTTTGCCAAAAGAAAAAGTGTTTGGAGTGTACCCTGTTGAATTGCAACCTTCTAAGCATTGGCAATCTCTTTCTGCATCGAAGCCTTTCCACTTGGCACATATCACAAGGCGCTGCACGTTCATCTCAGCTAGACGAACTCAGAAGCGCTTAGAGACAAGCGCTTAGCCGCAAGTCGAGAGTGTCCGCTTCAGCCGCCGCAGAGTGAGACGGACCTTTTGCCTCTGAGGGGAGGCAGCAGTAGCAAGTGTCCAGCACGTTCCCTTCTCTCTTACCTGCCCAGAGAACTCTCGGCACCTGCCTGGTTGTGCTGAGGACGGCACCTTCAAAATTTTCATTCCGTTAGTTCACTGAGGTGACTTGGCACTAATTATACCTGATGGTGCCCCCTGCTGAATGGCCCAGCAGCAGCCGCAGCATTTGCATTTCGTAAACCTGCAGTCAGGCTGTCTGGCTGGAAGTGACCAGGGGTACAAGGCCCGTATTCACCTGACCCTGCTGCGATCCAAATCCTCACCTGTACCTTGTCGTGATCCAGATCTAAACACCTGCCCCAGAGGAGCCATCAGGAAGGATGCTACAGTGCACAGTTTGCAGAACACAGCACAGGGAGCGTGGGCTGTTCGTTACCCTATTGCTGACACTGCGCTGACCAGACCCTAGGCAAAAACACACAGAGCAAATTTAGCAGCACTTTTTTCTCCTTCAGGAGAAGAAAAGAAGGCACAGACAGACAGACAAGAGATTACAAAACCAGGTTATAAAATGAAACACAACTCTTCTATTTCGGCAGGTCCATCCATCCCCATACGTGGAGCAGGGGTACCCAGAAGGATGACAGGCAAAAAAATGTGATCTCAGTGCAAACAGTCATTTGTAGCACAATGACATTTGGAGAAGAGGCTCAGTCCTGCCACTTACCCTCATTGTTGCTGCCAGACGCTGGCAGCTCAAGTCTGGAGGGGTTCTGCCCACGTGAGCATACCTGGGCTCCTATTAAGGCTTCACCGGTGAGGTTCGACGCTACTGTTGTCTTTACGTACAGCAGCTCAGCTAAAGACTGATTACAAACTCCATAGGCACAGTGACTCCACAGAGTACATCACACAGAGAAACACTGGCAACCCTGGGAGGGGGAAACACTTTCAAAGCGACAAGCAGTTGTAACAGTATTTATTGCCACCTCACCACACTGTAAAATAAAATCCTTGATCCCCACCTCTGCAAATGTATTGTGAATAGTAAAATAAATCAGCAGCAAAAACTGTTGCAAGAAACCAGTGGGCACCCAGGGACCACAGGTGTCCCTGTCTCCAGGGAGCAGGGGTGTGGAGGGGCTCTGCCAGGCAACAGCTATGCCCCAGCACCAGGGCAAAGGTAATTTAAACACAGACATCAAATCCATACTTGGAGGGACAGAAGTAGACTCGCTCCTCCAGTTGTTCAGGGAAGAAGGGGAGACACCTCAGGAGTGGAGCTGCAAACAGCTGCCCTTCCCAAGCCTGCAACCCTTCAAAAATACATACATGTGTCTATTATTGCCAACAAGGAGTTTTAATACCCACCGCCCTTGCACCACAAGGGGAGTGAATTTGCAGAGCTTGGTTTTGCTCTTTCAGGGTGGAAGGGAGGAGCTGATTTGTAGGAGAAGAGGAAGGGCCAGACCTGGATATCCGGTGTCTGAGGTAAGGTTGGAGGAAAAAGTGCAGCAAGAAAGAGATGCAAGAAAAAAAAACAAAGCCGCTTGGCTCTGAGCATCTCTTTTATGAAAATGATTGTTAAAGAAGTCATTAGTGAAAACAAGGTAAAAAAATACGTTCGCTGTAGAGGTACCTTTCTGTATCTTTCGGCATCAGAACACTAACCCGAGGTCCATGCAGTGTTTTCAGTTCACCACAGGAATACTCTTAGGAAAGCCCAAGCTGTGTCATCCCAACACACACCTCTGGAGATGACACCCAGCTCGGGCGGAGAAGAGAAGACCTGGAAATCTCCTGTGTCCATCTGAGGAGGGGGACGCAGGCGTCCCGTGGGGTCAACCCCAAAAGCTGCCCAGTCTCTCCAGCACCGGGGTCCCCACCGTGGCACTACCCCAAGTGGAACTTCAGCCGGTACTTGATGGGGCCAGCGTTCTTCCGAGGTGGGGATGGGGCAACCTTCGGCTTCAGCAGCGGGGGCTTTTCTGGGAGGGCGACAGTGAAGGTGAGCTCAGGGGGCTGCGGCTGCCAGAAGCGAGGCAGGAAGTGTGTGGAGACATGCTGGGGCTGCAGCCCCTCTTGGCTTTGCCCCGTTTGTTGAGAGCCACGTACCACTGGCGCCCCGAGCGTGGGCTGCGGTGCACGGCTGAGGCTTAGGTTTTGTAGCTGTTCTCCTGGAAGGGCTCCCAGAAATGGCAGTCTGCTGGGAACCGGGCCTGTGGGGACAGTGGGGACAGCGTTAGCCAAGACCTGCCGTTCCCTGTCCTTCACCCCCACCCTTGATGCTTGCTGGGTTTGTCTGTCTCCCAAAAGAGAGTCTAAAGGGGTGGGTGGAAACACAGGACACTCATGTCAAGGGCGCTGGGTAACCAACCATTTGGAAAACCCCCAACATAGATACTTTAGGATCTGATTGCCACCCAGTTTGGAGCTTCCTTGGAAATAAAAGGCTTGGACCACCCCAGCAGCACCCTTTCCTTCTGTCCTGTCCTGCCCCAGCAGCACCCTTCCCTTCCCTCCAAAAAAAGCATTCCAAAACACAGGAGCAGAGCCTAACATTCCAGCTATGCACCCACAGCCTTTGGACCCCGGGCTGCAGCTTCCAGCAGCCCCTCCAGAGCCCACTGCCACGCTTTAACCTGACGGTGGCCATGGCACCCGCAGCCCCAGCAGCGTCCCTAGCCCAATTCCACAGCAGCGCCTCCAAACAACTGGGATGGCATTGCTGAGCACTTTGGCCCTGAAACCACCGATGGAGTACAAAATCAAACCCCTTGTGGCACTTTGTAACCACGCAGAAGGCGTTTTAAACTCCTAATTGAGGGCCAGCTCACCTGGGACAGCACTTGCTGTTGTGTGTTTTCCACCCTAAGGAGGAAAAATCCCTTTGCTTTCCCATGCAGGATTGAGGGAGGCTGTGGATTGAAATGCAGAGCATCTGCAGGCTCCTGGTGCCTGGGGCTGTGGTGTCTGGTATGCAGGAAACACCTCTGACTCTCTGACCCGGGGGTGGATGTGCACTTGCAGGAGTAACTCGGGCTGGGTGTTCCGCCCCCCAGTGCTTCCTCTGATGCACACCCAGCACCAGCAAGTCCCTGAAGCTTGAGGGAGAGAAGAAACGAGTTTCAGTAGCATAATTAGGTTAAACACCAGGACACAATAAGTCTTTTTCTGGAAAGAATTGCTACCCTGAGGGGAAAAGCCTTTGCATCTCTGTGAAGGTGAGCTGGCAAACAGCACAGAGATGTTTGCTTTGCTTTTCAAGTGAAGCACAAATATGGGAGTCACTGCTTGTCTAATACCAGCTTTGCTCTGTTCAGCTCTCAGCACCAGGCTGGCCACGAGATGTCTGCCCTGAGCAGCCGTGAAATGCAGCCTGAGGCAAACCTTCCAAAGCTGGGAGCAAGGCAAGCAAGAGGAAAGAAGAATCCAAGAGGGTGGTGGCAAGGGCTTTCTCCCAGGCCTGGGCACCATTGAGGCTGGAGTGGTTTAATGACGTTTCTTGTTACTCCCTTGTTTCCCAGCCCAGAGCTAAGTTGGTGTTCCCTGAATTGGATATGGAGGTCCTTGAGGGAGACGGGGAGAAATGTCCCTCCTGGCTGGTGTGCCCTTGGTGGGCAGAGAAACCTTACGGTGGCATTAGCGGTTTGTGGGCACTGAGTCAATCCAGGGGTGCCACATGCCTCCAGGTGCCAGGGGTTAAGGGCAGAGGCAGCAGGGGCTGACAGACACTGGATGTTTGCTTGTGGTTGGGAATGAGCAGCTGGACCTTCCCCAAGGTGGGCTGTGCTGGGTGTGGATAAAAAAAAGTGATGAGAACATAGAGGAAGGAAAATTTGGCGGGTAAAACTTGATCTAATCTGTAGAGGAGAGAATGACCACTTTAAGGTAAACTCAGGCAGTCAGTAATGGGATGGTAGGGAAAATTTTTGTGGGTAAAATCTGAGGTAATCTGTAGATCTGGGAGTAAAACTTGAAGCTGTCTTCTCCACAGTACAGAATGAAGACCTGGAAGTAATTATGAGGCTGGCAGTGGTGGACAAGCAGGGAAGGTTTTAACAGTAAACTTGAGGTAGTCAAGAGGTAGTCAATGTCTCGAAGTGCAGAACGGGGTGTTCCCCCTCACACCTCACCACTGGCACAACTCAGACAGGATGGGACTGACTTAGTTCATTTGGCATTTCTTGTCTAAAAAGCAGGCATGGGAATGTCCTCTCCCAGGAAGATCCAGAACAGCAGGAGGGTCTTTGGAAGACGCAGGTCAGGGCAGAGTCAGATGAACCCTCCTGACCTGGTTTTCCAGGGGATGCAACGACTCCAAGACTCTTACTTCCACTTGGGAAAGCCAGGCAAAACATCCCCATGGATTTTGGGCAGGAAAAACCTCACAGCTCCAGCTAACTTGGCTCTTCCCAAATCTCTACCAGCATTTCAACAGGCTCTAAAGTAGAAGTAACAGAAAGGACATCTTTAGGGAGCAAACCACAAGCTGGACACCACAGTCCCTCCTGGAAGTGGGCTGTTCCGGTGTCTCTGCCATTATCTCTTCACCTTGTATCTCAGCCCACTTCCCCGTAGTGCGTTCTTTCAAGCTGCTTTTGCGCTATTTGAGTGACAGTCCTTTTCTCTCGCATCCTTTCAACTGTACAACCCTCCACAGAGAGTTGCGCTTTCTTTTCGGCTGCAAGGAGGCAAGCGAATGCAGCAAGGTCGCTTTGCTCGGTTCGTCTCACTCTGCGGCGGCTGAAGCGGACACTCTCGACTTGCGGCTAAGCGCTTGTCTCTAAGGGCTTCTGAGACCGTCCAGCTGAGACGAAATGCAGCGCCTTGTCGTATGTGCCAAGTGGAAAGGCTTCGAAGCAAAAGAGGCTGCCAATGCTTAGAAGGTTTCAGTTCAAAGTGGTACACCCCAAACACTTTGTCTCTTGGCACACATCCTCGTTGTGCCTTGTTTTCAGCTGCTTGTGCGCTATTTGAGTGAAAATCCTCTTTTTAGTATCCTGTAGACTGTACAGCCCTCAACAGAGAGTTGCGCGTTCTTCTCGGCTGCAAGGAGGCAAGCGAATGCAGCAAGGTCGCTTTGCCCGGAACGTCTCACTCTGCGGCGGCTGAAGCGGACACTCTCGACTTGCGGCTAAGCGTTTGTCTCTAAGCGCTTCTGAGTTCGTCTAGCTGAGATGAACGTGCAGCGGCTTGTCGTATGTGCCAAGTGGAAAAAAGCAGAAAGAGACTGCCAATGCTTAGAAGGTTGCAATTCAACAGGGTACACCCCAAAAACATTGTCTTTCGGCACACTTCCTCGTAGTGCCTTGTTTTCAGCTGCTTGTTCACTATTTGATTGGCAGTCCTTTTCTCTCGCATCCTTTCAATTCTAGAGCCCGCCACAGAGAGTTGCGCGTTCTTCTCGGCTGCAAGGAGGCAAGCGAATGCTTCGAAGAAGAAAGAGACTGCCAATGCTTAGAAGTTTGCAGCACCCCTTCCCCTTCCCGTCTTCCCCCCTTCTCTTTCCCTTCTTCCCCCCCTTCCCTTTCCCTTCTTCTTCCCCCTTTTCCCTTTCCCTTCTTCCCCCCCTCCCTTTTTTTCCTTTTTTTTTTTTTTTTAATCTCCTTTCTTACCGCAGCAAAAATCCAGTCCGGGCTTTCCCCCATTCCGTACTCCAGCAGAAATCCAGTCCGGGTTTTCCCCCATTCCGTACTCCGGCCGAAATCCAGTCCGGGTTTTCCTCCATTCCGTACTCCGGCCGAAATCCAGTCCGGGTTTTCCCCCATTCCGTACTCCAGCAGAAATCCAGTCCGGGTTTTCCCCCATTCCGGACTCCGGCACAAATGCTGTCCGGGTTTTCCCCCGCCCCCCCCATTCCCGCCATTGTTCTCCAGCTCGCTTCCGGTGTTCCCGGAGGACGCCGCGGGACCGGCAGTACCCGCAGCTGTGCGGGGTCCGGCGGGAGGGGCTGGAGGACTGACTGCGCTGGCGGCTCGGGGCTCGGCTCGGCTCCCGGCAGTGGCAGGGCTCGCTGGGGAGCGCTCGGTGCCCGTTCCGTGCGGGGGGCTCTTGGGGAGCTCCCCCTTCCTCGGGGAATGACCCGTCCCGCGGCTTCTGGAGGGCTGAGCTGAGCTTGGGACAGCGCGGGGCGGCTGGGATGGGCAAAGGCAGCCTCCTGCTGCTGCTGGAGTGCTTGGCAACCCAAAGAGGGAGGGAGGTTTTGCCCCCTGCTTAGGGAGCACGATTTCGGGGCTGAATCATTCGCAGGCACGTGTCCGCTTGAACGAGATGTTTCCCAGCGACATTCCAAGCGCCCTGAATCCTGGGATTTGAGTCTTCCGGTGATTGCTCGGTGAAAGCTCTTTGGAGAGGGGGGAGTCAGGCAAGAAAAGCTGCTGATTTAACAGGTGGGTTTTAGAATCCATTTTATCCAGGCTGGGATTTTCTGTCCCTCACACAGAGGGTGAACTGCACCGAACCACCAGTCCCATGGTGGGTCCCCGTAGGCTTTGTGAGCGGTACTCATGCGTGATTATCAAGGGCAACTTCTCCATTTTTGTCTCTAGTCCGCACTTAGAAAATGAGTAGATAATTCACTATTACATCTTGCTGTATACAGAGGGAAAACCTGCTGGGAAAATGAACAGAGACGGGGGCTCTCCTGCCTCTCTTTTTGGGGAGCTGAGGGCAGCGGGCCATGCTGTAATAGTTAATAAAAGCAAAGGTGGATAATTTGCTAATCAAATTAAATTTGTAATGTTAGTGGTTGGTTTGAATTGCATGTATCAAGCCACAATGTTGTGTCTGTAATAAGGTAATAAGGAGCAATATTTACTATGAATTTGTATGTTATGTCTTGTCATTTTGTAAGTGTTTGTTCTGAGTAGACTTATAGTGAAGCAGAATAGAATGAAACAGCAAAGAACCAAAGGAAAGGACTTACCCCCTCTGGAAATTTCCAGATGGCAGACACTAAGGACTATGGTCTAACCAAAACATTGTTTTAACCAAAACATTGGCTGAGCTCAGGTGGCGAGAGGGAGCCCGCGAAACAAGAACCAATATTGGGGAAGCCCGCGAAAGGAAGCCCAATAAAGAAATCGAAAGAGACTTAAGGCGTGGAGATAGAGGGAGGTATAAAAAGTGGGGTGTGGGCTTGCCTCGGGGCAGACCGTTGGAGTTTCCTCGGCTCTCCCAGCGCGCTGATTTGCTTATTTGGTCTTAATAAATTTCTACTATATTTTAAAATATATCTGGTCATTTGACTATAACAATTTGATGCTGTGACTCGGATTTGGATCCCTGTGCGGTGGGATTCTCTCTCTGAGAGGGCGCCCCCGTCCCTATTGGACGGCTCAGGAGGGGCTCCCGCAGCACAGATTCCAAATATTCGACCGAAATTTTGAAGGCAAATAAGCAAATAAATTACTGCAGTTCCCTGTAATTTTCGTGCACGGATTCCGGACGAAGACTTGCTCGGGGAGTGAGCGAGTGATAAGGAACCCCTTCCGGCTTGGAGTCGGGGGGGGGCCGTTCGACTTAAGTCGAGCGAAGACTTCCTCAGGGAAGTAAGTGGGTGCCGTCCGGTTGGGGAAGGTACCGTTCAGCGAGGGGCTGAGCGAAGACTTAGCCGCAAGTCGAGAGTGTCCGCTTCAGCCGCCGCAGAGTGAGACGTTCCGGGCAAAGCGACCTTGCTGCATTCGCTTGCCTCCTTGCAGCCGAGAAGAACGCACAACTCTCTGTTGAGGGCTGTACAGTCTACAGGATACTAGAGAAAAGGATTTCCACTCAAATAGCGCACAAGCAGCTGGAAACAAGGCGCTACGAGAAAGTTTGCCAAAAGAAAAAGTGTTTGGGGTGTACCCTGTTGAATTGCAACCTTCTAAGCATTGGCAATCTCTTTCTGCATCGAAGCCTTTCCACTTGGCACATATCACAAGGCGCTGCACGTTCATCTCAGCTAGACGAACTCAGAAGCGCTTAGAGACAAGCGCTTAGCCGCAAGTCGAGAGTGTCCGCTTCAGCCGCCGCAGAGTGAGACGAACCTTTTGCCTCTGAGGGGAGGCAGCAGTAGCAAGTGTCCAGCACGTTCCCTTCTCTCTTACCTGCCCAGAGAACTCTCGGCACCTGCCTGGTTGTGCTGAGGACGGCACCTTCAAAATTTTCATTCCGTTAGTTCACTGAGGTGACTTGGCACTAATTATACCTGATGGTGCCCCCTGCTGAATGGCCCAGCAGCAGCCGCAGCATTTGCATTTCGTAAACCTGCAGTCAGGCTGTCTGGCTGGAAGTGACCAGGGGTACAAGGCCCGTATTCACCTGACCCTGCTGCGATCCAAATCCTCACCTGTACCTTGTCGTGATCCAGATCTAAACACCTGCCCCAGAGGAGCCATCAGGAAGGATGCTACAGTGCACAGTTTGCAGAACACAGCACAGGGAGCGTGGGCTGTTCGTTACCCTATTGCTGACACTGCGCTGACCAGACCCTAGGCAAAAACACACAGAGCAAATTTAGCAGCACTTTTTTCTCCTTCAGGAGAAGAAAAGAAGGCACAGACAGACAGACAAGAGATTACAAAACCAGGTTATAAAATGAAACACAACTCTTCTATTTCGGCAGGTCCATCCATCCCCATACGTGGAGCAGGGGTACCCAGAAGGATGACAGGCAAAAAAATGTGATCTCAGTGCAAACAGTCATTTGTAGCACAATGACATTTGGAGAAGAGGCTCAGCCCTGCCACTTACCCTCATTGTTGCTGCCAGACGCTGGCAGCTCAAGTCTGGAGGGGTTCTGCCCACGTGAGCATACCTGGGCTCCTATTAAGGCTTCACCGGTGAGGTTCGACGCTACTGTTGTCTTTACGTACAGCAGCTCAGCTAAAGACTGATTACAAACTCCATAGGCACAGTGACTCCACAGAGTACATCACACAGAGAAACACTGGCAACCCTGGGAGGGGGAAACACTTTCAAAGCGACAAGCAGTTGTAACAGTATTTATTGCCACCTCACCACACTGTAAAATAAAATCCTTGATCCCCACCTCTGCAAATGTATTGTGAATAGTAAAATAAATCAGCAGCAAAAACTGTTGCAAGAAACCAGTGGGCACCCAGGGACCACAGGTGTCCCTGTCTCCAGGGAGCAGGGGTGTGGAGGGGCTCTGCCAGGCAACAGCTATGCCCCAGCACCAGGGCAAAGGTAATTTAAACACAGACATCAAATCCATACTTGGAGGGACAGAAGTAGACTCGCTCCTCCAGTTGTTCAGGGAAGAAGGGGAGACACCTCAGGAGTGGAGCTGCAAACAGCTGCCCTTCCCAAGCCTGCAACCCTTCAAAAATACATACATGTGTCTATTATTGCCAACAAGGAGTTTTAATACCCACCGCCCTTGCACCACAAGGGGAGTGAATTTGCAGAGCTTGGTTTTGCTCTTTCAGGGTGGAAGGGAGGAGCTGATTTGTAGGAGAAGAGGAAGGGCCAGACCTGGATATCCGGTGTCTGAGGTAAGGTTGGAGGAAAAAGTGCAGCAAGAAAGAGATGCAAGAAAAAAAAACAAAGCCGCTTGGCTCTGAGCATCTCTTTTATGAAAATGATTGTTAAAGAAGTCATTAGTGAAAACAAGGTAAAAAAATACGTTCGCTGTAGAGGTACCTTTCTGTATCTTTCGGCATCAGAACACTAACCCGAGGTCCATGCAGTGTTTTCAGTTCACCACAGGAATACTCTTAGGAAAGCCCAAGCTGTGTCATCCCAACACACACCTCTGGAGATGACACCCAGCTCGGGCGGAGAAGAGAAGACCTGGAAATCTCCTGTGTCCATCTGAGGAGGGGGACGCAGGCGTCCCGTGGGGTCAACCCCAAAAGCTGCCCAGTCTCTCCAGCACCGGGGTCCCCACCGTGGCACTACCCCAAGTGGAACTTCAGCCGGTACTTGATGGGGCCAGCGTTCTTCCGAGGTGGGGATGGGGCAACCTTCGGCTTCAGCAGCGGGGGCTTTTCTGGGAGGGCGACAGTGAAGGTGAGCTCAGGGGGCTGCGGCTGCCAGAAGCGAGGCAGGAAGTGTGTGGAGACATGCTGGGGCTGCAGCCCCTCTTGGCTTTGCCCCGTTTGTTGAGAGCCACGTACCACTGGCGCCCCGAGCGTGGGCTGCGGTGCACGGCTGAGGCTTAGGTTTTGTAGCTGTTCTCCTGGAAGGGCTCCCAGAAATGGCAGTCTGCTGGGAACCGGGCCTGTGGGGACAGTGGGGACAGCGTTAGCCAAGACCTGCCGTTCCCTGTCCTTCACCCCCACCCTTGATGCTTGCTGGGTTTGTCTGTCTCCCAAAAGAGAGTCTAAAGGGGTGGGTGGAAACACAGGACACTCATGTCAAGGGCGCTGGGTAACCAACCATTTGGAAAACCCCCAACATAGATACTTTAGGATCTGATTGCCACCCAGTTTGGAGCTTCCTTGGAAATAAAAGGCTTGGACCACCCCAGCAGCACCCTTTCCTTCTGTCCTGTCCTGCCCCAGCAGCACCCTTCCCTTCCCTCCAAAAAAAGCATTCCAAAACACAGGAGCAGAGCCTAACATTCCAGCTATGCACCCACAGCCTTTGGACCCCGGGCTGCAGCTTCCAGCAGCCCCTCCAGAGCCCACTGCCACGCTTTAACCCGACGGTGGCCATGGCACCCGCAGCCCCAGCAGCGTCCCTAGCCCAATTCCACAGCAGCGCCTCCAAACAACTGGGATGGCATTGCTGAGCACTTTGGCCCTGAAACCACCGATGGAGTACAAAATCAAACCCCTTGTGGCACTTTGTAACCACGCAGAAGGCGTTTTAAACTCCTAATTGAGGGCCAGCTCACCTGGGACAGCACTTGCTGTTGTGTGTTTTTTACCCTAAGGAGGAAAAATCCCTTTGCTTTCCCATGCAGGATTGAGGGAGGCTGTGGATTGAAATGCAGAGCATCTGCAGGCTCCTGGTGCCTGGGGCTGTGGTGTCTGGTATGCAGGAAACACCTCTGACTCTCTGACCCGGGGGTGGATGTGCACTTGCAGGAGTAACTCGGGCTGGGTGTTCCGCCCCCCAGTGCTTCCTCTGATGCACACCCAGCACCAGCAAGTCCCTGAAGCTTGAGGGAGAGAAGAAACGAGTTTCAGTAGCATAATTAGGTTAAACACCAGGACACAATAAGTCTTTTTCTGGAAAGAATTGCTACCCTGAGGGGAAAAGCCTTTGCATCTCTGTGAAGGTGAGCTGGCAAACAGCACAGAGATGTTTGCTTTGCTTTTCAAGTGAAGCACAAATATGGGAGTCACTGCTTGTCTAATACCAGCTTTGCTCTGTTCAGCTCTCAGCACCAGGCTGGCCACGAGATGTCTGCCCTGAGCAGCCGTGAAATGCAGCCTGAGGCAAACCTTCCAAAGCTGGGAGCAAGGCAAGCAAGAGGAAAGAAGAATCCAAGAGGGTGGTGGCAAGGGCTTTCTCCCAGGCCCGGGCACCATTGAGGCTGGAGTGGTTTAATGACGTTTCTTGTTACTCCCTTGTTTCCCAGCCCAGAGCTAAGTTGGTGTTCCCTGAATTGGATATGGAGGTCCTTGAGGGAGACGGGGAGAAATGTCCCTCCTGGCTGGTGTGCCCTTGGTGGGCAGAGAAACCTTACGGTGGCATTAGCGGTTTGTGGGCACTGAGTCAATCCAGGGGTGCCACATGCCTCCAGGTGCCAGGGGTTAAGGGCAGAGGCAGCAGGGGCTGACAGACACTGGATGTTTGCTTGTGGTTGGGAATGAGCAGCTGGACCTTCCCCAAGGTGGGCTGTGCTGGGTGTGGATAAAAAAAAGTGATGAGAACATAGAGGAAGGAAAATTTGGCGGGTAAAACTTGATCTAATCTGTAGAGGAGAGAATGACCACTTTAAGGTAAACTCAGGCAGTCAGTAATGGGATGGTAGGGAAAATTTTTGTGGGTAAAATCTGAGGTAATCTGCAGGGAGGCAAGCGAATGCAGCAAGGTCGCTTTGCTCGGTTCGTCTCACTCTGCGGCGGCTGAAGCGGACACTCTCGACTTGCGGCTAAGCGCTTGTCTCTAAGGGCTTCTGAGACCGTCCAGCTGAGACGAAATGCAGCGCCTTGTCGTATGTGCCAAGTGGAAAGGCTTCGAAGCAAAAGAGGCTGCCAATGCTTAGAAGGTTTCAGTTCAAAGTGGTACACCCCAAACACTTTGTCTCTTGGCACACATCCTCCTTGTGCCTTGTTTTCAGCTGCTTGTGCGCTATTTGAGTGAAAATCCTCTTTTTAGTATCCTGTAGACTGTACAGCCCTCAACAGAGAGCTGCGCGTTCTTCTCGGCTGCAAGGAGGCAAGCGAATGCAGCAAGGTCGCTTTGCTTGGAACGTCTCACTCTGCGGCTGCTGAAGTGGACACTCTCGACTTGCGGTTAAGCGTTTGTCTCTGAGCGCTTCTGAGTTCGTCTAGCTGAGATGAACGTGCAGCGGCTTGTCGTGTGTGCCAAGTGGAAAGGCTTCGAAGCAGAAAGAGGCTGCCAATGCTTAGAAGGTTGCAATTCAACAGGGTACACCCCAAAAACATTGTCTTTCGGCACACTTCCTCGTAGTGCCTTGTTTTCAGCTGCTTGTTCGCTATTTGATTGGCAGTCCTTTTCTCTCGCATCCTTTCAATTCTACAGCCTGCCAAAGAGAGTTGCGCGTTCTTCTCGGCTGCAAGGAGGCAAGCGAATGCTTCGAAGAAGAAAGAGACTGCCAATGCTTAGAAGTTTGCAGCACCCCTTCCCCTTCCCGTCTTCCCCCCTTCTCTTTCCCTTCTTCCCCCCCTTCCCTTTCCCTTCTTCTTCCCCCTTTTCCCTTTCCCTTCTTCCCCCCCTCCCTTTTTTTCCTTTTTTTTTTTTTAATCTCCTTTCTTACCGCAGCAAAAATCCAGTCCGGGCTTTCCCCCATTCCGTACTCCAGCAGAAATCCAGTCCGGGTTTTCCCCCATTCAGTACTCCGGCCGAAATCGAGTCCGATTTTTCCCCCATTCCGGACTCCGGCACAAATGCTGTCCGGGTTTTCCCTTGCCCCCCCCCCATTCCCGCCATTGTTCTCCAGCTCGCTTCCGGTGTTCCCGGAGGACGCCGCGGGACCGGCAGTACCCGCAGCTGTGCGGGGTCCGGCGGGAGGGGCTGGAGGACTGACTGCGCTGGCGGCTCGGGGCTCGGCTCGGCTCCCGGCAGTGGCAGGGCTCGCTGGGGAGCGCTCGGTGCCCGTTCCGTGCGGGGGGCTCTTGGGGAGCTCCCCCTTCCTCGGGGAATGACCCGTCCCGCGGCTTCTGGAGGGCTGAGCTGAGCTTGGGACAGCGCGGGGCGGCTGGGATGGGCAAAGGCAGCCTCCTGCTGCTGCTGGAGTGCTTGGCAACCCAAAGAGGGAGGGAGGTTTTGCCCCATGCTTAGGGAGCACGATTTCGGGGCTGAATCATTCGCAGGCACGTGTCCGCTTGAACGAGATGTTTCCCAGCGACATTCCAAGCGCCCTGAATCCTGGGATTTGAGTCTTCCGGTGATTGCTCGGTGAAAGCTCTTTGGAGAGGGGGGAGTCAGGCAAGAAAAGCTGCTGATTTAACAGGTGGGTTTTAGAATCCATTTTATCCAGGCTGGGATTTTCTGTCCCTCACACAGAGGGTGAACTGCACCGAACCACCAGTCCCATGGTGGGTCCCCGTAGGCTTTGTGAGCGGTACTCATGCGTGATTATCAAGGGCAACTTCTCCGTTTTTGTCTCTAGTCCGCACTTAGAAAATGAGTAGATAATTCACTATTACATCTTGCTGTATACAGAGGGAAAACCTGCTGGGAAAATGAACAGAGACGGGGGCTCTCCTGCCTCTCTTTTTGGGGAGCTGAGGGCAGCGGGCCATGCTGTAATAGTTAATAAAAGCAAAGGTGGATAATTTGCTAATCAAATTAAATTTGTAATGTTAGTGGTTGGTTTGAATTGCATGTATCAAGCCACAATGTTGTGTCTGTAATAAGGTAATAAGGAGTAATATTTACTATGAATTTGTATGTTATGTCGTCATTTTGTAAGTGTTTGTTCTGAGTAGACTTATAGTGAAGCAGAATAGAATGAAACAGCAAAGAACCAAAGGAAAGGACTTACCCCCTCTGGAAATTTCCAGATGGCAGACACTAAGGACTATGGTCTAACCAAAACATTGTTTTAACCAAAACATTGGCTGAGCTCAGGTGGCGAGAGGGAGCCCGCGAAACAAGAACCAATATTGGGGAAGCCCGCGAAAGGAAGCCCAATAAAGAAATCGAAAGAGACTTAAGGCGTGGAGATAGAGGGAGGTATAAAAAGTGGGGTGTGGGCTTGCCTCGGGGCAGACCGTTGGTGGAACAGGAGTTTCCTCGGGTCTCCCAGCGCGCTGATTTGCTTATTTGGTCTTAATAAATTTCTACTATATTTTAAAATATATCTGGTCATTTGACTATAACAATTTGATGCTGTGACTCGGATTTGGATCCCTGTGCGGTGGGATTCTCTCTCTGAGAGGGCGCCCCCGTCCCTATTGGACGGCTCAGGAGGGGCTCCCGCAGCACAGATTCCAAATATTCGACCGAAATTTTGAAGGCAAATAAGCAAATAAATTACTGCAGTTCCCTGTAATTTTCGTGCACGGATTCCGGACGAAGACTTGCTCGGGGAGTGAGCGAGTGATAAGGAACCCCTTCCGGCTTGGAGTCGGGGGGGGGCCGTTCGACTTAAGTCGAGCGAAGACTTCCTCAGGGAAGTAAGTGGGTGCCGTCCGGTTGGGGAAGGTACCGTTCAGCGAGGGGCTGAGCGAAGACTTAGCCGCAAGTCGAGAGTGTCCGCTTCAGCCGCCGCAGAGTGAGACGTTCCGGGCAAAGCGACCTTGCTGCATTCGCTTGCCTCCTTGCAGCCGAGAAGAACGCACAACTCTCTGTTGAGGGCTGTACAGTCT
Source organism: Pyrocephalus nanus (assembly GCA_038380795.1). Classification (NCBI taxonomy): domain Eukaryota; kingdom Metazoa; phylum Chordata; class Aves; order Passeriformes; family Tyrannidae; genus Pyrocephalus; species Pyrocephalus nanus. The sequence continues at coordinate 21,690,505 of CM076266.1, read as the reverse complement.
ACAGGATACTAGAGAAAAGGATTTCCACTCAAATAGCGCACAAGCAGCTGAAAACAAGGCGCTACGAGAAAGTTTGCCAAAAGAAAAAGTGTTTGGGGTGTACCCTGTTGAATTGCAACCTTCTAAGCATTGGCAATCTCTTTCTGCATCGAAGCCTTTCCACTTGGCACATATCACAAGGCGCTGCACGTTCATCTCAGCTAGACGAACTCAGAAGCGCTTAGAGACAAGCGCTTAGCCGCAAGTCGAGAGTGTCCGCTTCAGCCGCCGCAGAGTGAGACGAACCTTTTGCCTCTGAGGGGAGGCAGCAGTAGCAAGTGTCCAGCACGTTCCCTTCTCTCTTACCTGCCCAGAGAACTCTCGGCACCTGCCTGGTTGTGCTGAGGACGGCACCTTCAAAATTTTCATTCCGTTAGTTCACTGAGGTGACTTGGCACTAATTATACCTGATGGTGCCCCCTGCTGAATGGCCCAGCAGCAGCCGCAGCATTTGCATTTCGTAAACCTGCAGTCAGGCTGTCTGGCTGGAAGTGACCAGGGGTACAAGGCCCGTATTCACCTGACCCTGCTGCGATCCAAATCCTCACCTGTACCTTGTCGTGATCCAGATCTAAACACCTGCCCCAGAGGAGCCATCAGGAAGGATGCTACAGTGCACAGTTTGCAGAACACAGCACAGGGAGCGTGGGCTGTTCGTTACCCTATTGCTGACACTGCGCTGACCAGACCCTAGGCAAAAACACACAGAGCAAATTTAGCAGCACTTTTTTCTCCTTCAGGAGAAGAAAAGAAGGCACAGACAGACAGACAAGAGATTACAAAACCAGGTTATAAAATGAAACACAACTCTTCTATTTCGGCAGGTCCATCCATCCCCATACGTGGAGCAGGGGTACCCAGAAGGATGACAGGCAAAAAAATGTGATCTCAGTGCAAACAGTCATTTGTAGCACAATGACATTTGGAGAAGAGGCTCAGCCCTGCCACTTACCCTCATTGTTGCTGCCAGACGCTGGCAGCTCAAGTCTGGAGGGGTTCTGCCCACGTGAGCATAACTGGGCTCCTATTAAGGCTTCACCGGTGAGGTTCGACGCTACTGTTGTCTTTACGTACAGCAGCTCAGCTAAAGACTGATTACAAACTCCATAGGCACAGTGACTCCACAGAGTACATCACACAGAGAAACACTGGCAACCCTGGGAGGGGGAAACACTTTCAAAGCGACAAGCAGTTGTAACAGTATTTATTGCCACCTCACCACACTGTAAAATAAAATCCTTGATCCCCACCTCTGCAAATGTATTGTGAATAGTAAAATAAATCAGCAGCAAAAACTGTTGCAAGAAACCAGTGGGCACCCAGGGACCACAGGTGTCCCTGTCTCCAGGGAGCAGGGGTGTGGAGGGGCTCTGCCAGGCAACAGCTATGCCCCAGCACCAGGGCAAAGGTAATTTAAACACAGACATCAAATCCATACTTGGAGGGACAGAAGTAGACTCGCTCCTCCAGTTGTTCAGGGAAGAAGGGGAGACACCTCAGGAGTGGAGCTGCAAACAGCTGCCCTTCCCAAGCCTGCAACCCTTCAAAAATACATACATGTGTCTATTATTGCCAACAAGGAGTTTTAATACCCACCGCCCTTGCACCACAAGGGGAGTGAATTTGCAGAGCTTGGTTTTGCTCTTTCAGGGTGGAAGGGAGGAGCTGATTTGTAGGAGAAGAGGAAGGGCCAGACCTGGATATCCGGTGTCTGAGGTAAGGTTGGAGGAAAAAGTGCAGCAAGAAAGAGATGCAAGAAAAAAAAACAAAGCCGCTTGGCTCTGAGCATCTCTTTTATGAAAATGATTGTTAAAGAAGTCATTAGTGAAAACAAGGTAAAAAAATACGTTCGCTGTAGAGGTACCTTTCTGTATCTTTCGGCATCAGAACACTAACCCGAGGTCCATGCAGTGTTTTCAGTTCACCACAGGAATACTCTTAGGAAAGCCCAAGCTGTGTCATCCCAACACACACCTCTGGAGATGACACCCAGCTCGGGCGGAGAAGAGAAGACCTGGAAATCTCCTGTGTCCATCTGAGGAGGGGGACGCAGGCGTCCCGTGGGGTCAACCCCAAAAGCTGCCCAGTCTCTCCAGCACCGGGGTCCCCACCGTGGCACTACCCCAAGTGGAACTTCAGCCGGTACTTGATGGGGCCAGCGTTCTTCCGAGGTGGGGATGGGGCAACCTTCGGCTTCAGCAGCGGGGGCTTTTCTGGGAGGGCGACAGTGAAGGTGAGCTCAGGGGGCTGCGGCTGCCAGAAGCGAGGCAGGAAGTGTGTGGAGACATGCTGGGGCTGCAGCCCCTCTTGGCTTTGCCCCGTTTGTTGAGAGCCACGTACCACTGGCGCCCCGAGCGTGGGCTGCGGTGCACGGCTGAGGCTTAGGTTTTGTAGCTGTTCTCCTGGAAGGGCTCCCAGAAATGGCAGTCTGCTGGGAACCGGGCCTGTGGGGACAGTGGGGACAGCGTTAGCCAAGACCTGCCGTTCCCTGTCCTTCACCCCCACCCTTGATGCTTGCTGGGTTTGTCTGTCTCCCAAAAGAGAGTCTAAAGGGGTGGGTGGAAACACAGGACACTCATGTCAAGGGCGCTGGGTAACCAACCATTTGGAAAACCCCCAACATAGATACTTTAGGATCTGATTGCCACCCAGTTTGGAGCTTCCTTGGAAATAAAAGGCTTGGACCACCCCAGCAGCACCCTTTCCTTCTGTCCTGTCCTGCCCCAGCAGCACCCTTCCCTTCCCTCCAAAAAAAGCATTCCAAAACACAGGAGCAGAGCCTAACATTCCAGCTATGCACCCACAGCCTTTGGACCCCGGGCTGCAGCTTCCAGCAGCCCCTCCAGAGCCCACTGCCACGCTTTAACCTGACGGTGGCCATGGCACCCGCAGCCCCAGCAGCGTCCCTAGCCCAATTCCACAGCAGCGCCTCCAAACAACTGGGATGGCATTGCTGAGCACTTTGGCCCTGAAACCACCGATGGAGTACAAAATCAAACCCCTTGTGGCACTTTGTAACCACGCAGAAGGCGTTTTAAACTCCTAATTGAGGGCCAGCTCACCTGGGACAGCACTTGCTGTTGTGTGTTTTCCACCCTAAGGAGGAAAAATCCCTTTGCTTTCCCATGCAGGATTGAGGGAGGCTGTGGATTGAAATGCAGAGCATCTGCAGGCTCCTGGTGCCTGGGGCTGTGGTGTCTGGTATGCAGGAAACACCTCTGACTCTCTGACCCGGGGGTGGATGTGCACTTGCAGGAGTAACTCGGGCTGGGTGTTCCGCCCCCCAGTGCTTCCTCTGATGCACACCCAGCACCAGCAAGTCCCTGAAGCTTGAGGGAGAGAAGAAACGAGTTTCAGTAGCATAATTAGGTTAAACACCAGGACACAATAAGTCTTTTTCTGGAAAGAATTGCTACCCTGAGGGGAAAAGCCTTTGCATCTCTGTGAAGGTGAGCTGGCAAACAGCACAGAGATGTTTGCTTTGCTTTTCAAGTGAAGCACAAATATGGGAGTCACTGCTTGTCTAATACCAGCTTTGCTCTGTTCAGCTCTCAGCACCAGGCTGGCCACGAGATGTCTGCCCTGAGCAGCCGTGAAATGCAGCCTGAGGCAAACCTTCCAAAGCTGGGAGCAAGGCAAGCAAGAGGAAAGAAGAATCCAAGAGGGTGGTGGCAAGGGCTTTCTCCCAGGCCCGGGCACCATTGAGGCTGGAGTGGTTTAATGACGTTTCTTGTTACTCCCTTGTTTCCCAGCCCAGAGCTAAGTTGGTGTTCCCTGAATTGGATATGGAGGTCCTTGAGGGAGACGGGGAGAAATGTCCCTCCTGGCTGGTGTGCCCTTGGTGGGCAGAGAAACCTTACGGTGGCATTAGCGGTTTGTGGGCACTGAGTCAATCCAGGGGTGCCACATGCCTCCAGGTGCCAGGGGTTAAGGGCAGAGGCAGCAGGGGCTGACAGACACTGGATGTTTGCTTGTGGTTGGGAATGAGCAGCTGGACCTTCCCCAAGGTGGGCTGTGCTGGGTGTGGATAAAAAAAAGTGATGAGAACATAGAGGAAGGAAAATTTGGCGGGTAAAACTTGATCTAATCTGTAGAGGAGAGAATGACCACTTTAAGGTAAACTCAGGCAGTCAGTAATGGGATGGTAGGGAAAATTTTTGTGGGTAAAATCTGAGGTAATCTGTAGATCTGGGAGTAAAACTTGAAGCTGTCTTCTCCACAGTACAGAATGAAGACCTGGAAGTAATTATGAGGCTGGCAGTGGTGGACAAGCAGGGAAGGTTTTAACAGTAAACTTGAGGTAGTCAAGAGGTAGTCAATGTCTCGAAGTGCAGAACGGGGTGTTCCCCCTCACACCTCACCACTGGCACAACTCAGACAGGATGGGACTGACTTAGTTCATTTGGCATTTCTTGTCTAAAAAGCAGGCATGGGAATGTCCTCTCCCAGGAAGATCCAGAACAGCAGGAGGGTCTTTGGAAGACACAGGTCAGGGCAGAGTCAGATGAACCCTCCTGACCTGGTTTTCCAGGGGATGCAACGACTCCAAGACTCTTACTTCCACTTGGGAAAGCCAGGCAAAACATCCCCATGGATTTTGGGCAGGAAAAACCTCACAGCTCCAGCTAACTTGGCTCTTCCCAAATCTCTACCAGCATTTCAACAGGCTCTAAAGTAGAAGTAACAGAAAGGACATCTTTAGGGAGCAAACCACAAGCTGGACACCACAGTCCCTCCTGGAAGTGGGCTGTTCCGGTGTCTCTGCCATTATCTCTTCACCTTGTATCTCGGCCCACTTCCCCGTAGTGCGTTCTTTCAAGCTGCTTTTGCGCTATTTGAGTGACAGTCCTTTTCTCTCGCATCCTTTCAACTGTACAACCCTCCACAGAGAGTTGCGCTTTCTTTTCGGCTGCAAGGAGGCAAGCGAATGCAGCAAGGTCGCTTTGCTCGGTTCGTCTCACTCTGCGGCGGCTGAAGCGGACACTCTCGACTTGCGGCTAAGCGCTTGTCTCTAAGGGCTTCTGAGACCGTCCAGCTGAGACGAAATGCAGCGCCTTGTCGTATGTGCCAAGTGGAATAGGCTTCGAAGCAAAAGAGGCTGCCAATGCTTAGAAGGTTTCAGTTCAAAGTGGTACACCCCAAACACTTTGTCTCTTGGCACACATCCTCGTTGTGCCTTGTTTTCAGCTGCTTGTGCGCTATTTGAGTGAAAATCCTCTTTTTAGTATCCTGTAGACTGTACAGCCCTCAACAGAGAGTTGCGCGTTCTTCTCGGCTGCAAGGAGGCAAGCGAATGCAGCAAGGTCGCTTTGCCCGGAACGTCTCACTCTGCGGCGGCTGAAGCGGACACTCTCGACTTGCGGCTAAGCGTTTGTCTCTAAGCGCTTCTGAGTTCGTCTAGCTGAGATGAACGTGCAGCGGCTTGTCGTATGTGCCAAGTGGAAAAAAGCAGAAAGAGACTGCCAATGCTTAGAAGGTTGCAATTCAACAGGGTACACCCCAAAAACATTGTCTTTCGGCACACTTCCTCGTAGTGCCTTGTTTTCAGCTGCTTGTTCGCTATTTGATTGGCAGTCCTTTTCTCTCGCATCCTTTCAATTCTAGAGCCCGCCACAGAGAGTTGCGCGTTCTTCTCGGCTGCAAGGAGGCAAGCGAATGCTTCGAAGAAGAAAGAGACTGCCAATGCTTAGAAGTTTGCAGCACCCCTTCCCCTTCCCGTCTTCCCCCCTTCTCTTTCCCTTCTTCCCCCCCTTCCCTTTCCCTTCTTCTTCCCCCTTTTCCCTTTCCCTTCTTCCCCCCCTCCCTTTTTTTCCTTTTTTTTTTTTTTAATCTCCTTTCTTACCGCAGCAAAAATCCAGTCCGGGCTTTCCCCCATTCCGTACTCCAGCAGAAATCCAGTCCGGGTTTTCCCCCATTCCGTACTCCGGCCGAAATCCAGTCCGGGTTTTCCCCCATTCCGTACTCCAGCAGAAATCCAGTCCGGGTTTTCCCCCATTCCGTACTCCGGCCGAAATCCAGTCCGGGTTTTCCTCCATTCCGTACTCCGGCCGAAATCCAGTCCGGGTTTTCCCCCATTCCGGACTCCGGCACAAATGCTGTCCGGGTTTTCCCCCGCCCCCCCCCCATTCCCGCCATTGTTCTCCAGCTCGCTTCCGGTGTTCCCGGAGGACGCCGCGGGACCGGCAGTACCCGCAGCTGTGCGGGGTCCGGCGGGAGGGGCTGGAGGACTGACTGCGCTGGCGGCTCGGGGCTCGGCTCGGCTCCCGGCAGTGGCAGGGCTCGCTGGGGAGCGCTCGGTGCCCGTTCCGTGCGGGGGGCTCTTGGGGAGCTCCCCCTTCCTCGGGGAATGACCCGTCCCGCGGCTTCTGGAGGGCTGAGCTGAGCTTGGGACAGCGCGGGGCGGCTGGGATGGGCAAAGGCAGCCTCCTGCTGCTGCTGGAGTGCTTGGCAACCCAAAGAGGGAGGGAGGTTTTGCCCCCTGCTTAGGGAGCACGATTTCGGGGCTGAATCATTCGCAGGCACGTGTCCGCTTGAACGAGATGTTTCCCAGCGACATTCCAAGCGCCCTGAATCCTGGGATTTGAGTCTTCCGGTGATTGCTCGGTGAAAGCTCTTTGGAGAGGGGGGAGTCAGGCAAGAAAAGCTGCTGATTTAACAGGTGGGTTTTAGAATCCATTTTATCCAGGCTGGGATTTTCTGTCCCTCACACAGAGGGTGAACTGCACCGAACCACCAGTCCCATGGTGGGTCCCCGTAGGCTTTGTGAGCGGTACTCATGCGTGATTATCAAGGGCAACTTCTCCATTTTTGTCTCTAGTCCGTACTTAGAAAATGAGTAGATAATTCACTATTACATCTTGCTGTATACAGAGGGAAAACCTGCTGGGAAAATGAACAGAGACGGGGGCTCTCCTGCCTCTCTTTTTGGGGAGCTGAGGGCAGCGGGCCATGCTGTAATAGTTAATAAAAGCAAAGGTGGATAATTTGCTAATCAAATTAAATTTGTAATGTTAGTGGTTGGTTTGAATTGCATGTATCAAGCCACAATGTTGTGTCTGTAATAAGGTAATAAGGAGCAATATTTACTATGAATTCGTATGTTATGTCTTGTCATTTTGTAAGTGTTTGTTCTGAGTAGACTTATAGTGAAGCAGAATAGAATGAAACAGCAAAGAACCAAAGGAAAGGACTTACCCCCTCTGGAAATTTCCAGATGGCAGACACTAAGGACTATGGTCTAACCAAAACATTGTTTTAACCAAAACATTGGCTGAGCTCAGGTGGCGAGAGGGAGCCCGCGAAACAAGAACCAATATTGGGGAAGCCCGCGAAAGGAAGCCCAATAAAGAAATCGAAAGAGACTTAAGGCGTGGAGATAGAGGGAGGTATAAAAAGTGGGGTGTGGGCTTGCCTCGGGGCAGACCGTTGGTGGAACAGGAGTTTCCTCGGCTCTCCCAGCGCGCTGATTTGCTTATTTGGTCTTAATAAATTTCTACTATATTTTAAAATATATCTGGTCATTTGACTATAACAATTTGATGCTGTGACTCGGATTTGGATCCCTGTGCGGTGGGATTCTCTCTCTGAGAGGGCGCCCCCGTCCCTATTGGACGGCTCAGGAGGGGCTCCCGCAGCACAGATTCCAAATATTCGACCGAAATTTTGAAGGCAAATAAGCAAATAAATTACTGCAGTTCCCTGTAATTTTCGTGCACGGATTCCGGACGAAGACTTGCTCGGGGAGTGAGCGAGTGATAAGGAACCCCTTCCGGCTTGGAGTCGGGGGGGGGCCGTTCGACTTAAGTCGAGCGAAGACTTCCTCAGGGAAGTAAGTGGGTGCCGTCCGGTTGGGGAAGGTACCGTTCAGCGAGGGGCTGAGCGAAGACTTAGCCGCAAGTCGAGAGTGTCCGCTTCAGCCGCCGCAGAGTGAGACGTTCCGGGCAAAGCGACCTTGCTGCATTCGCTTGCCTCCTTGCAGCCGAGAAGAACGCACAACTCTCTGTTGAGGGCTGTACAGTCTACAGGATACTAGAGAAAAGGATTTCCACTCAAATAGCGCACAAGCAGCTGGAAACAAGGCGCTACGAGAAAGTTTGCCAAAAGAAAAAGTGTTTGGGGTGTACCCTGTTGAATTGCAACCTTCTAAGCATTGGCAATCTCTTTCTGCATCGAAGCCTTTCCACTTGGCACATATCACAAGGCGCTGCACGTTCATCTCAGCTAGACGAACTCAGAAGCGCTTAGAGACAAGCGCTTAGCCGCAAGTCGAGAGTGTCCGCTTCAGCCGCCGCAGAGTGAGACGAACCTTTTGCCTCTGAGGGGAGGCAGCAGTAGCAAGTGTCCAGCACGTTCCCTTCTCTCTTACCTGCCCAGAGAACTCTCGGCACCTGCCTGGTTGTGCTGAGGACGGCACCTTCAAAATTTTCATTCCGTTAGTTCACTGAGGTGACTTGGCACTAATTATACCTGATGGTGCCCCCTGCTGAATGGCCCAGCAGCAGCCGCAGCATTTGCATTTCGTAAACCTGCAGTCAGGCTGTCTGGCTGGAAGTGACCAGGGGTACAAGGCCCGTATTCACCTGACCCTGCTGCGATCCAAATCCTCACCTGTACCTTGTCGTGATCCAGATCTAAACACCTGCCCCAGAGGAGCCATCAGGAAGGATGCTACAGTGCACAGTTTGCAGAACACAGCACAGGGAGCGTGGGCTGTTCGTTACCCTATTGCTGACACTGCGCTGACCAGACCCTAGGCAAAAACACACAGAGCAAATTTAGCAGCACTTTTTTCTCCTTCAGGAGAAGAAAAGAAGGCACAGACAGACAGACAAGAGATTACAAAACCAGGTTATAAAATGAAACACAACTCTTCTATTTCGGCAGGTCCATCCATCCCCATACGTGGAGCAGGGGTACCCAGAAGGATGACAGGCAAAAAAATGTGATCTCAGTGCAAACAGTCATTTGTAGCACAATGACATTTGGAGAAGAGGCTCAGCCCTGCCACTTACCCTCATTGTTGCTGCCAGACGCTGGCAGCTCAAGTCTGGAGGGGTTCTGCCCACGTGAGCATACCTGGGCTCCTATTAAGGCTTCACCGGTGAGGTTCGACGCTACTGTTGTCTTTACGTACAGCAGCTCAGCTAAAGACTGATTACAAACTCCATAGGCACAGTGACTCCACAGAGTACATCACACAGAGAAACACTGGCAACCCTGGGAGGGGGAAACACTTTCAAAGCGACAAGCAGTTGTAACAGTATTTATTGCCACCTCACCACACTGTAAAATAAAATCCTTGATCCCCACCTCTGCAAATGTATTGTGAATAGTAAAATAAATCAGCAGCAAAAACTGTTGCAAGAAACCAGTGGGCACCCAGGGACCACAGGTGTCCCTGTCTCCAGGGAGCAGGGGTGTGGAGGGGCTCTGCCAGGCAACAGCTATGCCCCAGCACCAGGGCAAAGGTAATTTAAACACAGACATCAAATCCATACTTGGAGGGACAGAAGTAGACTCGCTCCTCCAGTTGTTCAGGGAAGAAGGGGAGACACCTCAGGAGTGGAGCTGCAAACAGCTGCCCTTCCCAAGCCTGCAAATCAAACCCCTTGTGGCACTTTGTAACCACGCAGAAGGCGTTTTAAACTCCTAATTGAGGGCCAGCTCACCTGGGACAGCACTTGCTGTTGTGTGTTTTCCACCCTAAGGAGGAAAAATCCCTTTGCTTTCCCATGCAGGATTGAGGGAGGCTGTGGATTGAAATGCAGAGCATCTGCAGGCTCCTGGTGCCTGGGGCTGTGGTGTCTGGTATGCAGGAAACACCTCTGACTCTCTGACCCGGGGGTGGATGTGCACTTGCAGGAGTAACTCGGGCTGGGTGTTCCGCCCCCCAGTGCTTCCTCTGATGCACACCCAGCACCAGCAAGTCCCTGAAGCTTGAGGGAGAGAAGAAACGAGTTTCAGTAGCATAATTAGGTTAAACACCAGGACACAATAAGTCTTTTTCTGGAAAGAATTGCTACCCTGAGGGGAAAAGCCTTTGCATCTCTGTGAAGGTGAGCTGGCAAACAGCACAGAGATGTTTGCTTTGCTTTTCAAGTGAAGCACAAATATGGGAGTCACTGCTTGTCTAATACCAGCTTTGCTCTGTTCAGCTCTCAGCACCAGGCTGGCCACGAGATGTCTGCCCTGAGCAGCCGTGAAATGCAGCCTGAGGCAAACCTTCCAAAGCTGGGAGCAAGGCAAGCAAGAGGAAAGAAGAATCCAAGAGGGTGGTGGCAAGGGCTTTCTCCCAGGCCTGGGCACCATTGAGGCTGGAATGGTTTAATGACGTTTCTTGTTACTCCCTTGTTTCCCAGCCCAGAGCTAAGTTGGTGTTCCCTGAATTGGATATGGAGGTCCTTGAGGGAGACGGGGAGAAATGTCCCTCCTGGCTGGTGTGCCCTTGGTGGGCAGAGAAACCTTACGGTGGCATTAGCGGTTTGTGGGCACTGAGTCAATCCAGGGGTGCCACATGCCTCCAGGTGCCAGGGGTTAAGGGCAGAGGCAGCAGGGGCTGACAGACACTGGATGTTTGCTTGTGGTTGGGAATGAGCAGCTGGACCTTCCCCAAGGTGGGCTGTGCTGGGTGTGGATAAAAAAAAGTGATGAGAACATAGAGGAAGGAAAATTTGGCGGGTAAAACTTGATCTAATCTGTAGAGGAGAGAATGACCACTTTAAGGTAAACTCAGGCAGTCAGTAATGGGATGGTAGGGAAAATTTTTGTGGGTAAAATCTGAGGTAATCTGTAGATCTGGGAGTAAAACTTGAAGCTGTCTTCTCCACAGTACAGAATGAAGACCTGGAAGTAATTATGAGGCTGGCAGTGGTGGACAAGCAGGGAAGGTTTTAACAGTAAACTTGAGGTAGTCAAGAGGTAGTCAATGTCTCGAAGTGCAGAACGGGGTGTTCCCCCTCACACCTCACCACTGGCACAACTCAGACAGGATGGGACTGACTTAGTTCATTTGGCATTTCTTGTCTAAAAAGCAGGCATGGGAATGTCCTCTCCCAGGAAGATCCAGAACAGCAGGAGGGTCTTTGGAAGACACAGGTCAGGGCAGAGTCAGATGAACCCTCCTGACCTGGTTTTCCAGGGGATGCAACGACTCCAAGACTCTTACTTCCACTTGGGAAAGCCAGGCAAAACATCCCCATGGATTTTGGGCAGGAAAAACCTCACAGCTCCAGCTAACTTGGCTCTTCCCAAATCTCTACCAGCATTTCAACAGGCTCTAAAGTAGAAGTAACAGAAAGGACATCTTTAGGGAGCAAACCACAAGCTGGACACCACAGTCCCTCCTGGAAGTGGGCTGTTCCGGTGTCTCTGCCATTATCTCTTCACCTTGTATCTCGGCCCACTTCCCCGTAGTGCGTTCTTTCAAGCTGCTTTTGCGCTATTTGAGTGACAGTCCTTTTCTCTCGCATCCTTTCAACTGTACAACCCTCCACAGAGAGTTGCGCTTTCTTTTCGGCTGCAAGGAGGCAAGCGAATGCAGCAAGGTCGCTTTGCTCGGTTCGTCTCACTCTGCGGCGGCTGAAGCGGACACTCTCGACTTGCGGCTAAGCGCTTGTCTCTAAGGGCTTCTGAGACCGTCCAGCTGAGACGAAATGCAGCGCCTTGTCGTATGTGCCAAGTGGAATAGGCTTCGAAGCAAAAGAGGCTGCCAATGCTTAGAAGGTTTCAGTTCAAAGTGGTACACCCCAAACACTTTGTCTCTTGGCACACATCCTCGTTGTGCCTTGTTTTCAGCTGCTTGTGCGCTATTTGAGTGAAAATCCTCTTTTTAGTATCCTGTAGACTGTACAGCCCTCAACAGAGAGTTGCGCGTTCTTCTCGGCTGCAAGGAGGCAAGCGAATGCAGCAAGGTCGCTTTGCCCGGAACGTCTCACTCTGCGGCGGCTGAAGCGGACACTCTCGACTTGCGGCTAAGCGTTTGTCTCTAAGCGCTTCTGAGTTCGTCTAGCTGAGATGAACGTGCAGCGGCTTGTCGTATGTGCCAAGTGGAAAAAAGCAGAAAGAGACTGCCAATGCTTAGAAGGTTGCAATTCAACAGGGTACACCCCAAAAACATTGTCTTTCGGCACACTTCCTCGTAGTGCCTTGTTTTCAGCTGCTTGTTCGCTATTTGATTGGCAGTCCTTTTCTCTCGCATCCTTTCAATTCTAGAGCCCGCCACAGAGAGTTGCGCGTTCTTCTCGGCTGCAAGGAGGCAAGCGAATGCTTCGAAGAAGAAAGAGACTGCCAATGCTTAGAAGTTTGCAGCACCCCTTCCCCTTCCCGTCTTCCCCCCTTCTCTTTCCCTTCTTCCCCCCCTTCCCTTTCCCTTCTTCTTCCCCCTTTTCCCTTTCCCTTCTTCCCCCCCTCCCTTTTTTTCCTTTTTTTTTTTTTTTAATCTCCTTTCTTACCGCAGCAAAAATCCAGTCCGGGCTTTCCCCCATTCCGTACTCCAGCAGAAATCCAGTCCGGGTTTTCCCCCATTCCGTACTCCGGCCGAAATCCAGTCCGGGTTTTCCTCCATTCCGTACTCCGGCCGAAATCCAGTCCGGGTTTTCCCCCATTCCGTACTCCAGCAGAAATCCAGTCCGGGTTTTCCCCCATTCCGTACTCCGGCCGAAATCCAGTCCGGGTTTTCCCCCATTCCGGACTCCGGCACAAATGCTGTCCGGGTTTTCCCCCGCCCCCCCCATTCCCGCCATTGTTCTCCAGCTCGCTTCCGGTGTTCCCGGAGGATGCCGCGGGACCGGCAGTACCCGCAGCTGTGCGGGGTCCGGCGGGAGGGGCTGGAGGACTGACTGCGCTGGCGGCTCGGGGCTCGGCTCGGCTCCCGGCAGTGGCAGGGCTCGCTGGGGAGCGCTCGGTGCCCGTTCCGTGCGGGGGGCTCTTGGGGAGCTCCCCCTTCCTCGGGGAATGACCCGTCCCGCGGCTTCTGGAGGGCTGAGCTGAGCTTGGGACAGCGCGGGGCGGCTGGGATGGGCAAAGGCAGCCTCCTGCTGCTGCTGGAGTGCTTGGCAACCCAAAGAGGGAGGGAGGTTTTGCCCCCTGCTTAGGGAGCACGATTTCGGGGCTGAATCATTCGCAGGCACGTGTCCGCTTGAACGAGATGTTTCCCAGCGACATTCCAAGCGCCCTGAATCCTGGGATTTGAGTCTTCCGGTGATTGCTCGGTGAAAGCTCTTTGGAGAGGGGGGAGTCAGGCAAGAAAAGCTGCTGATTTAACAGGTGGGTTTTAGAATCCATTTTATCCAGGCTGGGATTTTCTGTCCCTCACACAGAGGGTGAACTGCACCGAACCACCAGTCCCATGGTGGGTCCCCGTAGGCTTTGTGAGCGGTACTCATGCGTGATTATCAAGGGCAACTTCTCCATTTTTGTCTCTAGTCCGTACTTAGAAAATGAGTAGATAATTCACTATTACATCTTGCTGTATACAGAGGGAAAACCTGCTGGGAAAATGAACAGAGACGGGGGCTCTCCTGCCTCTCTTTTTGGGGAGCTGAGGGCAGCGGGCCATGCTGTAATAGTTAATAAAAGCAAAGGTGGATAATTTGCTAATCAAATTAAATTTGTAATGTTAGTGGTTGGTTTGAATTGCATGTATCAAGCCACAATGTTGTGTCTGTAATAAGGTAATAAGGAGCAATATTTACTATGAATTCGTATGTTATGTCTTGTCATTTTGTAAGTGTTTGTTCTGAGTAGACTTATAGTGAAGCAGAATAGAATGAAACAGCAAAGAACCAAAGGAAAGGACTTACCCCCTCTGGAAATTTCCAGATGGCAGACACTAAGGACTATGGTCTAACCAAAACATTGTTTTAACCAAAACATTGGCTGAGCTCAGGTGGCGAGAGGGAGCCCGCGAAACAAGAACCAATATTGGGGAAGCCCGCGAAAGGAAGCCCAATAAAGAAATCGAAAGAGACTTAAGGCGTGGAGATAGAGGGAGGTATAAAAAGTGGGGTGTGGGCTTGCCTCGGGGCAGACCGTTGGTGGAACAGGAGTTTCCTCGGCTCTCCCAGCGCGCTGATTTGCTTATTTGGTCTTAATAAATTTCTACTATATTTTAAAATATATCTGGTCATTTGACTATAACAATTTGATGCTGTGACTCGGATTTGGATCCCTGTGCGGTGGGATTCTCTCTCTGAGAGGGCGCCCCCGTCCCTATTGGACGGCTCAGGAGGGGCTCCCGCAGCACAGATTCCAAATATTCGACCGAAATTTTGAAGGCAAATAAGCAAATAAATTACTGCAGTTCCCTGTAATTTTCGTGCACGGATTCCGGACGAAGACTTGCTCGGGGAGTGAGCGAGTGATAAGGAACCCCTTCCGGCTTGGAGTCGGGGGGGGGCCGTTCGACTTAAGTCGAGCGAAGACTTCCTCAGGGAAGTAAGTGGGTGCCGTCCGGTTGGGGAAGGTACCGTTCAGCGAGGGGCTGAGCGAAGACTTAGCCGCAAGTCGAGAGTGTCCGCTTCAGCCGCCGCAGAGTGAGACGTTCCGGGCAAAGCGACCTTGCTGCATTCGCTTGCCTCCTTGCAGCCGAGAAGAACGCACAACTCTCTGTTGAGGGCTGTACAGTCTACAGGATACTAGAGAAAAGGATTTCCACTCAAATAGCGCACAAGCAGCTGGAAACAAGGCGCTACGAGAAAGTTTGCCAAAAGAAAAAGTGTTTGGAGTGTACCCTGTTGAATTGCAACCTTCTAAGCATTGGCAATCTCTTTCTGCATCGAAGCCTTTCCACTTGGCACATATCACAAGGCGCTGCACGTTCATCTCAGCTAGACGAACTCAGAAGCGCTTAGAGACAAGCGCTTAGCCGCAAGTCGAGAGTGTCCGCTTCAGCCGCCGCAGAGTGAGACGAACCTTTTGCCTCTGAGGGGAGGCAGCAGTAGCAAGTGTCCAGCACGTTCCCTTCTCTCTTACCTGCCCAGAGAACTCTCGGCACCTGCCTGGTTGTGCTGAGGACGGCACCTTCAAAATTTTCATTCCGTTAGTTCACTGAGGTGACTTGGCACTAATTATACCTGATGGTGCCCCCTGCTGAATGGCCCAGCAGCAGCCGCAGCATTTGCATTTCGTAAACCTGCAGTCAGGCTGTCTGGCTGGAAGTGACCAGGGGTACAAGGCCCGTATTCACCTGACCCTGCTGCGATCCAAATCCTCACCTGTACCTTGTCGTGATCCAGATCTAAACACCTGCCCCAGAGGAGCCATCAGGAAGGATGCTACAGTGCACAGTTTGCAGAACACAGCACAGGGAGCGTGGGCTGTTCGTTACCCTATTGCTGACACTGCGCTGACCAGACCCTAGGCAAAAACACACAGAGCAAATTTAGCAGCACTTTTTTCTCCTTCAGGAGAAGAAAAGAAGGCACAGACAGACAGACAAGAGATTACAAAACCAGGTTATAAAATGAAACACAACTCTTCTATTTCGGCAGGTCCATCCATCCCCATACGTGGAGCAGGGGTACCCAGAAGGATGACAGGCAAAAAAATGTGATCTCAGTGCAAACAGTCATTTGTAGCACAATGACATTTGGAGAAGAGGCTCAGCCCTGCCACTTACCCTCATTGTTGCTGCCAGACGCTGGCAGCTCAAGTCTGGAGGGGTTCTGCCCACGTGAGCATACCTGGGCTCCTATTAAGGCTTCACCGGTGAGGTTCGACGCTACTGTTGTCTTTACGTACAGCAGCTCAGCTAAAGACTGATTACAAACTCCATAGGCACAGTGACTCCACAGAGTACATCACACAGAGAAACACTGGCAACCCTGGGAGGGGGAAACACTTTCAAAGCGACAAGCAGTTGTAACAGTATTTATTGCCACCTCACCACACTGTAAAATAAAATCCTTGATCCCCACCTCTGCAAATGTATTGTGAATAGTAAAATAAATCAGCAGCAAAAACTGTTGCAAGAAACCAGTGGGCACCCAGGGACCACAGGTGTCCCTGTCTCCAGGGAGCAGGGGTGTGGAGGGGCTCTGCCAGGCAACAGCTATGCCCCAGCACCAGGGCAAAGGTAATTTAAACACAGACATCAAATCCATACTTGGAGGGACAGAAGTAGACTCGCTCCTCCAGTTGTTCAGGGAAGAAGGGGAGACACCTCAGGAGTGGAGCTGCAAACAGCTGCCCTTCCCAAGCCTGCAACCCTTCAAAAATACATACATGTGTCTATTATTGCCAACAAGGAGTTTTAATACCCACCGCCCTTGCACCACAAGGGGAGTGAATTTGCAGAGCTTGGTTTTGCTCTTTCAGGGTGGAAGGGAGGAGCTGATTTGTAGGAGAAGAGGAAGGGCCAGACCTGGATATCCGGTGTCTGAGGTAAGGTTGGAGGAAAAAGTGCAGCAAGAAAGAGATGCAAGAAAAAAAAACAAAGCCGCTTGGCTCTGAGCATCTCTTTTATGAAAATGATTGTTAAAGAAGTCATTAGTGAAAACAAGGTAAAAAAATACGTTCGCTGTAGAGGTACCTTTCTGTATCTTTCGGCATCAGAACACTAACCCGAGGTCCATGCAGTGTTTTCAGTTCACCACAGGAATACTCTTAGGAAAGCCCAAGCTGTGTCATCCCAACACACACCTCTGGAGATGACACCCAGCTCGGGCGGAGAAGAGAAGACCTGGAAATCTCCTGTGTCCATCTGAGGAGGGGGACGCAGGCGTCCCGTGGGGTCAACCCCAAAAGCTGCCCAGTCTCTCCAGCACCGGGGTCCCCACCGTGGCACTACCCCAAGTGGAACTTCAGCCGGTACTTGATGGGGCCAGCGTTCTTCCGAGGTGGGGATGGGGCAACCTTCGGCTTCAGCAGCGGGGGCTTTTCTGGGAGGGCGACAGTGAAGGTGAGCTCAGGGGGCTGCGGCTGCCAGAAGCGAGGCAGGAAGTGTGTGGAGACATGCTGGGGCTGCAGCCCCTCTTGGCTTTGCCCCGTTTGTTGAGAGCCACGTACCACTGGCGCCCCGAGCGTGGGCTGCGGTGCACGGCTGAGGCTTAGGTTTTGTAGCTGTTCTCCTGGAAGGGCTCCCAGAAATGGCAGTCTGCTGGGAACCGGGCCTGTGGGGACAGTGGGGACAGCGTTAGCCAAGACCTGCCGTTCCCTGTCCTTCACCCCCACCCTTGATGCTTGCTGGGTTTGTCTGTCTCCCAAAAGAGAGTCTAAAGGGGTGGGTGGAAACACAGGACACTCATGTCAAGGGCGCTGGGTAACCAACCATTTGGAAAACCCCCAACATAGATACTTTAGGATCTGATTGCCACCCAGTTTGGAGCTTCCTTGGAAATAAAAGGCTTGGACCACCCCAGCAGCACCCTTTCCTTCTGTCCTGTCCTGCCCCAGCAGCACCCTTCCCTTCCCTCCAAAAAAAGCATTCCAAAACACAGGAGCAGAGCCTAACATTCCAGCTATGCACCCACAGCCTTTGGACCCCGGGCTGCAGCTTCCAGCAGCCCCTCCAGAGCCCACTGCCACGCTTTAACCTGACGGTGGCCATGGCACCCGCAGCCCCAGCAGCGTCCCTAGCCCAATTCCACAGCAGCGCCTCCAAACAACTGGGATGGCATTGCTGAGCACTTTGGCCCTGAAACCACCGATGGAGTACAAAATCAAACCCCTTGTGGCACTTTGTAACCACGCAGAAGGCGTTTTAAACTCCTAATTGAGGGCCAGCTCACCTGGGACAGCACTTGCTGTTGTGTGTTTTCCACCCTAAGGAGGAAAAATCCCTTTGCTTTCCCATGCAGGATTGAGGGAGGCTGTGGATTGAAATGCAGAGCATCTGCAGGCTCCTGGTGCCTGGGGCTGTGGTGTCTGGTATGCAGGAAACACCTCTGACTCTCTGACCCGGGGGTGGATGTGCACTTGCAGGAGTAACTCGGGCTGGGTGTTCCGCCCCCCAGTGCTTCCTCTGATGCACACCCAGCACCAGCAAGTCCCTGAAGCTTGAGGGAGAGAAGAAACGAGTTTCAGTAGCATAATTAGGTTAAACACCAGGACACAATAAGTCTTTTTCTGGAAAGAATTGCTACCCTGAGGGGAAAAGCCTTTGCATCTCTGTGAAGGTGAGCTGGCAAACAGCACAGAGATGTTTGCTTTGCTTTTCAAGTGAAGCACAAATATGGGAGTCACTGCTTGTCTAATACCAGCTTTGCTCTGTTCAGCTCTCAGCACCAGGCTGGCCACGAGATGTCTGCCCTGAGCAGCCGTGAAATGCAGCCTGAGGCAAACCTTCCAAAGCTGGGAGCAAGGCAAGCAAGAGGAAAGAAGAATCCAAGAGGGTGGTGGCAAGGGCTTTCTCCCAGGCCCGGGCACCATTGAGGCTGGAGTGGTTTAATGACGTTTCTTGTTACTCCCTTGTTTCCCAGCCCAGAGCTAAGTTGGTGTTCCCTGAATTGGATATGGAGGTCCTTGAGGGAGACGGGGAGAAATGTCCCTCCTGGCTGGTGTGCCCTTGGTGGGCAGAGAAACCTTACGGTGGCATTAGCGGTTTGTGGGCACTGAGTCAATCCAGGGGTGCCACATGCCTCCAGGTGCCAGGGGTTAAGGGCAGAGGCAGCAGGGGCTGACAGACACTGGATGTTTGCTTGTGGTTGGGAATGAGCAGCTGGACCTTCCCCAAGGTGGGCTGTGCTGGGTGTGGATAAAAAAAAGTGATGAGAACATAGAGGAAGGAAAATTTGGCGGGTAAAACTTGATCTAATCTGTAGAGGAGAGAATGACCACTTTAAGGTAAACTCAGGCAGTCAGTAATGGGATGGTAGGGAAAATTTTTGTGGGTAAAATCTGAGGTAATCTGTAGATCTGGGAGTAAAACTTGAAGCTGTCTTCTCCACAGTAGAGAATGAAGACCTGGAAGTAATTATGAGGCTGGCAGTGGTGGACAAGCAGGGAAGGTTTTAACAGTAAACTTGAGGTAGTCAAGAGGTAGTCAATGTCTCGAAGTGCAGAACGGGGTGTTCCCCCTCACACCTCACCACTGGCACAACTCAGACAGGATGGGACTGACTTAGTTCATTTGGCATTTCTTGTCTAAAAAGCAGGCATGGGAATGTCCTCTCCCAGGAAGATCCAGAACAGCAGGAGGGTCTTTGGAAGACACAGGTCAGGGCAGAGTCAGATGAACCCTCCTGACCTGGTTTTCCAGGGGATGCAACGACTCCAAGACTCTTACTTCCACTTGGGAAAGCCAGGCAAAACATCCCCATGGATTTTGGGCAGGAAAAACCTCACAGCTCCAGCTAACTTGGCTCTTCCCAAATCTCTACCAGCATTTCAACAGGCTCTAAAGTAGAAGTAACAGAAAGGACATCTTTAGGGAGCAAACCACAAGCTGGACACCACAGTCCCTCCTGGAAGTGGGCTGTTCCGGTGTCTCTGCCATTATCTCTTCACCTTGTATCTCGGCCCACTTCCCCGTAGTGCGTTCTTTCAAGCTGCTTTTGCCCTATTTGAGTGACAGTCCTTTTCTCTCGCATCCTTTCAACTGTACAACCCTCCACAGAGAGTTGCGCTTTCTTTTCGGCTGCAAGGAGGCAAGCGAATGTAGCAAGGTCGCTTTGCTCGGTTCGTCTCACTCTGCGGCGGCTGAAGCGGACACTCTCGACTTGCGGCTAAGCGCTTGTCTCTAAGGGCTTCTGAGACCGTCCAGCTGAGACGAAATGCAGCGCCTTGTCGTATGTGCCAAGTGGAAAGGCTTCGAAGCAAAAGAGGCTGCCAATGCTTAGAAGGTTTCAGTTCAAAGTGGTACACCCCAAACACTTTGTCTCTTGGCACACATCCTCGTTGTGCCTTGTTTTCAGCTGCTTGTGCGCTATTTGAGTGAAAATCCTCTTTTTAGTATCCTGTAGACTGTACAGCCCTCAACAGAGAGTTGCGCGTTCTTCTCGGCTGCAAGGAGGCAAGCGAATGCAGCAAGGTCGCTTTGCCCGGAACGTCTCACTCTGCGGCGGTTGAAGCGGACACTCTCGACTTGCGGCTAAGCGTTTGTCTCTAAGCGCTTCTGAGTTCGTCTAGCTGAGATGAACGTGCAGCGGCTTGTCGTATGTGCCAAGTGGAAAAAAGCAGAAAGAGACTGCCAATGCTTAGAAGGTTGCAATTCAACAGGGTACACCCCAAAAACATTGTCTTTCGGCACACTTCCTCGTAGTGCCTTGTTTTCAGCTGCTTGTTCGCTATTTGATTGGCAGTCCTTTTCTCTCGCATCCTTTCAATTCTAGAGCCCGCCACAGAGAGTTGCGCGTTCTTCTCGGCTGCAAGGAGGCAAGCGAATGCTTCGAAGAAGAAAGAGACTGCCAATGCTTAGAAGTTTGCAGCACCCCTTCCCCTTCCCGTCTTCCCCCCTTCTCTTTCCCTTCTTCCCCCCCTTCCCTTTCCCTTCTTCTTCCCCCTTTTCCCTTTCCCTTCTTCCCCCCCTCCCTTTTTTTCCTTTTTTTTTTTTTTTAATCTCCTTTCTTACCGCAGCAAAAATCCAGTCCGGGCTTTCCCCCATTCCGTACTCCAGCAGAAATCCAGTCCGGGTTTTCCCCCATTCCGTACTCCGGCCGAAATCCAGTCCGGGTTTTCCTCCATTCCGTACTCCGGCCGAAATCCAGTCCGGGTTTTCCCCCATTCCGTACTCCAGCAGAAATCCAGTCCGGGTTTTCCCCCATTCCGTACTCCGGCCGAAATCCAGTCCGGGTTTTCCCCCATTCCGGACTCCGGCACAAATGCTGTCCGGGTTTTCCCCCGCCCCCCCCATTCCCGCCATTGTTCTCCAGCTCGCTTCCGGTGTTCCCGGAGGATGCCGCGGGACCGGCAGTACCCGCAGCTGTGCGGGGTCCGGCGGGAGGGGCTGGAGGACTGACTGCGCTGGCGGCTCGGGGCTCGGCTCGGCTCCCGGCAGTGGCAGGGCTCGCTGGGGAGCGCTCGGTGCCCGTTCCGTGCGGGGGGCTCTTGGGGAGCTCCCCCTTCCTCGGGGAATGACCCGTCCCGCGGCTTCTGGAGGGCTGAGCTGAGCTGGGGACAGCGCGGGGCGGCTGGGATGGGCAAAGGCAGCCTCCTGCTGCTGCTGGAGTGCTTGGCAACCCAAAGAGGGAGGGAGGTTTTGCCCCCTGCTTAGGGAGCACGATTTCGGGGCTGAATCATTCGCAGGCACGTGTCCGCTTGAACGAGATGTTTCCCAGCGACATTCCAAGCGCCCTGAATCCTGGGATTTGAGTCTTCCGGTGATTGCTCGGTGAAAGCTCTTTGGAGAGGGGGGAGTCAGGCAAGAAAAGCTGCTGATTTAACAGGTGGGTTTTAGAATCCATTTTATCCAGGCTGGGATTTTCTGTCCCTCACACAGAGGGTGAACTGCACCGAACCACCAGTCCCATGGTGGGTCCCCGTAGGCTTTGTGAGCGGTACTCATGCGTGATTATCAAGGGCAACTTCTCCATTTTTGTCTCTAGTCCGTACTTAGAAAATGAGTAGATAATTCACTATTACATCTTGCTGTATACAGAGGGAAAACCTGCTGGGAAAATGAACAGAGACGGGGGCTCTCCTGCCTCTCTTTTTGGGGAGCTGAGGGCAGCGGGCCATGCTGTAATAGTTAATAAAAGCAAAGGTGGATAATTTGCTAATCAAATTAAATTTGTAATGTTAGTGGTTGGTTTGAATTGCATGTATCAAGCCACAATGTTGTGTCTGTAATAAGGTAATAAGGAGCAATATTTACTATGAATTCGTATGTTATGTCTTGTCATTTTGTAAGTGTTTGTTCTGAGTAGACTTATAGTGAAGCAGAATAGAATGAAACAGCAAAGAACCAAAGGAAAGGACTTACCCCCTCTGGAAATTTCCAGATGGCAGACACTAAGGACTATGGTCTAACCAAAACATTGTTTTAACCAAAACATTGGCTGAGCTCAGGTGGCGAGAGGGAGCCCGCGAAACAAGAACCAATATTGGGGAAGCCCGCGAAAGGAAGCCCAATAAAGAAATCGAAAGAGACTTAAGGCGTGGAGATAGAGGGAGGTATAAAAAGTGGGGTGTGGGCTTGCCTCGGGGCAGACCGTTGGAGTTTCCTCGGGTCTCCCAGCGCGCTGATTTGCTTATTTGGTCTTAATAAATTTCTACTATATTTTAAAATATATCTGGTCATTTGACTATAACAATTTGATGCTGTGACTCGGATTTGGATCCCTGTGCGGTGGGATTCTCTCTCTGAGAGGGCGCCCCCGTCCCTATTGGACGGCTCAGGAGGGGCTCCCGCAGCACAGATTCCAAATATTCGACCGAAATTTTGAAGGCAAATAAGCAAATAAATTACTGCAGTTCCCTGTAATTTTCGTGCACGGATTCCGGACGAAGACTTGCTCGGGGAGTGAGCGAGTGATAAGGAACCCCTTCCGGCTTGGAGTCGGGGGGGGGCCGTTCGACTTAAGTCGAGCGAAGACTTCCTCAGGGAAGTAAGTGGGTGCCGTCCGGTTGGGGAAGGTACCGTTCAGCGAGGGGCTGAGCGAAGACTTAGCCGCAAGTCGAGAGTGTCCGCTTCAGCCGCCGCAGAGTGAGACGTTCCGGGCAAAGCGACCTTGCTGCATTCGCTTGCCTCCTTGCAGCCGAGAAGAACGCACAACTCTCTGTTGAGGGCTGTACAGTCTACAGGATACTAGAGAAAAGGATTTCCACTCAAATAGCGCACAAGCAGCTGAAAACAAGGCGCTACGAGAAAGTTTGCCAAAAGAAAAAGTGTTTGGGGTGTACCCTGTTGAATTGCAACCTTCTAAGCATTGGCAATCTCTTTCTGCATCGAAGCCTTTCCACTTGGCACATATCACAAGGCGCTGCACGTTCATCTCAGCTAGACGAACTCAGAAGCGCTTAGAGACAAGCGCTTAGCCGCAAGTCGAGAGTGTCCGCTTCAGCCGCCGCAGAGTGAGACGAACCTTTTGCCTCTGAGGGGAGGCAGCAGTAGCAAGTGTCCAGCACGTTCCCTTCTCTCTTACCTGCCCAGAGAACTCTCGGCACCTGCCTGGTTGTGCTGAGGACGGCACCTTCAAAATTTTCATTCCGTTAGTTCACTGAGGTGACTTGGCACTAATTATACCTGATGGTGCCCCCTGCTGAATGGCCCAGCAGCAGCCGCAGCATTTGCATTTCGTAAACCTGCAGTCAGGCTGTCTGGCTGGAAGTGACCAGGGGTACAAGGCCCGTATTCACCTGACCCTGCTGCGATCCAAATCCTCACCTGTACCTTGTCGTGATCCAGATCTAAACACCTGCCCCAGAGGAGCCATCAGGAAGGATGCTACAGTGCACAGTTTGCAGAACACAGCACAGGGAGCGTGGGCTGTTCGTTACCCTATTGCTGACACTGCGCTGACCAGACCCTAGGCAAAAACACACAGAGCAAATTTAGCAGCACTTTTTTCTCCTTCAGGAGAAGAAAAGAAGGCACAGACAGACAGACAAGAGATTACAAAACCAGGTTATAAAATGAAACACAACTCTTCTATTTCGGCAGGTCCATCCATCCCCATACGTGGAGCAGGGGTACCCAGAAGGATGACAGGCAAAAAAATGTGATCTCAGTGCAAACAGTCATTTGTAGCACAATGACATTTGGAGAAGAGGCTCAGCCCTGCCACTTACCCTCATTGTTGCTGCCAGACGCTGGCAGCTCAAGTCTGGAGGGGTTCTGCCCACGTGAGCATACCTGGGCTCCTATTAAGGCTTCACCGGTGAGGTTCGACGCTACTGTTGTCTTTACGTACAGCAGCTCAGCTAAAGACTGATTACAAACTCCATAGGCACAGTGACTCCACAGAGTACATCACACAGAGAAACACTGGCAACCCTGGGAGGGGGAAACACTTTCAAAGCGACAAGCAGTTGTAACAGTATTTATTGCCACCTCACCACACTGTAAAATAAAATCCTTGATCCCCACCTCTGCAAATGTATTGTGAATAGTAAAATAAATCAGCAGCAAAAACTGTTGCAAGAAACCAGTGGGCACCCAGGGACCACAGGTGTCCCTGTCTCCAGGGAGCAGGGGTGTGGAGGGGCTCTGCCAGGCAACAGCTATGCCCCAGCACCAGGGCAAAGGTAATTTAAACACAGACATCAAATCCATACTTGGAGGGACAGAAGTAGACTCGCTCCTCCAGTTGTTCAGGGAAGAAGGGGAGACACCTCAGGAGTGGAGCTGCAAACAGCTGCCCTTCCCAAGCCTGCAACCCTTCAAAAATACATACATGTGTCTATTATTGCCAACAAGGAGTTTTAATACCCACCGCCCTTGCACCACAAGGGGAGTGAATTTGCAGAGCTTGGTTTTGCTCTTTCAGGGTGGAAGGGAGGAGCTGATTTGTAGGAGAAGAGGAAGGGCCAGACCTGGATATCCGGTGTCTGAGGTAAGGTTGGAGGAAAAAGTGCAGCAAGAAAGAGATGCAAGAAAAAAAAACAAAGCCGCTTGGCTCTGAGCATCTCTTTTATGAAAATGATTGTTAAAGAAGTCATTAGTGAAAACAAGGTAAAAAAATACGTTCGCTGTAGAGGTACCTTTCTGTATCTTTCGGCATCAGAACACTAACCCGAGGTCCATGCAGTGTTTTCAGTTCACCACAGGAATACTCTTAGGAAAGCCCAAGCTGTGTCATCCCAACACACACCTCTGGAGATGACACCCAGCTCGGGCGGAGAAGAGAAGACCTGGAAATCTCCTGTGTCCATCTGAGGAGGGGGACGCAGGCGTCCCGTGGGGTCAACCCCAAAAGCTGCCCAGTCTCTCCAGCACCGGGGTCCCCACCGTGGCACTACCCCAAGTGGAACTTCAGCCGGTACTTGATGGGGCCAGCGTTCTTCCGAGGTGGGGATGGGGCAACCTTCGGCTTCAGCAGCGGGGGCTTTTCTGGGAGGGCGACAGTGAAGGTGAGCTCAGGGGGCTGCGGCTGCCAGAAGCGAGGCAGGAAGTGTGTGGAGACATGCTGGGGCTGCAGCCCCTCTTGGCTTTGCCCCGTTTGTTGAGAGCCACGTACCACTGGCGCCCCGAGCGTGGGCTGCGGTGCACGGCTGAGGCTTAGGTTTTGTAGCTGTTCTCCTGGAAGGGCTCCCAGAAATGGCAGTCTGCTGGGAACCGGGCCTGTGGGGACAGTGGGGACAGCGTTAGCCAAGACCTGCCGTTCCCTGTCCTTCACCCCCACCCTTGATGCTTGCTGGGTTTGTCTGTCTCCCAAAAGAGAGTCTAAAGGGGTGGGTGGAAACACAGGACACTCATGTCAAGGGCGCTGGGTAACCAACCATTTGGAAAACCCCCAACATAGATACTTTAGGATCTGATTGCCACCCAGTTTGGAGCTTCCTTGGAAATAAAAGGCTTGGACCACCCCAGCAGCACCCTTTCCTTCTGTCCTGTCCTGCCCCAGCAGCACCCTTCCCTTCCCTCCAAAAAAAGCATTCCAAAACACAGGAGCAGAGCCTAACATTCCAGCTATGCACCCACAGCCTTTGGACCCCGGGCTGCAGCTTCCAGCAGCCCCTCCAGAGCCCACTGCCACGCTTTAACCTGACGGTGGCCATGGCACCCGCAGCCCCAGCAGCGTCCCTAGCCCAATTCCACAGCAGCGCCTCCAAACAACTGGGATGGCATTGCTGAGCACTTTGGCCCTGAAACCACCGATGGAGTACAAAATCAAACCCCTTGTGGCACTTTGTAACCACGCAGAAGGCGTTTTAAACTCCTAATTGAGGGCCAGCTCACCTGGGACAGCACTTGCTGTTGTGTGTTTTCCACCCTAAGGAGGAAAAATCCCTTTGCTTTCCCATGCAGGATTGAGGGAGGCTGTGGATTGAAATGCAGAGCATCTGCAGGCTCCTGGTGCCTGGGGCTGTGGTGTCTGGTATGCAGGAAACACCTCTGACTCTCTGACCCGGGGGTGGATGTGCACTTGCAGGAGTAACTCGGGCTGGGTGTTCCGCCCCCCAGTGCTTCCTCTGATGCACACCCAGCACCAGCAAGTCCCTGAAGCTTGAGGGAGAGAAGAAACGAGTTTCAGTAGCATAATTAGGTTAAACACCAGGACACAATAAGTCTTTTTCTGGAAAGAATTGCTACCCTGAGGGGAAAAGCCTTTGCATCTCTGTGAAGGTGAGCTGGCAAACAGCACAGAGATGTTTGCTTTGCTTTTCAAGTGAAGCACAAATATGGGAGTCACTGCTTGTCTAATACCAGCTTTGCTCTGTTCAGCTCTCAGCACCAGGCTGGCCACGAGATGTCTGCCCTGAGCAGCCGTGAAATGCAGCCTGAGGCAAACCTTCCAAAGCTGGGAGCAAGGCAAGCAAGAGGAAAGAAGAATCCAAGAGGGTGGTGGCAAGGGCTTTCTCCCAGGCCTGGGCACCATTGAGGCTGGAGTGGTTTAATGACGTTTCTTGTTACTCCCTTGTTTCCCAGCCCAGAGCTAAGTTGGTGTTCCCTGAATTGGATATGGAGGTCCTTGAGGGAGACGGGGAGAAATGTCCCTCCTGGCTGGTGTGCCCTTGGTGGGCAGAGAAACCTTACGGTGGCATTAGCGGTTTGTGGGCACTGAGTCAATCCAGGGGTGCCACATGCCTCCAGGTGCCAGGGGTTAAGGGCAGAGGCAGCAGGGGCTGACAGACACTGGATGTTTGCTTGTGGTTGGGAATGAGCAGCTGGACCTTCCCCAAGGTGGGCTGTGCTGGGTGTGGATAAAAAAAAGTGATGAGAACATAGAGGAAGGAAAATTTGGCGGGTAAAACTTGATCTAATCTGTAGAGGAGAGAATGACCACTTTAAGGTAAACTCAGGCAGTCAGTAATGGGATGGTAGGGAAAATTTTTGTGGGTAAAATCTGAGGTAATCTGTAGATCTGGGAGTAAAACTTGAAGCTGTCTTCTCCACAGTAGAGAATGAAGACCTGGAAGTAATTATGAGGCTGGCAGTGGTGGACAAGCAGGGAAGGTTTTAACAGTAAACTTGAGGTAGTCAAGAGGTAGTCAATGTCTCGAAGTGCAGAACGGGGTGTTCCCCCTCACACCTCACCACTGGCACAACTCAGACAGGATGGGACTGACTTAGTTCATTTGGCATTTCTTGTCTAAAAAGCAGGCATGGGAATGTCCTCTCCCAGGAAGATCCAGAACAGCAGGAGGGTCTTTGGAAGACACAGGTCAGGGCAGAGTCAGATGAACCCTCCTGACCTGGTTTTCCAGGGGATGCAACGACTCCAAGACTCTTACTTCCACTTGGGAAAGCCAGGCAAAACATCCCCATGGATTTTGGGCAGGAAAAACCTCACAGCTCCAGCTAACTTGGCTCTTCCCAAATCTCTACCAGCATTTCAACAGGCTCTAAAGTAGAAGTAACAGAAAGGACATCTTTAGGGAGCAAACCACAAGCTGGACACCACAGTCCCTCCTGGAAGTGGGCTGTTCCGGTGTCTCTGCCATTATCTCTTCACCTTGTATCTCGGCCCACTTCCCCGTAGTGCGTTCTTTCAAGCTGCTTTTGCGCTATTTGAGTGACAGTCCTTTTCTCTCGCATCCTTTCAACTGTACAACCCTCCACAGAGAGTTGCGCTTTCTTTTCGGCTGCAAGGAGGCAAGCGAATGTAGCAAGGTCGCTTTGCTCGGTTCGTCTCACTCTGCGGCGGCTGAAGCGGACACTCTCGACTTGCGGCTAAGCGCTTGTCTCTAAGGGCTTCTGAGACCGTCCAGCTGAGACGAAATGCAGCGCCTTGTCGTATGTGCCAAGTGGAAAGGCTTCGAAGCAAAAGAGGCTGCCAATGCTTAGAAGGTTTCAGTTCAAAGTGGTACACCCCAAACACTTTGTCTCTTGGCACACATCCTCCTTGTGCCTTGTTTTCAGCTGCTTGTGCGCTATTTGAGTGAAAATCCTCTTTTTAGTATCCTGTAGACTGTACAGCCCTCAACAGAGAGTTGCGCGTTCTTCTCGGCTGCAAGGAGGCAAGCGAATGCAGCAAGGTCGCTTTGCCCGGAACGTCTCACTCTGCGGCGGTTGAAGCGGACACTCTCGACTTGCGGCTAAGCGTTTGTCTCTAAGCGCTTCTGAGTTCGTCTAGCTGAGATGAACGTGCAGCGGCTTGTCGTATGTGCCAAGTGGAAAAAAGCAGAAAGAGACTGCCAATGCTTAGAAGGTTGCAATTCAACAGGGTACACCCCAAAAACATTGTCTTTCGGCACACTTCCTCGTAGTGCCTTGTTTTCAGCTGCTTGTTCGCTATTTGATTGGCAGTCCTTTTCTCTCGCATCCTTTCAATTCTAGAGCAAGCCACAGAGAGTTGCGCGTTCTTCTCGGCTGCAAGGAGGCAAGCGAATGCTTCGAAGAAGAAAGAGACTGCCAATGCTTAGAAGTTTGCAGCACCCCTTCCCCTTCCCGTCTTCCCCCCTTCTCTTTCCCTTCTTCCCCCCCTTCCCTTTCCCTTCTTCTTCCCCCTTTTCCCTTTCCCTTCTTCCCCCCCTCCCTTTTTTTCCTTTTTTTTTTTTTTTAATCTCCTTTCTTACCGCAGCAAAAATCCAGTCCGGGCTTTCCCCCATTCCGTACTCCAGCAGAAATCCAGTCCGGGTTTTCCCCCATTCCGTACTCCGGCCGAAATCCAGTCCGGGTTTTCCTCCATTCCGTACTCCGGCCGAAATCCAGTCCGGGTTTTCCCCCATTCCGTACTCCAGCAGAAATCCAGTCCGGGTTTTCCCCCATTCCGTACTCCGGCCGAAATCCAGTCCGGGTTTTCCCCCATTCCGGACTCCGGCACAAATGCTGTCCGGGTTTTCCCCCGCCCCCCCCATTCCCGCCATTGTTCTCCAGCTCGCTTCCGGTGTTCCCGGAGGATGCCGCGGGACCGGCAGTACCCGCAGCTGTGCGGGGTCCGGCGGGAGGGGCTGGAGGACTGACTGCGCTGGCGGCTCGGGGCTCGGCTCGGCTCCCGGCAGTGGCAGGGCTCGCTGGGGAGCGCTCGGTGCCCGTTCCGTGCGGGGGGCTCTTGGGGAGCTCCCCCTTCCTCGGGGAATGACCCGTCCCGCGGCTTCTGGAGGGCTGAGCTGAGCTTGGGACAGCGCGGGGCGGCTGGGATGGGCAAAGGCAGCCTCCTGCTGCTGCTGGAGTGCTTGGCAACCCAAAGAGGGAGGGAGGTTTTGCCCCCTGCTTAGGGAGCACGATTTCGGGGCTGAATCATTCGCAGGCACGTGTCCGCTTGAACGAGATGTTTCCCAGCGACATTCCAAGCGCCCTGAATCCTGGGATTTGAGTCTTCCGGTGATTGCTCGGTGAAAGCTCTTTGGAGAGGGGGGAGTCAGGCAAGAAAAGCTGCTGATTTAACAGGTGGGTTTTAGAATCCATTTTATCCAGGCTGGGATTTTCTGTCCCTCACACAGAGGGTGAACTGCACCGAACCACCAGTCCCATGGTGGGTCCCCGTAGGCTTTGTGAGCGGTACTCATGCGTGATTATCAAGGGCAACTTCTCCATTTTTGTCTCTAGTCCGTACTTAGAAAATGAGTAGATAATTCACTATTACATCTTGCTGTATACAGAGGGAAAACCTGCTGGGAAAATGAACAGAGACGGGGGCTCTCCTGCCTCTCTTTTTGGGGAGCTGAGGGCAGCGGGCCATGCTGTAATAGTTAATAAAAGCAAAGGTGGATAATTTGCTAATCAAATTAAATTTGTAATGTTAGTGGTTGGTTTGAATTGCATGTATCAAGCCACAATGTTGTGTCTGTAATAAGGTAATAAGGAGCAATATTTACTATGAATTCGTATGTTATGTCTTGTCATTTTGTAAGTGTTTGTTCTGAGTAGACTTATAGTGAAGCAGAATAGAATGAAACAGCAAAGAACCAAAGGAAAGGACTTACCCCCTCTGGAAATTTCCAGATGGCAGACACTAAGGACTATGGTCTAACCAAAACATTGTTTTAACCAAAACATTGGCTGAGCTCAGGTGGCGAGAGGGAGCCCGCGAAACAAGAACCAATATTGGGGAAGCCCGCGAAAGGAAGCCCAATAAAGAAATCGAAAGAGACTTAAGGCGTGGAGATAGAGGGAGGTATAAAAAGTGGGGTGTGGGCTTGCCTCGGGGCAGACCGTTGGAGTTTCCTCGGCTCTCCCAGCGCGCTGATTTGCTTATTTGGTCTTAATAAATTTCTACTATATTTTAAAATATATCTGGTCATTTGACTATAACAATTTGATGCTGTGACTCGGATTTGGATCCCTGTGCGGTGGGATTCTCTCTCTGAGAGGGCGCCCCCGTCCCTATTGGACGGCTCAGGAGGGGCTCCCGCAGCACAGATTCCAAATATTCGACCGAAATTTTGAAGGCAAATAAGCAAATAAATTACTGCAGTTCCCTGTAATTTTCGTGCACGGATTCCGGACGAAGACTTGCTCGGGGAGTGAGCGAGTGATAAGGAACCCCTTCCGGCTTGGAGTCGGGGGGGGGCCGTTCGACTTAAGTCGAGCGAAGACTTCCTCAGGGAAGTAAGTGGGTGCCGTCCGGTTGGGGAAGGTACCGTTCAGCGAGGGGCTGAGCGAAGACTTAGCCGCAAGTCGAGAGTGTCCGCTTCAGCCGCCGCAGAGTGAGACGTTCCGGGCAAAGCGACCTTGCTGCATTCGCTTGCCTCCTTGCAGCCGAGAAGAACGCACAACTCTCTGTTGAGGGCTGTACAGTCTACAGGATACTAGAGAAAAGGATTTCCACTCAAATAGCGCACAAGCAGCTGGAAACAAGGCGCTACGAGAAAGTTTGCCAAAAGAAAAAGTGTTTGGGGTGTACCCTGTTGAATTGCAACCTTCTAAGCATTGGCAATCTCTTTCTGCATCGAAGCCTTTCCACTTGGCACATATCACAAGGCGCTGCACGTTCATCTCAGCTAGACGAACTCAGAAGCGCTTAGAGACAAGCGCTTAGCCGCAAGTCGAGAGTGTCCGCTTCAGCCGCCGCAGAGTGAGACGAACCTTTTGCCTCTGAGGGGAGGCAGCAGTAGCAAGTGTCCAGCACGTTCCCTTCTCTCTTACCTGCCCAGAGAACTCTCGGCACCTGCCTGGTTGTGCTGAGGACGGCACCTTCAAAATTTTCATTCCGTTAGTTCACTGAGGTGACTTGGCACTAATTATACCTGATGGTGCCCCCTGCTGAATGGCCCAGCAGCAGCCGCAGCATTTGCATTTCGTAAACCTGCAGTCAGGCTGTCTGGCTGGAAGTGACCAGGGGTACAAGGCCCGTATTCACCTGACCCTGCTGCGATCCAAATCCTCACCTGTACCTTGTCGTGATCCAGATCTAAACACCTGCCCCAGAGGAGCCATCAGGAAGGATGCTACAGTGCACAGTTTGCAGAACACAGCACAGGGAGCGTGGGCTGTTCGTTACCCTATTGCTGACACTGCGCTGACCAGACCCTAGGCAAAAACACACAGAGCAAATTTAGCAGCACTTTTTTCTCCTTCAGGAGAAGAAAAGAAGGCACAGACAGACAGACAAGAGATTACAAAACCAGGTTATAAAATGAAACACAACTCTTCTATTTCGGCAGGTCCATCCATCCCCATACGTGGAGCAGGGGTACCCAGAAGGATGACAGGCAAAAAAATGTGATCTCAGTGCAAACAGTCATTTGTAGCACAATGACATTTGGAGAAGAGGCTCAGCCCTGCCACTTACCCTCATTGTTGCTGCCAGACGCTGGCAGCTCAAGTCTGGAGGGGTTCTGCCCACGTGAGCATACCTGGGCTCCTATTAAGGCTTCACCGGTGAGGTTCGACGCTACTGTTGTCTTTACGTACAGCAGCTCAGCTAAAGACTGATTACAAACTCCATAGGCACAGTGACTCCACAGAGTACATCACACAGAGAAACACTGGCAACCCTGGGAGGGGGAAACACTTTCAAAGCGACAAGCAGTTGTAACAGTATTTATTGCCACCTCACCACACTGTAAAATAAAATCCTTGATCCCCACCTCTGCAAATGTATTGTGAATAGTAAAATAAATCAGCAGCAAAAACTGTTGCAAGAAACCAGTGGGCACCCAGGGACCACAGGTGTCCCTGTCTCCAGGGAGCAGGGGTGTGGAGGGGCTCTGCCAGGCAACAGCTATGCCCCAGCACCAGGGCAAAGGTAATTTAAACACAGACATCAAATCCATACTTGGAGGGACAGAAGTAGACTCGCTCCTCCAGTTGTTCAGGGAAGAAGGGGAGACACCTCAGGAGTGGAGCTGCAAACAGCTGCCCTTCCCAAGCCTGCAACCCTTCAAAAATACATACATGTGTCTATTATTGCCAACAAGGAGTTTTAATACCCACCGCCCTTGCACCACAAGGGGAGTGAATTTGCAGAGCTTGGTTTTGCTCTTTCAGGGTGGAAGGGAGGAGCTGATTTGTAGGAGAAGAGGAAGGGCCAGACCTGGATATCCGGTGTCTGAGGTAAGGTTGGAGGAAAAAGTGCAGCAAGAAAGAGATGCAAGAAAAAAAAACAAAGCCGCTTGGCTCTGAGCATCTCTTTTATGAAAATGATTGTTAAAGAAGTCATTAGTGAAAACAAGGTAAAAAAATACGTTCGCTGTAGAGGTACCTTTCTGTATCTTTCGGCATCAGAACACTAACCCGAGGTCCATGCAGTGTTTTCAGTTCACCACAGGAATACTCTTAGGAAAGCCCAAGCTGTGTCATCCCAACACACACCTCTGGAGATGACACCCAGCTCGGGCGGAGAAGAGAAGACCTGGAAATCTCCTGTGTCCATCTGAGGAGGGGGACGCAGGCGTCCCGTGGGGTCAACCCCAAAAGCTGCCCAGTCTCTCCAGCACCGGGGTCCCCACCGTGGCACTACCCCAAGTGGAACTTCAGCCGGTACTTGATGGGGCCAGCGTTCTTCCGAGGTGGGGATGGGGCAACCTTCGGCTTCAGCAGCGGGGGCTTTTCTGGGAGGGCGACAGTGAAGGTGAGCTCAGGGGGCTGCGGCTGCCAGAAGCGAGGCAGGAAGTGTGTGGAGACATGCTGGGGCTGCAGCCCCTCTTGGCTTTGCCCCGTTTGTTGAGAGCCACGTACCACTGGCGCCCCGAGCGTGGGCTGCGGTGCACGGCTGAGGCTTAGGTTTTGTAGCTGTTCTCCTGGAAGGGCTCCCAGAAATGGCAGTCTGCTGGGAACCGGGCCTGTGGGGACAGTGGGGACAGCGTTAGCCAAGACCTGCCGTTCCCTGTCCTTCACCCCCACCCTTGATGCTTGCTGGGTTTGTCTGTCTCCCAAAAGAGAGTCTAAAGGGGTGGGTGGAAACACAGGACACTCATGTCAAGGGCGCTGGGTAACCAACCATTTGGAAAACCCCCAACATAGATACTTTAGGATCTGATTGCCACCCAGTTTGGAGCTTCCTTGGAAATAAAAGGCTTGGACCACCCCAGCAGCACCCTTTCCTTCTGTCCTGTCCTGCCCCAGCAGCACCCTTCCCTTCCCTCCAAAAAAAGCATTCCAAAACACAGGAGCAGAGCCTAACATTCCAGCTATGCACCCACAGCCTTTGGACCCCGGGCTGCAGCTTCCAGCAGCCCCTCCAGAGCCCACTGCCACGCTTTAACCTGACGGTGGCCATGGCACCCGCAGCCCCAGCAGCGTCCCTAGCCCAATTCCACAGCAGCGCCTCCAAACAACTGGGATGGCATTGCTGAGCACTTTGGCCCTGAAACCACCGATGGAGTACAAAATCAAACCCCTTGTGGCACTTTGTAACCACGCAGAAGGCGTTTTAAACTCCTAATTGAGGGCCAGCTCACCTGGGACAGCACTTGCTGTTGTGTGTTTTCCACCCTAAGGAGGAAAAATCCCTTTGCTTTCCCATGCAGGATTGAGGGAGGCTGTGGATTGAAATGCAGAGCATCTGCAGGCTCCTGGTGCCTGGGGCTGTGGTGTCTGGTATGCAGGAAACACCTCTGACTCTCTGACCCGGGGGTGGATGTGCACTTGCAGGAGTAACTCGGGCTGGGTGTTCCGCCCCCCAGTGCTTCCTCTGATGCACACCCAGCACCAGCAAGTCCCTGAAGCTTGAGGGAGAGAAGAAACGAGTTTCAGTAGCATAATTAGGTTAAACACCAGGACACAATAAGTCTTTTTCTGGAAAGAATTGCTACCCTGAGGGGAAAAGCCTTTGCATCTCTGTGAAGGTGAGCTGGCAAACAGCACAGAGATGTTTGCTTTGCTTTTCAAGTGAAGCACAAATATGGGAGTCACTGCTTGTCTAATACCAGCTTTGCTCTGTTCAGCTCTCAGCACCAGGCTGGCCACGAGATGTCTGCCCTGAGCAGCCGTGAAATGCAGCCTGAGGCAAACCTTCCAAAGCTGGGAGCAAGGCAAGCAAGAGGAAAGAAGAATCCAAGAGGGTGGTGGCAAGGGCTTTCTCCCAGGCCCGGGCACCATTGAGGCTGGAGTGGTTTAATGACGTTTCTTGTTACTCCCTTGTTTCCCAGCCCAGAGCTAAGTTGGTGTTCCCTGAATTGGATATGGAGGTCCTTGAGGGAGACGGGGAGAAATGTCCCTCCTGGCTGGTGTGCCCTTGGTGGGCAGAGAAACCTTACGGTGGCATTAGCGGTTTGTGGGCACTGAGTCAATCCAGGGGTGCCACATGCCTCCAGGTGCCAGGGGTTAAGGGCAGAGGCAGCAGGGGCTGACAGACACTGGATGTTTGCTTGTGGTTGGGAATGAGCAGCTGGACCTTCCCCAAGGTGGGCTGTGCTGGGTGTGGATAAAAAAAAGTGATGAGAACATAGAGGAAGGAAAATTTGGCGGGTAAAACTTGATCTAATCTGTAGAGGAGAGAATGACCACTTTAAGGTAAACTCAGGCAGTCAGTAATGGGATGGTAGGGAAAATTTTTGTGGGTAAAATCTGAGGTAATCTGTAGATCTGGGAGTAAAACTTGAAGCTGTCTTCTCCACAGTAGAGAATGAAGACCTGGAAGTAATTATGAGGCTGGCAGTGGTGGACAAGCAGGGAAGGTTTTAACAGTAAACTTGAGGTAGTCAAGAGGTAGTCAATGTCTCGAAGTGCAGAACGGGGTGTTCCCCCTCACACCTCACCACTGGCACAACTCAGACAGGATGGGACTGACTTAGTTCATTTGGCATTTCTTGTCTAAAAAGCAGGCATGGGAATGTCCTCTCCCAGGAAGATCCAGAACAGCAGGAGGGTCTTTGGAAGACACAGGTCAGGGCAGAGTCAGATGAACCCTCCTGACCTGGTTTTCCAGGGGATGCAACGACTCCAAGACTCTTACTTCCACTTGGGAAAGCCAGGCAAAACATCCCCATGGATTTTGGGCAGGAAAAACCTCACAGCTCCAGCTAACTTGGCTCTTCCCAAATCTCTACCAGCATTTCAACAGGCTCTAAAGTAGAAGTAACAGAAAGGACATCTTTAGGGAGCAAACCATAAGCTGGGCACGACAGTCCCTCCTGGAAGTGGGCTGTTCCGGTGTCTCTGCCATTATCTCTTCACCTTGTATCTCGGCCCACTTCCCCGTAGTGCATTCTTTCAAGCTGCTTTTGCGCTATTTGAGTGACAGTCCTTTTCTCTCGCATCCTTTCAACTGTACAACCCTCCACAGAGAGTTGCGCTTTCTTTTCGGCTGCAGGGAGGCAAGCGAATGCAGCAAGGTCGCTTTGCTCGGTTCGTCTCACTCTGCGGCGGCTGAAGCGGACACTCTCGACTTGCGGCTAAGCGCTTGTCTCTAAGGGCTTCTGAGACCGTCCAGCTGAGACGAAATGCAGCGCCTTGTCGTATGTGCCAAGTGGAAAGGCATCGAAGCAAAACAGGCTGCCAATGCTTAGAAGGTTTCAGTTCAAAGTGGTACACCCCAAACACTTTGTCTCTTGGCACACATCCTCGTTGTGCCTTGTTTTCAGCTGCTTGTGCGCTATTTGAGTGAAAATCCTCTTTTTAGTATCCTGTAGACTGTACAGCCCTCAACAGAGAGTTGCGCGTTCTTCTCGGCTGCAAGGAGGCAAGCGAATGCATCAAGGTCGCTTTGCTTGGAACGTCTCACTCTGCGGCTGCTGAAGCGGACACTCTCGACTTGCGGTTAAGCGTTTGTCTCTGAGCGCTTCTGAGTTCGTCTAGCTGAGATGAACGTGCAGCGGCTTGTCGTGTGTGCCAAGTGGAAAGGCTTCGAAGCAGAAAGAGGCTGCCAATGCTTAGAAGGTTGCAATTCAACAGGGTACACCCCAAAAACATTGTCTTTCGGCACACTTCCTCGTAGTGCCTTGTTTTCAGCTGCTTGTTCGCTATTTGATTGGCAGTCCTTTTCTCTCGCATCCTTTCAATTCTACAGCCTGCCACAGAGAGTTGCGCGTTCTTCTCGGCTGCAAGGAGGCAAGCGAATGCTTCGAAGAAGAAAGAGACTGCCAATGCTTAGAAGTTTGCAGCACCCCTTCCCCTTCCCGTCTTCCCCCCTTCTCTTTCCCTTCTTCCCCCCCTTCCCTTTCCCTTCTTCTTCCCCCTTTTCCCTTTCCCTTCTTCCCCCCCTCCCTTTTTTTCCTTTTTTTTTTTTTTTTAATCTCCTTTCTTACCGCAGCAAAAATCCAGTCCGGGCTTTCCCCCATTCCGTACTCCAGCAGAAATCCAGTCCGGGTTTTCCCCCATTCCGTACTCCGGCCGAAATCCAGTCCGGGTTTTCCCCCATTCCGGACTCCGGCACAAATGCTGTCCGGGTTTTCCCCCGCCCCCCCCCCATTCCCGCCATTGTTCTCCAGCTCGCTTCCGGTGTTCCCGGAGGACGCCGCGGGACCGGCAGTACCCGCAGCTGTGCGGGGTCCGGCGGGAGGGGCTGGAGGACTGACTGCGCTGGCGGCTCGGCTCGGCTCCCGGCAGTGGCAGGGCTCGCTGGGGAGCGCTCGGTGCCCGTTCCGTGCGGGGGGCTCTTGGGGAGCTCCCCCTTCCTCGGGGAATGACCCGTCCCGCGGCTTCTGGAGGGCTGAGCTGAGCTTGGGACAGCGCGGGGCGGCTGGGATGGGCAAAGGCAGCCTCCTGCTGCTGCTGGAGTGCTTGGCAACCCAAAGAGGGAGGGAGGTTTTGCCCCCTGCTTAGGGAGCACGATTTCGGGGCTGAATCATTCGCAGGCACGTGTCCGCTTGAACGAGATGTTTCTCAGCGACATTCCAAGCGCCCTGAATCCTGGGATTTGAGTCTTCCGGTGATTGCTCGGTGAAAGCTCTTTGGAGAGGGGGGAGTCAGGCAAGAAAAGCTGCTGATTTAACAGGTGGGTTTTAGAATCCATTTTATCCAGGCTGGGATTTTCTGTCCCTCACACAGAGGGTGAACTGCACCGAACCACCAGTCCCATGGTGGGTCCCCGTAGGCTTTGTGAGCGGTACTCATGCGTGATTATCAAGGGCAACTTCTCCATTTTTGTCTCTAGTCCGTACTTAGAAAATGAGTAGATAATTCACTATTACATCTTGCTGTATACAGAGGGAAAACCTGCTGGGAAAATGAACAGAGACGGGGGCTCTCCTGCCTCTCTTTTTGGGGAGCTGAGGGCAGCGGGCCATGCTGTAATAGTTAATAAAAGCAAAGGTGGATAATTTGCTAATCAAATTAAATTTGTAATGTTAGTGGTTGGTTTGAATTGCATGTATCAAGCCACAATGTTGTGTCTGTAATAAGGTAATAAGGAGCAATATTTACTATGAATTCGTATGTTATGTCTTGTCATTTTGTAAGTGTTTGTTCTGAGTAGACTTATAGTGAAGCAGAATAGAATGAAACAGCAAAGAACCAAAGGAAAGGACTTACCCCCTCTGGAAATTTCCAGATGGCAGACACTAAGGACTATGGTCTAACCAAAACATTGTTTTAACCAAAACATTGGCTGAGCTCAGGTGGCGAGAGGGAGCCCGCGAAACAAGAACCAATATTGGGGAAGCCCGCGAAAGGAAGCCCAATAAAGAAATCGAAAGAGACTTAAGGCGTGGAGATAGAGGGAGGTATAAAAAGTGGGGTGTGGGCTTGCCTCGGGGCAGACCGTTGGTGGAACAGGAGTTTCCTCGGCTCTCCCAGCGCGCTGATTTGCTTATTTGGTCTTAATAAATTTCTACTATATTTTAAAAT
This sequence comes from Pyrocephalus nanus, assembly GCA_038380795.1. Classification (NCBI taxonomy): domain Eukaryota; kingdom Metazoa; phylum Chordata; class Aves; order Passeriformes; family Tyrannidae; genus Pyrocephalus; species Pyrocephalus nanus. Next base: position 21,652,317 of record CM076266.1, on the reverse strand, counting down.
ATATCTGGTCATTTGACTATAACAATGCTAGGGAAGGGGCTCTGCATTTGGGGACGTGGGGAGGTCTGGCTGCTGGCAGCAAGCAAGGGGGTGGGGCTGGCTGGGGGGCCTGTGTGTGGGACCAGTGGCCTCTCTGGGGGACAGAATCCTGGAGCAGGCAGAGCAGCACTGGGATGAGCTGAGTGGTGGGTGGACTCCCGAGAGCCAGGATGCAAGAGGATAACACAGGTCTGTGAAGTTCTCTGCCCCAGGACACCAGCGTGGTGCCTCTGAGCTCTTTGTCAGCAGGGCTAAAAAGGGCACAATTACTCCCTGTGGACCGATAGCCCAAAGTCGTCTTTCTTCTCTCTCATTCCCATTCTGACTCCTCTTTTCCTGCAGTCTTGCCTGTGACTTAGGCAGAGCACGAGGGGGTCGCTGGAACCTCAGCTCACACTACGATGGGAGCAGCATTGGAAAAACCTCCGAGGCTCCCGTGAGGCCCGGACACCGTGTTTGCTCTGCAGAGCTGGCGTTGGAGCCCAGCCGGGAGCCTTCAGGCTGTGCTGCCCAGGCTGCAGTGATGGGGTGCTCCCCTGGGAGTAACCCCAAACTGAGTTGAGCAGCCGAGGGGTAGCTGTACCTTAGTGTGAGGAGCTGCATGTTGTGAGGGGTTGGGAGGCATGCTGGGATTTTTTGGGGGGCTTTTTCTTGCTTTTCTCTTCTCCGTTTTGACCAGTGTGGTGCTGGGGAAAAAAAGCTAGAAAGAAAACCAGTTGAAGGGAAATTTCACCTTCAGAGGAGGCGCAAATCCTCCTGGAGCTGAGGAAGGGGATGAGGGGAGTCCAGCATAGTGGAGTGAGCTGCCACTGCCCCCAAGGCCCTTCTTTTGGAGGCATTTGTTGGCTTTCTGAAATAAAAAAAAGCCTCCCTATCATCTTGTTTGCAACCCTACAGCCACCCCTGCGGGTATGTGTCATGTTCCAGACCCCCAGAGGGATTTGTGTATGTCCTGTGCTGGTGGATGCAGGACATTCTTTAGCAGAAGGGAGAGGATTTGGGGAGGAGCTGTCAATCTTGGGTGCGTCAGAAAACCCCCTTTGCCCCCCACCTTTGTGCACCCCCAGATATCCTTTCTCCTCTCTTTTCTCCACCCCTTTCCTCCTCTCCTCTTCTTGACCCCTGTTTTCCCTCTGCCTTGAACTCCCCATCTTGTACCCACCCTCCCTCTCTTTATTTCTGCCTTTGGGGGTGAGTAAAACGGGGTGGGGGAGTCCAGGGGTGATGAGGTCATCAGGGGCATCCCGATGCCCAGCATGTGAGTGGGGGATGAGAGGGGTCATATGGAGTCCTCCCCGAAAAGGGAGGCTAAGCCCAAAAATGCCTGAAAATTCAAAAGTTACCATCTCTCTTTTTTTCTATCTATTGAAATACTAACTGACATATACATTGACTTCAAAAGAGAGCTCCGTCTCTACTTTATTATATCCAGGATCTTGTAGTGTAAGAAATGCAGGATACAGAAGGAGGGGGGGGCTTTGAAAGCAGGACGAATGAAGCTCCAAGGCGCGTGCCAGTGTGAGGACGGCAGGCAGAGCTCTGGGTCGTGGCTTTGCCGGCCGCTCTCCCTTTCCCCAGGGGGCTCTCGAGGATCGCTGCTGCCGCCTGCGGGCGGCGCGCGGTACTGCAGGGAAAGCCGCGCGGCGAGCCGGATGCAGCCCTGTGGAACTGCGCTGCTGCAGCGAGTCTGGCTAGGCGCCCGTTCCCTGGCGGCATGTCCGGCTGGCGCCGGCAGCAAGGGAAGGGCTGGCGGGCCGGGGCTTTGGCCAGATTATTGTACTTTTGCCCCGCTTATCCTGCCGTGAGTCGCTTTGAGTGGGACATGCCCCCTTTGAGCTTTCCCCGGAGCCTGTGCCATTACGGTCAGCAGAGGGGAACGAGGAAAAGCCAAATATGCCTTAACGTTCTCTGCCCCGCAGGACGCCGTGACCGGAAACTCTCGAGGCCACACTAAAGATGGCGATGCCCTCACTGGAAGTCGTCAATGCCCACATTCAAGATGGCGACGCCCTCACCGTAAGATCCTCAAAGCCCACACTCAAGATGGCGACTCTCACAACAGGGCGAATCGGCCAGAAAGCGGGTGTGACACCCGACCGGAATATTTGCATTGCCGGAAAAAAAGCACTGCCCCCCCGACCGGAATGCCGTACAAAAGATGGTGCCGCCTGTGCCCGAAAATACAGAGAGCCACACAAAAGATGGCGGCGCCCTGACCGGAAGTCCTCCAGCCTACAACCAAGATGGCGACGCCCTAACCGGAAGTCCTCCAGCCTACAAGCAAGATGGCGGCGCCCTAATCGGAAACTCTCAAGGCCACAATCAAGATGGCGACGCCCTGACCGGAAGTTATATTTACACTCAAGAGAGCACCGCCCTCAACGGAAACTGAAGAGAGCCATACAAAGATGGCGGCGGCCCCACCACGTGGGCTGCAGAGTCATGGCTGCGGCCCCCCGGCCGCCAGCACGCCTTCCCCCCCCGCCCCCCGCCGTGGCCGCCGGCACGCCGTACCCCCCCGCCCCCCACCGTGGCCGCCGGCACGTCGTCCCCCACCGCCCCCCGCCGGGGCCGCCGGCACGCCGTCCCCCACCGCCCCCCGCCGGCACGCCATGCCCCCCCGCCCCCCGCCGGCACGCCATGCCCCCCCGCCGGGGCCGCCGGCACGCCGTCCCCCGCCGGCACGCCGTCCCCCCCCGCCCCCCGCCGGGGCCGCCGGCACGCCGTCCTCCCCCGCCCCCCGCCGGGGCCGCCGGCACGCCGTCCTCCCCCGCCCCCCGCCGGGGCCGCCGGCACGCCGTCCTCCCCCGCCCCCCGCCGGGGCCACCGGGGCCGGAGCTGCCGCCGCAGCCGCCACGCCCCCCTGACCCGCTCCACCCCGCCCCCCTGGCCCGCCCCAACCCCCTGCCCAGCCCCCCTGTTCCCTCCTCGTCCCCGCCCAGCTTGGTGTGGTGGTGCTCTGGCGATGGGGCTGGGCTGCGCCGCCGGAACTCTCCTTCCTTCTCTAGGAAGCTGCACGTGGCGCAGCCACGAGGACGACTGAGCGAGCGGCCGTTTCATTTCGGTGAGTGCGGGGGACTCCGCTTGGCTCTCTTCCATATCCCATCCTGCTCCGCTGCCGCTTCTTCGTCCCGTCCCGGTCCACTCCGCTCCTTCCCCTCCCTGTGCCTTGCCGCTGCCGTGCCGTGCCGCCCCGTCCCGTCCCGTCCCGTCTCGTCTCGTCCCCACGCCCCTTGGTCTTGCGGTGCCGGGGCGATGGGCCGGGGCTGCGCCGCCGGAAGCCTCCCTCCTTCCCCGGAAGCTGCACGTGGCTTAAGCCCTTTTGTCTCTGCCGCGGCCAGCGGAGACACGGCCATAGCGCCGATCCGCGCTTGGGGAGCACTGGAGGGGCTGGTGGAGAGCAGCGGCCCGGCTGCAGTGCCGCTCCCGGCCGTGTCCGCCAGGCGGCGCCTGCGAGGCAGGGGGCAGCTCGTGGGCAATGCTTCTGGTCCGGACAGGGCTCGGGCCACCTCGCAGCTCTGCTTTGGGCTTGGGGGGTTATTTCTCTTGGCTTTTAAGGCAGAGGGTTGTTTGGCACGCTGCTCTTGCTGCTTGCAATTCTTTCTTTTTCTGGTAGTGAATACATTTGAGAAGCCGTTGGGTTCTAGGATTCAGTTGTTCTAAATGAGGTGATTGTCTTAGTGAGCAATTGGAGTCGTTCTCCAGTGCGGAGTGCAGAAGGATTTTTCTCTTGACTAATTGTTTCCTAATTTCTTTTCAAGCTCTCCTACGAGCCTTGCACCGGTGGGCTTCGCCGCACTTGCTGTGGGGGCTGGAGTAAGAAGCAGCTGGAGGTGTTTGCTCTCTGCTCGGTCCCCGCCTTGCCCTGAGTTCCCTGGCCCTGCAGGTAAGCACAGCTCACCTTGGCTTTTCCGGGGCCCTTGCTGAAGGGTTTCCAAGGGTGGCCCTGAGAATTTCTGCAGGTGGAATGGATGGCTGTTTCAGAGCACTTGTCACTGGGCCGCCTGTGTTTTAACACTTGCCAGGGCAGGAGAATTGCAGCAGAAGAAGGGCAATTATTCATCTCAAGTTGTAAGCGAGTGCAGGAGAAATCCTAGGAAGGCACCTGGATATGTATTTAGGTACTTGAGTAGCTTTGGCTGGTAGAAACAATCCATGGATGAGACAGGAAGGGCTGGTGCTGGAGCATGTTTAAGAAGCCAGCATAGGGAGCTTCAGTCTTCTAAAATTAGACAAAGCAGTGAAGGATGATGATGGAGTAGAACAAGTTGGTGTTTTCAGCTTCGGGACTTGACTTGCTCATGGGAACAATCTGAATAAGGGATGTTCTTGCTGAGAATTCCCCCTGGCAGATCTTCCCCATCTAGGATTGTATCATGGACAGTGTTCCCAATAGGCTGGAGATAAAGTTGTGAATCTTAGATTTGCAATGCTTTGGAGCTTGGATGTTTTGTGAAGTAGGAGAAATTGTAACTTTAGAAAGTGAATGAGCTAGGCTCTATACATATAGCTCAAATCTTAGGTTAAGAACACCCAAAAATGAAAAAAAGAGCAAAGGGCTTAGATTTGCACAGAAAGGAAAGCAAAGCTGAAATGTGCTGCAGAGCTGTCCAGAGGCTGGGCAAGGAATTTCTGTGGCTTTGGGGTTTGAAATAGGAAGTAATGGGAGTGGCAGAGAATAATTCTCTTTTGTTATTGCTTTGGAAGCATTCGCAGCTACACCGGTCTGCTCCAAGGCCTGATGATGGTGGCTGATGCAATCCTAGATAAAAGCACATAGAATTAAGCTAAATCTGAGCAGTTTCATTTAATCCAGTCCCAGTGGGGAGAAAATGAAAGAGGAGGGAAACTTGGGGAGTTTGGTAATTTTAATCTGAGCACTGCTGATTCTTGTGCTGGAGAGAGTTTAGTGACACATGAGGTCCTTGAGAGAATTCTTGGCTTATTGGTTCAATGAGAGGCCTCGAGCAGCTGTTAAAAAATGTTTTCTCTTCAGTTCAGTTTCAGAGTTCTGTGATCCCGGCCTCATCTTGTCCACCTCACTTGGACTCCCCGGAGGAAAAGGTAGAAGAGAGTTACAGTAAGAATAAAAAATGCAGTCACCTGGGATTTCAAGGTTTTGCACATGTTCTTTATTTTCTTGCTAAGGGGAAACCACTTCTTTATCTTAGATTGATATCATGAGGAATATTTATTGACACTGGTAGGATTGAAAGCTTTCCATAGATCCCATTACAGGGCCAAAGTAGAACTGGGCATTTTGCAATTCCTTGAAAAATATGTCACAACACAGTTCAGGCTCTGTTTTGCTTCAGGGAATTTTTTCCTGATTCATACCTTGAATCTTTTTTTTTTTTTAATAGTCAGTACTTTTCATCTTCTTCACTTTTCTCTTGAAATTGCACATCTACTCATCTTTTCGCTTGTGGGCTCTCCCACAACACGTTCAGATGAGGTAATGAAACATTAATCACTTGAGAATGCGAACAGATAAGACAATTCATTAATAACTTGGAAGGTAAAGAAAGCGGAGGCTTCATTTGGAGACATTTGGGAATTTTAGTCAAGTTTGTTGCTTTTCAGGTGCACTCAAAGCTGAATGGCTAATGAAATGGCTAGCTTTGAAAGGTAACACAAGCCACTCAGGAGAGAAGATCTTGCTCTGATCTTGTTTGGTTGCTGATCAGTGGGAGGCTGTGTGTGCCAAACGCAGTTTTCCACAGCTGCACGTCCTCTTTAGGCAGAGGCAGACTAGTGAAATGTCTATTCTTTCAATCACTTTCTCTAACTGCGTAGTCCCACGTAAGGTGTGAAAGTTTTCTCCGGAAATGCTGGCGCTGTTTGCGCACTAGGAATCAGGTGGTGTAGATATGAACATCTTTGTAACTGTCAGCAGTGAAGGATGAACCGAGTGAAAATGAAATGGGGCAGTTTTTTACTGTCTACTCCCGTTTCTCAGCAAGAATAACACAAATGACATCATGAGATCTGAAGCTGCAGAAGCAGTCTTTTCTCCTAAATAAATATGCCCTCAGAAATGACCCCTTCTGTCCCAAGGTTGTCCAAGTTTAAAAGCTTCACCCATCAGCCTGATACACGACCATATATGTGGAATATCTTTGCTCTATTCATTTTGCACTGGTACTTGCCTCCCTCCCTGTATATTCTTTTGAATTTCGTAAGTCCTTGGTGTAAATCTGATTTGTTTTTCATTCTCTCAAGTGTCTTGAAAATCTGTTGCAGAATTTATGCAAACCTGGCCAGAAACTCGCAGTTTTCAGCGATCTGCTACTGAACTGGAATTAGCCAGGTTTTCCAGGGAGGCTCTCCAGAGGTCTACGTCTTTGTTAGTGGTGCTACTGACTGAGCAAAAGAACATATGCCTGTTATTCTTGACAGCAGCATGCAGCTGAGAAGAGCAGAGCAGGCCAGAAGGCAGGTTTGCAACTACAAAAAAAAAAAAAAAAAAAAACATGAAAAATGAAAGAAACGGTCTAAAAATCAAAGGCTATTGTTCAGACAGAGGTATACATTACAGTTGGAATTTCTCAAGCTCATAAGCAAAGGTTCAGGTAGAATTAAGTAAGAAATAATGCTTTGTTGTCATGGGGTTTACTTTTGGGGTTTGTTTCTTTTTTGTTTTGAGTTTTGTGTGGTGTTGGTTGGTTGGTTTAGTTTTTGGGGTTGTTTTTGGTTTGTGTCCCCAGTGATGCGTGAAGAAAGCTAAAATGGGAAATGTAGAGGAAGGAAAAGTGTGGGGGTAAAACTGAATGTTATTTGTAAGGGAGAGAATGACCAGTGAGAGGTAAACTGAGGCCATCAGCACTGGGCAGGTAAGGAAAGCTTTGGGGGTAAAACTTGAGAAAATCTCAAGGATAGAAAATGAACCTTTGGAGGTAAAAATGAGTTAATCAGAGGTGTGCAGGAAGAGAAAATTTTAGGGGAACTTTATCTGAGGTGACCTCTGGAAGAGAGAATGAAGATCTTGTCTTAAAAAAAGAGGTGATGAGTTGTGGCTGGAAGGGCAGGTTTTGGGGCTTATAAAGGAGTTTGATTCTCTGCAGGCAGTGAATGCAAATATCGAGGTGATCAGCAGTGGAGAGGAGGGGATCATTCTGGGGTCAGACCTTGGGCAGGAACTGAACTCAGGAGCTCAGCTGCTCCTGCCCCAGAGAGCATCACTGAAATCAGCATTATTGCCCTGGCCTGTGCCCACTGCCAACTGTTCACCCAGCAAAATTCCAAAGCAAGTGTTGCTTCTGTTTTAAGAACTGGAAATATCTTTAAAGCCAAATAAATCACTGACAAGAACTGACACCAAAATCACACAATCACCACTTTATTGGGACTTTATTGAGCTGCAACACAAAGACATTCACAGCAGGACAGGGCAAGAGGTGCACACAGGACCCAGCAGCCGTGGGAATTTCTGCCTCTCCCTCCAAGAGTATTTGGGACCCAATGGCTCCTTGCTAAGGAATTTGATCCTCATGAATGTTTGACAAAGTTGAGCTTCAGGAGAACTGGAACACTTCTCATTATTCCTCACTCTTCCAGAGCTGCACTTGCCAAGATCCTTTGGGCCCGAGGAACCTTCCAGACTGCCCCAAACCTTCACAGCCCACGCTCAGCCCCGAGTCCAGCCAGCACTGACCCAGCTGCTGGGAGCTGCAGTTCTCCCTGCTTGTCCCAGGTTCACAAGGATACGTGTCCAGAATAAAGACAAGTACAACAGTCATTCAAACACTCTCCCTGATTTCCTGGGGTCCAGCATGCCAGGTGTCTCTTCCTTTGTCCAAAGTCCAATGGCAGAGGACTGAATAACTCACAAGGGGGGTTTGGAATGAGAAGGGTTCTGTTCCAATTGGGCAAGGAATGCAGTAAGAGAAAGGAGCCTCCTTTTAGTGCCTGAAACAGAGAGGAATAAAAATGCTGGCAAAGCTCCCATTTCCTTTGGTGTCCCCCCTGGATTTCTCCTGGATGAAAGCCTCTAGTGAGCAATCAGAAGAGAAGGGTGAAGAACAGGAGCCTTTGAGTTGCCCAGTGCACTTAACTGTCTTGTTCTCCTCTCTTTCAGGACAGGCCAAAGCCCTGAATTGAGCCCAGCTCTGCCCAATTCCTCGGGGTGTGAGCAGCCAAAGGCAAGAGGCTCCAGCCCCGCCGGCCATGCTGGGGGCTCATGGTGCTGCCCGTGGGGTGGGGTAAGTCAGAGGGACACGTTTCCCTTCTCCTGCCTGTTGGCATTTGCTCCCTGGGCAAGGGCTCTTTTTGCCACTGCGGGCTGGTCCTTGCCGTGTGTGCTGGGAAGGGTGGAGAGGCAGGGGCGAAGGGCCAGGTGCCGCTGAGATTGCAGGGAGTGTTGGCATGAGCATTGCAGGGAACGGGGAGCTCAGAATGCCAGGAGCTGATGGAACCATTGCCTTGGGTGTGTTTAGTTTGTGTCTGGAGCCGGGATTCGGGCTGGAGAGCTGTTGTTGGGAACAAAGGGTGGAGCAAACGTGCTCCATGGATGTGTAAGGAAGGACCGAGTAGCAGGGAAGGGGTCTATTTCTAAACTACAGGACTACAGGACTGCTTTGGTTCTGAGTCAGAGAGAGAGGGGAAGTGGCTTTTCCTCATCTGCAAGGTTGCCAAGCAGAAGTGGGACACTGTCTCACCCCTCCCCAAAGCTCTGCAGGCACACGGGAGTAGCTCAGGGCTGGCTTAGTTCTCTGAGACAGAATCACATGGGAGAAGTTTAAGTATGAAGAACATCTCTATTGTCACTTGATTGCAAAGATTAGGTCCTACAGTCCCAGAGTGATAAGGAAAACAAGGAACCCCTGTTCTTCACGGGGGAAAAAAAAAAAGCGCTGAGGTGAAGTTTGTCAAAGCAGCAGAACATTCTCGTTCTTGTGGGGTTTATGGAGTTCGTGTGGGTGCCCAGGAGAACTGGGTCAGAACTGGGTTTTGTGGTCAGAGAGCTGCATCTCTAAATTTGGCAGGCTCTGTGTGGTGGAAATGAAGTGGTAGCCCCAGAGGATGGTGCTTTGTGTCTCCAGGTATCCCCAGGATGCTGCTAATCCCGAGGGATCTGCTCTGGGTCCAGGCTGTCCGTGCTGGAGCGCCCTGGTGGCTGCAGTCCCTGAGCCCGCAGAGACAGAGAGAGCCCCGGCCCAAGTGGCCTTTGGGCCCTCGTGGGGAATGTGGGGTGAGCCTGGGAGCTGCAGAAGGGCAGAGTGAGGGCTGTGCTCCAGACTGACGCCGCCAAGGGCAGCGTTTCCCTGCAGGGCTTGAGCTTTGGGCCCACAGGCTGAGTTAGAGGAGGCTCAGGGCGACAGACGCTGCTGCCTTTTGTTGCCTGCTGAGGTTTTCTGTCCCCCAGAAAGCACCATCCCCACGGGCATTGATGACGTGCCCTGTGCCCACCGCTCACTGTGCACCCAACTCCAACCAAAGCAGGTCTTGGTGTGTTTCAAAGAGCTTCAAAGAACTTTCAAACCAAGTAAATGCTTTTTTTCTTCTGTTTTTCTTTGAGGTGATGGAATGGCCTCTCTGGATGTGTGCTGAGCTCTGGCTGCAGCCATCGGCACTGGGCACTCCCTGGGCCCTCCTTCCTCGGCAGCCTCGTGGGCCGGGACAGAAGAGACGGGAGGTAAACCGGGCTCATCAGAAGTGGGCACGTAGGGAAAATTGGGTGGGGGGAAACATCTGAGGCAATCTCCACGGCAGAGAATGAATATTTAGAGGGGAAAATGAGGCCCTCAGTGGTGGACTTGTAGGGAACATTCTGGGGGTAAAATCTGTGGCAATGTGCAGCAGAGAGAAGGAACATTTTGGAATAAACTGGATCAGTCAGTACTGCAGAGGCACAGGAATTTTTGAGGGTAAAAGTTGATCAAATTTCCAGGGCAGAGAACGAATCTTTGGAGATCAAAAAGAGATAATCAGTAGTGTGCATGTAGGGAAGCCTTTGGGGGTTAAACAGGAGGTAATCTCTATGGGAGAGAATGACTATTTGGTGTTCAAAAGGAGGTAATCAGAAAATTGTGGGTGTTAAACTCCAGGTAATGAGCTGGGAAGAGAATGTGTTGAGGTGAAGATGAGGCACTGGGTGGAGGACAGGTCGGGAAAGGTTTGAGATCAGCTGAGGTGGTCTGTGGGGTGGAGAATGACCCTCTCTAGGTACAAATGAGCTGCTTAGACATGGATAGGTGAGGAAAATGTTGGGAGTAAAATCTGGGGCAATCTGTCACAGAGAGAACGAATATTTTGGGTAAAGTGAGGCAGTCAGGAGTGGCCAGGGAGGGAAGATGTTTGTTGGTAAAATGGGAGGTCACGTGGAGCAGAGAGAATGTACCTCATGGGGTAAACTGGGGCAATCTGTTGTGGACATCTGGGGGAAATTGTCGGGGTCAGACTTGAAGTCATGTCCAGGGCAGAGAATGGATATTTTGAGTTCAAACCCTGGGGGTTTAGAACGAGGTTTTATCTCCAGGGGAGAGAAAGGACAGCAGGAGATCAACTGAGGTGAGCAGTGGTGGGCAGGTGGGGTTCAACTTTGGGGGTTGAAGAGGAGGTTCATTCTCTCCAGGGGAGTGAATGAACATCCTGAGGTAACCGGAGGGAATGAGTGGTGAGAGAGACAGAAACTTGTGGGTGTTAAACTGCTGGGTTCCCAGCCCCGGGCCGTGTGTTTTGCAGACAAGCCGTGCCCGGGAGACAAATCCATCTCATGCCCGCTGCAAGTGCTGGCCCGGAGCTGCTCCATCCCTGCTGCCACGAGCTGTGCTGGCAGTCCTGCGGCTGCGGCTGGGACACATCCTCGGAAGGCTCTGGATCCCCTTCCAGCCCTTGCCAAGGTGTTGGGGGCTGTCCCGAGGGCGACTCTGGGGCACAGCCCAGCCACAACAGCAGGGGCCAGTTCAGAGGGCTCTTCCAGCCTGAAGAATTCCACCACTGGGACTCGTCTTACCTCAGGAGCTCTGGCTAAAACGGGATCCTGGGATGTTTGGTCCCTTCCAGGGGGTCCTGGCCTCTCGCTGCCAGGGCCACGCAGATGCAGCCGGAGGCCAACCCCAAAAACAACCCACCCAACAATCCAAAATAATCCAAGAGTGTCCCTTTTTGCCCCCTCCCTCCCAGCAATGTGGTGTAAATGCCAAGGATGGGGAGAAGCTGGAAGAGGCTGGATTTCACACCGTGGAGGCCTTGGCTTGTGCACCAAAGAAGGAGCTGCTGAACATCAAAGGCATCAGCGAAGCCAAAGCTGACAAAATCCTGGTAAGGATGTTATGGAATATTGAGCCAAGATATTCCACAGCCTTCTTTCTGCTGGCTTGAAGGGTTGTGGTGGATTTGGAAGGTCTCCAAGGGGCAGTAAAGGTGGTTAGAGGTGCGACGTGGCTTCTGACGAGAAGGGACAAAACCCAGCAGGACAGAACTGAACTGGAAGGGTGGGTGGCAAGGGGAAACTATTTCCATAAAACACAGCAAATAGATGTTGGAGCCTTTTCCTGGGGCACAGTTTCACTTCTGTTCAGAGGTACCAACCAGTGCCCAGTCTGTGAAGTAAAAGGGGCGGGGAATGATACAGGTGCTACTCCCCAAAGCAGGAAATATTAATTCCTGGGGGTTAATGAACAGGGGGAGCTCTCCTGGCACTGCTCTGCTTGGTTTTCCCTCAGGCTGAGGCAGCCCCACTGGGTCCCGTGGGTTTGGCCACGGAATTCCACCAGTGGAGCTCGGAGATCATCCAGCTTTTAAAATAAATTTTACCAAACAAGGAATGTTTGGTTTTTTAGCTGTAGATGCAATAGAGCTTTTTCTCTGATGTTTCTTTGAAAGTAAAAACTCTCTTGGCTGTAAAATAATTAAGAATTGAAGTTCTCATCTTGTGATTTGGGAAAATAGGAAAGAATAAGGTCTTAGACCAAAGTGATGTGCTGACAAGTTCTGCTAACTATGGAGTGAACTCTTACCACTGTTCCTTCCCAGCAAGGAGGGTGAGAAATCCAAATCTAAATGGATGTCTACAGTGCCTTGTGTGTGCAATTACCACCAGATGATTCCTGAGGAGTATTTGATGGGAATGTACTTTATAAGTGATGTATTAATTAATACATAGCAATGTAGTATTTCTTATATAAATATCTGGAACATAAAAAGTAACTAGTGCTGGTAAACTGAGCTTTGTGTGTCTTCCTGAACTTTTCTGAGTCTGGCTGAAGCCAGTGTGATTCCCTTCACAGAACCAGAGAGTAGTTACTTGCAGTAGGGACCTTTAAAGTCCCTGCTGGCATAAATTGGGAGATGAGTTGGGTGGTCTAATAATTTTTTTTCTGTTCCATTTATGGCTTGGCTACTTCAGAATCCTTTGTTCTTTCTCCCTCTCTTCCCTCCTCCCTCCTCAAAAAAACCCAACCCCAACCAAAATCCACAAATGCCAAAACCCCTGAAACAACAACATAAACCCACCAACAATGCCAAAGGGAAAAGGAAGAAGGAGCTGTACCTGAGGAGGAAGACCCTGAGCCTGGGAAGTACCAGAACCCCTTCTAGCCTCTGTCTGCTGTCATCTCTGAGGTAGGAGAATGTGTGGAACTCTGGATTATTTTAGAACTGCCACTAACAAATATCTGAGAGCTCATGAGAAAAAGGCTTCATTTCAAAGAATTGGTCTCAGTCTGTCTGCACAGCATTTTTTTCATCTGTATTTAATCTTGGCAGTCTTGGTTTGTGTGCATTGAATCAATGTTTTCATGATCAGAAACCCCGTTATTGATTTGGGGACAAAAGTGTTGCAGGCACAGTAAAATAGATCTAAAGACATGACTGAACATATTTCCTACTTAAAGCAGTGGGGATTGAGAAGTGGAAAAGATTCCAGGTCTGTTCGTTTCTTGGAAAGTATTTTAGCCATGTAGAGAGTCATAAAATCTGACTGACTTCTACAACTGTTCAGATTTCTGAGCATAACCTGTTTTCGGTTGAAAACTGACACTACTGACAAGTTTTTAGTTTTGAAATATGAAAATCACATTCCTATAGTAAAGTTTCTTTAACCTGTGCTTCTGAGTTCAGGTAGTTCCCATTTCTTGTGCCATATTTTTTTATTCAGTTGACTGGAGATGACATAATCTCAAGAAACACGTCAACTGTTCCAGTCAGGAACTCCAACATTTGCTTTTCTGCGGGACAAAAGCACCCCCATGCACACAGCATGGAAAGTCAGCTGCATGCACAATAACACACTTCATAAGAGCATCCAAAGGAAGAAGATGGAGTGTGAGTATTGCAGAGATGGGGATTTGGGGATACAGAACTTGTGAAACAGCCTGGGATTGAGTCTGTATGACACAACAGCTATTTGTCCCAATCCTGGTGGCATTTTCAGGAGACTTCAGCTCTGTGCAACTCTAGTTTGGTTTAAAGAAAACATCCAGAAAAAGTCATTGAAGAGGAAGAAATTAGAAGTTTTCTCACCTCAGGACTGCTGATGTTGTTTCTATTCCAAGTTTGGTTTAGTTTTTTAATATGACCAAAACTAAAGCAAGAAAACAGTCAACAAACAGAAAGATCATTTCATTTGTTGTTCATTCCCCTTCCCTTCCTCTGGACAGGAGATCTGAAATTTAATTTCTTCCCCTAATTGACAATAAACTCCAGGCTATATGTGGGACAGAAAGATGCTTTCAGTTTTTAATAACCCTCCTGACTTATCAGTCAGCTTGCCAAGAATTCTTACCCTTTTTGTTTGAATAAAAACCAAATGGAAAAGGAAAAGAAGAGGCCAAGGTTGGAGACTGAACAGGCTACAATTGTCCTGAACCCACAAAGAGAGCAGGACCAGAGGGATGCCCAGCACTTGTCAAGCAGCAGCAGCCAAAACACAACTGAGAGCAGAGCAGAAATGTGCAATTCTGCAACTCCACAGCTTTGGCAGCACTCGGAAGAGAATGATCAGCAAGCCTCGGAATGCCTTGACTCAGGTAAAACTTCCTTGGAATGTGTCATTTCATGGGATTGTTCACATTGCTTTTCCTTTTTGTTTTTAAATTAATTTTAATTATATTTATTATAGAGTATATATCATATTTATTTTTGTTTATTCTGTATTATTATTTTTCATGAGGCCCCACATGGATTTAATCTGTTGAAAACATCAAAATGCAGAAATAGGTTGTGGTATTGGAAAATCTTCTTCCAAAAATGCATGTTTGTTGGTGGGGCTGGGACTGCAGCTGAAATTGGGTTTGTTTTTTATCCTCATCAAAGATGCAGTTCACTTTCCAACAGGACCCAGCTAAGTTGAAGTTCGTTATGGAAACATAGAGTTTGCATATATTTTATGCTTAAAGATTATTTTCTGTAGCAAAATGCCATGGAACTTTTACATTTCCCATAATTTTGTGCATAATTTTTTGGACTGAAATCCCTGATGTATTCCCTCAATAATTGTTTTACAAGATGGTCCAAGATATTCTCTGAATATAAGTGTCTGATAGGTAATGTTTGATCTCTGTTTGCTAGAGAGAACAGTAAGAAAAAAAGTAAAAAACCAAAGTTCCAAAGGGGCCACAGAGTAGAACCTATTAATGCAGAGGATTCTCTTCCCAAAAATCCAACAGCACCAGCAGCACTTCCACCAGCTGAGTGTACTGACAACCAGGAACTGATGGCTCAGGCTGGGCTTGTTAATCCTTGAAAATATTCCCTTGGAATGATGAAACTGGAATGATCTCTCTCTGGAAAATCTTTGCTGCAGTTTCCCACTTCATGATCAGAACTTCCAGCACTATTATTTGGCCTGTTCCGTGGGGGAAGATATTATTTTCCCAACAAGTGAGTCAGAAACTTGACTACTCAGGAAAAAGGGATGAAAATGATGAGTATCTAAGGGTAAATCAATTCTTTTCCAAGGATTCCATAGCTCTTCCCCCTGGATGCAATATATTGCATACCTGAAATGCTTTGACTTCCCCCAAAATGAGCTGCTTTCTGGGCAGTTCCTCAGAATCAAGAGCAGTCCTGGCATGTTTTGACAATGTTTGTTTTCCTTTAGTTGGCTGGGGAACTCCCAAACTTCATCGACTTGGAAAACTTGAGCCCCTTGGTGATACACATCGTGCTGGTCATGGAAAGTATTTTGGGGTTTGTACTTTTTGAAAGCATTCTCCATTGTTCATTCACTTCTACATTCATTTCATGCTTCATCTTTTTTTTTAATGACTTAATTGTAATTTTCACTGACAAAAACCTAAACCTTTTGCTTAGTAGAAAGCATCTTTTTGAGTTTTCAAGTATTTTTTTTTTTTTTAATGAAAAAGAAAGTTATCTGAGATTCCCTTCTAAAGTTTCAGGTGGCTGGGGATATCAGGTGCTATTAATGATCTGAAGTTATTTGCATAGCAGCAGCACCGTTCTTCCCTGCCCCGGCAGAGCTCCGTCTCCCCGCGGCCGGAGCGGGACCGTGCCCGGAGCCCCGGCGGGCCCCAGACCCCCCGTTGTGGGGGGCACTGCAGGCGGGCGATGTTGTACCCAGGGAGGGGTGCGGTGGTCTCGGGGGTGTCCGAGCGGAGGGGCTCCAACCCCGCGGGGGGCGCTGCGGGCCCGGCGGGATCGGGGGGTCCCGGGGCCGGCCCGGCCGGTGCCGGCCCTGGCTCAGCGTCTACAGGAGGAAAGCGCCGCCGCTCTCCCCCGGCCGGGCCCGGCAGAGCCCCAGCCCGAGCGGCCCCACCGGGCTCAGTCCCAGCGTCCGACCCGGAGCGGCTGCTCCCGTCCGCGGCGCCGGGGCAGAGGCGGCGAGGCCGAGCCAAGCCCGGCAGCGCTCCCGGGGCCGATCCCGGTGCCCGGCCTTATGCTGAGCCCCGTCCCACCCCTGGGCCAACTTCGGTCCTCCGATCGCAGTCCCGGCGCCCGTCCCGCGGCCGAACTCCATCGCTGCCCGCCGTCCTCCAGTGCCGTCCCCGCTCAGCGTCCTGGGTTTGGCGCAGCGCCGGGAGCAGCCCGCTGAACGAGTTTCTTTCCCAACAGTGGGGCGGGCGTGGCTCGGCCGGCTTTGAGGGGCGCGGAGGGGGTGGGGCCGGCCCAGGTGAGCGGGGCGGGGCCAGCCCAGGTGAGCGGAACGGGGGGGGGGGGAAAGGAGGGGGGTCCCTGGGGGGTGAGGGGGAAGGGGGGGGTACCTGACAATTAATCGATTCTAAATAGGGGGGGGTGTGGGGGGAGGAGAGGGTAGGGAGGGGTTAGGGGAGGTAGAGGGTTCTTTTGTATAGATATATATATATATGTATATATATTCTTGTTATATATGTATGTATAAGTTTCTATATATAAGTTCAGTTCCCATATATATAAGTTCCTTTATATAAGAAGTAGTTCCTATGTGAATTCTACAGCAGCCAGTCCCCCATTCCCTATCCAGGGTGGAAGTGCTCGTGCCCTTGGCACGGCTGGCTCTGCCTGGGCAGGAACTGAGAGCAGGACACAGGGCAGAGTATTTCTGCAATATCATTGATAACTATTTCCAGTTTCCCAGTGAGAAGAACATGAATGCAGCACCACCAAGGCCTGACAGTCCCTGCAGCCAGAGCTCAGCACACATCCAGAGAGGCAACTCGAGCACCTCAAAGGAAGAAAGAACAACCAAGTGATTTATTCTGGTTTAAAGGAATGTCAAGCTCTTCCAAGCAAAGCAAGACTTGCTCTGGTTTCAGGTGGGTGCACAGTGAGCGGTGGGCACAGGGCAGGTCATTAATGCCCATGGGGATGGTGCTTTCTGGGGGAAGAGCAGCTGACTGATGGCCCAAGTCCGATTGCTGCCCCAGGACTGATTTGCATAGGACAAACCCTCTGGCAGGAAGGGGTTTTGTTCCCTGTAATGGTCTTTGCTTCATGTGTCCCTGTGGACAGTGCCAGGCTGGGAACAGGCACAGGGAGCTCTCAGCACTCTCTGCTCCAAACAGCCTTTGCCAGCACTGCAGCCCTGGGGATCGAGAAGGGCCGGAGGCAGCGGCCCAGGAAAGACCCCCCAGCCCCCCCGGGCAGCTCCACAGCCCCCCTGCCCTCTCTGCCTCAGGGGCCTCGCTGCTCCCCCGGCTGGCACAGAGCCCACTGCCCATGGCCTGGGCAATCAGGGCCAGGGCTCAGCCTCGCTGCAGCCGCGCCACAAAGGAGCCCCTCCAGCCTCACCCCAACATTTGCCTACTTGTCCCCTGCAGAGAACTTCAGTTTACCTCTACATTCTTTGCCCTGCAGGTTTGCTCAAGTTTGACTCCCAACATCTTCCCTTCCTCTCCCCATCTCATCATCTCATGTACACCTAAATATGTTCATGCTTTACCCTACAGAACACCTCAAATATGCTCTCTCAACTTTCCCCACCTGCTCACCGCTAACCATCTCCTTTTGACCTCCAAATATTATCACTGGCAAAACCCTTTAGTTGCCCCTCTCTGGCTTGTGTTGGCCACAGGTTTGGAGCCTGTTGAATTGCTCCCTGAGCTGTTTCAAACCCTCGCTGCTGCTCATTTCCCCCTCAGACTCACAGTCCTGTCCTGCTACTTTATGTCACGGGGCAGGGATTTGTCTCAAAGGAGGACCTTGTTGTCGCCAAAAGCCAAACAAACCAATCAACTGGGCTTCCGCCTCGCTCTGGAGGGTGACCAAGTCTAAAGTCTCCTGCCTAGGTTAAAAAGCAAGGAAAACAACACAAAACATGCATTAAAAAAGTAACAGCAATAGTCCAGACAATAATATTTTTGTAATCATGTCTATTCACTGTGGGGAGATCCAAGAGGGCTCCAGATGTCGTCTACCTGGCATTGTTGTGCTAAGACAAAGTATGCCCTGCCTTGTTGGGTCAGCCAGGGTCACCCACACGCTCTGCTGTGGGGGTGGGTAGTCAACAGTACTTGATAATCCTTTTCCAGTTAGCAGACAGGGGGTCAGTGTCCCACCTTTGGGCACAGACTTAATCCCAGAGTTGAAACAGAGGAACAGGAGAGTCCAGTCTTATGGGTCTGGATAACACGATAAGTCTGTGGAGTTTCTGCAAAGCAGAGTCTAAACTATTAAACAGTTTTTATAAAGGAATTCCGAAGTTCAGAATGTTTGTAGTTTGGCTGTATAAGAGGGATTTAGCTTCGATAGTATGAAGTGGTTGACTGTCAGTCACACATTTAAGGGCCTGTCAGGAGCTCAGCACAGGCAGTGTGTGTCTGGAGTTTGATGCAACACCAAACAACATCCTGGTCTTACCAATCGCTCCCACAGAGAGCTTGCACCCTCTGGACAGACTCCAGGCCTCATCCAGGGCCAGCTGTCCTGCCACAGTCTGCCCCTGACTGCAGTCAATCCCATCCACCTCGTGGAGTGATAATGCAGGTATCTCTTGCCTCCATGCTATTAAAGAATTTTCATCCATACCAAACTGCTGGTGTGAATGTTATTATGGCATTAACTATACTGGTGGAAGTCTAAAAAATCTATTTCTGCTGAAAAAAATCCAAGAGGCATAAAAGAGCATGAAGAAAGTATCCAGGACATGATCAAACTTCACTTAACCAGGGTATTCACTACAGCAAGGTACAAGCTAGACAAATCATTTAAACTCCTTAAACAAACCATCGCTGGGAAACATCTCGTTCAAGCGGACACGTGCCTGCGAATGATTCAGCCCCGAAATCGCGCTCCCTAAGCAGGGGACAAAACCTCCCTCCCTCTTTGGGTTGCCAAGCGCTCCAGCAGCAGCAGGAGGCTGCCTTTGCCCACCCCAGCCGCCCCGCGCTGTCCCCAGCTCAGCTCAGCCCTCCAGAAGTCGCAGGACGGGTCATTCCCCGAGGAAGGGGGAGGTCCCCACGAGCCCCCGCACGGAACGGGCACCGAGCGCTCCCCAGCGAGCCCTGCCACTGCCGGGAGCCGAGCCGAGCCCTGAGCCGCCAGCGCAGTCAGTCCTCCAGCCCTTCCCGCCGGACCCCGCACAGCTGCGGGTACTGCCGGTCCCGCGGCGTCCTCCGGGAACACCGAGAGCGAGCTGGGGGAAAATGGCGGGGATGGGGGGGCCGGGGGAAAACCCGGACTGGATTTCTGCCGGAGCATGGAATGGGGGAAAACCCGGACTGGATTTCTGCCGGAGTATAGAATGGGGGAAAACCCGGACTGGATTTCTGCCGGAGTAAGGAATGGGTGAAAACCCGGACTGGATTTTCGCCGGAGTACGGAATGGGTGAAAACCCGGACTGGATTTTCGCCGGAGTACGGAATGGGTGAAAACCCGGACTGGATTTTCGCCGGAGTACGGAATGGGTGAAAACCCGGACTGGATTTTCGCCGGAGTACGGAATGGGGGAAAACCCAGACTGGATTTTTCCCGGAGTACGGAATGGGGGAAAACCCGGACTGGATTTCAGCCGGAATACGGAATGGTCTGCGGGGTGGAGAACGACCCTCTAAAGTTCCAGTTTGCTCCCCAAAGAACTCCAAATTGCACCCAACCATCCCCTTTAATTTTCAGGCATCTCTGAGGGCTCTTACTTTGGCTGTTGTGGCAGTGAGGGAAGATTCCCCTGTGTTTAGCACAGCTGCTGGGCCTCAGGCTGGCTGGGCATGGATTTGGGGTGGGTGGGACACAGCTGGGGGGTGCGTCGGAGCTCGGCACTGGGAATCGCTGTCTTTGCTGCTCTGCAGCCGCGCCCTGCCGACAATTCCAAGTGCCAGCTGCGTTCTTTAGGTCCTTTTGTGCTGTGGCCGGGGTGTGTCCAGGGTTCCCAGCCCCGGGCTTTGTGTTTTGCAGACGAGCCCTTCCTAGGAGACAAATCCGTCTTATGCCCGCTGGAAGTGCTGGCCCGGAGCTGCTCCATCCCTGCTGCCACGAGCTGAGTGGGAGTCCCGCGGCTGCAGGTGGGATTCCCTGAGCTCTGGACGCTCCGGAGCGCCGTGAGCCCCGGCAGGGCAGTGCAGGGCACGGCTCATCCGTCCCCTGGAAAGAAGAAGTGCAAGGAGGGCTGTGTCGCTGCCTGTTGCTCCGTCCTCGTCCGGCCCCGCGTTCCCTGCCCGGCTGGGACGGCACAGGTAGCCCCAGGAACATTCCTGGCAGGAAGCAGGAGCCGCCGAGGGCTCCGTGCAGCTGCGGACCCGAAAAGCGGCCCCGATCTGAGCCCCCCCCGGCATTTTGGGTTCCAAACGCTCACCTGGAGGAGACTCCCCCCTGCAGACGGGACCGGATGGCGATCCTCGGCCAAACGCCTGTGCCTCCGGACTCGCTTGGCTTCTTTAACCCTAGGAACGGGGCGGCAGCGTCCAGGTAGGACATTTTCTGGTTTCCTCTCCTGTAGCACAGGAAAAAGAAATTCCGGCCGTTCCGAAGGCAGAGCCGGGACCAGCCTGTGCCCGACCCGCGGCACGGTCAGCGCCAGCTCCTGGGACACAGGGACAGCCAGGTAGTTCCACTCGGGATCCCGGAGAATGGGAGGAACGAGGAAAGGGCCGCCACCGTTCTTCCCTGCCCCGGCACAGCTCCGGCTCTCCGCGGCCGGAGCGGGACCGTGCCCGGAGCCCCGGCAGGCCCCAGACCCCCCGTTGTGGGGGGCACTGCAGGCGGGCGATGTTGTACCCAGGGAGGGGTGCGGTGGTCTCGGGGGTGTCCGAGCGGAGGGGCTCCAACCCCGCGGGGGGCGCTGCGGGCCCGGCAGGATCGGGGGGTCCCGGGGCCGGCCCGGCCGGTGCCGGCCCTGGCTCAGCGTCTACAGGAGGAAAGCGCCGCCGCTCTCCCCCGGCCGGGCCCGGCAGAGCCCCAGCCCGAGCGGCCCCACCGGGCTCAGTCCCAGCGTCCGACCCGGAGCGGCTGCTCCCGTCCGCGGCGCCGGGGCAGAGGCGGCGAGGCCGAGCCAAGCCCGGCAGCGCTCCCGGGGCCGATCCCGGTGCCCGGCCTTATGCTGAGCCCCGTCCCACCCCTGGGCCAACTTCGGTCCTCCGATCGCAGTCCCGGCGCCCGTCCCGCGGCCGAACTCCATCGCTGCCCGCCGTCCTCCAGTGCCGTCCCCGCTCAGCGTCCTGGGTTTGGCGCAGCGCCGGGAGCAGCCCGCTGAACGAGTTTCTTTCCCAACAGTGGGGCGGGCGTGGCTCGGCCGGCTTTGAGGGGCGCGGAGGGGGTGGGGCCGGCCCAGGTGAGCGGGGCGGGGCCAGCCCAGGTGAGCGGAACGGGGGGGGGGGGAAAGGAGGGGGGTCCCTGGGGGGTGAGGGGGAAGGGGGGGGTACCTGACAATTAATCGATTCTAAATAGGGGGGGGTGTGGGGGGAGGAGAGGGTAGGGAGGGGTTAGGGGAGGTAGAGGGTTCTTTTGTATAGATATATATATATATGTATATATATTCTTGTTATATATGTATGTATAAGTTTCTATATATAAGTTCAGTTCCCATATATATAAGTTCCTTTATATAAGAAGTAGTTCCTATGTGAATTCTACAGCAGCCAGTCCCCCATTCCCTATCCAGGGTGGAAGTGCTCGTGCCCTTGGCACGGCTGGCTCTGCCTGGGCAGGAACTGAGAGCAGGACACAGGGCAGAGTATTTCTGCAATATCATTGATAACTATTTCCAGTTTCCCAGTGAGAAGAACATGAATGCAGCACCACCAAGGCCTGACAGTCCCTGCAGCCAGAGCTCAGCACACATCCAGAGAGGCAACTCGAGCACCTCAAAGGAAGAAAGAACAACCAAGTGATTTATTCTGGTTTAAAGGAATGTCAAGCTCTTCCAAGCAAAGCAAGACTTGCTCTGGTTTCAGGTGGGTGCACAGTGAGCGGTGGGCACAGGGCAGGTCATTAATGCCCATGGGGATGGTGCTTTCTGGGGGAAGAGCAGCTGACTGATGGCCCAAGTCCGATTGCTGCCCCAGGACTGATTTGCATAGGACAAACCCTCTGGCAGGAAGGGGTTTTGTTCCCTGTAATGGTCTTTGCTTCATGTGTCCCTGTGGACAGTGCCAGGCTGGGAACAGGCACAGGGAGCTCTCAGCACTCTCTGCTCCAAACAGCCTTTGCCAGCACTGCAGCCCTGGGGATCGAGAAGGGCCGGAGGCAGCGGCCCAGGAAAGACCCCCCAGCCCCCCCGGGCAGCTCCACAGCCCCCCTGCCCTCTCTGCCTCAGGGGCCTCGCTGCTCCCCCGGCTGGCACAGAGCCCACTGCCCATGGCCTGGGCAATCAGGGCCAGGGCTCAGCCTCGCTGCAGCCGCGCCACAAAGGAGCCCCTCCAGCCTCACCCCAACATTTGCCTACTTGTCCCCTGCAGAGAACTTCAGTTTACCTCTACATTCTTTGCCCTGCAGGTTTGCTCAAGTTTGACTCCCAACATCTTCCCTTCCTCTCCCCATCTCATCATCTCATGTACACCTAAATATGTTCATGCTTTACCCTACAGAACACCTCAAATATGCTCTCTCAACTTTCCCCACCTGCTCACCGCTAACCATCTCCTTTTGACCTCCAAATATTATCACTGGCAAAACCCTTTAGTTGCCCCTCTCTGGCTTGTGTTGGCCACAGGTTTGGAGCCTGTTGAATTGCTCCCTGAGCTGTTTCAAACCCTCGCTGCTGCTCATTTCCCCCTCAGACTCACAGTCCTGTCCTGCTACTTTATGTCACGGGGCAGGGATTTGTCTCAAAGGAGGACCTTGTTGTCGCCAAAAGCCAAACAAACCAATCAACTGGGCTTCCGCCTCGCTCTGGAGGGTGACCAAGTCTAAAGTCTCCTGCCTAGGTTAAAAAGCAAGGAAAACAACACAAAACATGCATTAAAAAAGTAACAGCAATAGTCCAGACAATAATATTTTTGTAATCATGTCTATTCACTGTGGGGAGATCCAAGAGGGCTCCAGATGTCGTCTACCTGGCATTGTTGTGCTAAGACAAAGTATGCCCTGCCTTGTTGGGTCAGCCAGGGTCACCCACACGCTCTGCTGTGGGGGTGGGTAGTCAACAGTACTTGATAATCCTTTTCCAGTTAGCAGACAGGGGGTCAGTGTCCCACCTTTGGGCACAGACTTAATCCCAGAGTTGAAACAGAGGAACAGGAGAGTCCAGTCTTATGGGTCTGGATAACACGATAAGTCTGTGGAGTTTCTGCAAAGCAGAGTCTAAACTATTAAACAGTTTTTATAAAGGAATTCCGAAGTTCAGAATGTTTGTAGTTTGGCTGTATAAGAGGGATTTAGCTTCGATAGTATGAAGTGGTTGACTGTCAGTCACACATTTAAGGGCCTGTCAGGAGCTCAGCACAGGCAGTGTGTGTCTGGAGTTTGATGCAACACCAAACAACATCCTGGTCTTACCAATCGCTCCCACAGAGAGCTTGCACCCTCTGGACAGACTCCAGGCCTCATCCAGGGCCAGCTGTCCTGCCACAGTCTGCCCCTGACTGCAGTCAATCCCATCCACCTCGTGGAGTGATAATGCAGGTATCTCTTGCCTCCATGCTATTAAAGAATTTTCATCCATACCAAACTGCTGGTGTGAATGTTATTATGGCATTAACTATACTGGTGGAAGTCTAAAAAATCTATTTCTGCTGAAAAAAATCCAAGAGGCATAAAAGAGCATGAAGAAAGTATCCAGGACATGATCAAACTTCACTTAACCAGGGTATTCACTACAGCAAGGTACAAGCTAGACAAATCATTTAAACTCCTTAAACAAACCATCGCTGGGAAACATCTCGTTCAAGCGGACACGTGCCTGCGAATGATTCAGCCCCGAAATCGCGCTCCCTAAGCAGGGGACAAAACCTCCCTCCCTCTTTGGGTTGCCAAGCGCTCCAGCAGCAGCAGGAGGCTGCCTTTGCCCACCCCAGCCGCCCCGCGCTGTCCCCAGCTCAGCTCAGCCCTCCAGAAGTCGCAGGACGGGTCATTCCCCGAGGAAGGGGGAGGTCCCCACGAGCCCCCGCACGGAACGGGCACCGAGCGCTCCCCAGCGAGCCCTGCCACTGCCGGGAGCCGAGCCGAGCCCTGAGCCGCCAGCGCAGTCAGTCCTCCAGCCCTTCCCGCCGGACCCCGCACAGCTGCGGGTACTGCCGGTCCCGCGGCGTCCTCCGGGAACACCGAGAGCGAGCTGGGGGAAAATGGCGGGGATGGGGGGGCCGGGGGAAAACCCGGACTGGATTTCTGCCGGAGCATGGAATGGGGGAAAACCCGGACTGGATTTCTGCCGGAGTATAGAATGGGGGAAAACCCGGACTGGATTTCTGCCGGAGTAAGGAATGGGTGAAAACCCGGACTGGATTTTCGCCGGAGTACGGAATGGGTGAAAACCCGGACTGGATTTTCGCCGGAGTACGGAATGGGTGAAAACCCGGACTGGATTTTCGCCGGAGTACGGAATGGGTGAAAACCCGGACTGGATTTTCGCCGGAGTACGGAATGGGGGAAAACCCAGACTGGATTTTTCCCGGAGTACGGAATGGGGGAAAACCCGGACTGGATTTCAGCCGGAATACGGAATGGTCTGCGGGGTGGAGAACGACCCTCTAAAGTTCCAGTTTGCTCCCCAAAGAACTCCAAATTGCACCCAACCATCCCCTTTAATTTTCAGGCATCTCTGAGGGCTCTTACTTTGGCTGTTGTGGCAGTGAGGGAAGATTCCCCTGTGTTTAGCACAGCTGCTGGGCCTCAGGCTGGCTGGGCATGGATTTGGGGTGGGTGGGACACAGCTGGGGGGTGCGTCGGAGCTCGGCACTGGGAATCGCTGTCTTTGCTGCTCTGCAGCCGCGCCCTGCCGACAATTCCAAGTGCCAGCTGCGTTCTTTAGGTCCTTTTGTGCTGTGGCCGGGGTGTGTCCAGGGTTCCCAGCCCCGGGCTTTGTGTTTTGCAGACGAGCCCTTCCTAGGAGACAAATCCGTCTTATGCCCGCTGGAAGTGCTGGCCCGGAGCTGCTCCATCCCTGCTGCCACGAGCTGAGTGGGAGTCCCGCGGCTGCAGGTGGGATTCCCTGAGCTCTGGACGCTCCGGAGCGCCGTGAGCCCCGGCAGGGCAGTGCAGGGCACGGCTCATCCGTCCCCTGGAAAGAAGAAGTGCAAGGAGGGCTGTGTCGCTGCCTGTTGCTCCGTCCTCGTCCGGCCCCGCGTTCCCTGCCCGGCTGGGACGGCACAGGTAGCCCCAGGAACATTCCTGGCAGGAAGCAGGAGCCGCCGAGGGCTCCGTGCAGCTGCGGACCCGAAAAGCGGCCCCGATCTGAGCCCCCCCCGGCATTTTGGGTTCCAAACGCTCACCTGGAGGAGACTCCCCCCTGCAGACGGGACCGGATGGCGATCCTCGGCCAAACGCCTGTGCCTCCGGACTCGCTTGGCTTCTTTAACCCTAGGAACGGGGCGGCAGCGTCCAGGTAGGACATTTTCTGGTTTCCTCTCCTGTAGCACAGGAAAAAGAAATTCCGGCCGTTCCGAAGGCAGAGCCGGGACCAGCCTGTGCCCGACCCGCGGCACGGTCAGCGCCAGCTCCTGGGACACAGGGACAGCCAGGTAGTTCCACTCGGGATCCCGGAGAATGGGAGGAACGAGGAAAGGGCCGCCACCGTTCTTCCCTGCCCCGGCACAGCTCCGGCTCTCCGCGGCCGGAGCGGGACCGTGCCCGGAGCCCCGGCAGGCCCCAGACCCCCCGTTGTGGGGGGCACTGCAGGCGGGCGATGTTGTACCCAGGGAGGGGTGCGGTGGTCTCGGGGGTGTCCGAGCGGAGGGGCTCCAACCCCGCGGGGGGCGCTGCGGGCCCGGCAGGATCGGGGGGTCCCGGGGCCGGCCCGGCCGGTGCCGGCCCTGGCTCAGCGTCTACAGGAGGAAAGCGCCGCCGCTCTCCCCCGGCCGGGCCCGGCAGAGCCCCAGCCCGAGCGGCCCCACCGGGCTCAGTCCCAGCGTCCGACCCGGAGCGGCTGCTCCCGTCCGCGGCGCCGGGGCAGAGGCGGCGAGGCCGAGCCAAGCCCGGCAGCGCTCCCGGGGCCGATCCCGGTGCCCGGCCTTATGCTGAGCCCCGTCCCACCCCTGGGCCAACTTCGGTCCTCCGATCGCAGTCCCGGCGCCCGTCCCGCGGCCGAACTCCATCGCTGCCTGCCGTCCTCCAGTGCCGTCCCCGCTCAGCGTCCTGGGTTTGGCGCAGCGCCGGGAGCAGCCCGCTGAACGAGTTTCTTTCCCAACAGTGGGGCGGGCGTGGCTCGGCCGGCTTTGAGGGGCGCGGAGGGGGTGGGGCCGGCCCAGGTGAGCGGAACGGGGCGGGGGGAAGGGGGGGGGGGAAAGGAGGGGGGGGTCCCTGGGGGGTGAGGGGGAAGGGGGGGGTACCTGACAATTAATCGATTCTAAATAGGGGGGGGGGGGTGGGGGGAGGAGAGGGTAGGGAGGGGTTAGGGGAGGTAGAGGGTTCTTTTGTATAGATATATATATATATGTATATATATTCTTGTTATATATGTATGTATAAGTTTCTATATATAAGTTCAGTTCCCATATATATAAGTTCCTTTATATAAGAAGTAGTTCCTATGTGAATTCTACAGCAGCCAGTCCCCCATTCCCTATCCAGGGTGGAAGTGCTCGTGCCCTTGGCACGGCTGGCTCTGCCTGGGCAGGAACTGAGAGCAGGACACAGGGCAGAGTATTTCTGCAATATCATTGATAACTATTTCCAGTTTCCCAGTGAGAAGAACATGAATGCAGCACCACCAAGGCCTGACAGTCCCTGCAGCCAGAGCTCAGCACACATCCAGAGAGGCAACTCGAGCACCTCAAAGGAAGAAAGAACAACCAAGTGATTTATTCTGGTTTAAAGGAATGTCAAGCTCTTCCAAGCAAAGCAAGACTTGCTCTGGTTTCAGGTGGGTGCACAGTGAGCGGTGGGCACAGGGCAGGTCATTAATGCCCATGGGGATGGTGCTTTCTGGGGGAAGAGCAGCTGACTGATGGCCCAAGTCCGATTGCTGCCCCAGGACTGATTTGCATAGGACAAACCCTCTGGCAGGAAGGGGTTTTGTTCCCTGTAATGGTCTTTGCTTCGTGTGTCCCTGTGGACAGTGCCAGGCTGGGAACAGGCACAGGGAGCTCTCAGCACTCTCTGCTCCAAACAGCCTTTGCCAGCACTGCAGCCCTGGGGATCAAGAAGGGCCGGAGGCAGCGGCCCAGGAAAGACCCCCCAGCCCCCCCGGGCAGCTCCACAGCCCCCCTGCCCTCTCTGCCTCAGGGGCCTCGCTGCTCCCCCGGCTGGCACAGAGCCCACTGCCCATGGCCTGGGCAATCAGGGCCAGGGCTCAGCCTCGCTGCAGCCGCGCCACAAAGGAGCCCCTCCAGCCTCACCCCAACATTTGCCTACTTGTCCCCTGCAGAGAACTTCAGTTTACATTCTCTGCCCTGCAGGTTTGCTCAAGTTTGACTCCCAACATCTTCCCTTCCTCTCCCCATCTCATCATCTCATGTACACCTAAATATGTTCATGCTTTACCCTACAGAACACCTCAAATATGCTCTCTCAACTTTCCCCACCTGCTCACCGCTAACCATCTCCTTTTGACCTCCAAATATTATCACTGGCAAAACCCTTTAGTTGCCCCTCTCTGGCTTGTGTTGGCCACAGGTTTGGAGCCTGTTGAATTGCTCCCTGAGCTGTTTCAAACCCTCGCTGCTGCTCATTTCCCCCTCAGACTCACAGTCCTGTCCTGCTACTTTATGTCACGAGGCAGGGATTTGTCTCAAAGGAGGACCTTGTTGTCGCCAAAAGCCAAACAAACCAATCAACTGGGCTTCCGCCTCGCTCTGGGGGGTGACCAAGTCTAAAGTCTCCTGCCTAGTCTTGGGCAATACTTCCACAAGGCTGCTGTGGCAGAGCTGCTGTTTGAAGCTCAGCTTTTCTCTGTACCACCTCACTTTGTTTGCCACCTCATCCTGTAAGTCAAAACTTCCCTTGTGATGGAGCTTGGCCTTCATCTCACTCTGCTTTCACTTCTTTCAGTGGCTGCACCATTTCCTGCCCTGCCTTGGGTGGAGCTCGGCATCCTGATCCCATCCGTGCCGGCCCCCGGAACCGCTGACTCACGGGGGGAGCAGGAGGTCGAAGGGCCCCAGCCCTCCAGGGACAACCTTCCACCACTACAACCAACAAAGTAGCCTCTCCAACCCTGTCTCTGAAGGCATCCTGAACAAACTCGGCCCAGCTCCACGGGACAAACTGGTCCCTGTCTGCCCAGTCCAATCTGATCCCAGAGGCTCCCAGGTCATGCAACCCAACCGCCCAGGAGATCCATCTGCCACTTCAGTCGGGACAGTGTTGCTGACAGGAGTGGTTTCCTGCACAAGAAGAGCTGCTGCTCTCACACATTTCTTTTCAGGAAGTACAATCTCAATATCCCCGGTTTTCAATTTCATTTCTGCCTCAACTTTTCCAGGAAATCTCTTCCTAGCAGAGGTTTAGGGGAGCTTGCAAACAGGCACTGTGAGGAATTACTCACTGTTTGCCCAGTTTAACCCCTGTCACGTCACAAACCTTAACAGTGACATCCCTTAATTCTCCCTCTGGTGTGTTAAAGGCTGAGGAAGTTGGACCTGTGTCTGACCAGGACACGTGCAAACCAAATGGTGGGGATTGGAACCCATACCTTGCACTCCTGCAGCTCTTACAATGACAGTCAAGAGCAGACAGCCAATGGTACCATCACCACTCATTCCTAATCCCAAGACCACGCCTGCTTCCCAGTTGGAGCACCACTTCTATAACCCAATTACAGTCCATTCCAGAGCTCCAGGGCCAGGATGTACAGGTACACACTTGATACTCTCAGGAATGCCTGAATCCATTCCAGGGACCTTGCTTTGAGCTCCCTTGCTTGGGGCACTCAGAGGAGCTCCCCAAAGAACCCTTTCAGTGCGCGCTGGAGTCCTCCAAGTCCCCGAGCCCGGGGGGCACCAACAGCACTGTCCCTCCAGGGGGGCCCAATCTGCTCCCAAAATGCAGGGGGATCGTGCCCGTGTCCCACACTGCTCCGGGGACCTGAGGGCCTTCCCGAGAACACCTCGGTGCCAGCGTGAAGGCCCAGAGATCCCTGGGAACCACAGGAGAGCAGGCGCAGTGTCCCTGCTGGGGGGCCAATTTGGCTGCCTGAAAACAGCTCAACAAAGAAGCCTCTAAGACTCTGCTGGTGAGTTTTTGAGGCCAGGCATTCCTGCACACTGCAAGACATTCAAAGACCTTACTGACTGAGAAAGCAGAAAGCTTTTGTTATGGACAGCTGAACTCTCACAGACAGCTCCTTTCCCCTTTCACTCCAAAATTACTCTCATGGTACCATTTAATGGGAAGTGCCTGGGAAGCCCAGACTGGCAGCACCAGGAGCCCCCAGCATGGCCAGCGGGGCTGGAGCCTCTTGTCTTTGGCTGCTCACACCCCGAGGCATTGGCAGAGCTGGACTCAAGTCAATGATTTGCCCTGTGCTGAAAGAGAGGAGAACGAGACAATGAAGTGTGCTGGGGAAGCCAAAGGCTTCTGGCTTTTACCCTTCTCTTCTGATTACTCACTACAGGCCTTTCTTCCCTAAAACCTGCTCTTACCTAGGACAAGCTGAGCAAGTCACAGAGTTGCTGGTTGTATCCCAGCTTCCCAAAGGATTTCTCTCTCCTGGAAACAGAAGCACCAACGCTCCACAGGAAGCCCTGACTGAGGCTGGGAATGGACACAGAACAAGCCAAAAGTGTTCACTCAGCACCAAACCACTCAACAAGAAACCAATTTAGAGTCGCCTTTGCCTCATCCCCCTGCACAGGCAGAGGCTTTGGGATTCCAAGGCAAACCCAGAGACCCCCAGAGAGCAGCAGCCCCTCAGCCCCACCACAGCCTCCCCCAGCCCCTGCTGTGCAGCACAGCACGAAGGGGGTGACCTCTGGGATCCCTCCCTGGCCACTGCAGAGCATGCAGGCAGCAGGGCCAAGTCCTGCCCAGCCCCCAGGCACTGCAGACACTGCAGCCCCAGCAGCAGGGGCATTTTCTGCCTCTGGCTCCTCTCTCATTTGCAGCTGAACGGTGAGGAACAAGCCCTGAGCAGACAGTGCGGGACCAGAACTGGGCACAAGCAATGCCAAGCAGACAGCCCTGGGCTTGCCAGAGGCCTGGGCCTGCCTAGGCCGGGCTCTGGGCTGCCTTGACTTTCTTCTGCTGCAATTACCCTGCCCTGGGAAGTATTAAAACACAGACTGCCCAGTGAGACATGCCCTGAAACAGCAATCAATTCCACCTCCAGAAAATCTCAGGGCCACACTTAGAAACCCTTCAGCAAGGGCCCCAGGAAAGCCAAGGTGGGCTGCGATTACCTGCAGTCCCAGGGAACTGAGGGGAAGGTAGGGACTGAGCAGAGAGCAAACACCTCCAGCTGCTTCTCACTCCAGCCCCCATGGCAAGTGCAGCAAATGCACACCAGTGGAGAGTTTGTAGGAGAGCTTGAAAAGAAATTAAAAACCAATTAGTTAACAGAAAAATCCTTCTGCAGTCCACACTGTGTAACAACTCCAATTGCTCACTAAGAGAATCACCTCATTTAGAACTGCTGAATCCTAGAACCCCCTGGCTTATCAAATGTATTCACTGCCACCCAAAAGAACAATTGCAAGCAGTGAGACCGACATCACAAATAACTCTTGGCTTTAAAAACAAGCAGAAAAAGCTCCAAAATCCCAAAGCAGAGCTGCGAGTGCCCTGAGCCCTGTCTGGACCAGAACCATTCACCAGGAGCTCCCCCTGCAGCTGCAATCCCCCCTCCACCGCCCCAGAACAGCTCCGGTGCTCCCGGAGCAGCCAAAACAAACGGCAGACAACACTGGCTTTGTCTGTCACAAGTATTTCTTTCGTTTTTAAGAATGACAAAGGACCCAGTCAACAATAAACGTCATGTCATCCCTCTGCAAATAATAACCCTGCAGTTTGCCTGCCTTTCTGCACTGACAGCTGACAGCTTGAATGCCCTGATGGAACATTAGACAGCTCTCTCCAACGTTTCTGAAAATCTCCTTAATCTTGCCTGTGGTAAAACCCACCCTTTTCATTTGATCGAGACAAATAAAACCAAACCAAAGAAACCTGACATAGGTCACAAGCTACCAAAGAGACTCCAAGCCACGGGAGGAGAGCTAACAAACAGGTGAACTTCCAAGGAAATCCCACGTCCTCCAGCATCCTGCTCGTGTTGCCTGCGCTGCTCCCTGGATATGACCCCCTCCCGGCCATCTGCCCAGCAGCAGACACCACCGCTGCCCTCTCCAACAGCAGCACCTCAGCCTCGAGCCACCACTGTTCCGAGAAGCACAGCTGTCCCGTTCCGTGCCCATCCGTGGCACATGTGGCAACTGAGCCGTGTCCACTGCCTGCTGCCTGTCAGACAGGACCCTCTCCTCCACAAACAGCGGCTCAGTGGGCAGCCCTGCCAGACACATCCTTACTCCCAGCACTCAGTTCACACTTCAACACTTCCCCGGGTCTGGGCGAGGACTTGCAGGGCCTGAAGGCTCACGCCGTGGTGTGGCGCTCACGTGGTGTCTGTGGCAACCATTCTGTCGCTCCAGAATGTTTTCTCCTAGGAAACACACCCATTCCACAGGTTACACATCGGACCAACATGCAGCAAGTGCCCTCCAATCCCACCAATTGCATCCAATCCCACCAGTAATGCAGCTGAAGCTCAGGCACTGTTGTATGAAGTAGCCTGGTTTAACCTCGGTGGAGATCCTGCTGCGTTCCTACTGGAACACATGCCGGAGCGACACCGGAACACTGTCGTATTTCCTACTGGCCGCCCGGAAGCGGCTCCTCCCGTGACCCCCAGCGCGGCGGGACCGCCTCCCGCTTCCGCCGCGCACAGCGTGCCTGGCCTCCCGTCACCCGGCCCGGCCCGGCCCGGCCCGGTCCCACGCGGTTCGTCCCCGCCGCCATTCCCTCCCTCCCTCCCGCGCGGGTGAGTGCGGGCCGCGGGACGGGAAGGGCGGGATGGAGGGGGAGGGAGCCGGGACGGGGGAGCGGGGACACCGCGTGTCCTCAGAGCCGCTGTGCTCGGCGTTATTCCCGCTGCTTCCCAGGGAGCTGCCGGGGCTCCCGAATGGCAGCGAATAGCCCTGGCGGGGAAGAGCTGCTCCCGTGTGAGGTTCTGCTTGGGGTTTGTCTTCCAGCCCGGCACGGAAGGAACTGGGGGTGCTGGTGGGTGGAAGGTTGTAGCTGAGCTGGCAGTGAGCTGGCAGCCCAGAAAACCCGGCATATCATAGAATCACATGGGTTGGAAAGGACCTCTGAGAACGTCAAGTCCAACCCTTGATCCACGGCCACCACTGTTACCAGATCATGGCAATCACTGCCACATCCAGTCTCCTCTTAAAAACCTCCAGGGACAGAGAATTCACCCCCTCCCCGGGCAGCCCATTCCAATGCCTGATTACTCCCTCTGTAAAGAATTTCTTCCTAACATCTAACCTAAACCTCCCCTGGCAGAGCTTGAGACCATGCCCTCTTGTCTTACTGAGAGCTGCCTGGGAGAAGAGACCAACCCCCACCTGGCTACAACCTCCTCTCAGGGAGTTGTAGAGAGGGATGAGGTCACCCCTGAGCCTCCTCTTCAGGCTCAGCAACCCCAGCTCCCTCAGCCTCTCCTCACAGCACTTGTGCTCCAGTCTCTTCCCCAGCCTCCTTGCTCTTCTCTGCCCCTGCTCCAGCCCCTCCATGTCCTTCCTGACCTGAGGGGCCCAGAGCTGGACACAGCACTCCAGGGGTGGCCTCCCCAGCGCTGAGTGCAGGGCAAGAATCCCTGCCTTGCTCCTGCTGCCACACTGTTCCTGAGCCAGGCAGGATCCATCAGCCCTCTTGGCCCCCTGGGCACACTCTGGCTCATGTTCAGCCTCCTGTCAATTGGCACCCCCAGATCCTTTCTGCCTGGCTGCTCTCCAGCCACTCTGTGCCCAGCCTGTAGCGCTGCCGGGGGCTGCTGTGGCCAAAGTGCAGACTCGGCACTTGGCCTGCTTGAACATCATCCCATTGGAATCAACCCCTCTCTCCAGCCTGTTCAGGTCCCTCTGCAGAGCCCTCCTGCCTTCCAGCTGATTGACACGCCCCCCCCCCAGCTTAGTGTCATCTGCAAATTTGCTGATGATGGACTCAATCCCCTCATCTAAATCATCCATAAAGATGTTAAACAGGACTGGGCCCAGCACTGATCCCTGGGGGACACCACTGGTGATCGGCCACCAGCTGGATGCAGCCCCGTCCACCAACACTCTCTGGGCCCTCCAGCCAGTTCCTAACCCAGCACAGAGTGCCCTGTCCAAGCCCTGGGCTGCAGCTTTTCCAGGAGTATATTATGGGAGACGGTGTCAAAGGCTTTGCTGAAGTCCAGACAGACACATCCACAGCCTGCCCCTCATCTACCAGGTGGGTCACCTGATCATAAAAGGAGATCAGGTTGGTCTGACAGAACCTGCCCTTCCTAACCCCGTGCTGGCTGGCTCTGATCCCTTGTCCATCCTGTAGGTGCTGTGTGATTGCACTCAGGATGATCTGCTCTGTAACCTTGCAAGGCACTGAGGTCAGGCTGACAGGTCTGGAGTTTCCCGGGTCCTCCTTCTGGCCCTTTTTGTAGATCAGCGTGTCATTCCCCAACTTCCAATCATCTGCGACCTCCCCAGTGAGCCAGGATTGTTGGTAAATGAGGGAGAGTGGCTTGGCGAGCTCTTCCGCCAGCTCCCTCATCGCCCTTGGGTGAATCCCTTCGGGTCCCACAGACTTGTGAGGATCCAAGTGGCTCAGCAGGTCACAAACTGTTTCCTTCTTGATTACAGGGAGGCTATTCAGCTTCTTATCTCTGTCTATGAGCTCCAGAAGCCAGCTGTGCTCAGGACAACCTGTCTTACTGTTGAAAACTGTAAGGTAAAGAAGGTGTTAAATACCTCAGCCTTGTCCTAATCTTTGATAACCATGTTCCCACTCATGTCCAATAAAGAATGGAGGTTTTCCTTGTCCCTCCTTTTGCTATTGATGTATCTGTAGAAAGACTTTTTGTTATCTCGAACGGAAGTGACAAGATTGAGTTCAAGTTTTGCCTTTGTCTCTCTGATTTTCTTTCAGCAAGACCTAACTATATTCCTAAACTCTTCCTGAGTAGCCAGCCCTTTTTTCCATAATTGGTAGGCTCTCTTTTTTACCCTAATTTCCTTTAAAATCTCCCTGTTCAGCCAGACCAGTCATCTTCCCTGCCGGCTCGCCTTTCGGTACACTGGGACAGCCTGTTCCTGTGCACTCAGGACTTCCTTCTTGAAGCATGTCCATCCCCCCTGGACCCCTTTGTTTTCCAGGGTAGTTTTCCAGGGTACCCTCTAAAATAGTCTGAAAAGGCTGAAATCTGCCCTGCGGAAGTCCAGCACAGAGGTTTTATTGATGGCCCTCTTTGCACCCCTGAGCATTGAAAACTATTATTTCATGGTCACTGTGCCCCAGACAGCCGTCGACCACCACATCTTCCACCAGGCTCTCTTTGTTTGTGAGCGGCAGGTCTAGCAGAGCCCCATCTCTGGTGGGCTCATTTACCAGCTGGAGCAGGAAATTACCCTCTATACACTCTAGGAATCTCCTGGACTGCCTCTTCTCTGCTGTGTGGAGTTCCCAGCAGACATCCGGCAGGTTGAAGTCACTCACAAGAACAAGGGCTGGTGATTTTGAGACATCTGCCAGCTGCTTGTAGAATAATTCATCACCCTCATGACAGTGGTTGGGTGGTCTGTAGCACGGTCCCACCAGGATATCAGGGTTGTTGGCCTTCCCCCTGATTCTGATCCACAGGCACTCAACCTTATTGTTACTGACTTCAAGTTCTACTGAGTCAAGGGACTCTAACATACAGAGCCACCCCTCCACCTCTCCTACCTTGCCTGTCCCTTCTGAAGAGCTTGTAGCCATCCATGGCAGCACTCCTGCATCCAAAGCAGGGGCAGTGGGTGAGGGAGGGGATTCTGCCCCTATGCCCCGCTCTGGTGATTCTCCACTTGGAGCACTGCATACAGCTCCGGAGCCCCCAACATGAGAAGGACACAAACCTGTTAGAGCAAGTCCAGGGAAGGCCAGGAAGACAATTAGAGGAATGGAGCAGCTGTGAGACAGGCTGGGAGAGTTGGGGTGGCTCAGCTTGGAGAAGTCTCTGTGGAGACCTCCTTTGTTCTACATAAACCAAGTTTGACAGCTCGACAAGACTGAAAGCAGAATCTTGGCCTTTTAGTTCTTAAACTAGTAAATTTTACAAGTTTTAGAGTTGTAAATGTAGTAATTACAAATCATTAACAGAAAGGCCTAACAGTGTTCCCTGTCTTCTGTAAAACTGTTAATGCTTGGAGCAAATAGTGAGTCTCTGAAGCCAGAGCTGTTCCTGAGGTACTCTGATATCCCACATGATAAGTTAAGAGTTACTGCTCTGGGCCCATGAGGTCTTGAGGTTGTGTTACTGGTTGACTGTTTTGGTCCTTTCTCCTCTTGAAAAGGAATATGCCCAAGAAAGGAGGGAAGCATGCTGAAATGGGAAAAGAAACACAGTCACAGTATAAATGAGCAAAGCTGGAAGCAGCTTGTTCTCCATCAGTCCTGTGTTTTGAGAACCCAGACAGCCTCTTCGGAAGCTTGATCTCCCCCATCAAAGAAGAGGTGTTCTTCAAGGAGTACGGGGAGCAAAAGCCACTGCTTGTCCAGAGAAATGATCCCCTGGTGGCGGCTTACTACCTGTCCCTGTTCCAGCTGTCAGACTTGAAGGAACTGTGCAGCCAGGACCTGTATTATGGGCAAGATGTGAATATCTGCAGGTGTGTGAATGGAAAGAAGAAGGTTTTAAATAAAGAAGGCAAAGTGAATTACATGCAGCTGAAGAAGGATTTTGACCAGAAAAAGGCAACAATACAGTTTCATCAGCCTCAGAGATTTAAGGTGAGATGGTTTCACTGGATATAATTAATGCTGGCTTAATAATGTGGTGTGTTTTGCTTGAGTTGTGCTAGACATGGCTTCATCTCTGTCCCCAGGGGAAGTACTTGACACTGATGACCAGATGAAATCTTTACATGAGCTGTATTAAAACACAGTTTATACTTTTGCACTGTCCATCGTGTTTCACTGCTCTGCAGTAAGAAGAAAATCTGATTCATGCTATAATAGATATAATAATATATTCTTTTTTGAAATCTTGCTTTGTCACATAAAAGTTTAAAAAAAAATGCAAAAATTGATGATTAGGCATCTGTGCTTAAATTATCCCTTCTGCCCTGCTGTTTCCTTGTGCAAACTTTGTGGCTTTTGAGCCACTTCGCTTTAATGAAGGGCAAAGTGTGAAACCATGTGAAATATTTCCAGGACACTCCACTGTTCTTGCCAATGAATTGCACCATGGAAATGTAGCAGCCCATCTTAGCTGAGTGTCCTCAGTCCTTGTGTTTGAGAACGAGACAGTGGTGCCGCGCAATTGCGTAAAGGACTTGGATTCTTGGAGGTGCTTTGATTTAGGTAGTCCTAATTTTTTGTCTGAAGGTGTCAACACAATTTAATTGTGCGGTGGACCCAAATAAGGTCCCAAATACAAGCTGAGTCCCAGGTATAGTGTTCCTGGCTGCACTTGGCCAAGTTTGCCTTGGCAAGTTCTGGTGTTTGCCTTCACTGCCTTGTCTGTCACATGTTGGTTATGGATCAGTAAAGTTTGGTTTTGAATATTCCCAAATGATTGGAGTAATTGGTGAGAGGTCTCTAAGCTTTGTATTCTCTCTCTGGTGAGAGAATGCAGGTCCTGCATGAGCTTATTGTCTTTCGGTGTTCTGCTGTTTGTGGGATTATTTTCCTCTGTTCAGCCTCGTTTGTCTGGTTGTGCAGCCTAAAGAGAATAAACACATGCTGGGGCATCAGACTTTTTGGCTTAGCAAGTAATCTCAAGGCAGATCCCCTTGCATCTCCAGTGCTCTCCTTCAGGAGAAACACTGGTACAGAGCACCTGCCTGCCCAGCCTCTGTGTCCCTGATGTGATCATTCTTCCTAAGCCATGGGGAGGATGTGGGCCGGGCTTGGCTGAGCTCTTCAGCAGTAACAGCATCTTTTCTTTTCACAGGAGGAGCTATGGAAGATTCAGGAGAAGCTTTAGTGCTACTTTGGGTCTCTGGTGGGGTCCAATGTTTACATCACTCCCCAGGGATCCCAGGGCCTTCCCCCTCACTATGATGATGTCGAGGTAGGACAGCACAACCTTGCCTGTGAAACTGCATGGGCTTTTGCTGCTGGCAGTGTTTGCTGCTGTGTGTGTGCTTCTAACCCTCCCCCCTCACTAAACATTATAGGAAAATGTTGGGTTTTTTTTTTTAATTTGTGTTTCCTTATATTTGTTATTCTTACATATTTTTGCTGAAGATGTACTAATAGTAATACCTAATCATAATATCATGTAAACTTGGCTTTCCAGACCTGGTATTTCCATTAGATGAAATGAGAATTTTGTTTTCACAGCTGCAGAAGCTTTGTAGCACCTTTTTTCATTTTCACTTCATTCAGGCCCCAAGAATTTACAAGTCTTTTTTCCTTTACTAAGTGCTTGCTCTTTCTTCAGCTGGACAGTGACAGCAGACTGGTTGTGCTTGTTGGTCCTGCTGTTTTTAAGAAGTTACTGATATGATGAATTCCTGCGGTCCAAATGCATTTTAAATCAGCTTCTAAAAGAAAGATACAAATATACACTGCATTATAAAAAAAAGTTGGGCTACCCCACTTAAACCAAATAAAAAAATCCAACCCTTATATGTATATTTTGCTTTTTAATATTTTCATTTCCATTAAGTACATCTGGAGTTTCATTTTTCTTATGCTTGTTGTTCAGCAGCCTCACATCCAGCGTTTTTGGCTCATGCCATCAACTCCCATGGAGCACCCTACAGAGGTTTCTGCTGTTCTGTTGGGGATAAGCCTCTTTCACCTGAAATTTTGGATATTTGTGTGGCAGATGTTTCTTTTGGAGTTAGTTCTCAGGCACTTACTTAAGTGACTGGAGAGAAACAGGGATTTCCAAATGCCTACCTTAGGATAAAACAGATCCCACTTCAAAGCTCCTCTACCTGTTGTCTCTAAACAGAGACCAAAAAAATTAGTTCAAATGTAAATTCCTCTGAATTGTAGCTATCTAAAAATTAATGTGAAAGGAATTAATTCCTTATAGATTTGGATTTATGGTCGTTTGCAGGTGTTTATCCTTCAGCTGGAAGGCGAGAAACACTGGCGGCTCTATAAACCAACGGTGCATTTAGCTCGGGAATATAATGTGGAATCAGAAGATAGGATTGGCAATCCCACACATGAGTTCATATTAAAGGTATGAGAATTTAATTGCTTTAGGTGGTCTGGGCTGTGATTGCCAGAAAAGTTTAAAGTGGTCCGTTTCTTGAAGACAGTGATTGTGGCTGTGAAACCGAGGGGAGGGTTTGCACACAAAACACTGCGAGCACGAGAAATTTGGGTGATAGCTGTCTAACCTATTCTTTTTTAAAGGTATCCTTTGCTTCTAGTATTTAAAAAATTGGCCAAACTCCCAGTTATTTCTGTAAATTCAGTAGTATTCTCCAGGTTGAGCACCCTGACTCCTAGATCATGTTTGAGGAGTTGTGTGCAGAAAGACCCTTGGGTTTATGTTTATGAAACATATTTATGCTTTTACATGCTGCCTGTAATCAATCAGGCTAATCCTTCTGTGCACTGAGACTTACTGCTGCACTGAACATTGTCACTCTTCTGGTGAATGAGATTTAAATATTTATCCTTAGCTAATAAACAAAAGCATGAACCAAACCCCATATAAACTTGCTGTTAATTGCTCTTCCTTTTTCCAAACCTGAAATTGAAGTGTTTGGTTGGCTGTTATTTTTTGGAATAAAAGGAACATGTCATGAAGATTACTGAGTGTCAGCAGGGAATCTGGTGCTTGTCCTGTTCTGTTTTACCTGCTTTTGAAGTGTTGTCCAGCTGGTGGTGCTGCTCCATGTTGGAAGCCTCGGGAATTTCTGTGCCTTTTGGCGTGTCACAGAGCCTCCCTCTGCAAGGTCTCTGCTCTTCTCAGAGCTGCATTTGGGCGTAGGTGTTTTAGGAATAGTGTGACACACTGGACAATGTAGGTGTTTTAGGAATAGTGTGACACATTGGATAGGATACTGACATCGTGAGGTGTGTCATTTGACAGGGGAATATTCAATTGTCATCATGTACTGGATGATGCAAAGTCTAGTAAATTAACAATTCCCTTTTTAATTTCTGGAATATTGGGGGCCAGACTTCAGTGCCTTTCATTTTTATGGAATAATGATGGGTTTAAAAATTGTCCAAGTTTTATTTTTCTTCTGTTTGCTGTTGTTCACTTCCTGTGACCCATTTCTTCTGGGTGGCTGGTGTCAAATTTTGGTTGTCTGTCTGTGGCTGCCTCTGAGAGGAATGTTGTTGTTTGACTTTATTTCCTCCCTAAACATCTTCCTAGAATATTTCCTTTCTCCCTTTTTTAAATGAAGAGAATTTAGGATATTCTTTGTTGGTGTAGTCCCCACAGTGGTAAGGAATGCAGTTTTCTTTGACTGTGCTGTCCAACTATATAGGTGTTTACAGGACAAGCCATAAGTAAACTTTTATTTCCTTCTTGGAGGCAGTTTCATGTGCTTTGAACTTCTTTCTTGTCTTGACTTTCCTAGTGTGAATTTTTTCAGTGTGGAGTTCTAATTTACATAGGTGAGAAGAAAGATGAGGGAAGAGGAGGAAGGTTGTACCTGTTTTTTAAGTGTTTTAACTGAAAATCTCAGACAACAGTATTGTAACAGATTACAATTTTTATAGAATATTTGGCTTTTCTTGTGGAATAGTAGCCTTTTCTTTTGATGTGATCTGACCAAATTCCCATTTCACTACTCCTCTGCCAGCCCACTGTGTTGCCAGCAGGTCCATCTCAGCTGCTTCTTTGTCCTCTTCATGCAGCTCAGTAGGAGTCTGCATGTTCTGTAATGGTAAAAAGCTTGTTTCATGTTTTCAGACAGTAAATATTGGCACTAGGTTGGAAAGTTTAAGGTTTTGAACTTCTGGCTTAGTGTTCTTTATGTTATTAAAGTGTACATTGCAGGATTGCTCCATTTTGTGATTCTAAAGAATATATATTGTCAGACTGTCTGCTCAAAGAGTATTTTCTCTGTTTTGACCTGGTGCCCTAAATATATCAATTTTCTTGCAGCCAGGTGACTTACTGTACTTCCCAAGAGGGACCATCCACCAAACTGACACTCCTCTTGGGACGTCCCACTCAACACATGTGACCATCAGTACCTACCAAAACAAGTAATTATTCTTTATCTTTTGTTTTGTGTGGCTTTCCTCTGCCAGGTGATGTGTGTGAGTAGTACAGACCTGAGATGCTGTGAAGGTTTGGGGAAGGAGGGAGGCAAGGCTGTTGTTGTTTGAAGCAGCATGTTTGAGAGGTTTTCGTGCAGTAAGCTCAATTGCTTTTTAATTGCTTATTTTATTATTTACCAGGTGTAGGCTTTAATATGGAAGATGCTACAATTGCAGACTCACTCCTATGTTTAAAAAAAATCTCTCATCAGTGGCTGAAGTTACTGTTCATTTCATAGCTCACATAAAGAGTCATGAGTTACTCCTTTTATCATGTTTTCTCCTATATTTGATAGTCACCCACACTAATCTTCTGATAGATTTGCTGCCATTTCTTCCTTGCAAATCTTTTCTGCTTATCTGTGTTTTTTTTATCTCCTACCCCATGTATGCAAGTCAGATTTCTTATGACACACTCCTGGTCCTTGTGCCCACACTGTTATCACATAGGGAAATATTCTTGCCACTTAATCAGCTTTCCAGGTGCTGGGTTTGGAGTCACTGGCCTGGGTTAGGAATTAGGAAGGGCAGAACAAGTTTGGGCATATTCTAGATAACTGTGAGATGAATCTCTAACCACCAGCTGTGCCATTCTGGAAGCCCAGGATGGGCTGGTAACTCTTCATGTGGCCACTCCTCCAACATGGAGAGAGGGTTTAAGAGGAAGCTGCTCAAAGGTGTGAGTCTTCCTAAAAGTTGGGTTCAGATTATTTCAATTTACACTTGTGTTCTTTTATTCAGAAGGCCAAAAAAAAACCCCAAAAGAGAGAAAAAGGAAAAGCTGCACTTCTTTCAAGGTTAAAAAGTGGAGTCATCCCCCATTAAGGCTGTTGGTAATGAAGTGCTGACATCCTGCCTTTGCACCTGCTGTCAGCAGGTGTGTAGGGAAAACAAGCAGAAGTCCTTGTACAGGCTGGCGTTCTGATTTGGCTTGCAGATGGAAGTATGATCTGGAAACATTTCCTTGGAAAATTGAAGAGAAATCCTTGAAAATAGCTGTGGAGGAAGTGCTGGTGGAGGCGGCACTTTCAGGTATTTTCAGCTTTGTCTGAGCCAGATCCCAGCAGGACAGAAGTGTGCACGTGTGGGATTAGCAGGGCAGTTTGGAAAAGGAGCGAGTAGCTGAACACAGTTGCTGGCAGATGGAGACTATGGGGGCAAGAGGAGGGAAGCAGTGAAAAGTAGAAGATGTCTAATTCCTCTTACTGGCCAGAGTTCTTTCCTCCTACTGTGTAGCAGACTTGAGTGGAGATGATAAAAAAATGTTAAGACTATAAGGAGTGGCATTTTTTTCCTAAACTAAAGTGTCTAGAAATCAGTGCTGCAAACAGGAGTGCTGAGGGAGAACAAGAGCAGAGGGTGAAGTGTATGTTGGAGGACAGGCCCTGCCCTGCCGCCTGGCCTTGGTGGGTGGGAGTTCTGCTGGCAGCCCTGGGTGTTTGTCCATTAAATCAGCCTCAGGATGTGGGAGGGAAGAAGGTCACCCGTGGACAGGGCAGCACTTTGGCATAAGCTTCTTCCTGCCGAGGTCGACTGAAGCTGGGCACAGAAGGTGCAGGAAGGAGCAAGAATCCTCCCTCTTCTCCTCTGGTTTATTGTTACAATTGAGGAACAGAAGCACAGGGATCAAACCCGATGTTTTTGGTTAAGTATGTAGAATAAGAATGCAAACAAGACACCTACAAACTGCCTGTCAGGTATCATTAAAATCCCTGTAGGCATCTTGTTTTTGGGGTCGTAATTAAGTTTCTAGTAAAGCTGAAAACCGATGCCATGTTGGATTTGATAACCCTGGGTACCTCCTTCAGTATAAATGTCTCAAAAGCACATTAAGTGACACAGCCAACCCCACACACTTCACTGTGTGCAGTGGGGCTGTGTGTGCATGTGGCTGGATGGTAAAGGCCCCAGGAGGAATTCCTTCCTTAAGCTGAAGGCGGTGATAAATGGCAAGCACCTGGAAGCAGAAGAAACTGGACCCTTCTCAAGCCAGTTCCTTCCCTCTGTACAAGGGCTACTGACCTGAAGGGGGTGAGAACATACATGAACTTCAGCCACTGCATGAGGCTACAGAGCAGTAACGGAAGGGCTATGAAAGGCATTAGACAGGTTTTGAATTCTCAGAGTTTCCAGCCCGTGACACCAGTTGTGATGTCTGTTTTATTTCAGTGCGTCTATTTCAGTAATTTTTTTTTGTTTCTTCCTGTTCATCAGCTCTTGGGGAGATTTCTTACTGGATGCAATTCCTGGCCTGGTGTTTGACACGGCAAAAGATGACGTGGTGCTGCGAACGAGCATCCCAAGGCAACTGCTGATGGTAGGTAGATGGAACTGAGGGAATAATGGTGCAGCCAGGTGGAACTTCAGAACTTGATCTGCTCTGAAGGCTCAGTGCAATGGCACTGCCTTGTCTAGCAGCTTAGCCACTTCTTTTGAAGTCTTCAGGATGACTATTCTGAGGCTGGCTTCATCTCAAGCATTGCCTGATTCATTACACTGTTTTTCTTTCCTATCACAGTGTCCTTGTATGGCTTGTTTCCTTCTAAAAGTAAAGCTATTTGCCTGGGATCTGTCAGCCAGGCATAATTACTCTCAGGCCAAGCTTTTCACTCTTTAAAAGTTAGTGAATATGTAAATTGTTGTGTGACCTCTTTATGGTGATCCTGTCGTGCTGATCAGCTTCAGGAGGAACAAGTGTCTCTTCAACTGCATTTGCACGTCCTTTAGCACTGCAGTAGCCCCAGAGCAAGGGAAAGAGGTGCTTTCATGGGGAATGTCTAAAACGAAGAAAGGCGGTTGTTTTGGGACTGAGTGTTAACCTTGTCAAGATAAAAGAGCAGCATCCAGAGTTTTACAGCATTGCTGTACCAGTATAGGCCTGGTCTGTGTGGCCTGAATTCCGGTGAGAACAACTCTGTGTGGATATTTAGCAGGTGAATACAGCTGACTCCACCAAAAAGCTGAGCAGCCTTTTGAGGAGGCTTGCAGACCACCTGGACCACACCAGGGAACTGAGGTCATCTGACATGAAGAAGGACTTCA
The DNA here is from genome assembly GCA_038380795.1 of Pyrocephalus nanus. Taxonomy (NCBI): domain Eukaryota; kingdom Metazoa; phylum Chordata; class Aves; order Passeriformes; family Tyrannidae; genus Pyrocephalus; species Pyrocephalus nanus. Next base: position 21,608,846 of record CM076266.1, on the reverse strand, counting down.
TTATGCACCGGCTGCCGCCTTGCTTGGGATGTGACTCTGGTTCCTTGACTCCAGGTAGCTTTTGAAGTTACTAAAACTGGCTGATGTGATAGTAGAGCTGTTGCTAACTCTGCTCCTCTCGGGACTTCCGGTATGTTATGGTAGGCAAAGATCCCAGTCCAGCATCAGCTTCATGTGTCGTGAGGCCCCACGTGGGTGTTTGCTCCCTATGTCTAGTGGGAGAGATGACACTCCCTTAGAGTGGAATAAAGGTTATCCCAGACTGGAACTGGCAGCTGTGATAAACTGTATCCTGAGAGCATTTAACAGGTAGCAGTTTTCTCTGAGGACAGGTGGTGTTGAAACATAGGTTAACAAACAATCCAGCCCTGAGAGAGTGGAGAGAGCACAGAGGGGGCTCAGTTTGGACCGTTTATCTGGTTTTCTTCCTTTCTAAGGGAGGATTTATTTTCCTTAGGTGGGAAATTGCCAAAAATAGACAGCAAAATCAGACTGCAGTTCAGAGATCACACTCTCATCTCGGTGGAACCAGATCAAGAGAATGCTGTGAGTACTGTATATTTGGGCTGGGGAGCGCATGTGAGTTGTTTCTCTCTTGTACAAAAGGGTCCTGCAGTTGCACTCAGTTGGCTCCTGCATCCCATTAGGAGACTTTGGGGTTGTTTGTTGAGTGATATGGCACATTCCAGCCTTCTGGAGAGGGGCTACAAAAGTAAATTCAGCCTGTGATTCTCTATGGGAGGTGCATGGCTTTTGTCTGAGGTTTGATGGGGTAGATCATTACAGCAGCTAAATGGCCTCTACAGGTCTTGATAATAGATTTTTTTACTATTCTTTGTATTAAAGAACGCAAATAAGTTTTAAAAACTGGTTTCCTCAAGAGAGGGAATTCTGGTGGTTGCAGCTGCTGCTGTGGCTCCATTTAATCTTCACTTCTGAGTTCTCTCTGTATCCAAGCAGGTGCCAGTGGCACTACCAAGTTGTTCCACAACACTGATACATGCATCTTGCATTATGCTGCGTTTATTCTACTTCTTATCCATGAAGGTTTATTAGGATAAAATTGGAGAAGTGCTTTTTTTATCTCACTTTAAAAAAGGGGTGGGACACAGCAAAGATTATCTTGTACAGTAGGTTTTTTGTGGTTTTTTTTGGATGAGTGGAATATTTCTAAGAAAAGAACACCATAAGTTTCTGATCCCATCTTGCTTGTGTCCATACTGCTATGAGACTTGGTAGGTTTTGGAGACTTTTTTTCCCCCCTCAATTTTTTGGCCACCTTGCCTTCTGATGTCACACAGATCAACCTAGGATGACAGGACACATGCAAGACTTGTGTCCACAAATTCCATGTGCAACCTGCCCAGAGGGCTCTGAATTGCTTTGCACAGCTTTGACCGAGGACTGATAATGGGCATGTGATTTTTAAGAGACAGATCAGTATCAGACTGGAAATGTGTTGATGCACACCTGCTCATTAATACTTTCCCTTAAATGGCCTGTTTTCTGTACAACATCAGTCCTGGGACTCCAGTAGGGGCAGTTTTAAGGTAGAAGATGATAGCAGATACATTTTCAGAGGTGTTTTGGAGAGTCCCTTATTGCTGTGGAGGGTTGGCTGTTGGAAAATTCATTTGGCAGGGTGACTTGGGTGCTCTGTTGTAAGAGTGACTCCAGAATTAAGGAGCATTGGCAACTGCAGTGAGAGGAGTCTGAGGGTGTGGATCATATGTAACTGTTTCCTCCCTGCTGTCTTGTAGGATGAAATTCGCAGGGAGATGGTTTATGTGTACCATTCCTTAAAGAACAGGAGAGACACTCACATGATGGGGACAGAAGATGACACTGCTAGTGAGGATGGCATGTCACAGGTTTGTTCCTGCAAACACACCAAAAATTATCTTTTCGTGGTAGGTTTTCCTGCATTAGATGAGCTTGCCCAAAACGGCAGCAGGGCCTGGGTTCTGCTGTGATCCTCAGCACACAGAGCATTCCTGCCCATCCCTGCAGTGCCCAGTGAGCTGAGGCTGCACCACAGAGGCAGTTAAGAGTAGAACTGAGTAATGTGATCTCATGCTTAATTAAACACTTGAGATGTTAACAAGGATTTCTGGTGCATACCTTATGTCCCAGTTAGCAAAGCTACTGGAGCAACTAAAACCAGCTCTTTTACTGGTGTGTCCTGCTGAGGCTACTGGATAGGCCAGCACATAGTCCCTAAGGATCACTGCCATGCTAACCCCATGTTAGATTCTGTATCCAGTGGAACACACTACAAGGGGTGTTCATTTTAGGGTAGGGTGGATCAGCACTGGGAGTAAAGACATACCTTGTTCTGAAAATGTACTTACTTTTTAGGTTGTCTCTCTGTTCCTGCTCGCAAGTACAACGTGCTTTTGCTGTCACAAACCCTTCTTAAAAGTGGCTTTGAGCTTTGGAACCTTTATTTCTGCTTCTATGGCAGAGAGATGCTGTGTCTTAGGTCTGTGATCCAAAACACTTGAATTCAGGTCTGCACAAATAGAGGCAAAACAGGACACAGTCTGTCCTTGTCTCAGTAGTTACAGCAAGGCTTTTGAGGTAAATCTCACTGGTGCTCCAGAGCTGAGGTTGTACACTGGTACCTGAACAAGACATGCAGATCCCAGAATATTCCTTCTTGCCCTTGAAGACTCCAGGCCTGGTAATGGAGCTTCTCTGTGCTTGTGTCAAACTGTATCCAAAGACTGCATGTGGCAGCTAGAAATAAACTGTGACCTTCCAAAAATAATGGCTAGGGTTAGGCAAGAGTGTAAATTTAAGGTTATATAATGCTTCAGTGTGGAAACCACAGGAGAAAGCCACGTGCTGTAAACATCCCCACCTCTTAAAGTGTGCTAGAACATAGAAGAGAGTTCAGCATTTTCCCTACGAAGACAAAACAGGCCTGGATAAAAGTGTTGGAGAATGCTCACCAGTGCCATGTGGGAAGGGAGCACAGTGCTGCTGCTCCCTACCCACAGTCTCACACATTCCTGTGCAATAAGGACACTGCTCTCAGCTGAAGGATATTTTTTCTATTTCTTCTTCCCCAGCAGACTCACGGGCTCCACTTTCCTTTGTCATACTTGGAAGCACTGAAGCAGATTTGGAGCAGCAGCACTGTTAACGTTAAAGAGCTTAACCTCACCTCAGATAAAGAGAAGGAAAACTTTGCCTTGTCCCTGTGGAGTGAATGTCTGATTGAAGTTCTTTGATGCTTCTGTGAATGAGCTGCTCCTCTAAAGGAGTGTTTCTGGCTATTAAGCATCTCTTGAGAGGGAGGCTTATTAAATTACTTCCTTATCCATCCATGGTGCTGTCTAATAAATACATACTTTCCTCAGTTTTGGGAAACTGGGTATGGGGAAAAACGGGTAAGCTGCTCGCTTCTAGGGAGCCATAGCTCCATATCCGGGGATGCACAAAGTCTCTCCCAATAACACCAGTATCCCCTTCCCTCTGGAGAGCTGCTGAAGTTATACATGGAGCAGGATCCAGAACCTTAGGCATAGAACAGTAACATGTTTTTTTCATTTGTAAAGTTCAGCAACAAGAAACATGTTTGTTCTGTTTGATTGCCCTGACAAGACAGAAGCTTCTCGGTAAAAACTGTGTGTGCTGTTTCCAGGGGGAAGACTTTGCTCAAGTAAAGCCCTTTTGTCTCAGATGCTGCCAACACTGGAATAAACAAACAATAGTATTTAACCTCTACCTCCCCCAGCACCAATTTTCATGTGAAAGTAACCCAAAAACCTCTGGCTGGAACCTGTATCTTCAATGCTCACTCAAATGGGTTTTGATGAGTAGTAGTGCAGTTACTTGAATATTAAAAATCAATGAACTATCAAACTCATGTGACAGCAGAGCTGTGTACTCAATATACTTATCTCTTTTTCTGTCCATTTGAAAAGAAATATTTTACAGGAACGTGCTTGTTGACATCTGCTAAAAAACTGTTGTTTAGTTTGTTTAAAAAAGAAACCAACAAGCAAAATGTTCCTCCTAAAAAGTCTTATACAGTTAAAATATACATGCTTAAGCATTTTACATTCAAAGTCTCCTAAGTACAAAAGCCTGCTTCGCTTTGTTATGTAACACTGAGACACCAAATCTGATTTAGTCATTCTTCATTAAAAAAACTACAACTTTTTACACAGGCTTTTAAAATTTCATATGGAAAGCAAGTCACGTGCAGAACACTTGATGTACTGACTTACATGGAAAAAAGCTAAACAAATGCTTTAGTTGGAAAAATATATACATATATTTGAGGATCTGTTACTCAAACAGCAGATTTATGATAATTTTAGAAAGTAAAATAGTAAGTGCAAGTAGATTTTTTTTTTTTTAAACAGTACTATATAGAACTCCATTTCATACAAAAATAGACATCTATATATTTTATCTATGGCAGACTTAGGGTTATGTCTTTATTTGTTTGGGGGTGATCCTGGTTGAGTGCACAATAGTTACAGCTTTTGGAATCTAAAATATCTTGTCTTTAGCTAATCTGAACTCTTTAAATAGTCCTAGAATACATACCTGGAAAACATACCCTGAATATACAAATATGAAAAAAAGAAGATATTTTCAATGAAGTAGATGTGTGATGCTGAAACCAGTGATCTGAGGGATTTCTCATTAAGTAAGCACTGGAATGCAGGCTGCCAGCACCTCTGAAAACACATGCCAGGGTGAGCTGTTTTCTGCAGGAAGACACGGTTTCAAGACCAAGTGACATTGCATTAAATTAAGCTATGCACACTGAACCAAAAATACAGCTACATTTGAAATCGCTGCTGTGCTAAACGCAGCTTTAGCCCTTGCAGAAGTGCAGCCTGACCCAGGGCCATTTATCCCTGGTTTGATACATGCACATATGGCTCCTGTTAAAGGTGATCTTCAGGGATAACTCACAATTGCATGGGCAGTAAACAGGCCATGGGGCAGCAAAAATAGTTCCTGGATCTGGGAATTTGGTACTATGAAAACGAGAGAAGGCAAAGCCCGACAAATAACATTGAGGGGGTGAGAGTCAGGCTTTCTCTGTCACCTCATTTCACATGCTGAGCTGGAATTCCAGTTCCAAGTTGTCTTTATGAACATAATAAATTGCATTTTAGCAAGATTTGAGCTTCACGATTGCTTGGAGCCCAAACAGTTTCACTTGGGACATAAAAGTCCATCTCACCTTCATTCAAGCTCACCAGTGCATTCATTCCTTGGGGAGCTTCCATCAGTGTGAGGAAGATAAAGGCTCTCTGAAGAGCCTTTCACATGCTATCTCTTGCAGTTCCTATACTGCAAAACCTATGTCTAGTCTTTTATACTTTCATACGTTTCATACTGCAGATGAAGAGTAATAGTGACTTTCATAGGAGCAGCCTCTGAAAAATCAGCTTCCCTGCAGAGAGACATTGCATCAACGTTCCCTCTTCCAGATTTGTGCAAAATTCAGTTCTTTTAAGAGCTGGTATGAAGGAAAGTAGAGAGGAGTTGCTGCTTATGGTTCCAGTGGTGTGTGACTTCAGTAGCTGTGTTCTTGTTTTCCCCCTCTAAGGTAGATGGTTAATAGCCCGCACAAGGTCCATCTGTGGGGTGGGTTTTACTCACAGTATTTCTATATCCCATTTCTGTGAAAGTCTGTCTTCTACTGGCTGATTCATAATGATGTGGTTCTTGTCATAATAATTTCCTCCTTAAAAACAAAAGAAAGTCATGAAAGAAATTTTTTTAAAACAAATGCTCATAAAAATCTATGGATAATCTTTAAGAAGTATGACTAAGTAGGAAAATCAGCTGAAAAACAGAAATTCCATGAGGTGTCTGTAATTGAGCAGTGACAATTTTAACCAGACTTTTTTTTTAAACTTCTTTTCACTTTTTGAGCCACAGCTGTTCTGTGGTTGCTTCTCCACCATTTTGTCTTCTGTAACTCACATTTCTTGCCATCAGCACTGCTTAACTCCCTGAAGTACAAGAGTTGATCTGATCAAAATAAACCTCTGGAATCAAAAGAGAAAGGTTCCTCCCCCTCCTGTTGTTCCTTGTCCCACTGTCAAGCAACTGGACATAAACTTAACAGAAAACCTTAAGTACAAAAAAAAAAAAAAAAAGAAAGAAAGAAAAATTACAATTAACCCTAATCAAAAAGCACACTTAAAACATGTGAGAGGTTTAGAGATGGTTTGTTTTTTAAATACCTTTAATATCGAGCACCAGTTGTTCACTGAGGTATGAACTGATGGTTCCATCCTCGTTGAATCTCCACTTTTGTCTGTCCTTCCCATGCTCTGCCCAGAGGGCAACTTTGGCCCCAGGCACATCTCTGCCACCAATGACATCCAGACAGGCATTGTTGGCCTAAGGAACAAGAAGAGAGGTGAGATCCAGGCTACAAAGCCTCAGTTTTGTGCCTGACTTGTTTCAGGCACTGAGCATATGTCAGGAAATCGTGCTGGAGTGATAAGAAGCCTGACAAGCAAGAGAGGAGCAGATTATGCAGCAAACGATCAGCTGCTTGGTCAAAGGCAGTGTCTCTGCTACTTCAGAAGGCTTTTGTGTTATCAGCTTTTTATGTTAAATTATCAGCTTTTTTTATACCAATAACAGTTATCAAGGGCAGCATTAATAGAAAATCACTTAATTCATTCGCACATTACTTTTCAGATAAGTTCTTAACTATTCAAAGTTTTAAACTTAAACTTGCGACTTTGGACAAAACCAGGTTTCTACTTCCAGGAACATCAGTCCCCATAGACAGATGTGAGAAGTAGCCCAACTTGCCCAAGCAGACAGAGCAAAGTGACCTATCCATAGTAAGTAAGAGGATGTAGGGTTTTCTTAAGAGTTTTGGTTTTAAGAGAGAACAAAGCCATCTGGGTGTTAGTGGGGGCCTAGAGTAAAAGCAAGAAGTGAAGGTCAGAGGAGAGCAGGGATACAACCCACCCACTTCCAGCACCTGGAAACTCACCCTGGACTTGAAGAGCCCCCGGCAATAGTGCCAGACCTGTGTGTTCCTGCCGTTGTAGGGGGATGCACACACTGACGTTGCTCTGACCTCTGCCAGGCTCCCAGCCACAGTCAGGTACTGACCCTGGGCTCGGTTCCTCAACCTCAGGTACACTGCAGGCTGGGAGGGTGTGAGGGGAGAGTTACAACACACAGATCACCACAGCTGATGTGAGAGAGCCTCCCCTCCACCTCACATCAGTTTTCTAAACAGTATGTCCAATTTCCCATATCAGAAAAGGATTCTTTTTTCTGTCAGAAAGAAATACGTATGTGAAGCAGCAGCAAGTGGCTTTCACAGCTCTAAGCAGCAATGGCAGATGGATTTTCTCTTAAAAAAGGTATTTATGACTATAGACCTAATTTCTGGGATATGCAAACATGTCTAGTTCAGTGCATTTCAGTCGCTCCAAGGCTAGGCAGTGGGCTGGACTCCACAGGCTTTTTATTCTTATGACACAAAACTACCGAGTTTGGTATCCAGTTACTTCAACCCCCATTAACTGGAGCATATGGCAGAGATAAACCACTTTGGAACAAACATTCTGTTTTGGAACATACACAAAAAACAGGGTACTGGCTCGGCATCCCTGTTTACTCAGTTTACTCAAAAAATAAGAGGATTTTGTAGGGCTGTTACAGGGTTTGAGCTTTTGTTCTGTCATTCCCTGATTTCAATGCAAATAAAGAGCAGAGAGTTATACAGAGCAGCTATGCTGGAACCCCAATTCAAAACAGTTTTTCTTCTGGGAACTTTGAATCCCCTTTTTTCCATGTTAAAACAAGCAGGCAATAAAGTCTCTCTCCCATCAAGCATCCATAAACATCATGTGCATCAGTACAGTGTATAGTTATTCCTTACAAGGAATTATGAAGTCTCTGAGCAAAGCCTGTCTCATTTTGCAAGGCTGGGCAGTGACGACACCTGTTTTGACTGGTCTGGAGCTTCTGTGTGTCACTGATGACCTGCTAGGCCTTGGAAAGGCAGAAAAGCACAATTCTACCTCCTTCTCCTTGATTCAGGGACATTTATCTCAGTTTTGCTTCTCCATCTACCTTTTGCAAAGCTCCTAAGAATGTTATGGTTTTGAGACCTGAGCCTTTGAATGAGATGGAAACTGGCATTACTTGGAGTGAGGCAGAGAGGGAAAACCTGGTGGGATTGCATGAAGTTTGCCTGTTTTGGAAATACAGGCTAGAGAACAATAAAATTTGCTCTTGCTTCCATTTATGTTAATTATGAAATGTGGAATTGGTTTTCTCATTATATTGTTATATGGCAAAAGTGTAAAAATAGAGCATCTCCAGAACGTGCTAATGAGCAATTCAGAAAAACAAAACTTGGCTTCAAGAAGCAAGGAATTATTTCCCCTTAGGAGCTGAACATAGATCTCAGTAACTGCCACGAGAGGAATTTTCTGCTTCAGTCATCTTCCAGTAGGTCCTTCCGGCTGTCACCATTTGGCCTGATTTAAGGAGTACAACACACACCACTGTACTTGCTGCTAGAGCTGACACCTGTGCACTAAACCCCTGTCCAAAAAAAACCCCGTCCTCAAACAGTCTTACAGTACCTGCTTCATGGGACGAAGGGAGCCAATTACTTTCCAGCCACTGTGTTCATTCCAGTTTGAAATCTCACTGGGCTCCAGCAGAATCTGCCTTCCTAAGAAATTACATCCCTCGTACGCAATCCACCTGGATACAGAGAACAGAACCTCGTGTTAACCACAGCAAACCCAAACTGCTGCTCAGGGCTGTGCTCCTGAAAACCCCAAACCTCTCCACAGTGGTGCTCATGTCAAACCTCTCTTTCTGTGCTGCACAATGCCGCCCACGTCAGTGGTTTGACTGCCTTCTGTTGACACTGAGACATGTTTTCTGTTTGTCCGCCTGAAATTTGTAAACTCCACTCCTTGTCTCCCCCCTCTTTCCCCCATTTTTTTTCTCCACAAATAGGAGAACTCAGGTGGGAGCAATGCTGGTTTCAGCAAGCAGAGTTAAGAAATTAGGAAGCCACACAGCAGGTGCAGCTTTGCCTGGTTGTACGTATTAATTATGAGAGGACCTTGTCCTGTGTTTTCATTACTGTTAAAGCTTTTTATAGCTATTCCACCTGTCTGAAAACATAAAGTGTTTACTCCAAAACCTACACCCTGCTGTAGCAGACTTTCCTGTAATGAATATATCTGAGCTGTGGGCATGACTGAATCTCTCACCACTGGCACATACAGACCCCTTGTTATCTGGGCATCTGCTCAGTAAATGCTGCTTACAAAGGGCAGCTTCAGGATCACAGATCCCTTCTGTTAGTATCAATAGCACACTGTTGTGTGGACAGAGAATCCTAAATGCCTGACTCGTTAACTCCTCCGGACACAAAGCAAACAGTGGTTTCCCCGGTTACCTGTTTTGTAGGTCAGCTGCCAAGATCACGAGGGCTGGGTGAGCTGTAAGTCAGTGAGAAAACATCCACAGCGCTCACAGCACCTGGAATTTGCTTTTCCTGTGGCACATAACTTGGAGGAACTTGACAGCCAGCCTTGCTTAGGGCTCCATGGAGCCTAAAGTGTGCTGTGAACTGCCTTGCAATGAGGCTGTATCTCTGTTTCCTCAAATAAAGTCCCATCCCTCCTGACTAACAAAGCAGCCTGACCACCACTCTGTGTTCTTTATCCTAATGCATTCCTGACTTTTTTCCTTGCAATGCTTTCTGTCAGGTCACTCAGAATTCATTTGTTAGCATTGCTTTTGGAGCACAGGACAGTCTCAGTTGGAATGCAGTTTCACAGCAGATATTTATAGGAAACAGAGAGGGGAGAGACTGTCACAGTGATCACCAGATGAAGCCAGGTTGGGCTACTGGCCCTCAGCAACACAGACAGAACTCACCTCGGCTCTCACCAGGCTGTGCCTCCTGTCCCCCATCTCAGAGTACCTCAGCAGCCAGCTCCCTTTGGCAAGCCACAGCCCAGGCTTAAGCCATTGCTGAGGTGGCCAGTAAATCTTTGTTATTTGCCTAAAGTTGACAGCAGGCTTTGGGACAAGGAGCTAAAAACCCTCCAAATCCGCCTTCCTGAGCTCTCAATCGCAGATAAGGCAAACAAACCCACAGACTTCCCATGATAACCTGACACCTTTAGGCTACCTGCCATGTGGGATGGGGACAGGCTGGAGTGGTCTGTTTCCTAGGGAGCATCACAAACAACTCAGAGGAAGCCCAGCCACTGACCGTTCTTCCCAAAGACAGGGAAGGAGCTGACCTGGCTTGGATGCACAATAAAGATGCAGGAGGGGCTGGAGTGCTGCACTCACTCTCCTATGCTTTCTTGTGGTCCTTAAATCATCACCCTTCCTTTACAGCCAATTGCATGGGCAAAGGGATTTAATATCCCAGTTCCACACCCCTGATGAGAGGGCAGAGAAAGCTCATAAAGAGATGTTTCCCAGCAGGACGAACTTTAGACCTCAACACCTCCACAGAAGAATGGAGAGGTACACACTCCTACCAGAAATCAGGCAGATGTTCCTCCCAGAGAAGGCCTTTCCCCTTCCAAATTAACACAGACCACAGAATGCGTGCAGTTCTCAGCCAAACAGCAGCTGTTTGCCACCCTCATCTAGGGCACCTCAAGACAACAGCAGCAGATCATCACTCTACATTCCCAGCAAGGTTTCAGGATGGAAGTAGCACAGATGTTAGGGACTAGAACTCATAGTGAAATGGCAAAGCTCTGTGGGGAAGCTAATATTCACTATTCTCTCAAGAAAATTACAGCCTTGTCTGTGTGAAGAAGGTGGGGAAAGGTCAAACATAAGCATGTGAAATGTGTGTCACATTAGAGGAAGCAGTTTCCAGCCAGTCTCAGTCGTGAGATGAGACTCTGCAAATTGTTTGTGGCTGCTATGGATGTGGAGGCTGAAAACCTGGTCAGAGACAGAACACTTGAGAGGTTTTCCAAAAGGGGAAAGAGCAACATGTGGAAGAGGTCAGAGGGTCTCTCCTGCAGATGTAAAATTGTTTTCACAGAAGAACCTGGGTGCGTGTTCACACTCAGGGAGGAGGGCTAAACTAATAACAGGAGCAAATTACTGTTCCAGCTGTCAGATCCACCCTCAGCTTCTCTCAGACGCTGCTGCCTCTTTGGCAGCCAGTCAGCACATCAACCTTCAATGAATCACTGCAGTGGTTTAAATCACTGCAGTTTATAGGTGGTATTTTACTGCCAATTAATAAAGGCAGTTTGAGTTTACACTACCTGTCCTTGTAAGTCAGCAATCAAAAACTTACTTTTGGCTCCTGGCTTGAACAACAGGCTCTACTGGTCATATCCCTACTGTATAGGGATAAAAGGATGATTCTTACAAGGGGAAATACACTCTCTGCCCAGAGTTTTTGTTCAGTTTGGGTCTTGATACAAAAAGTGTACTTGGCATTCAACTGCATTTTAGAATTTTATATTGTCTCAAGAATAAAGTTAGAATGTGAAACATCTTATAAACGGGGTGAGAAAATGCATGTTCAGTAGTGGCCCCTACAGTGCAAAACTGACAGGAATATTTCTTCCATACTTACAGTCCGCTCCTCACCCACACAGACTGAGTGCCAAAATGAAGGTCCTCATTCAGAACAGAGCTGATGGGTTCGCTGAAGTGCAGCTCTCTGCCTTTACAGCATTCCAGGGTGAAAAGACTGATGGAAGGCTCAGCAAAAACCTGGGGAAGGAGGAAGGAGAGAGAAAAAAAAGTGAAGTTTTAGTAGGAATAGTCTAACTTCAGGTGTCAGACATGATGCCCACGTTTGCCCACTTCGGCTGAATTTCCACGTGCTTTTGGCTCAGATCACTCTCCCTTTAACAAAGAAGGAAAAAAAACCCAAAGCACACAGAGCTGGAACACACTGCATTTACGAGTGGCTTTGTCATCAGAGTGTGGCGGCCCCACTGACACATGCCAGGCACAGTGAGTCACTTTGTGATGCAGAGAGGCCTCTGCATCTGAGAAAACTCATTTTGATTTGAATCATCAGGGCCTTAGTTTTTGCTTTGCATAAATCCAGGTTATTTACTTATCGATGGAATGTGCAGATTACACCTAAAGCAGTGATGCAAATCACAAATACAGTGCCCATAGACTTCAATTAGCAGTAGTTCACCACAAAAATCTTAAAAGGCTACAAACTGCAAGAGGTTAAAAAGATCAACTAAAAAGTTCTCAATGTTTTAAACAGGCATTCCTATTTTTCTCCTGACAATCCTGAAGAAAAAGCATAATTACTAAACCCTTCAATCTCATGTAGAATTGAAACATTTTTAGCTTAATGTCCTTTTTTACAGTTGACAGATTGCCTATGAAAGCAAATAAAAGGATCAGTCTGCATGAAAATGTGGTACTGCTATAAGATCAGCAGAAAAACAGAGGAAACATTTAAATACACAAAGTCTGTGCCTTAGTGCAAGGAACACTGGCACAATTCTACAGCATTTTTAACCTAAAACCGTAAGAGGAATATTGTAACCAACAGCATAAGCACTTGAAGTTTTCATCTTGATGCAGCTGTAAAGGAGGAGGGAACAGGTCTGGGTAACCTCTGATCAGCCTCTCCAGGAAAGTCACCTTGGTTTTAGGAGAGGTTACCCTGAGATAGCTGGCTCAAGAAAAAATTAGGATTTCTCCTGCAGCAAAGATATGGCCTCAGGTGGAATGAACAAAGCAAAATCTTGAATTAAAGTTGACACAGGCATCGAGTAATGAGGAGAAATTAACTTTCATGTTTGAGGAGGCACATGTATTGTAGTGAAGTGTCTCTGAGCTGCTCAGTGGTGATTCAGGACATGCAAATTTACTTGACACTGACTCAGAGCACTTGGTATGTAGCTGTTTGGTCAGAATCTGCCTCAGAGAAGTTGTTTTCCTCTGCCAACCAGTGCACGTACAATCTAAGTCATGCAACACTGCAAGGACAAAGAGTTTGCTGAGACATTTTAAAGAAGAGCTTGGGGATCATCCACTCAGAGACATTTTCAAAGCCCACTGTACTCCTAAAACACTAATGTTACAAACTAGAAACAGATTAAAACCTGCAATGCTTTTATTTTGGAAGGTCAGTTCTTTCCAAGTGCCTTCTGCTGGATGGGGTGGGTTAAATTTACAAGGTGCGACTAAAGGCTTGCTTTGAAATCCAGACCAGCACATAGGCAGCTATTTCTCAGGTTGCTCTGCTCAGCAGGACAGTATCATCACACTCCTGTTTGCAAGAGTCTTGGCACTGCCTTTCACCTGAGCAGGCACCAGAAATCGTGTCCAGAACAGGTCCAACAGGGCCAATTTTCACAAGGGCATAAGTGACCATGAGAAACACCCTTTGGCAACAACTGTCTTTACTGAGGCTGCTCTTGCCTGGCCACTCCCTTCAGTGTGGGATGGATGCCTGGCTGAGGGAGAGGAACACAGTGCTGGACAACAGAACACCCACGGTCCAGTGCCAGCTACACAAAATGAATCATTGCCTGGCCCTGGGAAACCAATTCATTCTTGTATCTGATTTCATTATCTGCCTCACAGGAATGCTAGGAAGATTGGTTAACACCTGTACTTAACTTAGAAAAAGATAATCAATACAGAAATGCAAGAACTGTCACAATCTATCAGAGCAGGAATAACGAATGCCTCAAAAGAATAGGGCAAAAAAGCAATCTAGCAAAAAAAGCATTGCGCAACCTACAGCCTCGATCTCATTTCTGGTTTTAGAAACATTCAGACTGCTTTAACTTAAGGACTGATGTTAACACTTTAGAAGGAAAACTAAGTGCTCATTGCAACAATACTGGATATTCTTGTCCACGGAAATCACCGTAAATATGACAGGGAGTTTGACAATACAGCCTGCCTGAGAAAAGGCAGCACTAGAGCTCTCCATTGCAAGAACATAAGGGTCTCTTATCCCAAAAGATTACCCTCTTCAAGCAACAAACACTGGGCAAATTCCCCAATAAGCAACCATGGCTCTATAAATGGCACAGCTGACTTCACCCACTCTTTTGCAGCTTTCCCTTCCGTGAACCCATGAAAATGCAAAAGGCGTGGAAATGCTGATGTAGGCATGGAAACCTGCAGTATTGCAGCCCTATTTTTTCCTCACAGAATATCAAAACCAAAGGGCATAATACTCTCACTATCAGTGCACACATATGATTTGTTCCTACAACTTTTCCTAAACTTTTGTCCTTCCTCCCAGAAGGACAGAACAGATCATTCTAAATTTCAGCAAAATGAAACAGCAGGAAAAAAGAACGTCTAGGGCCTCCTAAAGATTTAGCTTGAGTATGACAGTCCTTGGAGAATAAGCATATAACATTTGTTATATTTGTTTGCAAACATTTTGTTTGCATGAAAGCTGCATTTTCCACAGAACAAATTATTCCTTCAAGTCTATTCCTCATTTCTAATTGGTTGATCTACTTTTTTGGGAAAAAAAAGTCCAGGCTTTCCAGAAGTTCTTTGCTGTTTCATATTGATTTAGGCAGTGCTGTTACCCCAGTCACAAAAATTCCACTGCCACCTTACAGTGCTGTTCCATCAGGTCACAAAATCCCACCAATGCCATGAAGGAGTACTGCAAATATGGAATGTTAATCCTCAAATTCTGCTTCCAAAACAGAGCTCAGAAATCCTGCAGCAGCTGACGACATCTTAAAAAGCCCCTCAAAACAGATTTGAAGTAAAAAACTCAAAAAGTTACACTTTACCACTTCGGTCACCTGTACAAAAACCAAGGTAACATATCGTTAATTATCACTACAACCTTGCAAATTAGCAAGGGAATACCCAGATCCCATGCCCCTATTTTTCACAAGCCCATTTTGTTCTCCTATCTCCTATCCTGGCTGATACAATCTACTTCTAAAATATATAGCTGTCCACACCTACACCACTGAACAGGCTTGGACTGTTCCCAAAGGCTGCTAATGAGCTGGCCTTTGTACTCCTAAAAGCATTTTTTTTCCCCTCTAGCAGTGCCATACATGGACCTCTTCTCCTAGCGATCATCTGGGATGCAGAAGCCTCACACAGAGCAATGCATGGCTCCCCACCACAGTGTGGGAGTCCTTCACAGCCACACTTGCAGCAAATTCATCTCACTGAAAGTGGAGCAGGAGACAATGCACATTTAGGGCTTGGTGTTGGGGTTAAACATTCTCCCTCTCACACATCAGCGACCGAGACACACCCCTTAGGTCTGGTATTTAAAGTTGAATAATGGAAGAGGTTCCCAGTGCCACAAATGAATTCAATAAAGCTACACAACAGCTCCACTTGGGAATAGCATTGCTCCTCTCCTGAATGAGCTAACAGAAGTGTGTTGTAATAAAGAGGGCTCTGTTCCAGGCAGTGTTTTGTGGACAATGCATAGAAGGAGCCGCGGCTGTTCCTGACCACAAACGGAACCCACTGCTCCATGCTTGGCCTCACGTCGGTCCACGCAAAGCCTGGGAACCCTGACCTGGCTCATGTGCACTCACAATGACTTAGGGGCCACTGAGGGCACTGCTATTTGTGAAACAGGTGGGGTTCAACAGCATTTTATGCTGTTTAGTGCCCTGATTTTGTAGAATACGAGGGCTCCTATTTGAGAGAGAGGAACTGAGCTAAGAGGTGCAGGTCTCTCCCAAGGCAGAGGAAGACATGCGTGAGCTTCCCACGCACAGCCTGCCAAACACACTTCTTCCAGGGCCTGGCCCTCAGTAATCAAGGGCTGCCCACTAGGCCAAACAGCATAGTTACTTTCCCGAGAGATTACAGGCTGGGGGATTGGGAAGAGATCTACTATTCCATGTCAAAACTTCACTCTGATTTATCACAGCAGTGTCCAAAAGCCTAACTTAAAAACCAGGCTCTCAGCAGGTGAGGTGGGAAGCTATAGCTCCATTGAAGTCACTGTATCTGTGTAGTTTAGTGAAAAGTTGAGCTCTCAAGCTCAAATTGTACATCCTTCCCACCATGCTTTTGGTGGTTGGGTTTCCTTGAGGGTTTTTTTGGTAAATTTTCTTTTGATTGCTCTGTTTGTTTTGGGGATTTTGTTTTGGGTTTTTTTCTTTTGTTTTAAAAATCTGTTCACAAATGAGGAAAAGGACTTCATATGTGAAAAAAACCCGCTGAACTGAGCAATCTCTGAAGTTCAGCTTCATGAGAGTTACCCTGAAGGACACATGTCACATAGGCTGAATTGTGTTCTGTGATCAGGGGAGGAGGGAGAGTTTTGCAGAAGTTGGTGGCCGTCACTAGAGAGGAGTAGGCAGATAAGCAACTTACTTCAAGTTCAAGACTGAAGCTCATGGAGGACCATGGTAGAGCAGAAGTCCACCTGCAGCCCGTGGAGGGCCCCACACAAGAGCAGGTGGATGCCTGAAGGAGGCTGTGACCCCATGGGAGGCCCAGGTGAGAGCAGGCTCCTGACAGGACCTGTGGCCTAGTGGAGAGAGGAGCTCACCCTGGAGCAGGCTTTGCTGTATTTTCTCTCCCCTGTCCACTTGAGGAGGGAAAATGATAAAGTGGCCTTGGTGGGCACCTGGTGCCCATCCAGGGTGAACCTGCCACAACATCAGTGAGAAAAATGTTAACCAATGCAACTTGTACAAAACAGAGCAATTCTGAGCCCAGAACACCCAAGAACACACACCTACAAGTGACCGTGTGCATGAGTACACGCAGCCCAACTTGTTCCTAACCCAGAAAATCCTGTAAGCCAAGAAAACAAACTTCACTCTTTCCTCTATTTACCACAAGCTCAGACATCTGACTAGGAAAAGAGTTCCAAAACGTTATTATTTTTTCCCAATAGAGTCCTTACATATTGAATAGGCTTGAGGGATTTGATTGTAGCAGTCGGGCAGCCACAGGAACTGAGTTCAGCGTAGAGCCCTTCTTCCAGCACACAGTGATTGTCAGTGATTTCCCCTTCGTAACACAGGAGCCAACTGCAAGAACAAGGAAACAAAAATGAGAAGCGGCTCTAGCTGCTTATTAACAGCAAGTTTTTTTCAAGACTTAAGATTTGCTAAGGACACAAGGAATAAAAAAATTCTCTGTTCTTGTGAAGCTTCAAAGTAAGGTGACTTCAAAGGCTATGCTATGAACTAACCCAAAGCAGCAAGATTAAATCATGTGGTACAGAAACCTCAGTTCCAGAGTCAAACAATGCAAGTGGAATGCAGACACTTCTGCTGTACCAAATTCTCAAAATCTGGAATAAATTCTAATTGGAGTTAAAAAAAGAATCACAGTAACTGTGCTAACTTCCCATACGGGATAGCAAAATGCATACTACCCGAACCAAGGACAGGATGAGAGTTACTGAGATGCATTGCAAGACAAAGGGTCTAAGACACGACGGAATGTGATGGGCATGTGTTATGTGTTTTCAGTTGCCTGAAATTTAGTAAGGTTTAAAAAAAAAAAAAGTTCCTGTCACTGAAAATGGTGGCATGTAAAACAACAGACTTACCATCCCCGAAGAACCTTAAAAGAACATGGTATGAATGATGTAAAATCAGAAACTTCTGCTGTGAAATCTATACATGATCCTTGGAAATGTGTATTACTGAAAGCTTTGAGTTACAAGAACAAAACAAAACAAAAAAAATGACTAGAAGGAAAATGAAGGCATTATCATTAATGTAAACAGAGAAAGCTGTACTCTCACAGAAGTATCCATTCAATTCATAAAGATACAACAAACAGAATGACTTCTCATTTAAGGAATCTTTTACATGTCTACAGCTGCTTTATTTTTAGAAAGATCAAATAATTTATCATCTGTGGGACTGGTACAGGATGGTCCCCAGTGATGCTAGGGCAGGCGGTGTTATCAAGTGTTCCAAGTTCAACTGCAGCAGGAGAGGGCCCAGCAAAAAGAGAAGGGGAGGACTGAAGGCTGTTCTCATCCACATGAAGGACCCCTGAACTGCAGTTATATCCCACTACAGCTCAGCAATCCAGTGTTCAAAACAGAATGGGGAAGCACAGATCTGCTGCTGACAAAGTGCCTTGAAATCTCCTGAGACCACAGTGATAGCAGGCAGTTTTTAATTTCAGAATTTCTGACGGAACTGGGAACTCATAAAAACAGCTTAGGTGAACTTCAGATGTCATGGTGAAGAACTGCAAGTCACACTGGACCACTCCCCACCAGTAAGACATGTTCAATTCACTCTGAAAAGCAATAAGGCTGAAAGTGCTGCAGTAAAAGAAAAGAGAAAGATAGAAACAAAAAAGAAAAAAACTAGTATGACACAGGCTGTGATCTACAGCAAAATCACCCAGAATTCTGTACCCCTGGGCTGCCACTGTGTAACTGAGATGAATTTCACTTTAAAGCCTGAAAGAGAGGCTGGAAAAGAAAGAAAAATTTAACTGTATCAAGAGAATAGCTCATATTCTGTAATGGAAGAAAAACACGATGGCTGTTGCAAGAGCTACTTCCCCCTTCATGCCCCAAATTGGCCAAGCTTCCTGCCAAAGAAGCTTTTGCCAGTCCAGATTGAGAAAGGCCAAACACAAAGCAAATGATTTTATGGAGAAGCTCAGTCTATGTTTTTTAAACAAATGAATGTGTTTCCTGTTAGAAAGAACAAGAAAGGCTTAACCTGGCCTTACATGCTGTAACTGCTAACTGGAGAACACAGATCAGCTACAGTACGGTGAATGAAGTGTAACTGATTTTTCTGGGAACGCAATCACACTGCAATGTCACAAAACATCTATTTAAGCTATAATTACATAGTATTTTCTACCCACTCATCTAAAAGCTCTTTACAGAAAGGAATATATATATATATATACACATAGGCCACATGCTATGCAAGGCTTTTAGAAAAGATCCACAACTCAGTTTAATACAGAATGTATCTAATAATAAATTATGGTCTTAATTTGACAAAAGCTGGGGTGAACTAGTAATTCCTCAGAGAAAACACTGAGCATCTGCAATTAGTCTCAGAGTGCAGCAATCTCTGGTTTGTCAGGATTTGACATTATCATACGAGGTTTCACTTCCTAAAAGTTCAACAGACAGCACAGTAAAATACAACCATAAGGTATCACAGCAATTATCTCTGTTTTCTGAATCATCTGTACAAGTCAGCTGCTATGGAAAGAGGTTTTGTTCTTGCCGGACAAAATCAAGTTTTATTTTAATAAATAAAAGGAATGGCTTTGTTGAGTCAGTGATTTCATTTCATTACATTTATAAGGGAGCCTGGCAGGAGGAAAAGGTCAGGGGAGTTGCTGAGGGATTTTAGAAATTTAGCTGCTTTTCAGTTTCTGATGAGCAACTAAAAACAAAAGTGAAAAGAAGACACACTGTTGTAGACAGTGAAAACAGTTCACTTAGCTCAGATACATGCTTATTAAAAGTGGGAGAATGTGTATAATCATTCAAAATAACCAATATATGGCTTACACAAGGCTCAAACATCAGGATGTTTAAGGACCTGCCAGCTCCTATGCACCATGCTTTGAAGTTCCAAACCAAAAGACCGATGTGCCCATGAAAGCTTTTATTTTACTCCGAATGGGAAATTCTTCATATTTATCCAAAAGACTGTCCTTTACCTAAGTGATTAAATGTTTTCCCATAAAAACTCACTCAAAATATTTCCCCTCCTATAAGAGCTGTAGGGATAGGAATGATGTTCTTCCTTCCTCAGCTTTGGGGCGGAATCCTGGGAGAACCAGGATTGTGATAAATCAGGATAGTAATTGTTTTACAAATGGCTTTAGGACTGTTATTAGAGAACACAAGAGGCAAAACATGATCTAGTACAAGTCAGTATTTAAAGGTGACTGTGTATACATACATAGATTTTTTTCATGTTTCTGGGAAATAGAAAGACTATAAAGCACCATTTATTAAAACTTCAAAGGCTCGAATTGATCTTTAAGGTCTGCAAAACTGGAGTAATGCACTCAAAGAACAGTTTTTCTGAGATCCTGAAAAAACAGAAGAGTTGAAGACGGAAATAAAATTGTCTTCAACTGTTTGGACCTCTCTGGTTTCACTAGAGTTGGTTATTTTATCTGGCATCATTTACCAAGGCCTTACTGTGAATGTCCTTGCAAGTCTTTGGATTTGGCTGCAAACTGCCATGTGAATAGGTCTGGCAGGAAGTCAGTGTTTAAGACTAAAATAATGCACCAATTATGTCTTCAGACAGGAAACATTTCCTGTAGTCTTGGGTTAATCATAAAATCATAGAACTAGGATACTTGGGGGAAAAGGAGGGTGTGGTCCACCTGCTAAACAACACAGCATATGTTATTTCCCATGCAAGGGAGAAAGAGCAAAATTGTGTCCAGATGACAAAATACGTAGAGTTTGTTGAAACAGAATCACTGAGCTTTAAAGTCTCTTTTTTCTGAAAAACAATGTCACATTTCTTGAAATAAAGTTTTCTGAATTGGCTTAATTAAAAGCATGTCACAGGGAGAGCAATGCAGCCCCTCCGATCATCACCCACACCAGCAGTGCTCTCCAGGACAGAAAAAGACAAACCAAACAACTAATGCTGGAAGAGAGGAGAGCCCTGCTGGGACAGAACATTGCAGGGGACACAGACCCCGTGTGGTGATGAGCACAGAGTAGGGTTTTGTTTTTAGAAAGATAACACAAAGGTCCATTAATGGAACGTAACCTCATAAGATAAGGCCCAAAAGCGTAAATCCCTAAACTAAGTCATTCCTGAGTGAGTTATAGGGACCACTTTCTCACTGTAAGTTACCACCAAGTCAGATGCAACTTTCAGAGAAATTGTCAGAATGTATCATAGAAGAGATTTATCACAGATTTATTATGAGCAGGATGTTTTCAGTTAAGGTCTTAATGTTCCTGTGAGGTAAAGGTAACCTGCTCCTTAAATAGACTATGAAAAGAAGAGCTACCAGCAC
This sequence comes from Pyrocephalus nanus, assembly GCA_038380795.1. NCBI lineage: Eukaryota > Metazoa > Chordata > Aves > Passeriformes > Tyrannidae > Pyrocephalus > Pyrocephalus nanus. The sequence continues at coordinate 21,587,870 of CM076266.1, read as the reverse complement.
TCAAGACTGAAAAAAACAAACTTCTGTTGATGGATCTGCAGGTTTGGAAAGTACAGTTCAATTTCCTGCAGTTTATATTTTCCTCCTCACCAAGTCTGTGGACACAGCAGTGACAAACCAATACAGTGCAAAATAATGGAACAAAAATCTGCCACGAAGAAAAGGATGAGTGAATGTGATGGAGAGTTTCCAGGAACAGGAAGGGAAGAAGAGGAAGATAAAGAGCTATAGAGACCCAAAGTCAGTCAAAACCTAATGGACTGCTTGCATTTTTGAAGACAGAATACTAAAGGATACGATCTGGAATAAAGCAAAGAGCAGAACATTAGCAAACTTAACCTTTATACATCTACCACTTTCATCCATCAGCAATCTGCTGTATGAAATGATAATACTGAGGTATCATTTGAAGTAACTGAGATGTCATCTGAAGCAAGACATGCAACGTTGCCTGCATTTAATTATTAAATGTAGTTTAGTACTAAAGACAGTTACATAATGTCAACATACCAAATGTGGAGGCTCGTTCATTCCAAGTGGTTCCTGCAATAATAAAGATACAAATACACGTTAAAAAAAACCCCAAATCAATTACAGTTAATTTCCTAGGAGACATGTCAAGTTCCTGAAATTTGTTAATTATGAACTCAAGAGCAGAGAAAAAACACACTTCCCAGGCTCTTGGCACAATTCTCTTTGCCATTTTTGCCCTCAGCTGCCTGTAAGCTCACGATTACCTGCCTGACTGTTCAGTGCCTTTCACACAGAGAAATTGCATCAGCATTACTTAGTCTGTGTAATGTGGATTAGAGTCCACATAAATGTCTGCATTTGTTTTTGAGGCTATTTCTCGAAAGGACACAGAATTAAAAACAACAGATGACTGCGACAGCTCTTTTGACACGTGATCTTCAAAAGGAAGTTAAACAATCATTTCCTGTTTTCAGTGCATTAGTATAATTTATTACTTTTTATGTATTGCTTATTATTATTTAATAATTACTGAGGATTGACTCTGCTTTGCATTTCGGTTTTGACAGTTCTGGCACTAATCTGCTTGGGCAAGTTACACTACCTTGGATTGAATAATGGATTAAAAATATTTCCTGTCTTTATTCACTGTGTGTATTACAAATATTTCAGCATAAAAATAAAATAACTAAAAAACCAGACTTCTATTACAGAAAAACCAACATGGGCCAGATAAATTCTCAAGTGTTTTTATATCTGTTATTGATTAGACATTATAAATTCCTATGTTTTAAAGCAAATTAATATTTCCAGGCCAGGTTATTCTTTGCCTTTATGCAGTCTGCCAAAGGCAAGCTCTTGTTTTGAGGTTTCCCTGATAATTTTCTCAAGACATAAAAAGATCCAGAGATCCAGGGCATCAGTGTAAGTCTCTGTCTTGAATAGACTCATGATGTCATTAACAAGGGTCTTTAAGTTGTTTATAAATTAACAGACATGTTGTTATAATGTGGACTGTCCTGTTTAATTATTATGGAATGCTCTGGACTCCAAAGGCCTCATTTCTTTCAAGTTTCCCCCTTAAAAGGTTCTGGTAACTCACCAACTTCACAGGTCGAATTGACATGATGGTTTTACTGGATCCTCCCCAGTCAAAGAAGCATTTGTATTTTCCTTTCTCCAATACATATTGTTCTCCACAGAAATATTTCTGCTTATATGCCACCCACCTGGATAATGACACAAAAATTAACCCAAAACCATCACATTTTTCTGTGTAGTCTGATGACAATGCTAGCAAGTCAAATACAGCAAAAAGCCCGTCTGACAGACAGTGCAACATTAAACCCAAGGAAAGGCATAAAACTGTCACACCTCGTATTTTCTGCTTTTATTTTGCAAACACTATTTGACAAACACACAACTCTGGGTATCTACTTTTCCATCATATATACATTCATCACAAGATGATGCTTTTCTCAGAAACAAGAAACACAAAGGAAAGAAATTTAACTGACAAGTTTTCAAATTTGTCTCAACTGGATCTTCAGTATCATGTAGTTCTGTAAAGCATCCCTTCAACTGTTGTCATGCAAGACTCTGTGAATGCTGCTACATTAAACTTGTCTTACCACCCTCAGGATTTTGCAGTTCTCATTTGTATCCCTCCTCTCCAAACTGAGTTGCAGCCTTTCATTCTTGTATTTTATCCTCAAGAGACACTAATAATCAGCCCCTGTGTGAGCAGTTCCAAGTCCCCCACTATTGCTACCCATCCTAAATTTGAAGCTTTTTTAGTTTCACTTAACAGCTGCTGATCCCTATCACCATCACCACTAGGGTAGGTACGAGAGTGTTAATATTGTACTTTTAAAATTACTATTAAAAGCCTGGAATTTCCACCCACATGATTCCATAGTGCTATTTTCTCATAACATCTTTTATGTTTTAGCACTTGATATTATTTTTCATGCATAGTACCCCTGTCTTCCATGTAATAGCCTATTCCATCATTGCCATAGAGTGGGTGACTCCCCTGCTTATCCTTCCTGTGAGTCTCTGCAGTATCTGCTGGATCAGAGCTGTTATTTCAGGCCAAGCATTCTAGCTCCCCCACACTAACTGGTAGGCTTTAGCACTTGAGAGTTTTGTCCTTGCTCCATCAGTTAATCCCACACATGTCTGTCTGTCAGCAGACACTGCAGGTGGTCTAATTTACCTTCCTTATTTATTTTCTTTGTTTCCTTGTTTATTTTCCTTCCGAACTTCACATATGCACACCAAAAGTTAGCCAAGTCCACCCTGTACACTGTATCAGCTTGAGCCAGGTACTCTTCCACAGTCCTTGGTTTCACTCCTCCTTTTAGTTAAAATAGTTCTATAAAATTAAAATATTCAGTGCCAGCAGTCTGACTTTCTTACAAATACAACACACCTTATCCTTTCTGTACAGGCTCTACCTGTCCCAAAAGGCATCTCAGACCTTAACATACCTAAAATCTCTCTTCTGTATTACTCCCAAAGCTCCTGTATTGTGAAACTACAGTCTGTGATGCCTCTGGAGGAACATCACAAGCTTTCTCTAGTGACAAGAACGTCCAGATCCAAATGAAGGTACAAGCATGAGAGCTACAAAAACTAATGTTACTTTTTCCCCTTCCTTCCCCTTCCCCTTTTCACCAAGGAAACATAAAGAAACATTTTTTTCCTCCAAATGTTTACCACCTGTACCATATTCTGTCAAAAGATGCACCCAAACATGCACAAAAATACTGAAGAGTTCCCTCCATGTATTTCAGTAGACTTACACTCCACTCCTCACAAGAATAGACCTCGTCTCCGAGCCAAATCCAGCCTTCTCCAAATCAGGGACTTCTTCATTGGTGATGTCTAATGCCTTCCCATCTTCATCATCAGACTGAAAAAGTGCCACTGATGACTCTATGAAATCCTAAGAGGCAGCACAGGAGTTAGAAGACAGGCTGTCACAGCTCAGCAACGCTTCAGAACATAAAACATTTTGGAAAAGAGTCGTAGCCAGAAAGACAGTGTTTCATAAAGCAGTGAAGAGACTTAGATCCCTTGTGTGGATCTTTAAGGGATATTTTGCCATTGAAGTTCTGTAAAAACTGGCAGCCTGGCAATCTGATATGGCCTTCAATGGTTTCCACTGAAGAGATAAGGAACTTGCTGCCCTCAGCACTATCCTTTCCTCTGCGAGGATGACTGAGAATGCAAAGATGCCCATACGGGCAAGGGAAGAGTTGTGGATTTAGCACTGATCTTCCAACAACTTCATAAATGACTATTCCAAGTATTACCACGACTATAGCTTCTTACTCCAAGTTCTCCTTCCTCATCCCTTACCAGCAACCTGGCAATAACCACGGAGACAAAAAGACTGAGCAAGATCACCTTTGGAGCACAGGGGATTTGTACTTTTTGGGTACATCCGTGGCATGACTAATCACTGCAGCTATAAATAAATCCTGCTTAACACTGTCATGTTCCCTCGTACATAGCTAAAATTCCTCCCTAAATTTCCACTACAGTTTCACTAACAATAAACAATAGGAGAAATACTTTTTTAAGAAAAGACTTTCAGACCAAGGCAAATCATTGCAGACTTGAAAACATTAGTGGGGAATCTCCAAAGGCAACATACTCTGAAAAGGCTTAGAAACTTTGCTCTTTCTCTGACCATGACAGCCACAGGCAAATCCCAGCTTCACACATTCACTTGACGCTGCAGAAAAGAAGCAAATGCAACTGTTCCTCAAACCAGCACAAACTGCTGCCCGCCCTCAGGAACAGGCTCTGTGTTTGACTCTGATGTGGTCAATATAGATGCTGATCATGGAGCTTGGCAGCAGCTGGAAAAAAAACAATCCCACAAGATCTTTCTGCTTTCCAAACACTCCCCAAATCCCCACATTAGCTCTTGGAATACATAAGACAGCCAAAACCTGGAAGCTCTTGCGGTGTGCCCGTGTACATCTTCAGCAGTGTGTGAGGAGGGGTGACGTGAAGCAATCCCTTGTTTGTGTGCGGTGCCTGACCTTTCAGATTTGTCAGGAAATTAAATTCCTGCCTCAGCTCGACTGCAGCCACTGCCACGTGTACAGAAACCCAGGCTGGATTTTCCTGCTGCTAACAGGCCCTGGTGGAACCTGTCACGGTGAGTGTGGTGGTGCAGGGCTATCTGAATGGCTCTGCAGAGCACTAAGCCCCACTGAGGGAGCTGGGACTGACACAGGCTAACGAGCAATGCTGTGCCCTGCTCTCTGCAGAGCCTTGACGTGCCTCTGGACCACAGTCCCTGCTGCGGGAGCACCACACAGACATCTGATCTGACTCTGCCCGCAGCTGACTCAGGTACGCAGGGCTCACGAGCTTCAGCTTCGAGCCCTATGAGCCAGGCTGAATCCTTTCCAGGCGTGGGCTGACCTCAAAGCCAACACAGCCAAGCTCACCGGGTGTGATGCTCCAGCAGAAAACATACAAGTCTGGCTGAAGTGGCCCTACATGAGAACACAGCAGTGGGCATGTATAAGAACAGGGACAATGCCCAACCCCACTCCCTACCTAAACTGACCACGGATAATGCATGGGCACTTCACAAAATCCTAAATCTTCTACAGAGAGTCATTGGACTAAACCAGAATTCTAGGGAAGGGCAATAAAGTTCTGACATCCAGGAACACCCCCATTGCAACCTTCACCGTGCTTCTCCTGAGGGAATTTCCGAGGTTGTGCAGAAGACCTCATACATTCGCTGTTATGCACACAGAACTAGTTTTGGATTTTTGCCCAGATCCCCTTGAAAACAAGAGCTTAGTACTAAAATATTTTTAAAATCCTGACCTTAAGTATCATATACAAAGTCAGGAAGGGGAGCATATGGCAAGCCTGAACACTGACACGTGTGCTGCACATCGGAGGGAGGCAGGCAATCTGCTGGTCAAGCCAAACAACAGAATGCCAGTGCCCTTAGTCATTTCACTGGCAAGCAGCTCATTGCCCTTAGTTATGCTACAGCTTGAGGAAAATTGTTCCCTACACTTTTATTTTATTAAATATTGGCACATATTTATATGTCACTTTGAATGATAGATGTTGATTTATGGCTGTGAATGATACATGTTTTTAAAACGTTTATGAGTTGAGTCTTGCCAACTCTCCCAGTGTGAGTCAACTTAAATACAGGAATGTACGTGGAGGGTCAGATGAAGAAAGAAAAGATAAAACAAACATTCTCTGAAACTCTAGTGTTCTCCTAAAATCTGAGGAAGTATCCAGAGTCATCCTTCATAACAAAAGAACAACAGACAACCTGTAAGGGTGAACACTTCAAAGGAGAAGGTAGAGAAACGGAGGTACAATCTGAAATAAAGTTTCTGCTAGATCACCTTTATGGGGAATTGTAAACTTGGTGAAAGTCTCTAGAAGGACAAAATTAAAAATTAAAGAAATTCTCTTCACACCACTTGTAGAGTTAATTCAAAAATTCTCTGTCCTGAATTTTCTCCTGGAATTATTGTAAAGCTTTGGTTAAAGATTAAAAATTGTTACTCACTTCTCAGTATGTAGCCATCAGTTATTACTACAAGGTCTAGTATGGAGCCAGAGAGAACAGAATTTAATTGCCTGTCTTATTACTCTTCTTTTCTCTAGTCTTTCAGTACTACCCATTCATTACCTTTTAGTGAAAATATTTTCACACACATGAAATAGTTTATATTCTCTTTTACTTGGCAATTCCTCAAAGTTTGAAAAGAAATTTTCAAATAAAGGTAAAATTCACCTTTTTGACGCAGAAGGTGTGCAAAGCAGACAATACACTGGGAATGGGATGACAGAGTAGGATTTCCACCTGTATCTATGTTCTATTGGCAGACTAGAGCATCTGGCATCACACTTCTGCTTCTCATCTGTCTCCTTGCTGGGTTTCTGAGCCAAAAAAAGCAAGGTTTAAAAGCCCTGGTTTTTTTTTAATTCACCCATGTGAAACAAAGTTCCCTGCTCAAGATCCCTCCTCTGAAGATCTAAAGTAGTAAACAGGGAAGCAGCATTTCAGAATCATCCTTTCTAAAATTATGGTCAGAATAGGGACATTCAGTAAGAAGAGCTACCTATATTCAACAAGTTCAAAAAAGCTTCTGTGAATGGACACACTGGATGAAAAATTATGTGACAGAGAATTACAGCACAAATTAGGCTGAAAGGAGTGTGGCTCCTGCTCAAAGCAGCTCCAGTTAGAGCAGTGCTCCACCCAGCTGTGCTCTGTGCAGTTCCAAGAGTAAAGACTGTGCAGCTTACTTGGGCAATCTGTTCCAATATCAAAACAAACAAACCAACCGACCAAACCAAAGAGCAGATAGAATAAGAAAAAAAAAAATTCTCACAGGTGACTGGAATTTCCCACGTTCCATCTTGTACCCGTTGCCTCTTGTCCTATTTGCTGCAACTCCAAAGAGGTTCTGGCTCCATCTTATCACATAATTGCAGTCCTTGCCACCAAATTTAATACCTGTCTACTGTTTAAATACAGCCATTCATGTTACCTTGAACTGAAATTCATGTGAGAAAGCAGGACTACAGAATAATCTCTTCTCCCTGTTCACAGTATACAGCAGTGCTTGGCAGGGGACAATTAGCAACGGGTTTAATTTGTAGCACAGAAGCTCTAGATGGCATGTTAAGAAAAAGACTTTTTAATTATAAGCTTTATGAAATGGGTAGAACAGTTGTCTGGTGAGGTTGCAGAGATTTTAAGAGATCTCCATCCCTGGAGGTCTTTGAGAACAAGTCAGACAAACTTCTGTCAGGTATGACAGAGATACAGAGTTCTCACCTTGGGCCAGTGGAGCAGTCTAGATAATCTTTGCTGTACTTTCTGCCCCTGAGTTTTCTATGCAGGTTGAGACTGTCTCTGGTTAATTCAGCTGACAAGCACCCAGGCTTGAGCCTACGGGCCAAATTATAGAATATTTAATGCTACTGAAATACTGAAATGATACATTTGGTACATCATATTTAATGCAACTGAAATACTAAATGATACATTTCCTAAGTATATTCATTTTTCCTTTTGGGTTTGCCTGACAGAGCTCACAAAGTGGTTTCTGTGCATAGATGCTTAGAAATTCCCTCCTAATCAGTTATGGGAGAATGTGCTATATTTAGTACAAACAGGAACCAGGTCAGACTTATGGAACAAGCACATCCAAGAAAAGTTTGGGGTGATTTTTTCAGAACCGTATCATCTTGAGATTCTCCAGCACGTGGCTACCAGCTGTGCTAGTTTATTTAACAGCTGCTCCACACAGTCCAAATATACTTACAACCCCGTTGCAAATCTCTCTTTTAAGGGCATTACCAAAAGCATGTGAAAGCAAAAGCACACTTTTGCAGGAAGCACTGTTGCAATATTCCCTTTGAAAACTTCTGTAGCACCAGAAGTGAGGTTAATGATACAGTAATGTGTACTGGAAACTAGGTAATGCAGATACTTAGTACACTAAACACGAAGTTCAGGAACTGTTTACATCCACACAGCCATCTGTTCGACAATCACATCGCTCAAATGGAGCGTTTACTCAGAAGGGACACTGTTTATTTACCTCTCTTATTCAAAGAGACAGAAGCAAAACAAAATCTGTAAATAAAGAGTGGGAGAGGGTGGTGTACTTTCTGCAACAAATTAACAGACTTGGCAAATAAATTTCTGTAATATTTTCTTGAAAGTGATCAAGTGATGAACTGTTAAAGTCCCCTTGGCACAGAGAAATTAAATTCGTATTTTCAAAAAGTATTAAAATATGTTTTCCTCCCTCTATGAGGTAAATATTTAATTCTAGGGAAAAAATAACGGGTAAAGTACAGAAGTGGTGTCTGAAGTGCTCAGAAGAGTCAAAGAGCTACCTGCCACAGCTCAGCACATTTCCCAGCTCCACTCATCCAGTCAGTTATAATTCCGACAATCAACCTTTGCTGCTAAATCAGACACTCACAGTTCCTCCACTATTTTGCCCCTGGCCTCCAGCTGAGACCAATGAATGTACAAATCCCCACCTGTAAGTCCATCAGAAACATGATGGCTCATTAACCGGGTGGCACTTAACACACACACAGCATGGTTTCACTCTTAGTCACCATCCACCTGGAATGCCTGGGCAGGAGCTCGGCCCAACCTGCCCAGAGCCCACCCATGCAGGCACAGGCACTCAGACATTCCTCACAAAGTACACTTCCCACAATTCCCACTGGTTTTCTTTTAGCACATAGTAACCTTGATTCAATGAAAGAACTGGAATGTCTTTTCATACCATAGATTATACCTCTCATAGAATCACAGAGTCATTTCAGCTGGAAAAGACCTCTAAGATCATCCCAGCACTGCCAAGACCACAAATAAGACAGTCTCAGTTCTCTCCAACTGCATTCTCGTGATCTTTGCAGAAGACAGCTTATTTTGGCCAATGTCAGGCAACAGGACCGTGTGGAGTCACCAAAATGCAAGTGTGTGTTGGAGAGAGAAGTGGGAGGAAAAAACAGAAAAATATCTTCTTTAAAAAATGGGGATGGAGGGATAGAAGATAAATACCTTCCCCACCTTGTCTGAAAAAGTTTTTACTATCAAGATGTAATTTCAGTGCACACAAATTACAGTGCAAAAAGTACTCATTACTATGTATCTGAAGCTATTCACTAAGTTAGACAGGAATCTCTTAGTGCAGCTCCATAGGCAACACATTCTAATAACATGAACACCACCCCTTCTTCCTAAAGCCTATACAAACACCAGGTATTATTTCAAAGAGAATGTAATGTACCCTGTAACATTTTAGACTTTAAAACATGCGTCAAAGACAACATTATTAAATAAAAATGTTATGGCAAGACAAAGAGAAAAGATCAGACACTTGGAACAAAACTTTAGATCACTAATATTGGCACCAACTTATAGAACAATATTACAAAAGAAGGAGTTCTGAGTGCAAAACTTTACTGCAAGGAATTTCGATTCAGCAGGAAAAATTCTGAATTTGAAACTTCTTAAATTAAAAAAAAAAAAAAAAAGAGATTTAGTTTCCGGCAAGAAAGAAACACTCTCAGGTAACTTAAACCTGCTATGCCCACTTTACTCCTACGCATCCTGCTTTTTCCTTAAGACCCAGCCCTGTTCACACTTCCTTTTAAGCAATTCCTGGTGTAGAAGTCCTGTGCATGTATGCTAAATGTTTCCCCTTCCTCAGTTCAAACCTTCCTCAAAAGGAAAATCTGTTTTAGAATTTTTCACTGATCTAGCACAGAAAAATGAGGTTGTTTTTTTTTTAAATGCCAAAATTTTTCTTCTGTTATAGTAGAATCTCATCTAGTTTATCATAATCCTATCAGTTCAAGGCACAAAACCAATAACCTGTGATTTATGGGAATGCAGTGGCACTTCCAGGAGCTCTGAATTGACAGAGTAGGCTTGAATCCACAGGGCTTCTGAACAAACATCCCCACATTGTTTCTTGCCTTGATGTAGACAAACCACAGCCAACATGAAATCATTCTTGAGCTAAGGACCCTGTTGGATCTTTGTAGAGGCAACTGCAATGTCTCTTCACCTTTAGTGAAGGTCAAACAAAGAGTCCCTAGACACTGAGGATGCAACAGCACACAGACTGTAGGCCACTTCCTTCTCCAGGCACCATCAGTGCTCAATAAATGCAACACAGGACAGAAATCTTAGCCCCAGCACGTTAAGAATCCTATTGCACCCCCAGATAACTCTGGCCCTTTTGGAGAAGCAGCCACCATATTATCTGCATTAAACTAAAACAACTTAGAAAAGGAACAAAAAAATGGAGCCAAACTGCTTAATGGATGGCTCAGTGAAATGGGTGTGTGACAGCCACAGAGGGGGATGTGACACAGCCAGGGCAGCTGTTAGCACAGCGCCTGTCCTGTACACAACCGTTCTCGATATTGGACTAAAGCTCAACACAGCTGTGGGGCTGGGTCAGGGGACACAGGAGGAAGCCCTGATGGCAGTGCAGGATGTCCTTTTTCTGCAGTACAATGCTTACAGGACAAGACAAGCATGATTAACGCGGGGAACTGGTGAAGAACAGCCGACGTACTTACGAATTCCAGCAGAAAGACCTTACAGTGCTTTAGCTGGCAACCAGCAAAACCTTCAGGCAAGCGAGGACTTGCTGGTTAGATATTCATAAATTATATAGAAATGGTACTTTAGAGGAATGCCTGAAAGCGTAGTTTGATAAAATACCAGCTTTCTTCTTTGCTGGCTAACTGCAAATGGAATAAGCACCGAAGTCCCAGCTCTTTCATTAAGTAAATACGTGAATTTTATTTTAAAAATCTGAAGCACAAGCAGTTTCTCTGTCTTCTGCACGTATATTAATCCTGGCATAATGGACCCTAACCCAGAACACGGAAATATGGAAAATCAGGTGCTACATCACAGTGCAGGAATACATCCAACATCAGAACTCTAACAAGTAATCAAAAGCAGAGGTGTCAGGTTTTACCTCAAATAAATATTAGTCAATAAAAATCATACCTTCAAAAGTGCAGGCAGAGTTATGCTTTCCTTTTGGTTGTTCTTTAAATTTATGGCTTCACTCCCTTTGTTTTCAGAACTGAAAAACAAAAATATTTTGCAACACTGAGTACTTGCATTATTCATGCCCACCCAAGAGCCAACAGAGTATCCTTCAATTTAAACACAAAAGAGTGTTAAAGGGACAGAAGGACTTATTTTCCAAACTGTAGCACATACTCTGCACATATTGAGACTCAAAAAGCCATGCCCCAAAAACCTGAAGAGAGAAAAAAATAATGCCTATTTCACCTCACACAGAGGTTTTCAAACTCAAGCATTCAGAAATGGCACACAGCATTTTGGCCCTTCCAGGTGAAAAGGGAACAAAATTTATTTTGTATTTTATTTATATTTATGTTATTTTGTATTATTTTCAGCTGGAAAAATGATACTGCAGTTGATCAATCACCTGCTAGAGCAGGATTCATTGGCACAGGACTATCTGACACACCTGGCAGCTGGAAGGTGCACCCCATTCTGAGCACTGTGAGCAAGTGGAATGTACTCATGGCAGATGGAATCATCACAATCACAGCCACCACATTTAACAGCTCCTCACTGAACATGCCTAATGGGGCTTTGCAGGCAAATGCAGCCGAGATATTAGAAAGGGGACAACCGGCACGTTGATATTACCAAGGAAACATCCACTGTTCCATTTTAACAGTCAGAAACCCAAGGTCACAAAAGTCCTTATTGCCAATTCATCTTGGTCAAGATTTTCCTCAGAGCCCATCTTTGGAATGAAGGGAACCATCTCCCACATCAACCCCAATTCTTAAAACAATCCTTAAACACAACCCAGCAGAGAACATCTGAATCAAAACCTTTAAGCTATATGCACTTTAGAAGCAAAAATGTATCAAGGAAAACATTAGATTATGTTAATGACACACATCAATCCTATATTTTGTATCATAAATTAAGAAAATTAACTTTGTACCAACATATCATGTGAGAGAGTATTCCAGCTAGTACATAATCACTTAAAAACATTTCTTCATCAATATCAGGAATTTATTAATTGCTATTGACAAATGAACAAGCCCTTATTTCTGAACTCATATGAAGAGATGAACTGAAAGATCTTTAAATAAAAATAAACCCCAACTATTTGCATTTTGGTGAAATTCTGCCAGGATCTGGAGAAAGAATTTAGAAGCACTGGTACTCCTACTGCTCCTGACTGTAAACCACAGGTAAGTGTATGTCAATAAGACTTCTGAAAATAAAGGTTTTCTTCCTGTTGTGGATTAGGCCTCTGCAGTCAATATACATTGATACACGAACTGCAAAAGCTGGTCTGATTAAATATTGGTTTCCTTCTCAGCTGCTCAGAGACAGGATTCCCTGAATAAAAATGAGAACAGAACTCCCATGCAGTTAAGTTTTTCAAGATCTTTCATGTATTTTCAGATACATCTAAAGAAAAGCTTCTTCCTCCCTTATATAGATCATCTTCAAGTTGAAAACCATGTATTTTCACACCACCTTAGGTAATCTTTCATAATGCACTCAGAAACACAAAGATGCTTTTTCAGGGAGACCATCAGACAAAGTCTTGGCTGTTCTTTGCTTCCCCTTGAAGACAGAGCAGATGAATTAATATTCTAACCTATTAATTTCTTCTGCTGTTAATGTGTTTCATGAAGAAGATGTCACAATCACTCTGGGCAACCTGGCACACTATTAAAAGTCTTTCTCTGTACATAACCTATTTTCTCCCTCCTAGTTTTTGTTTTGTTGGCTTAAAAAAATAAAAATGAAAACATCAACAACCTCCCCCCCACTCAAAAAAAACCCCCAACCATAAAACCAAAAAAACCAAGCCACCCTTCTCAGATCTGCATACTTTTTCCTGATGCTGATACACTCAACATGAAAAGGAATTCCCTGTATTTAAGTGCAGAAAAATGATGCAGATCTCCACCAGATGTTCTTCCTGACTTCAGTATATCCCCCTTTATGGAACTGGTCTGCAGACCACAAATGAGACCCTTGTTTTTGTTAAGTATTACCAGCACAGATTACTAATGTCCCTTTCTTTCATCACTTTGTTTTGCTCATATTCTTCCCTGCACATCATGGGTTTTTTTCCCCAAAACTTTTTTTGTTTTCCTACTTCTTGTTTGTATTTGGAAAACATGTGCCTATTACTTTCTTCTCGCTAGCCAGGCTTGGACAGATTGCTATGGAATTCTACAGCCATTGTCCCAGTTTAAATGGGACAAGGGTCTTCTGCTGAGGATGGATTAGGAGGAAAAGACCCAAACTTCTTTTCTAAGCAATTATTAATCCAAAACCAAGAGGCTTTGATTGAAGGAAAAAAAAAAAAAAAAAAGCAAATTATGGAAAAGGGAAAACAAAAATAACAGCCCTTTATTAAGAGGTATGTTTGTATTAACAAGAACACAAAAAAAAAAAAAACAAGTAAACAACCAAGCAATACTCCTATACCCACCAATAATCCCCTTCAAGAACAAAACCGATAAACCGGCAAAAGGAAAATTTAAATAGTTCAATTTTTAGCACCCTTTGGTGCAGTTCCAACCACAGTCAGCAGGGGGCGCCGTCGGGTCACTGGAGATGTAAAACTTGTAATGTCCTGTACCATTCACCAGGTGGCGCTGTTGGGTCGTTGGAAGTGCAGAACCTGTAGTGTCCTATGGTAGTCACCAGGTGGCGCTGTTGGATCACTGCAGGAGCAGAGCTTGTAATGTCCAGTGCCCGTCACCAGGCAGCGCTGTGGGATCCCTGGTCACTGCCACATGGGATGAGAAAAAAAAAAAAAAAAAGGGAAAGAAAAAGAAAGGAAAAAAAACACAACACCCCCCAGGGTATATCGGAGAAAAACAACAAAAAAAAAAACTTGATTCCCCTTCCCTTCCCAAGAAAGAGGAGGGGGGGGAAGGGGAAAGCAAAAAAAAAAACACCGATAAAACAGAAAGTTCTCCCAATGGAAGAAAAAAAACTCACGAACTCCGGGGGGGCCTCGGTGAGCAGGGACAGCTGGGAAGAACAGCAGCAGCCAAAAAAACACAACTCCCCTCCGACAGGAAACAGCAAAAAAAAAAACCAAAAGAACCAGCGTGTCTGCCGCTCACAGCAGCCTCTGCTCCTCCGAAGCGAGAGCCGACTCCCTCCCCACCTACCTCTTTCCAGCCACACACACCAGCCCCCCCCAACTCCTCCCCCTTCGTTGCTAGGAAACTAATGTTCGGCCATTAGCGATCTGGCTAATTCTTTTGTCTAACCTGATGGGTTTACTGAGCACACACACACACACACAAGGGGGGAAGGGGAAGAAAAATTCCTTGCTGAAGTCAGAACTATGACAAGCATACATATCAAAACTGGAAGAATGCAATTCAGCAGATAAGCATCTTAAAATCAACAAGTTAAAAAAAAAAAAAAAAAAAGGTATCAAAACTTTATTTTCCAATATAAAATAACCCTAAACCTAGAAGCAATTCCCCACACCCTTTCATGGTTTATATTCTAGTGTTTCCACATTCCTTAAACTTTTGCTTTAGGGTGTACTTCCTCAAAATGCTGACTTTGTCAGCAGAACCAGCTTTAGAAATTTCCACTCCTTCCTCCTCAACCTCAGTTATCTCTTTGCACCCTAAACTCAGTTGAGAAGGGCTCTCAGTAGGATCAGAGCTTTGGATAAAATCAAGGGGGGAGCAGAAGTTTCCATCAGGAAAAATCCAGCCTGTGATCCAGTTTACAGTGCAGTGATTTGCAGCAGCACAAATGAAGGGGCAATGAATGACACTCCAGAGGCAGGAACAAGCAAGCAGGGAGCACTGCAGCTCACTCCACCTCTGATTTTTTTGTGAACCTCTTCTGCCCTTAGCCAGGGCCCAGCTTCAAACAGATCTGTGACAGAAACCAAGTGATTAGTGCTGGATGAAGGAAGTTTACAGCACAAAAGTTGCTTTGCTGGACACAGGCCTCTTGTGTTATCCCTCCAGAGACTGTACTCTAAGGGGTTGGGTTTATTTTCTACAGAACAATCTCTGCAACTAAATATTGTTGCAAACACTGAATTGGCAGCTGTGTGATACCACACCACCAAACTCATGCCTTTGCTAAGACCTGAAAACAACAGACTGGTAGTACCCACAGGCTCACCATGAACCAGGAATTCCACCCCACTCCCCCATTTGGACTCCATCTGTAATTTTACAATTTTGTATTTGCTTTTAAGATGTGAGAGAGCAAAACGTGACCCCAAGAAGACTGAAAACACCTCTGCCACACCAACTTGCTTCTGTAAACTTCTTAACTATACAGGAATTTACAAACTGTCCCCACCAGTGGTTTACATATTTAGACAAACAGTACTCTCATTTTATAGACTAAAGGGGAAAAAAAAGGCATGGGAATATTAGATAACACTCAGAGTAGAGACACTGTCACAACTGAGACTAGAAACCAAGCCTCTCAACTCCCAGATAAATAATCTACTGCCCTTCTGTTGCTATTTCTGCCAGACATTCCCTTTTCCCTTACATATTAGTGCATCCAATAAGGATGGGTTAATCTTAAGTGAAGGTTTAGAGGAAGGTTAGAGGGATTTCTTCTCCTCAACTGTCTGGCTGCTCTTTCTACTGCCTTGCCTGCATGCCTAACCTGATTAGCATCACTCTTATTCTCTAAATAATCAAGATTAAAGTTAAATTACAAAGATATGTTCTGGACAAACCTTCCTTTGTGTCATTTTTAATTGCTTTTTGTTCCTCTGCAGCTGAAAATCTGTTTTGACCTTTCTGTAATACTTGGACAGGTGGTGTCTGAATCAGAAACAGGTTTGTGGGCCAAGTTTTTAATCGTTACACTTTGGAATGGGAGGTTAGAGATTCTTACAGGGAGACCAGTTCACATTCTGCATTGTTGCTCACACACAAAGAGATTATACGAGGGATTACAGTCAGGAAAAAAAAAATAATGGGGCAAATTTAAGTACACAGTTTGCAAGATCTTTTCCAACTGGCTCTAAAACCAGAACGAGACAATTACAAACAATCACATCTTCAGAATCCCTCCCAGCACCTCCATATGATGCAAGAAGTCTGTTTCCTCCATTCTCGTCCTTCATAACAATCCCTCAGAACTTGCAAATTAAAAGCCCCTCCCCTTCTTCCTTTATTAATCCACCCCACCCACATTATGCACACAGCAGATTGTCCATGTGTTGTGGCAGATAAAAAAATAACCTAGAGGAAACACACAGTGTAATAAAGCACAAACACGCACGTTTTCATTAGACTGACCAGACGCAGAGCTGTCCAAACCGAAAGTAACTGCGGTGACATTTTAGGATCCTTTCAGGAGGAGAAGGTACAGGCTGCCTGATGCTGTTTGAGAAGGGGGAAATTAATGGGCACTCCTTTGAGGAAACAGGGTCAGCTGGCTAAAGCTCAGCTCAGGCAGCACTATGGGACAGCACTTTTGGGTACTGATCCTCCCTCCTTCCCCAGCTTTGCAGCAAAGTCTCTTCCAAAGCAGCAGCTCCAGCATTTACTCCTCCTGCAGTCCAGCTGTGACCAGACAGGCGAGTGCTGCATCATTCTGCCACCTCTCTTTCCCTCTCTTCAGGGGCAGATGAGTCCCTGAGGAGTCAAACCCTCTTTGCTACCACAGCTGGATTGCTGCCATTATTTGTTTTTAACTGTTCTTCTCTTCAGATTAACTCACAAACCATTTAATGTGATGACCTGTAATGCTAAGAGAGTAAGCAATGCCTAACCTCCAGGGTGGCTTTGGCGACATAAAGCTAACAAAGTAAGCCTGACCTATACACAGAGCTGTCTATCCAGCCTTCATGACCTCACCTGTGACATCATCTTCCCAATATTTTCTAAACGCTTTTCCTGAGGATTTTTTTTTTTTTTTTGGATTGCTGATAAAATTCACTGTCCACTGGAGTCCTCACTGTCTGGTTTAGGTTTGAATTCTTGCTATTTTCTTAATTTCAGCATTCTGAGGTGTAATGCCAGTTCCTGACCCCCGCCTTTTCTCTCTTTCAGAACACACCTAACACCCCTCTCTGGGAAGTACCTCATTTGGTTTTGATGTCATGACTTCTTTCTGATTTTACTTAGTGCCAGCAGTTACACGTTCACTGCTGACCTTCCAGCAGGATATTTCAATGGAGAAACAGAGATTACTAAAAAGCGTCTCATCACCTAATACTTTAAAATCCATCTATGCAAGAGCCTCCCTGAAGAATGTAAATGAGTGGAAACCCACAAGTCTAATAAAACTATCAAACTATCAAATGTAGACCTCCACGAAGTTTCAGCACATTCCCAAAACACATCCACAGGCCAGAAATAGTTATTAAATTTTGCTTATACAACTGCAAAGAGCAATAGCTTGGTTAGTATTGGTTTCTTCTCTGTCCCAGCTTCTAGGTGGTAATTAAAAAGAGGACTGCTAAAAATTCAGACCTTTTAAATAATATTTCTATATATATCCCAGTTACCCTAGTTGCCATACAGACCCTTATAATTACTGAAGCTGGCCTCCAGCATAAGCTGGATTATGAAATTTCACCAAGGGAGACCCGTGTTAAGCCTTTAACATGTGCCAAAATATATAAACTTTGGTTAAACAGCAACAAACAATGGAAATTCTACCACATTTCTAAGTAAGACTTTTCCACGTAAGCTACTACTAAATTCTCTGTTTCTTAGGCTTACTATTTTGATTTGTTAGGCCTCCCCTCTCCGTTATAGGATCAATCTACATCTATGTGGGACAGATTATAAAGGTCTCAGGTTTGAATAACTTCTTTAATTCACAGGTGTACTGCAGCATACAGCACTTAACTCTGATTTTGCTTCCAGTTACATTCCTTGAAGCAGAGTCACTCCTCAAACTCTAACCTTGTCATTTCGAAACTTTCTCTTCAATGGACTAAATGCTACTGAGCTCCTTGAATTTATTCTGTGAGGGAAGTTTTTCAGACATCAAATTGCTCTGGAGCTCTTTTTTGTTTGTCAGCATCTTTTTCATGATAAATCAAGGACAACAAAACTGGACTCAGTACTCTAGTAGCCAAACTCCATCCACAGCATACATATATTTTTTTATTTATACACCTGACAATCGTATTTTCTGTCTGAGCCACCACTTTCTGGCAGCTCATGTTCAACTGGCTGCCAACCATGGGCACATTGTTTGTGATTTCCACACACTTCAGTCACCTGCAAAATTCACATGGTACAGCTTTGTCCACTTTTAAATTACCTGTGAAGATATTAAATTGATTCAAAAATACATCCTTTTGATTTTCTTCAAACAGATCAAGTAGAAAATTATTTATTTTATCTGGTCTTTCATATTCCTCTGTGTGTTTACTGTTAATTTTAATTGGAGCATCAGCACCAAGTCTAGGTGTCTGGGGATGATATGTCAGCAGTTTGTGAAGGAAAGTTGTAACCTCATAAACAAAAGCAAGCTCCACAATTCTCAGCTTTCAGAGAGGTTTACTAACTTCCCAGGTCACCCAAGAGCCTTGGTAAATCACCTGTTCTATCCTTCCCCTTTGATCTAATTAAAGGCAGCAGACTTTCAAGGGAAAAACCTTACTCTAGACACTGATGTCACACGTGTGAAGCCAGGAGAACTACCAGAACTTAATTACAAAGATAAGCCAATTTTTTTAAGAGTCAAACTTCTGGCATGTATCTTGAGCAACAGGAGCGAGGGTACAGGAACCATTTTTTTAATTAATCAAAAGGAAAATGTTACTGCGAAGCTCAGTGGCAACAAGATGTGAGGAAACCAATGGATTCAAAAAAGCTGCCTTGTGGATCAATTGACAGTTAAAATACATTAGTATTTAACAGAAAATAAAAATGCCAGCATTTTAACATAAAAAAATGAATTTAATTAAAACCTCTTTCCTCTGTTCCTCTTCCCCCAAAACCAGAATTTTGCCCTTTTTGAAAAGCTTCAAAAGGAAAAGTTTCAGCAAGATTCCCAAGGCTAACGCTGTTCCTGGGAAACCAAAGAGCAGCAGTGACAAAGTGTGCCTCTAGCCTCTGGCAAGGCTGTTGGGGCTTGCCTGAAGGAGAGAGGGAGTGTTTGCACACAAATTTGAATGTGAAGGTTCTGGCTCCTGTTCCTGTGCCTAAGCTGAGGCCACACACACAGGAGAGGACAAGTGAAGACATTAAGACAAATGGAAATTATGAAACCCAGTTAGTTTTTATAATAGGCTTTTCATAGTAATTTGAAATTAGAGGGTCAAAAGAAAGCAAAGCTGCTATTGCTTTGAAAACAAATAAGAAGGGAAGTAGAGAAACAGAAAACAGAGAAAGGTAAAGAAGGAGAAAATGGAACCAGGAGGAAGCGAATGCAGGAACTTAGGCAAAAGAAGTGTTACAATCACTGATTAATGTAAGTGTTGAAATAGCACAAAATCTATTATGTTCAATTAAACCACCCTACTTTGAAACTGGTTTGATTACAGACAGCATTGAGCAATTTAGATTGTTTTAAGTGAAACAATTTCTCCTCTCAGACCTGTCTATCCCACTTATTTCCATACTGTTCTTGGCTTGTGCAGCACAGCTGGGACAGCTTCATGTTCTGCATTAGCAGTGCTGTGTCACAGTTTCTGTGAGCTACACAAAGTGAGTTGTTATTAAACCAAGACTAAATAAAGTAAGCAACCAAAAACAGCATGGAAAACTAAGATGCCATAAAATCAGACAAGCCATATTTTACTGTGAGATTTTACATTAAAAATTGCAAGAACCAAACCACGTCTTTACACTGAACATGTGCCTTCAAGTTTACAGGTTAGAAGTAAGTGAAATGAAGTATGATGGGCCACAATCACCCTGGCTAAATAACTTAATCCGTTTTGCGTGTGAGGGAACTGAATAGCCCTACAAAGGCCAGAGAAAAGAAATATAAATGTTCCTGAGTAGAGCTTACTCCAATATTGGGCAGCACGATTATACCAGATTACATCAAGGTTTTTCTTCTGGCATCTGACAACCATAGTAACCAACATTAATGTAGAATCTGCTCCCTATTTGCCAGTCTGATTGGTTAGATAAAATTTCCAGCATTCTTATGAAATAAATTTGCTACTGGTCACTAACACATAAGCTTGGTGTAATATCAGAAACAGATCTACAAATTGTTTATTGAGTTTAAAATACAAGAGGTTTAAATAACAGAGAATAGAACTGTTTTCAAATGGCATGTTTGCAGGGTTGAGGATCAACAGTGGTGCTTAGAAAATGGAATGAAAATAGGAGATATGAAAAAAAAATTAATCCAGGAAAGCTTTAAAGCAGCAGCAACTGCTGTCCTGATAAACAGAGCATAACAGAATTCCAAAAAGATGTCATTAAGAAAAACAAGCAAGAGAGACTGGTGTCACCAGTAGAATGCAGCAAGCTCTTTCAGTCAGGCTGGAGTAGAAAACTCTTGGTAGAAGCACACAGGGTTACTACCTTAACACAAGAAAACACTCTTCAGAACTCTCATCTTTTTCTCACAAAACAGACCTCAGGAAGCATCCTACAGACACTTTCCAGCCATTACCCAAACTCCCTCTTTTGTTTTGAAAGCATGTTTTCCATTCACCCAAAATAAATGTTATGGCTAAATGTGCAACCTGTAACTGAAGATTAAAAACAAAGTATGTTGTCACAGCAATTCTTTCTGCCTCTGCTCTCCATGAGCTCACAAGAAATACTTCTTCCTACATGTTTTCCCAACACAACACTGCCCACAGGTGAGGTGCAGATCCACACAGCGTTCACACACTTTGGCCCCAAGACCTCCAAACTGCTTAATGGACACACTGCCTTCAGTAAAATATTTTAGCAACCTAAGGAACAGAGGCACATTTAGAAAACCAAGACTCTATTTAAAAATAAGGCAAGTCATGAAATCACATTAACACAACACAAACAGAGGCTACACTGAGACTCTATTTCATGTCTCAAAACTGATATGAGAAAGTGAAAGGACTAAGGAAACAAACATTCCTGACCTTAAATCTTCAAAAGTGATACTGTAAAATCATTTAGAAAAGATAAAAACTGTATTAGAAATTAAAATTAATATACCAAAAGAATCAAGGTATTACTCTCCCCTGAAAAGCCCAAGCAACCCAGTTCTGTGCTACTGTCTGCAAGTATAATAGTATATACCAACTGAACCCTGTGGAATCCAAAAGCCCCTCAGAAACTCAAAGCAGTACTTGAGTTTCCATCCTTTTAAGAAGTTACAATAATTAGAAATACAATCCTCACAGCAACATGTTTCTGAATCTTAATTTTTTTTCCACCTGTGAGCCTTTTGTTCAATACAGGGGAAGACTGAGGACTTTTCATCCTTGCAAAACTATTCCTCTAAACCACAGACTTGGAGCTGTTTTGGGAATATTTTTGCATTAACTCTGGCACTTACACCAACAACTGGAAAGGAGACAACGCTGTTTAAAATAGTGGCAAAAATGTTGCTTTGTTTCTTCCAAGGAGCCCTCCTATTATAATTAAAACACAAGTAACTCAAGTACCATTTCCTTCAGGAAATGTGTCGCACACACAGGGCCAGCTGCTGGCCTTGCTCCTCCTGGTCTCAGTCCCACGAGACATCCAGGTATGTGCCTCATTCTAATCGAGCAAATAGTCTCAGTCCCACGAGACATCCAGGTATGTGCCTCATTCTAATCGAGCAAATAGTCCCACTGTAGTGCACAGAACTATTTACCTGCCTAATTATAGGCAGCCACTTCGGTACCCTGCTGAATCAGGGCTTTGCATAATATTTTGAATTATCCTGCAATAAAAGTCATAATAGGAAAAATATAAGCCGCAAAAAGAAAGACAGACATACATAAAAAAAGCCCCAAATTAACAAATGTACAGAAAATTTTCATAAGGCATCTTACTTAGACAAGTGTAATTTGAATTCTTCTATAGGGTTGGAGTATTGCCCTTGCTAGTTCCACAAACCATCATCACTCATGCACACTTATAAATAAATTGAATTTTAACAACAACACAAAAAATCCTGCTCTGGCTTTTGAAATATAAAAGGTTCTTTATTAGAAAGCAGAGGCTGTTTTTTCTAGCAGACAATGGATTTCTTCAAAGATACTACTGGTATCTGAATCAAAACCAGCCAGGAGTCAGTAATTTCAGAAGAACTAAGTTTGAAATTTATTACTCCCTTTTCAATCAATTTCCAGCAGTCCCTCAAATGCACAGTTTTTATAACTACAAAAATACACATTCTTTGTAAACAGGAACAATGACTGGCACTCCCAAAGGAAGAAAAAAGCTCTTTAATCTCTCCTCAGGCAGAACAAACAAAGTTCTTCATCTCTGAAAGCTCTTAGTTAGAAACTAATGGATGAATGGAACAACAACCTCAGCCTGAAAAAAAAACCCCTAATAAACAGAACCCCCAAACCCCTCTCAAACCAGATAAAAGGTTGCTCTTCCCTGTTTGATGTCCCTGGAACACTTAAGCCATGCAGAAGAAATACCCTAAAAAACCCAAAGCCCACTTGCAGTGGTGACCCACCAACAGCACTTAAAGGGAAAGAAATGGACCTGCTAAGCACCATATAGGATAACTCATAAAATACACCTATAATTTAAAGGGCATTTTGATGGTAGCTCAGTGAAAGTGTTACACCTCCCTGGCAGCTTCTAATGTGACCTGAAAATTGCTCATCTGCAGACGGCAACGATTCTGAAAGAATCTGCAGTGGATTGACTTACACTGTAAGGGCTGTGTCTTCATCCAGATGGACTAAAGATACATGTACTAAAAAAAAAAAAAGAAAAATTAAAGAAAAATCAGGTTCTCCACTAGGACAGTGAAAATGCAACTGGATTTTTCCCCCTGGGGATTTCAGTCTACTCCAGGACAAACACTGTAGTAACTAATACCAATTGTGCATCATTGGAAATAGCAAATAGTCGAGGAGAGTATAATGAGGCCTTTGATGGAAGTTAAAGATAAAGAACTGGGATAAAAGCACTGGAGCTGTTGCTCAAAGCAGCTCTAAAGAACGCACTTATGCAGGCAAGCACTGGGTGGGAGATCCCTCACATTTGGCTACGTTTTATGTAAAAACCTGAGTAAGCTCTTAAGACGTGCTGTGCTTTTTGCTGCCACGAAACTTTGCCACTAATCTGCATGGCTTATTTTTTCCAAAAGCAAGCAAGCCTCCAGCAAGTCTCATGTTCATCAGAGCTACAAACTACTGTAAGGGCAAGTTATTAACATAAGCTCTTCGTTGAACGGGGTTCTCAGAAGAGTCTAAGACACTGATTAATAAACTGTGTCATTTCCCCTATCCCCTTCCTCCCAGTTTAAACCAGGGCCACGGTAGGTTTAGGTTTTGGCTTTTGGGTTTTTTTTTTTGCAGCTAAATCTGAACACAGTGTCTGGAGCAAGAGAGGCCAAGAGCTCCAAACCCCACCGAGCAGAGCTAAACAGCTGGGGTTAGGAAAGCTGGGAGCTTCTGTCCACCCACTGTTGCCTAATTTGCAGAGGCAGATGGAATGAATTTTGGACGTGCACAGGCTCACTTCTGCATGCTTTTAAAACATCGGAAAGCATCTCGTTCTGCACAGGCAGCAGGTGTGATGCGTGTCTCCAGAGGGTCAGTGCTGGCCTGTGTATCACACTGCTCCCTCTCCTGCCCACTTTACTCGGGTGTTTCGCTTTCCGGAAACCCACTGCCAACTAAAGTGTCTCCACATAAAAGTTTCCTTCCACGTATTTCAAATCTGGTCCGGTTCCAACATACATCCTACTGATAATTGGAACGGGAAACCGCGCCAGTGTATACATTTCTCACAGCACCTCACAAAGGCTGCATTCCCCAACTCGCCCAAGCGCTCCACACCTTAACAATAAACATGCAAAGCAGCCTCGGTTCCCCCTCCCCACACACATGCTTTGTTCAGAGATCCATTTTCTACCCCACCAAGCTCACTAAATAAACATGAGGAACCAACCTGCGGCACTCATCGCAGCGCCGGGTAATGTATGCAATTACGCTAATCTGGGAAGAAGGCTGCCAGTGGAAACCGAATACGGGAACGTCAGCATTCCTGACTAACGTGCCCACTCTGCAACCCGGCACAGCGAGAAAAAAACCTCCTTAACATACCAAATGGGACCTCTCGGACGGGAGGGTTGGAGCTCGCTTCTGCTCCAGGGCGGGACTGCTGCTACCACTCTCCAGCTGAACGTCGTGAGGAGGCCAAGGGGAAGGCCTAGAGGCCGGAGCCTTTTTGTATCTGTGTGCACCATCCCAACTTCCTAATAAAGCAAAGGCTCTCAGCTGCAGGAAATGAAACTCCGATTGAGATAAAGATTAGACTCCAGCCCAAAGTTAAGTGGAGCAGCTGTACCGTGAGTGCTACCTCCAGACAGGCTATTCAGTGCACAAACCACTGAACGAGCATCCCTCTTCTCCTTACCGGTGACCGCTGGGCTTTTTTATTAATTCCAACCACAGCTGTAGGGAGCTGGCAAGGAGTCATCCGATGAAACTTCTCCTAGTGCCTTTTCAGGTCCCCAGCCAGATTAAAACTTCTCCTCCCATATCTTAAACACTCCTGACAGACATAACAGCAACTGTAAAGATGCCCTTGATTCAGCAGCCTTGCTCCCACTTTCTTTTTTTTTTTTTTTGGGGGGGGAAATATAAAGTAGTGCTTCGTGTGGAGGTGTTAGCGGCATGCCAAATGTTCACAGCAAAACAAAACCCCCAAAGTTAAAAATCCTCACGGTGCATTTACAAGACTGATTAAGATGGTCAGTGTAAGACAGCAATAGGCTCTGCTATTTTCCATGATTGCTGAGACTATGCATTGCAAGATCCTGAAAGAACCACTGTGATAGCCACTATCTATCTGATTAAATTGTATTTGCTGGTCTGTCAGTTTGAACACAAACATATACAGTGTCAAGAATGACTCAACGATTAAAACCAACATGTTAAAAGCAAAAAGTAAATACTACACCCGAGGAAATAAGGCCTAGCCAGCTAGCACCTTTTCGCCACAAATGTATCCTTATTAACTAGGGCCAGTAATAAGGCTGCCTGAGAAACTGAAGGGAACTATCTGTGCTTCTTTCCTTCTTACACACAGAAATGAGCCACCAGGAAAAAAAAAAAAAAAAAAAAAAAAAAAAAGAAGAAAAAAAAAAGGAAGCAGAACAAATATACAAGAAGTTTCCAAACCTTTTCATCTTTTAAAGCCTCCCTGCACTAAAAAAAATATTAATAACAGCGTCTCCATAAACCACAAATTTTGCATCGAGACTTAAACACATCAGTAATATTTATGTTACATTAACGCCTGATTTACAACAGTCTAAAAGAAAACTTTCAAGCGTAAACACTGAAAAGGGAAAAACAAACAAACCAACCCAGACCGCCTCACACACCTCTGCGCCCTGCAGGACGGGGCAGCTCCGAGGAAGGGGCTGCCAGCCGACCGACACCGAAGGGGAAGCCCCGGGAGGGGCTGTTCCAGCCAACGCGTGTTCCAGGCGGGACTCCGCTGGTGCACAACCCACCTGCCCGGGTAACCCCCGGGCTCCCAGCCCAGCACCGCCACAGGACACTGAACACCCAACACCGAGCCTGGCAGCCCCGCCGCTGTCAGCCCAACACACCACCCCCGGTCCCCAACTCCCTACGATGCCGCCGCTCCACCGCGAGCCGACCCCGGCCCTCACCGCCGCGACCACCCGCCTGTGCCCCCTCACGCCCCTCACCGCCGCGACCACTCGCCTGTGCCCTCTCACGCCCCTCACCGCCGGGACCACCCGCCTGTGCCCCCTCACGCCCCTCACCGCCGCGACCACTCGCCTGTGCCCCCTCATGCCCCTCACCGCCGCGACCACCCGCTTGTGCCCCCTCACGCCCCTCACCGCCGCGACCACCCGCTTGTGCCCCCTCACCGCCGCAGCCCCGCCGGGGTAGATGGGTCTCGGGGCATAGGCGGCAGCGGCCGCGTTACCTGCTCGCAGCTCCCTCGCCGGGGGGGCTCCTGGAGAAGAAGCGGGAGAAAGTGCTGTGCCATGAGGGGCCGGCCCGCCGCCGGCTGCCCCCGCTGGACATCACCGGGACGGGACAGGACGAGGACGGGACGGGAGGCGCCGACAGCAGCCGCCCGGCAGCGAGTCCCGGCGGCGTGAGGAGGTGGCGGCCAACACCTCCCTCCCTCCGCCCCCGGGGAGGAGTCACCGTTCGCCGCGGGCAGGAAGGGGAGCAGGGCGCTCGGGGAGGCGGAGCGGGGTAGGCCGGAGCAACAGGAACTGCCTGAGCATCATGGGCGTCCCTCCTGTGGGCAGCCGGGCACGGACCCGCTGCCGGCGCTGCCGACCGTGAGGGGAGCGTGAGGGGCGCTCGCGCCGCGCCCGGCCCCGCGCGGGGCGCTCGCGGTGCGGGGGGGTTCGGTTTGATTGATGCTGGGGTTGCCCGGCTGCCACACGGCTGTGCCCGCTGCCCCGTATCCCTCCCTGCCCGCTGCCCCCGCATCTCTCCCTGCCCGAGATGCTCTGTCGCTCCTGCCGATGAAGAGGGACTTGGAGAAAGGGGGTTCTCCTGCCTTTTAACAAGTTGCCTTCCTAGAAAGGAGTTGTTTGGTTTTGGTTTTTTTAATACCAAAACCTTCATCTCTCTACCTCGAGTTAACATCAAACTCTACCTACCAACAGAGATGATATTGCCATTGCAACAACACGGTGACAAACGCTATCCTCATTTTACAAAATAGAATTAAGTTCCAAAACCAAATTAGAAGAGTGGCAATTTATTAGGACTGCACAAACAGGCTGCAGGGAGGCTTAGGCTCTCAGGGACTGTTTATTACTTTTAATTCTTCTTTGCCACATACATTTCACAGCTTCCCTACCTATTGCTTAGTAAGATCTAATCCCCAAGCTGTAGCAAACCTGAATATAATAATTAGCATTTATAAAGCATCCGGTATCTTCAAAGGATTTAAGCATTAATTAATCCTCATAATCACCTCAGGATATAGTTAAGTATAATATGGTGAGTGGTTTGCACACAGAGACAATCAAAACACCTAGCTGCATCCAAAATCCGTGTCCACACTCTCCCAGCGAGATGCCTGGAGGGGCACCACAGGGCAGCATGAAGCATTACCAGGGCTGTGCTTGTCCAAGAACAAAGAGCCAACCTAATCAGAAATGCAAATCCCAAACAGTAACATTTTATGCTCAAATCTGTTCCTCCTTTCCTCACTGCATCTAAAAGCAGAAAATACAGAAACATACCAAATGACAGTTCTGTCAAAGGCAAATAATGAAAATAAAAAAACTAATCAAAATACTAAAACTATATCAATATGAAAGGTGAACGTGGCCCATCTTAGATAAGCCTTTTATTTTTCTGTGCCCTGGAGTAATTGACACGACTTTCAAGTAAATAATTTTGACACATTTAAAATAATAAAAGGGGAACTGCCAGCAGGGTTGTGACAGCGACCCAGATTTAGCCACCTACACCTCCTGCAAAGGGGGGAAAGATCAGTCTTACCCAAAGATTCAGGATCTACCAAGCGGCAGGTGGCTTCACACATTAACACAGCTGTCAGCACCAACAGCAGCACCAACACATGCCAGCCAAAGCAGATGGGCAAACAGATTCCTTTCCGCCTCAGATCAGAGCACTCACATGTGGCCCATATGAGGTATGGGCAGTGAGAAACCACTAAAACACACTTCCAGAGGGATTTGCATAGAAGAGGAAAATATAATTTTTTTTGTAGTTCATCCTGCCCAACAAATAGTCCCTTATCGATCATTTTCCCTTCCAGTGTATAATATATCATGGCAAGGTTTCTAATGGGTGGCATGAGACCATGAATTAAAATGCACATAACAAAGTCATCACATCTCTTAGCCATTTTTCACCATCTTAGTTGTCCAGATGTTGAAACAAATACTGATGTCTCTAAAATCTTTAATCTGTACTTACTCTAAAACAAAGGCAAACAACAGAGTTGAAGATTTGGGTCTAGGATATGTTATTACAGAGATGAAGCAGGTTAGCAAGGATTTCTAGGATTATTCTCTATCTAGCCATGACCTCCTGCTGTACAGTACATACTGCGCAGCTTCCAGCAATCCTCATCCTTTAGCTGTAAACACACAGTTCCTCCATTCTATTCACTGAAAATGGTTTAAAAGGCAGACACATGGGCAGCTGCTATTGTTCAAATGCCTTCGTGTCTGGAGAAGACAGCTGGAAATGACTCGTGGCTTTAACTGCAGCTTCTGAGACCCATAGCTGTGTTATTTATACACAGTGCTACTTATGGCTAAAGTTCAGCACTGTAATTAAAATCTTTAAATCAACTTTTTGGAAAGGCTCTTCTCTTTGTTTTCCGCTCTATCATTTGTGACATTTACATTTAGCCAGTAGCAAAAGTGCTAAAAGGGGAAACTAATTGTAAAGTACAAAATAAGAAACGACCAACCCACCTACAGAACCTTTTCAGAACACATTTTCCTGCACCTGGGCATGGAGCA
Organism: Pyrocephalus nanus; assembly: GCA_038380795.1. Taxonomy (NCBI): domain Eukaryota; kingdom Metazoa; phylum Chordata; class Aves; order Passeriformes; family Tyrannidae; genus Pyrocephalus; species Pyrocephalus nanus. The sequence continues at coordinate 21,559,201 of CM076266.1, read as the reverse complement.
AAAAGCACTCAGAAGCTTCATACTGTGGTGGGATGTGTGCACCCAACTACTCGAGCTAAGGACCAACATCCTTTACTGGGAATCCCAGAAGATTTGACAACTTTCAGCTGATTAGCACAGCTTGTCTGGAAGGTTTCCAAGACATTTTTGACAGCACCTCATGTCAATTAAACTTGTGTGAATACAAAATAAAGATTAAACTCACTTGTACTCTTACCAGAGTTAATCAAAAACCACCCTACCCTAACTGAAGCTCAGGAAAATCTGCACTTCATCTGATGAGGTCTCTAAAACCACCCAGTTCTGAGTCGGCTTCCTTGCTAAGACAATCTCTCTATTCACCACCATCCTTCCTTGAAAGCTTATGGTTAAAAAGTGCTTCAGTAGGCTGATTTCATCCAAATTATAACATATATTGTATGTACAGTAAAAAGCAGCACAAATAACGTAGTGCTCAGAAGAATGCAAGAGCTTTCAAAAGGAGGTGTCTTCCATGCAGATGCAGGAAATCCATGAAGTACATAACCAGCAACTTTTATACTGTAACTCATTTAACACTTTTCCACCTAGAAGATCTTTTGAATATCAGATTTGTGGTTAAAAATTAATATACACCTTTCTGTACAAATCTACACACTTTCAAATATAAAATCAAATTACTATCCTAATAGTCTTACCACATTTCCATGCACATACATGACAGTACTTTTAAAAGTTTACAGACTACTAAGCAGTTCTAGATTTTGGTACAAGCCTATGTACAGTAAACTTAAGCCTCTGAACAGCAGACCTGCCTTTTTAGTCACCTTTCAAAGATTTCCTAAAACTATACCTTGAACCCCAAGGCTTCCTAGAACCACTGACTGCAAACCACTGTCAGACACAAACCAATGCCACCTTTTCTCTATTCTGCTGCATTTCACAATATAGAAGTTTTTAATCCAGTGTCCTGAGCCATTTATAGAATGTTATTAAAAATGTTTGAAAATTAGAACATATACACACACACATATATGTACATATAAAGTAACCCCTTACCACATTCACATTAAGGAAGTGTATTATCATATTCCAAAAGGCAGAATCATCTTTAGTGTCTGGAGAAATACACTGCAAAGTATTCTGGAAGTAAAAATGACTTGAAGTACACCAGTCTCTAATAAGCAGAATTCTTATGGACTGAGCCAAACATGATCATAAAAGCTTTTGGCTGCAAATGCTGCAAAATCCCATCTGGTTTCATGGAAAAACTTATTTTCCTCTCCATTTAAGCTTCCAGTAAGATATTAAAGAAGAAAAAAAAAAGAAAAGAAAAAACAAAGAAGAGACCTTTTCTTATGTTTACAAATTATACTCATAAGCTACTCCAAACAGGCAGAAAATACTCCGATCTTAGAACAAACAGAAAAACAGAGTGTAATTCTTGGCATACAAGTTTCACACAGAAGTAAACAGTATTTCTGGAGTACAGAAAAGGGATAAGAAAGAAATCTCAAAGGCCCAGTCTGTAAGAATGAAATGTCCATGGATCAGACTATGCCTGGTTAGCTGGATCAGTAACAGCATAACTGACCCCCCCACACACACTCAGTTTGTGTTTGGGTTTGTTGTTTTGGGTTTTATTTTTGGTTGTTTTGTTTTTGGGGGTTTTGTTTGGTTGGTTTTTGTTTGGTTTTGTTTTTCTTTAAGCCCAACACAACAGAACCCTGAGCAGGGAAAAGACGATTTCTCTTAACACCCAAGAACAAAAATTCTGAGTAATCCATGTTTGCTCACACAAGCATTCATTGTGAAGTCAGAGCAGAAAAGCTTTTTCAGCAAAGTAAACACCATCACAAGAAAGTGTCTGCCTAAAGGGGATATAAGCCTGAAACTCAGTCTTTTTATCTGATGTTGTTCTTTAGAAGTATTTTCTGTATTTAATGCACAGATGTGATCCAATAAAATATGAGTAATAAGACTAAGGGAGTTTCTCTTCAGTGAAAGATAACATTTTATAGGATGCACTTACTGTAGCCAATAAGTATTAGGTGTACAGTAATTTTTGCAAATTTTGTTCAGGCTATGCTGAACTGCTGCTGAAAACGAAGGTTCACATGATCTCTATGTTACATCAACTCCCTGAATAAAGATGTAAATTTTCCTTTATAATAGGAACTGATGGAAATTCTCCTACTTAGTACAATGCCAAGATCAGATCAGCTGTCATTCATTTAACTACTTAGGCATTGCCTTAAAGAAAGCACAGAGATATTTTGTATCCCACGAAAATCACTGACTTACTAAAATGCAGCACCTGACTTGAGGACAGAACACACACACCTCAAGGACAGCATGAGACTTATCACACACAAAGGGTTTTTCTCAACATTTTTTAACCATTGCATGACATATCAGAGTAGACAGAGAACTCAGTACTCAGTAGTAGTTTAACAGTTATGAAATAGGTGGAAAGGAAATTTGGCACTCAAAAACATTCCTACAACCTAAACTACTTGATTGTGCAGATATGCCTTTTAATTTCCAGGAATGGTAAAGCTACAACATGACAGGTCTGCACATACAATAATGGTGCTAAGTCAGCACTGAAGTGGCTATTCTGCAATTGTTTTCCAAGATAACAGTGACTGATCTCATTTTATAATGGTACTAATTAAAGAAATAGTAAGGCTCAACCCTGAACTGCAAAATGCAGCATGCTTTCTAGTCACTAGACTGAATCAGTTTATGGATCAATTCAGCCTGCTTTGAAACTGCTGCCAAAAATATCTTAGAGCATTAACTTGCTCTTAATTTAAACTTCACTCGAGGACCTGGACAACTGTCCTTGGGTTCTGGGCACCTCAAAACAGTCACACTTTCCTACTGAAAACTACCTTAGGAATGTAAAAGATCACCTAACAAAAATAGGGCAGGGCAACAAAAACAAGTGTTCCAAGAGAAAATCACCTTTCCCAGGAGAAACATTCTAGCCTTGAAAAAAAAACCCTTCACCAATCCTTACTCCTCTAAAGCGACAATGTAATGACTGACCAAAACCATCATAGACTGAAACACTAAACTGGGACCAAGGTGCTTTCATGTAATCCATTGATGACATAAGAAATGATGACAAAAATCCTTGGAATATTACTATCATTGCCATTTTCTCCAAATTTAAAGTGTTACTACTTAATCTCTGTCCAAAAGTTATATCCTTTATTAGAGGAATAAACTTTCCCAGTTTCAACTGGACCACCCTACAAACCTGTATTTTTACTAAATATTTCACTGGAACTATTCCTGGGGAACCTTGGCATTCTGGAGACCTCTTGCCAAGTCCTGCTGTTCTTTTACATGATTTCAGCTCCATGGTTTTAAAACTTAGGGATTGTTTCCTTCTTAAATTTGTACAGGCATGCCTACACTAGTGCGTTTGTTCAGATCACAACGGTATTTTAAAGATAATCCTCACTAACCATGCTTCTGTTTGCATCAGAAAGCAGGCTGGGAGCCCACAGACTGAATTCTTTTTGGATGAAACTGCACTGGAAAGCTGAGAGTGCACTCAACGTGCTCCAGTGAGTAAGAGGCACTCAGAAAGGAGCAGGCTGGAGCCAACTCAAGCCACGCAGCCTGGGAGGGACATGGGGCCCTCAGCACCAACTCTCTTGCTCTGCAAAAGCAGCTGGATGGGGCTGCTCTCCTGAGCAGGGAGCCTGCATTGCCAAGCATCCATTTCAACCATTTCTCATGGTTACTTCACTGAGCCTCTACAGGCTTAGCTTGCTTTAATATTTATTAGCATAACCCTACTTGAGCCCAAAGAAACCTCCTCCACACATCCTAGTTGCCTTGATTTTTAAATCCTTTCCTTACTGTCTTTTCTTCCCTTCACTTACAACTGTTAGGCAACTCTTCAGCAAACGGAATTTGGTTCAGTAACTATTTTGCTGGGCCTACAACCTACTTACTGATCTGCAAAGTGCTGGTTCACACCAACACAGATGCTTTCATGATGTCCCTTAGTGTGACAGGAGCTACAGAGCCTTGAACTAAAGTATGGTTACAAAATACTGCTAAAAACACTTGGCATTTGTTATAAGAGAGTATTTTAAGTTTTGAATTTCGATTAGCTAGTACACAGAATATTAGTTTAGCATAGTAACGGTGATTTTTAAATTGAAACAGTCAAGTATGGTCTGTAAACAATAATAAAAAAGGATCAGGGCATATCAAGTTAACCTTTCAAAGCAAACTGACCTTTCTGAAAGAGGAGGGTTGCAGACTTTCTCAGTAGTCCCCTTTTTCGCTTTTTTCGGTCCTGTCTTCTGTGACCTTCTCTCGTTACCTATTTTGATTCTCAAAAATAACCCACCCAAAACCCAAAACAAGAGGGAAGGGAGCTGCAAAGTTTCACTCGTGGAGAACTCAGCACAAGTTAAAAGAAGCAGACCAGAAAGTACAGGAGCCAGCTTTGTAAGGATTTCTGTAAAACAGAAACAAGGCAGGCCAGAAAGAACTAAATAAATGGATGACAGAAATTAGTCATGAGAAGAGCAATTTCCCAAACAAGTCAAACTTTAAAAACAAGAAAAACTTAGAGCAAGCACACACAGCCCCCTCAAAACAAACAAATGAATGAAAACTCTCCCCCCACACACACCCCTTTTGAGATTAAACCGTGTATCTTGCCTTAAGAAGTGTTTGCTTTTAAGGACAAGCATTTTGGATCAACGTCAATTTTATATCTTATTACTAACAACATGATGTTTCCCAGTCCGAGCTTCTAAGAGATGAGCTGTTGTACAGCTGTTTGGTTTTTCAGGAACACTGAAATGCAACCATTCCACACACTACACTAGAGTGCCTGCCTGCCTGCAGACAACTGAGCTGTTGTGTCTAGTCTTTTACAGCAGCTTATCCTTCTTATTAGTAAATTAAAAACCCCCAAGCACATTACAGTTAGAGGGTTGAGATGAAGGGCAGGATCCAGTACATTTACGTACAAATACTTACAACTGCACTCGCTCCACACCAACCGGGAGTCTCCAGGCCACGCAGGCTCTCAGCCTAAACACAAGGTTCCCATGGATTCCTGTCCTGAGTGCTAGAAAGAATCAGGAGTCACACACTGTACCTGACAACAGCTCATCCCATTTCAGCTGAAAATGCTGCAGCCTCGAGCACTACCAGGCACAGTGAAGGGAAAACCTTCTAAAGGTAATGGGAGGACAGGATTGAAGGCTGACATTCCTCTATTATCCAGTGCAAAGTAAACCAGAAAATTACCAGCCCACAGTTCAGAGGAAAACTCCTCAGCACTATATAAAATCTTTCATCCTTTCTATTTGGTTCTTGTACAGATATTAAATCCAGAGTAAACAGGACAAAGGTGTCACAAAAAGATACATGAAAGATTCATGATAAACCCAACTATCACAACTCTAGCATCCTATAGAAAGATTTTTCTAGCAGTGAGACTTAGCTCTCCCCAGCAAAGCACGGGAGTTAATTATAACTATTTAATAACTGGAAGTATATGAAACTGGTCTATCATTTCAGATGGAGCCCTTTCCTCCAAATATTCCTCCCTTCAGTGAGCCCTAAAAGGCATGCTGACATAACATTTGTGGGTTCTCATATGGTGTGGGGGGAAGTTTTTGCAAGAGCTCCTTATTACATCTCCCACAGGAATCAGGTTAAATGACTCAGTTAAATACAGCCTTCAGTGTTCCTCCTGCTTGTTTCTTGAACATGGGAGGAGGGGATTAAAGGGGAACAGGTGACATAGCAAAAATTAAGTTCTTATTGCCTTCATTTGCTACCTATGGGACATACTTGAAGTCAGAAAGTTCATTATTTTCTAAAGTAACGCATTTTTTATAACAGAACTATGTAACACATTTCATATTAATGATCTAATAAACCACTGAACTGTCCCTTCATTCTTTTCAAAATACAACTTTTAGGGAAACTGATGCACAGGAAATTCCACTTGAACATGAGGAAGAAGCTGTGTCCTGTGTGGGTGATCACACACTGGAACAGACTGTCCAGAGGGAGTGTGGAGTGTCCCTGCCTGGAGATATTCCTCAGTTGTGCTCTGGGATGACCTGCTCCAGTAGGGAGCCTGGACCAGCAGACTCACTGGGGTCCCTTCCAACCTCACCCATTCTGTGATTCTGTCAATCATATGCTTCTTAAATATCTGGAAGAGAAGCCCAGTTTATTAAGAAGTGTAAAAAAATATATGCAATTAATTACAAAAGCTTGGCAACAGAGATACCATTTTATTACAGTATACAATGCTATGTCCACTGGAAAATGGATAAACAAATTCCAAATGAAACTAACAGAAAAAGCAAAATGTCTTAAGATGTAAAGACCATCCACGAGCATATTTAGGTTAAGAAACCCAACCATGTCATGTTGTATATTTGAAGTTTTATTGATGAGAATGCAAATATAATCATGGCATATCACAAAACCAATTCATAACATTTCATTAAAAGCTATTCCTTAAAAACATCTGCAATCATCTGTAACAAATACACTGGATATTTGCATATTTAATCAAAATATTCCTCTAGAAGCTTATTATAGATGGTTACTAAAAAGCTAATGTCAAACTTAGTTTGCAGAAATATCTAAAAATGGGCACATAAATCAGTAGGTATCTCATACAGCTTTATTTCAGGAAGTGCTCATTATTCTTTCTCAGGAAAAGAAATATTCCCATTTGCTCAGAAGGTGTCCCCCAAAAAAATAGAGGGGCATTTCCTGATGGCTAATTATCCCCTAAAACTCAAATGAATGCAGATGTTTATTGTTAACAAATATTTTCTTTTAAATACACTCTCCAGTCACAAGATTCAATTTAATTCATTAGTGTGCATACCTGAGGTGCTATATTGCCTACATTCAGTTTTCCTGGAAGAGGAACTAAATTGAAACGAGCCAATACAGTATCTTTTAGATGATCTGTTCATCTCCTTTAAATCATTCTTCCTTTTCAAGGAACTTGGACACCTACTGAAAAAGGGTGCAAAAGAACGCCACACAGCTTTTATTTTTCCCTCATGTCTTCATTGCTTGCATCTGATCTGTTAATAAAAAGAAACAGCCAGTCTTAACACAAGATAAACTCTTGCTGTGTTTTGTTTTCTTGAAAACATAACCAGTAGATATTCTGGTGTAGTTACAAGAAGGAGGGACAGAGTTATTTTCAACGTGCTCTCTCACCCACTTCTGAAATTCCTGCACAGCCAAGTGGTTTTCCCTAAATGTTGCTAATTAAACAGGAAGACTATTTCATTTGATTCAATTTTTATCTTCTTTGAGCTTATAAGGTAACTTGGATGAGAAGGCCTGGAAGTTGATTTTATGAAGTGTGCATTTCAATCCCTATACACACGATAGTGTCCACACAGCTGAACATGAACAGCAAAACATGGTTTTGAATGACTCACATGAAAACTTCTTTGCTCTCAGCAAACATCTCCCTTCAAATATCTCCTCAGTTAGCATAAATGTTCTGTATGCCCACTGCCAATGTGGAACTCAGCACCATTTCCCCCAGTAACAGGGAACGGGACCTGGGTTTAGACTGCTGTGAAACAGGTTAGTTTTACCCTACTGATGATGGGTTGTTACAAAACAGGGAAATATCAAACTCAGCCTTCTTTAGGAAAAAAAAAAGGCAAAACTTGCTGCCCCCATCACCCCAACTCTGAGCTCCCTGTAGTGGGTATGCAAAGGGTACCCAAGGAAAGCACGGCTGCTGGCAAGGAGAACTGTGCATTCATTCTCCAGGTGTCATTTGCCCCACTGAATTTTATGGCTGTGATTTAGGGACCAAACACTCCCATCTAGTGCTCCAGCAATGAGGAGAATCAGGGTAAAAATTTGTTCTTAAAATATCAAAGCCTTCACCCATTAAAGGTATAACTTGCAAACTGCACGTGCTTAGGTACCAGTACTGTTTCAAACCAACCCCTCTTAAGCTTTTGGGGACAATGAACCAGTGAGTTAAAAGAAATCTTTTGATAAATCCATGAAAAATTTCAGCTCACAAAATTAAGAAGTAGAACAATCCATGAGAGTGACAGCAAAAGCATCTGCTTGCTGTGCTCAAAAATCTATATACACGATAACTGGATAAAGCAGGGAAGGAAGCTCAGTGTTAAGGTCCTGGTTCCCCACCACAGAATTCCTTTAGCTGGTGGAACAGACATCACTTCCCCACCCCAAAACTCTTCTAGCTGGTGGAGGACACATCACTGTTCTCCTGCAGGGCAGTAAATCTCTCTGCAAAGGCTGTTTTTGGAGAGTACTGTTCAGCAGTAAGGACTCTGAGCAGAAAGGACAATGTGGTGTGCACAGGTCATGGAAGATAACCCAGCCTGGGGACAAGGCTGCAATCAGCTGGATTTGGAAGGTGGAAGGGCTTCGTCCCTGGAGCAGCGCTGACACCCCGTGGCACGGCAGGTTCAGCCAGCCCGGCGCGCTCTTGGCACACACAGCGCGAACCACGGGGTACAGCGAGGACGAGTCTACCCAAACAAGGCCACACACGGCTAATCTATGCACTCAGCAGATACAGGAGCACAAGGACAGCAGATCCTGACCAGCATACAACACAAGGATAGACATCGTCCCTAATGCAGGTAATAAAGCTGGATGGAACACATCTCAGCTGGATCTCGTATTTTCCATGCAGTTATGAGTGTCTGCATGTGCTACGATGGTTATAGTGTAAGCTGTCCTTACTTTGGCTCTAGATTAAAGAACTGAGGTTGAATAAGCAAAACTAGTGTATTTGTTTGTGTACTTGGCTTATTTTTCTAGCCTGCTTAATCACCATTTTCTGATACATAACATTAAGTTATGTAAAACCAGGACAGGGCAATAATAATAAATTAAAGACCAAACTCAACTACCACAATAATCAACTGAAGTGTGGGAGCTGGTATTGTTTAAATAAAGTGTTACACCATTTGCAGGAGTGTGCATTAATATTTCATAATACACACTTTTGTCAGGGAAGCAGATGTGATCTTTTGTGTACATTAAGGAGGTAAATCAAAGGCAAATAGGAGACAGAGCATTAGTACTCACTGTGTAATTTGATCTGACAGCAGAATTGGACAGAAAGAAAACAAAGGAAATAATAAAGAAAAAACCTTACAAAATGAAAAAGTTTAATAGAATGAAAATAGAGCAAGAGAATTACATATGATATACCTTGGAGCCAATCCACACCTTCTTGTAATCCCTCTCCTTTAAGAGCATCACTGGCACTGAAAGAAACAAATCAAATTATTAAAACATTGTAAAAATACCAGTTTTAGTTGAGCCATCCCTACACTTATAACCTACAGAACTGCAAAGTAGCATCAAGTACCGTTTACTTCAAAGTTTTCTTCCCATGGAGAGGACTGCTTCTTAAATGATAGAGTACCTTCCTCACATGAAAACCCCTTGTCATGATGTGATTTATTTCAATTCCAGTTTCAAGGTGGAGGAATAATTCCCAGAACACCTCTCTCCTTAGATAACTCCTGCCTCAGGTGATGTTATAAAAAAGATGTTTACTACCTACAACAGCAATGCTGAATCACAGAATCATTCACGTTGGAAAAGACCTTTAGGATGATCAAGTCCAACTGTCCTCCCAGTTTCTCCACACAGTGAGAATGCTGGAGTACCAGGGGGAGGGAGTCTAGTGTTGTAACAGCAACCCTCGGAGTGTCTGTTCATATCAAGCTCCACTGAGAACAGTGCAAATTTACCTTCTGAATCACTGGGGGTAACTCTTTAAATACCCCTCATCCTGCAGCTCATGCAAACCAGCAGAGCAGGGAATCTGAACTGGTACTGATCATCCAAGAAGCTTGGGAATTTGTCAGTGTGATTTCTGAGACAAAAAGCACTGACCCCAAAACAAATGAGTTTAAAATTAAAGGGCCTAAAATGAGAATTGCAGTTTTCAGCAGCATTTAGCTGCTGATTTCACTTTTATTTATAATATCTGGGTACTGCAATAAGGCAAAAAACTAACTCCTATAAACACGATAAAAAGAGAGTTTTTTCCTTGTGAAGACTAGCACAAAGTCCTTCTGTTTATATGAAAGCTTACATCCTTCAAAAGAAAAGACACTAGCTCCTGCAACTAAAAATGCCCTTTAATGTTATAGAGTACAAAGAGCACAGTGTCCCTGTGAATTCAGATGAGAACAGTTTATTAAATGGCCTTTCAAAAGGAGTTTTCCTAAAGCATGTGCAGAGTGGAAAAAAACTCCAGATGTTTTATTGCTGATATTCTGAAAGCTGCAAGACAAACTAGCAGCAGCACTCTGATAACAATTCTGCCCAATATCCCAGCAAAAAATAATGGCAGCTATTCTTCTGACAAGAACACTTCTAAAGTCCTCCATTTTATTACTTGGGTAACAGTTGTCCTGGGAAAACTTTTAAGGCACAGTCTACACGAATGCACTGTGTATTTCAAACAAGTTTGATAGTGTTTTAATATTAGTACTGTTCCACATGTGGCAGCAGAGCCTTTCACCTGCTTGATTTTTGTTATATGGTCATGAGTGTCACGACAGAGCTAAAATATGAATGCACACAGTAATAGCAATAACAGGGTAGGAAAAGAGGGATTTACCAGATATGCCAGGGCTTGTCTTTGATGTTTTCTAGTGACAGTAACTGAGATACTTTCACAGACGACACTGCATCCCTGAGGTCCATCTTGTAAGCAAAGAAGAGAATAGGCAGTCAACGATGCTTGATATCTGGGCATGAGCAGAAATAAAGTATCATGACATGGTGAAACACTTACTGATTCTCTACGTGTGCCAAGCTACAAACAATACAGGAAGGTATTCTGCTCACCTGTAGCTGCAGTTCTCTGCAGGTTGTATCCTACCCAGGCGCACACTGTTGGGTCACATGGCCTCTGGTGCACGCCTCGAGAACACTCACCAGCTCTCTGGCAGGCTTTGCAATCTTCCACCCCTGTCCCCCCACCTTACCCCACACTTAAAGCTGTGGGTGGGAGCTGCTGCTGAAGCTGAGGAACAGCAGATGAAACAACTGCCTACAAATACTGCACATCTCTGCTTAGTGAGGACTGATGTCTAAAATGGCAGAATGATTCGTGTTCATTCACAACATCACAACGATAGCTGCATAGGGGTAGTCTGGAGTATCCTTCGGTACCCTGGAGTGCATCCATGACTTCACACAATTTATGCAATTGGAAAAAAATTCATGTGCCCAGACATCCTCTATCCTATCTTCCCTTGAAGGACTTTTTTTTGCAGAAGCTCCTCTCAGCTACCAGTGAGAACTACAGCCCAAACCACACACCCCGACATTTTCTGGGATACTTACACACAAGCAAGCTTAAACCTCACTGATCTCCCCAAAAGACTAGAGCCACTGAAAGGAAACAAAACACACTGTCTTCAAACTTACAGATGTAAAACTAACAAAAAATTACCAGCACCAAGACTAATTCAAATATTTTTTTCATGTTATTTATACAAAGGATGGTTTACAGGATTAGAAAAAAAAAATCTACATTTGAGTCTATCAATCCTTGACAAGAAAACAAGTTAAACACACATCATCACCATCCCCCTACTGATGAAAATTGCTACATAGGCTTTTTTTAAATAGTAAAAAAGAAAGTATTTCACACAGGAAACAAACGTCAAATGTAAGCCAGCTGCACCTGCTGATGGGGAAGGGGATGATAAAAAACCCAACAAACTGTCAGGGCTGAAGAGGTTTGAACCTTCCTAATTATGTTCTCTTCAAATTCCCTACTAAACCTTTGCACAGAATCAGTGGAGATAACACTACCTACCCACAGTCATTCAGAGACTGTAAGTGCTGATCAAAATGCTGATGATTTTCACCAACTCTTTACCCTCCCTGGAGCTCCCACTTCCTCTGGTATCCACTAACACAAATCAAAGGCCTCAACACACAAGCACAGGGGATCATTAAATTTCTGTTTTGATTCCATAGTTGAACAGTTTTGTGTCTCCCAACTGAAACTCTTAATTTCTGACGTAAGTAAATGAACCCTGGAACCCACAGCCTGCAGGTTATGGGCAAGCTAAAACCACAGATATTAATTAAAATCACATTTGCAAAGAGACAAATTAAACAAAGAATTTTCACTGTTTTTTTTAAAAAGGGGCACAACCTGCCCACACACTCACAAATGTACAATCAAAGATATTTGCTAAATAAAGAGGTGGTCGTAAAATGTACATTGTTTCCTAATGTGCAGTATTTTCCTTACACACTTTTCACAGTTACTAATGGAAAGCTAACATGTTCTAGTTGCAAGTAGTTGTGAATTAACGCATTAAAAAATACACCAGACGCTGATGTTTAATTTTATACAAAGAATTTCAAATTTACAAGAATTTCGGTTTATTTTAGAAGCATGTGCTGGAGGTCAAGTGACCCAAGAGTCAGTATCTAAACAAGTAATCTAGAGACTATCACCTTCCAAAGCGCTGAAGAATTAAGTTTGAGTAAAAAAAATATTATGATACAGAGATAATTGAACAAGCAGTTATTTGTAGAGTGCACTGTCCATTTATGTAAGGAAAAATAATTCATAGTTTCACAAAACGGTCCCATCTAGTACAACTTCTAACCCCATAAATCCTTCACAACACATTCCCTTTCACCTGACAACCTCGGGAAAAGTCTGGCAAAAAGACAGGGAACTGTTTTCCTGAGGGATTGCTAAGATTTTCAGAGACAAGAATTGACTCAGTTCCATTCAAAATGTAAGGATACCCATACATTTAAACCACTCCAGGAAGATCATGAGGACAGAAGCATCGATGAGGAAAAAGTAGGGTATGCAGGAAGAAAGGCAGAGCAGCAACACAAATAAAAATACTGATACACTGAACCACTCAAATATTGATTCAGCTAACAGCTACTTTTATTAAACATTACTACTAGAGGAACCCCAAGTTCTTTGATTCTTTCAGATGTGCTGTATCAGAATCTGATAAGGCAGCAGCACTGTTGCTGTACTTGGGCTGAGCTGCTCCAAGGCAGAAAAACCCAGCTGTCCTTTCCTGGTTCCAGGGAACATCCCAGATATCTGGCCACAGCTGTGGGGCTTTGTAACCAGAAGACACAAATTCATAGACAACTGACTAGGACTGACCTGCTATGTCAGCATTAATGACCCATTAATGCCTGCTAATAAACCAACAAGCCTTGACCTCTCCCCCTTGGTCCTGTGCAGTTTCATTTCACCCACAGAACTCCCTTGACTGCCAGGGCAATTCCTGCTCTGGGACATCTGCAGTGTTTGGTTCATCTCATCCTCCCCTTGGCCTTGTGCACCACTGTCCTGTTTATGACTGCATTTGAAGGAGTCCATACCCTTGAATGTGAAATTAGGAGGCCCAGTCAACTCCAGCATTTTGTTGATGAACTCATGTATTGTATTCATGGAAAACAAAGTCATGGTAACATAACTGTCCCTATCAAATACTGCTTTTCTTGGTTAGAAATTCAAGCCAGCTTCTCCTTTCTTACTTTCAGCATGGTGACCCCACAAGTTAAGGCTCTACGAATAAGGAATTCCAGGATTATTTGACTTTTAAAATTCCTACATGCAGTTTTATGATCTGGTTAGGCAAAGCAACTACTAAAAGTGCTAGAAGCAAAAACTGCATATTGCTTACAGAAATAGTGGAGTAATGTTGACCGTGTGGAAAGGTCAAGAACTGGCCCATTTGATAACTAAATAGGATGTAGTCTCATGTGAAAAAGAAAATCAAACTCTTGAAACAAAGCCCTCCATTATGTATCATCTCATATCCTCTTCCATTTCTTGTATCCTTTAATAAGTAATTGACTGATATAAATACCCCTTCTTATTTCTGTCTAAAGCATAAAAAATACAGTGAAGATGAAAAAAGAAGCATTAAATTAAAGGACTTGGCTGTCTTCATGGAAAAAAACAGATTTTGTATGTGTTGGTCATCACACAAAGGCTCTCCAGCTTCCAACAGGTCCTGTTCTTCCTCAAAACAATGCAACTTTTGTTCAGTACTTATCATCAAGAGACTAAACCAACTCAAGTGTAGACAGCAAAAGCACGATCAACTTGTAGAAGTGAACAGGTAAAAAAACCCCACAAAGTTATTGAAGGCTGTAATTGTTGTACTCAGGAACGGCTGAAATATTGGCAAAGTACTCAGAATGCAGAATGTGTCAGATAAGGGCTCTTCTTAATACAACATAACAAATATGGACACAGAAGGGGAAAAAAGCCTCCTCACCTGGATGATTCAGAAGGGTGTCAAGTTCTTCTTTGGCCACAACCATTCTTAATTTGTCACTGCTATCAATGACAAAAATAATGGCTTGGCCTTCTCTGCATGACATAAAAAGAGCAAAGAGGCAAATTATAGGTTCTCTTAAACTGTGAATAAGAAAAGGCTTCAGAAGAAACACCAGAAAACGTCCAAACAAACTGATTTTTCCTCTAAATTTTTGTCATTGTTATTTACCATTAACATTTGAATCGAGTCTTACTTCTGAAATTCAGTCTTTTGGTAACATGCATAATTTTTTGAGACATGAGGTTGCTATCTGAGTGACTCATACAAGGTTCAGTCTACAAAGACCTTCTACAAAAGCTTGATTTTACTCCTGAGGCTGAAAAATGAACTCTGAAAACGTAACCAACTGCTATTTTAATAGCATGGTCAGGCAGACAAAGAAAACAGACAGTTTTATGGAAAGTCTTTATTTCCTACACTGAAGTTAATTTAGATAAATTACCTTTTTAGAAGAAAACCCTTGTGTCCACAGCTGTTTAACAATTAGGCACATGCAGGTCATTTTAACTTTTACTGAAGTCTGCATAAACAGACTGGCTTTTGTTTTGAATAACAGGTACAAAACTCTCAACTGCTTCAAACCACTGAAAGATTTTGCTGGCAGTACGACCACAGTGACAATGCACATACAACTATCCCACTCATGATTTCAGGGTATTACTGGTATCCTATGACTTGGTGTTCCACTTACTGAAACTTATTTTGAAAACCAAATGAAGTCTCACCAACTCAAAATTCACCAGATCAGTTACAAACACCCACAAAATACATGTATTTAATATTTTAATGTAATATTCACTCCTGCTTCATTTTACACTTCTCTGAGAGGCCATCATAGTACACTCTTTACCCTCCAGCACCATCTACCTTCCTATTTTGATAAGAAACAACCTACTGAAAAGCAGAAATAATTTGACCAGCCTAAGATTGCATGAAAAGGCCTATTCTTTTCTGGTGTACAGAAGAACCTTAACAGTAAATAAAGCTCTCTTATATTAGCTGAAAATGCCTAAGTTATTTTTATGACCACAGAGTATTTTTTCTAAAGGAATCAAGAGAAGTAGAAGGTATTTACTATCAAAAAATAACTTCACTAAGTGATAAGGATACAACATGACTGTATGTATATTTAAGACCAAGTGTAGGACAATGTCCTAGAAGACAGTTTCAAGCCAAATAGAAAAAAAGTGCAAACTTCAGTGCCTCAAGGCAATTACTTTAACACTTGATGGGATTTGATTTCCATTTTGTAGTTTTATTTATATTCCATTAATAAAATTTTTAAAAATATTTAAATATTATTCTTAGAAGATAATCTCAAATATGTGCCTACTGCACTGGATCAGGAATAGAGGCGGGCACAAGTTCACATTTCACTGTCAGCATAACCTGAAAAACTCCCTTACTGTTGAGATGAAAAAGCTGTTTATGCCACACAAGGGATGAGTTACAGCATTAAATACAGCCATCACAAAAATGATTTCCTTATGAAGCACTCTGCCTGCATTTTGAGAGCAGCCTAAGGGCAGCAGTTACTGGAATGCAAAGATTTGGGAGACATTCATCTCACACTCCTGAGCAGTCATCTCCTAGCCACACCTTTTCTAACTGCCAGCATATTTTGCACAGGAGGAAGAGGCAATTAAAAAATACTATAAGCTCTATTAAATATTAATATTTAATTAATATTATAATCTCCAGATTTTCTCCATTCTATTTTTCTCCAAGCTGCTTCTGTGTGGTTCAGTACTGTTCACCTTTTTTGGATTAGGGTCAGATAATAGCAGTGATACAACATAAGTAGGGATTCAATTTTCATGAGAAGCTAGAAAAACAGAGAATACACCATTTTCTGTTTCTATTACCAATAAGGCAGTATCACATGTGTTATACAGCACAGTGAATATCCTGCTCAGTTAATAACATGTAAGAATGTTTCTTCAGGTTCTGAGGTACATGTGTCTTATCCTCTGAGGTTAATTTCCTTTGCCTCTAAAATCTCAGCCATCAGCCAATATCTTTTAGGTTTTAAGTCACCTACTTATAGGAACACTGGAAAGCTGGAAACCTAACTCATCTTCAGCTTTCTCACAGGATTGGTTTTCAGGTTTCAGCATTTAAATCCCACCTCTAGTATGTTCCCCCAGTCTTGAAGCCAACAATTCATCCCCAAAAGCACACTGAATGACATCAGAGAAAAACTGTTATGTCTTAAAAACAGAAAGAAAAGCGTATTTATCCAGAATGACCTTCTGTCAAACACCAGGATTAAGTCTTCTGTGAGTCATTTCTAACCACCAGATATGATGATACTCCTGTTTCAATAACATCCACAACAGTCACTGTGAACAGCAGTGGTTTAAAATGAATGATGGGCTTACTTGTAGTAATGCTCCCAGAGGTCTCTGTATTTCCCTTGACCTGACATATCAAACACTGTGAAAGACAAACTGCAAAGGAAAGAACAGCGTGAGGGACAGAAATAAAGAACAAAACCCAGACCCAAACTATTTTCTTTGCTGCCCTGGCAGAAAAAAGCCAGATCAGCTTGAATCCTAATCAACTGAGACAAACTCCCAAAGGAACTCTGCTCACGCTATCTGCCTTCAAACCATCCTAGTTGGTTTTGCAGTCTTATTATAGAAATATTTCACAATGGAAAATGTGTTTCTTTATTATCTGAATAAAAGAACTGAGCCAATTACTTTGAAGTTGCATCAAGCACAAAATAAGTTCCCGTTCAGTCTCTGTTTCTATCACATCAAATATAATTTATAATTTATAATGAATATATAATTTATAATTTATAATGAATAAATGAAATTCAGATGAACCACAATTTAAAATCCAGAGCCTGTCTGAAATTGTGTCCCCAGAGAGGCACAAGTGTATGCCAAATAAAAGGATTAAAAAAAACCATCCACCTTCAGAAAAAAACCCCAAAACCACATACTGGTAATAACAGGTGAGCTCAGATGACCAAGATACAAAGAGTACTCTATGCAAAGCTTTCACTCAAACACCACAGAAAGCAAATCAACTTAAAGAACAATATAAAAACATCTGATCCACTCCTGAAATGTCTACAGAGGTGACACCAACCTCAGTATTTTCTATTTTGGGTAGTTTCAAATAGCTCCCTGAGTGGAGGCCACCCCAAAATGAGGAGATTTAGAAAAGGAAGCTCTCCAGCCATCCTTTCAGCTCTATGTCCAGACATCAGCTGATTCTCAAGTTGTGAGTTTGTCAGGGTTTTAGGGTTTTTTTTAGGTTTGTTTAGGCTTTTTTAATTAAAGTATTATTCTATGCAGTGTGTTTACAGGTTGTCATCTCTCCCACCACAGGATCAGAACAAAGGAAAGCAATTTAATCAATTTATTCTCGGACAGCCAAATCCCAAACCTGTGTGATGTGTTTCCCTGAGGCAGAACACACTTGTTGGGGCTCCTACAGAAATGTGAAACCCGTGGGTCCCACACCTGAGCTCAAGGAATAAACAGTTTTCTTGCAGATCTCTCACCCAGTGAGGCTGCTCGGTTTGAAGATCGACTGCTCACATTAAAAATACACAGAGAAGGCTACAGAAGAACAAAATTATGTTCCCTCCTTGAAATATCTTTGTGTCATGACATTGCTTATCTAAATCTTAAGTCTTCTTTCAACTGACGACTTCTTCCTCTGTTCCCTGGCCTTTGCTCCTGCCATCCTTACATTGCTAATGCTGTAGCCATCATTTAATTTTCCATTTAATGGGATTACACTGCACTCTGCTCAGAGTAATTCCAGGGAGAGTCCTTAACACAGGTTACCAGACTGAGAGTGCAATACAGCCCACCCCCTAAGCTACTGCCTCTCCTCAAGTCTGTAACAGGGCCCTGTTTGGGAATTCTTAACACAGGAATTATATGCTTATACACACTACTGCAAGAAACCAAAAACTTCTCGCATTTAAAAATACAGTTTTATAGCAGTCCAAAACACACAATATATTCTAACACAGTCCTAGATCATGAGTAGGGCTCGTGGGTACTACAGCATTTCAGCACATTCTAATCAAGTGACAGCCCACTAAAAGAGCCAGTTAAGTCCAACTGCTATATAATCATCACTCCTGCTAAGTGGAGAGAAAGGAAACAAAGCACTACCTTGAAGTCTTGAATTTCACTATACTGAATCCTATCATTGGGACGATGTCCTGAGTTTGAGCCTTTAAAGGAAAGAAGTCATGTTAGAGAATGTAAATTTTGAAATGTATTTGAAAGGTGAATACATTACAGATCTATTTTCATTTAAATTATGCAAGAGAAAAGAAAATTTCTACAAATCCAGATACTTTATATTTAAAAAGTTCTCAGAAAAACACAGTAATTCAAAAGCAACATTTTGTATTTTCTAGCAAATACAGTGAACACTACTGGACAACAGCACTGAAGACATTTTAGCCTCGAGTGTGAGATTCCACCCTTTACATCAGTCTACCTGTACATGTAAGTGTGGCTGTGACCTACAAATGAACAGGAGAGAGGGTAAGATGGAAGACAACAGCTTGGAGGTTATGACTCAGGTCAAAGTTGGTGAACTTTGGAAATTACAACGTGAACCCAAACAAGTCTGCACAATACCCCAAGCCTCTTAGCTAAAGGAGGGCACATGCCTATCAAGATATTAGGCTGGCCAGACTGAGAACTCCTTGTCACACGCTGCAGGAGTCTCTCTGACCTTGGCAATGACACAGCACACATGAGTCACTGATCAGTTCTACCCAAATCACAGTGCCATGGAAGACATCAGGATTTACCAGAGGGATGGGCAGTGACCTACAGCATCATTAACAGATACATCTGATAAACAGGTTTACTACTGAGCTGGCCAAGGAACCTCTCAGCTAGGCTGGGAGAAGAGAACAGCTCCTTTAAGAAGCATCGATATTGAGCAGGAACAGAGGTCACATCCCTTAGATCAGGAGCTGTCTGAGAAAGTGACATGCAATCCCTTCACAGACCTTCCAGAGCCCCTCATTAAACCACTGCTATAAGCACTTGACCCCTTGTATTCAAGTGAAGGGAGCTTGGCTTATCCACCTGCAGCTTCCCTGGGAAAACGGCACCCCCATCGCCGTCAATAGCTCAGTCAACACTCCTGTCACCAGGGGAAATTTGTGTGCAGTAGGTGTTACTTCTTCAACATTGGTTTCAAATGTATTTATCAGGACCAGAGGAACTCACTGGAAGCAAATGGAGAAACACTTGTATTTGCCAGACCCCTAATATATTGCTCGTGGGGAAAAGCAGCAGCTCTTCTTAAAAAGGCTGGGTTGGTCCAGAGCTCAGAACCACCTACCCACTGAACTTACTAAAAATAAACAATTTTATCAAGTCTGATCTAATGGCATTTGCTGCATGCCAAAGGTTCTGCCACGTCTTGCAAAGGCAGGCCTCACACAAGCTGCACGCAAAGCCACCCTCCTAAAGCAACACGTTAAATGAAAGCATCTAGAAGTTAATTCTCATTATTCCATTTACAGTAAAGCAAACAAATTGTATTTATTCTACTTGCATAATGCCCTTGGGCCCTTCTCTAATGCCAATTATTGAGATCAATCTTGTTGTCTGTGTTCAGCTCTAGTTAGGAACCCTTTGCTGCTGAAGGCATGACATGACAACCCACTATGATAAAGGTATCAAACATTACATAAGTGTACAATTTGCCTGGTACAAATTGTAGCATTGCCCCAAAACAACTGGCAGCAGATAGCAAGTATAGTGTTTGTTTATAAATCGATTCAGTATTCTGTGGAAGAATAATTGCCAGGAATGGAAGAGTAACAGACTCTTCGCCATGTCATGTTTTTGTAAACAATGCCCAGTGTTTCTCTTCAGGAAAAGTTATTTAATACTTAAAAAAATAAATAAATAAATATTGTGTCCTGATGTAAACAGCAAAATCAGTTTCCCAGGTGTATATAACCAAGATGCACAAGCCTTTGGCTTTGAACATGCCTACCAAAATTCATCTACTTTTTTTTCATAAACTTACATGGAAACAAGGTCCCCATAGAACACTATGCCATCCTAGTGGCCTGAAACAATTTTCACTGGATGAATGAATTGCAAGAACTAATGCTACTTATTTTGAAAATAATACTGCTTTAAAAACAGCGAAGTTCTCCTTAAATGTGCATTATCTGCATTACTTCCTACTTCATTATTTCTTGTTTTAGCATTTATTATGTACTTACTATTTTTCAGGTAGAGACTAAAATAAGCATGATAAAAGTAGACAAGTTATTATTAATTGTATTAATTGTAAATGTTTGACATCACTTGTAATGTACTGCAAAGGCTCAACATCACTGAAATCCTGTAGCAATTATTTAAGTGACTTAAAAAAACTATTTCAGATCCTGATTTCAGCCATCATAAACCCTTCCTTATTAAAAAACAAATGCGCCACATTAACAGTGAGTTTTTTGGGACAAGTTTCTACAGTATGCATGTGGATGCTTACCCTTAGTTTTAGTTGGAAACTTTTAAAACGTGTTTTTTCCACAGTTCTAAATCAAGAAGTGATTTTGAACTTTCTTTTCCCTGGTCACATCCAGCACGCAAGCCCCGTTTCAATCACACAGCAGCAGCGATCTGAGGATGCTACTCACATTTGAGGGCTTCAGTTTATTGATGATGGTTGTTTTGCCGCTGCTGTCCAGGCCAAGGCACAGAACGTGAACCTCCTTCTTCTTCAGCCCCAGCCATCCCGCCAGCTTGTCAAACAGGCCCATGGCTGTGGCTCGGACACGCAGAGATCACCTGCTGCTCAGGGAAGCAGAGCGGGAAATGGCTGTTGGCAAAGGCGTCCGGGCACAGGGCGGGTGGGCATGTCCCGAGCAGCCCTGACACTGCTCAAGGCTGGTGCAAGCGAGCGGCCACACAAACACGGTGCACACTAAGCATGAGCAGGGTAAGCTGATTACTGCCAGAGGCCTGGATTCCAGAGCACACTGGCTGTTTATAGCCTGCCCGTGTCACACCAAGGCCCTGATTTGCTGGGCAGCCCCAACAGGAGCAGCACCACCGCCTCCTGCCCTTCCACCACACGCAACTACAGAGAGAAGGAGCACCACTGCACTTCACCTCACACTGTCAGCAGCCCATAATCCAGACCACAAAGAAACCAGGATCTTTTACTGTGGAGAAGGGAACAGTATTTACCTTCTCCAGCACCTGCTACATTACTTACTTCAGGGTTCAGTAAATTAAGTTGAAAAAAAAAAGTAAATAAAGTACCCTCTGTTAATTCAATTCCAACTCTGATTCTGGGAGGCTTAGCCAATATTGACATGTACAAATTAGGAAGTCCTCATTCACTACAAGCAGCAGCTGATTAAAATAGATCCAACAGACAGAAAGCCACATACCATAACCTTCACCCGCATGTCTGGTGGGTGCCAAACTGCTGCTGCTGCCCAGGCACTGTCTGCAGTCACCTGGCAGTGGCACACTCAGAGGAGCTCCCATCACGTGTGCCCTTGCAACAGCTGGCTGAGCACATAACCCTTGTCTACCCTGAAGGAATTCCACCAGAAATAATTTCAGCAGTCAGACAACTGGAATATTTGAGATGCCTTCAGTAATAAAGCATTTAATTCAAGTCAGAGGAACCTTCTGGAGTGGTGAAGGCTGCTTTTTCTCTTAATACAGAATAAACATGCAGCACTGGATGACTCAGGTTGAGAGCTTAATGACCCCAGAAAATCATAGCAGGAGGGTGAAAAGGAAAAAAACAACATCAGTAACAAGTCTTTGGTCTCACTTCTTCACAAGCTAATTACAAAATGATGATTAACCATTTTTTAACAATTTTAAAGCTTTGCATTTAATAAAGGCACAGAAGCCACCACCTTTTTTTACAGGATCTTTTAAAATACAGATCCTTTTCAGAGCTTTGAATTTTGATTCAAGACTGGTAGTGACCTACCAGTCACTGTGCAGTACAGCTACACAGAGTTACCAACATGTTAAACAAGCCCAACATTAGTTACAGCAATTCCCTCAGCCTAACTCTCTTTATGTCCCATTTGTTTTCTAACACATTGCTTTCTAACTCTGAAAGCAGACTAAGGTTGTTTATTATCAAATTAACCTGATAAAACCCTACTCCAAAAGACATTACTTTCTTGTCCAATCAAGAGCCTCATCTATATATTCTGCACAAGGTCCAAAAAAAAAAAAAAAAAAATACACCAGAGACACTCTGAAAATGAAAAAGGAGAAAATACAAGCACTTGAAAATACTTGCGGGGCATCACTTTTAAATCCAAAAGCCTAAATGCACAACAGTTCCCAGCAACATAATAATTATAGACATGTTTTTCTAGCAAATTTTCCTAACAGTTGGCACAGCTGTTATTTAAGAACACAATGGGGAAAAAAGGAACCCTTGACTTCTTGCCTCTTTTCTCACATTCTTTTCCTCAGCTGTGAAGAGTTACAGCAATTACAGCCGCCGCAGGTTCCTTTGCTTTTTTGCCAGGTGATAGCCTGCAATTTAGCCTACAACATGTCAGACGTTCCAAAATTATTTAAGATACAGGCTGGTCCAGGAGGTTGTTAGCAAACTCCATAAACCTTTATCACGGAATTACTGAATATCCTGAATTGGAAGGGACCCACAAGGATCACCAAGTCCAACCCCCGGCCCTGCACAAGGACACCCCAAAAATCAAACCACGTGCTTGAGAGTGCTGCCCAAACGCTCCTTGAGGAGAAACGCAACTCATGGAAATAATTAGCATGAGAAGCGAAGGAATCACTGACCGATAGGAGACAGAATACTAATTAGGAAGAGAGCGAAGTACCTTGCAGCCGAAGAACATCAACGCTTTCGTTCGCCAAAACGCACAAACAGCGAAATGCTTTGGTAGTAGCCGTGGATTTGCTGCCCCTTTCTGCGCAGAACTGTAAATAAACTGTAAATAAGCCAAATACCTCCGCCCCGCGCGAGAGAACCTATTTCGGGACAACACCTGGGGGGCGGTCAGGACCGCGGCTGCCCGGGCCGGGGCTTCCCTCCCTCCCTCCCCTCCCGCATCCCTCCCCTCCCGCATCCCTCTCCCCAGCAGCGCCGCGCTCCCCCAGCAAGGCCCCGAGGCGCCCCGGCAGCCCGGGCGGCAGAGGCCGGCCCCGGGGCCGCCAAGGACGCGGGAAGGCAGGATGCAGGGCCGGGGGCGGCAGGGCAGTGAGCGGGCAGGGCAGTGAGCGGGCAGGGCAGTGAGCGGGCAGGGCAGTGAGCGGGCAGGGCCCCCCATCTCTGTCCCCGCTCCCTCAGCACCCACCAAGCTCGCGACGCACCGGCCGGGCCCGCGCGCGCCGTCGCCAAGGAAACCGCGGCCCCGGCTCCGCCCCCGGCCCGCCCCTTCCGGACAATGGCGGAGGCCGGGGGCTCTGAGGGAGGGGGCGTTCTCCACCTCGTCCTCCGTGTTCAGCTCTGGGGAGTTCTGTTTCTTCCCAACGCTGCCTGCCCTCTCTGGCACAGCTGCGGCAGTAGCGCCCAAGCGAATAAAGAAATCAAATCGAAATCTCGATCCGCTCGGGAATCGCCATTAGCGTAGGAAGACACGCGTAACAAGAACCGCACCATCCCTGGGGTTGGCAGCACCTCCCGGTCGGTTTGGCGGAGGACGGAAAATCTCAAATCCACCTGTCACTTGACCTTTGGGAACAAAAGCAGCTTGTCCAGGCCGGACACAGCCTACAAATACGCTTTGGGATTTTTTTTTTTTTTTGTCCCCGCGTAGCACAGTCCCCTCAGACTGGTTCCAGGTGTGCTGCACAAATGCAAAAATAAAAAATTTAAAATGTAAAAAAAAAAAAAAAAAAAAAAAATCACAATAAGTTCCGAACGGGAGCACCTGTGAACCAAATCCCAGTGTCTTTTCTACCCCATACTTATTTTATCTTGCTGCTGAAATCGTCCTGGGTTCTGTAAAAGCGGGTGCGGTGATTTCCCGTGCCGCTGCTGCACTTACCGAATATTAAAGACTCTCTCTTAATTTTGAAAAACTCGAAAAGTTTCATGTATGCTGAATGCTGCCTCTCAACTACAGTCTCAACTTCTGTCCTGGAGAGAGGAGGGAGAGCAACTCTGATAGTGGACAGCCCTTTTTGCTAAAAGTCCTGTCAGAAGCTCCCATTGACTTACAAAGCTCAAAAATACTACAAATACAACAAATATTTTGTCTATTGTTTGGCTTTCTAATTCCTATTGTTGCTTTCATCATTATTAAAGGTTTGAGGTAAATTGCAATTATGATTTCATGGTTTTCCTATAATCAGGAAGGTTCTGATCAAAAGATGAGATTCCCTCGTAGGGCATTATGAGCCACTAAAGGCAAAGTAGCATAAATCCCAGAGTGAAAATATGGGAGGAACAAATTCTACAAGCTAATCAGGTTGTGGGGTACCTGTGTGGTAGAGGAGGCTCTTCTCTTTTTTCGAAATCAGTCCATATCTAAATAGCAGCTCCGGATTCAATGGAGATCTCAGAATGGTGAAGGCATTTCTGTAAGCAATAATAAATAAATAAAAGCAATAAATAAAATATCCATTCTCTATTATATACACTATGTTAAAACTGACAGTCCTTAGTGAGAAAGCTCCTCCCATGTAAAATATGCAGGACTTAATGGGCTGTGGGCATCTGACATTCATTTCCTAATAATCCACATGTACCGCTGCTCAGTTTTGCATTGCACGCGTGTGATGATTTGCAATGAAAGGGTAATTCTAACTTTGAACTTTTTGAAGTAGGGTCTAGTTATTGTATATGGCATTCACTTCTTTGTGAATGGCTGTGTATTGCCCTGGCATTATTTACACAATACCATCAGTTTTAAACCCGCTTCTGTCAGCGAAAGCTTTGCAAACCACTAGAGAAGGCGTTGCAAGGCTCTGTGACTCACCATAGGGAGGGTGAACTGGTACTGCAGAATCTTAACAGCGCATTAAAACCCACTTAAAATTCCTTCACACTGTTTCCCAAGAAGGAGAGAGTGCTGGTTTTTGGAGCTTTTAATGTGTACAGTCTTGTCCTGATGGCTGTGAACTGTGTGTGCATTTTGACAAGGCATTTATCAAGGCAGAAATGCTCAGGGGTAAGCACAGAAGAGGCCTCTGTGGTTAGAGCATTCTTTACCTGAATAAAAACACCATCACCCTGAAGCATCTCAAGTGTTAGAACATATTGCTGGTCTATTTTATTAATACACTACCCTATGTTAAGCAGCTGGGTTGTTTTTTGCATGACCATGTATGACAGGCTTCACTGTGTATCATTATATTAGTGACTTTAGGCAAAACAAACACCATTAACTCAAAAATAACCACCAGTACTGTAACTTTTATTTGCTAATAAATATCTTAATAAACAGGCTTACCCCATCTGTAAGACCTGATAATGCCTCTTAGGAAATCATAGAAAAATAAAATACAATAATAATCAGTAACTTGTACTTTGTACAAAAATCTCATTATGTTGCTCAGCAGGTAGTTTTGCCAAACCCCATATTCTTGCTGCAAAGAGATGGCATATGTAATGCAATTCACCTTAAAAACACTCTAATGTTGAGAGCTGAGCATTCGAGTACACTGTTAACTTGTAGGCATGCCAGCACATGAAAATTTACATGGAACATCATATTATTGTAGGAATAGAATAATATTTAAAAAAAAAAAAAAAGAAAATAACACCAACTTTTCAGTAAATAATAACAACTTCAGGTCTAACGTAAATTCCCCTTGGGACTGCAAATCAGTACAGTAAGCTTTTCATTTCATTGATATTTCTACGGTGCTGTTATAACCACGCAAAAAGGTGGAAAGAAAATGCAGTGAGAACATGCATGGGAGATATTTAAGTGGAGGAAAGGAATTGTGAGGAGGGGGGCAGTCCCAGGGGGAAACCATCGACATGGGCTGTGAAATGTTCAGTCCCCCAGAGGGAGCAGGTCTGTCTGTGGTGGGCAAGGCCACAGGAGCTGAGAACTGGGGGAGATGGAGCCCAGAGGTGCTGCGGTGCCAGGGCTGCTCTGCCGTGAGATGGCTGGGAAGGCTGAGCCACAGGGAGCTGTCAGCTTTCAAACACGCCTTGGGAAGAGCAAAAGAAGCAGTGGCAAAACAGAGCTGGGCAGAGGGCTTTAAGGAAAAGGTGGGATTCAGACTATTGGTAAGGATATGAGATCAGTGCTGAGGCCACGGCTCGTTCGTAAAACAGTTTGCAAGTATTGTGATTATACCATTGCTTTTGAAGCCATCTACCTTTAGAGTTTTGACATGGCTGCTTATATATGTAATTTAAAGTGTCTGTCAGCAAATATTTATTCATATATACACATACATTGATACATTTTATGGCTATGCTAGAACAGCAAACTATGAAGAGCAGTCATATTTAGTTGTGTACAATCTAATTTCACAGAAGAGACAGAGATTAAAACCCCTTTTAATTCAGGTACCTTTAAAACCAACACACAGAAATAGATAGAGGCTATCCTGAGAAAACATACCAACCACGTTATCTTCCAAGAGTAAATCAAAGCTCAGTTTTGGAAGGTAGTAAAATATTTTTCTTGTTTTTTTTTTTTTTTTTTGCTGTAAGTCAAAGTAGTGTTTTTTTTGTAAAAAAAGCGATGACAAAATGAAAACAGTTAATTCTAACTAGGTCAATGAATGTTGCTTTTCTACAAGATAAACTATTGCCTTTAAGTAAATAGGGTTTCACGTGATCCTTTGTTTTTTTCCTTGCTAAACTACAGGTGCAATCCTGAGAAGAGCAGAGAAGTTACTGAAGTCAGTAGGAGTTGTACTGCACCAAAGAACAAGCCCTTTTTGTGAGTCTCTGGGTTTTCAGTCACACATTGCTGTGCTGATGGAACTGATACCAGCAAAGAATTTTGACATTGGCCTTAAACAGAAGCCAGATGGAAGGCTCTAGGTGAGAGCAACATACTCTGAATCCAGTTCCTTCACCAGAGTTAACAAAGAAACACCTTTTCCCACTTTTAGTGCGGAATAAACCTCTCTACCTTACTTAGAGAAGTTGGGAGAAGAAATTGCTGCAGAGGAAATGCTGATAAAAATGCGACACTGCCAATTCAAATTAAGTGTTTCCTGGGGACAGGCAGATAGGAAATCATGGCCATAAGCTTTAAAAGGCCTACAGGTTTACTTGTTGGGAATCTCAGAGTAGGATGGTTTTCTTGAGATACAGAATTAATGAAAGAGTCCAGTAAACAGAACCACTAAGAGGGCATCGGTTATTTTATTTGCTACTGTGCCTTTCATTAACTGGAAAATGTCAAAGCTTACACTGCAATGCACTAGGAGTATGAAGCAGCTTGTTCAAAGAGGCAAATGAGAGGGAGATCATATGGCATAATGGTTCATGATTAGGAAAGAAGAAGGATAGACAAATCCTATTTGGTTTGTAAGTTCTGTTTGTTTGATAGGGGTGGTTGTTTTATCCTGAATTTAAAGCCAGAAGTTGGGGGAATTATCTGGGGGAAAAACCCCACAAACCCAAGCCATTTCTGTTAGATACTCCATTAGATGTGGAGATAATTTAAATTACTTATTCCAAAGTCAGAGTTGACCATTCCAGATAAAACAACAGTGCAGCAACCACCTTTTGCAGCTTGCAGTTTATCTTTGCCATGCTGAAGGTAACCATGGCCTATTTGATCACATCCCTGAGGTAGTAGTCTTGGAACTTGTGAATTTGACATTTAGTAACTGAAACAATCTACAGATTTGGAACACTGGCTGCCCTTTGTCTTTTCCAGCTAATCTATTGTACATATAGAGACTGTGATGGTAAGTTTTACAGCTCAGAGCATTCAACTTCCTAAAGAAAAAAAGGATCCTATAATGCTTTTCTTTTTTGCCTCTTTATAATTTTCAAGTCAAGCTTGGCTGGAATGAGAGAACTGCAAACTCAGTTTGTAAGCCACTCTTAACTGGATAGTTCTATTGTTTACTGTTTATTTAGGTTCCTCTCAAAAGAGTCAGAATGCAATAATAAGGACAAGTATTCACTGGGTTACAGAACTGTGTCTGCTGCAGGTTCTAATCTAAATAATGACAACTGTACCTGGGTTTTTTTGTCATAGGCTGGATCCTGGAAAATCAACAAGTAGATTTTTTTTCCCTGCCACTCAGAGCATTACATGGTGATGATGCTGCGAAAATACTCCCCAGACTGCTTCAATGGGCACGTTTTCATCATCCACAACCAGATATGGATATTTAGATTCCAAAGCAGATTTTTCCAAAACCTTATTTTTCAGATTCTAGATACAAGGCCAACTCTATACAGTCAAGGCCCCAGTCATCACATAGTTCAGAGCACAGAGAGCTAGATTTCTCTTTGATTTGTGAGTTTTCAGTCCAAGGGTTTTGGCTTACCTACCATGCTCAACATACATGCTGCTACTCCTTCACAGTTCTTTGAATTGAATTTTTGGTCATGAAGAGGTTTTAGTATAACATTATGGTTTATTCTCAAATTTTAACAGTTCATCTACTCGTGTATCAAGAACATTTGCAGGAGGTTTTGTGATGGGGTCAGTGAATACACTGAGCTCCTCAAGGAAACCATTTATGGTTCTGAAGTTTAAAAGAATGACAAAATATGCTATCTCATGCTGCTTTAAAAATATTTTATAGGAGTTTTGATTTGCAAGTCCTTTATGCCTAGCTCTGCTCATGTATATGGTCCCATTTCAAGTCAGCCTCCTTATATGAGACGAGCTGCAGAAACACAGAAGTGTTTACAGATTCAGGGGTTTCTGAGCATGGCACAGCACGCAGATTATTACTGACACATGTGCAGTTAACTACTAGCCAAAGTGCTCAGATAGTTTGATAGAGGTCAAAATTTTGGACAGGAATAGAGTAGAACACATGTGAAAACTTCAAATTACTTTGAGACTGATATTTCTAATATTTTTTTTTTTCCCCCATGTCTTCAGTGTCAGAACTTGCATTTTTTATTCCAGTTTAATTATACAGGTATGAAAAGCCAGATAATATGCTAAACCTTTGTAGAAGAGAGAGGTACTTGGGAAATCTCTTTTAGAAAATAAAGGTACTTATGTAGGATATCTAAAGGAACATGCACACAAATAGATTTTACTGAACTGGCATTACATTATTTCACAAATAAAATATGGAAATATATTTTAACTCATCCATTTTTCAACCTTACATTTTTCATCATATTTCTTAGTTTTCCTTTCTAAAATGCAGTACATTTTTTTCTGCTTTATGCTGGCATATCCTTCCTCATACTCCCTTTACAATTTCCCTTATTTTAACCTCCAAATTGTCTATAAATGGCTACTTAAAAGAAAATAATTTATATAGTGCTTAAATATCTTTGGTGACTTCAGCAGAGGAACTCAAACTTTTTATAGCATGGACTACATCTTTCTATAATAATAATTATTATAATAATAATGCCTCCTCTGTGTGATCACTGATTTCTACAGTAATGAGTTGTTTTCTGGAAGAGAACCAGTAGGAAGGGGTTGGGTGAGGTGGCAGCAGAAGGGTAATCAGCTTTCTGCAAGCCACTTTGAAAATGCTTTTTTCTGCCAGGGGAGCAAATGAGAGGCTGTCCCTTTCCAGATAACAAGCCAAGGAAGTTTGGCAAGAGCAACACACATATAGTGGATGCCATCAGAAGTTTTAAAAGCCAGTGGAGCAGATCAACCCCAGTATTGTTATTGGTAATAGGTAATTAATTTGTAGGTTTGAAAAACCTCAGACATGATGACATACTTTATATTTACAGTTCTTCATGTACATATAGACAAATGTTTTATAACCAGAAGGTGTTCACCTTCTGCAGGTTCATAATCTGAGGAACTGTATACAACCATCTCACTCGTGGTAGAGGATGTATGTGTGAACTCTAAGTACCTGCAACTCTCTTACACAACTCTTTTGGTTTTTTTTGTTAGAGCTCCTTGGCACAATATGGACAGTTCTTCCCCTTTTAACTTTATTGTGGGCTTTAGGGATTTTTTTTCCTTTTCAGTACTGATTCATTTGTCTCCCCAGGAGATTTCAAGACCATTGTCCTGCTAGGAGTTAGCCCAGCCCAACATGTCTTTCCCTCACTCTAAAAAACCAAAAAGAATACTATTATAAAAAGGAAAAAAACCCTTACCTTTGCCATGTATTCAAGAAAGATCAGTTACAACTGGCAGACAAGGGTATTCTGGAAGCAAACTCTTTAGCAGAACACAGTGCTCTTCACCCAAGTGCCAATGCCACGGCTCTATTTGCATCCTTTCCCTAGGAGATGCAATGGAAGACAGGCTTTTTATGTGACCCTGACTAAAGATGTGCTGGGCTGGAGCCAAAGTGACTCTGTGCTGAGCCCATGGGCTCATTCTGGCACGGACACTGCTCAGGTTAATTGAGTCTCACCGGGCCCCCTCAGAGCCCCAGCTACCCCACACTGTCAATCTCAACTGCACCTGCATAAATGGTGTCTGTGTGTTACTTATGACCCACCTTTGCATCCTGTAGGAATCTGAACTGAAAAACAAATTACTGAAGCCCAGTGTTAGGCTCATTAAGTGAAAAAATGGCAGACAGATAGTCAGTCTTAAATGATGTAAAAATCCAAGTACTGCAGTCTATGAGTTCTGAATAATCCAGCTAACACTTGACACAATTTTGGAGAAGAATGTTTGTCCAGAGCAACTAATTTATTTGAATTTATTGTTGAGTGCACTGATTGCAATTAAAGGATTGCCTTATGCTGAAAATTCCTGGCTGATGTCCTAAAGCATAGCATGTATCTAAGCTTTTATTGGACAGACACTGGATTTCTGTTCCTAGGAAACTTTTGTTTAAAAAAAATTTAAGTTACATCCCCCAATTCTCTTTCTTTCACCTCATGGCTTCTCAGTAATTTCAGTGTGGAAACACCTCATGAGTAAAGCCTACTAAACCTTCTGCTGGGATTTGTTCAGTGTTAACATCTGCATTATGAACAAGATCCTCTCTTTTTCACAAGTCCAGCATAAGGACTGGATACAAGTAAGGCTTGAGATTCATCTGCCTGAGCACAGATGCCTGGATATGAGCTATCACTGAATGCACAGAAACAGGTGCTTCTTTAGCACAATTCATCTAACCCAGAAGTAAATCATTCATTCCTAGATAGATAAATAATAGATACAATTTTCAGATGACTCACATCTTACATGAGCCCACTTCACTGACTAAAGGGGAGCCTCAGGTAACCAGCTCAAATGTGGACCTCCAAAACGAGGTCAGGGAATTCCTTCCAGCGGCTCTCAGGGCTCTGACTGGCAGGTGGGGGTAGGAAGGATGACTGATACGGTTCCCAGGTCAAAGGGGCACCCCACTTGGCTGCAGGTGGGTATCCAGGCTGGTTGTCAGCCAGCTTGGGCAGCAGTGGCATTGGCACACCATGGAAAGGGGTGGGATGCACTTACCAGCCAAGAGCACTGCCCTGGTGCTGCTCAGCAGGCAAGGCCCTCACTTAAGCTGTCCTGGAGGCTCCAGGGATACACAAGCATCACTGGGTGCTTACAGTGCCAATAGATGATTCTATTCTGGATCAATTAAATCATAGCTGTGAGAAAAATCGACACATGAATATTACTTATAAAAACTTAGAATTATGTCTTTACTATGCCCACATTTTAATGCCTTTTTTTTTTTTTGGTTGCTTTCATATCACACACACTTTATTTTGTGAACTTTCAATGACTTTTAGTTATGAAGCACTCAGTAATGTGGGCCAGATTCTCAGAAACAGCCTATTAAATTTGCTTCAATTTGTCTTATTTAAACTCCAGCTGCATCCTGCAATATGCAGGATAATTAGAGCTAATTTTCACCTGAAGAAAGTATCCACTGTAACAAAGAAAGTTACTCCAATTTCACATATACATTTGTGGCCTGAATTAAGCTTACATTTGAAAAATAACACCTGTTAGTTTTTTTGTTTAAATTAGAAAATAGGAAAGAAACCCCAAAGCAAGAGTAGACTTGCAATCAGCACAAGAGCAAATAAAATGTTTCCAAAATGAGAAAAATGTAAATTTGGTCAAGATAACTATTATAAAAGTGTCACACTGCACCACAAAACCAACAGAAAAACAAACTGTATAAACCCACAAAATCCTGGATTTACAATGTTATTAATAAATGTCCTCACTCAAAGAATCTCTTGTTCTTTCCTTTCTGGTTACCCAAACTCTGGTTTATATAAAAAATATATCTGATTATTAAATGTTTTAATATTGTTATATTTTTTCTATTGAAAATATATTTTCAGTAGTGTGATAAATTCAGAAATATATTTTCATGAAATATATCCAGGCTGTGTGCACGTAACAATGTCATTCTGCCAATCCTCCCTACCAGGAATGAAAAACCTTGCAAAAGACAATCTAAAAGTGCACAGACATGGTCTAGATCAGTTGTGGATGGTTCTGACACCCCATTAACAAAGAGCAGCCCCGTGCCTCCTCAGTAATTGTGGGAGAGGCTTTTTCCATGTGTCCCATTGCTGGCCCATGGAAGCAATGACAAGCAAAACAGATAATTAAATGATAAAGGAAAATCAGCTTTCAGATTACTCTGGGCTTCAGATAAGTATGATTTTCTTTCCATAAGAGAGAGGACCTTCACCAAAAAATTATTCAGATGTGGAACTGGGGTGGAATTTTTCAAGTGACAGTCACAGAAAAGAACAGATTTTTTTTTTTTTTTCCCACCACTAAAGACCTGTGCTCCTGCAAAACACCCGTGCTTGTGCAGTCCTCCTGAGTTTGGGGGGACTGCCCATGCTGGCAAAATTACCTTTGTAGCTAGAACAGGACTGGAGCTGCTCTGCTTTAAACAAGCTCATCCAAATGGCATTGGAGAAAATCCTGGTGAATCTGGATCTTTATGAAACTTGTTCCTCAGTTAAATCTGCCTCTTTTTTTGATGAAAGAAAGGAAAGTTTACTTAGCGCACTATCGCTATCTCTTGTAAATTAATGCAGTTATTCCGACATAAATGACAACAGTCAGTCAGGCCTAGCGTGTCTTACTCTGTGATCTGGTTGGAAGCATTCTCTTTTCTGAGTTACTTTCTGCTTTTTGTTCTTTGCCACTGGTACACAATGGCAGCCTTTTCCAAGAGTTAGGAAATACATTTACAAGCTGCAAACAAAGCAGTAAATATTGTTATGATTACATAAAGTAGTTAACTCATTTTGATATACACACATATTATACTAATTAGCCAAGATGCACGTTTCAACAGAAGAGTTGTAAGGCTCGAGTATACTGGAATGCAACAGAACTCAAAAATATCCTCCAAAGCACGTATAAATCACCAGAAGCACCTGCAGCCAGGTTACATGTGACATGCAGGGAGGATCTGTGTGTGGTTTCACGGCACACACACATGCGGCGTGCCCCGTTCCCAGCAGTGCACATCCCATGCAGGAATTTGGAAGTGTAGCCCAGCACGTCCGGGGGAGTTCTCTGAATAAAACATGAAAGCTGTAAGTCTTAAGAGAGGTACAAATATTATGTTAGGCCTTTGCAGACGTTTTCTTGCATATAAATATGGCTGTTGAAGGGTTCTAAAGGTAATTACCATGGATGTCCTTTAGATATCTGTAGTAAATGAAGATCCAGCCTGGATTGACCGGAGCTCCATGTCAGCACAATCTGCTTTCTCGCTTCTAAAAGCAGCCAGAAGCAGAGTCAAGGCAACGTTCCCACACTGCTGTCCTGCATCTCCTTTCCTGCCCAGGAACAGGATCACTGAATAACCACATCACCCCACTGGTGGCTGGCCTTCTAAGGTCTGCTGCTGCTGGTGGCAATCATGCCAAGCCCAAGCAGCAGAGACCTGCCTTTCTGGAACAAGAAAGCTTTCTGAAGTCGATGTGGCCACAGTACAGCTGACAATCGTGTTTTACCTGTGCTCATGGAAACGTCACAATCAGTTTTCCGGTGAATATTTGCCATGTAGTGGGAGCAAATGCTGAGTATTACATTAAAAAAAACCCCAAAACAACAAAGGATGGTGAGGAATCCCAGGGATGAACAAAGTTTCCATCCTAATCTAAAATTTAAAGCATAAAAAGTGTCGAGTGCTGAAGTAATTAAAAGTCAAGGACCTTCCTTAAGATTCCAAACAGATTACTCTCATCATCCTTCCAATTATTCACACAATGAAAACTCACTATATAAAATCATCAGTCCTTTCTGCAAACAACAGTAATATTTTGAGGCACCATCTTACCAGCTTTCAAGCGATTATAAAGTAATATAATGATAGGATCCATACATTTGGATTTAATTAAGGGATAAAATAAATATTTATGTTAAACCTCTTTTTGATTGCACATTTGGTATTGGAAGTTACAGAATGGTCACAGAACATGAAAGAAGTCAAATACTTTTTTGATCTACCAGCAAACTCTAAATACATCGATAAAGAAGCCAAGCCAGGCCAAATAGATTATTACTTTCAAGTAAGTCCATGAAAGTTTCCCAAATACTGTTATACAAAGTTACACATCCATGCTGAGTTACTCATCAATGTGTAGCAAGAGTCCTGCAGTAGGCCAGGGTTTTCTTGGCTGATAACTGGTGGAGGAGCTGTGCAGTGTGATTAAAAACTCCGGTTTGGAAGCATTACCATCGAAGTACTTGTGTAGTCTGAACAGGAGGCTGCAGTCCTCGAAGTTGGGAAGAGCAGAAGGAAAGAATGAGAATATTATTCCATTTTAGAAATGCTGAGGCACAAAACACAGTTGGTTCTAGTACTTTCATACATGGAATCCTTTCTCCTGTATGTGCATCATGTGTAACCGCAAAGTCTGTAAACTGC
Organism: Pyrocephalus nanus; assembly: GCA_038380795.1. Taxonomy (NCBI): domain Eukaryota; kingdom Metazoa; phylum Chordata; class Aves; order Passeriformes; family Tyrannidae; genus Pyrocephalus; species Pyrocephalus nanus. The sequence goes on along the minus strand of CM076266.1, from coordinate 21,523,881 downwards.
TGACTATTCATCTCTGGTGTCCAATGAGTGCAACTCCAATTCTTCTTCTAAGGTCACTGCAAGACAGAAAGTTTAATCTTGGATGCAAGTATTAGTAAAGCCTGTTGTACACAAAATACAAATATGTGATGAGCTGCTCTTTTTTTACCTTCCTGACTGGGTCATATAAGAAAGCTGCAAATGTTCAAATTTTCTGGACCTGCCAATTTCAATTTTTCAAAGACAGTCATTTAAGAAAAAGAATTTAATAAAAAAGTGCAGTTAGAACACTGGAGCTTTTGTGGTAGTAATCATCAAGGAATTTTTCAAGCCTTGAGGAATAACCTGGGAGATGGGCTCTAATAGCCCACTTTTGGTAATGCTGTAGTAGCAAATGTTTCCTACTCATATTTGCAAAACGCTGGGGCTGATACGTTCACTACTGCAGTCCTGAGACAGAAATAACAGACAGAGCTTGTGCTTCTGTTGATTTGGGCAATGGTAGTGAAAGACAAAGTCAAAACAGCAGTGAATCTTCCAGCCTCACCCAGATTTCCCTTCATCTCATCCAGACCTGTGCCCCAGAGGGGGGAACTCACCCCTGGAGCTCGACCCCTTGGCAGGAATGAAGTCAAGAGCCCTCAGAGTTCACCACGATCCACTAGTTTAGTTGCTCTGTAAACATCCCCAACTGCAAGATGCTGAGGGAAGAGCACAGAGGTGATGAGGGCAGGAAACCTCAGATACACCTTGTCAGTTGTGCAAATCCCAAACTGTGCCTGTTTATATATCCTAAATGTCTGAGGATACAGCTGCTAAAGGAGCTCATGGGGCGAGGCGTGACCTTTCTGAGCTGCAGATTTTCAGTTCAAGATGCCTGCCTCTGTATCCTCCAGATGAAGAACCCGTGGATAACTGGAACTATTATGTACTTAAGCTTAACAACCACGTGGGGGATGATTCACAACACTTCAGGTCAGCAGGGGCTGTGCAAAAATATTGAGAATCTGAGAAGCTAAAAGCAGTCAGCTAAAAGAATAAAGCTTTGCAGTAGAGAGTAGTATTAGACATGCAAGAGCAATGCTTAGCACTTATCAAGGAAGGCCTGATAAAGCACAGAAAGAAGCCAGCAGGTAATGGAGGTTATTTGAAGAAAGAAGGGATCTTTCAAAAAATTTAAGCAGTAATCTAAAGAAAGAAAGTAGACAGGATGATAACCTTAGATTATCTGTCAAAGCACAGTAAGGCAGGCTAAAAGAGAACTTCAGGAACAGAAAAAAAACCAAACCAACAAATGAAGTAACAACAAAAATAAAAATCATAATAAATATTTTTGCAGACTCACTGGGTACCAGAAAACTGACAGAAAGTTTGTAGAGTCTAATGATGACCTGGGTACAAAAGAGCTCTGAAAGACTGGCCACTGTTGGAAGAATAAACTATTTATTTGTGTTGGCATTCACTGAAGAAGAAACTGAAGTGACTCCTGTGCCAGATCCTTTCTGGGGACTTGCCACAGTATCTGTCTGAAGTTGAGGAGAGATTACAGGACAAACTGAAAAACAAGCAACAACCTACCTCCAGAATGAGACTATATTTAGCCAAGAGTCCTAAAAGCCGGAAAAGTGGAACAAGAATGAAACAGTGGAATCACTAACAGGGATGTGAGAGTGGGAGTTTATCAGCTGTGTTCCACATGCTCAAAAGTTTCTTGGTGCCTGAGGCAGGGAGTGTGGGGCCAGACAAAATGTTTCCAGGGAAGATGTGTGGAGCCACAGCCTGCGGGTCTGCAATCATTACAGGGCATAACAGAAGCTACAGGAAAGCCCAGAATTATTGGATGCTTGGATAAATGATCTGCTTGACTTACCACAGCATTTGCAAAATTCTGTTTTAGAAAATTACTTGTTTCCAGTGGAGCATATCTATGGGGGAAAGTGATCCATTTGGTGCACCTCACTTGGCTTTCCAAAAGCTTTAGAGAAGATTCCTCATAAAAGCTTTATAATGAAAATAAGGGGTAACCACTATGTAACACAAGGTGTAACAAAATAGGAGCATAAGGTGGTCTTTGTGTGACGAAAGTACAGGTTTACAGACAGGAGGTTATGAGTAAATTGTCAGGTGTTACAGTGTTGTTATCGATAGAAATCTGCAAGCACCTATGCTGGGATGATGTTGAACGTTACTGTTCTACAAATCAGTAAATGGTCTGGAAAAACAAGTGAGTACAGAGGTGGAAAAGTCATCTGGTGAGATTGGATTGTTCAGGGAAGGAAGGGAAAGGGCTGCCTGTGAAGAGTTTTAGAAGGATCTTATAAGACAGTGACTATGCCGTAAAGCAGCAGATGGAATTCACTGTGGGTGAATGTGAAGTGATACACACAGGAGAAATCCAGTTCTTACCTCACATGCACAACTGGTGAATCTTAACTGACCCCATTACAGTGTCTCGCCATCAAATAAAAGATTAGGAATTAATGGGAAGGGAATAGAAAGTCAAGTAGATCCTATCATCATGCTGCCATATTAATCCTTAGTTTATCCACTTACATAGTGGGTGCAGGGTTTTCAGTAAAGAAACCATTGGGTGGTACCAGAGATGGTTGGAAAAGGGCCTCAAGGTGTGGAAAAAGTTCCTCATGAGAACTGATGTGGGCTTGATGATATTCATAGCAAAGTAAGAAATGGTTTTTGCCACTGACTTCAGTGGTCTAGATCAAAACTGGTTCCCCAAGAAACACACTCACTGCCTGGCACGTGGTTGTGTTTGGTGTTGCCACAGAATGAAATTATTAGTTCTGGGTCTCTTCATCATCTATTTATCTTGTGTTGTTTTGGTAAAAATCCGTATTTGTTTTTTGTTAGCTGAGGTAGGAAATGAAATGAAAGCACTGCTCCATATTTCACAATAATTATGTCACTGCAGCATCCAAACAAATTTGGATTGAATAATCACTATAGGGATAATAGATTACATACTTACTCAATATTCATTCTTGAGACCATATCCAAAGTTGTGAAACCTGCTGCCATGAAGTTATTTTTATACTGACCCATTTTTATGGAGTCCAGCCAGTCACTGACTGACACAAACAAAGGATATTCTGGAACTTCACCAGGTGAATCTGGCATTCTGTAAAAAACAAACCCCAAAGGTTACCAAAGCAGTGCAAAATATGACACCCAATTTACTCTGGTGGACATTGTTCTTACTGAAAGGCAGAAGGAATGAGAGAGGAGTCTGAGCTGTAAAGGTCAGATATGAACTGAGGATTTCTTTAACCTGTTGTCTAAAACTTATAAATCATCTCAGTCTGCCAAGCTGAACAACTTAAACAGAACATTTTGTTAAAGAACTGCAGCTCAGTAACAAAAAAAAAGGCCTCTCCCACTGCTCTTATTTTTGTTCCCATTGAATGTTTCTTTACACATCACCATGTTCAGGATTATAGTAATTTTTTAATGCAGTAGTCAAAGTAGAGGACAAAGAGAATTTAACATGAGGTGCAATTTAAAGCATTAAAACACCATGATTTTTACATTTATCAACAACCTCTCCCCAAATGTTTCCTTATTGTGTTACCATTATGCTACAGGAACACTTTGATTACAGCATTCAAAAGCTAAAACTCACCCTAAAAGCAGCAAAAAGAATAAAATGTTGTATCTTTGCTTTTACATAGAATTATATAAAGTAGCAAGTGAAAATGAAGGAGTTAATTTAGTCACATTCTGTCGGAGTTCTTTCCCCTAATATTATCCATATATCTGGGATATGTTTATCTGCAATAAGCAGAAACAGAAAGATGGGTGGAAAAAAAAATCAACATTCCAATTTGGGGGCATTTCTTTCTATTCTTCTGTTGTGTACCACACTTGGGAGGGCTCACAGCTTCCATTGACCTCATCCATTTTGTGCAGAGAAGCTGTCTGGGCAGAATGCAGAAAACAGGCACACTGCTGTTTATCAAAGCTTTATGTTAGTCTTCAGGAGAAAGAGACACTTCTTGAAAATGAACTATTAGTCAGTGAAAGCCAGCCAGCATTAACTGAGGGAAGAGGACTTATGTGTAATGTAGGAAGCGACACAGCCTAATGTCTTAACATCCCAAGTTTCACTCACACATATGCAAACACATTAAGTACACTGATTTTCATTTGTACTATCAAAATGACAGCAAAAACCTGCAATTAAAGGCCTACCAAGATCCCTTCCCCTCTGAATTACTGTATGATTGTGTAATTCTGCAGAATAACTGCTGACCTTCCACGTTACCCATAACACAGCAATCATGCAGATTGACTGCATCAAGCATTCTCAAATTACTGGAAAAACCCTTGAATTCCCAAGCAGGTGAACTCAATAATAGTTCAGTAAGGCATAAGTTTTTTAGATCTTGAGTAATGTTGTAAAATAAAAGGAGATAAAAATACATCACTCTGATGCTAAATAAAGTGACCCGGGTGGAGGTAGCGAGTCATACATACATATTTATGGATATGCACACACACACAGAGGCCACTAACTCCTGTGGATGGACATTAAATCCAACAAGTCCCCATCCAAAATTTGTTGTGGAATGGTAATAGCACAGTTTCTTATTTGGTCTCTGTTGCCATTCTTCTGCAGGTAAATAAAGGTTTAGCAAGCTGAGACACAACTCCTTTCTGCAGGATATTACTCCAAGGCAGTTCAGAAATTGCTCGAGCACTGTTAGATGGAGGCACAGGCTGTTGAGTGGAGAAACAAATTACAGAGGAAACAAGCACATAGGAGAAACACACACACACACACACACACACAAAGGAACAAGGAGATTCACAAAGATTAAGGATATAGACTGTGCACAAACAGAGATAAAAAGCCCCCAAACCTAATATAATCTGCATGACTTGAGAAAAAAACTCCCTATACAGTGTAATAACAATAATGCAAACATTAAAAGGCACTTAAAGTTATAACTTTGTGAATTCAGGGCTTTCTCCCACCTAAAACACACAATGACAGCCACTTGTGGTATATATCTAAAAAAAAAAAGCACCAAGAAGAGTCTTACACGAGTACATCCTCCACCAGGGTGTGAAGGGTGCTTGGGTTGCGGATCAGTTTGTCCAGGAAGCTGACGATGTCGCTGAATTTGGGCCGGTGGCTCCTCTCCTTTTGCCAGCAGTGGAGCATTAGCTGGTGAAGGGAAGCTGGGCAGCCCATGGGAGCTGGAAGCCTGTAGCCTTCTTCAATTGACAGGATAACCTGAAGAAACACAGAGCATGTGATTACTGGGTGTTAAACACTGAATGGACAGGGCGAGGCTGACAATTAGAAACTAGTGATGATGGATAATTGATGGCACAGCCACCCTCACTCTGTGCATTGCTGGGGCCTCACTCAGGGAATCACGACTGGCTGGAACATGACCAGAGTAGACACAAAATATTTTGTAGGTGTATGAAACATAGCAGGTACTTTTTTAGGTTCTCTGGACATCCTCTTCAAACAGCTAAAAAAGGAGGAGGAGAATAAAGAACCAAATTATATAGTTTTCATCCACTTCAGGTTGAATTTGTACTGAAGGGAGTCACAGGGTCACAAATTAACCTGGTGTGGCCACTGCTACACCCTGCTCTAAGATTTGCATTCTGACAAAGTTCTGGTAGGTGGCAATGACATGTTACAACCAAGCACTAAAACACCTGACAAATTTACTGGCTGATAACACGTTTCTGCTGACCCCTAAAGCCTGCTTAATTCAGGCAATGCCCTGCGTACCAAGTTACAGCAGCATTATTTTGCATAGCCCCCCTCAGAAACCTGAATTGTCCAAGGTGTTTATGACTAAACAAAAGTTACTAAAATTACGGTATTACTGCATACCCTAAAGTATTCAGATTCAGCAGACCCACAAAACATGTTTGGTCAGGATTTTGAAAGAAACAGGTCTAATATCACAGATAAATCACATTTATGAAAAATTGCCATTGATCAGAGTTGAAGGAAGGCTTGTTTTTAGTAACACTGAACACCAAACACTAAAGTTGCAAAAACATTGTCTGAGAAGAAGAGTAGCAGCCCTGCCTGACAGGAAGTAGCAAAAGCAGGTAAGGTCCATGGAAAAACTCATGGATTCACAAAAGCTTACATGGATTCATTCGATGTAAGATTTAAAACCCAAGAGGAAAGGTCCCTGGATTCTGCAGTGAGTGCTGGTAGCAGTGGGAATGATGATACAAATTACATAGTCAGGATTTTTTGTATAAAAAAGAATGGAAAGGTACTAAGGGGCTGACCAAAAACAGAGCTAGGAATAAGACCAATTCATAACCCTCCCACATAAAAATCCAACCCATGCTAAATATTTTCTAATGCACAAATGATTGCACAAAATATTTATACTAAGGCACTGCATTTAGGAGAAACAGACCTACTGCATTTACACCCACTGCTGTAAGGAGACATCCTTCATCTCCACACAGCTGTATGCACATGCAGACATATTCATGCAGCTGGAAGGGGGAACATTAAACTGTTTGCAGCAAATCAATGTTTTACAGCACTAGCTCTGGCTTCAATACATTCACTCTTCCTGGAATGTATCCTGGTTCTCTGTTTGAATTCTGAATGGATGCTGCTGGCTCTCTCAGCAATGCCAGTGCCTGTGCTGCAAGCATCATGCAAGTCAAATCAGAGGGATGCAGCTGTGTTAGGACCTTAGCTCCCCTCCACAGCACGGCAGAAGGTGGAACGAGGCTTCTGTGGCTGTGCACAGCTGCTTGGGTGGCTTTCACAGCATTAGGTGACGTGGTCCCGTGTAGTGTTTAGCCCTCCTGTATACTGGTCAAACCTCTGTGCATGAAAAACAAGTGTTTGCCACGTGGAGTTGCACAGGGTGAGTTTTAGACCCACTGACAACAGCACTGGGAAGTCCAGGCTCCTCCCGAGGCTGTTCCTTGGTGTAGGCATCTCTGGATTTGCCTCCCCTGAGTGCTGACAGGTCACACACGTGCAGGCAGGACCGGCCTTGCACCCTCATAAAACACAGCACTTGTGACAGTGAGGGACACAGCTGAGCTGACACTTGTCACTAAGGCAGTAATCTTTAGCAGCCCAGGAATGCAGATATCATAGCCTTTACATTTAACTGTGCCTGTTGCAAACGGTGAATTTATGAAATGTATTTTGTTTTTAAGGCAACAGGAAACCTGCTCTACTTTTATGAGACATATAGAATTTACTCAAAACAACAACAGAGGCCTGATGAGGCTTTTTTCTGAAATAACTTATTCAGGAAAAACCCCAAACCAACCATAATTTTCCAGGCATATTTTCTCTGACACACTCTATTATAGCATATCTTTGAAAATGAAGTCACAGTGCATTTTGTTTCCTCTCTTGTTCCAAAGGAACATTGCAGTATGAAGAGAAATGCCAGCTGGTTCTGGGATAATTATAATTTCTCATTAATACCAGCAGATTTAAAAAATAAACTGCCAATATTGCCTCATTAGTATCTCTTGTGAGGCAAGTATTATTTTTAGAGTCTAAGAAGGCAGAGTAAAGATGTGATAACTGTCTAACACTGCAATGGGAATCAAGTCTCAAAGGAGCACCACTTTTAGAACCCAATTACAGCCCATTCCAGAGCTCCATGGCCAGGACACAACAGCTACACCTTTGATACTCTCAGGAATGCCTGAATCCATTGCAGGGACCTTGCTTTGAGCTCCCCAGCTTGGGGCACCCAGAGGAGCTCCCCGAAGAACCCTTTGGGTGCGCGCTCGAGTCCTCGGGGTGCCCCAGCCTGGGGGGCAGCAACAGCACTGTCCCTCCAGGGGGCCCAATCTGCTCCCAAAATGCAGGGGGATCGTGCCCGTGTCCCACACTGCTCCGGGGATCTGAGGGCCTTCCCGAGAACATCTCGGTGCTGGCGTGAAGGCCCAGAGATCCCTGGGAACCACGGGAGAGCAGGCACAGAGTCCCTGCTGGGGGCCAATTTGGCTGCCTGAAAGCAGCTGGGCAAAGAAGCCTCTGAGACTCAGCTGGGCAGTTTTACAAGCCAGGCATTCCTTGCTGACAACACCCTGCAATCATCCCAGCCCACTGCCTGTCCTGGCCATCAGCTCCCACAGTGCACACACAGGGGTCTCCACTGCAGCTGAAGGGAGGGATCAGCATTCCAGGAGGGTTCACTTTGTTCCCTGCATTCCTGTTCCACACTCAGCACATTTCCCAGCACTTATTACCACACACACACACCTACCTTGTAAGGTTTCTGAGGGGCTTCATCAAGGGTCTTCCATGGTCTTCTCTGTCTGGAGTCCCCTAAGTCCCAATGCCTGCCTCAGGAGCAGGAAACTCTTACAGGTGGTTACAAAAGTTTGGATCAGCCTTCCCACACATCCATAGGGAGCAATGCAGAGTCCTCACCATCCTACCATTCCCAGGAAGGCACTTCATGGACTGCCTGTGGCTCAGGGAGGACTCAGGTGGCTTCTTATCTTCCTTCCCCATTTCTGGATTATATCCTTCTAAAGCAAAGGTTTCTTGGCTTGCCTTGCTCCAGGAGATGCAGCAAAGGGCATCTTGAAATCTGAGACTGTCAGCTGCTCAAGGTTGTCATTTCAGGTGCTTCTCTCAGGTCCTGCACTGATCAATCCTCTTTGCCACTGGGTTTCTGTGCAGGTTCCTGCAGTCACATTCTGGAAGCAAACCACGATGAGCAAATTTAGCTGTTACTGCAACCAATACATTCTGGCACTGAGATTTTAAAGGCCACTGGGTTTGCCTTACCTAGAGAGATCTCAGCTTCATGGTAATACCTACAGGGTTTGCCCTTGTCCATGCTCCCTAAAGCTTTCCCTTGGGAACACCAAGCTTTCCACAAGCAGTTTCTACTTCAATTTGGACTTCCTGCACATCTAAGGACAATTTAAATCAGAATGAAAGGATTTGGTGACAGCACAGCATTGGGTCAGGGACATCAGGACACTCAAACCATACTCACTGTGGACTCTCCAGCCCCAGCACTCCTGGAGCCTCCTCATTTCCCACACAGACTCACTTCTGTTTCAAGGACTCCCATCAGGAAACGGATCCCCGTTCCCAGAAGCCAAACCCCAAGGCTCTTTTTACAACCTGCAAACCACAAGAATGACCAAGGGCAGCTGCTGGCAGAGGACACAAAGAGGATTGGGGGGATCACACACCTTTACCTGCGAGGGCTCCAACATTCACCTGCCATCCACAAGCAGCTCTGGATTTTCAGGCTGCTTTGCTTCATAGGGCCTTTTCTGCCAAGCTCACTGCTGGAGGATTTTGTCTGGTCTTGAGACTTGTCTTACAAAGCTGAGCTTCAGGAGAACTGGAGCACTTATCATTATATCTCACTCTTCCAGGGCTGCCCTTGCCAGGATCCTTTGGGCACGAGGAACCTTCCAGACTGCCCCAAACCTTCACAGCCCACTTGCTCTTCTTGCCACAGAAGGGACCAGCTCAGAGTCCCTGCAGGAAGACAAAATTCAATGATTCTCTCTGAAAACAGAATCTGCCCAGCTTTGCTTTCCCATTCCATGTGTTGTTCCCTTGTAACCAGTTTGTGGGACTCATTCCCAGCCTCCTGAGGTTCATTTCCCACCTCACTCGTGGCTGCACTAGAGCTGCTTCTACACACACACAGAAGGAGCTGCTGCAGCTTGTCCAGTTTGCTGCTGCTCCTTGAAACTCCTCCAGCTGTTTGCCCAACTCTCCAGTGTCCATTCCTTTGCCCACTGGACTTGTTCCCAGCCCCAGGGCTGCCAGGGCCACCCTGGGCTCTCCCCTGCCCTCACACTGAGTGACCTTTCCCAGCCCCGAGTCCATCCAGCACTGACCCAGCTGCTGGGGGCTGCAGTTCTCTCTGCTCCTTCCCTCCCTCTGCCTGGACAACACCCCTTCCAGCTCCTGCACCCCCACCTCTTACCTCCCAGAAAAGCAGAGCTGCATCCTCCTGGATCCTCCAGCTGGACGCTGCTGGCTCTGTGCAGCTCCCACCCTGCAGCAGGGATGGCAAAGGGAGCTGGGACACCACAGCCCCCAAACCTGCCCAGGCTCCAGCTGCTGCACACACCTGCTGTTGTGCCCACAGGCAGGGCACTCGAGGAAACAACTCCTCACAAGTCACAGGATAATAGGAACAGTGGAAACAAGCACAAGCCAACAACACAGGATAGATTTATGGCACGGAAAAGAAACGGAGCAAGGTATCAAATCCTGACTGCCCAGAGAGACAGAACTGGGGCTGAGCAGAAATCCCTCCCCCACGGCCCCCTCACGCTTGTTTATCAAGTCAAGTCTTATGGAGCCACCCTGGAGGGGGGCAGGTAAACATGCCCTGCCTGCCCTGCCCAGGGAAAAGGAACTGACCCCAGTGTTCCTCAGCACAAGGCAGCCCTTGGAAATATCCACTGCCCTTCCACAGTCAGGCACAGCAACAAGCACTCCACAAGGCTGCTGGGGCAGAGGACCAATCTGAAGCTCAGCTTTTCTCTGTACCACTTCACCTTGTTTGCCACCTCATCCTATCATCAAAATTTGCTGTCCTTGCACCTTTTCAGGGTCACCATCAGTTGAAGAGGCCTCCGCTCCAGCACCCACAAGGGCCTGAGCCCTTTGACAAGATCCATTTTTCCAAGGAATTCAAAGCTCCACCTGAGGGCCACGGGCTTTTCTCACGCACCCTTGTGCTGGAGTTTGGCCTTCATCTCACTCTGCCTTCACTTCTTTCAGTGGCTGCACCATTTCCTGCCCTGCCTTGGCTGGAGCTCGGCATCCTGATCCCATCCCTGCCGGCCCCCGGAACCGCTGACTCAGCAATGGGGGCCCCTCCATTGCCAAGTGCACGGTCTCAACCTCTTCCTAGGTTTGTGCAGTCTGCAAACGAGGAGGAGACATTTTCATCTCCTTTAGCATAAGTGATAACAGAGGCTGAGAGCTTTTGCTTTTTTCAGACAACTGGGTTATTCTGGACTTCCTACAAATTCAAGTGGCACCAGAAAACCCTTCCTGCATACACATGGGTGTCACACACAGGCACCCACACACCTTTTCTGCAGCCCCCACGTGGCCAAGATTTCCTCACCCTCTGTACATCCCACCCTGCATAGTTTTGCCAGAGAGCACGGCACCCTCCCTGTCCTTGCAAACTGCCTCCCTGCAAAAAAAGAACAATGTTTTCTGGACACTTCTCCCGTAGTCAAGGTCCTTGGAAACTGCTGTAGTGCCACCAAACCTGCTCTGGGTCCCTCCCAGCTTCTGCCTCACCTTGGATTTAAAAGGCACATGCATATTTTATCTTCCCACAGCAAAAGCCAGCTCCTCACTGGGAGCATAAACCCTGCTCTTACCGGTACAAACTCCCAGGCTCGGCACAGCTGTGGTCGCAGAGCAGCTTTCCAAGGTCCTTCTCTCTCCCAGCAGGAAGCACAACTCGCCACGCTCCGCCAGCACCAGGGGAAACCACGAGGGAGGCTGGAAACTGACACAGAACGAGGAAAGAGCATTAAATCGGCACCAAAAAGCCAAGTTAGAGCAGCCTTTGCCTCATAGCCCTGCCCGGGGAAAGCCTTTGGAGTTCCGAGGCAAACCCAGATAGACCAAGAGAGCAACAGCCCCACAGCCCCTCAGCCCCGCCACGGCTCCCCCCGGGGCTCCCCGGCAGGGAACGGGCTTACCCAGCCCCCGCAGCCCAGCACAGCCCCAAACACCGCCCAGCTGCCCCGTTCCACGAGCACCGATGTGAATTTTGCAGACGAGCAAAGTTTGGGAGACAAATCCATCTCGTGCCCGCTGCAAGTGCTGGCCCGGAGCTGCTCCATCCCTGCTGCCACGAGCTGTGCTGGGAGTGCCGCGGCTGCGGCTGGGATTCCCCCAGCTCTGGACGCTCCGGAGCGCCGCGAGCCCCGGCAGGGCAGTGCAGGGCACGGCTCATCCGTCCCCTGCAAAGAGGAAGCGCAAGGAGAGCCGGGTCGCTGCCTGTTGCTCCGTGCTCCTCCCGCTCCGCCTTCCCTGCCCGGCTGGGAGCGCACAGGGAGCCCCGGGAACATTCCTGGCAGGAAGAAGGAGCCGCCGAGGGCTCCGTCCAGCTCCGGGCCCGAAAAGCGGCCCCGAGCCAGCATCCTCCTCATCCACCGGCATTTTGGGTGGCAAGCGCTCACCTGGAGGAGACGCCCCCCTGCAGGCGGGACCAGACGGCGACCCTCTGCGGCCGCGGAGAAGGGGCAGGTGGGCGATGTTCTCTCCGGGGGGGATGCGGTGGTCCGGGGATGCCCGATCAGGGGGGGCTCTGACCCCGCGGGGGGACGCGGGCAGCGCTGGGGGCCCGGTGAGTTCGGGGGGTCCCGGGGCGGGCCCGGCGCGTCCCCACGAGGACGGACGAGGGAAACGCCGCCATTCTCCCGCACCCAGGCCCCGGCAGAGCCCCGGCCCAAGCGGCCCCGCCGGGCTCGGTCCCAGCGACTGCCCCGGCACAGCTCCTGCCGGCCACGGCGGGGCAGATGCGCAAGTTCCGGTTCCGGTCCCCATGGTGCTCCCGAGCCCATTCCCAGCCCCAAGACAACCTCGCTCCTCTAATGGCGTTCCCGGTATCAGTCGTGGTTGCGGTCCCGTTGCCGCTCACAATCCTAATGCCAAGCCCCATCCACGACCTCGCTCCTCCGGTGCCGACCCCACAAGAGCAGGGCGGGCGCGGTTCTGCCGCTTTTGAGCGGCGCGGCCGGGGCGGGGCCGGGGCGGGGCGGGGCCCGCACAGGTGAGCGGGGCGGGGACGGGCAGAGGGGCGGGGCGGGGCGGCGGGATTTAAGGGCCGGAACTCGCCCTCGCTGTTATTTGCTCGGGCAGTGCGCAGGAAGCCGATACGCTGCAGGAATCTTTCGTTGCTGTGGCTCTTTTTCTTTATTTTGGTTTGTACCTTTTCGTTTGTTTTTGTCTTTTCTTTTATCTTTTCTCCTTTTTTTCATTTTCTTCTCAACGGGGTTATTCCTTGTATCCTATTCTTGCTTACAGAGGTATCCCGACCCCCCCCCAACCCTGGTTGCTGACCTTCCATCCTTTTTGGTCCCCCATTCTGTCTGAACCTCCTTTCTTTCCATTCCCTGCTGCACACTCCGGTCCTCATGCTTCCTTTTCCTCCACTCTGATTGTGTCTGCACACTGCCTCCCTCTGGCCCCGGCCGCTGCTCTCCTGAACACCCCGGTCCCCTTGGCTTTTCCAGCCACTTTCTCCTTCCCCGTCCCTGCACCGCTGCACACTCCGACCCCTTGACCCCCTCCTCTGTCCCCCTTTTCCCTGTGCATGCATTAATGCTGCTTATTCCTTTTCTAAAGAAAGAAAAAAGAGAGTAACTTGAGTAACAGCCAATGAAGAGGGGAACTCACACTGCAGCTAAACCACACCAAGTTACTTTGCAACCAGGTGAAGTGATTTGAAGTTGATATGGTGGTAACTTAGAATTTTGGGGGCTCCAGGCACAGGTGACCACCAGAGACCCCTGATGGAGTCAGTCAGAAATCTCATGAGAGCTCGTGTGTATGGAAACAGGCTTTGGGTAGTGTCCTGAATACGAAACAGGAATGCAAGGACAAAATGAACCCTCATGTCATGCTGATTCCTCCCTTCAGCTGCAGTGGAGACCCCTCTGTGTGCACTGTGGGAGCTGATGGCCAGGACAGGCAGTGGACTGGAATGATTCAAGGGCATAAGAATAAAAGAATGCCTGGCTTCTAAAACTCACCAGTTCAGTCTTAGGGGTTCTTGTAGGAAATTGTAGGTGACACCTGAAGCTCTAGTGTGGACTTGTGTGTTGGGTTGGTGAGAGATTTTCCAGGGAAGAGGAATCTTTGTCAGTGCCAGAAGTTGTCTTTGATGAAGTTCCTTTCAGAGCTGATGCCCTTGGCCGGAGAAGGGCTCAGCAAGGAGGCTTTTTCCTCCTGGGCAGGAAGAGAGGCCACTGCCCTTCCTGCCCAAGGGCCAGCCCAGCAGGGCTTCCAGGAGCTGCTGGTGTGGCTGTTCTTTGGGTTCTCAGCTGTGCCCGTGGGGTGGTGACATCGTGTTCCTGCCTGTGCTCCAGGGCAGCCCCTGGGCCTTTTTGGGAGCCTGAGGGATTGCAGCCCTGGGGATGGCTTTGGTGTCCTTGTGTCCTCCAGGTAAAACTGTCTAGGGTAGTCTCTGATCTCCCCGATTTTTGCATCATACCTGAAACTTGGAAAAGAGTTGCCCTTGTGTAATTTACCCCCTGACTTGTCTGGGTTGAAGCAAGAGTGGCAGATTGTTGTAGTGTGCAGGTGTTTGTTTGTGTCTGAGCAGTTTGGTGTTTATTTGCCAAGGGAGGCCATGGAATGTTAAGGTGGTTTTGTCCCAATATTTGGAGGTAGTACCCTGCATTAGTTGATTTCTGCTCCTCTCCCTGATATCTGTGTTTGGAAGTGGAGCAAGAACTGGTAGTTTATGCAGAGTGATGTGCCCTGGAAACTCCATGGAGCTGAGTCAAGGAATTGAATGGGACTAAGGAAGCAAAATAAAGAAAGAAGGAGGAAGGGAACTGAGGCAGCAGCCAAGCAGCACCAAGTTCCTCTGTAAGCAGGTGAATTGTTTGAAGCTGTTAAGGTGGTGACTTAGAACTTTGGAGGCTCCAGGTACTGGTGACCACCAGAGACCCCCAATGTAGCCACTCAGAGACCTTTTGAGGGTGTGTGTGTGTGGTAATAAGTGCTGGGGAATGTCCTGAGTGTGGAACAGGGATGCAGGGAACAAAGTGAACCCTCCTGGAATGCTGATCCCTCCCTTCAGCTGCAGTGGAGACCCCTGTGTGTGCACTGTGGGAGCTGATGGCCAGGACAGGCAGTGGGCTGGGATGATTGCAGGGTGTTGTCAGCAAGGAATGCCTGGCTTGTAAAACTGCCCAGCTGAGTCTCAGAGGCTTCTTTGCCCAGCTGCTTTCAGGCAGCCAAATGGGCCCCAGCAGGGACTCTGTGCCTGCTCTCCCGTGGTTCCCAGGGATCTCTGGGCCTTCACGCCAGCACCGAGATGTTCTCGGGAAGGCCCTCAGATCCCCGGAGCAGTGTGGGACACGGGCACGATCCCCCTGCATTTTGGGAGCAGATTGGGCCCCCTGGAGGGACAGTGCTGTTGCTGCCCCCCGGCCTGGGGCACCCCAAGGACTCGAGCGCGCACCCAAAGGGTTCTTCGGGGAGCTCCTCTGGGTGCCCCAAGCTGGGGAGCTCAAAGCAAGGTCCCTGCAAAAGAAGTGTGGGATTGGGATTAAGGAATGAGTGGTGATGGTACCTTGGCTGTTTTGTCTGGAGTGGAATTGTGAGAGCTGCAGGAGTGCAAGGTGTGGGTTCCAGTCCCCAACATTTGGTTTGCACATGTGCTGGTCAGACACAGGTCCAGCTTCCTCAGTCCTTAACACAGCAGAGGGAGAATTCAGGGATGGCACTGTGAAGGTGATTGGTGTGACTGGGGTTAAAGTGGGAAAACACTGGGGAATTCCTCAGTTTGTCTCTTTGCCAAAATTACCCAAAGCACTGCCAGGAAGAGATTGGTTGGAAAAGTTGAGGCAGAAATGAAATTGGAAAATGGAGAGAGGAGCAGTTGGGCTGCATGAGCTGGGAGCCTCTGGGATCAGATTGGACTGGGCAGACAGGGAGCAGTTTGTCCCGTGGAGCTGGATTTGTTCAGGATGCTTTCGGAGGCAGGGCTGGAGAGGCTCCTTTGTTGGTTGTAGTGGTGGAAGGTTGTCCCAGGAGGGCTGGAGCCCTTCGACCTCCTGCTCCCCCCGTGAGCCCCGACGGGACCGTGCACTTGGCAATGGAGGGCCCCCCATTGCTGAGTCAGCGGTTCCGGGGGCCGGCAGGGATGGGATCAGGATGCCGAGCTCCAGCCAAGGCAGGGCAGGAAATGGTGCAGCCACTGAAAGAAGTGAAGGCAGAGTGAGATGAAGGCCAAGCTCCAGCACAAGGGTGCGTGAGAAAAGCCTGTGGCCCTCAGGTGGAGCTTTGAATTCCTTGGAAAAGTGGATCTTGTCCAAGGGCTCAGGCCCATGTGGGTGCTGGAGCGGAGGCCTCTTCAACTGATGGTGACCCTGAAA
Source organism: Pyrocephalus nanus (assembly GCA_038380795.1). Classification (NCBI taxonomy): domain Eukaryota; kingdom Metazoa; phylum Chordata; class Aves; order Passeriformes; family Tyrannidae; genus Pyrocephalus; species Pyrocephalus nanus. The sequence continues at coordinate 21,507,783 of CM076266.1, read as the reverse complement.
AGGTGCAAGGACAGCAAATTTTGATGATAGGATGAGGTGGCAAACAAGGTGAAGTGGTACAGAGAAAAGCTGAGCTTCAGATTGGTCCTCTGCCCCAGCAGCCTTGTGGAGTGCTTGTTGCTGTGCCTGACTGTGGAAGGGCAGTGGATATTTCCAAGGGCTGCCTTGTGCTGAGGAACACTGGGGTCAGTTCCTTTTCCCTGGGCAGGGCAGGCAGGGCATGTTTACCTGCCCCCCTCCAGGGTGGCTCCATAAGACTTGACTTGATAAACAAGCGTGAGGGGGCCGTGGGGGAGGGATTTCTGCTCAGCCCCAGTTCTGTCTCTCTGGGCAGTCAGGATTTGATACCTTGCTCCGTTTCTTTTCCGTGCCATAAATCTATCCTGTGTTGTTGGCTTGTGCTTGTTTCCACTGTTCCTATTATCCTGTGACTTGTGAGGAGTTGTTTCCTCGAGTGCTCTGCCTGTGGGCACAACAGCAGGTGTGTGCAGCAGCTGGAGCCTGGGCAGGTTTGGGGGCTGTGGTGTCCCAGCTCCCTTTGCCATCCCTGCTGCAGGGTGGGAGCTGCACAGAGCCAGCAGCGTCCAGCTGGAGGATCCAGGAGGATGCAGCTCTGCTTTTCTGGGAGGTAAGAGGTGGGGGTGCAGGAGCTGGAAGGGGTGTTGTCCAGGCAGAGGGAGGGAAGGAGCAGAGAGAACTGCAGCCCCCAGCAGCTGGGTCAGTGCTGGATGGACTCGGGGCTGGGAAAGGTCACTCAGTGTGAGGGCAGGGGAGAGCCCAGGGTGGCCCTGGCAGCCCTGGGGCTGGGAACAAGTCCAGTGGGCAAAGGAATGGACACTGGAGAGTTGGGCAAACAGCTGGAGGAGTTTCAAGGAGCAGCAGCAAACTGGACAAGCTGCAGCAGCTCCTTCTGTGTGTGTGTAGAAGCAGCTCTAGTGCAGCCACGAGTGAGGTGGGAAATGAACCTCAGGAGGCTGGGAATGAGTCCCACAAACTGGTTACAAGGGAACAACACATGGAATGGGAAAACAAAGCTGGGCAGGTTCTGTTTTCAGAGAGAATCATTGAATTTTGTCTTCCTGCAGGGACTCTGAGCTGGTCCCACTGTGGCAAGAAGAGCAAGTGGGCTGTGAAGGTTTGGGGCAGTCTGGAAGGTTCCTCGTGCCCAAAGGATCCTGGCAAGGGCAGCCCTAGAAGAGTGAGGAATAATGACAAGTGTTCCAGTTCTCCTGAAGCTCAGCTTTGTAAGACAAGTCTCAAGACCAGACAAAATCCTCCAGCAGTGAGCTTGGCAGAAAAGGCCCTGTGAAGCAAAGCAGCCTGAAAATCCAGAGCTGCTTGTGGATGGCAGGTGAATGTTGGAGCCCTCGCAGGTAAAGGTGTGTGATCCCCCCAATCCTCTTTGTGTCCTCTGCCAGCAGCTGCCCTTGGTCATTCTTGTGGTTTGCAGGTTGTAAAAAGAGCCTTGGGGTTTGGCTTCTGGGAACGGGGATCCGTTTCCTGATGGGAGTCCTTGAAACAGAAGTGAGTCTGTGTGGGAAATGAGGAGGCTCCAGGAGTGCTGGGGCTGGAGAGTCCACAGTGAGTATGGTTTGAGTGTCCTGATGTCCCTGACCCAATGCTGTGCTGTCACCAAATCCTTTCATTCTGATTTAAATTGTCCTTAGATGTGCAGGAAGTCCAAATTGAAGTAGAAACTGCTTGTGGAAAGCTTGGAATCCCCTTTGTTCGGGAGGGAAAAGAGAGCAGCTCTGACGAGGGACTTGGAGTGACTGGCATCCCTCCCAGTTAACTTCCTGGGGTGTTACCCCTGTAGAGCAGGTGATAGTCCCAGCTACCACTGTGGGAAAAGAGTTAAAGGAGAGCCACAGAAGCTGGAAATCGTCCTAGAGACTCTGGCAAACAGAGAGTTTTCTGAGTTAGCCCTGGAAGGAGGACAGTGATACCTTTTCAGTGCTAGTAGATGCTTTGAAGAGATGGCCATAAGTCTGTCCTTGTTGCACCAGGAGGCCTTATCAAGCTCCCCATATTGCAGGAGATATTCCCATGAAAGCAAAAAGCGATCCTCATCATTCTTTGCTGGCTTTAGGATGTGCCCTGCAGGAACTCCCGGAATTGACGGGGACGCCTTGGCCGATGGATCGGACGCCCCAGCCCGTCCGTTCCTGCCCAGCCCTTGGGTCCCTGTCAGGTGGTGGGACTCCCAGCCCCTCCAGGTGAAGTGGAAAGGGCCTTTGCAGGCCTGGTTGATCCCATTTCTAGGAGCTCAAGTGTCAGAAAAGGGACCTTGGGCATCTTATTCTTGAATTTGGAAACCTCCTTGGGATTGGTGAGAAGAACAAACTGGATCCTTCCAAGTTCTCATCCGTGTTTGTCCCTCAGCCTGTGTTCTGATTCAGGGCTGTAGCTGTTGTAGTCAGTCAGGAGTCCAACTGTGCTTTCAATAAGGTGACTTTGGCCTAATGGCCAAGTGTGAGGAAAAAAGGGGGGATGCTGTCTGAGTTTCGAGGTGTAACCAGGGCTGATACTTTTTGCAGGGGGCTGTGGCGTGGAAACTGCAGAGAGCTGAGCCAGGGGATTGACAGGGACTAACCCAGGGAGGTGAAGAAACAAGGAAGAAGGGAACTGAGGCAGCAGCCAAGCAGCACCAAGTTCCTCTGTCAGCAGGTGAGTTGTCTTGAGGTTCCTAAGGCAGGCACTTGGGACTTGGGGGACTCCAGACAGAGAAGACCTCGGAAGCCTCTTGGAGAAGCCTCTTAGAAACCTTACAGGGTAGGTGTGTATGGTAATAAGTGCTGGGGAATGTCCTGAGTGTGGAACAGGGATGCAGGGAACAAAGTGAACCCTCCTGGAATGCTGATCCCTCCCTTCAGCTGCAGTGGAGACCCCTGTGTGTGCACTGTGGGAGCTGATGGCCAGGACAGGCAGTGGGCTGGGATGATTGCAGGGTGTTGTCAGCAAGGAATGCCTGGCTTGTAAAACTGCCCAGCTGAGTCTCAGAGGCTTCTTTGCCCAGCTGCTTTCAGGCAGCCAAATGGGCCCCAGCAGGGACTCTGTGCCTGCTCTCCCGTGGTTCCCAGGGATCTCTGGGCCTTCACGCCAGCACCGAGATGTTCTCGGGAAGGCCCTCAGATCCCCGGAGCAGTGTGGGACACGGGCACGATCCCCCTGCATTTTGGGAGCAGATTGGGCCCCCTGGAGGGACAGCCAAACGACAGATGCTCCCCCACTTACACATGAGCATCACGCTTGTCCCTGTTGGTGCACATGTACACAACCCATAAGAGGGACAAAGTTTATTACTGTCTTCTCAAAAAACAAGACTTGCTTTGTGCAGTAAAGGAGTTCTAGATATTTGAACTCCAACCTGCAGGCCCTTCTCCACCTGAAATGCTGAAAATAAAAACTTTACTGTCAATAGAAGGACTACTTAATCATGCAAACCTCTCACTTGCTGCAAAGACCACCCCTTGAAGGACAGAACCGAATTTCAGCACTGGTTTGTAACTGAATTTACCAAGTGGAGGTATTTCTGTTGGGATCTTATTTACTGTCCTGCCTGTTCCATTTAGCAAGAAACAATGTCTCTATACTAGCAACCATTATGCTGTATCAATGACTGACTACCTAGTTATCTACTTCCATCCAGATGCATTTCAAGCTTTGTAAAATTATTTCTATTTAAATATTTTATAAGCTATTTCAGAATAAAAAATACTGTTGAAGTCTACTGAATCAATGATGACTTAGAAAGGATTTTCCTCAGTTCACCAGATTTAATTTCTTTCATATCTTCAATGCAATATACTTAGTAGTCTTCAAATTATACATGGAGTTTTCTCGTCAAGCCTTGTAACTGTAGTGTAGTAAACAGGAAAAGGTATTTTTCCTGCATTGAATATACAGGCAAAACCCATATAAAATTTAAGTACATATTGTAAAATACCAACAAAGGACAAATATTAATTTATGCCTCTTTGAAGGCTACTCTGTCCTTCGGTTCAAAAAATATTTGGATTGAATTTATAATATAGTTGAACAAAATTATTTCTAAAATATGAAATACAATGCTTTAAATAAAGCAAACAGTGTTTTAAAGTGAATAAAATAAAGCTCTTGCTTTAGGTATACTCCATACAGCAATAATTAGGAGATTCAAAGTTATCCAGTTATCTTTCATCTACTTTGTTACTTTCTATTACACATATGTTTGCATTATTTAGTAATATAGAATTTAAGTGAAAACTTTCTGACTGTCACATCTTAAGGGGTAACTTAATCAGCCAAGCTTGTAAGAGCCATTTGTAAAATAAAGAACTTTTCTCTCTTCTGGAATGAATAAAGAATCACATACTTTAATTCAGTTGTTTATTATTTTAAAATTAGAAGAAACAAAAACATGGTGTAGTTAGAAGAAGGCTATATGGCGAAACACTTGTGTTTCAAGGTCATTAATCCTCTCTTCTTTTAGTAATTAATTGAAGATGTGATAACATTAGAACACTAGTCATCTCCTGTTGGGGCTTCTGAAATCCTGTGACATTTCAAGGAAATGTTCATAGCAAGAATAAGTGTAGTGTAAGGGAAAATGTAGTCCATTATCACAAAAAGCAAACTTTTGATTTTTCATCTGCTTTTAATGCAATATGGCAGGGATAAAAGTTATTTAAAGCTCCATAATTTATATATGTAAATAGAATTGATGATTTAGTAAGTAACACCAACAGTTCCACACTAAACAGAAGTAGAATAAACCTTTTCTTTATTTCAACAAACTTAAAATTATAGAATCATATAACAATTTGAGTTGGAAGGGACCTTAAAGATTATCTAGTTCTATACCTTCTGCCATTTGCAGGGACACCTTCCATTAGACCAGGTTGCTCAAAGCCCCACCCAACCTGGACTTGAAGGCTGTTAACTTTTTTTCAAACAGCACACCATAAACATTGCAACAAAATCTGTTGATTGCAGAATATTTATGCCAAAATCTAAGTGAAACTTTGCATGCCTGGCTTTGGATATTCCAGAAATCTATACACAAGATTGGGTTCAGTAAATAGCTGTATAATTTGCCCAGGATTAAATTACGATAATATTCTCTACTACATCAACCTCTTCTATTAGGGCATAGTTGCCCTAATAGACAGGAAACAGGGTATGAATTTATATCCCCACAAACACTCTAATTCACAGTAGAAGTGGCCATTTTGGGGGTGCTAGTCACCTGATTTGTATCAGTATATCTATGGCACTGCACGTTAATGCTTTGCTTTCTTTCAGGACAATTACCTATGCAATCATTGTCTCTTTTTAAGTAGAGTGTGTATCTGGAAGCAAAGCAAGACTGCACCATTTCTGCATATGGTATACAGGGCTGTGGTAATATAGCTAAATAGTAAGCAGCCTTATTCAATTGTAAAAAAAAAAAAAGCATGTCATATGTTTGTATTCACATATCTTCCACTAATTCTGACCTTTTGGGGAACACATTTTAATAGCGTCTCATCTATTTCCCACTGAACTCGAAGTTGCTGCTGTCTTCCACAGTCTCTTCTGCTTTGTGGATCTTCTAGAACCACAGAGATATGAATAGTCTAAGCAGTAAAAATAATGTTATTTTTAATAGGATATATGAAAACACTCTAGCAATGCCTTTGGTGCTTAAAATGAAGACCCACTACTACAGACCACAGTATGAAACAGTGAAGAGCTGTTTGTTCCTTTTCTGTGGTGTATGATTAACAAGAACAGGCTCTATCATTATGTGATCTGTAATATGGCATATTTCTGAAGCCTGCTGAGACTTGAGGAAAATTCTAGGCTGTGATGTAATTGGCCTAATACCTAATATTCTTGTAACCATTTATGGAAAACATTGCACTAATGTTAGTTGGATTCCCTGTTTGCTCGGCTCTAGTTCATCTACAATCATCATGGAATCATAGAATGGTTTGGGTTGGAAGGGACATTAAAGATCATCTCGTTCCAAGCCCCTGCCATGGGCTGGGACATCTTACACAAGATCAGGATGCTCCAAGCTCCATCCAATCTAACCTTGAACACTGCCAGGAATGGGGCATCCACAACTTCTCTGGGTAACCTCATCTAATGTCTCACCACCCTTGCAGTTAAGAATTTTTTCCTAATATCTAATCTAAACCTATTGTCTCTCAGTTTAAAGTCATTCCCCCTTGTCCTACCATTACACTACATACCCATGTAAAGAAATCCCTCTCCAGCTCTCCTGTAGCCCCCCTTTAGCTACTGGAAGGCTGATCCAAGGTCTCCCTTGACCTGCTGGTCATGCTGCTTTTGATGCAGCAGTTTTGAAGCAGTTGGCTTCCTGCGCTGCATGTGCACATTGCTGGCTCATTTTGAGCAATGCAGCAGGTAAAATTACTTACCTAAGTCAACAATTTCCAGGTCTGGCATAATATCTTTCTATGAACATCTACAATGTTCTTTTCTGTGCCACTAGCTATGCATGTGATGCTATTCTTATTCTAGACCATTCTGCTAGCACCCTCTCCTCAAGCAAAAATCAGATATAGTCGCTACCTTTACTCCTTTTGCGGCCGAAAGGCAACTTGGTTGTAATTATCGCTACATAAAAGTGCCTACCCTAAACAAGTGTACCGAGAATATTGATTTAGACCTGTTTTCGCACTTCTCCAGCCTCTCATTTATTCACCCTGACCTGTATCACATCTGGAATTTGGACTGAAGATGTGGTTTTCATATTTAGCATCGGAACAGCAGTAGGATGACATATAGAGCATTCTTGTGATTGCAGCTTTATAAGCACAAAGATAAGCCCAGTCCCTGTCCAGCTGAGTTTGTTATCAATGTATCTTCTGCTTCAGGTCTCTCCTCACCGATGAGAAATATAAAACTCTCATAAATACAAATTAAAGTTGAGGGAATTAGGATTAATAATTCCTCCAAATTTTGAAGCAAAAAGTAAAGGAGTGTTAAATTTGAAGGAAATGGTAGGAATTCTTCCTTGTAATTTTGATTACGGGCTGCTACAGAAAAATTTCATCCATAGGTCATAAGAATTTTACATTTTCTTCTAAATGGGCAGTAGGACTAGATGGGTTATTTAGATCAAATCAGATACACAACTTGCTTTCAGCATTCCCCCATTCTGGTAATTGATGATAATAATTCCTGAAACTCATGGTCAAAAGATAATGGTGATAAAATACTTGATCCTTACCCTATGTCACCAAAAAATTTTGTTAGGAATATCAAAATGGGATTGGATCTGAGCGATTAAATGAAGCTTTAGGAAAGAGGGCCTAATGATTTAATGAAATTAACAACTAACTGCCTTATCACTTCCTTAGCTGATTTTTGATTTTTTTGGTATAGCATCTGTTTGCTAATTAGTTGATTTGCTACAGGGAAATTCTTTCACAATGGATAAAGCAGCATGATCAAACTTACAGAATAAAATACAGCAAATGCAGAATAAAGTCTTGCTTCAATGAAATATCTGTGCACAGATTTCATGAACAGAAAGCAAGAATAAAAGAGAATGTTAAGATTTACATGAAAGGTTTTCTGTCTAAAAATGGTAGATAAAAGCCAAGAAACTGAAGAAAAGCTGTTTTGAGTACTGAAAGCAAATCTGACTTTTAGAGGCGCTTTTGCAAAACTGTGGTGTTATACATATGCATGATGGCTATTTAGGAAAAAGAGGAAAGCTGGGGACATCTAATGGTCTACATTGAAATGAAATGTATCAGTGGCTGTTACTTGTTTATGCTGCCTCATTTCAAACATTTTGGGGGAACCTGTTTTAAAGCAGTTCCCTTAGATAGCATCATAAATTTGTTGAAGAGGGAAGTGTGGTCTGTTGTTTAAAGCACAGGACTGTGAGTCAGAAGATGTAGATTATGCCCCCAGCACTGATAACTCCTGACTGTGTGGCTTATTCATATTGGGAAATAGTACTTAACCAGTCAGAGGTAATAAGGAAACAAGTCATTACTGCTTATAACATTATAATTGTAATAATCAGAATAAAGCCTTCAGAGGAGTACTGATTTAGCAAGAAATATGTGGGAAAGAAGCAAATCACCTGTACATTTGAAGCTGTAGTAACTTGTTCTAAGACAAAGTGAAATTTCTGTGTTGTGTTGGCGGATGTTTAGGAATGCAAAGTATCAGTCATTCCATTCATTAAGCAACAGCCATCTAAAGGTCACTGTGGCTCTAAAGTAGAACTATGATCTCATAGCTGCAGTTTTTGCCCTTCCCTGTTCACACCCTTTCCATGTTTATGAGTGTTATGCTGGAAGGTATTGATGGCTTCCATCTTCCATATATAGGCAGCCATGTATCTTATAGGCTAACTATGCTCCAGAAAATCGTGATATTGGAAACAAATGGAGGCAACTGCCCACACTTAAACTGTATCTTAAAATTGGTCAGAATCCAAGCCTGTGATGGTGGAGGTGTTCTCTGGGACAGGAAAGTGCACCCAGTGCAAGGCTAACTCAAGCTAAGATACCAAATACTTGCAAGTATAAGTGGGCATAAAACCTCGGAGGAAAATATACACCCAGGAGGAACTCATGCACTCAGATATGAGGATGGCAGAACAGCTTACTTTTTGTATTCATTGTAGGATACAATTCTTTTTTTTTTTTTATGTAAAATTGAGTCAACTACTAATTAGTTTTGATTGAGCTATAAAAAACACAGCTGGGTGTTTACTCAGCGCAGGAGCCAGGAACACCCTAAGGAACTGATAATATATATATTCACTTTTTGGGATTATAGCAAAGATTTTTAACAGAAGCAATCCAGCAGGACTCTGAAAGTACTCACTTGGGCCTCACTGAAGGTGACCGGACACAGCAGAATGAGGACAACTCCACTGTCTCCTTCCCTATGGCTGTGCCTGGGAAGGCCTGGCTGCCATTGCCACAGCATCTCTGGATTGCATACAAGGACATTTAATCCTGGACAAGCTGCCCCTCCCAGTGGTGACAGGAGTGGTTAAGACTGATTTCCCAGGGTCTACCCTTTTCCTTTTATGTCACACTACTTCAGACATTCATGAGATGACAAAGACAGCTCTACTTAGTAGAGCACACTTTCAGTACAGATGGGTCGCCTCCTTTACAGCAAAACCCATTGTTTGCTACAGCATGAGAGCAAATATGTAATTTTAAAAGCACTTTTACCACTCCTTTTTGCGGTGTCATCACCTGGTAGCTTATGCAATAAGAAAATAGCAGGCTTAGAGCCTTAGCCGTCTGGAACAAGTGGCAGAGGAAAGGGAGAGATGAGCACATAGCTTGCATATCCCTTTTTGGTCCCCAGACCAGCCAGCCTGGCGGGCAGAGTGCCTGTTTCGCCTGTCTGAGCCACGCTGTGCTGAGTCAGCAGCATAATGTGGCTGATCCATGATGACACAACACGTGAATCTGCATCTTTTACTGCCAATAGACACATTTCAACATTTGCCATGGAGAAGCCGCGTTTCGCTCTATTTAAGACATCGATCCTTAGGGCAGGGCTTGAGAACAGGACACTGTAAAGTGTTCAATGCCTGACAGGTCCACTCCTTTCTCGCAGCCAGTGCTTTCACGGCGATGTCACAGCTTGTGAGGTTTTCCCTTTCCACAGCTGAGCTCCATGGTCACAACTCCCACCACACAGTGCCTTCCCCGGGCTCCCGGCAGTTTGGACAGATGGGAAGGTTCGTATGCAGGACATGGTTCCCGCTTTCCCTAGGGCAGTGGGCCCGGTGATACCAAGCCCCTCATTTCGGAGCCTTAGAGGGGTAATGATATCAAGCCCCTCAAGATTTAAGTCCCTCGAGGTTTGGACGGAGGTTTGAATCAAACTTTGTGCCTCCTTTTAAGTTGTTAATCAGTAGCTGTAATTGAACAGCTATGATTAGTAATCGCAGCGCGAGCTTCGTGTGGTGCCAAACTCTTTTTGGTGGTGCCCAGCGACAGCTTAAGGAGAGAGGGCCAAAAAGTAGAACACAAAAAGTTCCACCTCAATATAAGGAATAACTCCTTTCAGTTGAGGGTGACAGAGCACTGGAACAGACTGCCCAGGGAGGTCTTGGAGTCTCCCTCTCTGGAGACTTTTCAAAGCCATCCAGACACATTCCTGTGTGCCCTACTCTAGAGGACTCTCTGCCTTGGCAAGACTAGATGTTCTCCAGGAGTCCCTTCCCACCCTAAAAATCCCGTGATTCTGTCTGCTTGTACACTTGGCTAATCTTTTGTTTTAAGGATAAGGGGAGACAATCCCAAGACGAATGGGGAGGAACAGCAGGAGGGAAGCTGACAGAACTGAGCAGTAAGCGGCAAAAAGGCAATCTCAGCACTGGGATTGCGACCCCCGACTCACTGAGCACCTCCTCGAAAGGGACCCCAGACTCAAGCGGAGGGAAGAACCGCGCCTGCGGACTAATCAGCACGAGAAGAGAGGGACATAACTATGAAATAGGGGTGGGAGTACTAATTAACAGAAAATCTACGTAATTCGGAACCAACGATGTCTTTTCCCGTTAAAAATGCACAGACAGCGTAAAAAAATTTTGACGACCGGCTGAGCCATGCCTCCCTAGGCCATCTCCCTACCCCGTACTGCCGTGCTGGGCCAGCCCCCTCCTCGGGAGCCTCTCCCACAGCCACTCCCTCTCTCCGTCCCCCCTCCCTCCGAGGCTCCCCACAGCCGCTCCGTCCCGGAGGCGGTGCCGGGGGAGCGGGGCGCAGTGCGCCTGCGCGGCGCTCCCGGAAGCGGCTGCGGCGGCGGGGCAGGGACCCCGCGGTGCGGTGAGAGGGGCCGGGGCGGCGGCGGCGGCTCTGCCCGCCTGGGGGGCGGCGGCGAACATGACGAACTTCATCTCGGTGCAGCTCAAGAAGGCCTCGGAGGTGGACCTGGCCAAGCCGCTCTGCAAGTTCATCCAGCAGAGCTACCCGGGCGCCGAGGCGCAGGCCGAGCACTGCCGCGCCGCCGAGGAGCTCAGCCGGCTCCGCAAGAGCGCGCTCGGCCGCCCGCTCGACAAGCACGAGAGCGCCTTGGAGACGCTCCTCAGGTGGGGCCCTCGACATCCCCTCCTCCGTCTCCCCCAGCTCTGGGTCCCTTCGGGGCCCCGGCGGCAGCTGCGGGCCCTGGGTGTGGCGGCCCCGGATCCAGGTGCGGGCGGGCCCAGGTGTGGGCGGCCCTTCCTGCCGGGAAGAAGCGGCCGGGGCTGCCGGGCCAGCTCCGGCGGCCTGTGGGATGCAGGGGCCCTGGCGCTGGGGTGTCCTGCAGCATCCCGGGGTCGGGTGTCGTGGGGCATCACAGGATGGCAGCGCAGGCGTGGGGAGAGGCCTTGTCCCCACTGGCGTACCCTTCCCAGGGTTTGTGTCGCGCTGGGAGCTCTTGGATCTAGAAGCCGTAAAATCGTAGAATGCTGAGGGATTGGAAGGGAGCCTAAAGGTCATCTCATCCCATCCCCCCCGCCATGGACAGGAACACCTTCCATTAGAGCAGATCGCTCAAGGCCTTATCCAGCCTGGCCTTGAACGCTATGAGCCTCTCTGGGCAACCTGTTCTGGTGTGTAAACACCCTCACAGTAAAGACTTTCTTTGTAATATCAGACATAAATTTCTCCTCTTTCAGTTTGTACGCATGACAGAGCATTTTGCTCCCCTGAGAGAGGAAAAGTTTTGCTGTTGCAGCTTTCTTTTCACTTCCCTTTCAGTTTTGAGTGTGGGTTTGTTTTTTTTTTTTTTTTTTAATTGTCCTGATTTTCTTCTATTTGCTGCGTTTAGCAGCTTCTTAATTTATTTGCTTCTTAAGTTATTTGCAAAGTCATAACTTCTTTCTTTTTTCTACTTAATGCTGTCAGAAAGTTTAGTGGGGCTTCTGTGGTGCTGGAAGTTACTAGAGGTTAGATGAGGAAAAAGATTGATCTGTGCCTTCTGCCTGATAAACTACATAAAGCCTGGGTTAGGACAAACTGCTCCATCATCTGCAAAAGCAGTTGCTTTTTCCTACCTCTATAGAACATATATGGATCACAGTATTGACAAGAAAAACAAAGAGCTACTGGAGAGGGTCCAGTGCAGGGCCACAAAGATGATTAGGAGTCTGGAACATCTTTCTTATGAGGAGAGACTGCAGGAGGACCTGGTTAGTCTAGAGAAGAGAAGACCGAGAGGGGATCTCATTAATGCGTATAAATATCTCAAAGGTGGGTGCCTAGAGGAGGGTGACAGACTCTTTTCGGTGGTTCCCAGCGACAGGATGAGGAGCAATGGCCAAAAACTAAAGTGTAAGAACTTCTTTCCACTGAGGGTGGCAGTGCACTGGAACAGTCTGTCCAAGGAGGTGGTGGAGTCTCCCCCTCTGGAGTCATTCAGAACCCATCTGGACACCTTCCTTTGTGACCTGCTCTAGGTGACCCTGCCTTAGCAGGGGAGTTGGACTAGATGATCTCCAGAAGTCCCTTTCAGCCCTATCAGTTCTGTGCCTTACTGTGATAACCCTGTTGTCCTGTTTGCCTGTCTCAGAAATATTTTGAGCCAATGTATTTGTAGCTCATCTACTCACTGAGGTCACTGATTCATTCACTACATTAATACTATTAAGTACACATTTCTATTTGCAAAGCTGGGATCAAACATTTGCACTATTAAAAATGCATTTTTACATAGTGGCAGCCACCTGGTTTTTCATTTTAAAGGAAAAAAGAGGAATTTTCTATTATAGGGAGAAGTGATACTTGGAGACACATTTCTGTAATATCATGAAAAAGTAAAATAACACTTGATGTTCACTAGAATCTTGTATTTATAAAATTTAAAAATTGAAGAGAAATGTAGAAGAAACAAGTGCTTTGTTAAAAAGAAGGCGAGTGTTGTGAAATAAGTTACTGATGTTTTTTTGAGCTTATCAACCCTTCACTGGGTGTTTGGACTATAAAAGCTATGACTGTACTGATCATGTTTTACAGTATCTTTGTAGTTTTCTGTTCTGTTCCTGCCTTATTACTGTGTATGTTTTTTAAGGTACTTGTGCTTATGCCTGTTGAAGGTTGGGGAAATTGTGAGCACCTATGAACTTTCAGTTCAGAGGGACTTTGCCAGCCAAATTGAAAGGCATATTATTATCTTTTCTTGAATGCTGGAAATAAGCTTCCTTTTCTGAAGGTGCCAGTCAGGATTGCCATTAGTTTCTGTCTGAAGTCCCTGTTTGGCTCAGCCACATTTATCATTTCATCCTATTTAAGCAGTTGTTCTGCATGACCAAAAGAAGGCAGCCCTCTTTTCAATTCTGGTCCTTATGCTTTTTTTGGAAGGCAAAATGTGTACATGGCATTCTGAGGAACTTGAATGAGTTCAGTGGAAGGTCAGATGAACATCAGAACTGGTGCAAAATAAATAGAAGTAGTGTTGCTGAAAGCCAAGGGTCTGAGCAGGACCACCCTCTTTTAGTGCCAGCAGATTATTAAATGAACTTACCCATAATATGCAACTTCACCTCAGGTTTTCTCTCTAAATAATGAAAGGAAACCACTTGCAATTTCATAATGACCAGTTTTGAGTCAGTTCCATATGCAATGATCTGTTCTCTGCTGGTCAGCAGTGACCGGCAGATGAATTTAGCTGGCCCAGATGCTGTTGCAGTAGTCAGGAGCTGTTGAATGTGGCTCTGCACCAGTGTAAACATGAAGTGGTATCCCTTCCATGCAGAAGCTCCTCTCTTAAAACATCTTCATTTTAAATTGTATTGCTTGAAAATATTTGTTTATTTTGTAGTGGAAGTGAGATAAGATGAAGGTCTGAACTAATTGTAAGTTAGAGAAAATAAAACAATCCGATGTATGTTTTCCCTTATTTCTTAACAAGTTATGGGTGGCTTGTCCCTGTCTGACCATTTATATTCATATATTTATATGCTGGCAAATAAGTTTGCTCTTACTCAGAATAGTTAAGACTATTCTGACATATATTCTGGTAATTACTCTGCAAGGCTTTAAGAAGTCAAACTGTCTGCACATTCAGAAATTTGAAGTATCTGAGTTTATGATACAAAGAACACAAGTGCTTGACTGCCTTGTGTTTCCTCTGAAAATTTCCTTACCTTTCTAACTTCTCCTATTTTCCTGTTGCTATTTAAGAGTGATAGTCAGTCTTATGTTTAAATAACAACTTTAGCAAGCTTTTAATTGAATTTGGAGTTTAAAACTGGTTTGTTAGCAAAGTAAGGTTGGAAGAGCTAATTAAAACATGGATACCCTTTGCATACATTTACTTCTTGGAGGCTTTTTATAGACCCTAATACCTAGTAGAGCTTTGTAGACTATGTAACTGTTAAGAAATGAGGGCTTAAACTTCTGCTAACTAATCTAGGATTTGCCCTTGGTTTTGTAATTTTTAGAAGCCTTGTTTTGCTGAGTAGTTGCTACAGATTTTTTTTCTTTTGTGGAAGAAATTAACTCTGTTGCAGCCACATTTCCTAGACAAGCATTGTCCAGTAAAACTTTAAAAGTGAGTGGTGTGCTGTTGTTCAACTGCTGAATGCAAAGGCTTGTCTTGGAGAAGTGTTTGAGATACCCAGTGAAAAGGGGCATAGTGAAACTGGGACAGACCACAGCCTGCTTCCAAGCTTTCTTTGTTCTGTGAGAATCTGAGCGCTCTCAAGGGGACGTAGGTGTGCTTGGTACAGATGTTTCTCCTTAAACTCTGTCACAGCAGATTTGATTTAGTGGTGCTTTTTTTTTTTCTCCTTCTGAGTATAATTATAGCTTCGAGGGATTCCTTGCTTCCTCTAATATTAAATCTAGCCTGGACTTAATTTCCTTTTTCTGGAGACATGGGGTGGTGGTATGACTTTAATTGGTTTAATTTTGCTAACAACTCCTGCAGGTTTTTTTGTTTTTTTGTTTTTTTTTAAAGAAAGGGGGAGGTGGGAGGGGTAGTGCATGGTTTTATTTTGATTGCTCAAATTTTCTGAGGGCTGAAAGTCGCAGTTGTGATTTCCAGCTGTGAGTTCGGGACTCTAGTTCTTATCTTGAAGAGCAAAGACAGATCTTTTGTCTCTCACGATCCTTTGAAGGGGATTTCTTTTTATGATTGTTTGGAAGAGGAACAGAATTTGAGTTTCTTATTAATTGAATTCTGATTTTAAATCTTGACTTCAGCTCATTTCATGTCTGTTTTTTACTAGCATTTAGAAGTGTGTAATGCCTGTTTTGATGCGAGATTGTTGTACTCTGAGCATCAGATCTGTGTTGCCCCTCCTGCTGTAGCTCTGGTTCATCACTGGCACAGCCAAACAACACTCAACTGTGTTGAGCCTTGTGTTCTTTGTGTTTTAATAGTTAGATTAGTGTAAATTTAATTTTAAATTACACCTTTGTGTTTACCCTCGTCTTTCAATGTGTAACTGACTTTGGCATGAAATGTGGCCTTTCCTTCTGTAGTTGTTTTCTTGGTACTGCTAGTTTTACACTGTCCTGTGCTTAACATTTTCATTTACCAGTTTATATGTTTATACTGTTATATTTATACCACTTATAAAACTAGAAAACTTCACATGTTTGTCTTCTGGGTTTTTTTTTTGTGTGTGTGCAGAGCTTTAAAGAGCTCTTAAATCTTGAGTAGAATTTAAAGTTCTCTAATAAAAAGAAGTGACATCACTTAAAATAGTAATGTAAATTCTGAACTTGTTTAAAACGAACCAAAAGAAAAGCCCCATGTTGTTGGTATTCAGTGGTGCTAAATGCAGCAATGTGCACATTTAGGAGGAGCATACACCTCTTTGGCTTATTTTCTCCGTGGTTGTGATGACATACAAAGAATAGTCTGTTTGCAGGCGGCTCAGGCTTGGGCACACCCGGCTTCACAAGGACATTTGACAAGCTTTGCTGCTTGACTCTGTCCTCATGGCAGATGAGGACAGTGTAATCATGGAATGCGGGAAGACAGCTTGGCTTTAGTGGTGGCTTTTGGTTAACAAATTCAGTTGAGGCAGAATGAGACAGCATGCAAAGTCTCCTTTTCTTTGTGATACTGTGTGAAAACAACTGTGTTGAGACCAGATGAAGGCAGTGAAGAAAGTATATTTAAATGTAGTGGTTGCAGTGATCTTCAGTGGCTGTTATTATTTTCAACTCTACCTTTCACATACACTTGATAAATTGTTTAATCTTGTTTAAACTGCTGTCACAGCAGATATCTGCAGACTTTTTTTTTCCTTTTCCTTTCTTCTTTTCCCTGTAACCCTACAAGGTTATTAGTGGAGATCTTGTTGGGTTACTGCTGTAGATTATTCTAGCTTTTGATATGGCTTAGTGTGTTGATATGGCTTAGTTTATTGTGCCTTAAATTCCAGTGGCTCTGTTGAACTCAGAAGCCTGTAGTGTTATATTCACTAGCAGATATGATTAACTGAAAAACATAATAAACCTATTATTATTGTTGCATATGAGTTTTGAAAATGCTTCTTGAGATTTTAAACATTTATTGCTTGCACAACATAGGTCTTGTGCACGTGCTTCGTGCCTATGTCGGTAGTAATCAGTCTTTAATAATGTAAGGAAACGGGCACAATATTAATCCTGTTTTACAGACTGTGCAAGTCATCACTGAAAGGTGTTTTGTATATTGGGAATATAAATTCTTTAAAAAAAACCCTGACCAGTATAATGTTGAGTGTATGCCCATATGGCACATGCTACAGGAAGAGTATAGGCACCAGGCTTTCAGTATTATGTGTTCTTAGCAACTGGCAGTTTAAAGGTTTTGCATTCTGCATCCAGCCTGTTATGTTTAGCAGTTGGTGCAGGTGTAGGGTACCACTCTGGAAAAGTTTGAATTGCTTACTGTTGCCTGGATAGATTTTGTGAGGGACTGTGCTATACTTGCTGTATTATCTTTCTGGCATTCTTTCATAAACATTTTCCACTGTGAACAGACAAAATATTGGCACAGAGAAACTTTCTGTTTTGATTAACTGTGAGTGCTAGAATATACTCTAACGAAAACAAAGTTTAGAACTAAAGAATTTTATCAAGATTTAGGCTCTTCAGTTGGTGCTCTGCAAGGCAAATGGCATCTGTTTATTTCAAAGGCATTGAAGTTGAAACGTTTGAGCCAGAACTTGTAGTGGAGTGGGTTATAATGCTCAGATCAAGAGGGTATGGTGTAGCATGTTAATATTAGGTTAAGTGCTGTATGCAATTAACTTTTGTAGCATGGCTTAAAGTACTCTTTGTCTCCCTGTGTGAATATAGGGACTCCTATGCACGATACTCTCTTCTAATCCACCTTCCATCAGGTAGTGGAATGGGTCGGTTTTGTCGCAGCTTTGCCTGTGATACTCTTTTACATTGGAGTAAGACAGGGTTTCCACATTATCTGTGGAAAACTACCTCCTGTTGAACTTGTTCCTCTACTGAAAAAATCCCTTTAGGCAGAAATTCTGTCTGTCCTGCAAATCCTCCATAGTTACAAATGAGCTTCACAACTTGCGTGTAGGATTTTTGTGCTCTTTTCCTTACCCTACATGCCAGCTCAAGAAACAAAACTATTCATTTGATTTATCTAATAGTTGTTTCTTTCTTTTTCAATAGATATTATGATCAGCTGTGTTCAATTGAACCAAAGTTTCCATTCTCTGAAAATCAGGTAAGAAGACTTATGAAACCCATAAACTGAATCATGGCACCCATGATGTATGACTTCCAAGCCTATACCTAATCCTCTAAAGGGTATTTCTCTCAAACAAGGCATTTAATCTCTTTAAGCCTTATTTTCCTAATCTCTGTTTATTTTCTAGCTGGTGCTTGCATATAATCTGTACTGAAACTTCCCCTTTAGTGGCCATAATTGCCTTTGTTTTACAGAAACATTTTGATTTTTGGCTAGTGATCACCATGGTCTAGGTTGGAAAGAGTTGTGCTATGCTGATTCCTGTTTTTCCAGAAGTCTATTTCATACTATGTTCTAAAGGCTTTTTAAAACATAATTTCTATGGGATGGAATATGATCTTTGGTTTTTGAAGCACAGATGTTTCATTCACAACACCTAACATAATAAGCAAAGTAAGAGCTTACCACTGTACTTCTGCCTCTGTATCTACAAATGACATAGTTTTTATATAGGTATGGTGTTCATTAGGGTTTGAAGTTTTTTTTTTCTACCACATTTTTTTAGAATCCCGAATCTACAGAGAAATTCAGCTGAACCTCTGCCTACTGAGGCTTTCCTCAGATGGAAATTATTAGATCTGTAGGCTCCTGTATTTTTGGTGGAAAAAGATGTGGGTTTTCTTTGGGTGTGTTTAGAAATATAACAGAATTTATATTTCTTTCTGCATTAAGTCGTATTTAAATGGTAATACTATGATTAAAAGGAAAAATTTCTGTCTTACAGGTTATAAGTAAGGGAATAATTTTAATGCCCTTCTAACTTCCACAGGAGTTTTGTGTGTAGCTGCATTCACTTGTAGCCAGGAACAGCACTTTGTTTTTCAGTGTGCAAATGTTTTGATATGATGATCTGCAAACCCTGGGATAAGGAAAACTGGAAAACTTAGAGAGCAAGATCTGTTCTATCTGTAAACTGTTCCATTCAAGGGAAGAAGTAGTCAGTGGAAGCAGCAATGAACAGCTGCAGACCATAACTTCCTCTACTAAGCATTGCTGCTAGGGGAAAATATATTATCAAACACAGCTTCTGAAGTAATTCTCCCCCAGCACTTTAAACTGAGGATTTTTGCTGTTTTTTCTGGTTTGATATCAGTTGCCTACAACTAGTTGATCAGCTGAATAAGGAATCAAATTGTGGAACTTGAAAGCAGTTTCTGTTAAGAGTTTGCGTTGTCTGTGGAATATGTGCTGGAAGTATAAATAATACACACTCTTTTATTCTCTTTTGTGAGGACATTTCCTGATAATGTTGCTATTGAATTCACTCGTAACAATGAGTGGATTTTGGTATTACAGAACCAAATAGTCTAATAATTTGGAACAGTGGAAAATGCCTGATTGGGTACTTTCCTTAAAACTGTGACTACACTGGACTACCAGACTTATTGGGAAAGGAATGTCTTGGTTTGGAAACGAATTTATCTGTTGCTCAGAATGTGAACAGAGCTGAAAGATAATTCTGAGAATTTCTGTCTTTTCTACTTGAAATGTTTTGAGCAAACTAGGAGGAAGGAAAAAAGATACACTAATGTTTGTTTTGGATAACTCTTGATTTTTCTAAAACTGCCAGAATGTTTGTAATGCCACAAATGAATGAAAAGTTTTATGCAATTTGAATGTAAGGGCTAAGTACATAAATTTGGGATATTTAAAGAAGATTTTCTATTTTATTTTAGAGGTAAAGATCTTTCTTTTTCTCAACTTTCAGATCTGTGTAACATTTACGTGGAAAGATGCTTTTGATAAAGGATCACTTTTTGGAGGATCTGCCAAATTGGGTATGTGAATGTATTGAAAAATCAAGTATTAAAGATACTAAACTTTTGAGAATATTTTTATATAGTTGAATTGATAGTCTTGCTATTTTCAACATAGCTTTTAAATGATGGAGTGGTTTGACCTTGGCTGAGAGCCAGGTGTCCACACAAACCACCCAAACACTCCCCCCCCCCCACCTTCAACTGTATTAGTAATGAGTTAATCACTTCAGCATTGGTAATGAACAAATAGGCACCATCCAAAGAATTATTATAAAATTGAAATTTAATATTAGATTCCCAGAGGCACAAATGGATGTGCAGTCTGGTAGTAGTTGTACTGTCTACTTCTCAGACTTTTTTCTGGGAACAACCCCAATTGGTATTAATCAAAATTGTGCACGTTAACATTAAGATTTAGTGGTAAGTTTTCAATAATCCAGCTTTTATTGGTCTAAATTAGTAAGATCATTATGAAATGTGCTTGTGAGTGAGTGAGTGAGTCCCCTTCGAAAGGGAGTATTGGTAGCTGGCTTCAGTAACCCAAGCTTTGATATCACATTTTGTTCAAGAGAATAGAATGATTTGTCCGTGCTCTGAAATTATTCTTCTATCACTTCTTTTAAAAAAATTTTCATACAGATTTGAAAACTTGGAAAAAAAAATTGTATTTGTTTCCTGCAAACTTAAGGAGTTTGATTTATTATAGTCATATAGGGGCAATTCTGCACTGCAAATTCAGGACCATTAAATGGGTTTGGGACACTTGCCAATAGGGAAGTAAGACTAAATAATTTTGAGTTAAATGAGGAGCTCTTCAGTCACGTGTCAACATTCTTTAGTATTTCTATTTATACCAAAGTGTTCATTCTGACTAACATTACAAGATGACCAGTGCAATTTTGAAGTTCTAGACAAAGCCTGAAAAAAATGCTAGAGTGCTTACCCTGTTTTTATTTTTCAAGTCTTGCATCCTTTCTATATCTTGCATCCTGTTCTCTGTTAACAACCACTGAAAGTCTTTGCAGTTTTCTATGTTCTGCATTCACCTGCTGAAGCTGTGCTTGTGTGAACTATATGAGTATCAATACACCACATTCCTGTGGATACACAGGTCCTTACTTTCTTTTCTGACTCTTCTAAGAAGCCCTTTGAGATTACTGGAGACCTTCATGAAGATGCTGCAGGTTTTTTTTCAGAATTCGGTTCGTCCTGTCTTCTTTGGGGCTAATGAGGATGGAACCTGTTTCATAGTAAAGTTCAGAATATTTAGTTATGACTTAAACATAGTCTGTGAATCACCAGAGATTTATAATAATTGTGAGGAAAAAAATCAGTAATTATAATGGTGATGATTACCCTGAGAATTTGAATAAATATGATATCACAGCAGCTTGAGAAAGCTTACTTGTCTGCAGGTTAATTATATGCTAGTCTAAATAATTTGTGAGGCAGATGGCCAGAGACTTATGTAGTGGTCTATGTGAAATATCAAAGAAATTCTTGACTGAGCTGTGAGTAATCCTCAAGTAACAGGCAATGGAATAAATTTTATTTTGAAACTTTAAAGCGGGTCTTGGTGAAAAGACATTACCAGAAGGAGTCTTTCATTATATATCTTTACAGCGATGCATCCAAGTTTATCCAGACTAGCTACGCCATGTGTGTATCTCTGTTTGAGATCAGAATTAGCAGTGAGGTTTCCCTGTGTAAAGCAAAGCTTTCAGTTACTGAGGGAGCAAAATTCCTCTTGACCTCTAAGAGGAGGTGGTCCTGTCTCCAGGTAGAAATTCAGTGTAAAACTCCTGTGACTTCCATGGAAACAAGATGCAGGGATGTGACTTGAGACTTCTGGTTCTTGCTGTGGTGGTGAACTCTTTGCTTCCCATCTTCCCCTGAATCTCAAGTCTGTATCACAGTGGTAGCTGACAGCTACTGTGACTGCTTGGGAAGTGACTGAGTTCACAGCATGGCATGTAATATGAATTATGTCGGCTAAGTTAATAAGTACTGCTATAAACAGATGAGTCTGTGGAAAATCTGTATTGGTAAACAGCTGTTCTCACTGTAGTAAATCACACTTGAGGTGCAGTCCAGAGTGTGAAGTAATTCTGCATTTAAAGTCATTTTGCACCTCAGAAACTTTAAAGCCATATTTTCTTTCCTTTATTGTATTTTTAGTGTTATCTAAGTTTAAAAGATCTTCTTTTTAGAAAAATTCTGGAAAAATAAACTTCAGAAGAGACATTAGCTAGATAAATGACTATTATCTTCATGAGTGACAATGCAACTCCACTCAGGGAAACAAAATGGGAAAAATGGCATGTCAGATTTATGCCTGCTTGTCTGAAAGTTTAGTGCAGGTCAGGCAGCACTAATGTAGAAACTTTAGAGATGTGTTAAATTAATTTGTAGCTATATAAAGAGGCTGGATGTTAGTGAAATGAAACAAATGTGCATCTTTAGTACCTTCATATTTTAAGGAAAACTGTACCTTGGTCTGTGAAATTGAAAATTCATTAGTTGTCTCTTCTGTATTCTCCAAGAGTAGTGTCTGCACACTTTTTAACACCAGTAGGAGACCAATATCGGCAGTGTTTGGTTTTTCCAGCACTTGCATATGGCAAATAAGCTTTTGAAAGCAATGAGTATATAAAAAATGGTTCCTGTTCAGGTATTTCTACTTCTAGAAGTGTGGGCTCCATGCTCTGGGGCTATGAAGTACTGCAGGATTTGCATCTGGACAGGCTACACTGCTGTTTAGTGAGCTCAAGTTTTAATTAAGTAAATCCTTGTCGCTTTCAATGCATGCATAATGAAGATATTTGTCAGAATTTTCAGTCTAAAACAATAGCTTTGAGAATTAAAAATTCCTTATATTTCAATAAATAGGAGGACAGACCTATCCAAAAGTAAAAGTTTTTGTAATTGTACAGTTATTACAAAGTGATTAATGTGTGGAAGTTCATATTTCAGATTATCTCTTAGAAATGCTTCAAGAACCAAAAAGCTGCACGGTATTTATAAGGACTTGGAAATTATTTCATGTAGATGTTCATGCTATTGCTTTCATGCTTTAGGCTGCTTTCTGTAGTTCCTCACATGGAAACATTTTGTGGAAGTACTGAATTAGACTGTGTAAAGCCTTCAGAATGAAGATGACTTTGACTTTAAAAGTTCAGTATGATTTTGTTTGTTTGTTTTTGCTTGAAACTGTTGATACCTTTACAGATAATAGTAGTGTTGGCCTCAGCTGTAGGATGCTGGAGAACTGAGGTTATTTTTTCAACAGTCTGGGTAACTCTCTGTCCTGTTTGCAGCTCTGGCAAGTTTGGGGTATGAGAAGACCTGTGTTTTGTTCAACTGTGGAGCATTGGCAAGTCAGATTGCAGCAGAACAGAATCTGGAAAACGATGAAGGACTAAAAGCTGCAGCTAAGCACTATCAGGTAGAGAGGCACCCTGCTTCTGCTTCTCAATTCAGAACAAGTAATCTTGGAACGTCAAATAAGTATCTCTGTAGTTTAAAACTATATATACACATGCATAAAAATATATATATATGTATGTATTTTCCTGCTCTTAGTTGCAAAGTTGGATTGGTTATGTACCTGGTCTTGTCTCATATTTATTTACCAGATTTGGAGGGTGTAATTCTGTACTGTTCCCCCATACTCCTTCCCTCAAGCATGTTGGTAACTAATAACCTTCAGTTTAAGATTTAATAGTTTTAGCTAGTATAAGTTGTAGTTTTAACAAGTTATACAGCAATAATCTCTTCTTTATGGAATGCATTAGAATTTCCATGTTTTTATGCTGTTAGGTGTAATCAGTATACCTTTATTTGTATCCTGTCATGATAAGTGTCTCAGTGGGAGTGGCTCCAAGAACAAGAGGTCACCAGGAATTGGTTTTAGTGGCTGAACAATAAATGGGAGACCATATATACCAAAGAATTTTTTTTTGGGTATTTTTATATGTTTTATATTTGTAAGAGAGAAAATCTGCAAAAACTGAATGGTAATGTATTATTTTGTTTTGCTTAGTTTGCGAGTGGTGCTTTTCAACACATTAAAGACACGGTTTTGTCAGCCTTGAATCGAGAACCTACAGTGGACATCTCTCCAGACACAGTTGGGACTCTCAGTCTTATTATGTTGGCTCAAGCCCAAGAAGTCTTTTTTTTGAAAGCAACAAGAGGTATATTTTAGTTTTTGGCTTGTATATCTAAGTTCACATTACAACTTCCACTATTAAGAGCATGTAAAGGGCCTTTCAGAAGTTTTTATTTTTGCCTTTACTGATTTTCCCCCTGCTCCTTGCAGGTCATGAAACAAAAATGACAGATGTTTCTTAAGAATTTTTCTAAAGTTCACCTGAGAATGCAGTTTTCCCATCTGCCTTTTTTTGCCCCAAACCATTAGTCTTCATCTTTACATAGGATTTTGCTGGATTATATTTTTTCCATTACCCCCTTGAGAACAAAAGATACTGTCCTAAAGAATTAAGAGTACTAGAAATAATGCATAAGAGGTTTTGCAAGTACTCCCCTCCTCATCTAGGGAGTGATTTTATGAGAATTTAGAAAGGAATGACTGTGCTAGGAAACAAAGGAAATTTCCTAGGAGTTTGAGGGAAACAAATTCTGTTTGTTTGCTCCTACTTTTAAAAGGGGAGCTCTTTGACCAAGTCTGACTTTTAGAATGTCCAGTTTATCTTGGAAGTTCTGCAAGCAGAACAAAAAAAATATTTCCCTAATTGTTAAAGGTTGATTGTGAAATATTCATTCAGAGTTTGGATATATTAATACAACTATTAGAGAACTTATGCTTTAAAGAATTTCCCTGTGAAACAGTACTATCTTTGATATGAGATCTCTTACTCTTGCTATTCTGCTTTTCTCTCTGTATTTAGAAGAAGTTGTGCATCTAGAATTTACAGATATGTAAAAGTAGAACTAAGGTCATAGGTAATTGCCCACAAATGGCTCTCTCTCCCCACATCATTTGGAATACAGTGGATGAAGACAATGGGTTATTTTAACTGGGATGTTTCTTGTCTTCACAGGGAAGATCTCTGAAATTCTTGTAGCCTTACTGCCTTTAGAGAATCTCTATAAGAAAGTATTATCCTTCAGCCACATGATAAATTATGTCTATGTTCTTTATCATGTTGCTGGAGGTATTTCAGTCTCTGCTCTAAAATAAATTTGTATAACAAATATCTGAAACTTTTCCTTCAGGGCAGAGTAGGTGCTTCCCTCATTTTGCATGACAAATAGATTTTTCTGTCACCTTCTTGATTTCTTCTTTTCCAAAACATGAAAAAGACAAAGCAAGTCTAATCCAAACACCAGATGTGCCCGGTGAACCGAAAATTTTTGTGATTACTCCTAAGACCACAAGTCTGAGAGTACTTGAAGGACAGGAAGGTTAATAGTCATCTGACTATGAAAGCTGTAGATTTTGCCAGATATAGAGGTTCTTTTCCCCAGGGGGAGAAGACATTTTGTGAAGAATTGTGTTTGACAACGTGATTACTTTCAAAAACCTGTTTTTCAAGTGGAAATCCAAGTTTGATCTCAAAGCTGAAATTTAGCTTCTTGCTGCATTGACTGTTTACCTTACTTGGAATTTTGTGGTTTTTCTCTCACGTGAGACAGTCCATTTTTCAGCTTATGAGCTATAATGGTATTTCTGATAGAACTGGATTTATTTACAAGTTAAAAGAAAGAGGATGTGTTTGGCAAAAGCCAAATAGGTCAGTCAAATCTAACTCCCCTACATATGTCTTTAAGTTCTGCACGTGTTTGCTGTTCTGTCTCAAGGCTTGCATTGTAGCTGCAATATTTTAAAGATACATGAGTAAAAACTAAAGTGAAAAGTTGGAATGGATAGTTTTTTCCTTTCTGATGGTGAAAGATATGTTTTGAGCTGTCTGCATGGACAAATGAGTCTCCTCTGACATTTCCTTTGTTAATGGAAATGTAGTTAATGGGCCAGTATTTTTTATTTTTTTTAATGCACAAGCTGTATGAAGGAAGATGCAGCTACTGCACACTTGGTGGGGCTAGAAGGACAGGTTTTTTAGATTTTGTGTAATTTTTTTGTAGATTTTATTTTTTTTTTGTTTTATTACATATTTAGTGCACCAGACAGAAACATTCTAGCAAAGACATAAGTTGATAGATCTCATGAGATCCTTTCGTCTTGGTTTGTCATCTAAATCCTCTTCACAGTGAAAAGCTTTCTGGCATACCTTAAACATACTTCCTTCATAGAAGGTAAATATATTAATTCATAGCTTGTGCCTGAAACATTGTAAATAGACATGTGAATATGCTGGTATGAACAGGCCACTTAGGAATTATTTTGGTTTAACTTTGGCAGTCAAGCATACTCTGCAGAATCCCTAATCTCCCCATATTCCCCACTCATGCTTATCAATTTGTCAGTACCTAAAAATCACCCGAGTCAGGGGATGCTTGTTTGTGAGGGCAGCTGTTTAGAGTGGACAGCCAGTGTTTGCACTGATTGCCTGCCTTCTTTTGGGAGGTTGAATTGCTAGTGCAGGCCACAGGTTATCTCCTTTGTAAATAAAAAAAGGTAATGATTGTTGCAGAATGTTCCTATTTTAACAGTTTGGGCTTCAGGAACAGATTGAGGATGTGAGGCAGGGAATTCCACTGCTGCTAAGGCACATACAGCTCTGATGTGAAGTAATGGTTATTTATGTCTTGGAATGGTGTTTCTGTATTTGCTGTAAGCTGACAGTGATGTGGACTGCAGTGGAAAGGACCAGTCCCTTCTCCTCTGTTGTAGTTTTCGTGAGTCCTGACACAGAATTGGGTTAGGAACAGATCCTGCTGAAAATAAGATGTATTTTGCTTACTAGATTTCAGGTAAATTCATTGACTGTGGCTGCACTAGAGCAGTTGCTGCTGTTTGAAGATGAACTAGTCACCTGTTCAGTTGTAAAAACTGATGATGATCTTTAATTGTTCTTTGTTTTTTCTCCTCCTCCCTGCAGATAAAATGAAAGATGGTATCATAGCTAAACTAGCAAATCAAGCTGCAGATTACTATGGTGATGCTTACAAACAGTGTCAATATAAAGATACTTTGCCCAAGGTTAGTAACTCATGGAAATAATGTGGGATTTGTTGTTATTGTGAAAAACTGTTATTGTTTACAATGTACTCGATGAAATACACTTAAAATATATCCTCAAGAAGAGCTGACATATTGCTACATTTAAGGAAAATAAACCTGCAGTGTGAAAAAACTGAAAAATATGGGGGGTAAAAGTGTGGTTCTTGAAATAAGTAAAATATTATTAAATGAAATGTGTTTATTTGTAACACATTACATTAAAGTGAACTTGAAATGTTTACGGTGGTATTTAGGGATGCATTCTTAGAACTTAATGCCTTACTAAATCTGTTTTCAAACTAACACTTTCTATTGGCTTCTAGTCTCAATGTTTTCATGTGAAAATTGCTCTCATGCTGAGTCCAGCATGAATACAATGGTGCTGTTCATTTACCTGCTAGTGAAAAACATGACTGGAAGTCAGTGTGTGTCTTCTGTCCTTCTACCTGCCTCCTCCTCTTTCTCTACCCCAAAAGAATCTTGACACTTGTAAATCATCCCATTTAGTCTTGACTGTTCGTTTGAATGCTGTTGATTTTGGAAGAGGTAGAAAGATCTCTTTTTCATGCTCTTAGAATATTTCCCACTTAGGTATTATGTTTATGATGATTTCTGAGAGGCAGTGAGGCCATTGCTTTATCTTTTGTTGTTGTGTACCTTTCTAAGCTGTAGATCTGCTCCCTGTTCCAGTTGCAAAGTAATCTCTCAATTGATTATTTCAAAGAACATAAGGTTTGCTGGTTAACACCAGCTTTGAGAACAATTACATGTTTAGGAGTGTGACTCAGAGGTTGATTTAATGTGTCAAACTCCAGTTGCAAGACCTCCTAGATAGCTTTGTCTTCCAAATTTACCCTTTTTTAACTTTATTTTTTTCATCACTGGGGGAAAACGTCAGTCTGGTTTTCCAGTGCTCGTTGATTTAAGAAATAAAACCATAAGGCCAAATCCTTGATCTAAGACCATGTCTGTACTCTGAACTGCAGCATAATGTTTTCTTCATGTCTTGGTTGGTACTCCTGCAAAGATAAGTGCTTTTATATAGAAGTCTAAAAATGACTTTTAAATTGCCTTCCATGTAAATAGTTCTTGGTCCTCTTTGTTTTTTCCTTTCATAACTGTGGAGTTACTTTCTCGATAAGGCCTGCTGCTGTTTTAAGTGTAATTAATTTGTTTGATTAAAAAAAAAAAAACAAACCAAACCAAAAAAACCCCAGAGACCCTATCTTTCTCCCCACCTCCATTTCTTAAGAGCACTGTCTTGGCTTTGTCTTGGGGTTATTTAAGTGTGTTCTTGCAGCTGTCCTTTCTAATACATGCATGCGTTTCTAATCTCTGAAGTAAATGTTGTGACTTCATGGGTTGAATTTAAATTGTAGTTCATCTACAATTAAGCACAGTAAGAGTTCTGCAACAGTGGATAAAAAAAAATATTCAATCCATGCAAAGTCACACAGTCTCTGACATTTACCTCTAATGTTTTAACCTATCTAAACCATTAATTGGGTGATTCTAATTTCCTTTTCTTCTTCCTTTTTCTTCCTGCATCCCATGTTGTCTGTGGTGGTTAATATGGTTGGACTTTCCCCTGGTCAGTATTTTTATTTCCAGGAGGTGTTTCCTGTTCTGGCTGCAAAGCACTGCATTATGCAGGCCAATGCAGAGTATCATCAATCTATTCTGGCAAAGCAGCAGAAGAAATTTGGTGAAGAAATTGGGAGGTTACAGGTGAGTAACTTGCTTTCTTCTCTGAAAAATATAGAAAAGCTTCAAATCCTGAAAAGCTAACTCAGAGTTCTAAAATTCAATTAATTAAGAAGGAAATGTATTCAGAAGTTGCAGAGCATGTTTATCACATGAATCAAATTATTAGCAGCTGCATAGAGGAGAGGTATCTCTGTAGCTTTTAAAAAGATGTATTTTAATGATTTTTGGACAGTTTGATAGTTCTTGACTTGTTAAGTCTATATCTTTACGTTTGCTTAGGCTTCTTATAGTATTAGTGTTAGTATAGCTAATATGACAGATTTGTTAATAAATTTTCCTAATTAATGTTAGTAAAACAAATCCCCCAAATAATAAAATTCTGTCAAGTCTGTACATAACTCCTTTGCTGCAGTTCTGATTTAAATCTGAATATTTTTTTAAAAACATGCCAACAGTTCTATTTTTATTCTTAATAGTTTTTTGCCTCTATATCTAATTTCTATAGGGACTCAGATATAGATGTAGTGAGTAAGGTGTTCGCATGTTTTAAGCATTTTTAATAGAGGAAAAATAGCTACAATTAACTCCTTTCTTCAAGTCTCCTAAAACTTGAGAAAATAGATATGTGAAGTGCCACTTTGACGGATTTGTAGAATCAGTAAGAATGAGTAGTAAAGGTGTGGAGTTTTTTTTCTTGTTTGTTTGTTTTCAGTGAAACCTGAGGGAAAATACTCCCTTATTACTTACTCTAGGACTGCTTTATTAACAGCATGTAGTCAGAAGTTAAAACACAAGTGTTGTCTTATTTAATACAGTTAGTAAGCTAAAAGTTATTATATCCTGTTCTCCACAGTGATTAAAATCCTGCTTCTGTAACTAATCTACATTAGAGGTTTAGTACCCTTTTTGTTGAGTTTTTGAAAAATTCAATTACTGTAAAGTAATCTCTTTTTATTTCCCATTTTAAAAGGTAGAATAATAATTGATTGAGAGGTGGGGGAGAGATGAATGTAAATTTTTTCAAATTAAAGTGTGTATAGAGTCATAGAATATGCTGAGTTGGAAGGGACCCATCAGGATCGAGTGGCCCTTCTTTGTGCACTCTCCAATAGTGTAATATCTTTTTAATATATGCTTTAATCCTGTTTGTTCTGCTCTCATTTTGTTTCTGGCAAATGCTAGTTAGACTATAGCATTGTATCAAATCAGAACTACTGTCGTGTGTCCTGTGGCACAACAGAAAGTATCAAAAAATCTCAGCAAACTTCAAATACACTTCACTTCTAATATAGCACAGGTTCCTCTTCACAATCCCAAGAAATCTGATTTTCTGAATTGTGTTGGTATGCAAATCTCAATTGGAGTGCTTCTTAGTATTTTGGTTTTGCACATTCACAACGCAGATGTGAAGGAAAACCAGATGGGCTGAGCGGACAGGGCTGAATAGACAGCAGAGCTTCTGTAGCTTCTGAGCTCAGTGTGGTGGCAGATGTGAAAAGCAGGATTCTGGCCTCTTCCTCTGTGAATGTGAGCAAGGGTGGAGAAACAATTTGCAGTCCCTGCAGAAGCAAGCAAGGGTTTTATGAAACAACATGGAAATGATTTGATGACTTTTTTTTTTTTTTTTTTTTTTTTGTGAATGGGTGTTTGAGGTATTATTGCCTCTAACATAGGATCACTTATTTTGGATTTTGGGGAGTCATAGTGAGGCTATTGTAAGCTACTAACTTGGTTGCTTTTTTTTGTTTATTTGTTTGTTTTTTTCCAAATGAGCTATTTTAATGAGTAAAATATTTTTACTTTTTGATACATAAGAGGAGAAAATGTTTTCTGAAGGAAATAATAGTATTGATCATATGTGTTGATAATAGCTACTTGGCTAACTGGGAATCTCATCTGTTTTCTTAAGTATATATGAAAGGGAGAAAGAAAAGTTATTGTTTTTACAATTATTTTATTGTATTTATTGTTATTTTAATTTTTTTTAGCATGCGGCAGACTTGGTGAAAACAGTGGCATCTCGCTATGATGAATATATAAACGTTAAAGATCTGGTTGACAAAATCAACCGTGCACTTGCAGCTGCTAAAAAAGACAATGACTTCATTTACCATGACCGAGTTCCTGACCTGAAAGATCTGGAGTCCATTGGAAAAGCCAGTCTTGTGAAGTCTACTCCGGTTGTTGTACCCCTGAGTCAGAAATTCACTGGTAAGTCAAGTGTGTGGAGTTCATGGATTAATTGTTACCTTGAGAAACATGTGGCCACTGAAGTTCATGTGTCATGTGAAAAAATAAACATTTAATTTTTAAATTGTATTATGTGTTCAGCAGTGTTTTTGAAACTGCTGCTTGTCTTTTCCTGTTTCTTGTTGTTCTTCTTGATGATAAATGTAATAAAGCACAGGTTGAAAATTACCTGAAATGTACAGTTCTCTTAAAGATATTTCTCAGATTTTCTCAGCAGTTGTATTTTCTATATTAAGCCAAACTTTTTAATTTCAGAAGGAACAGTATCAGATTGTACACTATTAACTAACCTAGTTGCTGGTCTTCTGTAAAGTTGAAAAATTTCAGTTTGTTGACTGGGCAGGAGAGTTGTGAAAATTCCCTTCTATTCTTCTTTATTTAAAGAAACAAAATTAGAAATTAAGCCTTAAGGAAAATCTTACTTGTAATCTTACAACTGGTTTAAAGATACTGCCTCTAAATTATTTCTAATGCAAATTCAGTCTTAAAAACTGAAATCTCAAGACCTATAGAAATAGATTTTTGTTTTTAAGACATCCTGGAGAGTAGGGGAGAGTATCTTAAACTATTTAGGTCAGTAGTACAACCTGTACAAAAGAGCTGTGAAGATGTTTGTGTCCTTTTACTTTCACGGTGCAGCTTGTGTAATTTATAGTACTTGAATTGCAGACCTGTTTGAGAAGATGGTTCCACTGCAAGTGCAGCAATCTGTGAGTGTTTATAACCAGAGGAAGGCAGATCTGGTAAACAGGTCAATAGCCCAGATGAGAGAAGCCACAAATCTGGCAAATGGGTAAGTATGGCCTCTGGTTAAGTTTCTCAAGAGGAGTTACAGAGCAGCCCATAAGCACTGGTTGCCTTACAGCAGGTACCCAGGTTACAGCAGTGTTTTCTTTTCATTATTTTGTGGTAGGCTGGCAAACTTAAACCATTAGAAGAAGTTACAGTACCATTAATGTAGAAGGATTTTCATATTCCAGTGGTCAGCTTGATTGTATCAGTTACTCAGTATTTTCCCCCCCAAAATTCTGTTCTTTAAAAAAATAAAAATAAAAAAATTGTATCAAGATGACAGATAGGAATGTAACTCAAGGCAGTTGTTTCTTTTATCTACTAGACAGTTACTACTTAAAATGTTTGCCATGTTTAAGTGCTAAAAGAGTAGGATTTCTTTTTTTTTTTTTAAGAGCTTTGAAACATATTTAGTGAGGTGTACACTAGTAATAAATGTAGTGTTTTCAGTTTGAAATTTCAGTCTAAAAGTACATTACACTCTATTTCCATTATAATTGACTGTGTGCTTGATTGTTTGGATAGCAGTGTGGTTGTCAGGATAGAACTACAAACAATTTGTTTATTTAACATGTTGACTTTTTCAGTGTGTTGGCTTCCCTCAATCTTCCTGCTGCTATTGAAGATGTGTCTGGGGATACTGTTCCTCAGTCTATTTTGAACAAGTCTAAGTCTGTGATTGAACAGGGCGGAATTCAGACTGTTGATCAGCTGATCAAAGATCTGCCTGAACTGCTGCAAAGGAACAAAGAAATTTTAGATGAAGTAAGCGCACCAAAACGATCTTAAAAAAACATCACCACTGAATGTTTCTCTTTAAATGACAATAGAAAAAAATGCACAGTGTTCCAAATGCTTGTTAATAGTACTTTAAAAATATGCTATTCGAGTGTTCAGTCCATACAGAAACTGTGCTGTCACATGTGGATGTTTCCTTCCAAGTATTTTGCTTTTAAAATTGCTAGGGGGGAGGGGGAAAGCATTGGGGAAGCATTCTAAAGAAATTTAGGTGATTTTTGTGCCTTTCATACCTGTTTTTTATTTGTTAAATAAATTTATAAAGGATGTATAAGCATTTTTTTTTTGTTTTCTACAGTAGCTGCATATTTTGAAGCTATTTCATGTTTAAAACTGCTTTTAATGCATGTAACATTTTACTCTTGTAGTCTTTGAGATTATTAGATGAAGAAGAAGCTACAGACAATGACCTGCGAACAAAATTCAAGGAGCGCTGGCAGAGAACACCATCCAATGAACTCTACAAGTCTTTAAGGGCAGGTGAGTTCATGTTTCAGGCTTTGGGTTTTGGAGATCCTCTAAAGGTGTCTGTAGTGTAAATTAAAGTAGTTTTCAGTGCTCTGGTATTATCTTTAAATATACAAATATAATTTTAAGAGAGGTTATGCCAAAATATTCTTACTGCAGTCTGTGCCATTATTTGGAGTTGAGAGATGTGATAGCAGTGCATTTGCTGCTTCTTTTTCACCCATGGCATGTACGTGCATGCTAAAGTTTCAGAAAGCATATGTAGTGAAAAAAGACTGTCCAAAGGATCTGGTTGCAATTACCTCTTAAATACTTCAGTGTATTTTTCTTTGGATATTAACATCTCTTTTTTTTATTTCCCATTTTTGTCCTTTTAATGTGTTTTGGTTTTTTTTTCCCCCAGGAGTTAGTCAAACTACTTAGGACCATCACTATAGCATGTTTTATGTGTGCTTAATATATGTTGATTTTTTTGAAGATAATAAGGAACTGGTACCACTGCCTCAGCTTAGCAAAGTTACAGGGGTTTAAATCTGGGGTGTAGTTCAAAGCATTATTCATTTGTTTGTCTTTGTGTGCTTCACTGGAGAATTACAACAGGTGCCTTGTTTATACCCTATTTAAAACATAACTTAGAAGCTTAAGTTTTGTACATAAGTCTTAGTAAATAACTTTATAAATGTACAGGCTCATAAAAATACATGAAGCATGAAAACTGCTCAGGTGCAAGACTTGGATAAAAACAAGTTTAGAAATGATATAAAAACGCTGTTTTTTGTCCCCCTATCCCCAGAGGGAGCCAATTACCACAGTATTATGAATAAAGCTATGCAAGCAGATGGGCAGGTTAAAGAGCGCTATCAGTCTCACCGGGACACGATTGCACTTCTGTGTAAGCCAGAGGCAGAACTCAACGCAGCCATTCCTTCTGCCAACCCAGCAAAAACATTACAGGGAAATGAGGTAAAGCATGGAAATTTGTCTCTATTCTGAAAAGAAGTGCTACTCGTCTGACAAAGTAAACTTACATGAATTGGTGTGGAAGCTGATCCTTAGTTGCTCTTATTTCTGTCACAATTGCTACAGGAGGTAGCTAACATTTGGAAAGGAAATTGTCTTTATGTTTAAAATCTGCTTGAGTATATTTTGTTACACTTAGTGTGAACAGAGTCAGTTGCCATGGACAGCAAGACTGGTTGACTATTATAAATGGAGCAATCTTTGAATATTTTGGTTATGTGTGGAGGTGGGCTGTAGTGTTTGGGTTCTTGAGCAATGTAAGACATGGCTCAGTATTTTAAAGTACTAGGTGATTTCACCAACTTGCTTTCCAAGAAATTAGTGGCTCATCTACAGCAATATTGTTATTTTTCTCATAGTGATTTGAAGTCATTGATTTTGACTGCCATTTTAGAATATCCTGTTTGAAGGTATCTGATCAGCTTAAGAAAGAAGGAAACATTTTGTGGTAATTCAACGTTATTAGTGAAAGCAAACCTATAGATGAGAATGTAGCTTGAGAAATGTTTGAAGATCTTTTCTTTGTTGTATTTTGTCCTGGCTTGTGATCTTAAACACATTCACACATGAATAGTCATGCAGGACAGTGAGGAGTGCAAGATGGAAACAAGTAGTAGGGTATCCTTCTGTAATAATTCCTCTGGACCTGCTAACTTCTGACAATTTTTATTGCCTAGGTTGTTAATGTCTTAAGAACTTTGCTGGCCAGTCTGGATGAAGTTAAGAAGGAGAGAGAACAACTGGAAAATGATCTGAAATCTGTAAATTTTGACATGACAAGCAAATTCCTTACTGCACTTGCACAGGATGGTGCTATAAATGAGGAGGCCATCTCTGTGACCGAGTTGGACAGAATTTATGGGAGTTACACACAGAAAGTGCAAGAGTCCCTAAAAAAGCAGGAAGAACTTCTCAAAAACATTCAGGTACAACACTTTGTTTTCCATCCTCTAAGAGCAATGATACTTCTACCTTTATAGTACTTTAGAAATCTCACTTTGCTTTCTACTCTCTTTTGCTTGTTCATGTGTCATTGCATTGATACTCCTTTACTCCTTGATTACTGAAAAGTACAGGAATGTCTGTGTTCACTGAAAAGAAATGGGAAATTTTAGTAGATTCTCCCAGAGCTCCAGTGTAAATTCTCTTGGACCTTTTCTTGGTCCAGTTCTGCAGAGGATTTTGTCCTTGAAAGAAGCTTAACTGGAGCGTTTAAAAGTTTTTGGGATTGTTTTGGTTTTTCCCTTCGTTCATACTTCTTTCTGGTATAACAGGACACCTGTCCTTACTGTCTACTAGAAGACATTTTGGGTCTCTGAAGTACATTTTGGTTTATTCCTAATTGGTGTGTACAATGTGCTTCACTTCTAGCATCTGCAAAGCTCATCAAAGTAAAACTTAATAGAATTTCCCAAAGTTTATTTATAAATTCAGTCTTAATTTGTCAGTAACACTAGAGGCAGGAACCTGAAACATCTAGCAAAAGAGAGTCTTGGCGCTTGGAGAAATCACAATAGCAACTTAAGTAATTATGGAGATTTTTTTCAATAGGGAAACATTATTTTTAAATGACCATGTGCACCACGTTTATCAAGGATATTGAATATCAAGATATTTGAATGTCTTTTATCAAGATATCAGAATATCTTTTAACACAGTATACTTACACATCTGGATGGATATGACTTGAATTTTTGAATGTCCTGGAGTTCAAGTTTGTCTGCTTCAGGCAGCTGGAGTAGTCTTTTAAGGTTTGCCTGTTGGTTTATTTTCCCAAAAGAAATGAGATATAGGTAGTTGATCTTTTTGTGAGTTTTCTTCTCCCCTGTCCTTCTATTAGCTTGCCAATGTCAACCAAATTTGAAGTAACACTTCTTAAAAATACTAACTCTCAGAATGATTTTATGAATATCAATGGAGGCTAGTACAGGAGGGAGCCTAATTAGTACAGCCTCTGAAAGAGAGTCTGCAGGATGAGCTTCAGAATTACTGAAGGCAGCCCACAACTGAACAGATAATTAACTGTTATCTACTGTCAGTGAGTTAAAATATGTATAATTCTGGAATATACATTATAATAGCCACTGTGCTTGGCAGATGACAAGTAATGAAATACAATGCATGGATAGAAGGTGAGGAAAAGCAGGTATTGGGGAAAAGAGGTAGAAGTAATGAATAAGAGGGAAAAGAAAATAAAACACACAGAATCTTGCATGGAACTAGCTTGCATTGTTTTCACTGCTTATTTTTTTTCTTCTTTCAAGAATGCACATCAAGATTTTTCAAAGATGAAACAGTCAAACAACGAATCTAATTTAAGAGAAGAAGTTTTGAAGAACTTGGCTATAGCAAATGACAACTTTGTGGAACTTGTAGCCAATTTAAAAGAAGGCACAAAGGTATGGTGATGCTTAAGGGATTGGAAGGATTGGTTGTGGGGTTTTTTTTAATATACACAATGAGATGTAAATCAAAAACAATAAACTTTGGAGATCTGCTAGCTGAGAGGTACATTTTTGAGGATTTTACTACTGAAGCGAGTTGCTTGAATTTTGATTGTTTCAACAGCTGTGAAAAGCTGCTTTGTTCCTTTTCTGAGCAATAGGAAAAGTTGTTAATTACAGCTCAGTAAAGGATGTTGAAGGATCCAGGTGAGGCATTTTATATAAGAAATCCTTTAATCTGCTCTCCCATGGTATTTAATCACTTTATCAAATTTGTATTTATATGTTGTTACTGCATACATGAGGAGCTTCTGGAAGGTGTCTTACTGCTTCTGTATTAAGTATTTTTCCTGGTTTATTGATAGCTCACTAGAGGGAAAAACCCTCAACCTCTGAGATATCAATACAGATGAAATGCATGGAACTGAGAGCAGTAAAATTAAAGGAAAAATAAAAAAATATCCTTTACAAAAATAAATACTTCATCATCAGAAGGGATCTAGTTTTTTTTCTGGTTTCAATACATTTTTGTAGTTGTCTTAAACTATTTTTATATTTACACACACATATACACAGACATGGAACCCCACAAACAGTATGATGTTACAGGGATGGGGAAGAGCTGACTAATTTGGTTTTGAAAAGCTTAATAGAATGCACTAGAAAACTACTGGAATGGCAGGTCTTGGCTCTGTAATAATACAATACTCATAACTGGATCAATATGTAGAAGTACACTAGCATGGAATCTGAAGTGTCGATTTAACTTAAATTTGGATTTTTGTTTTTGTTTTTGTTTTTTTTTCTTTGCTAGTTTTACAATGAGCTGACAGAAATCCTGCTGAAATTCCAAAACAAGTGCAGTGACATTGTCTTTGCTCGCAAGACTGAAAGAGATGAACTGCTCAAGTAAGATTTCAGTGCTTTGTTTAAGCATTGCAGTAATGGTTAAGTATTTATCAGAAATTAGTCTTTGGGTATATGTTTATTATGATACTTGATGAAATGAGAAGGAAGAACAGGTATGTTAAGGCTGTCAGCTCTTCTTTGCTTTAATTCTAACCCTACTCTTCTTTCCCCTGAAAAACAAGAAAAGTTATAGGAGAAATAAATAGGAAAAATCTCCTTTAAAGTCTGCTGTGGTTTTCCTGTCTGCAGTTCAGCATGAATCTGTTTCATGTTATGATTCCACTCTTGGTTTTTTTTCACATGTGTGTTTTAGTCATTTCACTTTATTCTTTTTTTTAAGGAAAGATTTCTGCACCCTGCTTCTTTTGTCACTTTAGTTTGAGAAAGTAGAAAAATGCTTCATCAAATGATTGCCTTCCATGTATCCAGTGTGATGGGGGAAAACTGTTCTACACTGGTATTCCACTTCTGCTCTGTAGTCTGATCTTGTCTGGTCTGGTTTTTTATCATTGTTTAGATATGTGGGTTGCCTACACTGCTGGGGAGAGCAGCAGATTTCGTCCTTCACATGAGGAAAACTGTTTGTTGTTGTCCCCAGTATGGGATCTGCCCTAGTATAGTGTGTTTCAGGTGTGATTTTTGGGCTCTTCTCTTAAGAGGAAAGCATAACTGAAAAATGTTTGCCTTTTACTCATAACAAATCTCATAGCCTTTTATTAAAAGAGCTAATTGTTATTAAAATTTTAACTAGTGAAACTGCAGTTGTTCTGTGTACATACCATGACATGAATGGGATGCTCAGGCTTCAATTTTTACCTTTCCTAACTTGATCCTCTGTAGAACTGTTCTTTTTCATTCGGGCATTGTGCTTGTAAATGAATTCTTAATTCCAACCCTTTCTGCCTCTCTTTGGCTTTGTACATTCATGTAATTTGGAAGCTGTAGGCTGCCTAACCAAGGCTTAGGTCTGAATATGTCACATCTCCATGATGTGAGTATGTTAATGTTCAGTGTTAAAGCTGTAGGGTTAGTGTTGACAATATTCAGCTGAGTCTTTCCATGATATCTTTTACTGCCTCGTGTGTTAACTGTTCACTTTAATGAAACCCAGTCGTGGCTGGGGGCAGTGATCACAACTGGGATATGTGTAGTGTGCTTCTACAAAATGTTTCTTAATGCACCCAGTCCACAGTTTGAGGGAATAAAATGTATGTTTTGCCTCTTCTCCCTGCCGCCTTCTGTCCCATCTACAATAAAAATATTGACTGTGTGTTGCATCTTAGTGGAAATAAATTTGTTTAGGGAGTTTCTCATTTAGAACTTCAGTGTCAGGTTTTTTTCCCCCCACCATAATGATTACCCACTGGAGGATCAGTTGTAATAGTGTTTTAAGCTTCATGTTTAATGCATTTGGTCACTCTGTGGTCAAAATATACTTCACTCTGAAAGGCACCCATGTTCTGTAAGACATTGGTGTTGTCTTTTAAAATTGCATTGCAAATTACTCCTTACATCCCTTGTGCCATCTCAGATATTAGGTTTTGGGTTTTTAGTTTCTGTATAATACAGTGTTAAATATTTACTTCACTGTCTGCAAGAAATAGTTTCAGATATAAATACACATATGTAACAGAATATCAAGACAGTATTTCCAGCTTTGTCCTCATCATTCCTTTTTCCTGTCAGGGTAATGATGAGGACAGTTTTCTTGGAGTTTTTATTTCAGTCATGGGTTTTTCTACAAAGTTTCTGCAAAAGTGGCCAGTTTTGTTCTTCTTTGGAGCTCACCTTTTGCTGCTATGTAATAGTATCCTGTATTTTGTTGCTAACTAGACTGTATACCTTTGCCAGTCTCCTCTGTCTTATATTTCACAGTGCCAGCTATCAGGTTCTAGCTGTTACATACTTCTCACTGATATTTTTATGCAAAATTGTCTGAAATTTTAAGTGCTTCTTTCAGTCTCCCAGAAGAATCTGCCTCATCTCAAATATTGAATCTTTGCGTTGAGATTTGCATTCTTCTTAGAACTTCTTCCTTGCAGTTTTCATGACAAGCTGAGTGTAAAATTATGCTGTCTAATGGCAGCTTGTAGTACAACATGACACCAAAGCCTTCTAGTATCTTACCAAAGTAAGATATAAAAAGTAACTTACCAAGGTTTATTCCAACATCAGAGGTAACAGAATAGTGAACTTGAAAGCTCATATGCTAAGCCATTCAAGTTTTTTCCATTTTTTTTTTTCATAATTACACTTACTCAGATATAAATGATACTGCAGTTTTTCATGTGCACCTTTTTTTTTTAACTCTTGTGTTATCCTTTTCCGTAGACTTAGGTTTCCTTGGATTCTCTGGAAGGCTTCCAAGTTGCTAAATGTTCTGATAATTCTATACTTTCTGTTCCCAAGGCTTTTGGCTAATTCCGTGATCTATACCTAGTATTGAGTTAGAACATAAAGACATTACTGAAAATAAATGTAACAGTTAATCAGGGGGTTGGCTAGAGGATGGTTTCTGTGGAAGTGATTTAGTCTCCAGATTTAGTTTGAACTAGGTCAGTGATCGTGCTTTAAATACTAGATTTACTCTGTTGCATCTTTTTGGCTTAGCTTGCTGAAGCCCATAGCAAACAATTCTTAAACTAAGCTGTACGTTTGCTGGTTTGTTTTTAATAGAGATTTGCAGCAAAGCATTGCTAGGGAACCCAGTGCTCCCTCTATTCCCCTGCCTACATACCAGACCACATCAGCAGGAGGAAGTAAGCCAGCGGCATCAACTCCTACTCCAGCACCAAGAACCATGGTGGTAAATACATGCTATGGAATTAGTGGGTTGAAAGTAGAAAGTCCATACTTTAGAACTCTAAACTGATCTGTAATTTATGTATATCACTCCTTAATATATTGGTGTAGTTGGAAATGTGTTGAAGTGAAATAAAGGGCAAAATTAAGGACTTTGCAGAGGGGTGTATTATGTGTATTATCAGTGTTAATAATTTATAGATTTGAAATGAAAAGTTTATTGCCTTTTAGATGTTTTGCATTATTATCTGTATAGACTAAATATAGAATATTTAAAGTGAAAATAAAAATCAACTAATCATATAACCACAGCTTTTGATTTCAAGACTTTTTGTATAAAGAAGCTCCAACTTAATTCACTTTCTCTTGCTAGGGGACTAAACCACAGCCACCAGCACGGCCACC
Organism: Pyrocephalus nanus; assembly: GCA_038380795.1. Classification (NCBI taxonomy): domain Eukaryota; kingdom Metazoa; phylum Chordata; class Aves; order Passeriformes; family Tyrannidae; genus Pyrocephalus; species Pyrocephalus nanus. Next base: position 21,467,599 of record CM076266.1, on the reverse strand, counting down.
ACCACCAGTGATTTCTGAGACAAGCAGTTCCTCTTCTGCATCAGCACCCGCTGGAGCACCTGCAGCTCCTGCTGCTGCTCCTATTCCCACTCCAGGAGCCAGTGCACCTGCAGCAAGCACTGCACCTTCACAGGCACAGGGACCTCCTTACCCAACTTATCCCAGTTACCCAGGGTAAGCTATGGGAATACCTAAGCAGTTTTTCATTATCCTGTTATTTAAAAGCACTTTTTTCTTGACATTTTAAAATGAGTGTGTGACATTTTAAGATTAGTTACTGTTACAGTTGAAGATGTGTTTAGGGTTGGAGGCAAGATTTTTTTAATTTTAATCATGTAACTCTTGTAGGAATCATTCGCTAGTACCTTTTGTGGGAGGGTTCATTTTAAGTTTTTACAGCTTTTTTTAAAGGAGAAGGAAGGTAAGACTGCAGTTCCTTAACTGTGGTTTCTTGACTGTTGCTAAGCCTTGCTTAACCAGTTGGTGGTGTTTATCTCAAAAGTGTTGGCATATCTAATTTTTCAAATCTAAATATCATGCTTAATATGATGAGAAATGCACAGAAAATTCCAGTTGAGTAGTGTGCTTTCTTCTGACGTATTTTTCCATCTTCTTGGTGTTATCCCAAGGAACTGAAGGCAGCTGCTCTCTCCTTCAGTAGCAGACTCGGCAAATGTTAAAATATGCACAGTGTTATTAAAGAGAAGACAATCAATTTAGATCAGTTCTAGTTCCAGCAAGTTGCCTTTACTCGACCTTCTACCTGTGTTTCTGTTCCACGCACCATAAATGATGTCATGTTTGCTCCTTGAAAGTTACCACATTTCCTGCTGCACTCAAAGGAAAATGTGAAGAAAACATTTATGGAGATTGCATGTCTTTATATGCCTGTTAATGAGTTGTTTTTGCAGATTAACATCGTCAGTGTTTCACAACTCACGTATGCTTTTATTTCCCCCCCCATGCAGGTACTGCCAGATGCCGGTGCCAATGGGCTATAATCCATACATGTATGGTCAGTATAATCTGCCATATGCACCCTCACCTATGTATCAAACCCCTGGACAAGCACCATATCCACCACCTCAACAACCTGGATACCCTTTTCCTCAACAGCCTTATTACCCTCAGCAATAATGTATCTGCAAAGAAGCTCTGCTTGTTAAAATTTGGGAGAAATTGGCAATAAGCATACTAAAACTTCTAGCTTCAGTTAATGTACCATACTGAACTGTATGCAGCTATAACTCCTGTCTCTTGTTAACTGCTCCAAAATGTCTAGATCAGTTTTTGATTACACTAAACTCTTCAAAAGATCTACTGCAGTGGTTTAGGCTGTAGACTAATGCCAGAATTAGAGCCTAATTCAACAGTCTGAAACTGTACACTACATGTTGGTTAGACCAAAATATTTGTTTGAAAAATCCTGTAAGTGACAAACATGTTCAGATAAGAAAAATGAGACAGTGTGTGCACTGGGTGTGATATATTCTACAGAACCATATAGCATTTCCTTCTATACTCTATTGATTTGTATTTTTTTTAGTTCAGTTAAAATATGCTATTTTGTCTAATAATCAAGGCCTTGTAAATCATCAGTAAAAAGAAATAAATTACTTGAGAATGGTTTAAACACTTGGCATTTTCATTACCATAAAAATGTGTTTTGTGTGTCTGTAGATTGTTTCATTTGTCCCTTAACTTCCATAACATAAATAACTTCTTAAGAGTTTAGCCTTACAAGTGAATTTCCACCTCTTTTCCTTGATTCTGTATTTTTGTGACAGAATCTATAATTAACCTTTTAAGTGTTGGTAGACGAAGTCTTGCAGGTGGAGTTTTCCTTTAACTTTGGAGTGTATTTAACTAAAATACATACATTACCATTTTTAAAGAACGATTACTGTCATCTCCAGGATACTACTTAAAATAAGGGAGGTCAGGGTTCTTTTACAGGACCTGTGAATGGTTGTTCTAACTTGTGTTTTCCAAAGAAATGTTGATGAGAAATGTGTTATGGTTCAAAATAGAGCAACTATTGATTGTTGGAGCTTTGCAGATTCTGTTTTTAAATGATTGCTTTTTTTCCCTTAAAAAAATTGATGTATTCCCTCAGGGAGCTTGTTATCAGTAGAGAAACTTTTTTTTGTGGGGAAAAAGAAAATCTTGTAAATTAAAGCACATTGAATGTTTACTTTTGGATCCATCTTCTCAAGGGATTAATAGCCTTGCACTACATTTTACAGAAGATAGTGAAGAATCTAAGTTTGGGGTTAATGGCTTCTACCAAATATTTGCTAACCATTTATCAGTCTTTATTTTTAAAACAGGCTTGTCTAGTGAGGGACTTCCATTCATTTAGCCCCTGATATGAGTTACTTGATTCTGTGGGACAGTTAATTTTCCGAGTGCTTCATACGAGATGTTCTGGCCTTACAGAATAACTACCCCAGTACCCATGTTAAATGTTATTCCTTTGTTTTTTCTATTTAAGTGCCTGATTAAGATATCGAGGTATATTTTAGTGTAGGTGTTTAGAGGTGCCAGTTATTGTAGCATCTGGGTGGAAACCTCGCTGGATCATTAATATTCTTCCTCATAAAGAAAGCAGCATTCATATCCATATGAGCTCCTTTCTTGCTGTCTCAAGTTCCTCTTGCTGTGTGATCACTCCAGTTACTGTGTGAAGACTCCTTGTCTTTAATACTCCCTAACACCCATAGAAAATGCGAATCGAAAGGTAGAAATAAGCATTCCTTATAGAGCATGAGTATCAATTCTAAACAAATTTATTAAGCCTGTAGAAGCTCAGTGATGTGGGGAACGTGATGATGTAAGAGACTACATCACCGTGGATAAAACTGTGCACAAGGACAGGTGCTTTGCATTTATGTATTGGCATTGTTGAATGGGGTGGCACAAGAACCTCTCCATTTTTTTTTTTCCCTGATGAGAATACAGAAGAGGCAAGCGAGGACAATGAGAAAAAGCTAGGAAGATAACTGGAAATAACAATTAGAACCTGATTTTATTCTAACTGAAAAAACAGTAGTTTTCCACTGATTTCACTGTGTCAATGTGAGCAAGTGCAAGTCTAATGCAACCTTTTAAATTCTAAATTTTTAGTATGCTATGGCCTGTAGGTTTTTCATTTGACACAGTAGATGCATTTGAGCTATTGTGTAAGTAAGTTTTGTCTCTAGTGCCTCAACTGATAAAACTTATTTTCCTGCTGTGTAAAAACATAACTTGGTTCAGCATAAAGATTCTTAGAACTGAAATTTCCTTCTTTAAAATTTTGTCGCATCTGGAATCACTGTCAAAACATTTTTTCCAGTTATGTTTTTGCTTGCTTTAGTCTGCTATTATTTGAATATGTGTAGAAATCTATGCATTATGTTCAGCTTTCAGTTTTTCTCCTTTTTTTTTTTTCCTAAAGAGAACCGAAAAATCCAGAGACATGTTATGTATCTGCTTTTAAGCATGCAGCTGTCATGACTTTGGTTGAAATGTTACCTTGTTCTTCTATAGTTTATTAAAAAAAATCAGTTAGAAAACCTGATTTCATGGTGTTTCTCTTGAGTCCTTTGGCTTCAGACAAGTGTTATTTTGGAAGGGGTGGAAATAAGTTGTGGGCCCCTAAGGATGTTTGTGCTGTGGTGAAGGTGTATCGACTACAGCGTGGAACGGTCACCTGTGTGTGTGCAGGTGCTTTTATGGTGCAGCAGCTGCTCTGCAGTAACAGCCAGGTTCAGATCCTGGTGGTTGTGTTGTTTATTTCTGAAGATGATGGAGTGTATTTCTCTTCTGATTAAGTGAGGAAGAAAAGGTAAGGTGGTGCTTTCAGAAACTTGGATTCAAAATTTGGTTTTTGTGAATTTATATATTAGGCTGGGTTTTGTGAGACTCACAGCACTGTGTGTATTAAAGCATGGGTAGCAAGATAATTAAGGGATTGTAAGGGCATCTAACTTTAACAACAGATAAATGGTCCCTGTGGGCACTCCAAGAAGTCAGTCCTTTTTTTTAAAGAAAAAGACTGTGTCATACCATGATTATTGCACTTGCTGTGTGGAGAGACAAGTTTACAATCACATCCGTTCAGAGACTTTGAAGTCAAGCATTTATTTTGTCTTGCATAAAAGCTTTCAATGCAATTAATGAGAAAAGTAGGTTTTAGGTAGCAAACAAATTGCAGATCATGAGTGAAATACCAAACTATTGTAGGGCTAGTAGGTCTTTCCTCTGTTTTATTTTCTTTTTTAGTGTGGTTCAATCCATGTGAAAAAGCAACTTCTTTGCTGACTACTAATTTGATATTGCCAACTAATGATAGTTCTTTTACTATCATCCCAAATGGGATGAAGCATTATTTTACGTGCTTTTTAGGGCTGATTTGTGGGATCTAGTTTCAGTTAAACTGACTGTAGGCCTTTGCTATTTCGAAGTACTTTGAGGCAGTATAATAACTTGACATTCAGCAAAACCTCACCTGTTTGTCAGCTGAAAATCACAAATTCTTTGGAAAGTGAATTTCTCTGCATTAGCTGGGCGGTGCTCTTGTTTGCTACTAAAATGTGTCCGGTTCTGAGGTGACTTGCATCTCAGAAGCTGTTTTCTGGCATGTATTCATCCTGACAGAACAGGATAAAATAGACAAAGCTGAGCAATTGTGGGTTTGAGTTTTAGTTGAATGAAGCTGCCTGAATTTTCAAGATGTTTTCATTATGTTTGCAAGAAACTTTTTGAAGTTTCAGCATTCAAAAAGATGGGCTATTACAGCACAACACCCAAATTGCTCTTTTTGTATTGTTTATGGGGAGGATTTTGGATTGGTTTTGTTGCGTTTGACTAGTGTTACATGCCAACCTTTTAGGTTTACTATGACTTTTGAAAGGTATATTTGAAATAGTGTTTATTTTTTTTAAAAAAGTGACCTGTTTGCCATGATGGTACTGCTAGATTTAAAAAAAAAAGTAATAATGTTTCAAAAAATTATAATTGGGTTGAGATTTTTCTGGTTGGGTCTCAAATTTGGAACTATAGTTAACTTTTACTGGCAAGCATACAGTTAGTGTTAATCTGGAAATTATGACTTTAACCTTACATCTAATTCCTATAATTCAGTTTAATAGTTCCCAATACTCTCAACTGTATCTCCGTTGTTGTATCGTGCTTTCTTTTTTCCCTTTTTTTTTTTTTTTGAGTAATATTTCTACATCCTTGTGAGGAGCTGGCCACCAATTTTATTAACCAGGTTGTAAAGAAAAACTGCTTACTCTAAAGCATGAAAAGATGACTGCCATTGCAAAGTCAGCACCATGGCTTCACCACAAATTGCCGCTGTCCGTCTCCTCAGCCCTTTCACCTTTAATCTCTAGCAGTTCTGCGTGGTGACACCTGTCTGCATCTCCACTTCTAAGGTAAAGCATTCCTGAATTCTGGAGTGCTGAGAACTGGAGTTCTCAGTGCTGGTAAGCTGCTGGAGTGTTCGCTGGTGTGAAGGCAGCCTGTTCCAAGCAGTGCTTTTTGCAGCCAAGCGTGGTGTGTAGTTGGGCAGGCAGGGCAGTGGAACGGCTGTTCCCAGCAGGCAGCTCCCTGCAGCTCCCCTGCTTGGAGGCTGAGCTGGTGAGCAAGCACATGGTGTGGGCCCTGCAGCCCAGCTGGCCTTGGCCCCTGCTCGTGAGCATGTGTTGTGCATGTTGGCAGCTGACAGCATCCAGGCAGGTGTCAGAAACGCTCTAGAGACTCGGCCCTGGCATCAACCTTTATCCTAGAGTGACTTGTCCTCTGACCATGAGGAACCTTTGACATTCAGGAACATTCTGTCCTTTGACCTTGAGGATCCTCTGCCTTGTGACCTTAATTAACATTTGACGTTGACAAACCTGTGGTCTCAATTGACCTTTGACTGGAAGTAACCTTTGACCTCAACTACCCTCTGTCCTCTGACCTTGAGTAACCTTTGGCATAGATTAACTTTGGTCCTGTGACCTCAAGAAACCTTTAACCTTGAGTAACCTTTGTCTTCAAGTGACTTTTGACCTAGCATAACCTCTGTGTTCTGACCTCATGTAACCCATCACCTCAACTAACCTTTGTTCTCAAGCAGCCTCTGCCCTGTGATCTCCAGGAACTGCTGTCCTGTGATGAAGGCCAAACTAGTCCTGTTCTGGAAATCTGCCTTGTCAAGTAGCTTTTGTCCTCCCACCTAAAGCATCTTTGATTTCAAGTAACCTTTGCCCCATGGCACAGCCTGGCCTGGGCTCACCCTGCAAATATGTCTTTGTTATTGTTGGGGACAAGCGGCATTGTGTGATCTGGGCAGAGAGCAATGGGCTGTTACATGGGCAATATGGGATCAAACGGCTTCCTGTCTGCCACAGCTGAGCTCCAGCTTGTCCCGCCCTACCTCAGGCACACTGCCAGCACAGTGGGAGTCTCTCCAGCTTCAATTTCAGCAGTAGGTTCCTCTGTGAGCCCACAACGCTGGGGCCAAAGCAGAGGACAGGAGGGCTCTTGCTCGTGGCACGTGCATTAGGGTGTCGAGGTTTTGCTAACGCTGACTTCCACTGGAACGGAGTGGTTGCCTGAAGTAGATGACTGCCCCGTATTTTGGGATGTACAACATTTACAGATGATTTCATTTAACTAAGATTTGCCATCGGTCTGCCTGCTTTTCAGTGTGTGTTAGTGAGAAGGTACATAGTGTGAGAGGTGGGAGGCTGGGGTGTAAATGCCAGCTACCTTACACCTGGAGAGTTAACTGCAGCGCTGTCTGCCTGAGGATGTGCCTACACAGTTCTTGTTTTCTTTGCTCTGGATTTCCTACCAGAGACCTTTTAAGTCCCCCCATTGCCACACCTGGTGGCACCCCTTATTTTTTGCTAGTTTAAACTTTCCTGAGTCCAGTATACATATGTGCACATATATATATATATATATATACACACACGTGCGTAATATCTGAGCTGTAAGACACGGCCAGGCTGTGCTGTTAGTGTTCTCAGAAGACAAGCAGCACCAGGCCGTGCAGCAGCATCACGGAGCTGTCTGCTGAGCCTGCAGCAGGGGGCAGACTGAAACCGTGTAACCAACACATCTCTTTGGTGCGAATGGATGTGAAAAGAGATTCGAAGTCCATGTTGCTGGAAGGACAGGCAAATCGCTTTTTAATTAAGCGTCGTCAATTTTAGGTACGTGTTGATGGTTGATGACCTGGAGCCTGAACTGTGAAATCAGCCAAGAAGAGGGAGAATTACGTCAGCTGCCTACATTCACCATTCTGACCAGCTGCAAACCGAACTCGGAGCGCTGTGCTGTGAAGGTGAAGATCTAGGTAAGACTATGTGGTTATGTTAAACTGGTTTATTGGTTTGCAGGAATTATACAGCTTGTGGGAATTTTCTACCTTTAGTTTGCATACCTGGACAGTCTCTGAATATATCCGGTGTGATTTGAGCTCACCCCCACATCTGACATAAGATGGCTCCTTACCTGGAGCTGTGCAAAATTATCTGATTAGGTTTAAACAGCTGCTGCAATGAGGTGACAGTGGAGCAAAGTGGATGGTGGGTGTTATCATGACCCATTCTGAGAGTGGGAGTAAGAAAAAAGGATCACGTGTTGCTGGCAGGAGGAAATTGTGTCAGCAGTAATAGTTCTGTCACCGTGGGGTGGCTACAACACTAACGGCAGATGTTGCACCAAGAGGATGAAAAACACAGAGAGGGAAGATGTCCAAGTGGTCAGAGAGGAGAAAGAGCCAGGAGAAAATGGAAGGAAAGCTGAGGGACAGCTGATGGTTTAGGAAACAGCAGGCAAATCAAATGAGTTTAGGAAACGGAGGAAGCATGGAAGAAAGGCCCTAGGACTTTGGCAGCATGGAATTATAACATTGTAGGTGGTGCAAAGAAAACCGAATTCAAGTTGAAAGGCTTAAGAATTAACTAAAACAAGAAAAATCACTGGTTTTAAAGGGAAGGGAAAAAGGACCTTTAGCTGTACAGGCAGGGAGAAAGAGTTCAGAAAAGGAATTCAAAAGTGAAGGAAACTAATTTTTTTTTCCCAGTAGGTCTGAAAATCTGAAGAGCTGGGTGAAAGCTGGCGGTTGATGATGGGCAGAGAAGCTCTCTAGAAGGGAAGAGGGAAGACACAGCAGATCACATGAATTTGACAATGTTGGTACAGGCTGGCTGTAATGGGCAGTTATGTCTTAGAAATGAGTAGGATCATCAATGGAGTGACCAATATGAGTAGAGGAATCAAGGTAGGTGCTTATGTCCCAGTCTCCAGTACTGGAGGCAATAAGGGGTGATGTGAACCTGCAGCCCATAAAGGAGAGGAGAGACAGCAGGTCAAGGTACAAGAGCAAGTCCTGGTGGTAGATAGGAGTTTCTCAAAGCAAATGGAGTTCCTCATTTAAGTAAGAAAGCTGACTTTCTTCTCTAATCAGCCTCTTGCTGCCACTAGTTACATTTCATTAGTGAAGGAGTATTTCATATTCTATTAGTAAATTTTTCATTAGGCAGTGGTTTCCAGCAAGTGATAATTTCCATAAGCAGGAAAAGACTATATGATCTATCACAGGTACAGATGTAGGTCCAGAGGAAAAAATAAAAACACCTGCCTGATGCTTTGCTGTTTTCCAATGTTGTCATACGGCCACACTGAAACAGTTTTTCTTGTTGCTTTGAAGTAAACAAAACTTTGCAGAGTGCTTCCAGTCCCTGAATGTAGAGAAGGAATACCTAAACAAGCATGCCTGGCAGTTCCTTAGCACTAGATGGCATTGTATGGAAAGACATAACCCTGGTCATCCACCATGCACTGCACTGCTGTTAAATCTCTGCATCTCACCAGCATCATCGGCTTTGTGTGGAAAATTTTGAACTGCATTGTTAAGAGTCAAGATGAAATGATGTAAGCTGATGGAAGAAAAAGTTTTGCTGTGCTACAAAAAGACATTGTTCTGAAAATACCAGACAAATTGGAATTCTACCTGTAAGTCTCTAGAAGACAATTTTCTGGATTTAGAGGTTTCTCCCCCCCCAGCTTCGGCTATGTTAAGCATATGGCATTTCACTACAGGGTTGTCAGTGGGGTTTAACAATGGAGCCCTTCCACCCCCACTCCAGTTTTCTGTGAAATAACACCTTGTGCCCATTATTTTTAATTAAGGGGCAGAAGGAGAGTAGGTTGTATGAAATACTGGTAGGAATGACCTACATCATCAGTTAATAACCTTGCTAGTAAAAGATATGTTTCCTAATCTCTCAAGAAGAGGCAGTAGCATACACAGAAGTTTTCCTCCTCCTGCCATCTGAACAAGGGCTGCAATTTTGGATAGCTGTTTATGCTGTTGGGTAGCAAAAGAAAAGTGTCTCAAAGGTGACCATGCTATTGGAGATGTGCTAGTTTCTGCTATGATGTAGAGCTGACAGTAGGACCTTGAATGTTATACATGCTGTAATAGGCTGGTTGTGGCAGAGTGTGTGCCCAGGATGAATTTACCTGGGCTAATCATTTACTTCCTGTGGTTTCACAAAGGCTGCATTTTGTGTGGCCTCTCATCGACTGTGGAGCATGTGGAAGTGAGCTGGAAACTCAGGGTAATGTAAGCAGAAGCTTCGTGTGCCTTGGTGTGCCTCCCTTGAGCTGTGCTTGAGCCTTTTGGGGTGGTGTGAGGCGATCAGCTCCCTGCTCCCTGCACAGTTGCATTCATATCACACAGCACAGAAAATGTGCAGGCATTTGGAGCACACTCAGTAGACTTCTACCTGTTACTGAATGTTACCTGCACACAGGTTATTGAAACGGTGTGTATAGCAGGAATTACACACTCCTGTTGCGAAGAGGATAATCCTGAAATACTGCTCAACAAGTAATTTTAAAAATGACCGTAGGTGTAAATAGAGTTTTCCTTTTCTAGAATGCTGATTAATATAGGTCACAGTGATTTTATACAGCTAGCCTTAAGCATGGATGATTTCTTAAAAGCGTATTTAAGGTGAGGCTAATGGGGCTTTGTCACAAATATCTTACGTGGTAAACGAGTCCCTAAAGCTTTTGAATAAATGCAAATGCTCCAGCTTGCAGGTGTCTCCTTCAACCAGATCCTTCTGCCTCCATGTGTGCTCTGAGCAATACCTGTTGTGGCAGCTTTGCTTTGCATACTGTGCATTACGTGCACAGGGAAGACCAAAAATAAACAGAAATTTGCAATCGGAATGCCCTTGACTTCTGGTTGAGAGCCACGGAGTGAGGACAAGAGCAAACTCAGGCTCTGTGGGAAAGCATCTGGTGTGTGTCTCTGCTGACAGCATCTACCGCAGCGAGGAGAGAAATGGCTGGCAGTTCTTGCGGAGAGCGGATTAGAGATTAGAAAGTGTAGTAAAAGGAGACAAAGGTACGGGTTATACGCTTGCATGCTCTTGCAGCCTGCTAGGGCGTGGCTTTGTGCCACTTAGTTCTTGTAATTGGATTGCCAGCTGTGACAGAGGGGCATAAAAACGGTAAATATAAAGGTACGCTAAAGGATTTCATCCCTTCCTGAAATGAGGAATGTACTGATGGATGCTCAGCTTTTCTCCTTAATTTACCTTGATGATCTGACCTGTTCCTGCTCCCTGGGGCAGCAGGATAGCTCATTTTGAAGGAGTGAAAAGATGGGCCAAACTTGGTTGTCTGCTTCATTTTCTTTGGGTGCAGGTGGCAGGGCAAGGCACCCCAAGGGATGGAAAAATGTTGGCCTCCCAAAGCTTCAGGCAGGATGTTCTTGCATTTTGACAATTTCTAAACAGGACCCTTGACTTCTAAACCCTAGAAAAGATTTCCCATGGATCTGTCCTTGTGCGTGATGGTGCTAGATGTCCAAGCAAGCATGGACTTTGCTACTGAAGCATCTTCTGGAGATGCAACAGTTACAGGGGTAGCCTTGTTCTCCTGTTGTGCAGGTTCTCTACTATCTACTGAGATTTCTTTGGCTGGAGAACTCACAAGATTGCTTCTCCCTTAGCAGAATCCTTTCACAAAACTCCTTCCAACTGTCCCTGGAACCTCAGCTTTACTAGCAGGTTTGTTCAAAGTTGCTGGAGGCCATAGGAAGAATACACAGATGTACATACACACGTGTACATACACATATGTGCATCCACTCCCTTCCTTGCAGGACAGCATCACTGCACAAGTGCTGTTTCCATGGAAACAAGGATAAAAATACTGAATAATGGAAATTAGAGAGTCATCTAACAAGTACTTTCTATCCTGGACAAGGTTATTCTCCTCTACGTTCTGTTTGCATATATCTTCATGGGTTTCTGAAAGATTGAATTTTATTTAATGTTGTGGGTACTCTCCTTCTCTTATATGCAAAGAAGTACCCTCAGCAGTAGCCCCTGTTGTTATTCCTTCTGAAGAAAAATGCTGCATTGCATCACTGTGTGCTGCTGAAGCATCTTGATGAGATCAGAAATTCATGTTGAGGATTCTTTCCCTGCGTTGGTTGTTCTGTAACCACATCCTGCAGAAAGCAATCTCTGGGGCACTGCAGCAGGTAGCCCAAAGTAGGCTGTGCATTCTTGGTTCTTAGTCTTGGAACTGGGGACAAGAACCTGCTTCATGCTAGCCCTGGGAATCTCAAAAAGGCACATTAGACACCGATTTATCCTTGCCCTGCAGCTCTCCTAAATGGGTGTTCAGGACAGCTGGGATCTGAGACAGTGGTCTAATGTGCACCAGTAACTGGCTGTGCCCCATGCCCTGCCCCAAATAAGCTGCTACAGCCAAAGCAAGCCTTTAGAAGCCTACAGAGGCACTCTTGCAACTTGCATATAAACAGGACTCTGCACTTTAGAAAAATCTTAGATTTTATTTCATAAACATAGGCATCTGCTGCTAATTAAAGTAGCAGCATATAATTATACCCTTTCTTATTAGTAGAGATAGAGTCTGACAGTTGCTTAGATACAAAATAAGCAACTACAGATTGTCTTCTGCACTTTAACAAGCACAATGAGCTGGAACAATAGAATTGTAAACTTCTGCTGTATTATCATCGGTAAATGTGCCTGGGAAAAATATGTTTAATCTCACTGGTAGCTCATAATTTCAGCTGTAAGGTTCTTCAGCTATATCTCTGCTTTCCTCCATTAAGTACCAACCAAAAACTTTCTGTGGAGAGGGGAGGATACCTCACTATGGAAAGCATTAGACAGAAGGAGCAACAGTGCAGTTAACAGCCACCATTTTGCTGAGACCCCGTTTCCTATCTTTTTATATCCAGTGAAAGTAAGTTTCCTCTAAATGACTAAAAAAAATCCAGGAGCTAGTGCAGTTATGCTGTGGTTTAACATCAGCTGACAACTAAGCACCACACAGCCACTCACTCACTCCTCCCATGGCAGGATGGGGGAGAGAATCTGAAGGGTGAAAGTGGGAAAATTCGAGGGTTGAGATAAAGACAGTTCAATGGGTAAAGCAAAAGCTGCACATGCAAGAAGAGCAAACAATTCATTCACAGCTTCCCTTGGGTGGGCAGGTCTTCAGCCATCTCCGGGAGAGCAGGCCTCCATTCCAGGTAGCAGTGGGAAGACAAACACCATCACCCCAAATTTCCCCATTTGCTCTTTCTTCCTCCAGCTTTATATACTGGAATGCTGCCGTAGGTTATGAAATAACCCTTTGATCAGCTGTCCCGGCTGTGTTCCCTTCCAATTACTTGTGCACCACCAGCCTGCTCGCTGGCGGGTTAGTACAAGAAGCAGAAAAGGGACTTGACTCTCTGTGAGCCCTGCTCATCAGTTATTAAAACACTGATGAATTATCAACACTGTTTTTGAAAGCACAAATCCAAAACATAGCCCCATAGCCCCATGCTAGCTATTGTGAAGAAAATTAACTCTGCCCTATCCAAAACCAGCACTGTAAACACCAGCAGATAAATAGGAACATAAAATGTGCACATACCGTCGCTGCTATCTTTAAAAGATAGATGTTACAAAATGTGGTTGCCTTATTTTTTATGGGTTAAGCTCCCAGCCAAAGCAACCTGGATGTGACAAGATGGATCTACAGCTTTCCTAACAAAGTCCCTGTTGCTTCTTATCAGAAAACTCATGATGCTGTATTGAGAAATCACTTTTCTTGCCCTACAGAATGTCAGCTGTATCTTATTTGAGTGTGTGACCTTTTCTTTTCTCACATTCTGCTAATAACCCCCAACTTTCTTTGCTCAGAAATCCAAAACTCTGTTGGTACACCTATAGTCTCACTGCTCTTGTTATTAAACTGTAGGGAATGTAATCAGAGCAGTTAATGCCACAGTAATCCTCCTGATCCATGCGGTTATCTCTGAAGATATCAGAAACGATGATGCCTGTAAGAGAGATGATGTATTTCGGTTAATTCTGCACCTGCAAACCTTTGGAGGAATACACTGAGCTAACCTTACAGATGCTAAAGCACTTGAAGCCACAATGAGATTTTCAAATGCCTTTGTGTTGACTATCAAAAATGTTCAATATTTCTCGATGGAAGGGGCTAGCTTATTCATGAAAAAAAATTAGAATTTGATGAGGTCTTTCATTCCTCTGCAGCACTGTTGTAAGAGTCTCACAAGGATGCTGTAGGGCTTGGGCTGCAGGGGGTGCTGGGTGAACAGCAGCCTTGCTCCTCTAGGAGTCAAATCTTCTGGGGCCAATTTGAAGAATTAGGGGTCGGACAAAAATCTCAAGTTTTTTCTTCACTTAGGTATAGCAGCTTTGCCAGAATTAAGGGCACTGTTCTGTGGCAACCTGAAGGCACAGGTAGTAGGCAGAGAAGCAGCTGAAGCTTTCTCCTCAGCAGAGCAGGTTTGGGCAGTGCTTGCTTTTGCTGCTGAATTACCTTTTGGATCACTGGTACAGCAGCTTGCTTGCACAAGGAATCGATGGGATTTTTCCAGCCACTTGCATAAGTTCTGCTAACTGTGACTCTTTGCCACCCATGGTCACATGTGAGATGACTTTCCTCCATAAGAATCTTTATTTTGGATTTTCCTCCTTCTTCCCAAATGCGTTGGGAAGAGTTGCCATCTGTGCTAACAAGTACCAAATATTTAAGCCAGCAGTGGGTCAGGTGGGAGTTTGGGTTCAGTATGAAGGTGGTCGTGTTGTTTGTTGGCTATAGACCACAGTGAACACATTCTCCCAGCAGACCTTCCTCGTGCACCCAAGTCTGGGAAATATGTTGCTGGTGGAGAGTGAATGCTGGTTTGCTTGCCACTGCCTGTGCAGCCTGCTGGGGCTGACAGGTGAAGTTTGGCTGTGCAGCTGGAAAATCCTTTCATGTGCTTGTTACTGTCCCAGATTCAAAAAAGGGGAGAAGGAAGAGGAAAAGAAAGAAGAAAAATGGAGAGAAAAAAAAAAAAAGGAAAAATTACAAAAATGAGAAAAAGGTTTCAGAGCCTAATGCAGTCCTTGGATGCAAACATGGTGTAAGTACCCTGTGATGGCTGAGTGTTGGTAGGTTTGGAGCACCACTTTCTCTCTCCAGATGGCCTTTTAATGTTGGTGCATTGTTGCAGTTCTTTCTCCTCTGAAGCATCACTAGTTTTGGATTCTGCCTTATTGCTTTGGCAAACGTGCCTTTCAGTAGCTGGCATGAATATCTGAGCAGTCTAGTTGGTGCTTTCAAGTTGGGCAGATCAATAGCACAGGCACTCCTGAAATGCAGATGAAAATGCTCTAAGGCTCAAGGTTTTTGAGCTACAAACAGCATCAGGGTGCCAGTAGGTAAAAGCCAAGGCACCTTTTTACTCTTGCTGTGTCAGCCCCTGGAGCCTGAATCCCCATCTCCTTCTAGTCGCCGTGTAAGCTCTGTGGTTTGCTCTGCGCTGTGTGTCTTCTTACAGCCCACTGTGAACCGACAGAGAGAGGACACTCAGATCAAAAGACACTGGTGCAGAGAGACGTGGGCAAAGCATTACAAGAAAGTAAAGTGCTGCAGTGAAGAACTCTTAACATATTTTCCCTTTTCTGTTTTTGCTACTGGGCTATTTCCCTTTCCTTCCCAGCATGATATGAATTTTATCATCCCAGTAACATTAATTTGCCAGATCTGCCTTTTCTGAAAGACCCCTGAGAAAAAGGCTGCCCTGCGAGTTCTTGTGCTCTTTCCCTCCCCATCAGATTTCTCAAGTATTTTGATGTGGGTTCAGAGGCTTCTTTCTTCTGCTGTTTTTCTTTTCTCAGCACGAACTTCACGGTCCCAAGAGGTAAATTCAGAGTTCAAAGGTAAGCAAAATGCAGTGTCACTGGGTATGCTTCAGGCTCTTCCACATGAAACAAAGAAACATAACAATCCCTTCACCTCTTCCAAACAGAAGTATCATCCTACTTCCTGTCAGACAAAGTCATGCAAAAGTCAGTAAAATCCTCAGTATATCCATCTGAGTTGACTGCTCATCCTTTTGATCTCTGGGCAGTTGACAGTTGTGTGAGATGTTTTTCAGCAACTTTCCAATGAAGTTGCTTGTAAATTCTGCCCCCTTCAGAGCACCCCAGACCCTTTTCAGGTAACCAAATTTCAAAACAAAGTAATCTAAGAGCTTGCCTACTTGTCTTGTTTGACATTTTGGCTTCAGGCAAGACATACAAGGGCATTGGTGTGCTGTGCCAAAAATGTATTTATCTTTTCTTTTTTTCTTGATACAAACCATCTTCTAAACCAAGCTCAAGTTACCTAGTGGCACTACACATGAGTTGTGGGAGTTTGCTTTGTGCTTGGATGCAGGTACAGGCTCCATTGACAGAACATGCAGTGCTCATGTGTGATAAAAAAACCAACCTTCAATGAGCATTCACAGACCTCCTGTTATACCTCCTTTTCTGTACTCTACAATTCCATCGCCTTTTTCTGTAACATTACAATAGATTTTTTCAATATAGTTTTTTTTTGTGTGTGTGGGGGGGGTTGTGTTTTTTGTTTGTTTGTGTTGGTTGGTTGGTTTGGGTTTTTGTTTGTTTGTTTGTTTGTTTTTAATAAGAGATCCTCCTCTTTCCGGACAACACCTCATGAATCTGGCATAACAGACCTCTAAGAGGCTGTAAATATCCCTTCCAGTGGTTCAGTGTCTGTTTGCCAGTTATCTTGCTCGGGGTTCTGCTGCTTCAGCATCACAAGAGCAAAAATTATATCTTATCTTTCTTAGAAAGGGCTTCACAACACAAGAGGAGGCAGTTCCCAGTCATCTATAGCTGTCAAGCTGCAGGAGAAGGCTCTCTCCGCATGAGCACTGCTTCCTGTGGGCCAGCTGGGGTGGGAATGTTTCTCCCAAGGCCCAGGTCTGTGGGCTTCAGGTGCGGGCAAGTGTCTGTGTATGGATAAGGAGGTGGGAGCTGGGTGACTAAAACTGCAGTGGAGAGGGCTATGGGGTTATGACCAAAATAGGATGGGAGGGCAAGGAGTATCCTTTTAGTTCTATCTAGGGGGCACGTGTGGAGTGGGGTAGGACTGGTGCCACTTTGTCCCATAATCGCTGTGAGGGGACTGCAGGGGGGCCTAAGCAGGTTCCATCTGAGAGGGCTCCCAGACCAGATATCTCTTACTATATGCAAGTTGCAATTTACTACAGATCGAGGAGTGATTTCCTAATGCAATACACATAGTGATCTAAGAAAGAAGGTGTCTGAGAGGTGGAAAGGTGACTGTCCAGCTGGAGTGGGTGTAAAACACCCAAGTGCCAAAATGGCTGCGCATATCCCCTCATGGGCTGAAGCGGTATTTAATTTGTGGTCTCGCAAATGCACAGGCTTCATCAAAGTTGTAAATGCAATCAGCTTCTGTAAATTGACTAGCAAAAAAGGAGGAAAACTGGGAAACCAGTTTTGAAGCTGCTTTGAAGCTTCAACATGTCACCTTGATAATCTGTAGGTGTCACAGTTCGAGGGAAAGCCTAAAGCGAGGTCCCCTTTGGCTTTCTCTCTTCAGGCTGGCCAGTGCTTACCTGTTGCTGTAAAGGGATGTCTGAAAGGTACAACTAATTGGAGTACCTTCCTCTATCTTGATGCATCTTATACCTCTAGAATCTGAAGTATCTTTGCTAAAAAGTGTTTTGGAGAAACTTTCAATAATTCCCTGGCAGAAAATAAGATTTCAAGTACAGCTCAAGTTTGTCTTTATTATGCCATGCTTTTCTTTTGTGACTTTATTTCCAAGATGTTGTCCAAAAACTTGCCTCATTGCTTTGCCAGAATAAAAAAAGAAAAGTTTTGCTTTTGGCTGTTCATCATGAACTTCAGTGAATCTGACAAATCTGGAATGCTTTTGCATCAGCGGACTATAAGATATCCAGATAAATGCTGTTACACTGAGAACTGTTTTGGTGTCTGCAGTCCAGGAAAAATGGGGGAACATCCATATTGTCACAATGGGGTCATGTTGCTCCCTTTATTAAAAACAAAGCCTTTCCAGAGTATAGGTTTCAACAATTTGTTAGTCACCATGTTTTTGAAAAAGAACCTCCAATTCTCCTGTTTGTTAGTGCTCTTCCTGTGCTGTAAACAGTGATGTTCAATCAAGTATCCTGACACCATTATAATGAGCTGTACCTAATACCTTAATGAAAACTTCTGTAGGTAGGCTAAAGGGTGAGAAGCAATAAAGACTATTTTTCTAGCTGTTATCAGTGTGTTCAAAAACCCTGTAGCTTGTGTAGTTCAGCTAGAGGGTTACTGTTCATACCTGTTGGCTTTCTTCTTTTTCTCAATCAACTCTGGGTCTCCAGCATTGCATATCCAGTCCCAGTCCGAGGCAATGAATTCAGGTTTCTGTCCTACTGCTCAGGGCTGTATTGGTGGTATTGAGAAAATCCAGCAACCAGGAAAGACTGTGGTGACACTCTATGGTTTCTCTGCAAGCACATCCCACATGCCATGTTGCTCTATTCTCTAATGCCCTTGAGTAAATATTTTGATTCCCACATCAGACACTTCTGACTTAGACCACATTTATGACCTTTCAGCTTACTTGCAACAGTTAGAATATTTTTCTCGTGTTGTCTGTACGTCCCTCAAAGTCACTACTGTGCACGAGAGCATTGTTCAGCACGCAATACCTCGTTCATAAATTTTCACAGGCATTCTCCTAAACCCAGAAAACAAGGACATTTGTTAACTGAAAAGGTATTTCAACCTATGTGATACAGTATCTGTGGGGTTGACTGAACTTGCAGAAAGCTGACAAGAGATGATTTCTTTCAACTGTGAAGCCTTGAAGCGTGAAGTTCACAGCATTGCTCATCCTTTCAGAACACTGTCATAATTTGATGGATTAATCAGGGTTACTTAGCAGGGATGCATACCTGGCAAGACAAATTTCCAGCTTTTGTGCCTCTCGTGTACAGAACTCAAGGCCAACCAGCAGCTGCATCCGGTTCAAACAGTACTGTTAAACTTCAGTACCAAGACCTATGTGAGTTTTATGTTTCATGTGCGAGTTTTTGAACCATTGAAGATACTGCTGTACTTTGTCTTAGCTGAGGTGCACGCACATTTGTAACCTGCATTGTTTCATCTGATGACATTCACAGAGCCTTCTGCCCCAGCAGTGCTGAGGAGATGTGTATTTTCCCTCTCTGGTGTACATTTCTAACAGTCCAGTGCATGTCAGCATGATTGTTTAAAGGATGTTCTGCTTCTAACCCTCTGGTGCAAATTCTGGTGTCAGCTTTGAACTCAAACTTTCTGCCTTTCCACAGCAAGTCTTCAAGCTTGCTAAAGCCTACCCTGGGAGGTGGTCAGCTCTCAGACACAAGATCATGGCATAATCAGTTGTGCCGGTGTCCTGAGGCTCAAATGTTCTTTGTCCTGAGGAAAGGTTGTGAAATGCCTTTTGCTAGTGAAGCCTGGGGCCTCGTTTGGGTTGGCTGTGAGATGGCAAAGGCAGAAGAACCCTTACTCCTACCTGTGTGCAACATGTTTAGCTTGGACTTTGTGGCTTGTGATTTCTCCTGTACCCCTTTATGCTGCAGCCTGACCTTCGGGTTTCTTTCTTTTCTCATCTGATAGGGAAGTCAGAAGTAAGTTAGATTGCTGCTTTCCATCCTGCCTGCCCTGGTCTGCATACCACACTCTATGCTTGTGGCACCTGCCTGGGCAGCTAGTGTTAGTGCTTTGATTTTAGTTTTCAGCCTTTGATCTGCTTTCCTTGAGCTGTTAATCATCTTGTCTCATTCATCAGTGAGAATGCTTTTCCCTTGAGAGGAGATGCTCTTCCTCTGCCCTGCTTTCCCTCCTATTAGAGCTACACCATGATAGTGGTGCCTGAACTCAGCAGTGCCATGTATTTTCCTCTAATGCATTGCATACAGCAGTGTATATACAGCGAAATATACAGCAATATAATGCATCTGCATGCAGCAGAAAGCAGCTTCTCGAATGAGATCTCATCTGCAAATGGACTCACTTTTAAAAAGTTTTAAAAAGGCTTTTTAAATTATTTTTAGTTATGACTATGCCAAACTCGTGTCAGGACCAACAGGAGGAACGTGTTGTGCAGAATGAGAGTGTTGTATTTAGGACTGGAGTCAGCCCCTCGAGAAGCAAATGACACTTCTGCCTCGGATCAAATGCTTAGACTAGGAAATGCTGATCTCTCTCTTCTGTGACTCACCTGGGGCTGCAAGTTCATCCTAATAGTGTCTTATTTCTGGTAACAGAGATCTTCAGAAACTCTGCAGTGTTGAGGGGCGTGGATCACCTTTTTCCCCCAAAGAACTCCAGCAGATCAGGGGTGAGCAATACAGGCTGATTATGGCTTCCAGATTAGACTTCACGACTGTTTTGTTGCACCCAAAAGCAGAGGCTTAATCTTTTTCCAAGGCATCTCCCTACAAATTGCATTCTGTTAATTGAAAGCCCTTTTTAATTAACATTTTCAGAGTATCCTTCTTGAATAGCCACTAATTAATGTTGGCTCTATTTTGGCATAGAACACAGTACAAAATCTCTTTTTAAGTGTTTTTTGTTTAAATCGTTGCAATGTGAAGAGTTTTACACCTTCCAAGGGTTTTGGGTTTTGGCTGTTTAGGTAACTTAACTATATATATTTTTCATGCCTTTGTTTTTTTCCTTTTTCTTTTTCCCTGCAGTTCTGCTGCAGTCTGTCCTAGAAATATCCTGAACCATAGATTTTTCCTCTGTGCTAATTCTGTAAATGCCATAAAGTCTTCCTGCATCCACACGAAGACCTTTTTAACCTTTTCTTACCTAGAAAACAAAAACTTTCTGCCTGCTGCAGAGGAATTCCTCCTGCTCTTGGCCACAAATGAAAGACAATTTTTAAAGTAAAATTTTAATAAATCAAGTATTTCTTCCCTTTTTCATGACAAAATAAAACTCCTTTGATCCCTAAACACATACAGTTTGCTCCAGCCTCACTGCTGCTGAGCCTTAGCAGCATGGTGCAGTGAAACCTTATTTTTCTTCTCCACTTGCACCCTGCTGGATGTCCAACTGCTCTCTCTCCACGCTGCCCGTGCCATGTTGGAAACCCCAAGCTTCCAGCAGCTGACGTTGCTCCAAAGCTGGGGGCAGCTTTTGAACTGCAAGAAGTAGGCTCTGACAGCATTGACACCCAGGCTGATTCGCCCCAGGGCTTGTGATGTGACCTGATGTGACCCTTCAGGCTTTGGAGGGTGCCAACCTGCCACCTCCCACTGACAGGGAGCATCTGGAGCCAGAGCCAGTTTGGGAGCAAGGACAGGCAACTGCTGAGTGCTCTTGGAGGACCCCAAATATGATGCTTTTCCTATCTAACATTTCCCTTGCAGACACCTGTTTTTCAAGCCCAGCTGCACAGGGTGATGTACCTTCTTCTGAGTAAAGGTGGGTTTGGCTGCTACTCAGAGGATGGACTGTACTGCTCTGCACTCCTCTGACTTAGGGTCATGCCAGCAGTCCCTCCTGAACCTTGCTAGATCCTCACTTGCTCCGAGATCTCCAGATAAGAATAGACACAGGCATGTTCTTTCATTCCTAGTTGTCAAAAAGATTGCAAGAACATTTTTTTTACAGATGGATGTGAACTTGTCTTAACTATCCAAGGCCTTTTTCATCTTCACGTTAAATTACTTCTGCATATTTCTACATAGGGCTATGCCAAGTACAGCATACAGCAAAGTTAATAATGGAAGAGCATAGCAGTTAAAAGTAAATTTGGAGTTTTAAAATTCATTCATGTTAATAATGCAAACTGCTACTTTTTAAAATTCCTTGCTATGTTTTTACAGTGCTACTTCAAAAATCTCTCCATAAAGAAGGCTAAAAATCAAATACAACTCCTAACTTTTTAAGCCACTTATGATTTTAATGGAGAATCTCCTTTGGTTCAGTGATTCTCCTAAAGACCTTAGGAGCATGGAAAGAAATTGAGGAAAGGCCACGTGTATTTCCTTTTGTCTTTCCAGTGCTTGTGCCAGCACTGTAACACATTGCAACACTTGGTGAGGCTTCTCTGCTGGTGGTTTGTGAGTGTGCTGGCAGTTCTCAATGCTGTCCTAGCATGAGGTTTGGAAGAGAAGAACCGAATTGGTTCTTCTCACCCTCTGCTCTGAGTTTTGAGGTTTGAGTGGGAATATTTTCTAAGGCCTGAAAGGCTGGGTGTTTTCTCTCTTTCATTCTAAAAGATGGTAAAATTTCTCATAGAATTACCTGATATAAAAAGCCTGAAGAGACAGAAGTCTTCAAATCTTCAATACATCAAGCGCTAGCATGATGTTGGATGCTGAGATGGGTAGATAGTACTATAGTCACATATAGATTTCTCTTCATGAGTTTTCATACTGCTAGCACTGCTCAAAAGCTGCTCCTTGTTTTGTCATACTTAATGGACTCATTGCCCCTTTGACATGGGGCAGTTTGGCAGATTAACATTGACTTAGAGCAGTGTAACTGTTCTAGGTGCAGTATGTTCACTGAGCTGGAAATACTTTGCTGGCAAAGTGTATATGGAAGACAGGAAAGCATTCGTAATATCTCTAAGTTACATTTTATTAAAAAGAAGTGAAAAAGGCTTGGCAAACAGAATTTGATGCTTCTAAATACCAGAATAGGTAGAAGTACCAGGCCAGTTCAGTTCGGGCGTTTGAATTTTATTTGATCCTTGAAGAATGCAGGTTGGAGAGATGCAACTGCAAACAACCAAATAAGGTGGTTCCCAGTCAGCACCCACAGCAAAAGCAGAAACTCCTGCAGCCACCTCTGTAAGGGCAGGCCCATGGCACAGTGATTCCTGTGGACAGATCAAGAAGGTGGCCTTTTTCCTCCTGCCCAACTCTAAAAAGAAATAAACTCTGCATTGTTTGGGATCTTTCTCATTGGAGACTACAGGCAGCAAACGAGAAGCAGCAGGTGGAAGAAACGCCTCCCCCCAGGACCACTCCAGCCTCTCAGCAACTGGATTCAAATGGGATCCCTTAAAAAGAAGTGGGAATAAAAGTGCTGTCTCCTACCTACAGAATGACAGTGCCTCTAAGGCTGGCTGCTTATGAAGGGTCTGTAAGCCACCAGTCTCTTTTGAGCTTGCTTTGTAACTCAAGGAATCCTTAACTTTATGTCTTACTTTTTCCTGATAACCAAATTGTCTTGGGTCCAGGGCTGGCTGTTCTCAGGGTGGTAGCAGTGCTGGCTGTGGTAGCAGTGCAGGATTTCTGCCCACCTTGCTGCCTGTTTTTTACGATGTTAACAGCGTGAGCTGAAGAATTTAAAAGGAAACAGGCTAGTTTCCTCATTTATGGCCAGTGGTGACTGGGAGCCCTTTCCAGGCTTGTATTTGCCATCCACTTCCCCAGTGGAAAGCCTGAAGAAGCAAAAGTAATCTATTTCCAACTGTTTAGCTGTATTTATTTTCCACTGCCTGCCTCTCTGCCTGCAGTACTGCTAATGTTCCCAAAGCACCTGAAGTCATTTATTTTCTGCCTCTGCCTGTGGCAGTGGTATTGCACCCTAGAAGGTTTTGCTCGAGGCCTTCTGGGCTTGCTCTAGGCATGTGAGAAAATAAATAGACTTAGGAACAGTATGTGTTAAATCCATGGTGGTTGTCTAGACTGCCAAGGTTTGTGTATGCTTTCACTTTTAGTAAGTGTGCATAGAAATATTACTAAGTATCTGCTAGACAAACACACTCTACATGTTGCGAACTTGCTGTTGGTATGGTCCTCTCAGGAGCCATTTGAACAGCATCAGCTTCCCTTTATAAACACTGTAACATTTCTTTAAAAACTTAAATTACTTCTGATGGTCTCCATTTAATTAGGAAAATCTTTGCTAGGTTTGTCTTGTTTTATGAGCTCTCCTGGATCATCCAAAGTCCTCTGTGATTTAGGAGGATTCTCTGTTGCTGCCGGAGGTCTTACTGCTCTGAACTGAGCTGTGTGTGCACAGTCCGAGGTTCAGGGTTTTGGGAGAGAATAGCTGAGGAAAGGGGCCAGTTGACAGGTTTTGTTTTTCTTTTTCTTCCAAGAATTATGAGGTTTGGTGTGATAAAATGGCTACAGTCTTCAAAAGTAACAAGACTTATATTCTTCTCTGTGATTATCAATGGCTGAGAGTCGAAATGGGACCATTTATTTTCAGGACTGGCTACTTAGGAAGTGCCTGGTCATGCTTTGAATAACTTGTATTTTCCCATCCTTCTGATGATCTTTTGCAGATGTGCCTACACTTACTTCACATTTCAATCAGCTGTGTTCCCTCACCCCAGGTGGCATCACTAATGTGACCTCTAGATCTTCACTGGCAGATTTCTTGGCAGCTGGCTAAGTCATTAAAAAACAAAACAAAACAAAAAACCCCGCCCAAAAAAAAGAAAAGGAAAAGAAGAGAAGCTGCTGGCTTCAAGGTGGGGCAGGTGAGCAGCGTTGCTATCCCTGGTGTACAGCTCATCTGTCTTCTAACCCTGAGCCTGCAACCAGGGAAGATCTGAAAAAGCAACATGAGAGGGTAAGCTAAACCTTTTTTTCCTCTTATTTCACTTGGGTGCTTTCACCCTTTTCACTCTATCTTGTTAGCAAAGGCACCTGCTGCTTGTCTGACAACCAGCTAAGGCTCAAGCTGCAAAAAAGCTCACGACATATTTAAAACTTCTGCAGTCTGAGCTCCCATGTAACTTCCCTACTTAAAACAGAGGAGACAAATCCTCTTACCCAAGTGCCAAATAAGCCCAGCAGCAAAGCTGGAAATGGGAAAACGAGCCCTGTGTGACCGCTTGGTCTCTGGGGGAGCTCTTGGGAGAGTGCTTGGTCCTCGCCTGCTTTAGAGACATTGCCTGGGACTTTATGGGACCTTCAGGGTCATCCTGGGCACCCTGGAAAGAAGTCCAGTCTGCTTAGTCATCCATGGCGACAAAAGTGATTAGACCAACTGATACAGTTTGAAGTTACAGATGAAAAAGGGAAATTCTTGTCAAATAATTTAACTTTTCCTATCATGCTGCTGCCCCCAGGCTTGCTCTCCCTACAACTCTTTGATGGCCTGTGCTCACAGAGGTCGTAGGAGAACCTCTCGGTCTGTTGAGTAGGGGGTGTAGGAGGAAGATCTAAAAGGAAATTGGTATTTTATTTCCCTGAAATTGAAAGACATTAAGTTTTCTAGAACATCGTGTCAGTTTGATTTTGCTGTGGAGCAAGACCAGTGCTATATATAAATGAAGATATTAGGGAAAAAAAACCCAGTGCAAACCAGTGTCTTATTCCAGTGCAAGCTGGAATGACTGTGCAAGAAATACAAAGCATCCAGTCTGTGTTCAAGAGAAGCTACAAGAAGCCATAAAAAATAAAACTTCTTTCCCCTTTTTCTGAAGTTACTGAAAAAGCTACAAAATTAAAACCAACAGGTATCCTTATAAATTTTCCTTCCTGGGGGTTTATAAATAACTTAGGACTTTTTGTTTTGGACTGTTTGACATTCACACAGCCCTGTGCAGGAGGTAATAAAATGAAAGAAACTAAGATGAGTAGCTAAAAAATGCGTCTTTGAAATGTTTTGTAGGCTTCTGATTAGGCTCTGTACTGAAGCACAATTGACATTGGGGCTTCTAACCCACCTCTCTTAAAATTTAAAATTGAAACATAAAAAAAGGATTTCTCCAGTGCGTTCCCCCAGGTCACAGTCCAAAGACTGCTGTTTATTGGCAGTGTAGGCTTTTAAAACAGGCACCTCAGGAGGTGAGGAAACGAGCTCATCAACTTTGCAGCCCCTCTGGTGACCTGAGCCAGCTGATTCCCAGGTCAGGCCGAGGCTGGTGCAGGTATGACTCCTAATGTTTGTCTCTGGGAAGAAGCAGATTTCTCAAACCAGAAGGGTGGCATTGAGAGCTTTCAAAGCTCTGAGTTGCTCACCTTGAGTGAGGTAACTAACTGCAAAACAACAAGGCAGCTGGTAGGAAAACTCAGTAAGGCAGTATTTCAGGATTTGCCAGGACTGGGCACCCATCAGGATAGCGACTAATTGAAGCCAAAGGGACCAATCATGGTGTAAGAAACCGGGCAATGTGAGTAATGATAATACTATTTGGCTTTTAATTAGTCATTTAGAGTTCATTTAAGAACTAGAGAGCTGGGGTGGGATTCACTGCTCCTGCATACCGGTTCCTTGTGGATTAATTTGTGGCTCCCACGAAAGGTACGAAGGGGCTGGTGACCGCAGAGCTGCTGATGTCTGCAGGTGTTTGCACCACTCTTCTACCCTTACCATTTGTCACTTGAGAAATTGGGATTTTTCTCTTCTTTTTTCACAAAATATCTGTGGTCTCTCAGGTGTCTCAAATCTTGCAGATTTCTCTAGGTGCCCACTAAATTACAGCAGCTTTGCTGCAGGATAACAAGCCTGGCTACCTCCCAGCTGGTTTATTTGCTGGTTGTCCAGCTGTTAACCTGGCCAGAAAAGTGCTATGGATAGATGTCTGTCACAACACAGTGTTTGTTTTTCTTTCTCATTCCTTATGTTGTTGTAAATATATTTGGTTAGGGTTGAACACTTGAAGTCTG
Organism: Pyrocephalus nanus; assembly: GCA_038380795.1. Lineage (NCBI taxonomy): Eukaryota > Metazoa > Chordata > Aves > Passeriformes > Tyrannidae > Pyrocephalus > Pyrocephalus nanus. Next base: position 21,441,576 of record CM076266.1, on the reverse strand, counting down.
TGAGAATGAAATTTCTTGATTGTTGTTCATTAACGTCTCTGCAGGAAAACTGGCTCTAAAAACAATCATAGAATTCACAGAATCACAGAATATTCTGAGTAGAAGGGATACAAGGGATCATGAAGTTGAACTTAGAAGTCAAAAGGGATGGATGGGGATTTTTCTTTTTTTTTTTTTTTTTTTTTTTTTTTTTTACTGCTGGGTTTTTGGTTTTGCTTCTCCTGTAATTTCTTATATACTTTGATGGGTAGAATGACCACTCTGGTCATTGCTGCTGAAAAATGTTGGATGGGCAGATAGGATAAGTGATGTGTTTTGGTGCACCCTTAGCCTGTGTCCCTTGAGATCTGACTTTTTTCCTGGGATGCTGTGGCTATTGTGATTTGATGTTTATTGCTGCCATGGCATTGCCTCTGCTCATTAAATATGACATTGCTGTGAATTTAGAGAGGTAGTTTAGTGTTAATCAGCTTTTCTGTGAATCTCACCCATACCCTGCTGCTGTGTAAAAGCTCTCCATTTTACTGCTCTTCTCTTGGCTTTGTCTCCTTGTTCCTGTTTGTGCTTGGCGTGAGCAGCTATATGTCTTGCAGTAAGTAACATACCATTTGCTGAATCCTGCCAAGAAAAAGGTCTCCTATTCTTCATAGTGGCTCTTTTCTTTTTTTTATAAGCTGGCTTCTGTGGTATCAGTCTTTGTCTGCTTGGGGAAATGAATCCTTCACTGAAAAATGATTTTCACCAATACATCTTGCTATACCAGTACTGAATGCTAATCTCATGACAGAGGTGCACATGTTTTAGCAGTGCTCCCTTCAGAAAATGGGACTGGGGCTGGGGAATCCATTTTGGTCCTTTAGGTTCTCTGTGTTGCTACTAATGAATTATCAGTGGGATGAGGTCTTGATTGAGTTTTAAGTGGGCATGAAATCTAGGACTGAGTGTCCTGTGAAAGGCAGTGAACTCTTACTGTGTAGGGGAGTGGTACTGTGATTTGGGCACCTCGGGTCAATGCTGAGCTTAAGCACAACAGCAGCAGTCAATCTGAATTTGATTGCTACGAGATCTGCTTGTTCTCACCAAAGATATCCTCTAACAGAGCCTACAGTGTGAACTACCTGGCCTAAGGTTGGGAGGGAAGTCGCTGAGGGAAGATGGACTGAGAAAAAAGGATATGCATTTTTTGCCATATCTGAAACAGAAGCATCTAGATTTAGATTCTGCCTGGAACCCTACCCTGTAAAAATAGCAGTCACAACAGGATTAGATCCTTGCCCAGCTCCAATTTCTGAAACTTCATGGTTTGAGTTCTCTTAATTCCCATCTCATGCAGTCTAAAGCTGTTGAAGAGTTTCGTAGGGATGTGTAGCTAGTGTTATCCCTATTAAAATGGGTAGAAAAATGAACCACAAGGAGTCATATACTTCATCATTTAGCAGATTAGAGCTGTAAAAAGAATTATGCCTACCTGTTCTCAGCAGCTTGCTGGTTGCTGTATTTATGGAGCCTATTCCTCTTGGCTGAAACGTACATCTGAATATACAAGTTTTTCATGCTGCTACTTAACATGGGCAAAGCAGAGAATTTAAAAATCAACCCTTTTGAGGTGTGAATATTTCCAGCCCTTCACTCTTTCACTTTTCTGCTTTTTCACACCATTCTCTGAGCAGTGGAAGCTTTTAATTTCTCTGTGTTTGACTGTCACCCCTGAGGACATGACTCATCAGTGAAGGGATGGACACCAAATCTCTGTTCTGCGGTCTCTTTTTAGGGACACATCTGTCCTGAGGCTGTTCTGCTTTTTAAGTAGCAGGGGATTTTAGTGAGAAGAAGAAAGGTGTTTTGACTAGGAATGATAAAGGTTATCTAGTAAAGGCTTCTAAGAAAAATGCTCCCCTAAATTCCTTCCATTGTATATTTAATAGGATTTTGTGCCAGTGATCGTCCAAAGCCAGAGTTTGGTCTGTGGAGGCAGCACAAAAAGATGAGGGCATCCTAGAGGGCCTTCTTTCCCTGTATGGTTCTGAGCTTGGAAGGGTCACTTCTCTACTTTTGAGCACAATTCTGGAAAGATTGAGATAGATCTTATTGTCACTACTGAAAAAACAATGGTATGTACCTGGGCTCTGACACAGAGTGCCACACAGAGCTCCCAGCAGCACTGTTCTCTGTGCAGACATTTATTCTTTCCTTTGTCCCTTAGGCTGTTTCCATTATCGTCGTGTCAGGAGGCCCCAGGGGATTCTGCAACTTCAGTGAGCTTGTGCTGACTAAATAAGCAGTATATATCAGCCAGCTGACATGCTCTGGGGCACAAGTGCTTGTGATTTACCCCAGGTGTTCAACACCACTTGGAACCAAGTCACGAAATTTTGCTTCTGGTCAGGTACAAATCCCTTCAGAGTGCTCAGTCTTGCCTGTGAAAAGGCCATAGCTATGTTGAACTTGCTGGAAATACCGATGTATTTGCTTTTTAAAATTCTGTTGTGGTCATTCCTTATTCTATAGTCTCCGTTCAGCCCCAAGGAAAGCACTAGGATGTTTTTTCAAATAAATCAGTTCAACTAATTGGCAAGGAGTACTCTGTCACATGAGGAGTAGTTGTTCTGGTCCTAGAGGATTTACAGCTGGAATGATTGGTGCAGTTTGAAGTGAATGGAGAACAAGAGCATCAGACTGCAGAACATTCATGAGGTGGCTGCACATGCAGTGACTTTTCCTGGTTTTCAGACCTAGGAAGGAGCTTACCAATAATTAATCTAGAAGCACCTTGCACATGTGCATTTGAGATCAGGATTACTGATCACATGTAATTTATATAGTTAAGCTGTAATATTGGGTCATAGTCATAAGTGGTTTTTTTTGAGTGATGGTGTGTGGAGCAGCGAAGCATTTTGAAATATCCCTCACCTTCAGACCACTCTACTGACTGATATATTCAGGAGGTATTGGGTAAGAGTCCTGTGGAAGGGAAAGCTACTCGAAGCCACTTATGATTTTGGAAAATGTGGTAAGTAGTTTTCCTCTTTAAACAGATCAGTCCCAGAACTGCTTATTCTCTGAGTGTCTACTCTTTTAAGGTATCCTGGGAAAGCATTTTATGTTGTGAGTTCATTCAACAAATGCACATAATGTTTCTCAAACTCTCCCTATCACTGAGGGGACTTCTGGTATTTTGCTTTTTGTATTAAAAGTGACTGTAGGTGTGTAGGAATCTAACTTTGTAAGCCTGTGAACTTGAAGCAAATCAGTGCATTTTATCCAGTTTCCTATGGCTTTAATCTCAATAGGTTTTGATAATATAAGAATAGGGAAAGGGCAGCTTGTTGTGGTAGACAGTTTAATCTTTCCTGCTGGTAAGATACACAAGCCAATCTAGAAACCCGAGAAATACAAATTGCCTTTTTTAACACTGATAAGCAGTAAAGGGGAGGGGAACTTAAGGAAATATGGCATCCTAATTGATATTACATCTTAATTGTAGTTCTCTGCTGAGATCAACAAGTCTAGTTCATTCCTGAACTTGACTGTTTACTAAGTCTCTCCACCCCACAATAATTGTTTCCTTAACCCTTAGCAGAGTGGTTATATAATATGTGGTGCAGCAGTAATTGTATAACAGCTTGATGATGGGACATTTTTTTCCGTACTTATTACATGACCAAACCAAATCAGCAGGCTCAGTATTTGTCTGCCCCTTCTGTGACTTTGTAAGCAGACCCGTAATGTAAATGATATCTTAATACCAAGAGAAGGAGGTTAGATTATCCTCCTAGTCCCCTACAAGAGATCAAGCTGTGTTTCTTCTTACTTCAGCCTCTTTGACTGCATAGAAAAGGAATAATCGGGGAACAGATTGAAAATGTGCAACTTGACTTAATCACAGAACTGTGGTACTGGCAGTGACATTTGAAGAGTTTGTCACATTCTTCCCTCAGAAGAGACAGGTCCCTGTCAAGAACTTCTTACTGCATCTCGCCTTACTCTCAGGCAGGACTGGCTTATATCATATTTTCAAGCTGATCTGACATGAGAGAAATTAAAAATCCTGAAACCTGCCAGTGGATGACCAAGCAGCCTACAGTTGCCACAGCTTGGGAGTACAGGGATGAATATTATTTGAGAAGATCCAACGTGGCAACACAAAATTAAATTGAGTCTAGACTGAATATCAGGTCAATATTTCCCAGCAGTGAGGTCTGACAGACTGCAGAATACCTCTGGGAAAACAGTAGCAGAAATTCTGTTACATATGGTCTCTGTGTGAGTGTTCTAAAAAGAAAACCCATCATACCGTCCAATAAAGGGCAGTACTATGCCATTGGGAATGAACAGGCATTATCTTGGCAACAAGGGTGAGCAGACCTAGGCTAAGCTGGCTGTGATAGGAGCTGCTTGCTACAGGAGCAGTTTGCTTCCCTGGGCTGCACATGGTTCTTCTGTGCTGCAAATTGTTAAAAAATAAATTATGTGTGTGTATATATATGTATATAAATATAAAATAAATTAAGTATATATAATAGTTAAAATGTTAGTTAATTGATTACAGTTTAAGGTAGGGTCTAGGCCTATTTCATGAAGAGCAAGGCTCAGTTAGCTACCCCAGAGAAGTGGGGAGTATCAGAGACATACAATCATGCTCAACGTAGCCATCTCTGGCTGGCACGTGACAGCCACCAAGAAACAGCACAGGAGCTCAGTATTTTGAACAACTAAGAATAGGCAGAGCTTTGTAGTCATGTCTTAGGGAAAATGATCCCATCCGGAGGAATGGGACTGCTAACACTTTGGTCTTGCATGAAAGGGGTGTTGTTAGCATTTGAACTGCTTTCTGTAACACCTGCATGGGTCACTAGTAGCTCGCCAATTAGCTTGCTGCTGTGAGATGGGAAACTATGACTGGACTCTGGATTTTTAAGTATATACCTTCTGCAATTTTTTTATGTGAGCCTGGGAGGGTAGGCATGGAGGACATTCTTTCAAAGAGCAAAAAGGGACTTGTTTGGCATTTCTCAGTATGCTTGAGAGCTGGAATAAAGTTAAATATCCCCTTCGATTTTGTTAGGAGAAATCCCATTTGAATGTTGCACCATTATTAGTAGAGACAATGGGACAAACACTGGTATACTGTTAATTACAGGCATGTTAATGATATATATTTCTGCAGTCAAATAGCATTGCCAGTCTATTTCCTATCTTAATTTTGTGCTGTGCTGTTTGAAATGGTAATGAAGCCAGAATTCTCAAAGGTCATCCTCTGAATGCATTTGCTTTTTTCCCCTGTTTTGTTTCAGAATAGTTTAAATGAGGTTTTGTACCTAACGTTGCTAACAATGGTAACTTTCCTGTTTAATTAATGAAAGTGTGGGAACATCTTTGCCCTAGTCAGCGAGTTAAATGAGAAAAACTCTGTATTCGCCTTTAAACTATCCCTTTGCATTTTCCTTCCATGACGCGTGTTCTATCTCTCCTCCCCAGCAACCCCTACTACTTTCTTTTCATAAGTCATGTGAAATAATGGTTGGAAAAAAAGAAAAAAAAAAAAAAAAACCCAACCCAAAAAACAACAGGAAAGTGCAAATTTAGCAGAACTGAGCACTGTGTTTTCCAAGGAGCCATTTATCATCCCTGGAAAGTTTTGATTCTTCACAAATAATAAAGAAAAGGACTGGTAATTGCTGCTTTCAGCTAACTGACAGAATCGTGTCAAGAAAGAGGGAGAATTTCTGAATTACCTTTGCTGATGACACTTGAAGGTTGTATTAAACTTCCAATTGCTACTAAATTAAGAGACTGTCCCTTGTCTGTGCTCATCATTAATCCAGTAGGTGAGTTTCATTTGTATTTAATACTGTTAGACGACAGGGAAATGATAAGTGTAAAGGATGTTTCCATCAACCCAGTTTGTATGATAAAGCTCTACATGTTTGTAATATTCACCTTAATATTTTATTTTTAATATGCGTGAATCAGCTTCTACTTTGAAATCTTTCTACTGGTTTCACTGGAAAACAGATCAAGGCTCTTAAGTATTCACTGGTGGGACCATACTCTTCCTTCTCTGGAACAAAATGTCAGCTGGGTACAACACATGGCAAGGGGCATCCTACATCCTCTCTGTGCCAGGCAGAAGGAAGTGACCCAAGGGACAGAAGTGAATGGATACAAATCTCTACCTGGGGTGGTGGGAGGAGCTCCTCCTTGTCTACCTTGCCTTCTCAGATGCCCTAACACAACAGATACCAGGCTTGCAATTAGAAGGACAGGGACATGAAAAGGTGGCTGACACTGGTGAAGAGCCTGGAGCACAAGTCTGATGAGGAGTGGCTGAGGAAACTGGAGTCGTTTGGCCTGGAGAAAAGGAAACTCAGAGGGGACCTTATTGCTCTCTACAACTACCTGAAAGGAGATTGTAGCAAAGTGGGGGTCAATCTCTTCTCCCACGGAACAAGCAATGGGACAAGAGGTAATGGCCTCAAGTTGCACCAGAGTTGGTTTAGGTTAGATATTAGGAAAAATGTCTTCATGGAAAGGCTTGCCAGGCATTGGAACAGGTTGTCCAGGGAAGTGGTTGAATCACCATCCCTGGAGGTGCAGATGTGCTGCTTAAGGACATGGTTGGTGGAGTACTTGGCGATGCTGGATTAACAGTTGGACTTGCTGATCTTAAATTTCTTTTCCAGCCTACAAAATAGTGTGATTCTATACCAGAGCTGTTGGTGGGATCAGGTCAGCCTATTCCCTCGCTTCGTGACCATGTCCATGATGAAGACGTTGTCATGGGTGACTCCTTTTGGAAGGGAACAGAGGGCTCAGTCTGCCAACCAGATACCCTTTAAGGGAAGTTTGCTGCCTCCCTGGGGCTCTAGTTAAAGACATTTCTGGAAAACTTCCTAGCCTTGTACGTCCCTCAGATTTTTATCTGTTACTGCTTTTTCATGTGTGTGCCAATGAAGTTGTGCTGAGAAGTCCAAGAGAGATCAAAAGAGATTTCAGGGCCTTGGAGAGATTGGTAAAGTGATCAGAAGCATGGCTGGTATTCTTCTTTATCCCTCCCAGTTGTAGGGAGTGACATCAAGTAGACCCAGCTTATCCATAGCTGCCTCTTAACCTGATGTTCTGACAGAATTTGGAGGTTTTTGGTCATAGAAAACATCAGACCTGCTGGGGCCTGATGGGATTTACGTTTCTCAGTAGGGGAGAGTCAGTGGGACTGATTGAAAAAGCTTTAAACTGGGTTCCAAAGGGAGAAAAGGGCTAGAATCAGGTGAGATTGCATGATAATGAGGTGGCATGACAATGTTTGAGGGATGGTGTGCTAGTGAGGGCTTTCACTGTGCTCCGTGATGTACTGAGTACACTGAAACACATTGGAAATGTTCGTTCACAAATGCACACAGCATGAGGAACAAATAGGAGAGGACAGAAGCTTTGTCTCAGTCCCAGAGATACAGATAATTGGTATCAGTGAGACTTGGTGGGAAGAGTCCTGTGACTGTAGTTCTGTGACGGACAGTTACAGGATCTTTGGGAGAGATAGGCAGGTGAGACAGAGGGATAGCACTGTATATAAAAGAGGAGTTGGACTGTACAGTGCTTGCTGTTGGGAGCAACATCGTTAAGAGCCTCTGGATAAGGGTTAGAGGAAAAGCTAATAAAGTGGATGCTGTTGTGGGAGTCTATAGATTACTCAGCCAGGATGATGACACCAGTGTATTATTCTATAAAGTGTTAAGGGAAATCTGTAGATCAGTTGCTCTTATTCTTATGGGAGACTTCAGTTTCTCAGATTTTAACTGGGATTATGATACAGCAAATTTAAATTCAGGAAATTCCCAGAGCATGTTGATAAAAAGTTTTTGATATGAGTTCTAAGGGAGCAAGCTAGAAGAGGTAGCCTCCTAAACCTGTCATTTGTCAACAGAAATGGTCTCCTGGATGAGATAATAATTGGTGGCTGTCTTAGCTCCCGTCATTATGAAATGCTTGATTTTAAAATCTTTGATATAAGAATAATTGTCAGCAAATCTTCTACCTTGGTATTTGGAAGAGCAGACTTTAGGCTGCTTCAAAAACTAATTAGCAAGGTTCCCTGAGAATCTGCTTTCAAGGGTAATGGGGTCCATAAATGTTGGTTGCTTTTTAAGAACCACCTTTAGGAGTGCAGGAGCAGGCAATTATAATGTGTCAAATGTCAAGCAAGCAGGGCAGAGGCCCGGCTTAGCTGAACAGGGATGTCCTTTTGGAGCTTTGGCAGAAAATGAAAGTGCGTGTACCTTTGGAAACAAGTTCAGGCTACACAGGAGGACTGCAGAGATGCTGTTTGCTATTGTAGGGAGAAAATTTGTACGGCCAAAGGTCAATTGGAGTTGAAGCTTGCCAGTACTGTTGTGGTTAAAAAAAAAAACAACACTCTTTTAAAAGATGCATTAACAATGAAAGAGCCACTAAAGTAAACATTGGTCTGTCACTTGATGAAGTTGCTCACCTCAAAAATATGGATGAAGATAAAGCAGGGACATTTAATGTCTTCTTTGCCTTGGTATTTAAAACTGACACCTGGCAGTGGATGGACCCTGGCACTCCTAAAATTGGAGGCCTGAAACTGGAGGAGTGATAAGCTCCCAGCTGACTTTTAACTGGTATAGGATTTGCTGCTGCAGCTGAATACTCAGAAATAAATGGGACACAATGGGATTCATCCCAGGGTACTGAAAGAGTTGGTTGGTGTTACTGTGAGACCTCTCTGTTATTTAGCAACAATCCTGTTGCTAGTCAACAGGAAACTAGAAAATGTTGTTCCAGTTCTCAAGAAGGGCAAGAAAGAAGATCCTGATAATTACTGGCCTGTCAACCTCACTTTGGGACCTGGTAAAAAATTATGGATAAGTTTATTCTGTGAGTTATTGAAAATGCCACTTGAAAGACAATGCAGTCATCGGTCAAACTCGACGTGTTCATTAGGGAAAGTCATGCTAACTTAATATCCTTTTATATGTCAAGGTTATCCTCTTAATGCAGAAAGGGAAGGCATTAGATGCATTTTTTTTTTTAATTTTCATTTTAACAAAGCTTTTGATGCTGTCTCTCACAATATCCTTCTGGAAAAAATACAGCTAGAAATGTACACAATATGGTAGGTGAACAATTAGCTGGAATGTTGGGCTCAAAGAGTTGTAGTAAATTGGATAGCATCTGGCTGGCAGCCATTCACTAGTGGTGTTCCCCAGGGCCTCATTTTAGGACCATTTCTCTTCTAATGCTTTCATTAGTGACCTGGACATAGGAGTTCACCGCACAGTTAGTTTGCTGATAGCACTAAATTAAGAGAAGCTATTGATTCTCTCGTGGGTGGAGATTCCTTACAGAGTGATCTTGATAGATAAGAGGGCTGGGCAACCACCAAGTGTATAAATTTAACAAGAACAAATGCTAGATTCTGTACCTGGGAGAGAGTAATTCTGGGTGTGTGTACAGGTGGGGGAAGAAGAGGCTGGAGTCAAGCCCTTCAGAAAGAGATCCTGGGGTTTTGGTTGATGGCAAACTCAATACGAGTCAATACTATGTCTTGGTGCCCCAAAGGGCCAACCCTATCCTGAGGTGCATTAAACACAATGTAGCTCACAGGTCAAAATAAGTGACTGTATGACTATACTCGGTGGTGGCGTGTCCTCACCTCCAAGTATTTTGTGCAGCTTGAGGCTCCTTAGTATAGGAAGGATAGAAAAGTATGAGGATATGTCCGAAGATGTGCAACCAAACTAAACCATGCAAAGATGGAAAGAGGACTAGAGGGCATGACTTGCGTTCTGAGGATACTAAATTTGTTTGGCTTAGAAAAGAGGAGGCTGAGGGGTAACCCCCCCCTTGCTGTCCAGTACTTGCTTATGATGGGGAGCCAGAAAGAGAGATGCTGACATCTTTCTGCTGTCTAGTTACATCATGAGACCAAATGGCTTAAAGCTGTGCCAGGGGAAGTTCAGGTTGGATGTTAGGATAAAGTTCCTCACTGAGAACATGGCCAAATACTGGAACAGGTTCCCTAGGGAAGTGACCATGGTCCCAGGACTGTTGATGTTCAAGAAGTGTTTGGGCAAAGGTTTTGGATTTGCAATTTAATTGGTATGTTGCTCTGCACAGAGTTGAACTCAGTGATCCCCATGTGTTCTTTGCATGATTCTAAGTTGTAGCTTGACTCTGAGTTTTTAAGCCTCTGATATGGTGGAGCAAAAATAAAAATGGCCAAAGTGTTAATATGCAGATTTTGTTTTTTACTGGCTTAATCAAACTGGAATGGAGGGAAAGAGCACAGGGTTTTAACAAGGTATTCTATCAGTTGGTAGGCTTCCCCTATGCAGGGAAGCCTTAGACCTTTTGAAGTAAGCCTGTTATTATTTCTGTAATTTAGATATCATGATCATACTGCCTATAGAGGGCAAGTATGCGGTCGAATTTTACCTGCTTCTAATGTGAGCAGTCCAGAGTTTACCTACTTGTTTCTTCCATGAAGGTGACTTTGGTCCACTTCTTACATTTCTCATTTTACTACTGAGATTGTCAGTTGCTTTTTACCTTTGCTGCCTAGAGCTGGAGAGTTACTAAAATATTATTTTATAGCATGTGTTTCTACCCCTATCTCTGAATTTGCATGTTAGAGCACTTCAAGGGCAAATTTCCAGGCTGCAGACCCAGATGTCATTAAGGTGCAGAGGACACTAATCAAGCCTCTGAGTGGGGTTCAGCATGTGCACAACATGCAACTATTGCACAGGCATTGCTGCTTTGTCCCTGTGTAGAAGACGGGGAAATATTTACCCTGTGGCAAACAGCTCTGGATACGGATAGGAGAGCTATATGGGAAGAAGTGTGTGGTATCCACAGCTCAAGAACACCTAGTAGGTTACAGCCAGGCTTTTGGTCAGCAAGCCTCTAATTTACCACAGCTACAGAGGTTGGGGACCTCTTAAAATAATAGTGCAAATGAAAGCTGGGTTTTCCTAATGGCAGCTACAGGCAAGGTCATTCTCTGATAAAGGCATTACTGGAGAAATCAAATAAGAGCTCTCTTGGACTCGGCAAAGCTCAGGGGACAGGTTTGTGGGAATACTTGCCCATGGAGCGCAGCAGTAGAGCTGCCCCAGATCCTTTTCCTGATGCTGCAGGGGAGGAAGGCTCTTTTTCTGCCTGTTTCTTTATGAGGTTTTCAAGCAGCAATTGATGCAAAGGCTGATCTTGGCTTAATTTGCAACTGAAAACAGACTGAAAAACCTACAGGCAGGGATTGTCCTCTACTAAATGTTAAGTAAAAGTGAGGGTTTGGAAAAATGCGTACTAGTGTGTGTCTTAGATGAAAGTTTCTTATGCTTCTAGTCACAAAGTTTTGAGCGGTATTCTCCTCTTCCCCCCAAAAAAATAAATACAAAGACATATTGAAGTGAGGTAGTCCCCAGTGCAGACTACCAGGCAGTACCTCCTGCAACACCCATGTTTTGGGAGGCTTAACAGTTCAGCTATGTGTGTGTTAGCCACACTGTGCTGGGAATTTTTTTATCATTATAGATTTAATCACAAAGTCTGGCCTTGTACCCAAAGCGCTAGCACATCCATCACGATGCATTTTGCTCTCTACGGCTTTTTATTTTATTTTCTCAAAATAAAGGCTGTATATTTGGGTTCAGATTAGAAATCAGCTTTGAGAGAAGATTGATGTTTTCAGCAGTTCTTGGTATTTCATGATATTTACAAGGCACAGAAAAGTGCAAAAGGAAAACAGTGTAACAATAGCTTTTCTCAAGTAGCACAAATAATTAAATGGAAGTAAAGTTCTTTGTAGTGCCCTTGCAAAAAAATGTCTTTTTTGTTTGTGAGGTAATTATGGATTTTCATGAGCACTCCTTGCTAATCGGGTTTAATGACACTAAGCCCAAATCACATTATAGTTATTTTCCAAGGCTGTGCTGGAGACATGCTGCATTAACCCAAAAGAACAAAGCACAGAGATGATAACAACAGGAATAAGAGTAAAAAGAAAAAAAGGAAAGAGTGGAGAAGAAGGATTGCTGTCACCTGTGACTCTACCTCCTGCACAATGAGAGTGGCACAGTACTAGAGGAACATGCACTGGTAAAACTAATGACAGCATATCCTTGAGTTTTTGTGGGAATTTAAGGCACTGTGGAAAAAACATTTACTCTTAATTTTATTTTTTTTTTAATGACGAAGTCTAGCTGATGTAGCTAACAGAAAACCTGTGTATTGTATGGTTGCATTATTTTAGTATAACGTGCTACTACTTCTCACTTGCTAAGTCTGACCTTCAGTTGTTCAGTACCAAGGGTCATGACTGAGCCTCAATCACAAGTTCACAAGGTGAGGAGAAAGGTTAGGGGTTTGAGGCATGGAGAAAATGCCTACAAGAAACTAACAGTAAAATCTCCCACCTCTGGTGATGTGTAAGGCTTCAGCAAGTGGACATGAAATGGTAGCACGAGATCAACTATACTGACCATGGGGAGGACTACAAGGGGTAGCCCTTGGCAAGCCCCATCCATCTGGGAAACTGTTTGCTTCTGGTCTCTGCACATCTGTTGTGTCTTCTGAGGACAGCATATGACAACTTAAGAGTAAATGCCAGTGTGAGTTGCCCACTTTCTTCCATACGCTCTTGCATTTATCTCTGTAAAAACATTTACCTCTGTGTGAAAACACATGCATCCATATTTTGTTGGGGCTGAATAAATATTGTCCGTCACCTAACATATTAGGTACTGTCTCTGTAAATGCAATGCTTTGAAAAATCAGTAATAATGGAGCCAGTTTTTTTTTTTTTTTTAATTATTGTTACTGGGGGTTTTTTGTTTTTGTTTGTTTTTTTTTTTTTTTTTTTTTTTTGTGTTTTTTTTTTTTTTTTTTTATTCCCCTAGAAAACCCTGGAGGTAATATAATTCACATGTTTTTCTCCTGGCTGAGTAATAATTTTGCAAAGCCTGTTCAAATATGCTGTGCTTTAAATACAGAGATAATGGGAATTTCACCCATCTGAGGAAGTGGTATGATCAAGTTTGAAGTCTCTTAACATTCATACGAGGAACGTACTTTTACATATATGCACCTTCTTAGTCCTGGTAAGAAAATAAGACAACACACTGACACATTTTACCCATTTTGCTATTTTGCCGTGTGCACTTATTACTTAAAACCCTCCTTGTCATCCTTAATACGTACTGCGGGGAATAACATCAATTACCTTACGAATTTCCCTCTGCTATAATTTTGCTTTCTAACCTCCATAAAACACCACGAACACTTCATCTGTAATTAGTATGTGAGTTATTTGGGGTGTTGTAAAGTATTAACCGACTGTAACTGTTGTCTTTTGGCACTACATATCTCTCACAAATGGGGATGTGGGCTAGGATATCATCAATCTTTTCTTTGTGGTTCAGAAAAGGAATCCATTTTCTTTGATAAAAGACCCATTGGTCTTTGTGATCTATAAATCATTCTTTCCAAAGAAGCCCTTTGAAACACCAATTCAAGGTATTCTCACAGAGTATCACTTTATAGATTTTTCTAGGGATGGAAGATAATCCTTGTGCCTATCAAAAAGGAAGATCTGTACTATTTTTCACTGAATTTTGCAACTTTAGCAGGAGCTCTCTAAAGGTCCAATATTGCCATCTCTAATCTTGTGTCCTGCACAAAGTTGGAGCTTTTATGTCAAAATAACATTTCTCTAATGTCCGAGTCTGAGATGACTGAGTTAAACCCAGGATATTATAAGACAGCATTCCTTAAAAATGAGGAAAAAACCTCCTAAAAATCCTTAGCACTGTTAATGAGAAACATTGATGGGGTTTTTTTGAGAGTGTGTGTGTGTGTTGTTTTATGTTTGTTTGTGTGTGTTTGATTTTGTTTGTTTGTTTTCCATCCCTAGAAAACTGCTTTAGGGACCCTTCTGAAGCAGCTCTTGTATCAGAGGCCTTTCATCCAATTCAGTTTGAACATATATTATTTTCTGTAAAAGTACTTGATATTATAGGAACTTATTCTGGATGTACCTGCCTGTATAGGTACAGGACAGGTATTAGGACAAGAGGGCACGGGCTTAAACTCTGCCAGGGAAGGTTTAGATTGGATATTAGAAAGAAGTTCTTTACAGAGAGAGTGATCAGGCAATGGAATGGCCTTCCTGGAGAGGTGGTGGATTCACTGTCCCTGGAGATTTTTAAGATGAGGCTGGATGTGGCACTGAGTGCCATGATCTAGTAATCACAGTGGGGTTGGATCAAGGGTTGGACTTGATGATCTCAGAGGTCTCTTCCAACCTGGTTAATTCTATGATTCTATAAAGACTATAAGCCAATTCTTGATAACTGTGTGGTCCTCACCTGAAGAGGAGTTTACCAGGTGTCAGTGTCACTATGCCATTGTGCTCCTGCAGCGGAGTGTGTGGTGGTGTGGGTCTTCTGGTTTTGTTTTTCATTTTAATTCTATAAACATTCATATTTTCAAGACTTTCATTACTCTGTGAAAGGCAGAAATTTTTCTTCATGTAATCTGAAAACTTCAGCCATAACTTTAAAGAAAATGCCACATGGGGTAAAAATGCCAGAAAAAATTACCAGGGGAGAGAACAAAGCAGTCACAGGGTGGCTGCCTTCCAGTGGTGTAAGAAATGAGCAGTACTTAAATGTGCAGAGTTTGTCTTTCCTTGGAGGCCTTCATGAACCTGCTGTACACACTAAATAATAATAAACAATGTAGCTCTTCTACATAATCCTTTCTGTTTCTAATCTACTAGGTTGTTCCTGCAGTGGCATATTGTTTGCAGTATTTATCTCAAGGTATTGTTATTGAGCTCTATTGTGAAAAGGCAATGAATTTATCTGCATGAAACTACAGTATTGGAGAGGCATTATATGGCTGTATTTACAGTTTCCTTCTGTTTAGTGATTATACTGTATCTTTCCCCCTCCCTCCTCAATTTATCTTTTGGCTGACTCAGAACAGCAGGATGTTTGGTGTGGGCTGTGAAACAGATTTAAGAAGTCAAAAGTACTTTTAATGCAGTCCTAACCTCTTTGGTCCATAACCTGCCTGTGGAAATCATATTATGTTTCTTTTTTTTTCTTTTTTTTTTTTTTTTTTTTTTAATACCTTTCTCCCAGGGACTTCATCAATCTGTACTTTAAGCATTTCCAATGAAGTGAGGACAGTCATCAGAAGAGGGGAGAAGGGTGGTGGTGGGAGAAACCTACTGAAATTGCATCCTTAGCGAAGCTAAACACTATAGTCCTAAAGGGTGAGAAAGAGACCAAGACCTGAATCTAGCTGGAGGCAACACAGGCAGGATGGGGTGTTATGGCAGACATGTTCCTCAGTGTGCATTTCCTGCTGCCAGGGAAATGTGAGGATAGAAGCCTTGTTCAAAGAGCGGAGCCTTCACCACACATTCGTCTCATCTAAGACTGTATAACAAAGAGTAAGAAGCCTCTTAGATCTAATCCTAGGATGAGAGGATAAAAGAAAAATCACACTTCTATTTCTGTTCACTCGTCCTTCACGATGTTAGAAATGGGGCGGTTGTTTTTTAGGTTTCAGTAAGTCAGTTATTCCTTTGCTTTTTACTTGGCTTGTATTAATGGTAGTGTCAAGGAAACCAACAACTACCAAAGCTTGGTGCTGTTCCCATCAGCTTTCTCATGCTTAAAAAGGGAAGAAAACTGCTTTTGTGAGACCCAGCATCTCGAGCTGATGTTCCAGTTGCAAGAGTTGGCTCAGCAACTGGTTCATGGGGCTTGAGAGGAAGATGAGCCTTCTGGTGATTGGCATTAGGCAAAGAAAAAATATTAAATCTCCTTGGCCTGCAGCAGGATGTTGGGGAAGGGGTTTGAACTCAGAAGAGTTCTTAAGATTTCCCCTTAAAGCACCCCTTTGCTTTTCCTTTTGGAGCTACAGTGCCAGTTCACTTCTTTCCTCAGTTAAATAAGCCCTGCAGAATTCTTGTGGAAGTCTACTGGCTTCAGCTTCTTGTTTGACTGCCATAAACAAGGAAATCCATATTGTCCTTGCCAGTTGTTCAGCAGAACCAACCTGCTTGTTCCTGGGTGGCTGGGTGAATTGGATTTTGGAAGGATGCTCTATGTCTTTGAAGTCTTTTCTGGCTAAATATCATTAATCTTCAGAGTAATTCAGCTCTTAAGGTAATTTGTGGCTTTCTTCTTTTCTTTAAATCCTTTGAAGGCATGATAGGGAAAAACTTCTTTGCTCTCAGATTATCCAGTCTAATTAGAGCAGTGTCACTCAACTTAGGAAAGTCCTTTATACACATTTTTTTTACTGTTTTGTTATAAATTCATGGTACATGGGAAAAGGTGTGATTTATTTTTTATTTATTCTCTATTTCCCTGTACACTGTATTCCTAAAACTATTCAGCACTTCTTTTTGGTTTTGTGACTTTTAGGATGTGATACTGAGCACGGTTATTCTGTGAGGGGTTGCTTGTCTCTGTGGGAGGCTGCAAGGATTTTTCCACTTGTATCAGGTTAACTAATAGTGTTTTCAATATATGAAATCCTTGTGGAGAGGATGATGCAGTGGAACTGGAATGTCAAGTGTGAGCTTACCAGATAGCACTGGGTATGCTGCTTCCCTCACTTATGTGTCTCTGTTGATGAGAAGGGGAAACCACTTGCTAACACACCTCCTAAAAGGCCTTGTTCCTTGGAGGGATATAATATGATAATATTAGTGCCTCATGTCAGTGTTTCCCCATGCCTAGTGTAGGAGACAGACTGGAGTAAGGCCAGTGAAGGGATATTAATGTGATGAGGGGATGGACCATGAGACATACTGGGGAGAGTGAAGATCATGGGTTGGTTTAGCCATGAGATGGCCAAGATGGGGATCTAGGGATCTGTTTGCAACCTTTACATCCCCTAATGGAGAGCTGTAGAGAAGATGGAGTTTTCTCAGATGCACAGTTAAAAAACAAGAGGAAATTTTGTTTTGTTTCCTTATTCTTTGGACTCAGTGTTGAATGGCTTCTTCATTTTAAGCATCAGACTTTATTTCTCTATGTGTGCAATACCTTCTAGTTTCTTTTTCAAAGATTCAACTGACTTGTTAACAACTTGAGTCTAGGAAAGGAGAATTTTATTTGTAGCCTGCCAGATCCATAATAATTCCTTGTCCACGTAGCTCACGTTCTCTTTGTCAGAAGTTGCAATTTCTTACAAATTGCTGAATAACTGCACAGTGTTTCGCTCACTTTCTGTTTGCACTGATTTCCTAGCAGCTCCCACCATTCCCTCTTTGTAATTACTGTAGTCAGCTCTCTGTTCAAAGTTCAGTTTTCCTGCTTCTAAAGCCTTTGGTATTCCAACTGTCTCCCGTGAAGCCTCCAACAGGTCTGATCTTGCTTAGAGAATTTGATTCCAGGACTTCATGAGTTATCTTTCACCTGACAGTCTCTTAGGAGGAACTCCCCCTCTACCTTCGTGATGGTGGGGGGTGGTGGCGAGGGGGTGTACCTGCTTAGACAGCTCACTTGCCAAAAGAATTTAAGAAAGATGTTATTTGCAGACCTTTCTCCTGCTGTGTTTGAAGGACAGAGGAAGACAACTCAGCTTTCTCAGAAGCCTGTGAAGGCAGTGTAACAGCAGGTAGTCATGTAAAATCCTCTCTCTGGGGACAGGAGGAATGACATCTATAAAAATATGTCTTCATGGTCCAGTATAATTCTCATTCTTTGTGGAGTAAGAGAGTCAGGCTTCACATTCTGAAAACTCTTATTTTGGCTTGACAAAATGCTGGAAGAAATTGGGAAAGGTTAAATAGTCATGCTAAATACCAAGTGAAATATTCCTCATAAGTGCTTCAAGCTTAGAAATTTTTTTTTGTTATTTTGGTTATCCAAACTCAAAGTCCATTTGAGTGCTCCTAGCAGTTCAGGGATTGTTGTAAACTGCCAGTTGTATGATCCATATCACAGTCTCTCCAGGAATACAAGCAAGAACACGAAGTTGCCTGTAAGCCAGTTCTGAGGTACTGCTGGTTCTTTTCACATCATGAGATGTGAAGGGATCACATCTCTAACACTTTTAAATGGTTACTGTGTGTGCTTACACCATTCTTTCTGTTAATCTTGACCTAAACACTCCATGGCAATGCTTTTCACAGCTCAGCTATGCACTGATTTAGGCTTTATTTGCAGATTATAATTGAAAAGTTTCAAAAATATGAAATCTAATTACTATAGCTGTGCCACTGAGGTAATGCAGATCTTTAGAGAGGACCAGTTAGTGAAATAGAGGGTTAGGGAGCAGGATGTCAGTAATACATCAAAGAACTAAGCATGGGCTTTGGAATACCTTTATGGCTCCGTACAAGGAGAACATGTGGCTGGAAAAATTCACAATGTAACATCTGTAGGTCAGCAGCTCATAATGTGAGCTGTGTCTGTGGTGCTGCTAATTACTAGAGCTGGTGAACATGTTTTTGCTATGGGAAAAATAATTACCAAATATAAAATGTGTCATAGATGATATTCAATAAAATAGTGTGCAATACAGCATATTGGCAACATACATAGCATATAGCCCGCAGTTTGGGTTCTTTGGATTCAAAGAGCTGGAGTGCTGGACATAATCTCTAATTGTTTAATCACCCATGATGTTATGTGCTTATGATTTGTCAAATATAACAATCAGTCCAGAACTGAAATATCTTCAAGAGTGATGAAACAACCAGTGAGTGATCAGTTGCATTCTGGAGTGCTGATAGTGATTTCTGGAGTCCCAGCTGTGATGGTCTTTGACATGCAGATACTGCCATGAACTGGCAGCAGATTGTTTTTTTGTTTGTTTGTTTTGTTTTTGTTGGTTTTGTTTGGTTGGTTGGTTTTTAATTTAAAACTTATTGCTCTCAAATCTTTTTCCAACCACATTTTGTTGAGGAGAAATAATTTAGATATCAGCTCTATTTACCCATTGTGTTTGTTGTGTGCATACTCCTTTGCCCTCTTAATTTTTTCGTAGGTGGAATTGTCTTTCAGCTGATTAAGAACTTTTCTAATACATCATTTTGCAGGCAAGGAGCTTAGATTATGTCTCCTATGCAGGGTGGGAGGTGCTGCTATTTAAGCCAGTAGAACTGCTAGGATGCAAAAATCCTTTATATGTATTAGGAATCAAGGTAAAGGAATTTTTTCAGCTACTTGGACCAAATTGGTTCCCTAGTTTTGAACTTGTTTGCTGCTTCATCTTTATGTATCATAATTCTGTAATCCATCTTTGGTATCAGAGAAATTTCTGGAGCTCTTGCAGATTTTGTTTCAAGAAATTCTTCCCCAGTCTGAGTAGGTGTCTCTTCTAGAGTTCAAATTATATTCACCAATAATTTGTCTGCATGTGTATACCCACACGGCTCTGTGCCTCAGCATGCACCATAGCATTACAGATGAATTCATTAAAATGTTTAGGCATTCACTGCTGACATTTGTTCTTTTTAATTGAAATAATATCTTCCCCTTTTAAACAGCTTTTACAACACATCAAAACTTTGGAACATTTTCTTTTCAATTATTTATAAAGCTTACAAGTTATTTCTTAATTTCTTGTTTAGTTGTCTCAGATCATGTTTTTATGTGAGTCTGTGGCATATAATAACATGCCCTTCATCTTAAGAATGCTGCCTAATGTCTAGCTCCCTAGAAAATGCTTTTTCTATGAGGCTGTAGGATGAATGCACGACACAAACAGCTCAGTGAAAATGCACAGACCATAGCAGTGTTACGCTTTCGAAACAGGGGTAGTTTCAATCAATTTGTGTTTATCTGTGTTGTCACCTGTCCACTGTTGCAAGTACCCTCGCATCTGGACCCGCCTAAATGAGGATTTCTTTCTAGCTGAACTACATTACAATGACAGAAAATGCAGGACACGTTGTGACTTCACTTAAGCTTGTTCCAATTTACTGAAAACATGGAGTTTTTCATGGCTGAACCTGAGCTTGACTACTTGAACTTACTGATATGTAAGCCTGCTCTACCATAAAACATCCATTCTATGTGTTTGTAATTGAGCTGGAACAAAGAAGGAAAAGAGGGTAGGGGTTTATTGGCAGAACAGTGTGTTCTGTGTTCACAGGCTTCAGCACAGTCTTGTTTTATCAACTGAAACATTGCTTCCCCAGCATATAGCTGCTCTCTGGCTGTCTTAATCATTTTGCATTCTAACCTCTAACAGTGCCTTCAGTGTGTCAGTACCAGCAGGGTCACTCTGTAAATGAGTCTGAAGAAACATTTTTTTTGTTGTTGTGTCTGAAGGGGAAGAATAAAAGCCACTTCTGCAGCACAAATAGGTTTTGCCTGAATGCAGAAAATGCCAAAGGGTGTTGAGTTTTTACATATGGAAGTCTTTTCGCAGATTCCTACATCTGTAGTCAAGGTACTTAGGAAGGGCAATCTGCCTACATTGAGTCCTCTGTTCCTGAGAGCTGCAAGGGCTCAAGTTTTTCAGATTGAGAGTCTTTTTTTCCTCCCTGACTTTTTAAACTTAAATTGTCTTGCCACCCACTTGGGAGGCCAGAGATAGCACTGATATGGTCTGCAAACCTGAGTCCTCAGAGCTCCAAACCTCTCCTTTGGCTCATATTGAAACTGCACCTCTCTGGACCCCTAGCTGAGGCATGTGTTTGATTTCACTTTCAGTGCAGAAATTCTCTCAGTTTTTGGGACTCTGTTCTTCCTAAACAGGAGCATTTTAAAATTTTTTTTTAAATTTTTTTCAGTGTTATAATTGATGACCAGTGTTGGGACCAATACCTTTGCTGTAATCTGCACAGGGAGCCTTAGAAATAGCACAAGCTTGTTGTTAAGTGCAGTGAAAAGCAGCAGTGTCCTGTAAAACAAAAAAATAAGTTTCAGGAGTTCCTGTGGAGATGTCTATTTTCTTGATCTTCATGTAAGTTCTCAGAATTAGTGTTTATAAAAAGATCTTAGTACTAATCCTTCTGTAGGTTCTTTTGAAATATAATTTTTGAAATATGTTTAACTTTTTTCTCGTTCCCTGAAAAGTTTTTTATGTTGCCTCCTACACTTCTTTCAATGAATACACAGTCTCAGATTTATTAATGCATAATGTGTCCCAGAAATCAGTTTAACTGATTCCCATCCATCAGTCAGCATTGCTTTTTCTGTTTTTTTTGGCAGAATAGATTTCTTTGAAGCCGCATTTTGTAGACTCTGGTTGATATCTCTGTCGAGCTTTTCTGAAGAAGGGAGAGAACCTATCAGTTTTATTATCTAAGATTGAAGGGTACGTTAGTAAGAGCCAGAAATCTACTTTCCATATGAATATCATGTTCTGTTCTTCAGAAGATGCCTTTCACTCCCACTTTTTAAGTCTTAGAAATGAATTTAAGATCAAGAAAGGACTAACAACAGTAGTCAAAGCAATATTTAAGACCAGGCTTGTAGAAAACTGTGAGGTCTATAACCAGAGTATGCTTTTCAAATAAATCTGAACTGGAAATGTCATGCCTTAGGGGCACCCAGCACACGAGCCTCGTGCAAAGACAAGATTTATCTTGATACATTGTCAAGCAATCATCTTCTGTCGTATCATTTTGTGTCCATTCTCCCCTTCTAGTGCCTGTCTCAAAGCACCAATCTCTGATGAATACAGAAATACATATTGATTTGAATTTTGGCTCTGTGGAATTATTGAAGCCTGTGTAGAAGGATACAAGGCTACTATTATGGCACTTCAGCTGTAAAATACTTCTTGTGGTAGGAAGGTTTGCTTCCACCAGCAGTCTGGTGGTCTCTGGTCAGAAAAAAGGCAGCAACAGGGACACAAAGACAAACCTTTGTTTTGAGGACCTATTATTTTGGCTCATGTCTGGGAATGATTTATAGCTTCCCTCAGCCAAACACACCCAAACCTGTATCTGGAGCTGAAAAAGCTCATCTGTGGCATGAAAGACTCGCATCTCCTATGGAGGAAATCAGGAGATAAGCTCTGAAAAAAAGCTGATCAGCAGTGGCTTATACCCAATCTAGAAATACCTAAAGCAGAAACCTGGAATTTTTGTTCAAGCAAATGAAAAATTTCACGTACTTAGCTGTATGCTCTGGGCATGAAGATGACTAAGTTCCCTTAAAGAGAGTCAATTTGGGTTTGCTAATGGAAAAGCTGTGCTACCAGACTTCCCTTTCTGTGCACTGAGACAGCTGAGGTTGTCCATGTTTTGAATCAAGCAGTTTCCTGACATTTAGCAGGACTTTGCAAAGCCTTAGATTAGTTTCTTGGGAGTGAAATCTCTGTGCAAGACCACAAGCAAGGCTTTATTCTAATGTTTCACAGTAAAATGGTGCCTTCAGCTTTATGCCTTTTCCCAGAGCACGTGGGACAGATGTGGAATGAAGAGCAGCACCCAAAGCTAAGAAGCAGATCATGTATTGAGCAAGCAGTTCATGGCCACTCTGCACAACTGAGTGAGAGTTAGGATTGCTGATGAGTGTAGGCAATTTAGGACTATAAGAGTGTGTGCATCAGCATCTCTTAAATAGGAAAAGAGGTAGAAGCCTTGAGTCTGGAAAAGTTTTACAGGTAGGCAGGACCCACTTGCTTTAATCTAGACTACAGCAGAAGAGCTAAAGATGACCTGTAAGGGTCTGCTTCTTTACCAGATATAAAAAGAGGCTTCAGGCTGGTGTGGGTAACAGCATAAAAGTGACTTCAAGACCTGAGAGGAAAGAAATCACTGCTGATACTTGCTAGTGAGGAGGAGGAAGGCACAGCTTTTGGTTGAGCAGAGACTCCTGACTCCCTGAGGGCAGGCCTTAGCCTACCAGCAGAAGCTGATAGAACACTGGAAAAAATGTCAGCCTTTTCCAGTTATGTGTTCTTAGTAAGATTGTGACTAAAGGGAGCAGGTCAGCCTTGTGACCATTCCCAGAGGATACAGTTCAAATGTGTCATTGTACAAAGAATAACATCTCCCTTTTCATAAGATGTACAACTTCTGTTCAGAGGTGGGTTCTGGCCATTGTGAAGCCCTGAGGAAGATCTGTTGAGAACTCTGGTACAACAGGTAGAAAGAGAGTGGAAGATTTAATTAATATTTAACATCAAGAAGTCTTCGTCAACTAATGAAATTAAATCAGTGTTGAAAACAAACAGGAATGGGGATCTGATTAACTCAGGTTCTCTGAAAAGGAGAGTGATGACATGTGAAAATCAGGTAATATGTTCCTTGTATAGAAAGACATTTCTGGATGATGTTCTGAATGTAGATGTAAATACTTGCTTTGTTTTCCAGGCTGTGCCTAGGCTGGATAATTTCATTTGGACAGGACCTGGTAGTTGCTGGCACTAAGATTGCTGGGTCGTTTACGCCTGAGGGAAGGTCCCAGTCTTGATGTTTGGGCTGTTTGCTTTACATGCCATGTGGCTGTCAGCATTTGGGCCTGTGACCTTCTTCTGACTGATGCATCCCATGCTCCGGAAAACACACAGAAGCACACCCACTACTGCACAGGGTTCATAGAGAGGACACACAGAATCACATTAACTTTGTTATTGAAATCTGTGGTCTTTGCCCTTTGCTTGTTTGTTTGTTTCTGAAAGGAGCGTGCTCTCTGTGCAATTGCCTATTTTACATTTATATATTTTACATTGTCTTATTTATAACTGACAAAACCTGATCTTGCTTTATGCTTTCACTTGTTTGGTTCCAGAAAGTGATGTGATGTAGGTGCTAAGGGAGGTATATCCACTGTGAAAACAAAATGAAAAGACATAGATGTGCTTGTATAGTTTCTTTTTGTGATTATAGCTTTTCTTATTGCGTTATCTTCAAATCAAATTTGCTGTCAGGTAACAGGGCAATAGAAGTCCTAAACAAAGCCCACTTTTTAGGTAATCTCTTCAAACCACAGTCATAGCTTTGGATAGTACCTTACCTGACATTAGCATTAGATGACCAGTTAGTAAAGGACAGGCAGTTGCTGTAAATAAAACTGCAAACCCCAAATGGCCTTTACATCTCAAGTCACTAGAAAGATGAGTCCTTGAAAGGGACTTGAAAGATCAAATACGGTAGTAGGGTATGATTGTTTTTTCTTTGAAAATAGTGGTATATTACATAATTTCATTGTGCAACCAAACAATCTTAACATATTTTCCAAATCAAAATGGCACTACACAAACTTTCAGATGACTAGCCCAAAGTTTCTTTTATCCAGGATGAATTAGACATTAATAACCACTGAAAATACTGACCTGAATGTGCAGTTGTGGTTGCATTGTCAAATGTGAAGTTCTTTTGTGTTTTATGGTTCAGTGTGCATTTTTTTTTATGCATATGTTGCTTTTCCTTTGGAATTTCATAAAAATGTCTTTTCTTCTTTCTTTCTCAAAGGAAGGTCAAGAAATATGTGGCCTATGGGCATATCAGCATTTACAAAGGACATTTTTTCTGGGGTAGAATGCTAATTAAACTTGGATTAAAAAGAACTTGAGCTAGAACTCACCATCTGTTTGGTAAAAAATGTGAAACACTGAAATTCCTGAGTTTAAAAAATATTTTCAAGGCGCAGTGGGTGACAAATTGGTCTTCATTTCAGTCCCAATGAAAAGAGAATGACCTACACTGCACATTTAGCCTCAGGTAGTCCTACAGACTCCTCCCAGACCTTATTTAAAAACATAATGGGAAGTGGGAGAAGTGGTTGTGAGTGTTCGTAAGCTAAGGTCGTTGAATCCAGATTCACCACTTCCTGGGGAGCTGTGCAAATTAAAGATGTTGTTTCATTACTTGCACAGTTCTCCACCACCTTCAGCAAAGAGTGGGCTTGTTGTCCATATAACAGTGGATGAAGGAAAGGAAGGAACTTCAAAGGAGTTTAGGCTGTTGATTTCTTAGATACTGATGACTTCAGGGAGGTTCTTAAATTTGAGTGACTTCAGCTGTATCCTCTGTTTAAGAGTGTGCTATTGACTGATGGCAGATAGCTGGTCTGTCCTTGGTGTCCTGGCCTCAGGGAACCCGCTTGTGCTGCACAGGAAATTTCAGTCCTGGGCTCTGATTTTGAGTTTTAAATTCAGTGACTGAGTTCTTGAAACTTGGTAAACTTTCTCCCTGGGTCAAGACTCCATTTCTTCTCTGTATGTGTGTAGGAGTTTGCTGAGCTCTTAATGAGTGTGTTTGTGAAGCCCTGGTACAGGATAAAGGCAGTCACAGAAAGTAAGGCTGCATCAAAGCAAACTTTGTTGGGCTGTTCAGTGTCCACAGCATGTGTTGCCTGCCTTGGAAATATCAGCTGGATAGGTGACACAGAGTTTCCATGTTCTTTGCTACAAGTGACTTGCACAGCTATACTGCAGAAGAGTGGTGGGTTCTTTTTCCCATTTCCATTTTCTTTTGTCCCCTGTTCACTGAATTTTTATGGCTGTGTAGGGTGCAGTGTGTTATGTCACCGACCTATCCAAAGAGATTCAGCCTTCATAGCCAGACAAATACAGTTTTTCAAGATCAGCTGATGCAAGGAGAATGTGCTTCGCAACTTATTGAACAACTTAATATTGTTGACCATGGAGCAGCCTTGCTTACAGTTAGTGTAATGCATACAAGTTCTTTAGAGAAGAGGAAACTGATGTGGAATCAGGATAAATATTCTTAATAGGCTCTTTTATTTGACCAAACAGTAATAATTACTTGTAACTGTTGTAGACATCCAGGCAAGTCAGTAATTTGCTTCCAAAAACACTTGGACTTGCATATGGCCACTTATAATGAAAAGGTTTGTTCTGGTTAGTCTTCAGCACTATCTTTTGATCTCCATTGAAGACTGAACTATGATGCCTAATGTTGTTCTGGAAAGGGACACTCTTATTATGCTTTGCTAAAAGAAAAAAGTGGTGTTCTTATAGTTTTAAAGTAGATTAAATTAAACTTGACAATGCTGCTATAAAGAGAGGAAGTAGGGAGAGACCAGGATCCCTTAAGTCATCACTGGAAAGCAGCACAGCTTTCCATCAATGCCCTGCTAATTTCACTATAATGAGGCATGGGCAGAATCAAAAAGAAAATGCCATAAACTCCCATTTAGCCTCAGGGTCTTTAATTTCTCAAGTAAAAAAGGTTTGTGAGTCTGCATGGATATAAAAGGGCAAAATATGTCCTGCTAAGTGCCTTTTCATGGTCTAATTTAACTAACTTCAGCAAAATGCTCTGTCACCTGAGAGGGATGCTCTAGGCACCAGTAATGCCACAAGCCTCTTATCTCCTTTTTTATTTTATGACAGTTTAAAGTATCCTAGTAAATGTACAGGATAAGAGGGTCAGAGGGAAATGAAAAATACCAGTACTTAATGCTTAGGACACATAAAGCTATTCCTAGTTGTTGGGAAATTTGAAAGGCAAGTTTCCTTGTTTGTGAGCAGCCTTTTGAATGTTTTGATCTTTAATGAAGGCTGCAGAATTCATGGCAAGTCCCACAGAGCACCCAGCTCTGTTGCAGGGACTTGAAACAATTGATTTGCTGTGTCTGGGTGATGGACAACTGAGAAGGAGTTTGCTTTGTATACATGCTGTGGCTTTGTTCCTTGCACCAGCCCATGGAACCTGAATGGGCAGAAGCAAGATTCTTTTGAGGTGGTGATGAGAGCCACAGAAACTTCGCCTAGATCTGCCAGTATTTGTTTAAGAGGCATTCATTTGGGAATGAAAGAGTCAAGAGTTTGTAAGGATCATTATACACTTGTAGGAAACAAACCCAGGCTTGGCACCTGCCCTGAACACCAGAATGAAGGTTTCTGGAAGGTAGTACAGAGCATGCTTATATATTCAAGGTTGGGACTGAATATGTTTAGATGTATATATGATATCCAAATTCTTATAATGGACAACAGTGACTTGATTCAATTGCCTGTACATCCACAAGAGACCTTATTTGAAATGTCCTAAGGTATCCCACCCAGCCTCCAGCTTCTGCTCCAGGTCTGCCTTGTGGCTGATATCCCAGCAATATCAAAGGCTGGTGGGTGACCCATGCTTTGGTATCAGGTTCAGCACTTGAAGAGTAAGGTGGGATAGACGTTTGCCCCCATCAAAGGCTGTAGGGGTGTTGGCATGATTGCTCTTCCTTGGATGTTTGGCCTTGGGAGAACACCTCATTTCACTGGTGTTTGTAGTTATGGAAGTTACCTGGAAGATAGCATTGTACCAGTGACACTGAATTCCTGGCTAGGCAGGACAGTCTTTGGAATTGAACTGGGTATTTCTGCCTCCTTTGTTATTTCGATCATCTATGCTCTCTGGACAGCTGTGTGTTGTTTTGGTAGTTGGCAGCATGAAGGCCACTGCAGTCATTCTCCCTTCTGAACATGGTGGTCCATTTGCTGCTTGTGAAGCTGAAGTAGTCTCTTTATACTCATTTCTGAATGAAAAGCTTTTTTATGCCTCTTATCTCTGCACCTGGACTTTGGGTCAGATGGTTTGTGCTCTCAAGATCTCTTTCAGGAACTGTAGAAGAGTGCTTTGTGGGGTTTTTTTCCCCCCTTCTCTTGGGACTTTTGCATGTTTAGAAATGTAAGGAAGTACTATTCTCACTGTGTGGAAAAGAAACCTGAGGCTGGCGGCTTCTCAGCACATTGGCTGCAGTTCTGGGGTTATTAGCTACAGTTAGAGATAAAGATAGTTTAGATTTTTTTTAATTAAAAACATCACAAACTATAAGAAAACTAATAAAAGAAATATTGTATACGTGCATGTGACACTAAGAGGACTTGTGATCTCTATTATTAACGTTGTATTAAGAATACCCATAAGCAGATTGTAATAGAGTTTATCTGAGTAGGAGCAATGTGAACAAGAGATGTCAAAGATCACAATTTCAGAACAGTAATTATTTTTAATGCAAATTTTGACTTTATTTATTGGTAACCTTAAAAACAGATTAAGGTGCTTGGTTTAACTCATGCTGCTACCTCCAGAAATGCAGTGTGGTTAAACTTTTTTAATTTCAGAAAATAAAACTTTGCTGAAGTCTTATATGGGCCCTTGATGTGGAAACATCTTTATTACCACTTTATAGACACTTAAAATGTCATTGTCCTATAAGGTTACTTGCTCTTGCAACTTTAGTAATGACAGCTACCTGGCCTGCTTTGTGTTGAATAGAGCCATTGTATACTTATGTCTAGAGTCAGATGCTTCTTGCATTTTAAATACTCTTATGTAGGTTAAAGAAATTAAAAATTTTTAGTCAGGCTGATGTGACTTTTAAATAGTACTTGGCTTCTGTATTTTTACTTTCAGGGCCATTAAAGAGAGAGGCCTAAATGTAAATTATGTTGTAATGTACTTGATGCCTAACTAAAAGATGTATCTTGTCATCCTGTGCTCACCTTTGTACCATTCTGCTCTTTTAGTGAGGTTGAAGAGAGTATTCACTGCTCTTAAGAACTTGGGTACAAGACAAGAAGTCTTGTAGGGAGTCCTAAACCGATTCATTTAGTATCTACTTTAAAACAATAATGTAAGCACTATTATGCCTTCAGTATGGGTGAATAGGAGAGGAAAAGAGATCAGAAATAAAACCCGTGGGGTGGTGTAATGCGTTGTCATGGCATACTGGCATATAAACATCAGGATGCTTTGTAGGGTCACTTGCCTGTATGCAGTGCTCCCAAGTGCGACAGAGATGGTGTTTGTGATTTCCCACAAGGGCACGGGCTTGCAGCTACCCACTATACACACACAGCAGCTTAGCTCAGAGCACAAAATGCAATTTGTGGATGCATTAAAAAATATGTGCTGAGAACGTAATTCCTCAGAAGCAAACGTATTGATCGTTTCACTCAAATTGTTTCTTAATTGAAACACAAAACAGCTTCTCTTTAAACTTCTGACTACTTGAAATCAGTTCTGGTAGGAAATATATAAACTACATCTTCAAGGAATGGGGTGTCTACTTTTTTTCCACGCTAACAGATGCTATTTGGATTAATATATAAAGATTGTTGTCACAGCAGCAAGATCTAATGAGGTTATCAGAGTCTCCTGAATTAAAGAGAATTTGACAACTACATAAATCAAATGTTATTGCTGCACATACAAATGCTCATCTGTTAGCCCAAGTGGTAGTTCAGTTTTGCACAGCTGAGGAATTCCTTTCTTTCAAGATCTGGTAATAATTCAGCAGTGTATTTGACCAAGTTTGTATACATAAATTACTTAAGTAGCACCCAAAAATATTTGTTTCTCATGTGGTGCTTTCCATCATCAGAGCTTTGTCTTTTTTTGGCCTATGGCACAGGGCAGAGTAATTTCAAGTAGAAACTTACTTTGGTATTCACAATATGTGTTTCACCTATGATTTTGTTAAATTAGGCATATGCCTGAGATGTGAAATTCTGATCTTAATTAAACCAAAATCATAAGTGAAGTGTCTGGACCTTGAGTTATTAGCTTTTGTTTTATTCGAGTAAGGAATCAGTCTTAAACCCCCAGTTTTTATCCTTAGAATTTGGGAGTTGTTCAGCACTAGTCTTTTTTGGTAACCTTGAATTTGTGATCCTAAACAAAGCAATTGCACTAGTGGCTGTGTTATGTAGTTTAGTACAAGCATCCAGTATGTCGATAATATCTGGAATTAACAGTTTTCTTTGTTCACAGCATTAGCAGGCATAACAACATCTCCTATGTGTCAAAAGCTTTTTCCTTAGGGAACACCCTCCACCCTGTTCTCAGTCAACTTCCTCTTACCACTGAGGGTCCCAATAAGACAAAAAATATTTTTCATGCTTTTCTAGTTTCCCAGTGGAGAAGCTGGTTAATTCTAATGTTTCTCCAGGCCTTGAACTTCTTGAAGAGGTCCATTTCCTTATGGTTGCTTTTACAGGAACAAGTAAAAAGATCAGAGAAAAAACACACCATCACCCCGTGGTAGCTGTACATCAGCACTCAGAGCATTATGTTAACTGCTGGAGTGTTTCACTAATTTAGCACTGGTTTTCAGTGTTAGGTAGGTAGGAGTCAGAAGAATCTTGGTCTTTTCATTTCTAACAGCTACTGATTTAGAACAGTCTAGAAATTATATCCTGATTCTTCCACAGCAGAGCGTGACGGCGCTACACATGTGGGAGCATGACCACATTGGGACTTGGAGCCTGT
This sequence comes from Pyrocephalus nanus, assembly GCA_038380795.1. NCBI lineage: Eukaryota > Metazoa > Chordata > Aves > Passeriformes > Tyrannidae > Pyrocephalus > Pyrocephalus nanus. The sequence goes on along the minus strand of CM076266.1, from coordinate 21,411,389 downwards.
ACTGAGTGATGCTAACCCAGGGAGAAGAGGCCCTCTTATCCACACTATTTCTGGCCCATAAGAATTCAGTTTATTTTTAACATATTATAGAAAAACAGTTAAGGACCACATATTGTTGTTGCATTTTTCCTCAGGGTATTGAGCAGGGCAAAAGCACAGGAAATTTGGTCATTTCTTGAGGGTGGCAGAATCAGTGGAACCCCAATCTGTGTTCACACTTGCTGGTGAAGGGGGCAGATGCTTGGGAATGCAAAAATTACACTTGGAAGAATCTCTGAGAAATATTTGCTTCTTTAGATAGCCTTTTGGACAGGCCTATATATATATATCTGTATGTTTTTCTCTGTAGAAAAATGCTCTAGCTATTTCCATCCCCTTACAATCTCCCTTTGATGGTATTTGCTTTGAAAGGTGCAATCTTGCCTTGCTTTGTTCACATATGCCCATTATTTCTAGCTTAAAAAGTCTGCAGCGAGTAAAAGCATTTACAGGCTAGGATTCATCTGCCTACAACTGAGTTTCCTTTACAGTCAGTAGAGATCAAATCAGGACAGTCAATAGATCCTGGAGTGTAATTCCTGCTATCCTAAAGCGGCACTTAAATAGGTTAGATAAACCATGCCTGAGAGGCTTATTTCTTTCCACTGGTTTTAGAAGAACAGTAGGTGGATATGTTCCAGTCAGCAGCCCTGCAGACACTGAAGTTTGGTGATGTGCATCTCACCTGCTGTGTCAGTGGAGAGTGGCTCCTGTGGCAGGGTACCTTCTTCCATGATGCTTCAGCTCTGCCACTCAAAAGGGCCAGGCTCTTCTGCAAGCCCAGACATCAGGGTCCACTGGTATGAACATGGAGTCCACACATATTTTAGAATGCTCTTCTTGTACTAAAATTGACATGTGAAAATTATAACTCCATAACGTATAGGAAGGGAACAGAATTGTGCCTCATGTGCCTTTTGCAGTAAACCTACAGCAAGTTAGCACTGTTTGGATCAGGGGTTGAATTATGTGATCTCTGAAGGCCTTTTCCAGTCTAGTTTATTCTGTGATTCTTCTGCCAAAAGGTCTTTATACTGTGTGATTATTTAGTGCCAGATTTGAAACTGGTCTGTATTTAGACAGCTATTCAGATCACAAAACAACTCTCAGCCTCAGGTGTGAACCCTATCACATTTTCTGATCTACTGCTGAGGTCAGATGAGGAGCTCTGATTAGCTTTTCTCCCAGAGATGAGGATGAATATAGATACCCAGAGTATTTCTCTGTAGTATTAAATAATTTTTTCCATTCTACAAAGACTAGATATATAAATTAGTGTGGAAGAAGATGTTTTCCCCTTCTGCTAGGAACATATTATAAGACTTGGCATGAGTATCCTGAGAGCCTGAGCTAAAGATGGTGAACATTTGGGAAAGCCCAGGAGGAAGCATACAGTTTTAGGTTCTTAAACCTAGCTCTTCTATTGTCACACTAATGTAATGAAAGGACATTAAATGAGCTGAAGTTATTAAACCCTATAGGTTACTGAGTCCTATTGGGGATCACATTAAAATGTAATTAAGCCAAGTCCAGATAGTTTAATTTCTAGCTGGAGATTTATGCAACATAAGCTGAATCTTTTTCCACTTCTGAACTTTATTGAAAATGGGCTTGTTTCTTTTTAATATTAACTGAGTACACATTGCTTAGGACCATTTGACTCTAGTAAAACAGTAAGTATCAATATCAAAGTCATGGTTCAAATCAAATAGCTGGGAAGATACAGGCTTGTTCACTGTTATTAAAATCTCACCCCCTCAAAATTGTGCAAACTCTGCAAACAGATAGCCTCTAAGGCTGTGTGTTGTTCCAAGTGGTTCACTGCTCTCCATTATAGTGTGACAGGGAATAATAGCCTAAACTGTTAATTCTGCTTATTAGGAATATGGGATTACGCATATTAATATGGGATTGTTTCCATTTAAAATGCTCCAATTACATCATAACACGAACTAAATTAACACCTTTAATTCTAAGAACACTTCATATCCTATAAAGAAGAAAGAACCCAAACTGGCTTGACATCATTGCTCGTAACAGAACAATGCATTTCTGTGTGAAACATGATTTGAGTGTGTCCTCTATAGCAAGGGATTTCTGCCCCTGGTGACAGGATCCCTATTCAGGCAGAATATGTGAAAATCAATTGAGAGAGCAAAGGGATTGCTGCCTGCTTGGTGACTTGTGCACACACTTGCTGGGTTTGACTGACACAGGATGGTTGGGCACTGTGGCAGGGTGGGGCACAGGACTGCAAAAAAGACATGGAATAAACCCCCAGGATCAGGAGAGAGACTCCAATCTAAGACTCCCACACTTCTAGGAGGTTGCCTTGACTACTGGAGAAAATGGAATGGTACAAGGAATAGGGCAAGCAGGAGAATGAGGAATGTTTTTAGGAAAAAGAGAGATACTACTTCTAAAATATTTGGCCATTAGATAAACAAGGTAGACAATGGGTAGAGGAAGAAATCTACTTTCCTCTAGAAAGTATTCCTGTTTGAGAGTACTAGAGATGCTTTAAGTTTGTAGGCAAGTTGGAGTAAAAGTTGATCCGAGGGCTCAATCCAGGGAGAACAGTTTGTATTCAGAGGCACGAGGACATGAAATTTTCTCTTTAGTACTCTGTGGTTTGGTAGGAGTGCATCTTCCTGGGGTGTGTAGCAGTTGACTACTTAAATGAGTGACTGTCAAATTAGGGAAAAGGTCAATTTAGGATACTTTTACTCCTCTATCAGTGTTTAGAAAAAAATCTAGACAAGTGGGAAGCATTTGGTAATGTGTGACAGTAGGTTCAATATGCAGAACAGCCTGGAGAAACTGGCTCAGCAGCAGATCTGTATGTGGGAGTCAGCCAATGGTCCCACATTAATTAATGAGGTGAGGAAAGAAATGGAAGTGCTTGCTCTTCAAGTTCATTCTCTATGGAAGATTCATCTGGAAAAGCTTCTAAATAGATTTAATGGAAATCTACACGCTTCTGAAAAGAACTTACATGTACAGTTCTGGGCTGTACATGTTCCAAAAATAGAGCAGGGCAAGTGAGAACCAGTTTCCCCCTGTTGGTTATTTCAGGTTTTATTTATATCTTAACAAGTGAAAGGTCCAAGGAATTGAGGGCATTATTTGAGCCAGTTATTCTCCTGTCCTTTCTTGAAGCTGCTCTCTGCAAGAGGATATACTGAGGAAGAACTGCGGAAAGAATGGAGATTAAGGAACCTGATTTACCCCCAGAATAGCAATTCTTGGTAGTTTTGTTTTGACAAGAAATATGTGTTAGCAAAAGCCACATATAATAAAAACATTTTCTTAATGCTGACAACATGACAAAGACTTTAAAAAAAATAGGGAGTGGGAGATGAGTGCTCACAGGAGACTAAGCAGTAGCATCATGAAAAATGTATCCAGCTGAATGGGATGAAATGAAAAGTGAATGCCCTGTGGATAAGGGGAACTATTTTAGATGAGGTCAAAGCTGAGGGGGCAACAGATCATGAGTGCAAGCTAGAGAAGGTCAAGTTTGAAAGGCACATGGGTGGATTTTCTCTGCAGTGAGCTGAGGCAGCAGCTAGGTGTGACTCTGCTGTTAAGGCTGAGTTTTGAACTAGTTCTTGTTGCATATGAAAGATGCAAGAGATCCTCTCCAAAATGCTGGCTGAGTGCAGAGCTTTGTTTCAATGGAGTGCAGGAATAAATAGCCTCATGAACTAAAATGAGTGAAAAGTGGGTCACTATGGACAGTTAGTGCCCCATGACAGACAACGGCTTTACCTCAAGTGATTCCAGCAATTCTGTGCCCTCCCTGCAGGCTCTCATCTGCGTGGTTGGGTGATGCTGGCAAAATAGATGCAAACTCATTTATTAATGTGGTGGCTGTGGCAGGGGAATGAGGAGCCTCTCCTGCAGTCTGCTAGGCTTGGGTGAGTTGGTTTGAGTGCTGCTGGGACTGCTGCTCTCCGTCCCAGATGCAGCTGTGGCTGGAGTTTGGCCAGCTTTGGATTGCTGCCCTGGGCTGTGGGAAGCATGGTCCTTGTGCAGAAAGGTGTCATCTAATGCTCTTCTGGAGAGGAAAGGAAAGCACTGTACAAGAAAACCTTATTTTATAAAAAGAGTAAACTAGCAGTTAATGTTGGTGCTGAATGCCGAGAAATGCCTTTAGGAGACTGCAACATCCAGAACAAGGCACTCAAAATGTAGAAAATCCAGAGGCAGTCAAATGTGAAACAGACCTAAAGAGTTAAATTCTGGAAATAGACAGCTGGAAAATATCTGAAGCTTTGGTTTCAACTGGTAGCATAAGGAATTAAATAAAAAAAAAAAAAAAAAAAAAAAAAAAAAAAAAAAATTATTTCTCATCTTGCATAAAATCCTCCACAACAACCCCTTCAGATCTCAGGTGTTTTTGAAAATTAGTGGGACTTTAAATATACAATGCTCTGAATGGTATCATTATACCTTTCGAAGAGGAAAAAATTGTATTGTGTGGCTTAATAAAGCATTTCCATGCATCATATTTTACTTGAATTTCTTTTCAATTTAAACGTAAATTGGAATTTCCTTAGCTTTATGATTCTTTTTTGAGGGTTTATTACAATGTTTCTATAATGTTTTTGCCTTTCACTATACTTCTGTAATTCCAGACTAATATAGGTTTTATCTGAAATAAAGAATGAAAGAGAGTTAATGCTGGAGTTTGAATGCACTTGAAATTATGTGCATATTTAAAGAAGTCTCCTCTTTGATAAAATTGATTGAATAGTGAAGGTACTCCTATGTTTTCCAGCAATTGATACAGAAAATGCTGGATAAATGGAAATCTTGTTCGATCAGAGGCTGTTGTCTCTCCCTCTCACGCACAGTGCTGAGCTCAAGTGAGAGCTCTGGGGACTGGAACTGCTTTTATGGAGTAAACAGGTTACTTTTTATTAGAGCTTTTCTCAGCTTTGCAGAACTAAGCTTAGTGCCCTGCTGTTGATGTAATTTCAAAACCTATCACTTAAGCACTTTTATAAATCTCTGATAAACCAGTTATAATTAACATGATGGGCCTAAATCACACAAGAATTCTCTTGAAGTATCCAGTATGTGAACATATTAAAAAAAAAAAAAAAAAAGGTAAATACAGTCTTTCACTTCATAAATTTTCAAGATACATAGTCTTCCACCTTTTAATAATTATAGCTCCTGAGATATTTGTGCCCTTACTTAGTTGTTTCTTTTAGGCTTCACACCTAAGACCAGCAGGCCTTAGAGGTTGCAAATATTTGTGTTGAAATTTGAATTAGTCATCATTTCTTTCTTCCTTCTTTGCCTAAACTAGCACAGATTAAGTGGTACAGGGTGTGTGGGACACAGATACTGTTGGGCTGAGAATTTCCAAGTAGGGCAAAGACCCTCATGAGGAGCATCTATCCTTTTCAACAAGAGCTGCCTCCAAAAGATGACAGTTTTGACAAAGGCCATGAAGTGGGAATTGCCAAAGCAAAAAGTGTGTTCACTGAATAAAGGAGAGGTTTCCTTCTGAGACTGGGGGAAGGCCAGAAATAAAATGAATCTTTCTTCTAAACGTTATGTACCGGGGATAGGTGCAGAGAAACTCTTTGCATGCTTGGCTGAATGATGAAGTTAGCATGAAGTAAGCTAGAGAATTAATTGTATAGACAATCACACCAGGTAGACCCTGGATTTTTTCATAAAGATGGCTTATTTTGTTCCATTAATGCCATTGATAAGAATCCCAATTCTCCTTTACCTCTCCAGAGGTTTGCTGTATGGTTATAACAAATTTTCCACACATAAGGAAATCTAGGAGCTTAATTTGAACTCTATTCCAGCTGATTTTTTTACAGCCATACACTGGTACCTAGATGGTGGATTATTTAGTGGTTCAATTTTTTTCTTTATTACCTTTTTTTTTTTTTATCAATCAGTCTCATAATTTTTGATCCAGCATTATTTTTGTGAAAGTGTTTTTAGGAGTAGTCATACGTTTGGAATCAGCATAAGCAGAAAAGAGAGTTTTCCTCTTGTCCTCTGGATACGGAGATGTGATAGGACCTACAAAAAGGCAGCGTATAAATCAGGAGCAGAATGCAAATTTGCTGTAATGGATCATTACAGGCTCCTTAGGTTAGAACAACTTGATGTTTCCTTAGGGTGGAGGCCTTGGAAAGGCATTCAAAATAGAGAACTTGATGACTTAGTGGAAGCCATCCACGGCTTTTTGATATTTTCAGCTTTGCCAGGGGAGGAAAAAAATCCAGTAGCTATTTCTAAACGATTTCTAGCAGTGACCCACGCAGTCCATACTCTTTTACGCACACAAGGGATCTCTCAGCAGTAAAGAGTGCTAAGTTTGCATGCTTTAATTTAAAATCCTGCTCAAACAGAGTTTAACTGAGACCTTAACTCTCTTGACATTAGCCATCATTATTAGGCAAAGCAAGTACAGTCTTTTATTAAACTAACTAGTAGTGATGGATAAAGCAGGCAAGCTCCTGGGCATACAAGGAATTGCCTGCTTTTTCCACTTCTCGTCAGTCTTAGAAAAAAAACCAAAAAAACTGTTTTCTCTTTCTATTCAAACTTAGTCTTGCTTGTGTCCTCAGATCACCAAAACTCCATCAGCACTGAAGTATCTTGTATAATCATTAACTATAACTCGTACTGTAGTTGAGCTGTACAAACACACTGTAAGAGATGGGTCCTCCTGGGAGAGGCTGTGGTCTAACTGGAAACGAGACTTCACTGTGAAGTATCAGGAACAAGGGGAGGAAGCATCAGGGAGAGATTACCAAAAATGTGGGGTTTGCCTCCATACAGAACATTTCAAGGAGCAGACACGTGCTGGAGTGCTCTCTGGAAGTTGCCAGTAGCCTCTAATCCTCATTGCTGGCAGTTATTGATGAACTTGAAGTAAAAGAAGCAGTTTTGAGGGATGAATTGGTTGGAAGTGATGATACTTAAGATCTTATATGTTAAGAGGTGGGCTTCCAATGCTAAGCTGGCCTCGGTGTCCTGCCACAGACCTCTGGAAAATAAAAGGTTTGGGAAAGCATGGAGAGTTCAGACCTAGGACCTGGGTTAGGCTCTTGAGGCAGAGAACACTTAAAAAAAAAATCAGTCTGAACTGGGGTTTTGAACAACCAGAAGATCTGAGAGGCTGTTGAAATGCTTGACCTTCTCTCTCTCTCCTGCTCAGATGGTCAAACAGAATTGAAGTCTGCTTTAATTTTCCAGCTTTAGCAGAAATTTAACCACTGCAACAATTAGTCCAGCTTGCAAGAATAATTATTTCATCTGAGTTGTTCTGAGTTCATGTTTTCTACATTAAAATGGAAACACAACTTAGGAATTTCAACAAATGTATCCATCAAATCTGCTAGAATGGTGGTCTAATATAGAGTATTTAATATGAGACTTGGAAAAAGGTCATTAAGTCTCTCAAAAGCCAAATTTATATCCTCTCTACCTCTGACCCATACTTGCCAGCATCACCTCCTAATGAAATTTTGTAGGGTCTTCTGCAAGTAAGTTGTACGTAGTGCTCATCCCCAGAACTAGGCCTGGGTCTCAGCAGACAGTAATTTATATCAGGTTTCAAAACATGTGTAACCCATTTCTGTGAAATATTTATATTCCCAAGAAGAATTTTATCATGGGAGGATTTCCCAGCAGGTTAGGTACATACCTATGTAGCCTTCATTTTTCATACTTTGATGTAACTGGCTCTGTTCAGGAAATGAGTAATTGCTCCCCCATCGTGATTTTTGCTTTCTCTTAGAATTACAAGTTTAGCTGCTGCCTGTGACATTCTAACCTGACTCTGTTAAAACAAGAACAAGGTCCTGCCTTGGACTAAAGGTGAAGTCCGGTCTTGACTTAGATCACTTTGCATGATTCCTGAAAAGATATGCAATATTTCCAACACCAGAGCTGCCTAACTTCAAAGAATAGTAGCTGATGACTTCATCCAAGTCAGCAAAAAATCCTCTAAACTATGACAAATTCAAATCCCATGGCCACAGTAATGCTATGCTGTTGTGGCAAACCATTCTTAGGGATGAATCAGAATTGCCAAGTCCTGCTGCAAGGGATGTTCAGTCACTGTCCCATGCCTATCAGATTTCTGGATCTGGTGTTTACAAAGGCAATGCTCGTCAGGCCCAAACACTTCCAGGTTGCTGTGCTCCCTAAGTTTTCTCTTAGGATTGGAGGGCAAAGGAAAGCACTCTCAGTGCCTTCCACCTGCTAAGTGTTGTCATCTGTAGCCCTGTTTGTCTGATGGTTTGAGAAGGCCCTGAGACTAGAGAGGAAGCTCAGGCTGCACTTCTTGTGAATGATCTGCTCCACATCTGCTGGTCATTTAACTTTTCCCAGTTGCTTTAAAAAAAAAAAAAAAAACAAACGCAAAACCAGAGCAGTGGAAAGATATGTAGGTTTTGTAATTGTAACATTTTCCTGTAAAAATATTTCTGGCGATGTTCATAAGAGCAACTGGGAATCTTTACATTCTCAGCTTTAGACTCCAAACTGTGTGCTTTCATCTAAGATGTGTGCTGATTTTTTTGGGGGAAGTCTACTTTGATGATCAAGTGTTCATTTTCTATCATTGTCTTTCCTTTTCTTTGGAATGTTATCTGACAACCATGATCATTCACATAGTAATAAAAAAGAAAAATAATGAAGGAAAACTGAGACATAGCCAAGATCTGAGAAATCCATCTAGTACTAATATTGAATTGCAATATGAATCACGATTTTCACCACTCAAAAAAATGTTGTAGTTCAGTTTTGATTTCCTAAGCTTACCTGTGTTACTTAAGGAGCTCTGAAACCCTAGGCTGAACTAGGCAGAGATGAATCTACTACATGCGTTTGGTTTTTTTTAAATGCAAAGCCTATCCTACTTTGCAGCATAATATAAAATTTTTTATCTTTGAAGTGTTTTCAGACCATTTACTTTTAGTTCCAGAAGAAGAGTCCATTATGGGAGTCAGAACTGGGAAAGGGAGGGTGAGAGGCTTGCTTCAGGCCACAGAGGGAGCTGGTATCAGGGCTAAAATCTGCTTGCTGTCATTCCTGGCAAAGGTTTTGAAGACCTATACTGTACATTTGATTCCCACCTGACTCAGTGTTACAGGCTCTCAAGAAAAGCCAACATCTACTTTTTTTTAACAGAGCAATGTCTATATTTTGTTGCTTCACCTCCACTGCAGCAGCAGCAATGCAAGTTCCAGCAGTGCAGTAGAGAGAGTGTGAGGGGTTTGTCAGGCGACTGCTTAGTGTTTCTCATAACGACATCCCCACACAAATGATAATTCAACAATTCCGCGTTTGAGTTATCTGATGGTGACAAAATTTTCAGAATCCGTGGTGTGGAGATAATTAGGACTCTTGTTAATAATTCTGTGCACTTTTTATTTTTTCCCTTCTCAGTGAAATGAGATTCACATGGATTAATTACTACCTGCTATAAATAAACGCTAGGAATGGCAATCTACATGGCAGAGGCAGAGGGTAGCTGTCGTTTAATATATCACAGCTTTCCACGCACCTGTTTGCCCAATGCTGTTGCCATGGGAACTGCACTTTATAAGAGAAGCTCTGCATAATTAGCATGGATTGAGGTCTATATCAATCAGAATAATTTGGAGGAGCAAGAAGAGCCTGAAGGAGAAGGCAAAGCTACTTGTCTCTGTAGGGAAGGTATCAGACCTCCGCTGTGTGGTAAATAGTCAGGCAGTTACTGGAGGAATTCAACAGAATTAGCAAATTTAAGGGAACCAAATTAAACAAAAGACAGAAAACTTAGTCCCTGCCATTTTCATTCTGAAACACTATTAAAATGGGCTTTGAAAAATTAACAAAGACAAAATATATATATATATTTGTGTAATTGGAGGTTTTGTCACAAGCCAAGAAGTTTCATAGGCTGCACTAATGCCATCAGTCTGGGAGTCTGGCAGTGATGCACAACACTGCTGGTAATGCACAGCTTTCACTTCTGGACCTCCTTCTGACCATATAGATAACAAAAATTAATTCTCTGAAATAGTTGAGAGAAGGATAATAACTTATGGATTCTCACATGTTGGTTTCATAGTAAGCCCTTGTGTCTAGAGTTCATTGCTTTTTGCCTAAAGCTTCAAGACACACAGCAAACCTACAAATGCAGTTATCCAGTCAGTGCCTCATCCTAAACACAACACAGCAGATTAAGGATAGAACAGCAGCTTTGACTTTAATTTTTCTTCCTTCTCGTCAGCTGGTGTCAGAAATATCACTTTAAAGAAACAGGCTTAATGGTTTTGCAAAACTCCTGAAATGAAAAAGTTGTTGTTAAAAATAAAGTTGGAAGATCTCTGTGTGTGTGTGTGTCCAAGCACAAGAATATTCTGCTAATATTGTCTTTGCTGTGAGTCTCAGCTGGATGTGATACAGTATTAATGGAGTAACTGCAGGACAGGAGATTTATTTAATTGTAAGTTTGAATTCTTAGAGGTCCACTTTCAATGCAAATGTCAGTGTAACCTCGTATTCCTGTGTTGTTAATAAACATTGATAATATGAGCCATTGAAACAGCTCAAGAGGAAGAGGTAAGGAAAGCTGGAAAGTCTCTTTTCTTTGGTATTTGTAATGTCAAGGAACAGTTTCTAACACAATGGATAGTAAAGGTCATCCAACCAAAGGGCTTCTGGTAAAACAGTAATGTGATGGGGTGTAGCATGTGTATTGTATTGGCTTTGAAGGTGCAGTTACTGAAATCAGCCCAGGTTTGAAGAATTTGTAGACCTTATTCAATAGACAAGTTATAGGTCTTGGATGATACTGCAATGGCCTACGCTACTCTATTTAAGTTATGTAAGAAGATTGTGATAATCGTCTGTATTGGGCAGATTGAGAGAAGGGGGGAAAAAAGGAATTAAAATCCCAAATTGCTTTAGTTAATTTCCATGGTGTTTTAGTCCAAGTTCTGAAATCCTCCATTATCCCCAGGGTTTTATTCATTTAGAAGCTTGTTGCAGTGTGGAGTGCTGCACTAGATTATGAACTGGAGAAAACTCCTTTGATGAATGTAAATAACAAATCTGGATGAGAAGGTGAGTTCTTTACCTCTGCTGATCCCTGGCTGTAGGTGCAGACTGGGGAATGAGATTCTGGAAAGCAGTGCTGCAAAAAGGGACCTGGGAGTCCTTCTCGATGGTGAGCTGAACATGAGTCAGCAGTGCCCTGGCAGCCAGGAGGGCAAACCATGTCCTGGGGCACATCAGGCACAGCGTTGCCAACCGAGCAAGGGAGGAGATTGTCTCTCGCTGCTTTGCACTGGGATGGCCTTACCTGGAATACTGTGTGCAGTTTTGGGGGCCACAATGTAAGAAAGATATTAAGCCATTAGAGAGTGTCCAAAGGAGGGCAATGAAGATGGTGAAAAACCTCGAGGGGAAATTGTATGAGGAGTGGCTGAGGACACTTGAGCTGTTCAGCCTGATGGAGACTTAGGGGAGGCACTTCCCTGTGGTGACCAGGGACAGGACCTGAGGGAATGGCCTGGAATTGTGTCATGGGAGGTTTAGGTTGGTTATTAGAAAGAAATTCTTCACCCAAAGGGTAGTTGGCCACTGGAACAGGCTCCTCAGGGAAGTGGTCACAGTACCAAGCCTGACAGAGTTCAATAAGCATTTGGACGATAATCTTGGGCAAATGGGGATGGTCCTGTGCAGGGCCAGCAGTTGGACTTGATGGCCCTTGTGGGTCTCCTCCAATTCAGCATATTCTGTGATTCTGTGAGATACTTTCACCTGTGCTGAATCTGCTCTCAGGTGGAGCGACATTTCACGGGCACAAGCACAGATTTGAATGCAGCTACCACAGAATGTTGAAAAATGCTTCTTATAGGTGCTTCTGTGGAAGGACAGGGCAGAGACTTGAGTCCTGGGCCTCTTGACGAAGGGATTGTCTTTACCAGTTTCAGAGTTGTGCTATATCTGCCCAGTCTTCTTCCTCCTGCTGAAGCTCCTTCCTGCATGGTACTGCAGCTCTGAGAGTCAAACATTCCCTCCCCCAAAAAGGGCATCTGGAGTGCTCATTTTTGAAAAACACTTTTGAGTCCCTTCACCATAAACAGAGACCCCTAGAAAGAAGACCCACAGGTGCAGTCTCTTGTAGCTGCTCTTTCCCCAGCCTGGGTTTGCATCAGGCAAGAACTGGGTGCCACCACTGGTGTCTGGGGAAAGCTTGGAAGAACATGTTAAGGCATGTGACAGCTTTCACTTAAACTCCTTAAGCATTTTCCTTTTTAACAGCTTCCAGAGAAAGGTTGCAATTGAGTGAAATCTCTTGGGTTCTAACTTTGAAAGGAGGCACCTACATTCAGCAGAAAAATCCTGCCTTTTAGGAGCAAATCTAGCTTTAAGTCACTATTTCAAGTTAAGCATTATAGCTCTGAGAGTAATGATCCAACCTAAGTGCTTCCATAAATTCAATTCATTAAAATAATATTTCCTCTGGCCTCAAAAGTGCCAGATCTCATAAACTACCCGTTTGAAATTGTTAGATAAGTTTGGGGGTTTTATTGTTTTTCAAGAGAAAAATGTTGCCTCGAGACTAGGAATGTGTTTGGTACAATTTAGTCAATTTTAGAGGTGTTCTCATTGGAGTTATTCCTCGTTTTACTTGGTGTAAAGGAGCAGAGAACTGGCTCCTTTTCTCTAGTGCTGCAAATCCATTTATATATATGCAGTAATAATTTAGAGAGAAAGGAAAAAATTTAGACAGAAAAGCTTAAATAATGTGGGAACAAGTTTGGAAGGTAATCTTTGTACCTCATTAAGACTGAAGGATGGCACAGATGAGCAGTTATAAAAATTTCTTAGCCTATGTCAAATTATTCTGTGATCTAGTAAAACAGTAAGCTAGACTTTACTGTGTCTGCTTCCATCTTTTTCTTTTTTTTTTTCTTTTTAATAAAAAGCTATAAGTTTTGTCCTGTCTATTAAAAAGAGTGAAAAATGCATAAATATCCTCCTATTTACATATGCACCACATACATATCTGACAGAAGAGGATGAATATAAAATGTCCTGGTTTAAAGCCTTGAACAACTGGATGGAAATATTATTTTTAAGCAGATATTTTTAATGTGTAATATTTATATGTTAAATCTTAAATATCTTAGATATGTTTAATGTTTATAAAAGGGGCTGTATTGTGACAGCAGTAGGTTTGAATTATTTAATAAGGAAAAAGCCCATAGATTCCCTGGCTGCAGCAATATTGCTGGCACTTTAAGGGTAATTGTTGAGGTATCATCCCCCACGGAGATGAAATAAGAGTTTGCTCCCCAACCACCACCTTGTCCCCATACCTCAGTTTGGTGGTATTGGAAAGGAACTGCTATAATGAAAAAAAATACATAATAAAAGCACTGATTCATTTCCTATTGCCTTCAAAAGCCTCATTCACTAAGACAGACTTCAATTGCTATCAGTACTAGTCCTTTTGAGGTGAAATGAAAGCCTTCTTATGTGCATTTTCACTTTGCTAAGCAAGCCAATATACTTGCCATAAAAATATGATTAGACTTAATTTCAATGTGTCTTGCTGAAAATAAAGAGACTATATGAAAATTGTTCTACCTTTGAAGTTAGAGCTCATCAGTGGAAGGTGCTAAAACCTTCCAAGTTAGGAAAATGGGACCAAAGTTGTCCTGATATATCCTCTAGTCTCCGATAGCAGCAGCAAGTGGTTGGTACTTCTTGTAATTTAGAAAACTTCAGTAAATTCAGAAAACGTCATTCCCTGACAAGTGAACAATATTTAATAAACAGCAAGTGATGAGGCAGGCACAGTTACAGGAAAGATTTTCGACGTATTAAGGATTATCATCACGTATTTGTAGTTCTGGTTTTGCTCAGAAACTACTTGGTCCAGTTGAACCCAATAGAATGAGTTTCTTTGGAAGCCTGGTTTATTTTGTTGTTGCTGTTGATTTTTGTTTGAAATTCCACACCTGAGACCTGCCTAAGTCTGAGGAGAACACTGGAGAACAGCTGTTGTCAGGGCTTTTATTCCCCTTGCTCCTCCTCCTTTTCTTACCAAACCTGTCTCCAATTTTTCTTCTCTTGTGGCTCGTTTTAACTACTTATTCAGGGCTAGAGAGCTGGAATGGGAATGGAAAAGCTCTGAGACAGAAGCAGGTCTGTAACCTTCCTCCCTTTTGCGAAACAGGTGGCATTAGCTCTAAGCCTTCATTGCCTCTATTTCAGTATGCTGGGTTGCTACACTGACTTTCCAGTGTAAACCTGGCACAACAGGCTTTTAGAAAGCGGTGTGTAACTCAGAAATATCTTAGGTAGCCACCCAAGGCATATTTTGGAGTTTCACATTGTGGGGTAAGAAGAGAGTGAGAAAAGAGGCATACCTCAAAACAAAAATACTGCTAACCGCACTGAGTACATTTGCTTCTGCTGGTGTGTGGCATTTGGAGGTGCTTTGGAGAGCAAAGGGATGCAAGATTTTCTGGAGTGAGGCTGGGCTTGAAATGCCACATGTCCTCACAGGGCTCCATTAAGTCATTTAGAGGTGCTTGTGTTGGGCTTGTATCTGAACAGAGTACTTGATAGACAGTAATGCAATAGAAGGAAAATAAATAATGATGGTGCAAGAAAAACGTCCTATACTTTCCCTCTGAAACTCAGTGAATCTTTAGAGGTCTGTAGACAGCAGGGGCTGCTCATCTTGCCTAACTATGTCTCCTGCCACTAACACAGCAGCAGCCTGCTTTTATAGTTAATGTGGCAGATTCTCCCTTTCTATCCCCATTTGGCTACCCATGGAAGTTATTTACAACCTCAGCAGAAAGATCAAACAACACTGTGATAACTGGCCCCTATCGACACTGTCAGGTTTCCAGGTCTGTAAGACAAATGTTGCTTCTGGCTTGTAGCACCCTGTGTGCTGTGCATTTTGATGCAGATTTTTATTACCTAGCAGGTGGCTTGGGAGTCATGGATGGTAAAAAGGGCTGAGATCAATAACGGAGAATGATCAAGTCATGTCAGAGAGGGGTCAGCAGGCAGCAGTTGTGGAATTTGCCCCTTGACGTGATTCTCAGGGGGATGGGGAGTGTGGGGGAGTGTCTGGATTTCTGAAAGGCACCATGCTGTGTTAAGAGTGCCTAATTATAGCTGTCACTGTGGCCAGCAAAAATAACAAAGGGCTCTGAGCAGGGATTGTGAATAACTGCATTTTGTTCTGATTGTTGGTGTTGCTTCCCTCTCTCTGTCTTGCACTGGGCCTGTGTTGGCACAGATTCCCTAAAGTGCAGGCTCTGTTAGCACCACAGGGTTGGGAGCGGCCCTGAGGGACACTCCAGTCCCATGTAACCATTTTATTCCTGAGATGATCTCATCCTCCCTCCTCTTAAAAACTTCCATTATCAACTTCCTTTAACGCACTCACTTCTCTCTCTCAACTGGTCCTGCCATGGTTTTATCTATAGACATTTCAACATGGGGCTAACTTTCCCAGCTCGAAAAGACAAGTGACTAATACTTCTGGCAAAGGCTATAGGCTGCTATTGTGCTTTAATCCTGCTTTGCTTCTTCCAGGATTAGAGAAGTTCTGCTTTCTGCAGTAAGACCTGCAGATACTGTTGTTTTATTTCAACAATTTACTAAAACCCTCACAATTTTTGCACTGGTTGCACTAACAGGTATGACAGGGAAGGGCCTCATCAGACAAGTTTCAGGCAGAACTCAGAGGTAGATGTAAGCTACCTCCTAATTTTGCTTTAGTTTGTTTCTCCTTAGAATTAGATGAGAAGCAGATTCTGCAGTTTTCTTCCAGCACAATCCAGGAAGATGCCTGTAAGCAATTTCTGCATTATAGTCTCTATTTATATCTGTAATTAAAGAAATAAGTAGCATAGTTATCTTTCTAATTTCATAATTACCTCTTTGAAATAATAGCCCTGTTCCAGGTGTTTTCTAAAATAAAACAGCTAGGGAAATTAATTTCAATTAGAGAGGAAAAAATATAAACTGAAATGGAGTTTTATTTTAAAAAAAAATCAACCTAAAAACACAATCACAAAAAACCTCCCAATAAAAAACCAACACACTTTTCTTTGAGGGTACTTCATTTAGGTAATTAAATCTGTGCAGTGTGAATGAACCACTGGCAGCAGTGCCCTTTATCAAATGACATTTAGAGCACATTAATCTGCTGAATTCTGAGGCTTCCCAGCAGCTTAAAACACATCTGGAGGCAAAAAAACCAGTGAATTCTTAATGGGAATGAATAGTCTTTTGCTATGTAGTACAGATGCTGGCAGGTTTTGGGAGAAAGTCATGCTTGTTAAGCTCAAAGTCTAAAGTTGAATTCTGCAGCAGTGCCTCTTCTCCAGCTTTAGGCAACCCCCCAAAATGATCACTGGAACAGAGCTCATGAGAAAAAACTATGTCCTAAAAGCAAATTATTAAGGCCACAACTCTCTTCTGGAGTTTTTCCAAGTGCATCTGTTGCTATTACTCTTGTGAGGTTGCTGCTGCTGTCAGGAATTACACCAACAGGGTATGGTACCCACCTTCACTCAGGCCCCACTGAGCTATCTAAGTTTTCAAAGTATCAGTGGTGTTCCTTCTTCCCTAGGCTTTAACTGATTCTCACAGCCTTGCTGGGACACAGCGAGTCCTTGATGAGTTTGATTAACCGACTGTTCTGTTCAGAAGAAGGGCTCAAAGTTTGCAACTTTGAATTTGTGTGTAACTGCTGAAGCTGGCCTGGCCATCTCTTAAGAAAGCCTTTTCTGGTAGGGTCCCTGAGGTCTTGTCTAGGGTAAGAACTGAAATTTTTCTCAACCCGCAGAGGGAAATGCTACAGCAGAGGGCGAAAATGAACAAGGGAGTTCACTTTATTTTAGAGATAAAATACAGTCTTGGGAATATTCAGTGTCTGAAAGTGTCAGAGCAGCATGTTACACTAGCCACGTGCAAATTTCATTTCAGGGTGAGATTTGGCACACGTCGCCTCATGCCATCAACCAAACCACCTGAACAAAATGGTTGTTTGCAACTGAAACAGTTCAATTGAATTACGTATCAGTTACTTTACTAATAACATGAGTAAAGTAACATCAGTTACTTTACTAATAACTACAGATTTGGTGAGCAGGTCCTGAGAGGGCATTCGGAAGGAATGGAATGAAAAATGACCAGAATTCTTTCACGAAAAAAGCATGTTTCAAATTGTGAGTGGGATTACAGATTAGAAGAATAGAAACTAGGCATTCACGATCTCTTTGAAATTAATGCTTCAAAAAGCATTTGCCTTCTAGGAAAAATATTTTTTGAACATTGCAAAGCATTTTGACTTTGCTTCTGCTGATTTTCAAAAATTGTTCTTTTTCTTTGTGTTGATTACTAAGGCTATTGCTGTTTAAGGACTTGAACCCATACAGCCTGTCTTTTTTTCTCTCCTCGATCCAGAAGTGAAGTCATAATACTGCTTTTTTGTGATATTATGATCATTTCCATGGAAACAGACTAATGTCCAAAGTATGGGATCATTCCTTTAGTGTGGGATCAACCAAGAGGAGATAAAGTTCTTATTAAAATACTCTTTGTCAACAAGAGGAAACGGAACTAATTAAAAAAACCACCAATAATTTTATTATGTATTTCCTTCTCTAATTGACCATAAATGCAAATGAAAGTACTTCTTTTAAGGAGTTGTTTGTTTTTTCTTGTTTATGTTGATCAATAAAATCTTAGTTTGAAAAGAAACTTGGGCTAAAGAACTGCAGCTGCTCTATATTAAAAAAGGTGCTTAAAATCCTGATGGTAAAATTTTTTTGAAACAGAGGAGAGCTTTCTAGTACCAATAGACCTCTATAGAGCAATGGCCATGAAATGTTGCTTGTCAGACCTTGTCCAGGAAAAATTGCATTTATGATTTGCTTGTAGGCCCCTAAGGAACTTCCTGATCCACACCCAGCAGAGACTCTGCTCTCTTAGGCTCCCTTAGTCGTAACAGTTCTCCCTTAAGACCTTTCAACATCCTTAGCAATTGTTCTGCTTCCAGTTACCCACACCAGGGAGAAAGAAACCACATCCCCAGAGAGTTCTGAGAATACTTGCATGTGCACAGCAAAGAAGACCACCTCCCGCCTGCTTTGGAGTACCCTGAACACAATAGATATTTTGGAGGGCATCAGGAAGGCAAGGCAATTTGAAAAGAAGCCCATCTGGTGTTGGCATTTCAGATGCATTAAACTAACTCACAAAATAAAAAGTTTGTCAGGGTTAGCTTTGCTTTGTGCGTTCCCCTTCCCTAGAACTGAGGCTGTCTTGGACTGCATGAACACTTTTTAGATATTTCCAAATAGGACCAAGAAAGGCAAAGAATACCCTGATTTAGTACTGTAATACTGCAAAAGATGTCTTTGATGCAACAAGGGTTGGCTGACCTGTCTGCTGTCACACAGTGAGTGGTTCGTACTGAGAGGACAGAGAGACTCTTTCTGAACATGAGACTATTGTCAGTCCTGTCAACTTGCTCCAACACCTTTTTCTAAACAGTTGTCACCCCATCAAGGAAATACTGGGACATCTGTACTTCTGTAAAGTACACGTGGAAAGCCTAGAAGGTATGGCTGGCCAGCCTGTGGTTGTAAGGAAGGCTGGATTTGGAACATGAGTCTCAGCCTAAGCTGTGACTTTGGATTCTGTGGATCCATTATGAGTCAACCCATATTACTCTGAACCCTCTTTCTTACCTTTGCCATCAGACTAAGATGTCAAGTTCTCTCTTCTCATCCCGTGGGCCTGTTTCTCCTCTGACTTGCACTGAGACAAGTTAGAAGAGCTCCCCCCCCCCCCCCACCCCGGGCCAATATGTTGGTGTAAATGAGGAGGGAATCAAGCAGTGGGTGAACATAGTCGTGGGCTTCAGGATCTGTTCTCCCTTTGGTGCATGCTGTGATTTATGCACAGAACTCCTATTAGCAACAGTGGGAGAAGAGACGCTTATATTGCTAAACTGGATTTTTTTTCTCAGCTGCCTGAAGCTACTCAGCATAAGCCTGTTGTGAAAGTGATGGGAGATTTAGGGGAAAGGAATGCTAAAGAGAAATAAGAAAATGAAAACTAATCCTGAACTAAGCAACTTAGGGACTTAAGAATTGTAGGGACTTTGCTGAATTTTTTTTCTTTTTCTTGAAACACATACGATTTTTTAACAACTAAATAATTGTTCTCAATATTCCTGAATTTTTCAAGTGACTCTGTGGGTGGGAATTTGCACAATTAGTGATAAGTGTGAAGGTAAAAATATAAGGAAAGTTGGAAGCTGAAAAGCTGGAATCACTTTTCTGCTCATTTCCTTCATTGCAATTTACCTTATAATAGGAGACTTCTATAGAAATCCAGCTGTTGCCCTTGTTGTTTTGTAAACCAGGTTTTGCTTTTTTCCTTTTAATAGAAATGTAACTTTTGATCTGATTGCCAGCTTCAGAACTGTTATAATTAAGACAAGTTTTTCCTCCCTTCTGCCTTCTCTGCAGCATCTTCTGATTTTCTAGCCCCTAACAAAAGGCTTATTCTCTTGCCTTGAGGTGTAGGCATAAGGGCAGGCTACTCCTTGACATTACAGGGTAGAATCTACCAGGTCTGCTATTATACAAGTTCAGGTATTGCAGCAAACTGGCAAGAGTTAATCTTTATTAAGCAAAAGCATATAGGACCCACACAGACTCTATAGTTACACTGTATTCTCATGCTTACCATTTCCTTTATTGATTTGGCTGTCTAAATGAGTACTTCTAAACTCTGTGGGTGTTTTCCAATTAGATAAAAGGCAATTCATGTCATCCTGCTGCAGCTCTAACAGCCATAACCAAGAGAGTGCACTGAGGACTTCTCAGCATAACAACCAGTTTAATCAAGGCAGCCCCCCTCAGCGCCGCCTCTTCTGCAGGACATCTCTCTTCACATGCAACGCCTCCTTTATTTAGAGCGACTTTGGAGGAATGGGCTGCAGCTACAGTAACTGATGTGGCTGTGCTTTATGGAGCAGATATATGGTTAGTGGAGAAGATGCATGAGTTTCTGTCTCGGGCTGTTTTGGGAAAGAGTTGGTGTCAGGACATTGCCCTTTCCAAATGGGAATAAAAACATCTCAGAAGACTGTCACTGCTGCTTATGTGAATGGTGCTGTTGCTGTGAGAGCTGAATCTGATAAACCTTCTCATGGTCAGAACCAAGCAGACCTTTGCTGAGTGTTATGCATTTGCTGGAGAATCATAAATTCTGTTTTTTGTGGGAGATTCATGTTTTATTGTGTGCTCAGACAGCTCTTCCTTTCCCCTTCCTGAGACCATGTGCCTCTGATGAACAAACTCTGGGCATGGCTGAGGAAACCACAAAGGGAACTGAGGGTTTCACTCTGAAACTCTGTTTACCTTGACACTCTGCATTCTATCCTGGGTTTGACTCTTTGAATGTCTCCTTGCTTTTCCCACTCTGCCACACACTCTTCCAGCAGACCACCCAGCTGAAAGACCTTGGGCAGATGCAGGATTCCTGTGCACCTTGCTTTGTTATCCAGCACTGTGTCCACACACTCTTTTTGATTTCTCTAGTGGCGCATCCCTTGGGACCTCCAAAGAAGCCTTACAGCTCTGAGCTTGTCCCCTTTATGTAGGACCACTGGAATCAACCTCTAATGGATAAAGTGAGCAAACAGCTGCTCCTAATGCATCAGCTAGAGCTCTGTGAGGGATGGAGAAGGCATTTTTGACCCCCTGTATTTGTTATTAAGAGAGAGAAGTGTGGCTGGGTACACAGAATTTAATCTGCATTGCTTTCTACCTGGAGATCTCTTAGAAGATACCATGGCTTCATACAAACTCAAAGTCACTGGCTGGCTTTGAGCTAAGGGTTTCTCGGTGTACTCCATGGTCACATTCACTATCTGATTTTTAAGGTATATTTATAGTGTCCTGCAGCACTAAAAGAGTTTTTGGCTTAATCTGTCGAGTACAAAAGTGTCAGAGTATAAATCAGGTGAGATCTGTCTAGATACTGTGCATAACTGAAGGCCTCACCCAGAACCTTTTTGTTATCAGATATTTTTTTCTGACGGGACAGGTCTATTTAAGTGCTCCTTGAGTAGCAGTGGTGCTGGAGATCCCAAACTGTGATTGAGTCTTGAGGAGCATCAGGTGGCCAAGGAATCCTTTTCAGTTTCAGTTCCTGGACTGTAATGAAAGTTGCAATGAAGAGTATTTTTTTTACCTTCAATGTAATTTCTGCTTACCATAGTTATTGTTGTATTATTTTTTCAGTAAGAGGAGAGAAAGGAATATGCTGTTAACGTGATACAAAGGACAGAACAGTGCTCTTAGTTTTTGTTTCTGTGGAGTTTTGTTTGTTTGCTTTAGAGAAAGGGCAGGAGAGAGTGAATGATATTTTGCTATGGTTCTCTATTACATTATATAAGGACCTCATCTTACTGCTTGTGTGTTGCCAGAGGAAATATGCTGTGATTCCAGAAATTATAGGTGTGATTTTGAGCAGGTTCTTTTAATTTTTTCCTGGACTTGAAGCGAAATATCTGGTTCTTCTTGATTCAGGAAATACTACTGCTTTTGCTGTGGCAACATGAAGTAAAAGAAGTATCTGAAGGGATGCTATGAAGGATGCTGGACTAGTCTGCCTGTAAGAGATGACTGGGACTCTCTGGGGTTTGGAGCTCATCTGGTACTTTCTGCCTTGGGTCAACAGGGCCAAGAAGCTTGCCAGTGTGCTACCAAATCCAGTTGTTGGACCTCACTGTATTCAGGAGAGGCAGCTGCTTCACCTTTATGATGTAAAGAAATGAATCCCTGCTAAAGGTAACAGACTTCCTTTGGGTAACACAGCTCTTTGTTCACTGTGAGCAGAAAGTGCTCCCAGCAGTGGTTCTCTTCCCATTGACACTGGTGTCAGCCAGGCTGAATGCTGCATCAGCTCTTCAACCTGCTCCCCTGCAGCCCCTTTTCAAAGTACATTAACTGGCAACTTTTAAAAGTACAATTACTGCTGCCCTTATTCTCAAGATGCTTGAATCCTTTCAAGCCCCTGAGGTGGGATGTTTCCAGGCCACAGCCTCCAATCCTCATAAGCACTGCATTTTTTTTGGTGAAAATGGTGTTGAGATGTGGCTGGTAAACCTTCCTTATCAGGAGCATTAAAGTACAGTCCCAATGAGAAAATACGCAATGATTTGTAACTTCTTTCCCCACCACCAAAACAACTGCCTGGCTAATCTGCAGCTTTGCATGTCCAGTATGTTAATGCTACCTGGTTGCTGTGACACCAAATGTGAGATGGCTCAGCTTTACTTACCCTTCTTCTGGGATGTCACTGGCCCCATTAATTCGTACCTGTCTTCTCTAACCTGCTCATTTTTCCATTAAACTTGTCGGAACTCAACTGTATTGGAGGCTTATATCTTTTTCTTTCAAATTTGGATGAAATTAGCCATTGAGCTCAAAAGATGAGGGAGGACTTGCAAATTTACACATTTATTGGACAGACAGCATGAGCATATAAGCATCCTATTATTGGAATGTTATGCTAAAAATACATACTTAACTGCCTGGAAATTTACAGGGTGGCTCTACTTATTTTAAACATCATCATACGAAATTATACTTGTCTATAAAAATAATTATGGAAACATTACAGTGAGGAAAAATAAGGAAAAAGCCTCAAATAATCATGGTAAATGGCATTTTTCAGCTCTCATTGGAGCACAAGCAGAGAAGCAGGGACTAAACACCAAAAGGTAAAATGAGTAATTGTAGGAAGTGGGCCTACAGTGGTCTACAAGCAATGGCAAAGAATGCAGGAAGGCTGCAAAAGGGGGCCTCACGAGGAAGAAATCCATCTACCTTGACAACTGCAGCTACAGGATACGCCTGAGTCCAGCGATAACAGCAGCTAGCAAGACCCCCACAGACCCCCCCTGTTTGTGCCTCCCACCACTTCTCCCCTTGCATTCCCTTTACCATATATGGCCAAATATACCCCCCTAGCCTATCCTTTCAAACCCCCTTATCACTAAAACCCTGGATTTGGTGCTTCAAGCCAAAGATCCACCCCTGCTCCCGAATTTTCTGTATCCCACTGTATAAAAGCTAACTTCTTGTTGTATTAAACGGCCATTTTGCGGGACACATATCGCGTGTGTGTGTGTCTCTTTCCCCAATGCAAAGTGTGCCCATCAGGGTCCATTCGCAAGGGGACCCCCTCCCCCTAAGCGATAAGTAATATGTTACTTATTTCTCATATCGAGAGATTAAGAAAAATATGAAAAAGGATGTGTTAAGAGTAAAAGTATTATAGATGAGCTGAAAATACTTTGATGGCGGTTTGCATTTGTTTCCTTCCAAAAATTAAAGGCAGTAAATTTTATTTTTTCAAATGCAGGTTTGAATGCCTCTAGCACACTTACAAGTGTGCTGAAGGACTTTATTAATTTTAAGAATTCTTTAACCTTGCTTTACATCATCTGAGAGATGCAGGTTTACTCAGGTATGTGAAATCACTGAACCTGCACTGCATCATAGGGCAAGATGAATAAAATTAGGGTTGCCATGGGTACTTTGCTTTTGAAATTTTTCACTTTTGACTTTTAAGTCTAAACATAAAAATCCCAGTAATTTTTGGCTTTTGTAGTTTAGCGCTGAATACACACATAAGTTAACGACTTACTCGTGGCTGTAAGTGTGGCTATTACTGTCTAATGTATAATTCCCCATACGCAGACGAGCTTTGTTTTTTCCCTTGTTCTCTAAGTTTTTAATTGCCTAGTGTTTTGCAGTACGACATAAAGAGCAGGTGTTCAGAAATTGTGTAGAAATTAAAAAAAAAAAGAGGAAGAAACAGGTTATTTTTTGACTGAGAAATTTCCTCTGGCATTTGGAAGACTAGAAGGAAGATAAATGAAGACCAGGGTTTTTATTGATGCTAGTGTAGGCTATTAAAAAAAAAAAAAAAAAAAAAAGAAAAGAAGAAATAGTCTATGAATAAAGACATGTAAATGCTATTGATTTGGGGAATATCAAATTGCAGAGCATTTCCTCTGCTTTATGCAAACTCATGAAAGCAATCTGTTGCTATGAGGAGATTAAGTGATTCTAGCCTGAAAGTTTCATTAAAAGTTGTTTGATGTTCACATCAGCACCTGTAGAGGTGTGTGGATGATGTGGCAGTTGCTGTGTTGAAACACAGAAAGCTGAAATCAACCCAGGAGGCCTGATCTTGTATAGCTCTCTGCAGGGACCACAGTCCTGAAGGCTGGGGCTTTGAAGCCTGCTTTTTGCACCCCTTCAAGCTTACGATATTGGGGTGATGCTCTCGTCTCCTGTTGGATAGACACAAGGGTGAGACCCAGCACGTGCTGACCCTCTGGCTGTAAAACCCTTTGATGAATATTTTCACTGCTCTATAGACAGAGCTGAGCAATTACTGAAGCAGCTGCCCTAGACCTTAGGAACAGCATAGCTGCTGAATGAGTCTTTCCCAACTTTGGGGAGAGTTTTGCAGCCTGTTTTTGGTTATGCCTTGCAACACTTTTTAAGTCAATCCCGAGCAATTAAGGTGGTTCAGAGCTGCCCTGGGCATCTGTAGAAGCCCCAGTTGGCAGTGTGGGCACACAGTCCTGGTCCCACCTGCGGGGTTTCTCTTTAGGCTAACGGGAGTCCTGGAAGGCAGGGTATGTCTGTTGGCATCCCTGCTCTCAGTGGCAGTGCTGGTTGGTTCCCCAGATTTTAGAGATGTAAAGAACCTAAAAGATCATCTTATCCATCTGCTTGGCTCTCATGGGATTGTTCCCTACAGTGTATTTTCAAGTGTTTTGTCTCACTTAATTGATTTAAGTGCTGGAGCTTTTGTTACTTGTCTTGGGAGACATGTTTCAAAATATAATAGACTTGCTTGTTGAAAAATATTTCCAGATAAATAGCCTACACTCTTTAATTACTACTGCCACTTTGCAATTACCAGTGCTAATTACCATTGCCATGTTCATTTTTAAAACAATGTAGTGAGTTCTGAAGTAAGATGGCATTTAGAATTCTGACAAATACAACTGGATAAATATACATTCAGTGGGAAACTCTCCAGTAAAATATAACATTCCATTATAAATCAAAGTAAAGTATTGAGATGTAAAATTTCTTCTGAAATGAGAGGTTCTGCAGGAAAAAAAAAAAAACCAAGCACTTCAAATCGAAGTGAAATGTTTCAAGTTTAACATTATTTAAAAGAATTGAATCTCACTTTAAGAAATATTCTTTATTTTAGTTGGTTGTCTTTGCATGCTAACATTTTTTTTTTCCTAATGACTGATACTTTGGAGTCAGGAAAACATCTTTCCTGGCTGCCATGTCCCTTGATTCAGCTGCGTGATGATGTTTCATCCTTTGGAACACAGAGTTGTTTTCTAACTGAGATACCTGTCTGTGAGACAGTGCCCTGGCAGAACTGGTTTTCATACAAGCCCACGGATCTGACTCTGATTTCAGAGCAGCCCCTCTGCTGTTCAGCCAGAAATCTAGGGAACCCAAGTAGCCGTTGCTGCTGTTGTCCTGGAGGTCATGAAGAAATTTGCCTGGAGTTATCTTCAATTGCCACAGTCCCATAGATAGCTCATTTTTTAGACAGTAACTTCCCATGGAAGAATTCTTTGTTGGGAAAAAATTCTGAGCACAGAAGAGTTTCTGTGCAAAAGAGCAGAGAAATTATGGTTATGTTGGAGAACTGCTGGCAGGATTAAATACCTTCTGGTTACTGGAGATACATTGATATGCTATTCTGCCTCTTATTCTGAGATGTTCTGGGGGATATCTTTTTAATGATAATGGCCACACATTAAAAGATGTGCCTTGAAATGAAATGGATTTTATATACTCTTACCTGCATTATAAATGCAACACTTGTGATACGAGTTGATGAGAGTTATTCTTGATGGAGTTTAGCTGTTATTTCAGCTTCAGTGCATTTTAATCATGCTTTCCCTGTCAAACATAGCAAATATTTCCATTCTTCACTCACGTAGCTCTTGCTTTTTTTTCAGTGGCTCCGGGAAATGAAGCAAAGCAATAGAATCCTTTCAGTTCGTCTGTATATTTGTCTGTCTCCACTTTTCACTGAAAGTACAACCTTTAAAAATCCATATTGCTTTGGGGAAATATTATTATTACCCAAGCTGACTGATATTCTGCTGATAAATGCCTGTAAAACTGAAGTCCTGGAGTGTTTAAGAAGAACAATTAATAGTGGGAAGGGAACCTGTACAAAGGATTGTAGATTTTAGATTTAAGTCCAGTTGCTGGAAGCGTTTGCAGTTTCTAGCCAAATCAAAACAATACTGGATAATTATAAGCAGAGGAACCAGAAATCTCAGTCAGATCAGCAGTTTTCAGGTTGGGATCTGGAGGTGGTAACTCTAAAATTCTCCTCCTGATTCTCTTCCTGATGTATGTTTTAGTCTGGAACAAGTCATTCACTGTCTCCAGCTTTTCTCTCTCTTCACTTTTCCTGAAGATGAGAATGTTTGCAGTGACTAAGGAGAGGAGTATTATGTAATGAAAATTGGTGAGTGAGGAGATTTGGTTTTTTTCCTCAGATTTAAAATGGATATAAATGCATGTTCTTTGCATGTTTTTTGAGAACTGAATCCTGTAACAGTCTATAGTACTATCCTGTCCTCCACAGGATTGATAGGCTTGCTCCATTTTTATTGTACTTTTGTTTCTTTTGCCAGTACACAACCAGGTAAATTGTTCTCATATGAACAGAGGATGAATTCTGAGGAGAAAGTTGTGAAATGTTTCAATGGAGGGTTTTCTCAAATAATAATCACAGTACTCTGCTCTACAGTCTCCTGGATTCCAGGGACTGTACACATAGTAAATAACAGGCTTCCTTCCTGGACAGAGAAGTAAAACCACCATACCTTCCCCTCTGTAGAAACAAAGCCCATTTGTGACAGTGGGGTTCCACCAGGGTCTTTAATGGAAATTTTTGAACCCGTCAAGGAAGACAGTGGTGATTCAGAATGTCTCAAAGAGGAAATAGGGCGTTCCATGGGAGTTGTCAGGTCTCATTGAGAGAGCTTTAAACTAGATTTGAAATGGGAAAGGGATAAAGCCAGGCTTGTTAAGAGAGATAAGTCTGGGAGTAGTATGCTGATTTTAGAAATCATATAACTGCCTGAGAATGGTCACAGAACATCCACACCAGTGTAAGCACCATGGGCAACAAACGGGAAGCTATTGTACAGTAGGAAAACTATGATATAGTTTGCCATCATGGAGACATGCTGGAGTGGCTCACACAACTGGAATGTTGCAATGGATCGCTATACACTCCTCAGAAGGGACAGACAAGGAAGGAGAGGCAGTCTAGACTGTCCAAAGCTTAGTGATGGTGAAGATAGGGTTGAGTGTTTATGGGTAAGAATCAGCACAAAGGCCAACTGAGCAGATATCCTGGTGGGACACTATTACAGACCGCCCTTTCAGGGTGAAAGACAGAGAAATTATTCTATAAGCATCTGAGAGAAGTTTCACAATCACTAGCCCTTGTTCTCAAAGAGGAATTCACCAAATGTCTGCTGGAAACAAAACAGCACAGAAGAAACAGTCTAGGAGGTTCCTGGAGTGTGTGGAAGATAACTGCCTGACTCAGTGAGGGAGCCATCTAGAGAAGGTGTCCAACTGGACCTGTTGTTTGTGAACAGAGAAGATCTGGTGGGTGATGTGATTGCTGGAGACCACCTTCAGCACAGTGATCATGAAATGAGAGTTTTCAATTCTTGGAGAAACAAGGGGGATGAGCAGAACTGCGATCTTGGACTTCCAGAGGACAGACTTTGGCCTGTTTACAATCCTGGTTGACAGAGTCCCTTGGGAGGCAGCCCTGAGGAGCAAAGGAGTCCAGGAAGGAAATTTTAAAGGTACAGGAGTCCCTTTGTACTGAAAGAAGAGTGGGTATAGACAGCAGAATGAAGTCCCCATCATTCAAGGGGAAATGGTCAGTGACTCATACCAGACATGTATGAGTCTATGGGGCAGGATGGAATCCAGCCAAGAGTACTGATGGAGTTGTCAGAAGTGCTGACCAAGCCACTTTCCATCATTTATCAGCAGTCCTGGCTAACTAGGGGGATCACAGTTGACTGGAAATTAGAAAATGTGATGCCCATGAACAAGAAGGGCTGGAAGAAGGATCCAGGCAACTACAGACCCGTCAGCATGACCTCAGTGCTGGGGAAGGTCATGGAGTAGATCATCTTGAGTGGCATCACAAGGTGTGTGCAGGACAAGCAGGCCCAACCAGGTTTATGAAATGTAAGTCCTGCTTGACCAACATGATCTCCTTCCACAGGAGGCCAACTGTATGAGGTTCAACAAGGCCATGTGCCAGATCCTGCATTTAGGTCACAACAACCCCAGGCAGCGCTACAGTTTGGGGGAAGAGTGGCTGGAGATCTAGAAGAACTAGGGCAGTGTTTGTCTCGCTGCACTTGGCACTGGCACACCTAGAATCCTGTGTTCATTTCTGGACCCCTGACCACATGTAAGACATTGAGGTGCTGAAGTGTGTCCAGAGAGGGACAATGAAACTGGGGAAGGATCTGAAGCACAGGTATGATGAGGAGCATCTGAAGGGCCTGGGGTTATTTTGCCCGGAGTTAAAAAAAAAGGCTCATGGGTGACCTCATTGCTCTCTACATCTGCATGAAAGGAGGTTGTAGCCAGGTGGGGGTCTTTCTCTTCTCCCAAGTAACAAGCAATAGGATGAGAGGAAATGGCCTTGTGTTGCCCCAGGGAAGGTTTAGATTGGATAGTAGGAAAAATGTCTTCATGGGAGGGGTTGCCAAGCATTGGAACAGGCTGCCCAGGGAAGTGGTTAAGCCACCATCCCTGAAGGTATTTAAAAGATGTGTAGATGTGGCTCTGAGGGACATGGTTTAGTGGACTTAGCAGTGCTGCGTTAATGGCTGGACTTGATGATCTGAAATGTCTTCTGCAACCCAAATGATTCTCTGATCTTACTGTAATAATTCCTTTGGGTGTTTCCTGTCTCCTATGAATAACTAACCGTGGGCTATCTTGAACTCTTCTGATTGTGAAGCCAAAGTTATATTATTTTTATATAAAATGGAGATTATTTCCACTGCAACAGGCTTTGTGTTTGTTGACATAAGTACACTAAATAAAACAAAATAGGCTTTGTTATGTAAAAATTCTTTGGAGGATTACTCCATAAAATGGAAACTTACAAATCCCTACTAACGATAGGCTTGAAACATCAATTTGAAGAAATTTCTGCATGCAGTTTTGCTATTAGTCTGGAAGATATTTTATATATATATTCTTTGGTGCATGGGCTCCCTCTGGAGCTTTATCTTATTAAAAAAGCCCCCAAACCTTAAAGTGCTTGTAAAGGTTTTAATCAAAACCATCAAGCAAACAAAGAAATAAAAGCATTATTTCTGTCATTGCAGCATTCAGTACGAATCTGTTCTTCATGTATGTTTGATACATGTCTGGAGTCTCACCATTATGCCATCTTGGGAAAGGAGCCATTAGAATGAATGTCTTGTTGGACATTAAAAGATCCTTGTGTGAAAACTCTGCCACACAGCTCACGAATAATTAATTACAATGCTCTAAAGATGCAAAGTGCCATGTAAATCCCAGGCATTCATCACACTATTTAGTCTAATGGCTAATAACAGATTTGATTTAGCTTTCAGTGATTCATCATCAAAGGAAATTTTGTTACTCTGAATATTTACACTATCTTCCATATGTGTGTTATTAGAATGTGAGCACCCACAAAGGAGAAACTCTGCCAATAATGGTGCAGACACTCTCAGTGCCTTTCTCTGAGAAATTCTAGGTAAACTTGCACAGAATTACATGTCTGAAATCTATTTAATGATCTGATATGTTTACCAACTTTTCTTTATTAAGAACAAAGTGAGCTATAAGATCTGTATTGGTTTTCTGAGAGAGGAAGGCAGTAAAAGGCTTATTTTGTTGAAATGTGTTATTACTATTTGAAGAGCTTACAAATAACACTATTCTGAGGAATAGTTTCTCCTCTCTTTGTTTTCATAAAATGGAAGGTAACTGTGCTTAACCACTTGCATATCCTTTTTGTTAAGGAGGGATTCTGATTGATATCAGTAACCAAATACAGCTTATGTACTTCAGTATTTATCTCTGATCTGTACACTGTGCTGTCTTGACATGAACCGAACTCTAGTTTTGTTCATCTCTCAATGCACTCTGACTAGGGGCAAGGCAACTTAGAAATTTTGTCACACTTCTGACCATTAACTGTTCTCACAAAAGAGACTTTTAGTGCCTCATTGGACTTGAAGGACTTTCTGTTGCTTGGAGGCCTGACTGGACTTATCTTTTTTTTTCCTCCCCCACCTTCCCCCCCCCTCCCTGCAACAAGAGTAGCACCTTGCATGGTTAGTTTACAGCCAATGGTGCAATGAAAGAATTTCTGCTTGTACTGAGTTTGTGACTCTCCCTGTACAGTCGTTCTGTAGTAAGTAAATATTTTCCTGTGGAGCTTGGGGAAGGAAGTCAAGATGTTCAGCTCTGAAAACAAAGACTACCCCGTCATTTTTCCTGAAGAAAAACAACAACCCCCTAAACCAAACAAAATTTTTTGTTTAGA
This sequence comes from Pyrocephalus nanus, assembly GCA_038380795.1. Lineage (NCBI taxonomy): Eukaryota > Metazoa > Chordata > Aves > Passeriformes > Tyrannidae > Pyrocephalus > Pyrocephalus nanus. Next base: position 21,380,594 of record CM076266.1, on the reverse strand, counting down.
AGAAAAAGCTCTTTTGTCCTCTGTGAGTGACCCACAGAGTCACCGCTTCTTCTGTGCATGAGGATCTCTCATCTCAGCCTGTTGCTCAGGACACCTTTATATCTTTTCATGGTCTACTTTCCTCTTGAAGTGTGTTGACCTGGCTGACTTTTTTGAGGTGAGAATGTCATGGTTGTTCATAGAGATCAGAGTTTCTTTGTAGGGGTGGCTGTCTGCTTCAAGAGTGTATTCCATTACACTACTGTTTATCTTCCTTGATGGTATATTTTATTTTAGCAGATTCTCTTTTGTTGTTAGGAGAGGTTAGTAGTGATTATGATAATCTCGCTGTTTATTTTAATTTATTAGCCGATTCAAGGCTAACAATACATGGATTTAAAAAAAAATAATAGAGCCATTATCCTCGAGACTATTATAAGCTGTGTGACTTCTTCAGTTAATAACTCACATCTTTTAAATTCAATTTGCCTGTTAATCATCCCATTTTAATTTTTAACATTTACTGCTTTTTGGAAAATTTTAATTTCTCGGCATTGTCTCATAATTAAGCTCACTGTGCTCACTGTGTAACTAAAAGAGCACTAATAAGCAGGACATGGCACAAGTTGTTTCACATCACTGCCTTTTAAAGGAGACACATTGAATTTACTGTAGTTAAAAAAAAACCCAAACAAACCCACAGTTAAGAGAAGCAGCAAGGCCCAATGGGGAAAATTGTCATAGTGGGTGTTGTGACTCCGGTCCTACTCCTGTACAAAGTTTGTTGAGATTGTTGAAATGGGAATTTGTTTTCAGGCTGAAAGTTAGTTTTGGTCTGGTTTGGGGCATGTTGCATACAGACATTTCTGCATCAAGTTTTCTTTCCTGGGTGCAGGCACTTTTCTCACTTGGTGGCAAAGGGAGAAAGGGGCTTCAGCCTGGCAGTGACCATGTTGCCGAGGTCCTACAAGGCTGAGTCTTTGGATGTAAATGCAAAACATCTTCACAAGGCAAGCACAGAGGTACAGCAGAAGTTGGTTTGCAGTGGAAGTGCAAGGATAAAGGGGCAGGTACAGGATCAGCAATATTAGTAAATGAAACTCATGGGTGTCTAACCAGATCCCATAAATTGGAAAAGGTCTCATTCTACCTTCATCACAGACACAACAGTTTGTGGCTAAGCAGCTATTGATTGCACCCTGAGATTTTTTCCCTTCTCTGCTTTGCTGAATGGATCTCGGGTGTTTCATGAACAGGTGAAACCCAAGGCTTGCCTTGATCCTACTCTGCTAACAGAGACTGTTTTCCTTTGTCTGCTGGAACTGCTACTGATGCTGCACAAAGCTGGCAGGAGAGCCCAGCCGGCTGTGCGGAAATGGGAAATAATATTCCGTGATTGATCTGAAAGGCAAACGAGGAGTAAATGTAATTGTGTGGGCTCAGCTATTTACTATTTGCAGTCTGAGACCGTGATCAGGATATTTTTTTGAAACTCAGACTTCTTAAGCAAACCCAGTGAATTGAATGTATGGTGTCAGGCTGTAATCCCTTATTTTTCTGTGTTTGGGTTAAATAAGGACAGTGCTTTCATTTGGTTCCCTAAAACCCCACTGAAAACTAACTGAAAGTTGTGTGATTGTGCTGCATCTGCTCCTATGCCTTTCTCTCTCCCTCACTTGTTTTGTAACTTGATTAAATTTAAGGTAATTTGATGAAGAGATTGAAGTTTCAAAAATAATGATTCCTATTAGTTTAGTGATGGTTGGAGAAGATGCATGCCCCATAATGGGAAAAGCTTTGTAAAATCTGTAGAGGGCAGAGAGATGTGGAGAGCATTGGGTCAAAACTTTCTAAAAACAAGGCTTCCTATATCTGCCTGCTAATGGTTCTGTTTGCTTTGCATTTTAAATGCACCAAGTTTGTGGTGGTAGAATGGGGATTATTCTGATCTCTTGTTTTATGTGAGGAAATTTTCCATACAAGTGATGCATGAATGGATTTATAGTCCTATTGGAGATAAGTCTGAGGCTCTTGAAAGCTCTTTTCAGCCAGAAAGCTTGGTGATTCATAGGAGTCTGACAGCACCACCAAACTTTCTGATTTATGAGAACATAAAATGTTAAAACATTCCTGTTCTTGTTATAATTGGCCAACCTGGGTCTCCTGTGGGGAAGGTCTATTTCACATTAAAATAAAATAAAATAAAATGTCAAAGTTATTTGAGGATGGAAAGGATTTTTTTCTTTTTAACTAACCATAACATTGTTTTTACACTTAAAGATTATTCCTTTCCATTTTTACCTTCTACAGTTAATATTCAGAGAAGGCCTGTATGAACCTGCCATTTTTATTCCTTAGTTTATATTTCAGAGAGATGCACCTTACAGAAACTTTCTAAGAAAAGGCCAGGGAAATCAGAGTTTTTGAAGGTCTTCTAGACACTTCACTGAAGTATGTTTAATCTCTATTGCAGCATGGATACAAGCCTACAAATATTCCCACTGGCCCAAGTTTTTTCTGGATAATATAAATGACTGCTTTTGATAGATGGGACCTGTCTTTGCACAGACTAAGAGGTCAAGTATTTTAGATCTCAGTGTGATTATGGTTTTGTCTTTTATCCCTGCTTATATAAGTCTAATCCAAAGTCCAGTGAATAAGTTTTCCTTCATGTGGAAGGAACATGTAGATATAGCTGCCTAGAGGATTTTGGCACTTTGCTTTTGTCAAAACTGAAACAGCTTTGTGGTTTCTTGAGGAACAGGAAGGGACCCTATTCCCTTTGGCTGTGAGGAATATGCCTAGAGAGGGTGTGCATCCAGTCCTGGCTCCTGACTATAGAGAACAGCCCTGAACCTCTTGCCCTAAGTAGCCAAAATATACATTTTTTAATGTCAATGAGTACTTGTGAAATCTTCCCCTGTGCAGAGGGTCATCACCAAAACCAGAGGAAACATGTTTTTTGCAAGAATCCTGGTCTAAAAGGGAACAAGGAATTTAACTGACATTTAGGGGTGAATTTTAGAGGTGGATTGTATCAAAGATCAGCCTATATATTTTTTCCTTTTCTGCATGTCTTCTTTCCTGGTAGTGAAAAATCTCTGCTCAGTCATTTTCATGGATGCATAACTTAGGTTGTTTTCTTAAACAAACATACTCCTTTTCAAACGTACTCCTTTCCTCCTTCTCTATTCCAAACAGTAATTTCTTGAATAATTAGCTTCTGCGTGAAGTTTCAGGAAAAGTCAAAAAATAAAAAAAGAAAATTATTCTGTTCAAGCTGTTCAGGTAGTGTTACAGCATTTGTGTTATGAGCAACCACCTAGCTTTGGAGGTAAAATATGGAATATGTATCATGCACAGCTTGCAATAATGTGTGTTCATATACATGTACCTAAACTGTGTGTGTACATATTCATGTATGAATATGTGCAAGCATATGTACATGAGAACACATAAATATGTAAATTTGTACATGTAGGCAGGGCTTTTTGCTGCAAGTGTGATAGGTCGGCTGCAGCCTGTATATCAATCTGAAAAGATCCACACATCGCATGTTGAAAACAAAAGGAGTTGTGAAACAGCAGAAGTGCACAACGAAAAAACCAGCAGAATGACTTGAAAGATCAGGTAGTTTTACAGTCAAATTTTTAAGAGAATGTAGGAAAAAAAATCATTACAGCTGCCTGCTTTTGCAGTTGTTGTCCTGTGTAAACAGACTGTAGAGCATTTTGGAAAAGAGGCAACAGTAGCAATGGCACGTTTTCAAGAAACTGTTTTAAAGCAAAATGAACGTGCAGTGAAACGTAGCATAATGGCATTCTAACTGTATTTAAAAAGGGCAGACTTCAGTTAGGCTCACACTGAATCTGTTGTGCTAGCTGGATACATAGAGCACTTTTGCAGAAGTGAAAAACGTGTATTTGCCCTTGCTTATGGTGTAAATATCGTGCGCTGTCAGGTCAAAGCAGTCTCCCAGCCTTCCAATAGCATATAAAGTCTCAATCATTAAGGATGAAATGAATTTATAGCAGGAATATGAAGGGACAATATCAAAACTGTCAAGGCTCAGAAACAGCAACACAAAACAGTAATAGGATGGCTAAGGTAAGAGTTGGTCTTCTGCTCCTGGAAATAGGACATATGAGCAACAGATGATGTTGAGAAATTACTAATATTCCATCAGCCTTCACTCAATTTGTGTCAAACACAGCATATGGGACAAAGGGTAAGATTTCCACCTTTAACAGGGAAGAACTGAATGGAAACTTCTTGACTAATCTGATATTTTTAAATCAAGCTGGCTTGAGAAACATCATCCAAGGCTGAAGCAGTGCTGAAATGTCACAGTAAGTTACCCACAGTAAAAATACTGGGGCTGTCTCAGACTCAGTATTACTGAATATTTTCACCAGTCACCTAGAAGACATAGAGAGCATACTTGTTAAATGCACAGCTTACAGTAATCCACAAGGGACATCCAGAGTATTTTAAGGGAAGACATGAGTTTTAAGTGACAGATCGAAGATAATGTCTGAAAAAAAATAAGAGGCTATGCAACAGCAATAAGACAAGACACTACAGGTAGATAGGAGCAATCAATCTTGCAAATCCAGAACAGTTGTGTGGAAAATGGGTGAAGTGCAATGTGAAAAAGGCACAAAAACAAAAGAAAAAGATCATTCTAGTATGCATAAATGTGAAGTAATTTGTTGCTCAGATACTGCTAAACTACTCGCCTGGAGTAGTTTGTCTAGTTTGGGTGCCACACTTCAGGGAAGATGTGGAACAACTCTAGCAAGTTCATGGAAGAGCAAACAGAAAGATCAGAGATTCAAAGACACAAATGTACGAACATCAGCTCCTTAGCCTAGAGGAAAAGTGACAGGGTAGGAATCTGTTAAAGTTTGTCAAATATTCAAGATACTACATATAATGTTGTGGATAATGTTAGGAAAAAAATTGGAAGGAACTTGTAAGGTACTCAGGGAGTTGTCAAGTAATCAGGCAATAGAATTTTGCAGCCAGTATGTGAGCAGTTGAGGCATGTACATTTAAAGTCACAAGTGTGAATAGAGGGCAGTTAATTTCAGGCTTTAAAATTATTGCTTCAAAGTTGGCTCACTGAAATATAAAGCTAGGAAATTTACTTGGCTTCCTGGGTAAACTTCAGTCATCCTGATGAACATGTGCAATGAGGTTTGAGTAACAAAAGATAGAGCATCACCACGGTGATACTTAATTGAGCTAAATCCACTTATAACCGTTCCCCTTTATAGTGAAGTGCTGTAACATTTAGATGAAGTAAGAAGATCCTGCAAATGTTTCATTGTGTGCCTGCTTCTTCTCTAACTTACACTGACGAGGGTGAGAAAATGCTCTATTGAAATCCACGGTGCTAGGCAACTGTTAAACATAATTTGGCATGCCAATATTGAGGCAGACCAAAGTTTTATTCTATTTTCTTTTTAGTAAATTATTCATTGCTATGATAAGTGAATAGGCAGAGGTCAAAAAATGCCCCCCAAACAACTGAGAAAAACATATGTACCTAATGTCAAACTGCTGATGATCACAGGGATGGACTTTCTTATACAAATCTGGAAAGGACAAATAGGTGTAGCCTTTGTCCTTAATCATCTTTTGCCACTCAAGTTTCTTATCAGAGTGTCACACAGGTTCTGGCTCCATTTAACTTAGGTTTTATAGAGCCTAATTCATCTGTAGCTTTGGGAAAACCTGTTGCCACTCATGTGCCAATTTGTCTGACCCAGATAAGCTTATGGGTAATGTCCTACCCCGGTAGCAGTAAATTTTTCTGGGAACAGAGGGCCCAAGCTAGCATGCTCAGCCATTCTTTCTTTTTTCTCCTTCTTCTTCTTTGCTTTATTTTATTTTATTGGAATTTGGTAGATAATTAGAAGAAGGGGAACAAATAGTGAAGTCCACAATTATTTCACATTTGTAGTTAAAAGTTCTTTTCTGGGCATGACCTGGGTTCTTTGGTCTTGTCCAACACTCTCTATGGTGGATGGAGATGGAGGGCATAGCCCTGGTTTAAAACCACTATCTTTTTTTTTATTTTTTTTAAATTTTATTTCTATTATTTTATTCTTCATAGGCTTCTCAGCTGAAGTTAAATGCTCTGGAAGTTAATTGAATAGTTCATGATTCTTTCCACAGGAGAAAGTGAAATACTCCTAATCTTTGAGAGCAACAGTTCTCTTTAAACCCCTTCCATGTGCTTTCTGTGCACTTGCATTAAACTTTCCTTGTACCCTTTAAAAAACCCTCAGTTTCATTCAAGAGTGAATTAAAAAAAGTAGAGAACTGTGTTTGGCAAATTTCTGAGGAGGGCAGATGGGGTTCTTGGCATCTGTTCATTTTTTATTTCTGAATGTTGGGTTGGGCACAGTTTTAAACAGTCTTTGCCTCTTCTTTTTTCTCCAAGACTTGGTCAGTCTGAATTCTAGAACAGCTGGATCTTTTGTGAAAAATAAATGCCGAGAAGTCCCTTGGGTCCTAGATCAGCAACTTCTTTCTTCCAGTCTTTCATGTTGGAGAGTGACTGATTGTGCCTGACAGTGCTGTGCTTCATAAACGTTTCTTTCTGGTTGTTTCTGACAAATGTAAGGAAATATCTTCAGATATTGCTTTAGACTAACAACTTGTTCTTGGATTTCTTGCTGAAAGCTCACTAAGATCTTATTATTCAGAACTCAGGAATTCCTGAGAGGAGTAACTTCTACAAGCTGGACTGGGAATTTAGGTAATGTAGCAATATTTTCTTAAGCTCACTATTTACAGAGGAAAAGAAGAAGAGGAAGAATGTGGATGAAGCAATGAAAAATATTTCATATGCTAGTTAATGAGAATGAAGCATTCTGTAAGTTTGTGCATATTTTACATTAAAACAGAACAGCAGACCTGGTCAGAATGTAGTCCTTAAGAGTAGCAACAGTTACCTCAAATAGTACTCACTTTGTACTTTAGGAGAAGCTTGAAAAAATTAGTTTTCAAAATATGAAATAATATTGGAGTTTTTGGAGTATGAATTCTTTCAGCTTTCCTAAGGGCTTGTGCATTACCTGTAGATGTTAAAGATGGAAAAGCCTTATGTAATCATGAAAAAGGCTCTTACAGGTTTTATTCTCTGGAGTACAGTTTCTAGTATTGTGCTCTCCCAGTTTTATATTCTCTCAACAGTAACGATACCTTATCTTTTTCTTGGGAGGCTATTCCACTGCCTGATAGGGATCATTATCTGGAAAGATGTAGGTGTATCAGGAGCACCAGTTAAGAGTGTAACTAAGACACTGTAAACCTAAATGAAAGTGAATGAATTGACCGCAAAAGAAAATAAGACTTTACCCCAGTTTCAGTGGTGGTGAGAAACTGGAGCAGGTTGCCTGGAAGTTGTGGATGTCCCATCCCTGGCAGTGTTCAAGGCCAGGCTGGACAGGGCTTTGAACAACTTGGTCTAGTGGAAAGTGTCCCCATGCCATGGCAGGAAGGTTGGAAATACATAACCTTTAAAGGTCCCTCACAAACCAAACCATTCTATGAGTCTGTGAAATACAAGACATACTGAGTGTACTGTTTCCAAGAGCTCTGGTCCAGCAGTGTATGGACAGTCATTCTGTACTGAGATGGTGCTGACCCTTCAACACAGGGAAGCTCGGTCTGATCTTTGGGCTGCTTGAGTTCTCAGGAAGGTTCTTATCAGAGGATAAAACTTTACTACATCACTGCTGGATTTATTTCACCTAAAATTTATTCTGCACACGACTTCTGAAAATTTGTCATTACCTGTGAAATATTCTAATTAACCAGAGGACAGTGACTGATGGATAATCAATGCTGGTGAGACTGGGCTTCTCCCAGAACTTGTCACAGGACTCACAATTTCATGCTGTGCATTCCAGTCATTCCCCTGGAGCACATTAAATGCATCCTCTCTGTGTTTGTTATTGTCATATTTTGGGCGTTTCCTGTCAACTGATATATGCCTTTCTTCATGGCTTGAGCAGGCTGTGGACACTTGGCTCTTTTAATTATTTTTTATAGCTAATTCTCTTCATCTACTTTGCTTTGATTGCTTTTGCACTCTTAACTATTTTACTGAAAAACAGCAAACAGTGCCATCTACTAGCCAGGACCGAAGGCAGTTCAGCACATGGAGTCACTCTGGAGCTGCAGAAGCAGAGATTTTTACCTCCCCTATTGCTAGGCAGCAGCCATAATAAAGCTGAAACATGTGTATTAATTTTTCTGTAAGTGTGCTCAGTTATGTGAATCTTTCAGCTCATCAATAAAGTCAGTTACAGCAGTGCTTGCAAAATACCAAGAAAGCAGGTTACATTGTTAGGGAGGTTTTAATACCTATTTCAACCTAATCACCCAAGTAGTAATGAAGTTTCTCCTCTGTAGTCGCTTCCCAGTATATTTTTATATGCTTTTAATCTTCATAGATGTTTGCAGAGTTCCTAAAATTTCCAGTGGCTGAGCATTTGCCAAGATGCCCCATTACTGACTTAATGAGGAAAGTAGTCGAGAGGAGGAACTTTCTGATAGACAAAGCTAAGCAACCAATAAAGCCCATTTAGAAATCTCCTGCAGCTTTGCTTGGCCTTGGGCTCCCCATTTCTGGGAAGAAACACAGGAAATAGTTCTATCTGTCTGCTGGAATTAGGGATGTGTGTTGTGTCTTATCTTTGCAGCCAAGGCCTCTCAGTAAGCCAGAATCAAGGCATTGCCAGCATCCAGTTGTTTCTGCATCTCCTCCTTAAGAGTATGTGAAGTATGGTATTAATGGGAGTGAAAGCAGGGAGCATGTTGTGTGCATATGTGTGTTAGTGTCAGGGGGATATTAAATGAAAGAATCTACATTTTACTTTGATGCAAAGTTGCCAAGGTTGCCTTTCTACATGAAGAAGAAGAAGACAAATAACCTTGACCAAGTTTTTCCCACTTTTTGTCAATAGGAACCTCAATTCAGGACAGAGAATCCAGTAGGGACTCTATGAATTTCTACTATTAAACCTTTGCCTGTACAGCCTTTCCCATGGTATCAGCTCTCAATTTTTTCTTTTTTTCCAAACTGACCTCTTTGGCCATATTTTTGTACACATTGGATCTTTTGGAATGTGTTTGATAAAGGAGATCTCTAGTGGGGAGATGGATCTAGGAGTCTGGCAATGTGCCATTCATTGACATCTACTAAACAAAGCAAGGGTATTAAACTAATAGGTAGCTTTGCTCACAGTATCTGGTTAACCTTTGAGTTCCATTTACTTCCTCCCCCAGCATAATTTTGTTGATGAAGAAACCAGAAACCCATCTGTCTTCGATGTGTCTTGTTCATAGTCTTAACCTGCTCCAGCTGTGCTATCCCAGTCCCTTTCAAGCAAGAGAGCAGATCTGTATCTCCTTTTCTTGTGTGTTTTTGTGAATCTGTGTCCTGTTTCTTCATAAAATATATCTATCTGCAATAGCAGTCTCATATAATTGAGGGCAACCTCTTGGGACAGTATTGCTATCTACAACCATCGATTCTCTTCATCGAGGTGCACAGTGCTATTTTCAGGAAGTAGGGCAGTTCCCAGGGCTTTGGATTGTTGTTGTTTCATTTTTGGTTTTGTTTATCTGTTGCTTTATACACATGCAAATCTCTAATGTGTTTGGCATTAGGTTTTAACTGGGCAGGCAGGCATTCTGGTATTCAGTTCTCTGTCAAACAGAATATTAGGTTGGTCAGAGGGTGAAACCCCGCATTTCAGTGGTGTTGTTCCTTAATTAAATAGTGCTAAATATGGGTAAGAATCTGACTCCAAGATCTTTCAAATAAGCAATTTATTTTTATATAATTTCTGAATATGTCTTTGAATTAATGATGAAAATTATTGCTTGCTTCTCACTAGGCAGTGTTTAAATTCATGTCCATTAAGTTCTAGCCAGTCTCAAACATATCTCTGGGCAGGTAGAATACACAACAAAAACGGATTTGATAAAACTAAATGTTAATTTAGTTGCACTATCTGTTAGGGAGGCTGTCTTAAGTAAGTGCAAGTAGCAATCTAAGGGAAGTTTATTTTTATATGCAGGATGAATAAAGGCTGGAAAGGTGCCTTTCCAGCTATGTTCTCCTTTCTGTACTATTTTCTATTTGAACTAAGCCTTTCCATTAGTTATAAAAGTGGACATCCTTGTGTCGTTTTTGTAAATGCAGACTGACTCATATGATATCCACGTTTTCTCCCACTGCAGGCAGAGGCTGTTGAATATATATTTGCAGCCAGCAAAGCTCTTCTTTAACTCCTTTGGTTTCCCATTTGTATTGTCACCATGGCAGACTTTTGTGGTCATTTGGACACCTGATTTTAGCATAAGACATTCCCCTGCTTTATATCCTTGAGGAATCTCCATGTCCTGCTTTCTGATGGGTCACACATATTGGTGCAATGCTGCACCCCTCTAGCAGAGGATTTCTCAGGCATCTCACAATGGTTGTCTTTGCCCCTAAAGGGAGGCAACTAGACAGCCCCCAAAAGGAAGTAATATGATCAACTTAGTGCTGTTTTGACACCTTATTTGTGGTGACTGTCAGACAGAATGCAGCTCATGGGCTTCACGAAGGTGTGTGGGGATCAAGAGGTCGATCTTGCTGTCCAAACTGAGTGCTCCGTATATCATCAGGTCTCTCTGGTGGCATAACTCTGTAATTCATCTTTAGATTAAAGCGTCTGTCCTGCATTTTAACCTTTTCTGTCAAACTAGGGAAAAAAAAAAAAAAGCACAAATGTTCAAAACTAGCTGATACAGTGAAACATTGACATGTTTTGGTATTTTAAAGAAGCACTTAGGTTTATTGTAGTGAAACGGAGGTTGTATTTGCATTTGATTCTGCAACTCTAATCTCATCAAAGTTGAGACAGCCAATATAAACCTAAGGCAACGCCATATATAACATAACTTCTTTATGCAATCAGGCTTAGCAGTGCTGCTATGTATTCCCAGGGCAGCAATGGCCTGTTTTTTAGTGTGTATTGGAGTGTTTCTGGTTTTAATATACAGGTCTGACTTTGAGGAGGAGAAAAACATGGATTTTGTAAGTTTTTCATGCTGAGAATGCAATTAAAAGTAATTGCTTCTATTTCCAAAGTAAAACACGCCTTTTAAAAAGTCTAATGTTCACCAGTACCCAGGGGGACACTTCTACCATGTAGAGACAGTTTCCATATTTCACTTTGTAGGTGCTCCCATCTGCCCTTCTTAAAGAAGTTCTTCCCAAGAAATGAACGAAGCAGTTTCCTGAAAAAAAAAAAAAAAAAAAGCCAGTATAGATGGAAGGGAAGCTCAACATACAAGAAGCAGAAGAGTGAAATAAAAACGATCATTGCATCAGTTTAAAGGCATTTGTGCAAATTGCCTTATAAATATAAACAGTGTAGACTGCTGTGATAAGTGGAGACATTTTAAGGTTGAGATGTTTTATATACAACACTGCTGCTAATTGTAAACTAAAGGGGTTATATTGATATATTAATCTTCCTTGCTTCCTTTTTTTCTCATAAAATAAAGATAGAAATCTAATGAACTAAAATTATTTTACCTATAAATCACTACAAATAAAAGAAAAGCAAGTCACTAACTGAACTTTGAGAGGAGACAGAACAATGTAAAATGGATTTGGAAACCAGTCATGACCTAATAACTAATTTTTATGAAATAGTCTAACACAGAGGGCCAGATCAGAATATGCCACATTTGGAATGTGGAATTTTATACCTGGAGACGTAGACACCTACAAAACAATACAGGCTTCGATTGTACAGAAAAGGTAGACATGGCTTTGTCTACCCTCCTGCATGTCTGGGTTAACCTGCTGTCATCTCACACGGATGGTCACAGGAGATGTCCTTTGTGTTGATCTCCCTTGAGGGATGGGCAGCAAAGCATGCATGAAAGCATGAGCGTGGGGCACACTTTCCCTCTTTCTAGGTTATGCACTTTGTTTTTTGGGGTAACTAATTCACAAGGAAGAAAACTGGACAGATATTAGTTTTGCCGACTACCTTAATGTTTATGTTTCCTAGAGTGCATGCTATGTACAGGGTAGAAGTTGGATTCTTACCAGATACTATGGAAGAAAACACCGAATTGGTTGCCTTTGTAGCATTTCAAATGTTAACAAGCTGATGGGATTTACACAGCATCATCAATGCTTTCTGACTTACTGAATTGTGTAAATCTATTTTATTTTCAATTCTCTTTGGACTTCCTCTGTAGTTCAATCCCCTGTGCAGATAATCTTCAAACAAACAAAAATATAAATAAAAAATCTGAACCACCTCAATCTATGAAGTGTTAGTAGACTTATAGGAGGCCCGAGCCTCTCTTTGAAAAAGCTTGTTTTTCAGAGGCTGTATTGATGCAGCCTTAGACATAGGAGGTAAGTTAGAAGTAAAGATGGAGTAGGAGTTGGGGCACTGGTAGGATGCTTGGGAGACCTGGTGACCTGACATCTTGCTCTCCATAGGTCTGATGCAAGATTTGGGGCCAATCACTTTGTCTCTCTTCATCACAGTTACTCAGTTGTAAAATGGGGACAGCTGTCTTCCTCTGTTTCTCAGAGGACTTGTGAAAATAAAGGCATTAAAGATTGTGAAGCCATCTGTTGCTATGGTGATGAGGCTTATTTAGGCACTGAAGAACCAAGATTAGAAACTAATATGTTTCCTTGTACAACTTATTTAGAATATGGATGGGCAGTGCTGACGTAGAAGGTCTGGTTCTGCCTCCAGTAACGTGGCTATTGATTCTCAGTGGGGACAGGATCAGTCCTCAGTAGATCACAACAGACACGTTTTGCTAAACTCTATTACTTTAAATGCCTCAAATCGGGTCAGTTGCATAATGCCTTATGGTGGCCTGTTATACCAGACAAAAGTGATGTGCAGGATTTTAACACCTGTCATAATTGCTAGATGCTTCTACACTTTTTGTCAGGTGTTTGGAGCTGAGGTGAATGCAATAAAAATATGGAAATTCAGTGGCAGGGAAGGTTTGTAAGATCCGTTGTAGGTACTGGGAGAGAGTGGGGAAACTTTAAAGGGGAAGGGACTTCTTTGTTTCAGATCTGTGGGAATGCTGTGGCAGGGAACAAGGTACAGATGAGTCAGAGGACATGGAGCAAAGGGCTCAGGGAAAATGGAGTCACTGGGATACCTGTGATACTGCCATTGATGGGGAAGGCCAAGATAACCTCCTCTTATAAAGTAGTTTGGCCTGCAGGAGTAGATTTTATATCTAGAGACTGATAGATTTTGCAAATCCCATTTGCCTATCTTTATCCAGTGTTGTGATGATATCATCAGTATATCATTTAATTAATTTAGGTTGGAAGGTATCTCTAGGTCATCTGCTCCATCCTGCTGCTTCGAGGAACGTAAACTTCAAAACCAAACTAGGTTACTTGTTTAATCAAGTTTTAAAACCTTCCAAAAATGGGTACTGCACAACCTTTCTGGGCCCAAATTTCACTGTTGTTTCTGTGTGAAGAAGTTTTTCCGTATATCTCACCAGAATTTTCCGTGCTGAAATTTGTGACTCTTGGGTCTTTCTTTATTGGACAGCTTTGACAAAAATTGCCAAGCAAATTCAGTGCCTTGAAGCCTTGAGTGTTTCAACAAGATACTGGGCTTCCTAGCAAATGCAGTCCTTGAACTCGTGTTTGTGCGTGGGCTGGTACACAAGTCTTACAGCAGGCAGGATCTGAACTACAGCTCTGTGTGGGACAGCCCTGTGGGACCACCTGCACACTGTGCCGCAACCTTGCTTTGCCCAGGTATCTCTTGCACTACCTGCTTTGCACCATCCATGTTTCCATTGGGAAACAAGAACATACCTAGAATGGGGAGCTTTAGTAACCACATGGTTCTAATGAATTAAACGTTTAGGGTCAGCTATAAGATGTTTGCTTTTAAAGAACCTAATAAAATGTGAAATAATTCCTCTAAATCTGATATTGAGAGAAGTTCCAGAGATCTATGTCTCATTTCTAGATGTACTAACTTAATATATCTGTGAAATATTTGGCACATTTTAAATATATTCTTCTTTTCCCTGCACCTGAGACAAAAGTGTCATAATACTATGTCAGGATAGTAAATTTTTTTGTGATTCTTATACTGTTCCTTTCCAGGCTTTTTGGGCCCTCTTAGGTGTTCTGTTTCTTTTAAAACTTGACATGTTTTTTTTACCTATGTATTTGAGTCTCTGGGTTATTCTAACATCCAGTTCTCACCCAGCTGTTTTTGTCCAGTTTTGCTCTCTTATCTTCTGATATCTCTGATGCAGCAGGAGCATAGGAGCTGGTAAAAGAAATAGAGCAGATAAATGATTGTATGTTCCTGCTTGACCAAGGTGAGTTTTTTCTGGTGTTTAGCTAAAGCAAATGTGACTGCTAAATGCAAAATTCTCTAAAGAAAGAAACCCAAGAAGCCTTTCTGAATTTTTGTATTTTGCCAGCACATTTTAGTTGGAAACATTAGGAAAACACACATTGTTTTCTCACATCCAAGTGAAACATTGATTCTAATTCTAATTCAACAATTTATTTTGGTAGTTATCTGTGCATCACAGCTAGTTTTGCCAATGATTTTCTTTAAAAATAATAAAATTGTGTACAGCACCCAAGTAAATGTTCTTCTTTACTGATGTCTACTGTTTAGTAAATCATTTTGGGAGGAAGGATTCTTGTTTCCTAGAGTTTATAATTAGTTTGTTTAGTCATTCTTGGCTCTTTCAGGTGATTAAACTAAGGCTCAGATTTTACTTTCAGTATCTTTGAATCATTGCAGTGACTTTTCATTTGCTTCTCTTGACTGAAATAAAAATCAGTAATCCTGTGTGAATGGACTTCAGAAATTTCACAAGTGTTACATGGAAAAGTGGCTCATAAATTGAATTAAGACAGAGTTGGATGCTGTTGAAAGATAAAAGGAAGGGCTACATAACTGTGCTGCTGTTACTTGGACTGGGAAGTTTAACTTCCATGGCTTGGAAGGCATTTACCTATTCAGATGGCCTCCTGAGTAAGGCATAAAAACAGTCCTAGGGCTGGCCCCTAGGGAAACAGGACTGATTGCTCTCATTGCTAAGGGCTGGGTTACAAATGTCTTAATCCTATTCTTTTTTGTTAGTACCTCTGTGGTGAAGGGAGCAGAGTTCCTGGCTTTCTCCTTTCAGTCTGTTGGCCTGAGTCTTCGCTGTCCCCCCGGATATTTTCATTGAGGGATTGCAAACTCTCTTCACGCTGTTTGTAATTAGGAGACCGTGGCCCTGGGTTGCTGAGACGTGGCCTAGGAAAAGCAGTTACAGATTAGAGTGGTTTCTTTGCCACACTCTCTTGAAGGATGATTGATTGCTCTTTTATCCTCCAGGGCAGGGAGCGGATGAGCAGGCAGAGCCTTATCACCAATTGAGAAAAGTGCATCACTCTGGTGTACCCTGCTCTGTTCCAAGCACCTGGGTGAACCCATAGGGAGCAAGGCATGCATGTAAGCGGCCAAGAGTGGTTTTTTAACTGCTCTGTTTCAGTATTCTCCAAACAGCTCACAGCTTGCTGAAGGCTCAGTGTTATGTCCACAGGGTGGGTTTCCATTTCCTATGTCCAGTATTTAGTAAAACGATTTCCAGGTGGAGAGCCTTTGGACCTTTATTGCATTTCCACACTGGATATCAATTTAAACACTGCATCTCTACTGCAAACCTATCCTCTCATTTAGAAACTGGAGCGGTGTGGTTCAAAGGCCATCATACTACATATGTGTGTGAAATAGATTTGCACTATGACTGAAATCTGATATATGCAGTATCTTCTTCCACTTTTGGAGAAAGAATGTTTCATGAGAATGACCCCTTAAAGTTAACTTCGCAGCTGATAGCTGTATCCCTGTTTGTAGCAGTATCATCTCATTTCAACCCTCTGTGACAGCAGTAAAAGATTCAGTGAGTCTGTTTATGGTCTTGCTCAGGTGTACTTGGGTCAGCAGGCTTCTGTGATGGTGTTATTGTTTGTGCATAATAGTGTCAGAATAAGAACAAGGCTTTTGGGAGGAAATCTAGGTATGTGGAATTTTTCTATGGAATTCAGATAATTCCTTGCTCTTCCTTATCCTGACTTTAGGTTATCCCTTGGTATGCCATCATGCATTAGAGAGACCTATCACTAGGTCTGGGGTCGCTAAAAGTAAGCTGTGGAAATGGCTGGCTCCAGTTCTATCATTAGTGTCATATTCTCTGCCAAAGGAGGGAAATTATTTTGATTACCTTTATATTTTCTCTAAAAGCTTAGCTGAGATTTCCTTAGTATCTGAATTAAGAAGTGCACTTTACTTTGGAAAAATAAGTAAAAACTTGCATTGTTAGACAAGGGGAGGGAAAGAGAGAGTAAGACAGTTTGTCCCTCAATGTATTCTTAAAAAAAATTTCAAAGATGTGGTGGTGTTCAGAAATCGATGAAAACTAGATGAGATTTAAATATTAACAGGCAGGAATTTGCCTTCAGGTGAAGGATGACATTTGCATAGAAACAAGAATGACTCATATGTTGTTAGGTGAGTGTCTAACTAGAATCTAAAATTCCTGTGCATCAGTCACCTTCTATCTTAGATGTCAATGGGAAATATGCTAAGCAGGGTACCCAACCCTCCATCACATCCCACCCCAGGAACTGACTGGAGAGAATTCATAAATAAGGTGTAGCAAAATGAGATGCTGAACCAAATTTTATCACTGCACAGGTAAAACTTCCATTGCATTTTGTAGAAGGACTGAACTTTTCATTTTCCTTTTTACCATGAAAACCTTGCCTTCACGGGGGACCCCATCTTGTAACAACTGCTTTAGAAGCCATTAACTTCACTGCAATTTCACTTCTGCAGTTTAAATTCTATTTTCTTAGCCACATCTCTTCTCAGTAATCTTCAATACAGCATATCCAAAGGTAGAAACACTGAGAAATGTCTCTATTAAGTTCTGCTGGTTAGTGGTACCAAAACAGAAGTGATTGTTTCAAACATTGTGTTCTACCTGTAAATCTTTGAACCAGCTTTCCTGCAGAGAATTTGTCTCAAGTTCAGTTCCTCATCTCAGCTTTTTATTATGAGTTAACAGTTCAGACAGGTTAGAATCAATTGATTTAACTGAGGTTTCTCATTAGGTGGGTAACTCAGCCAGAATAGGAATCTGACCTTTTCAGCTACTAATGCTGTTGCTACAACCAGTAGGTGAGGTGATCTCCTATTTTATAACTTAGATTTCAGAGATGTACAATTCTGTCACTTGGGAAAATATATATCCAAAGCCAACTCAGTCCTTTCATACTGTCCCGTATTTTTTATTTTCATTTTTTTCTTGTGTCTATGAATTACTTGCTTATTGAACCTTGAAAACACCCCATACAACTACTGAACCTACCATGAAAATAAAAAAAATATTACTTTCATAATGAATGCAAGGTGAAATAGATGGAACCTTTTCTTTTATTTGATGCTCTATGCAAAGCCTCCAAGTGACTGTAGCACCTAAACCACAGAGATTCAGGCATTATGGTGTCTGCTGGGGTCACACAGACTGAAAATATGTGACAGGGAAACTTCTCCAGTTTATATTGCCAGAGACCAGCATTGCTCATCTGCAATAATACTCATTGGTTCTGGATGAACTCGAAGAGGTACTTGTATAAGTCCACAAAACACTTCTTTACTTGAGATTTTAATATGCAGTCTGTTAATGAATTGACTTTAGGAAACTTGTGCAATGGCAGAATAACCCACTGGTGAGCAGAGATGATGTACCTCTGGCAGTTCCCGGGAGGGCAGCACTCTGCAGTTTCTGATCATGCAATTTCCCACTGTGACTGGGCATTTTTGATTTTTAATTTAAAAAATGGGGGATTTTTTCCTCATTTTCATCAGAGCAAATAAGGAATTGCTTACTTCTTACTGGAAAGTGGTGGAGTAGAAGAATTGTCTTAATCAGTTTCCACAAGGAAATCTTTCTGATCCTATTGCTGGACTGGTACAGCAATACTTTTCTATATGTCCTTTCATGTGTCATGGGATTATTTCTGTGTAAGGAAACGTATGTTAGAGCAGTGGAACTCTACTACTAGGAATCATTTTGACTTGTAGAGTAAAATAGTTTTCTGGGAAATCTACTGACTTGCATGTATATTTGCAAGTTTTATTTCAACACAGAGACTTGCAAAGCTTCTGTTTTGGTTTTTTTTTTTCCCTAAGAGCTTCTAAATAAGCTAAAGCGAACTTACCTTGTCTCTATGTCTTGTCTCATAAAGGAGTATAGCTGTCTGTTAGTGCCTTAAACCGTGTTTTTAAAAGTTGTAGAATATGAACATCTTACAGAAGAGCATTAAGTGCTTATATTGTCCAAACACAATAGCTCAGCAGAGAAGAGTTACAGAATATTCTGAGTTGGAAGGGACCCACAAAGATAATCAAGTCCAGCTCTTGAGCCAGTGTCCCACACAGGGTTCAAACCCACAACTTAGGCATTCCTAGCTCCATGCTCTAACTCAGGGCCAACTCTTCAGTATTTCTTTTGTGACTGGTCATAGTATTCAATGACAGTTTCTGCCTACATTATTAAAGTCAAATCCAGCATGAGTTTCATTCACTCCTGGAAATTGGGTTTGAAGATATATTTGTGATATTCCCCCCTCCCACATGGAATTTTACCTCCCCCCAAAAGAGTAGCCACTACCTCTTTTGTTGGTACTTAAATCTTTCAATAATCAGCGCTTAATTTGGGTTTAATCTAGACTGTTTTATTTTCTCTGCTGAAAGGTCCTTAAACTCTACCTGCCTTTGGTTGTCCACTTCAAAATGGTTATCTAAATAACAAACTACTTATATTGTTAAGGATCAATCAATTTATTAGCTAATTAACTGTAAGCACTCTGAAACTCTAATGTGCTACAGATGTAATTTTTATTATTAACACTGCTTCAAAACTGCTAAGGCTAAAACATTATTGGCAAAATCCAGTGGTACTAAAAGAATATTACATCAGCTCAAAACGGGAAAGTGTATTATCTGGATATGTATGAAGGCAGCTATAGTATTGAGAGTGGAAACGTCCTGATTCTGTGCTTCCCCCACACCAGCTCTAGCCAGGAAAAACATCTATTGCCAATACTGACATACTCTAATGGAAGTCTGGTGAGAAGTGTATGAACAGTTGAGACTGATTTTCAGTGGATATAGATCTATATTATGTAAAAATGTTAAAGTTTGTTCCTGCCTTATGGTCCGTTTGTAATCCTTCCCCCTGAACTTCCAGAGTATTTTCTCCCTAATCCTACGCTGGGCTGCTTATTGGACAAAGTGAAAGGATTAGCAGGGAATAGAATTTGTTTCTTGTATTAATTGCTCTAATAATGGTGCTTCTTTGCACGTCTGCCTTCTTTAAAGTTTGCTCCTGCTCAAAGAGTGTGCTTCCTTCTATGTTGTGTTAAAGGGCTTTTAGCAAGGGAATGACACTGCTTGGTGACAGGGAGGATGTCATCCTTTGATCAGCAGCTTTTGTGCCTGCTGAACACCCTTGCTCTGATCTGAACAATGTCTGCACCCCTCTGGATTCTTCATCTGTGTGGTTTGTTTGCTGTAGTTCTTGTCACAGTATTATGCAAAGCTTGCTAAAATGCTGATGCTTCTCTCTGCCCCCGTATTATTTTTCCTGTGTCATTTTTGTGACCTCTGGCTGAGGCATAGCCTCTGTATACCTCACATACTAATTTGCTGTTATTTATATCAGGATGCTCTAACTTGTTATATCCAACTATCTAGGTTATGAAAATATAAATTCAGCTAATACATCCTCCTTTTTTTTTTGTTACTTTTTTGCCTTCTCTTCAGTGCCTTAGTATAGCTCAGACTGCCCAAACCTAGAAACAGTTACCTATTCCTGGAAAATTTTAACCCTCACAACTGAGCACCAAAGTTCTTAATCTTGGTGTCTCTGCAGCTTGAATACATATCCAGAGGGCAAGACTCACTACAAAACACCACTTTACTGTATTCCTTCAAGAGCAGCTGATGATGCTAAGATAGCCAAGGTGTGTCACTGAGCAAGTGGGAGCAACTGGCATTTTTTCTTACCTTCTTTGAGGGGGTTCTGTGGGACAGAAGTTCTTGCCACGTGAGTCATTGCATGCTATTTGAGGGTAGCCCCCAGATGTCTTCTCCAAGGTGCTGAATATTGCTAGCATTAATTTTTTTAACCCCACGTATTTGCCACACTTTCGTGATTATGAAGAAAATGTAAGATACCTTAGTTTTACCCTAAGATAAATTTAATGAGATAAGGGACAGTGTGGACCTCATGTAATTTATCTGCACTGAAGGGGTAAGTGGCGATCACCTTGAGATCTAGGTGGTATGAAAGCAGGTGTTTATTACTAATGACATATACTTGCATGTAAAATGTATTGCCAAGATTGATCAAAATACAGTATTGGCAGCAGTGATAAGGCACTTTATCACGCAGGATTGTTTGCCCATCGGATTGCTGCTATATTCACCTCTCAGCCTTTGCAGACACAAGGTCAAGGTAGTGAGCGCATGCAACAGTCGATCTGCAGCATCACAAGCTCTGTGTTTGCTCTTATTTGCTAAAAATACAAGAAGGAAAAATTATAATTTTAAGAGCATCTCAGACCAAGAATAAAAGCTCAACTTTTATTCTACCCTTTATATGACATATACTGCATTTGTTGTCTTTTGCCACAGCTGAGACACCCTGTGTTGCAAAGAATGGATGTTCTGCCTTCACCCTTAAATCATATTGGTAGGAATCGTGATCCTGATTCTGCTCCCACACCAGCATCATTCTGAGTGAAGGTCACGGGAGAAACACTCTTTGTTTGGAAAGTGTTATGTACGTTATTAAACTTCTATGTGTTATGTCACTGAAAATCCCTCCTTCTGTGGGTTGAAATAAATCCTAACAGTGTACGAGCATAAACAGCTAGCAAACAGCAACAATAGTTTTACCTTTGCGTTATAAACTCTCTAGCCATTTCTTTAAGTTATGCAAACAGTTTGGTGTGCAAATAATATGGACTAAAGTGATTTAAGAAAGGAAAATTCATTGCTCTTAGGGAAAGCTGCTCTAATCACTTCATCCTTACATGCAATACTAGGACTTGGCTATGGAAATATTGCAAAGTGCTCATTCCTGTGGCAGTCTAAATCAGCACTGTGGGAGCTGGCTGCTCTGCAACGGCAGCTGAAGAGCCAATGTTTGCTTTTCCAGCTCTGTATGAACTTTCCTCAGCTATGTAGAGAGGGACTCCAGATCTGCAAAATCACACCCCATCTAGCAAACAAAATTAAAAAAACCCCAACCATCAGCATAAACGCCATTTCTTTTGAAATGGAAGCAAGAGAACATAGGTAAACCCCTCCTGTCTGCTTCTATCACTGCACTAGGACTCTGGTATTAGTTTTATAAGGCTGTTCAGACATATGAACACCCTTTCCTTTACAACCTCTCAAATTATTCCACAGTTCCAGTGGAAGAGATTTCTTGTTCAAAGAGATATTCCCAAATCCCCAGCCAAGGAGTGAGGTGGATTAAAAAAAATGAATAGAGATAACCTGTCTGCCTAAAGGAAGCTGGATATTTAGCCTATTACGTCTTTCCTCCCCCCGCCGCCCCCCCCAAAAAAAAAAAGACTTATCTTCCCAAAGCTCTCCTTTCCCCCTCCCCTTCCCCCTCTTTTGTCATATGAAAAGCTCAGTAAGACTCAGGCAGCTGGCAACCTCCAGGTTACTTGGATGCTGCTGCTGCTGTCTCAAAATTATTTCCTTGATATGAGCAAGATTTTTTTCTTTCCCTTGGAGCAGAATCTGGCCCTTTTCAATCTCATCTGTTAACGCTGACTCTTCCATCTTTGTGTCTGTAATAACATTAAATGGACCTGAGCACATGCAGCTAGGTAGGGTACAGCATAGGTGACACTCTGTGGGTGCAGAGAGATGTGGAAAGCCGGTGGAGATGTAATGTGTTTGTTATTTAAGGCTCACTAATAATCACACTAGTTATGTCTTGGTTGCCAGTTTTTAGATTTGTGTGTTGAAACATCTTGAACAAAATGTTAGTGAGAGCATTTTTACAGCATCCTGCTGACTGAATTCAAGGTGCTGCCTCGTTTGCCATCTGCCTGCAAGCTCACAGTAGTAATTATAGTGAGTCTCGCAAGTGCTGGAACAAGAGGTATGTCAAATGCATTTTCCTTCCTTTTGAAGGTAATTTTCATTTTCTCAACTCATTTGAAACTACATATGATTATGAGCTGCAGGTGTGAGAGCCACACAGAAGCAGACAGACATGCATACACACCCACAGGGCAAGATATCAACTCCTAGAGTGTCCAGGAGAGCTTACGTACTTATCTCGGCACTTTTAAATTAAATGCAGTGCTGGAGAAAATTCCCTCATTATTATGGCTCCTATCCTTGTGCATAGAATCTTAATGTCTCTTATTAGTGTGACAATACATATAAAAAAGCAAGTTTGATTTTGCTGAGCATCACTGGAATAACATGCATTGGAAAAATAATACACGTGTTATAAAAGCTGTTGAAAGTGAAAGTCACTTGCAGTTTGCTGAAACTTCCATGGGTTTCCAGTTTTAGTTGGGTTGCTGCTGTTACCTTTGTCATTCTTGTTTCCAGTCCTTGCAGCGTTAAAATGAATTGTGAATAGCAGAGAGCAGTAACTCAAGTAGATGTTATTAACAGCATTCCTCAGGATGCTGTAGACGTTTCATTTAGTTGCCATTCAGGGCACCCGACTGCATGCTGTGTAGTTGGTGGAGGAAAGAGGCAAGCCTGGAGACTGATCCAGAAGAGTCAAGTTAGATGTGTGTATTCCCTGCATGGTTGCTCTGGGATGTGATATGCAGAGCAACCTACAGGATCCTTGACCATCCTTGACCTGGTGCTAAAAATGTGTCATTCCACAGATCAGAAGGGAGAGCAGTGGCTTAAGGACACAGCCATACTGAGGATAAGCAGGGTGAAAATGTAAAATCGGCACTACATGGTGAACAGTTTAATTTGCTTCTTGAATTCTGCAGAGGAGCTGGGGTCCTAGAACTGACTTTTGTTTGGAAAGCGATTAAAGACCCAGTGCATTTGAGCATTGGTCACCTTGGAGGAGGAGCTCTGAATCTGGTATGGTACATGAGCTGGACCCAGGCATCTGTTTCAGCCCTTCAGGAATCTATCTGTCCTCATGTCAGGGCTGTGTCTGGAATTCACTTTGAAGCTGTGGAAGAGCAAGCAGGCAGAAGGAAGACTTGTCATGTATCTTCTTTACTAATCCACTGAGAAAACTGGGGAAGGAGAGGAGAATGAGTAAAAGTTTGCTCTTCCTGGATTTCCTGGTGAGACCTGCTTGGTGTCACCCACTGGAGGGAACAGCATTCATTTGTCCAAGCTGCATGTTGTCCTAAAGGTGACTGTTTTGACTGAATTGTTTCCCAGACTGCTTACCCTCATGAGATTGGAAAGATAATGGCTGTGCAGGGAAAGAGCAGCGGAAGCTGATGGGCTCAGGGAGAGACACTTGCAGACCATCCAGGCCTTGGATAGATTTTAAGGAATATAGAGAAGGGTTCTTTAAGAGATTATGAGCACCAGGTCTCTCTCAATCTACTTAAACAGTGTATTCTTGCATGCCTTGAAGTTATGCCTCTATATTTGTGCTTGCAAGTTCAAGAGTCAGGCATGCTCAGCAGCTTTTTAAGTCAAAGGAAAGAGCAGATTTAAGCTTTTCTGATTATATGCCTTAACCAAAACCACCACTTTATGGTCATCTCTTTTGTTCAAGATTTAAACTAATTCTAGGGTAGTGGAATATCTTGTACTTTTCAGACAAGAATTTCTATAAGCATCTAGACTAATGATGTATCCCACAGATATGTGTTTCATGGTCATTCAGCCACTCGTGGGTGGCTAATGCAGGCTGAGCTCACCCAGTGGTCTTTCTCTAGTGAGGGCAACTACTTGTTTACACAACTGCTTTGCACAAACTGGAGGACTCCACCATTCTGTCAGAGGTAGCTGAAATTCTCCGATGGGGTCAGAAGTTATATATAAGGAACATATACGTAAAGTGGTATCACATAAGTCATGTTTCCATAGGAACAGGCTAAAAATATATCTGTATGAACACTCAGCGTCTATCCCGTTGAACTATTATGTAAGTAGGGTTTTTTTTTTCTCGGTAAGAACATTGCAGCTGCTTGTTAATAATTTGTTGCAGAATTTACAGACATGTTTACAAGTCATCCTATGTGCAATCGGCTGTGTGCTTATTACATCGTCTGCCTTCACTCCTGCTGACTAAAATGGGAAATAAACAGAGCATCCATTCTCAAGGTTTAAAAACATCCAGAAGATTAAAAATAGCCTGAGGCTTAAAAACTTCTTCACCTGGTAAGAACAATACAGTTCTGTACTAACAGTCATATAAACGTGAGTGTTGTAACTATAAGTGCTATCAGTGAAAGGTGGAGAGGAAGGCTTGGAGGCCTGTGCCTCACGGAAAGTGTGCCATATTGCACCATGGCAACTTGTGAATATCTGCTATTTGCAAATAATGAGTCTCTGCAGAGCAGGAAATTGACACCAAATAAATTACTCAAATTATAAATGCATTCTTATCTTGGGTTAAGTGTTGTTTGGATAGCAGATTTTTGTGCAGCGGTGCTTTAGGCTGTATGAGATGAGACAGAGCAGGTATTTTTACCATGAGGTAGCATATATTATAACATCATACCTCTTCCATGACTAAGTTGGTTTGTAACTGCTTTTGTCTATGTTTCCGGAAGCAGGTTAGGAATTGTCTTTTGTGCTGACTAAAAGATGGATTCTTCAGAAAAAAAAAAATCACTGAAAACAACTGGTTTGACAAATTGCATAGAATTATCTAGCATTGGACTTCTCCAGATCATTCTCTAGCCTAATATTTGGTTCTTATTTCCCAGAATTTATTTTCTAAATATCTGGAAGCATGTTTTTCCTGTTCTGATTTTCTCTTTAATTTCCTTCCAAATCACGTTAAGGTTAAACAGTAAAGCTTAGCAAGCTTAGCATCAGGAGTTCTTTTTTTTTTTTTTTTTTCTTTAAATTCAAATTTTAACAATAAGACAATCTAAGACTGTATATGTATTAATATAAACTTATAAAGTGTTTGTAATGCTATAGTATCCACGCTGTTCCAAAGAAGGAGGAGAAAAGAGTCCATATGTCTTCTGAGCCTCATAAAAATAGCATGCCATTGGACAAATTCTGAGTTGTGATTATTAGCAAATGATGAATAACTTACAGACCTGGAGTTAATCATCAAAGATATTATTTAAATTAAAAATGAATTCAAGAATTCAACATGCTGTCTGCGGACAATTCATTGATAGAAAAGAAAAAAGGATTAAATTAATCAAATAAATAATTCATTGTAAATCATGCGTTTCTAATTATAACAGGGTGTTAAAAAATGGATCAGCGTCTCAAAGCATGACAGAGTTCTGCTGTGCATACGTATCACCACAAATGCAGCTGTTGAAGTATAATCCCTGTTTTAATTGCTTTTGGTTCAGAACAATGGTTAGGTACAGAAGTGGTAACAAAGGCATTGACCTATCCCATTTATTAAAAGCTATTTTGTTTGCTTGCTTGCATGACAGAGCACCCTGAGCTAGTGCTTCTGCAACGTGAGAAAGACCAGGCTACCCTTCCCAAATCCTAAAAGCAAAAGTCTGCTTAAAATTGAGGTTTTCTGACCTTCTCTCTCACTGACTGCCAGTTCTGAGGTCTGTATCTTTCTTTTCCAAGAGGCTGGTTACTGAAAAAGTAAAGAGCGGATCTTTCCCAGGTCTCTTTTTTTTGCTCAGGAAGCAGAACTTGGGATGGTCCTGTGGGATACCTGCTGGCTCTGGGTGGAGCAGCCTGCAAAGAGGATCCTTGTCAGGAGCATTGCTCAACAGTCCACATGCTGATGCATATTGGATGGAGGGTGAGGGAGGAGACAGCACAGAAACTATTGAGACCTGTATGAACACGATTGCTCTGAGGCCCTCAGAACAGTGGGTCACCAGGCACTTCAGCTCCCTGAATTCAGTTGATATCTGAGAACTCGGTTTAGCAAACCATAAAACTCCCACTGTGCTTTTGCTAAGAAATCTTGGACCAGATGATCCTTGAGGTCCCTTCCAGTCTGGTACTCCATTCCATTCCATTCCATTCCATTCCATTCCATTCCATTCCATTCCATTCCATTCCATTCCATTCGACTGAGCCACCAGCGCTGTTGCAAAGCCTGTACCAGTGAATAGGAAGTATACAGCATTTACCACCTTTTTTTACCTTTTTTTTTTTTTTTTTTTAGCTTTCACTTACTTTCCTACGTACCAGTAGAATGAGAAAGTCTTCTTCTTCGAGGTTTTTTTTTATGTCTGCAAAACAAGGGTTGGATGGTTCTCACTCACAAGAACTGTGTTACCCAGGCAAAGATAAATCCAGTTCTGTGCCCTGAAGATGCAGAAGTCCTGTTTTGGTTGCCATTATTAGGGCTAGCAGCAGTTGCAATGAGAAGATGAGAGCATTTATAATGAAATATTTGTATAATTTTTATTGCCTTAATGACTTTTAGGGCAGCTCTGGAATGAAGACAGGCTAGAAATTCTGAGTGCAAAAATATCTGGCATGTGAACTGGAGCATCCACTTGACTACAAATGGTGCTTTTTCTAGAGTGCTAAGAAGTCCCTGTCCTGTCAAAATTTCTGTGATGATTGGAAGGTTGACACACTTTATGATGGTGGGTTTAGTATTTTTGAATATCTGCACAGTCTCTTGGATTTGTCACATCATCAGGTCAGGCGATAGCTGGTTGTCTGACACTGTGACCATGCTGTAAAAGTGTCCAGTCCTTTAACCATTAGAAATTGTTGAAGATGCTAGTTTTCTCTGCAATCAAATAATAAAGCAGAGTGTACCTCGTGTACAGATGATTAAAAAGTGCAAGAGTGAGAAGATGAGTATAAAGAGGATTAAAGTTGCCTTTATGTCAGCTGTGCCATATCATATTAGTAAAAATAAAATCACCAGAATAATGCAATCTCATAAATGTTCTTACATCAGCATTTTGTCTTCTGAAAATATATTAGCAGCAGCTTTTGCACTGTCCTAGCAAAATTTGCACTGGCAGAAAATTGCTTACCATTAGTATACAACAACACTTCAATTTTTTCCCCTTAAATTCCAGTTCCCTAAATACTGCATAATAGTCACCAATATGCTGGTAACGCTGGGATTTTTCTAATGTTAGCAATTTTGAGTGTACTCCCAATGTTTTTGCCATAGTGATATGAAAGCAATCAGCACTGCAGAACAGGAAATAAAAGAAGGAAAAGACCAATACCATGTATTAGTCAGCCTCAAAACATGACAAAACTCAGATTACCACATGCTGAATACAAATGTGGTGGAAATGTTCAGAAACTGCAATCAAATGGCTTTGAATGTCAAATGAAATTACTTTGGGAGTCTGCTAAGCCCTCTTCTTAAAGCACACTGGAACATAAATCCCCTACTTTCATTTGATTAGTCCAAAAGGCTAGAGGATGTATTATTAAATCTAGAAAACATGACCAGAGTCTTAGTCATTAGCATCACTGAACACACAAATTCCTTTAGGTCTTTATTTTTTCTTCCTGTGTATCTTGTAAATGGAACATCACTAGTGAACTTTTAAAAGAAAAGCGTACCTGAAGCTCACTGACAGTTAGAAATAATTTATTTTTTTTGTAAGAAAATGCTTTGGGATGTTTGCATCTGCTCACTTAGAGCATCACAGAGCAATAAATGAAAAATTATGTATTAGTGAATATTAGAAACTGTGGATAAAGATATTTTGTTCCTCACAGGTGATAAGAATCTTCAGTTGCAAACTCCCCTGAAATACAGGGGAGCTATAATCAGTTTTGGCAAGAAAGCTTTGATATAATTAAGTCGTAGAAGTGTGCACTCAGTCTGCTCTTAATAAATGGTTGCAACACTGTGCACATTTTGCTTTTTTAAACATGGGAAAATGATAACAGAGGTGGAAGACAGCTGTGCAAAAACTTTGACATGAATAGCAATAACAAGATCTCCACCCCCAGAAAACATCTCAGTTTAAGAAAGGACTTATGCCTGTTCCTTAGTTCTATTAAATTTAATAACACTTAAGAATGAGTTTAGAATTAAACATGTAGTTAAAAGCCCTCCTTGCAGACCCTTGAGCCTGCAGAAAATCTCTGCTTCCCTATCATGGGCCCTTTTTGAAAGAGGTTGAACAGACCATTAAATTGACTGCATTGATCCATGTGGCACGGCATCTTACACTGAACAGATATACAGGATGTGCCAAGTACATAAATATAGGGCAAGTGTTTGGTCCTCCTTGCTGGTAAACTCTTCCAGTCTCTAGTGGTTTGAGGTCCTCAGCCTGGTACGCTGTCTTCATGTTTAAGAGCCTTTATGGATTTATTAATTTTTTCCTCCACTAATTTTTTCTCTGATCAGTTTTTCCAGTGTATTTTTAGCATTCCATAGGCTTGGCAACAACTTCTACAGCTGAGCTATGCACACTTTGTTTTGAACATACATTCTCAAAACTTTGTTTGATGCCCGCTAGTTCTTGTACTAGAGAGGAAAATGAGCAACTGTTTCCTGTTCTCTTTATACCTTTCATGATTTTGCCAACCCCTCTTATTCTCCATCTCTATTATCCTCTTTTATCCCTTTTTTTTCTTTTTTTTTTTTTTTTTTTTTTTCTTTTTTTTTTTTTTTTTTTTTTCAGAATAAGGAGTCACAGTGTATTAGTTGTTCCTCGCTTGGAAGCTGTACCAAACTTTGATCACCTTTATCATGTTTCTTTGTGTCTCTTCTTGCTCAACTTATATTCTTTCTGAGATGAGGAGATGTGTTGGTTTAAAAGTAAACTGGGGAGAGAACTCAACCCAACTCAAGAGATTACAAGTCAGAGTTACAATTTACTAAAAAGATGACAATAAATACAATGGTACAGAGAAAACTGGTTTTAACCCACAAAGGCAGATGTTTAATGCAGCAGCCTGGGAAAAGAACAGAATGAAGTTTGTTAGCCATTGTTTCTTTATCACCTGACACAGAACGTGGTAATGACCCCTTTGCTGCAGTTTATTACTGTACAAACCCCAGATCAGAGTTTGAACAGAGTCAAATGCATCTTGGTTTTGAGGACTTCAGCAGAGCCACAGCCCTTTGCCTTGACAGAGGAGCTGCTGCTATTGAGAGTCCCTTTAACTTTTTGGCTAAAAAAATTAAGTTGAATGACATGTGACATAAAAGATAATTGAATATAGAATGGGAAAACTGATCTGGGTGATGGACAAAAGGGGAAGATATTCTGGTATATCACAAATTCCCTCATGATTCTCACCGAGGAAGATGAGTTGCTCCTTTTTGTTACATATTTTCACTGACTGCTGCTTTTAGAGTTATGTGGGGTACAGCTGTGTAGCAGCTGATGCTGTAGAAGGAAGTGGCTTGAGCATTAGCTTCAGGGTCAAACTCTGAGTTGTTGGTCATACAACCAAAAATGAATGCACCTTCTTGATCAAATCTCCAGGGCATGCATTTTCTTGATGTGTATGCCTAAAAGTCTGTCTGAAAGACCTATCTCTGTGAGGATTCTCTAAAGAAGTCTAATGTTGTTATTGTAGAGGTGTAATTTCTGAATTGTTTTGCATGTGGATACTTTATTGAAGAACCTTGTCTTTGGCTTAATACACTTCATCTACATCTGCATTTTTCTTGAGGCCGTGACTGCAATAACAAAAATAAGCACTTGATTCTACAGAGTATTTAAATAAATGTCAGTGAGGGGCTCTTTCCACAAATATTATTTTTGTGGAAAAATAATCTGTATCTTCAGGAGTGAGAAATTATCTAGTCTCAGCAAAGGATACTATTATTATCCTCAGCTGCAATACAAACACAATAATTTGTGCAACACTCTTTTTAGATTTGCAAATAACAGTATGAGAAGGAAAAATAATAGCACCCGGACATGGGCCTGGATCTATCTAAAGATGCCACTGATTCTTTTAGTTTATTTATACTTGGAATTAAGGTTCTGTTTGTGGAAAAAAAGAAAGATGAAATCAGCACATTTTCCTCCAACCAAGATTTATGTGTATGTTGCAATTAGGGCAACAGATTATGTCTCCAATTTTAGAAAATCTTATGTTTAAAGTTGCAAACGCCTCTACAATATCCAACATCTGCTGAAATATACAGATTTTTTTTTGACACTGTGACAGTAGCAGATAATATATGTACTTTTTTAATTTTGAAACACGTCAGTGCAGTAGTGAGACATTAATTCCCATTTGCCAGTGAGATGGATCTTGAAATCAATATTTTCTGACTTATTTGTGGGCCCCTTTTCTCTAGGCCACACTGGCTGAT
Organism: Pyrocephalus nanus; assembly: GCA_038380795.1. Lineage (NCBI taxonomy): Eukaryota > Metazoa > Chordata > Aves > Passeriformes > Tyrannidae > Pyrocephalus > Pyrocephalus nanus. Next base: position 21,350,027 of record CM076266.1, on the reverse strand, counting down.
TCTGAAACCTGTGGTATTTTTGTAAGATGCAAATTTTATTCAATAATCTGCTCAGCCCGTCTGCCCCTACTCCCCCTCTTCAGGCCTGTAAAAGATCTACTCCTGCAGAATATTTTCCATAGTTAAGGGACTCCATCAGCTACCCCAGCTATGTTGTGATGCTAAGATGAAGCCTTTCCCATATTTCTTGTTTCCTGTGTAGGGCTGTCTGGTTTATGTTGTGCCTTCTGTGCTGTTTGTTAGTGAGTTGTAACCTGGTGGTATTCTCTATAAATTGCTATGAATAGTTAATTTTTTTTTACCCTGTTTCCAAGTTCTTGCATTGTTTACTTGTCCTGATTTTGCTTGGCTTTTTCAGGAACTCCATCCAAAATGTACTGGTTCCTCATGCTTGTGACAAGAAGATGATCTTTTGTTCTTTCTTCATCACCTTTAGCATTTTGCGCTCCTTCTATAACATCCTTCTATAGCCCTGAGCATCTCATGCATAGTTCCCCCTTTCTTACAAATCTTTTTTCTTTCTCAAAAACCATTCTTTCTCTTACTGGAATCTGTTTTGAACAGCAAGAAAGACCTGAATAGCATCACAGCAAAAGGCAAAGGCAAAGAGAAAAATGTCAGAGATGAGTATAGTTCTGGAAAATTTCTAGAACTGAAGTTGGGAGTTAAGGTCATTTGTGATGTCAGGGGAAAAATATCTCTTCTCACCCATGATTTTGGTATTAGGTGTTTTAATATTATAGGATTATTAGAGGATAATTTTGCTCAGGGTTTGAGTCTTGGATTCTTTTTTTCTTGCCTTGTAGTATTCCGCAGCATCCTTGTGCTCCAGAGCTCTGGCCAGGTCTTAAAGGAGAGTCCTGCAAGGTATAGACTTTTTGTATCTGTACAGAAGAATAGTTCAGACACTTTGGAAAGTTTGAGTCTTTGTTGAGATGTTTGGATGGAAAAAGTTAATCTTTCCAAACTGTGTAATACTATTTTCCTTTGCTCTGTTAGGTTTGCAAGTTCTTTGAGGACATTCTCATGTGTGTTTGTGTAGTACGTGGCAAAGAGGGCTGCAGTGTCATCTGGGTTCCTACTTCAACAATACATAATTAATCTCACTATTTCTTTAGAACAATGATGTTCACACAGTTCACCTAGGATGCACTATCAAACTGGTGCGTTACAACAGACATGTGAATCCTTTTACTAAATTATTCCATCTGCATGTGCTATTGTGGTTATAAGAACAATACCATTTCTATATTATTTTGTGACTGACCTGGGGCAAAGTTGCCCACTTCTGGGGACTGTTTTCAGACCCCTGTGTTTGCTGACTCCTAAAAAGGAAAGTACAGAAGGTGTGTTTAAGAAGCTATTTTACACGTGCCTGCAGTTTAGTGCATCTGCTCTTCCTGCATCTGAAACCTCCACTCCAGCTGGGTTGTTCCTTCCTAGGCTCTAATGGGACAGCATTTTCATGGGATCTGTGTCCTATGAATGTAGCAGCCAAGGTGCACACTTTTGGGAGTTCCATGTACCAAAGTGCTATTTGATCATGGTGCAAAGAACATGGAATAATAATGTGCTTGTTTAAATATATCTACTGAGGACTTGACAAATGTAAACCTTTCTGCCTCTCTTCAACACTGGTGAGCCCACACCTGGAGCGGTGTCCACTCCTGGTCTCCCTGGTGTAGGAGAAACAGGGACATACCCTAGATTGAGGTCAGTAAAAGAGCACAGAGATGATTAAGGAATTGGGGCATCTCTCATATGTGGGGAGACTGGAGGAGCTGGGGTTTTCCACTCTTTGAAGACAAAGCTTAGGGAGATCTCTCCAGTGTGTGTATTAACAGCTGATGGGAGTGAGGAAGGGGGAGCCAGACCACCCCAGTGGTACCCTGTGACAGGCCAAGCAGCAATGGGCACTGGTTGAGTTAAAAGAGATTCCATCCAAGCATAACTTTTTCTCTGTGAGCACTTTCACAGGTTGCTCAGAGACATTGTGGAGTCTCCATCCTTGGAGATATTAAAAACTAGACTAGACATGGCCCTGAGCATTCTGCTGACCTTGCTTAAAAAATGGGATCAGACTAGGTGATCTTCAGAGGTTCCTTCACACCTCAACCATGCTGAGATTCTGTTGTTTGTATTGACTTTAAGTTATAGAATCACAGAATCACAGAATATGCTGAGTTGGAAGGGACATTGAGAAAGCAGTGCTGTCATAGAATATGCTGAGTTGCACAGGACACTCCAAGAATCACACCATGTGCCTGAGAGTGCTGAATCCTTCTTGAACTCAAACAGGCTTGGTGCTGTGACCACTTCCCTGGGCAGCCTGTTCTGGAGCTCAACCACCCTCTGGGTGAAAAATCTTTTCCTGATATCCAACCTAAACCTCCCCTGACACAATTTTATGCCATTTCCTCACTGGTCCCAGTGAAGAGATTGGTATCTGCCCCTCTGCTTCTCCTTGTGAGGACGTTGAAACCTGCAATGAGATCTCCCCTCAGTCTCCTCTTTTCAAGGCTGAACAGACCAAATGACCTCAGTCAGTCCTCATATGGCCTTTCCTTGAGGCCCTTCACCATCTCTGTGGCCTTCTTTGGACACTCTCTAATAGCTTAATGTCTTTTTTTATATTCTGGTGCCCAAAAGCGCACACAGTTGTCCTTAAATGGCTCATTAAATGAAACTGGGCTTTTATAAAGGGAAAATAGATGTCTGTAATGCTTCCAATGGTTATAGTACGCTACTAAGTGAAAGGTTTAGTCTAATGAATGTGCTTTTTTGGTCTCTACTGTAACTTTCATCCTTTTTCTGAGGACTTTTTTCCCCCTCTTTAATTCTTTTGACAAATTAGGGAAGGCTTTCAATAGAAGATGAAAATTATTTTCTCTGCTCTAGGGGAAGAATCCTGGGCCCAAATGCTCATAATTTTTTTCTGATGATAGCCAGATGCATTTTTAGTCTTATTAAAAAAAAAAAAATTCAAATAACAGTATTGTTCAGTAATAGACAGCAACTTTTACTTGTGTTATAAGTGAACGTCTTCCAAGTATGGAGGGAGGAAAGTGTTAAAGTCCCGCCACAGGTGCACTTTCTTTCTTTTAGATCAAAATTTACCAGCTCCCTATTGCATTTATATACGTGTTTACTAAAATGGTCACCTCCATAAAGGTTTTCAACATTTTATAGTGCTGCAGGTATTTTCACTGATTAAGCCTCTTAACATCCCTATGATGGAGATCAGTCAGTATATATTGCAAATTAATAACTAAGGAAGTTAATAATTCAGCCACACAGCTATTTTATTTAAGCTTTAGTCCTTTGGCTTCTAATTACTTGCTGTAGCAACCACACTATGCTTCCCTGGTAGGAAAAGTCCTTTAATGAAGAGCTTTATTCCAGGAAAATCTTGTTCCCCTCCTGCTGATCAGGAGAGCTCTGTTGGATGGGTTTCTGAATCAGTAAGGTGAAAACAATGGATTTTACTCCAAGACAAACTTTGGAAGGCACACTTGACATTTGATTGGCACAAGCAAAGGATTTGGGTAGACTTGGCATTAAGTGAGGGCAGAAGTTGGTTAAAGTGCCTGAAGCACTGTCAGTCACTTACTAAAGATCTGCTCATGAAATAAGAAAATATACTGGTAGCAGAACCTGGGTAATCTTCCCTCTCTCTCTCCCTCAAATCCAGGACTGGACATATTCAGTAGCCTCTTAGCTCTGTCTTCTGGAGCAGCTAATCTGCACCTATGGCTTTTTTTCTATGGATTTGAGTTGTGGAAAAGGAAATCCTGACAATAGGTCTGAGAGGGGCAAGTGTGCAAAATTAAGCCTGCTGGTTCAGCTCTTGGAATGATTCAAAGCAGCCTTAAGATTATTCTAATATCTTCCAGGTTGACACTGGCTCCAAGCAGCTATTCCAGCAGCTGGAGAACCGCAGTTGTGAGCTGCTGCCACCACTTGCCTACATCACCTCCGCAGGGAGGAAGAACAATATGGAGTTGGTGTTTCTGACTTCCCAGTGTATGAATTCCCCATGCAAGGGGAATCTCTTGTTTGTCAGCCAGCATGGCCTCATGGCTCTTTTGTGCTACTGCGGGGGTGTACATTAGAGCCCAGACCTGTGCTGAAATAAAGCAGAAGATGGCTGCTACTACTTTTAAGGGCACAGCTAATTCTTTTTATCCATTTCCATTCTTGTTTGAGCACAAGGAGGTTGCAAAGTCATTTCCAAATTTTCCACCCTCTATAGAGATTCACGGCTGAGAAACTTCCCGAGCTTTCCTCCAAATAAGCTTGAACCATCTGTGAAAGTGTGTATTAGAGTGCTCAGATATGATTTGCATTGCTATTCCTTGTAAAAGGTGTTGGTCAGACGTGGGATCTGTGTTGATACAGGTATTTATACTGGGTGGTGATGGTGGGGCAGGACCTGGGTCAGAAAGGCGAAGAGCTGTACAGTTTTCCTGATGCACAGACCCAAACTCTTTTTCCACTGCCAAATGCTTCAGATGCTAAATCAAAATCTGAATACTTTCGTGCCTGCTTTTTTCTGAGAATGCTGACAGGGCACTTTCTGACGTCAGTGTCACTGCAGCTTATATGATGCAAATTCTCACTCTTGGCCACCCAGCAGTGCCTCTTGGGAGACCTATTTCATATTAAAAGACTGGCCTCTGCTCTCAGTAACCTCAGTATAAATCTAGAATAAATTTTCTATTGTCAACAACAATTATACATGCCATTCAGAGCACAAGTCATAGATGCAGGTCCTGCCCCAAAAGTCGATTCAAAGCTCGGATGATTAAAAGGTGCCTCTCACTGCCCAGTACAGATATTTCCCATCTGATAAATTTTTGATGTGGACTCATTCTTTTCCTTTGGATTCATGTTCTTTTTCTGTGTTGCAAAACCTAACTTGCATACGAGTGCAAAGTATGACCTGGCCATGCTCATTTCTATGCATTGCTTGGATTTGAGAAGACTGTCCATCAATAACTGTGACCTTTAGCATTTAATTTCTTCACCTGACTACATTCACCTGGGTGGTATATGTTGGGCAAACTAATATTGCTTTGGATGGCTCTGATTTTACCCAAAGATTGGGGAAAAAGTTATCTAGCCTCTATTTCAAGTTCCACTTTTTGTCCAATTGATTGGAAAACAAACAACACATTCTTAAAAGAAGAATAACCACCGAAAATTAACAACAAAGAATCTTAAAGCAAAACAAGACTGCAAAATAACATTAGTGACAAATGTAGTAGGCACAAAGTAATCTGAAACTCTATTTCAGGTGTGCAGATGCTGTGATATCCCTCCTGGTTTTTATGTCAGCCAAGGTTACTACCAAGCTGTAGCAGTTCACTGAATAAACCACTGAACACTGCAAATTCTCCCACTATATCATAATTACAGAAATAGAGGCACTAAGTAAGTTTATGCCGTTCCACTGGGAACATTTTTAAAAAGTTTAATAGCCCTTAAAATTTCTCATTTCTAACCTGTCATAGGCTTACCTCATGACTGCTCATTTTGCTGTGTTATAAAAGCAGACAGAAAATGAGATTTCTGGCTCAAGATCTCACCAAAACCATCATTCCTGTTTAAGACAGCAAAAGCCACATAATATTTAAGCCCAGAGAGTAATTTCTTTCTACATCTACTGCAACGACAGAGCAAAGCATTGCATGGCTTGAAATGCTTCTGGTCTAATTAGAGGAGCTTATGAAATTTTGTGTAAAGATTATATGAAAAGATCACTGGAAAGAATAAATAACAGGAGCCTAGTTTCCAGTTCTGGGTACCTCACAAATGGGAAAGGCATGGATAAAAAAATATGGGTTCTGTTGATAAGGTCATTAAATAGCTGCAGTGATTACACAGGCTTTGAACCTCAATCAGGAACTCCAGCTATGATTCACCCAAAAAAAGGAGTTTTTTGACTGTCTGATATACTTTCAGTCTAGTAGCTCCAAGTATCTGGATCCTGTCCAAGTGCACCTGAGCACAGCACCTGTTGTGGCAAAGAGCTTAACAACACACATAACTTTAGGCACATTAATTATCCCCACTTTTTAGAGATCATTACTCAATTGAGGGAAGTGTCCTTGAAGTGAAGGACATTCATCTCAGCATTGCTGGATCAGAACAGAAGTACCCAATATATTACAGGAACACATTCGTGAAACAAGGACTCATTTATAGTTTCTTTACATACATGACTAAAACATGAACTCTTATTAGTTGATTCAATAGTCAGTGGAGAAAGTTGGAAACTAGCCTATAAAATCACTCCTGTTGGGATGTTAAAAAGCTATTAAAAATGGAATTGATTAAGGGTTCAGTATGGTTCCAGAGAAAGGTGGTTAAAGACTTAAATATCTGCCTTCTCAATAGGTTGACAAATCAAAAGAAAGGACAGCTGCTGGGAAGCTGCATCCATAGAGTGTGCATTTTTATGTTTAGAAATTAAATGAGTTGTCAAATATATAACCAAATTAACCTGACAAATGGGGTTTATTTCTCTGTCATTATTTTCCCTGCTGGGTTCTCTACCTCTTGGGTGGCTCCTGTCCAACTGAAGCAAAATGCATGTGCAGAGGAACAGGAAGGGTGGGGAAAGGCAGAGGCTGTTTTTGAATGAGCAGAGAACTCGTCTGTATGAGCCTGGGTTTGGGGCATAAACTGAATGTGCTATAAGGGAAGGGTTTGCTTGGGTTTTATCTTTTTTGGTGGAGTAGGAGAAGAGATTCAGATCAACTAGTGCAAAACCTCTGAACATACTCCGGGAATCCATCAGTGGATGGCCATTGTTCTGTTTCAGACAGCCCAGTGGGGCTTTCTGCTGCTCCTCCTAGAGAGGAAGAGCCACCCTTTGAACCATGTCAGAAATTGAGTCCCTGCAACTGTAGCTGGGGTAGGAAGTGGTATGGTGGTCTGCTCTGCAGGTCTAGGTTTAAAAGCAGATCCTTGAACCTTAGTTCTATAAAGACACATGGTCTGGTAGAAATCTCTGCTTGTCTGAGATGCTACCTGAAGTTCTGGATGACCCCTTCTGCATTTAAATGGGAGATTCAATCTCATGACTGAATCAAAAGTTAATCACAAAGCTAATGCCCAGTTAGCGTTGTTGGCTCAATATTTTACATGTGCAGTGAATAAAGACTGAAAGAAAAATTTCACAAGGTCCCTTAAAATACTGTCCTCTCACTCCTTGTTGATGCAACTTCATAAATTCTTATTACATTTCTTGGAATATGCAAATTAAAGACTTCCCTTTGGCCTTGAGGTTCCTTATATCCTGTTCCTGGTGATGCTCTGGTTAACTAGATGACCTTTAAAGGTTTCTTCCAACTAACACTGTTCTTGTGACATTCTGGAGTGACTTCTGTAAAGAGAAAAAACCCATAATGTTCACTTAACAGAATTATAATTAGCCAAGAGTTAAAATTTAACCCCATTTAAAACAAAGAGGAATCAAAACCAGACAATATGGATGAAGCAATGCTGAAGAGACGATAGAGGCCCTACAACATGTTTCTCACTGTTTTAAGTCCCCACTTTTCTTTTCCAGAGTGGGCTGTGGGGATCCAGAGGTGCTCTTGCTGTGGTACTGGTTGCACACAGTTTGGGAAGAGAAGGTTTTGGGAAGAAAGCTCCTCCCACTCAAATTCTGTCCTGGCATGGCTCTGCCATCTGTAGCACAGTTTCTCTTGGTGAGAAAATCTCTGCCTTGTTACATATTTTCTCTTCCTCTGGATTAATTTGTAACAAGGTTTTTTTGTCTGTTTTTTTTGTTTGTTTGGTTTTTTAGAGCCAAGGTAATCCATTCCTGTTATGGTGCTTTATTTTCTGGTAACAAGCTTATTTTTAGCAGGATTAAAGTCTCAGTTTCACCTGTTTGATTTATACCAGGATTTTATCAGGTTGCTTCTGTGCTTGTATCAGTATTTATAATTCAGCTCGTTCAGAAAGAAGAGCTGTGAAAACTCTGTGCAAAGCAAAAGAATATCCTTTGTGAGCTCTTAAACATCCACAGATTTCAGAACACCATCTAAGTCCAATTACTGGTATATGGGCCTGCAAATGGGGGGGAAAGGAGGGAAATATTTTTTTTTAAGAGCAATGCATATGGGACAGGAAGGGACCACCTGGAATGAGTAAAGTCCTTTGTTTTGCAAGTACTTATGTCATTTAATCATACCAGATAGAGGATCACACTGCACTTTAAAACCAGAAGGAGTTTTTGTTCCTTTTCGAGTTCTTTTTACCACTTTCCTGCAAGAAGATGGCTATTCTGCCTGCCTCCTCTTCTGACCTTTGTCTTAATCTGGGATCATAACAAATAGATGCTTTTTTGTGCCCATGTTGTCTTTTAACATAAATCATCATCTTTCCTAGTAGGTGTTTATTCTCTGTTAAGCTTGTAGACAGCATTCATATCTCCTAAAGCCTTTGTTTCACTTTTGTTAAGATCCTTTTTGAAGATGAAGTTGTTAATTTCCTTAATTATTCTAATCACCTACTCTTGATTCTTTTTTTTTTTTTTTCTGTTTAAATACAACTAACTAGAAGTGTACTGCAGTTGGTAGCTCAGTGACATCTATGAGTACAATAACACTGATACTTCCCCGTTTCAACCAGAAATGTTTTACCTGATGACAAGGACTGTATTTACACTTTACATCATGGCTCAGTCATCCTGTCTTCCATGAATACCCCCAGGCCTTTTTTCCCCTTCTGTCATCACTGACTAATGAGTTCTCAGCTTAGAGAAAGGCTTCTTGTTTCTAGACTGTAAGTGCAAGGTGATGCCACTTTTGTACTAGGCTGTTTGAAATCAGTTCCACTACTCCTGTTCTTGAACGTGTCAGGTACTTCCCACACAATATGATAATACTCATCTTTACCAATGACATCCCTCAGTAAGTGTCGTAGCTCAGTCTCGTTTTTAACTCAAGTCATTATATGAAAATATGAGATGTAAATGGTTCACATTGATTTTTCAGCTGCACCCACAGTCACCTCCATTTTGCCCAGGAACTTCCTTTTTAAACCAATGCTGCTATATTTCTTGCACTAATCCCTGTCTTTTTCTGCTTAATAAATATTTTCCCATGCGGCATTTCATCAAATGCTTTTCTCATGTCAAGTTTGATGAAGGCCCTGGATTTATTTCATCTAGAAATTCACCTATAAAAGAAAACCAGTAATTTTATTTTGTGTTGTCATCCAAACCGTGCCCCTGATCATTAACTATTCCATGGGCTCTATTCCTTCTTTCTGCTGCTGCTACTGGCAATACACATAGGCCTGAGTATCTCCTGGCAAGACAACTCAATCAAGCATTCAAAAAAACTCTTGCTAATTTTTAAAATACTTATGATGGTGTCTTTTTATCCCCTTTAAAAAGCCAATTTCTTTCCTCTTATGATCTGATGAGCTTTGCCATCAAATCCAGGTTGTGGGAAGACTAGAAGTCATGATCCTTCCCAGTAGAAAAGTTTTTGGAGATAAAAGCCTAGTTCTCTCATTCTTCAAAGTTTAAGGCTTATTTTTGTTTCCAAATAAAGTATACTTTACTGTTTTCTGCCACTGCCACGTGGATATTTGTCTGCATCAACGTGCCTCAGACAACTAGAAGGACATAGCTAATTGTCTAGTTAAAAGACACCCAGTTGTGAAATAGCCAACTTTTTTTCCTTATTTTTATTTTGTCTCCTGATAAGTTTTAAAGTGAAACAACGAGGTAGAAGAGTAAGTTTGAAATAATATCTGCCCAGGCTGTGCTTGGTTTTATCTAGGACCCTGTGTACCGACCTTCCTGAGCTTCTAAATTCATTCTTTATTGCAAAAGAATGAATGTTAACACTACCTTTCATTTCAGTCTTGACATTTCAGCAAATTTACCTCTCTGAATCACTAACTGAACTCAACAAAATGTTTTTATCTGCTGATAACTTTCCATCAGAGAGATTTAAAGTGCCAGATGACATTAGCTCTAGCTCAATGGTGTTATTAAATTCTCACCTTAAATCTCACATACAGAAAGCTTTTGTCAGGTCACATCAATGAGATGATTGCATTAGTCATACTACAAGAGTGATACTCATTCCACTAAGTTCACTATATTCAGGCTGCAGTTTGATCTGTGAGAGGACACTTCATATCCAACATGATGTAGTTTCTTTACGTCGGTGTTTTTAGTAGTTATATTCTTGTCGTTGTAATTTATACCCTCTTTGCTCTGTAGGATTCATTCCTCAGTATTCTTGCTGCTTTTGTTAAACTGTGATCTGCTACAGTATAAAAAACCTCCTCACAATTAGTTAATTCAAGACATTTCTTCTGTTCATAGTTCAGCTTGAAACGAACCATAGACTTTTGAAGTACAGTGTCCCTGAACTGGCCTCCAAATTATGAAACTAAATTAGCATGACTGACATTTTACACGTGGGAATTTATGCAAGGATCTACTTGTGCAAAGCTTAAATACACCAGCTGAAACATTGATGAATTATGAATGATTATAATTAAATGGTTTTATTTCTTCATTTCTTTAAATTTCTTTTCTCACTTTTTCTGTCTTCTCTTAACCCAGTACTATCCAGATGGCTTGGGATAGCTAGATTTGTGTGTGTGTGTTGATCTTGAAGTAAACCAGTGCCATTGACTAGATTTGGGGATTAAAATGAATTTATCTACGGATTAAGAACTCCATATGCCAGTTTTAGTGGGTGTTATGAAATAGGAATCAGCTAGCTACAGATTTCCTAATACACTTATGTACTTTTATAGCCTAAATCATCTTAGTCTCAGAGCTCTTCAGCACCTTGAATGCACCTACAACACCCATGTGAGTTAAAAGGGCTATATCCTGATTCTTCAAATGGGATAACTGAAGTGCAGGAAGATTAAACAGCTAAGTCAAAGCCAGTGAGAAATCTGCAGCAGTCTCAGAGCTAGAGTAGAATTCTCTGGGATCCAGGCCACTGCCTTAAACAGAAAGTTGTTCCTCCTGGCGTAACAACCTTACTGAAATCAGCAGCGCAACTCCCAGAATGTTCTGTGAAGGAGAGCTCCTTAGGCAGGGTAGAGCAGGGAGGCAGATGCCTGTCCTCCCTATTTGCAGAACTGTAACTGTGTTTATGGCATCTTTTGTGCAAAATCACAGGATGCTTTACAGACTTGAATTGTGCCTCCTAGCCCTTCTCATAATTACTGAGGTCTGTAAGTATCAACGTTTTATAGTTGGTGAAAAGGGAAGATGTAGTGCTCAGGAAATGTGCGTGTCACTGTAAAATGAAGCTGTGCATGACTTGGGAATACATTTTTGCTTCTCTGAGACTGTCCAGTGCCTCATCTGCCAGAGCCAGAATGACCTCTGGAGGAGGCCCCACCTCACTGGCCATGTCGAGAAAACAGCAGCAATGCTCAGCAACACAGCAGGGATCTTGCAGTTAATTAAGATTTGCAGATTGTTTAAGAGAGTAATTTTTTGAGTAACATTGGGGTATCTGTGTTTCATACAAGTCTCAGAGAACAGTGACAGCACTGCTTTCTCGATGTTCCCTAACTCAGCTGCCCCAGCCTCCTGTTAGCTTGTTAGTTAACTTATTAGTTTGTTGTACCACTGGTTTGTAGTACAGCCTTATTTCCTGTGACTCAAAAGCACGAAAACTGTCTACCTACGTGTGTCACCTTTGTGCAGTGAAAATATAATTTGCATTCTGTGCTGAGCAAAACCAGACATGCTTATTTTGGTGTCTTATTTTATCTTATAAATTCCAAGCAGACACCATAAGGAAGTTTCTTGGAGTCCCAGAGCACCAGCAGATGTGCCCTTTTGGTGCTGGGGTTAAATGCAAGCTTCAGCTTGGACTGTTTTGTATTCAACCTTTCATATTGTCATTACCTTTCCTCTTGCTATTTAAATGCTTCTCCCTTGCTCTTTCCCTTTTTTCCAGTTTCTTTCCAAGATCTAATAATAACATAAAACTATTTGGATGCACACCACTGTTTTGTTCAGTATATTTTTCATCAGCCCTGGGATTGTTGCTCCTGAGTTTAGTCCTCAGTTAGAGTACTTCTCTACGTCCCAGAAGTTTGGTTTGCTCTCTCTCTCTCTCTCTCTCCTGACAGACCCAGCTTTATTTTCTGCTTCATCCTGCTGCAGGACAGCGCAGTGAAAGACCTAATTTTTGATACTGTTTTCCACGAGTGTGACCACACAAAGCTGGAATTGGCCTGGCATTTCTTGGTTTCTTGCCAGCTGTGGCTGGACAGGAGCTGTCCCAGTGTCTTCTATGGCCCCACATCGCTGATAAGGGGCTTCCCTGTATTGAAGCACAGTGCTGAGGTTGAGGGGCAATGGGGAACATACTGTGGGTTGGCTCCTGCTGCACCCCACTCTACCCTCCACATTCCATGGCCCCATGTGCACTTTTCTCCAGCAAGAGCAGCCAGCACTGAGTGCTCCAAAATATCTCTGCTGCTGCTGCCTTTAGAGCAATAGTGCAGTGGTGTGGGACCCTGCAGGATGCCATTTTTCCCTCTGGTTTGGCTACGTTGACTGCGAATGCAAATGGATGGGGTTTAACCTTTGCAGATAGGCAACCTGATCCTTGTGATAGTCCAAAACCTCTGCCCTGTGGTGGTTCATGAAGGGACAGAGGCCATGGTGTGAGGTATCACCAATCTCCTGCATGTAAACTTTGTGCTTTCAAGTTTTTGTCCTTCCTGGTTGCTGACAGTGACATTCTCTAAAGCTTTTTCAGCTCCACCTTGACCGAGTTTTATGTTATTCTTTCACAGGAAAATACATTGTTCACGAAAGCAAGGGACTAATAGCAGACTAGAGCTAAGCCTAGTAAAAGCAGGTGTTATGCAATTTGTCACTGCATGACTCTACTAATGCATCGTTAGTCCAGGACTATGGTACCCCTGCCATGTTTTAAAGTGCAGAAAGATAAGCGTACGCTGTACCCTGGAGTGCCTTAGTCTATAAATGTAATTCAGAAATATGGGAAACAGTGCTCAGAATCTGATGGCCTTTTTCGACACAATTACAGCAGCAGCGTGAAATGTCGAACATTTGCAGCAAGGGTGCAAATGGGAAGTTGGATGTGCAGGCTGTTAATTCAAGCCTAGATAAGCTTCTGACTAAGAGGGTTTTAATTTGTTTTTTGCCCTAATATGATGCTTGTATGATAGCAGTTTTCCTGAGAAGAACCTATTACAACTTATGCTCATCTGTAGAGCCACATTTAATGAGGAGGATACCTGACACTTTTTAATGGCCCTCTACAGACTTCAAAGGGTATGAATCTAAAAAAGCATTGAATATCAAAATGTTTTTATTTGACTGCAGATGAAGACACTTTAATCTGGAAAAAGTGTGTGTGGTTTGGAATGAAATGAAAAGGGTAACATATGAAACAGAGTATTTTCTCTCAAGACAGAGACAGAAAAGGCATTCAATCCCTTAGTGTCACGTTTGTGTCTGTTCTTTCAGGATCACTTTCAGGGAAGGTACCAGGAACATCACTCAGTGTTCTCAAACTCTTGCTGAAATGAATGGGTATTGAAAACTTTCAGTCTTGTAGAGGAGAAGCTTAATTCCAGGGGTCACAGGTAGGAAAGCATATGCCTGTGCTGCAACCTCCCAGTGCACACCCTCAGTCTTAAATCAGATTGGCAGAACAAGCCAGGCAAAGTTGGGCTGGCCATGAACAATTTTTCAAATGGCTGAACAGAGACAAATCATTCCTCTGGTTACCCACTGAGACCTGAATGAATAATCAGAGCTGCAATAAAGCCTGGAAATCAATAATCACTGGCTCTGTGAATAGCTAAGAGCTAGACAGAGGATGGGCAAAGCAAGCATCAGCAGGTGTACCCTTACTGGGAACACACAGGCTCTGTCATTTCATGTGTATAAAATCAGAGGAAGCTTTTCTTCTGATTTCACTCAGCAACATGTGGTACAGGTGACAAGTTGAGCTTCTGTGGTGTATTTGGCTTTCTGTTTCTTAAGGGTATAGAAGCAGTTTGTGTGAATGGGTAGATGGAGAATTCTCAGTTTTTCTAATGTGGTTCCCTTTGATCTTACCCACTTGAAATATATGATACCTAAGCAATTTTCCTGGCAATGAGTTATGACACCCTCTCAGGAGAAGGTTTTGGGGTGGGCTAGAGTCCTTTGATCTGTGTGTGTGTGTGCAAATAAGTGTTCATCCCGCTCTGTGGCAACTCTTTGAAATAGCATAATCGGAGAAACACAGTGCTCTTGCTCTTCGTATATTTATGAGTCATTATTCTCTTAGTATTAGTACTGTGAGAATTTTTTGCTACCTCCTCACTTTGTATGCAGCAAAGAGTGTGAGAAATAAGATGCTTTTTTTCTTTTGCATTCTGATGCAGTAAAATTCGCAGGACTGGCTATCTTTCAAGCGTTTATCAGCAGCAGATGCTGGACCTGATATCATTTGGCTTTACTGACTTTTTTCCAATGTTACAGGGTATGTGAGTCCCAGCACCGTGTGTGCTTGACCAGGCATTTCTTCTACAAAGAGCAGAGATTGTGTTCCCTGGTGGAAATCTCATCATCAGCCCCAAGGGTTGCTCTGTAATTTACTCAGTTGAAAGGAACGTGGTCCTTCCAGGCGCTGCTACCCAGCATGGCAGGTTGTCTCCCTTTTCCTCTCATGCACTTCAGCGTTGCTAAACCTTCCTTGGGAACACTCATTCCTGCAGACAGGGACATTGCTCTTTCCTGAAGTGGTAGCAGGCATGCACTAAGGCAAGCAGAAACACCATGGGGCCTTTACCATGACCAAAGCCCACGATTCAGTTCCTTTTCAGAAACACTGAACTCAGATGGGCTGTGTCCGTCTTAAATTTTGGTAATATTTTGGCCGAAGTTTGGATGATTTGGATGCTTTAAAGGGATTTCTACAAGAGAAGTTGAACCTGCAAAACTTTTGCCTTTGCTCAGCCTTGTGATCCACTCTTCAGGGCCATTCATTCATAGGCATTCACACAGTCATTTTTCCTGGCTGTGGCTCTTTCTACACAACTAATGACTTGAGCCCACGCTAGTGATAGAGATGCAAAGGAAAAAGGACATGACTGTTGCTGGAAAAGGGTGCTCGTGCCTTCAAGAATATCCTCTGTACATTTCTGCTTCAATCAGTCCTTCAGATATCGCCCTAAAGATTATTTGCCTTCTTCTGCTGTGCTAGGTAATCTCAGCATTAAGCATGAAGTATGCTGTTCCCGGCTGTTACTAATTAATATATTTTAACCTGTCAATAATTAATGTGGAAATTGGGAAGAATAATACCATGGAGGCTACAGCCTGAGATCTGCTGCCTGGCAACGGTGAATGTACATATCCATTATATCAGGAAATTAGAAACTGGAGCAAGAACTGATCTGTCTGACATTTTGTGAGATGATATAAATGGGCCCACTCAACAAACACTAGATTTATGTGAGGCTATGAATGATATGTGTCTGGGGAAAAGATATTATCTCTCTCATGAAGGTGCAGTTAATACCAGACATCAATTAAGTATAGTTCATTAAAGCCTCTGGGTAATCTTATTTTTGGACGAGATCAGAGGAGCAACTTACAAGGACTGACAGAGGGGTTATCTTGGTAATAATCTCCACTTTTGCATGTAGCATCTCTCATAGGATGAGCTAAGTAAAGTAGCATCTAGACTGTAACAACAATAACCTTTTCAGATGGAGAGTCTGTGCAGTGAAAAGTAATAGTGGCTTATTATGTTTGAAGTAGTTGCATTAGATAGGTTTTTTGAGATATGCTAGTCATGATAGCAGTGCAGATATGATAATGGTTGGTTTATGCACTCACTCCACTTTATCTGAAACATTTCTTCTGTACAGATGGAGAGATTGGAGACAGGGAAAACTGTGGGATTGTTAGCGATATGATGTTTTATTGCTTCTTCCTGCTATGGCTAAAATATTCCTTTATATACTGAGAGATACAGTGTTTTAATGGAATCAGTTTGAATGTTGTTTTCTTGAATTTGATCAGTTGTCTCTACATCTTGAATCCCAAGTGCAGTGCACCAGTGGCTGTCAGGAAATAAAGTTCAGTAAGTGAGGTGGCTATGGCAATTGTGATCCCATATCTTATTCCCAGTTAGTGATGTGGCTTTCAGACAAAGAGACAGAAGAAACACATTTCTTCAGCACACTTGGAAGAAATAGGGTTAAGCTTGGCATGGAGCCCAAGTTTGCAATGCAACTTCTGAGAACGCCTTGCTTTCCTAGGTTCTGCTACTGAAATAGGCTCCACACTTGCATTTTGACATTAAAACTAACTGCATCTGGAAGTGGCTCCTCTTTTCTGCTTTTCTTGTGAAATTTTCTGTGGCTTCTTGCCCAAGTTTAATTTGTGTCACAGTTGCTCCTGTGTCATGAAGCATGTGAGCTTGCTGCAGCACTGGCTTGAGGGTGCAGGAGGCTGCGAGGAGACTGAACATTGCTGGAGGCAGAAGGAAACAAAATCCCACAGGGGGCTGCAGGAGGGTGTCAGGAGGAAAAAGGAGAGAATAGAGAAACACTGCCCAGAGGAGGGTTATGATTTTAAGTCTCTAGATGCTAAGACAAACGGTGTGCTGCCTTTCAGCAAGTAGCATTGCCATCCACCTCTTCCTTAATCACCACCTCCTTCCTTTTCCCTTCTTCTTACAGCATGGAGCCTCAGCCTTGCTTGCTTTTTGGGTGTAATAACATCTACAGCTCTCCAGAGCTTGACACAGCCTAAAGTATGTTAGGTTTATGGCAGTGTATTTCAGCTAATCCTTATTCATATCTGGGGTTTTCTGTTTCAGAGACACTCAGAGTAGGAAGTCATGTTAAATACTGTGTAATGAGAGAAAACTGGAAATGCTGACTTACTGAAGGGATTATTTCCCACGGGCTGTTCATACCATCATGCATGGTGTTTGAGTTTTCTGCTTCCCACAACTCTCCCCAAAGCTTTTGGGATCCTCAGATATCTCTTTCTAGTAATTATTTCGCTCTGTGGATTTGGGTCTTTTCCACTACCTGCATTAATTTGACAAACAATTGTACACCATATCCAAAGGAAAGAGATAATCCATGGAAGTTTTTGGACTTGAGGGGAATATTTAGAATAGCATAAAAGCAAATCTGGTGATACAACATGAGGCAAATCACTGTCATTTCCAAAAAAACCCAGCTTGAAACATCCCTATTGACAAAGTTGCTGCACTCCACCTAAACAGCTGGCAGTAGTATAGCCTACTTCAAACCCATAAAATTGTATTGTTTTACCTGCCTTGCTGCACCATAACTAGCTCAGTTCTTTGTCAGGCCATGCTGTACCTCAGCTGTCAGCTCCTATGGCAGAGAAGATAGGGGAGAAGCGCATTTCATGGGGCCAGACCCCGGCCAGTGCCCAGCTTGCTCTCAGTTTCAGGGCAGTTCTGATGCAGATTTCTGCTGTGGGGCTTTGAAGTAACAGTGCTGGAAAACAAAGTGTCTATGGGGCTTATTCGTCCTTTCAGAGCACAAAGAAACTTGCAGCTTCCTAAAGCAGAAGAGTTTTAATTAATTTTCCTTTTCATCCCCCCCCCCCCCCCTTTTCCTTTCTGGCAGCTTTTCTGATGTTGTTTTTCAGGTTTATTTGCTGTTGTCTCTGTATGAGAACCTTGTGTTTTCCTTGCCAAAGTGCTGTCCCTCACACTAGAGGAGACTAAGCTTAAACAGGCTTTGCTGAGCTGAGCTGAGGCAGAAGGACTCTGTAGCTCTCCCTGATGCCTCAGCTCCAGGCTCAGCCTCAGCCACTGCTGTTAGTTATCACCACCTGAGGTGCCACTGAAACCTGAGCTCTTCATCCCTCCAATAAACAATTAAATTAAGCCAGCACTGTTCGCCAGAGTGTGCGTGGAGCAGAAGGGGGCAAATAAGACAGGAGAGAGTAGATGGTGAGCTTCCATATATATTTTTAATGAGATGAATTAAGAAAGGCACATTTAATAGCAAATCTCCCTACAGCTTTTTCTGAAAAAAAACTTTGCTGTGAGGCTGAGAGAGACTTGTAAGGCTGATGTTCTGATTAGACATCATGCTACTGAAGGGGAGCTAGTTAACAAATCCACAGTATTTTGGCTGATATGGTAGGTTCAATCACATATTGCAAAACTAGATTAGGTGTGAGCATCTTCTGGTGTATTTTTCAAAATGCATCCTTTTCTTCAGGCTGGCTAAATACATAATTTCAGGGTTTCTTCCAGTTCACATCAGTATGCCAAATTCTTACATGAAATATACATATTTATGGTGTTACAGCAAATTTTGTGTAAACATTTAATCTCCCATGCTTTTGGTGTTCATTTTTGCCCACTGCTTTCATTCACTGGACATCTCTTAATGCTCTGTAAGTAAACGAAAGAAATAATCTTTTGAAGTCTTGATACTGGAGGCAGAAACTTAGAATGGCATAAAATCATCGTGGTGATTTGTTTAAGTGATTAAAATTTTTCTAGATGAGTTTTTCAGTTTATGTATCTGAACCAATAAAAACCCCTCGAACCACCTGCAACTAAATCCCCATAAAACAAATGAGGATGAAAATATAATACATTCATTAAAAGTCCCATGGATATTTATATCTCCATCAAAAATCTGTACGCTTATGCTGAGCATGGTGAGTTCATCTCCTTACACTGCTTTTCTGTATTTTTTTTTTCCTCTTCTATTGTTTTGGTTTTTTTTCATTAAGTGCACCACAGTTCATCTAGATTGTCTCCCATATAATGTCAGAATCCAGATGATGACTACTTGGCAGGTGGTCTGTATCCCTTTATGGTCTTCTACATGTCTCAACTAGTCCCATGGCATATCTAAGGAGACTTGACAAGCATTGGAACAAAAATTAGGAGAATGTGACAGCAAAACCATTGATATTGAATACATAAAGCAGAAAAGACTTCACAAGAAGGATCTGCATCCTTTTTACTGTGTAGGTCATTGAGATGTGGCAAAATAATTCAGCCTTGGTCACCCAGGGGGCAAAAAGCAGAGTAAGGATGAAGACCCAGATATCCTGAGCTCTTATTTAATCTACATCCCACTGGCCAGCAGTGCCTCTGAGACTCTGTCATCTAGAGGCTGTTGGTTTTGCTCTTATTGGTTTTGCTCTTGGTTTTGCAGACCCACATAGAGATCTGTGAGACCAATCCCACTGAAGGCAATGAGGATGGCTTACTTGGGTAAGCCATCTTCTTCCCTTGGTGAAGTAACAAAGGTCATGAATCCCCTCATTCAAAATAAAGTTAAATTGGAAGTGTAAAAAGATACTGTTTTATGCAAAGAATGAAAGATACACAAGCCAAGAATGTGCAATGAATTACATGTTGGTGCTAAGTACCTTGCTCATAGTATTACAGCTTTGAGGATCAAGAATTCCCTGTTCTAGATATGTATGCTGATTCACTGAGAAATTGTGCAGTGTTAAATACCTGTGTCACATTTCTTACCCATGCTGAGGTTAGATCAGAGATTGCAAATTTGGTTGTCAAAGCAGCATATGTGAGTTTTCACTGCTGTGAAACCTGGATCTTTTAAACACCCATTTAAACTCTATTTTCACTTTAAAAAAATCCTAGAAGATGGGACGATATATCAGGGGAAGGACTACCCTGCTGCTTGCTGTGTTTTACAGCAGTTTTTCCACGATCATCCTTTCCTGGCAGCCATCTGAGAGCAGGCTACAGATGAGGCGAACCTTTGGAGTGAACCTAAGGAGCCGTCCATATAATTTTATGTGATATTTCCAGAACCTGAAGAAATAAGCAGTGAGAAACCACAGCACTAGAGCTTGTAATAGCAACACTGTCATATTTAACATTTCCTCTGCAGAGTACTTCACCATTACTGTAAAAGTAATAGTGGATTATGCCCACAATGTGCAGTAGGCAATTTCCTTTGATACCTTTTGGGATAGAATCAAGGAGAAGGATTTTCACTATTGTCACAACCCCCACAAAACTCCACTTTTGATTCTTGGTATCGTTTTGTTCTCAAGAGGAAACGGCATGATTGAAGAGAATGATACTGTTGTGATGTTTTCAGCTTTTTTGGGAGATTTTTTTTTGGTATCAAGATTTAAATGAATTGTAATGGAACCTAGTAACTAGCTTGCCTGGCATAAAGGAGAGGCTGATTTTAACTGCAGAACTGAAGATTTGTTGAAGCTGGGCCTCAAATTTCAGTAGCTTTTCTGGAGTTTGATTTATTTTTTTTTTTCTCAGAAATATTAACATGAATAACATTAGGTCACACATACACATCATTAGGTCACATCATACGCATTGCATCATAGATATAATTCTTCTTGAGGAGTAACATATACTCATGAAAAATAATTGAAAGCTACTTACTTATTTTGGCAGAATTGGGTTGGGTGCAACTGGTCTGCTACAAGGCATTTGCCCTCTGATGTATTGATTAGAATACTGACAATCTCAGTAAAGATAGCTGTTAAATAAGTGTGGAAGGATTTATCAGTAATCTCGTTGAATTTTCAAAATCTCCATTTTCCCCAAAGCCAACGCTGTGAAAGGTGCCTCCATTCTATCTTACTGTTATTGTGAACAGAATTATTGAGGATTTGGTGGGCACCAAGACTGTCCTCTTTCAAGACAACAGTGGTGGATGTCACTGAGATAGATGTGATGTAGTTTGCATTATCCCCTCTGCCTAGGCTTGGTTCAGCAGCTTGCATTGGTGCTGGGTGCCCGGAGCAGATCATGTAAAAGATGCTGTGCTTGACATTTCTGTGGCCTCTCGCTGTCTGTTTCATGAGTAGTTCATTGGAATCTTGTTGCTAGTCTTGCAGACTCAAGTAGTAGTTGTCTGGGTATTTAAAAAAAATAATAATTCCAATTTATACTTCGGGCCTTGTTTCTCATTGCAGGTAAATGCATATTAATAGTAGGAATATTACATATTCGGCAAATTATGTTACAGCTGAAATCTTCATATGCACTACAAAACTATTTGTGCTGAGATGGATGGATGGTTATTACCTCTTTGTTTTCTTTTTCATTATCCTTTTGAATTAAAATCTCCTTTTAAAGCCATTATCCTCATTTTAAACAGCTCTCTATATTGAATATGTCTTTGCCTCTTCTACTCTTCTTTCCTTTGCTTAGATTGAGTTCTAATTTACAGTGATTTCTGAGCTATAATTTCCTTATTGTTTCATATTTTTACATTGTCCCATTCAAAAATTCAGTATGCACATACTCTATTTTGTTTCTCCATTTCATGTAGGCCAAAAAGTAGCAGGAACATTCTCTAAAAACTATATTTACAGCTCTAGTGGCAACCATTCGCCTCTTAAACTGGAAAACTGTGAAAAACTGTCAAGATGTGAGTGTGCATGATAATGTCCCTGATGATTGGAGCTGATTTATTTTTTAACCACGGTTTTATTTTGTCAGTTACACCAAACAGAAAGCAGCTCTTCTGATAAAAGCCCGGTGAAACACAGACTTCAAAGCTATTTAGAACTGCAGCATCTCAAACTGCACCATCCTATTCTGCAGTGCTGTGTAGAGTGGACGTAGATACAACAGTACCAAGAAAGATCAGTTGTGAATAGGTCTAATTCATTGCTTTTCCAGTGCCAACATGATCTGAAATGTTCTTTCTATGTGTGACATTACCTGACAACTTCCAAAATTCCTCATGCTACCTATAAGACTCACTTGAGGACAAGAGTGAAAGAGAACCTCACAATTGGCACATGCCACAGGAAAGGAGAGAAGAAAGGCTATGGCTGTCATCAGTCATTGATCCCCACAATGGCATTAGGTGCAGTCCTTAAAAGTGGACAGTGTCTCATAATATGGAGGAAAGCCAAACATCCCTTCCTGTCCTTAATTTAACAGTTGATTTCACCCTAAATATTGATATATGGGTTTCATCCTGTACCTCAGCCAGGCACCTTCAACAATCAAGTAGTAAGGGGGCTAACTTTCCATAACTCTCTTGTTATGAGTGAAATTATGATATTGCTTCTCATACTGGATGCTATTTTACCATGAGCTGATTCAAAATTTGAAGTCAATGCAACCATTGGCTCTGATTATAGAATATTTGGAGTCACGCTGTAGTTGAATAGTCCTGTTAGAACCAATGGGAGTTCTTGTAAAATAAAGCATTAGAATGTGGCTCTGTGTCATCTGCATGAATAACAAAAGTATTTCAATTCTGTATATGTGACATTTGCCTGCAATGTAGCATTTTCTTTTTCTGCAGTGTTTTTCTGTACTCGGGATAGATAAAACCTGTCTTAGTTCTAAAGAGAAATATGGACATACAAGAAATGACTTATTCATTCTTCTGTTTGCCTAAGAACTTAAGCTGAATATTCAATGGATATTTAAAAAATCTAATAGTACAGAGAAAAAAAATCATAGTCTTTGGCTACAGCCTAATTTGTTTTCTCTGTTTCGTGGTCTTAAACTACTGGTAATATTAAAGCCAAATCCTTTAAAAGCCCATTGGATCTTCAAAGCATGGAGATAGAATTAGTCTAATACTGAGCTTCTGTCAAATAGATGCAGGTGTGACGCCTGTTTCCTGCAGATCTCTGTAACAATCATTTCTCCTTTATGACATGTTTTCTCCTAGATGGCCTTCAGGGGGCTTTTTTTTTCCTCCCACAAAACTTGTGTTTGTTTATGGAGGTTTTGGGGCATTTTAATGGAAGTGCTGATTTGATTTTGCAAAGGTGTTCCTGTCTAAAACAAAACTTCTTGCACTTGTTAGATGTGATGCCTTTCATTAGCTAAACAAGCTGCCAGGCTGGCACCTGCTTAGTACAACTTGGAAGAAAAACTTCATAACTCTTTAGCTGAGAATTGAATACTCATAAACCTTTGTCTGGCTTGTAAAATATCTCCATTCTTGATCTGCCAGTGAATGATTTCTTATGTACTTACTGTGTGCATTGAAGATAGGCCTGCAATCAGCCTCTTCTCATGCTGTTTGTGCACCCTTCTCCTCCTCTTGGGTTTCTCCAATTCTGGAAGCAGGAAAAAGGAAAAAGTGCAGCAGATCTCCAAGAAGGAAGCACAGCATCAAGAAATGGCAGCTACTATCTCCTTTTTTAGGCAAATGATGGGTGGGAAAGAAGGTTCATGGAAGGGTGAAGAAGACTTAGATTCAGGTGTTTGGAAATTTGGGAGATGGAAAATATTGTCTGAGCAGCGGGGTGGGGAGCAATCAGAGGTGGGGTAAGAAAGAGCAGGACCAGTGAATGCTGAAGGAGATGAAGGGGCACCAAGCGAAAAGGGACAAAAAATTAAAGTGAAGAACAGACATAAGAAAAAGGGATGGAGGTTTTTCAGTGGCATATTTTAACTTTTTCTTACACAATGTAAGAGAGTACTGGTTCTGAGAAAGCTCGTGCTGGAGAGAGAATAAGGAAAGGGGAAACAAGATAGAAGTAGGAGGAGGGAACAGGTTTTCCACTGTCAGCTTCTGCAGGCCTGACAGATAGAATCCTTTTTGCTTATCTGGAGAGCACATACAATTTGTGTAGACAAGTGTCATTTTTATTTTCAGCGGGTAAATAGGTTTGCTGTGGTGGGCAGGCATATCTGCTGTTATGGGGACCTTTACTCAATACCCCTTATCACCAGTCCTTCATGTTGTGAGTGTTACGTCTTCAGCAAAGGAATCTTGTTTTTCTAGACCTTAATTGCAAAACTCCTCGGAGTGTTTTTTATAACTGACTTAACAACTGCAAATAAATATCACGCGAGACTGGTGTTTTCATTGGTCTGGCAGTTCTCAAAGCACTTCTGTGTGGTCTGTTGTAGGAGTTATTATGAGAAAAAATTCAGCTGTGAGGAAAGAAATGCAGGGCATAGGCAGCTAGGTACTGACCCATCAGATTGATGGATTGTCAAGAAAGCACTTAAAGATACTTTTGAAATTTTCAGGCTATGGTCTCACTGATACACTCAGAATAAGAAAAAATTATAATTTATTGGGAGCTTAGGGTTGCTATAGTGAGAGAGACTTAGGGCTCTCTTAGGGTGCCCAGAGACAGATGTTTGTGTGAAAGGTGCAAGAAATGTTTTCACTGTCAATTAAGGATGAACTCCTCAGTGGGCTTTTCTTCTAAATTTCAGCAACAGCTAGTTTGTGTCCTGGGGCAATATCTCTTACTGTTTGTGTAAACATTGCTTAGCTTACCTAGTCTAATAAGAGATTAATATCTTGGTGTCCCTTTAACTTGCAAAAGTCTGAATAATTGATTATTTCCTCCTATTTCTGGTCATTACTCATTTATAAGTGTGAAAGTCAGTCTTGCTTTGTACACAGCAGTCAGTAGTGTGTGGCCCTGTTTTTCATGTTCTGCTAGTCCATTAATGGAGAACAGAATGTGGGATGTCTGCATGATCAACAAAGTCCTCTGGCTAGTCCTCCATGTACTGCTTTTTATCAGTAAATAGCAGTGAGTCAAGAAATGAGCCACAGATATACTGGCCTTTCTCCTAATTTTACAGATATTAAGAATCAGGATTTTTTTGTTTTGGTTTGTTTTTTGTTTGTTTGGTTTTTTTTTTGTTGTTGTTGTTTTGTTTTTCTTGTTTTTCCCACATACAACCTTCATTTTGCTGAACAGTGTGAAATCCTGTTGTTTCAATATGGGAAATACTGACTCTTTGAGCCAAATGTAGAATATTCTGAAGCTTGTTTTAGGGCATGGACATTGCATCATCCATCAGGGAAATCAAGCTAAATTCAGGCCTCAAATCTTTTTTAGCTCACAAATGAGAAAACTCAGTGGACCTAAATCCCCAACAGCAGACATTTATTTGCCTTGTAGAATGGCTGAACAGTTGATAGACCTGAGAAATTGGTATGCCACAGGGAGGAAAGGACCAATATGTTTTCTGGTTGGAAGTTTTGTTGTAAGTATGGGCATACTTTATAAAATGTCATGCATTTTAGGGTAATATACACCACCTTCAGCGGTGGTTTTATGAATGAAGGATGATTATAACAACTCAAGAGCCCTTCTGTCCTGCTATGGATCTGTTAGCAGAATCTGGAGATTGAAAGAGTTTACTGGAGAGTCCTCTCTCCTTTATTCCTCAGCTTCCACAGCTACTCTTACTTCAGTGATAGCTCCCAAAGTGTTAGCTAAGTGCCCTAAACTTAAACATGGAGAGTTTAAATTATTTGTTTCTTAAACTCATTTTGCATAAAAGTAGTGTTATGATATACAGTGATAATTGACATGATACACAATGTTTTTTCAGCTCCTTGTCCCTTGGTTATAAGCAGAAAAATAAAATTAGAGTGGCTATGCAAAACACTTGGGCCTCTAATGCTTAATACTAGATGAATTGGCTTAGTGCTTGCTGATCTTGTGAAATTTTTTATGAAAATAAAAACTTTGGTGACCTCCTGCCAAGTAGAAGATATATTTTGATAATGACGTGATCACTGTTGTTTCTAACTGCCACATCTGAATGATTATTTTCTTCAGTGCTAAAAAGAGTATTCCCCAAATTTGGCAAAGCGGTCTTGACTGTCCCTTTGTGGTTTTCAATTTACTTTTTTTTTTATTTTTTTTAACAGGTGTGCAATGTGTCCAACCAACTTAGGATTTGATTTTAAGAGAAGGGGGGAACTCAAGGAGAAAGGAGAGCTGCACAGTGCTGATGTAATGCAATGAGGAGAGGTATTCAAACCAGCCTCAAATAGTTTTCCAAAGTCCTTTTAGGAGATGTACAGCTCAGAAGAGCTGTGTCCCTTGCCTTCCTTAGTGTAATACCATCAGGACTCCAACAAAAAGGGTATGTTTCCAGACCATGTAATTGAAGATCATAGAGACCTCAGTTGTAAAGTCTCTCTCTGCCAGTCATTGCTGTTCAGTGTACAGCTACATAAATGCATCTGTTTTCTATCCTCACCACTTCACACTTTCCTGTTTCTGATGGATTGGTATCAGAGCACTTAGTGTCTGTGAAGTCACACCCTTATGTCCAGTCACAGAAGATTTGGAGTCCTTGCAGTACTTCTTAAAAAAACTTTGTAATGTGTTTCTCACGTGAAGATCACAGGTGGGTTTCACTTGTCAGATGGCAATAATAACCTTTCTTTGGTCTGTCTTCAGGACATGTCATGTAGTAAAGAGCTGAGCTAATGTTCTCCTTCCCTCTTTCTGGATGCTTTACTCTCTACTGGTGTCTCTCCTGGTTTTAAGCTCTTAACGTGCCAAAGAGAACAGCTCGCTTCTGACAGTGAAATCACATTTGCAGGGATTGACAAAAGAAAACATTTGTCTCCTTATTGTGTTCCTGAAGACATCAGCTGCCAAAAAATGTGCCATCCTTTATATCAGGTTTCTCAGTTGTCCTGTCTCAGGTTGTGGATGGATTCTGTCTACTTCCTCCCACCCCTCTCCTCCAGTCCCTGGCATGGGACAAGGAGGAATAGTTCAGGAAGATATACCATTTGCACTGCTTATTTATAGCCCAGAGGAAAACAAATGGAAAACTAAGCAAATCATGAAAGCAGATTTTCTGTCACATACAAAACAGACTGGAACTGTGACACAGCCAACATGCTGAAATCCAAAAGACATAGCATTTTGGTGAAGGAGTGGGATCAGATTAGGGAAGAAGAAAGTTCAGGTCAAGAACTTAGCTAAGGAGTCTGGTAGAAATGGGAGCTAATGTAGATTCCTCCTCCCCATGCAGCTACACCAGAGAAGTGGAAGCATAGTGAGGTGTGAACAGGTGTCAGGGAGGGACACCGATTTTTCTCCAGCACAGAAGTAAACCAGTAGGAGTGCTGCCTCAGAGTGACAGACAGCATGGGGGGGATATTCAGACCTGAAAGTGAAGCATAATCTCTACTTAGATATGGAGATATATTTATGTAGACTAGCTGAAAGAGTGTTAAGATTGGACTGAAGTTATGTTATTTTCTGAAAAACTGCCTTCAGCTGTTGCAGAGATATCAAAGCAGTGACAGAGATGAGCAACTTATTTTGCCTTCTTTCAAGCACAATCTGAGGATGAAGATTTGCATTGCCTTTTAGAAACTACAGGAGAAAAGGAGTGTAGGTGCAGGATGACAGAAGAGAGTGCAAGAAAAGCAGAGGTGTAAAAACTAAAGCAGATATTGGAGAGAATAAATGATGGTTTAACAGACTAGAAAGACGGTGAAGTACAAGGAGAAAGCAAAGAAAGATATATGCCATATATAAAAAGTAAAACCAGATCAGAAAACTTATTTTAAAACACAACAGAAACAATTGGCACTGCCTAAATTTTTATCTTCACACTCTGTTTGGATTGTTTTTGTAATTTAAGTAAGAATTGTGTATGGCAGGCAGGTAGCTACAAACACAAACCCTGGTTTCTAAGTATTTTTGTGATTTGTGATGATAAATGTTGTTTCCTTCAGGGTCCATAGTCTTTCTTTTGTTCTCTCCTTTCAGTTGCTCCCTTCCCTTCTTGCCTGAAAGAACTTCTCCATGTTATCTACTTTCTGAGCAGTATCAGCAAAAGACATGTTGTTTATCTATCGTGAGGAATAAGCAAAATAGCCAAGTACTGTCACAAGATCCTATGACTTGACGTGGTTACATGTATGCATAATTTATGTGTAAGTTCCCACTGCCTGCAGAAGGAATGCATGACTCATTATTCCACACTGCGCTCAAATTTTCATTGAAATGAACTCTTTCTTGTAAAAGTTTATGTTGTTAAAAGTAGAATTAAAAATTTCACCCAGTTCTCAGGAAAATAAATTTTCCTGGCAAAATGAAAGATAGTTAAAACTGGATTTCTCTTAAGCTAAACAAGTATTTGCAAACTTACTGCTGGTTTGTGCATAGGGAAATAGCCTAGGTTTTAGTCTCTCTGGGCAGCTAATCCTCACCTTTGAAAGATATGAATAAATCAATATTATTACGACCATCTTACAGGTGGCTAAGCTTTCACTCCTTGGAGACCATAGATATAGTCAGCGCTGTAGACATGCAGTCTTCTATCCTGATAAAACACCTATTTTAATCCTAAGGAAGGCTAGAGCATTTGTGGTGTAAATGCAGAAGAGAGATTCAAAAAAGCCTGTACAGAGTAGTTCATCTTGCTTAGAGCTGATTAAGAATTAGACAAAGAATTTATTTTTTGAGCATGAGTCATTCTGTTTAAACATTAAACTGTAAAATCAGTCTTCTGATTGTTTAGTTATTTATTCCAGAGGAATGGAGATTTATTTACAGTCTCTTTCATTAAGCTCCTCTACTGTCACAAACTGAGACATTTTTCAGAAGGTCACAATAACTGTATGCACGAACCAGTATTTTTTCCCAAACACATGCAAAATATATTCACTTGTATGATCTATGGACTGGACCACGAGACTGTGAATCAGGAGGTCCCATTTCTTATTCCTAATATTGTCAAACATGATAGAGTCTTGGGCAAACTATGTTGTTAAAGATTTTTATATTTGTTTGTTTTTTGCGAGGAGATAGATCTATGGGGAAGGGACAGGCTTTTGTTAGAGGAGGATTGAAAAAAATAAATTAGGTTTTTATTTACAGAAGTCCTCATAATACTGGTAAGGGGCTTCTTATTTGATCCTAATACCATAAACTTCAGGATCATTGTGGAGATTCCTTAATCATTATGTGGCTACAGTAACACCCATATCATTTGCTTCTGAAAGGCTTTAAGGAAGTCATGTTTTGGAAAAGATTGTTGTTAAGCTGAGAAAAATAGGGCTATAGTCCCTACCCATGATTAGGTTGTAGAAAACACAGTTGTGTAACCTGTTGTCCACAGTTCTGCATCAGGGTTTTTGTCTCAGGTTTGACGTACAGAGAAGATCTGGGTAAGGACATGTTGTCCCACTGCATCATGTCTGCTGGGCAGATTAAATCAGAGTCCTTTCTCCTGCCAAACTGGAGATCTTTGCTTCTGCAGCTCTTGTGAGAGAAACATGCATTAGACCTTGGAGTCACATTCGTTGTCTGTTGGTTCATGCATGTGCAAATGACTGAAAAACTGAGACTTATGTCCGAGAAACAGAACATGTTTATGGGTAAGGTGGGAGACTGGGTGTTGACTGCCTTCTCTGTTAATCGTACGTATGCAAATGAGTTGAAGAATAATGTTTGGTCTGGGGAATTTTGCTTGAATTTAACATCCAAATGTGGTACCAGGGAAGCAAACTGAGAGAAAACTGTTTATTAGACATACGCTGTGTGTGTGTTTGTGCATATGTATTCTATGATGGTGTTATATATACATTTTATGTATTAGCTAGATGTGGATGAAAAGGATGCTTTTTTGAAAGGTTTAATATCTTCGGTGTCAAGAGAGAAAGAATGGATCAATTTACAAAAAGAACATACAGTAACAGCAAATCAAATTGACAGTTAAAAAACCCTATAAAATTTCTAGCACATTAGGAAAGCATTATGTATCTCATTACAGATAGACTATAGGAACAGAGCAAGGAAAAGATGGCTAATTACATATGCTCAAAGAGAGCACTTTGTGCAGATTGGATTGGATCATGAAATTATCAAGTATACATGTTGAATTAGCCTTCAAAGGTTGAAGAAAAATAGGAAAGATATGTGTGAAACTGATCTTCCCTAAAAAGCAAGTACACTGTACAAATTAACGTTTGCATCCAGACACTTTGTTAACAGTTGACAAGATTTTCACACATGCTCCTGTCTCCCTAGGTGTATTAAATCTCCCTTTTTCAGAAAGAAATTATGGAGTGGGAAAAGAAGCATGTGATCCCTTACAAAGGACATTTGGAAGTCAACCAAAGAAACCTTGTTATGAGTCTTTTTGATAAAATGTTCAATCCTCTCCCTGATGCCCTGTCTATTAAGAAAATGACAACATGATAGGGAACTTGGCAGAATATTGAATCTGAATGTGTGTGAGACTGCAACACCCCCAACAACTAAACAACTACTGCTTCTGAGAAGGCAGCAGAAGTCTCTCCTCCATTTGTATCTATGGGGAGCTTAGAAAAGTTTTAGACTAATATGTTCTGTTGCTTTTGTCACTGACACAGAAAATATCTTCTGCCTTAATTTGATTACAAGGGGAAGATTTTTGTACCTTCTCAAATTATATATCTTGCACATATAGGTTTACTTCTTTTGTTGAAAGATCCTCTGCTAATTCAAAGGACCTCTATTTCGTCAGAAAGTGAGCTTTGCTGAAGTCAAGTTACTATAACAACCAACTACACCTTTTCAATCCAGAAATCATGCTCCTATACTAGTATTCCTCCTTCTTTTAATATCATAGAATCATTTAGGTTTGAAAAGACCTTTAAGGCCATTGAGTCCAACCATTATCCTAACATGTCTACACACCTTTTAAATATCTCCAGGAACAATGACTTCACCATTTCCCTGGGCAGCCTGTTCAAAAGGCTGGATAACATAGCTGGATACCCTCACAGATGAATACCAGGTTTATGTAGACTTAAGAAGTTTCACAGTTTGTACATATATTTGAGAGACATGCAGTGTTGTACATATTCCCTTCTTCATCTCTGCAGCTACTCTAGAAATTAAGCCAAGAACAGAGGAATAAATTTGTCTTAGTTATTTCTATACCAAAATACCTACTTTCTTCTGAAAAGCCACTGGAGAATATTAACTAGAATCATCATTGGATGAAGTGGATTATTTACCTGTTGGCATGGCTGGGATCTCATTGTGCCTCTCCTTTCCCTTTCTGTGCTGTGGCTTCTTGAAGTTTTTGACAGCTGGTGGAATAGCAGTCTTCAGAAAACTTTATATATGCTAGAGGACTAAATGAGGCAATTTTCAAACCAGAGGCACGGGCAAAATTGTGTAAATTATTTTCTCCCCATTTTCCTAGTGAATTGCTTAGAAGTGCTAAGGATTTGACCCTCTAACTTAAATAAGAAAGCACAGTGTAGTACAATTTAGTTTATGACGGATCTGTTTGCTAAGCACTGTTACCTTTTTGACTTTATAATTTACTGTCTGAAAAAATACCAATAGTTTTAGAATTGCATTGTCAAAAATGAAAAAATAGCGCAGATGAATGCACTTAAAAAGCCACAGCATGCAACTCAGCCTTGACCCTCTCCACTTCCATCTGTTCTCCCCAAGTAAATTATTACAGTGTGGGCTCTCTACTTAAAGTGCTGCTGCTTGTGAAAGAAAACAAGCTGGGGTAAGCTATTAAGAAAATAACACTATTTTGGCTTTAAGGGTAAAGTGGGGAAAAAATAACTTCATTTAGGCTACTCAGAGATTTTTAAAACTGGAGTTTTAAAACTCCAGTCTTCCCTGGTGTCTTTTAAATGAATAAACCCCCAACCTTTCTGCAGAAATCAGTCAGAACTTCAGATGAAAAGCTTTTGATGTATGCCTTAATGATTGGTTTGGAAGTTGTTGAAGGCAGCAGGAGTGAAAATACTGGGGAAAAATTCTGTCCTCCAGGGCTGAAGAATGCTGGAGAGAATCTGCTGCAAACAATGCTTATAGTAAAGGAACTTTCCCATGTCTTCTAAACTGCAGACTGAGGCTTGGAAATCAGAAGTGCCTTTGTATGTGCATCAGAACATTTTGGGTGAGTTGTTCCACGTTGCTGTGTCTACCTTTGTCAGTCAGGCCTATGGCCTTCCTTTGTATGTGTGAGCAAGGGGTTTGGAGGGAGGGAATCACAGGTGAAAGAACGAAGATTTGGAAAAAGATAGGTAAGACATGATCTTTTTGCTCTGGGGCACTGCTAGAAGGCTGAAGGAGAAATCTATTGCCAGTGGTCTCTCAAGTGAGAGCACATTTAGTAGTGTGCTCTGCAAAACATTTGGCAGCATTTAAGATTTTAGGTCTGTGAAGGCATTACATATCCTGACAACTGCAAGGGAGAGGAAGAAATAAGGACCAAGTCCTCATACTGAGTTGACAAAGGAGGTGGGATGGAAAAAAAAGGGAAGCTGGAGTGGTTTTTTTCATGTTTACTGCTGGCAAAAAATATGAAAACCGAGTTCAGACTCTTTCCAGGGATAATACTGAGAAACAAAAAAAAAAAGAAGAGCTGATAGACACATTCAACACTAGTGATCCCAACAAGACTGTAACAAGCTTCATAATAGAAAGAAAGTAGTAGCAGAAGTCCTTGACCACAACACAGAATCCACATATTCCATTCCCTGCAGAATCAGGGGTCCTGTGAGAAAGGCACTGTGATTCTGGATTGCATTGGGAGAGAAATTTCCAATACAGAAGGGAAAACATTAATGCTTCTCTGAGAGGGGTGTGGGCATCTGTGTGCTCTTCTGAGCAGCCATACTCAAGAAAAATAATTCAAATTGGAAAAGATATGGAGGAAGGCTACTAGAGTAGGTAAAGAATGGAGAGCCTTATCTTATAAATAGAGATTAAAGGGACACAGTCTCTTTAGATTAGCAGTATCAAGGACAAGCAGGGATGATTGCCATCTACACACACATCAGGAGAGTAAACACTACAGAGGGATAAAAAACACATTAAGACAAAGAATGAGGATGGTAAATGAACAAAAGGTCTATGCTATCTGTTAATAAGAAAACGATAGAAATTAGAAAAAGGTTTTCAACTGTCAGGGCAGTGCAGAAACCCTCTTCCTGAAGGTTTAAAAAAACCGTTTTTGATAGGTTTATGAAAGGAATTTTTTGATGCCTTGCTTATGGTTTAGAGTGCTGTCCCTGATGGACCAGAGTCATGTGCTTCATCCTACTCTCTTAGGATGTGGATGTAACTGAGCTGAGATCTCTGCCCTTCTTATGTAACTTTGGAAACATAATAGACTGACTAATTAGAGCCAAGGAAAATCATTTGTATGACCACTGTATGACCATGGTTTACAGGAGTGGTTACAGAAAATCTTGTTTAGCCCTAAAGAAAGGCAAGTAAATAACAGGAGGAGCTCAATTGTCCAGTGAAAAAAAAGAACCAGGACAAAACAAGACAAACAAACAGTAGAAAACAAGGGCAAGGTCTTAAAAGTTTAATGGTAGCAAGAGGGAGACAAGATAGTCTGAGAACACACAAGTCTTGCTCTTGATTGTTAGTGCTAGGGAAAGTGATGGAACGAGTAAGGCTTGGCCACCACCCAAGAGTTCATAAAATGAGAAACAGGACAGCTTTATGAACTGTAGCTACTACTATCCTAGGAAAAAAAAAGCAGGAGAGCATACAAAGAATTGATGATGATGTGGATGTGGCCCTGAAACTGTACTCAAGGTGCAACTTCTCTTGTATATGAGTTGTTAGATGACAATTTGGGCTCAGGTAAAAATTTTGAATTAACTTTATAGCATAGATGGAGACAAAGGTCTGGACTGGCCTATTTATTTGAATGGACTGAGCTGTTGTGTGGATTTTTCTTGACTGAAGTTCACCTCAGAAGTAGATTGTTTTTGTCACTACCTTTGCAGTGACAGCAGGTGGCTGATGATGAGTTCGTAAATAGGCCCCAGAAGTTCCCCTAGAAGGTCTTAGGTTGTATTTGGCAAGATAAGACAGCATTGGTGGGAACTCAGGGTATAGCCCCAACATGCCATCTGAGCTACAGGTGTCCTGGCTCTTTGACCTGCACTCCTTAGATATCACAGAGACATCCATTAAAGATGTCCTCAAGATGTTTGGAGAACTTGCATCTCTGGCAGGTCCAAAAGGTCTTAGTGGAGCTGCTGGGTGAAGGAGGGGCCAACAGACATTAAACAGGGCATTAAATCAGTGACCAGATGGATTTCATCTGCCCTGTGGCCCAGCCTCAGTGCAATCCTGGCAGTGCTGATAAGCAGCAGGCGTAGATCAGAGAAAGATGAGTGGATCCTACTGCTGTGGAAGGAAACCATTTCGAGGCTAATAGCATATGCAAGCTTCTGGCTTGAAAAGCAGAAGAGTAACTTGCCAAGATAACCCAGTGCAATAAAAAATCCACAGCTGAACGCCATCAAACATCTACAGTGTGTGTTGCCAAGACCTCAGTGTGTTGAAATGAACATAAAACACCTGTAAAAAACATTGCTGATGGAAGGTACCAGCAGCTGGAAATAACTGAGTACTAGAGGAGGAAAGACAGCACACTGATATTGGCTTCTTGCATTTTTATCAGGAACATGTCGGTGATCCAAAAACATACTGAACAGAGTGTGATACAATGGACAGTGAAAAGATTCATACTGCTGGTGTGAACAGAGCTCAAAAAATAAGCAGCATTGGAGAATATGTTGTAGGATTAGCTGTGAGTGCAAAGTGGGATTTAGTTTAAAGAGGTGAGTGTGAATTTCAATCGGGTTAGGAGTTAACTTTATTAGGTGGATTAGAGTTTAGTACTCTACAAACTTTCTTCTAAAAATTTGATGTGACTCAAACAATTAGTTTCTTTGTTTCTTTGCTCAGGAGTTTGGTTTCATGACTGAATTGGAATAAAAATCCATTTCATGCCCAAATTTGAACTTGTAGAATACTTTGGCAAGGACTGTGATCAGGCAGCTGAAGAACTTAGGTGCATCAGAAATGAGACAAGCTTGAGAGCCTTTATCTGTGAGATTTCTGAACTTTCCTTTGCACAGAGTGAGATAGGGTTTAAATAACAGATTAAACTTGGTTAGGTATTGTACGTTGCAGTTAGACTCAGATGAATTCTTTATTGTTTCATTTGAAGTAATATTTTAGTGTACTGGAGGGTCATATTTGTAAAAAAAAAAACAAAAACCTTTCGTACTTGAAGGAATGGAATGAAAAGGCAGGGGTTTTTAGAATTCACTGACATCCTCATGGTAAATGGCTGCAAATCTGGCTGAATAATTTGGTCTTTACATGACAGTAAAATATGTCTTTACATCTATATTTTGTAGGCACAAAGGTTATAGCTCTTGTAAGCAAGCTTGTTCAGTGCTTAATCTGTTTCTGCCAAAGTCTTATAGACTCAGGAGTTTGTAAACCTCAGAGTCTTATAGACTTCAGAATAAAGTAACTATATGCAGCCTCCCTGGAGGGTGTGACACGTGCCACAAATTTGCCTTGTGAAGTCTTCGAGAGCACATGTGTGGGCAAAAGGCAATTACTGCCCAATGCTTTAATGCACTTGCAGATATGCAGCCACAGAAGCCAAACTCTGAGTTGCTGATGTGGTTTTGCAGCAGTTCTTGCACTTTTATACTCAAAATTATGGTCTAACCCAAAACAAACTAAAAATTTCAGGGTTACAGCCCTGTACAGCTGCAGGGAGAAGAAAACCCAGAAAGCTTTTATGAATATATTAGATGGTTAATTGTTCGATTTAGTGCTTGGTTGGTAACGAAATCAGGCACATATGGTAATAAGGCGGTGTTTTTACTCTTGTAAGACACTTTGGGACATTTTGAATATGCAGGGTGCAATAGTATATTAAACCAAATTGTGGTTCTGTATTTGACAATTTGGCTTTGTTAGAATAATAAAATTGTTTTTTATTGTAACAGTGAAGAGGGAAACATTTTGATAATAATTTGCTTTCATTATCCATTTATATTACTTCTTCCTACTCAATATTCTATTTTTATTTTTTAAGCAAAACAGACAGCCTTTACCACCAAAGGGGCTGATTGGAGATTAAAAAAAAAAAAAGATCCTAGTCTGATTAGTACTGTTTTCAATAATATTTAGTAAGGAGATTTTTGGCATAAGAGCACAACTGTAATATCCATCAGCTCTCCAGATAAGATATTCCAGATATGTTTACAGGAAAGCCTAAATATTGTATTTTAAAGTCAGCATGATAGTAAAAAGTTATTGCTTTTGTGAGTCTCTCAGGATGTAAAAGAGAGATGGTTTGGAAGAAATGATAATATCTTTTATTAGGTCAACTGCTGTAATTGAAAAGAAAAATGAGAAGAAGCATGTATGAGATATTGCTTGTTTTTTTCCCACCTTGCCTAATCCAAGCTATTGTTTCTGTCTTCAAATCTCACCCCTTTTAAATCTCTCCATGTAAAATCCTGCTAAGATACCATGTGTATCTCATGTCCCTCAGTCTTTATCATGATGTTCAGCTACCCCTAGATCTGGTCATTTTCTTTCAGAGCCTTACTCCTTCCTTACGCAGCTGGATTTTGGCCATCTGCATGGGTGGCCATGGATAGCTCTGCTACTCCCTTTCTGCTGCTGATGCCCTATTTTGCTCCTCTCACGATTAGTTTTCCTTTTTTTTTTTTTTTTTTTTTATCCGTAGAGTCAGCCTCAGCTGGTGGTCTGCTGATCCACTAACTTCTCTGTATTTTGTCTCTAATCTGTAGGTAGGAGACATGCAAGTAACAGGATGAAATATCCTTTTGGTTATCTAGATTTACACACCAAATGTGCCTGCACTCCTCCTGTTGGTTCACTGAACTCCATAGGGGCAACTGTAAGGAGCCTGCAAAATCTGTGGCTGAGTGATATCTGTGTATTGGTCTGGTCTAAACATGTCTGATGGTGGGTCCTGCCTGCCCACAGGAAGGACACATTGCAGGTGCGAGTTAAATCTGTGGCTGGGCGTCCTTTGCTTCCCTCAAATGGAGAGAATATCTGAGTTTTGGTATTCAGCCTTGATGTGCATTTCAGATTCCCATATTCCTGCTTCGAGTTGCTCTTTTTGCAATACAGGCATAGTTTATTCCAGTTTTTAGCTGTGGTCAGTCATTAAATAAGATGGCATTATTCAGCTAATTAAAAAAAGTCCAGCAGGAGAACAGAGTGCAGATTTCTGCAGGATGTACAATTAACCTTAAGTGAGAGAGGAAGGGAAACAGCAAATTAACAACCTGGCTGCCATTATTCAGTTACCGCACTGGGTTTTCCTCTCTGTGTTAATCAGACAGATTGTTCCATGCTTTGGGAAGTTTAGCTGACTTGCCGTATCAGCACAAAGCAGAATTTTGCCAAGGAGATCACACAGTGTTTCCAAAAGCATCTGAAGGAATTTATAGCTTGTGAATTACAAAAGCAACTCTAATTAGTCCCGAGAGGCAGTTGCATAAGAAAAACTGAGAACACTGCCTCGTCATATTTGCTGCCTTCTTGCTGTTTTCATATGAGATTCTGATAATGAATGTTTTCTAACAACTGGAACTCAGAGACTCTATGGCTAATAATACTCCTGAGTAAACAGCATCCTGTATTTGCAGTCCCGCTAAGATCGGTTGGATACTGGTAGTTTTGCTATGTGTCAATATTGCCACAGTAGCACAGAGGTTTCAGCTGGAAGATTGTGTAGTCTGGGAAATGCCTGCAGGAAAAGGAAAGTCCTAGCAGTCTAGCAGTAGCCAAACCATTTGGCAATGTGTTGTTCTCCTGTATGTTTTTCTTTTCTTTTTTTTTTTTTTTTTTAGGTGTAGGTTTTGGTTTTAAGCTGTGGCGGTATGAATTCTTCTCAGTGCTTTTCTAATGGTGTACGTTCTTACATTATGGAAATTGGTAGAAGTATTGCTGTGGTATCAGTGGACTTGACTTCAGATAGTCAGGAGCGTGGCTAAAGGTGAATGCAAACCATTATGCTTGAATACTTTTTAGATCTTACCATATTCCATGGCCCAGTCTCGTATTTTGAAATAATGCAAAGCAGCTGCCTACAAAAATTTAGGGAGCCTGAATTTAAAAATTCCCTTCTTGTGGGATCAGTTGTATAGGGATTATAGCATCAGGCCCACTGATAGATGGCAGTCTGAGAACTCCCGTTTGTGACAAAGTTGTGAGTTTCAGTCTAGTTACGGTTTTCTTGCTATCAGCTGCAAAAGGAAAAGTGAATCTTAGACTTTGCAGACCTGTCTGCCTTGATTTACCAGTGATCAGGAACACTTTTATTTGATAGTTACCTGAAGTCCCTTGGGTCAACATGTATAACTCAGTGGTACCATATATCAGTAGGTTTGGCACTATACAAGGTATAAGAAGTTGTCTGCTTAATCCCATAATTTAGAGTGATCAACCCAATTTTGATATTTTTCATTTCTTATATCAGGGCAGAGTTTTTTAGAATAGTCTTTCTGAAGTGAATATTTTCAAATGTAAAGACCTAGAGTTAGTCATTGTGTATAAACACTTGATTTTTCACTTGCAATGAAGAAAACAAAGTGACTGGGGAAATCAATGGGAATTGCTGGAAGTTCTGTATTTTTTTAAAATTGAGTTGTTTACTTGGTTACTTATATATGGATTTATGTCATTAAACACCCAAGTACAAAACTCTTGTCCTTGGGTAGTTTGTGATTTCTCTTCTATTTATCTTGATTAGTGGATGATTGCAAATCCCTTACAGGAAAGTGAAGAAGATCTTCATTCTCTTCACTGCTGAAAACAGAATATCTGAATTAACATCTTGATGATTAAAGAGTTCTATAAGTTTTAAAGGTAAAAAAGTACCCCAGAGGTTCAGGGGAGAAAAGTAGGGAAAGTTAAAAAAGAGCTATGCAGGGTAGGTAGAAGAGATGAAAGACAACACTGAAAATTATATATCATGGACAGATCATAAAATGGCATTAACAAGAGTATTTCATATTTAAGTTTTGTGTTTGTCATGAATTAAAGGTTTTGGAATCAAAAGAATCTGCCTTTTTGATTGTTTGTTAGTTTTATTTTTCTTAATTCTTAGAAAATCAGCTCTCTAGCCAATGGCAGGATTCCTGATCAGCATTTACATATGGTGTTTAGCAAGGCAAATCAGGCTTTCTGAAAAGATATTTGCAGTAATACTTCGTGTTTCTTAGTCATGGTCTTTGTTATGTATAATGTGGTCTCTGATTGACTGAAACACAGAACAGGGCACTTGCTAAGCTCACATTACTCTGAGGTGTGTTGAGTACCCGTTGAAGCTCATTGACTCCCTGAACCTCACACAAAGACACCTCAAATGTCTGTTACCAAAGCAGCAGGTAAGTTCATTGAAAAACTTGTATCTACTGCAGCAATAGATTATTCAATAGAATGATTGTCTATGCTGTGCATTTGATAAAATACAAATAACAGAGAATTATCATAGTATCCTTGCTCTTAGTGTAATAGAAGATAAGTGGCTCTTTTGCAATGGTATTTGTTTGTTAAGTGGTCAGGAAAGGTGATCTATCTTGCCAAAGCATGAAATTGTGACAATAATATAGTCCTCAGACATTAATTCTGCAGTCTTATATGCTAATAAGCATATTTTCTAGGCCATTAAATAGAATATGTAAAACATTGAATACCTAATTAAAAGCCTTTCAGCCCTACATTCCATTGGCAGTGAGATGCCATCCTAACATCCCTGCATCACATTAAAACATAAATCCGACTGCTCAGGGTTTGCACATGCTGAGAGAATTGCAGCAGGTCCTGTTCGATCACGGACGCAAGAGAGAAAGGACCGTGGTATTTGTCTGATCCCTGAAACAATATAGGCAAATTGGTCAGGTCAGCAATATGTGCAGGTCATGGTAAGGTAGAAGTGTATCAGGTGTTATGGAGAGGAATGTGAGAAATAGGCTGTTATCTGCTGCTTCTCTGCTGCTTTGATCAGTCCCACCTCAGTAACGCTGCAACAGAGAAGTTGGAGTGAATCTTAGGGGAGCTCCATCAAATTCCACTGCCTGGGTTGCTCTATTTGGTTGTCCCTAATCTAAAAGGTGTCCCCTTTGTGCATCTTCTAGTCATTACTTCCTTCAAGATGTCATCTGACCTTTGCTTTTCCAGTGCTCATGTCAGGGTTGCTGCTGACCCTTCAGGTAGATCCTCTGATTTTGGCTTAATTGCCTCTACCAACAGGCCAGCTATTTTTTACTTCTCAGGTGATGACCTTGCAGAAGATGCAAAATACCCCCCCAATGCAAAGAAAAAAAAAATCGTTGAGAGAGATGACATTTTGAAGTGCCTTGAGTGCTGTGCAGAAAGACTTAAAGGACCCTCTGGTCTTTCCATCCTGTTAACAATTAAGTGTAATGGGCAATAGGCTGAGAGTCAGTCAAATGATGAATTGAGACAATGGTTATCTCCAAACAACTCATTTACTGTACCTTTTGTCTTTGAGGCAGTGATCTTTCTGAGGGAATCTTCTGATAACTGCCATTTGACTAAACAGATGAACCCATTTACAGGAAAAGGGGAGGCAGAGACACAAAGACTGACATTTCTACTGTGCGGTTTGGAGCTACAGTGTAAAGCCCAGGGTCTCTACTGTCCTTGGGATGCTCATCTGTGAAGGTGAGTAAAATGCTAAATGGATCTAGGAAAAAATGACTGCAAAGGACAGATAAAGACTATGCTCGTGTGAATCCATTTCTACGCAGAGATCAAAAGAGGGTGAATGCCAGAGGACTGCTGACATGCCATGTCATGACAGTCACCCTTGAAGGACATTGAGAGAAAAGGATGGGGTGAGGCAGGGAACCTAAAGGAAGAGGAGGAAAAGGATGTGAGGAGAAGTGTTGAGGATGAAGGTGGGAGAGGGGCTAACTTCGCAGGCAGGCAGTCTGCAGCCTTGAAAATGAGAGCTAGCCAAGAGATTTATAATCTTTTAATTGAGGGAATGACAGTGGGCTAGGAGGGCTGACATGTACCAATTAGATTGAACAGAGCAAAGGAGGGAGTGTTTATGTTAAAGAACAGCACTCAGATGTTCTCTAAATTGGAAGATGCACAGGAAGAAAAATGTATGCTTGTAATGACTTATATGAATCATTAGCCATGTTTCTCCAGGTCATTTCTGCACTATTCAGAACTCTGAGTCCTTGTTTCTCTATTCAACTTTTCCTTTTTAATTTATTAGCCATTTTTGGCCTGATCATGCAGGTTATATTCGGGTAGGTTTCCCTTTCTGTCTCAAATTAGTGAGGGTTTTGCCTGAGTAATGGCAAAAGTATTTGGTTCTTCAATCTATTATTTCAGTATTGTAAAGCCATTATTCATCAGTAATCAATTTGTGTGTACCTGACTTGTGCCCTACCCCAATTAAAAAAAGGACACTCTGCAAGAAACTTTAAGCCAAAGCCAATATAGCAGGAGAGAAAGTCCAGTTCTTACAGGGCTTTGAGCACTGTCAATGTGCAGTGCTTTCTAAGAAATAATTTCTTCTGATGACCAAAGCATAAATAATTTTATATTAATTTCTAATATTTGTAAAAGTTATAACGTCAGTCAACAGCATTGTGCTTAATTGAGTGAAATTGCATTTATTTTGGCCTTTTTAGTAGTTTCACAGTTGATAGAAAATTCAAAAAGAAATACTTCAAATTCTGAACAGGTATATTCGAACTTTTTCTGTGATAAAAGGTATAAAGGC
This sequence comes from Pyrocephalus nanus, assembly GCA_038380795.1. Classification (NCBI taxonomy): domain Eukaryota; kingdom Metazoa; phylum Chordata; class Aves; order Passeriformes; family Tyrannidae; genus Pyrocephalus; species Pyrocephalus nanus. Next base: position 21,308,646 of record CM076266.1, on the reverse strand, counting down.
TGAGGACATCTAAAGTGACTTTTGGTGGGGTTTAAAAAAAAAAACCAGAACAGTTTTTGAACTCTTTATCATTGTGATGCTAAGGAAGTTTTCCTTTACTTTGCTTTGCTTTGCTTTCCTCTTCAATGTCTACATTTCTTCTGCCCTTAGCATGTGAAGTTCTCCTCATGGCTGTGTCCTTTGCTGAACTTTTCAACTGTGCCACTGGCATCAAAATAAATCTTATTTGCCTCTGACTCTCTGCCAGCAAATATCCTTCTTTGCTCACCTGATATCAAGGGGTTGAATATCTCTCCATAGGTTGTATAGTTTATCCCAGAGTCTCTAAAACACCTTGTTACTTTTAGCTTTTTTTTTAAATAAATGAATACTTTGACTTTTTTCCCCCACATTTTCCCAACTTCTTTCAAAGCTATTTTTGTTTACCTTAAACCTGAATTAAGTGTCCTCTACCTTATCTGTACTTGTCTTAGAATTAAAAAAGCCCTGTGATGTTACAAGTGCTGTGTGATTGGCAAGAACATTTTTGAAACCTGTATTTTTGGAAAAATGACAGGACTTTTTTTACCTCACACTTTAGGTCTTTGCTCTTCAGGAGAAGTGAATCTGCTTTCTGGGCCAGAAGCTCATTGCTAGGAGCAGAGTTTTTATGTTTACTTATTTACTTTCGTTGTTTGGTACTGTCTGGAGGTGACTCATTTTGAGGGAAAAGAAAAAAATAATCAAATTTTGCAATGACAGAGGACCCCAGAAACTTTGATTACTGTTCAAAATATTTTGAGAGCTAATAAAAGCAGACAACATGCCATTTCTTGATGACATTTTTCTTCACACATTCTTTCAGAGCTAATCCAGTGCTCTGAGGAGGGGTGCTTGTGTGTGAAAAAAGAAGTTCTTTATTGTCACAAGCCTTAGCATACTGCTCTGGTACACGTGCCCGTGAAATACATTTCATGCCTCATCTGTTACCTAAATGAGATGTGAAAGCAGTTCACACCTCGTTTACATTTGCGCTGTTTTATGGAACAGCATAGATGCAGTTCCACTGAAAGTAACGAAATGAGGTCACCAACCCCCTTCTCTCTCCTTGGATTGCATCCACACGGCCTGATCCTTTCAGTTCACTAAACTGGAAATTAATCTGTTTCTCTGAACAAAGTTACTACAAAAAGCCAGCATCCTCCAGTGTGCGGCAGTCATCGGCATTTTGCAGAGATATAAGCTGTCCACGCTGAAAATAAAAATGTAAGCTATGCATTTACATGAGATATCTGAACCCAGAGTGATTTTTTCTGCACTGAACAGAATATAATCAAGGTGAATAAACAGGAAAATTGACTAAACTGATATGGAAATAACACCATAAAAAGGCAAAAAAGAAATCCGTGCATCTGTACTGCCCTCTCCTTGCAGCAGACAACTGCAAGAGTGTGTCCAAGGGGCCGAGGGCAGCTGAAAGTCAGGGCACTTCCATGGCTCTGGGAATCCTGGGTGCTGGTTCAGGTCTATTTCTGGAGAACCGCAGAGATTTTAACTCCAGAGCCTGGATCCTTGCTGCCTTATATTTTACACCAGAAAAGTACAAAATCTTGCCTTTTTAAAATTTTTAATTTCTGAACCTTTTTATAAATAGCTGCGTAAGAGAGGACAGTGAAGGCCCAAGAATACAGTTCTTCAAATTCAACCACTTCTGTTCTTTCATCAGCTGAGTTTCTAGTGGATATGTAAAGCTTACAAGGTACAATCTCCATTTGTCGTCTTACTAATGTTTCAGAAGACACAAACTGAAAATGTTAGCTTTCTTTGCAAGGGTACCCCTGTATTTCTTCTAGTTCTTTGTGTTTTTTATGTGATGAGGATGTATTGTCTGGACTTCACCTGACATAACTCTGAGAGTATGAAATAGCCATTTACATCTGAGCAGTCAGCCTTTGCTGCTGTGAATGGAAAGACACAAACATTTCAGTAGCATGACCATTCTAGGAGAAGACAGAGCATGATATAAAGCATGACAAAAGGCAAGACTTTTTACTTTCTGTGTCTACAAAAGAAATCTAAGGTGCATGTGTCTGTACTGAGGTTAGGTGAGATGAATTCCTCTCCTTTTTCTTCTACTGAAAGGAAGACAATAGGATAAAGGAGAGAATTCTTATGTTTTCCTGAGACAAGGCAAAGCATAGCTTCTCCATGTCTTGCACAAGAGATGCCAATGGTTCTCATTTCATTTGATAACAACAGGAAAGGCAGATCAGGGATGCCAGTGCATAAACAAAGAAGCAAACAAAACAAAGCTGTCTTGGCTCCCACCACGTGACAGCAGAAATATCGGCCAATTGGAAAAAGACAAAATCTGTTCAGGAAGAAATGCTATTTCCAAGCTTTATAAGAGGAATCACAAACATTAAGAATGAACAAACTGAAGAGTATAAAATATTGGTTGTGTTTGCAAAAATGACCAGAGGGAATGCTCTGGATCTGGTGGAGATGTGAGATGTGCTGAAATGCTTGTCTTACAAGGCTCTGGGGTTAAATTACTATATGAGCATGAAAACTTAATAAGTAGGTTTATTCTAATGGCTGGCTCTTTGGCTCAGTTCTGTACAGTGCTGTGGGCCCTTAGGCGCTACTGGAGGAGGTGCCTGGAGTGATGCACAGGATCCCTCTCTTTGTGCTCAGGTTTAATGAAATAGAAAATTGTCTGGTTTGTTCCATCATTCAAAGCTGTACCTAGCAATAATGTTAATGCTTTTCTCTCTTTCTGCACAGTGATACTTCTACATTTTTCTTGTATTATGTGTCTGTTGTTTCTGCAGCCCTCAGGCAGGGCAAGTTGGTGAGGTGTCTGGCCTGTGCTACAAGGCACTTGCATAGATTAACACAGTTTAAAGCAGATTTGAGGTACTTTTCTGTTGTGTGGGCAAGGGTTTGGGCATTACTGGGGAGCAGCACCACACTGACAAAATATGCACCCATCTCCTACTTTGTGGCTTGCCACATCTTTGTGAGGTTCAGAAAAATCTCACCCCAGAGATTTTTCTAGCCTCTGTCATGCTAAATGTGTCAGGTGTGCATTGTATTTCCCATTCTTATTGTATTTTGCTTTGCTTTCACTTTGTTCTGGCTGCAACATGTCGGAGGATTTAAGCCGTGATTCCACCCTCGGTTTTCCTCTGCAAGGAAACCTTTCTGGGGAACACCCTGGGGACAGGACGGTCCTTCAAGATACATTTATTGATAAGGAAAATTTCTTCAATGCCAAATTGCTGTATGTGCATGGACTGGAAATATTTACAGTGAATCCTACCAGACCTGAGAAAGTAGGTGCAATACCTAGTTTCGCAGTGAGAAGTTTGAGCAACTTTAAAAGTATTAATGAGATTTAGAGAAATTTGTGGGTTGAAAAGAGTGGAAAAAAATTACATCTCTTCGAATTCACAGAGAATGGGTTTATTAACTTCTGGGGTCCTGACATATACATATGAACTGGCAGCCTGACATTGCTATATGCATTTTGATCTTCTGTGTGAAGATCTTCAGTGACCAAACACTGTGTTGATGACCAGTGCACTAAGTCCCCTGCAGATTTTTGTAAACTGAATGCATGTGCAAAGCAGTACCTGGCAGTAAGCTAAGAGAGCTTATGGGCAGTGTACGTTAACAGGTAAACGTTCTTGTTGGTGCCAAACGTGGCATAGGAACGTCTTTGTGAGTGAAAGGCAGAAAACTGGAAATAAATAGAACTGGCATCTTGATTTTTTGGGGGGATTTTACGTCTTTCCAATACTTTCTAATAGTTTCGAATAATTTAGGGCTCACCCAAGTCAGTGGTGAGCCAAGCCATACACAGTTTTGCTTTAGCTTTCCAAAATATTTTGTTTTTCTTCTACAGTGTCAGTTTATCCACAAACTCCTGCCAATCCTGTATTTGAAGTTGTTTCCAGTCACTGTTAATTGGGCAAGCAGTTAGGTAACATTTTCCCTGGCTTGTCACCAAAGTCCTACTGGTGATCTAAATTGTAAAGCTCAATGTTATAAAATAACTTCACTGAGCATATTCTTCAGGTTAGTGTAAAGGTCAAAACCAAGTATCCCTGAAGGGTTCATGCTGATCTGTGGTAAAAAGTTTCTTGGATTTAGCTCTGTAGTTTCCAATGCTGATGTCATCCAAGACTACCAGACCTCTGACCAGTTGCTTGAAGTGAAAGATGGTTTGCTCAGGAACTGACCATACTCTGAGCATCTCTGTTCTAAAAATAATCAGACTCGAGATCTAGTCATATCTGCTGAGAAAACACATGGAGGCCTCTTTGAGTAAGCAGTGTTTGAACCACTGCAACTCGACCACAGGCTGACACCACCACAAATACTAAACTAGAAACTTCAGTTGAGAGGAAGAAAGGGGAGAAAAGAGAGGCAAAGGTAAAAGTGTAAAGAGAGCTTTTCCTAAGGGGATAATAGGACAAATGAAGCATTGGAGATGTAAAAAGGTTTGAAAAGGATGAGGGAAAGCCCTGCATTTCTTAGCTAAGGACAAATAATTCTGATTTTGCCTAACAGAGTATCACTTCTCTGGAATAATGAAATTTTTTTGCACTAAATTTTTTTCCACAAACTTTTATTTTGGAAAGATGTTTTGTTTCTTGAGTAGCTAAAAGTTCAGTAAGACTCTCTTATGTTACATACAGATTTCTGTGAAGAACTTTACATTTGATGTGAAACAGAAGACTCTTGACCTCTGAGTCACCTGGCCAGTATTCGGTTTCTCCGCTTAGGTTAGCCTTTTCAAAGAAAATGCTGTGTTCTTGTTTTGCTAATACTTCCCTGTTCTTCTGCAAAATAGTAAAGGCACATGGCAGTGCTGCTAGAAAATGCCACTTGGATTTCCTTTACACTCTACCCTAGTGCAAAGGAAGAAGCTGTGCTGCCTCTGAGGAACAAGGGAGAAAGGAGAAAGATTGTAAATACATGGAAGTTTACAAAATTTAGATTATTTTATAGCCTATCTGGAATTTCATGATCTCACTCCCAGGGTTATGGAGTGAGAAACTAGTGAAAGTCAGGGGCCTGAGGAAATATTTTGGGTTTTTTTCCATCTGTCCATTTCTCAGTAACTGTGTCTCATGTAGGCAGATCCCCAACAAAATTGTGAAATGTTACATCCATTATTACAGCATTTACTGTTTAGATGAACATCTTAAGCTGCCAGAATATTTGGTAGTAGACCCCTTAGTGAAAATGTAGTGTGCTCCATTAAGAACTTAGCTCTTCTTGTATGTCAAGCATTTTTCAGAAAGATAGTGCTTTATTTTTGGCTTTGTTTAGAAGAACATGGAAGTGTCAAGAATTTATTCACAGTGTGAGACAAACAGATATTAATAGAATTTTAATGAAGGCCTTTCAACAGGATTTGGATTTTTTTTTATTTTTTAAAAGGAGTGTTGTGTGCATTCCTGTTAATACTGTGAGAGTGAAAAAGACAGGCATCATAGGACAAGTATGGAAACTAGTTGCCAGAGACAGCAAGAAAGAAGACAGTAAGGAGGCAATTTCAGCTGGACAGTACTAGAGGCTCTGTCATTATCCAGACTTCCTTACAAATTATCATGTAATGGAGTGAACAGACTCAGGGACACTTGAAATGCATCTTCACATATTGCTCCAAGGTGGAAAGGGCTTTCCTGTTTTGGGTTCCTCTTACATCTCTCTTTGAAAAATTGCTCCTCAGTTCTGCCTTTTCTATATATATAATTTAAAACAGCTGCTACCTGCTGATACTCCCTTAAAAGCCTACATTTTTAAGTACACAGAGGCACATTTTCAGGCCTCGGGCTTCCCATCCTTACACCTCAGTGACCTTAATAGTTCCTCTGCCTACTGAAGTGATAAAGACAGGATGTACTTCTGTTGGGCCCTACTGTCTAAAGTGAAATATTGAAACTTTCATTTTGTTAGTAAGAAAATCCTTGCTATGCATTCTCTCATCTCTGACCCTGTATTTTATTACTGTACTGTAATCTTCTGGACTAAAGCTCTAATGCCCGCTATTAGTGGGGAGAGCTTGATGTATCTATGGAAGGCAGCTTCCCAAAGGCTGAATGCCCTTCCTGATGAAAGACCCCTTGATTAGTGGACAAGAACGTAAAGGTCAACTATCACCAAAAACATAGTACCAGCCTACTTACTATCTGAATGCAAGAAGGATGCTGGTGAATTCTACTGTTAGTACTCAGAGCAGCTTTGTATTTATCAATTTCCATTTCAACACAGCACAGTGCTGAAGGGCACAGCATCAGAGGCAGTTCATTCGCAGCTGAAAGATGATATCTCCATCTCTTCTAAATCTTTCTGCCTTTGTACTGTTGAAAACATTACCTGTTCTTAATGTAGGGTGTTGGTCAGCCATATTTCCTTTGCCCTCTGCAGTTAACGCTGGCTTTCACCCAGTTCTTTGCTTGAAAGTTGAGCACATGGAAAGGTTTAAGCTGCTGGGTATGATCAGGGTGGCTGCTCATTCAGGGTCCCAGAAAAAGAAGCCAGATTGGCAGAAGGGATTTGTTGGGAGATGTAGGACTAGGATATGTCAGGACTAATTAACTTAAAAATTAGTATGTATCAAAATAAAGAACTGTAACTGTAGACAATTTTTTTCTCAGTCCCTGGACAGATTTCTCACATGTGTCACTGTTGCCTACACCTGCCCTGTTAGATTTGGGCTTTCAGTATGGAGGCTAGAGGAAATCAGAGCCTAAAAACCTTGCTCTTATGTAAGGCTTTTAAAGGAGCTTAGTTTCAGCGAAATAGCAATCACACTGAAAATAGGTTACTAACCTCTTCAGGAAGCCAACTAAACTTCTAGATTTATTTCAGAGAAAGGCTTTGCTGAAGTCAGTAAAAAAAATTAAGATCGCTCCTGCCAGTGCTCAAGGGCCTCAGGGTACGAAGCCATCCCTGCAAAAGACTGTGGTGAATCCAAAAGGGACAAACAAACACAGCAGCTCCAGTTTGGTTTGCTCTAACAGCTTGTGCTCTTCGGAGCAGCTTCCATTTCAATTTTTTAAGCTTTTATCTTGAAGGGCAGAGCAAGTTCACTGCTCATATCTAGCAGGAGCTGCTACCAAAAGGACAGTTCAGTTTGATTCCTGACACTGCATGCTAGCAAAAGAAAAGAGAAAAAGGGATTCACAGGTTATGAGGGAGCCTGTGTTTGCAGAAACCTTTCTTCTCTCTCCCTCTCCTATTTTTATTGCTTTCACTCTGTATGGTGGCATCTTATTTTACCAAGATGCCTCTGAAATAGCTGACTTCTTTTAAAAGTCCTTTATGCCTGTTCACATGCATTGGGACAACAGAAGCTACAATATATTTTAGATGCATCTAGGGGGAAATGTGTTATAGTTGCAAGAGACACCAGAGAGACCCCTTTTTCCCCATTAGACTCTAAGAATTACTCCTGCACCTGCTTATGCTATGAAACACCCGTGGTCGTATTGGCAGCATATGAGATGCAGCTCCTTTCTCCCAGTCTTCAGTGCCCCCATCTACTACCCAGTAGTTTCATTTATTATGCAAGCCTCATGGGTAATTGCCCAGTCTTTCCAGCCTCCTGTGTGCATGACCTTACCCATAAGATTTAATTCTGAAGGCACTTAAAAAATAATCTATTTTCTCCCCCTGCTTTCCTCCTTTTTATTTATTTTTCTATGTGTGTGTCTCATGTGCTGAATATTAAATAGGAAAACAAAGATGTATATCATCAGGAGCACAGGTGCACTTACCAGGCAGTGAGTGAAAACAAAACAATTCATTTAAAAGGTTTTGATTCACTATTGTGCGCTCATACTTTATTCGACAGCCCAATATGACACCTTGAGTCTGCCCACACGTGCAGGCAGCTTGGAATGGAGATGTTTTCTTGGCTCCTGCACGTTGTAAATTTTTGTTGTGGCTCTGCTTGAAGTCACTTGGCAAGGGTGCTTTGCTAAGTATACTGAGGTGGGGGAGGATAGGGAGGAGATGAGAGAAGAGGGAGGGGTGAAAAAGGAAAAAAATAAGGAAAAAAAGATGACATTAAAAGAATATATCAAATATTTATAAGTTTATTTCTTTCCCAAATGTTCTAGTCTCGCTCCTATTGGCTGTATTCAAAGTTTCCATTCATTTTTCAGGTCTGTGGTTTTGGTATGTGCTGGACAGTCCTTTGTGTAGCAGGACACAAGAGCACAGCTCAGGTCTAGGTGACCTTGGCTGAAGGCTGGAGTGGCAAGAACAGGACAGCAACCTCTGTGTAGAAATCTTTTGTTATCTATCAGCTTGAGTTTTCATTTTTAGAGGAACAAGTGGTTAGCCAAGTTCCCCTCATATTTTATTCTGTTCTGGTCAGGGTAGGTAGCGAAAATGACTCTTACATGGCTTAGGGGTGGAGCTGCCTCTGCATCTCCTGTTTTTTGCTCTGGCTTGCTGCATATCCTTGTAAGGTCACTTCACTCTATGTTCTTTTCCTTTCCTTTTTTTGTCTCCTAAGACTTTAAGCTCTTCTTGAGACAAAGTTTTGTCTTTGATATGTTTGCTTTGTATCTTCCACACAGGAATTGGCAAACTCTGAGGTAGTGGTGGCATGAGGTCGGAATCTGCTCACTCTTTTCTCACCTATGAGAGAAGGAGATGGCATGTCAATTGTCCCAATATCCATGTCTGTGGCCTCACTCCATCTTACTGTAAATCTATCTTGCTGAATCCATACCAGTGGATTCTGTCCATTTGTTTTACTCTGAAGCTGGAACCAGAGACAGCAACCCTGATCCTGGTCCCTTTCAGGAATCTGTGAGTGCACGCTGGGGAAATGGAAAGTTATGTGCGCTGGCTCCCCACGTTACTTCTGCTGTAGCTTCCACACTGCTGGCTGCGGAAGGATGTGCATTGAGGGAAAAAATCTCCACATCAGGCTATATGCTTATGGGTTCTGGGCTAACTGTTGCCCTCAGAAACAAGACATTGGAGTTCTGACAGATCCTTCAAATCATAAGTGTTCTCCTTTTTTCTCCTTTTTTTTTTTTTTTTTTTTTTTTTTGGTTGAAAACGTAATAAAATATTAGGAATTAACAGAAAAGGAATAGAGAACAAAGCAGAAAATAACCTTAGTTCACTCCTATCTTTAGTACTATATGTATTTCTCATCTCCTTGTCTCAGGAATAATGTAGCGGAACTAGAAAGGATTCAGAGGCAACGGGAGTGGGTAAAGATAAGCAATGACTAAATAAACTATGGCACTTCAGCCTGGAAAACAGATAGCAAAATCTTGAAAGGCACAGAATAAAGCAGATAAGAATTGATTGTATGTTGTTTGTGCCAGTGGGAGAGCTAAGGTGCATGGAGAGAGGCTAGGAAGAGCGAGGCTCAAAGCAAACGGCGGTGGGCGATTGCTCATGCAGTGGGCACAGCACATCTGTGCAGCTCTGTGCCAGACGAAGCTGCAGATGCTAACGCTTCACAAGAGTTTGAAGGGAGACAAGGCAAATTTATCCAGTTTCATAATGTGCTTTGCCAGCCCTGGACCTGAAGCATGGCTGTCTCTGAGCCAGCAGAGACACACTGGTTTGAAAAGGCACCTAATGAATGGGTTTCTAGGGGGAAATCACAACCCACTTGTAAAGGAGGGTAAAAATGATAATAAAAACTTTGGACCTCGTTGTACTAGAGTTACCAAGAGAAAAGCAAGAAGCAATTTTCTTTAAAAGGAATTAGTTATCTGCAGAGGGGAGGTCCATCCCTGGAACTGTTCAAAGTTGGGTTGGATGGGGCTCTGAGCAACTTGGTCTAGTGAAAGATGTCCCTGCCCAAGGTAGGGAGGTTGGAACTAGGTAATCTTTAGGGTCACTTCTAATCCAAGCCATTCTTTGAGTCTTTGGTGGCACATGAAGGACATCATGTTGTTAAAATGGTGGATCAAAAATGGAGAAGTGCAGACTAGTTCCTTGTAGGTGTCTTCTGTGGGTTAGATGAGGGAATGACTGAGGAAGAAATCCTTACTGAAAAAGAGCCTGTGCATGGGCAGGGTGTGCCTGGTTGACAACATCCATGATACAACCCTAACCATAAATAGCAGAAACAGCTCAGGAGAGCTGGAGCTAATCAGGGATTCTTCTAAAGCATAAAGTTCTGGAAAAATTACACTGGGTTAAATTATGCTTGAGCTGTAGAAAGTGCCCAGGTAGGAAGTGGAAGAAAATATATAGTCACCATATGTATAATTTAATTCATAAAGCACTCATAGTGAGTCACCACAGCTGGCACAGAATACTAGTTACTACTTATGCTGCAACCCTACTGAAGCTCTGTGGTATCACTTTCATGGTTAATGCTGTGTACACTTTCTATCTGAAGGATATCACGAGAGCAGCTACGTGTTTCTGTGTGATATTCAGCTCTACTTACGAGGAGGAGGAACTAAATGAGCAGTACTAAGTGCCCTAGAGGTGCTTTTTTCCTTACCTATGGGGAGATTAAGATGAATTGATTAGAAGTTATTTGTAACTTTGTCAAAGGGCATGCTCCCAGGAACATCCTTTGGAAATGAGCAGTTGATGGCAGTGGAGCTAGTTGCCTCCAGCCCTGATTCTGCGTTTGCAGAGATGCAGCCACTGAAGGCTGAGATGATAGTGGGTGAGTTGCCACGTTGATTTATGCCTGCAGTCATCGGGTTATTGTGATCAAGCTTCTTTGTGCCTTGGTTATTTCACAAAGTTTTCCAGTGATTCCAATCAAGCAAGCTCTGAACTGGCTATGCTATTGTTTTGCTCATCCATCCACATGAGGGCTCTCAGGAAAGTTGAACGTGTTTGTACTTTAAACTGGATCTGTTAGACTGCATTAAGCATTGAAAAGGGCATTTGTGTTCCAATTTTAGGAGGTTTTATTTCAAATTTCTTTATTCTAATACCAAAACAGAGCCTAGAAAAGGAGAAGTTGCATTTTTATCCAGGAAGTCACTGAAAGCCCTCAGAAAAAAATTCCAAAGGATGCCCTTTTGTGAGAAGGCCTTTGTACCCTTTATACTCTTTATACCCTTTTTTTATACCCTATATCTTTCTGTAGATCCAAAACTGAGAGTTGCCCCTCTGTGCTACTTCCCCAGCATCTGCACAGGAGGAGCAGAAAAGAGTAAGCTCACAATTTTGGGTGAAAAGAAGAGCCTTTACCTTTCCATTTCTGTTCTCTGGCTTGATATCACTGTGCATGGTGGGAAAAGTGACAGCTCCAGGCACTCGACCAACTGTGTTTACCAAGATGTGCTTAACCAGCTTGATAACGATTCCTAATTCTGAGTCAAACAGATTTATCTATATAACTCAGTCTTTTTGTGTGCAATAACCTTTCTGCATGAGTTGCTTTTCCAAGATGGTTGGTGAAATGGAGTTGGATGCCATTTCACTTGTACATCTGCTACTACGGTTTTTGTTTACTTGAGCTGCTGAATTGTTGTGCAGCTTACAATACAGGCAGTGTCTTTATTGGGGGTTTGAAGAGTAACTGTCAACTCTATGGAGATAAGCAGAGAGGAAGAGGGAGCCAGTGGACATTTTTCCAAATTTGCAAGGAAGACGATGAATGATTTACACAACTTCAGAAGATCCGTGTGCCAATGTACTGCCACTGCAGAGCATGAATTTGTAGAATGCCCTTCTGAAACCTGCCCAGAGCCATTGTTGCCTTCCAGTTTTGGAAGCTGTCTGCTTGGAATAGAAGCACTTAAATGAATCTTTAATGCTTGGGATGATACATGACAAGTGCATTTCAGTGAAGTTTGCTGTCATGACTGATTTTCACAAATCAGTGATGGCCTTGGAGTGGAACTGTGCCACCTAAAAATATGGTTACCTGGAAAATGCTGTAAGTGGAACTTGCCAGAATTTTGTATTTCTGACATTGGTACCTTACAAATGTGATAGGATTATTTTGGACATCTAAGCAGGAGGATGTGACATAATTCTGTTTTATGAGCCTGTTTTGCAAGTGATAAATTGAACTTCTGTACCATAAGAAAACCATATCTATACTAGAAAACTTCCCAAATGTCCACATGCATCATAAAAATGGGAGACATTCTGTTTGAACAGAAGTGTTCCTGGTGAAAAAAGATTAGTAACTGGTAAAAGGCCAGATAAAGACTTATTTTAAATGTTACAAAGGGATTTATTCTTGAACTGGAATTGTCAGTAGGTATTACTTTGCTGTTGAGCAGTGAAGCATTGTATGACACAATAGACATGACAAAATGAATGATTTCTTATTCCAGCAGATCTATAGCTTTCTAGAAATACCAACCAAATTTTGAATTGTCATTGGAACTGCTTGAGAACAGTTGGTTAGACCTGGTAAGAGCTGAATAGATGTAACCCACTTATCTGACTGCTGGAGAGCAAGTCCAGAGAGGAGATATTGATGACCTACTGACAGCAACAAAAATAAGACAGCAAGTACATAGTGATTTCAAAAAGAACAGTCATGCTTTTGAAACTGTCCTTCCCCCATTGCAATATGACCAGATGGCTATTGGGGTAGCAGAAATAGCTGATGGAGATTTCAGAAAATGAACATATCCACATCACATTCCAATTTTTTTGCTAATAATGTTAATTGTTGTCCAAAGATGGAGCAAAGTGTTCAATAAGATCTGCTCTCTGGGCACTGGTATGGTTCAATGAGTCCATATAAAAACAACATAAGATGACAGAGGCATGGTACAGAGTGCAAGTGCTGCTGAAAATGTCCTCTTGCCCTGTGGCTGGGAGAGAGAATGTGGATAAATGGTAGTAGCAGAGCATTTTCACAGCTGATGGACTGTGCCTGGTTGTCTGCACTGTGTGAAAATGTAGACAATCCAGCAGAACTGATGTAACTTTTAAAATTTACCAGGAGATATCAATGAAAGCTTCTGAGATATGCAAAGAAGATCCAGGGCAAACAGTCTTTTCAGGAGTATAGCAGCAAGATTCACACTAAGGAACACTTTTTTTCAGCAGGTCAATAATGTTAAACTCAAATAGATCCTTGAGCAAAGAATATGAGAAAAATAAGCACATTATAGAGGCAATTTGTTGATGCTGTACCAGGGTTCCTATGTAACATGCTGACCAAAGATCACTCTGTGGAAATTGAACTCAAATTATCTCAGAAGCAAGAAGAAGCAACATGTGTTTAATGACTCAGATGGCAGCTGCAAATCAGTCATAACCCACACATACATCCTTGAGCAATTCCTGCATTCATGTCTTGCTCAGTATCTCAGAAAGCTGAAATCCAGGCCTAATTAGGACACTGTTAATGTAATATAATGGGCTGTATAAAAGTAGCATGTTGTCTTGGAAATAAACTTGAAGCACTGGAAAGCAAGTAACCGTAACATTTAGGCAAAGACAAATCAGCTGTCACCTGCTCTTTTTCAAGCTTGGCAAATACTGTGCATATATAGATTTTGTCCAATATTTTCATACCAGTGATCCTAGCCCAAAAGGGGTAAAATAGGCCACCAAGATTGCACCATGGAAATTCCACTTGTTCTATCAGGTTTTCTGTGCGAACTCTCAAGAAGGAATTTGGGAATGAACTCTGCTCTGTGAACTCCTCCTCCTGTTCTGAATCCATGAAGCCATTGTCGGATAACTGATGCCAAGAGGCATTTGGGTAGCTAAACTGTTTTTATTGCCATCACCCAAAGTAGTCTGGGCATCTGGAAATCAACTGAGTCTATTCCCCACTAAAAAAGTGACCGCACATGCACAAGGAATGGTCTCAAGTGCCCAGAGGCAGGCAAACCACAAACCTGAACCAACAAAATACTGATTCTAAGGAGGAGAATGATATGCAGTATCATATCAACAGAGATTCTGAAAAGGAGAATTTTGATATTATAAATTTTAGAAACAGTTGTTTCTTCAAAGAGGTTTACAGCCAATCTAACATGCTTTCTCTGACAAAAAGCATTTCTAACATTTCAAAAATTATTTTTGCTTCTAGTTCCTTAATTGCTGTAGCAATCTAGGTGTGACATATGAAAAGTGCTGTAATAAAAAATAAATTTGTCAACATATATGAAGGTACTGCTGCTAAGAATATAGTCAAATGTACTAAGCAAAGACTGTTATAATTATTGTGAGCCTATAGACTGAGACATATGAAAAATAAAATCAAGAGAAAAGTCTCAGGTGGCAACAATAATATATTTGTTTCCGTGGTTCCTTGGCTTTTAGAAGAACTTGGAACAATCCAGCAAGTTCTTGAGGCTTATTGTGAGACATTGATTACAGACTGGGGCTCGATAAAGTTTTCAGTAAAGTGGAAAGGAATTACTAGCTAGAATTGAACTAAAATAGAAATCAGGTAAGGCTTTGATCAAAGAAAAAGTATTTATTTATGCAACCAGAATAATTTTGTGTGATGAGATAAAATATTATATATTTTTAAATATTTTTATTATTTTGCAAAATTTTTCACTCCTGCTGTTAAATATTGTTAGCTTTTTAAAAAAGAGTATGCAATCTTAAAATGAAAATCCAAAGTTTTAATGAGAGAATGATATGGGTAGAGTTTTCTCAGGTTTTTCTTTCTCTTCTTGTCTCCTTCTCTCCCCCCTGAAGTGATGAAACGCAGAACAGGAGACAGCAGCTGAGGCAGCCAGTTGATAGGAAACCCTTCACACACCGCTTCTGCTGAAGGGAATTCTTTGTCGCCTTTGATCACAGGGATGAAGTGGCCAGAAAAAATGTTGAGTCCTGCCTGTGTGTGGCTGAGGTGGTGGTTTGCAATGTTCCTTTGATTTCTAGAGTGAGTAGTCTCTCCATTGTGCTTCTTTCTGCCTGGCTGCTCTGGCCTCCCTGGTAGACACCACCTTCATTGCCACACGTTAGAGACGCTTCATCTTCCTGACAGAGGAAAACACTAAAATGAATGGAGATCTGCAGAGGGGCTTGTTTAAATGAAGAGTGCTGACAGCTGGCCTGCTGGGCAGCAAGGGCAGCACAGCTGGACCCTGTTGAAGGAGTTGGAGCAGGGAGTCCATTGGAAATACAGGAGCAGGCTGGGGGCCTCTGCTGGGCTCCTGCTGTGGCTGGGATCAGAAAACTATATCACGCAGTCAGGCTGACTGATGGGGTGAGCTGTGTACATTGTTTTACAATTCGGATTTTATGCCAAATAATTTTCTGGGGTCTTTTCTGCAGG
The DNA here is from genome assembly GCA_038380795.1 of Pyrocephalus nanus. Classification (NCBI taxonomy): domain Eukaryota; kingdom Metazoa; phylum Chordata; class Aves; order Passeriformes; family Tyrannidae; genus Pyrocephalus; species Pyrocephalus nanus. Next base: position 21,293,429 of record CM076266.1, on the reverse strand, counting down.
GATGTCTTTGACAGGTGGTCGTTGCTGTACTAGGGTGACTTGTGATGCTTCAGAAAACCGAACCCTGAAGTGACAGCATCAGGCTGTATCTCCTTCCCTGGATGCAGGTTTCTGTTTACAGAGCTGCAAGAAATCACTTTTCCTCCTTTCAGAGAATCACGGAATTACTTAGGCTGGAAAAGACCTCCAAGTTCATTGAATCCAACCTTTGGATTGGTCATTCCTTTGACGAGTCACTACCTTGTCAACTAGATCACAGCACTAAGCACACGTCCAGTAGTTTCTTGAACACCTCATGGGATGGTGCCTGCACTGTCTCCCTGGGCAGTTCATCTCAGAGCTTAACAACTGCTTCTGTGCATAAATTCTTCCTGATATACAACCTGAACCTTCCCTGGTATAGTTTGAGGCTATGTCCTCTCATCCTGTCACTAGTTGCCTGGGACAGAAGGCCAATGCTCTCCTTGCTACCACCTCCTTTCAGGTATTTTTAGAGAGTGATAGAGAGTGATGAGGTCTCCTCTGAGCCTCCTCCTCTCAAGGCTAAACACAGTCCCAGCTTTCTGAGCCACTCCTCACAGGACTGACTTTCTAGACCCTTCACAAATTTGCTGCCCTTCTCTGGACATGCTCCAGCACCACGATTCTTTCTTGAAGTGAAGAGCTCAGAACCGGACACAGTACTAGAGGTACGGCCTCAGCAGTGCTGAGTACAGGGGGAGAATCACTACTCTAGTCTTGCTGACCACACTATTTTTGATCCAAACCAGGATGCCATTGGCTTTTTTGGCCACCTGGGCACACTGCTGGCTCATGTTCAGCCAGCCGTTGACCACCACACCAAAGTCCTTTTTCACTGGGCCACTTCCCATCCACTCTTCCCCCAGCCTATAGTGTGGCCTGGGGTTGTAGTGACCGAAGTGCAGGACCCAGCAATTATCCTTACTGAACCATACCATTGGCCTCAGCCAATTGATCCAGCCTGTCAAGATCCCTCTGCAGAGCCTTCCTACTCTCTAGCAGACCAACACTCCCATCCAAATTGGTGTTGTCTGCAAACTTAATGAGAGTACACTCAATCCCCTGATCCAGATCATCAATAAAGGTATTAAGCAAGACTTTGTGAGGAGATAAGTCAAAAGTTGTTGTGTTTGTTTGTTTGTTTGTTTTGGTTTTTGTTGTTGTTTGTTTTGGTTTGGTTTTTTTTTCCCCAGATCAAACTAACTCTTTAAGTTCTGCTGGATGAATTGGAGTGAAAAAAACTAAATAAGGCTCCCAATCTTGCTATGCTCTCCAGGCACAGAAAGATAGACAAGTTCTGGATGTGAAGATAAAGATTCCTGCTCACTGCACATCTTAAAGGTCAGCACCCCTCACACTACATCACTTCCTCCTACTTTTAAGTGCCCAAATCGTTCACACAAAACCAGGAGACAGGCCAGAGACAAATGATTTAGATCTGGAGCTAGATTTCAAAGGTTCCAAAAATCAACTTTCTCAGCAGATCTGGGCTTAAGTTTAAGCTCATTAGGAAAATAAAGTTCAGCTGCAAAAACTCCATCTGGAGATCCATTTCACAGCTTCAAATGTGGGCAGTGGGAAACAGTTTTAGGGTCGGATTTTATCCCTACTTGATTCTAGCAAAAATGGACACTTTGTTTCTATTTCAGTTCTTCAGGAGGAAGTTCACAACCCTGCTGAACTAGTTGGCTTGGTGCTACAGTTCCTGAAGTCTCTTCTGAGTGCATCTGTCCAATGCAGTGCTGCAGTGACTGCCAGGTAAAACCAAAACACCATTAAATGTTTGGGGAGAAATCTGTGTGCAGCTGAGTGATTAATGGATAACAGAAAGTCAGTTCTGCCAACATATATTTAAAGTCATAAGAACATTTTCTTCTGCTTCTTTGAAAGAGTTTTAGGGTTAGGATGGAAAAATGAAGGTGTAAGCCAAATGAATCCTGTGTTTGCTTTTGCATGGCTAGTCAGACCTGCCTGCTTTCTGCTTGCAAGGCGGGGTCTGCACTTTCCCTGATCCTCCTTGTACAAGCAGGGAGCCTACATAAAACTATCCTTTCTGAAGAGCCATCCCAAAGGAGGGCAGCTATGTGCAAACGCCGTATAATCCCAAGCATTGGTTTCTGGTAGCTTCCCTATTGTGCAGATCTTCTGACTGCTCTCTTGTCTCTCGGTTCATATTCATACATTTAATTTCTCTGTGGAGCACTTGGGCTAAATCCTTAAGTGGTGTAAATAATAATGGTGCCATTAGCCATGCTGAATTCAGCAAAACCGTGCAGCTAAGACCTGGACTCCTCTTTAAAAACAGTTTTCTCAACTCTGAATTCCTATGTTATTTTCGCCTATTACTTAAAAACACGTATAGCTGAAATAAATAAATAAATGCATAAAGTCAAAGAGTATTATAGGATGTGGCTCTGTTTCCATGGAAACCTGATCTTTTTCTTATCTAGTTCCTTTTTCTCTGTTAGCCAATTTAACCTTTCTATCCTTCTATTAAAACTCCTCCTCATTAGGCACAAAGTTGCAGGGTTTCTGCAAGAAAAATGTGGGCAGAGAAATATCAGCTTTTGCATCATTTTGGTGAATCTAAAAAAGAGTATCTAAGCTGTAAGGGAAGAATGTGGAGGAGGGTGAAGGTAGCAGGAAATATAATCATATTAAAAATAAAAATTTGAATCATTTTGAATAATCAGTCTGTAAATTGGTAACAGCCAAGCTATCCATAAGTCTGCGTCTTTTTTTCCCCATGTTTGTTCCACTCCACATTACATTAAGAAATGCTCTGTCACTTAGGTGTACAACAGGGCTCAGCTTGGAGTAATATGACACGATATTAGTTACATAACGGTATGTGACCAGTAACATTTAAAAGCAGAATTTGCTGGCTGACTGGCTTGATGAGTTGGTGTTGGAGGGGGAGTTGGATATTGTGGCAGCTCTCTGTCTCTTTCTCATTTTCATTTCTGAGTCACTTTCTCAGCCATGATGACAGGGCTTTCACATTGAGAGCTGCCAATAAAGGATTCAATTCTTTTCTGAAAGCCTCCTGCTAATTAATTTGTACTCTGAAATGCACCTTAATGACTATGGAGGCTTCTGCGCTATTCCTGAGTGCTTTCTACTGGGCTAAGCTGCTCTTTCTGTCATAATATTGGACATAGCTTTTGTCCTGTCTGCACTCCCAGTAATATTGAAGTGATTTTTTTTGTGTGGTGATCCGACACAGCCTTGGAAGCAATAACACTGTTTTTCTCTCTCTCTGTGTTTTATGATTGTTGAATAATGTAGTGTGCTTTGATGGCAAAGTGCTGAACTTCCACAGAGGACAGGAGTGCAAGTGCACAAGTCAAGAGATATTACAGAAAATTACAGAAATATTCTGCATTTCTCTCACCCATGGCAGATAGTGTTTTTTTAAGCACATCTTGTATAAAGGTCTTGTTCCAGTAAGCTCCAGGCTGGTCCTGATCTAAGTGTAGTCTTGCTGGTCTTCACAAATCTATGATTTCTCCTCTGTAGAGAAGGGTCAAGAAGTTTGACAGTGGGTTGAGATAAGACGGCATGAAAGATCCAGAGGGGTGAGAATGCTTTTAAAAAAAAAAAATTCAGGAGGAGCTCTAGTCTAGTTTATATGCTGTATGTAAATAACATTCATAGTGAATTTTATGATACTGATTACACATCTGAGAGAAAAACTTACACTTCAACACATCAAGCATTGTCCTCCTTTCCCCTTCTTACATGCTTCCAACAACTGTAATTCCTCCTTTACTTTGCTTGGTTTCAGGAAATGGCTTCCTGGGTAGTTCAACCTAGTCATGTCTGAAAATGCATTTGGGAGTGGAACAGATCAAACCACCTACTTTCAAGAGCTTCACACGTGCTCTGCCTCTCCTGATAGCAAGGAAGTGCAGCTGACTTCTCTTCCTCATTACAGCACTGCGGCCCTCTTCCTTCAGGAACATCTCTTTCAATGTCCTGTGAACCTGGTGGCTGGGAGGGAGCCAAGGCCAACCACAAATATGGCCACACTTCTGACTTGCCCAAGGAGCAGTTGGCTAATCAGTAGGCTAATCAGGCCTACAGGTGAAAGCCTCAGCTGTGATATAACAGCTTTTCTCACCCTGAGTATTTAGCAGAGATTTACATCAGAGAAATAATGTGTAAAACTAGCCGTGAACGTTGTGTTCATTCTGGGTTGGTTGAGCCATGCACTTTGCAACTTGTGGGGCTCATTTGAAGCAACCAGGTTAGATTTTCAAAAAAATCTTCCATGCTATGGCTCAATCTCTGGCCACTTACCAAGGTGTCCAGCCTTTTGAAGGAAAGACAAAGGAAGCTGCACATCCAAATAGTTGGATATAAGGGCTTCAGGCCACTCACAAACTGTCTCCTGAAAGCAAGTTATGATGCTTGTCTGGGATAAGTAGAAGCAGAGGTAGCCTCCATTTTCCATTGCCAGAATTGCCAGAGTCATTCAGTTCCCATAGAGATATCAATTTAACTGAATATGTATCACCTTCTCTAATTGTATCTCAGATAAACTTGGTGGAAGCAGGGAGTGAGATGAGGTAATTCCCACGGGAAACATCAAGCATGCTACTAATTTTGATTTAGGGTCTTTTCTTTACCTAGGAAAATATGTCATCTGGTAGTTCTAGGGTACCTGTGCTCTTGAGTGGACATCCTTGCACAAGACTTCTCTTGAGAAGGGAACTTCTATCAGAAGGAGATCTTGAGATCTTTCAAGAAGAAATCTTTGCTACAGGAGTGTTCTGTACCTCCAACAAATGCCCAGTTATAGATTCACAAACACAAGGGCCAGGAGGAACCATTTATCTTCCCTGAGCTCCTGTGTAACATGGGACATAGGATTCCACCCACTTATTCCTTCATCAAGCCCATAACTCCCATCTGAGCTAGACAATCTTTTCTGTATGCCCTGCATTAGTTCTTTGTTTCCCATTGAGGGATTGTCTCTTGTGCTATGGACGTACCTCCAGAGGAAAGAGGATACAATGCCTTCTTTCCCTCCCCTCAGGTAGCCACATAGTGCTGTGGGGCTGAGGTGGGAAGCAGTTCCCTGGGGGTCAGAGGACTGCTGACCTCTGGGTTGTGGTGCTGGGACCTGGAGGGATGGCCTGGTGCCATGCTGGGAATGCAGAAGTTGCTGCTGCAGTAACTGGAGACAAGGAGCAAAGTTGTGGAGGGAGTGGAAATCTACTAGGAATAATGTGGTCCAGCAGGAACTAGAATGAGCTGTCAAATGTACATCACGTAACCACTGACCGCCCACCAGGTCATTACAGAGTTTGTGGGATTTATGAGGACAGCTCTGGGATTTGATACTTGTTTTCTCTTTTACTGTCATTCTACTTCTCATAGCGGAGGTTTTTTATTTCATTAAATGTTTACCCGTTTAGGATTCAAATATGTATTCAGATGCACTCTATAGTAAAGCAGCTCTGAATATTGAACTAGTAATTTTACAGAAATACATGCCTGAGATGATAGCTTACATTAATGTCAGAAAACAACAGATAAATTTAACTCAGTAGGCAGTTGGATAAACTGATAAGGAAAATATATGTCTTTAATCTAATGTCTATCAAGAGCATACTTTAGGTTCCTAGATTTGGTTTTAGGTCTGTCTTTGATCCAAATCAAGCATTTATATTGAGATGCCCTGGTTCAGCCTCGGTATTAACCAAAATGGTGATTGCCATCTTTCCTGGGAAACTGGAGTGAGTGGAGGTTCCTTTGTTGTCAATTGCTCCCTGCTTTCTTCTGGTGATGCCAGCTCCTCCTTGGAAAGGGTGTTTGCTGTGAAGAAAATGAGCAGAGGAGTGAGACTAAGTCACAGGCAAAAATATAGGGGAAAAAAGAAGGATGAATTTAAGTTTTGATAAACAAATAACTGCTGTGGATATTTTAACTGTCCTGGTGCAACAGGAGCTGCTTCACTGCAGCCACTCAGACTTCCAAAGGGCTTGGTGGAGCCTTCCTGGATAGGATGCAGGTGGGTTAACTCCTATGCGCTTAATGCAACAGTGTTACATGCTTGGCAGGATTTCTTCTACCTTCTAGACAGCTCTAGGTATGTTCATTCGTCCAGCATAAGTATTTAGCAAGGTATGTCATGGCTCAGGCTGATAGCAGATGGGATCACAAGATGCAGTGTTGGAAGACAGAAAGCTGTGATCCAGGTGGTTTTGTTGGAGCCAGACTCTGGCAGGAGATTAGATCACCGTGCTGTTTACTAACATGCTGAATAACACTCCTTGTGCCCATTGTTAAAGGCATTTTCCTAACTGACTCCAAATCAGAAGTGCATTGATAAAGGAAAATGTGGATAAGGATAAATCTGCATTTTACAGGTCAGGCAGAGAACAAGGTAGAATATGCTCTCTTGTGTTTCTACTATCATCTTTTAAATTAACACTGCCTACAAAACAGCCTTGTGCACTTGTCTCAGTCTATTTTCTCCACAAACTCCAGTGCACCTGAGTCCACTTCTTGCCAACTTCATGAAATCCAGGAAATACTTGACACTGGATCTGTGTCAACACCACATTTGTTTCAGTTGATGGTACTTGTGGGGTGCTCCATCTTCAACAGCCATTGGGGTTGCCAGCTACTATATCTCATGGGGGGCTAGTAGCACTTATGGTCTTTTTAATTTATTTATATATTTGATTGTTTGTTTTAATTTTTTTTTTCCTTTCTGCATTGTGTGTCTCTTTGAAGAAGATTTTTTGTTTTCAGAAATTACCTCTTCTATTCTAAAGGTGTGAAGGAAGTTTGAAAATATAAACCTTAAATCTAAAACCACATTTTAAGAAATGCCACATAAAATTTCATCAGATTAGAGGATGTGATCAGTGGCTTCTGAATACTCTGTATACACTCTGACTTTAACTTTTCTTAGGTAGTCTTTTTCTGCTTTTCACTTTTTTCCCCTCCCCCCTGTAGTCTTCCATGTTGCTTTTTGCCTCTTTTGTTTCTTGGGGTTTTTTTGTTAGACAAGTCCAGGCGAAAGAAGTGCTCTTACGTGTGGCATCTGCTGGAATATATTATCCAATTTAAAAAAAAAAAAAAATTAGCACCACAATAGCTACATTATGTCATAAACTTGAGAGTTCTGTGTTGTGTTGACTTCATTATAATTACTCCAGGCTGAGTTAATTATGTTATGTGTGCCAAAAATCTAGTGGTTTCAAATGACTGAGCAAACCTTTAACTGACAAATGAAGATGAATGTCCTGTCCTTCAAAATCTCTGCTTTAGGAGAGAAAATTCTGCCACTCATCTTTGAAATCTCTGCAATAGTTGGTAGCTTGGCACCGAATTACCCGATTTTGCTGTCACATATATAAAACCTGTCTCTCCATAGCAACAAGAGATGATCATGGTAAAGAAATGCAGCTAAGCCATAAAAGTACATTTTATTCTGCTGCTCCCTATGCAGTTTACCTTAAGTGACTTTTCCTTTCATAGTCAGTATAAAACCACCATATAGACTTTTAGGGAGGAGTTAAGGAGTTATAGCTTAGCTATACACATAGTTAAGCTTTACTAAATGGAGACAAATTTATCAGTTATTCTTCTCAAGCATTGCCTTGAACTGTGCAAGAAGGACTACAGGAAGGTGGTAATTTCTCAGTGGAAAGCAGCTGGAGTAATGTGCCAGCTTAAATTTCTTAACCGTTCTTCCAAAATCCCAATCTTGCTTCTTTCTAACCACCTTCTAAACTCACTGGGAATTGCTGCCTTATTCCCATTTTAACATGAAGATGTGATCATGGACTTAATTAAATAAAGGACAAAGAAGATAAATGCAGGAAGGAAAAGGAAGGACAGGACTGTAGCAATAGTTTTGCCCACTGTGGCTAGTTAGTAATGCGAAAAAGTCTTCTTCTTTTTCTAAAAAAGACAAATGCTTTTGATAAATCTTAAGAGTTGTTTGATGATGTCATTTACTGTTTTCACGAAGTTGCTTTAAAGCTTTCTGTCTGAATGCTTAGTGTCAGGAGGATATAACATTCAGCCTATGGGCCCTATCCAGTTTATAAATCCAGTGACTTCATCCCAGTCACAGTATTTCCTAGATGATGTGCTGTGCCTTCCCCTCTTGACTTGAAATAATTAACCCGTAATTCAGCATTTCAACAAGTCAGACCCGGGTGTTGTTGCATCAAGGCTGTGGATTCATACCCATCAGATATGGAAAAGGAAAACCTGTGCATCACCTGACATCTAGCAGAGGGCTAGGTACTGTGCAGAGGAACAAGAAAAAGAGAATCTTTATCACAAAGAGATTCATGTTGCAGACACAAGAGAGCAGCAGTGGGCAGGGCTAGTTGTACCAGGCAGTAAGAGACATTACTGTTCAGGAAAAAGGGCAGTCATCTCAGCCCACTATCATGTTTGTGTGTCACTGTGCATGACTATAAAGCACAGTTTTCCATCCTGCACAGTCATGACAAAAATAGTGGGGTTATGGCATATGACACGTGACCATTTGTTGGAAAAAATGTATTTTAAAGGGGGTTGCATCCCCTCAGCATGTTTCTCAAAAGCCCAGTGGATCCATTGAGTATCCTCTGCTCCTCTATACCAGACACTTTGTAATCACAGCTTTAAATCTGCAGCAGGCAAATCTTTAAAGCAGACCCACCATCTCAGCTGCAAATAGACTTTACTATATTAATCCAGATTCTTATACCCTACACAACCATGTAGCCTACCTAAGTTTTCCTTAATAATTGCTTTCTAACATAAAGATGCTTCCCAAATTAGCTGACTCTACAGCTAAAAACAAGCAAGCGAGTGGGGACTGAGAGTGATAAGGACGCATCTGACCTCCTGTTGCAGTCACATCTCTGCTCAGGAGAAGGCCAGAAGAGGTCACAAGGAGCACAGGGCTAATAATGAGTGGCTTGAGAAAACTGGCTGTGCAGGCATGTCACTTCCCCCCCCCCCCCCGTTTGCAATATTTTTTACTCAGAATGTCCTCTGCTTCTGGCACTTAATGAAAACACAAATTATGTTTGCTCAGTCATATCCAAAAAATTCTAGATTTTTATTGACACCAACTGATCTGCAAAACAGAGTTAATATTTTTTTTTCTGATTTCTTTCAGTGTATCTCATCTTCAGTAGATTCAGCATAAAACACAGTAACATACTGCAAGGAACTAAATTATGATTAAGCTTGTAATAACAGCAGAGGCATCTGTCAGTGTTGAGCAACAGGTATGTCAGCCCTCCTTGCTTCTTCTCCTGAAGGAGAATTATAACAGTAGGCAAAATGAAGAAGGATGAGGTAATGACAGTTGTCTCTAAACTTACTCTGATTTTATTTTTACTGCAGCAATACAGATTGAGATGCTCTCATATGCCATAGCAGTTGTGTGTAGATTCATATCCAGAGAAAAGACAGGAGTTTTTTTATTATTTCAGATTTATGTATTTTAGTTTCATTAAAATGAAAATTTTTTCTTTTTTTTTATAATGTGAAGTTAATAATCTGTTTTGATGTGGAATAGCAGTGTATGGTTGTAGGTATCATGAAGAACTCAGTCTAGATAGCACTACCAATGGAGACAATGATATTACTCAGATATACAAAGTTAGGTTAGAATACTGCTATGGATCAGGACCTTAAAGTGGAATAGGAATAAAGGAGGAGACAATCTAATTTTGTTGAAAAAAGCTGAACTATCCCTAAATGCTCTAATCCTATTGATAGGGCAAGACCTGTGAATGTTCTTTTCAGGAAATACTCAATTCATAAAAAATTATTTAGCAAAATAAGATCTAGTTGTGTTTAGTTTTTATTTGGTGCTCAGTTTTACCAATTTCTAAATTACACAATGGTATAGATGTAAAAGAAACCAATATTTTCCTCTGAAGAAGTAATTTCACTTCAGCTATGAAATAACTGGAAGCTTGAAGTAATTCTGGCACCAAGCAGTCTTTCAGAAATACTCTCTCCAAACCAAATGCTTTCTCAAACAAATATACATTGAGCTGAGTTACCTTTAAACCCTGAACATGTTACATTATTCTTGATCAGAACACTGAAAACATTTCACTGGCCCGTCACTGTACTCAGAATGCTCCAATAAGTAAATTTTAATAATCCCTTTTCTTATCTTTTTAATAAATATAATAATTCTGTTAATTTCCTCTATTAAAAAAAATATATTCCTTTCCTGTATACCTAGCTCTATGCATTCTGTTGTGTAGCAAGCATAACTGCTGATGGACATCTTAGGCTCCTTTCAAGCTAATGATTTCATTGTCTGAAGCTCATGCTGCTATTTGAGACATATTTTCAAATTTGAAATCCCAAAATGCCAGAAATATGAAGCGAATGTGGCCATGGCAAAATAACTGGGAGAAAGGGAACAAAACAGAAAAGTGCAGCATATATAGCAATAGATGTTAAAAAAAAAAAAAATCTTTAAAACCCAAATGTCAAGAGAAATAGTTAAGGAGTTTCTCCTTTCACTTAAAACAATGAAGAAGAAAGAAGCAGCTTCACCACAGAGAGCTAGAGAGAGGTGAAAATGTTGCTGCTTAATGCACAGTTGTGCCCTGGATTTTATGCCCAGATCTCCCAGACACCTCACAAAAGACAAGAATAAATCAGTAGTTCCAGAGCAGTTTTGCTTTCAAAGCATGAATGCAGGCAGCAGGGAGAGGCATTTCTAGAAAGGCAAGTCCAAAAATTGTCCTGCTTCTTTCCCCTGCTGCTATATATTTTTTAAAAGTCTCTCCAGAAGCCTCTTTGATGGGTAGGAAATGCAAACTGAACAAAGACTGGAATTTTTCCTTGTAAGACTGCAGATTGAGGCCATACGTGCAGGGCAGAGGAGTCCAAGCTGACCCATAAACAAGCTATTAAGGTACTAAGTCTTCCATGTCTGGTTATTGGAGAGCTGGAAGGATGGACTGATATTAGTGCTATTCCTGGAAGACAGATTTAGCTTTCACAGGCCTCATAATTTCACAGAGAACACTGTGCTAAGACAGGTCAAGCTTTACAAATACCAGTTTCCTGGCACAAATAATTTCCTGGATCCCCTTACCTGCTCAGAGCCCAGCTCCCCATTCTGGTAATGCTGTTACCCAGGATTTAAGCAAGGCTCTCTGCAAGTAAGGTAGGCTGCTGTCAGAGCCATTTGCAGGATTGGGCTCAAGTAACTAATGCTCTTAGGTTTTCATTGCAATTAACAGTACTGGGAATTAAGCTCTCTATTCATTTGAGGGGTGGTCCAAATCACAACCCAAACAATGAAAGTCTACCTCCAAGTCTTCTGTCTCTACCTGTAAAACAATATGGTTGTTACATGGAGTTTGTATGGGACTACAGGGCCTCTTCTTATCAAGTGGCACATTCATCCGCATGCAGCCCTATAAGACAGGAAACATTTCTTTTGTGCCTGATACAGTTGCAGTCCTGCCTCTTTCTTCAACCTTTCTTCTCAGTGCATGTGTATATGCAGCCTTACTTTTGTTAAATACAGATTTCCTCGATGTTTGTGCAGGGTATGTGTGTATTGCCATCAAATCAGTTGCAATGGAACATGCCAAACTTCCCAAAGCAAATACAAGCTGCCTGCTACATATCCACTAGAACGTAGCATAGAAGCCAAGTCTCATCTCAGTCCTTTCCTTGGGAACGACTAATGCTCACTCATCTGAGTCCAACTTTCTAGAGCTCGTGTTACAATGTTCCTATCCAATTATGCTTAAAACACAGTGGTATATATTTCTATATAAGGAACATACTAATGTGTTTTGTCACCCAACACATGGTAAAAGTGTTTCAGTTCCCAGGAGAAATGATCTCTGTGTGTGGGAGTTACAGCCACACAAGTCCAACTGCATGTATTCTCTGCAGCATGCTTCACTTTTCTGAAAGTGAAATAAAACCAAATCTAATAGTATCATTTTTATTCTGCTTTAATGGAAAAAAAAAAAGAAAAAAAGAACACAAAGAGGCCTAAGGAAATATTATTAACAGCATACATGGACAGGAAGTGGAAATTGGGTTAAAGGAATGGATTGGCCTTCTTGTGCTTTGATATGGCTCACAGGGTAACACAAAGGAAAGGTGTGTGTACTTTTGCCATGGGCTTTAATGGGGGTGGGTATCTGAGGTAAGCCAATGCAACTAGATTATCCTGTATGATGTTCACTGAGAAGCATCACTGTGGAGCTGTGATGAAACAAGTAGCTGTCCTGGGGTAGCAGCTGTTGGGAAAGGGTGTGTTACTGCTACTGCGTCAGCCTGCTTCCCCATTTGTCAGCTCCTCTGCCTTATCTTGCACTATGCGGCTCCCAAAACAGAGCTTCAAACAGCAGCTAAGAGAGAAAAATGCACATATGTAATAAGCAAAGAATTGCAATGAAAACCCCCAGTATGTGTTCCCCAGCTCCTTCCAAATGCTTCTAGACTTTGCCTTACCAGTACTTCTTGTTTAAGAGAGAGATCTTCTGCAGTGTCCAGGCATTAAGTGCTGAAGAGATGCAGCCTTTTCTGTCTGTTAGATAGCCTGCTGCTGCTCACCGTGATCAGCAAAAGGCCCTTACCTTGCCCTCTAAAAGGCACAAAATTAGCAGGAGACTAATCCAAATAGACTGGACAGTGCTTGTGGATCTGGGTCAGATGTATTTTATGACTGTGCTGCTGTGGGTGTAGGTCCATGTGCCTTGACCTTTTCCATAATTACTGTTTAACTATGTGGGGGTTTTATCTCTGAATTGATGAGTTCAGTGCAACAAAGAAGGAGGAATTATTGGAAAGTCAAAGCAGAAAAGAACAGAAAGGCTTTATGAAAGAACATCTGGTTGGTGGGGAGGAGCAAGGAAAGAAGAGGATAATGATGAACTAGTGACTGAGTTGGTGATGTAGGTGATACTCCCAAGCCGTTGTCAAGACTGGTAGTGCTGCTAAGGAGGTCATTAACTGGTTATACAGACTTCTGGAGAGGAAGAAAAAGGGCTGACTGCTCCATGCAAGATACACAAGGCTGTGTTTTAGCAGGGTTATCTGGGAGCCCTTCAAATTGCCTGGACCACATCACACACCCCAGCTGCATTCCCAGATGTACAGGGGTAAGGGGCAGGTTTGCATCCATCTGCATCCTGCTTAGCCTCATGGAGGATGCCTCTGTGTTTGTGTTGGAGAGGAAGTACTTTGTTCTTGGAGTGGGTCCCTGGATCTGGTACTTTGAGAGACTAGAGGCATGGATTCAAGAGTACTTCTTATTTCAGATGCAGCTGTCATTTTCTCAGCCAGCAGGTGTGGCATTTTTGGGGCAGCAACCATCCATACAGTCTGTTCCTGGACTCCCTTGCCCCCTTAATTGCCCTCAGAAAGCTGCCTACAGCTGCTCAGAAATGAGGTCTTAGTTCTTCACTGGGAGCAGAGACAGCTAGCAATCATTTTTTTCAGAGAAAAATATTATTTCCAAAACAAATTAGCATTTCTCAGTCAACTGGATGAATTCATTGCTTGGGTCAGGGCTCTGCCCCACAACATCCTTTTGGGCAGAGAGCAGCACATCTGCTCAAGCTTACTTTGTCAAACCTGAAAAACATTTATCAATCTCTCTCTCACTCCTCCTTATCCACCAAATCTCTGCCTCACCTGCTGCTATCCTCACAGGACCACTCTGGCCAGGGCAAGAGTCCATGTTGAAAAGCAGTGGTCAGAGAGGATCTTACTTCCACATTCTCTTCAAAGAAGCTGTTCATCCTTCTCTGCTCAGTTCCAGATGGCTCACTTACCTCCAGTTCAGGTGAATGAAGGCAAACGTCCCACTTTTTTTGCATAAGACTTCTTGCCTTTCAACTTCAGGCAAGAGTTCAACCCATTGCCCTTATGAAAAAATGCAGTCTGTTGAATCACGCAACTTGAAAATTAAAGTCTTTGAAAACATTCTGATGTTCACCACACTGAAGAAAATTAAGTTTTAAGACCACCCTACTAATTAATTGTTTTGACCTTGACACTTCACCTTGTAGTAAATAGTTCCCTGTCAGCATGGCTGTAACCCTGTTCTTTAAATCTGTCATCTTTCCCAAGTTTTTCCATCTGCTGCTTCACTTTTGCACTACTTCCAGTCTACCCACAACAATCACTTCAATTCCTAGTCTTTTTCCCACAATAGTCATTATAATCAGTACTTCCTTAGTCCTTTCTACAGCTCCTTGCATCTCTTCTCATTCCCTGCAATTCCTCTCAAAACACCTCTTGACCCCTTTCCTGAGTAAGAGTTCCTGCCATATTGCCCTCCATATGGCCATACCAATACCATAGTCCCAAGGGCTTGGTAGTGAGCGTAATCCATTGGTAGAAGTGGTTCTAATGTTAAAATGGAAATACTTTACAACCTGAGCCCTTAGCATGGGAATTTGAGTTTGGGATACCATTGGAAAGAAAAACGATCAGATGACAACAGTGGTTTTGCACTGCACTTGTTTGTGAGATTAGGGAATTTATAAGGGCTAAAGGAAAGGTTCAGACTTTAAGGTTTGAGACAAAGACATTTTTTTGGAGTGTGGATAGACAATTTTCATTCATTGGTGGCTTAAACTAGTTTAAGTTTTGGCACATTCAAAGTGAAATAAGATTTGAAATATCCATATTTCCTTGCATAATGAAACTTCTTACATATTCTGAATACTCCTGCTTCCAACTTCTTTTAGAAGGGCCCTTTTTTGGTTGGATTATTCTGAGACGCCCTTTTACATACTTTTTTTTGTGGTGGCTTTCTTCTCACCTGGTTATGGTGCTACCACCAGCAGTGTCCTGCTTTTCAATCCCACCCAGTTTCTGCTCCAGAACAGTTGCTGGAGTGGCGCAACCCCTGTCTTAGAAAGTTAATTTTGTGTAAAACAACCAGAAATTAAATTCAAAGTTTTCCCATTTTGTTACAGAGAAACCATCTTTGTATATCTTAAGCCTTCACCCAACTCTCTCAGTTTTCAGACACCACAAAAACAGGTCCTCCTCCTCCACCAAATGGTAAACATTTTCCTTCAGACACTCCATAAAAATAAAGGACAAGACCAAGCCATTTCAGCATCTGAAAACAAAACCTCCCACTTTCAAATTCCCCATAATTTCAAAACTTGCCTTGATTTCTACCAAACTTCTTGAAACAGGAAGGGATAAAAGGCAACAGAAAACAATCTAATACAATTTTTTTCTGTATGGGTAGCTAAGGGACTTAAAATCACATCAAGGTTTGATTTATGATAGTAAAGGTGATGAGTCTAAGCAAATTATCTGGATAGGGAATCATTAGAGGACATTCAGAGCTACCAATGGGATCTTCTTTTACTTGTGTTTTCCGATAACATTTCAGAAATGCTCAAGAGACACCAGCAGCTCGAGAGTTGCATCTATTAAAGGATCCAACTGGCTCTGGCTAAATTATTATTTATTATTTTTATTACACTATTGCCTAAATGTCAAATGATTCACAGCTGTTGCAAAAAAAAAGGCACAGTCTTTTTACTCGCGGCATCTTTCCTGCATTACAGGAATTTACTGCAGACATTTTCAGTCTGGGTTGCTGCTGAGGTGAAATTCTTACCCCCCCTAGATAGCTGCTGTTATACCAAGTTGCAGTCCATCATGCTGTGTGTCATGTCACGTTCCATTGTACAGTGACACATGATTCCCTCTCCCAGTTGGTGACGCTTTTCCCCTGGGGAGCGTCAGTCGTGGATACAACCGTGTGGGTTAATACATCCGGGCACTTGGTGCTCCCTGAAGGGTTTGATGAGTAACAGTGATGAACGCTGACTGGATGATGCTGTCACTTCAGCCCCTCCTGCAGTGCTGGGGTCTGCTGAAAAGCAGAGAGAAGGTGAAAGCAGGCAGAGGGCTTGGACTGCCACTTTAAGTCACAGGGATTGCACTTTCACTTTATTCCCCAACTTTGTACTTCATCACCTATCATGTAGCTCTCAGAGGAAAAAGAATAAAAGTGGATTATACACTTTGGAGAGGAAGCAAGTATATTTAGCTGCTGCTGATCTTGTAACTTTTGTTACTTTGTATGTGGCTAGCCATCCATTCTTGCCAATTACCAATGCGGTGCTTTGACAATAGCGGAATGAGATTCACAGCTACGCAGTCACAGCTTGAGACTTTGCAAATGAACATTCATGGCATGCTTCTCAGCTTCCTTTTTATAGAAAAATTGGCACTTGCAATTATATACTTTTTAACAAATACTCCTTCTGCATCTCTAGTTTCCAACTTTGCTTTGTGATCCTAAGGGAGCATTCTTGCACTGCTAAACTTCCCCCAAATAAAATAAGACATAGGCAAATTATGTCCTCTCATAAGGAGAAGTAGCTAACAGAGGCTATTAAATGAAAATATCAATCATCTGATTCACTCTTTGAAAAATATTGTTAATCTAAAAGTTGTATTATATTTGGCATCATCAACTGCATCTAATCCAAGACAGAAGATTTTCTAGCTAAAAGTTTTTGTTTCTTGGGATAAAAAAAAAAAGGGATGTCAAACATTAAACCAGCAAAAACCTCAAGGCAAGGAGAAACAGTTCATTGTCCTTAAATCTACAATAAAGCCTGCTGAAAAAGAAGTGATAAGTGACCAGTACTAATGGTCAGCAGGTAGAGTTACAGTGCTGCAGGTCACAAGAGGCTAAGGTCAAGGATTCTCTCAGGGCTCTTAAAGTGAATGCCTCATTTATATCTCACATCCAGTGCATACTTATTTCAAGTTTTTGCTGAGTGTCAAATGAATTTTAACTGCTATGACTTGCTATTTGTTAAATCAGCTGGGGAAATAACCCCAGCATCCTGACTTCTTAACAGGAGACCACTGAGGGGATTCTTTTGTTTTGTTTTGTTTTGCTTTGCTTTTTTTCTGGATTTGACTAGAACAGACATGAGCAAAACTTTCTCCCTTGGTTTCAGATGACAGCTATCGTGGCTATGTGGCTGCAGGGCAGGGTGATCCTTCCTCTATATTTTTTGTTGATTTTTATTTCCTTTCCTTCCTGTTCCCACAGATCTCATGTTTCTTCTCTTCCTCTGTATCCTCCCAGCATCAGACTAGGTCGCAGTTACTGCACCCCAAATTCAGTCACAGCAACACTGGTGGGGACTTACCCGTCTCCTTCATAGGAGAAGCAAATGATTTTGTCATTGGTGACAAGACAAATATCCTGGCTAAAGTGAAGCAAACCTTATCAAACCATCATGTAAGAGAATGGGGTTGTAAGGTAAGAAAAAGTCTTCACCTAGATCCTCATTACTTGAAGCCATTCATTCTGGGAAGAGAGGCAAAGACTGACACCTTCAAATCTTCAGCAAGGTCGTCTTCCTGCTCTCCATCAAGTGCTTTGTGAATCTGCAACAGACATTCTCTTTACAAAGGTATCTGTATTTAACCAAATTTTATGCAGACAGAGACCTTTAATTTGTAGTTTCCTAGGTGAGACTGGATGCCCACTATAAATTCAGTGGGATCCTCAGGAGATTGTCAGAGTTTCCCATTGTATGTTTAGGAAGTCTTGTTTTCCAACAGTCTGCTATTACATTTAGCCACTGTAGTCATACAGTCAGTAGTTGAACTGCATGTTTTTTGTAAATGATTAAAGACAAGAGCTATGTCCATTGTGTAAAACCAATTCCTTGTATCATCAACATTACCAAAACCAAGGTGAGAACACCTCATATGGACAATATCTATTAGAACTGGACACTATATTCAGAGAAATAAATAGAATTTGCTCCACTTAGGATTATAAAATATCACTGAAGGTACAGTAGTGAGTCACAGTTTGTAAAAAGGAGTTGGGAGTACAAGGCAAATAATGAAGTGCTCAAGCCTCTGTTCATCTACCCTTGTTTAGGGAGAAATAGCTATCATTAGAATTGGATTGATGTACCAACTTGTTTGAAGAAATTCTTGGCACAAATAGTTCTCTAAGGAGGAATCATATTAATAATCAGTCCTTTTCAAAACTGAATTCAATTACAGCCCTTTTCTAATTTTAAGGCATATTCTGCAGTCCTAATTCACAGAAAACTGCTACTGTCGTCATGTTTCCCCTAGACAGAGACATAGACAGGAAACTGTAAGTTCTTATTTTACTGGAGTGTTACAAATCTGAATACTTTAACAATATGACTATGAGGTAGGTATGAACAAGTTCTAATTCTGTAGTTAAATGTTAGAGTTTATGAGAAACTAGATTTAAAGAGATGTATAATCTTATTAAGAATCTCATATTCAGGTTTTAAAATAGAATGCTTTCTTTTATTTTTAAAATTTACATTGGGCTATATTATTCAGAAATTTTTTATTAATTCCCCCTTTTTTTCTGTCACTGAGACTAACAATATGAATAGCATCTAACTTTTTTCCTTTTTATCTTTTTTTTTTCTTTTTAAAGTGTTTATTCTTTTCAGCTGTGGGACTCGACTTTTTGAAACTTAGATTATTGACTGCATTTTTAAAATTTATTTCTCCTTTTGTTACTCTGTCTTTTCAGTCTTGCTGAACTCTCTGATGATTCAGAAGGTGGAAAAAAAAATCGGCTCTGTTCACTCAAATGCTTAGAGTTACAAAAGAAGAAAATAGAATGAAAAGCCATGAGAATCTTGAAACCCATTGAAACTACAATGCTTATTTAATTGTATATAAGATATCCAGTTAAAAAAAGAAAAAAGAGAGAAATAGCATTTTTTAGCCAAACCCTGTTCTTGACACAATCTCATTTTTTATAGGAAAAACTTCCAGATGACAGTTTTCAAATGCAACAGTTGTAGGAATGACAGAACAGTTGGAGCAGTGAAGCTTTAAGCTATTGTTCTTTTCCTTGGGGTAGCCTTGAAAGAATACATTCACGCACACTTAGCAAGGCTGAACAATTTTTTAGCAGATGAGTAAAATTTAATTTCTTTTTTATTGTCATCAATCATCAAGATAAATATCTTGATTCTAAACTGTCTTGTGGTCATGTGCAAACATGGAGGGTAAAGTATAAAATGCTACTAGACAGTGTAAATGTCACATTTATGACAGTAAATTGATTAGAAATAAATAGAATTCGGTGTTGACAAAAATTTGCATATATTTTTGCTGAATTTACCTAAATACATATTTGTGTGATACAGTAGTGCAATGGAGAAGTGGACAGTCAAACTCCATAGCAGTATTTTGATCACAGTTGATGATATTCAGCTGGGAGCTGAGAGGAGACTGTTCTGTTTCAGTCATGTATTGTTACACACACACATATATATCAGTATCTGCAATCTGCATTTTTTGAGACAATATCACATCATCTAAAAAGAGAAATGAAAGTGGCCTTTGCTACTAAACAGTCAATGGGCATGACAATCAGATTGGATTAAATAATTAATCTGAAATAATGGTATCTAAACAGGAATACACCATCAGTTTGGCAACTGATAAGGTGGGATCCATTTGATAGTGTTGGAGAAAGGTTTTCTTTGTGAAAGAAAAACTAACCTTGAGAAAGCCATCTAAGCTATAGACTTAGTGGGACAGGCTCTGGCTTAGCCCGTCGCTGCTAAATTCAGTACAATTTACAGTCCCACAGTCATGATTAGGTTTTCAATACAAAGCATGGGAATTCAAAAGTTTCTATTTGAGGAGTTGTTTCATATTACACCTTCAGGAGCCCAAAGGATCTAAATCACACATGCTGGGTATTTCTTTGATAAGCCAAGCTGCCCTGGCTTCAAAAAAGCAGCAGACCAATGATGTAGCTTCTGTCAGTGCACTGGCCCTGCACTGAAATCAGTGAGCTTTCCTGTGACTGAACCCAGACTGAATTTCTCATGTTTCAAATTCCTGCTCTCCTGTGTGCCACGTCGTCTCTTCTCTCTGCCTGTCAGCACAGTCTGTCTGTGTGTGTGGGTAACTGCCATCATGTGATCTGCTCTTCCCTTATCCTACGTGTCTATAGCCTTAAGGACCACTGAAAATGATACCTGATGTTTTGTAAGTCTCTGGGTGCATGTGTGTATGTATAAGTATGTATATATGTGCATGTTCATAGAATATAATGTGTATTTATGCCAATGGCCAGGTAGACAAAATAAATTGTGATTAAGCTCTATTCCTCTCTCAAATTCCTGTTTCAAATGCAGGCTTACATCACAACAATACCTAGGTTCCTGAAAAAGTAGATGGAAATTTTCTGGGATTTAAAATTACCCCAAATGCTGAAATACTGATGGGTATTTTACGTTGACTGGCTTGTAAAAATCCTGCCATATACTGATTTGTACCTGTAGAGACTAAAATCTGATCCAAAAGTACTGTGGTCCCAGTCTGTTTCCCATATGCCAAATTGTGCAGCATTCTGTAGTCACACCAGTGACTCTGTCGACTCAAGAGAGGAGCCCTTCAGCTGTCTGAGCAACTTCACCTCTGAGCAGCTTGGGTGCACACCGGGGCTTAAGGGAGACAGACAAGGTGGGGAACCGAATCTTCATAACTGAACTGTAGTGAGAAAGACCTGGCCCAGTGCTAGGATGGATTTGCTTTTGGACAATATATAAATGAAGGGAAGAAGGGAGATAACTATAGTAATTTTTAAGTTGCCTTTTATTTGGTTTGTCCTAAGGAAAAATTATCTGGAATCTCAGATCTTGTTTAGTTATTGAAGTTATTGAAGCACGGCTTGAGTACTGAATTTTTAGCATTTGGATTTCCTATGGCTGTTAAAACAAATACTAGCAGAAATAACAGCATGAAAGACCCAAGAAATTCAGCAAACACCTGTATTTAAAATAGAAAGACTGTAAAGCTCCTGCTCAGAAAAAGACTGAGAAGAGAGTCTGGTGCACGTACAAAGAGAGGACTGAAACCACTGGGATCAATGGCAGGGAACCACTAACCTGGTCAGGGACAGTTAACAATCTTCTAAGGTCCTTATCTCTGATTTTGGAGGATACAAGCATCTAAAGTTGTCCCTAAAGTGCTTAGACTTGATAGGCCTGCAGACACTGAAACCTCTAAAAGACTTCAGATGAGGGAGACATTGAGATTAAAATTATCTGAACTGCTCCCAAAGAAGCAGGGAACTGAGGAACCCATTTCTCTGGGCTGAAGCTGGTCTTGCAAATACCTCTTTGAGACTCTCAAAGCATTTTAGTTCTGTATTTTGATTACTTGATCCAAACCCCCACATGAGTGCCCACATACCTTTGAGGATTTATAGTGTATGGTTTGGCTTGTAGTCAAGACTTTCACCTGAATATTAAAACCACTAATGGAGGAAAATATTTGTGAGCAGTAATTATAAATCTTTTCAAGGTGTCTTTTTAAAAGTAGAGGGAACACAAATGCCTTCCTCTGTCCTTTGTGGATTATCTTTAAGGTACTATAAGAAATACCCTGTGGGCTCCAAGGCTCTTGAGGAAGGATATTGGCAGTATTATTTAGCTAAAAATCAGTATTTTCAGACTGAATTGTTCCTTTTAAAAATGTAGTATTTTAGTTAAGTGCTACACGTGTAACTACATCCAAGGATGATCATCATGGCCTCTCTCAGTCCATGTTTGCTTTGATACCTGTACGTGTAATACCAACCCACTTGCATTAAATTCTTAAACTGGTGAACTTTTAGCCCAGAATGCGTGGCAGAGATGCTAGCATTTTGAAGTTGGTATTGATTGGTTTGCCTGGGTTCTGACAGCCTCTAGAATGCGCTTTTCTCATTAGGAATATTGACTTATGTTTACCACCTTGGCTTCAAATACACATCATGGATTTTTCTGTGTTTCTACATAACAGCAGGCAGAATAGCAAATCTTGAGACTGCCAAAGAGGAAACTGCAAGCATAAGACAAGTATCACTGCAATTTTTGTCTATAATTTTATGATGGGTCCCTATAGGTTTGGGGCTTTTTTTGGCCTGAGATAAACCACATGGGAACATCTGAACTGGTACTTCAACTTCCTAGCAGGAACTTAAGAGAGAGGGTAACTCAGCAAGTGCTTACAGAGAAAAACAGGGTATGTCTAGCTAGAGAGAGCCAGGAAAGCAAGTCGTGTGGTAAATCTGGAGTGGGTACGGAGAGCAATACATCTGGTACTGTGAAAGCAAAGATGCTTCAGAACCAATGCCATGACAAGGTCTTACTTTCCTAGGTACAATATATTTTCTTTTTTTGTGAGCAAGAAAAGTGTGCAGCTAAAATATCACAGCTAACCAATAAAAAATGGAGCACTCTACAGAAACATTATGATTCATAAAAAATTAACTCCAGGCTCATGTATGCAAAACTTAATTACATAGGCTTCAAACCTCATCAGAATCATTGTTTAACTCCTCTTCCCTGAAACTAGGCTAACTCTTGAAACATTTCATGTCTATCTATTTTAAATGCAGCAAATGTTTCAAGATACCTGGGTTAAGTTTGTCATGAGGATTTTGTTGTATTGTTATTTAAACAGATACTCTACAAATACAAATAGGAATGAAATAAGACTCTTGAGTCCACTGTTAAAATCAACACATTGCTTTATTAAAGCTCATGGGGGCAGATTTGCCTTAATAGAAGAGTTTGTTCTTGTCTAGTTTTGAAAATGTGATTCAATATGGTTGTCATCCTAGTCAGAAAACTGGGGGTTTTGGTTCTGGGTAAACCAGAGTACCTGCAAGAAGAGGCAAACAGTCACCCAATTCAAAAGTCTATGCTAATGCTTGGGGATTTTTTTCCTTCACTAAAACCCAGAGGTATTCATGGGCACTGGATGTTCAATGCAGTACAAAGGAGCTGTTTTGAGATGTTTTAAAAATTTTTAACATGTTGTCATTCAGTGTCCACACAGATATTTAAGAAGTGTAGCTGTTCTGAGGCACAAATAATGAACTCAAGAAATCCTAGATGAAAATCACTACATTCAAGGCATGGAAATAATCCAGAATGTAAAGACAAATGTATTTTTTTCATTACTCATTCTTAACACTGTACTGAAAGGTAAGAGATGGTTTTACTTTGTTATTTCCAGCCCAGCCCATACTTAAATAACATTAGTGTTGAAGTAACGGTGATGACAGTACTTGCTGTGCAGCAGTATCGTGGTCTGCCAGGGTGTCACTCCTGCTAATAGCTTCTCTGTCTTGCTCCCTCTTTTCTCTGTTGTTCAAAGAAACATATTTATAACAGGAACATTTTAAATCCAGCTGATTTTTTCAATGCTCTGCAGCAAATAACAATGATGGGTATAGGGCCTGGCATACTTTTTAGCATTGCTGAAGTGCTGCATAAGGGATTTGGCTGCCTGAGTCCATTAAGGTATATGGGAACCATATGGCCAGATCCCTAAGTACCACTTAAAAAAATGTAGGTGATTTTGTCTGTAACAGAGCACAGGATTTTGAAAGTGCTGCTCAGTGCTACTCTTTTTTAACCTGTCTCAGGTTTTTATTTTCTGCATTTAACTCATGGAAATTGCTGTAGATAAAAAGTTATCCTGTAGGCTGGATTCTGGGTCATATCCTGCTTCCCACTGCTTTAGTTTTCCCACTACAGACTGTGTGGACATGTCTTCTGCAGAAGTTCTAACAGCATGTCATTTGGGGCATTGTAAACACATAGCTCATCTCTGTTCTAAACATTATTTATTAGATGTCTTGGACTCATTTACAGTATCCTTGAAGAGTGGAGGCAGGTAAATATTTATCAACTGAAGAATCTCATTTGCGTGCTGAGAAGCCTTATGAAGTGCAAGCCTCTGGTTTCTCTCTGGTTCCTCTGACTACAATGTGCTATTTAAAGTTTTTATTTCAGAATTAATAAGCAAATTTTAGAAAGGCCTTGTCTCTTGTGAGAGACAAGGACAAAAGCCCTTTAGACCTGCTTATGAAAGGAGATGCTCCTCTGTCAAATTTCTCTAATGTGGGAACAAGTACAGGAGAAGCCCCCAGGGAAAATGGAGGACCTGGGCTTCGGTAAGTTAAGAGAAAGAGTGAATACCTCTTGCAGGTTTTCAAACTATAGGGGGACCACTGCCCTGTTTTGCCTCTGGGGCAGTCCCCATGTGGAGGCCTTTGGCTGACCTGGATGGCTTCTGCTGCTGGGCAGGGCAGTGAAATCACCAGTGCTCAGCCTTGGGGTAATCCAGTAGAGGTGACAGCTTGAAGGGGCCCGAAGAGGATGGAAAGTTTGCAGAGGTATACATATATATATACATACACATATGCACACTTGTGTTTTGCAAGGTGCATGCAGTTTGGCTACGAAAGCATCTCCCAGCTGGTTCTGTTTATCCACTTTTACATTGTCCAGTATTGCCGGAACCCACAAAAAACCCCTTTAAATAAGCAAAGAACAGTAGAAAGAACATAAGATGGGAGGCGATGATAAAAGAAGCATACTACCAGAGGGGATGACTGGCACATACCACATCCAACCTGTTTTTCATCATTGCTACTTATTCCCTGACTCTACTCATGTGGGCTCCCTGGAAATTATGTTTGGGATCTAACTGAGCGGACAAGGGGAGAGTTTTTTCTATCTGGATAGAAGTGCTTACATTGCACTTGAATATTTTAAACCAACTGCAGAGCTGCATCTGACATGGCTGGAACCTGCTTTTATTACTGGAATCTCAGGTGGTCTTTGCTGCCTCCTTCATCATTCGCACAGTCACTTCTGTGCAAAAGGTGTCTGTGAGCTACAGCAAAAATTAGATGGCATTACTTCCTCATAATTATGTAGCAGAGATCCTTTTGTCTGTATCTGAGAATTATAGGGGCATAAACACTCTTGAACTTCTCCAAGATAAAGGCTGGAACTTAATTTTTAACATAAGCTGAAATGTGTAGCTGGATTCATTGTAAAACCATGTTTGTGGGCAGCTGCTCGTACGTAAAATTGTTGGCAAATAAGTATCAATGTACAGTGTACAGATATGACCCTTGCACACATGCTTTTCCAGCTGAGAGAAGGGTCTACCAGACATTTAAGTGATAAGGATTAGACAGGAAAAAAAAGGAAGAAAAAAAATTTCTTTGATTCCCCTGAGTTGTTTTGAGTGTCTCCTGAATGTAATGATGGCCTCCCTGGCACGTAAGAACCAAAAACCTGCCAGAGAGACCTCCAGGGACAACACTTACTTCATCCCCTGTCAGTCTGAACACTCCTTTATTTTTGTAGTTTCTGGATATCACAGAGAATTCTGTCCCTCTTTGCTTTCTGTCCCACTGGCTGCCTTTTAATTTCCAGTCATCAGTGCCAACCTAGCTGAATTCCTGCTTGACATAGCTGAAACTTGGTTGTAACAGCAGGTTCTCAGAAATGCCCCAAACAATGGACAAATGCCCCAGTTCTCTCAGGATCTGTGCTAACCTTGAAACTCTACCTGGTAGGCACAGTGCAATCAAAAACTAATCAGTGAAATCAAGCTGAGATTTGATCTTGGGAGTTAATAGGGGAAAAAAGAGATGACTGTGCAAATATGGTACAGCTTTCAAGGGTGGAGATGCATAAAGCTATTCTTAATCATCAGCATCTCAACAGTCATGATAGAATGTCCTGGCAAAGCCTGTCAGCATCTGTGTTAATCCAGTTAATTAGCAGGAAGGGACAAGCTCCTCTGGAAGCATCTATGTAGTCTCTCTTCATATTTCGTTAGGATGATTATTTTAAAGGTTGCAGGCAAAATTGTGCCTGTATTTCTTTAGAGCTTTCCTTTACATGCTAAAGCTGGGGCATTTGGGGCTGGGAGGTAGCATGGGCAAAGATCACCCAAGCAGCTTCACAAGGAAGCAGCACAATATGGAGACAGTAACTTGAGCTACAACCTACACAGTCTGAGTGATTTTCCTCTCCCTCCTTTTCTGCCTTGCTCTTTCAACAAGAAAAAAAAAAAAAAAAAAAGGGAAAAGGCTGCAATGTGTCACAAAGGAACAGACTGGCAGACATCTGCCTCTTGCCTTATTTATTTATTTCTTAAAAAAAAAAGGAAAGGGTACAGAGCCAACTCTTCACTCCAGAGCTCCCAGTCCCTTAACAAACCAAATGGTGGCTGTTGGCAGGGTATTGACAGCTTGTTAATGAAGGAATTCTTGACAAAATGACAACCTGTGTGGGATGCCGTGTGAAGCTGAATCCTCCCACAAACCAGTACTAAGTAATTAGGAGGTGGTGAAAATAGCAACTAACTACTGTTGGGGAGAAGAGAAAGAGGGGGGGGGAAATCTCCTAAATTAATTATAAAATCAGTTCTTGTTTGAAAAGTATCCCTCTTCCCCTTCCCTGAGAAGACACAACAGTTTTCCCTGAACTATTTCATCCTGTGAGTTTCTCTTGGCAGGCCAAAGGGTGCACCTCAAAAAACTGAGCCTGATGACCATGAATTCAAGTGCCTTTTTCTCTGAAAATGTGATCAGCAAATGAAGTGCTAATGAAAACCAAACAATAAGCTGGCTGCTGGGGCCACCCCTTCTGCTCCCCAAAAGGGCCTTTTCTGGTTTACCTTACTGTTTTTCCCTCATTTTTTATCTGATTGCTTCAGGCAGGTGACTTGTTTATCGACAAGAGCATTAGGTTTTAAACCCCTGAACGGATGGATGATGAATCTGCCGAAGTAGAGTGCTTGAGTTACAAAGTGGAACTTGCAGAAAGGCACATTTTTAAACAGTAGCTCAGCAACCTGGGCTCGTAGCAGCAGCATCCACTCTCAGGATCCTACACAACCACTATCAGGTGTTACAGCACTGGTTAGTAGCAGCTGTAGCAAAATTCCCAACTTAGGCTGAAATTATGTTTCTGGTGGCCATTCAGTTTGGTTCACCATTCTCCACCCTGTCTTGAACTGAAGCATATGATAATTTAACTAAATGATTCAATAAAATAGATCATAGCAGTTTGTACAAGGAGGAAAGCAATGTGTTTCTTTTTAAATGTTGATTTTTTTTTCCCTCCCAGAGGCTGAAAGCCTTTGATTGACTGTAACATGCAACACATGCAACAAGTAATTGAAAGAAAACAAATGGGAAAAAAATCAGGGAGTTTTACATTTGTTGGTTTTGGTTCTTTTTGTTTGTTTTGTTTGTTTGTTTGTTTTTGGTTTTTGTTTTTGTTTTGGTTTGGTTTTTTGCCCTAAATGAAAACCAGAATTTTGAGAAATTCAACTAACTTTGTGTTTTGTACTCTTAATCTGTTTGGTCTTTTCCTGCCTTGCTTCTGAGAAAGACATTTACTTTCTGCAAGTATAGTTCCAGATAAACAATACAGACTGAAATGAACATTCTATACCTACTATTTTTAAAATAATATAGAGAAATTATGAACCTGTAGACTTTGAACAGCACTCAAGCAACTTATCTACATTTTCAATTCTTCGTGACTTTTTTGTTTTGAATGAGCAAAGGAACCTCACTAACATTTTTGTATCTCATCTGTAACTCAGGTAAGTTTGTTCCAATTTGTAGCTTTTGTAGTCATAATCTGTTTAAACATTACCAAAGCTACGAATTAATAACTGTCTGAGAAGTCATTCATTGATTCTTGAAACGGGTGAGTAATAAAAGATCAATACATTAATTCTATTAAATATTTTTGGAAGGCATAGACATTGACTTGGTTCTGGTTTACTGTGTGAGGTCAAGAATAGACATAGGAAAGAACACTTTAAAGGTTAAAGGTTAAAGGCTTCACTTTGCAGGGAGCTGTCAAAACTTTTGAAGTTTCAAAAACCCGTTGTACCAGTGAGAGGCAAAAGTCAGGTCAATATACTAACAGGTCTATGAAAAACTTGTTTATGCTGCAAGCAGACAATTTTGATTGGCCTGTATTGTGTTCCTTTAATTACTGATTATTTTTTTGAATGACTCCTCACCCCACTCAGTTTTTAAAGAAAGCCAGCCAATTTTTCATGTTGGATAATTACATTGCTCAGTAGCATCAGCAAATTAAGGATGAGACATAAATGAATGCTTTATCATTTGGATAGTTAGTATTTTTTGTGATGTGAAGAGGTATAGAAATACTGGTGATGAAATTCTGACCTGTGAAAATGTATGAATGCATATTAGCATTGGCTGATAGAAACTTGCTTTATACAGATTAAAAAAAAGAACTGAAAGTAATTTTGACTTTAATTCTGGCATCTGGATTAAAGCTTTTGGAGGTGCTTTTATGACAACAGGATCAAAAAATTACTCTAGAAAGCTATTATAGAGTTCACATAGTGAATACATGCATTGGTGTTAAAAGTGCAGGTTGTGAGCTCCTTTCTTCTTGGGAGGATTTACTCTGTGTTCTGGTCCTCATTGCAGGGCTACAAGATTCTACCTACCAAAGGAAAATATATACAAATACAAAGAACACAAGACTTGTCAGACGCTGACTACATTAAAAAAGTAAATATTAAAAAAACTAGTCACATAACTTATTAAAATTTGGACTGAACCGTAGAGAATAGTCTTTCTTTCACATAAGTGCATATATGGTGCTGTAATCAACTTTCCCACAAATGGGAAAGCAAATGTATATGAGCCCTTTGTGCTTCTGCTGTCAGTTTTAGGGCTGGCTTGGTGATACTGAATTAGGGCTTAGCTCATTTACAGCGAATAAGATTGCTTGTGCGATCCTGCTCCTGGGACCAGGTTCTTGGCTTGAAGACTGAGAGGCAAATATTAAGGCTACCACTGCTTTGAAATTCTCAGTTCTCAGGGGGATGCTGCAATCTGTGCTATTCATAGATCTTGACCTCCCACTTCTGGTATCTGTGGAGGAAGTAGAACTAGCACTGGTTTTATGAAAATTGGTTTTGTGGAAAACGCAATCTTGCAGAGGAGGTAAGAGCTAGTGCTCATCACTGCTACAGAAGGTGACTGCCAATGGGGCTTGCTCCTCTGATGTGATAAGTAAAACACATATAACTATGTCAAGTGCTTTGCAAGGCTCAGCTTCAGTGTGCTCATTTTTTTTTTGTTGTGTTGAATTGTCAGTGAGAAGCCATATACCAGAGAATTTCTCCTTGCTCCAGGGTCTTACTTGTCCGGAAGCAATCTGAAATCCAAGCAAATTCCAAGTAACTGCATGAGTGAAACTATCGCTTACGGGGAAGGAGGGGGTCCCCTGGGCGAATTGGACCCTGTGGGCACACTTTGCATTGGGGAAAGAGACACACACATACGCGATATATGTCTCGCAAAATGGCCGTTTAATACAACAAGAAGTTAGCTTTTATACAGTGGGATACAGAAAATTCGGGAACAGGGGTGGATCTTTGGCTTGAAGCACCAAATCCAGGGTTTTAGTGATAAGGGGGTTTGAAAGGATAGGTTAGGGGGTATATTTGGCCATATATGGTAAAGGGAATGCAAGGGAAGAAGTGGTGGGAGGCACAGACAGGGGGGTCTGTGGGGGTCTTGCTAGCTGCCCTTATCGCTGGACTCAGGCGTATCCTGTAGCTGCAGTTGTCAGGATAGATGGATTTCTTCCTCGGAGGCCTCTTCCTTACAGCTCTCCTGCATTCTTCGCCATTGCTTGTAGACCACTATAGGCCCACTTCCTACAATTCCCCCTTTTCTGTTATTTAGAACTGGAAAGGCTTGGGAAAAACTTTTAGTCAAGGATTTTTTAGCACAACAAATTAGACATGGAAGGAAAATAAGGATGGAAAAAGTGATAATTAGAAACAAGACGATTCCTTTAACAACCTTGCTGACCGAATCAGAAAGGGAAGGAAAGTGGAGCCAACTAAAAAGATCTGAAAACCCTTTGTCTTGGTTTATGGTAATGTCACTAACAAGTTGTTTTAGAGTGTTAATGCTTTTGTACACACTCTCAGAGTGGTCTGAGAAATTCAGACAACACAGCCCTTCAAATTCTTGGCAACCGTGGCCATGGGCAAGAAGTAAAAAGTCAATGGCTGCTCTATTTTGAAGAGTAGCTTCTTTGATTTTCAGGGTGTCTGCTATTAGGCCCTCAATGGCTAGAGAGGTAGCATTAGCTTCTTTGGCCATCCAGCAGGCCATGTGGGCTAGAGTGGAGAGAGCTTTGGCTGTACCAATGTTGGCAAATGGAAAACTTCCCCAGAATCTCTGGGCATGGGACCAAATTTGAAATTTGGGGTCACAGCCTGGTGGAACATGGATTTTTAGTTCATCCTCCTTGGCTGGATTGCTTTGAAGGGCATTATGTGGCGGTGGTTTAGCGTCAATTTTGATTGGGAGTGATTTAGGTTTGGTTTGCATTAAAATAGAAGACCTTTTATTTCGAATTGGTTTGGGTTCGTCAGGAATTTGGTTCCTGATTATTTGCAATTTAGCTGGGTTGTACAGGGTAAGTTTTCCAATGGTACATGGTCCTCCCACTGGGTCTCTTGGTATGCCTTGCCATGTTCTATCACCACAGATAAGGAAATAGGTGGAAGGCAGCTTAGTGGGTTTAGGGAAACTCTCAGTAGGAATAGGGTAAGGTTGGGAGTTATTGCACCATGCGGTGGTGTTAGTATAGATGGAAGAGTTAGGGGATAGGTTAGGTTTTAGTTTAATACGAGCAGTAGTGGGTTTAAATCTCAGGCAAGTGGTAGCTACAGATGAGCCTAAAAGGTCTAATTCTTGGGGATCAGTGTCTAGGGAACCTAAACGTAAGAGAGTTTGGGAAATAGTGTTTGGAGAAGGAAGGAAATTATTTTCAAGGGAAGTGTTTTGGATAAACCTGTTCCAGTCAGGTATACCCACAAGACAGCTTTTGAATGGGCGACTCACGCTGTCGAGGGAAAGGCACATTGTGTCTGTGTTGGTAGCTTTGGCTAAGGTGATCCAGACGTTTTCTGTCGGTTGCTGCATCCAGCCTGGAACTGAGAAGGCTGAGGTAGTCCACGGTGGAACAAAGATGATGAGAGTCAGGAAGGTCTGGAGTCCTCTAGGAAGGGCTTGATTCTTCTTGAGGGAACCCATCGTGGACCTGTATCAGTGAGTATACATGCATGACCTCTTCCCCATGTTATGATGGGGAAAGGTCCTAACCACTTGTCAGATATTAAGTCTTTGTATAGTACTTTAGCTTTTTCAATTGGAATGGAGTTTGTTTTGGTAAAGTGTTTAAAGGCTGGTGCCTGCCCGTCCTCAATCCTGTTAAGGAAGTTGAGGACATACATGGCTTTTTGCAGACACTCATGTGGCGTGAGACTACTGCTCTTTCGTTTCTGCCTCTTTAACATGGATTTAAGTGTCAGATGAGCTCTTTCAACTATTGCCTGACCTGTGGGAGAGTGGGGAATACCAGTGCGGTGTTCTACACCCCACAAGGCCAAAAATTCCTGAGTGTTTTTTGCTATATAAGCAGGTCCATTATCAGTTTTGATTTGTTTAGGCACACCCATGTGAGCAAAGGCTGTGGTGAAATGTTTCTGTACATCACGGCTCTTCTCACCAGAGTGTGCTGTGGCCACAATGTAATTTGAACAGGTGTCAATGGACACATGAACGAATTTTAATTTCCCAAAAGAGTCAATGTGTGTGACATCTGTCTGCCAAATTTGCAGTGGGAGCAAGCCTCGAGGGTTTACTCCTTCTGCAGGCAATGGAGTGACCAGCTGGCAGTCTGGGCAGGCTGAAATGATGTCACGAGATTGTTTTTGAGTGAGGCCAAATTGTTTTTGCAGCGCTCGAGCACTCTGATGGAAGAAGTCGTGGGAGAGTTTGGCTTGTTCTAGCCTCTGTGGGACGACAGCTGACCCTGCTAAGAGGTCTGCTTGTCGATTCCCTTCTACTATTGGACCAGGAAGTGTGGTATGGGAGCGAACATGAGTGATAAAAAATGGTGAAGAGCGGTGATTTACAGCAGAAAGCAATTTTTGGAATAGCCGGAATAGCTGCTCATTTTTAATTTCTTTGAGGTATGAATTCTCACACCGCTGAACAATACCTACAACATAGGCCGAGTCTGAGATGATATTGAGGTTATCTGGGAACAAGGACAAGGCACGAACAACTGCTGACAGTTCAACTAACTGAGGAGAGCCCTGGACCTTGTGAATGTCTTGTTGCCAATGCTCCCCCTCTTTCCAAACAATGACAGCATTGCCTGTGGTGCCAGAGCCGTCAGTGAAGACTGTTAAGGCGTTTGGAAGGGGGTTAGGAGACCAATTAGAAGTGTATTTAAGAGGAATTTTGTCTATGTTTTGGATAAATTTGCAAGGGGGGTAATGGATTTTAATTTCACCCGCAAAGTCAGATAAAGCAATTTGGAAGTCCAGGCTCATGGTCAGGAGTTGGTCTAGATGCTGGGAAGTGAGTGGCAGGTAGATGTAGGCGGGATCTACACCTGCAAGTTCCCAGCACCTGGTCCTGCCCTTGTAACACAATTTGGCCAATAGTTCTGGAAGGGAAACTATGGTTTTTGTGAATTGGTGGGGAAGGAAGATCCACTCCCATAGACACAGCTTACTGTTCCTGTCGTAGAGTTGACCCAGTAGTGCAAAAGGCTGGGTGGATCCTCTCAGCACCACAAGAACAGCTTCTTCTTTCTCCAGGCGTCGATGTACCTGAAAGAGACTTATTTTGTTGGCAATTAGTTTTAAGGCATCCCTAGCAACAGGGGTTAGTGTCCGTGGGGATGTTAGGTCTGGGTCTCCTTTTAGGAGTTCAAACAGTGGATGCAGGTCATCTGTGGAAAGACCCACAACAGGACGTAGCCAATTCAAGGTACCCAGAGTCTTTTGGAGGTCATTTAGGGTGGTGATTTGCAAGGGAATGGAGATTTTCTGTGGAACAATTGCTGAATTGGTGATTTGCCAACCCAGGTACTTCCAGGGAGAGGAAGTCTGGATTTTGGTTGGAGAAATAGTAAAGTTATTGCGTTGCAGTGCAGCCAGCACTGCACTTGTGAGTTTTTGGACTTTGGCATCAGTGCTTGCAGCGAGCAGAATGTCATCCATGTAGTGGTAGCAAATAGCATCTGGAAAGGCAGACCTGACAGGAGAAAGGATGTTGGAGATGAAATGCTGACAGATGGTGGGGCTGTTTTTCATTCCCTGTGGAAGAACAACCCACTGGTAGCGTTGGAGAGGCTCTGCCACATTCAGTGTTGGAAGGGAAAAGGCAAATTTCTCCTGGTCTGCAGGATGCAAGGGAATAGAGAAAAAACAGTCTTGGATGTCAATGATAACAATAGGCCAGTCTTTTGGGATCATAGCTGCTGAAGGCATCCCTGGTTGCAAGGCTCCCATCGTTTTGATGACAGCATTAATGGCTCGAAGATCATGGAGTAGCCTGTATTTACCTGAGGCTTTTTTGATGCAAAAGATGGGAGAGTTCCAGGGACTAGTAGATGGAACGATGTGGCCTAGTTTTAATTGCTCGTGGACTAATTCTTTTAAGATGGAGAGTCTTTCTCCTCTGATTGGCCACTGGTCTACCCAGATTGGGGAGGAGGGAACCCATTCCAGGCGAAGTGGCTGGCTATGGCCAGCGGCCCTTAGGACAAATTTGTGGTGAGGACAACACCCCACTGGTCTAAAATGTCTCTTCCCCATAAGGTAAAGGGGAGGTTTAGAATGTATGGCTTGGTGGTAGCCACTTGATTTTCAGGGTTTGTTACCTGAATGATGTCGTGACTCTGTATGGGAGTCTGTGGACCGCCTATACCTGTGATTTCTGTGTCACTCTTTGTTGTGGTCCAGTGTGTAGGCCAGTCAGTTGATCTTATGATGGTCATATCAGCTCCCGTATCAAGCATGCCACTAAGCGTGACCTCCTGGTTTGCTGCTGGAGAATAAAGGCGACAAGTTAGCATGGGCCGGTTATGGGAAATTGGTTTGGCCCAGTTTACCATGAGGTGGTCTTCTTGAGCGCAGTTCTCCAGGAGTTGCAGAGGCTGCAGTCGAGCTAGTGGAACATCGGTGTACAAGCGAGCTGGAAGAGAAGAGGCTTGGACATGTATGGTTAGGTTACATGGATTTAGGTTAGACAGGATTTCTGGGACAACAGTTATCCCTTTGTCACGGCATTCTAAGTGTGCAGTCAGCAGGAATTTGTCATTTTTGTTTAGGGCTTGGTCTGGCTGAACAGAGACTGCAGTGATGTCAAGAGTCTCTAAAACTATGTTGTCTGTGGGATACAGGAGGATCTCTTGGACGTCATCTGTGGATGGACAGTCAGGACTCTTGGGGTCATCGCGTGGTCCTTCACGCTCCTTTATCCGTTTCCCTGGTTGAAACGGTGATGCTGCTGGTTATAGGTTCTGCCAGTGGTTCCTCCTCCTTTAGAGCGGATGGGGTCCCCCTCCTTTGTGAAGATGGAACGGCAAAAACGTGCCCAGTGATACCCCTTTTTGCATTTTGGACACAGAGTCTTAGGAAACTTGGGGGTAGGATCTGGGTTTGGGCAGTCTTGTGCAAAGTGTCCTGGTTGCTGGCATTTGAAGCACACAGTATTAGCTTTAGCAGCAGCCATGATTGCTTCCTGGATTGCCTGTGCCCTTACAGGCTCCGCTTCAATTAATGCATCTGCTATTGTTTTGCTTTTAAATTTGCTCGATCCAATCTCCTTGCAGGCCTGAATCATAGACATAGGTGTGGGATTGATTAGCGAACGCAGGACAGGTTGGCAGTCTGAGTTAGCTTGTTCTATAGCTAACCTGATAAACAGAGCATCTTGGGCCTCTAAAGATTTCACTTGCCTAGATATAGCTTCCCTCAGTCTGGTGGCAAAGTCATAAAAAGGCTCTTTGAGGCCTTGCTGGATATGTGCAAATGAGGGAGAAGTGGTTGTAGCTTCTGCCACAGCCTTAATAGCTTCTAAAGCTAGGCTTTTGGATTTATCCAGCCGGTGGAATGGTATTCTAGTTTGCATCCCATTGGAAGCATAAGGGCCTTCTCCATATAATTCATTAATTAAATCCTGCACAGAGATTTGCAAGGAACCGTGTGACCCATCAGCATATTGTCGAATCAATTTTTTCCACTCTTGTTCAAATAGGGAATATTGCATCAAATTCAGAAGCCCTTTGGTTATTACCCGAATGTCAGAGGGTGTTAAAGTGTAAGCGGCGAACAATGAGTCAAGCATGCCAGAGACGAAAGGCGAATCTAAGCCATAATCACTAACTGCTTTCTTAGCGTCCCGGAGAATGGGGTAGGGGACAGGTTCCCAAACTGGTTGTCGGTTGTTTTCTCGGAATACCGGGAAAACTTTCATTAATTCTAGGTCCCCAGCATCCTCTGCCTGCTTGCGAGAACTCTGCCATCTGTTCTCAGGGGCAGGAGTGTCAGTGTCTGTGTCAGAGCAGGCTGGGCTGTCAGCTCGCTGAGAGGAATGCAGGCTCCGGCCCCTCCCCCCGGGGAACCTGACTCCGCGTGGCCGCGGGGGAGGAGGGGGGGTGGATTCGGGGCTGACGTCATCCCGGAGCGGGGGCGTGGTTAGCTGTTTCGCGCGGCGAGGGGCGGAGAGGCAGCCCTCGGCGCCATGTTGTAAGCCCGGTGGGCGGGCTTTGTTAGTTTTCGCGGGCTTTTTGGATGGAAGAGAAGGACTCTCCCTGCCCTGGTCGCCATTTTCGGCGTGTTTTTGCTTTTTCAACTGCGGCAGAATCAAACGCCAGGACATGAGAGAGAGACCGGCAGCCTTGTCGCCTTGTTCAAAGGCGTGTGCTAACGTGTCTCCCAGCTGATGCCATCGGCGGTATGTTAGTAAGTCCGCAGAGAGCAGTTGGTGTTTAGAAAGCCACTTGGTTAATGTTTTAAGGGACTTTCGGTCTAAGGGAAGCCCCTCCGATGTTACCAAAACCTTAATACGTTCGTAAAATTGCTTCTCTACATTAGAAAGCCGATTTCCCATCTTTTAGGGGTTAAAGGGTTAAATGGATCACTCACTCGAATCCTCAGTCGGCCACGGGAGGACCAGGGCTGCGCTGCGCTGGTCCAGCGGCGTGTCCGGCGGCGTGGGAGCCGCGGGTAGCAACGGCTCCCCCGCGCTCCGTCTCTCTCCTCGGCGCCGCGGCGGGGCGCGTGGGGGGGGGCGCGCGGCTCGGCGGGGGTGTCGGCGGCGGCGCGGCGGCGGCTCGGGGTGCCGCCCGGAGCGCGCGCGGCGGAGGTGGGGGGGGGCACCCGGCGCGCGAGTTTTTTCGCGGCGCCCGGGGCCGGGGCGCGCGGCAGGGCCGGTGCGACCGCGGAGCGGCCGGGCTACGTCCGGCCGCGCGGCTGCGCGGGCTCGGGGCCGGGGTCGCTCCCGGAACAGCGTCTGCCCAGGCAGAACGGGCGCTGATCCCAGCGCGGTTTTAGCAGGGAGCGGGGGGGGCTAGCTCTGCCGCGTGAGTGGCAGTCGCAGCAGGTCCGTTGGCGGCGCGGTGCCCCCGGGGTAGCAGCGTCTTACCGGAGCGGTCGCTGCGTCAGTGCCGGGGTCTCACACAGCTGGACTTCAGCAGCAGGAACAGCGTCTGAGGACTGACTGGACCGAGTCCAGGAGTTACATGAGTGAGAGAGGTCCTTGGGCGAGCGCGGACTCCGGAAATCCTAGGCTAGCAGTAGCTCAGGTGAACAGGGATCTTCCTTAATATAAGAAAGATGAGTCCTGGCCACGTTGGGAGCGCCATTTATCGCTTACGGGGAAGGAGGGGGTCCCCTGGGCGAATTGGACCCTGTGGGCACACTTTGCATTGGGGAAAGAGACACACACATACGCGATATATGTCTCGCAAAATGGCCGTTTAATACAACAAGAAGTTAGCTTTTATACAGTGGGATACAGAAAATTCGGGAACAGGGGTGGATCTTTGGCTTGAAGCACCAAATCCAGGGTTTTAGTGATAAGGGGGTTTGAAAGGATAGGTTAGGGGGTATATTTGGCCATATATGGTAAAGGGAATGCAAGGGAAGAAGTGGTGGGAGGCACAGACAGGGGGGTCTGTGGGGGTCTTGCTAGCTGCCCTTATCGCTGGACTCAGGCGTATCCTGTAGCTGCAGTTGTCAGGATAGATGGATTTCTTCCTCGGAGGCCTCTTCCTTACAGCTCTCCTGCATTCTTCGCCATTGCTTGTAGACCACTATAGGCCCACTTCCTACATGAAACAACTGGAACATTGTCAGCAGACACAGTCTTGTGCAAGCAATGCAGACTACGCTAAACTCACTTGCAAGGGATTTTTTCAGCTGCTGAGCTACAAAAATGTGATGAGATGAGATCTCTCTCATACTTCATGTATTTAAATAATTCTGTACATTTCTTGTGCTAACTGAAATAAGGGGAGAAGGCTTTTCCAAGCCTCAAAAAAGTTTACCTAATAGTACCCCTTTTTGTATGGGTTCCTGTTAAGCTCAGGTGCTCAGAAAGGCATCAAAGGTGCAACACAATAATGATATTCTTCAAAGACCTTTCCCTTGTCTTATGGATGGAGAAATGTATATCACTTTGCATTTAAGGATCATGCTATTGGATTTCATATAGAGTAGCAATAACCTGTTGAAATAGAAGCGCCTTAAACCTGCTCACTTTTGTGACATTGTGAAGTTAAGTTTAATACTTGCAAATTGGTTATCTAAACTCACATTCTGTCTAATACAAAGGAAATATTATTGTTCTTTCAAAGCTACTGAGAACCCACGTTTCTTTCCTATTTCTTGTGGTCAGTCAGGGATACTGAATACTTGACAATTTTGCAAATGGTATTACTCAAATAGGCGCTGAAGTATGATCAAGCAAATTCTGTTTCAGTGGGTGATTTTGAAAATCTTGACCTGAGACCTGCTCTGTAATGAAGTATTTAATAGTTTTGTGTGTCCTACACATTCAGTACCAGACCTTGACTTGTCCCATGTTTGTGCTTGTTACAGCTTCACAGTCAGTGAGTTCTCTTCATGAAGGTTGTCAACCAAGTATCTAAATTAGAGCTTACAATCAAAGTCTGTTTAAATCTAATGATTTCTACAGAGTAGGTAAGGAAAAGAGCAGCAATCAGTAAGCAGTCTCTTTTCCCTCAGCATTCCTGGCTAGTATTATTCAGAGACTGCATAAATGGCATTCGTGAATTTAAAAGCAGAGCCCTGCTCTCTCTGTTTCAGTTGTACGAGCTAAGAAAAATCCCAGTGACATCAATTTGCCTCCTCCCTAACCAACCAGCACCAAAAAAATTGCTTTCCCACCAGTGGTTACCAATGCCAGCAACTGGTGATGGCTGAGAAAATTGTAACCTGGTATCTCTCCTTCCTGTCCCGTAGCTAACTTGTTTCTCCCCACCACAAGACCTCAATGATGGGCTGCAAATAGCATTGCATAACTGCATAGTGCCGCACACAGTTTGACAACCTGACCCTTGACAGTGACTGTGCCAGCATAGTCCAGGTGCTACCCATAATACAGAACCCCCAGAAGAGCAATGACACTGTGTTAAATTGCTGTTATACACTTTTAAATAATTTAAAAGAAAAAAATCTAAAGTAAGTAAATAAAAAAACCTGAAAAGCAAGGCAAAAGAGGTAAAGGAAACTGTCCAAGGAAATTGTAGTTAAGCCATGGGAATTTCTGACTCCCAGACACATATTCAGCCTTGTTTGTCAGACTCTGCTGCCTGATTATTATTTAGAGTGAAATGTATGTTGGCTTGTTCAATTCATTTATTCACTTTATTCATCTCACAGCTCCTTCAACTCCAGGGCATTGCTGGTGGACAGAAGACTTAGAATTTGGAACAATCCTGAGCCTGGAAAAGGGTGAATTGCCACAGCTCTTGTGCAGGTGTCATTTTATAGCAGTAGATTCTCTGATTTAGACCAATGGACATTCTAGGCTAACAGAAACAGAGCTCATTTGGCAGGCAGCAATATATAATTGGGAAAATAAATGTTGTTGCATTGCTATTAGAATAGAAATTAGGGCTAGGAGACGTTTGCTCTGTCTCAATAGCAGGCTATCAGTATTCTCAGCAACATTATTAGTATTTATTGAAAATCTTTTGTAAAGTACTGCAAATTTAAATCACATAATTAGGATGCCTAAAACCATCTACAGAAGGATAGATGCTACTAGTGCTCAGTACTTGATTGTATTACATTTCAGTGCTATTCTGGGGGGATTAGAAGATTTTCTGTCACTGTTGATTGCATGGCAAGAAAATGAGGAGTTTTTAACACACGTTTCTGGGTTTGACAGGTTGTGAATTCTAGACTGTGTCTCAAAATTAGCCTGATCCTGCACAATCTAGGTGATACTGTCCAGCAAAATGGCATGCAAGTGACATGTTTCAAAATGCTGAATCTCGTCTTGCATAAACTATGCTGAGGGCACATACAAATGGTT
Organism: Pyrocephalus nanus; assembly: GCA_038380795.1. Taxonomy (NCBI): domain Eukaryota; kingdom Metazoa; phylum Chordata; class Aves; order Passeriformes; family Tyrannidae; genus Pyrocephalus; species Pyrocephalus nanus. The sequence continues at coordinate 21,254,110 of CM076266.1, read as the reverse complement.
TTATAAAGCATCTACGTGTAACCTACCCACTTTGCTTTTACCAGTATGCAGTTTTGGAAGACAGTATTCTCAAATTCAACCCGATTTAGCTGTATTTATTGATTACATCTTATCATAACAGAGGCTTTCCCTTTTACATGAGTTGTTCCATTGTGTGAACTGTGAAAAGATCTGGATGCTACCAAATAATTTTTCTGTCTACACAGACAAGTTTTAATTTCAGTTCCATGTATTTTGAAACTTTCTATTTGTCCAGTAGGAAGATGTAGTTCTGTATGTTGTATGAAAATTTAGCATATGCTTAAGTTTAGGTTGGATCTTGAGCCACAGGGCAGCCCAAGCTGGTGTCAATCAGCCCGTAAATTCACACTGTGCTGGAGCCCTAAATCAATATTGTGAGCCTGATACAAGCACCACAGAATTCATCAGGAGCTGTTTGACCCATTCAGTGATCCTGGTAAGAATCTTCTCTGCTTAACTGAGCTTTCTAGTTAAGGCAGAGGTCTGACCTTGCCATAGGCCTGTATAATCTCAGAATGGGAAATCAGTAACACTGCACTTTGAGGAATTTGTTTGCTGCTTGCTCAGTGTACGTTATGAAGTGACAATACAGGATAATTGTTCATCTGCTGCACGTCTGTCATCGTTTGCTGAACTCTACTGAGATGCTGAGGGGAGACAAGACAGCACTGGTGCCCCTGCAGTAGGGAGGGTACAAAGTGCATTTCTGTCCACATGTGAGCTGTGAAAGACTGTGAAAGTCCCTACGCCCCCTTCTACTGCTCCTTCCTTTAATAGTAACACGGGAGCCAAGCAAAATGTGTTGTGCCTGACAGAAAAATTTTGCCAGGTCAGGCATGGGGATGATGCTCTCCAGGGCTACAGTTTCATGAAGAGTAGAGCTACAGAGATCCAGAAGCATTACTGAGTGGTCCAATCAATACCGAATCCATTTTTCATCATTCATTCATGGGAAGAAAAGGATGTCTAACTTAATCATTCCTTACAGAAAATAAACAGGCACCTTGTCAGCCCATGAGAAAAATCATTCACCGATGCCAAGATAATGTTTCTAAACAACTGACTGGATCAAAGGTGAAATTTAATTGATTATGTGTTAAATATTCTCTCTCTCCCTGTCTCTAACATAACACTCTCTCATATACAGAGTGAAAACACCCAGACAGAAGCACCGAACAATTTTATCCTTGTTGCCATAGAAATTTCAGACGATTATCCAGTACCGTGGCTGGATTGCTTCTAGAGATACAGAGTTTGATCCTTTTTCATCTAAATGAAAGTCAGTCACAGCTCTGCTGAACTCAAGAAATTGTAGAACTGGTATAAACAAGAGAAGGGTCAGTGTCATAACGTTAGTGATTCTTTCCTTCGTTTGTTATTTTTTTAACTACGTGAAAGGCGTGATTGAATTTTTCACATAATCCAAAGTGCACCTCTTGTGGACAAGGTCAAGTTCCTGAGTCAACTGCCACAGTTTTTTAGGATTTTTGATGATTGCTGTTAACGTCTTTGGTGTAGGACTTGAGCACTGCTCAAATTCATAGTACAGTTGTATCATTCACAGAAGGATTTATGTCTGAATGTGGAAAAAAAGAAGGTAAGAGGAGAAACTAGAAGAACTAGAAGCCTTTCAGCAAAGTGACTTGTTTGGATTCACAGACATGTCAAAGGGAGGGTAGAAGCAGATCTGCCATCTCTCTTGCTCTCATCTTACTAGACAATGCCTGTGAGTGTAAGAGCAGTGCAGCAGGTAACAAGAAGGCAACACTCCATTAGCTGGTTTGCTTATGCTAATATGCGTTTGTCAGATCTAGTTTGTAGGTTAACATGCAACTGGGCATCGCAATGAACAGCATATGACTATGACATCCAGCTGTGTTCTGTTTCTGTTGCATTGAGTTAATCAGGGTTTGCTCCTCGTGGGAAGGGAGAGCATAGGGAGTGGAAACAAATGAAGCTGAGCTTCTTTTGTGCCAGGCATATGTATTTGTAACAATGCATTTGACCCTTGCTCAGGGCACTCCACAGCTCTCCAAGTCTCTGCCCACCTTCTGCAACAAACCACTTCCAGTGCTTGCCAGAGAGGGGAACTCAGTGGGCCGCTGAGAGGGACATATTCTAATGGAGATGTTCAGGATCTGAGGCTCTCCCTAGGTCCAGCTCTACTGTCAGGAGGCTGAGTTGGCTTGGACACAACCCTGGCACAGAAAGGGTGTGACCTGATGGTGCACTGAGATTCCAGCCCAGGCTTGGGCAAGTGCACCAACAACATCACATATCTGCCAGGGTCCTGTGGCTTTGCCCTTGACTGTGAAAGCTCATCCCAGTGTATATAACAGTGGCTGGGAACAGCTGTGTTGGGGATCTGCAAATTCCAAGGCTGGCCTTGTTGTTCGTGCATGTAATTATGCACACGTAGTTTCAAATAGGTTAATTTGGACTTGTTTCTGGCCTTCAACATGGGGAGCATGGAGTCCTTGACAGTCCCTAGGATGCAGCGTTGATTGTGCATTGGAAGCATTCACCTCTGAGGGCAGCAAGGCGCGTGACACCACGAGACTTCAGTTGTTGTTTCTCTGAGCAGCATTAGTACACCATCTATAAGCTACTTAGGCTCTCAAGTGTTAAGGCTGATGGGATGGCAGTAGTGGGGATATGAACCACTGCTACAGGAACCTTAAGAGGATCATGGACAAGTCTATCTCCATGGCCTACAAAAGCCTGGGTCTACAGGCACAGATTTTCCAGCAGAAAGTCCCTTACCAGCTAGCCCTTCTGCAGGGAGACTTTTCTTCCTTCTCAGACACCTGGAGTCATGAGCAGAGAGATTTGCCCTGTTATCTCTTTCGTTCTGTTTTGTAGTACAGGAATTTCTAACATTGGGGCAGGGGTGATATTAGACATTTTCCTTGTGCACTACTGTTTTTACTTGCCTTTGTCTGGAAAAGTGATTCTGTACAATTTACACTCTGCTCTTGCCTGACTATAATTTCCCAGAATTAATGGCTGAATGCTTGTCAATAATACTGCTCTTAGATATTAATGCACTTCAAAGGCATTAAGAAGCTGTCACCCCTGAATGAGCTGTATGTTCTATAGCAGTGTTACTGGAAGCACTATGGATTTTCACATTTGGGCCATCTGTAAATACAGCAGTTCCATGACTCATGTATTTCTTTTTCCCTATTTGAACTCAAAGAAAAATTAATCTGGCCCATCTGCAGCTGGACTTGTTTAGAAAATCTGATTGCCTTCCAGACACCAGCCATCCATGCTCCAGGGATGACAGTCTTTCCACATGCTAATTAACGGAGGACAGAAGAAGTCATCACAAAACATTCCCGTCTTTGTGCCTGCAGCTGTAAATTCAGAATTAAAGTAATTTGGGGAGAAATAATGTTGTGAAGTGTCACAGAAGATTTGCAACTGCCAGTGTTTTTAAAGGAGCTAACTATGCTTATAACCACACACTGAATATGATACTGAAATATAATATTCACTTGTTTAGTGACTTCTTTATTCTGCCAAAAAAACCCAGCGCAATTTGGGCCCTAGAAAGCATCTTCATACTTGATATTAGAAGCTTGACCAGGGAATTACATAGATAGGGGCTAGAAGTAACTCAGGTATGGACCTATGATGTGCACTCTATTCTCTGTTAAACTAAGCCACTGAGAGTTATTAGCACTCTAAGATGTGCCAGGAGAAATGACAAAGGCGTGAGACTCAGCTGCTAAATAAAGAATCTAAATGAGCAATATCTTGAACTCCATAGATTTATGTTATAGCAGCTGCCTGAAAGAGACAAATGTTAGTTATTCAAGGGGAGCCACATGCAGTAAAGTCTTACATAATAAGAATATTATGACATTGGTAAGTGCTGCATGCAAATGGGGAAGGGGAAGGATGTCCTTAAGGATTTCTCAGTGATGACTACACTTTCATAGCTCTTATATTTTACCAGAAATCTTAAGGTATGTGCTATTTTCCACTAATCCTTGGTACTATGATAGAAGAATCTTGGACTGCACAGAAAAGAGAGAAAACAGTGGTGGGAAAAAGGCTAAAAACATGATGGAGAACATTCCCCATCCAGAATATGAGTGAAAAGAACCTACCATTTTATCTTTATCTCAAAATTTGCCCTTCAATAAAAGTGAAAATAACTCCTTAGCTGCAGGACTTCGCTTATCACAGTGGCTCTGTGCTGCCTGTGTACTCCCATTTACACCCACCCTGATTTCCCAGCAGAAATCTTTGTGGAGGTGAGTGTATTCAGGGCTGTTCCAAATCCCATTAGTCAGTCAGAGTCTTTCAATTGCCTCTAGTGGTCTTTGTGTCAGTGCTGTGATCATTAACAGGAAGGTAGAAGTGGCCATTCCAGTGTGTGGCTACCCCAAAAGACTTCCTATAACATTTTTCTGCTGCAGGAAACCTAACAGGTGACTGTTCTACTTTTATCTGTTCTACTGAGCATAGTAAGTCTGCATAAGGAGTGTGAAAAAAGCAGTTAGGAAAATGTCTTCTGCTTTTCTGTCTTCCAAGTATCCTCTTTATTTAGGCATGCCTGCATCACTGTCAGTTGAATGCTAGATGCCTCAGTAATGAATTAGAATTCAGCTTCCCCTGAGTATTCTGCACTGAACAGTTTTAAAAAAATAATCCTTTTAAAAGAATGACAGATTGAGAGCAAAAGCAGTCCCAGAAGTTTTCTATCCACTTTACTTGTGACTCAAATCCAGGGTGTCTAGCTGGTTCAGACAGAGCTTGCAATGATTTTCATCCTTGTAGCTCCTGGCTCCTTGGGATTAAATTCCTAAACAACCTCCTGTTGCATGGTTACACTGATAAATGCATGTGCTATCCCATGGCTTTGAAGGCAGCAAAGGTAGAAAATTTCAGATGAAATCTGGAATGTTTGTGTTTACTAATACAGTGAGCTGGAGCACTCTACAAATACATAGCAGTGGTGTCAGCAATCCACAAAAGGTAGCAGAAAGCAGACAAATTTTTAATGTCAATCAGCAAGATCAGTGAAGTGCTAGGAACTAAGTCCACAAAATCTGTAGAGAGATTATCTGTGAAAGGTGGCATTGGTGGCTTTTTCTGAGGGGGAAGACTTGGTGGCTCTTGGAAGTTTGTGGATCCCCAACCTTACCTGATACAAGACAATACATTTCAACTGAACAGCTACAACTTTTGTTACTTCTGACTCCTGCTGGGTTTCTACTGGGAAATCTGGTAAAGTAAAAACAGTTTAGCCAATCTCCTATGAAAAGCTACAGTAAAAAACCTAAAGAATAATTTCTTTGACTATTTACATCGCTTTTTATTTTTAGTGCTGTGATCCTGGAAATTTTAAGGAAATCATGTAGCTCAAAACAGCTCCTCTGCAGCTGCCTCAGGACCTGGGATTACCACAATCTCTTGAGACAGGTTTTACTATACAAAGTAAAAGACTTGTACATGGGAGAGCAGTCTGAACCTAGATTACCTAAGCAGGGAAAGAATAAGAGTATCAGACACTGAGTCTGTGGATTGCATCAAAAGGCAATATCCTGTTTTATGCAACAAGGGAGTTCAGGGGCCAGGCTGGCACATCCTGGAGTTACACCAACCCAAATGCTCAGCCTTCAACCATGGAAACCAGGCATGAAAGAGGGACAGTCTCATCTTAGACTGGAGTCTGGACATGATCCTGGCAGACATCAGCTGGCATCTGGCCAGAAACTTGGTTCCACAGTGCATCACCTATTGCACTAATTTATTATATAGATTGTAAAGGTGCACATATAGTACAGTTAATTTTGTGGCTGACGCTAAAATACATCACTTGTTTTGCTCCATGTTGGCTAGCTTTTGTGCCTACACTGTGAGAGCCATTTAGTAGACTATGGTAACTTCCTATGTGAGTTTTTGATTTATTACACATTCCTCATTCAAATTCCTACTGGGAAAGGAGCCCTGACAGACTGTCGGACTCAAATCTGTCTCCTTGTGATTATAGCAGTTTCATACTTCTGTATTGGTATTCCTACCTAATAAAAAAGACACTAACCTTTATTTGACTACAGATTAATTGCATTTTGATTCCTCAAGCAATAGTGTAAACCTATTAAAAAGGAAGTGTAGACTATATAAAATATGTGGCAAAGACAAGAGATGTATGAGCATCTAAGGTGAATATTTTATTAGTGAGGTGGTTTTTCATAGTGCATTACATGCAGGAGGATGTGGGCATAAGGCATCAAAGCTTTGTGCCCCACAGGGCCTCAGCTGGAACTGGGGATGAGAACTTTATTGCTACTGTAAACTTGTGTATTTCCAGTTGCCAAGGTTTTCAAGAACAGTGTTCCCACAGAAAGAAAACTTCGTTCATTGAAAAATACCTACCCAAATCTTTTAGAACAGTTCTGAAGTGTGACCAGCTCTAAACTCAATAAATGGTGCTTTCCATAGTTGCTGAGGGAATTAATCTCAGATGAGTGGATATACCTCACAGATACTGTGGATTTACTTAGTATGGGATTTAAAGAGAAATATTTAAAGTCATAAAGAGGAAACAAGTATCTAGTTTCTGTCATCAGATGAAGAGGTTCATTTAACTAACATTTCTGTTCTCATAGATGTACGTTTCATTCGTGTTCATGTGGCTGATTCTCTGTGTTGGTGTGGTAGTGCCAGTCTATCAAGCGTGAAGTTAATTAATTACATATCTTTTTACGTTGCTGTGCATAAGGCTCTATTTGTCATTCATGTGATACTCAGAAATGTTTTATTTAGGCTATGCCACCTCTGCATTTGGACTGTGACAGTCTGAATGTGATCAGAAAAAGGAGTAAAGTATGTGACCAGTGATTGGAGTAGATTCACCCTGATTTGTCTGAGTTTTGAACTTGCTGGTTCATAATGCACTGAGCAGATACTGAGCACTTTCAGAGATTTTATATCTCTGCCCAAAGGAATTGGCAGTTTAAACTGTGCCAGCTGCATTATGTAGTCACAAGGATGTTAATGGAGGTTAAGCTGTATGCCAAAACAAAAAAATAAAATGAAGCAATAGGAAAATATTATTTAAAGAGTCATACTGACTTATCAGTCATGCAAAGTGAACCTTTATTTAAAGTCTCAGTTGCAGCTGAGCAGACCCTGCAAACTGTACATGCTGACACCAGACTGCACTGGCCCCAGGACAGCAAATTCTTTTAGCAACTTGTGCAACCTACTCACTTTCTCATTTGGGAAGCTGACCTTGCATGAATGCCATCATTTCTCCTTGCTTCAAGCTGATTTGGCCAGCAGGTTTAGCGCTGGAGATTGCTCCAAGGTGCCAACATTTTCTTAACACAGAATAAGCAGGCAAATAGACTACTTGATCAGGAAATCTGTGCTATCACTCTGATTTCCCTCAAATCTTTCTGAAAGAAGAAGAAATTTAGGTTAGGTCTGTATTTCTGTGTACATACAATTGATATGGGTTGATATGCTATTCATAAGTGCCAGAGTGTTTTGTCTAGCATTAAGAAAGCAACCATTAACACACAATGTGTGTAGGTGAGCAAGAGATCTCTATTCCTGGATGAAAACGTGGATATAATGGAAATAAAATGACTTGTTAATTACTTTGGTAACGCGGTGTCTCTTTAAGGGGTATTTAGACAGTGGCATGACCTAACTGAGAAATGACTGAAACTGTGAGTTTTTGCACTTATGCTCCATTTTAGCCACTAGATTCCTTTTCTGTAGCTACAAATTGCCAGAGCAATAACTGCAGCCTCAGTTTAGCTCACGGTGAGTGACCTGGCTGAGATACAGCAGTCCATGGCACAATTCCCTTTGGCTTCAGCAGGGTTCTAATTTCTACTTCAGTATACAGTTGCTGGAATTGCTGAATAGCCCATAAAAATGTTTTTAAGCTGTTAAATGTAAAACAAGATATAATTAGGACTTGACTGAGATCTGACTCTTCAAATGTCTGTGCACACTTAGGCATGTGAATGACTGAGTAGGTAGGCAAATATAAAGCTTGTAAGGGCAAACTGCTAATAGTGCTCTTCTGCTTGTTATAGTCAAATGACTAGATATATTTTAAAATATAGTAGAAATTTATTAAGAGCAAATAAGCAAATCAGCGCGCTGGGAGACCGGAGGAAACTCCTGTTCCACCAACGGTCTGCGCGCCAAAAACGTGCATTGTTCTTTTATATGTGATATTATCCCCTCCCCTGTAGGTGGCGCTTAGATGACAGCGGCAGGTCCCGGATGAGGGCGGGAAGACGGTAGACTTCTCTTTCCCCCCCCCTCTTCCTCTGGACGACCTTCCCCCACCCACATTTTACAGGCACACCCAAACTTACATTCAGAACTTGTTAAGACATAGTTTGCTATAGTAACACAACATTGTGGAATTCAAGCTAATCACTAACATTACAAATTTAATTTGATTAGCAAATTATCCACCTTTGCTTTTATTAACTATTACAAGTCCCCCCTTCTTCTATTTATCAGTAATTTGCTTATCAAATCTTATTGCAACTATCCAGAAGATACAGAATTTTAATACCTGGAATTTTATTCACTTAGTAAATAGTAATTTAGTTTTCAATTTTATTACGGTGGTATAGGCTGTTGGCAAGTTTGTTTTTGCAGAGTTAGTCGTCTCCACAATTGTATCACTCTGTCTCCTTCGTCTACTCCTTTGCAGGGAGTAACGAGGTATTAGCTCTTCTCGACAGCAGTGATATTCTTCAGGAGTTCTGCTTTTATACTCACTTAGCCTTTTCACCATGGTTCTGGAAATATTCATTTAGAATTTCATTTTAGGTACTTTATTGTGGGGTCCGCTTTTAAGCAATTTTGGCAGCATGCTGTTTTATATATTTTCTAGGTTTCAGGTATTAATAATTCTTATCTACAAAGTAATTTACAAATTTTTACACTAATTCTTTGTTCTTTTACAACTAAGTGATGATTTCTATTATTCAAACAATGAATATGATGTAAGGTTGAGGCACAATACCATTTCTTATTACACCGTATGTATTTATAAGTCACCCACCCCACATGCCCCGAAGTGGGATGCTTTATGCAAGGTATACTCTAAAGTTTTTTCCACAGTTCAGGTATTTCAGTACAATACGGAGGGAGAAATTGAGGAGTTCCTGTTACTTTATATACTCCAACTCCTCTCATCTGATAGGGTATCCGTTCATTATTTCAGAGTGTCGTATCTACTCTTCACAGAGTGTTCCCAGGAGATATTTGGAACCACTGGTATAAGCTAGTTCTTACTTTTTCCTTATAAGGATTCATTTACTAGTTTTGTTCTCTTGATTTTCATTTGAAGATTTCTTGGTTCGGATGTTACAGTCTACTTTGGGGAAGATAATTCCATCGGTCCTTTAACTTTCGACGCGTGAGTCCAGCCTTTTTCAGCAGTACGAATTGCTGTATCTGTGGTAAAAAGAACAATAAAGGGCCCTTCCCAACAAGGGGTTAATGAGGATTCCTTCCAGGTCTTTATTAATACCTGATTTCTAGGTTGAATCTTATGTATTGCTATGTCTAAAGGAGGTCTTTGAGCTACTAATTCTTTTTTTTTTTTTTTTTTAACTCCTGTCTTCTCTTCATTAATTCCATTATGTATTCCCATAGAAAAGCATCTTCTATTTTTGGATGTTCTAGAGGGCTACCAAAATCATATGGCATCCCATATATTATTTCAAATGGTGAGAGCCCTGTATCAGTATGTGGTTGGGTCTGAATATACAATAGAGCTAATGGTAAACATTTTACCCAATTCATTTTAGTTTCCATCATCAATTTAGTTAAGTGTTTTTTAATTTCTCTATTCATCCTTTCAACTTTACCAGAACTTTGCGGGTGCCAAGGTGTATGATATTTCCACTTAGTTCTAAAAAGTTCCATTGTTTCTTTAATTATTTTTGAGGTAAAATGTGGTCCCCTACCTGAATAAAATTTTAATTACTGTTTTGGCCGTACATCGTGCTACAGGAAAAGCTTCTACAAAATGAGTAAGATGGTCTACTAATGCTAATAAGTAACAATACTTCTCTACTTTAGGTAATTCAGTAAAGTCTGCTTATATTTTCTCAAAGGGTCTTTTAGCTATTTCTCGGCCTCTTTGAATTCTTTCTCAGTTGCCTTTTGTTCACTTTTTGGCAAGTTGTGCATCTCTTTAGAATTTTTTTTTGCAATTCCATATGCTCCAACACACATATTTATTTTCAAATTGATTTATTAAAGCTTGTGTTCCCTAATGTGTTTGTTCATGTAACACTGTACCATTTATGGCTGGGGGTGAGTTGATTCAGTAAAGTATATGGGTTAGTAACCACTGGAAATTGGGTGACTGTTCTCTTATTTACTTTTCTCAGATCTTGTACTAATTGATAAGTTTCATCAGGTTTTCTTACTGGCAAAATAGGGGTATTATGTGGTGACATACAAGGCTCCAATAGTCCCTGTGTAATAAGCCTTTCTATAATGGGTTTTAACCCATGTTCTTTTGCTTCCAAGCCTATTCCTAATTCCATCATTAAATCTCTTCCCAATAAATTATATTCTGCTTTAGGGACTAGCAAGAATTACCCTACAGCATACTTCTTAGGAGTTTCTATTTCTACATTTTTAATAAGGGGTACCTTAAATGGTTCTCCTTTTGCCCCTATAACTTGTATTGAATCTGAGGATGCTACACAGCCCCAAGGTACTTGCTGAACAGTTGATCTCTCTGCTCCAGAGTCCACTAAGAACTCAATCTCTTGTTGCTGGGGACCTAATTTTAGTTTTATCAAGGGCTCTGTATTTGTCCTGGTCCCCAGCAAGTAGAGCCCCTGACACCCCTAATCCTCTTGAAATACTTGCTCATCCTGCATGCGTTTCCTGCAATGTTTTTTCATATGTCCTTTCTTGTGACAGTAATAGCATTCTGTTTCTGCCTGACCTGTCTGTTTTTGGTTATTTGAGACTGCTCGTTTGTCAGATCCACAAGGGGTCCCACATCTCTGCTTATAATTCTCTTTCCGTCCCTCCCTCACTGTTGTCATAAAAATCCTTGCCTGTTTCTTCTGACTTTCCTCATCCCTTCGTACATATACCTTCTGAGCCTCTCTTAATAATTCATTTAACCCTTGCTCTTGCCAATTCTCAATTTTTTCCAACTTCTTTCTAATATCTTCCCATGATTTTGCTACAAACTGTGTTTTGAGTAAGGCTTGCCCTATTGGAGTATCGGGGTCTAGACCGGAATAGAGTTGTAAGCTCTTTCTTAATCTCTCTAACCAGTCGGTAGGGGTCTCATCCTTTTTTGTTGTTCTCTAAATGCTTTATTAATATTCTGTCCCCTTGGGACTGCTTCCCTAATGCCCTGCACTATGATTGCTCGTAAATCGGACATATGATTCCTATGGGCTGGGTCCTGGTTATCCCAGTTGGGCTTCTGAAGGGGCCACTTAACATCTGCAGCTGGTCCTTGCTGATCTCTTTGATTCCAGTTTCTCATCCCTGCCCTTCTGATCATTTCTCGTTCCTCAGCTGTAAATAATATTCCTAATATTACCTGCATTTCATCCCATGTGTATATATTAGGACCCAAAAATTGATCGAATCTCTCAGCTACACCTAGGGGGTTTTCTAATAAATTCCCCATTTCCTTTTTAAATTCTCTAACATCCCCTGAATTCAAGGGGACTGACACGAATCCTATCCCTTGTTGGCGTCCTCCCATGGCAATCTCCCTTAAAGGGTATAGCCGCATCTGCTCAGTAACCGGGAGTGTGGATGGAGAACAGAGCCCTGGTACCGCGGCAGGGGAGGAGGAGCAGTCTAACGCCGGGGCAGAAGGCTCGGGTGATAGTGCCCGCGCGGCGGCAGGGGCAGGACAAAACGGCAATTCTCTCTCCTCAGTAAGAGGGGGATGGTAAAGAGAAGCCTCCCGCGTGGCGGCAGGGGCAGGACAAAACAATGACTCCCTCGCCTCGGCAGAGGGGGGAGGACAGGATGGCAACGGGACTGATCCTGTTATAACAGTGGGCTGAGGGTTCATTACGGGAGCAGGTACAGACGGGATGTATGGAAAGTTTTCAAACAGGATTCTAGTGTCTGACCTAATCCATATGCTAGCATATTCGCTCTCTTCTGAACAGAAGGGTTCCTTACTATTAACATAGATGTTCAGAGCCTGGAAAATCCAATCCTCAAATGCGCCATAGACTGGCCAATATAAATAGTCTTGCCTTATCTGCCTTCCTCCCCAGACTTCCGTACAATAATGTACCATTTTCTCTCTTGACTTCCCTCCTCTAGAGGGGTAATCATTCCAGTATCTTATCATTATTCCCAAGGGACTATCCCGGGGTATTTCAGGCAATTCCACCTCAGAATTACCCATGGGAGCAAAGATTCTACTCATCATTTGTCCCATCTTCCGGAGTGCCTTCACACACACACACACACACACCTCACTCACTTCCCTCCTTTCGTGGCCCGGTCCCTCGTGGGATATGGGAACCGCACTACTGGGAGGTCCACATTCGCCTAGTCCGATGGACGTCTCAGTTATTCGCACTCCGGGACCCCCTCCCAACCAAAAGGGGGATCTGTAAATTACTTACCTCTCCCTGGGTAAGCCTTCGCTCGACTCTAAGCCGAGCGGCCCCAGCCGACTCCCAGCCGGACTAGGTTCCACAAAATACTTACCTCTCCCTGGGTAAGTCTTCGCTCAGCCCCTCGCTGAACGGTACCTTCCCCAACCGGACAGCACCCACTTACTTCTCCTGAGGAAGTCTTCGCTCGACTTAAGTCGAACGGTCCCCCCCCGACTCCAAGCCGGAGGGGGTCCCTTATCACTCGCTCACTCCCCGAGCAAGTCTTCGTCCGGAATGCGTGCACGAAAATTACAGGGAACTGCAGTAATTTATTTGCTTATTTGCCTTCAAAATTTCGGTCGAATATTTGGAATCTGTGCTGCGGGAGTCCCTCCTGAGCCGTCCAATAGGGACGGGGGCGCCCTCTCAGAGAGAGAATCCCACCGCACAGGGATCCAAATCCGAGTCACAGCATCAAATTGTTATAGTCAAATGACTAGATATATTTTAAAATATAGTAGAAATTTATTAAGAGCAAATAAGCAAATCAGCGCGCTGGGAGACCGGAGGAAACTCCTGTTCCACCAACGGTCTGCGCGCCAAAAAACGTGCATTGTTCTTTTATATGTGATATTATCCCCTCCCCTGTAGGTGGTGCTCAGATGACAGCGGCAGGTCCCGGATGAGGGCGGGAAGACGGCAGACTTCTCTTTCCCCCCCCTCCTCTGGACGACCTTCCCCCACCCACATTTTACAGGCACACCCAAACTTACATTCAGAACTTGTTAAGACATAGTTTGCTATAGTAATACAACATTGTGGAATTCAAGCTAATCACTAACATTACAAATTTAATTTGATTAGCAAATTATCCACCTTTGCTTTTATTAACTATTACATGCTGGTTTTCTACTTTAACTAGATCCTTAGATTTTAAGAACAGATCTGCACCTGTTAGCTGTTTTTTAAACCTTTCAGACACTCTAGCATTTCTTGTACTTACTGAAACTACCAACCTTCTCAGCAATATGATTACCAAGGTTTTTTTGTCATTCCTAAGAATGTCTAAGAGTGCCTTGAGCAAGGAAGATGTGTAATAGATTTGACTGAGGTCTTGTTAAGGGTCTAGAGAGAAACAGGAACTGAAGAAGGTATTGTTGTTCTCTGCTACAGTTGGAATCAAGGAAAGCTTTACACAAGATGATTAAACTTTTCATTTTAAGCACAGGTTTATGTTACAGATTCCTAACACCGGCGATTTCTGTGGAGAAATTGTTAATGGGAAGACCGTTTACAAAAGATCAGTTGCTTAGATTCACTTCTGCACCAGCACAAAATTATCTTTTGGCATGCTCACACCTTCATTGAGTGAAATCCCTTTATAGATTAAGTTCCTTAGCTCTTGTTGGATTTTTTCACTGGATGGTTGCCTTTATCTCATGTTGCTGTCTGCAGGCTGGTCTGCCTGTTCCTTCAGTAACAGAAAAATATTTTCATATGCAATATGGAGTCATACACAGAGTCTCCCTCATTTCTGCCAATGTGCTACTAATGCTGTGGATGTTCTCAATAAATGAGGTGGGAGACTTTCAGCAGAGGTCAAAACCTGAGCAGAATAACAGGCTGAATGTCATGGAAAGAAGGGCATGCTTTCAGTCCTGTCTGTGGTACTGAACTCTTGTGGAAAGGATGTGGCAAGAAGCCTTTTACACTAGTCGGTATTAGGTATGAAGGCAAGTGTTACATATGCAGCTACATATGCAGCAGCTATTACATAGGATGAAAATGGCACTTGGTATATCTGGAAGACCTTCCATGAAGAATTACGTGCTAACCTATTATTATTCTCCAGTATTAATCTATTCTTACATAATTATCATATGTGTATATAAGCCTCATATTATTCTAATCCCTATATAAACTTATTATTAGCCTATTCTTATGCTGTAGCATCAGAAGGGGAAAAGGGTTGTAGCAAAGATAAATATTAAAACGATGCTTCCCACAATTGCGTGTCTCATCCTGGCAGATGCATCTACAATATCCATGGAATAAATATGCAGAACAGGGCAGCATCTACCCAGTTTGGGAAAAAAAAAAAAAAAAAAAAAAAAAAAAAGCAGAGTTCAGGCAGACCACATCTTTTGCAGATGTCAGTGAGTGATTTAGCTGTATCACAAGCTTCTCCATTGTTCTCTTTCCTTCATCAAAAGTTCTCTGCGGTTTCAGCTCTGAGGTCTCTCATTCGCCTACAGTGTATTGTCTGTAAAGTTTCCTTTTAGTATGGATTTTTAGCGCTATAGCAAGCACCCTGGAGGGTGAAATTAAATGTAGATGATGACAGAGGCTGAAACCCAGCAGAATTACAGTTTCAATTACCCAACTACAAACATGGATCAGAGGCATATTCCTAAACCCTCAGTTCCATCTGGGTCTCAAATGACTTCAAACTCACACACAATTTCCTTGTTCGGTTGAAACCTGTCTTATTTCTGCTCATGGTCCATTCATTTTCCTGCGACAGCCATTAAAGACATTTAGTCTGTGAGGCACTAAGAATTGCTTTAGAAATATGAGCTAATATCACTGTTGGGAAATGGTCTTCTGCCATCTCACACTCTGTGTCTCCAAGTGACGTCTGGTATAAGTCCAGAGGCTGAAATTAGAAAATGCACTGCAGCTGCTTAAATAACCCAAATTCATTTTTGGGTGGTTTCTCCAGTAGTATAAAGCTATGTGCATGATGAGCCAGCCACTTCTGAGACCTCCAGGCACTGCTAGACCATAATCCTATAATAATAGAAATGAAATGTAATAAAAATTGTTTATGAATGTTGACCTAAAAATATGAGTGAATATATCAACTCTGGCAAGTTTATCCAGATTTGAGACAACTTGTTCTCGTTTGTATGGCATTTAATGTACCATGTGGCAGGGCTGAAATGGATGGGTATCACAGAGTTTGGTCCATGCCAAAAAAAATAACAAAGAAATAACATAAAGTATAGACTGAAATACATTTTTGGTAAGGTTATTATGGATAATGTGTGAGAAAGACAAGCATAACAAAACATCAAGTTTTAGTAACTTAAAAGTAGTTTTTTAGAACACAATCTTTGGAGCAATTCCCCAGCTTACCTCTCCTAGTGAAAAGCATGATCCTACCAATTATATATGAAATAATCCCACTAAGTTGTGCAAATTCTTATAGCGTGACCAAGCTGAAAGTCAAAGATAGTTCAGATGCTGGCTGCAGCCTTTCAACAAGTGCCACATTTTAAGTAACCGCATAGCTCAAGCTATTAGACTGTAAGGCAGAGTGAGGATGTTCTGGGTTTATGCTATTATTTCACGTTGCTAAGAATTTTAGGGAATATGTGGTACAGTTGAATGGAGTTTCAACCTTTCTGGTATGCTGCTCATTACAGAAATACAGAGTAACAGAGAAAGAATGTATCAAGTTAGTTAGAAATTGCTGAAAGAACTATTAATGGTGGGCCAGAACTTCAGTAACCATAAATTGGCACAGCTCATTTCCACTCAGTGGACTATGCCTATTTTAAATCTGCTGAGATTCCAGGTCATTATATAGAAAACTGCATCCATTTATAGATCATAGCAAGAAAAGGTTAAAATTTAAGATCACAGAAGCAAAGCTTTAGTAGATAATACTACCTTTTCCCTTTTTTTGAAAGTGTCAAAGTCAAAATGACCTTTAAAGATGACATGGTGTTTAAGTTGCAAAATTTTGTTGCAGAATAAATCCAATAGATTATAAGGAAGATACATTAGCTATATTTCTTTTTATTGAAATTTTAATTTTTACTCCACTTTTGCAAAAGATATCATAAAAAGTTAATGTATCTGACAATGCAAAGAAACAACCCAAAACCAGCAACAAGGAAAATCTATCAAGCTATAAGCTCTTAGGCATACACTCATAGCAGTGTTCTTTCCTTATTTCAGACACAGTCCAGATTTTTCCATGCTAGCTTTTCTGTTCAGACATCTCAGCTCAAACCCAAAATTTTAATTCTACACAGAAAGTTAAAAAAAGAAAAGAATCTGGCCCTTCTCCTTTCTGCAAAGAAGAGGGCTGCACTGGAGGTTTGGTGCTCGACAGCAAGGGTATTGCCACTGCAGAGATATTTTGAGATCCCTTGCCTTTCAACCTGTCCAGTGAGAAACGATCTGTCTTTTGCCAGGGAGGCTTTGTGGAGTAAGTGTTGTCCCACAATCATTTCTGCTGGAGACACTTGAGGGATGTGGCAGCTGAGAGATGCGAGCAGCTGCAGCCAAACTTTCCCTCTGCCTGGTTCCATTTCTGCCTCTTTGGAATGCAGTGCTGGGGGACTCCAGTTTTATGGCTCGTTTTATTGGTACAAACAGAAATTACAAACAAAGCGGATGTATCATGCACGCTACTGAGGGGGTCAGAAACAGTCAAGCCCTGAAATGAAAAAAAGAAAAAAAGAATTTTGTTGAGCTGTGAGCTCTTGTGCTAGTTTAGGCACTGCTCTGGCTTTTGAGAAGAAAGCTGACAGGCTGATACGGTCCTGCTGTTTTGATGTATTTTCTGATATAATTCAGTAACAAAAAGGCCCAGACATACATAGGTAGATTCTTTTTTCCCTTGAACCGGAATAAATCAGGAGCAGTGGCATTACATGAAAGCCACACTGGTGTAATCAGAATTGAAATAGAGTTCATTAAATAGTGTGACGCTATGAAAGATGTTATTCTGCATAACCCTTCTCTCAGAAATGATCCTATTCCCTTTCAGCTTTAATACCACAGAAGAAGCTGGTTTTGATACTTGGCTAACGTTTTCTATTTCTGGACTCTGTTGCCTACTGCTTACGACTTTAACCCATTAGGCTTAAATTCTCCATGCAGCCTCTCTGTTTCAGGCTTAATGTTTTTATGAGGAATGCTGCGGGTGAAGGTGAGTCAGCCATATCTCATAATGAAATTTGGAGGAAACATATTATTTTGCCCCAGAACAGCCTCCCTCTTCCCCCCAGCTCTTTGATTTAAAAATCAAAACCCCTGGTGGAACAGGTAGGCCTCCTGGATGGGGGGTGCTGCCCTATATCTCCAGCTGCCTCTCCTGCTGCAGGACCTGGCCAGCCTGATACTGCCCAGGTGTGGTGGGGTTGTGTTGCCCCTGTTTGTGGGCACAGCAGTGGGCACCATGTTTTCTTACTCTCTGTGAGGGAAGAATATGATGCTAAACAAACTTTCTTAAATAACAAAGAAGGCACCTGTTAAGAAAAGGTTAAGGCTTCAAGGTTAACCCCTCAAGAGGTATGAGATGTCATTCTCAGCCTCCATAAATACGAATTGTTTGGCTAAGACTTTTTTCATCAAATAGCTGCTTTTTCAGTATTTCTTTTCAGTCAAGCCCACACATGGCTGTGGGGCTGTGTTCAGGGCACCCCAAACAAACCCTGCTCTCAGTATGCCATGGCTGTGTCTTCCCAGAGGCATGTCAAGGGTTTTCAGGGTTGTGTCTAAATGCTTGTGAGTGTTTGGTTAATGCTCATGAGGCTGGAGAGGTGAGGTAGTGCCTCCACGCTAATGCTGGAGAACGAAGGCTTGAAAGCAGAGGTTATTTTAATGTTTTTAATGTAAAATATTGTATTATGTCCTTTTAAGTATCTGCTAATGTGAGCTACCAAGCCTGAAGCTCCAGACTGAATGTTTGCTTTGTAGACTATAGAAATGTATCCTATTATTATTATTATTAATAATAATAATAATTCATTATTAATAATATTAGTAATACTTTTATTTAACATATTATTAATTTATTTTAACATAATAATAATAATAATAATAATAATAATAATAATTTATTTCAGTCCTGGGTGATTATAGGTTCTGCAAACCTGATGCTGTGCATCTTAAAATAGGTCCCCAGAATACAAATAGAACCATCATGTAGATACTGACATTAGCCAACTCTCTGAGCAATGTGGCCACCATCAATGGAAATGCTTTCGAATCTGCAAAGTAGGTGAAAATTCATTTTCATTCCCTGCATACGTGAATGTATTTTTTACAGGCATGTGGTTTTCTGACAAAACACTTGCAGAGATTTGGTATAGCAAGTATCTCCAAATCTTGGGTGCATGTTCTGTTTTGAGAATCTCTTGTCCAAAGTTATTGATCTTATTTCTATATTTATTTAAAGCCTTCTAAAGTTGGGAAAGAGTTAAGGACTTCTTTTGTTTTGTAAGCATGATGCTTACATGTCCTTTTGTAGTTGTGTAGGAAAAAAACCCTTTGGATAAGCAAAGAAATAAGTAGTTCCAGTTTTTATGTAAATCTTTTGCATCTAATCTTTCTGAAAAGCATTTGAATGCATGGGTCTTGTTTTGGTGTACTGTCATTTCAAATTTTTAACTTTATGGTGAAGTTCTCCAAATGATTTCTATTCTGTGGTCTTGACTGTAATGGTTGTCTGTGTACATATATACATAAAATGTAAAAAAATATATAAGTTGCATTTTGTCCTTTTTCATCCTTTATTTATAAAATATGAATGTAGCTTTTGGACTCAAATATTCACTAGTTGGAGCTTTAAAAATAAATTTTAATTTTTTACTCTTTTCTGACTTTTGCACTCTTATTTAGATGAAAAGTGATTTCTATGAATAGAGAATGCGTTTAATCTGCTGTGGTCAAGTGATAGATAGTAAAAACTGGTACTATATACATAATCTTTATTGTACTATTTGAGCAAAACTGGCATGTTTCTCAGACTTTTTTGTTTTTAGCTGTCTCTTTTCCCTATTGTTCAGCAGTAATATTATTTTTTTAGTATTCTAAGATTGTTATTTTGGTTGGATGAACAAGCATCAGGGCCTTAATTATAGAATAAATTTTGTAGAATTAAATTTGTATAGAAAATAAATGTATTTTAAACAATGAAACTATTTAATCTTTGAGCTGTTATAAATTCTGTATTTTTACTTGAACGCTGTGTCCTATTACAGTTAGATAAAAACAGTGCTAATCTCTGATTCTTCACAGTATGATTTCATAAGAGATAAAATTTATGTGTTACTGGAAAATATTACAAGTAGGAAATTTATTGAGTTGTCAGTATAATAAGCATACTGAGGACAAAGTATGAGGCTTTTGGCAATTATGTATGAAATTAATGTAGCAGAGCTCCATGCAAGACCTTATTGAAAATTAAGGTGATAGTTATCTTAAATACAGTTGATGGCAGTTGCTCTAATTTTCTCACGGATTTCTCCCACACACTCACTAGCACAGTGCCCAGGTACTCTGGATAGAATGACTGGTGTGCCACGTGGAAGAAAAGGCATGCAGGCCTTTGAGCCCTCATTACACCTTTGGGGTTCCCATACATGGTAATGGCAACTGCTTTTTGCACAGGTCTGTCGTATGCTTTTGGAGTCAGCAGTTGCATCATATTAAGAAGCTCGTCACAGAGTTTCAAGATGAGATAGACCTTGTGGAGAAAGTCTTATTGAACCTGTGCTTCCCCTTCTAGTGCTTTATGACAATGAGGCCTTCAGTTTAAGGGTAGCTGCCGCCTGGCTGCAGGTGTAGCATCAATAACAAAGATGGAGGAAAAAGCAGATTATGTGCATGGTTAATTTGTGGCAGATACCTGCTTCAAGCAAGCTGTGCACATCTATTCACAAATACTCATGGGCTGCTACCTCCAGCAATATAAAGTCAGTGTATTACACTGTGTCAGGTACCTAAATTACACCTCGTTGTGCCAGATGCCCAGTGTAAAACTGGTCCCTTATACAGTGTCCTGATAATTTAATAAGGTGTAGAAAAAGATTAACAGATAAACATGAATAATTGCAATATGCAGGGGGGGCGTGAACTAGTTCTCAGGTTTTCCACCAAATCCACACTTCTGGTGGCTTCAGGCAGTATGCTTGTATTCCATATTGCTCCAGAGCAAATCAAGTCGGGCAGATGCCCCAAGCCGTTTCTAAGCCTACCTTTTTTTCAGGCTGATCTTTTGAAAAGCTAACGTTTGCAAAGGGCTGCAATCCACTCAGTCAAAATATGGATGCACTATAGAATGGAAAATATTAATATTATTGATTTGAAGTAATAAAGTATCTTTTTGAATTTCTGTTCTTTCAGGAGACATCCCTGAGGGACTGGATGACAGGGCCCTTATTAAATTGGCAGCATGCATTTTGAGATGAGAAATTAAACATTTGATTCTAGCATTTGTATAAAGAAAACAAAAATCTCTGAGAGGTCCTCAGAGATGGAAGTGGAAGGGGGAGGTCGCTGGTGTTATTATAGGTGGACAATTCATATCAAAGGAAATAAAAAAGAACAGAAGTTATCATTGCAATTCTGTCTGACATAAGTTTCCTTTACAGAAAATGATACAGCTTGGCACAATGTAACCTGACATAAGTGATGTGATGTTATAAATGAGAGGTACCATGGTTAGTTGTAATGTATAATTTGACACACTACCTGTGCTATGCATGAGCTGGCAGAAAGTGTACTATGGTTCACTGAGTACCAAAATTGCTTTCAAATGACAAGCTTGCCATGTCATGATGCACAAAAGGAAGCTGGCAGTTGTTTAGTCATTCAGTCATAGATTAAAAAACTGTAGGCACATAGACATGCTTTTCTTTTGAGTTTTGGGCTGATGCACAGGCAGAGGTGCTGGACTAAGGAGACATAAAATACAAATTGGCACGTGAAAGAGATCACTGCTACTACTATAGAGATAGAAACAGAGTAGTGTGGCTTTTGTTTTTGGCCATGAGCTTGGAGAGACCCAGGCTGGTCTGAACACTAAAAAACACTGCTCAGAAAGCTGGGATACGATAAAGTGCAAAGATCAACTTTGAATCCCAGAGTCCAAGTGCTCATGTTCTGACGGTTCCGGCAGTCTCCAGATCAATAAGAGCCTGGTGTTGAAAGATTATGAATTTTTTTGTAAATTCTTTTTAGAATTTAAATTTAAATCTTAAATTGCCTTTTGACAAGGAAAAGGATGAGAGAAGTCAGAGGTAACATGTTGTTACTGCCAGCATCAGCATTGTAGAGAATGTAAAGAATTCTTTATTACTTTTAAAAATGTGCATAAGAGAGAAATGTCCCTAGAGTGGGAAAAGAAAGGAAGAGAGACAAAATGTCAGCATTCTGTGGAGCCATTCTTTCTCTCTTCTGGAAGAAAGAGAGCTCAGCTGGATCAGAAAGAAGGAACGTTCAATATTCTCTTTAGCATAACAAGATTTTTTTTTCTATCCTAAAATAGGAACTATTTTGATGTAGAGATTATATAGACTTATCAATCAAGCACCACATCAGTTAATACTTTTTCTAAAAGCAAAGAATGTTGCTGATGTTAGATGGATAAAATTATTTCAACTGAAGAGCAGAAACACAGCACAGTTGTAAGAAGGGGAAGAGAGACCATGCAAAGTAATGTATTACTAGATGAAACTGGCAGGAAAGCATCACCTGTAAGGTGCATGAAGGAATTCTGCACTGTTCAGCATTGATAATGCTCCAGTCTGGGTCAGGTTCTGGGGTTATTGATTGCCTAGCTATTTTATTGTAATATAAGACTTTTATTAAGCAGACAGTGCTCCATAATCTGGAATGACAATGGATTGAGCATCCAAGTAGTAGAAAAATCTGAGACAAAAGAAGTATGCTAGCATTCTCTGTGTACCTACATAGAGAGACAGTGTGGCTCCAACTGGGTTCATTAGTGCCAATTAAGGCATGACCCTAATAATTTTACGCAATCTCTTTTGCTCCCTGATGCCTTTGGTTTTGGTTACAGGGCTGGAAGAAAGAAAATGAACAAACCATTTCCCATCCTTTACAGCATTGTGTCAAATGGGCCCTAAAGAAATATGGACTGAGGTGCATAGTTTCTTATTCTGAGGGAGGCATTTTGGGTTGTAAAAGACTGAGTGAAATCTTTGGTGGATCTCTTGCAATTCTGTCACAGTATCCACAGGTTAATTAGCACAGGTTCTGTGTATGAGAGGGGCTTGTGGTCTTAGGCCCATCTTTGTCCTGGGTATTCTGTAAGGGCATTGAATAGCACTATCCAAAAGTGATCTTTCTCAGCTTAAAGCAGGAAAGCACTCTGTAAAGTTAGAAATGCGTTTTCTAGAAGAAATTTGAGAGACCTCACAAACCTGCAATGTTTGCACTGTCAGGCAAAAACCTATTCATGGTTGGCATCTAGAATTTTGAGTAACCCTGCTGAAAAGTGTTTCTGTTGGGCCTTTCTCAGTCTTCCTCTAATAGCAGGTGCAAACTTGTGTGGCAGCTGTGTGGTGTCTTTTACAGCCCTTATCTCCTCTGGTGATGGTGAGTGACATGGGGGAATATCCCCAAGTTCACACATCTGGATTTCTTTCCTAGATGCTAGAAAGGAGAATGACTTTTATCTTGGTACGTGATCAGAACAAGGTAGGGCATTCCCACCAGCTTCACACCAGAAGTTCTGCTTCATAGATGTAGTCATAGAGGGATTTCTGAGCTGGCCACAGTCTTTGCATCGCTGGATCTTCCTTTAGCTCATCTGGCCCCCAGAGACCTCTGAATAATTTGCTGTGCCAGCATTCATGCATGACTTCCATGCTGGATTACATAAGAGCTAATTATTGTTGCTACACAAAGTACATAAGTGATTTTTTGCTGCCTTTGTGCAAAACATTTAAGAAAAAAAATCCAAAATCCCTCTGCTTGCCTTTTCAGAAATGTGGCTGGATATTCTATAAATGTAGAATGCACATGCACGTTTATTCTGATTCTCTGGAGAACAAGTGCATTGTTCTAAAAATTGTAATTATGAAGCTGCGGTATTAAATAAAACAATAATTATTTCAGTACAAATATTTTCAAAGCCAACAACCACGAAAGACATGAAAATGTTCTTTTTCTTACTGTCTTGTCCAGTGCTGAGTGACTGGATTTCTGTTCATCCTGTGACGATATAAATTCATCATGCATAGCCCAGCAGACGCTTCTCTTCAGACAGAGGCAAACCAGAAGCAATCTGTGACCAAATTTTTGATGGGTGTAAATCATCACAGTTATGTAGGTTTGGTGGTCAATTTAAATGTTCTCAGTTTTTTTGGCCCTGGTTTCATGAAGGCAATGAGACAGATAATTTTCAACACCCTTCTCCCTCTCACCTGTGTTTTTTAGCTCTCTAGAGGGGCTAGAGATGAGGTATATTTAATTTCTGAAGTAATTGGCTAAAGCTCTGTTTTCTAACTCCTTGATTGCTTAAGCTACACATGGTATAGCACCTTACACTGTTTTCACTTTGATTTGGTCTCTTCCTTGCTTCTGATTATGTTAACATTTTGCAAAGCCAGAAATGAGTAGGATGCAGTGCGTTTGCCCAACGAGCTGCTATGTTTTAGAACCAGTGCAGTGCAGGAGACCTACAGGAATGGCTCCTGCAGAGCTGAGCACTTTGTCAAGGATACATCAGAGGATCTGGAGAGAGATTGGCCATGGCATAGAAAAAAGAATCACGGCAGAGTCAGAAGAAAAGCTTCTGTTTCAAAACAGAACACCCGGTTGTGTACCAGAATGGACTCCGTTAGCTCCTGTGAAGGAAGAAAAGCAGATAAAGTGCAGGTATGTTTGGAAGAAAAACCTGAAAACAAACAAATGCACTAACAGAAACCCACTTAACATCAAAAAACAACAGACCCAAACTGCTTTCTGTAAGCTTAGTGATACATTTGTAAGGATTAGGGAGAGCTCGGAGTCATCCCTATGTGCTCTCTCTGTCTTTTAAGACTTTCCAACTGCTGCTCTTGACTCTGAGATAAATTCTTCATCTGTATGGTGGTGGTTTTTTTTATGACTTGACCTTGATTTCACTGTTTAAGTTTTGAACTTTGTAAACCTCCCTCATTATTGGCACACGTGGCACAAGAAATCTGTCTGGGAACACAGAAAGCATATTTTCTCAGCCAGCACCAGGACCTGCTGGAGTCTGGATGTGCCTGGGTACTTGTGGTGCTGCTCATACCAGCTGGAGTAGGACTTTGCCTTAGTGTTCATAGAAATTGACCTTCCTCTGAAACTAAGACAATGGTTCTTGGGGTCTGTGGGCATCCACAACTCTAGGTAATGCCCAGCAATATTGGTCTGACAAAGGATATATGCACTCAGCACTCACGAATTTCACAGGTGACAAACATTACCTGTGAAATCAGGAAAAAGAGGCAAATGGTTTTGGTGAAGAGAAAAGATGCCCATATTAGAAACATTAAAATGACTCATTTTGTAAAGATGAATTGATTTCCATGTTAGGTTTTGGTGGTGGTGTTGGTTTTGGCTTTTTTTTAAATTGTCCTTTCAAACTTTTTGTTTCAGAATAGTTTTCACCTTTTTAAAAAAAGTTGACCAGGGTAGAATGTGGAGAAAAACAATAAGCAAAATGGTCATATAATGCCCAAATAAAAACCTTTCACATATATTGTAACTTTTCACTGTGACTGCAAATGGATGTTTTCCATTTCATTCAATATCTTTCCTCTTATTGTACATTCCTACAAATCATACATATCAAACCAAACTTTTTTTTCTGCACTTCTTCCATTTGGCCAATTTGGTTCTTGCTGGGACACATCCCATGATGTCTACTGTGCTGCTGCTGCTCCTGTGGAGGGAGGATGGAGTGGCCTGCTACTGGATCAGACAGTGCTGCCTTCTGTCACTGTTACCTGGCAGGACACAAGAACTCTGCCAAACCCCTTGACTCCGTCCTCTTCTCTCTCTGCAGGAGAACTCAGAACTCTTGCATTAAATCTCTCAAGCTCTTTTACTGGCTGATTTTCAGGTAAGGGTAAACGTGAAAGAAGACTTAGTGGATAGTTTGAGAAATCTTGGAGGGCAGAAGATGCTGTTGTAATTCCTCTCACTACAGAGGGGAGGAAAATATAGTTTTTATGCCTCTGAAGTTTAAAAAAACACTTAGACGAAAAACTTTTGCAAAAGTGGTTTGTGTGACCTCGACAGATTCTATGATATTTTAGGGACAGTGAGCACCTACAGTGACTGAGTTTGGGTAGATTTCTGCTTGTTTGCCATCAGGACCTAATTATTTAGAGCCAGAATCCTCTGGAATTGAAAGCTGTCTGAAAAGCCTGGCCTTTTAGTTGTATATCAGATACAGAAACAGTGCAGCACTTGTCTCAGAACTACCATGCAGCCAGCATGTCAAAACTATTTTGTAATTTTACAGTGTAAAATACAAAGAAATGGGACAAGTATTGACATAAAGCCATTATCCCATCTTAGTAAAGAGGTAGCAACTTCTTTTTACTCCACAACAGGAAACCATAAAAGAGAAGAATGAGCAGAGTACCAAAGTGAAAATTTTTACAATGTGATTTTTTTCTGTGTGCTCATTTAATACCAAAATGTCAACAACAGAACTTGTTAACTATAAGTTTCATGAGCTTTGAAAGAAGAGGGTTAAGGAAAGTTGAACTTTTGTCTTATATTGTCCTTAACTATGATATATTGTACAGAAGTAATTCTGTGTTTTGTAGTCATGAAAGTAGCTGTGTATATTGTTCTTCAGAAAGACTAGAAAACATCAGAGTAATCAAAACAGTTATCCTCTTTAAAATTCCAGGCTAACGTTAGCTATTGTAACTTGTATATTCTGATACAGGTGCAAAAGATGCTGAAATCTTATTCTTTGTCTTGCTCCTTGTAAAACTTGTTTGTTTCAGATATTACTAGTATGCACTTTCATGATGTACTCAACCCTCCTCTGCAAAATACCATACAGTCCTGAAACTGAAAGATGTTCCCTGCCCTGGATATATTTTTATATTTATATTGCTTGCCTACTCCACCATTTTCTCCTTCTCCTAGTAATTTCTGGAAGGGTGTGTAGGATTCAGCTCCCATGGAAGTGATTGGATTCAGACCTGAGCACGTATGAGAAGTCAGCTTGGATGAGTAATGACAGCAGAAGTTCAGCTTCTTTTTATAATGAAGGGAGAAAGTTGGTCATATCTCTGTGGGTCAACAGCTGGGTGTGGTGGAGAAGGATTCTTCTGTACTTTAGCAGCTCTGTTTTCTTCACTTGTGGGTGAAAAGGACACAGCATAGAAAGAATTCAGAAATACCCAACTTCTTATGTAAAAAAGCTCACAGTAGGGGTTTGTTTCAGGCAAGCCAGCTATATTGTCAGAGTGCTTTTTTTTTAAAAAAAAAATCCCAAATGGTGTGAAAACATACTAAAAAAGCTCATGTTAATGGAAGAGAATGATTTTTTTCAGTTTTTTTCTCCCTCCTAGTGGAAGTGAATATGCAGAAAAAACATTAATCCCTGCTTAATGGTGTAAAAAGATGCAAAGTTTCTCCTATTAAGTATTCATGAACACTGACATTGAAAAAAGAAAGAAAATCTTGCTTCCTAGTGGATTATATTTTGTATCTGATCAAGGGCAGAACCCCGTGAGAACTTGAGTAATGGCTGTCATGATTGTTGCCTACTTGCTATCGTCCCTGAAGCAGAGCTGCTGTAACTTGCACTCTCCCAGTCTGCGTCAGTGCGAGGTCCTCTGCCTTGGTTTTAATTACTGCTGGATAGCAGAGATGAGATGTGAGGAGCAATCACAAGATTAATTCTGAGGCTCAACTGTAATGGAAGTAGCCAACAGTTTCCAAAGTCCACGCGTGACTTTGTCCTGTTAATATCAGTGACAATCAGACTGAACCTCAAATAAATATGTAGTCTTTCTACCTGAGGCTTCCTGGAAGTCTTCTAAAAGTAGATATTTTTTTCTCTGGTATTTTAAGGGAGATATAGGGAGGTTAAGCAAATTTGAACAAGGTTATTTAAGTCTAGAAGCTAGAAAGAGAATTTAGCTATCTCACTAAATCTACTTCTTAGATAAAACTCTGTCATCTACCAAAACCGATTTTTGCATAAAACATGAACCAAGCGAGGCATTATTATTTTTGTCTCAAAGTAATGTATTCATATTTAGTGAGGGGGAAATATCAAAATCTGTTTTTTTCCAGCTATTTGACTGACAGGCTTCTGCTGTGCTTTTAAGAAGTTTTATAACATTCATTTTTGAAAAGCTAGTATGGATGAGTGTGTACCCATGTCTACACATACATATATATATGTATACACGCGGCTTTCTCTACATGCAGATTTTCTGCATATGGAGGTACTAAAGAAATCAAACAATTGAAATGCTGAAATAATGATACTTAAATAATCCTGATGGGTCCCTACCACTGCCAATGAATTAGAATGTACTTCAAGGTAGAATTTTTACAATGAGTATAGATTATATGAGAGTTTGATCTTAAATTTATTATTGTCAGAATAATCAGATCTTCTGAATTCCATTGGTGTCTTTTTCCTCAAGGTTTTGTGGTTTTGCTTCAAGTTAAGGAGAGCCCAAGACTGGGGCCATAAGTTAATTACAAATACCAAAATCACACTGGTGACACTGGGGGAAATGCAGAGAAGATGAAGGCAGTGTTATACTGATACTCTTAGTATCCCATTAACACTTCCCTTAAAATCCTAGACCCTGAAGATGTGTAATTGTGACCACCTCACCTTTAACAACAGTAACAAAAGAGATTGTACCCTCAAAGCTATAGGAGAAAAAAACTTTTATAGTCCTAATGCACTGAAGAATTAGGAGATGAATGAAAGGAATACTATTTTTCTGTGGTAGAAGAATATGACTCTTAATGCTAGTACTGGGATCAGTAATACTGGAAATACTTTCCTGGGATATGCTACTGGTCCAGTATATGCAACAGATGTTTTCCAAGGGGTTGTGGCAGGGGAGCAACATTTCTTATGTAAGAGAACAGTAACAACACTAAAGGTCCTGGGAGAAACAATAGTGTGAGCAACAACGGGTAAAACTTGTTACCTAAAAACTTGTTACCTAAAAAATTGATATCTAAAATCTGTAAATGTAGAGTCCTCCCTACATTATAATAATAGTTCATTAGTACTAAAACAACATTTCAGCAGCTGGTATATGTATGTCTAATATGTCAAGAAATCAGACTTCGATTGATTAAAAAATTTTAGTCTGCAGAGGCAGACTCTTAAAAATCATTATTTTCAGTTTGGATTTTAATGGATGACATACATATGCACACAAAATCCCCAATCCCTAGGCTCAGGGATTAAACTGAATGACCCTTGAATAGTCTCTGTATAATAGAGATAACTTCAAGTAAACATTCAGACTCTAGAAATAAAGGTAATAGGAAGGGGAGAGCACAGTCTTCCTAGAGATGAGGATATGACTAGGTATGGGAAAGGTGACTGTCAGCATTATGCAGCCTCTTTTTTCTGACCATCTTGCTGAGTGAAAGGATGCACATATTTTTCTGCAGGGTCTTTCTAAAGCAGCGAGCACATCTTACCTTGGTGCCTGCTGGCTGATGATTGTTGCACCTGTGTCTCCGTACATTAGTCACAGGTTGGCTAAAGTGGTCTAATGGCATCCAGTTGACAAGAAATAGCTTAGGGACTCATTCTCTGTCCCAGGAATAAACTGGGATTATTGAACTATTATTTCCCCCCCCCCCCCCCAAGGTGATCACGTTTTCATGGGCAGCAGGGGAAAAGATGAAACAAGCTAAACTAGATTAAGAGATTTCCTCATTCCCAGCTCCTCTTTTCATTTGTTCTTGTTGTTCCCTCCCCTGCAGTGCTGTGGAACTGCCTTACCTTGCAGTTGACCTTTGAAAGAGAAATACAGGAATGTGGATCCTTTCCCCTCTTCTGAGGGGAGACTAAAAATGCAAGGTTATAGAAATTAGAGGGAAATTAGGATGTTAAGGGCTATTGGTTATGGAGGAGTTTGCCCTGTAGGTAATGAGCACAGAGGATGCACAGCTGTGAGATATGTATGAACTCATTTTGTAGTGTGCCAGAATGGCACCCATGTTACTGCACCTTCCCCCCCATATAAAACCAGTATGCTGGGTGAAGAGTTGCTCAAGAGATGACATCAAGAAAATGCATATAAGGAAATACCTCTGTCTGCCTTTTTTCTAAAATGTGGAAATTAAGAGTTAGGTGCTGGCCACTGTTGCCTGTACAGAGAATTAGAATATTTTTTCAGGGTGTGAAAGATGTTAATTTGGTTTTCTTGCCTGTCTGAGAAAGCTGAGAGCTACCTCTCTTGCTGAGAATGGCACTCATCAGTTATTTCAGCCCTTTGGGTTGGCTTGCTTTCATTAAGGAGATGCTTGCAATGAGAAGAGATACATGAGACCAAATAGAACAAAGGGAGGAGGTACCCTATATCCTAAAAGAATATTTCCCAGGAAATTCTGGCATTCAGCTCCCTCAAAGGATCAACTATTTTATCTTATGATTCACTTTAATAAAATGTTAGCTTGTCATTTCATGATATGATGCAGGTAATCGAGATAGAGCTAAGCAGGGTTCTTTCTTTATCCAGAGTTGTAATTTTTGTGGAATATACATGTTCTCTAGTGAGGTATTGCTTTAGAGCCATAAAGCCTATTCTGAGCCTGGCCCCCAATGCTTTTTCTAGACTAGAATGAGATATATTTGATGAGAAACTTGCATGTGCATTTGGTTTTACATATAAAAAGTAAAAACTCTCTTCTCAGTTTTTTGAAAGGGGAGAATAGTTCTTTCCCATTGCTGGAGGAAATGCAGTTTTGGATGCTGAGAACTGCATGGAATTTTCTGCACATAGCTGAACTTGGTTTGTTTGAAGGCAGTACCCATCTGTTGGGGGAAACAGAAAGAAAAGGATTCCTTATTTATCCTGCTGTTGAATAGTAAAACACAAGTCAGCAGAAAGCAGCTGTGGTCATCACCTGTGGAAAAAGTGACCATTTGAAAGTGCTGCCAAAACAAACATGTCTACGTGGTCAGCAGTCATATTAGCTGTACACACTAGTTGCAAAGCTGAGCTGTGGGACTTGCGCTCCTAGATCATTCCTGTGCTTTGGGGAATCTTGTCCTTTTTCAGGAACTTAAATTTACGCTTTGTTTTATGAAAGAAAATGGTTAGTTATTCTCTTAAAATATTAATTTCTTTACTCCTTTTTCTCTGGGTTTAATGTCTCAAAATTCCACCCAGATCGATTTGTGCTGGTCCATGCAAAATCAAATTGTTAGCTGCACTTCATTACAGAATATACAAGAAATCAGCAGCCAGGCTCCTCCTGATTTAAGTAATTTCCAGAGAAGTTTGAGAGCTTTGTCATATTGTTCCACTGGGCAGGATTAGGCCCCAGCTGGGGTTAAATTTAAGATTTCCAGCCTTCCAAAGGTACATAATTAAAAAGAAGCAAATGAAGTGTTTAAAAATGCAAGATGAGTATGTCCTTTTCAGAATGTTCCATTAAAGAAAATTATTCTAAACATGCATGGTGGGGTGGAGTGTCACAAATTGTGATATTCCACTGTAAAAATAAAAACCAAAACAATAGGGAACTGAATAGGCTTCACTGTCTCATAAATCTTGGTGTTTTTCATCTACCTTCTTACCTCCATTAGATGCAGCAATTAAAAAGTGGGCCATGGAACTGTTCAGACATAGAAAATTAAACAGAACTCTGAAGATCTTGTTCTAAGTGTCTGTCATCTCTAACTAAAAGAAAAGAAAAATAAAAGTGACCATTTGGTATTTGGCTGCAGAACAGTCTGAAGGTTTCTAGGGGGTGTGTGTCAGTCTCCTGGGATAAAGTAGTTCAATTTCTGTGCTCTTAACCGTTTGCCTGCTCTGTTGGCAAGCATTTCCCACGTAATTGCAGTACAGGATCTCAGCTGTCTTGTTCTGCATCCTGATCAGCACAAACAAGGCATGATGGGGCTTCAGGCCACTGACAGAAGCTCATGATTTTAATCAACACATCCATGGCTCTAGCTACTGAACTGCTGCTTGTTCCTTATAGCGCTCACTCAAAAGGACTTGTTTGAGCCTCACTGCTTTTTTTTTTTTTTTTTCATAGCTGAAATGAAAACCCTATGTTCTCCACCTTCTTTTGTTCTGCTCAGCTCCTTTGATGCTGGGCTGTGGGTCTGAAGAGTGTTTGGACTACAAAGTGTGTTTGTGTTTACAAGTGCTGCAGAGAAAACCTTGCTCAGGACCTTGTAATGAGCTCGGGTCAATGAGTGTGTTCTAGCACTGGACATTGAGAAACCCTGAATTGCTTTGCTGGAGTCACTTAATTTTACTGACTGACTAACATATACCCAGGGTCTTTCTCTGAGCCTTGTGTTTACAGCTACTCTGGCCCTTTTTCCCACAGGTGAGAGATTTGCCCCACATGCACCAGGCTATAGATAGATTCTATTGACCCCAAGCTGCTTTGTTACTCACTGTCTCCCACCTGTTCCTATTTCTAATGGTCAGGCTGTGGCTGATGAGAGCACACCCTCCCCCGGTTAGAATTAATTGGCCTAATTTAAAATTCTAACAGGTGTTTTTAAGCCGTCGCCTGAAACGTTCCGGAGGAGTGTCACGGTGCTGTGACCTGCCGGCCAGGTCCGAGGGAGCAGGGAATCCCTCCACCTGGCACAGACGGAGTTTGTCTGCTCTCAGCCATGATACCACAACAGCGTCTTGCTTTATGGCCCTTTTGGAAACCTGCCGGCGGAAAGGTAATTGAGCTGCCTCTCTAATTCTCTGCAAAACTTTGTAAAGCTACCTCTTTGTGCTGTGGGCCCGCAGAGATAGCAACTAAACCGGGGCAGGGAGGAGGGAAGGAAGTTAATGTCGCAGTGTTTTCTCCTGAATGGTAACAACTGAATTAACTTCTGATATGAAAGTGAGTAAAGCGGTACGTTTATAGCTGTAAGACTCCTGATGACAGTGCCATCAAAACATTTTTCCCATTTTTCTTCTCCTCTGAATTTTTTGATGCGCCTGGTGTGAGCTGCTTAGAATCCAGACTCGTTTCAGCATGGGCTGGAATAATATTACTGGGGGGAAAACACAAGTAAGATGTTTGTGCTGATACACAAAAAGCCTCATTTGTAGACTTGTTCTAAGTTATGTCCTTGTTGCTTTCTCTTGTTTGACTTTTCTTTCTTGCTTCTGAGATTTCTGTTGCTATTTCAAGATTTTCTGCTATGTGGACTCTGTCTTTGATCTTGTTTTGTTTGTTCTCAGTGTTTTTGCAATCCAAGCAGAATCAAATGGTATTTGGGAAACAGTGAGTTTGAACCTTTTGGTGATTGCTTGTTTCTGCTAGAAATTCAGAACTTTTTTTTTTTTTTTTAATAATTTATTTGGAATACTGCTGATTTTTTTGTACAATCTATGAGACAGAACTAGACTGATAGGTTTTTTTTTTTTTAAAAAAGGGATTTTTATCTGTGAAAAAGATACAGTATTAATTGAAAGATTCAGTAAGTCAAGCAGTTTCAGCTAGTGCAGTTATTCAGTGATTGTCACTGTTCTGCTCTTAATTCTGAGAGTCTAAAATTAGACCACTAATTCCAGACCTGCATCTTTCAATGTTTATTTGTGGGGGATGCTGTCACAACACTAAAGGCATTTATTTCAACCGTATTGCAGATCACTTAATTTTTCTAACAGAGGTGCTATGAAGTATGTTCCTAAATATGGATGCAGAAACTTCTCAGTAGGCACTTATTTTCTAATGTCTTGGACAGAATATATCTTTGAATGTATTTGTGAGTTATTTCCATGTTGGCTAAGAAAACTTTGGTGACTTCTCATTCCAATATTTTCTTTTCTGTAAAAGTTGTCAAAAATCCATAATTCCCTTTGAATGTACCCTGGAAGATCTGGTTTTATTAACGTTCAGTAACTGTATGTGCTACAAGACTGTTCTTGTCTGCTAGTATCAAGCGGCCTGGGATCTCAACAAAGTTAAGGTTCTAGTCATATAAAGTCTTAACAACACATGATGTGGTTATATTTATATATTGTGGTTACATATATATTATATCTTGTATATGTTGTTACACTATATAATGTTCCATATTATGAGCATGTTTCCATAGTAATGGCCATGTTCCAGATAAATCTGGAATGAAATTGTCTTGTAATTAAAAAGCATATTCTTTATATTTTTCTGTAAAAAGACTAAGGCTTTCAGTCATCTCCCCACCCCCAATGATAAAGCTTTGAAATGTTTGCACTTGTCAGATTTTTGGTTTGGGTTTTTTTTTTTTTTTTTTTTTTGTGGACTTAATTTGTTTAGTTTAGAGGTTTTTTAATTGTGCTTGTCTTATTTGTGAGGAGTTCTAGTCTTGTTTTTGTTTTTTTTTTTCTGAAAACTTCAGTGATAAGCAATGTTTGTGATAACTTGTTTATCTTCCAATAGACTGAAAAGGGTAGCATTGTGCTTTATTTGTTTAAGGAGCTGTCAGTGTACCATACATGACATGAAAGGGTAGGTAAGTGGCTGAGGGTGAAATGAAGTTCCAAATTATTTATTATATCCCTTTAACCACTTGATTTTTGACCTAATTTTTAACAGGGTTTAAAAGACATAACATTGAAAGGTGTTACAGGATGGTATTTGCCATAGATCGACAGCACATTTTTAGCTAAATGTTGACACTTTCCAGTGCAGCAAACAGATATAAGTTGTGTTATCTTTATTTTTTTGAAGTGAGACACAACAGCGTAGGGGAAGGTAGAGGATAAGAAACTCACACTGCCCTAAACCTTAAGGATAGTTGGCTAAAGCATCTCTTTCACACTTTATTTAAGAAAGGCAACTAATAAGGGTTATAACTGAAGGTATTAAAAAATCTTTGTAGCTCACTTATAATAGTTCACTTAATAGCAAAGAAAAATCATCTTAATGGAAACTGCTTCTTTGCCAGCTTGCTGAGATACTGCATTGAAACTTGAATTTTCTTGCAGAGGAAAGAATTTTGAAGGTGGAAAGGTAGAATTTCACCTTTGCAGCAGCTAAACTAGCTTCTTGGGACAGCTGTCACAAAACATTTAGGTTTGTTTACTATTAATTTAGGGGAAAAAAACTTGCCTGTGCTGTGTTCAGTATTGACAATGCCAGCAGAAACTCCATGTTGTCAAAATGGATGGAAATCACGTAATCACAGAGCTGGGGCTGGTGGCTGCTGCTGGGCTTCGCAAAACCAGGGGGGGTACAGTGCTCTGAAACGGGCTCAGCTGTGGCTTGGACCCTTGAAAGCAGCAGCTTGTTGGCATCATCACTAAGTCCTCTTAGGCAAAATGTCAAAATGTGCAACACCTTATGCATGTTGCCTAAACCTGCTGTACCCTTCTGCGGGCAAATTGCATACAATGTCATCAATTGGTTTAAAGAAAATTGACAGATATTTAATTCTTGGCAACTCAGGATGACATCTCCTGTCACTGAAGCTTGACTATCTCAGGAAGAAAAGTGAGGCAAGGCGAGTATCTTACAAGCTCTAAAGATGTGATTCTGGGCAGCTTGGAGGTCTCTGCAAGACAATCCATTTGGGTTTGCAGGGTTTGTGAGGAGTGAGAGCTAGGACTTGACATTATTTTGCAGAGAAGCAAAATTAGGATGTGAAATGGAGTAGTTCTTAATTTTAAATTAACTCAACTATGGTTGTAGTTTGTTCCAGCTGGTGGGGAACATAACTCGTTGTCTCTATCTCCTGTTATATTCAAGAGCATTCCAGGCCTTTAACCATGACAGTCGAGTCTTGGCACTGTGTAAAACAAGCCCTTAGCCATATCTGTGTTAGGTGTAGGACTAGTTTTTTCTTTCTTTGTCTAATTTTTCCACAGAGCCAGTGAGCAGACTAACCTACAGTGGTAATACATTGCTCCAGAGCAGTTTGAAATCAGCCTCTGCTTCTTGAAACACATAGGAGATGCTATTCATAAACAGAGACAACTATGGCAAAAATCAGATTTTAATTATTTTCTCTCATAATGGCTCTCTAATGTATTTTTCTTGCCCTGCAAAAGCCTTAAGGTTATAAAAACGGTGCAAAGGTTTCTCCCATGCATATCTGGATTACTAAGTTACTTTAGTTTGGGACCTTTCTTAAGACTATGATATCTGTTCATGTTAGAAAATCCATTCAAGATCAAAGCTGTGTGATCACAGAATATGCTGAGTTGGAAGGTACCCATAAGAGCCATTGAGATCAACTCCTGGCCCTGCACGGGACACTCCAAGAATCAAGCCATGTGCTTGAGACTGTTGTTTGAATGTTTCTTGAGCTCAGACAGGCTTGATGCTATGACCACTTCCCTAGGGAGCCTGGTCCAGTGCCCAACCAGCCTCTGGCTGAAGAACCTTTTCCTGATCTCTAACCTAAACCTCCCCTGACTCAGCTTCATGACATTTCTTTGAGTGCTATCACTGAGCAAAGATGCAGTAAAATGGTGTCCTGCTACCACAAAGCATGCCCTCTACAGCAGTGTATGGGAGTGGTTTTGTAATGAGTTACAGCTGGGTCCCCCAGGCTCAGCCAGCACAGGGACTGAATTATCTGTTTGATGAATGCTTTTTAGACTTTAGGAGACCATTTACTGACTGGGGCTGCTTCCTCTGGTTGAAACGTTTATATTGCCAAAACCCTGAATGTGGGTATGAATTTACATCTCTTTTCTGGTAGGAAGGACAGAGAGAAAGGATTATAGTGTGCCCCTATGCCAGCTCTTGCTTCAGACTAGTAACTTACAAGAAAACAGCACTATGGTTCACCAAACCATAGGATATCCAAATAGAAGCAATTCATTTGGTTCTGGCAGAGCTAGCTTTGAAAAGAATTTTTATTCATCAGTTTTCATGTGAAAACAGTGACAATTCTAAACTGGAATAAAAAGCTGTCCTCCTCCACTAGAACATGCAATTAAAATATCAAAATATTTTGGTTATGAAACTGGTGTGCTCCCCAGGATCCCTGACTACTGCTGTGTGAAACTGATGGGGTTTGACAGTTTTGTTGCTGTTAATCAGTGGGGTTTGCTAGTGAAACTAAAAGGACTATAGTTGTTTTGTTCAGCAGCTTCATGGGCTCCAGGGGTTCCCTGGTGAGTGGGAGGCTGTCCTGAGGGTCACAGGCAGCTGGGAGCTCAGGTGGCTCTGAAACCTGCAAGTCTTAGCATCTAGCTCCTTATTGCTGAGGAGATAGATAAGTAATCAGTTAGAAACAAGCACATTTCCAACTCTGCCTCTGTATGTGTTCTATCAAAAGGAAATGTTTCCATAAAATGTTAGCATTTGACAAATGGCAGTTTTATGATAGAATAAAGATCAGTGAGAAAATTTTTTGTATCTGGATTTTGATCTTGCTTGAATCTCACTTGGGAACAATCTGCTCTTTGGATAAACAGGCAAAAACTAGAAGTTTATTTCTGCCTGAGAAGCAATCCATAGCAACATGCTTTTCACTCATTAGGCCTTATTAGTTTGAGTTTCATGCTATATTGACCTCAGATGTATAGGTCTTTGCTTTCTTAGAAAGCAGACAAGTCAGTGAAGGTATGTCATTTCTCCTGGGGTTAGCCTTCAATAACCTGGGCTTGTGTTCATGCACACAAGCAGGAGAGGATGCTTGTGACCTGCTGCATATATGGGAACAAGGTGTAACTATAACTGCTCCTTCCATGGGCAAAAATTTTAGTGATTTAACTTTTAATTCTCTTTTAATCTCTGTTCTTTATAAGAAGAGTTATTTAAAAATAAATGTTGTGGTTGATATGGCTCTTTGAAACATAGGTAATCTGCATCCCCAAATTCTATTTGAGCACTTATTTAAGTCTGTGAGTGGTAGTTTGTTAATTAATCAGCTTTTTTTTTTTTAAGCTTTCTTCTCTCCCGTATAACTTGACAGAGCTAAATCTGGCAGTATGTGAAGTATGTTAGGACAAGAGGGCACAGGCTTAAGCTCTTCTGGGGAGGTTTAGGTTGGATATTAGAAAGAGGTTCTTCAGAGAGAGTGATCAGGCATTGGAACGGCCTGCCCAGAGGTGGATTCACCATCTCGGAGATTTTTAAGATGAGGCTGGATGTGGCACTGAGTGCCATGATCTAGTCATCACAGTGGGGTTGGATCAAGGGTTGGACTTGATGATCTCTGAGGTCTCCTCCAACCCAATTAATTCTATGATTCTATGATACCTTTTGGAGAAAAAGGAAGGAGGGAGAGAGGGAAGAAGGGAGAGGGGAAGAAACCTGTCACTAACCGGGCTTAGGCACATTTCTTTTTACCATTTAAACTAAGAAACGGAGGCAACAGTAGTGTTTGGGAAATTGCTTCTCCTGTTTTACTGATTTTGGCTAGGAAATATGAAGTTATGACTTTGTTTCTGACTCTGGTGACTCACCTAAACAAAACCAAATTGTTTTGCTTCTCTGTCCCTTTCTCTCTTTCCTACCAATGTTTATCACTGTGGCCTGTAAATGTAGCTGTGCAGCTTGGAGACTGAGTGGTTTGCCAGGCGCTTAGCGCAATGGAGATCGGTGCTGGTAGGAGATAGAGGGCTTCATATTGTGTGTAAGAATTTCCAGACAAACAGCCCTACTGAATTAATGTTCCTAAGACAGACACACAGGTTCAGATATTGTTTATAGGAGCATATTATAGCACATGCAGGGGGAAAAAGTATACTACTTAATGAAGCTTTGTGACTATTCCATTGCAATGAAATGTTACTCAATTAAAAAGAAATCCATTTAGAAATTTCCAGTGGGCTCAGAATACAATTCTGACTTCACAATTTCTAGCCAGCACAGCTTGAATAAATGCGTCCTTTTGATACAAAACCTACTTGAAATGTTTTGAGCTCCTTGAAACTGGAGATTTTATTGTGTAAGTTACCCACTGCGTATATTGTACTGAAAAAATCCAACACCTGGCATAGAATGATTAAATCAACCTGGTTTTCTTAGAACATTCTCCAATCAAGCTCCTATTCAGCACACAATGTTGCTGACATTGCTAAAGTTCATAATGACATCGTTTTTCTTCATGCAACAGAGGAAGGTTTTTTAAAAATTACTTGTACTATTTATGGACCCGAATAAGTCCTTGAATGTTGTGAATCATAAAATTCTTGCCACGTAATTTCTTTTAAAAGGCATGTAGCATTCTGGCTGTTTGGATGGGAATGGTTGGTAGGGTCAGGTTGGTAACTGGTAACTGACTCAGGCTGGATACTCTTGTACTCAGTGCTGAGCATCTTAAATT
This sequence comes from Pyrocephalus nanus, assembly GCA_038380795.1. Lineage (NCBI taxonomy): Eukaryota > Metazoa > Chordata > Aves > Passeriformes > Tyrannidae > Pyrocephalus > Pyrocephalus nanus. Next base: position 21,215,269 of record CM076266.1, on the reverse strand, counting down.
AAGGACATACTGTCTCTAAATTTGAATTGGCTGTTCAACTCAACTGGTATTAAATCTTAGGCTGGGAAATTGCTTGCTTGGGGATTTTCTTCCCCTCCCCCCCCAACCTTTTATTATGTATATAATTCTAATGACTCCTGATTTATGAAAGGTAATCCTAGAAAAAGAAAAGAATTGGCTTGGCACTTGCAAAAATGGATCTTGATGTGCAGGTACAATATTGTTGAGGGACAAATGTAATGAGGAAGTAAGACAAGGGAGTCAAATGGGTATTCAATGAAATATAGAATTAGGGGTTTTCTGGGTTATAAGGGACTGTTTAATTTTAATTCTAGGTTGGTTCTTTGGTCACTATCCAGTTTTTGGCCTGTTCCTTTTAAGATCCAAACTTTCTGGTTGTGAAATTACCTAAAAATTTACTCTTCAGATAGACTTAGGACTGCTGAATGTCTCAAATCCTTGGTCCCTTCTAACATTAAAAGAGAAGACTTGCAAATGCATCTTCGCCTCATTTTAACAAATTCTAAAAGTCTAAATTTTCTTGAAAATCAGTAAGATTGCATAATTCATCTCTGCAAATAAGAAGTACAGCTGTAGATCTTTGGGAAGGTTTTGGAAATACTACAGCAGAATATTTATTCTGAGGTACTCTGTGGGCAAAAGGATGAGCACCCCAAAAGTAGAATGTATTAAATAAAATCTGTAGCTTTTGCTTATATTTTATGAAAGTTTTCTCTAGCTGTTTCTGGACCTGGATTTCTTGAACTTGTTTTTCAATAATGTAAAAGGATCCGTTTAAACTTGAAGGTTCAGACTTCTCCAGTCAAAGGCCAGGGTAATTGGTACCTTCTTTGCCTTGGTCTGTACTGGAAAGATCTACCTTCAAAAGTCCCAGTCCCCAGAGACTACTGGGAAAGCCCAGAGAATGAAAATTTATCCTTGGTAGAGGAGGATCAAGTTAAGAAACACTTAAACTGGACATACACAAGTAGACAGGACCTGATGGTCTATGAATGTACCCATTATTGCTGACGCAGCTGGCTTATGTCACGGGTTACACTTGGTTGCCTTTGAAAGGTTATGCAGTTTGAGATGCAGTGCCTGTGGGCTCCCATTTTCCAGAAGGGCAAGCAGGAGGATCCAGCCAACTGTGTGCCAGTAACCCTCACCTTGATCCCTGGGAAAGAGAGAGAGAGAATTCTTCTGGAAGCTGTTTCTAAATACAGTAAAGAAAAGAAGATACAAACTGGACAGACTTATTGTTAGATGGACTGTCCAGGGAGGGTGTGTGTGACGTCTCCATCCTTGGAGTTACTCAAAATCCAGACACAGCCCTGAGCAGCCTGCTCTCTTTGACTCTTCCAAGCCGGAGGGGTTTGACTAGATGAACTGCAGAGATCTCTTCCTATAATTACAGTTTTGTGATTCTATGTTTTAAGTAGTGAAATGCTTGAAGAAACTGATCTGCTCATGGCCATTTCTTGCACACAGAGTCATCTGCAGGCAGGAAACAGGACTTGATATAGTTTAATTTGTTCACTTAAGAATTGAATATGCTGAATTTTATGTCTTCTGAATCATTTGTGCTATCCTTTTTAGAAAACTGATAAATCTGATTTTCTTCATAGATTGAGAAAAGTTTCTCAATTATTATTCCAGACTTAATTTGACTTCTTTCACTATTGTAACAGCTCTTGTACTTAATTTCTGAGCTCAAGAGTTGCCATCTTCTATAAAGACTGTACTAACAGTCTACAGTTTTGGTTTCTTGAAAAAATTCTGAAAAGCTGCTACGTTGAACATCTTAATGCCTTTACTCTCATAAATAAAAAAAAATTTTTTTTTTGTTTTTTTCAGTATGAAAAAAAAGATAGTAAATACCAACAGAGTGTTTCTCTCTTTTAGGCCCAAAGTACTCTGAATTTGTTGTCTAATTAATATTCACAATACTCTTGGGAGGCTCATGTATTTAATTATCCTCATTTTATAAGCTCTGGGAATATGAAACAGTGGCATATGGGGCCCAACAATCCTCTGCTTTTTTGCATTTCTGCTGCAGTACCAAAAAATTGATTTCCTGTATGACGCATCAGAAAGTGTGTAAGTGGAAAGAGAAGTGACCTTGAACTGTGTCAAGCTCTGCTTTAGCATCTAGCCTGCCCCCAAGCAGAAAGCTGTTTTCACTCATGAACTTCTGCACTTTCGTTCCATGACACCAACACCAGTGAAATTTGTCTTGGATAGGGAACAAATAAAACTTCATTGTTCCTTTTCTCTTGAAAGTTGTTGCAAGATTTTTTTTTTTTTGTGGTCTATTTTGTAAGTTTTGCTCATGAACATGCTGCAGTGAGTGACAAATGCGCAGACCAAAATAACTTTTTAACTGATATTTTGTAAAAAAAAATTAGAACCTGACATTTCAGTAGCATTTCTGTTGTGTGTCCCTTCCAAGTCAATCATTTCTTTACAGAGAGAGGAAAAAGAAGGGTAAGTACTTGTTTTTTCAGATTTTTTTTTAAGGTTGATTAAGTGTGCTGGAGTGATGGGAGGAATAAACTGTTGCTCTTCTGGAAAAGTATGTCACAAACTGAGGGCAAAGGTAGTTGAACTACTTGTCTCCTGCACAGCATTAGTGTACCTAATTCTTTCATGAGTATCCTTATTTAACAAATAGCAGTGCTTCATATAGTGATCCTTGACTCAGCCTTCTAATGCAGAGAAGGAAATATTTTACAAGTGTTAATACAAGTGTAGATTGAGTAATTAAACTGCCTTGGTTTGTCCTGCATAGTGAAGCAAGTTACTTGTCATCTCCTGTATTTCAAGAAAACGCAAGTACTCAAATTTGTCTAGCTCCATTTCTCTATGTAATGTCTTGACTCGACTAGAGAGGAAGTAACTGGATGTTTTGTGGTCAGATATCCCCCGCTTGTGGGGAGAAAGCAAAGAAATTATTCTTTACTAGGAACTGTTGTTTGATCCGATCAAATAGCTTACACTTGCTGGCTTTGAACAAGTAAGTTTTGTGGCACATGACCAGCCATTCCCCCAGCCTTCTCAGGTGTTATATTGCTTCAATGCCTTTAAGTCAGGGAGCTACTCTTGCCCAGTAGCCCAAATGCCAGTGTTTACCTGTGGCAGTACTCGTTGATACCATGGCACATAAACGTATATATGCTGCCTTTTATTCTGCTTCTAAGGAAAAATTAGGTTACCTTGGGAAGCCTGTACTATGTGAGAGGTACCCCCAGAACTCTTCATGTCTCTCACTTTCTGACAAGTGCTGTTAATCTCAAGTGGCTTCTTGAATAAAGCTGACCTATCAAATGCTACTTTATTTTAGGTCTTTGCATCTGTGAGTTAGCTACTGATGGACTTGTGGTTTGTGATAAATTTGCAATATTTAAAGTAATGCTATCAAGCTCAAGGCTGGAGTCTCAATTTAAAGCAGAACTGTCTCTTGTCTCTAGTCATATGCAGACTAAAAACTGTTGTGTATAATGTCTGTGTGCGCCAACTTATTTCTGCAGTCTCCAAGATGGTTTTAGGAGTTCACTAATATTAAAACAATAGTCTATTACTAAAATTTAAATTTCAGATTTATTTTAGCATTGTAGTTGTTCTTCCCTGTATCATTGACAGGATTTGGTCCACAACAGCTGTGTGAATTGTAACTTCCATTGGAAAATGGTACTTTTGGAGGTATATTAATGAAACCCTTGCCAAGAAATGTGAAGGTTTTTTGAGCCAAAGTGGCAATGAGGAAGAGACAGAGAAGTCAATAACCCAGTCATTTAACATACTTTTCTAGCCTTAACTAGAGCACCAATTGGAACTGTTATTATCCGCAACTGAGAAGAGTGCTCTTGTTGGCTATTCTGTTGTGGGTCTGATTTACTCTTCATGTGAAGAAATAAATATTCCTAGAATTGTTCCCTATCAGCCTTGATTTCATGTGAATCCTAAGCAGTGGGATTTTTTTCTATCTGCAGGATGGAAAACCTCTTTTGTTCCTGAGTTCTGTTTGTTACTTCATTTTCATTCAAGCAGAGAGGATTTGTGAAGTGTGTGTAGGAATTTCTCTGTTGAAGTGTTGCTTGCTTATGTTTTAGGACCAAATTTGTTGTGCTGATGATAGCCATACCGAGATGTTAATATAGATGTTAGTGTGCAGAAGGGGGTCACAGTTGGGTGTACTGACACAGACTAAATTTCACCCTTTCCCTCTTTTTTAGATGTCATTATTGGAAAAAAGATTGGAAAAAAAAACAGGTTGAAAAATAACAATAGAATATTTATAGTGGGGTAGATGAAATAATTTTATAATACTTTTTAGTGATTGATACTGTAGCTTAATACATAGAATAAGTTATTGGGGATGAGATTGGAAAGATAAATCATAAAAGGTAATTTTCCTAAAATGATAAAAAAAACCACCAAAACCCCTCCAAAACTGAGTGCTGTAACTATCAAGGGCACTCATAAATGTCAGAGGTAATACTGATTTTAAACCATCTGGTTCTGCACAGTAATTATGAGATCTAGCTTTAAATAAAATATTGAGTCGTGCAGATGACAATATAACAGACTTTGACATGCCAAAATATCTCCTCACACGCTGCTGCAGCCTCCTCCCTCCAGCATGGTCTCCTGTGGGCTCACAAGTCCTGCCAGCAAACCTGCTCCAGTGTGGGCTCCTCTCTCAATGGGTCTGCAGGTCCTGCCAGGAGTCCACTACAGTACGGGCTTCCTAGGGAGTCACACTGTCCTTCAGATGTCCACCTGCTCCGGGGTTCTCCATGGGCTGCAGGTGGATTTCTGCTCTAGCATTAACCTCCATGGGCTGCTGGAGGACAGCTTGCCTCACCACGGTCTGCATCACAAGCTGCATGGTAATCTCTGCCCCAGTGGCAGGAGCACCTCCTGCTCCTCCTTCTGTGCTGACCTCTGTGTCTGTGTAGGTGTTGCTCTCACATTCTGACTTCTCTCTCCAGATGCAATTGTGCAGGTTTGTTAGGTTTTTTTCCCCTTCTTAAATATGTTATCACAGAGGCACTACTGTCATCACTGATGGGCTTGGTGTTCTTGCTGAAGCCATTGCTGCGGCCCCCTCATTACCCAAACCTTGCCATGCAAACCAAATATGTATGCCATCATTTTGCCAAGCTACAAAAGCAAGTCCTTCTTGGTTTCCATGAGTGACTGTTTAATTGTTCTCCTTCAGGTTTTTTGTTGGTGTTTTTTTGGTTGGTTTGTTTGTTTTTTAATGGAAAGGCTATACATAACCTTCCAGATAAGGTATACCCAGGGCCAGATATGATGGCTTTTTAATTTTCTCCCTGACAACACCTCTTGCAATGTGCCCTCTGTCTCTTTCATAGCCATGTCGCTTGCCTTGAAAGCACAGGAAGGATTGAGTTTGTCCCAACCCCAGTGGAGCATTCCATATGGTGTTATGTGGGAAAAATACTGTCTAGACTGGAGGAGAGGGTGGTTGATGCAAACGCTTTGGGAGTGACTGAAGGAGATAAAAAGAAATTGTGTTGAAATAAGCTTTTAGGCTGGGGGAGGTTATTAGTGGAGTTCCTCAGGGACTGGCTTTGACATTGATCTTATTTATTATTTTTACTAATTACCAAAAAGTAGGATAAAAACAAGAATGTGCTAATGAAATTTGCTAATGGCTTGAAGTTGGAGCTACATAAGAGACCATCCTACAGAATTGACCTTAAACAGTGATGAACTGGAGATGGAAAGGAATTAGTATTAAAATCATGGGAAGTTACACGTTTGGAGGAAAAATAATAGGTATTCCTGGGTTCCTTCATTAAGTGGGGGAACAAAAACTTCAAGGAGGGTTCATGTCTATAATTTAGTCAGAGGGTGACCATGTAGCTTGTTTTAAGTGTAGAGAGGTCTGATCCTCCCACCACTGGAGGGAGACAAGGACCAATGAGAACAAACACAAGTAAATGTCAGATGATGTGTGATGGAGGGTTCATGTCTATAATTTAGTCAGAGGGTGACCATGTAGCTTGTTTTAAGTGTAGAGAGGTCTGATCCTCCCACCACTGGAGGGAGACAAGGACCAATGAGAACAAACACAAGTAAATGTCAGATGATGTGTGATTTCATGAGTAAGAGTTGGAAGCAAGTCTGACCCTCATGATGTGGAGGATGTTACCTTGTATAGATCTGTCTGTCTTCAGTTGCACCATGTCGATATGGACTGAGCAGGACAATTCATGGGTGAGAAAGGAGGATGCAAGAGGTATGTGCTGAGCTGCTGTTTTATTAGGGTATGTGTGTTGTTTTGTGGTAGGGAAAAAACCCCCAACCAAACAAAAAACAAACCAATGAAAGAAACAAATACAAATCAAACCCAACTAATAGGGAAATGCAGTTGTCTTGAATCAAAACAGTCCTGAGAATGATGAAGAAAGAATCTCTTAAAGAGCTGCTCTTAATCTGTGCTCCATGGAAAACTGCAATCAGTTTATTTTCAATATATTTCTTTTTTAACTGTAATGGAATCATTCTGTATTGAATGTTCTGTAATACTGCTACAAAATTGGTACTATTGCAGAATAGCTAATAGACTAATTTCTTTTTACATGTTTTTAATAGAAGATAAACTGCAGACAAGCTAATGAGACTATATTAAAGACAAAACACATGTTCAGTCATGAATAGAGAGAGATGTTAACAATAACACTAAACTGAAGGAGAGAAAATATTTGCAAAGAAAAGAGAATAATCATTTAATCCTGTTCTCTGCTCCAAACCAAAAAAATTGCAATACTCCTGAATTTTCCTGCTAGGAACATTGGACAGTAGCAAGACGGACAGAATTCAGCTGCAATGATTGTTTTTTCAATGTGGAAAAAAAAACAGTTGAAGAAATAAAGATAGATCAGGCAGGTCTTAATGTAGTGATTACCTCACTGTTTTTTTTCCTATGCTAGTAACTTGGATGTCCTTTCTCCACTGTGGAAAATGCTGTACAGGTAACGCTGTACAGACAACGCTAACTAGCATGTACAGTACTTGGTCAAAGGTATCTGTGGTATATAAATTTCATAGTGTATTTTAAAAGGTAGGATTGGATGAAATTGCAGAAAACAAGAAGTTTCTATGCATTTCGCAAAACAACTTTTCCCTATTATTTGTTGGAATGCAGCTTCCTGATTGGGAATCCCTCCCTTGCTCTTACCCTCATTTCTTCCTTTGTTCTTTGCCCTTATGGTGGCTTCTTTGGGCCAGTGTCCTCACTGAAACCAAATTTCTTCTCTGTGTTGTAAAGCTCCTGCAGACTTATATGAACACTTGGCTGTTTGGATAGAAGTCTCAGTGGTGCTACAGCAATCACGTTCACAGGATTTAGCACCTTTTGATGCAATTTAGCTCTGGTGATACTTAAGCTACTGTTTCACCTGAAGTCTGCAGTTATTTTACTCCTTCATGAATATGTTAATGAATTATTTCACACTCTTTAAAAAATATATCTTTGCTGTCACAGAGCCAACTTGGCATCTTGGGGTGGTATTTAAATAACTTCATGGAAAATGTATCAGGGTTTTTTTTATATAAAAAAGGATAGTGAATAAATTCAGTGTGACACAAATCTGGCAGCTGCATTGCAAAAAATATTCAGTGCAAGTAAATTATGCATTTTTTTTTGTTAAGATAGTTCAGAGGATATACTTTTAAATGTTATTTTAATTACTACCTTTATTCTACTGTTTCTAAATAAGCTTCTACTTGACAATTTACTACCTGAAATCTGATATTCTGAATGTTTCCTTATTTTCTGATGCAACCTGTATCTTTTATGATGAGTCTCATATTCTAATTTTCTCTGTCAATTAAATTGGTATTTCAGCCTGTTGCTTTTCTTATACACATAAACACACAGGTGCATAATGTTACTTTAAGTTTCTGCATGTTTTATGTTATCCCTTAATTTTCTTTGTCCATGGACTTTGCTGTAGTGATTTCCTATCCTCCACTTTATTTATTATTTGAATTATTTTTATTCTAGGTGACTCCTGGACATGCTCTCAGACTAATAACTACTTCATTGTTTTAAAGGTCATTTAAAACCGTACCTTATTTATAAATTAGAGAATGTTAGTACTGAATGTATTAAGAGTTACAAGTATTTTTTTATTTGTAGTTTTTGCTATTTTTGTGAATTACTAGAAACCTCATTAAAAAGCTTGACAATAAGAGCCATACAACCTACTTTCCAGATCAAAGTAGTTCAAAGAAATCTAGATGTGCATATATGTTTTCATTAATATTGTATTTTTACCAAAGCTGCTGCAGTCCTTCAGCATTTTTTCAATTGTTATCAGGGAGTTTGAACAAGAGTTTTGATTTTACAATACTGGGCTTATTTAGGCAGGCAAATATCAACCCATGTTTTGATTTGAGGGTACTGAGGGTACTTATTTCAACTCTTATGACCACTGAAATTGAGTTTTGCATAATGTCATAGTTCTGACTTTAGCAAGGAATTTTTCTTCCCTTCCCCTCCCCCTGTGTGTGTGTGTGTGCAGCACACCCATTTAGGTGAAAACAAAAGAACTAGCCGGGGCGCTAATGGTCGAACATTAGTTGCCTAGCAACGAAGGGGGAGGGGTTGGGGCTGGTGTGTGGGCTGGAAGGAGGTGGGGGGGAGAGTCGGGCTCGCGGGGAGGAGGAGAGGCTGCTGTGAGCTGGCAGACGCTGGTTCATTTGGTTTTTTGTTGTTGTTTTTTTTCCTGTTGGAGGGAAGTTTTTTTTTTGGCTGCTGCGGTTCCTTCCCAACTATTCCTGTTTGTCGGGGCCCCCCCGGAGTTCGTGAGTTTTTCTTCCATTGAGAGAACTTTCTGTGTTGTCGGTGTTGTTTTTTTTTTTCGCTTCCCCCTTCCTCTTCGCCCCCCCCCCCCCTTCCTCCTTTTCCTCGGGAGGGGAAGAGGAATCAGTTTTTTTGTTGTTTTTTTCCCCGATATACCCGGGGGGGGGTGTTGTTGTTGTTTTTTTTTTTTTTTTTTTTGTTTTCCCCATCCCACGTGGCAGTGACCAGGGATCCCACAGCGCTGCCTGGTGACAGGCACTGGTGACAAGCTCTGCTCCTGTAGTGATCCAACAGCGCCACCTGGTGACTACCATAGGACACTACAGGTTCTGCACTTCCAACGACCCAACAGCGCCACCTGGTGAATGGTACAGGACATTACAAGTTTTACACCTCCAGTGACCCGACGGCGCCCCCTGCTGACTGTGGTTGGAACTACACCAAAGGGTGCTAAAAATTGAACTATTTTAAATTTTCCTTTTGCTGGGCTATCGGTTTTGTTCTTGAAGGGGATTATTGGTGGGTATAGTAGTATTGCTTGGTTGTTTACTTGGGTTCTTTTTGTGTTCTTGTTAATACAAACATACCTTTTAATAAAGGGCTGTTATTTTGTTTTCCCTTTTCCATAATTTGTTTTTTTTTCCCTTCAATCAAAGCTCCTTAGTTTTGGATTAATAATTGCTTAGGAAAAAGTTTGGGGTCTTTTCCTCCTAATCCATCCTCAGCAGAAGACCCTTGTCCCATTTAAACTGGGACATTTTTGGCGCCCAACGTGGGGCTTTGAGAGAGGAAAAGTGGAAAAGGAATAACTGCCCTTTTGTGACTTTATACGTGTTTGTGAACCTGTAGGCACCATGAAGTCTAAGCTCGCTGCTTTTCTGTGGTATATAATTATGCCAAAATCTATGTCTCACCTGTCGATGTTTTTCAGCTCAGACACTATGACCCTCATTGTAATAAGTATGTTTGAGATCTCGCATTGGGTTCATGACATAGCAAACTCAGCACCTGTTATTTTCCTTCGGGACATGTTCTCAAGGATATATTACTGCTCTAGCCTACACTGTCTCCTTTGGGGTTTTAAGGATAATGGCACCTATCCCTATGGAGAAACACAGGGAGGTATATTTACCCAACCCCCCCTACATTTTCTCTTTGGTTCTAATACAACGGCCTCTGAGACATTTAAACTCTCTTTAGGTGTAAGAGACGTTTTCCTTTTGGGGTTTTTCGTGCAAGCTTGTGCCACGGTGTTATATCTAACATTTGTAGTTAGGCCCATGATTAACCAGGCACGGGCACAGAAGCCAGCCCCAGGGGTGGGAAACTTCGAATGGCATGGGCCATGGGAAGACTTGGGTAAATTTCTAGAAAGTGGTTCAGTTCCTACAGCATGGAAGTTCGCTCTCGAAAAACTCCCAGACCCTACACAGATAATAATAGCTGCAAGGGAGAGGAGTCATGGTAAACCCATAGAGAGGCAGGTGGCAGATGCATGTGGGGCTTTAGCCGTTGCCTACCAAAAGGTGCTCGGTATGGTGCAGCCTTCACAGGGAAAAAGAAAAGATGAAAACGAGAGGTCTGATACAAGGGTGACTCCAGATCAGGCCAGTTCCAAGGAACCAAACAAGTCAATGGAGGTTGCACCTATCCAAAGGAGAAAATATAAGACCAAATCAGCCCGCCCAGTTGATGATGATGAGGAGGCAGGACCCTCACAGGCAGCCAACCCGGAGCCAGAAATCATCACTGAGTCCTTATCGTATGACAATCTCCGGAAATTACGGGAAGACGTCATTCGTCAGCCGAATGAGTCCATACTAACCTGGATGATCCGAGTTTGGGATTCCACGGGTGATGCCATAAGCCTTGATGGTGGTGAAGCAAGGTCCTTGAGGTCTATTGCCCGAGATGCGGGCATTGAAGAGGCATTTGTGAGAGAATCAAAGCCCCTGTCTCTCTGGGCACGGCTGCTGGATGCTGTGAGAGAGAAGTTCATTCACAAAGAGGCCTTCCAAGCAGACCATCTTACAAAGAGCTGGAATACCATGGAGGAGGGGATCCGACGCCTGAGGGAAATGGCACTGTTGGAGGTACTGTTTGGAGGGGATATGCAAGCTAATCACGATCCCGACAAGGTTAGATGTACACCATACATGTGGTGGACCCTCATACGTATGGGGCCATCTGCACACATCAGTTACCTGACATCATTGAAGAGGTCTCTGAGAAAGGAAAGAAGATCATACAGATTCTCCTGGATGCTGGGTTGGCCATCAAAAGAAGTAAAGTCAAGGGACCTGCCCGAGAGATCCAGTTCCTGGGAGTAAAGTGGCAAGATGGACGTCGTCAGATCCCGACTGAAGTCATCGATAAAATCACAGCAATGGCCCCCCCAACTAGCAAGAAAGAAACCCAAGCTTTCCTGGGTGCCATAGGTTTTTGGAGGATGCATATCCCCGAGTACAGCCAGATCGTAAGCCCTCTCTATCTGGTAACCCGCAAGAAGAATGATTTCCAGTGGGGTCCTGAACAACAGCAAGCATTCGAACAGATTAAACAGGAGATTGCCCATGCTGTAGCCCTTGGGCCAGTCAGGACAGGACCAGATGTGAAGAATGTGCTCTACTCTGCATCTGGGGATAAGGGCCTCTCCTGGAGCCTCTGGCAGAAGGTGCCTGGTGAGACCCGAGGCCGCCCACTTGGGTTCTGGAGCCGAAGCTACAGAGGGTCAGAAGCCAATTACACTCCAACAGAAAAGGAGATCCTAGCAGCTTATGAGGGAGTACAAGCTGCCTCAGAGGTGATTGGCACAGAAGAACAGCTCCTCCTGGCACCTCGGCTACCGGTATTGAGTTGGATGTTCAAAGGGAAGACGCCCTCTACACATCATGCCACTGATGCCACCTGGAGCAAATGGATTGCCCTGATCACGCAGCGCGCCCGCATTGGAAACCCAAATCGCCCTGGGATCCTAGAGATCATCACGAACTGGCCGGAAGGTGAGAATTTTAGTCTAGCAGAAGAAGAAGAAGGGGAGCAAGTGGTACGTGCAGAGGAAGCCCCAGCATACAACCAACTACCAGAAGAAGACATACGCTATGCACTCTTTACTGATGGTTCCTGCCGTATTGTAGGAATGAAACGTAATGGAAAGCAGCTGTATGGAGTCCCACACGACAAGTTGCAGAAGCTATAGAAGGAGAGGGTGAATCAAGCCAATTCGCAGAACTCAAAGCCGTCCAGCTGGCATTGGACATTGCTGAACGAGAGAAGTGGCCGAAACTTTTCCTTTACACAGACTCATGGATGGTGGCCAATGCCCTGTGGGGGTGGTTGGACAGATGGAAGAAGACCAATTGGAAACGTAGGGGAAAACCCATCTGGGCCGCTGATATATGGCAAAACATTGCTACCCGGGTAGAGAAACTGATTGTGAGAGTCCGCCACGTAGACGCCCACGTGCCCAAAAATCGAGCCAATGAAGAACATCGCAACAATGCACAGGCAGACCGAGCTGCACAAGTTGAGGTGTTACAGGTGGACCTAGATTGGCAGCACAAAGGCTGTTCTTAGCACGATGGGCCCATGATGCCGCCGGCCATCAGGGCAGAGATGCCACCTACAGATGGGCACGAGACCGAGGGGTGGATCTAACCATGGATGCTATCTCTCAGGTTATCCATGACTGTGAGACATGCGCTGCCATTAAACAGGCTAAGAGACTGAAACCCCTGTGGTATGGTGGACGGTGGAATAAATACAGATATGGGGAGGCTTGGCAGGTTGATTATATCACACTGCCACAGACCCGCCAAGGTAAGCGCTATGTGCTCACCATGGTGGAAGTCACCACTGGATGGCTGGAGACGCATCCGGTGCCCCACGCCACTGCCAGAAATACCATCCTGGGCCTCGAAAAACAGGTCCTGTGGCGGCACGGCACCCCAGAGCGGATTGAGTCAGATAATGGGACACACTTCAAGAATAGTTTAGTTACCACTTGGGCGAAAGAGCATGGCATTGAGTGGGTCTATCACATACCATACCATGCAGCAGCTGCCGGGAAGGTTGAACGGTGCAATGGACTGTTGAAGACTACCCTGAAAGCATTAGGTGGAGGGACTTTCAAACACTGGGATCAACACCTAGCAAAGGCTACATGGTTAGTCAACACTAGAGGCTCTGTCAATCGAGCCGGCCCTGCCCAATCAGAGTCCCTTCACACTGTAGATGGGGACAAGGTCCCAGTGGTTCACATGAGAGGTATGTTAGGTAAAACAGTTTGGGTTAACCATGCCTCGAGCAAAGGCAAATCCATTCGTGGAGTTGTCTTTGCCCAAGGACCTGGTTCCACATGGTGGGTGATGCAAGAAGATGGAGAAACCCGGTGCATACCCCAAGGAGATATTATCTTAGGGTAAACAGGCTATAATTGTACCTGTATTTGTACCTATATATTTATGAATGTGTATGTAGTTTAGAATAATGTATGTATGTATGGAGTTCAAGAAAAAGGGTTCAATTTGATAGATGTATAGTGGCATGGGAATGGGAAGAAAAATTAGGGGTGGATAATGTCATAGTTCTGACTTTAGCAAGGAATTTTTCTTCCCTTCCCCTCCCCCTGTGTGTGTGTGTGTGCAGCACACCCATTTAGGTGAAAACAAAAGAACTAGCCGGGGCGCTAATGGTCGAACATTAGTTGCCTAGCAACGAAGGGGGAGGGGTTGGGGCTGGTGTGTGGGCTGGAAGGAGGTGGGGGGGGGAGTCGGGCTCGCGGGGAGGAGGAGAGGCTGCTGTGAGCTGGCAGACGCTGGTTCATTTGGTTTTTTTTGTTGTTGTTTTTTTTCCTGTTGGAGGGAAGTTTTTTTTTTGGCTGCTGCGGTTCCTTCCCAACTATTCCTGTTTGTCGGGGCCCCCCCGGAGTTCGTGAGTTTTTCTTCCATTGAGAGAACTTTCTGTGTTGTCGGTGTTGTTTTTTTTTTTCGCTTCCCCCTTCCTCTTCGCCCCCCCCCCCCCTTCCTCCTTTTCCTCGGGAGGGGAAGAGGAATCAGTTTTTTTGTTGTTTTTTTCCCCGATATACCCGGGGGGGGGTGTTGTTGTTGTTTTTTTTTTTGTTTTCCCCATCCCACGTGGCAGTGACCAGGGATCCCACAGCGCTGCCTGGTGACAGGCACTGGTGACAAGCTCTGCTCCTGTAGTGATCCAACAGCGCCACCTGGTGACTACCATAGGACACTACAGGTTCTGCACTTCCAACGACCCAACAGCGCCACCTGGTGAATGGTACAGGACATTACAAGTTTTACACCTCCAGTGACCCGACGGCGCCCCCTGCTGACTGTGGTTGGAACTACACCAAAGGGTGCTAAAAATTGAACTATTTTAAATTTTCCTTTTGCTGGGCTATCGGTTTTGTTCTTGAAGGGGATTATTGGTGGGTATAGTAGTATTGCTTGGTTGTTTACTTGGGTTCTTTTTGTGTTCTTTCCTCCTAATCCATCCTCAGCAGAAGACCCTTGTCCCATTTAAACTGGGACACATATTCTGTGCTATCTGCCCTCTGGGGGAAAGAACAACAGTTTTATCCAGTGATACTGGAGGGAAGTAGCACTTTGGGGAACCTGGTATTCGAGAAATGGTGCGATTTACCCAGGACTGACTCATAAGTCCTTGGCAGAACAGGACTTCCAGGTACTGGGACAATGCTCTGACTCCTCTTTCTCTTGACTCTCTGTGCTCTGAATGCATCCTATCTTTCCTGTCAGCACTTCGATAATGTGATTTAACTGATTTTTTTCATTGGAGCTGTTGCTCCAACAAGTTGTTCTTCAACTCCATGAAAATGCAGGATGCAGGAGGGGATTATCTTCCTTGGTATTCCAGGTTACTTGTGGCCTCAGTGGGCCTGTGGGTAGTGTACGGTAAAGTACTGTAACTACACAGTTGAAGAGAGCTGAAGTCTAAACTGTAATATTCAAGTGTCAGGAGAAAGTACTTCTCCATTCTCAAAATAAAGAAGATTTGCTTAAAAAACAGCAACAAGAAATTTTTTCTCTTTCTGTGTATGAAATAATAGGCTTTAGGTTCTAGCCATAAAGTGGATGAGTATTCTAAAGCATCAATTACTCCTCTCTCTGTGTGTGCACTCAAGGGTGCAAATGCACTCAAGGGTTTCCAAACTTCAAAAAAATAATTTACAATGTGTCTTTGCACTGCAGTAGACTCTGGGTCTCTAGAAGTAATTACGCTTAGTATTTGTACTTCAGATGCTGTGGCTTGGAACACCAAGAAAAGAGAGTTTGCTGTTGATTTGTGCTAGCCTCAGTAAGTCATTTAGACAGATGAGACATGAGACTCAGATTGTAACTTAAATAGGGACTATAACTGAGCCCTTCAGGGAACTAGAAGTGTTTTTGTTCTAGTTGTAAATGTAATGCAGTAGATGTTCTTTGGTAAAGAGTTTGTGGTTTAAGCTCTTCGTAAAGACAGGCTGGGACAGAAATGGGCACTGTGACTTCATGAATTGAATCACTAATTTCTCTCAGTTATGAACAGGCCTCTGCTGAGCACTCTGTCTTGTGGTGTCTTCAGCATTAAAGATAAACATTGATGAAAATTACTCTGTGAAGTTTTCCTGATATCAACATTGGAGGTGAATGCTTTCCTTCTCTTGAAGATGGGCATTGTTTTAAAACATGTTAGCAGGTACATTTGGGTTAATCCTGATTGGCTGATTATTCCAAAGTATAACAGTCTCCTTTACATCAGATGCCAAGTTCTTGTCCCCTGCCCATAACTATCACCCACAGTCTCCTTTCCTGGCTTGCAGGCGAGCCTTGAAGGGGTGTGGACCCGAACCTTCAACCCTTGGACATCTGTGGAATGAGAATTCTTTGATAATACTTGGAACATAATAATTTTTAAAGGAGTTTTGCTTGAACGTACATCACAGGAACAAAATTATCACCTGGAATTTGAAGATAATTTGATTTTCAAGCACAATAAGAACTGTAGTCTTAGACTAGGGTATAAATAGCTTTATATTTAGATGCTTGAAAAAAAGAATCTGTATACAGATGTATGTTTTCTTCTCTTGCTTTAGTAACAATGCCACTTTAATTCTGTTGTTTAATTCTGCCACAGTTTAATTATGAGCTGAAATTTGCCACTATAAAAGAGTTGTGAGAAATCTGGATATTTTGGATCTTGATGAGCTCTACCATGATGCTTATATATAGTCAGACAGGAGCTCATCCCATCCACTGTTTGAAACAATTGGTTATGTGTCAGTGCCAGTCAGATTTTTGATGTATTAGTGCGGGGCTGTGACCAAGGGACTGATTTTTGTTTGAAAAGTTAACTCTGTATTCTAAGAATACAAAGAGACGATACCTGTGAGTAACTATTTCATATGTAATCTTTGGTTTTAATATTTTACTCTTTCTGAACAGTGGTCATAATCAGAATACTTCTGTAATGTAGTTTAAGTTTTGTAAACCAATTGGTTGTAGAAAAAGGTATCCTACTGGGTGAGATGAAATCAGTTGTATGTGTGAGAGGATGCCAGACATGTTGTTGGCCCAGCTTAAAGGGATGGTGACTATTTGCATGCTACCAAAAGTCTCAGTTCATTTTAAGAGCTCCGCAGTTCAAGAATCAATTGGATTTGCATATCTCAAAAGTTTAGGAATTGATTTCCTAAATGGTGATATTCAGGGCATAATGCTTGTATGCACCTGTTATTATATGATCAAGTGTATTCCATGGAGTGTGAATTATTGAATCTCTGTGGAAACATGGAATTTTTGTGATGCATGAGGACTGTAATGGACACTTTTTTTTTTTTTTTTTTTAAACAAAGGAATTAAATTGTTCTGTCTTCTAAACATATGACCTGTGATGCCTTGAAGGCTGCTTGGAAAGGTAGATAATTAGCTACCCCACTGCCTAGAGAAATAGCTTAGAGATTTTTAGAAGCCTTAGGCAAACGGTTTGGGATATTACACAAAATTAGTTTCAGTTAGGCTCAAATTTATCTAATTTAATTTAATTATTTGGAAAAGAAAATCTTTGACTGGGAAAAGAAGGAAGGAGAAGATAGGGCAAAAAATACATTGACATATGGACTGCAACAATTAGATAGTGATGGATTTATAGCTGCCATTCACTCCTTAGATGTTCACCTTTAAGGCATCAGTAATGGCTTTCTTTTATAAGACTCTATCAAAATTAATACCCTAGACCACAGGTGAAATAATTACTTAATAGAATTAAACTCTGTTGCTGAATATGGCTGTATCCTATTTTAGCGAACTGTGAACTCAGCTGGCAAATCTGCAGCCTCCTGGGAAGTCCCATCACATTCTGCACATTTTGCTTGAAGTTTCAGGGAATCTCTGGCATGGAGAGGACAGTTATCTGAAGGAGAAACTTGACAGTTTTACCAGGCCTGCTTTCATACGTGCATGAACTGGGGTGGTCTGTTTTATGCCTGTGTGGTGTCTCCAGCAGCCTTTCATTCTCTGTCTTGGTTATGGATGCATCAAATTTCTTCTTAATCCAGAGAAGATGGTCAGGAGATTATAGGAACAGGTGGTGCACAGCTGATTGCTGGTAGCTAGCTGTTTTCTGCCTTTTCAATATGCAGGGTTCAGGCAGAAAGCAACAAGGAAAAGGAAATGTATTGGAAGCTTCTCAGGCCTTAACAGCTTGGCCTGTGGTTTGGTGGCTGAACTGAGACCAGAGAAACTGTGAACAGGCAGTTGTATGGCCTGAGGTAGGTAGGAGTACTGACAAAGCAGGACTGTACAAACAGGGAACTTTTTCTGCATGGAAGATATGAGGTATACAGCATGTTGGGGTGGTGTGGACAAGTCAGTGGTGTCCATAAAGGAAGGAAGCAGTGCAGATCACTGCTGGGATGATGGACAAGCGGTGTTATTACAGATAGACCTCTGATGATTCCATCAGAGCATCTAAGATTTATACCCACTCTTGATGAACTGAATTTCTGCAGCTTCAGTGAGCTCTTATTCTGTTTCAGTGTGCACAATGGTTTTGTAGAGCTGTTTTAGCAACTTCAACTGTGGTTTGGTCACTGCAAGAGCAAATTCCTTGAGCAATCTTGAATACGTGTTTCTGCAAAAGGTTCCTCAGACAACACTACCTTCATTTGCTGTGTTTGGAACATACGCTGAGGTTTTCATCTAGGATATCTCCTTGTGAGCTCTTAATTTTCTACTTGAGCAGCATTTTGTGGGCAACTTCACAAACATAATTTGGAGTTTGATTAACTGCAGTAAAAGCTTTTAAATGACAGTTATTCTGTATACTTACCATTCAAAGAGATATGTCATTTCACAAGATGAATACAGTTTCAAAGAAACACAAAAGCAGATTGAAATACTTTACCATCACAGCTTTAGAAATGTATACAGTGCATTGGTATCATAAGATATACTGAGAATATAGTATTGAAGATACAGAAACCATTTGTGATCATTTGTTATGGAGCTCTGAACACAGGACTCTGTTGACCTGTAGTTAAATCACTTTTGAAATGCAAACTTGAAATGCTGTCCCAGAATTCCCCCTGGCCCCTTACAGCTTAGTGAAAGAAACATTGGAAGATATACTGTGGGATTGAAAATTGCGGTGTTTTGTTTTGGACAGATCAGCATATGCTCAAACATTAATCCTAAAAGAATAAGATTCTGTACAACAGCACATTTATGAGAAACTGTTTTTTACAGCATTTAATAGCTTTTTGCGTCTTTAGGGTTTCACATTGTTTCATTTATGTATAGCAGATGCTTGATGAGGACACTTTTTCTCAAGTCTCTGTCAATTGAACAAGTAGGCCCAAAAAATCAGCTGGAGAGAAGAACCAGGGAAAAGCAGAAACCTGCTTAGAAGCTAGAGGACAAATTAACATTCTGGTACCATAAAGCAAAGCAAAAAAACCCAACACTGACACAAGAAGTTAGCCAATCCATTCTGGGACAGCAGAGCTCTCTCTTCTGTCCCAAACAATATTTGACAGTTCAGGAAGATTGCTTCTATCTCACCCATGCATACTGAATTTTTCTACAGTTCTTTGGGATATATTCTGGATGTAATGCAAAAATAGTAATTAAAAACAGGAAAAAGAACCTTAAACATAATTTTCTAATTAAACTTCCAGTTGGAGGAAGACTTTATTATACTTTGCTCATATTATTTTTAAATAGATACTTACTGTTCTTTGCTTACAATAAGGTGTTGAAACTTGAGCCTGTAACATTTTCTTTACAAGAAAATAATTTTTCTGTTTTACAGCATTTTATTATTACTGCAATATTCATCAGAAATGGTAAAGAATCCTTTCTGGGACCTCTAGCTATCCATAATGAATGCTATTCTTAGCCAAAATCTATAATGTTTAACAGAAGCTAGACGTAGGTCAACCATTGGTGTTCTCTACCTTTGATTTCCATTAGAACATGAGGGACAAAATCTTTAAAGATCACTTCATAAACGAGGAAGAATTTTACTGTGCTAGTGACTGCTCACTAGAACAGATTGTGAAGGGATGTTGTAGATTCTTCCTCACTTGAGACATTCAAGAGCTGTCTGAATGCAATCCTGTGCAATGTGCTCTAGGATGACCCTGCTTGAGCAGGAGGGTTGGACCAGATGACCCACTGTGGTCCCTTCCAACCTGACCGAATCCTGTGATTCTGTGACTTAGGTTTCATGCGTGCTGCTCTGACCTATCTTTGATCATCTGACAGGTTTGCCTCCTGTAGCAGTATCTTGATGACAAGACACTTTGAAACCTGAGTATTTATTATGTAACTAGCAACTATCTTTTTAGGCTTCAAATATGAAAATGTTCATAAATTCTCCTTTCCAATTCTTATTCATGTTTGCAGTGTGGTGTTAAAACTGGAAGCCAGATGCAAAAGTTAATGTGAAGCCGATACTTTTGGATCTGGTTTTGGCCATCACTGCTAACTTACAGTGTTCCAACTTTATAAAATCATCTTTTAATTGTTAAAGCATGAAAAATTGGTTTCAAACTAAAGACTCGATATTTCTAGTAAACAGACCTGAAAGTGAATCTAGTATTTGGAAGACTTTAGTTGAAGGAAATGGAGAGAAACGTAATTTTTCCCACAACACCATCATTTTTATGATTATCTCCCCGTTTTAAATGACAAATTTAAATAACAAATCCTTTTTCAAAAAAGAATGAAAGTATTATTCTTTCAGGCAAGTATTTTTCGAAATGCTTTGTTAGTTATGAACAGGCCTGAATATGTGCTTAAAAACTAAGAGACATTTCTTGGTATTTTTGATAGCAACAGTACCAGTAAAAATACAGACACAGAAACACATGCCGTTTGGCTCAAGGGCAAGAAGAACCCAATGTTTTGTAAGCATCCAGAGAAAGAATATTTGGGTTTTTTCAAAACATAAAAAAACACTGGTTAAAGGCATATGAGCTGCTAGATAGCAGGGAATGGTCCTTTGCAAGCCAGCACTCTTTGCCTTGCAAAAAGCCAAGGAAAATCTTCTCTAGTTAATTTACCCTGACTTTAATAAATATCAAGTGTTCTTGTCCTTCAAGGCACATATTGACTTGCTAACCTTCTTCTAATCTGTCTTAATCTCTGTCAATATTTACCTCTTCCTGCAATAAATACTGACAAGTCAATAGAAACCTACTTCATCTCTGTTTTTGAACTTGTGCCTTTTCTTTGCCCATTTCAGTGAAATTCATATAGATCTTGAGAAAAAAAATTAAACTTGTTATGTAACTGCTGTTATGCATTTTATAGTAATAAACTGGATGAACTGTTTAGACCTCTGGCTGTAAGTAGAACTCTTCCACTTCTTCTACAAAGCTTTAAAAATATTAGATATTTTGGACCTTTTATAGGTATTTCTTGTCAGACTGAATGTAGTATGGCTATACTGCTAACTAGCAGAATTCTTTATTAAATTAAGCATATTATACAATTTATAATAGGATTTCTTAGATAGTTGGTTTACAAGACTCTCACAAAGTATCTTGTGCAAGCATGTACTTCTCTAAAAATGAAATGATTACAAGCATGTTTCTAACTGAAAGTACTGGTACTGATCTCTTAGGACACATCTTGCTATACTCATCTGTTTTGGAGCTCCAGAGCAGAAACTGTGCAATAGTGGAAGGGACCCAAGAAACAAATGCTTTTGTATGTCATTGACTTCATTATCCAGTTCTGCTGCTGGCTGAAGTGACAAGAAGGGGACCTTTCATGGAGTCAAAATCCAGCCTAAGCCCCTTGACTGCTGTGCAGATACTGAATCGAGCTGAGCTGCAGTGTGGTGCTGAGGACAGTATTTCTTGCCTCTGTTTTGGCACTGCACACTCTGAATCAGATCCCTCTAATGCCTGCTCCCTATGAAATCTGAATGTGTAGAGCTGCTACTGCTGCATCTTGAGGATTTAGAGGAAGTGGGAGCTGCTGGGACATCTGCTGCCTTCACAGAGCTCAGCTGAGTTGGTCTTCCCAGATGAACAACTTCTCTGTCCTCATTGCATTGTTAAACTTAACTAAGCTTCCAAAGGTCTTGTGAAAATAGTGAAGATCTGATTTCATTACAGTGTAGTTGCTCAAGGTGAAACATTTACTCTTTGAAAGATGGTTGCTTGATTGCAAACAAATTGGTTTTGAGCTAGCTAATGACTGTATCGGTGATTAAGTGCTCACTGGTGCTCATCTGAATGTTAGCCTGCAAGCACCACATGACAAAGAGCAATCACTCAGGTATAGTATGTGTTAGCAGAGGGGAAAGTCCAGTTAAAACACAGAAATGGAAGTACTGGTATGACTCTATGCTGACTATGGGAAAGTAAAATGTGAGAGGGAAGGAAAAGAGTGGAAGCATACAAGAATGACTACTGAGAAGAAAGGGGAACTTGAATAGTGATCGGTGGCCCCAGTTGTGATCTACATTCCATCTCAAATCCCTGACTCGCTGTCTGATGTCATAGTGTTGTAGTTCATTGCCAATGCTGAGTTACCCAGAGTGTGTGTCTTTGGTGCTGATTAGAAAACTGCTGCAGACAGGAATTAACAATATTGTAATGATTTTCGTGGTGTTTAATAGAGCTGATTACATACTTTCCACTTGAAAATTTTTTTCACTTCAGAAAATCAAAACATTTCCTGGTAAATTGCTTATTTCATTGAAAATTTTGGGCAGCAGATTGTTTGAATGCCTTGTTTCCCTTTGCATATCTTCATGGCATGAGATTCAAAAGGATAGATTAGCGATGAAAGTTCTATAATGTCCTTTCTCCCCAGTTTGAACCAAGAGGGATTTCCAGCTGCACAATTTTATGTGACCAAGGAGTCACGGGCAAAAATTGGGATTATCTGCAAAAGTACAAACCCATCATGAGTTTGAGAACTACATCTTGGGAGAGAACTGTGCTGAGATCCAGACCAAGTTTGGCTGTTTAAGTAGCACTGCTAATTAGCACCATATCTGGACATAGCTACATTCCTTGATACTCATTAGTAGGAAATTGTAAAATAAATTATAAAACCTAAAGGGCATTGAATATCTCTTACCTCAGATACTGAAAACAAGTACTGTAGTAGGAATAGGAACAGGCCATTCATGCTGCTACTTTCTCTTCCTTTGAAATTTCATGTCTTATTAAAAACCTTCCCAGTAGGATTATTGGGCTGGAATTAAACATTAAAATGAAAACACAGTAGTTATTCTCTTGCCTGCAAAACAAAATGCTTAGCATAACAGTATATTGTTTAGAAAAGTCAATTATACCTCAAAATAGGAGGAGAAACAAATTTTAGGAGTGTCTTTTGAGACTGAGCCTCTGCTGAAATGTGTTGCATAAAAGAGCAGTGATGTATTTGGGGGTACACAATTATTTTGGTGTCTGCCTTTGTGAAGGCTTGGGACTGATTGAAACAAGCCCCCTGTGAGAGTTGCAGTCCCATTATGTTTGTTACAGGTTGACTGCTGTAACGCTTTTTTCTGAGGTTATCAGCATGTTTCATCAAAAAAACTAATATGTGTGTTATTGCTTTGCTAGGTTTTAAGCCCTTTTCTCATTATAGGTATTGATCTTGATTAAAAGCTGTTCTCCAAATGTTTGGTTCCATTGACACGAAGTGATTCTCATCATCTCTTCTACCAGAGGGGACGTATCTTCATTCAGGTTAATTACTAGTGCCTGATGTTAAATGCAAACACCAGACCGCTGCTCGAGGTGAAAATTCAAAACTGGGGAAAAAACCCCCTCAAAACCAAAAACCAGCTGTTAAAATATCCTTTTTTTTCCTGTATTTACCAGAACAGTGTGCTTTCCTTTGGCATTGCTATATACCAAGGAAAGTGTCATGAATACTGTTTTGAAGACAGAAAATTTTCAGTTCTTTGTCAGTGGGTGTGTATTGTTCCTCTTTTTGTTAGGTGGTTTTTTTTTTTTTTTTTTACCAGAAGCAGGGGAGAGGGAAGATAGTAGCAGACAGTAGTGGATATAGAAATATGCAATAATAAAAACAGAATAACCTAGTACCAAAAGGAGGAGTGATGTACAGGCATGTTGAATTTAGACAAAACCAGAAACTCTATTGTTATCTGAAATGTGTGGGTGAACTCTTGTGTCAATGCTGTTGATGATTTGCCCAGGCATGAGCCCCAGAATTTGCACGAAGATGTAACCTTTTATAATAACTTGTTCAAAAATACTTAGAAAAACATACATATGCAACTATATTCTCTATTTAAAGCTTTATTTATGGTGAGGCTTTCTTGTACCTTTGTTGTGATAAAAGGGAACTTCTGCCTAGGTTTAAGATATCTTGAGTTCTATCTATCTACGTAGATATACCCCATAGTTTTCCAGTCAAGGTTCAAAAATGCCTGCATACCAGATGGACAGGAGACCTTTTAAAGCCAGTAATGATATGCAATTCAAAAATTTCCAGAATTTTAAGATGTCATAAAGTTTAATAAACTGTCCCAATGGCAAGTAATCCTCACTTAACATTTTGGCTTTATTCCTTGCCTGAAATGTTTTTGACTCTGTTTCTAAAAAGACTCTAAAAGATCTTTCTATATACTTGTCTGCTGTATTGAGATCCTTCCACTATAAGTTTCTTATAGGTAGTTAGAAGTCATTATTAAGTTATTCTCAGTTGAATAGATTTTGTTTTGGTGGGGTTTTTTTTTAGCAGATAAAATATTTTTAAATAATTTTCCTTACTCTTACCTGAATTTTACCACAGTATTTTACTAGATCCAAAGTAAAACCTGGAATCCTTTGTGACAAAAATTAATGTTTCATTATCTCAGTTTCAAAAGAAGCCTAAATGAAATGTTTTGGTTTGGTTGCCTGTTTGGAGAATGGTCTTGTCAATGTTTTCTCTCAGCAGACAAAATCCAGGAAAAAAAATAGAGGCATAATCATCGTGGAGGCTAAATGCCTGGATTCTCTGTGCTCTGTTGATGTTGACTGTGTATCTGCCCTCAAGCCAGCCATAGTCCCATAGCTACCTGCTTGCAAACCACTTGTCTGATAGAAATTGGTCTAAACTTCCCCAAGAGGTGGATAAGAACGCCTAACTTAAATTTTCCCAGTGGAATTCTTTTCTTTTATTAAATTCAACACATCCTGATAAATAGATTTTTCTGTTTGAGAGGTGGGAGGGGGACAGAGAAAATGATTCTAGCAAGGATCCTAAAGGAGATTTATTGAAAAGGGCATCTCTCTTTTCAGGGGTGTATCTCTCTTTTCTTCTTTGTGCCGTGCCTATGAGAACATGAGTTTAAACCCAATTAATACAGCACCAGAAAAAGTTTAGTCCCAGAGGTTGTCATGAGAGAATTCCTCTTCTGTCTTCTCACAGACTCAAGCTGTGCTGCTGCTGCTCCAGCTGAGCAGAGCGCTGCTCCTTGTACTAGCAGAGCAATCTTTTGTTGCCCTTTGGAGGAACTGTTCATCATGTAGCCATTTGCCAACAAGTGTGATGGCTTGCAGGCCTTTCAGACATTAGTTCAGAAACATGTCTTGGGTCCCTTAAAGCAAAGCAAGAACTCCCAAAATCCTTTGTTGATTACTGTGTCATGTGATCACAAAGGTCTTTGGGGCATGGGTTATTTCTTACCGTGCCAGATGTCCTTACCTGGCTAGGATATTTGGGATAGAAAGCTGTGTAAAAAACCTAAAAGAATATTCCTTTTTAACATGAAGGACTTATTTCAGTCTGACTTATACCTGTTCTTTAAAGTACAATAAAACCCCCCAAGCTGTAGGTGCATAATGTCACCTGTCTTCCATCCTTTATCCCTTGTCTGAGAAGCAGAAATTCTACAGCATGCATCTCAAACATGCAGAAACTTATTTTGCTTATTTCACCAAAAATGTACCTAGAATTAAGATGAACAAATGTCTTAACTCAAACAGCTTCTTTTATTACTGATATTCTAAATCAATATAAACAATCAACCTTAATTTGCTTTGTTCAAGTGTAAATGGAGTTGCACCCATGGCAATAAACTGGGAAATAATAAAGGTCACACCTATTCTTTAGGGATTTTTCTTTCTTTTTAGGAAGTCTCATACCTTAATGCAGCAGATGGTCACTTTTAAGAGCCAAAATAGTTTGTATGTGTTTGAATGACGTGAAATAGTTTTAGGCTTGGTTAAGTCAGAAACTAAACAGTGGTATGCTCGGGTGCTGGTTTTGGGTGGGGTAGAATTGTCTTCACAGTGGCTGGTATGGGGCTATGTTTTGGATTTGTGCTGAACATAGCATTGATAATAGGGTGATTTTTCTTATTGATGAGCAGTGCAAAGACAGAGTCAAGGTCTTTTCTGGTTTTTGTAGAACCATGATGGCAAGGAACTTGGGGGTGCCTGGGAAGTTGGAAGAGACACAGCTGGGACAGGTGACCCCAACTGACCAAAGGGATATTCCAGACTATATGACATCATGCTCAGGATATCAAGTGGGTGGAAGAAGGATGAGAGGGAATATTTGGAGTGATGGCGTTTGTCTCCCAAGTAACAGAGATGTGTGATGGGCCCCTGCTCTCCTGGAGACAGCCTGCTCATGGGAAGCAGTGAATGAATTCCTTGTTTTGCTTTGCCTGTGTGTGTGATTTTTGCTTTCCTTGTTAAACTGTCTTTACCTCAATCCATGAGTTTTCAAGCTTTTACCCTTCTGATTCTCTCCCTGATCCCACTGGTGGGGCAGTGACTGAGTGGCTGTGTAGTTGCTGGCTGGGGTGAAACCAAGACAGCTTGGGATACAAATGATGATACAGAAATGCACTTAAAACCTTCTGTTTTGAAAAAGTTTCCCAGGTATTTTCTGTTTCTACCATCTTGAATTCCTCTAGAGATAAATTTACAAGACAGGGTAAACTCTTAAGGACACCTCCTTCTTCAATCTCACTTGTCATTTATCTTGTCATTTGAAGTGTTACATGATAAATGACCTTGTGAAGATGCAGTATTTGATGCTGTGCACCTCTCTGTTTTTATGCCTTTAATAAAAATTGAGATTTTGCTAGGCAATGTGGGTTTTTTAGTGACGTTCTTGATGTGTTTGGATTTCAAATAATGTTTTCATTTTGTTTAGTTCTGTGACATTATTCTGGTTCTTGCAAGTGACATTTAAATGATTGGTCTTAGGTAAGGAATATAATTCTATTCAAAGAATTAATCTCAGAGAAAGTTTCTCTGCAATAGAGGTGAAAAAAAACCCACCACAAAAAAAAACCAAACAAAAAAACCACACAAGAATGAAGAAATCTTTGGCTTTTTTGTATCTAGTTTCCACTGTGGAGCTTCAGAGGAATAGAGAAGTGATCAGTTGTCAGTCATTGCACCAGTGGCACTGTTTCTAATTCGATTAGCTGCAGATTAATTGAAACAGGCAGTATTGATTGCCACTAAAAGAACTGGAAGTTATTTCATATGACAGAAGTCAAATGGGATGGTTTGGAACATGAGTCCAACTCTTATACAGACATCCCTGTTTTCTGTTTAGTATTTGTCCTTGAAAGAAAAGAACCCTATTTGCATTTGTAAAAAGATGCTTTTTTGTAGTTGAATGTGTCATGCATGATCCCATCTACTGCAATTTACAAGAGCTTTCTAGTCCTTGGTGTTCTTGAATGCCCTCTTGAAAGATCATGTATTTTTGCTTATCTCAGAACTTCTCTTTTACCTGTAGAAACCTTTATCTTTCTACTTTTGCTGGAATCAATAATCACCTCATATTTTGTCACTTACTGCCTGCCAAAAATTTTAGAGTCAGAAATAATCAGGTGCTTTTTTCTGGATCTTAACAAATCAGCCAACAAAGCCTACAGCATTAGTGCAGGTTAATGAATGCTCTTGAAAAAATGAGAGCATCACCTAACAACATATTTAATTTTATGTAGTTAAATGAATAGTTGTTTTATTCCTAGACCAACTCCGAATTTCACGTATGGCAGCCAGGCAGTTCACTGATGCTTTTATCAGGCTCATCCTAAATGATGCTTTTCACTAGTTTTGTTTAGTGTTTGAGTCCAAATTAATAAGAAAAGCCTGAAGTGGGTTTCACTCACTTCTTGGAAATAAGGTCAAAGCGTGCACAGAAGCAGGAAATTGAGCCACAGGATTTTAATGAAAAACTTTACCTGCAAAGTTAATCCCTGCTAGGAAAATGAAAGTGGGAAGGAGGCTTTCATTTCCTTGCCACACCACTCTCTGAAGAAATAACAATACATACCAGGGCAGTAACACTGTTTTATTCCCAAAGCACTGCTCAGGTGTTTGAGAAGAGACCTTGCAAGCTTGTGCACAATTCCAAGTGGTAACTCCTACTGGAATGAGGGACCCTGACACATGTGCATGCATAATCTTTTAGCTTCCTTCTTCCACCAGTTTTCCACCAAGTTCTGCTCCTGGTTCCTACAGTCCAGTGGGAGTGGAAGACTGGCTCAAAATCCCATATTAATTTCTGTGAAGATATTTCATATTAAACTTCATATGCTACAGTCTACAAGCAGTCTATGCACTTAGAGTTTCAGTTAAGTTACCTACAGGGATGGGGTTTTCCTGGATGTAAGCGTGGCCTGAAGCATCACAATGTCCAAGTAGAAGGAGCTTTTGTGTCAAATGAACAATAAATCAACATGAATTGATACGTAGGTTTCTGTAGCTGTGCCAAACTGTCAGTCAGTTCTGGAGAAAGATATCCTGAGTTTTGGAAGGATCCTGATGGTTTGCCAAGCACTTGTCCCCCAAGGAGTAAGATTGTATTTCTAGTAATGTGCTTTGTGGTGCTTGATAAAGAGGTGTCTTTCCACTGCCATCTTGTTCAAATTGTTATGTTTATCTTCTGGGTGGATTTTTTTTTTTTTTTTTTTTTAAGGATGCATCACAATTGGTATGCAGTTACGTTCAGCACTGGCTGGCCTACATAGATGGCCATGTAACTTTCTATTGTAGAACAAGTTTAATTGAAGTTTTTGTCAAGTTTCAGAGTTTACAAGCCTCCTAGGTTGGAGAGGACTGGATCACTATTGTTTTCAAGCTGACTGCAACATGACAATATCACTAAAACTCTGTAAGGGAGGATTTTTTTTGTAAATAAGTGTTATTAATTTTTTTAAAGGCAGACTAAATTCTGAACACTCAGAATGTTTTCTGTAATCTATGGTGTAGTAGTAAGTGGCTCAGAACTTTGCTTTCCCTCCTATCATTCTTGACTCTCTCTCAAAGTAGAAGACCCTTCTATATAATTTCTTTTTTTTTTTTGGTGTATTAATGGTCAAGTTGAATAATTTAAGAGTTGCAGTCACATGCTCTTAGCCCATCCCCATTTCAAGGTAGAACAAGTGTGCATGTCTTCCCACCAAGGTGTTGATAGGTGAGCTGTAGCAGTTGAAGTTACTTCTCCCAGGTGTCCGTCCTTTCCACAAGGAGAGTCAGAGACAAAATATGTCTGTGAGCCCCAGGCTGTTCAGCACTGAGTCTGGCAGCCTTGCACCAACCCCTCAGAAGTGTAAAGCAAGCCGTCAGATTTTGCACTCAAGTGGGAGAATTGAGAATACATTCCATCTTGCTGACTATGCAGGGTGACAGCCTACAGTGATCGTTAGCTGCTTTAGTACCCTTCACTGCCACAGACAAGTATAGATCAGAGATCTAAATGCTTTTCATGTATTTGAAGCTCCACCTGTCTTGAGAGTGTGCTCTGCCTGGGCTTGGACTAGGGTCTTTGAGATCTACTCTGAGGTGATAGCATTTCATTCATGGCTGTGTTTGTGGACACTTACACGATATTAAACTGAATATTTATTCTCATATATTAATGCAGAATGAAAGTTCCATAGGTGAGTAGAAGTCAAGAGAGAAAGATAACTATATTACAATAAGATAAATTTTCCGACTTATATAATTTCTCTCAATTACTGGGGAAAAAACTTGAATGTAGGAATGCATAAGATGTGACAAATATCAAATGTATTAATGTCATACAATGAGTTAATGAGGCCTTATTTTTCATTTACTTATTTATGTGTAGATAAAACTTTCTGCCTTTAAAGGTGACTTCAAGGTTCTTTGGTTTTCTAAATTTGTTCTTTGGATAGATTATTTAAGAACCTACCTTCTTATGTTTACTGAAATGTGGATGCTTTCTGCTTGACAAATCAGACTTGAATACAGGGGTAGTG
This sequence comes from Pyrocephalus nanus, assembly GCA_038380795.1. Taxonomy (NCBI): domain Eukaryota; kingdom Metazoa; phylum Chordata; class Aves; order Passeriformes; family Tyrannidae; genus Pyrocephalus; species Pyrocephalus nanus. The sequence goes on along the minus strand of CM076266.1, from coordinate 21,185,679 downwards.
CTCCTAGCAGGCAAATTGCTTTCTGAAGAAAGCAAGCATTCTCAAGAACACCAAAACTGGAACTTTAAAACAAGAAAGAAAAAATAAAGCCCAAACCCAACCTGCTGCTTCCTAAACAAGAAATATACTCTCTTCCTTTCTCCTTCCTGAGGAATCTCATCTTTAGTACCTGTTACTTTACTGTTAACCAGCTGTCAATTATCAGGAGCCTTCTCCCCCCTTCCTCTCAGCAGTCAGAAAACTGATCGAGATAATGTATTGAAATGATTGAAAAGAATTCCAGTATAGAAACTAGATTAACTGCATTTTCCTTTGCTCTTTGAAGCTGCACATCTGCAACCTTTCCAGAGCTGTCTAGGTCGCTGCTATTTTGAAAGACTGTTTTGCAGCAACCCCCTCTCCTTGTTTTTCAGATTGTGTGCTGATTGTGACTCATGTCACAGCTCTTGTTTGAGAGGTCTGTTTTGGTGATTACATGAGAGTAATAGTCTGGTGCTCCTAATCCATTTAAATTACTTGTAAATGACTCGCTTATTTTATCTCTTCTACTGTTTTGTGGTACCTTCTCACTTATATGTCAAGGTGAGCTATTTCCCTGTGTGTAAAGAATGGGCTCACATAATCCCAAAAAGTATGATAAAAATATGGCAATTCAGTAACTACTGCAACTTTATTATAGGATGTAAATGGGTTTCCATTATACACAGAGCTCGACTACCAAGTTGAAAATTCTTTCTTAATTCTCTTCATCTGCATAATCATGCAGTTGTGTTAGATCCAGAGAACACTTAATGACAGGAACTCTACAGGGCTGTCTTGATCTTCACAATGGGACCGTCAGCAGTGAGTCTCTTGTCAAATATTGGTTTTGGTCCTTACAGTGTCTATACTCATGGTTGGGCTGCACAATATTTTTTGTGTTCTCCTAGGCATTAAGCCTCTTTGAGATGAAGCTGTCCTTTTTCCTCTGTGCTTGCGGAGCATGAAATTGCAGGGGTGCTAAAACAGTATAGCTGAGATGATGCAGTGGGTTGAAGCCACTGAAGTGGGACAGTGTGTTCCATTTTTGAACCTTTTCCACCCTTCCCCTCCCCTGGAACCTGCTTTGGCCTGTTGTGGTCTTGTGTACTCTGTGCAACAGATCTAGCTTTTTTTATGACTTTGCCATAGATTAATTGAACACACTAAGAAGAAGAAAAATGGTAATTGCATTTGCTGAGTTAGTTTCCTGCTAGATTAATGAGGTGAATTCTTTTACTATACAGTTATAAAAGCAGTAGAGTTGTGAATAATGCTTCAATAGGAAAAGTAGTAGAGGCATAATCCTTCCAAATTTCTTTCATCTCTGTATGTGTAAATAACATAGATAATGGTATTTCTTCTCTTAGCAGCAATGCAGTGGTCTAACCACAGCTGGCAACTCAGCCCCACGCAGCTCCTTGCTCATTTTCCCTGGTGGGATGGGAGAGAGGATTGAAAGGGTAAAAGTTAGAGAACTCGTGGGTTGAGATAAAGGCAGCTCAATAGGTAAAGAAAAAGCTGTGTGTGCAAGCAAAACAAGGAACTAATTCACCACTTCCCATGTAGGGGCAGGAGTTCAGCCCTCCTCAGGAAAGCAGGGTTCCATCACACATAGCAGTGACCTGGGAAGTAAAATGCCATAATTTCAAATGTGTCCCCCTTCCCTTCATTCCTCCCCAGCTTTATATGATGACAGCTGGGGTCAGCTGTCCTGGCAGTGTCCCCTCTCAGCTACTGTGTACTCCTGGCCTACTTACTGCCCGGGTAGTGTGAGCAGCAGAAAAAGCCTTGACTCTGTGTAAGCAGCACCGCTCAGCAGAAACGAAACTATTCCTCTGTTACCAGCACTGATTCAAGCATAAAAACAATGCAAAACTTAGCTCTGTACTAGCTACTATTACCTCTATTCTGGCCTAAACCAGCAGAAATACTAAGGTGCTCTCCTTTTGATGTTGGTTTTTCTTTTGGTGGTGTTTCGCTTCCACCCCCTGCTAGTTACCATCTAATCAGAGATGGGGTTTGACTTTTCCCTTTATGAGCTACCTGCCTTACCTCAGATAATTGCTTGTGCTGGTTATTAGCTGACTAATAGCTGACAGTAACATTGATTTTAATAGTCCATTATACCCTGTGTGGACCCTGAGAGATTAAAAAGGCTACGATATCTGAACATAAAAAAGAAAAATATAAGTCAGTTTCATTGTATTGGATGAAAACTGCAAAGTATAGAACAAAATCAATCTTTGCAGCAGTAAGTAGCTGTTGTTTTCTTAATGTAGCTTAAATTTATCTTTCATATAGTTTTCTGTGTTAAGATTAAAATTTTATTTTGAAAATGCTTTAATTCTTTTGATAACTTTGCTTTGATACCTCTGTTTTTAACTGATACTAAAGAAGAAGACAGAGTTCCCTGAAGGGAAATTCAAAGCATCCTAAATGTGTTTGAGTCAGCAGAACTTTTTGGTTTCCTATTTGCTTTTTTCCTGTGTTGTAATGTAAAAGTTGATTCCAAAGGAAAACACAAACACAATTCTGCAACTGTTAAAACAATGTATTAAATTGGTACATGGTTTGATTATCTTAGTCCTCTGATCTCTGGGACAGGCATATTTTCTCCATTTCTAGTGTCATTTGAGGCAACAGGAGATGCTTGAGAATTATCAGGACTTGGCTCACCTCAGCTAGAAAGGAGCTTGGAGTTGGTAAGCAGGAATATGACTCCGTGTGTTAATGCAACTGCTCTCAGGAACAGATGCAGCCTCTGCAGGAATGGGCAGGCTGGCTAGCCCTAATCACATCAGCTGGCATAGGAATGGGATGCCTGTCTCTCTTGCCTCCCTCCTGCACCAAGTGCTGGCCAGCAGTATCCCTGAGGCCTGGGGATAAATCTGCGCTTATTTAACAGTATTGTCAATTCCATCCAAATTTAGGAACTGTTGCAGCACACTGGAACTTAATATCCCTGCTCCAAGTTTATTCAGGTAGATTATAATCGACTTTGTTAACCAGTAACAAAATATGTAGCTTTTTTCTCTTTTGAGTTGTTTTGTTACTAAAAAAAAATAAATAACATTCACATCTTGATGCTGCCCTGATTTCTATTGACAAGTATACTTGTTAATGTGTACGCTTTAAAGAACTTTCCTTGTTTAAGGGCTGAAAGGTTAATAACTGAACCCAGATTGTCTCCAGTGAATCAAGCTCAATTTTCTTGAGCCTATTGAAAGCAATCTGCTGCAAAGAAGCTAATTAGAGAGAAGAATACGAAATGTCTGGGTAATACTGTCTATGTGTTGTCATATATATTATGTACTTCCTTCCTGCAATCTTGTGAAATTATGTAGTTCTGTCTCGCTCATTTTCCTTTCTGGTGGTGGTGGGGGGGAAATCAAAATATATCTCCCTCCAAAATGTCTAATTGGACCTGGTGTGACACAACAGCAAGGATACTCTAATGTTGGTAGTGAAGTAACTTTGCTTATAAAAATGGTCCTGTTGGATTCATCATCTTCCTGTGGTTGAATTGATGGCTATTGGCTGGCTTAGATGATGAAAGGTATTTATTTAAGTAAGGATACTTACTTGAGGCTTGTAATGTTAAGCAAGTGGGCATGCTTTTTTTGGTGTTTTATTTATATTTAAAGTCATATTTCTCTTTGGTGGATTATTTATTTTGAACTAGAGAGTTGTAATCGAGGAGTGTTTTGTTCCATGCAGGAAGGAAGTGTTTCTCCATTATATAGAAGATGATAGCATCACCTCAGACCCAGATCTAGATGACCTTGAACCTAGAAACAGTTTCTAGAAATCAAACCTTTTGATCACTTTTCTGTTTTATGTGGTTTGTGGATTTGCAGGCTCAAGTTTTGACAGCAGTTTCAAAATAATGAAAACCTTATTTTGTGGGAACTATGATAGAACATGTTACGATTTTGAACTTGCTTGATATCACTTAGGCAGTGGGTCTGGTGAACATGGTGAATGAGACCTAATGGGGAGTTCCCTTGATTTTGAATTCTTTAAGGACTCCAAGTCTTGCTTCTGAGAAAGCTTTTGTGCTGAAACATCTCTCATTCACTCCTCATACTGTTGGCCTGAGACCTAAAAGGTGTCTATTTCTGTGAAGAATATTAAGGACGTTGGCAGTAATTGTGTCTATCGGGTAGAAAATGCCTAGATATTATGAAAACGGGTGGGTCGCACATCCCCCTAAAGTTAAGGAAGTGGCTTTCTTTCAACAGCTACTTGATTCTTTCAGAGGCTTTCCTTAATCTTCTTTGCCTTTCTTAGAGTTATGTTTTAAGATAATCCAATTCCCCTTTAAAGCTCCAAAATGTTACAGCTAAAAATAGATTCTGAGAAACAGGGTTTTATTCTTTGTTTGTTTCCTTTGTAAAAAAAAAAAAAAAAAAAAATAGGGGGCAGCACAAAATATCAAGGGCGTGGAGGAAGAAATACTTCCAACATTTTGGTCTGCCTTGTCTTTCTATGAGGTGGTTAACATGAAAATCAGATTAATTAATCAATGTGAACTTTTCAGATTCATCATAGTTAATGTGCACCTGTGCCAAGTGACATTGTGCTGATTCTGGGCAAAAAATAATGCAGCATATTCATTAACCACCTCTGGTTTTTGTGCCTCGTTTGCAGAGCAGGGGCCAGGGAGAGGTGGGATATTGGTTCATGCTGAGCCAGTGTTGTACAAACCAAACGAAAACTTTGACTAAAGATCTAAGCTCTGGGCTTTTATCCCTTTGCTGCTTAAAACTTTAAAACGAATGGAGGCTACACCTGAGCACTGATGGTTGTTTACCCAGTCCTAGGTACTACACTGTTTCCGTAAACGTGTTTTTAAACGAGTAGGTGGAACACATTTATTGGCATATAGTTTCAGAGTAGATGTTCTTTTAGTGTATTGGAGATGAGTCTGGCTGCATAAGTGGTTACTGGAAGGAGGGGAGGTCTTGAAAGATGCAGGCATGTGTGGAGCTGATGTCTTCCTCCTTGGCTGTAAAGTGCCTGAGAATTTCGTCTGCCCAGTGGTTATTAGCATCTGCTGATCATTTGTGTTGGATTTATTTATGTATCAGCCTTGTCTAAGCAACTGTGGTCATACAAAGTTTATTTTGTTGGTACTAAATTTTTTGACAAAATTTTGCATGTGTTAATAAGAAATTTGAGAGAAAAAATGACTTTGAAATTTCCCAAGTAAAAATTGATGAACTTCTGAAACACTAATTTTTTATTTTTTTTATTTTTAAATATATTATCTTCTCCGCTGCTATAGGTACAGGAACACTGTTTTACAAGCTTTTGTGTCAAGCAATTTAATAGAAAAAATAAATTGAGATTCTCCAAACAGTACTAATTATGAATTGCCCCAGAGGATGTTGAAAATAATGGGATATCCATACACTGGCATCAATAATAGTTATGTATAATTTCACAGTACCACTTATTTCTTGTGTAATAATGAGAATCCCTGCCAAAAGTGGAAGAAATAATTGGAGGTTTTGAAAGTTTAGTACAGTTTTCTGTTCAGAACTTTTACTTCATGCATTCACAGGAATGAAAACTTTTTTTTGTTTATTTTGAAATTTCCCACAAAGCAGAAGTTCAGAATTTTGGTCTGCTTTCATACTCGGATAGTTAAAACAACCTTTTATAGAACAGGACAGCTATTCATATTCTGTGTATTCTTATGTTTGGATTATTAGACTTCTAGCTTGATAACACAACCAAGGATTTGAAGGACCTTTTATTCCCACAGTATATATGGCTGCATAAGCCATAGGCTACCAGCTAGCACTGAAATTCTGACTGTATTGGTAGGGTGTTAATTCAGTCTTTATTTTTTGTCATTAGAGTTTAAGCTGACTCAGGTATCTGTCCACAGCTGTGTTTAAAATTAGAAGAGAGATACTGGGGTGTGACTATCTGATAGAATTCAGGAACTGCACCTGAATTTTAAATAAATAATGAAATAAAGATAAGTATTTACTAAATCTTGCAGAGAATCAAGAGAAACGACAATCCATGTCTCCCACACCTCCCCTGCTTCTTAGTTGTTCACCTTGTAAATTGTCTGTGGGGGCTGTTCAGTACCTGTTTCTCCTAGCTTGGATGTTATGGCTGGTTTTTAACTGCAGGCATTCACAGTGTCACCAGTTCTGTAAGCTTGGTCAAGTAAAATATCATGAATCCTCAAAGTTTGTATGCAGGTTTGACTGTTACTAGTCAGCTGCAACGATACACACCACATCAAATGAAAGGGATCATTCTGGAACTTTATCCCTCATCCTAAGCCCAAAGTCAAGTAGCCCAAGCGTAGCCAAAGCTATCAAAGACCAGCCTAACAACTGTAATAATTTCACATATGGATTGGTAATACCAGTTATTCATCTTGATAATATTGACAATAAACTGGAATGGCAATTTGTGCTATTACAGACCTTGCTTATGAAATTCTACTTGCCATGAAAATAAATAGGTACTGAGAGGAATTGATGAATGTCAGAAAGCTCAGATGAATCTGGAACACATTGTGATGATACAGTACCATCCAAACTATTTTACTAATCTTGTCACTCATCAACATGTCAGTCATGTTCATGATGGATATCCATTTCTGTTGACACTCCTGACACCCCACTGCAGCTATCGAGGGTAAGAGATGGCTGTGTCACACAACCATAGAGTTATAGATAATCGTGTCAGCCTGAACTGTGTAAGGACATGATGCATGCAAAAAACCCAAACTATTAAACTAACTTTGAGTTGCACCAGTTCATGTTGTTCTTAGTTTGCCCCTGCAGCAGAGTTGGGAATAAACAGAATAAACAGAACTGGCCCAAGAGAAAGTGATGTAGCTTGGGATACTGAATGTGGAAGCTGAGAAAAATAAGGTCTTGATGAAGCAGTGCAGGACTCCCAGTATCAGCCTCTAGGAGCTGTGGTGTGCTTCAGAACCCAATGGACTCTCGGGTAGAGTTTCTATCTCTTTCCAGCTCTGAGAAAGCTTAGGTCTTAAACTGTCTAGGCCCCTCTTCTGTTGGACTAAACCAATCAATCATGTTCAGTCATGGGTGTGCACTGATCTCAACTACTTAGTCTGTATTAATAAATTATTAAATTAATGCCTGCTGTGTTTTGAGAGCTACTTCCTTTCCCTCTTCCCCTTCCCCTACAAGATATTTGCATTCCATTCTCTTGTGATGTCCTAGGATTTAGCCACTGGGAATCAAAATAAATTAACATAACACAGAGGAATTGAGTGCTGCAGTTTTAGAAAGAGTGTCATACCATAGGAACTCAAAGGCACGCTAAGTGCAGCTCTCAAAAGCGCCTTGAGTTTTTTCATAGCTTATCTGAACTTGACCTTTTTAATGAGACAATAATCCAGCAGTACTTTTTGTTGGGTCATGTTTCTTGCCCAGTCTCTCCTGCTAGTCCTTCTAGCAAATCTTTGCTTGTGGCTGATTTTCCTAGTCAGAACAAAATGCTGCTCTTAAACACAAACTGAATTACTACTTCAAGTGAGAACCTCCAAAACTGCCACCATAGTGTTTTTTTCCACCTGTGTCCCTCTCAGGTTCTTGTGCTTCTTATTGCATGATGTGAGTCAGGGTTTGAGATGCAGTCAAAATTCCAGATTTGCAGCCTTGATGGCTGTCAGATTGACTTTTAATCAGGTGTCTGAAAAATAGGCAGCTGCCTGGAATGCTGTGTAGCGGGAAATTCTTAGAGCTAGTGTTCAGCACAAAGAGCAAAGTAGAACATATAAAATTATATAAATTCCACACTTCCTTCCTGCCCTGTGCGAAGGACACACACAATATGGTCTCTTTTGTCTTGCTTAGTGTTCCTCTGCAGGATGCCTGACAACAGCCCTCTGCATCCTGGCTGTCCAGCAGCTTGTTATGTCTTCTCTGTGTGTGTGTGTATCACTAGCCATCACTTTGTGAAATTGCTTTCAGAACTGCCATCTAAAAGCTGAGGTTTTAACTACTGCTTTTAACTGTTCTTATTTCACAGCTAGAAATGCCTTCATGGAAACCGAAAATTACTGTATTAAAAATAAATTTTCTTCTAAAGAAAAGGGAATTGAGATGCCATCTGTACTACTTCTGGCTTCCATTCAGCTCCTTCAAATGAATGCCAAATTAGCAGCAGTACTTCTTCCTCCCTGCCTCCTTCATCCCATCGTTCTCTTTCTAAGGTTCACCCAGATTCCTTGAGAAAGTAGGGAGTATCACCTCTGTGCAAACTTTAGTGGGAATTTTTAATTTATTTTGTGTTTATTTTCAGTTACAGCCCTGTTGCAGCCCTTCCCTGCAGGGAGGTCACTGATTATCTGGGAAGGTTGGACTGAAAATTGTGTTGATTTCTACCATGATGCTGCTTGCAGATACAGGTCTTAGGCCCAAGGTTCATGAGCATCCCTGACATTGGTCTCCACATTTTCAGGATCTTCCCTCGTTGCCCCAGACCTCTCCCTGGGCCACGATCTTCACCTTACTGGGCCCTCTTTTGTTTTCCAAGATCATGCCTTCCTTTCAGGTCCCCGTGTCTTGGCACGAGATTTTTTTTTTCTGGAAACCAAGCTCTCAGTTATTGTAGTGTAAATAGAGTATGTACAGAAGCACAGCAGAGGATCAGCCTCTTCAGTTATGGGTCGATCTAATGTCACGTTATTAGCAGCCCACACTGGTGGCAGCTAGCAAGTATCAGGCTCCTCCTTGAGAGTTCAGGAGTTCTGTTTTGAGCATTCACCCATGCACTTACACACAGTTTTCTGTGGGCTGTTTGTGTTCACAGTTTCAGCTTGTTTTTGCAATGATAGCAGCTGCCTAACTCTCTGTGCCCTCTTGGATGCACTTCCATCCTTGGACTGGGCACCAAAAGGAACAGACCTTGTTTTAACAGATATTTCAAAGGTATATTTTTTCATGTTTAATAATTTTGATTATGTACATGAGTTTGGCACAGTAGATGTTTTTGAGGTGGAGATGGAGTGCCCGAGTAACATGTAATATTTCTGCTGAGGTAGGCTGTCTCTGCTTTGAAGAGGAAATTTAGTTACAGTGTATTTGTTTCATGAATCTAGTTATTGGGGCAGTGTTTTCCAAACTGAAATTTGCAAGGCTGACACAAAGCTATCTGCTAGTGCATAACATACAATCCTGACTAGTTCAAATTGCTGCCTGAATATTCAGAAATTGCTCTCCTGAATACTTTCAAGATTCTCTGCTCTTCTCCCTTTTGAATAAAAACAGTTTCCGTTTTTTTGATAATTAATTTGGGGATAGGGTAGGGAAAACATTTTGATGTGACTGGGGAGGGTGATAGATCTTTGTGCCACTGCTTAGGTGGGAGGCTATTTTTTTTTTTTTTTTTTTTTTTTTTCCTTTGGAAAAGGCTAACTTGCTTCCAAGGAGAGTGGAGTGAAGCTCTGAATTCTCCCGTGAACTCTTATTTCGTAGCCGGATTCCTATGACAGAAAATGTTTTGCCCCAGCTCTCATGAAGCTTGGTCTGGGCTTTATGATCAGCATTGTCCCAAAGAAGCACAACTGTTTAGAAAATTTATAGATAGCAATTTGGTCTCCAGTGTAGCAGAGGCTCATCTGTTAATTGCTTTGAAGATTAAAGTCAAGACCTTGAACTGGCATCTGAAACTGACTTTAGAGATAAGCCCCAGCTGTGAACTTCCGTCATCTCCTTCCCAAAGCCTTTGGTATTTAGAGGATAATAGATAAGCAGGATATCGAGGACAGCATCTAACCGATGTTAAAGATTTGTATTATGGAGACCTAAATTGTTATGAGGGCAAAGCCAGTTCTCTCTAGTTCTGTTATCCAGGGACCTCTCCAGAGAAGACGTGAGCGAAGAAAAAATGTGTGCACGTTAGGCTGGGTAACCACAATAAAGTAACAAGTCAGTCAAGTGTTGATAGCATCTACTACATAAATAACAGCCACTCCAGTTTGCTGATTGAATTGATCTGAGGATTTTTTTCTTTTAAATTAAGAGCAATCTAAAGGAACATTTTCTAACATTTTCTTTTCCTCCCTCTTGATACTGCACCCCTCTGCTCACTCCCCCCAACCTCCCCATTCCCAACCCAACTTGGATTGATTTGAAATCCTTTCCCTAATGAGGTGAAACATTTTATTCTGTGGTGGTTTAACTGTTTTGTCATAACCTCTTTTTTTCCAAGGCAGCTTCATTTCAAAATGTTTGGGGTTTTCCATGTTAAAAATGTTGAAGATAAATGCTTCTGGCAAGTTAAACAATTTGTTTAGAGATGTTTAGAAATAACTGTATTCCCTGGTAGTTTTGGTTCCATCACTCAAAATGTCATTCTTCATCAAGAGCAGCAACCATTAGTCAAGTATGATGCAAGCAAATAGGGATGTTTTCTCAGAGATACTCTACTGTCAGCATATTAAAGTCTGTTTTGAATACAGTGCTTGTGAAATGAGCCCCATGGATGGCATTTGTTTTTAAGGTGTTAGAGAGCAGTGTCTAAGGAATAGTTGTTGTGCTTTGCCAACTAAAAGGGCAAAGTTGTAGGCACTTCATGCACTGCAGAGCTTGTGGTATGTTACTAAAGGGTGAAAAAGTAAAACTTTTTGAAGAAGACAGTGATAACAGATTTAATTAGGAGTGGATACATTTCAGAAGGAAAGAACAAAAAGCATTAAAGTGTGAGGGAGATGGAGGTGAGCAGTAGAGAATGAGCAATTGGCGAAATCTAAACCAGAAGTTAATAAGGATGCTGCCTGGCTGGTAAGTGGAAACTGAACAAATAATCACAGTGAGAAGTCAGATAAAAACATAAGAAATACTTTTTAAAAATCCAAACAAAACAAACAATGCAAAAACTACCAGCCAAAAAAACCAAACCAAACTACCAACCTTGCCAAAACAAAAGCCTCAGTCTGTTTTAGCTATTTCTACTTCTATCATGTCCCTCCCTAGATTTTTTTTCCTAGGATTGCCTTACTTCAAGTTCATTTTTCCTGTTAATGCTGGTGAGGTAGTCCAGTGTGGTTGTGTGATTTGCCTGTATCATGGGCCTGGGTTGTAGAGTCTCTTTGCACTGCCTGGCCTGCAACAGCAAGCAGTGAAGTTATCCTTCATGGGTCTTCCCTACTTGATTTTATGTCATAGGAGGTTGCAGATGGATGACTAATGTAACTAGCAGCATTGCTCATTGTGGAGAAGTGCAGGAGACCAAGGGAAAACACTGCAGACAGCCATGGGTCCTTCCAATCTGCAGCCAAGAGTGAGGGTATTAAGGAATGTGGAAATAGGTGTGTGTCCTGAGTTCTGTTTCAGGAGGTTGTTAGGGCAGCTGGTGAGAGAAAAATAGAGCATTTCCATCCTCTCATTTTATAGATGGAAAGAAATGGGGAGTAAGAAAAAGAAGGGACTTGACTTTCAGGGCTCTTGATCAGCAGCTGAGGAGCCTTTTGAATATGATGCTGGGAAAGGTGAATACTCCTCATTTGCTCAATGAGCAAACCCCTCTGTTTTTTCTCTCTCTTTTCTCTACTTCCTCATTCCTACTGTTTTATTACTGTGTAAAGTGAATAGAGTTCTCCCTGCTACATCCTAGCCCAGCAGCTGGTGCTTTATTTTGAGAATCAAGATGGTGAAAAGAGGATCCTGTGATTTTGGTTCAATTTGCACCCCCTCTTACCAGCTCAACTGGGGTTCTCCAAATCAGGAATGTGGCCTTCCTTTTTCTTTTTTTGCTAGTTTATTTGCAGAGGTGTAGACAATTTTTTTCAAATTATTTTTATTAGATATAGACATTGTGATCCTGTAGGTAGTGGCTATCCTATGACACATGAACCAAGCACAAATGGAATTCTGGTTTACTTCAGAAAGCTGCAGTTAATGTAATGGGGTTTATTTTTTTTTCTTTGGAGCAAAGACAAGCTACCAAGTACTTGTACAAATTGTTTGTGTGAAGAGGAATACAAGGCAACCTTATAGAGCATGATATTGTTTCTTTGCTCAGTTTTTATCATAAAAGCATCTTAAAAGTTAAGCTTCAATAAATATTTCTCACATGTAGCAGAGGTGTATCAGTGGTCTTTCACACAGGGATCTGTTATATGTGTTAAAATTGTGCTTTCTGCAGAACCAATTGACAATCTCTGATTTATTGACAAAAATAAGTCTCATCAGCTTTAGAGGAAGATGGACATGGGTAACTACTGGTTTATGTCTTGAACAAATGGCCTAATAAGAGAGAGAGACTCAAGGATATCTTAGTTACTGTGCTATTAGTGTTCATCTTTATCTTGAATTCTACAGCTCAAAATGGAACATATCATACTCTTACAATAATCTCCCCATAAGACCTGTAAAAGCAAGGCATCCTAGGGCAGTTGCACATAATATGGTAGCCTCACTGCATTCCAGATACACATGAATAAGGAACTCTCTGTAGATACTGAGACTAACGTTCTACAATGAATACATAGGTATCATTAACAAATTTGTTATAGAAGTCAGACACTGAAGAAAAAATCTTCAAATATTTCAGACAATGACAGCTTTAAGGAAATATAAGCAGCTTAATGTATTTTTGGAGGGGTGGGAAGGGTGTCTGAGATAAATTTGGACATATCAGTTTATGGATAGTCCTAATTCAAGTGATGCTTTAACAGTATCACTTCCCTATCAAATTTATCCCTTTGAAATTTACAGCTTCAAGCTTTAGTACTTGTTATCTGGTCATGATTTCTTTAGTGCAAAAGTAACTGTGAAAATGAGGAAAGTCGTACATTTTCTTAGGGGAAAAAACTTTGTGACTTCTTTTAATTAAAAAATATATTTCTAAATCGCACAGTGTTGTATTTTAAAAATTAAAATTGAATACAAGTTACTGATTGGGTAGATACTACAGATAGATGCAGACTGGACTCTGTTTTTCTGTCATTGATTATTCATTGTTCTTTGAGGTACTCAAATCAACAAATTCTTTCTAGTTTGAACAAAACCATGATGAGAGTTGAATTATTCCCTGAGTATGAGCTGTAGTCTTTTAACCACATATTGAGGATTCTTTTTTGGGCCAGGTCTTGGGGTGTTTTTGGCACCTGCAGCTCTCACTGACCTAAGAGAGATCAGTAGGTGATACAGTAGCCTGTGTATCAGCCTCTTGGAACAGAACACAGTTTAGTGAATGTCCTTTGAAATCCATTTGAAAGCAGCTGTTATTCAGAAGGCTTAAAATACTTGTTATAGATAGCTTGTGACATTCCCATCCATCTTGTCTGCCATCAAAATAAATTAAGAACTTTAAACAAAGCAGGAGCATTCAAAGATAATAACTCAATAATACTGTACTGATTTCTCTCTTCTTTGTCTTTGGGCTATAAAACTGAAATTTACTTAAAATAAAGTACAACTTTAAAAACTTAATAAATTTTGACAGAAGAAAAATTTTTGTTCTGCCAACAACAATGGCAATATATTTTTAGGAGAGAAATAACTTTATTCTTCACTGATTAGAGAGAACATCATGCCATTGTGAATGTTATGGCTCAGACATGGATTATCTATTAACATCTTAATAACAACTATATCCTAAATAATAAATTACTTATTATTTAATCAAAGCAAAGAAAAAGGATCGTTCTGTATCTGCTTGCTAGAAATTTAAAGTCACCTAAGTCAACCCCCAACTTCCTCATGTTGGTAACCAAGTCTTTGGGTGCTCTCCAAACATTGTTGGAAGGTGTTTGATCTGTATCATTGAACTGGAAGATCTTAATCTTAAAATACTCTTTCTGTTTTTATTGAGTGTTGAGACTAAGTATTAAAATGAGAAGGTAAAAAAGTGGATATCAAAGGCAAGAGAAGTTTGATGCTCTCAGATATCAAATAAGCTGTTGCTGGGTTAGAATTTGAGTGAGGTTTTGTCTGAAGGAGCAGATCAGATCTATCAAGGGCTTGCTTTGTGTCATTTCTGAGTTGATGTCCACATTAGGCTATTTTGGAGGAGAGATGATGAGAATACTGGTAATTGGTAGCTTGCTTTAAAATTGGACCATAACAATTCATACTATAAATTCTAGTGAACGCTAACTTTCCAACTACTAATGTTTAAAAATTTATCTATTATCTGTTACCTTTTCCTATAATGTTGCTCACTATTTAACTCTACTTCTTTAAGCAGTTTCTTTTGATAGCTCCTTAATATAATGGATTTTTTAAAGTTTTGATTATCACTGATTTCAGGTGAAGTTAATTTTCTCTCTCCTCTGAAGTTAGACCTAGACTGTTTCCCTCTGTAGTCAGAATGCCCTCTGAAAATCTACCTTGTGCTATTTGCATAAAGGTGAAGAGTAGTTCCAATGAACTTCCTTGTCAACATGTGTCCTATTAGGATCAGATTAATTTTTGAGAAGGATTTTTAACTACAATTTGGGACCTTCTGTGAGAACAAGAAACTGAGTTTTCACAGATCAAATCATGCAACGCTCTGTCTACCTAACAAGGCAACCAGCTCTGGAGATGACAAGTCCTCAAGAGATCAGTGGTGTGGGGACTGTAGTACTTAAACATAAAGCAGCATGACATAATCTGAGTATGCAGCTTGCAGCAGGAGAGGAAGAGTTTCTCTTTTTTATAGCTTAGACTCTTCACATCCCCATCCATTTGTTCAGTGCTTTGGGTAGATTGATAAGCAAGGCTTTTCCTATGTTTCTTTCATTTTGGCTTGGAGAAAACTCCACACCTTGTAAAGAACCTGAATGGGTCCAACTAGGTGTCTGTGAAGAAAAGAGGCATTTTCAATAAAACTCTTTGGAGATACCAACTCTATAAAGGGCAATTTGACAGATGAGTAGGGGACATTACTGGAACACTTTCTTGCTGTGTGAATTGTCACAGTTCATCACGTGTAGCTGCCAAATTTCTCGTTAGTTTAATGACCCAGTAAAATTAAGTTCTTGCTCAATGTTTCACTCAGCTCTAGGTTAGAGATCCTTGACATTCAGAGCTGTGATTGTCATTTACCCCCTAAATTGTAGCTGGTGTGGCATGCTTTACTTTGCCCTTATTGAGGTTGGCTTTAATTTCCTGAATAATAAAGTTCTTCCACGAATGGAGATGTAATAATAAATCAAAAAATTGTCACAATATATCTGACTTTCTTGAACTTACTAAAGGCATTAATAAAGATGAAGACTAAATGCAAATATAAACCTAAGATTACTATTCTCTTGCAATGTTAAAAAAGTAATTTGATTTTCCCTTTCAAACCATGAGGGAAATGACCATGGGAACAAACTGTCCAATAAATGCACATGAGGAGGTGGGTACAGGAAAGGATCAAGGGAGTTGAGGTTTGGTTGTTTTTTTATTTTTTGTTTGTTTGTTTGTGAGTTTTATTTGTGGTTTTGATTTTTTTTTTCTTTGATAAACCTTTTGAACTCAGTCTAAAGTATTTGGACTATATTTAGTTAGTTATAAATAATTTCATTTTCCTTTTCAAGATGGAAAAAAAAAATTTTTCCATATTTACTTGTAATAAAGGCATACCATTTCTTATCATCCTCTGTTGACAGGAGAGAACCTATGTGTGGTTTCTCAGCAAGGCTTTGTTTACCATTGCTTGGTCTTTCCAGTGTCTTCTTGGATGTTCTGTGACATTTTAGTAAGAGTACAGTTGATTTGTGCTCCCTTCTTCTCCCTATCTTTTTTCTGTTTTGTTTTCTGTATGTATTGTAATTCTTTTCCGGTGCCCAAGCATATCAGCTTAAATCTTATCAAGAGAAAGTAAACTTGGACAACTTCTCTCTTTTCATATCTACCTTAACATATGTTAAACATTCCCTGGGTTTTTAATGTCTTTGTTCTTTAAATCTAGCATACTTAATTTATTCCCTGTTAGGTACTTTAACCTAATTGCCTGAAAAATTTAGACTGGTGTACATTTGGCTTGTGGTTGCCCTTCCTGAATCTCATCATGAATTCTATTCTGAAAATAAAAAGCCCTCAATCTTATCTGTATTTCCATGAGAAGATTTCCTTTAATTTCTCAGAATCTGGGAATAATTCAGCTTGTGTTTTATTCCCAGTATCTTGCACCATTAATTACATTTCCTGTGAGAATGCTGTATTTTGGTTCTTGGGGGGATGGGAGAGATGAAGTTGGAATATCTGAGCTGTTTGGTTTTGGTTTTGTCTTTTTTTCTCAAATAAACACAGTCTGGAGCCTGTTTTAAAACATGTATTCCAGAAAGCTCGTTAGTGTTTTTTAAGCCTCCATAAAATGACTTATGATTTAGATGATGACAGAGCATCCTGCTCTTATCAGAGATTAGATCTTTATCTTCTTATTCTTTTTGGTTTGGATGTAAACTTCTGTTGCCTTCTTTAGATTTCAAATTTCTAGGGACAGGCATAGACTGCATTCTAACAACCATGCAGTGCAATGAATGTTATGCATATGTGTATGCCACCATATGACCATTTTGTCTAAATAGCAGCCTATTCTTATACCTTGTTTTCTTTTCTCAATTTTTTTAGCACTGAATAAAACCACCATTGGATTTAGTATCTGTTCATATTTGACCTGGATGAACTGTAGAGTTCTAGCTATCACCCTGAGCTTGTAATTTTCTTTCCTGCATATATAAAATTAAAATTTGGAAGAGATAGTTCTTGCATAGTCACAACCAGGAACAGAAATAATGAGGCAAAGTAATGAGCAGAATTTTCAGTTCTTTAAAGGTCTGGACACAGAGGTTTGTGCAACATTTACCCAAAATGTCAGCTCTATATATCGAACAGGTTATTCTTTTCACCCGGCCAGTGGAGCCAGCTGGACACAACAATGAAAGGACAGCAAGTGAGATGAAGTGTTGCTCTTTGCAGCCTTCCTCACCTCTTTCTCCCTTTCTACAATCTGGAAAACTAGAAAGGAGGCCTACCAGAAAAATGAAAGGCCACTATGAAGAACTGTGAACTATGAAACATGTCCAGAGCTTCCTCTAGTTCTGTTTTTTCTCCAAAGTTTCCAATGCTGTTGTACCTCTTGAGATTGCATTTGGAGGCGCTTGTGAAAATGCTACAATTTCCCAGCAAGCACAACAGTTTATCAACTTCCCAAGGTATGAGATTTGAAAGAGAGATAAAATTTTGAATCCAAAATACTGCTTGTACTGGAGCTGGAAATGTTGTTGATATGTCATTAAAACTTCTTATTTTCTCTCATATAAGAGTATTTCCTAAAAATGAATGACCAAGCTAACCTTGACACAGAATACCTATTTAAAATTAATCTTAGGGCTCTGGTATAACTATGTCCAGATGTTTCTTTCTTTTTCTAGTAGGCATCTTGTTATACTGGCTTATAACATTCAAATTGACTTATGTTGAGCTGGGGGAACTTTTGAGTGCTAATTGAAACAGTCTGAAAGGAAAATTGGATATTTCTCTGAGAAATTCAAAGCAGAAAGAGTTGTTGAATTATTAAATGGGGAAAATATAAAACTCTTTTTCCCTCTCGGAAATCTTGCTCTAATCTGAATTTTTTTTTGGTTTTGTAGATTCTTTTTTCTGTGACCTTGCTTTGACGAGGAACAAAGTTTCATTTTTAACTGAAAATGCTTAAATACTAATAATGATTCACTGGCTTACAAAACTGGAAACAAAATGCTGTTATAGAGGACTAATATTTTTACTTTATTCTGTGTGTGTGTCTGAAGGGGAATATTTTGGTTTGAGGTGTGCAAGTTTACAGAACTGACACTTACTGGCTGGCAGACTATTTGATGGCTGTAGGTACAGCTTTTGAATTATTATAAAACTGATTTAAAATATAGGAATGGTGAATATAATTTCCAAATTGATCAGTGTTTCTTGTTTCTTTAGGACTGTGCAAAGACTCTGTGCAGTATATGATGCTTTTGAATTACAGTTCCTGTTTCCTGCCTGTATGCCCACAGAGCTCACAATCAGAGCCTGCACCTGAGTTTTCTGTGCATGTGTAGCATGTCAGCTGAATCAGCTAAGAGCAGCCTACGCCATTCTACCAAAGCCAGGTACACCTCAGCTGTGCTTGGTGACCTCTTGAGCAGCCTCTTCTTAGGCTACAAAAAAATTTGATTTGTTTTCAGGAATATAGAGCCTTGGGAGGAGGGAGGTGCTCTAAGGATGGAGATACACTGGCTTTTGCAGCAGGTTCTGCCAAGACAAGGAAAGGCAGCTGTGTTAGCACTGGCTGCATGACATGCAGATAGAGCATAAGTATTGTTGTGGTGATCCTGCTGACCCTTACACAGCACTCTCATTAAGTGCACTGAGGCTCATCTAAAAGTCTTAATAATCTTTCAATGTGTTATTAAATCCTAATTATTTATGAACAATGCTAGTGTATGTACGTGAGGTCAACGTAGCATGCAAGTGATTTAATTAGTGCATCATGTCCAGTTGTAATCACTTATATTGTTTTAATTGGAATGGTAATTGAGACTTGAGTATGTATGTTTTTTCTTGCAGCTGCAGTGCCTAAACCTATCTGTTGCTGTTGTAATTGCTCCTTTCCCTACATCTTCTATCATCCCCCATTTATTTATTTATTATTAACTTAAGAATATTTGAAGAGGAGAAACAGCATAAAACTTGTTTCAGTCTTACTAGGTCATGTAATAATGTAACTGAAGAATCCTCAGAGATGACTGAAAGATCACGTCTTACATATAATCTTCCTTCCTTCTCTGTCATGTTGGATCTTTGATGCTGATTAACCCATGCAAAACCACTGCAAAAGCAAGGAGATGCCTTTAGCGTCTTTCAGTCACTTTGTATTTTTTTTCTGACACTCAATGCATCATGTCACCGTGTACTCTAAATACTAGCTGTGATTTTATCAACTGCATTAGCTGTAGTATCTTGGAGAGCTTTGCCATTCCTAAGTTGGCTTGAGTGTTCTGAGAGAAAAACAGGAATGGAGAAAAAAAAAATGCAATTTTTATGGGTCAGGTTGGCAAATAGCTTCAGTCTGACTTGGAGTTTGCATTTAACATTTGAACACATAAGAGCTAATAATAATTTCTGTTGCAGTGGAACATCTGTTAGTTAATCAGAACTTAAATTAACGGAGAACTGAAAGCAATTAGCTAAAGGTTATAAACTAATTAGAATAATAATATTATTAAACTAGCCCTTCCATAGCTAAAATTGCAGCCATATTTTATTTTAAGGGACCCCAAAATCTTGGTTTGAAGAATAAAATTAATCAAAGGAAAACATTTCTGAAGAGTTTGAGAATTCCTATAAAATTGATATAGGAATATTCTTCAAATTAAAATTAAATTTAAATTTAAACCAAACAAAACCCTTTTCATCTTGGATTTTAATTTTTATTTGGTCTCATGTAAGGTCAAAACTTGTTTGTTTTCATTCTTTGTACCACTCGTATAGTGAAATCTCCTTGGAAACAAATGCAGCAGCTTTAATTGCAGAAGGTTCATTATAACTGATATAAGTTTATTAATTTTGTTGTGAATAATGTTGAGGAAGATCAGCTTATTTCCTTGACTTTCACAAGCTGTTACTGACATGTTTCTGCTTTCATTCAGGTAAAAGGATATTTTAAAAGTTTTTTGCAATTTGAGAATATCATGTGGCAACTGATTTCAAAAGGAGACAGTTTTGGGGTTTTTTGAAGATGATCAGTATGTAGATGCTGGTTGAAAATTCAGAAGCCTGTTTGAGAGCTGAGGGATTTTGGTGGGTGGGTGGGAATGTGATGGGCTTGTTGGCAAGCTGCTTCACAGTTATGTGGATCTTGCTCCTTCAAGGGCTGTGCTACCTGGAAATAAACTGTTCTCTGAGAGACTGAACTAAAAAAGTCAAATTTCTTATGGATATTTTTTTTTGGGTTGTGGTTGGCTTCTCTGTAGTCTAACAGAAAGTGAACTTGTAGCTTTCCCGCAGCTAGGTGACTTGTAATCTTTGTGAGAATTCTCTGGTGGCAAACACGTTGAGCTCACTCTTCAGTCTTCCCTTGGGCAAGGGCAGTAATAATGCTTCTCGTTTATTTGCTAGCTTGTTTTCTAAAAGTGTAAAGAAACTCAATATCTTTGAGACAATTACTGCATTATTAAAAATAAAGGGGTCCCACAGTCACTGACAAAGGGAGGGAAGAGACAGTGTGTACAGTACATTGTCACTTGATTGAATAAGCATGGTTTCCTTAAAGGCACACTAAAAGCCTCAGTGTTACACTGCCAATAAGAACTAATACAGTTCTTCCTTGAACTCCTGTATTAACATCCTGCGTTTTTAGATTCCTTGCTCTTGAATTCAGTGCAGAATGGATGCATGTGGTTTAGTAAGACATAAGCTGTTCACCTCCTAACAGGAGTTGCAAGGTCCCAGTAAAAGTCTACTTTTGGTTTTGTGTATTAGAAATAGATAAATGTTTTTCATTAATAAAACATTTAATAATGGTTTACAAGAGGTTTGAAATAAAAGTACTCAGTCTTGTCTTTCAGCAGGTTTTGCTGTACATGATGATTGATTTGTTTTGTTTTCTTTCAGTGTTTGTTTTGGTTTTAATTTTTTTTTTTTTTTTTTTTTTTTTTTTTTTTGAGACCTGGAAGAATACTTTCACACTGTTAAGGAAACACATGTAAGAAAATGGACAACTGTACTTCCTGCACAATGTTATATTTATTTCTATGTCATCAAATTTCATTCCTTTATCTGTCCTGCTCCCAAACCAGCAGCTGTATGTGTCAGGCTTGTGCTCAGTGCAAATCTCACTGGTCACTTTGCAAGGTTTGCTGTAGTGAGTTATTTGGTACAGGTCACAGAACTGACTGCACTGTTTGATTAACCAGCTTTTGAAATATCTGCAAAGTCTCCATCCAGAACTTCTAACTGGCTAATTTAATTTGTCTGATATAAAATAAAAAGCCAAAACTAAGTAGTTTTGGCATCTTTGTAGAGAGTAATATGTTTTATTGATAGTCTCCCTCTTGGTTTTTT
The DNA here is from genome assembly GCA_038380795.1 of Pyrocephalus nanus. Classification (NCBI taxonomy): domain Eukaryota; kingdom Metazoa; phylum Chordata; class Aves; order Passeriformes; family Tyrannidae; genus Pyrocephalus; species Pyrocephalus nanus. The sequence goes on along the minus strand of CM076266.1, from coordinate 21,164,632 downwards.
GTTTGTTTGTATTTTTTTCATGGAGGAATGTCCTGGTACCCTCTGCGCAGCAGTTACTACTGCATTAGTTCCTTCACTTCTAACGAAATTGTATTACATTGTTAGCATCCAAAAATGCTAAGATGTTAGCATCCCCCTTGAAAAGGAAGAAACACCAGGATACTCCCATAAGCTTTCTTACAAAGTTTGGTCAATGTAAAACACAAAGTCATTTGGGATGTAGCTTGTTGGAAACGTGGAGGCACCTTCCCATCTTTTCAGCAAGAACCTTTTTGTTTTTCAGTGGACGTTGCTAATTCATTATTTAGGTGGAGGTAGAAGTTCTTCAAGATGAAGGCTGATGCACACTGGTGGTGTTACTGGCTTTGGTTACACCTCCCCTGTCACCAGGCATCCCACCTCCTCAGCTGGACTTTGCCTTTCCTTTGTGGAGAGACAGAGCTGCTTGGTACTGGGAGATGTCATTCTGGCATACACCGTAGACACAAAAAATAGTTCAAAGCAATTCTTAAAGCAGTAGAAAATTATTGTAGCATTCATTACTCTATAGAGCGCTTCATTACCCATGCATGCTCACATACACACCGAGTTTTGCATTTTCTCACTGCCCCAGGCCCCCCATATGTGTTTGCTGCCTGCCTCACTGACACCCTCTTGTGTGAGTCAGCAGTCTGGTGGAGAAGGAGAGGCATCACAGCCATGTTTCTTGCTGCTGTTTGGAAAAGATGTCTGCTGCTGTGACACAGAGAATAAAGCTGCGTTCCCCAGCCCTTTCTAAAACATACATGTTGCACTCAGTGTGATATTTGCTTCTTATTGGCACTGCTCAGTGTTTTGTTCCAGTGCCCTTCCAATTATTACTGTATATTAATTTTGATTAGACAGGAGGCTGCTTTGTGAGTCTTGACTTCCTGCCAGTACAATCAAGTGTGAGCCATGGGAATGAAAAGCAAATGTTGCTTTCAAAACCTTGTGAAAAATATATTACTTATAATTCACAGTACGTATATATAATTTTAAAAAGAAAACATGTTTGTTGGCAGACCAGGAATGGAGATAGGGCATGTATCCTAACCTGAAAGGGGGAAGAATATATGAAAATAAATAGACTATCTGTAAAAACTATTTTGTTTATTTGTCTATTTTCAATACTAAACTTTTATATCTTTTTAATTTTTAATCAGCTGTTCCTTTAATGTATGAACAGCTGCTATATAAATTAGATGGGTTGAACCTTTGTTAGGTAGAAAAAATAGGAATGGCATAGCTTCCTAAACACCTTATTGCAAAATATATTACAAAGAATTCAGGCAGGAATAATTTTTCAGGCAAGTTCTGTTGTTTGTGTTACTGAGAACGGGTGAGCTCACTGTCATCCCTCCCCTGTTGCCCTTCTCCCTTGCCCTCAGTTTCATCTGTGAGTCTGTGAATTCTGCAAGCTTAACTCAGAGTTCACAAAAAGGGAATTGCAGTACTTGCACACAGCTTTTGGAGGTGGAGTCTGGTCCGAAAATGGAGTTTTGAATTTTTTTTTTCTTGCTCTGCTTATTTTTTCTGGCTGAATTAATTGTCCTTCTTAGTCCCCTTGCTCATTTCACTCCCTTCTTTGGCTGGTGACTACTGAGATGTCATCATACATTACTTACTGTTGAGAGGATAACTCCTATGGTCCTGCTGTACACAGCTCAGTCAGCAGCAGGTGCTGAAGGAGCAAAGCATGTCAATATTTCATGCATTTAGAATCAAACACATTGACTCACATATGGTTGCTCCAAGGAGCATTATACATAAGTATGCTTGCTTTATGAAGGTGTGCTAAACTGCTATCCCTAATATACCTACAGGCTGGAAATGTAAAATGATTGCAACTGAGCAGCGTGATAAAGAAATATGATCTAGCTTTTGAAATTAAGTACCTGCAAATTACAAAATAGCAGATTTGTGGTTGGGGGTTTTGTATTAATCCATCCCTATGACAGGAAAATAACTTGTAATCATGGAATTACAGAATGGGTCATAAGGGGTGCACACAAAGGGGGCAAAGGTTTAGTATGGACACCTCCTATTTGTTTAGTCCTGATTTTACAGGTATAATATTACTTTTACTTAGCCTTTTGCATATAATTTAATGCTACTGGGGTTAGAATTTCGTATACTGTTTTTTCCTTTTTCGCTGCTTAATCATTCCCATTTTCTTGAAATCTTCCTTTAGACCATGAGCTTGAGCTTTGAATTTTTAGTATTACAGCATTGGATCTCCCAAGAGTTGAGCTACAGAAATATCTAATTCTGCAGGGTGAGAAGGCTTGCAGGCTAGATGGGGGGAAGGCTATGTTTGATCAAGGAGGAGCAGCTGAGATGTCTCGTTGCATTCTTCCATATGCTGCACACATTTTAAGTACAGTGCTCTTCCCTCCAGATCTGCCAACACAGGCCTTGGCTTAGCAAATTCATGTACCTTTGTTGTTCTTTAACCTGCTAATGGAAAGAGGGCCACTCAAATGAAAATGAAAGAATAATAATTTTTATAGTCTGCCTGACTAGGCAAAACAAAAACCCAAAGGGGTGTTTCTGGCTAATGATTTCTATATTTTCAAGTTTTCTGCATTAGAACTTAACCAAACAACAGAAAGCTCACCTTATATGAGACCTTGGGCTGACTGCTTATAAACTTCTTGTTTAGGAAATTTTAAAACCTTTTGTAAAAAGCAAACATTCCCCCAGAAAACAACCAACCAAACAAAAAACCAACAAACCACTACCACCAAAGAAAGTCACCAAAAACAAAAGAACCAGAAAGGCTTTTGTATTAATCATGCAGCAAAGATTAGACTGCTGAGAAAAAAGGAAACTAGACTTTAGGACTTGGACAGTTTTTAGTTTTTAATTCTGTTACTGTAGGGCTGAGACAAGCCTCTTGCAGTTACTGAAGAAATCTGTGAATGTTTAGCTACCCTGTGGAGAAATCAAAGCATAGCTCATTGATATTTTTGTCCCCAAAATATTCTAGCTGATTCTTTGTACCCTTGATGGACATGTAGTTGAGATTTAATTGTCTACTGAGCATGGAGGTGATAGTGCAGAGTACAAGGAAAGAGAAACAAGTCGAAATGTATGCAAATCTTTTCTCCGGGAAGGTAAATTCTCTATATGATTTTATTTTTCCTGGCTGGAATTTTACTTTTGTGTTTCTGTGTTTATACTGATAGAAAAGAATCAAATTTAATTTCCTATTTGATGGAGAGGATAGGTTATTGCCTTTTTTAAAAAAGAAAGAACTCCCACTCTGTTTTTAAGTTACCATTCAGCAATGGTATTTCCTACAAGCAATCTGGAATACGGTTTTTTTAATTGTTATTTCCACACTATCTCTTACAGAACTGCTGAAATCTTGAAACAGTCTTGCTTAGAAAATAATTCTGCCAATTAAAGTTGCAGTTGTAAAATGAAAGATATATCAAGTCTGACAGTTTTCTGATATTTTTTAAATTTTTTTTACAAATTCTGAACAAAAATACATACTTTTATCCTACCTCCCCCCTCTTCCGATTCCCTCTTTTGATGCCTGCCTGGCTCCAGAGGTTTTGGAGTCTGAATACTTATCTTCAGGGACACTTTTTGCAATACAAATCATGTTGATGCTGTTGAAACAAAATGTCTTGCTTTGATTATATTGCAAAACTACAGAAGATAAAAACAGAAGCCAGGTAATTCTCTGTATCATGGACTGAGAGAAGGCAGCAAAAGGCAGACACTACAAATTAACACAATAAGCAGAAAACAGACAAAAAGCAACAAAGCAATAGAGGCCTTATAAGAATTATGTGCTTTTGGAAAAATTGTTAAATGTCTATTTTAAGGAATTTTATTTGTCTCGGCTCTCCTCTGTTTCCTGAACAATGGGTGTCAGTGTTATCTCTGCCTAGATACACTGTCACATGAAAGCTCCCATCTGTAGATCACGCCCCATTTCAAAACCTACAAACATATTTAGTCTCATCCTTTCACAGAACCAGGAAACATCATCTCTGTCACCAGCCTGCTCTTGACGTTTTTGAAAGAGATCTATTTTACCACCATGGATAGGAGCAGTGGGTCTGATGATAGATGTTAGCAGGTATATTGAACAAACTCTGCAGCATGTAATGTTTTCTTTTAATTTCCTCTAAGTAACAAGTACCTGTGTAGAGGGAATAAGCAATGAAATGCCCGACATTGTTGCTAATCCTTTGTTTTGTTAGCAGTTGCCCAGGAGTAGAAAGGATTCCCTCCCTCCTACAACCCCCCATGTCCTTTGCTAACTTGCTGACCTGTGGTCTTTTAATTTATAAACAGGATTTTCAAAAGTAAATGCTTGACATACAGTTGGGAGCTGTTTGTTCAACTGTGTGTTCATTTTCCTACACACAGAGACCCAGGAATATAATGTGTATATTTTTATATGTGACAGTGTTGATCCCAGAACTTTCACAACTACCTGTTCAGCTTTGGCTGCAGGAATAAATCTCTCAGAAAATGAATAAATAGGTAATAAATACATAAATAATTTACAGTGTAGGTGGAGTGACAGATATTCTGGGCCTGACCTACATTGTCCTCATTCACTGCACTTAGATTTTGTCTTCCTTGGGGCGAAACGCCAATTCTTTTTAGCATTAAATGACTGTCCTCTCTGCAGAACAAGCAACAAACCCTGAACCCAACTAAAATTTTTACAATGATAAGACAGATACTGTCATCCCACTGTAGCTTTCTGAGATCAAACCTCTGTAACCATTTCTTTCTTGGGGTTGTCTAGTGAAAAGCTAGCAGCATGTTTCTGGTTGTATTTTAATGGAAATTTTCACCTATGTTTGTCTAAAACAGCTGAGGTAACCTAATAGAATAATAAATTCCCTTTGACCATTGACTGTATTCACTGAGATCACATACTCTGGAAGATACAATATTCTGAAGTTTTTTCAAGTCCTAGGGAGGTACTGCTGATGGTAACTGTTTGTCTATCCTTTATAGAGCAATGAATGAGTGTTTTGAACTTTTTTGAATCTTGATGTAGGACACTGTGAGGCAACACCCAGGAAGTATATCTCACACAGAAAATGTGAATGTGGTAGGTAAATTAACTTTCCTTTTTCTTAGAACTGAGGACTTGGAAGGATTTACTTCATCTATTTATCTGTCTTTAACTGTTTATCAACTGAGAATGGAGAGCAGCTGGCCTTCTCGAATTATAAATTCACCTTCCTATGTGCTTTATCAGGGAGATGTACTTAGTGCAGGATCTAAAATATACTGATAAGACTGAGTCACTTGTTATTTAAAGCATTCCAGAAGGAGAGTTTGTGCTTTCCTATACCTCAGTTCGGTGGTTCCAGTACATAACCAAGTGTGGGAGACCTGGTTTTTCAGATGTCTGCTGGCTTTGAGGTACCCCCAGCAGGCTACACTTTGACTCTGAAACTCTGAAAAAGGCCAACTTCTAAGATGCCTCCTTCTCAATAGCATGTCACAGTAACTGGTTTAAATGGATTTGCAGGAGCAAGTTCTGAATACTAACCCTTCAAAACAAAATTCAGTTTTCATCTAAGGATACTGAGCTGCATAAAAAACAATCTCAAATACTAAAATTAGATTTTCCCTAAGTAAGAGTGCTCCATGGATCTAACCCTGTTGTTTCTTGCCTTGACCTTAGGCTGCTTCAGATATTCCAGTGTGGCAATCTTTCTGAGACGGGCTGGTGTTTTATGTGTTGCATAATCTAAGGTTGGAACTTTCCCTCATGTTTCTGCTGGAAGGTTAGAAGCAATGATGCTGTCCTTCTGTGCATATATAGTCTGTTGAGACTCCATTTCATCATGTCCCTAAAAGTAAAGAATATTTTAATCAGAACTGGTAACTGCTCAGCACAAAGGAGCATAAGTAAATCTTTAATGAAAATGGCAAATGGTTTGCTTTACCAGTGGATATGAATTTTCTCACTGAAGGATTCACTGAAAGCTATTTGAAAACCTCTGATTAAACGAGAAAGGAAGACCTTTAGAACAATTCAAAATTAATTTAACGAACAGCCTAGAGCTTGATCTCATTTGACACCCAGTCTCATTCAAAACACTGACCTTCTGACTTCTAGTCACAGTCTGTTTCTTTCTACTGCCACCAACTCCCTTCCAGAAGGTGGATGCCTTTCTAAGAAACGGTCTCAGACTAACCAGCTGGGATTCTGTTAAGCTTGAAATCTGCACCTAGCCGTCAGCTCACTTCTCTGAAATTCATGTGCTGACTTTCTCTTCTGCTTCATTTAAGAGGTTTAGTTTTAATTCTTTCAGTGTCCTACACACCACCATTTTCTCTGCGTGTCTACACTATGCAAGGGAGAGGGTCATGCAGAAGTGCCTGAGATGAATTGAGCTGAAGCAGCAAAGTTCCTGTGGATCCATGTAGTGATCTGCCAGATTCCAAAGTGGTCCTAAAATAGGTATATCCATGTTTTCATGTTGGTAGCTTTAAGCAATGTTTCTTTCCTTGAATATTGCATCATTTTAGGAACTAGAGTGGTCTAAACTAGCTCCGGTGTCCATGCTGTGATCTCAACTTGTATTTTAAGTGTTTTCTGTCATCGGGATAAAACCTTCTGTTCATGGCAGACCTATGGGCTATGCCTCTCAATTGTACATTAAAAGGAATAGTGTTAAACTTCAGCCCTGATTTCTGATAAACTTCCACACTTGAATCTACAGCTACCCATGACCGTGTATGCAAACAAGCGTATGGGAAAATTTTTCAAGTCCCTTCAAAAAATCAGGAATTTACTGGGGCAACGCTGTGGCTGTGGAACTATGGGACAGGCCAGGGATCAGGCTGTTCTTATGTGGTGCTGTTGCTCTGGCTGCTGGGTGCATGAGGGCCAATCTCATTTTTGGCTCTCAGAATACTTCAGTGAAAAGTTTATCCTCAAAATGACAGTTCCCTAAAATATTAAAATCCTTGCATGTTCCCTGCTGTCCTCAGCTCACCCAGCCAGCTGGCAGAGAAGAACTGAAGGAAAATTTTTAGACACTCTCCCTCTTCAGTAACGAAGGATTTATGTAAGTGCATATTGGCACATATTCATGTATGAGAACATATACAAGGACTTGCTGAAAATACATTTGCAGTATTAGTTGATAGAAGCTCCTGGGAGTTTAGATTTGTTTTTCTGTCTCTATATGAATATTAGAAATATTGTCTTTTCAATACTATAGTTAGGTGTCTGTAAGGTTATCCTTTTGAGTGCAACCACACTTAGCTCTAAAAGATTCACTAATTTAATTTTTTAACAAAAGGTGATTGAAGAAAGGACTGCTTAGAAAAGCAGCAAGATTTTTTTTTTTTTTTAAAGATACTGAAGATGTTCAGGAAGTCTGTGTTATTCAGTACCATGCTCCACAGCTCTGACTAGTTGTGAAAGTATTACACTGCTTGCAGTAGTGTGATTAGCACGCACACTTAAAATATTTCATAGATCTCAAGTCTTGTTTTCCAAAGTGACTTTTATTAGATGCACAGGGTGCTTAATCTCATGAGATTGAGATCCACATCTCATTTTTCATGAGATGTGAATCCTTAAGTTAGTGATAGTACAACAGAATATGAGGAAAAAAAAGTTTATTTGGGGGTAGGAGGGATGGGGGAAATACAGAGCCAGGAATCCTAATCTGGAAAGGAGCAGTGAATTTGGGGAGACAATTGGAAAGTGTCAGACACTCCACGTGACCTGCACTCGTGACTGCACAAGGTATGACAGGACACTGTAGAATATGCTGTGTAAAGACAGGACAGATTTGATGTAGAGAGAGATGAAACTATTGCTCTGAAGACAAATACAGCAAAGTATATAACTAAATCTGAGATTGGGAAAGAGTGAAGAAAAAAATAAAATAGTTAAAAGTCCTCCAAGGCAGCACAGTAAATTCTGCTTTATACAGTGGTTTAAAGAAATAGGGTTGTGTTGATATCAGAAACAGGAATTGAGAACATATTTATAAAAGACTTGACCAGATTTCATGTAAGAAATTCAAAGAAGTTATCTAAGGGTAGAGTGCCATGTTCCAACTTACAGTTACTATAGGTCATGGTTAATAAAAACAAGGAGGTGTTTGGAATATGTGCATATATAATATTTTTATTAATGATTCTTACAAATTTTAATTTTACTTTGTGCCTCATATTGATTATCATGTCTATTTATAATACAATGATGAGTTTTCTACTTTTTGAAGGATTCTGGGAGGAAACTTTTCCCTAAATGCATGTTCATTATTGCACTGTTACTCTTGGTCTTTCTCTTGCCAATGTGAAGAATATTCTCTTCCATATGAGTTAGAACCTTCCTTTCTCTAAGTTTCAATATCTTTTCTTTGTCATACCTTCTGGCAAATTTAAAGAGAGGCAAATTGGATATAATAGAGATTGAGCTCTTTTTATAACCTCTTAAATAATTAAGTTCCCTCTACATCTTCACTGTCCAAGAAAGTCTAATCCTCTCTCTCAATTAATGAACCTTATCATTTCCCAATGTGCCAAGTATTCCTTCAAGAGTTTTTTCTCGTAACAGTTTTGGCAATAGACTTGTAATCTTTTCTGAATTATGTTTTCATAGCTTATACCAGGTGAGTGTCTAATTAGTAAAATTTAGGATAACACAGTGAGAGGTTTGTTTGAATTTTTCTTTCCTTAGAAATGATGCACCCAGAAATATCTTTCCTTGTTTGCTTATTTTGAAACTAGTAGAAAAAAATCAGTTTTAATTATAGACTTTATTTCAATGGCAGAAAATAAATATGTTTAGGTGCTGATCACTGAAAGGGTTATTTGATGTCAGGGACATCAATCAGATATTTTAGTAGGAGGAGACAACATTCGATATATTTGAATTATGTATTTCAAATATTACTTTTTCACATAGGACATTATTGCAACATGAATCTTTTTTATTAAAATAAAAAATGTAGTCTTTATAAAAGCATAACACTTTTTAAGACTTCAAAAATAGTGAGATTTGTTGAGTAGGTGACAGCATTTATAGCTAGGAAGGCAGATGTAATTCATGTATGAAAGCTGGCTGTGAGAACAGAGAGCTTTACCCAAGGCCTTATAATAAGTGAGGGGGACTTGTATATAAGTCTTATAACATAGAAAAAAAAGTATTAAGCTGTAGAGAAGTCATTTATCAGGGCATGACACGTGCAATTCTGCTTTCCCCAAAGTACTTTCTGGGGGAAATGATCCTGTGTCATTCCTTTCTAGGGGGTGCCAGAGACAAAAGTCAGCAGAGTGCTCAACTTTTGCACTTGATTTAATATAAAATATACCAAGTGTTTTACTATTTTATTATTAAAAAAAATATCTTGGGTCTATTAGGTTTTATTTTTCTGAATGAGTTGAGCATGGAAATAGCATTGATGGACACTGTGCTGCTTTGTATTATCATTTTTCTTTGAGGATATGGGTGATATTTTGTGTGTGTCTGTTAGGCTTTCCTCAGGCTTAATACAGATGAAACAGCTAGATTACTAGCAATTCAGCTAGATTACTGTGACTCGGAGAGTTCCAGTGCAGTGAGGGGCTGTTCTGTCCCAAGATCCCACGTATTTGCTGAATTTGATCTTATACCATGCAGAAAACTCTACAGTTTTGTTTCTGATAAATATAGGCTGTAGAAGGCAATTACCTAGTGGAAAGGCAAGATGATCTTTGCAGTTGTAAAGAAATAAATAGGTGATAGACAATAAGTAATACCAAGGGGAAAAAATTACAAGGATGAGGTGGAAAAAACACAGTGCTTTGCTTACAACAGCAATTTACAAATGGAGGCAGGGCACAGTGAGGAGGAAGGATCCTGTTTTCAAATTTTTCAATGAAGACAAAGGAACCTGTCTTCCAAATCCTCAGAGGTGGGAGATAAAAAAAGCATTTCAAGTCAAAAAAGAGGGAAAACTGGGAAAAAAGGGAATGTTCCTCCAATCTTGAGCTAAGGCAAGAACAGCAACAGTGGAGTTGGCCTCACCTCTATGCCAGGAAATGTTATGTCCTTAAAGAAGCCACTTCTGAGTGCGTGATGGACTAACTGACTGGGAACAGCTAGTGTAGGTGTAACAAGGGAAAACTATACCTGAATAACATGATTGCTTTCTGTCGGGATTGGACTGTCTCTGCAAACAAGACAAGAGCAATGAAAGTTGTGCACTATAGCCTTAGCAAGACTTTTGTCATGCTTTCTCACAGTATTCTTGTGGTCAGACTGAGGAGGCATGGCTTGTAAGTGTGGACTATGAGGAGGCTGAGAAACTGGCTGATTCATCAGCTCCAAAGTGGAGTGGTAGTGTTTGAAAGCCTAGCTGCTGGTCAGTTATGAGTAGCATTCCTGAAGAGCTCATACTGGAATGTGGTTTAATGTTTTCAGTAGCAGCCTGGGCATGAGCTAGAAGATTCTTCATCAAGTTCGCAGGCGAATCCAATCTGAGGATTGTGGCCAACATAATCATAGGGCAGGGCTGCCCTTCAGAAACACCTTGACAGGCAACAGAAACAGGTGAACAGGAACCTTGTGAAGTTCAGCAAAGGTAAATGCATTTCTTCATGTGGGATGAGATAATTTCCCACAGCAGCACAGTGACTGACAAGCAGCATTGCAGAAAAAGACTGAGTCGTGGTGGACATGAATTCACGGCACTTCTTTGCAAGGTGACAGGTAACTGCGCACTAGTCTTGGTGAAAGTGACTGATTGTTTCCCCCTTTGCCACTCACAAAATAATATCTGGAGAACTGTCTGATTCTTCCCAGCCCCCTCCAGTACAAGACAGGTGTTGATAAACTGATACAAGTTCAGTGAAGGATCACCCAGGTGACGAGGACTGGAATATATGAAGGAATGCTGAGTGAGGACTCAAATATGTGAAGGAATGCTGAGTGAGTTCAGCTTGTTCAGTCAGGACAGAGGACTAAGGGGAGATCTAATTGTTCTCTATTTAAATTGAAGAGAAGGTGGAGTCAGACTCTTTTGGGCAATGTGTGATGGAAGTCTAAGTCAGACATAACAATCACAAGTCTCTGTAGGAGAAACTGTGACTGGATTGAAAAGATGATAATTTGCCATTAGTCTGGCTAAGTACTGGAGCAGGGCCCAGAGAGATCGTGAAATCTTCATACTTGGGGTTTTGACAAAACTTGACTAGACAATGTCCTGAGCAAACCAATCTAACCTTGAAACTGGCCTTGCTTTGAGCTGAAGGCTGAGTTGAATGTCTCCCAGATGTCTCCTCCAACCTAAACTTGTTCTGTGATTCTCTGAGTTGTTTCGTTATGGTACTTTGAGTAGCCACTGAAAAAAGACTAATTGTTGAATTTGACATGCCCATTTGCTGCACATATCACTCTGAATTCACCAGGAAAACAATATTAGATGCAGGTAATCACTTCAACATTCAATGTGCATGGTGAACAGCATATCATTATCAGTAACTGCATCATTAAATATGTAAAAGGCTTTGCTAATCACTGACCATTGTTAAAGATTCATATAGTCTAAATACTTTGCCAGAATTTTAACAACCTGCCTCTTCAATTAAAATAAATGCATCAGAGCACAGAGAGAATGATCAAATGCAGAAAAGTATGGTTGAAAAAGGACCTTCTTACTTGATTGAAAAAGTCATCTAATCAATAGGATCATTGAAGTAACATGTAATCAAGTAGCAGGGAGTGTTCAACAGCTGGCAATTGTGAATAGAATTTAATTGTTCCTGGACCAACATCTTGTCCTGGGACAAGTGTTTTCTGTAGTCATTTTCTTTAATCACCTTGACTCGGATTTCAGCAACACCATTGTATGAACTCTGAATTACTACCAATCAGCCTAAGTAAAAATTTGCTAAAGCCTTCAGCAAGAAGAACTTCAATAGAGAAGTCTTAGGGAAGAAAAAAAGAGGTGGGTTTCATATGCATATATAAAGTTACTCTTTTTCAGAGCTAGAAAAGCTTCTGAAGAGGTAAAAGGTAGCACTTAAAGCTATCCAACCCAGAAATATCAGCTGAGGAAATATATTGATGAATATTTACTTTCTGTGCTGGATCACTGCAGTATTTAAGAGCCCCATAAGGAAATTTTAATGGAAAGTATCTTCTCTTGAAACCCATTAAGTTTTGGTTCAGTGAAGACCCTTTTCATAAATGCTGCTGCCCCTACCCAAGGTCTCTGGTGCTGGCTTTGTAGATAATTTTATGATATAGTAGATTATATATTCATTTATGTCACACTGAATACTATTCTCAGACCAAAGTCTCTAGAACCATTTCTACGGATGTTTTCCATAATGCTACCCCTGACTTTCATAGAACTTTTGGATCCACATTAAATATAGGACTGGTACCAAGGAGACATATTTTTCTGTAAAGCACAGTTTTCTGTAATTGTTACAGGAGATAGCAGAAACACTACAATTATATTTGTTGGGCTAAGCAGCAGAGGTTTGTTTTGATTTTGCTTTGTGGTTGTTGTATTTATAAGGTTCTCTGTTTTTCCAGCACTGAGGTAAGAAAAACTTAACAGTAGCTTCAGTGGATGTTCGATCTATGAAGTCCTACTGATTGTCAGGTGTAAGCATTCTGATAGCTGTGAAATGAATGGATGCTGTGGTGCCAAGGAATGAAGGGTTTGGAACTGCAGGAGGCCTATGGCAAGGAGTGTACTTTTTATTACTTTTTTTGTTGAAAGTGGCAGATGTGGTCATGAGTGAAGATTACTATTATTTCAGTCTATCTACCCTGAAGTCTGTCACTAGATACAGGAGGCATTTGCAAGGAAAAGGTTGATGTGCACAGTAGGTAAGGTTCTGAGAAAAAAAAACATATTATAACAAGGAGTCAGCAAGCTTGTGCCTGTCTGCCTTTTGCAAAGTAGTTATCAGAGCTTCTAGAAGAGAGATTTTCAGATATGGACATGGAACTGGATATAAGGGGTTTGTCCAGCTTGGCAATAGGAGATGCCTCTTTGCCTCTGACAGACACATTTCAATGAGGTTTTAACTTTATCATACCTTGTCCTTATTGTGAACTAATGCTCACAGGTTTTTTCGGTCAAAATGTTTCTCCTCAATATTGGAAGTATGAGTGGATGTTGATAGGTGGTTCAGTACTCATTTCTGATTTTGAAAAGTAAACTGCAGCAGTTGCAGTCTCCAGTGAGCAAGGGCAGAGAAGCCTCTCTTTTTATGTAAAAGAAGATATAGATTTTTAGCTGTTGTGATTAGATTATTATAGAAAAGCATCATAAAATATAACGTTGACTCTTGCTAAAGCTCTTTTAAAATGCCACCAAAAAGTTGTATTTAGTATTTTTCAAATTAAAAGTTTTTACTTTCCAGTTTTACCTTTTTTGTGGACTAAATTCCTTGGAACTTTGTTTCTTTCTATTAAATTCATCTAGACTCTTCTATAGCATAAACGACAGGTGACCCAAAGGGGCCTGAACTTACTTTGACTGCTATTTTTGCCCTATCATAGACTTTTTGAGTGAAGTTCAGTGTCATATACTGAGAATGAAATCTGTCAAACAGTTTAGAAAAATGTGGCTAATTTAGCAGTGTTAGATAAAACAACTCCTTTCGTTTTTTCCTCTGAGAGTAATAGCCTCTATTTTCAGCACAATTGGCCTTTGGCAACTGTTGGTAACATGGGAGAGTATTTTTGGAAAAGGAAGGAAATAAAAAAAGATTAAACCATGGGGAATTGCAAAGGAGAGAGGATGCCGAAGAACAGAACTGCTAAGGAAGAAATAGCTTTATAGCAAGTACCTAGACTATAGCTTTTATTTTTCTTATGTCTTCACTATATAGGTTCAAAATAGGTCAGCCACAAAAACGCACACTTTATCTTGTTTTTAACCCCAGCTGGCAACTAAGTACCACACAGTAGCTTGCTTGCTCCCCACGCCTGTCCCCCCACCCTTCCTTGGGATGTGGAAGAGAATTAAAAAAGCATAAAACCTGTGGATTGAGATAAGAATAGTTTTATAACTGAGGAAAAAAAGTAATAATAATAATAATTTTAATGAAAAGGAGAGGGACTGAGATGACTAAAACCCACGAAAAAAGTGATGCACACTGCAGTTGCTCACCATGCACTGATGGGTGTCCAGCCTGTGCCACAGCAGAGATTGGCCCCTCCCAGCCAATTCTGCCCAGTTTATATACTGAGCAGACGTTTTATGCTATGGCATATCTTTCTGACTAATAGAGGTCAGCTATCCTGCCCACACTCACTCCAAGTTTCTTGTGTCCCTGCTCACTGGCAGAATATCGGAAACTGAAAAGCCCTTGACTTAGGCTGAGCACTGCTCAGCAACAACTAAGTCATCAATGTGTTATCAACATTTTTCTCATCCTAAATCTAGCTACTAAGAAAAAAGTTAACTCTATCTCAGACAAAACCACGACAGCATCTACCCCTTATTTTATACCATTTGTGTCACTATAGCTTTCAACTTTCTAGTACATCATCACCTTTCCTGTCCTTTGATTTATATACACACACAGATATCATTCCCTTATTCTATGGACCACCCGTATAAAAGTCCATTGAGTTCTTTTAGTCCATAACTTCGTGCTCCATCTGTCATGGACATCTTTCTGGGCTGGAAAGGTGGTGCATAGTGTTGAGTTGTTGTACGCTGAAAGCAGTTCTGATTCCATCACTGTTGTGCTTCTCAGTTTCATCAAAGTTCATTCTTCATTAATGTGGTGCTTGGAAAGGAGTTAGGTTCAGATCCCCAAATCTGGATTGGCAGAGACAGGTACCACGAGGTACTCAGTACATTGATTGGCATATAGCCACCATGAGTGATAGTATATAGTATTATATAGGAATTAATATAATATAGTTTAATTAATTGGTCATTTTCAACCAAAGTCAAAATCCTCGAGCCACACACAGGACTTACCCATCCTACCACATTACCCACCAAGTGCACCAAGGCCCTTGAGAAAAAGCATCCCCACAGATGTGTTTACCTTTGCCTGAGGCAGGAATAAACCAGCACATTTTTATGTGCAGGAATTTTTTCCCTTCTACGGCATGCAAAAATCTTGATTAAATGGGGCCAGCCAGATTTGCAGATCCCCTAGTGCTGACTAACAGGGAAGCTTTTGTTAAATTTGTATCCCTGTGTTTGAAGGACCCAGCATCCATTGCTCTCAGGGTCAACTTTAACATCCCATTGTATTACTAGATTTACCTGGAGGCTGGTGCATTATAGGGGATGTGATACACCCACTCCACGTCATGTTCTTTGGTCCAGGTATGGGCCAAACTGTTTCAGAAATGAGTCCTATTGTCTTACTCAGTTGTTTTCTGGAGTATCATGTTGTTCTAAGTCTTGGTTTTCAAGGCACAGGATAACATTCTAAGCAGTTACATGAGACACCGAATATGTGTCCAGCCATCCAGTGCCTGCTTCCCCCATTGTAAGCACATGGCACATGGCCTTGGTAGGTTTGTAGGAGTGTGCTATATTCAGTCTGCCATGCTGTCCCATATTGGTGTTTCAGCCATTAAGCTCCATACCAGAGAGGCTTTAATTGCTTGGCCTGCTTAATGACAGCACATTTCACATTCTTGAATAACCTTTGTGACAGTGTCCATAGTCAAGTCCACCAGTTGGTCATGAGCCTATCTACAGATTGCATCTCTTTCGTGATGGCCCAAGGTGTCATGAGGCCACCAAGCTAGAAATAATTCACCCTTATGATCCACCTGAGCCCCTACAGTTTTATCAGCCTTATCTACCTGTTGGCTAATCTGATGTTCTTCAGTAGCCCAGCTCTTGGTACATAACCATCCATGTGATGTACCAGGTTCTCCACCCAGACAGCAATCTAGTGTCACAATCATAGAATCACAAAGGTTGGAAAAGACCTGAGACTTTTCTGAGTTCAGCCTTTGACTGAATACCAGTGTGCCAACCTAAATATATCACTAAGTGCCATATTGAGCAGTTTTTTTAAAATTTCCAGGGACGATGACTCCACTACTTCCCTAGGCAGCCTGTTCCAATGCCTGACCTGATCTCTGGATTAAAGCTGGGCATGATAGGAAACTGATTCATCTTTTAACACTAGGTGTTTTGTTGTCAGGCTTAGGTATGCCATTGCAGAATAATGACATGAATCTTGTGTTGGTGATTTCCTAATTGTGTTTTATTGCACGGATACATCTCAAAGGGGTTTTTACTACTTTAATTGGTACAATCTTTGTAAGTGCATAGTGATGCTCGTGGCAAAATCTCTCCAAATGTTATTTATGGTAATCTCCCAACCAAAAGTAGATCTGTCTCACCAAGTTTTTCTATAAATTATAATAAAAAACATGTAGATGTGTCACTTAAGGACATGATTTAATGGCAGACTTGGCAGTGTGAGGTTTACAGCTGGACTCTGCCTTACAGGTGTTTTCCAACTCAAATGATTCTATGATTATATCTTTTTAAAAAGGAAGGATCTGCAACTTTTCCCTTTTTATACTTTCTCTTGGTAGATATTCCAATCATAAAGCAGATGTCAGAGACTTAGGTAATGCAGGTTTATTCCTGTTTTTTTCTACTCAGCTTTGAAGTTTATCATAGTGCAGATTTTGTGTGGAACTTGAACAAAGAAGAAACATATTAGAAAACAGAGAAATAAAGAGAAAGGAACAAGTCTTTTCATTGTTGTGGAGTATGTGACTAGGACTACAGTTAGGAACTTCTGGCATAATTAATTTCTGTATATGTTTCTTGATCTTCAAAAATATGAATAATCTGATTTAATAAGATTAAACCTATTAATATTTGAACAGAATGCTAATAACAAATTAAAGTGCTCTCAGTTCTATCAACATGTGTCCAAAATAACCCTCATGATTTCTTAGAATATTTGTTCAATAATGCAGTAGTACAAAAAATTGAAGGTAAATTATGGTGCACTGCTTTTGAGCTGTTCAAAGTACTTTCTTGCAAGATAGGATTATTTTCTTACTATCTTCCTAAATAGTTATTAACTGCACTTCAGTTTACACCAAAGTTTTTTCTGAACAGTGAATAGATTGGACTTTCACCCAGAATGGGCCTTCCTAGTTCCGTACCCAGTAACTGTGGCTGAATTTGGAAATTAGCCCAACTCTGCAGAATGGCAACTTAAGTGATGTATCTACTGAGATATTCTTTCCTTTGCTATGCAGAAAAGAGAACCTGAATTGCATACTACGTGTAAAGTTGGTCTGATGCCAGATAAGCTTGGATCCTTCAAAGTATTTTCATGTTAGTATTAAGCTTCCTTTACACTTTCATAAGAGTAATAAGGGTTTCCCAACAAAACCAACCCCAAACCAATGAAAAGCCATGGGGAAACTTCTTTTTCTGGGCTTTTGCTTTTTACTTTGTTTTTATTTATTATCAGAAGCAAGGCATCCCACCTCATTAGTCAATAGCACCTCCGTGTTTCTAAGTGTTGTAAGCTGCTCCTGGAGTTCTGCTGATCCTACCATCTTGATTTACGAATAGGTCTCAGGCCTTTTTCTTTAAGGATACACATACTGCAAGGTTCAGTTATGTCATTGATTGGGAGCTGAAAAACTACAGGAGTGAGTTACAAGCAAATGGCTTTGTAGTGTTGGGCCTGTTTTCAAAGTAAGAAAATGAACCTGCATGGCAGGCCAGTGCTGACAGCTCTGAGAAAAACTGCCTTTTGCACATTCCCTGTTGGCTGACTTCTATATCAACTGAGGTTAACAATGTTAATGACTGACTTTGGAAGTCAGTATTATAGGGTTTGGGAAATTTCTTAGTCTACAAGTTATGAGTTATATGCCATAATAAAACTAGTGTGCATTCACAGGTTATTCTGCAGCATCTGCACAATTGGCCCCTCATCTTCATTGTGGATCCAAGGCATTTTTTACAACGTAAATATTGACTACATTATGGCAGTAAAGAATTCCATAGCTTGGTTAGACTAAAAAATGTGAACTGAATTTTTGGTATAATGAGTGACTGCCAACTCTTGAAGTCAGGGAAGACCATCATGACTTAAACCAGACTACTCTGTTTCATGATTAGAGGCAGAATTATTTTAAGAGAGAAAGATGTTAAGTATCATTAGTGAAGACCTGGTTTTCAGTCAGAAATCCTAGCCTAGTGAAGTGGTACCTGCACATGACCTTCACTAAAATCTGCTGACAAAGTCACCTGCTATTTCTAGCAATTTAAATACTTTCAAAATAACTATGACTTGCAATATTATTCCAATGTGTTCTAGCTATCTGTCATAATTATGTGATGGATGGAAATGCACAGATCTCTGATTTGGTCTCTGTGTTACTACCTGAGTCTGGGTCATGGCTTAGTAAAGTTTCTCTTGATTAGAAGAAGTAAATTTAATCCTCAAAATAGCCCATAAACTGGTTTTTGCAGCTTATTGGAGATTGCCCTAGTAGTTAACTTCCCAGGGCTTTGCCTGAGGCTGAAGTGGTTTCTAAAAATCCATCATTAACTTCTATGACAACCACAGATAGGCTGTGATTGCCAGAATTAGTCATGACATACAGCAGGCCTCCTACTGTCATTCTAAAATTCTAAAAAATGCAGTTACACCAGATTCTGCACCATTGCTAAGTCACTGGGTACAAGAATGAATGTGAAACAAGTTTATTTTACACATTCTTGCAGGCAACTCTGTACTATATTTGCTTGAGCACCTCCTTAGTGTTTTAAATATCTACTGCTGAAATAATTAATTCTTAAGTGTCAATGCTACGTTGTCTTGTGTGGGCATCACAAGTGCTACAGCCTTCAACCACAGCCATGTGCAAATCCCTAGAAGAGAATCAGAATCTGCAAATAAACCTGATGAACTGGAAATAGTCGTGAATGTATTATGAACTCCTGGATCACCTATTGAGAAGAAAATACAGATAAGCAACTTTAGCTTCTGGAAGTTAAAATACATTTTTAAGCATGTGCTTCTAGTAACGTATTTCCCATAAATTGTTCCAGATGCTAGTAACTTATGCATTTATTGTGTTATATGTTATAACCAGAGTTAGCATTATAGACCTGAGAACTTCCTTCCCTACTCTGGAATGAGTCATTAAAAAAACTACAGTGCCCTCCTGTTAGTATATCCCTGCAAGCTGCAAACATAATAAATACGGCTGGTAATCCAGATGTTTTTATATACTAATAGATAACTATATCTCCAATGCCACAAATCATATCATGTCACATCAAAAAGATCTGTTGTCAATTATTTGAATGGGAATCTTGCCAGAGAAAATGTCTGTATAACTCTATTTATACTTTATTATGCTATATTTTCACCTCTCTATTATGTAGGAGGAAAACCCATACTTTTCTAGACTGACTTCATTATTAAATATGCAGAACATTCACCCATAATTTGAAGAAAAATAATTTTAATTTCTGTGAATAAATGTTGATATTTAAACTTTTTATTAAAGTTGAAAATTTCCTTGGGGCAGAAAACTTACTAGTTTTGTTTCTAGATTTAGTCATGATTGACAGGAAGATGATGCCTTTCTATTCAGCTGGGATGCAAAAACTCTGTAGTAGTTACTCACTTGTTTGGGCCAGTCATGTATGCTAAATTGAAAATACCTCAATGATAAAGAAGCTCTGGTATGATAAACTGAAGAACAAAGCATGCATTTGAGGAATAGAGAACACTTCAAAGGCAAACTGAAATACAGCTTCAAGTGATGTACAGTTGATGAAATTAACTGGAAATTTTCAAGAGCAAACAGATCAGGATGCTGTACAGCACCATAACTCAGAATAGTTATTTCTGGGAAGATATAATGAGTGAATCCAGGTGTTAAGAGATGGCCTTGAAGACAGCCAAAAATCCAACGGATATAGTTTTCTTGTGTATGTAACAAGTGCTGAAAAATCAACTGCTTATGCACTAGAATTTTTAGCTTTACTACTAACTGTAATTATGAAATTGCCAGTTGTGATTCACCCTAAATTTCAAAAAGCAACACAAGAATAATGTAAGGAATCAAATGACTGAAAGAACCTTAAAATCTCATCTAACCAATGCCTTTGTCCCCAAAGACAGTCAAGACAATCTGAAATCCTTCCTTAACAAAGTTTATCTATTTTTTTTTTTTTCAAGCCCCAAACCTCTACAGCTAGAGATAACTTAATGATTTAGGATGGTTAGATTATGTAACTACTCTTCCTTCCCTTTTTCTACATAGGCCATATTTTGCAGACCTTTTACTTTCTCACTGATGTCTTCTGGACTTTGTCCAACTGGAACATGTAATACTCAGATGAGATCTTCCCAGATTCACAATAAGCAAGATGGTTACTGTGTATGACTTGCCAGCAATAGTTTTATTTATGCTTCTCAAGATAATATTTGTCCTTTTTTTTTTTTTTTTTAAAGCATGACATTCTTGCTTTCCATCTTGTAATCCATAATCTTTGACATCTTCTCTATATCTTCTGCAAAACAGTTAATGAAACACTTTTCCTATGGTTGCAGGATTTGGTTATTTTTGTAAGAAGTTGTCTTTATTGATTGGTATCTTGTATTTTTAAATAACTTCTCCAGCTTTGCAGTTTTTTTGAACTGCAACAATGGTTCAAACATGCATAAATCACCTCTACACATTTGCATGTTCAATGAGAATATGTCTTACTCCATCATACAAATATGATTAGTTGTAATCTTCAACAACGTGGGAAGAAGACTTAGTATCTTGTGGAGTTTCATCCTGTTAAGCTTTCTGTTTCAATGCTGAGCCATTGATAAGTATTCAGAGCATGGTTTTCTGTCATATATATATATGGTTATAATGGTTTCTTTAACCCTTACTTTTTTTTAGCTGCATAATATAAAAAATGGTATATGAGAAAGTGGCAGAAATCCTACTCATGGCCAAATGATGTTTGCTAGTTCTTCCCATCTTTCCCTATATTCAGACATTTCTATCTACATGTATGCATATACAACAAGAGGGTATTATGTATTTATATAACAATAACATAAAACAGGGAAGGTGGTATTCCAAGCAGAGCTTTCTGCTCCAGTGAGACTTCTGGAACTGTTTTGTTGGTGGCAAAAGGAGTTTTGATAGCATATTAGAAATGCTGGTTTATTTTTCCAAGAAGTAAGATGAGGTAGATGAAGTTCTCATCATACTGCTTTATGAAGGGGAGCAGCAGTCAAATAAATAACAGCAGTGCCATTTTCACAAGAGAGATCTTTATTTGGCTTTCTGTGCGTATTTGGAACATTTGATTGAACAAAAGGATGAAAAGTTATGGATCGCATCTAGAAACAATAACCTTTCTAATAAGCACAGCTAAAGATACATAAGCGATAAAAAATTAAAAGGTTTCCTTTTTTAGTTTGTGAACAGTTTTAACAGATATGAAGTTGTGCAGAAAAAAAGTGTCTGAGAGGTACCGTATGGCACATTAGAGATTTTTCCCTTTTGTACCTTTCAAACAATAGTACAGCTTGAACCCTGCACATACTGACTACATGGTGTCATGGGCTGCAAGCAGTGATGGATAGATGTAGAATTGTAGAATCATAAAATCCTTTAGGTTGGCAAGGATCTCTAAGATCATCAAGTCCCACAGTTAACCCAGACTGCCAAGTCCACCACTAAACCACGTCTGTAATCACTAAATCTACTTTGAAATACCTCCAGGGGTGGTGGCTCAGTCCCTTCTCTAGGCAGGCTGTTCCAATGGTTGACAAGCCTTTCCATGAAGACATTTTCCATAATATCTAATCTAAACCTCCTCTGAGGTTTGAGACTATTGCATCTTGTCCTATCACTGGGAGGGAGATACCTGGGAGAAGGAACTGACACCCACCTGTCAACAACCTCTTTTCAGGTAGTTGTGGAGACTGATAATGCTGCATGGTCACACATGTGCAGCTTCTCAGAAGTGGCCCCAGGGTGGGGACACTGGACAATATTTGCTTTCTGTTCATGGCTGCTGACCCACTCAGGGGTTGCTAACTCTCTACAAGTGCATGTATTTACTCTTTGTCTGCACCCTCAAGTCTGATCTTGGTCTAGGAGCCTCTACCCATCCCCTCTGAAAAGTCTATAAAATCTTTATAATATTGTTTTGAAATATACAGTGATGCTATATTTTGCAATAGAAAACTATAGTTATGAAATCCATTACTGTTATTCATTTTCATTCAAGAAGTACTTAAGCAGGCACCAAGTACTTATGATTTTTTCTAATCTAGTGCTTTTGGAGGCACAAATACTGCAGTGATCTTTCAAACTGAACATTATAGCAGGAAATTGGTTCAATGATCAATATTTATTTGGGAGAAATTGTTCCAAAAGAGCAAAATTAATTTTATAACTACTCAGATCAAGATAAGAGTACCTTTGCTTTTATGGTGCTATCTAATTGTAAAAATTAAATACAAGAATTATAAAACCTACGCCTTTCTAGATGCAGATTGTTGCTTTGCTGCTATTGTAAAGCACTTTAGCAAAGGCAGTAATATCTGCTAAGTTCCCTGCTAGTAGCGATGTTATGTAGGTGATATAAATACTGGATTATTATCTGGCTTCATGTAATATGCAGTTGGGTAAATCGGGTTGTTTATAAGGTAGATTTTACACAGAGGTAAATTTCTGTCTGTGCTGCGGACAGAAACAAAACTTGGTAGAAGTAACTTGGCTGTACAGAGTGATGGGTAGTAATGTGATGGGAGGATTTTTCTGAAGGTGCGTTGAAATGGCACTGGACAAATTTGCTGCTGTTTCTTTCCATTAGCACTCTCTTTCTGAAGAGAAAGTTATCTGTGAGCAGGTGGATTGTATGTTTAAAGACTATGTTTGGTTTTTTGCTTCTTCTAGTCATGTGAGCTTGTCTCACAGATGTAATGCGGGCTTTTCTTGTTTTAGATTTGATGTGTAACAAGCTGTAGGGAATTCAGCACGGCACTTTGAGCTGTCTAATGTCATCCAGGAAGAAGTGAAGTTGTAGGATAGGATCATATCTCTGAAACCAATAAAGGGGCTAGTGTGAAGTTAAATGCTGCAATTAAACCCTGATGTTGAGAGAAGAAAGTGATTCTGTTTGTCTGTGGTTCTTGGGGACTCCATCTAAAATACCTGAGTGGCAGTCCTTGGTGTGAGTGTACCTTGTCTTTATTATTATTGATTATAATTTTTTTTTTCAAATTAAGAAGTAAAATTTCTTTCCATACTAGAGCAAAACCGAGTTTTGAGATCTCAACACTTCTTTCGAAGTAGAATTGAGTTTGAATTTCCCACTGCACAACTGGCTGTGAAATTGCAGAGAGACTTCTATATGGTGGGAACCAGCCTTCACATGATGTTTAAAAGAAAGCTTTTTTTTTTTGCCTTTGATCTATGTCTGTATTCCCCTGACTCATCCACAAGGGGGACAAAGTTCTAAACAAATACACATGGTCGTTATTTTTGAATATGCACATTTCTAACCCTTCTTATTTTAAATGATTCACTTGGAATGCCTTGGGGCAACGCCAAAACTGTGCAGTCACTAAGGAAACTCTTTGACAGGAATACAGAAAAATGCACTGGTTCTGTATTTTTATTTTTATTATTTTTATTTTAGGGAGCTTTCTTTTTTGTTTAGAGATGGAAATGTAAGTCCTGGGGGAAAATACTTTGCTCACCAGGGTGTGATCGTTGACTTCAGATGACTCATATACATGTGTTGAAGAGAGCATTATGTTTTATTGTTTTCTATAGAATTACTTTGGGCTTCTTCAGTACAGATTGACATTTCTCCACTTGCTCCAGGGATAGCTGGAGTTATCTGGTAATTAATCTAGAGGATGTGGTAAAGAGCATTGCCCCCATCCTATGTCTCTTTTCTTTCCCAATAATTAGTGCTGTGTGAAAGAAAGATTTGAATTAGAGAAAAGCAATACATGGGTTTATATAACAACTTGGCTTGACTTTGGTACTCCAGAAATAGAGTTTTCAGTTTGTATTACAACTATGTTCTAGGGCTCTTAGAAAAATGAGATGTATGATTGAGGCTGAGCTCACTGCGCAGTCCAAGATTTTTTCTAACTTTCTGATATTAAAATATACAATCCTACGTGCAAGCAGACCCTCCTGAACAGGAGGGAAAGCAAGCTAAGAATGAGTTCTTCACTTCGTATTATCTGGTTAAGCTGGAATTTTGGAAAGGGAATTTGATATTTGGTTGAGCAGAGATGCCCTGAGTACTGACTAAAGAAAGGAAATTCCGACTGTGGCTTCTTTCTTCAGTCACTAGCAAGCTTTGACTTTTCTTACACGATATTAATACCAAATATCTTTTTATACTTTGTATTTAAAGTGTAATTCTGCCTATATAGATAACCAGTATCAGAAACAAGAGAGCAAGATGTCATCTCTCTTTTTACCTAGCTGTAAATATTATATTGATGAATGTTATTTCCCAGAATAAATTCTTGTGAGTTTACCTAAAATTATTCCCCAGGCCCACTCAGATGACTCATATCATCCACAGGAGACCAAATTAGATTGTCATAAATAATGTGCTTCACATTTATGTTTATTTCACAGCATCTTATTTGAAATTGTTCTTGTGAATGAGTGACATTTTTCCTATGTACATTTGAAGCTGGCTTTATTAGTTCATTTTCTACTTAAAAATCTCAAGTGTCTAAATGCAGATTTTATTTCATCATCCCAGCAGAGAAAAGATGGTATTTAGAGATTTCCAGCCATATGAGATATCTGGAATCTTCTTTAAGTTCTGGAACTACAAATTGTGTTTAAAACTGGCACCACCTTGGCAAAGGTTTGTTAAAAAAAAATCCCTATAGGTAAGTATTTGTAGAGCCATGAGTATCTTTTTTAATCCTTTGTAATCCTTGCAGTTAAAAATCTTTTCCAGTAGCTAACCTACACCTTATCTGCTTGAAATTTAGCTAATCTTTTATTGTCCTGTCTCCCTACTAGATGTGGGAATGTCTGGTTACCTTTCTCTTCAAAGCAACTCTTAACATTCTGTAGTCATATCTCTTCTCCTGTGATCCTCTTTAGTTTCCTTTTTTTTCCCCTCACAGATATTTTATTTCATGTAGCTCTCCTCTGCTCTCTCATTTGGCTTCATCTTTCTCAAATCTGGATGCAGCACTGCAATTGAAATCTCAGCAGTACTGAACAGAATAAATAATTACCATCCTTATCCTGCATAGGGTATTTCTCTTAAGCATCTCCAAGTGATAGCTGCGTTCACGTATCATCCTAGAAAAGAGTCAATGGTCTGTATTCCTCTAATGCTTTAAATCCCTTTCTTCAGAATGGTTGCCTACCCTGGTTTCTCAGTTTTGCACTTGATTTAGCCTTAATAAATGCTTTGTTAAAAAACTTTGCATTTGTCCTTACAAATTTTTTTTCCTTGGTGACATTGGATCATTTTTTTCTTTCACTGTAGTAGCAAACCATTCCAGTTTCATATCATCTGTATGTTTTGTGTGTACTCTCTACTCCATGACCTAACTTCCTGATGAAAATAATTAATAGAACTGGGCTTCTGAAGAGTCTGAGATGAAAGATTTTCCATGTTTGGCACAGAACTGCTGACAAATTACGTGTGTTTTAATTTTGTCCCTTTATCAGCAACACTAAGTGCTCTGCATCATAAACCATGTCAAGCTGGCAATAAAAAAAATCTTCAGTTTATGTAATCTGTGACACCTGGTGCAATCTTTCAAGACAGTGTTCTGCATGAAAGTACATTTTATAGTCAGATTGACTTGATCAAAATCGCCACCATCAATGGGTTGTTTGCTTTGAAAAAGTCTCATTGGCAATCCAAAGACACTAAGTCAGCCTAGATGTTCCTCAAGGGATTATGTGATTGCCACGTTTTCATAAATTGAAGACCTGGCTTGTTCAAATGCTTCTCCAGTCCCATGTTCTAAAGAGATTTCCACCACTTCTGTTTCCTTAGCACAATACTGGAGCAAGTTACAAGTTGAAGAAATTAAGAATAGTTCTGCAACAGTCCTGACAATGTGTCCCTTTACCAAATCATCCTGTCTCCAAGAGTGGTCAGTAGCAGTGCTTCAGTAAAATCACAAGGACAAAAGCAAGCATACAGTAATGGTTGTTCCTCCTCATCTCTTTTCCCCAGGTAATCTCTCAGCTTCCAATGGTTTACAGTCTCAAGAGCTTTCTGAAGAAGAGAGAATACTGTTGTATAGAAAACTATTCTTGCTTTTGTGCAGGGGATTTGATTGATTCATATCCACAGTCTCACATTTATCTGAATTAATCTTTGCTCAGTTTGCTTCAGTCTGTGCTAGACTGATCAGAACAGAAAGCAGGATGCAGAAGTTTGATATTTTTAAAGTAGGCAGGATCAAATATCTTCCCTCCCTGTGACTCTTTGCTCTACGCACTATATACTGCAGCCTCAAACTCTGCCTATTGATCTAACCTGGCTTGTTTAATCTGAGTACAAGGACAGCAATGTTGATGAGAAAAATGTGAAATATTTGCCCTGTTTATGGCAGCTGCACCAGTAATTACACTCCTTTTCATCAAAATATGTCTGAATAATGTCACTGTAAATCCTCATTCATTGTCAAAT
Source organism: Pyrocephalus nanus (assembly GCA_038380795.1). NCBI lineage: Eukaryota > Metazoa > Chordata > Aves > Passeriformes > Tyrannidae > Pyrocephalus > Pyrocephalus nanus. The sequence continues at coordinate 21,137,948 of CM076266.1, read as the reverse complement.
GATTTCCTTGTTACTGTCACTGCTTTCCTCCCACCTTTTTACAACAGCTGTAAAGGGAGTGGTTTTTTATTGGATTAATTTTGGACACTACATTGAACTGCTATTTTTCTTGATTCCAGACCTTTTTGAATAGCACGTGTCATGTATTTTATACTGAACTTAGCAGCAATCTTGAACTATCTGTGAAGAATTTGTTTGGGGTTTTTTTGTTTAATTTTTTTTTTGTTTTTGTTTTGTTGTTGTTTGGTTTGGGCTTTTTGTGCTTATTTATTCTCTGGGGAATTAGCGGTGAGACAGGATGGCAAAGGCTTGTCTCTACCTGCCCCCACCATTACAACCACACAGGCAAAGCTACCTTCTTGCAGAGCTGCCAGCCAGTCAAAGGGAACCAGACTGTTCTAGCATAGCTGTACAGCATCTCTGACTGATGTAGCCTAACTAAATAGTACATTTTGCATGTATTGCTTTAGTGGTGGGGATGTGGGGGTTGGTTTGGGGTTTTTTTTCTTCTCTTGCTTTTTTCTGCTGCAGGCTTGTAGATCAAAAACCTACCCTAGCAAAAGTTTATTATAAGAACCTGATATAAAACTCCCCATGTTGTCAACAAAATTACTTTCAGGGTATTGAATTTTATCACTTTTTTTTTTTTTTTTTCCCTGCTTGTTAGTTTTCTGCTGAATTAACTAGTTGAACAGGTCCACTGAGGGGTCAAAGAAATGTAGAGCCAGAACAAAAGGAAGGGAAGCAAAGTGTGACAGGGCGGAACAGGAGGGAGGTTCTTGCTCCTATACCTGCTTTGGTAGCAGTAAAACTGTGTGAGCCTTGCAATCTTGTCAAACTACACCCTAAAATATCCTGATTTACATGTTCGTTTTCCCAGTCACTGGAAATAACTATCTTCCAGGGAGTATTAAGCCACAGTGAACTTTAAGCTCATTTATTTCTGAATGAGAGCATTCCCATAGGTATATAACGTGCTTTAGTTTCTGCACACTAATTTCATGCCTTTAGATTCCTAGCTTCTCAGTGGCCCCCCAAGTAGATCTGTCCTAGCTATGTCATTGTTTTAATTATTTTGAATTTAAAGGTGAATCTGCAAAATGCAAATAAAGGTAGAAAAGTGCTTGAAAAGTTTGTGGCTCTTGTACATCTCATCTTCCCCAGTGTCTAGGTACTGTGTCTAAGCTGAACTCTTAACACAGCAGTGACAGATCTCTGCCATCGCTCTTTTTCTAAGCAGTTGCATATTTCTGCTCAGCACAGATGCACATTACAGCAATTACATAGGCTATTTTGACTTGGTGCCATGCACCCTCTTTTACAGTAGCATTCCAAGGCAAGTTAATCTTAGCATAACGTGACAACAGCACTCCAAAGGCAGTGCACTCGCTGGAGGTGGGTATTGTGCTCCTACTCTGCTTCTCTGCAGTGCACCCGAGTGGAAGGGGTGGGGGCCGGTGGCAGCAGGTGCTGAACCTTGGTGACAGCTTTGACAGCTGCAGAAGCAAGAAGCTTAGGCTTTGAGACAAAGCTCTGCATCCCGGCCATCTGGGAGGCAACTCCTTTCCCTTGGCTCTGCCAGTGGGTGTTGCCACTCCGACTGCTAGGCCATGGTCTGCTGCCTGTGAGAGTGTACAGGCTCTTCATCTGCTATTAGGTTGTGAGTATCTGCTTGCTACCATATGGCTGCATTGAAAAGAGACAGAGAGGGGAATAAGCTGTAAAGCAACTGCAAAAATTCTGTTCAATGCTATTTCGTGGTGAGAGGGCTGCTGGCTCATGCTCCTCTTCCCCCAAGTCATTAGAGTTCCTGGTTTAAATAGATACACCTGCATCCATTCAGCCCCTGTTATTTCCCCACTGAACTACTCCAAGTAGAGACACCCTTCTCTGCTTATGTAATTCAGGGTACTCTTACCTCTGCTATGGGGAACAGGAGGCTAAGGATGGAATTAAGTGAGATGGGGTTCACTTTGATGGAGATGTTTTGGAAAAGTTGCCAAGCTTTCTGGATTATCTGGTGAGGAAGTGGGAGCTGTTCTGTCTTCTGCAAGAGGCTAATTCCTTCACGCAATAGCAGAGAATCATGTAGCTGAATCACCAGCAACAGAGAGGATATTTTGTAATATAATAATTGTCTGTATGGCTAAAGAAGAACAAATGCTTTCCTGGCTCCCCATGGAACTAATAAAGAAAGGCAAGTTGAGTCTAGGATAATTATTTAGTAATCTTAAATATTTATGAGCTACAGAATGTGCTACATGCAATTTAAGAGGGACTTGACAATTGCAGCATACATCATCCTGTTTCACAGGGACTAAAAATACTTAATCTTACTCCTTTAAAATAAAAGCATTAATCCTAAATATATCTTAAGGTAAGAACAAAGCTGCAAACTTGAGAGGAAGAAAAAGAAGGGTTTTTTTATGGTTGCAAAGGTGCAGTTTGGGGAAAACACTGCAAGAATAAAAGTTTTGTTGGGAGAATTTTATGTGAGCTTTCTGGGAAGGGTACTGGTGGTAGGGAGTGTGTAATTTTTGATATGAAACAATTTTCCATTGGCCTCACCAAGATCTAGGGAATTTTGTTCTGTTTAGTAGGCTGGAAAAGAGATAGACTTTCCAACTTTGTTTTGGTGACAATAAAATCATTGCTGCAGATCCGAAGAACCAGTTACAGTGGGATGGCTCTTCCCATGCCATCACTTTACAGTACTCTGGAGCCACAAATCCGTAGCACAAAGTCTCTTCTCTCGCCTTTCCTGGCTTTCACATGGGATTCTGTTCTGTGTAATTTGCTGATGAACAGTTAGTAGTGGAAAAATTAATGTTGAAGTACAGATTCTGTTGGTCGTGGAATTCAGATATAGTAAAACCTAAGTTTTCTAGAACATATTTCTTTATTTTAGGCCGTAAATGTGCTTGAACAGACTTTCTGAATTTGGGATGTCGTAATTTCTGTTTGCATCTGAATCTCCAAATTAGTAACAATAGTAATAATAAAACCTTGGTTATGTGGTCTTACAAGTAGGTAGAATACTTTGTTTGGTTCATTTTGGTGAGAGCAACACTGATGTGGAAGATACCTATAAAGTTTTCATTTCTAATTTCCTCCCAGTTTACACAGTAGACAAGTTTGTAAATGCGAACGGATTTGATCTTATGTACTTTTCCCTGTTTGCAACTGTCCATGCAATCAGTATGCTTGCAAATGTTTCAGTAATGCTGAATTTGGCAGCCTACTTAAATTTTGGCTCTTAATTTTGGCAGTTGTCTTCCTCCATTGTTATAGTTCAAGAGTGGCCAAGATTAGAGCTACCAGGCATTTGGGTTTCCTCAGATGTATCCTACTTTTCTGCCAGGATATTTTGTCTGGGAGGAATTTGAACGCCTTGCCATTAGGGTAGGATGCATCATCTCTATATGTGCACCCAGAGTAAATCCCCTTGCTTTATGATACATGGGATTCAGTGTGCACATGCATATCAAATGTACAGAGGCACATCCAGGAAGCTGAATGCTTAGAGACCAGAATTGCTAAACAGATGTGTGTTTGCTGCTCAGTGCTGCAGGACACATGCAGGCCGTGCATGCAGCACAAGCGCTAAGGAGCTGCTTGGTACTAGAATTCCCTTTTTGACTACACACAGTCACCACTTGCACTGATTCACACTCAGAAATCCATGGTCACGTTCTGAAGGCAGTCTCTGCATTGCATCAGCTATGGCTTATACATATTGAACAATCTGCATTGGAAATGATCAAGAACAAATGTCCTCCCTGGCATCTAAAATACTTGATATGTTTCATGCATAATGTCAAGAGTCATATGCTAACGCAGAAATGTGAAGGTTTTAATTTATTGTAATGAAAATATTTACAGTGTACTGTAAAGGGAAAGGCATTGATTTTGATTCAGTGTAAGTTGTATAGGTGGGATGAGCGTACTGAAGATTGAACATCTCAGAGCAAGGAGCCCAGGAAGTTGCTTGTGCTGCAGCTCACATTTCATTGCTGCAAAGTGGAGGGCTTCAAACAGGACACTTTCTTGAGCTTACGTCTACTGCATGCCACTGTACATGCTCACGTCTTCCTGGTTCAGTGGCAGCAGCAATAGTGGAACTTGGAGTTGCCGCAAAAAAGCGAGACAAAAAAGAGGAGAGAAAGGAAAATGTGTTTTCCAATTAGATAATGGCAAATATCACACTTGTGCTTGTGGAAGGTCAGAAATGTAACAGCTGAAGGAGTCAAATAATAGACAAATTGATGATGGTAACTAAGAAAATATAAAAGGGACTCAGTCTCTCTCACATTGATAAAGCTGTTTGAGTTGCAGTAGATCAATTCAGCCATGGCTGTTGTTAGGAAATTGCTCTTGTTTGATGTTCTACAAGTAGATCATGCAGTTTCCTAGGAAACATCTTTTTCCACTTAAAATCTAATTTTCTTACATTGCTAGAACTGATGAGTCACCCTGCCTGACTTTTGCTTACTTCCCCTTACCTATTAAAATGTACTCACCAGGTGGAAATCCAGGGATTTATTAGACCTTATCACCTGGCTGCTCAATTAACTCTTCTTGTCCCTCCCTTTTATCAGATAGTGTGCTTGATACTACAAGTCTTAGGTTAGAACACAATCAAAATTTGAAATAAATCTCTTAATGGGATGTGCCTTCTAAACTCGGGAGAATTCCCGTAATGTTTCTGTTATGACCCACTACGAAATGGTCTGTGTTCCTTTGCCAGTATCATGCCATCATATTTTTGCTACTGGTTTTTTAAATAGTACCTTATTCAGCTGATTTATAAATGAACTTAAATTTAGTAATAACAATTATACCCAGTTCCTGTCAGAAAAGAGATACATATAGCAAACCATGGTTAAAATCTAAAAGCCTCACTTCTTGATTGTGATGCTGAATTTTAGGTTCCTGTAAAAATGGCACTTATGCTGAATGGAAAGCTGCCAGAGAAAGAGGCAAGGCTTATTCATGGCTGTGGTCAAAGGAACAGAGGTCAAAGGACAGGTTGGCAGCCTGAGTTTTCAATGACTGGTAAAATAAACTTCCATTGCCTGTTAAAAAAGAAAATGTTATAATTTACCTGTTGTTTGGGTTATATATAAAATCCTTGTAGTTTGCAGATGCCTAATGAGCCCCTGTGGCTACATCATTAATAAAAGGTTGGTCCAGCAGAATATTGCTTCCATAAAAATTCTCTCTGGGCTAGAATTCTTATTCTTTTTCCATATGCAGTTGTGCCAGAATGAGTATTCCTGCTGCTTCCCAGTGCCTCTGATGCCTCAGTTGTCAGTATACTACTGATATGCCAAACACTAGATACTGATGCTGTGAAGCTTCAGCTGCTGACAAATGGCTTTCTGTTCAAAGGCAGCATCTCTGCAAGAGTAAGGCTCAATGTGACTCTGCATCCCAAGGACAGGTAAAATAATTCCCCTTCCTGACCTTATTTTAAAACTTATAAAACTTTTTGTTTTAAGATTTCTATGTATTTATTTATCATTGGATTACATGTTTGTATCTTGTATATCTATTTGTCTCTCCTAGCACATGGCCTGTTCAGCTGCAGCTGGTGAGTGGGTGGCCTTATCCTATAAAGCTCTGCAAAATGCTTATAAAATTTGGTAGTCTTGTCACTTGCATTGGCTTGCACTTGTTTTTGTTTATGTTTCCTAAATATTAAAAGTTAGAAGGAGTGACCATGGTTTTCAAATAGCAGTTTCAAACTATTGAAAGCAGTTTCTCTAAATTATCATTAGATTCTGAAGTGCGTGGAAAGGGTACTTACGTACCTGCGATCTTGTAGACTCTTAAAATCTGTTTGCCTTTTTCTTCATTAAAAGCTTTGATTTGCAATGATGAGTTCAATTAAAATAGGCCTTTCAAGCTAAATTTCAAGCTTGATAGTTTTGAGGATATAAGGGACTAGAATACCGAGTTTTAGCAGGATATGGGCTACAGAACTTCCCCTGGCACAAGCAGCAGCAAGGTTCAAGCCATAGACTTCTAGTTTGATATCTGTGTTTGTACCCAAAGGACACATGCAATATCGACAGAAAGATATTGTGTGACCTCATAGAGACTTCAAGACTTCAGTGAGTGTAAGTTGTTTTGGTATAAAAGAACTGTATAGATTACACATTTGCTTTGAAATTTGCAAACATGAAATATGACCTTCATTCAGAGTCTGGACTCTTGCAAAATTTTGTATGGAAATGTGTTGGTGGCTTTGATTTTTATTTTTTTTTTTTTTGTAAATGAATCACTGCCAAGGAGAGACCGGAGAGGCAGGGGAATAATAAAAAGGACATGCTTTAATGTTGTCATTGTTAAATTAAGTATTTGCCAAACATAAATATTCACCCAGGTTCTAGGACTCACCCTTGATGAAGCAAATACATTTAGCCATATTCAAACCACTGATTGCAGGCAGTTGCTGAGGTCATTTCCCATAAATTAGCTTTCTGCTCTGTGTTACAATAAACTTAGTACAACTTTCCCCCTCTTCTGAACAACAATACAGGTCAGATCAAAACTCTGGCAACAGAATCCACTGCTCCCTAGAATGATGAAACCACTGGGAATTCAGAAGGAACTGGCTCCTGCACTCCCCTTGTATTCTGCCAGTGATGTGTGAATGCATTTGTATCTTTTCGTTTGTCTCCTCCTTGATGAATAATTCTGGTATACTACTATGTGCTGCCTATGTGGCATCTGCTTCAGGTGTCTATTGCTTCAGGGATTAGTTGCATCTGGGTGCAGCATAAAATGCCAGTCTGATGTCTTTTATCCTGCTCAGTGGCTCTTCATAGTCTAAGAGAGAAGGGAGTTGAATTATGGTTTTATTTACTTATTGCTGGAAATGCACTGAAGGGCTCAATAAAACATTCCTAATAGAGAACAAAGGCCTTTTACTGACCTGTGGTCAGACTCACAGTCAAATCTACTGATCCACTATGGAAGCTGAGTCTCCAGATTACATTTTGCTATCCAGGAGCAAATTTAAATCCAGGCTAGTTTAACTTGTGCAAAACTCAGCACTTCTTGGTTCTCCAGTTCATGTAAACTTTTCCCTTTTTTTTTTTTTATTCACATAGGTTATCCCTGCGTGCTAAAATCAAAATGAAACTGTTGATTTTCTCTTGGTGCTTAAGAGAAAAACAATTCTTCGTTTGCTTCATTTCTTATTAAACCATTTTATGACCTTCACATTTATTGTTGTAAGACATGCAAAGCCCTCAGCTCTGCAAGTTTGAGAACATTCGTGCTGTTGTTGACTGATAGCACACCTTGAATATGTGGGTGTAATTTATATGTATAGAACATCTAAATCCTGTTAAGCCAACAGAGTCTATTGAGGAAAATTCTCACTGTTCATTCTTGTCTCTTTGTCTACCCTGTTGGCAGGAAATCATTTAACATAACACTAATGTAGCTCATGCCATCTCTTTATAATATTTACCTATCTCACATTTGTGTAGGGAGAAGTAATTTTTGTCCAGAGACACTCTGAGGTTCTCAAAGTAAAGCTAGACTTTGCTCTTATGTATGCAGTATTCCTCTTGGAGAAAAATGGAACCATGCTCACTCTGCTAATGATATAATTACAGGGTCTCTCTTACAGGAGTAGAAGGAAGATATTAGTTAACATAATGTGCATGAGCTTGGACTTCAATGCAAAATTTATAAAGAAGATAAAAATGGATTATTTCTACTGAATAGGGTAGGTCTTGGTGAATAATAGCATGCAAAAATACGCTCAATAAATGTAACCTTTACAGTCACGGAAATGCTGGGTGCTTTTTTTGGTCTGTGTGGGGGGTTTTTGGTTTTGTTTGGCATTGTTTTCTTTTGAGAAGTTCTTTCTGTGTGGTTTTGTGATTGATTGCTTGGTTGTGATTTTTGTGTGTGGGTTTTTTGTGTGTGGGTTTTTTGTGTGTGGGTTTTTTGTGTGTGGGTTTTTTGTGTGTGGGTTTTTTGTGTGTGGGTTTTTTGTGTGTGGGTTTTTTGTGTGTGGTGTGGTTTTTTTGGTTGTTTGTTTGTTTTGGGTTTTTTTTGGTCAAGTCTTTTGCTGTAACGCTGATTTTAAGTATTTGAAAAGCAGCTATTGAAATTTGATCTCTCGCTAGGGATAGTGACAAATCCTATACTATTACTTCTAATTCCTGACCATATTATCAGAATTCTTGTAATCAGTGACATACCTTCATAATTCTACTGGGAATTTTGATCTAGTCTCTGGAATAATAGAAAAAACAGATATGTTTTTAAAATTGTCAACCAGTTTGTCTGTCCTGAGCAGCCAGGCCTTCCCTGAAGCACTGCACACAGAACATTTTATTTCCTTTCTGATATATTGGTTGCACACAGAGTTTAAAATTTACCTTGTCATCGTATTTGCACAAAAACATTACATAAGCAAGTGTGGTCCTAATTGAGATAGATCTTTTTCTATCTTTTTAATTAGTTCTATAAAGGTCTTTAAAGGGGTTTACAAACTTAGATTATGCAGTGTCCCAGTTGCATAAAATCTATTGCTTGCCTTTTATTCATATGCATGCTTAAGAGTACTTGCCTTTGTGTGCACATGAGAATAGGTATTGATTCCTTGACAGACCATGTTAAGCAAACAAAAACCCAAAGGAAATAAGTTTTCAAGCCTCTGTGACAGGTTTTCCTGTGTTTGCTGTGTTTAGAGACGAATGATTTGAGATGAAATGGAGGAACCTCAAAGAATTAGTGAGATATGTTTGCACCAAGGTGAAAAAGTTCAGGTATTTTTCTAGGTTTGTCCTGGAAGCAAGCATTATGAGCCTGCATAACTGAATGACAAATTATCTAGTTTAAAATGGGTATGCTCTAAACTTTCTACTTTTGGGATAAAGCAACAATATACATCAGCATTATTGTTCAAAATTTTGTGCCTTTTTTTTTTCCTACACTTTCCTTCCTTCCGTAATAGGTGTAAGGTAGGATGAAATACGATTTCACAAGAACAACATGCACAGTCACCATAAACAAATAATGTTACCATAATGGTACGGTGGGGTTGGTATGTTAAAATGACTTTGAGAATTGGAAATTACCAAAATTGAGACTTTTCTAAGTTGACTTACAGGACTGACTTCTTTAACCTAAATAATGCTATTTTGGTAGAGTCCCTCTTATTTAAGAGGTGGTTTTAAGGCGCTTAAACCAGTAGTCAATTCTCTTCCCTCATTTTGTGTCCTATACCATCATACCGACAGCTATAAAAGACTCAAGAGAAATAGGCTCTTCAGGCTGATGGCTCCAAAGCCTGGTACCAGAACAAAGGGGTGCAGTGTCAGATCATCTTACCCTGTGTGAACAAGTACCCAAAAGATGAATGAAGTACTCTCTGGTGTGTAGAGATCTGCTGATGGCTTACGGTGGTGAGACTCAGGGCTCCTTTCTGTGATCCAAAGTTCCTAGTTGTATAGTTCCAACCTCTTGCCATGGGCAAGGATACCTTCTTCCACAGGAAACCAGTGGATGGTACTCAAAACCTCATCTGAGCTGACCTTGAACACTTACAGGGATGGGGCATCCACAACTTCTCTGGGCAACCTGCTGCAGCACCCTCATGGGAAAGAATTTCTTATGTCTAATTTAAACTTCTTTCAGTTTAAAGCCTGTCACTACATGCCCTTGTAAAAAGTCCCTCTCCAGCCTTCTTGTAGAGCCCTTATAGGTACATACGGGATTTTGGGTCTCCACAAAGCTTTTGATCCTCGAGGCTGAACAACCCCAGCTCTCTCAAACTGTCTTCATAGGAGAGAGTCTCCTGCCCTCTGATCATGTTTGTGGCCTTCTCTGAACTCCCTTCAACAGATTCATGTCTGTCTTTGGTTGGGGGCCCAGAGCTGGGTGCAGTACCCCAGGTGGGTCTCATGAGAATGGAGTAGAAGGTGAAAATCAATTCCTTTGACCTGCTGGTCATACATGTCCTTTGATACACCTCCAGATACATTTGGCCTATCTATGTGCAGGGGACCCACTTTCAGCTCTTCAGTGGATGGTTTTCACTGCCTGATACCTTTCTAGTCTTGCCTTGCTCCTATGAGTCTGGAGGTTTCGCTTCTGATTACCCATGTGGTGTTCCCCATGCCCTTGACCCAGTTCTTGCTCCCAGTTCTCTCTACTCTTTCCTCTTGTAAGATGTGTCCCTTCCTTACTGCTTCCACTTATCACACTAACCGTGTTTCTGATCCCATTTCTCTTGTCGACTTCCTTCCCTGCTCTCATTCAATGAGTTTTCTCAAGCATGAACACCACTTGTGTGCGTGATAAATATTTATTCATCTATCACCTTACATGGCTGGGTCTGATTTTAGACGGTCAAAATATTAGTAAAAACTTGAATGAATTATTACACAAAGCTATTTGCTGCTACTAACAAGCTGATTGCAACTTTTATTGTTTGGTTGGGTTGGTTTTTTTTGTTTGTTTGTTGGTTTGTTTGTTTTTTTTTTCCCCCCTAGAATATTTCTCTGGCTGTATCACTTTCAGATCTAAATTTTATGTGGACTACTCTTAGGGCCCCCAGTTGTCTTGTCAATAGTTTTACCTCCCAGCCCAAGAAGGGATATCTAGCAAATTACCTTCCCCTAAGGATCTTTTCATTTCTGTTGAAAAAGTTAAAGCTGGAATTAGAGTCAATGTAACTGTCAAGGCAATGCTGCACCAAGTTAACAGTGACGTATTAGGTAATGGGGCTATAATGATATTTTTTTTTCCTATATTGCATTGCAGTGAATGGATAGTCTCTGCTACAATGTGTTGCAGAATGTGGACTGTGAAAATTACTTATGAGTAATTCACCATTGCCTAGCTTTAGGGTGAGTGCAGGAGCTATGTACTGAATGTCCAGTATTAACAAATAATTTATAACACAGATGAATCACCAACAAAACATCACATAGCTCAGGTGCTAACTGTGTGGCAGAGACAAATATAGTCAAAATCTCCAGGGCTTTCTTACTTCCCACCTGCCAACTTCATAATGTAGAGACCTTATCACATATAGCATGACAATGTGTGTCTTTCCCCTGAGCTTCCTTCCAGGCATTGGGACTTTGGTCATCCTTTTGCCCAGGAAACTTTATAAGCTTGACACCTTCGTTGAAGGCAGAGCACATGGAAATGAGCTGCAGTGCAGCATGTGGTATGAAAATGATTTTAAATTCTATCATTATCACAGTTTAGCATTGCGGTGGGAACTTTCCCCTAATTACTCCCTAGAGGGGAAAAACTGCTGACACTAACTAGACTGTGGCTATCTACTAAACTCAAAGACCTTTTTTAATTCTGAAAATTAAATATTTATTGTTCACAGGAGCATTCAGTTAAAAATAAAAAAAAAAAAAAAAAAAAAAAAAAAAAAAAAAAAAAAAGGAGAGAAAGAGAGAGAAAGAAAAAAGTTTGTGGGGTTTACTTCATCACCTCATGGATGCCGGTTGGCAGATATGGAATGTGCATTGCTTCAAGAGACCAGATTTCCTGTTGGCAACAACAATCAGAGATCTGACTCCAGAGAGGCTGAGAGGGTTTCAGGAACCAAGCAGCAGTCATTTAAATGCTTATTTATACTATCTTGCTTCAAAGAGACTGTAATTTTTTAAACCTCAACTGCATAGGACATTTCATGCAAACTCCATAGACTTCAGAGCATTAAATTCTCTCTGAAAGTCTTTGCGATAATTTAGGCCAGCATATTCTAGCCTTTATTTTAACCTCTGCTTTCATGTCCTTTCCTATACAATGATGAAACATTTTCCTGACTTTTCTGTGCTGCTCTGTTCACACCTTCCATTTCTCTATAATGCCACATGCTCTTCATCTTATTTAAATAGTAATGCAACGAATAATTGTCTTAACAAGGTGCATGTACTTTCCAAGTGAGAGTTGTCTTGTGGTCATTAGTGCTTAGTCTAGCAGATGACATTCTCGGAGCGATGAGATCTTAATATTACTCAATTTTTTTTCTAATTGGGTGTACAATTTTGGGCAATTTTTTTCTGCTGGCATCTATTTCCAGTGAAGGGGAAATTCTAATTGACAGTGGTTACTTGTGGCTGAGGAATGATCTGGCAGAGAGGGCAAGAAGGCCCAACTACAAGAAGAGGTTACACTGGCTGGAAGCAAGAATGCCAGGGACAAAGCAGATTCCTTGCAAGGGAGCAAAGTGTCCCTTGGTGATGAGAGAAGAAACAACCTCATCCTTGTCTTGTGGCCATCCTGGATTTTGAGTGCTGAGGGGACCATCTTTGGGCCGTAGAGCTAGGGCTGGGCTGAGGTACCCTATGCAATAGCTCTCAGAATTGGTGCTTGTGCAAGAGTATATAAGAAATTTGCTTATAAAGTATCTTTTCAGGCTCCACCTTAGAACTGCTTATTGTGGTAAGACTCTGCCCAATGCATTGTTTATTATATATTTCTTTTATATTTAAGTACAAATGTGTTTTTAATTAACTTTGAGGGATTCCATAAAAATTTCTTCACCATTTTCTAATTTGTCTCTTCCAAGTATGGTGTTTCTTTTTCAGTATGAAGGAGTCTCTTACTGTATGATTTTGATGTGGTTTTACACAAGGAAAATATGAACTTTTCTGGGGCTTAGTGTCAATGGTTCTGATGATAAAGGGCAACTGAGCAAAACAGACAAATAAAAAAGATTCACAAGATGTAGTCAGTTTTTTGCAAGTTAAAATAAACTCTCAGTTCAGTTAGGATCTTTTTTCTGGAATTCAAATTTTTCTGCAGATCTTTTTATGCAATGTAACGCTTAGAAAGCCCTTGCATGGAGAACAGACTCTCCTTCTATCCCTATAGACTTTGTCTATGCATCTGTTTTTGGTTTTAGCTTTGCTATCTGAATAACAAGTCCTATGTAGATAAAACAGTTTTGTTCAAGTTTAGAAAGATTACAGTTTGGAGATTAACACACGTGTAGGAAGGGTCAGGCTAAATGAAATTCTCAGAGGCTTTGAAGAACTTGTGTAAAAGGGAAGGGGTGCAATGAAAGTAAGGATATCATATTTGCCTCCACATGAAAAGAGTCTATGATTTATGTAGCTATAGTCACCTTTTGCAAGCTGCAATCCTAAGAAAGATGAAGGTATAAATAATTTTTATGTTGTTAGGCTGTTTCTCAAAAGCTTTCCTTCAGGGCTGACCTCAAGGTAAAATGTATACAAAGCACTTTATCTGTATCAAGGCCTTTCTATAAAAAGCTAATTTTGTCTTAACTAACCCTAGACCTACTTATCCTGACACTTCCAACAACCAGCGCTTGTGTGCTGGACTTAATAGGCCTTCCTGGAAGTAGAGATAGGAAAGCTAAGCTTAATTGCTTCATTTCACTTTCATAAACCTTGGTAATTTTCAGTGAGTGCCTTTATGCCAGCTCTCAAGCCAATTTTTAATTATTTAGCAAAACATTTAAGCACATGCTTTGATCCACCCCATTCATCAAAGCACTTTAGAACCTGCTTATGTGCCACTTAAACAGGCTGAAAGAGATGCTTAAGTGTCTGATGAACAGGCAATGTTTATTAAGTCAGGACCTTAAGAGGGAGCTGCTGGAATACAGTGATCAGAGATACAGGTACTAAAAAGTACCTACCTCTACGGCATTGCAAAGACCAGGGGAGCAGAGTTCATTACATAGCAATGTAAACACCCCCCTCCACATTCCTTCCCCATGCTTTGGGCAGATTTCTCACACAATCTTCAGATGGTTTTGCTCACAAATTGATTTTTCTGTGTGTGTCTGTGTAATTTCAGTGTCACCAGCCTGGCGTGCCTCACACTGCAGTCTTTTTCAGAAGCAATAAGCCATGCAGTCTGATGTAGAAACAAGTCTCCATGGAGCTAATAGGCTTTGGTTTTTTGCTCTGAGCACTAGCTGTTGGCTTTTTTTTTTTCTCTTGGAGAGATATTGGAGCACTGGGTTAACTCTAGCAGAACTATGGATTGACAAACGAATGTCATGAAGCTGTTTTATAACCTATACTAAGGGAGTAGCTTAAATCTTTCTGTGTCAAAGAGGCAAAAGACAAGCTCAGTTGAGGTTAGAATAATTTTTAGATTAATCATAGTTTGGCTTTTCAGTGTTTAAATAGTAAATGATTTTAGGAATTCTGGCCCAGGGATTAGGCTGGGGGCACACCTCTGATTTTGTGTTATGCTGTTAATTATTAAATCAGGCCTAATTTTTTAAACTGCCCTGGAATACAATGTATGTTTTTATCAAGTCAGTGAGCTGGTTGCAGCAAGTTAAAATAAGCCAGGCTAAGGTGATGTACTGAGGTTACCTATGCACATTTTCTGTATACAATCCCTGTAGCCAAAGCATATGTCCAGAGAACAGCACACACTGAAAACTTTTATGCTTGTTGCTCTATCTCTAGCCTTTTCTCTTGTTCTTGGGATTTCCTTTGGAGAACCAGAGTTTTGTCTCTACATAATGGCTTTAAAATTCCAGAGAAATGAGGAAACTTTATCAATCAAAACTGCTATGAGAAAATTCACCTTACTAAACAAGCCAATAGGTCAATGGGGTTTTGAACATATGTAGTGTATCACATACGTGCAGGCAGGAGTTGTGGGGTATTTTATGGGGAGACGCACATATTTTAAAGCACACTGGAGTGTCCGTAGAGACTTGGTGAAGAATTAATAATAAAACTTACTTTCAGCAGTGTTGTTCACAGTAGGACCAAAATCCAAAATAGGGTGAAAGAAAAGAGGAAAATAAAAAAATATGTTTCTAGGATAACAAAGAAGACTTGGCAGTCCACCAGTGGGACAACTACATCAGTTGACAGGCTGAGAGACTGCTCCACAATCCCCAACACACCTGTGTATGTGGAGACACCTGCCATAGGAGTGAAAAATATGTCCTGAATTACAGAACTGCAAATTCAGCAACACTTCTGCAAGGGATCAGAGGAGTGAAATGGCCCTCATGTTAGAGTTTTGTTGCCAGAAGGTTTCTCACCAAGGGAAAAAAACCCCACAAACAATGCACTCAGAAAGTAATTTTGTCATTTTTTACAGTATTGGGACGACTAGAAAACATATTACCATAGTAATGAAAAATGCCCACACCTAAATTATTATGTATAGTCTGTGTATGTAAAGTTGAATATGTTAAGTTAGGTAGAAATACTCTCTCCTATATATTGCTTTGCATCCAGCTCAGGATAATGAAGGGTGAGCTACAGGGTGGAGGGAACACCGGACAGGGAAATCAAAGCTTGCAGAGGGACCTAGGAGGATTCATTCCAAATCCTGTACTGTGGATGGCAAATGCCTCCTAGCTCTCAAACTAATGCAACAAGTGTAATATGCCACAGAAGAGATCAAGGCAATGGTCAAGGGCTTGAATCTGCAAAGGAATCCTACTGGGTAAAATTCTCAGGTGATTTTAGGAAACTGAGGGTACCCCAATGGGTGTGAAAACAAGCCTTATTCATAGAATCATGGAATGGTTTGGGTTGAAAGGGGCCTTAAGACCATCTAGTTCCAAGCTCTCATTTCATGGGTAGGGATTATTGATGCAAGTAATCTGACCCTGGGGAAAATTTCTGCATAAATTGATTTCTACCTATTTCTTGTGCTTATGAATGCCACTGTTTGCCTAAAGGAATTTAGTGTGACTGGCAAGCCAGTTTATGCAGCCCAATGTTTTCTGTCTAGCTGTGGCATGCTCCAGTGCTACAGTAGGAAGTGAAATAAAACCATCAGAAACTAGGTGTGGAAGGGGGGTTTTTCAGGCAATTGGTAGGAGGTTCCAGCATAACTGCTTGTAAAAATGGTGCAAACAAAAGATAGTTGAGTCTCCTCTCAGAGGCACTCAAGTTATCAGTAAATCAGGTACCAAGGATTCAAATTTGAAGTTCAATTTCTCATTGGTGGGATTTTGTAAACAGTTCCTTCCATAAATTTAGAAATTTCACATCTTCAAATGGCATTGATCCCTTCTCCTGATGACTCTTAGTCATTCCATCGCTGTTCAAATGATTGGAAGTTTCCCATATTCATTTACCTCTAGCACAGTCTAGTTATTAGCCTTCAGTTTACACTGTGCTGCTGTCTGACCCCTTCAGAGTCCAGACCCAGATTTATATCTTGAAGTATTTATGTTCAAAGACTTTCACATTTATTCATCTTTGAATGGATAAATTTATACTTTGGGCTATCTAGTCCTACTTCTTTACTCTTGGTTGTGTTGTGTGCTGGAAAGGAAAAGCTTTGTGATCTTGCTCCCTTTCTACTGATGTTTCACAGAAAGGTCCTCTCCCGTACCTCTGGATGCAAGACATGGAAGCTAAATATTGGAATGAGAAAGATACAGGAGGAATGGGGCATGTTTTATTTACTGAAATTACCTATCTAAGCTAACTTACACTACTTGTGAACTCTAATATATGCTGATTGTATATCCAACATGCACCCTGAAAAAATATAATTTGAAGAACTGGAATGCTTAATTGAAAAAAGCCCCTTACATTTCTATTTTGATTTTAAATATATTTCTTTTGTTTTGAAAAGAGTAATGCTTCCCTCAGTCAGAAGCATAATGGGGTGATTTGAAAATTTTGACATAATCTCAAAAGTTTAACATTGCTCTCATTTTCACAAGAAAACCATACATTTTTTCCTTTTAGGTAACCTGAAACCAAACCCAACCAGCAAGTGAAAAACAATGGTTTTTGTACAGCTTTAGTTGATATTAAACTGCTCCTATTTCTTGTGGTGATAACTGTGCAGAAGGTTCATAGGAATCTCGCCCCTTGTGCCATATGTTTCTTTTTGTAACTCATTCTTTGCTAAGTAGAAATAAATGTCATTCTTTCTTAGAAATTTCCTGATTGGTGGTTTTCCATGGAAACACAAACATTTGTCAGAAACTGTGGAACCACTGAATATAAAATGTCTCCTTCAACTCCTCTCCATTTTTAATCAACTTCAGCCAGAGCAAAGGCTGCTTTCTGCATGAGCAGCCCTTATGTTGCTGCAGTTGCTGAATATTCTAGGATATTATACTTAATCAGAAAGTCTCGCCCGGAACTGAGATGTAAGCCATGACCAGCTGCAAGCTTTATCTCATTATTTGTTTATTTATTTCGTTGCTGTTAAGGTGCAAAATGAGGAATATTCCCATATTTATAAATTCAAAACCTAAGTGTCTTGATAGTTATAAATAATAAAAAGCACATGGTAAATATTTTTGTCTGGAACAAAGCAAATCTGGTTTCAGTTCTTGTCTATAACGCTGATTTCCAGTGTTATATGACTTTGGTCAGCTCAGTAAATCATTCTGAGCTTAGCTCCAGTCAGCTGCAATGCCAAAAGAATAGTGTTTCTTTTCTTCCACCTGTTCAGTAATTTATTACAAAGTCTTTGAGGCAGGACCTGATTTTTTTTCCTTGCCACTTTCTATGACACTTAGCCTAACTTTGTGGAAATCATTAATTTTTCAGGTCACAATCATTCTAAGATGATCCATTTGTATGTGTGTAAAATGAACACCTTTCTCCTCCGAGACATTTTACTTCATTAATAAGGTAAAAAAGAAATTTCAGTAGAATGAATTTCAAACCATTTTTTTTCAAATTCAAATTTTCCGTTCATATAAACTGTAAGAAAATATAAGTAATAGTTTAATTAAATATAGATATTATTAAGGCTGAAAGTTTGAATTAAAAATGGGAAAGTTTTCTGGATAGAGGGAGATTTTCAGGGTTGTTTTTTCTGGCGTGAATATCTAACAGAATTATTAGCATTATAGTTCTATAACAACATTTTTCAGGGGGTGGTTTTGGCTCTAAAATTTGATCCAGCGGTCTTCAGCATGGTAAGTTACTGATTTTTGAAGGGAACTGGAGGTGTTCTGTCGCAGAGATATTGCCCTTACCTCTTTTTAAACTCAGCCCTTCCCTATACAGATGTAATGAGGACTCAGAATCTGACCTGCTGATGAGGTAAGGGAGTTCAGAAGCCATTTCTTCAGCCTTTTGGAAAATTGCCCTTAAATTTGCTAGTGATTTCCTGTGTGTATACATGTGCATGTCCG
The DNA here is from genome assembly GCA_038380795.1 of Pyrocephalus nanus. NCBI lineage: Eukaryota > Metazoa > Chordata > Aves > Passeriformes > Tyrannidae > Pyrocephalus > Pyrocephalus nanus. The sequence goes on along the minus strand of CM076266.1, from coordinate 21,119,824 downwards.
GACATGGCTCAAAATCTGAAGTAATAAGAAAATATTGACTTCTACCAAGATGTCTGCTTCACTGAGCAAGTGTTTGTCAATAGATTGATGCAATATTAGCAAGCATCTGACTCCCTTTTAGGGGAGAACTGCCTGCTGGTAGTGACTTCTCACTGCAAAATAGCAGGCATTTAACTGCAGAAATGTCTTAGGGGTAAAGTAAGGCAGCATACATGGTTGTTGAATATCAGGAACACTTCAATTATTTACAAGACTTTTTAAAAAAAATAAACTAGGTTTACCATTTTAATTAATTTTGGTGGATTCTGTGCATGGTTAGTTTAGGATGTGTTGATTTTTAAACAATTAATGTATCTCTTTAAGTCAGAAATGCCACAAGCTGGTTTGCACTATTAATGCCAAAACTATTCAAGGGATGCAAAAGCTAGTATTGCAGTAGTAACGTCTCCTCCACTGGGCTACACAAATTGATGTGGCCCACATTCAGCCAAAGACATGACCAAAACACTCCAAGAGTGAATGTAAGCTCTGATTAAAGTCAAGGGATGGCAGTTCCAGCTGCTCCGAATAAGTGCAATTCCATAAAAGAAAAAAAAAAAAGTTGGCATGGTGTCAGTTTATGCATGTTGACCCTACAGGTTTGGCTCAGTTAAAACTAGCAGTCAAAATATGGATGTGGATGCTTTCAGAGAACGACCCTGCAGCATACTTGGCAAGTGCATAGATAGATAATACCCTGATACAGAAATACTTCTTGGACATGCTTAAATCCTGTTACTAATGAAACTAATCGCACATTTACATCCATGGGAGTCAGCCTCTGCCTGAGCCCCCACATTCATGTTGGAGTATGGATCGTGGTTTTATTTATCTTATATTTTATTGCTGTTTTCAGGGAGATGTGTTTCAAAATGTGTATTTTCTCTGGTGTTCCTAAGGAATCTGTTATCTGTGCATGTGTATTCCTTGCTCTGAGATGGCATTTCATGGCCTTGTATGACTCTTCCCAGTGCATCTGTTAATGGTTGCTGACGTGCTGCAGCCTCACACACTGCTAACAAAATTGTTCAGGGTTTCTGTGCAGAAACATGTTAGAGAGCAGCGCTTGGCTTCTGATGTGTAAAAAAAAAACCAAACCAAAAAGCCCTTCAGAAACAGTTCAGTGGTAAAATAACAAGTTAGAATTGCTTATCATCATCAGCAGACTGAACTAACAGCTTTTGTCATAAGGAATATTGATTGAATAAGAGTGTAGGGGAGGAAAAGCTTTTATTGTTTGGATTAAGTGTATGCATAGCAAGTGTGTTAAACAGCATTTGTCCTCATATGGTATGACATCCAGGTATGGGGAATATTGAAAAGAGTTGTTAATTGCATTGGCCTGGAGTCTTCAGGAAGTGTTATGGTTGGAAGGGAATGCAGATCTTGCTGAAACACATGATCTAAACTTCAGATTGTTTTAAAAGCAGGGCTCCAATGACATGCAGTCAGTAATGATTTCAGTCCACCCGCTGTAGAAACTGGGTGTGTTAGATCATCAGTTCTGGAGAAATCTCAGCTGGGTCATTGCATTTCTCAAGCCCTTCAGAGTTCTTCCTACTTGTTCATGGGGAAAATCCTATTTAATTTGTGTATGGGATTTTTCAGGCTCAGTTTTGGTCTGTCACATTATGTGGCTGTGTTTTCTTTTGCTATGGACAAATATGTATAGCTGTGACATGTATAAATTGTTTATTATGTGGGTACAGTATCAGAGAAAAAGTGTACCTAAGAAGAAATAGATCTATTGCAATCCTGTGACCACATCATTTATCTACGTTTTCTGGGATTTATTTCAAAATTTCCTGTCCAACTTCCAGGACCAGTCAGTCTTGTAATATACATATTAAAATTTACCTTCTAGGACTTATATTCATATATAGATATCCTTTGTTTAAAAGCTCTTGAAGCACAGCTGTGCTGTTAGGCATGTGCTCCATAGGGTTTGCAAGGTGGTGTAGCACATGACCTGTGGTTAGACTGACTTCACCATTTGTCAGCAGTGAAGCACACCACAACACACTCAAATGAATGAGCTGTTCAGGAGATAATAGCCTAAATTCCTCTTCTTCTTTCTTTCTGTTTCTTCCCCTGTACCAGTGTAGGGCTTAAGCATGCCCACACTGTAGCTCCAGCAGAAGTTCTGCAGTGTGCTGTGGGATTCGGTTTGACTTCCCTCTGTGAAGGGAGAGGCCTATGGGAAGACCAGGAGAAGTGACTGGGGTTTTTTCCATCCTCAGTTGAAATACCCTCTGACTTTGCTGTGAGGTACAGGCAGACAGGAGGAACTGAACTCCTGTCAGCACCTCCTGCTGGACCCTGTTTTTCTTTTTCAAAATGAGCACACAGTTTTTGGTGCTTTATCAATGGTTGGAGTTTTTTAAAACACGTTTAAGGGCTTATTGTTCAGAGGGGAAAGGGGGCTTGAACCTTTAAGATGGGTCTGTGGACAAAGGCCAGGTATTTTTTCAACTCATCCATTTACCAAAATGCAAAGGAGGAAGGAAGCTTAGTGGTACTCGAACAATGATTACTCTAGACTCAGAGCCATACATTTGTGATGTCGTACTGGTGCTGACACTTCCTTCTAGCAATGGTTGTCAGATGGAGGAACTCTATTAATACTTTTTGTCCTAGTAGATGGAGGGATTTTTTTCTCTCCGGAATAAAAATTTAGCAAGGATTAATCTTGTTGAGTACTAAGTAGATGAATTTGCCCATGGAAAGTAGTAAAATGTTTTGCTGTGTGGCCTCTCTTCTATTTTTGCCTTACCTCCCCACCCCACTGGCATCCTCCAGTAACCTGTATAACTTCTGATAGATCCCCTGGTGCAACTTGTTTAATCCCTTTGTGGTTAAAGAGATGTGGATTTATTTTGGAACATATAAGCAGGTTTCACAGTCACGCTGGCCTTAAAAAAGACATGTTGATGCTGGATGCAGGTTCCTATTAACTTCATGAGTAAGAGAAATAACCACTGTTCAAAAAATTGAGATGCCAAGTGAAACTGCTTGAAGCCAGAATCAAAACAAAAGCAGCACACATAATAAAATGAAGAGGAATTTGATCCAGTTCTGGAAAAAACTAATCAACAGTTGTGTCTTGTAACAGAACTATTATGAAATTTTTTTCCATGGGGTGCCACAGCAATTGCTCTTTCCTTTCTTTAAAAATAAATGCAATAGGCCTTCTTCCTTATGCCCCATAAAAGCCAAAAGAATGTCTTTGATGCAAATCCTCTTTGTTACTGCCAGCTAAATTCTCCCTTTAAACTTTACTTAATAGAGCAACTATGAGTCTTGCCATAAGCAGAGAAAAGTCCTCCAGGTTTCTTTTTTTGTGAAACACTTAAAAGAAAAGCTGAGCCTTGTGGTGGATCCTTGTCACTTACCACAGGCCACATCCATCTGTGCTGAATGCATCCTCTGAATGAGCATACCCAGGTGTTCCAACTGTACACATACAGGACTGGCTTCCAGACATAAATATCAGGAGCAAAGCAAATAAACAGAGTGAATTTTAAATATGGTATTGTCACTATAACTTTTTAGGGATAACAGCATATCCAGCAAAGTTAACAAGAATAAAGTTAAAGTGATTCTGACATATAATTTAAGTGCAAATTGGATTTACTTGAAGGCTGTGTAGAGGAGGACTCTGGATTTTGTATTTAGCTACTTTTATGTTTTTTTGAAACTTTGTTATCAAAGTCACAGTCTTAATTTTGATGCTATAATGGGACAGAATAGCCAGCAGAGGGAGCAAAGGCTTTTTAGCAATGAACTGTTGGCAAGAATTACATGACCCTATAAGGGGATCAAGTAGGAAGCAAACTTTCTCTGTGCTACTTTCTCTCCCTCAGGAACTGAAGAAGACGTGAGATAGAGAGGTTGCAGACTTAGAAAAGAAATAGAACTGTGTATTACTTTCAAACTTGAATTTCAAGTTGACTATGTGAAAAAAATTTAGAAATCCAGTCCCATAAATAAAATTGGATAAGTACCTCGTTGGGGAAAAAAAAAAAGCCAATCAAAAGCAACCAACCAAAACCTACACAAAATTTAGGAACAATTCTTTTTCTATTGGTCCATGCTTTCAATGCCAAAATCATTTTAATCTATTGGCTGTGAATCACTATGAAATTTATCCTGTGGTTTTGGCCACTGAGACAAATTTCTGTCACAGAGGCCTCTGTAATGACAATTTGCTGTTAATTGCTGTCTAAAAGGGCCAATCATTGTTTTAGCCCAGTGTTATTCATGGGTCTCTATCATCTTGGCCAATCCTTAACATTTTGGGAAAAATATCAAATTTAAAAAGGAGGAAGAACATACTGAGTTTCTCTTCCCTACCCTTTTTCTTTTTTTGCCCTCCCACCTGCAGTCCTCCAGGTATACACGGAGATGATGAAGGTCCTATAAATTAAAATGACAACAATTTCAGATCTGGCTAGTCCCTGCCCTAAGCCTGCCTCATCATCTCTGGAACAGCTGCAGATTTTTGTGCTGAGAGACTGGACCAAACCTATTGAAAAGTTCATTTGGTATACTTACAAAGGGCTAGGCACAATCCTCCCCAGCACAGATAGCTGCAGAAGAGGAAAGAGGCAGAAACATCTCAAGGAAGAAGAAGGCCTGATGACGTGAATCAGGATTTAACGAGCTGACCACCTGCTCTTGAAATTCTCATCTGCAAGATATTTGAGCCTATGAATTCAGACTTGATACTTAGAGGCTTTCAGCTAATCTTGCTGTCTGACAGCACAGTCAAAAAGAATGTGACCTCAGGAATAGAGAAGATACCTACTGCATATCCTGGTAGAGCATGTTAATAAAAATTTTAACATCAGCAGAGCCTGCTCAGCAGTCTGTAGGTTAGCAGGCACGTAATTTTACTTTTTAGCTCTAATATTTATTCTGTTTTGTGAGCACCTAAGTTTTGGGGTTTAGATTCACTTGAATCCTCAGTGTTAGCTGATAATATGCAGTGTAAGGGAAAAGAGGTACCACAATAAAAACATCTGCAGAATTTTGCATGCAAGTACAAGACTAGCTTTCACAAAGGAAGAGAAAGAGCCATCAGCAAGTTTTGACCTTACTGTATCTGTCTTCCTCTATATCTGCCAAAAGTGAATGGCTCTACATCCAAGTTAACAGCATGGCACAGGGCCCCCCTCTACCCTGTTATCGACATTACTAGTGGTACCCTCATTCTTAAATAACGTATTCTCAATTCAAAAAACTTAAGAGAAGCTCTAGCTAAAATCACATGGTTGTTGCATCAATTAAGCCTTGCTGAAGAAGATTCCTAGGCTTCTTTGTCCTAACAGGAGAGGTGATGCTTTTTGCTTGCAGAGGGCTTCCCTGTAGCTTGCCACCCACTGTTTTCTGGGTAGAACCCATTGCTATGGAAAGGTGACTCCATCTTCTCCTTTCTCCTGCTGAAAATGTTATTTTCAAAGTCACCTCCAGACACCTTCTATAACTTTAAAAAATCCCCAGTTAGATGCCCACGATTTTCAGAGCTTACCAGTCTGCTCTGTAGTCTAATGTTACACAGAAACCCCTCAAACTCCATTTTAGAAAGTGGTTCATTATTTTTCCCTAGTTACTATTTAAAAATCTAGTAGCTCAGGGGGTTGGACACATTCTTCTAGTCTTCAGCCTAAAAGCATTTTGGCAAATTTATACCTATTAGTTCTTGTACAAATGTACTTATTTTGATTAATTCTTTTAATTCTCTACTGTCCTTTCTCTCACTCTCTGATGTATTTATAGGCAGCAATCATATCCCCCTTGGCCTTTCTCTGACTAGACTAGGTTAGCCAAGTTTTTTAGTTTCCTTTAAAAAGAGTTCCTCACTCCTCTGATTATGCTAGAAAATGTTTAATGCACCTGTTTTGGTAATAGATTCATCTTTCTGAGCATGGGCGATCAAGGAAGTGTACAGTATTTCAGGTTTCATAGGTTCTCTGGCAATGATGTTCACCATTTCTTTTGGAAAGCTCTCTCATGATCATATCTCGTGTTTCCTTAAAACGATGCAAATAGTATTTGTATTATTTTTCTATTAGAAATTATCACTAGAATTGCTCCTACTGCATGTGAACTTTTGCTGCAGAATGGTTCAGATATGCTTCAGGCATATCCAGCTTCTGAAAAAAATAAGTTAGAGACCCTATCACTCAACTGTTTTGTTTAGTTAATGATTTCCCTACCATGCACTCTGAGTGAAGAGTTTCAAGGGAGGGAAATCAGGTAAATAAAACCTATGTCACAGCACATGCACACCAGGGAGCTAAATTAAATCCTACATTTTTTGATTGCTGTATTTTGCAGACACAACATATTCCTTTCAGCATCATGTAAAATACTGTAGGCTGAGGCAGTGCTGCACAAATGTTGGCATGCAGTTGGAACATTTGCTTTACTCATGAGTGATGAGCCTATTTACAAAATTAGGCAGTTTATCCAAGTGGATGTCAATGAGGTCTTTAACACTCACCATCATACATTTTAAACACCCCTCTCTGATGTATGTCACTTATTTTGCTGGTCCCACTGAAACACTTGCGTACTGAAATCTCAGTTTTACAGCAGCGGGTTTGTGGAAGACAAAACTCTAAACTTGTTGATGATAGAGAAGGGAAGAAATCCTGTATGGAGGGAAGAATAAACAGTTACTTTCATAAAAAAAGGATAGCTGTGTTTTCTACAGATTTGTCTCTGCTTGCTTATTGCATTCATTTTAAATGGACGTCTTTCATACTGCTCAAAGGCACCCAGTCGTAAAAGAAGTCTTGTAACTGAAACTGGCAAGGGACACAAAGGATAACAGGAAGGGCTTCTGTAGGTATGTTAATCAGAAAAGGAAGGCCAGATAAGGTGTACCCAGTGGATAAACAGTGCTGGAAAACTCATAGCAACATATGAGGAGAAGGCTGAGGTACTCAACAACTTTTTTGCCTCAGCCTTCAGTGGCAACCTCTCCACCCACATCTCTCCAGTGGATGGAACGACTAGGAGAGCCAAGTCCCTCCCCCTGTAAGTAAAGATCAGATTAACAACCACCTGAGGAACCTGCATGTGCATAATTCTATGGGACCTGATGAAATGTATCCCAGAGTCCTGAGGGAATTGGCTGATGTAGTTGCCAAGCCACCCTCCATGATATTTGGAAAGTCACAGCAGTCAGGTGAAGTCCCAGGTGACTGGAAAAGGGGAAACATTGCACCCATCTTCACAAAGGGTGTAATGGAGGACCCTGAGAACAGCTGACCTGTCAGCCTCACGTCTGTGCCTGGGAAGGTCATGGAACAGATCCTTCTAGAAGCTGTGCTACAGATATAATTTACCTGGACTTCTGTAAAGCCTTTAACACGGTCCTCCACAACATCCTTCATTAAATTGGAGAGAAATGGATTTGAGGAGTGGACTGTTACATGGATAAAGAAGTTGTTGGATGGTCAGAGGGTAGTGGTCAGTGGCTCAGAATCCCAGTGGACATCCGTGAAAAGTGATGTTCCTCAGGGGTCCATACTGGGGCCAGTGTTATTTAATATGTTCATTGATGACATAGATGAAGGGTTTGTGTGCACCCTCAGCAAATTTGCTGGTGACAAAAAGCTGAGTGGTGTGGTTGGCTCTCCTGAATGATGGAATTCTGTCCAGAGTGACCTGGACAGGCTCAAGTAGTGGGCACATGGGAATCTCACAAAACTTACTTAACCAGACCAAGTGCAAGGTGCAGCACCTGGGATGGGAGAACCCCCAGTATCAGCATAGGCTGGGGAATGAGCTGATCCAGAGCAGCTCTACTGAGAAGAACTTTGGGTAGATGAGAGGCTGGACATGAGCTGGCAATATGCCCTTGCAGCCCAGAAAGGCAATTGTGTCCTGGTCTGCATCAAAAGAAGCATTGCCATCTGGATAACTGCATCCAGCTCTTGGGTCCCCAGCACAGGAAAGGCATTGACCTGTTGGAGTAAGTCCAAGTTGCTTAGAGGAAAGGCTGAGAGAGTTGGGTTTGCTCAGCATGGAAAAGAGAAGGCTTAGGTGTCACCTAACTGCAGTCTTGCAGTATCTGAAGGGAGCCTACCGGAAAGATGGAGAGGGATTTTTTGAAAGACCATGTAGAGACATGACAAGGGGGAAAGGATTCAAAGTGAAAGAGGGTAGGTTTAACTTAGATATTAGGGAAAAATTCTTTGCTGTGAGGATGGTGACATCCTGCAAATGGATTGCTCACAGAAGTTGTGGATGTCCTATCCTTGGAAGTGTTTCAAGGCCAGGCTGGATGGAGCTCTGAGCAATTTAGTCTGGTGGAAGCTTATTAAAGAGGATTTTGAGTTTTTTTCCTTGAGAGACTCAGTAAGCAGTGTGTGTCTTGACTTCAGCAGAAATGTTCAAAGATGACAGGTGAGTGTTTATTGATTCCTTTTACTATGTATAGAAGAGTGGACATATTAGCAATACCAATCTATGAGTTTGGTCATCCTGAGAGGAGAAAAATATTTTAATAGAAGTAAAGCATAACCTAAGCTTTATTAGAGATGTCAAGTTTATTGAAGTGTGACACAAAAAAGTTTTTTGTGGTGTTACAGTATATCTACTATGCATGACATTAAGACAGAAACAAAGTAAGACTGTTTTTAATCATTTTTATTTGTCAGATCAGCTAGAAAACTGACTCTTTTTCCAAGAATAAAGGATACTAAAAGCACTAATAGCTTCTTTTATTAAGCGTGTTTAAATTCAGGACATCCATGTGGATGAAATATATTTAAAATGGTGGCTAGTTATTTCTTTTCTTTGTTGTTGTGTATGGGTGTCTTTTTTCTGTTAGTAAAGAAAGCATACTTTTTTTTTTAATATATGTTTGCTTTCATTGGGATACAGAAAGCCTACTGAGTCTTGAGGAAGGGGACTAGACTTTTAATTTGATCCACAGCTTTGACTGGAGCTAGTCATGAAACTTAGGTCTAGATTGAGATCCCAAATGTCATGTTTATTTCCAGTGATTTTCCTCCAGTTAATGTTTACAAACTAACAAGTGTTCTATAGTTTATCAAGCCCAGTGAGTAAATGCAAAGAAAGAGCTATATTTTTCAGTCTTTTAACACTTTAGGATTTCTGTTCTGCATCTTTTCATTGGAACAATTAAGAAGGATATTCTGGCAATATCTAGTTAACTTATCTGGAATGTAAAATGATCTTGAATTTAATTTCAGAGCAAGAAACTAGGCTTTATACCAGTAATCTTAAAATACATGTCTGCACCGTTGATCCAATGGCATGTTGTGATTGTATGAGGTGGTTTAATTGGATATGTGGAGCTGAGTTCACTGTTTACATGCACACAGCAATTTGGAAAGGGAGCTTGTTAATGAAAGTGGAAGAGAAACTTTAAGGAAAAAGCACGTTTGGCATTTAACTAGCAAAATATTTGCTTTGTTCATTAAAGTCATTATAACTGAGCTCAAGAATTGCAGATGCACCAGGGAATTACTTGAATTAAGTTAATAAAGTTGTACTTTATTACTTGTGAGGGGGCCTGATTATTCCATTAGTAGTGCAATATAGCCTGAGTTCAGATCTGTGGATTAGAGCAAGCAGGTTATGGGGATGAAGCTGTGAAGCTCCTGCTCTGTGCACTGCCTCACCTGGGTAAGAGGAAGACTTTTCTGTTATGAAATGCAACAAAATAAATTGGTACTGCATGGGCTAAACCAGTAATCAATAGAGTTTGGTCTTAGGAAATTTAGAGGAAAGCTGTTCAGTTACTTTGTAGAAGCTACATGCTCCTCAGCTGTCTCTGAACATGTCAGGCCTGGGGAATATACAGCAGGGATTTGGGGTTACTTTGTGTTCTTTTCAGTGCAATTGGCTTTTGCTTGTTTTCTTAGGGACTCAGTTCTTGAGGCAAGATGGAAAAAAAAGAATATTATCTATACAGATGCAGACACAGCAGATACTGGTAATAAGCTGCTTTCAAGCATATTATCTCTAAGGTGAAATGCTAAAGAGTACTAGGTATTTGCAATGTAAATGTCTGGTAACACTTGGTAAATGGTTAGGTTACTGGTGCATGGTTTTTTTGATCTGGGGGATGCTCCTCAGATATTGCCAGTTTATGTTAAAACTGATTTTATCAGTCCTGGAGCCTGGTAAGTTTTAGTATCACACAACAGTGAAGAAGTTGCCTGAAGTGTTATTGAGTCTAAGTGGTGGAACTGGAATCCTCCAAACCCTGTGCATGAAAAATTTTGAGAACAGACATTTTAAATGGACTTCCATTAAATGAGTTTCCCTGTTCAGTGGCAATAGTAAAAGAATCCAAAGACAGCAAAGTAGCATTATTAGGAAAGCAGCAGAAAGTGAACCATTTTGGGTTTTTTTTAATAATCACAGAAAACATGAGAAGGTGACAGGCAGTAATGCACTTTGCCTGTGGGTCCCACTTCTGAATGTACCATAGTAACATCCTGATCTGAAACACATGCTTCCCCTGTCATTTGTCACTAAGTGTGGAACCCACCCTGAGCTGAGCAGATGAGTGCAGGCAGAGGACTGCTCTTGTCTGCTGTATGCTGAGCTGTGCTATTAGACATGTCCTGTTGGCATTCCGTCAGACTGACACTTCCTGAGTCACTTTTTGAAGCATGTGGGTTACAGAGGGTCTTTCCAGCTATGTTCACAAGATCAATAAAACCAAACAAAATGTAATATTATTACTATTAGTATATTTTAATATAGCTACTTTTTTCCTAGAGAAGACAAAACTCACTTGCCGCTATTCACTACAAAACTGTCATAGTGCAAAACATTTTGCTCATAGTGAAGAGAACGGGCATTTTCCCACAAGATCAATCCTATGGTCACTACTGAATAGATAAAATGGTTTAGACTGATGAGTTAAGGAGCCAGCTAAGAAGTTAGCTTATTGGGCAGATTATCTTTTCTAGAATACACCATTCTTTGCCAAATATTCACATCTGTAGGCCAACAAAGAGTTAATAATCAATTGCTACTTAATGAACCTATAATCACCTTATTAAATCAGCATTGAATGTGTAGTTAAGTGTACTCAGAGTATTTTAATTTAAATGTTACCATAAAATCTGCAAGTGGAATTAGTGTAGTGCTTTTGAGATTACATTAGCAGCAAAACAGGGGGTGGATAGTTATTGTTAATTAAACCATACAGACAACATCCAGTGGAATCCTAACAGTGTGTAGGATGCATCTATTTGTTTAACATCTTACAGTTTCAAGACTGTCTGCCCTCCAGCTGCCTTTTTTTTTTTTCTCCTAACCTCTCTTCTATTTACCAGTGGAAGTTTTTGGACTGATTTTGTTTTACCATAAGACTGATGAGATATTGAAGTGAACCCTCCAGATGTCTCTGGAATGGGCTTGACATTAATACCTGGAAGGATGGAACAATATAATTTCACTATAAGTTTGTTTATTAAACTATTTCATGATATTTTTTTCTTCTATCTAACCAGTCTCTGAAGAAAGCTCTAGACTTGATTTCTTCTAATGAAAAAGTCCCTCTTATGTTCACGGCCACATGAGTCATGACATCCTGTGGTTTTTTTGCACTTCGCTGCTTAGGTCAAATACCACAAAAAACCACCTTATTCCCTGCTTATTGTCTTTTCTGTTCCTCCTTTTTACCCATCTACCCTCACAGTATGTGAAACTGAGAATACAATTTGTGTGGGATTTTTCTTTTGAGGGGAATTTGTGTCAGACTCAGTGTTTAATGTATGCTATAGTTCCCTCTGCCTTTTAAAGGCACAAAACTCCTCCTCTTTGTGATTGCCTTCAGTGTTACACTCCCGTCTTAGGCTTGTTTTCAGTACGTGCTGAGCACTCAGAAAGGGCAAAGTGCTGCATACCTGTCATTTTTTAGCTGATATATTCCAGTGTTTTGGTTGAAGGCCTGCCTCCCTGGATGTTACCTCTGCTTACTGTCATGGGATCAGTGTCCCTGTGGTTTGTAAACCTTTTGTTGTCTAAAAGGAAGAATCTCACCCAACAAACCTTCAGCAATATTGTAAACTCTGGTAGGCGTAAGGTCATGAACGTTTTACATTTTGTGTGCACGATCCTTTACCGTTGTTACCTGGTCCTTAGTGTCCTCTATTGCTCTCCAGTCCTGAGACTTCTGTAATACCCTGCTGAAACTCTCTTGTTGGTAGTTTCTTCTTTGACTTTTCTTCTTGTTGAGGAATACATTTAGTGCAGGCAGCTCAGTGTACAAACTGCAGATTGAGGTCTGCATGGTGGGGGCCCCAGCAAGAGGCTGTGGCCATCTCTTTGCACAGCAAAGGGTACAGGGACCTGTGGCCAGGTGACCAGACAGTCAGAGACACAGCAGCGGCTGGTGGCTCAGCAGGAAGATCCCAGACTTTGCATGCATAGACAGCTCGAGCTATCACTGTGTTATTGAGCCATGAATAAATTGCTTTATGTATCCAGAGGTCTTGGACTTTGTGAAGGGAAACCTGGGATCACACAATCAGTAAGGAAATGTGGTCTGACTATATGAGAGTGGGGTGTGTAGGGAGTTGAGTAGGGCAGACATCAGCTCGCTGGAGCTTCCTGTTAGGAAGAGGCTTCAGTCTTAGCAATTAATGTTTCTGGTAGTGAGAGTGTGACAGCCAGACTGCCTCCTGAATGATCAGACAATAAAGTTTCCTTAACATTCCTTATACAGGAATGCTTCATCAAAAGGCTTATCATAGAATCATAGCATGGTCTGGGTTGGAAATGACCTTAAAAATCATCTAGTTCCAACCCTCCTGCCATGAGCAGAGACACTAACCCTGCTGCTACTTATTATCTGTCATGAATTGCTTCTTGGCCCTTAGGTCCTTTTTCCACAGACAGTTCCTCACCTATTTCTTGTACAAATACCTCTGGCAAACCAATCAGGACAGTACTTATTCACCTTTATTACTTTCTGAGACACACAGACCTGCTTAAATAACAATATTTGCAAAAGATTTTATAATGCTCCCATCCATTGTGGAGGGTTTAATTTAGACCCTCTTCATCACTCAGCATTGTTTTCACTTCTCTATAAAGGGCCATGCACTTTCTAGGCACTAGAAGAATATGATACAGTAATGACGAGCATGAGACCATGCTTTGGCTGTTAAACAGGCTTTTTTACCCCCAGCTATACAAACTATGTGTCTATTTTTCATTTTCAAAAAAGCCAGTGAAGCAACTCTTCTAAGGAAACCCATTGTATAGTGTGAAATGATCTTTTCTAAACACTCTTAAAACTACAGTACACTTTGACTCGTTTATTGCTTTATTTTAATCACAATGATCCAATTTTTGGTCTTTTCCTTCTGCAAAGTCAGGGCTTTACAGCTCTGCTTGCTGAAGGCCATAGCCTGGAAACTTGAAAGTTAAGTCAGGTTCCTGACCCCTCTGAAGGCAATAGGATCTCATACATTATTTGGTAATCCTTTCCGTTCACCCTCTGTGTGCAGAAGAGCATTTGTGTACAGGACACAAGTAAGGATTTGCAGAATGGAGCCCTCTTTTTGTTTGTAATTGAAAACCACTGTCGGAGAAACAATGATTCAATAACCTTTTTTGAGGATGGCCTAATGTCTCTCTCCAGAGAACATGGTGAGCACAGTGGTAAATTGATTTTAAAAAGAGTACAGCTTTTCTAACTCTTTATGCAAGACTGACTACAGTTTCAGGCTTCTACTTAATAGCTCTGGATAATGCAGAGCTTCAAGCATTGATGTGAAGTGTATGTATGTATAGCAGAGGCAAACTGCATTATCATCTTCTTTCTTCAGATTTTTCCTACTACAAAAGAAAAAAATCAATATTAAGATGAGTGAACAGATCATTTAAATGAAGAAATAAGTGGCAGTTACTTGATTCCCTATTGTACACAATGATGACATACGTTGTTTGGAGGCAGTTACCCCTTTTACAACTCTTGAGGGAGTTTTTCTTTACATTTTCACCTTTCTATTGGGCTGGTGAAAGAGGAAGCTGAATAACCATGGAAGGAACCTAGAAGCTCTAATCTGAGTGGGCAGATGGAAGAGCTTTCCTTCAACTATATATGAAAAATAAAGAAAATTTTTCCTTTCTTGAACTGACAGAACTGGTGCACTGATTGAAACATGCATGCACACTCACGTATCCTTTAATCTCTCAATACAAAAAGCCTCTCGATGTACTTTGATGGAATAAGATTTGCTGGAGATGAAACTAGCAAGGATTGTAAAGGCCAACAAAAATTCTCCAGTACGTCTGTACCAAAAGAAAAGCAAAGGAAAATGTGAGCCTGTTACTCAGTGGACCGGGGTACATAATGACAAAAGATAGGGAAAAGGTCAAGATGCTCAGTTCTTGGCTTGATTTTTTTTCCCCCCCCCCACTGGTAAGCCTTTAAGTTTCTTGTAGGGAAACCTTAAATGAAGCCTTATCCACGCTACAGGCAGGTAAAGTAAGGAGTGTTTAAACTAGATGAGCATAAATAAGTTCCTGGGACCAGATAAGATGCGTGTGAGGACCAATGTCACTTTGAAGCCACCCTCTATCACCTTTGAAAGGCGATGGCACCTGAGAAGGGTTTAAAAAAAAAGAAAGGCCAGCCAGTTTTATCTTACTTCTGTGATGGTCACGGAACAAATCCTTACTGGGAGCAAATTCCAGCTGTGTGAAAGGGAGTAAGGTGACTGGGGATGGCCAGAATGGATTTACAACTACAAATTATGCATGACCAACCTGACAGCCTACTGTGATGAGGGAATGGCTCTGTAGATAAGATGAGATCCATGGATGCAGCATACCTTGATTTTAGAAGGTCTTTTAACATGGTCTGCTAATCTCCAAATAGGCAAACTGACGATACATAGAGCAGATAAAGAGATAATAAGCCGAGTGGAAAATTGGCTGGACTATCAGCAGCAATGGCTCAAATTCCCAGCTGGCAGCTTGTTGCCAGTGGTGCACCTCAAAGATCAGAACTGAAGCCAATATTATATAATCTAGATGACGGTAGAGAGTGGACTCTCATCAAGCTAGCGGAAAATACCAGGTTGGTGGGAGCAGTCAGTATTTTGGCAGGGAGAGTTGCTATTCAGAGCAAAGTGGACAGGTTGGAGAAAGGAGGTGACAGTAATCCCATGCAGTTCAAGATAGGAAAGTCCTGCATCTGGGAGAGAATAATCCCATGCCACAGCAGAGGCAAAGAGCCAGCTGCAACAGGAAGGAAAAATTGGTTTCTGGTGTTGAACAAGAGCCAGCAGTGCATCTCTTGTAGCCACAAGGGCCTGGCACGTACCAGGCTGTATTGGAAAGATTGCAGCCAGCAGGTCTGGGCAAAATGATTCTGCTTGGTGCAGGTGCAAATTAGGTATGGTAACAGAACTGGTGTAAATCTCATCCACGAGGACTAGCTAAGTCAATTTTGATATCAACATAGATCAGTGCAGTTCAAAATCACAAGTTGTTAAACAAAAAAAAAAAAAATTGAGGATGTTTTGTTGTTTTGGGTTTTTTTCAATAGAGATTAATTTTACTTTACAATGTGTCTCATGTTTCAGAGAAACACCAGATTGTTAATTGCAGGGTCATTCTCTTCCTTTCCATGCCAAAGCTGGATCTGCAGCCTGCAACATAAATTAGTTAACAATGTAAGAGCGTAAACAGAAATCTTCTCTCCTGGTGACCATGTGATAGTCATGATTGCTAAAGGATGGTAGAGAGACAGCATTTTTAAGAACAGACTTATTTTAGATTGATATATATATATAGTTGGGAAAAACAGATGTACTTTCACATTCAGAAAGAGATCTGATCTCTTTATAGCTATCCTTAATTGAGACACAAGTTATATTTACAGCTGGGTGGGCTGGAATTCATTAAGGACATACAAAAGAGATGCAACTGTCATCAACTCAGTAACAGGGCACCCAGATTGGGGGAGACAATAGTGTAAAGTCAGAAGAAGACCTGAAGAAGCTTAAAAAGTGTCCAATTTATCCACCTCAGTCAACTGGTACAGCAAAATAGTTTCTCTCTCTTTACAAATCTGACTGCTTGAATAATTATAGAGAAGATGGGTCAGTTGCCAGCTGGCACTGAAAATGTTTTAATTCCATTAACTTTGTGAGGTTAAAGCAGCTTATGCCAGCTGCAGATCTTTGGACCACCACATATATATTAAATGTGCCGTTGATCAGGCTGGGCTTGCTCCTCCCATGTGGCGGCTTCAGTTCAGGCAGAGAATGAGTGACAAAGCAAGGAAGGTGAGGACATCCGTCATGTTTAGTGATTGCTATTAGAAGAAAAACACAACCTGTCAGGGAGGTAGGAAGACTGAAGTAGTTCAACCCTGACAGGAACTGGTGGGCAGGCGATGGCATCTCTTTGCATTATGTGACTAACAGAGGTCATTTTTAATAGCTTGCAAATCAGCCCATAGCACTTTTCTCTGATATGCCGGGACAATGTGCAAGATACTGATATGCACTTTTCTCTCATATAGAGTTGTCTAGAAAGCAAATTGATATTTGTTGGGGTTTTTTTGGTTGGGTTTTTTTTTTTTTTTTTTTTTTTTTCTCTGTAGGATACATGAGCCATTATATTTAGACTTTTGTAAATATTTGGTACTCAATAGTGCATTTTCAACTCCTGGATAAATTATCATTTGGAAGGTCTAAATTACAGGGGATTATACCATATTTTTTTCTAATAGCCTGCATTCTCTAAGAATATTATTTGTGATTTGAAAAAAGTCTTCTGCAGCTGATATAGTTTGATTCAATGAGTCCATTCCGAAGTACTTTCCACTTTGCAAGGGTAATTATCGTTATTAGTTTTGTAGCTTGATAGTGTTTCAGCAGAGCATTTAAGAGTGTCAAATTCTATTAAGCATAAACTAGCTCACGAAGGAAATAAATTGGAACTGTGTGTAAATGGTGATACCTTAAGAGGTTTAAGTGAGTGTTCTGCTAGGTGGTTTTACCATTTAATAGCAAAAAAAACAACCCAACAACAAAACAACAAGGCACAAAACCCCAAACAATCTAATTTTGATTTGTTTGAGGGGAGGAGGCTTTACGTCTTGGAATGACAACCTTCCCCTCATAAATAAATGTGAAACATTTAGAGTTTTTACATGCAAACAACTGATCACTAAGATAACAGACTCCTACCAATTTTTAATCATCACCATTCAAAAGTGTAATTTTGTTGGTATACTAAAGTTTGAGTCATGAAGCAATGCTGTATAAACCATAATGCTTTTCTGAAATTTCTCTTTTTTCCAAGAGCTAAACTGCAGAGATCAGGCAGGAAAAAAGCACAGCTCATATTTGCATGGCTTAGCAAAATGGTAAAAGATGCTTCTAACTTATCCTCTGTCATGTACTGTTTGTGAAAGCTGAAATAACTGTGGAGTTTCTGTAGAACTACACCCACATCCACTAAGCAGGTCCCTGGGATGAATTTCAAAATGATTTGTCTCACCTGAGCTGCAGGAATAACTGCGAGAAAACCAAGGGAAAGTGCTGAGACCCAGGGAAAGGATTTTGATGGTGGTAAACAGGAAAATTAAACTCTAGAGGAAGTCTGTGGTGTTGCAAAGTGTGTCCTGCTTGATTTCCCTAGACAGCTCGATTTTATTGCATGCCATTAGTGCTTACATTCAGGACTGTGCATGTATTAATCATGCTGGAACTGCTGTCCTCAGCTCTCAGGAGTTTGACTTTCCTCTCTCCACAGACTCTTTAGCATCTCCAGCTTGCTCTTTCTCTCACTTTGTCACTGGTTGATATTTGCCTTGTGGTTAAAGGGGACTGATATGGAAAAGACAAATTCTTTGTATTAGTAGAAAGCACTTCTCAAGTATTACGAATTGAAAGAGAGTTTCTTTTGCCCAAAGTGCCACCTTTCCCACTGCTCCTCTTCTTCTGGAGTTATTGCTACGTTTTGGGGCAGTCAGTAACAATGAACACAGCAAGGTGTCTGTGCTTAACACACGTTAGAGTCATAACCTTTCAGTGGCACGAGGAGGTCCACTTGGTGCGTGTGACAACCAGCTAAAGTAGCTGCTCTGTGTGCTGGTGGGCCAGGCTGGCATTCAAAGGGACTTCATGTGGCTGCAGGAATGGGTTCTACACAGGCAAATGCAGAGTCCTGCAGTGGAGATGGAGTAGCACCCTGCAGCAGCCCAGGCAGGAGCTGATTGGCTGCCTCAAGAGCTCTGTCACAAGTTGTCTGGGGGTCCTGATGGACCAAAAGTAGGCAGTGAGCCAGAAGTGCATCATGGCAGCAAGGAAAGGTAATTGCCTGCATGCCACACTGCTTCACCATGGCTATAGCCAGCAAGTTGAAGTGTTAATTCATCTCTATTTGGTGCTTATAAGACTGTGTCCGGAGCTTCATGTCCACTTTTAGGCTTCCCTCATCCTAAAAAAGACACTGACAAACTGGGTTTTTAGGTACTTGCATTTAGACAGATGGACCCTGCCCAAAGACGCAATGATGTTTCTCTGTGTGCTGAAAACAACTGCATTATTAATTGTTGAAGAAGTTTTAAAGCTTGATTCTTGCTTTTGGTCTACAGCCACTTTATTTTGCTGCAAATTAAGACTCATGACTACTTCTGAGAAGAGAAATGAGCTTGCAAAATATGAAAGAATGTAGAGGAATATCACATGAGAGGAGGACCAGGAGAAAACCCCAGAAGCAATTGTTTCTGGCTTTAGCCTAGCACCAATGCTATCAGCCTCAGAGTCAGGCCAAGTGAAATGGTGAGGGGACAAAAAGGCAGATGGTTTTTGGCCACTAGAGAAACCATAAAGAGTCACAGCTGGCAGAAGCTCTTGCCCACACTGTGGGAGACAAAAAGACAGAAGGAGAGAAGCAGTTGGAAGAAGGAGGTCTGTCTAGATTTGCTGAAGCGTACATCATTCTGCACTATGCCTTTGTAAATAGGTTTGTGTTGCCTGCTTTTGTCTGTTCATAATAAGATAGTTTCTTGGACCAACCAGAAACACTCGTGCAACCCTTTGTCTGAATTTATGTCTATTTCTAGCTTATTCTTGCTTGGCTAGGCTGTGATCTGGCATCCTTTTTCACTGGCCCTGGCTGTGTGAAGACTATTCCCTCCAGACTCTAGTGATTAACCTCCAGTTACTGCTGCATTCTGTCAGTGAAATTTGATTCACTCAGGATGACCTGGACTGGAAAAGGCTATTATGCCATAGACTGGTCTATCTGACAAAATTTCCTGTCCTCTGACACACATCAGTGATAAGGTAGTCCAGTAGTACAAGGGAGCTGTGCTCTCCTTGACTAAGCATGGCTAGGACAGGACAAGACAAAAATAATGTCAGCATCCTTCATCTCACCACTGCTTGGCCTTTATCCTTCACTGCCTCAGAAGCCTGAGTCTGGTTTTCGTTTCATACGCTCATTTAGTGCTGTCTGACTGTGTGGTTTTCAGGTCCCATGGGGCTGGTGGAAAGATTTCTGCCCAAGGACTCTTTAATCTGTTTCCTTGTAGGAAGTTTGTGGAAATTTGTCCTAATCTGCTTTGGGCTAAAACACCTGCAGTAACCAAACTGGGTGATTTAAGTGCTTCAGGTAACCCACTTAGAGGCTGGATTTGCCTGAAGCAGGCGAAGCATCTTTAAAGTGAGCACACCCAATTTCTGTCAGATGTCCCACACTCTCTGGGAGAAGGTAACCTCCAACTGGAGCAAGTACTGCTCTGACAAGCCAGCTTGGTGTGAAAGGGAAAGTCTGCACATGAGCAAACAGATGATGCAAACTGAAGCAATGTGGATCAGTTTTAAAAGAGAGAGTGTAATTTCCACTGGTTTGACTGTTACCATTTAAATGGTAAAATGTTATGAAAACCTATTCATAAGTTAATGGAGCTGATTCATCTTGCCATAAAGAAACACTTCCCTTACAAAGCAATATTGATATTTTCATTTGTCTGATGGCAATTCTATTTTATGTTCCTTTAGACTATCCATTTTGGAAATCCTTTTTTTAATTACCTTATGCTCTTGCTTTATGTAAGCAGTTAAAATTGTGTCTTTCTTCAGGTATGTGATCAGTCATAATGAATGTTAGTGGAATTGCCATCTTAGTGTATATATTTAAAAATCAACTTTTACTGTGCTAATATAAAGGCTGACTCAGGCAAACCTGAAATTTGAACTTGTCTTCTCTCAGAAGTTAATCCAGGCTAATTGATGTAAATTGGATTAATTAAACCACATTAACGTTGTGCAATGCCTTTCTCATTTTAGGGAAAAAAAAAAAAAAAAAGAAAAAACTGCCTTAATTCAGTTTTGTTTGATTTACTTCCAATTCAAGCAAACTATTCTGATCTAAACCCACTTTATATTCACATGAGGACGTGTTTTGCACCAGTAGTTCAGTACAGACTCTAGGTAGACAGCCTTTATTTCTGTAGTCTTTATTTCACCTGTGTCTTCTTTTGTGTGTCTATACGTGAGTGTAAGAGACAGAGAGAATTCCCTGGCTCTTGTTTTTTAGTACTTGGACTGTTACTGTTGAGGAACTTCAGCTTGTCTAGAATTAGATGAGGACCAGTTTGCTGGATTTTTGCAGTTGATCTACTATATCATTGACTATCATTTTATACCCTTATGGTTGAAGCTTTCTTGTTGGTATCAGCTTTAGAGGTTGAAAGCAAGGAATATTATAGTTAAGGAATTTAATCCTGGGTCCAAGTCAAAAATTTTGCTTGTCTGGCAATTACTGAGTGTGCTCCTTTAGTCTGGACCCACCAAACATGGTAGAGTTCTCATGTTCCCACAATCCTTTCCCATTAATAACATCATGAAGAAAAACCCTGTTGTCCCAGATAAGGCTGAATGCAGAAGGTGGTAATGAAATGGGTAGTTTGCTGCAAGTCTAATTTGATGCATAAGTACTGCTGAATGTCAAGAATGCTTTAAATGTGTAGGGGGTGGTGTGATGATTTCATGCCTAAGAGTTTGTGGAATATCCTAAAAATATTCTGAAAGTGCTAGAAAAAGGTTTTGGGGAATAGCACAACTATTGTTTACACTACCTTGGTATAATCCCATTTTTTTTTCTGTGATTCATCAGCATTGTTTTATTAGAAATAATTTCTTCAGATAAAATAGGGAAAATCTTTCACGTCTTCCAAATGGCTCAATTTGTGTTTCCACCTCTTCATTTGCAATGGTGACAGTAGGAATTGATATGAAAATAGTGGTTCACTAAGATTTTTGTAACAGAATAAATTGTAAATATCAAAAGAAACTTGAGAAGTTGTAAAAGTTTATCCTAAATTCTTGATCAGTTTTGTGTGACAAGAAAGTTCAAAATAGTTTCAGTAGGAGCAAAATAAAAATCCAGAAGTACAAAAATTCAGAGGTTAAGTACAAAATTTTCTTTGGTGTCTGCTGTCCTGATTCAACAGCTATATTACTGTAAGTAAATAAAAAGAATAGGATTTAATAATGCTTTCCATCTTATAGAGACTGGACAGACAATTAAGAGAATGGCTTTCTGACTTAAGCTAGCATCAAAGTATGTGTTCAAATCCTCAGAAAGTAGAAGAAAGAAATTTTATTATGTGAAAAGGTCGGTATTTATTAAAATTTTTGGTCTGTGGGCAAGTTTGTCTTTCAGATTCTGTTTACATTCTTAAGTTTTTAAAAAGCTCAAACAGTACTCAAATAAATGTTGCACAAAATGTTTAGGAGTGTTTCATTTAATGTTAACATTCAATACTGAATTCAGCATTGAACCTTGTGTAGTGAGCTACCATTCTGCCTCTTGAGAATGCTTTTTCCCATCTCAGGGTGAATCTCCACTGCTAGACTGCATCTCTCTTATCTGTGAAAAACCTCATTATCTTGGTTAGAGTAAAGTAATCTGATCAGTGAATCTGGACTGTAGATAAGGAAAGAACCTTTAGACTCTGTGACAGCTCATGTCAGTTTGCTTTAATATTTGAATATTTGAGTCTTAAAATTAAAATATTTTGGTCAAAGAAAATATTTCCTGGAGAAAATGGAAATTAAAAATGGCAACCCTTTTTTTTATTTATTTTTTTTTAGTTGGAAATTTCTGTCCAATTAAGCTTATGCTTAAATATTTGCTTGAACAGAAAGACCTCTCTGCATCTGCAACCCTGTGCAAACCCCTCATGATTCCCAAGAGTGGCACCATGAACATGATAGATACCTTTAAATGTCTCTGCTACACTGGAAATTACACAATTTTCTTGTCACCTGAGAAAGGTAGAAACTTTAAGCTGTTGTACATTTCCCCTTCCAAGTGCTGCTTCTTGCCCTATTGGAGTGTTAACCTCTTATCCCTCTTTACCCACCCTCTTTTCCTTTGATTGGTGCTTTGATGAGTCTTTAAAATATCATATGCCTGGTCTAGACAGGTGTTATGAAGTAGCCCTACTCACCTCCTATGTTACTCTGCTGGGGTCCAAACCTGCCTAAAATAGTTGAAAGCAAATTCCTGTAGAATTTTTTTTTTAACTGATTTTGAATGAAGATTTAGGTGAGGGAGTTGAAGGGTTGATTTTGCTTTTTCTATTTTTAGCAGCTTTATGAAAAAAAAATTATTAATGTCATGTCAAGAAGAGCCTTGACAGATTCTCTCTGGAAAAAAAAAAAAAAAAGAGAAAATAGGCACAGAGCTTTGGGTATCAGAGTTTTCTGAAATGAAAGAGAGGAACAGAGCATTAAGATAAGACAAATGCCCAACTTCTATGTATGTATATAGTAAGAGACACCCTTTCCTTTAAAAGCATTGCATGCAAACCCCATGGCTAAAAGCAGGAAAAGGAAAGATTACTGTCCCCACTTCACAATAGAGAACTGGTCTATTATCAGCCATAACTGTACTAGACTTCACATCACAAAACTGTTAAAACCTTAAGTGGACTACTTAAAAACTGTCACAGAAGCAGCAAAGGATAGAAACATGTAGAAAAGACACTGATGAAATAAATAGGGTTTTGCAATTTGGTTGGTTGGGATTTTTGTGTGGTTTTTGTTTGTTTGTTTTGTTTTGTTTTTTTAATTTCCTGAAAAGTTTCTATTTATGTGCTTATTAATGCCAGTTGTCAAAAACTAGAAATGTGAGCTATTGAGGCACATGTATTTGCTCATGAAAGCTATCTAAGTCCCAAATAAAAAGTTATCCCAATTTTCTGGAGAATATCCTCTCAGACTGTACTTTCCTGTAGCCGTTGAGAAGGTGCTTTTCCCCAATCCCCTGCGGCAGCAAGGCATTCAGAACATCTCTCAGATGGCTTTTGTTTTACTTTCCTTCTATGGTACCATTCAACCTGCTTTCCCAGTAATACAGTTAATTGTCTTTTAACATTAAAAAAATACTGTAATAGGAACAATTTATAAACTCTGAGAGGGAAAAGATGGATCTTTTCACAGAATTTAGGAAATTATTGCTTTCAGAAGTGGATTATCAAACTTCTTTGATTGAATGACAGTGGCTCATTGTATGGATGAATTTTTCTGAGCCTTGCAGTTGAAAAAGCTGTTCAGCAGTTGGAATAATCAGTCTCTATCAGAATTTTAAGCAGGTTTTTTTTTCAGCTCAACATACAAGCAATCTACTTTTAAAATTTTTAGTGTGTTACTCTGTATAATGCAAAAGGAAGCAAGTGAAGGGGGAGTTCTCTCTCTGTACTCTTTGCCCTTTATGTGAAAGCAGCTGTCAGGCAATTTCTGTGAAAAATAGTTGTGGTTTTTAAATTTTTTTTCAATGTATTGGTTATATTAAAGGCCAAATTAACTTAAGAAGGTTATGAAGATTCAGTGAGTCAAGAGCCTGTGTATTGTTATTTTATTCTTTTAAAATGCAGTTTTAGATTAAGCTGATAATGAAGAAAGATGAATAGTTAACGGGTAGAGGATGACACAAAGACCACCATTCTGAACATGAAGGTTACAGCTAGATTCCTTTTCAACTTTTGCCGTCCAACTGAGGTGTCCAATATAGGAGCAAAAGGGATCGGTCCCTTCAAACTGGGAGCCAAATTTGAAGTGAATCACCCATAAAAAAGAAAGTGTCCCACTGGTAGTGTCCCAGCTTGTAGCTGTCTTTCTCAGCTGCAGTGTTGCTGTGCATAGGTTCTTCTCTTGGAATTTGTTTTAAAGTTAACAATAAGATTGTTCCAAAGAGTCTGAAATGCAGGCTCCATCATCCTTGATGCAGGCTAATTCCCTGATGATGCACCTTGCCCGTCCTCTGTTGAAAGAAGTTGCTTTAGCTTAACAGATGAAGGGTTGACTCAGAGTAGGTCATATTTCAGAGAAAAAAACCAAAACACTTGGGGCAGGGCTTCTGAGAATTTCATTAAATAATCAAGTATCTCCTAATCAAGTCCTAAAGTGATTATTTGCCCTACATGTAGCCCTGTTGGGCTGTTAGTGTTGCTCAGTGCGGGATGGTCAGGGTCTCATGACAGTGTAAACCGTTTCTATTGCTCATTTTAGAAATCTACATTGCTATAAATGGGGGTTGTGCTGAGGTGGGTAGGGTGAGGGGGGTGAGGTGGGAGGAGAGAGAGAATTTGGGGGGATTTAGAGAGACTGTACCACTCCATGGCTTCCATCTCGAATTTTCTTACTTGTTGCTATTTTATCATAGGAACAGAACACAGAGCTCTTAATAATGGTCTGTCTTACAGATCTCCTCTTTGGGCAGGTTTTTGTCCACATAGCCACCCAAAGAAAACATGAGCATGTCCTTGCACCATAAAGCCTAATGAAGGAATGTATATGCTTATTCAATGTTTCTTTTCACTGCCTCTTCTGGATTCCTCCTGCTTTCTACTGTGGCAAGCATAATGCAGATATAATAAAAAGCTTAACCCAAACAGACAGAGAAATGAAAATCAGGATTTCAGACAATATCTGTCCATTTCAAATACCATAATAATAAAAGCTTGTTCCAATAGAATAAATATATTTAACCTCCAAAGAGTTACCAGTGCATTACCTCCCTACCACTTATGAGAAAGAGATTCAACTGGCTCATGAGTTATCTGTCTTTTATGCTCATGACAGAAAGATAATCACCCTCAGGGGTGATATATGCTAAATACTGCATAACTATGCCAAACTGGCAGCAGCTGCTCCATTCTTTATAGGACTGCCATTTGCTTCCACCCACACCTTACAGTCTCTGGACAACTATTGCTTTTCCTTCTGAAACCTATTTCACTGTATTTAAAACTGTCATTAAAAAGTTCAACTCCCTGAAGAGTTCTGTAAACTGGGCCACTGTTTGTAAACATGGTGATTCAAAATTAGTTCGTTAATTTCCCTGTGGTCTGGTAGAATGTGGGCTGAGTTTATTTTATTCCCCCACCAATGCACTGAATGGGATTGCGCTACAAAACCAACAGTAGCAAAGGGTCAAGTGAGAGGGGTACCAAATGGGGCCAAATATGCCTAAGTCCCTTTGATTTCTGCCACTGTCATTACTGATGGGCAGTTTTAGGTCTCAGCCTGGGGCCCTAGGGGTTTGCTAGAAGGCTCCCTATGGGTCTGTGTTTTCTTTTATATGTGTTGTTAAGCTGCATTAACTGTTGCTGGAGATAAGTGTCATTTTATTTCTGTTTCAGTGTTTATTTTCTGGTAATCTGGGTTGGAGAATGGCACCCTCAGTCATCTTCATGATTGTCTAATTAGTAATTTTAAGGTTTTGCAGCATGTGGCATGTTCTAGGAGAGACTAACCAGCAGTAATCCCACACAGAGCTGAGTATTTGCTTTCAGTTGCCTATTGTGAACAGGTATATGATTGTATTGGTTTCTTTCTGACAGCTGACTTCTAAGAAAATGTGAGATTATAAATAGTAAAGCGAAGGTACAACATAAGTGAGATGAGATTGATTCCTCTCAGGCCATTCTTCGGGTTAACCTACTAATGTGCTGCCTTCTCATAATATCTTGAATATATGCACTTATTTCTGGACAAAATCCAGCAAGATTTATCCATGTAGGAATACAAAGAAGTTTTTTAGTTTTACCACTTTGTTTGTAAACCTAAAGGATTAAAAACTGTTTTTCTGAACACTGATCTTTTTATGTTTTTAAAAATCCTGGATTTACAAGTAGCAGATGGGCACAATGGACAAGAAAGGAAACAGCTGGAGAGAGAATAGATTTCTAAATGGAAACCACATCATGAAGCTGCTGCAGAGGCAGTTTTGAGCTTAGGTTGACTCTGGTAGGAGAGTGGAAAATTGTCTGTCACTCCAATAGCATGATACTCTTTCTCACTTTGAGAGAAGCTGCTCCTTCCTTACAAACACCTGGTAATCTGTGGTGGGAACCCAAAGGTAATCAAATATATGACAGCCGTGTGCTGGCTGATAACAGGGTTTGTATTAATCATGTCAGCCTTGCAGGCTACCTGTCTGTGCTTGTGACAACTTTATATAACTTGCATTTTTGTTCTATTCCTGATTTTCCTGTGCTTGCCCCTCCACATTGTAAGATGAGTTACACTGAATGAGTCAAACTGTTTCACTTTTTTCTTAAGAGAAATTTTTCATTCTTATTATGACCTTCCTTGTCATCCTGCCTCATGCACATTCCAGTTTGAATTGACTTCTTAAATGTGCTTGGCCAGAGCTGTGTTTCACATGATGTTTCAACAGAACCATTATTATTTCCTAAACTCCCGAGGAAATGCCTTGTATCAGGCATCTTACTTAAGACTGCATTTCTCACAGCAGCAATACGTTGTGAGCTTGTAGATCATCCTGAAATAAACTGCTATGTTTCTTTCATCTTCTTTTCATCTTCATAGGAATAACTCCAAAACCCTAGCTGAAAATATTGATATATGTCCTGAAATCTGTGGCCTGGCACTTAAAAGTAGTTATTCTCAACCCGTAGTGATATCCATTTCTCAGTCGTCCAGCTTTTCCAAGACAGTGCCAGAGTCCTTATCATTTTGATATGCTTCTCAGCATTACATCGTTCTATGGATTTCACCAGTGTGCTCTTACTTACTATGGCTGAGTTGTTAATGAAAATGTGAAATAGGGTTGACCAAATACCCGTTCTCCCTTACTAGTATTCTTGTCTTCTCTAGAAACTACTTTTATAGGTGTTATAATATTTTTACTACTACCAGTTTTCTCTAGTTTAATAATTTCACATATGTCCTTGGAAGATGCTTTAATTAAGTCCAAGTAAATGAAACCTATATCATTTCCTTAATGTAAAATTTAGATTCATTAGCAAAAAATATAATAGTTCCATGCAGTCTAGACCCACATATTCTTACATTTCCTTTTTTACTTAGCATATATTTTAATTGGGTTTGCCTTCAGAATTTATTTCAAAGTCTCTTCTATCTTTGCAGTCAGACTAATTGACCAAAACAACTTTTCACTTATTAACTAAAAAATTCTGAATTTGTTGATTTACATCTACTTTCACAAGCTCAAAGAGATATAAAATATTTGCTGCACAATCTATAATCTAGGTTCCTAATTTCTAGGCAATTATCTGTTCTGTCCAATTTTATCTACATTTGCATTTGCTGTGTCATTTGAATAATTTCCACTCCTATAGAGTTTTCATTTTGCTTAATATTCCTCTTCGTGTCTTCTGATAGTTTTGTAATGCTGTAGCCTTCTTTATGTCATTCCTTCTCCACACACTTCAGCAACAAAGATTACAAGTCAAACTTCTTCTATTCTTGTCACCTTTCCTCTAAGCCTAGCACTTGTCTTATCAGTCACACCAGGCTTGATTCCTAAAGGTCACATATGCCATATACTCAGGGAAATTATCCATCTGTCAAGAAGGGTCTTGTGCCTATGAATACTTTCTAGGGATTGGACATCTGAAATCTTTCTCCTAAATGCCTCATGTTGATCTTGAGCCTCATGTAGATCTTCAGTGTCTTGCACTATTTTACCCTCCTTTTCTAGGGATAAGTTGTAACTATTGTTAGAAGCTGTTCACCCTGAGAATGATTCTTGTAATACAAATGTGCCGTTGAGTGGAAGGGATTAGGACTTTATATTTTTTATTTCCTGCGAAATAAGTAGTCTGGGAATATAAGCAGAACTTTCTCTAGAGATGAGTCTTTCATACTTGGAAAATAAGATTGCCACTGAATGGATTTCTTTTGGGTACTTCCCTAAGTATGCCTGAGTATATGAAGTACCAGCATCTGTAATAGTCAAGAGATAATATTTTTTTTTGAGTCTGACAGACAAACACGACCATAAAAAATTTAATTTTTTTTGTATAATAATTGATATATATAACCTTGCCTCAGTGATAGAAAAAACCCACAGTATTTTTTCAAGTTTCCCCAAAGTTACAGGCATTTACATTAAATGCATTATTTAGTAGGGAAATAGTTGAAAGCAGTGCTTTTCTTGGCTTTTAGAACTGCGTGGTCTGTGATGTATTAAAAAGCTGGAGGGCAACTTGCATTACAACAGCAGGATCTTGTGGCAGCTAGATAAATCAGAACAACTTATTCAACAAAGTGAGGAGAACCTTGAAATTAGTCCTTTTGCATACCAAAGACTCAGCTTTACTTACTTTATCTGGACAGAAAAATACAGAACAAAACATTTGTGATAGGAAAAGTATCTTCAGTTCTGTTATGTTTTATATTATCTTAAGGAAGATGGAATGGTCTTAAAAGTGTACCTATTACTTCCTTATGGCAGTAGGAGATCTTGCCTGATTAAGTAGCTCCTTAACTTTGAGACGGTCATGGGAGATATACTGTAACATGTGAATATCAGCAGAACATGCCTTTTTTATTTTGTTTGGGTTTTTTTCTTATAGTCCATAAAGTAGGGTACAGTAAATAAAATATTTCAGTGTAAAAGTGTCAAAAAGATGCGGTATTTGCTGAGGTGGCAGTTGTTTGGTCACAAACAAAAGCCTACACAGGTGCAAGAGACAGTTGACTCTTACATGAAACAGAAGCATAAACATCACCTGGAGCTAGAAATTAACATTTTGAAAATTTCTACAAAAATACTAGCTGTTCTAGCTTAGCATATGAGCTCCCATGACTAGAGTTTAATTTAGGAAGAAACTTAATTAAAGTTTTCCAACTAAATTGGTCTAGATTTTCTGACCTATTGAATGTGTGTGGCTCAGGTAAGCATCCTTGCAAGCACAGCCAGACCCCAATATCTTGGCATTTACTGACCCTATGTTATGCCACTGAGTTCCTCAATGTGATGTCTCTCAAAGCAAATGTGTTTCCCTGTTTTTACTGGAGTTTAATGTAGATCATCCTGTTCACCCCACAGAAAAATTCAGCCTGGATTTATTGCTATTATGAAACTCCTTGCTTCAGTGGCATTTAGAAAATAAAAGATGCTTTAAATAATAACTACTTGAGATTCATTCTCATCTGATATTGCTGAGGCTTTTAAGTGCAGTTACAGAGTTAGAATCCACGATTGCCTGTCATGTATTATTTCTTTTGCTGTATAAATTGTCAGCAAAGTTATCTGTCTTCCAATTCTTGAAGATACTACCTAATAACTTCAAAACTGGTTGGGAGGTTGGGTGGAGAAGGGTGAGGTGATATTTGTTGGTGGTTAATAATTTCAGATAATGGCCCATGAAATGCCTCATCTCCAGAAAAAGCTTTCTTTGTCTGGAGAAGCCAGGGCATTCTCTGTCGAGGGATGTTGAGCTGGTGTCACACTATAGTTACCAGCCCAGAGAAGTAAAATGACACTTAAATGACACTTAAAGTGCCTGAGATGATGAACTTCTAAACAGAAATTAAAAATTAAACTTAAAATCCTTCTGAACAAAAATCCCCCCAAAACAGGAGAAAGGGTTTTGGAAAGATTAAATGGCTAAAACTAAATCAGATATGAAAAAACAGTAAGATGGAGAATTTGAGATTCATTTTAAGGTAGAGAGTCTATGTATGCTACAGATGAAAATAGGACTGTGATTCTTGAATCAACTAGCTTTAAATAAGCTACCAAAAGAGCTGATATCAGTGTGACTCCACAGCAGTGCAGCACGGATTGCAGACTATTTCCGTGTAGCTGAAGCAGTCAGAGCAAGTTGTATACATAACCATTTATATGTTTTCCCATCTTTTGAGTGGATTCTGTAGCCGATGCCCGGCTCATTAATGTTGCAGCACGGGTAAAGCTGAGTTTACGCTGTTAACAGAGGAAAAGCAGGTTCTTAGCCACAGGAAAATGTCTCTGAGAAATTGTGGCTGTGGTCAGGGCTTTTCTTCTTTCAGTTACTTGATGACAGTTTGACATCTGTTACTGTTCACTGGTAACTGTGAAGGGGTTCTTGAGCATTTGGGTTTTGGTTCCTCTTCCTCCCCAAGACAAAATGACAGCGGTGCTCAGCTGAAGAACCTTCATAAATCTATCCCTTCCTGTTTTAGGTTTTAGTGGAGTTTGGGCTACAAGTCAAACAAGGGTCAAACAAGTGACACCAAAGGTAGATGTCCATCACCTCAGCACTCCTCATGATTTTCAAAGGGAAAAAATACTTTAATATCATGTCATTCTGTAATATAGTCCTTACTGGGTTTTGGTGGGGAGGGGTTAACTTCTAAAAAATGCTAAAAGTATAGTTACTATTTCAGACCTTTCTGCGTTGGATCTTGTTTGGTATCTCCCATCAATCACATAAAACACTTCTAGCCAATCAGGGGCTCCCGGTTCCTGCAGTGTGATAGCTGTGAGGAAATTAGCACAGGGCAAATAGCTTTCTTCCTTGTCCAGGCGGGATTTAAGCCAGTACTGAGAGCAGCTGTCTTGCGCGAGGCACTGCCCTGCTTGCCAGTGTAACAACAAGATAAGAAGGATGGGTTGCTCTTAGCAGACTAAGGTAGCAAAAGAAATAAATCCTTTGTGTTGACCCTTGCTATGCTTCTCAATACAACTAGAACCACTTAATCCATTACCAAAGCATCACTCTAGATCTGAGCATTTGCTCCAGTTTAATCCAGCAACATATATGACAAACCCCCAGTTTTCCTAACAAAAAAAAATTAGCTCTGACATGTTACATTATTAAATTATTATTTTCTCCTTCCAGTTCCTATCAAACACATCAAACAAACTGTTCAGAACAGTTTGTTGGAGACAAA
This sequence comes from Pyrocephalus nanus, assembly GCA_038380795.1. NCBI lineage: Eukaryota > Metazoa > Chordata > Aves > Passeriformes > Tyrannidae > Pyrocephalus > Pyrocephalus nanus. The sequence continues at coordinate 21,088,589 of CM076266.1, read as the reverse complement.
TGATTTCTAACAGGTTGGCGTCAATCACAAGCAGATCATGCAGATTATTCTGTCAGATGCTTGGCGGGATGTGTGCCGACGTCCATCAGAGATGATTCAAGTCCTCCGTGACACATTGCAGAGGTGGTGGAGTGGCAGTGAGTAGCACATGCAGGTACCATTGTTAGGATTCAGGGACGCAGAAAGATAAATAAACATCTTTTTTTTCCCCTTTTTTTTTAGGGACCATGTGCCTGTCAGTTGTTTGTCTCTGCTTACTATGCATCACTTGAGAAGATCCAGAGTCCACATTTCTCAGAAGTCAGGGCTGGACAGAGCTGAGATTTTGCTCATACTGATGATTCTCTCCCAAGAGGATTGTAACTAGGTGTCAGGGGACCATTTTTACAGATGGTAAAGATTTCTCTGAGAACATGGGCTCCCAGTGGAAAACCAGATCATTAAATTGATTTTTTTTTTTTTCTTATAGGAATGTCCTTACAGTTGCCTCTAAGGAGTTTCTTTTATATACAAGTAAGGAGATGGGAAAGTTTTGACTGAAAGCAGGAGATGGGAAAGAAAGGAGAGGTCATGGGCATATAGATAATAGTCTGCAAGCTTCTATACTTCATGTAAAGAACTATACTATCACTGGGACAGAAGATTAGAAACACTTTCCTATGTTCCAGGCCAGAGCCAACAGGACTGAACTGTGGAATACTCTGCTCCACTGGGTATAAATATTCAATATATGTAATAATGTAATAATAAATTATTTGAATTTAGAGCAAACTGGATGAATAGCTTATTAAAGAGGGGGCAGTGCAGAACTTGTAAAGCTTATGAAGCGTATTTCTCACTCTTCTACACCGTCTTCTCTACTTCCCTGTAGCATCAAAATTATATTGTTACCTTCTGTGCTCATTTTGAATTATTAGTGCCTTCTGGAGAGATACTAATGGCTTATAGACACCTGCCTGGGAGTTTTCTCAGACTGCTGCTAATATAGCCAACATGTTTTTCAGATTGTCAGAATTAATCTTATTATGGAGTGACTCTTCACTTATATTTATAATTATTATGAACCAAATTTTGCCTCCAGATATGTCCCTGAGTTTGCATCCTTGAGGGCCCTTCTGCCTAGGCTTTCATTTTTCAGGGTCATTCCCAGTCTTTCTTCCAACCCCTCACTTGTACTGGTGAGTCAGCAGGACTCACTTCCCTCTCCCAGGAAGATCAGCACTTGCTTAATACAGTGAGTTCACAGGCAAAACCAGCCATCTGTGTCATTATGGATTAACCTCAGAAACAGATTCAATTGTGTTGTGCCATAAGTAATTTATTTTCAAGGACAGACTTTTTGTGTGAGCAGAGCACTATCTTCAGCTCCCGGTCACAAGCAGGCCATGGACATCTTGCTGGGAGGTAGTAGTGACAGCACTGGCTGTGGGATACTGGACAGCCATCTCTTCCATAGAGAGATTTAAAGTCTAATGTATGTTCTTTAATAAATACAAAAATGGGTGTAGGGCAGGACTGAGCAATGAAGTGAGGGTTCTCTCCTATGTCCTGAAAAATGCTTGGGGTAAAGCCTATGTTTTCCTACACTTACACGACTGTGAGTATTGATCCTGCAGTGTTTTGTATTCAAGAATCACTGCAGTTTGATTTAGCTTGAGCAAACCATACAAGAGCTCTCTTCAGAATGGAACTGTTATTACTTTGATGATTAAATAACCTTTATTTTTTTGGCATTTCAGTCCAGCTAGTTAAGTCTCAAGATCCAATTAGCATTTGGTATTTGATAACTGAAGAGACTATCAAGAACCTCTAAATTAAATATTTCAGAAACAAAATGTCCTGTCTGAGAATTGAATAAGAATTGTTAAAACAAAACAGTCTTTCTTCCATTTTTCACTGTTTACGTTCCTGTTTATTCATTAATGTTTAATGCACAGAATGAAAACTTAATGACCCCAGCATGTAGTGTTTTACTTCATCCTGAACAGCTCTTTGTCTTTTTTTTTTTTCCTCTTTCATTTCTTGGGCAAAAGTTTAAAGTCTAAAAATGTCCCCCATCTGCCACTGTCTAAAAGCTTTGGGAATGACTGAGCAATAATCCCTGGCAACAAACAGTTTTCTGTCTGTCTTAATGTATGTCATCATAGAGATGATGACCATTGCTCATATATTACTGGATACTTTGCTATCTAATGCAATTATTTTATAACAGTGTGAAGAAGTGTAGGCTAATCAATAGGATTCATGTTTTGTGAGTCAAGCTGATCATCCCCTTCTAGTGTCACTTGAGAATTTTGCCTGCATCTACTATGTCAAAATGGGTGGCTACTTGTGTACATTACACCTGTCCTTTCTTAGCAATTACTTATTTTTAACAATTTAACACTGCTCCTCAGTCAGCAGATGAAAAATTACAGTGAGCTCAGGCTATTCAAGTCTGAGATTTTTGTTTAGGACCATTCTGTGTTTTATTTCTCTCATATTGTAAGAAAAAAAAAATGATAATATTCCAGGTAACAAGAAGCACCTTTTGTATCGGCTTTACAGAACAGAAGTGAACCAAAAAATATGTATCTCTAATTTTATCTTCCTTTAGGGTGGCAGGGCTTAATTCTCTGTATTCAGGTTGTGGTCCTGTGGCTTGTTGCTTGAGTAAAAGTAGTGAAAACAGTTTCCTTCTGATTCTATGACAAAGGGAATATATTCTGTACAGCTAAGCAGCAGAATTTTAATTATATAAAAGAAACGAAAGGATGGCTGGTGTTTGTATCTTCATGCAGAAGAACAAATTGTTTCTGTGAGACTGGGAACACTTACTAAAAATCCAAACATATTGGTTAAATTTTTATACCAGTAGTATGTAGAAGTCCTCCACATGCCTAGGATTTGGTTATGCCATGCCAAATAAAAGCACAGGCACTCAGAAAATCTACGGTGAGGGCAGGAGAAATTACAGCAACACGGATGGGTGAAGTCCTCCAAACAACAAAGGAAATCTGAGGTAGAACTGAGAACTGAACATTGTTGTTCAATCAAAACCTTTTGCCATAAACCGAAGATGTTTCATCTTTTCTAAGCACTGTCTGAAAAGAATGAGAAGTTAGTAAAACTGAAATAATAATCAGTCTGATCCAAGAAATACTGATACCAAAGTGTTGTGCAGTTCAGACATCCCTGATAACCCATACTCCAAAAGATTTATTTTATAATGAGCCTTGGCAGCCTTTGGATCTATCCACTGATGAAACAGAACAAAAACACCTTGCTATGTGATAAGGCTCAGGGAAGAAGCGTGGCACAAATACAGTGAAAGACAGACTTCTTGCATTGCTTTCCTGACTGCTTGTCTGAAATGGCTCTTTCCCCACACTCCTGGGGCCTCAGTGGTGACTGTGGAGATGGGGCAAGAAGTATGTTGTGCATGAAGGAAAGAATATGAAAGTATTTTGTTCAGGTTTAGCTGTTGCTGAGAGGTCACATTGGTTACAGGATTTTACTTTCAGGGTCTCAACACTCATAGGTAAAATGTCTCTTTTAACTGCATTGGATCCATCAGTTCTCTTCAATACAATGGATTATGCAGTATTCCACTGAGGAATATCCTAATCTTCTCCAAATAGGCTAGTCATTCTATGCACAGCAAAGCTTTTCTCTGCAGCCTTCATTGGAGGCTGGTTTTGACCTCTTTTTTTGCCTAGGATGTCTTTTGAAAAATTGTTATACAGCTTCTTTGGTGATTTCAGTTTGCAAATAGCATGCTGATTCACACTTACTTTTCTGCGAAGAAAGGGCATGATTTTCCTGTTGAGACAGTATATGAATGATAAGTTTTTGATAAGGCAGAAATGATAATGGGTGCTGGAGGAACAGAACCCAATTTTATTTGAGTTCAAACTCAGCATCTGTCACTGTTGTGTCTGACTGCCCCTCAAAACTAAAAGTGCAGCATCATCTCTTCCTTAAGGTGGGAATTGAGGTTGTTTGATCCTTTTTATTTTTCAGTGAAAATATAATGAAAAGGTTAGGTGAGAAAATGGACTTACACTTTCCGGGGGGGTTCTACAAGATCTTTTCTAGTGGTTAATTCCACTTTACCATGAAACTTTTTTCTCCTCAGCCACATTGCCTTCTTGAGCTTGCATTCACTTTCATCACTTAAGTCAGTGCATCTGACTCCAAATGTAACTCAGCCACATATTTATAAGCAAAAAGGAGCTATTTTTACCTCACCTTACTTTGGATACTATTACAAATAATTTCCTATTCCCTTATGTTTCCAGCACCAACTCTCAAGAGATATAGGATAAGGAAATGATAATTCTTTGATGCCTTCTTGGCTTGAGAGAGGCTTTTCATATAATTGTTTTTATAGATAGCTATGTGGCCACGCAGAATTGTTCCTTGTTGGCTATTGCTGATACCAGTCACAGCTTTCTCCTGCCTTTTTTGAAACAGTAAGAAAACTTTTTATCATTGTGCTATTTATCTACCCATTTGGCTAATATGTCATGAAATCTAAGTAGTGTGCTTTTCTAATTTCCCTGAAGATACAGGCATGCATACCCCACCAACAGTTTTGGGGTGCTTTTTCAGCTGATGAATACAGATAATTTGAATTTAAATCCAAGAAAATTATGAGAGCATTACTAGTAACAGTACTACCTGCAAGCATAGCTGAAACAATGCCTGAACTTTTCTAGGTCACAGTTTTTGTTTTTGCTTCCACACTTCAGTCTGAGAAGCAAAAACAAAAACCACAGAAAGAAAGGCTGGTACACAGGTGCAATGGTTGCTATTGAACTGGAAACACAGTGCGGTTTTTGTGGTAGTTGCCATAGCAACAAGATCATTTACAGAACATAATCCCATTAGGAGAAAGCATTTTTAAACTGAGCTAATTGTACATGAGTTTATATTGCTTCACAACTTGTTTTTGGAAGATTTCATTTTTAAGATACTAATAAAAGACTGATTAAAAGCATTACACTTTGTCCTAAATTGCCTACAGAAAGAGAGAAGATAGGAATTATGTAAATTATTGCAGGTATCCTTAGATTGAACCAGTATGATCAAGTAAATTAATTCATGTGCTCATTTTTGTATTAAAAGTCACAAGATAGCAGCTGTACCTATATTATATTATCAGCTTGGTCAAATTCTGGTCCTTCCAAAAGCATTCCTCAAATGAGCCTTTCCCTTAGAGACTGTTCATTCCTTTAGATGTCTCCCTGTTTTAGAAATTTTGATAACATTTCCTCTGTGCTGACTTGTGCAGTAAGAGATGTAAAAAGCCTGTTGATAATTGACAGGAAGCAAGCTAATGGAGTGTAAAAAAGCAGAATGAATAAAACTAAGATTAAATGTTTCACCTGTGGGAAGGCAAAGTTGGATTTAGGAAAAAACCTGAAAGTAAAAAGGAGTGCTGAGATCTGCAGGTACTATAAGGAACTAGGGATTTCCAGCTAAATAGTCTAAGAAGTCATATTCAAAAGTCTGTCCTTTGTATTTTAGCCTTGCTCCAGAGAAATATTGCTGCCACATACCTCTATAAAAGACATAGAAAAGTTGTCAATGGCTAAACAGCAGGATTAAATCTATTGAATTGTAACTGATGGGAGTATTCTGCTTAGTAATGCTTCTAGCCACCAGTAGCATTTTCATTCAAGAAGTGATCTGAAAAATTCACTGGCAATGCAAGTCAGCGAGGTCAAGAGCTCAGAAAGTTTCAAAAGGGATTTGGATATCTATATAGCATTTAAAAATACCTGGAGTTACACAATATTGGTGATTATGCCTCTGTCTCTTCTCCCTTACTATTCCTCTTTGTTCCATCTGCAGCTATCTTCCACTTAGGTCCTATTACACCTGAAGCAGATGGAATTAATGCTGTGGGAGGCATGGTGGGGTCTAAAGGACACAAACACTCATGCAATTGATGCCTCAGAGACAAATACAGCAATCCTATAAATCTTTTGAGCTACCAACCCCACTATTCTGGAAGCCAAATTGGGTCTTATTGTGTGGGTGTACAGCTTTATGTAAGGATTCCTGGATTTCAATGGGGTCTTCTCCAGTTTAAACAGATCCCGAGGAAACCATCTTTTAAAGGCATAAGGAAGCTGAAAAAATGCATTTGCCTGTAGTGTGGAAAGAGGCAGAGAGCTCAGAGCCAAACCCATCTTGGTCAGAGACACATCAGGGACTGTTAATATGGAATTGAAATGTCTATAAGAAGAGGTTGTGGAACAAATTGCTGAAGTGAGTGGTGACCTAAAAGTGTAATGGAAATCATGGATAAAATAGTAGAATCATGAGCTGTGTGGTATGTAGGCTCTTTTCTAAAAGCCTCTAAAACTGATGGAGGCCCGGAAGGTGCTGAATGTGATATCAGTCTTTTAGGAAATTTTAAGGACTTTTAGAGGTTTCAGAAGAGATCACGAGAATTACAGGATGTTAACCGTGAGAGAGAATGTAAATCTGTCTATACCAGCCAAAAGAAAAGGAAACAGAATAGGAAATGAATAGAAGATCCATGGCTCACTTGGGAGCCATGAACTTGTTTTTTGTTTGAAATACAAATAATTTAAAAAAGATCCACCTCACAAACCATCATGCCAACAGCCATGTGAACAGAGAGTTCCAGTGGGCAAACTCCACTTGTAACATAATATTTAGGTTTTCAAAAGGCTGTTTGTGAGGTCCATCACCAGAAAAACATTAAGGAAATTTAGAAGCTGTGAAACAACAAAGAATGTCTTTATATATATTGCGAAAAAGTAGGTAACAAAATAGGTGCAAATCACTGCTTTTTGGGGTAGAGAAGTTACCAATGATGTTCTGTAGATAACTGTGCTATTGAGCATATAAATTACCCAGAAAAGGTACTGAACAATGTTATGATTAATTTTGCTAATTATACTAAAGCAAACAAGGCAGCAAAAAAAGAAGGTTTATTGAGAAAAACTTCAGGAGAGCCTTATGAGGCTCTGTGCTAGATTAAAATGGCAGATGAAAGTCAGTGTAAATGTATAGTCCTGTATGGAGGAAATGCTGTCCTAACCTTAGATATAAAATTACTTGTTCTGAGATGATCTTTAGAAATCAGAGTGAGATTTTAGTATTAGGTCTGTAGAGGTTAAAAAACTAAACGGTAAAAACCCCAAAATTACAACATTTAAAGACTCAAAGCTGGAAGAATATTCAGGGAATGTTTCATTTACAAGCAAAGGAAAAACATGAACCTGTTGGAGGAAGTCCAGAGAGGGGCTACCAAGATGATTAGAGAGATGCAACATCCCTTCGATGATGAAAGGTTGAGCAAATTGGGATTATTCAGTCTCGAAAAGAGAAGTCTTCAGAGTAAACCTAATTGCAGTCTTCCAGTACCCGAAGGGAGCCTACAAGAAAGATGGAGAGAGACTCTTTAAAAGAGCATGTAGTGAAAAGGACGAGGGGGAATGGCTTTATACTGTATTAGATATTAGGAAGAAATGCTTTACAGTGAGAGTGGTAAGATACTGGAACAATGAATTTGTGGATGCCCCATCCCTGGCAGTGTTAAAGGCTGGGTTGGATGTGGCTTTGAACAACCTGGTCTAGTGGTAGGTGTCCCTGTCTATGGCAGGGAAGTTGGAACTAAATGATCTTTAAGGTCCCTTCCAAACCAAACCACTGTTTGATTCTATGTGCTCTGTGCTTTGTAGTCTTTCTTGGGCATCTGTTTTTTGTTGGAGACAGAACATGACTAAAGAACCATCTTTGACCTGTTACCTATAGCCATTCTTAATCTAGATGCCCTTTTATCTTGATTTGAAAGCATAAGATATATGAATAGATAAATTATATGAAAGCATAAGATATATGAACAAAGATGATATTTACAATGGTCTCATTAATCTCACGTTCCTCTTTAGAATGAAAATCCTCTTATGAACGGTTTGAACCTTAGTGAAGTAACTTTATGAAGTTTTTTGTTCTTTTCTTTTTCCTTCTCACAAAACACCTGGTATACTAATAGGTGGCAGGACACCCACAAACAGCAAAGACAATATTTGTTGTTCTGAAGGCATTGAAATATTTGTCCTCTCTAAGTGGAAAGCATGGAAAATATAAATTAAGACAGAAGAACTTTCTTTCTCCACAAGAATGTTTGAAAAGAGGGGGAATAGGTAAGAAATGTGTAATACATCTGAATTTGCAAAAGACTTCAATGAATCTAAATAGGAGGTAAAATTTTTTAAGCAGGTGTTAAATGATACAGTATTAATAGAGCCTCAACGTATTATTTAGAATGTTTTTATGTAGTCAATGTGATATAAACTATTGGGATGGCAGGTGTCTTATTTTTGTTGTGATCTACTAAAAAGTTCCTCAAAAACTCCGTAGTTTTTCTACTTAAAAATTATTTTTTTTTGCATCTCAAGTTTACAGAAGAGTAACTGTCTTCTACAAAATGTCCTTGTTACTTAAAGAAAAAAATAAGTAATTTTTAGGTAGCTGAAGTGTCCCACCTGATATTTTAAAAATTGAAAGTGAAGTGACAGATCTATGGAAAGGAAGAGGTATAGGAATCTATAAGACCTTTTACTTTTAAAATTGTCTTACAATAAAACCAAGCAGGTTTGCATGTAAACATGTGAAAGTAGCAAAAATAAAATGGTTTTAATTGACCCATAACATAGGGAAAACACCATTAAAAATATTGGATGCCTTCACTCTCCATCCTCTTTGCAATCTTAGAAGTTATCACACTTAAGCCTATCTCTGCTGCTAACCAATAAGTCTTGGTTTGGACCAAAGTGAATGTTTTCATTTCATTGTTCATTGCACATCATTAATCTTGTTCTTTAAGGTAAAAGAATAAGTGACTCTCTCCCTCTCTCTCTCTCTATTCTTTTTACTTCTCCTTTTCTAAATCAACTAAAATATCCAGACCTTAAGGGTAGATATTATGTCTTCAGTAAGAAAAATGCATTGCTTGCAAAACAACTTTGATTCTTGTTTCCATGGGATTTTTTTACTCAGGTTTAACATTTCTGCCAAATCATATAATGCTGACCTGCATGATACTCAATTGATTTTACTAGGTCATTTAAAAAAATCTTTAGACAAAATCATTTTAGTTTACAACCTTTCCAGATCATAACATTCAGTTGTATTCTTGATAACAATAACATTTTATAAAGAAATAAATCAAAACTCAGGATGGCAGAGTAGTATTAACCCTTGCACTCCATGTTGTTCAGCTCTTAAGAGGACATGTCAGTGAGAGGACGTGTCCCTGTCAGGGCAGTATTTAAAATTGGGTTGGGTCTGCTGTGTCACTACCTAAATCAGACACACAGTAAAATATATATGAGACTGCTGCCCACCTTCCTCAGAAAGTTAGGAATTGATAGGGAGAGCCTGGATTTTGTGTCCTCAAGTTATCTAACACCTAGATCAGTTTAGTTTGCCTAGGGCAAAGTCACCAAAATATCCCTCAAGAGGCACTGTAGTCTTGTGTGAAATTATTAAAGCACTTCAATTTTAACCCTTAGAGCTGTTTCAGGTACTATTTTGTTTTCCCACAATGCTTGAGTGAAAGTTTACCACTTCAAAGCATTAATGTTGTTTTTTTCTGTGTTAAGAGACTATGTTTTGATTCTTCTAATGCCTGTTGCTGACTTATCAGAATTTCATTAGTTTTTTTATTTGTAGGTAGTTTATGAATTTACAAAGGATCTGAATTTTCCCCATCAGGATTTTATATGGCTCAATAGTATCCTTCCAAAGGAATGTATTGCCATTTTAAATTGTATTATTCACTATTAATCACAGTATCTCTGGGTTTTTTTAAGTAAAAGAGGATCTCTTCCTAAATTGTCTCTGTGTCTTGTGAGAGACTGAAATGATTAATGACTTAAACCTTGTTAAGATCACCAAAAGACTTTTGTCCACTGTAGCAAATTGTACAAAGAAACAACTGTTCACTGAAGCCCAGCCCTCCCCTAATATGCCTACTAATTTGGATTGTGACAAGAACTTGAGATAAGATAAAGGTGGTACTATTATCCCATTATCCCAGGAGCAGAATGTATCTACAAGTGTGAGAGACTGGAATGCTAATGGCTCAGACAACCAAGGTGCAAGCTGATGATGTGCAAAGTAACCACACAAGTGCTGAGGGAGTGCACACCTGGCACCTGGAGCTACAGCTGGGTAAGATAAGGAGAGAAGCAAATTCTGCAAGGCAGGGTAGTGTTTCTTTGTTCTTACACAAATGACTCGGCTGTGGTGACTCCCCTCCAGGGAAGCACTGAATATTCACATGAAGCCTCAAGATATCAATTTATGCTGATGGACCATGATGGGCCATAATATACTCAACCTCGATATAATAGGGAAATAGTTGTAATGTCTTAGAAGGTGTTAAAGACTCATGAAATGTCTCATCATCCAGTATGACATCATCCATTGTAAAACTCACTACCCCAGGGGAGGTATCAGGGGCATTTCTACCTAGGCTAAGCAAAATAAAAACCCCTGGGCCTTCCTTAACCTCCCTCACCTCATCAGCCTGCTATAGTGTATTTTTGATACATTGGGTCAGGCAACTGTAAGCATATAGCACCTCCAACTAGGAAGTAGAAATAATTTTCATATCTGTATTTGGCATTCCTGTTTGCTGCCTCTAAAAATCTGCCTTTTGTCCTTTTTTAATGTGTCTTCTTCTCTGTGCTGGATTATTTCAGAGCTGTGTATCATGAAAAGTGCTGGGTCTGGATTCTGAGAGTAAATTAAATTTCATTCTGTTGCCTCCCATTTTGTCATGCTTGCAGGGAGAAGAGCAGTCCACAAAAGTGCATAGAGGCTGAAGTATGAAACGACTGTTTGGGTAGTTTACTTCATTTTACCTGAGCAACTTTCTGTGCAAAATTGCAAAATATCCAAACATCTCCATCAGGTCATATTTTTCAGATGGTCCTTGCTAAAAAAAACAAAAACAAAAAATTCCCCTCCTTCAAGCAAGTAGTGCAAGGGGGTGACATTAAGAAGGACTGGAAAAGGAGAAATTCTCAATTGTGAAGAGAGCTGGAAGTGGATAGGAATGTTTGGAAGTTTCATCTAGATTTAAATGTGATACCTGTTCTAGTTCTGAATGTTTGTATGTAGCCTGATTGAAAGACTGGGGGAAGAAGGATATTTAAACTCCATCAGAGTTCAAATACAAGGATAATATTTTTTTCTGCTTTTCTTATGAGTAGAAACAAATAAAGACCCCTTTTGTTTCACCTCTGTTCATTAATTTTCATGCAAGAGCATCTGCTTTGTATTGATTCTGATGGATTCCACCATGGCAGCCACCATGATAAACTGATTTCCAGGGAAGAGGAATCTACTAGGTAGGTACCTACAGTATTACAGTTAAATGAAGCTTGTGGGATTAATTGTGTAACAGCTTGCAGAGAGGGGGGAAAAAAAAGCTAAATTTTGAGTCTCCTCTTCACATACTTCACTCTAACAGCAAATGTCCTGTGTCCCTTTTCTTGTGAGACTCTAAATTGTCTCATTTATTCAAAAGACACCTACAAGACTTTAGTTATTCCTTGCTGTTCCTAAAGCATAGTTTTAAAGAAGATATAATTACTCAGTTCTAACATGACTTGCGTTACTCCTGCCAAAGGTTGTGATAGGACCCCACCTACAACACTAATATTTAGGATCTGATGAGACATAATTATCCAATCCCTGTATTGTAAATATGAAGCCGCAGCTTTTTTCCTTTTTTTTCCCCTCAAATTATTGAAATGATACAAATGATGGGAAAAAGTCCTTTCTTGTTGCTTGATGTTCTAAAAGGCCGTCTCTGAGGCCCACACCTCCCCTTAATGAGTGTTTTGAAAAATATACCAGGAAATAAACTTGTAATATGAAAGAGATAAAAAGATTAAACACTGTAAACTGTGTTTTATAGAACAAAGATCTCTCTACAGAACCCACTAGGTACAGTAATAAGCTGTGATATGAAGATAGCTGAAAAAATAATCAGTAATGTTCTCATCAAGGTCAAATCTGTCCGACTTTCTCCTTATATTTTAACAAGGTTCTTGTGGGAGGAATTGGTAATGATTTTGAAAATTCTTAAGGAAGTGAATGTCACAACAGAGAATATCTAGTCTAGAGGTAAATGTGTTATTCACTGACACTTGTATATAGTTCAGTGCTTAAACTATTACAGTAACAGGACAAAGGTGTTCAGATCCAATAGGTCTTTTTGAAAAATTCGGTAAAGGCTCCTCTGAAGCACAATTTTTGGACTTTTCTGTGTTTAAAAGAAAAATGTTTTGGAAATCTCCATCTAAGCAATTCTCTTTCTGAGTCGTAGCGATGTATTTTTCCAGTTGCCTCTAAGAGTCTCAGGCACAAAGACCACAATGGTGGTCTCAATCCAAAGAGAGAAAAAGGGATACAAGTAACTTCTGTATCTAATTGTGCAACCGAAACACTGAGAATAATCAAGCTGGTGGTAAACCAGAACCCCAAATGTACTTGCTTATGGTAATCTAAATGAGAGGTTATGTGCCAAACAGTAAGGCACTGGGACTCAGAAGGCTATCAGACAGAATGAAGAATGCTAGGCAAAGGTATTCTTGGAAAAGAAATGACAGTGTCATTTGAAGCAATTTGAAGTTGAAATAGTCCTCTCTTAGAATAATGAAAAGGAGCAACAGTATGTGAAAACTCAGTTAATCAAACTGTCTATCACTAAATATAAGGCTTAGCTGCCTCTGATCTTTGCAATGTCTCCCCCAGGAGTTTTCACTATTATTCTGTTCAATAACTGCTGTGGAGGTTATGTCTTCATTTTTTTTTGTTGAGAGAACTAAACCATTCTTCTAATTAAGTAGTCTTGCTGGTGGCAGCTAACAAAAAATCTGTAACCCTCTGGAAGGAAAGCAAGGTGAAAAAGGAAAGATCTTTGGCCAAAGGGAGCTTTCACGTTTTTTGGAAGATGCTTGAGATGGTTTTGGTCAATCAGTTTGTCCACTAATGTTGCTGTATTAAGCGTATATTACCTTCAGATCTCATTTCCAAAGGTTGAGAGACTAAACTCAATTTTTATTTTGTGATTATGCTGGGGAAATAGCATTCCATAATTTTATTGGTTTCTATATTTTCACCTGCTCGTGCATTAGTGTCCAGTGTCAGAGAATGATCAAGAGAGAACTTTCATCTAACTGACTATGGCTAGTCTATAGGTTTTGGTTGAAATGAAAACATGCTTACAAATTTTTATTATTTTTATTTTAACATCGACAGCTTGATCATAACAGAAAGGAAGAAAATGGTATGCTTTGTAATATCCCACCAACAGAAACTGCAAGACTAGACAGTAAAGGAACGACCAACTGTATATCTTTGGATCCTCCAATTTTCAGGCGGTTCTGAAGAACTTTCACAATTAATTGGCATTTCTGTGGGTTTTTACCAGAACATATAGCTTTGTAAATGCCATTTTTTTTGTCCTCTTTGATAGTTGTGACAAAAATATAACAAAACTGTTAAAGAAGAATTTAACTCCGTACATTAGTCACCATATAGAATGTAATGATTTCCTTTTTTCTCTTTCTTAAGTGGTAAACTATGAACATAGAATATTTTTAAGACTACATAAGTAATAGTGTCTATCTTACAATGCTTGCTACACATTTCTAATATGAAATGAGTTTGTTAACCACTCCAGGATATTTCTTGAAAACACTTAAGGCATATGCTCTGAAAGTTTGATTCCATTCTGAAGAGTGACAGTACTAAAGTGTCACTTTTCAGCTTCTCAGATCTGATCCATATGTGTTCAGGGTTTTATCTGCTGACTTCTGTGGGAAAAATATGTCTCTACTGCTTGTTTTACTCATGTTCATCTTCCAGAAGTGGCACAGCTCCATGAAGAGATCTTGATTCTGCTTCTTTCTGTGTATCTTTATCATTAGAAGTGTTTTCTGATTTTTAATTAAAAGGATACATCAGATAGCCTCAAGAGACTGTATCCGACTCAGTGATGTTCTACTGGGTCAATTTATACATTGATGGCAGTGGAATGACTAAGATACGGTAACAGACCTAATTAGTTCTGCACAAACATTATTTACTGATGGTCATGTAGCAGAGAGGGAGGATCTAGGCTGACTTTAAATGCACAGTAATTTTTTTAGAATTGTTACTGGGAGAGGAAATGAGAAGCAAATAGCCCTTCTTTAAAACAAACACATTTGATCTTAAACTTCAGAGAGAGATTAGCTTCTGAACTCCGTGTTGCCATTTTCACTGGACTGCTTTTCTTAGAATAACTCTTTGGATTCCCAAGCAGATGAAAGGGAACATATTCAAAGAAGGGCAACCAAAGTGGGTGAAGGGTCTAAAGCACAAGTCTGAGCATAACTCTGAGGAGGAGCAACTCTGGGAGCTGGGGTTGTGCAATCTGGCAAAATGGGCTCAGCTCTCTGCAACTACCTGAAAGGAGGTTGTAGCCAGGTGGGGATCAGTCTCTTCTTCCAAGTAACAAGAGACAGGACAAAAGAAAATGGCCTTTAGACCAGGGGAAAGTTGTGCCAGGGGATGTTTAGATTGGATACTGGGAAAAATTTCTGTATGGAAAGGGTCGTCAGGTACTGGAACAGGCTGTTCAGGAAAGTAATAGAGTCACCATCCCTGGAGGTATTTAAAAGATGTGGTGCTTGAAGACATGATTTAGTGGTGGACTTGGAAGTGCTGGTTTAACAATTAGACTCAATGATCTTAGAAGTCTTTTCCAACATAAATGATTCTAAGATTCTATGCCATTGAGGTAATTTTAAGGTTTGATGATATGGGGTATTTTTTGGCTCTGTGTACCTGAGAAATGTATAACAACCCTTTTGTTCAATTTCTGTTCAGAATTTTGCCAGAGTATTATTTTTAGCTTGCTATTAGACTGCTTTGTGTGTATGAGTCGTGTATGCCACGCTGCTGAGTACTTATATTTATTATTTATGCTACCATGCATATTCCATGAAAAGGACATTTCTCTGTCACCTTCACTGATGTCTGAAGCTTTCTGGAGAAAAAAGATAGCTCTAAAAAACAACTCTTTATTTAGGGTGGAAATGAGGGCTTCAAAACACAAGGGTTTTTTTTCTTCTATTCAAGTTGCATCAAAGCCCTTGAGTTTTCTTACAGGGAGTAACTGAAATTCTGTGATTTACCATGGATTGATATTTGGATGTTTGGTCTCTATCCAAAAGCCCTGGCTTGAGCAGAGTATAAATTTCTCACTAGGAAAAAATTAAAAATATTTAATCATAAAAACATTATTGTGATGATCACATGGTTTTAAATTGGGGTAATGAATATTGTATAAATATATAGACAGAAGGAAAAGGTTGTAAGGGGTTTAAAATGAAGGAAAAAAAACCCGAACAGTTCACCTCTTCCCCAGTGCCCTTCAACCTTCCAGAGTAGTATATTTGGATTTTTTAATAAATTAAACAAATAGAAATAGCACTGGAAGGTTCAAAGGATTATACTTATGCCATGTTATTATTCAGTTGAATGTAGTTTTAGAAATGAGATATTTCTGGATTTTCATATTTTCTGCTTGCCTTGCCTTTATGAACTATTTAATTGAAAAGTGTTATCTAGTCACTGTTAGTCAAGTTTTCACCTAGGAGAGATCAATAGGCTTTTGTGGGTAGCTCTAGTCCACTCCCCTGGATGATCACTTATTTTAATGAGAGAAATAAACATAGTGGGAAAGGCTCTTAGGTGAATTGTTTCTCTTTCAAAATACTTTTCTACATTTGTATCATGCTCAGTGTAGCAAAACTAAAAACGTTTCACAATTGCTGTGATATACAGCTTTTAATAGCCTTGTAAAAGAGAAAAAATAAAATTGAAATGCTAGCTCTTGTGACTGAAAGTATACAGAACAGCAGAGATGGGTGGAGGTAGAGAATCAGGTAAAGCCAGCTCAGTAACTTATAAAGCCCACACAATGTTGGGGAGCAATGTGGGTGTGACACCCACACAAGATGATGTTATAAATCATACCCCTGTTACTTTAAATTCATTCATCTCTTGGAGGATCACTTGCAGCTGATGTGACATTTGAATAAATAAAGGAATGCTGTGTTATTTTTGGCTTAGTAGACTATTATAAGGCTCATTGCTTCAGGCTGTTGACCAGCTTGTTGATGACATTTTTGTCCATGCATTAGGGAAAGGTGAATCAATATTGTTTATGAACAGTCCTTTTGTTGCTGTGAGCCTCCCTTGCATATGGGATACGAACACAGGAACAACTATGATGTTCCCGGCTCTGATATTGATTCTACACAGGAAACAGCAATATAAACAGCACAAGCCATCTTCTGTCTCCTTCTATAAATTAACACAAATAATTTTAAGGGTCTCTTTTAGGTTCATTGGGAAGGATTTTATTCCTCAAATTAGAAAAGTCCAATCATGGGCATTGTCACTGCCCTGGAAATGCTCAGTCATCAGCACCTTAAGATGTTTCTGTCTTCTGTTTAGATGTTATCTCTTCCAAGAAATATTATTTTCTTGTCTTCTAAAGGTTACACTCTGGATAATCTGGTTGTTTTTTTTCCCCAGGAGCATGGAATTCATTTTACCATGGGATTAGTATTTAAACCTTAGGTGTTTTGTTAAAAAATGTCTATCTGGGCCTACTGTAGTCAGTGGAGGAGACCTCTCAATAGGCATTCGTAGAAGATAGATATCTGAGATACTGAAGATAAATGATCCTCTTGAACATCTGTTCCCATTGACAGTTTAGGAGGTCTAGTCAGCTGGCTGTGTGTAGGGGCTTACTTTTTAGACTAAGGAAAGATTAAGCTTATGATATTTAACACTGTCTTCTGAGATAGCACACAGACCTAGGCAATGTGCAAAGTGTAATTAATGCTAAAGCAAAACAAAAAAGCTCACAATTTAACTATACACTTAAAAAACCCTGTATGCCAAAATATACATTTTGTATTGGTTTTGATATGTAAACATATGACTTTTCTTTCTTTTCTTTCTTTTTCTCTTTCTTTCTCTCTGTCTCTTTCTCTCTCTTCCTTCCTTCCTTCCTCCCTCCCTCGCTTCCTCATTCTAATTTCACTATTTTTAGATGATAACAAATCAACTTAGAGGGACTTCTGGCAGGGACTTGAGCTAATTTTCACTATATAGCTTCAAACACCAAATCTTCTCCTTTTTTTTTTTTTTTTTTTTTCCTTCTATTTATTGTCTGAGAAAATCTGCTGGATCATCAGTCTTACTTTAGAGAGAGCTCAATTTTTCCTTGGAAGGATTGTGCTATCCTATTGGACACAGCAACAGCATTTACCTACATCTTGAATGTAGCCTGAATAATCATCCAGTTTTAAGAAGCAAAGAGAATATAAATTACTTCTTTCTTTTTGAGAGATGAGAGATAGGGTTGTTTTAAAAAATATATTGTTCCTTCCTCATGGGTTTTGGGTTTTTTTGGTGGGTGAGGGGGAAAGCTTCCCTCTCTTTTTATTTCTGTCCCAATTTTTCTTCCTTGTGTCATCTGTTTTCCCTGAAACATAGTTTTTTAAGGGTTTGGACAATGTATTTTTGCTTTGATTGTGTCTTCCTGTTTTGGCACCACCAAATAATTGTGCCAATATATAACTTTTATTTTAATTCAGTAAGAAACTTAGTGTGCAGAGTGTTCTGGCTGTGATTTTTCTCAACTACTGAGTTGACTCAGTAGTTTCAAGAGAACCTTTCTCACTTATAGCATCCCTCCTTGATTTTTGACCTGGCATTATCGCAATGGCACACTTAACTAGTGTTAGATGTAGCAAATCGGATAAAGCTTTGGTAGTCAGTGGAGAGCAGAATTCAGACCTTAGTGGGGATGAACCATGCTCTAGAGACTCCTCTTTCTTTCTCCCTCTCTGTGGGAGCTATTCCATGCTTTGCTGAAATACCAAGAGTGAGATGTGACTAATCTGGGCCAATGAGTCTCTAGCCAATTAATTAGATGCTAACAAAGAGTTAACTGCTGCAAAGGTATAGTTTAACAAGTAACTCAGGTAAAGATTACTTTTTTTAATAACTTGGGGGGGCAGCGGGGGAAAGTGCAGGGCATAAAAACACAGATACTCTGAATGCTTTGCCTTTATTCAGACCCCAAGTCAACATCAATCTTCCTAAATCTATCCCACTGACACAAGTAAGTGTTTCCACTGTGATTGGGATTAATCATGCTTCCAACAACATGGTCAGGAGTTTCTCATTAATTTCAGTAAAGTTTGGGTCAAGTTCTGAGTTAAGTTCTTCTTTTGGTTATGAAGAGGTCAAATTTTTTAAGAATTTAATCTGGTTTAGCTTCCTCTTTTCTGCTACCGCAGGACTGATGTGGTAGGAAAAAAAAACGTTTATCTTGTACAGCACAAGTTACATAATACCTATGGGCGTGTAGAAGCAGTCTTGGGACTTCTCAAGATTTTCTGCCAATTTCTGTTAAGATTTTGGATTTACCAATGGAGTCATGGGTCAGGACTGATGGGCAAGTTTCACTCTGCAGTGGTGGTTGGGAGAGAGAGAAGAATCCCCTTTTCATTTTCATTTCTCAACGTTCAGCCCTTGGTAGGCACCAAGAGGGTACTTCCAGGATCCCCTAAGAGGTTTTAAATGTGTTATCTCCAGAGACTTTCAGCCAGACCTGCAATCCCCCAAGATGCTGCTAAAAATCTCTCCCGAGTTTCTTTGCTCCTAGTGATGGTGGCAGGTTGCTGATCTCTTTCCAGCAGCTCCCGTAGTCAGAAAGGTGCTTGTCTCCCCTCTCAGGGATGAATGTCTGTCTACAAGGTAGTTCATTGGCATTCTGCTGTGAAAATGGAAGAAATCTGCCTGTAGTAACACAGAAATAGCAAGGTCGGTGAAACAGAGGGGAGAAAGAAAAGAGTTTGCAAGGCTTTTACTCTCAGTGGGGGAAATTAAAGGTGGCTTGTGTTATAAAATATTAAATAGTGATTTAATCAGCAGTGAGATATGTAAGTGAGCTTAATTAGAAATACATATTATTCTTTGACTTTAAAGCACAAAATGAAAAATTAAAGCAATCTTAGAGGATATGTAATCAGCGAGGAATAATATGTTGGAAAATGAGCCTGATGTTGTAATTGGTGTATGCAATTAAAATTAATTAATTTTAGTTAGCATACATGCATGCAAATATGAAATCAACGAATTTCAGATATTAAACTCATAATTATAGTGATACTATTGCCAGTGCTAGTGACAGAGGAATTGACTTTTCAGTGGTAAATACTTGCTCTTCAGATTTGAGGTCTGTTCTCTTTGCTATCGTGTCAGGCTGAAACATAATGATTAAAGCTATTTGATCAGTCATGATTAAAAAAAAATATTTAGATTCCCTCTCATGTTGATTTGTGCTGCCTAGTTTCTCAGCTATGTCAGCTATACTCACCTATGGGGTAACCGCAAGACATTTTTCGATCAAGTGCAATTTTTTGATCAAGGCAACTTTAAGTTCCCACCCACACACTCACTGGTTGATAGACTTTTCCCCCCACAGATTGCTCTCCCCATCTCTTTGCTAATATAGTCTTGACGAGATGTGGTGTAAGCCAATTCATGGAATGATCCAGCTTTGTGAAAAAAATCTGCAGATTCCCTAAAAACAAAGTAATTTGCTTTATTTCACTTACAAAGAAAACCCTCAATGCCAACAAAAAAATTAGTCCAGTGTAAGGAAATAGTAAAGAGTAGCAGCCCTCTTGGCTCTGGTCAAAATTTGCTCTAAGTCTGTGCAGTTCCTTGCTTTGGAGACTGAAATATTGTTATAAAAGCTCCTGCTTTTCTGAAAGTCATCTCAGGTAATGTAGGAATAATCTTAACACTGAATGATTATATTGCTACCAAAATGAACAAAAAGTCTAAAATGACAGAAGTACTCTAAAACTGCAGCTATTATTAAATATTAGATAGACTACATTATGCTTTAACATTTTTTGATCCAGTTTAGCCTAGCAATCAGCACCACATTAATCCCCTTTGGATTATATATGCAATCCAAAACAGAAAGCAGACCCCTGTTGGCTCAAAGTGTCATTAAAAAAAGAAGCCTTTAAAATGGCTTTAAAGTAAACTTCCCTGTTCTCCCATGGTACAAACGTACCTCCTATAAGGAGAATTCAAGGACATTCTCTAAGAGAGATGGAAAGATGTGCTGATGAGCGAAAAGGAGGGGAGAGCTCCCCTGCTTCAACCGGTGTGTACCTGGCACGCTGAACTGCGCTGTGCCTTTGTTATTCATTTACTCCAGTGTTCTTTCCCGTTCTGGCAGCAATCTAGTCACTGAAAAGGTGTTTCCTTACTAAAACCTCCAGCTATTTAAAGCAGCCATTTCTCACGTGAAGGCTCTGTGAAGGGATATCTGTGAAGGCTCACTCAGGTTAAAGGAGTGAGGTGCATGGAAAGGGTGCAGTAATCTCTGAGGGGCAATTAGGCAGGTACCATTGCCTGCACACCTTTGTGCTCAGTGCCTGTCGACTCAGTGAGGAGAGCTGAAGCTGCATTGACCGTGGCTTCCTCTGCCTATTTTAGGTACCCATAGATTTTTGTTTCGACATTCTTTCCCCCTCATTTGCACTGTAGCCTGTTAGTGTGTAACACTGTATGTTAAATGCAAATTAATGTATTGAAGGAATGATAATTACGTGATGTGGGTAGTCTGTGAAGAATTACCATGTTTGTGTAAAAGTGGAACCTGAGCAGAGTTATACAATCACCAGTAAAATGACTGATTTGTCTAAACATTACTACTTTTATCCGCTGCACGCAATAGCAATAGGAATCAAAGCCACTAACTTTCCATCATCTCAGGACAAAGGTGCCTGTTTGATTCAGCTTCAAGGGCTGCATTCACAATCAGACCCCTGGAGATACTAAAAGGCAGGAACCAGAGAGATGCTTCAACAAAGTTCATAGGGAGGAAGCTGCCTGCATGGAAAGAAAAAGACTGAAAAAGGAAATAAAAAATGGGATGGGACATGATATGCTCTGAGGTCACAGAAAGGCCTAAAAGGGGAAGAAGATATTCAGAAAGACACTTAGTATCGAAATATGGTTGCTATTAAAACTAAACAGAGACATTACTTAGATTTAATGAACCTGAATTTAATCAAGAAGGAATTGAACAAACTGTTTGATAATTGCACATTGTAATGTAACAACGCAGTGTGACAAAGCTTTGCAAAATGATGCAAAGGCTGTCCCTGCCTCCACAGGGATGGAGGTGGAGCAGGCAACCTGTACAGTGGCCCATCTCCTTTTGATGTCAGGAGGGGTCAAGTCTCCAGGGCCCTCTTTCCCTGGCAAGTGTGAATCTCAGGTGCTGGAACAGCAGGGGAGAGGACTGCCTTGGGGCACTGTGTAGCAGCCAGCTAAGAGTGAGAAGAGTCAAACCAGGAGCAGCTGGGTGAGTAAATCTCCTTTATTCAGTGGGCCACAGCTTTCCGAAAGGATTTTCTGCATATTTTGTCTGAGACGTATGCCTCCGCTCTCCCATCCATGTGTTGAATGTCAAGTGTGGTCATCCCAAATTCTGTGTAAAGAACTGTGCCTCTGTGCATGCACTTGTGCTGCCCAGTCCCTGTTGGTCTCAGGGGTTTGGAGGAGCAGACATCTAACAGGCTGTGCGACACCCTGGCCACCCTGCTGTCACCTCTCACACCAGAGAATTGCCCTGAGCGAGTGCTTGAAAAGCAGAGTGATGCAAAAGTAAATACGCAGCTAGAGTTTTCTGGGGTCAAACCTCTGAGTCTGGAGACTCCTTTGTTTCCCACTAACAATTCTGCAGCTTACTGTATTTATGCTTGCTTTAGCTGCTCCACTTCTAACAGTGTGGTTCCTGACATGCTGATATAAGGCACTGAAAAAATATGTGCATCCACGGTATCCTCACATCCTACTTCCTGCAAGGTTGCAGGAGGGTTGGGACACACCAGTGCAAAGACAGAGCGATTTAAGGGCAGGGGCAATAATTCAACTGTGCTGACACTGCGGACCTGCTGCTCTGCCCCTCTGGGTCTGGCTATCTGTCCAGTGCTCCGTGCCAGCTGTGCTCAGCCCTGGCTGGCTTGGCACTATGTTTGGCTTTGCCTTTTGCCAGAATAGTGTGTCTCAGAGAGAAACAAGAATATCTGAGGAAATGTGTACTTGCACTGTATTTCTGTCACAGTAGCTTTTACTTACACAAACTAGAATAGAGGCTAGTGAGACTCCACAGTGTGTGACACAGTGGCCATGAAATTTGAATGAAAGGAAGAAAAGACAAAAGTTTAATTTACTGTCTTTGTATCTGGGCAACAGGCATAAAGAAGTTACTGATTTTGTTGCCTGCGTTGCTGTACAGTGATCCTGATTTTCTGAAATTTCACTTTCACAGGGCAGAAGGTATGAGCACAGCTAGGTTACAGGTTTTGTTTTCTTTTTTTCTGACTGAGTGAAAACAAACAGACTGGATTCTGCTGCTTTAGAATGCAGGTGTATTACTCTCATCAAATTTTACTACCAAGTCTGGAGGCAGAGTTTATGGCAGGCCATTATTCCAGTTTCATGCCCTGGGAACTTTTGCATGGCTCTTTAGGAAGAAATGCTTTTATAGTCACCTTATTTTGCCCCCTTTTCCGTCAACAACTGTTGTTGGTAGTTGCAGTAAAAACAAATTCTGATGTGTGAAAACAACATGCTATGTTTGCTTTTCAACATGGAGAGATTAAAGGAAATAGTGTGATAATTATTAATTTTGCTCTTTTAAGTGAAGCTAAACATTTTTCATCTGTCTCTACTCCTCATTTTGCTGCAAAAGATGTTTTCTTTTTATCTCATGTTCATCTGATAGCTATATTTTGAGGTTGGAAATTCCCATTTTGTTCCTCCAACCAAAGCATAAAATAAATGCAGGAAACATAATCCTGAATCCATGTGAATACCGGAGGGAGGAAGTGAGGGGTCACTCTGAAATAACTAACATCATAGTCTTCTATGAAAGCAGCACTAAAGTTTGATCAAAAGAAATAAGCTTTGCTTCTTACTTCTTGAGTTACCCGATCCCTCAGCCAATAAGAAAGTTTTTGTCAGGTATTGAAATTAAAGCTATGAATAGAAACTACTTTATTGTTTGCATAACCTTGTGTTTTGACTAGTCATCAATTAATTTAATCATCACTTTCTAATCTTAGGGAAAAAGAATATTTAAAGGCAGAGCATGGTGGTATCAGTTTGGTGGTATTCTAGAAATCTAGCTGCTTTGCCTACTGCAGAGATTTTTGGTCTCAGCCTTGTGCTTAGACCCTGTTGCCATAAGAGAAAGTGAGGCTTTGGAGACAATAGAAGATTGCTCCTGGAGCAAACCTGTCTTGCATGCAGAGAGT
This sequence comes from Pyrocephalus nanus, assembly GCA_038380795.1. Taxonomy (NCBI): domain Eukaryota; kingdom Metazoa; phylum Chordata; class Aves; order Passeriformes; family Tyrannidae; genus Pyrocephalus; species Pyrocephalus nanus. The sequence continues at coordinate 21,065,127 of CM076266.1, read as the reverse complement.
GAGGTTTTGGCAAAACAACATGAGGGAAAGTTACATGGCTGATTGTACACTTATTCTTTGACTAAGTAAGGAAGCCAGATGAAATATGTAAACAGAAGGGTTTTGTGTCAGTCAGGGATTGAAACAGGCCAGTGTTTAATCACACTGTATTGTTGCTTCTCAGAACATGAAACCGATGTAATGACACTTTCCAAGCACACAGGCTGCAGGAAAAATAGGTTTCACTAAGTACTCTTAGATTTTCATTTTTACCCCCAGGTAATAGCACAGAACAATGTTGATCATGGATGTTGAAAAGCCAGGCTTCTGCCAATCATAACATTTTCAAAAACCATTTAGGTTAATGTGTTTAAATTCAAACTGAATGGATCATTTAATCTGATGCCTCCAGGAACAAAAAGAAAATGCCAAGTATTGTGTGACAAGTGAAAAAACTTGAATTCTGAGGGTCTCCAGCCTGCATTTACTTAAATCCCTGGTTCTGAATTGCCTTTTGGAGAAGGTACTTCCTGAAAGTGATGAGAAGTAAAAGAGAGTTGAGATGAAGGAACACAGGTGGAAAGTATATTGTAAAATTAGGGAACTAAGGATTAGCAAGGGAATTGCTTTCCTGTTAGTGGCTGCCTTTTAGGTCATTTGTGGGCGGGTTAATAGTCCTATGTCATATCTGTGTCAGGATCCTAAATACTTCAAGTAATTCTGCTAATGCTTCTATCGAGGAGAGGATGCAGTTTTTCCTAATAGGTCTACATGCCTAACTTGGAACACTTTCCAGTCCATGCTGCTAGTGATGGTATGCAACTTCCCCAGGGCAGGACCAACATGAGCCAGAGGGTTACTGGTGTATGAGGGGATATTCCACCACCGAAGGGTTTCCAGAGAACCAGGGTCTTTTCTCTGGGGGCACTTTCTCATCAGATGGGCTTTGGGGCTGAGACGATGCTGACACCGTACCTAGGACAGCAGCTCAATATGCTGCTGAGTGTCTCAGCAGGCAGGTAATAGGAGAGACTCAAAGAGCACCTGTAAGCATTTCAATTGGCACGGTGCATCTTAGATCAAAGCTGTTAGACATGTAGGGCACATGTAGGACATTTTCAACTGGTTAAAGCAGTTGCATACACCAGGTCCTCAGCTGGGCATCAGTTAGGCTCATCTGGCCTAACTTAACTTTACCGCAGTCCTTCAAGCTGAAACTCCAAACTGACAATCTCAGACTTCACATACAAGGGTCTTAAAAGCCTGGGATGGATTTAATATGCGCAAAACATGACTAACACACCTATGATGGTTTATTTAAAGTCTATCATTATCAAACACAAAGGTGGCAACATATGCCCCCCCTTTTTTTTTTCAGTTGCTTGTAATTTTACCAAACTTGCAATTTGGGCAAAAATTTTTCATGCTTTCTGTTTGTATTAGGCTGATGGTTTGATGCTTTTGCTGGTGCTTTGTTTTCTGCTTTGTGGTATTTTAAGGAGATTTATATACCTTTTTCAGTCTCAGGATTTAGCATTTCTGTTTCTGCTTAAAGCTGATTTTTTTTTGACTGTTGCTACTTATGCAAGAAGAATGAAAGAAAAGTCTTGCATTGTCATTTGAAGGTTAATTGGGGTGTTCTTTGGAACATTCATCTTGGGACAGCAATGCCCACATAACAAAAGAAAAATGTGCTTCATCCAAAGAATTGACCTGGCTTTTGATGGGGCTGAGAATTCAGTGCAATTTGCCTGCTTCCTTGAAACAAAGAGAGAAGCCTCCAACTGCAATGCAGATTCCTTCTGTGTTAGACCCACCTCAGAGATCACATGCAACTCTGCTCATACCCCTGTGCCGGTTTTATCACCACAGATCTGATCACTGTCAGCAGTTGGGGTCTTTAATCTGATAAATCTGACAGGAGAATCTTATGCATACCATTAGGAAGGCAATATTCCATATGCTCTCTAATTGGTTTGAATTTATCCTATTATTTCAGCATTTAAATGTTGCTGAATGTAATTTAGATGTGTCAGGCTTATGAAGTGTAGGCTCTGGTGGGAGTTATTATTGAAAAAAGATGCATCCACCAAGGCCTTTTATGGCTCCAGGCCCAAATCCTCAGCATTCTGTTTCCTTTATGTTTGGCTTTTGTCTGCTAGCTATACTCCTACACCCATGCTGAAGTCATCTATGACATATTCCTTTTATCTCTTCCCCTTCAGTATATTTTTTCCCATGTCACAGTGTATGTAATTTGTTGATTTAAGAGAGCAATAGCTCATTCAGAATGTGGAACCGATGTACAGAGAGTAAACAAAACACAGTTTTGTGAGGATGCTGGAAGATGTGAACATCATCCTCAGTATTAACAGCTGCCTTGCTAATGCAAGGAAACCTGACATTCAATATCTTCTAATCTTGGTATAGTGGCCAGTGCTAGTATTTAGTTACTGAAACAGATGAAAGATGAGCTCGTTCTTCCCCTCATGGGAATGCATGGTCAGTGGACACAGCAAACACTGAGAGCTTTTATTCTTTGGTTTTGTTTTTTTTTTTTTTTTCAGTCCCATTTGATCACTAGTGGGACAATTTGGAAGGCAGTATAAAGGTTTGTGACTGCATGGTTTTGTGACCTATTTCTATAACTACAGAACTCTCCCTGAAGAACATACTGAGCATCATGATAGAACATGTGTGAAAGTACACCAGTGCCTTTAGTGCGTAGGCACTCACATGGCATGGTGGGAACTGAATGACTTAAACTTCAAGGAATTTGTTCTTATCATTTATGTCTGTAAGAAATGTGTTTATATGATTCTCTTAAAAATATTAGTAAGCAGAATTTAATCCACTGCTGCACTTTTAGGAGTAAAAATCTTTATATCCACACTACTTTATATAGCCTTCTCCTTCTATACAGTGCAGACATTCTGGAATGGTTTATGGTCCTGCTTTGATGGTAGCCTTAATCTCTCAAAGAGGAACCAGTTTCCCCATAGGCAGATTTCCTTTACTACAGGAGCTTTGTGCAGCTTCTTTAGGACATCACAAAGCAGGCTTGCAGTAAAGCAAACAGTGCCATTTAAGGACAAATTAGTCAGAAAAGGTTCATGGTTGGGGTATGACTTTTATTAGACTGGCACCAAAATTAAACAAATAAGCGAACACATGCCTGACAGCTTGTCTTGCTTATGTTGACCATCTGACTTGACTAGAAGACGCCCACAAGAGATGTAAACACCTACAGAACAGTGACCTTGCAGACACATGAATTATGACAAATAGGACTTGCAAGCATGTTTCAGGCCTCACACCTCATACAATTTTCTCACATTTTTCACTGAATTAAACTTGTGATGTAGGGAGGAAAGAACTCTTTCTGGATACTGAGAGGGAATATGTAACATACTTTCTGCCTTACCATATACTGTCTTGGTGTCACATTTATAGAGCCAACTGCCAATACTACACTCCTTTTAAGTATTACTGAATATGCACTTTGGAGATGGCCATGAATTTCTTTTCATCACTCTTGATGAAGCTCCTGGTTCAAATACAATAGGCTGGATTTCTTGAGGGTGAGGCAGATGGTGGTGTTCTCCATTCTCCGAGCTGTCTGCAATAGTTGCATATGCATACTGAGTCTGAAAGTCCTTGGTCTCTGGGCAAGTTGCGGCTAGCAAGAAGAAAGAATAGGTGCAAAACAGACTTCTTTTAATTAGCATTGTATGTATTAATTTATCTAGAGTTAGGAAGTATATGGATCATGAAGTTGTAATAATAAAAGCCTTTCTGTATATTTATTCTTTTCTTGAAATATTTGGTGCAATATGCAGCCTCTTCACTTCTATTTCTAGGATGAATTAAGTAGAATTCCTCGCTGGACCTCCTTTTTTTTCACCCTTGTTCCTGTTTCTTACAGCATGACTCACTGTTGTCAATTGATATTCTTGTTGGTAACTTACTCTCTTCTCTGTCTTGAGGCTCTGTAACTGTTAAATAACTCATCCTGTGCTTAATAATAGAAAACCATTTTCATATCTAGGTAGACAGATTTTTCCAAACTGATAGTCTAGACAAATCCTTTGAAAATAAATATTTAAAGTTGTTCACCTGAGTTCTTTTATCATTGCCTATTCACTTTTATTTGTCATTTGTTTCCAGGGCATTTGACTACTTCTGTAGCTCTGTCTTTTGGTTTAATTTTGGCCACTGAGGTGGGACAATATCACTGGGGTTACCACATGATGTAATTTTCCACCCCAAGTTACTGTACTTCCTCCAATGTGGGAAGAAGATTTTCTATCAGTCTCCAGTCTCTTGGAGACTTTCTACCAGTCTTCAAAATGTATAAATTACTTTCTTTTATGTAGAATCATAGAATTCATATTCACCTCTAAACCACATCCCCAGGTGCCACATCTTTTCTTATTTTTCTGAATACTGCCAGGGATGCTGATTCCACCACTTCCCTGAGAAGCCTGTTCCAGTGCTTAACAAGCCTTTCAGTGAAGAAATTTTTCCTTTTGAAGTTTGTATCACAGGACACCACCACCATCACTGTTTGAATGCTGTATTTCTTTCACTGGTTTTCTTTCTTGTGGTTCACTTCAACTTCTAATCAGGTGAGTTTTTTTATTCTTATTTCTACTTCTAAGAGATGGATGCATTGGAAAATGCTCACATGCCACCAACTCGATGAGTATTGTCAGCATTCACAAGGAGATAGATGTTGGAACAACTCATATTTTCTTCTCCCTTCATAAAAATTCATCCTTATAGAGGCCTCTCTATCTGAGTATATGTGAGTAGGACATACCCTTGCAAATAACTGGTCCTGATGTGTGGGAGATGAGGAGTAATAATGAGTGATTTGTAAATAGTTGTATACAGAATTTGAAAATTTGTTTACCTGTGTGATATGCTGACTGCTGAAGAATGAAAGGAGTTTTAGCTTGGCCAAGGGGTATGGTGTGTGCTGCAGTCAGTGTGAGCTGAATTTGTCCCAAGGAAATGACTAGAGAAACAGACAACTTCTCTCAATAGCAACAGGTTGATCATAATTTTCCAGGCTCAGCAAAGAATTCATAAGTCACTAAGATAATTAGTGGCACTAAATGGGAGAAAAGGACATTCAGATTTACAAGGAACCACAATATATTTTTCACTTTAAATTAATCACTGCTATTGTTTAAATGTCTCGGTGACACTGGGGAAAAAGATGAACTTTGGAATTTTAATAGCAATTACAAATTTCCATGATAACCATAAACAAAATGCACTATCCTGTCAATCAAACTGACTAATGAGATCAGCAAAAGGGTGTATAGCCAGGGAACAAAACCCACTTGACAGACAGGTGCCTACAAAGTCTTTTGAGTATACAGGCAGCACAAAGAACAATTAAAATATCTTCTAATTCTTTAGGGCAAGGATTGTAAGAAATTGGGGGTTTTATTCATAGCAGGATGATGCAAGGGAAGATTGTCTTAAACACTGGAAGATGAGGGAGTTTTTTCAAAGGACCTCCAGACAGATTGACCTCTTACTTATTCCAAAGACGTATTTTTGCACATTTAATCCTGCTTTACCCCTGGCAGAAGGGGCAGCCTCCTAAAGAGTACTTTGTTCCCCCATTAGCTTTTCCTGTGAGGTTCAATGGCAGTAAGATTTGTTGGAGCATGGGTACAGAGGTAAAATGCAAAGGACCACCTAATCTTCTGGAGTGTACTGGCATTCCCAATACACTGCGTGTGTAGCAAAATGGCTTTTCTAAATGTCCTGAAATGGCTCTTGGAGCTCTGTGGTCCTAAAAGTAGCCGCAAAGCTCTTAGGCAATGCTGCATATTGCAGCACTTGTATCCCTTTCCTGCCATACTGTTAAACACACTAAAGCTCACAATGCAGCACGGGAGAGAATTTAACCCAAATGGCAGCTTTATCTTTGAATAGTTTTAAATAAGAAAGGAGACTAAGTATTTGGGTTTTGCTTGGTCCAAAAGCAGATAATTTGCACAATCACAGAATTTCCATGAGCAGCACAAATAAAGTAGAAGTTGATTGAAGTTTTTCTTGAGATTACTCTAGTTTATTAAAACCCAAAACCTACAAAAGGTGGCAAATCTGCTATGACTTCTAGGCTTGTAACAGGTTTGTTCTGCAGGGTTTGAAAGGTTTAGATATATGACATAGAGAAAAAAATCTAGAGTACTTGAGCCATGTTGTTCCAATCAAATACTATGTTTTTTTTTCATGCAGCCAGCTGAAAGACCACAGATTTAGAAACAAACACATGCAGATCACATGTACTGGACCAAATCTCTGAATTTAGTACCTCTGATTACCAGCAAAGAGATACACATGAAACACAGTGTAACATCATAAGCAGAAAGAGGAGATTTAATTATGGTTTGGGTGGTCTTGCCTCTCAGATTGTGTACATGCTAGCAACACATCCTTTTGCCCCAAATATTCAATCTGCATATAAAATGCATGTATAGTCCTTCATCATCTGAACTGGAGTCATGAACAGGACTATGGAGGTGATATTCCCTTTGTTAGATAGCATTTGTGACATTGCTCCTATTGTTCAGTGCCAGGTTAAAAGGTGCAACTCAAATTTTAGTCTATTTGTATGTACAAAGAAAGCAAAAAAACTCCAATTACAAGCGAAGCACAAAAAATGTGACAGCAAAGGTAATTATTCAGGGGTGCAGATTACCAAGAAATGCAGCGGACTCTGCATACTTCAGAAAAAGTTTCATCAAAGTTACGGACATTTATTAAATTTATATCATACTTTAACCATGAAACATTGAACTTGATTACAGGAATTACTGGGTGAAAATCCATGTGATGCAGGAGGTCAGAGAAATGGCTCTCAGTAATCCCATCCTAGTCTTAAAATGTCTGGGCCTAAGGATTTTCTACAGCTGTAGTGTATGCAAACAGATGCAACATTACTGATACTGCTTCCTACTGCTTTCTGCTGCTAGGGAAAAAACATCTCCCTCACTGAAGATTTCCCAGTGCAGCCAAATATGGGTTTATTTTCTGAATAAGTGCAGATGTGACAGCTACTGTTCGATTCCCATTGAGAAGCTGCAGCCACCCCCGTTCTGCCTGAACTGAGGGCAGAGAGTCCAGCCCAGGGGCTTGCAAGATATCAGCCTGGTGCATGACTAGATTTGTAGCTTCATGGGAGCAGAATAGGGAATTACACAGAAGTGGAGAAAAAATATGTCTTTGGGAAGTTGTTTCATAGCATAGCTTGGTCTCCTGGGAAGCGTGGGTTGGGAAGTGAGCGTTAGTCCCGAGGCAGATGAATTTATAGCCTGTCAAAGATAAAAGAAAGATGCAATATATAACAGCGTTGCGCTTGCTAATTATATGGCAGTGTGATTACTGGATCTCTCTCTTTAACCAGCCATTTGACATGTGTGTATGTATGCTATCATGCAAATGCTTAATTTTGTATTTATGTTGCTGTGGGCCAGAGTAAACACTGACCTGCATGTCATTGGGTCACTCTTTTGCATTGCACACTTTTCACCTGAAGACACCTAAGGACATACTATGACACACAACTTTGGAGCTTTATCCTGTCAGAGCTGGAATGGAAAGCACACTGCGAGTGTGAAATTAATTACCGTGCTGAGGCTAACACCAGCCTTAATGCTGGCAAGCTAAACTAGGCCAAGGTGAGCTAGGGACGTGATCACGAAGGGTTCACAAATGCTGTTTTACTCAGCAGCAAAACTAATAAGAGTCAAACCGCTGACACAACTGTCAGTATCCAATTTACCTAACCACACAGGAGCAGGATGAAATAGAGAATGAGATGGCTATAAAAGGACCGATGGATTAAATATGGTCCTGGATTGTTGAAATGGGAGTTTTCCTTTCCTGCATGTGTAATTTTTGTTAATAATTTGATATTTCAAAACTGCCAGGGTTTTGATGAAGGAGTGCACACATGTTAAGCAGATTTCCAGAGAGTGTTTACTTTAGTGAGGGAAACTTACTGTTTTGTTACCAGCCCTGGGGTCATTTGGGGAATTGAGAGGTTGAGGATTTTGGAGGATTGTTTTGAAGGATTCAATTTCATATATTTAAAAATAATTATTAAATACATATATATGCATATGTATTTATATAGGTTTCCCTTGTGTGCAATCTCGTACATTTCTGAATCGTAGTTCCAAATGATACAACAGAATTTTTGGAAGTAAGTGTTTTCCCTCAAGCTACGTTTTTAGTTCTTGCCCAGCTCTAGATTTGCAGGATGTCTGTGGGTGAAAGTGAGAATTAGGAGTTGGGAGAAGAGCTTCTGAGAAGTGGGTTATCTAGGAAGGACCATATTGGACTAACTGAGGTGTGGACAAAGACTTCAGCAATAAGGATATTTTTGCATGATGATACAAGATGTCTGTAAACTCAATGAGATCTTAACTAAGTGAAGCCTTTTCTCTGAAGGGACAAAATGTTCCTCTACACTCCTCCCACTCTGTTTAGCAAAACAGTTCAGCTCCTCATTCAAGCATTGGATTCAGGTTCCCACCTTTCCTGTGTTCACTGACCACTTACAGTGTGGTTTCACTCCCTTACGGAGTTGTCATTGTCTTCAGTGATGTGAGGGTACCCCCTTGCATCATGGTGTTGCTTCTTATCCTGCACCAGTGTCACTTATTAAGCCACAAACATATAGGTGTTGCCAGAATAATAACCATAACTACTGATACTGTGAGCTGATTCCTAGAGAACTGTTTTGTTTCTGTGTGTCAGGAAAGGAGGATGGATTGCCATCCTTTTGCTTACAGTGCATAACAATCTGCTATGTTACAAAAATAAATATGATGCAGTACTTCAAAATTGAATGTTTGCTTGGATTACTCTATCATAGAATTAGTTAATGCATAGATATAACATGCCTGGAATGGAAAATAATTACATTATTATTGGGAAATACTCGGTTTTTAGTTGGCACCTATATAGAAATAAAGCCCAATGCAGCATTTTCTGTGGAACCTCTCTTAATCTAAACATTGCTCCTATCCTGTGAACAGCTCTATGTTGTTATTGGAAAAATCAGTACATTCTTTTGCTTAAAGTTTGTGAACAAAGACAATACCTGTAGTTTGTGCTCCGGGATGCCTCATCCTTGGAAGGCCAAGTTGAATGGAGCTCCAAGCAGCCTGGTCTAGTGAAAGTTGTCCCTGCCCATGCTAGGAGGGTTGGAACTAAATGATCTTTAATGTCCCTTCCAATCCAAGCCATTTTATGATTATATGATTTTATAATTGTATGAAATGCTAGTATCTACTTAGACTGCACTGAGTCTAGGGATGTATGCAGGTAAATTGCTTGCAACATAAACACTCAGTATTGGGGTTCCCTAAATGGCACAAAAAATATTAATGATAGTTAGGCTAGCAGTCATAAACTTAATGAAATTTACTTTGCCAAACCAATGCTGAAAGCATCATTTTAAAAAAGTATATTTCTACTCAGCTGGGCCCATTCTTACTTAAGTTGATTTGAAGAAAAATGTTTATTGTACAACACTTGATAACACAGCTCTTATATTTCTATATAGGACTGCAAACTAATAAAGCTGTAGTAGCTTTTTACTTGCATGGATGATGACCAAGGAAAATTGCCATTCCCCACTATTTCATGACATTTAAAAATAAAGTCCTTTAAAAAAAAAAAAAAAGGAGGGGAAGATTAAGAAAAAGAAACACTGCTGCTCTGTTAGGAGAAATATTCCTTTGTGTCTAATGCATTTTCCCAGAACAATGCAGGCTTGCTCTGCAGTTACAAGAGCTGTGCTCATGGTTCTGGAAGATAGTCCTCTACATTTGGCATGAATCCTCTCCTCTAGCTCTTTTGCTTGGCAATGTTGGAATTTTTCTAACTCTATAAAACTTGAGCCAGGAATCTCTCCCTCCCCGCACCACCCCAGTTTTGTCTCTGTGCATCAAATTATCATTTCTTAAAAGGCACTGTGAAGCAAGAAAACATTTTCTTTAGAATGTCATTATATGTGGCATTACCAAGATAGAGTGTACTATAAGCTAAAGATTTAAAAGAAAAATTATCTCTAGGATTCATTCTGGGAAAGGGAGATATATAGTTTTGGAATTTTTATTTTTTTAAAGAAATCTAAGTCTATGCTTCTGACTGTAAAAGAAGTATGAAGTAGATGTCTCTGTTTTTAGCCAAAACCTTTTTTTGGTGCAGATTGCACATATGGTGTCAAAGAAATATCAACTTAGTAAGTGTTGCTTTCATCAAGTTACAGGGCAAAATCAAGAGGAAGAGAAGGAGGTGCAGAAGGAGGTTTTTTAGGCCATGTAAGCAACAGAGCCGAGGGAGGTCCAAATTGTTTCAATGGAATTTATTTTCCCCAAGCATAAGCATAGGCAAATCCTGCTTTCAGCATTACTATAGACAGGAAACTTCAATTTTTCTATGTAGTAATTTCTGTTGCCATCTATTATGCTTTAATCTAGTGGGGTTTCACAAGGGAGTAAGAAGATGCGTTTATCTTTCATGATGTGATCTCAAACTCAGTGAGTCCTTTCCAAGCCGAGCACTTCAGTTTTGCCTAAATAAGCGTAATTAGCATTAAAAATCCCCATAGCCATAAAATTAACCATAATGAATAACTTGATGCATATGACTAGATGGCTCCACATTGCATTATGTTGATGTCTGTAACTTGCACCCAGAACGCACTTTCACAATGATGATGGCTTTGTCAGAAGACGCTCATGAGGGTGGATATTTGCACCAACACTTGTGGCTTCTTTTCTGTCAGACTTTGAGAATAAGCATTTCTTCATGTATTGTGGAAGCATGCGGTAAGCAGGGAGGAAAGAGCTAAGTAGAATAGTTATCTGTATATGGTTGTATGTACATGGTTAAAGACATAATACCACCCATGTTTTCAGCATTCATTCAGTGTGCATTGCAGGGTTTCTCATGAGCAGTTAAAAACTTACTTATCCTTTAAAAGGGGTGAGTTTTATTTTTTGCAGTCAGCAGCAACAACATCTGAAAGACCTGCAGTACCAGTGTTTGTTTCCCCATGGCTTGGCTTGCGCCACTGAAACACAGAGGGGCATATTTCAGCCAGAAAGACAAAAGCACTTGCAGAGAAGCAACTCTTTCCTGATGACATTGGCTACCTGGAAGCTGGCCAGCTTACAGGGTGAGCAGGAGGTCATGTTGGCTCCCTTCAGGCTGGCTGGGGACGGCTTGGCAGGGATTACCTGGCTGCGGTTACGCTGCCACTTCTGGCCTGAGTGACAATTTGGCAGGGCGCTCAGGTGCAAGAAGTAGAGCAGCAATCTGTTCCCTTCCCCGGCACTCCTGCCCACAGCAACCTTATTTCTTCTCACTTGAGGCTGGTGCTCCCTCCCTTAATTTGTGTGTGTGAGTGCATGCGCGCCTTTCCCTGCGGTAGTGGCATTTGAAAGACACCAGCGTTTGCTCCATCTGGCTCCTATATCTGTACACATTCTCATGGTAGTGTGAATCCGGGATAGATTTCAACACACAAAAAAATAGTGGTCACCATTTTTTCTTTCTGTTTCTTTCTCTGATGTATGGGTGGCAGCGGAGTCACCGTGCTAGTTCCTTCCCTTGAGACATGCTTGCCAGGATGTGACAGCCCACCAAAAATTGGTAAGAAGCCTGATAAAAATGTTCCCTGATTAGGCTTCCTGCACTCTTCCACTTCTAGCATTCTCCCAGCCTCTGACAGGGTGTCGAACCTAAAGTTATGTGGGTGCTCAGTGCTGTCAGAAAATGCCAGTTTGCCAAAACTGAAACATTTTGCAAAAGTGCAGTTCAACCCTTCGCTGGCAAGGTGTTTTAAGCTGCAGAGGGCAGTGAAAGAAGCCTGATGGGGCTGCAGAGAGAGAGATATAAAATGATGACAGACAAGTGGGGCTGGTGTCAGGAGATCACATTCCTTCACCTTGCAGTAGCCAGCACGTGATTTTTTTTCAGGTGTGGGAGGGTTTCCTTCAAATCCTTTGTCTGATTTTCAGTAAAATCTATCATGTGTGCATTTGGACTGGGGGAGGGGGTCGTTAAGGGTGGGGGAGGAGAGCAAAGGGGGGAGGAAGGCATAGGAAACAATGTCTGTTTCTTTCACAAATATTTTTGAAAGGTGTCTGTTTTTCTCTTCATCACAGTAAAAAAATTCTGAACACTTTCTGTATTTCACACCTTTTTTTTTCCACATTGTTTCCCTGTGAGCTATCCTATATTCTAATATTAAATATGACCATTTCCACAAGAGATATTGTGAAGAAAGATCTAGCAGTGAGCAGATAAAACCCATGATGAATAATCAGAAACAAACATCATCAGTCAAACACTTGAAACTGCATATTTTTGGAGTACAGGTTTTGCCATTGATAATAATGTAAGAAATGACTGAATGATGCCCTATTCTTTGATTAGATATTATGCTGAGATTACATTTTCTAATATAATTTTTATCATTGAAGAGCATTTGAATTGGGGGGGAGAGAAAATAATTTGGATTTCTTCACCCTGAGACTATTACATTCCCACTATTGCTTGATTTCACTGTGATCCAAGCCCTTTGTGCTACACCATTTTCAGAATTAAATTATTCAGGAATGTGCCTGGATTAGACTGCAAAACTGCATTGTGTTACTCATTATGTAATTAATAATTGAAATTTCAGTCTTATTAATATTTTCTGAAATGCATTGCAAAGTTAAGATATAATTAACACATTTCCAATCAGTCCTGTCTTTTTTTTTTTTTTGCACGTCATCAGGAGCATAGTGACACTTCCACTCTAATGACATATCCAGGGAAAAAATAGGCTTATAACTTTCCTAAAGGACAGACTCTGTAGGCATTAAATAGCTAAGATAATTGGCTAGTGCCATTTTATATGTTGCATTATGCAGGAGAAGTGAGCATTTGAATGGGATTTGCAATCAGACAGAGAAGATGAATACTGAGAAAAAAACCATATAAAGCAGAATCCTATGTATTAGAGGATAAAAACTTTTTAGGTCATCTGGCCCATCTGTGAGATTAGGATTGTTCTCTGCTGCACCTCTGTTAATGCCTTCCCTGCCATACCTTAGGTGTCCCAGTGAGAGACCTGTAATATTCTCCCAGGGAATTTATTTCACAACATAATAGATAGCTAGACTTCTAATATTCACACTAAATCTTCTGTCTTTCCTTCCATTCAGTGTACTAAAGAAATAGGGAGGTCTGCTCCTGGAGATGTAAATAATATTTGAAATGGTGATCTTCCTGAGAAATAATTTATGTTTTCATTGGAACAGTGGACCAAAACATATGAAAGTAAGTAATATGTTCTTTCCATGTGCTTCTCTATTAAAATTTGCTGATAGTCTCAGCATAGTGAGGGCCTGGGAAAAAAGCCATGAGCAATAAAGAGAAAGAAACATCATCCATATACAATAATTCCTAAAGATATTTGATAGGATTTTGTTGCTGCATGCTGTTGAAGTTGGATAAAGTTTCAGGGAATAGGACCTCAGCTCCAGCTTTTGCCATAGCTTTTGTGTGCTCTTTTGGAGACCTTACTGGAATATATAAGAAAGTTTAGCATTCCCTCAAGGACAATCTTGCTTTTCTATGCCATAAACTGAAAGGAAAACCTGCTAATTTCAAGTGTTCTGGGCCCAGAAAAAAATATATTCATCATAAAAGTACTGCAGCTAGCTTAGAAAATAATTGGCAGTTAATTTTTTCCCTGCTTTTTGTCATCCCAGTGGAGTTCAGGCAGTTGAGGCCAGACCACAGGCAAGAAATTATCTGTGTGGCTTGACTATGGCAATGCTATTCTGATGGAGGCTATATGAGAAACCAAGCACAAATACCCTGTCTGGGGCTCACTTTTTACTAAATAAATTCCATGCAGACTAGTTATATGTCTGCCCTGGAAATAAAATGACAGTTGACCTAAAGTGTCAGAAATATGCTTTCAAATGGCTCAGAAACTGCTTTTATTCCTATCTCACTTCAAATATCACCTAAATGGCAAAGAAGGTCTATAGCTAGACTCAAATAAACTCACTTTAGCAGTCTCTGTGTGTATCTTCCTAGTAACTGATGCTATCTTGTCAGATCAATATGCAGAAGAAGCCTTTGTCTTATTCAGTTGCTCATTAAACAAGTCCCACTTTCTTTTACCAGCTCCTTAGGTGGTTTCAAGAATCTACTACAAGACCTCTACTTTGATATTCAGCTGCACCTGCACAGAGGGCATAAGTAGGGGTCTCCTAGCTATTTTGAGCCCACTCTTTCAATCTTGTTACACAACGTGCCACACACCTCATATCTCTCCATCTTGTTCCTCATCTTGCTTTCCATAGAGTTTTCTTCAGTAAAGTACCTGGGAAACTCATCAGCTGAGTACCATACCAATGAAACAAAAAACAACCTTGACCACTTTTCGATTAATCCGTTCTTATTCACTTTTTCAGTAAAAAAGTCATCTTGTCTAGCAGCATGCTTCAGGTTTTGCCAGAACTGTCATTCATCATGTATCACCCTATTTGACACACCTGCTAAGGCTAGGAGTTAAATGAGACATGCCTAATTCTATAAATAAGCAAGCTAAACATTGTGTCTGATTACCCATTTTGTTTCATAGCCGGCCACTTTAGGAAAGGAGGTTGATAACAGGTGTGGTCAGTTCCTTCATTTAGTGTATGGATGAGTGGGCAAAGGTCACAGGGTGACCTGTGCTTCTCAATTTATTGCTTCTCATCGGATATGTGGTAAATGGGTATGTTCAGTTACTGACCAGAGTAAAACTGGTCTTCTAAACTGATATGCTTTTCACCTGAGCTGTGAAGCAGAATGTCTTATCTCTTGGCGTGGTTCACAGCATACTCGTTATTGTGGTTTATGTGTCTCAGCTGGTAAGCAAGGTCTCAACTACTTTCATTTGCATGCAGGCTCTTCCATCTTCCACAGAAAAACTCTGATCTCTCCCAGTTGCAGGTAATATTTCTTCTTATATTGTGCTATTTCTTTTTTACTAATGAAAGAAATATATTCATATAGACATACACATACATGCAAGCATACATTCACATGTAAATGTATAAATTTGAATATGTGTATTTATAAAAGGTGGTAAGTGAATATGGTATATGAAAAACACATCCCGGATCAGGGACTGAAATACTGTATTTGCTCAGTGCACTATTCTGAGTCTCCCTTGACTAGTCTGTCATATTTCTTTTGTGTGTGTGTGTGAATAAAAGCTTAGTTCTCCTGAATTTGATTGATATATGGAAATTTGACTCTTTTATCTGTAGAAGACATAATGTACAGACAGTAGCATAGCAGGGATTCTTCCAGGGCTTCTTGCTTGGGTGTGGCATTGGAGCTGTAAGAGGTTAGAATGTAAGTTTGGCATTATGGATAAGAAGTTCTTATTTCCTCCCCTGTCTAGTGTGCTTCTTGCAGCTACCTAGTCCTTAAAGAGAAAGGCAGTTTCCAAAAAAGTTAATTCCTTGGTTTGTTATTGCCAGCAAAACATACTGGAGACTAAACTGATAGAGACACTTTTAGAGACTGTATGATGATAAGAAATGATGGCACATTGGGCACCCATTTGGGATTAGGATGCATGACTGCGCAGAGCCCAAAAGAAGAGCTTCTACATCTGTTTGTGCAGGTAGGAATGCTGTTTGACAAGGGCATAGGATGACGTTAGCGTCACAGAATTATTGAGTACAGCTTGAACATACTTGGCAGTATCCCATGACCTTCTCTCCTACTCCAAGTTCTCCCAGAGAGCAGAACTGTCTCTGGCCATAGGTTAATTTTTGCTGATGGCTCCAAAAGTTTCTAGATAGAGAATATTAATGAAGATGGCTATAGAAAAAAAACTAAAATAAGCGAATAGTGAGCTCTGAATCACAGGCAGAAAGTTTCATTCTCCTTCCCTACTCTTATGTGGGCCATTTCACCAGGGGCCCAGGGGACTGCTTAAATCTGCTCTTAAATGGTAAAAATGCAAAGCTGATTTTCAATTGACTGGCATATTGTGCAGTCACTCACACCAAGATAAAGCAGTTGGAAAGGTGTGGCATTCTGATTTGGTCCAATTTTTATTTGATTTCTGCTGGTTTTAATGAAATTATGTAAGGGTTGTGACAGTGGAGAACTGGAAACCTTGTGTCTGACTATGCCCATCACTGCCTCCTACCAAGCACAACAGGAACATTTTCAAAAATCACCATATCTAACTTTGTTCGCTGTGAGTTAAGTTCAGCCAGCAGCAGAAGGCTGCTTAGCAACCGGGAGGTTCACATATGGACAGGGAGGTAGGAATATTAAGAATAAACTTTGAAATTTAGAAGATGACCATTAACTACTGCACATTGTCACTAATTGCTTAGCTAGATAAAAATGTTAAAATAGCAGAAATTTAAGTGATAAATACCATTCTGGTGTGACTTAGTGTGCCAAGCTAACAGGAGGTGAGCAGAAGCAGTAAGTTTTTTGAGCCTCCGCAGAACTGGAATCTCCAGAGATCACAAGTAGAAGAATATCTAGTCCAATATGTGCATCTATATGGATTTTAAAATATCTGGAGGAGGCAACTGCGAGTTGAAATGAGAGTTGCAAAAGCTGGAAAGCACTCACGTTGGTAGGCAAATGAGGAGTTTTTGTAGCTGTTGTTGCTCTTGTTTATTTTAATCATTTATTTAAATGTCAACAACAACAGCAAAGTTTTATTTAGTCTGTTCCTCTATTCTTTGCTGAGGCAAAATTACCAGCAAATTTTCAACATAGGAAACAGTGGAGCTCTTGTAAAAAAGGCTGTATGTTGCTATACGTATCCTCACAATACTCTAATGAAGATAGTCCAAGCAGATCAAATGACAGTTTTATAAAAATAGCTTCTACCCTCCTTGAATTCCTATGCCAGATTCTGACACCATTGTCATAAAGAGCCCAGCTGTAGACTCTGTGGTTGTTGATGTAGCAGTCTCTAAGATTTCTTAATATGAAGAGGAAAACAACAGAAAAATGCAGCCTTTATTTTGACCTTATCAGCTGTAAAAACCTGACCTTATTTTGTAGGATAATGGCAGGATAGTATTTATTATTTAAATTCCCTCCTTTCAGATCTAATCTTGCTTCCATGGTTAAATCAATCCTTTGTAGGGATTTATGAACACTCAGAAATTCCACGAAACCTGGGATTCAGAGAGTCAGGGAGGAGAATTAAAATCCTGGAAAGCCTGTGAATACATGGGCAAGTCACATAGATGGAAGGGAAATGAGTGTTTTAAAGAGGATTTCTGTCTTTGTGGGTGCCACATGGAATAATTTTCAGCAGATGCATTGGGCAATAAGAGAAAGAATGGTCTCTTTTGTTCAGCTTGAGCCCAAATCAGCAATTGTTGCTATTCTGATAGCAGCTAAGTGATCTGTGGGAAATGATGTGGTGGTCTCACTCCAGTCTTATGAATAGTTTTTTATTACATGAAAGCACTAATGAGCTGAGCAAATAAAAAAATGGTCTGGGGGAGTTGTGGAGACTGAACTCCTTCCACTCTGCATTTCAGGGCTAATATGCACAGGCAGGGTGTGATAGTTTGGACTTTGGCTCCCTGCCAAATGCCCAAACTTTCAGTTAGCGGGCTCCCCTCCCCTTCCCCCTTCCTTCTTCCCTTAGGGTAAAGAAAGTAAAGAAAAAAAACTATAAAAATTAAAGAACCCAAAGTCAAGCAGCTTATATAAATATATATATTTACGTAGATCACAGTTATATACAGTTAAGATGCTATATACACAGTAAAAGGGAATCAACTCCCCAAAGGGATAGGGAAAGGGGAGAAAGGGACAAGAGGGAACAAAAAGGGACACCGAATAGATATGCACAATCAAACCCGAGAACTAGTAAAATAACGAGTAAGACAAATCTCACCACGTCCCTTAAAACAGCAGGGTTGGCAGACACGGCCAGCACTCTCCAAACCTCCACGTGGCAGGACAGTGGATTCTGCAGGCCTCAGCCTTAGATAAGCGAGACCAGCGCAGGGACCCACTGTTCCCAAACCTCGCCGGAAGAAAAGAGAGCGAGACTTCTAATCTCCAACTCATTTATACTCCGGTTTACGTAAAAATCGTATGGAATACTGGGTACTTGGCCACTTCCTTGGTTACAAACTGGTCACCAGGAAGGCCTAGACTAAAACCATCACATTCTTCACCCCTTATTCCATACTATTTTTACGTAACACCTATATTTCGCGTTCGCTTATTTCCTGCACATATATACACATTTACATATACGTATATAGTCCTTGTTCATTCTTTGAAGCATTCATCTTGTTGTAAAAGAATCAGCATCAGCATCAGGACTAGCTTGGTTCCGATTCTTGGCTCTTAGGTCACAATCACAGTTCTGGTTTTCAGGGCTTATCCTCTGGTCTGGGCTGGTTTCTTACTGGATACCGGCATCAACTGTTCAGGCTTTTCTCATCTGGTGACTGGTTTCCTGCAAAGCACAACTCAAAGCACATGATTAGTTTTTCCCCAAGGTTAAATTTCCTTGGGGCACACAGTGGATTTCTCCATCCTTCCTCATTACTCACCAAGTATTTCCAGGCCCTTGAGCGAAAACAATCCCACGAATGGGTTTGTTTTGGCCTGAGGAAGGAGTAATCCAAACAGCCTTCCCTAACATACTTTTCAGATGGATCGCTGGAACTTTGTCTCCATCAACAGTGTGGAGGGGTTCTGCTTGGGCAGGACCAGCTTGATTGACAGAGCTTCTAGTGTTAACAAGCTAGGTGGCCTTGGCTAAGTGCTTGTCCCAGTTCTTGAAAGTTCCCTCACCTAGTGCTTTCAGAGTTGTTTTTAATAGTTCATTACACCTTTCAACTTTTCCAGCAGCGGGTGCATGATATGGAATGTGATATACCCATTCAATACTATGCTCCCGTGCCCAAGTGGCCACCAGATTATTTTTGAAATGAGTCCCATTGTCTGACTCAATTCGGTCTGGAGTGCCATGTCTCCACAGGACCTGCTTCTCGAGACTTAGAATGGTATTTCGGGCTGTTGCATGTGGTACCGAATATGTCTCTAACCATTCAGTAGTCGCTTCCACCATGGTAAGCACATAGTGTTTACTTTGGCGGGTTTGTGGCAATGTGATGTAATCGACCTGCCATGCTTCTCCGTATCTATACTTGTCCCAGCATCCACCATATCATAGGGGCTTCAACTTTTTGGCCTGTTTAATGGCAGTACAGGTTTCACAGTCATGAATAACCTGGGAAATAGTGTCCATGGTTATATCCACCCCTCGGTCTCGTGCCCATTTATAGGTGGCATCTCGGCCCTGATGGCCTGAAGCATCATGGGCCCATCGAGCTAGGAACAACTTTCCTTTTTGCTGCCAGTCTAGGTCTACTTGTGACACCTTGACTTGTGCAGCGCGGTCTGCCTGTCTGTTATGAGCGTGTTCTTCATTAGCTCGATCCTTGGGCACGTGGGCATCTACATGGCGGACTCTCACATTCAGTTTTTTTACTCTAGCAGCGATGTCTTGCCACAAATCGGCAGCCCAGATGGGTTTTCTTCTACGTCTCCAATTCATTTTTTTCCACCTGTCTAGCCATCCCCACAGGGCATTGGCTATCATTCACGAATCGGTGTATAGGTAGAGCTTTGGCCATCTTTCTCTTTCTGCAATGTCCAGGGCCAATTGGACAGTTTTAAGTTCTGCAAACTGACTCGATTCGCCTTTACCTTCAGTGGCTTCCACCACCCGTCGGCAGGGACTCCACACGGCTGCTTTCCACTTTCGGCTCCTTCCTACAATGCGGCAAGAATCGTCAGTGAAAAGAGCATAGCGTGTCTCTTCATCTGGTAGCTGATTATATGGCGGAGCTTCTTCAGCTCGACTCACTGGCTCTTTTTCTTCTTCATCTGCCAGACTGAAGTTCCCACCTTCAGGCCAATTGGTTATAATTTCCAAAATTCCAGGGCGATTCGAGTTTCCTATTCGGACACGTTGCGTAATCAAAGCCATCCACTTGCTCCACGTGGCATCGGTGGTATGGTGCGTAGAGGGCACTTTATCCTTGAACATCCAGCTCAGCACTGGTAATCGGGGTGCCAGGAAAAGCTGTGTTTCGGTACCAATTACTTCTGAGGCTGCTCGTATGCCTTCATATGCCGCTAAGATTTCTTTTTCCATGGGGGTGTAATTGGCCTCCGAACTTTTGTAGCTTCGGCTCCAGAAGCCAAGTGGTCGTCCTCGCGTCTCGCCAGGCACTTTTTGCCAGAGGCTTCAGGAGGGACCTTTATCTCCAGCTGTAGAGTAAAGTACATTCTTTACATCTGGTCCTGTCTTGACTGGCCCAAGAGCCACGGCGTGTGCAATCTCTTGCTTGATTTGCCTGAAAGCCTGCTGTTGTTCAGGACTCCATTGGAAGTTGTTCTTTTTACGGGTTACAAAGTAAAGAGGGCTTACAATTTGGCTGTACTCGGGGATGTGCATCCTCCAGAAGCCTATGGCTCTCAGAAAAGCTTGGGTTTCTTTCTTGTTTGTCGGTGGAGCCATTGCTACGATCTTATTGATGACATTTGTTGGAATCTGACGACGTCCATCTTGCCATTTCACCCCTAGGAATTGAATCTCTCTGGCAGGTCCCTTGACTTTATTTCTCTTGATGGCAAAACCAGCCTCAAGGAGAATCTGGATGATCTTTTGTCCTTTTTCAAAAACTTCTTCTGCTGTGTCTCCCCATACGATGATGTCATCGATGTACTGCAGGTGCTCTGGGGCCTTACCCTTTTCTAGGGTGGCCTGAATCAGTCCATGGCAAATGGTTGGACTGTGCTTCCACCCTTGGGGCAGTCGATTCCAGGTGTACTGCACACTCCTCCAGGTGAAAGCAAACTGTGGCCTGCACTCTGCTGCCAAGGGAATGGAGAAAAATGCATTAGCAATATTAATAGTGGCGTACCACTTCACTGTCTTGGACTCCAGCTCGTACTGGAGCTCCAACATGTCTGGTACTGCAGCACTCAATGGTGGCGTGACTTCATTCAAGCCACGATAGTCCACTGTTAGTCTCCATTCTCCATCGGATTTACGTACAGGCCAGATAGGGCTATTGAAGGGTGAGTGTGTTTTGCTGACCACCCCTTGACTCTCTAACTTCCTGATCATCTTGTGAATGGGGATCACAGCATCTCGGTTTGTCCTGTACTGTCGCCGGTGTACAGTTGCAGTGGCTATAGGCACTTGCTGATCTTTCACTCGGAGTAGTCTCACAACAGAAGGGTCTTTTGAGAGGCCAGATAGGGCAGACAATTGCTTGGACTTCTTTTCAATCACCGTGGCTACACCGAAAGCCCATTGGTACCCCTTCGGGTCTTTGAAGTATCCTCTTTTTAGGTAGTCCATACCAAGAATGCAAGGGGCTTCTGGCCCCGTCACAATGGAATGCTTTTGCCATTGGTCTCCTGTCAAGCTCATATTGGCCTCTACCACTGACAACTCTTGAGACCCTCCGGTCACTCCAGAAATAGAAACAGCTTCCATACTCTTATGTTCCGATGGCATTAAAGTACACTGGGCACCAGTATCTACCAAAGCCCGGTATCTCTGAGGATTCGATGTGCCAGGCCATCGAACCCACACAGCCCAGTAAACTCTATTATCTTCCTGGTCCCTATCTTTCTCCTGGCAGAAGGCAGGGCCCCTCTATTGGTCTTGATCCGAGTATTCATCATCTGACTTTGACTTTGCCTTCTTAGAAGCCTTTTTGTTATTTTCAAAGCGGACCTCCATCTTTTTGTGTTTCAAAGGTTGGAGAGCATCTGCATCAATCACGTAGACAACCTTTTTGTTGCTTTCTTTTTGTTGTAATTCTCTCACTCTGGCCTCGAGTTTGGAAGTGGGTTCTCCATCCCACTTCTTCATGTTTTCTCCCTTGCTGCGCAGATAGGACCACAGTTGGTTGCGTGATTTCTGTCTGGGGTTTTCCCTCCTTCTGCGTGATGGGAAAGGAGATCGTGAACAAGGCCGGGACCAAGATCGAGGTCGAAATCGTGGTCGAAACCATTTTACTGGTCTGCCTCTATAGTTTCTATAGTCTATATAGACTCTATCATCTCTATCCCTATAGTCGTCTTCATATCTGAAATATTCATAGGGCCTTTCCATTGCTTCCCTAGGATGGGTAGGTCGGTGTCGGGCATCAGAGGACCTTTCCAAATTTTCCGCTATGGTCCGTATCCATGAACACATGGTGTTCACAGTCGGTACATCCGTTTTTGGATTGTATATTGATATTAAGCAGTTGAGGTATGATGCAGGGGCACCTCTAATCACTTGCCTCCACATTGGCTCTGTACATGAAATTTTCTCTGGCTCTAAACAGTCATAATAATCCGATTCGCAATAGATGAGTTCCAGCATAGCTAATTCTCGCAAATATTGGACGCCTTCTTCTGCACTCGTCCACTTTTTCGGAGAATTCATTAAGTATTCTTTAAATGGATATTTTTCCCTCACAGCATGGAGGATTCGGAGCCAGAGACTGAGATTGTATGTCTCTCTTGCGATTTCTTGTTCTATTTCACGGTCTTGAGCGAGGGATCCCAGTTGCTGTGCTTCATGACTCTCTAACAAGTGGCTTCTGGCTCCATTATCCCAGCATTGTACCAGCCAGGTGAGAATTTGTTCACCAGGCCGGCGGCTGTAATCCCGTCGTAGATCCCGGAGCTCTGCTGGGGTCATTGTTCGCAGCACCTCACTCGTTCGCACAACTTCTGCTCCAAAATAAGGGTCTCTCCTGTGTGGAACTGTTTCCACTTCCCTTCTGATGCTCCTACGTGGAACCGCTTTCTCTCTCTCTCTGCCTCTCTCACGTGGAGGCTGAGACTGAGCATGTAGCGGGGATAAACTTCTACTCCGTTGTCTAAGCCCACGGGGTGGAGGTAGCGAGTAGTCCTTCTGGCCTTTGGATGAAGGTCTCAACTGTTCTATATTCTCTTCTGAAAAATCAAGAAGAGAATATTTGGGTGTCAGCCTTGTCTTTGGTGATTTATTGGTCACCTGTGCTGCAGCCCCTTCTTCCTTTAGGCGTGCTCTCTTTTCCTTTGGGCGTGCTCCTAGTTCTTTTGGACGCGCTCCTTCTCTCACTGCTGCTTCTTCTTCTTTTGCAGCCGTCCATTCGTCCACTACTACATAGCTGGATGGGATAGGTTCCATGGGGCTGGCAAGTCCTTTTGCTCCTTCTTCTTCTTCTTCTTCTTCTTCTTCTTCTTCTTTCTCTTCTTCTCCGTTTATACGCCTTAATCGTGGAACTAGGCCTGTAGCTTCTGCATTATCCCTTATCCATATTTTCTTCTTAGTTAGGGGGGTAATAGTGATTTTCGGGTTGGTAGTTTGGGTCTTCACCTCCGTTGTAGCCTTAACATTAGATATTGCGGTTTGAGTTCCGGTGTCCATGAGATCTACGGTCTGGACTCCAGTTTTAACAGATTTTGCAGAAGCTATGCTGACTTCAAGTTGGGTCTGTGTTCCATGCTCAGTTGAATTAACGGAGACAGCACTGACTTTGGGTTGAGTTTGTGTTCCACACTCAGTCAACTTAACAGAAACAGCACTGACTTCAGGCTGAGTTTGTGTTCCACACTCAGTCAACTTAACAGAAACAGCACTGACTTCGGGCTGAGTTTGTGTTCCACACTCAGTCAGCTTTACAGAGACAGCACTGATTTCGGGTTGAGTTTGTGTTCCACACTCAGTCAGCTTAGCAGGGATGGTGCTGATTTCGGGTTGAGTTTGTGTTCCGACGTCTGTGGACTCAATAGGGGCATCATTTGTTTCAGGCGACGTAGTTTGACTCTCTGCCTCGGCCCTAGGCTTTTGATAGTGATCTATGGCAGCTTTACAAGCTGTTGCTAGACCCCAGCATAAAGCAAGGAACTGCGTATTTGGGTCATCGTATGAAAGACACCCTTCAACTAAACAACGTGCCATCTCGTCAGGATTAGACACTTGTTCTGGTGTGAAGTCCCAAACAATGGGAGGCGTCACACGCCCTACCAGTTTGCCAAGATTTACCCATGCTCCTTGCCATCCAGAAACTGGCCTTTCCAAGACCCTTCCCAAAGCTCCAGCGAATCCTCTAGAGGTCTGGCCTTTTCTACAACACGGCAAGCAACACAACACCATTCTTCCAATTTTAAACAACTCTTTCATTGCCTTCACCAGTACTAGGATTGTTACTAAACAATTTAAGTAAAAATTAGAGCCAATTGTAATGATGGGGATCTCCTTTAGCAGGCCTTTGATGTCAAAATCGAGGAAAGTGAAATACTCCTTCCATTCATTCCAATCAAGGAAAGTAAAATACTCCTTCCATTCATCCCAATCAAAGAAAGGGACATACTCCTTCAATTCATCTCCAGTTGGGCGTTTCCCTACAGGATAGTCCAAGACAGGTACAAATATAGCTAATACAATGAAACAAGTAGTTAGAATAGCCATTGTTGTATTATTCTTTCTCTCTGTTCTTAAACAATAGGTTTGTTTATATAAACAAGCCTCTCTTGGCAGTTTTCCCGGTAACTGTTCCAAAACAAACCGGGATAACCAAAACAATCTCCCCGTACGGGCCACCAAAAAATCTGTGATAGTTTGGACTTTGGCTCCCTGCCAAAAGCCCAAACTTCCAGTTAGCGGGCCCCCCTCCCCTTCCCCCTTCCTTCTTCCCTTAGGGTAAAGAAAGTAAAGAAAAAAAACTATAAAAATTAAAGAACCCAAAGTCAAGCAGCTTATATAAATATATATATTTACGTAGATCACAGTTATATACAGTTAAGATGCTATATACACAGTAAAAGGGAATCAACTCCCCAAAGGGATAGGGAAAGGGGAGAAAGGGACAAGAGGGAACAAAAAGGGACACCGAATAGATATGCACAATCAAACCCGAGAACTAGTAAAATAACGAGTAAGACAAATCTCACCACGTCCCTTAAAACAGCAGGGTTAGCAGACACGGCCAGCACTCTCCAAACCTCCACGTGGCAGGACAGTGGATTCTGCAGGCCTCAGCCTTAGATAAGCGAGACCAGCGCAGGGACCCACTGTTCCCAAACCTCGCCGGAAGAAAAGAGAGCGAGACTTCTAATCTCCAACTCATTTATACTCCGGTTTACGTAAAAATCGTATGGAATACTGGGTACTTGGCCACTTCCTTAGTTACAAACTGGTCACCAGGAAGGCCTAGACTAAAACCATCACACAGGGTCAGAGAGAGAACAGAAACTGAGCGGCCCAGCGTTACAGGTCTTGGGTGGCTAACTTAGGTACTGTAGCCAGGAGGACTGACAATTTTTATATCACAGAAACATCAAGACCATGGAATGATGGGTGAGGATGGCAAACACTGCTTCAAGCTGATGGTATCTCTGGATCTGGATGTGACCAGCTCTGTGCAAGTCAGGATGGTGCTACCTTGACCACCTGGCCCTTGAGTCCCACGCTGCTACCATGGCAGGCCAGCAAGCTGGCAGTGGGGCATTAGTAGAGTGAGAGTAATATGGAGGGACCAGGCATCTGAAAGAGGGCAGCTGGGCAAAACCAGGGACAATAAATGCAAATATGGAAGAAGATGATGTGAACCATGATCCCTCTTTCGCCTTGTGCTGGCAGGGAACTAACAGGGCTGGTGCTTCTGTCAAGATTTTCAGATGCAACAGTGCTGGAGTCAGCTCTGAGGGCACCTTTCTCTCAGCTCATTATGGAGCTTTAGTCTCTTTTTCCAGCTGCTTTCATGTCTGAGAAGGGAGAAGTATGAGAGCTGCCTTGCAGCTGAGAACTGCAGTGCCTCCCAGGGGCAGCAGCAGCAGTGGCTGCTCCCACCTCTGCTCCCCCCATATGAAATATGCTGTGTGGTGCCAGTTTCCCTTTCTATAGGGACTCGTCTGTATTGCTTACATCATATGCTGGATTTAGACGACCTCCACTGTTACCATGGCAACAGTTTCTGCTTAAGTATAGGTGAGAATGCAAGTTAATTTTAAATAAGGTGATACGAAGGAGGGGGTGAATAAAGCTCTCAAAGCATTTGAAGCCACTCAGATCTATCTGTCTAATCAGTTTTGTAAGAAAGGTTCTAAAGCTAATTTCTCGTCACTAAGGTTACATCCTCTTCATTAAAAAAAAAGTTCCAGGCATATTTCTTTAGACTGTCACCACTCACAGAGGTGGCAGTGACCTGGGAAGCATCTCTGTCTCCTCTCCATGTTCCCCGTGCACGTTACCAAATACTCTGCATGCGGTGGGGTCAGTAGATGAATAAGGCTTAGAAACAGCACATCTAGATGGATGCTCTGAGGCTTCGTGGAGTGTGGGATTAATGAAGTTTTGCTGCTGCTGCTTGTTGTTGTTATGAGGAGAGACCAATATGCTGTCCTTCGTTATGTGGCCTGAACTCTGCCCTCAGTGATATCCTTAAAACCTAAAGACAATACATAAAAATATAATTTATGTATAAATATAGGTATGTGTATATGTACATATATGTATTGTGATCTATTATTGGAAATTTAAGAAAATACAACCACCAAAATTGGAATATTATTTTTATAGTAAAATTATCTGGAGGAGAAAAAAAGAATTTTGTATTTGATAAAGCACCAGTATGAGGAGTGCTGCTCTCAAAGGCATTATAGGATTGCCCCTTTTTGCTTCCCACCAGCCCAGATGGAGCGCTATTTCTCTCTTAGCTCCATAAATGGCACTTATCATTATTGTGTGTGAGTGTCTAGTCCATTAAATAAATATCAGGGTAATGGCAAGAGATCCATAAGACGTCTTAAACATTCACCTAGTTTGTTAATGCAGTGTGATACACTTTTTTTAAGAGCTGCCTTCTTAATGTACACAATTTGCAGCTTAAGAGTGGGCAACTTCAGAAAAAGCAGACGGCATAGGGTGATGCATACCCATTTGTGACAGTATTCACACTTGGCGCTCGGAGGTGTTATCTCCCAAGTGCCCTGACACCGTCAGTGGGGGCTGACTCTTCTCTTCCTAGATCTGAGCAACAAGAAGATGCTATCTAGATTTTTGTCATAAACAGTTGCCTAGTAACCAGTTTTTGTAAATCTTTTGGCAGTACCAGTAGCACAAATACCTGTGCCAAGGTGTTTGTGCCTTCCACTTATCTGGAAGTGACAACTAAACAAGCAGAAATAAGAGTGCTACTAACTACTGGCTTATTCATGGCCCTGAATTTGCAAAGCAGTTAGACACAAGAGACTGAGGTAAAATTATGATACTCATTAATAAACAGTGTAACCTTTTAAAACTTCCCTTTCTTTGCCCTGATTTTCAGAACTGCTTTTTTACTTCTTATCTTCATTTCATTTGTTTTGCCATGAGTCACTTCCCTGCTGCTGCTTAGCCCCCAAAAAACCATTTCTTTTCTGGAGTTTGAAAGAGCAAATTTCTAGCAAATAAGCTCTACAGTACTACAGAGGAGTTGTGTAATGTTACGGGTCACTTGTAAAGATGTTTCTAGCTTTCTACTCTGAATTTCTTCAGTTGTGTCTGGTGAACTGCTTCATGGTTGCATTTGTGCTGGTGATGAGATCCTTAATCTGTATGCAGAAGGCTTAATTAATTAGCGTACCACAGGATGCCAAGCCAGTCACAGTCAAAATCACAAGATAAGAAAGGAGGTGACTGCAGACATAATGGTTATTAGATTACTAAAACCGTCTGGATTATGGAGCTTTCATGTGGATGGCACTGCCCTGAGTGTGCAGCCTGAATCTGAATTGCTGATCTGCAGGAGGCAGATAGTTTATTGCATGCCCTACAAAGAGAGACGCTCCTCAGCATTGTATTGGTGTGGTATGTCTTTAAGCAGGTATTTTGCCAGCCTAAGCAGTCAGACAACTGGAATATCAGAAATCTTAACAGAAAAAGGTTCTTTGTGTAGCTAATGTGTTAGAAAATAGGACCTAAAGGAAGGAAAGTAAAGCAGTGGTGGGATGAATCAAGTAGAGGCTCCAAACACAAAGACTGATGGGAATGAGTAGCTCTGAATGAAAAGCAGAAAGCAGTAACCATGACATTGTTTTCATGGAAGTACAGAGAACTCTGTTATGTGGCACTGACAAAGTTAGGGATGTTGCTGATGCTTCCTGGGATGTGTTTCGCCTAAGAAGGACAATAAGAGGACACTTTGTGTAGTGTCCAGAATATTTCCTTTTGCTTATGGTATTTTCTTAATGGGTACATCCACATGCAGGGCTATAGCTACACCACAGCAGATATCCTCCTAATCTCAGCAAGAGAAGAGGAACTCACCTAAGTGTGATGGAGGCTATCTGAAATTGGTCAATCAGACAATGAGGATGTTCCCTAAAGGAAGCAAGTGGGAGTTTCTTCTTTACCTGTGCTAAATATGTGGCAAGAAAGAAAGGCATCAGCGAGATGTTTCAAAGGTGTGAGTGTGGATCTCTGGTGGCATCTGCCTTACCTACTTACAACTGTTTGGCAAAGGGGTACTAGGAAAAGAATGAATGACTGTAGACTCTGTACCCAGCGGTCTACAGCTATAACAGAAAATTTGAGTCTACTGATAGCTGCTAACATCTGCTATATTTATTGTTAACCCCCAAAAATACCCCAAGGGAACTTTTTATTACATTCATGATTGCTTACATTTAACAGTGTTTCCACTATTAGTTACCCTTGCAGCTTCTTAACACAAAATCTAGTACTTAAGGGATGTATAAGGGCCTTAGGTAATTTCTGTCACAGTGTTGGAGTATACCTCTCTTCTAAGCAAGGGCTACATAAGATGGAAAGAAGTGAAAGTCCTTGATTTTTGCTTGCTGTTACTGGTAAATCATGTAATAATACCATAAAATAAAATGAAATAAATAAACTGAAAGCATATCTATCTCTCTAAAGATGGCTATCTCAGACCAGAAAAAGTTAGTCTGCCTATGGATTGTATTTGAGAGAGGCTAAAATTAATGGGAAAATCAAATCATCTGCTAAGTTAACTTGATGGTCTCCAGCCCAGGAAAGTAACAAAGACACAAATGGTGTTTGGGAAGAAACAAGAAGCAGCTGTCCTTAAGGGTGACGGATGAATATCTGGATTAGGAAGAAATAGGAATTGAAACTGCCATCTTAAATACTGAGTGGAGAATAGAATGGTTTTGGAATGAAGACCTCATAGAAAAAGGCTCCAGCATTTTTAGAGATATATTTCTATTTCAGGGAGCAATAAAAAAAAGGAAACTAAAGAGGAACACTAAACCTTCTGAGCAGGCTAACAGGAAGAGAGAGAAAGAGAGAAAAAATACTGTAATTGAAGCTTTGTGCCTCTAATATGTTGTCCTGCTCATGGCAAAAGAAGAGAAGATTTCTTCTGTTAATGTATGTTTTGCTATTTGTTGGAATGAGTTATTCAAAACCATTTCCATAGTGTCAGACTATAAACAATCTTCGGGACATATGGTACCTTTCCTCTGCAGTACCTTTTTTCCATGTGTAGGATTTTGGAAGGATACAGGAGCTTATTGAATAATTTCCACGCCATCTCTTTCATTACATTATGAAGAGATGAAGGGCAGAGATCATCTTGAATCTGTAGGAAGTGTCTGTATGTTAAAACTAGTTGCAGAGTATGTAGCAAAACACCTACTGAAATATTAATGAATTGAGCAAGATATACTTTGCCAAGAAAATAGATCAACAGGAGCATGTGAAGCCAGGAACTGCAGCTTTCATGAGCAATATTGTGACACTTGTGGATGTAAAGTAGAATATTGACCCAAACCAATAGATTTTGTTTGGGTAATTCTCAGGATGTAATGATGCAGAAAAGTGTAGGTAAATTCTCATTTGGTGTTAAAGCAGGACAGGACTAGTGTCTAGGGCAAATTACACCATACAGGATTTTCATAACTGAAAGTCCACCCAGAGAAAATGTTTTCCCAAGAAAGAGATCTGTTTAATTTTCTGATGTTATTTCTTCATTTTATTCTTGTTGAGCAGTCACAGAGAATCCAGTTTCATCACAGCTTTTTGCCAGGTAGAAGTCTGATGCCTCAAAAAAACACTTTTATAGAGAGCTTCCCTACCATTACCCAGGAACACCAAATTGTATTCAGGATTGGAATGTACTTTTTCCTTTAATTCTTGAATGATGGCCTTCTAAGTGTATTACACATTTCCTTTCCTGTGGAAGAAATTCATGTCATACCAGAGAGGCAAAACAGCTCTCGGATTGCTAGAGGTAGTTTGGGAATGGTGGCTGAAGTCTACGCTAGTGACGAGTCCCTGTTGCGTTGGACAGAATGGAATGCCTGGTTCACGGAATATTCCTGCCCCTCTCAGCTCTAAGCCCACGAGGAAATTGACACACATTACTCCAATACTGAGCTAATTTCTGTGCATCATCCCTCGCACATTTTAGATGTGCTTCTTATTAAAGAACTTATTGCAAGAATGCATGTTGCCTGGGGGACTGCTGACAGAGTTTTAAAAGCCTGGAGTGATTATAAGCCTCTCTTGCAATATTTCAGTCTGGAGCTCACCTTTCATGCTGATGGAATTAGAAATTGTCTCTTTATGAATTGGGAGAAATTATTCACCAGATTTAAGTAGGTTTATAAGTCTTTTAGACAGAGAGATAGAAGTGCTTGTCCCATTGCACAGTCAGAGATCCTGCCTGCCTTGCTCTTTGTTGCTGAGTCATTCTTCTCAGTAGGGTTAACTGTGATCGATCTAGACTTGCTCTACTTTTGTGAAGGAATTGAGTTTCATTTTCTTCTCACTGACTTTCTAGATCACGCATCTCCTCCGAATCAGCTTTTCCTTTTACAGTGTACTGCCAGCCCCATTACTTCATGCTTTCACTCTGTTTACTTCTCTAAATCCAATGTGCAGGGAAAGGGGTTTGATTTTTTTTGTGTGTGTTATTTCCTGGAGCAGTTCAGACTGTATTAATTGCACACTCACTCCTCATGACTCACTGTTGGTTTGCAGTGGTCTGTGAGAGACAGCATCACTGCCAGCATCATTCTAGCTTTCCTGCAGTGTTTGCTGAAGTTTCAGGCCCCTGAAGACACTGGTCTTTCCAACATGCGATCTTTTATTGTATATTTTCCTTTGTCTGAGACCCTCCCTGGCTTCAAGGAATATACCTGTATGACCTGGAAAGCAAGAGTGGAGTTGAGGAATAGCTCACCAAAGAGAGAGACTGGAAAGGCATTTATTCTCTGTCGCCGCTTGCTGACATTTGAGTCTTGCAGGACCAGGAGCAGGTGTCTTGGAGAAGCTCAAATTACTGTCTAAATGATATGGTAGACTGGATACTAAATAAAGCTGGCTCCGTATGCCATGGCACCAGTCCTGCCACTCTATCTGCAACAACATACCTATCATATCTAGTGAACAACATATCTAGTGAAGCAGGTCAGCTTTCTTTTCTCTTGGCCTGTTCCTTCCTTACCAGAGACCAAAAGCAGGGAGGACTTTAAATACCAAAGATCTGACAATAAAATAAAAGCCTGAGTAAAAATGCATATGTTCTATTGGAAATTACAGCCGTGGGTTGATCAAAGGCTGGCCTCAGTGTGAAACCAAAATCAGAAAGTCTGGGTAAGCCTTCAATGATTCCTTGCTCCAGTGTGGTCCCAGATGCTTTTTGTATTCCACTCTGGCCTTTCCTGTCTCCATCAGCAAGGATTGCTAGGATGTCAAAAAGAAGTGAAACTACAGTCCTGCAAAGCCTGCCAAACCTGAGGCACATGGCACTGGGGTTTATGATGTGTGATATGTTTCAGTCGAGGAACTCAAAGACACAGTGAAAAAACCCACACACTGAAAACTTGTGTTGGAGAAAATTGAAAAATGATGTGAGGGTCTCTTTCATGCAATAACATATCTGCAGTCTCATTTTAAGAATAGATGGGTGGTAACTGGTTGTTTTTATGTCCAAATGTATATGAATCCAATGGTTTTGAACTCGATTTTGTCTTTTTCCCTTTTAATTCCCAGAGGGAATGAATGCAAAAAGTGTTGAGAAGCTAAAGAAATTAAATTTCAGAAGAGGAGCTGGATAGGGAGAGGCTTGTGAACAGTGTTTTTTCCTGATTTTGTTTTTCATGTGATGCATCAAATGAAATAGAAATTGAGATGAAAATTTGGGTTGAAAATTGATAAATAGAACTATGCATTCCCATAAAGCATCAAAACAAAAATACCCTCAAAATCAACATGATTATGTTTTACATTTCGCTGTCCACAAAAGAAGAAATCTTTCTAAAAATAAATAAACTAAATCACAGCTAGTTTTGTGATTCCATGAGATTCCCAAACCTGCTGGGTGAATTATCCAGCTGTCGGGTTCATGTTTGTGCTCCATCTGCATCAACATTTTGTGGTAGCATGGCACCTTGAGCACAATCCACAACCATTTTTGCTCCCTGGTGCTCTTGCTCCCCAGTTTCCATGGGAGGCGACTATGACAGATGGATCAGAAGACAGCTAAGGCATGGTAACAGCCAGATCCCTGATGTGATCTGGAGTGCATCTAGACTGCAGTGTAAGAGATGTGACAGCAAGTTCCATACTTCAGTGCGTTTATTATCAGAAGCTGCAGATTTCATATTACAGTGCTGAGCTGAACAATTACAATAATGAGGGAACATAAATTTTGGTTGTAAATGAGCACTATAGCTCAAAATATCCAATTGAAAGGGAAATATATTTATGCCTTGAGAAGGAAAGCAACAAAGCTGGACTGGCATGTCTTCTGGACCCAGATGAGACATAAATATCTCCAATCTCCAGTGTTACAGAGGGAAGAGCCCACACATGCCTTTCTTTTGTCATCATGGGCAAATAATGTTTGGGATCAGATGGCTTAAAGCATATAACTGAAGTTATAACGCAAGTGCTGTCACTCACTAAAGACCTTCCACATCAGAAATCCTCACGAATATCCCTTCAATTGAGAGCTGGGGATTTTTTAAACACAAGCCTAGGCTAAAGCTCTGCAGATCCTGACATATTTATACTCCCCCCACAAATTTGATCTTTTTGTGTGGTCATCTGGTTGCCTTGTGGTGCTCAAGATTTATGTCACATGTATCTGCCTTCACCTTGATCTACCCTAACTGATGTGTATTAACTCAGCAATGAAGACATATCTTTGGAGTTAAAAATTGTGGTGAGGAAAGATCAAACCAGACTACAGAATATACTAGGAGCTAAAACTAACCATTAAGTATTAATTCCAGATGCTTCTAGGTAAAGGCTAAGGATTAAAAGAAATAATGGCAGTTATGCTTGTAAAAATGCAGGAAACCGTAAGAAGGCATGGCTGAGAATGCAACCAGAACACGTCTGCCACAGTCTCAAAGTTTGCTCTCTCTGTGATTTCTTTGCTGACCTATGGGACATCAAACAGTTGAAATTTCTCCTTCAACTGCTCAGGAAGGAAAATCTTGATGGTGGGTCACATCGCACATTTCGCTGACTAATACAGGTAATTTTGGAGGTAATTTTTTACTCCACAGCCTCAAGCTTCAACTGGTTAGTTAAGCTAAAAATAGCTTAAGATGTAATAGATGACAAAAACAGGAAACAGAAGTGTCATTCATTTATCGTTCAAACAAAATGAAAAATTAACTTCTATATCACATAATTTTTCCCATCTAAATTTTAGATTTTAGACATTAGAGAGGAGTTACTAACAGGAGCAGGGGCAAGAGATTAAAGGTTTTCATCAATGGCATTTGCTCTATTTCCTTTGTTAACATTAGGTGGAATCCTGATCCTATGAAAGCTAATGAAAATTTTTCTCCTGACCTCAGTGGGGTCAAGAATTCAGTTCTGAAAACATGGTGATCTGTTACTCTTTGATTCAATTCTTTCATTATTCTTGTTACTATTTCTAAATACCACCTGTGCATTATTGCTTAGATCTATCAAATTCTGGTTTTCCCGTGGTCCTGATCCTGATGTGCCATATTTCAATTTGCATGATTTATCCCTCTCTAAAATAAAAATTTTCTTTTAGTTCCATGTTTTGCAGCATTGGGACTGGTAACATCCACTGCACACATGGTACAGCTTCCTGTCTTTTTCTCAAGATAGATGCTCCAGTAGGATCTTCCATGATGATTCCTCTCATTGTTCTGCACTGTTTAAAATACAGTGGGTATTTCCATTAAAATGTTGCAGCTAGGAATCTTTGTGACCTCACTTCCAAGCATTTCATGTCAGATTTGTTTGACAGAACCAATTTGACACTGCATCCATTCTAGAGTGCATGGGGTTGCAATTATGTGTCAAACTTTCTGAAATCTTCAGGGACCTCAGGACAGTCAGTATTTGACAGGCACTATACTGTTTTGTCCTGCGGATTTTTATCTGGAAAGGCAAATCTAGCATTTTCTCAGTTTTCTCCCTGTTAATTAAAGGTATTTAGAAATTTTTTATGGAAGTTTTTTGTATGGAGCTTACTATTCAGAGAAGATCCATTTGAAAATGTTTGTCCCTGACAATACAATATGAAATAAAGGATGCAAAAAATATCTGTTAAAAAGATATTGAAAGGAACTTTTACAGCTCCCATATATATGACTGAGTTATTTCAATGAATAGGTTCCATGTAGTATTAAAAGTCCATTATCCTTTTCAAAAATCAAACCTGTTGTTGAGAGAAAGTGTCAGGGTATATTTTAAGTGGGATATATTTATGCTCGTTTCACTTGCCTACTTGAAAAACCACAAAACTGTTTCAGAAAATGAAGTGGTATTCTTTCCTTAAAAAACATGTTAGTCCTCCAGTCTCCAAAATTCCTTTAGCAAATAAGATCTTTACTTTCACACATTTTTCCAATTAACATTTCATATAAATGCTTGTACTTTTAGAAAACAGGTTATTAATCATCCTATAATGGAAAAAGTATAAATGTAATTTCTAAATATATTTTTATTTCCCATTTGATATAAAAAATCCAATAATTAACTGTATTTTGAATGATTTTAAAACCAGGGCCTGATAATTTCTCTTTTTTATTTTTTTTGTTGTTGTTGACACTTTACTATATCTCTGTCATTATGCTATAGAAAAGCTTTATATCTGAGGCTATATTCTGCTAGGCAGTACCACTCTTCATCCTCAGAGATCTTATTCTCTAAGCAGGTTTGCCAAAGAACTTCAGGGCTAGAGGATGGAGGCAGAGATTTCTTTTCTGGGCCTTGTGTTTGAATTCTGACTGATACAGTGCATACAGATAAGAGCTAACTTTCCCTTTGCTTGATTCCTGTACCTATTATTTTTGCAAGGGAATGGCTTACAGAGCTGAGTGACATTGCAAGTAATTAACATACTGGAATTGCAGTGTGATCCCCCCCTTTTTTTTTTTTTTTTTTTGTGGTTTACTGACTTTGCATTTTCATGTCAGTTTTGTCTAGAAAAAAGGATGCAATACAGCACAGTAGAGGCATGCTGAGGGATTTAGGTATCACTTGCCCAAGCTCAGTTACCAATTTGTAACTATAATGGCATTTGTAGCTATTCTTTATGCATCTGAATGTTACGGGTAGAAACTCTGTGGTGCCCTGCTGGTCAAAGAACATTGAAATTGCAGGTAATAACAAGAAAATATTTTGTTGTTGTTACTTGCAATCTTCTGTATTTTTTAAGACCATTACAGCATGTAATCTTATCTTTTGGTCAGTGACAAAGGCACAGAAGCATATCTGTTGGCTCAGGCTCCCCATCAAACCATCACTGTTTATATTTGTTCCCTTCATCATGCTCTGGTCCTTTCAAGTGCTGCACACCAACTCGGCTGCTCTGATTTCAAAGGAGCTATACTGAGCAGCAGTGAAGGAAGGCTTCACCTTATTCTCTATGCGTTCTTTCCCTTTCAGTTTAATTCTTCTCTCAGCTCTTTCAAGAGGCAAGAAGTCGACATCTGACAGATGGATGCCTTGTTTTCTTTTAATCTTTTTTTGAAAATTCCTTTTCATAAGAAGTAAATTACGGTCACGACACTTGTTTTGCATTGCTGGGTTTGAGCTAAAGAGACCTAATGTAAGTGGTAAGAGGCTATCTTCTGCCTACACACAATCAAAGTCAGCACAAATTTCTAAATTGAACCGTGGATTAGCGTGTTCAGACATACACTTGCTCTCACTGTAATCCGTAAAATGTGTTGCTAGCTTCAGTAAGTCCTTTTTAGGGAAAGTGGTTCATTTTGGGGAGGTGAGAATCTGGCCCTGAGTATCTGATTGCCTCCTGTGCATTGCAGTTTACAGGGAGGCGTGTTATATCACTTCAGCTTATAACAGAACCTGTACGTCTCACTTTGCTGACAGAGAAATGTCTCCACCTGCCATTTGAAATATGCTGATATTATGGGCTGTTGCAAACCCACTCCTCAATTTGGTGTGATTGGCAGTCACCGCTCAGAGGCTGCGAGAATGGGGATACGAGAGGTCAAACGGATCTGCGTTAGTGGAAAGCTGGCACACTTCTTCCTCGCTCAGGGCAGGAATCCTCTCCCTTTCCTGGGCTGGGAAATGGGGAGTGCTGCTGAGCAGCGAACAGATGGAGCATTTTCTTAACCTCCATACTGCTCCACCAGACTCATAAAAGGCATTCACCCTTCCACTGAATGAGTAAATGAGAGGTTGATTGATGACTTAGAAATGCATTTATTCAAACTTCTATTTAGCCGTAGCTACATAACAGCTTTCTGAACTTACAGGAAATCAAGCAATTCAGTTGCCTGCAGGTACAAAATTGCAAGGTGGCAAGAGACATGATGCAATATGCTTATCCTCTTTAAAAGTATTAGAAGAGCAGCTTCATGGTTGAAGTTTCCTTATCAGTGGAGTCTATGTAGATTTCCCTCTGGAATTATTATTGCTTTTCTGTACAAGGGCACTCTGTGGCATATATTCTCCAACTTGAGTGTGTTTTATTTGATTTCCTAATTATTATTTTTTTTTAAGCAAGCAGAGTCAGTTTATCCCAACAGCTGTGTCTAAGTGGATTTGGGTTTTGTATTTAACCTGAAAGGAAACACAATTCTGCTCAGGTGTTTATTGAGAAATGTGTATCAACTCACTGAACTGTTTATTTATTTGCTTTCAATTGACAACATTAGTTCCTGTTACTTTTCTTGTATTAACTGTGACACAGACATTGATAGGTAATTTTAGTTTAAATAAAAGCTTTGCTGTAAATACTGCTGAAATGTGTAAATACTGCTGTTTATGTGTTACACAGGGCTACATCTTACACAGAAACTACTTCAAACCCCTAGATGGGAAGTTGAGAGATGTGCATGTGT
The DNA here is from genome assembly GCA_038380795.1 of Pyrocephalus nanus. NCBI lineage: Eukaryota > Metazoa > Chordata > Aves > Passeriformes > Tyrannidae > Pyrocephalus > Pyrocephalus nanus. The sequence continues at coordinate 21,027,699 of CM076266.1, read as the reverse complement.
TTGTGTGTATACATACATGATATGCATTTCTGCTGCCAGTTACAGCTGAAGTAAGCATCAGCTGGCATTTACTACTTTACTTCCCATCATATAAATACATTTTTTATATGTATGAAAAATAGGTACAGTGGTTTCACATAATTTGTATTTACAGAGATTTCTGATATGACTCACAATAAGATCCCACATTAAAAAAAAAAAAAAAAAGGTACTCGTGATTTTGTAGTTCTGATAAGCATTTCGATATATGCAGATTGGACTGGTGGATAGAAGTTATTATTTGCAGTTTTTACAAAACAGCCCATCTGCCTGTACTTTGGAGGACACCCCCAGTGCAGCTGTAGAAGAACCAAAGAGTGGTCGTTAGTGTTCTGTGCATTCTCTTTTGCTCACTGTTTCCCTTCTGGGAAGTATGTCTGTGGGTGTTGACTGCTATTATTTTGATTCAGCAGATTATTACAGATGTGTAGAAAGCTTTTAATACTTCTTTATTTTATGTGCCTTGACAGGAGTGAGGTTGGATGGCTCACTCTCCTGTAGAGCTAAGTCTGCACCACCGTATTTCTCACAGACCTACAAGATGGGACCTTCCTCACAAAGATCTGGCTTTGTTGCTAGTTGGCCTATGATACAGTAATCTTGCTACTCTTCTGTTTGTTGTGCAGTCCCAAAATAAATCATTGCGAAATCTATCAGCACCTCTGTAAATATTCTCCCCACATATCTCTTCATGCCAGTATGTGTGATCTCTGTAGGAAAGGACAACTCTATTTTCTCTTAGCTAGCCACTGGAGAAAGTCACTGTGAATTTTCCTTCTCTTCCTCTATCCCTTCCTCTGAGAGCTATGCTAATTGATTTGCTTCATTGGTCTAGACTGTAACTGCACACTCCCCCCCAAAAAAAGTCACAGGATTGAAACCTGAAATGTGTGAACATGGAAGTATTTTTGTAATTTTGTGTAAATGAAGTGTTAGTTTCAGATTATTTATGCCCATTAGTGCAATCAAATTCTCCTACAATAGGCTAGGAGAGAACTTGTGGGGTAGCTTGTGTCACTGTAACACTAGTTCTGTGATACCTGCCCCTAAAGTGCTAGCACATAATTCAGTGCAGCACACCAAAGGTCAATGCAGCACCTATGGACGGCATTGCAGAGTCATCTCCTTGAAGCTAGTTTGTTCCAGCTTAGTGCTGAACCCATGAGAAAAAATGGAGTCAAATTAATAGCTTAGAGAGCTAATATACAGGTAACATTGGCTCATTTTGGTTTGTAGTGTTTATATTAATATTGCCTCCAGATTTGTTGCAGTACAAATGCTACGGGTAAGCAGAAGAGACTGTTTTCCTTCTCAGAGGAACGACAAGGACAGTTCAACAAGTGATGTGTCATATCAGATTGATAGAGAAAACATGATCCTACGTGTCAATAGGAGTTCTGTAATGGAATTTAGCAGGATGACGGCTTCAGCACGTGGCAGACCAGTGCTTGCCCAGTTGTCTTACGCGTGACAGGTGAAAGAAACAGAATGAGAGGAGAAATCCAAGTGCTTAAGAATCTTTGGCTGTTTCTCGCGTAAGTTAGTTGATTGCTCAATTAGGTCAATGTCTTCGTCATTCCATTACTAAGTATAGGTTGGTATTCTTTGCTTAAGTGAACTAGTTGCTCTTTAATGGGTTCTCATTAACAATTTTGGCTGGAAAGCTGCCTGTTGGAAAAGCACGCTGGTCAACAGCTGGCTGAACATGAGCCAGCTGTGTGCCCAGGTGGCCAAAAAGGCCAATGACATCCCACCTTGTATTAGTAATAGTCTGGGCAGCAGGACCAGGGCAGTGATCATCCCTCTGTACCCGCCACTGGTGGGGTCACACCTTAAACACTGTGTTCAGTTTTGGGCCCCTCATTACAAAAAAGACATCAAGGTGCTGAAGAGTCCAGGGAAGGGCAACAGAGCTGGTGAACAGTCTGGAGTACAAGTTTGATAAGAAGTAGCTGCAGGAACTGAGGAGAATGAAGCTGGAGGGGGGGACCTTATTGCTCTCCACAATTACTTGAAGAAAGGCTGTAGTGAGGTGGGGGGTCAGCCTCTTCTCCCAGGTGACAAGATGAGAGGAAACAGCCTCAAGTTGTGCCAGGGAAGTTTTAGATTTGATACTAAATAATATCTTCACCAAAAGCTTTGTCAATCATTGGAATAGGCTGCCCAAGGGAGTGATTGGGTCACCATACCTAATGGGATTTAAAAGACATCTAGATGTGGTACTTGGGGACATGGTTTAGTGGTGGACTTGGCAGCATTAGGTTTGCAGCTGGACTCAATGATCTCAGAGGTCTTTTTCAACCTAAACCATTCCATGATTCTTGATTATCCTTGTGGGTCCCTTACAACTTGGCATATTCTGTGATCCTGTGAAATCACTGTAGGCAGTCTATGTACCAGCCTTATCTCTCAGTCTATCAATGAGTATTCAAGGTCATCCACAGGTTTCTGTAGGAATGGCATCTTGGAATCCAGGATCTAAAAGCATCCCTGGGTTCCTCTAAACTCCTAAAGTACTGGGATCCCATAATGAACCTTTTCATCAGGCTGATCCCCTAATACTCAGTAACTATAGTCTCACCTGCTTCAGAGTGCTCAATTCACAGAGCTCACTTCTTCACCCTCTATTTCTATTATTTCTTTTATTTTTTTCAAAGTAAGAGGCAAAGGAATGGGATAATCTTGTGTAATCTTTGAGTGGAACACGAATATTTCTTAAAATACAGCTCAGGACTTGTTTCACTATACGAATACTTCTGATTAGTTTCCAGGATTTTAACTCCACTTTTACCCCTTTGGAAAAATGAATCTTTGGAAATACTATAAAAATATGGAGACTTTAAAACTCTGTATTTTTTATTTTAAAAACATTTTCCATGTGGGAAATCTTTTTTGTGTTTTTATATGTCTGCCATATCTTGTCTGTCTCTCTGTATGGGTACTATAGACTTTGAGTTAGTAAAAACTGTTTAGCACAGAATACATTTGATGCCAAACTAAGATCAATAGTTTGAAGGTAAACTCCCCCACAATTTGAGATCATAAGTATTTGATAACTCGCTGTGCCATGAAGCCTGAGCATGCTATGATGCAGCCTGCCTATAGCTTCATGGAGCGTCCTCCTTTCAAGCTAAGCTGACTTCTAGCTCCAGCTCTTTCAAGAGATGACGTCAGCCTCTAAACAGAGAGCCAAGTTGGCATGAGACTGTAGGTGCATAACCAATCTGCTTTCCATATTGTTCTCTTGGCTTTCATACAGTCATGAATAATCTGTTTAAGACAGTGTGAAAACCTCAGCACAAGCAGGATGCACCCTAAAGTAACTTTTTACATTTGCATAGGCCTCAAGCCCAGGGAGGAATCTGCATATGTGAGAGGGAGAAAAGAGAAGAGATCTCATAGAAAACAGTTTCATGATTTTATTTATTTATTTATACTTATTGAAACCATGACTGAAGACTGTGATTTTTCTACTGACGTATGCATGCAACTTTTCCTGAGATGCAGGAAACAAATCTGTCAGCCTCCTGATGAGCATTACAGAGAGAAAGACACCCAGGATAATTTAATTAGACCCCAAGAAATAACCCAAACTGAAGGACATTTTCTGGTTGTCAGGAACTAAATTCATCTTTTAATAGGCAAAACCACCACCCTGGTTCAAAGACTCCCCTGCTTTCTGATCAGCTCTGAATTGCTTTTCCTCTGTGATGCTTAGAGTTCCTTGACCCTTAGGAGAGATCTGCTTTAAGATCCTCGGCTGTGTTAGATCCATAGTACACCTAAAGGAGTGAGGAAAAAAGTGACCTCACCTCGTGCTATAAAGAATGATCCAGATCCAAAAAATAATTTAGAGCAGCTTCAAGATGTCTAAATTACCCTGACCTGCATAAAACATTGAGGAACTGATGCAATAAAAAATTATGAATAGCTGATTCTCATTTTCTATATAGTTCACAGCTCTGGAAGAAAGTTTAATGCTGCTTTGGTGAGTTATGGATTATTTGCAGATTTTTCCTTTGTTGTTTTGGGGGTTTTGCCCCCCAAAGGTGAGTTTAGTGCAGGGGGAAATGCACAGCAGTCTGTCTTGGGCAAAGTTGACTTGGAGGAAAGGAAAAATGGATGAAGGAATAAAAATGCACAAGTAGAAAGATGTATCTTCCTCCCTTACCATGACTGAACTGTTACTGTTGTAAGCCAGAACTGATGGCCTGTGACCTTGACGGTTTCTTATTATGGTTTGATCCCGCACTGTATTGCATGAGAGGCCTGGGCTTGGCTGAGCTCGGGAATACAAGGTCTGTTCTTAGTTCTGCTAATGACTCCCAGTGTGACCTTTGACAGACTTCTGCTCCATTTAAAGCAGGGTTGCTGTAGAAGGGACAAGGTGGCATTTGCTACACTTAAGTGATTCTTTCTCTACCGAATACAGCAAGGCTTCTGCTTGCTCAGAGCAGAGCTGAATGTGCCCATTCTCTTAGTACATGAGTTGTGCCGACTCGGAATAATATAGTTATGATTATTAATAAGTATATGTAAATTAGTTCATTATGCCTCTATTTTTCAAAAACTAATATATTAACTAACAAAAAATTATGTTCAATGACCCATCTACTAATTACCTAAATAAGAATTCACCCTCCATCTGCTCAGAAACGTACACAAAACAAAGCACTTAAGTCGTCAAACAATAATGAATCCAAACAATTACGATAGATGCAGGTTTATAAACTGCATTGGTTTATTACGGGTAGTAAAATACTATCAAATAAATGTTATTAATTTGTGCTGGTAAAACCTAATACACAAAATGTTTCAGATACTGTTCTCCTCATTGTAAGCATCTTTTTCATCCCTGCTGCAAACGATTTGAATTTTATGTTATGTTGGTTCTGTAATATAAAAATTGAAGCAATCTGAATCCTATATTTTCAGGATTGCATTGATGGGACTGGAATTTAGAGATCTAATACCTGGGCAATTGAGATGACACTTTTAAAATGTTTGGTATAAATATAGCGTATGGAGTAAGTTAACTTGCGCAGTATAAAAATAAATGGCACCCATAATGTAGTGTATGCTCAATCTTCTGTGTGTAGATTTAGAGTTTAATAGAATAGCTTTTGCTGTTTCGTATGAGCAAGTTTAATTCAACGTGTTAAAACTGAATTTATGAAAGCTAGGAGATAGCTTTGAAAGTGGATTTACTGACAGATTTAGCAATGAACATTTAAAAAAAGTTTATTCGGTAACGTGAAAGAAGTAAGCAGAAATCTGTTGTGTGTTGAATGTACCACGTAGTAGCTGCAAGGTGACTCCTCAGCAGCTTGCAGGCATTGATGAACCATGGAATTTAGCTTCTTGAGTCAAAATTTTGAAAGTGATTGGCATGTGTGAAATTAAGTCAGCAAAAGCTTACAAGCTTATTGAATCACAGCACAAGCAACAGAAAAATGATCTCCTGTGAGTCTGATGTTTTGACAACAATTAATATCTATTCATATTCTACTGAAATGAGGGAAAAGAAAGAGGCTTTCTTTCTAAACAAATAGAGCCCAGCTATACATTAACATCTGAATTAGATCTAGCTCACAGAGCAACCATAAATAAGAAACAAATTAATGTCCTCAAAGTGCAGACACATTTCATAATTTCTTCCCCCTTGAGAGTTATTACTACCTTTGCTGCTTGTGAAATTGTAGCTTATATGACACAAAGCAGTTTACCCCTGTCTGTGCATGCCAGTAATTTGTGGCCAGCACTGATGTATTTCTGAGTCTTAGCAATTATTTAGACCCATCAAAGAAATATACTGGGTGAGAAGTGAAGAAAATAAATATGATAGAATTTGGATACAACTACGTGGACACTTCCAGTAAACATATGATTTTAATTTTTTAGGTTAAACTGTCATTCATCAATAGCGAACTGACTAATTAATTCCTTAAACTTTAAACAAGGCTATTGTGATTACTTTTAGTATAATTTTTGTAACAATATCAAAAGAACAAATTTCTATGAACAAAAAAAGGAATATGGTAAACACTGAAGAAGATTATTTATTATTTATTAATTCTGTATGGCTCATGCTGTACATATGTGTTTGTAATGTAAAAGATGTCAAACACATCTGTTAAACGTACTCGAAAATGTAACTTGTATTCTCGTGGGTATTTCAGAAATGCATTAAAACGATTTTTCTTTGAAGAGTTTATTAATGAGTAAAGATTAAGGATACTTTTACCATGGTGATTTCTAGTTATTTATTAAATGGACTTGGATATGTCTAAGGCAGAGGCCATATTTCAGCCTGAAAACTTTCGTACAGGACCTCTTCATATAAACAGAAAAGAGAAAAAAAGTGAAAATAGTTCTTTCTCTTCTGTAAAGTGTCTTTCAAAAAGTTAGGTCAAGAAAAATGACTTTTAATGGTTGTATAGATTAAACTAAACTAACTACTGTTTATTTTAATGAAATTTTCTTTAAATATTTAGTGGTTTTGGAATTGCTTAGCTGAAATCATACTCTTTCCTCCAATTAGCCCTCATCACAAGGAGTTTTCCTCTCTTTGACCCAGTTTTGTTTGCTAACAACTTCAAACTTTAAATGTAAAGTGGCAGGTTTAAATATGAAATCTCAAGGAAACATCCCTTCTGAAAGAAAAAAAAAAATCTCATTATTTTAAATTGAGATGGTGCTGAATAGAAACAAAAAAAATGTAACCTTGTTCAGGGCAGGTCTTGCTATAATACAGCTCTCAGGTTTTGAACTCTGTGGAATAAAATCAAAAGTGTCTGGCTCATTTAGGAAAAAAATTCCCATGTGTATTTAATGATAGGTGACTTTCTCCTGTCTTAATTCAGTAAGCCAAACATACCCTGATTTGCACCAAATGCAAATCTAACCTGGTGATTTTAATGAACCTAGTTCATCTGTTTCTGGGCACCACCTGCCTATGACACATTTTGCTGTCCCCTTGGCACTACATGGGCCAGTCACCGCACAGAATTAGAGGTGATTTCATACCCACACCATTGAACTGCTGTGGTTTTGCCTCCATCTTAAAATGTTCTCAGGGTGGTGTTAGAAGTTAGCCAGGGAATTATTTTTCTTCTAAATTTGTGTAGTCATATCCTTGCAGTGTAAGTGAAACAGAAAACATGTCTATTCTCATACAGAGGAGTTTATTTTCATTGATTCTTTTCTTATCTTTGTATGAGAATATTTTATCCTACAGCTTAATTGATAGCTGACCTTTTCTCCATCTGCTCTAAACCAGGGAAGTACAGTGTTTCTCTTGTAATTACATTTCTGCCACAAGGTATTTTTCTTCTTTTAGGAGATCAAAACCATTATTGACAGCAGGATGTAGTCTTTTCAATATTTTAATCAAGAAGCCCACTATGTTTGCCTGATGTTTTAGCCTTCCAACAGGAGTTTAATAGTCTAGTGGAGCATTAACAGCAACTGATCATTGTTCAGAAGACCTAACTAGCCCCAGGTTATATCAACCTGACAGACAGAACATTAGCTGAGGGCAGCAACTCTGCATTAATTGTTTATGCAGATGACCCTCTGGTGGAAAGGTGGGCATTTTCTCATTTGCCTTGGGCAGTGCAAACCAGCCTGAAACAGCCATTGCAATTAGAGGATGTTAATGAGGAAGCAAAGAGGGAGCAAGTGGCATGGAGAGCAATACTGTGAGCATAGCAACACTTAGGGTTTATACTTGTTCCCACTGTAGCCAGTGGTCAAATCCCTATTGATTTTAAGAGGAGAAGGAGTTGTACTCCTGGCTGAGATTCAGTGTCTCATATAAGCTGCAGTCGGAGCATGATGGAATGATGCTCTGCCTGAACATAGTAAATGACTGTTCTTTCTCTAATTAGTCTTGCTTCAGACATTTGAGTTGCCAAACATGCAAGGAGAAGCTGAACGTTTCTCTGCTTTATAGTCAGAATCTCAGAGAGCTGAGAATATCAATTGGTTCACAGGTTGTGAGCTGTGAAGGCTGAGATAGTAATGGGTGGCTTTTTTCACCTGCTGGATGAGATGGCACATACTATTGCACTTGAAATCCTCTAGTACCCACAGTCAGAATGCCAGACAGCCTGAAGGGACGAATGGACTGAGGTATCTAAATCACCCCATCATGGAATTTCTTCAAGGAAGAGTGAGAATTATCAGGAAGAAAGCAGATAGATGAAGAATAAAATCACTGTGGGATCAGGATGATCCCATCCCTGTTAGCAGAACTGAAAGCAGTGTAGAAACTGCCTTCTTTGTTGAGAAAAATGATCTCTTAATTGCTTTTGTTTCATTTTATCATCAGATCAGGAAAGCAAAGAGCTACTGCCTGTTTTGAACTGTCTTTTGGGTAAAGGTGACAACAAAGGTTAACTTTTGCTCTGTTAAGTAGGGTAAATCTAACAGTATTCCTTTCTGAAAGCAAAATCCAATTTGCTTATGTCAGAGCACATTTTGGCACTGGAAAAGCTGGTACCATGCAATTCCGAGAAGATGTTATCAAAAGGCAAATAACTGATCAGCCTAAATTCACGGCAGGAAGAATCTAGATAAGGAGAATGCTAACTAAATATTATTTATTTTTAATGTGTAGAGTAATAAAACTGTTCCAGATAGCTTCGATTTTCTTTTTTTTTTTTTTTTTTTTCTGTTGAAATCTGAAAGATTTCAGCTTATAGCCACAGAGATTAAAGTTTCCTAAGAAAATCATGGGCAATCCTTGATGTGGTCTTGTCCCAACGTATTTGTGTGTATGCATACATGATATGCATTTCTGTTACCAGTTACAGCTGAAGTAAGCATCAGCTGGCATTTACTACTTTTATTTGCTGTCATAAAAATACCTTTTTTTAGATATATGAGAAATAGGTACAGTGGTTTCATATAATTTGTATTTACATTGTACTATGTCCAGAAGGGCCACCCATGAGAGAGATTTTTCCCCTTCTATGCAGGACTTGGATCTGTGATGATCATCTATTTATATAGGCAGTTCCTTTCCTGAATCCAAATAGGCAGCCCCGAGCACTTGCATTCCTTCAGTGTGTCAGCTGTCTTGGGTACCCACAGCACCTGAGTCTTCGATCTGGAGGAGGAAACTTCATTTTAGCAATATAATGGGGATTTTGCTACGGACAATTTGTTTGTGTTTGGATGAACTTACTGATAAAATCAAAACTGGGAGTTGAAGTAGGTCCTAAATGTCATCTCTAGCAAATAGTTTGCTTTCCTCAGGAGCCTTTTTACTTATGCTCTGTCTATAGATGATGAACACTTCCTTGGTCAGAAGGAAATCCATCTTGGCCTGTCCCCTGGCCCTGCTCTGTGCTCTCTGTCATTGCTACTGAAACCAGCTGGCATTCAATGTACAACACACTGACAGGTAAAAAATTAGTATTAAGAAAAAACACAGATAACCAGGAAGACAGGTACTGTGCACTAGTTCTACAAAGGCTGAAACTGGAACAAGACAAAGTATTTAACGGGTAAACAAGGTCTTGCTGATGAGGATGTAGTGTAGATAGCTCTTCTCATCCTTCAGAAAAGGACATGTTCCTGCTGCAAAAGGTATCTCCCCCATTTTCCCTCAGAGGTATCTATTTCTTTGATAAATTCTATTAGTGAAAACCAGACATTTGTCTTAGACCTGCCTAAGAAGACTGGATATCTATGTTACTGAGGCTAGGATAAGACTTTCCTCTTGTTTGCTTTTTGCGATATTCAAAAAACAGCCTGAGAGGGAAGGATAAATCCCTGTGCATAATCCAGAAATACTGACTTGAATCGTTCAATGTGTTCAGATCATTCCCTCTGTCAGTGCTCAGCTGGAAGCACAGCTAATCTGGTACAGAGTAGGCAAGGGGAGGTGGCTAATAATTGCCAAATAACCTGCATCTTCAGTAAACTACTGTCAGACAAGCAATGAGGAAGCACAGGAGAATGGTGACTCAGCCATGTGTGTCTGAATCACAACGCCTCCTGGATCTGCTGTGCCAATGTCATTATACTGCAGAGTTTTAGGGTTTTGTTTTTTCTAGAAGTTTTTCAAAGCTATGCCTAGAATCATAGAATAGTTTGGGTTGGAAAGGACCTTATAGATCATCTAGTTTCAGCCCCCCTGCCATGGGCAGGGACACCTTCCACTAGGTCAGGTTGTTCAGTCTCATCCCACCTGGTCTTGAACATTGCCAGGGATAGGGACCCACAACTTCTCTGGGCAACCTGTTTCAGTGCCTCATCATCTTCACAATAAAGAATTTCTTCCTAATATTTAATATAAACCTACTCTCAGTTTAAAGTCTTTTCCCATTGTCTTATCTCCACATGTCCTGGTGAAAAGTCCCTCTCCAGCTTTCTTGTAGGCCCACTTTAGGTGCTGGAAAGCTGCTCTAAGATCTCCCCGGAGTATTCTCTTCTCCGGGCTCTTCTCAACCCCAACTCCCTCATCCTGTTTTCATAGGAGAGGTGCTCCAGCCTTCTGATAATCTTCATGGCTGTCCTCTTGACTTGTTCCAGCAGGTCCATGTCCTGCTTATGTTGAGACCCCAGAGTTGGATACAATACTCCAGATAGTGTCTCATGAGGGCAGAGGTGGAGAACCTCTTGTTTTAATGCAACCCAGGATATGATTACCTTTCTGGGCTGTGAGCACATTGCTGAGACACCTTGAGCTTCTCATCCACCAATATCCCCCAGTTCTTCTCCTTAGGGCTGTTCTCCATCCATTCTCTACCCAGACTGTGTTTGTGCTTGGGATTGACCCAACATTAGCTCTAGTGCATTTTTGCCTCCTAGTCCTTTCTTTCATCTACTTTACAACTGAGTGAGCTGTGTAAAGCAAGGTGAAGAGGTTTTTCCTTAGCATGGTAGTACTAATACAACTGATTTATATATGACTGTTTTATACTGTAGACTGAGGTTACAGTGCAGTTGACTGCTTCAATCGAACAGAAATGCAGAAATTAATACAAATAGACATCACAAATTATACATATCCTAATCTCTGATCCTTATGGAAATAGTATATACGAGACCTATTCTCTACCACAATTATGTCTATACCATGGCCCTTAGAAAGCTGGGAAATGGGCTCAGATTAAGGGAACCAAAATTCCAGGTATGCTCTTGTGCCAAGTGTTATTATTTCCTGTGTCTCAAAGACCTTGAATGAGGCAATGGGAAACACTGTGCACAGCATACGAGTAGGATGTAGGCCTATCGGAGCTCAACTGTGGTTCTGTCTTTTCTTATTTTCTGGTGGTACTTTCAGCCCAACCCCTTCTTGTTCAATGAAGTACCCTAGTAGTTTTAAAAAGCATCTGGATACAAGAAGGTTTCTGTATATCTTTATTCAGAAAAAAAAAAAAAAAAAAAAAAAAAAAAAAAAAAGGAAAACTATAAATCCTGATAGTGAAACAGTTAAAATACTTGCAAAATTCTTAGATTTTCTCTATCTACACTGTTAACAAAATCATGTGTGGGTGGATATGGTGTCTTCTGTCAGGTAGTGAGGAAAGGTGTTATGGCCCATTTTGTTAAAGATGACACATCCTTTGATCTTTTGCATGTACCACCCCCTCCATCATCATTAGTTGTGTACTTGGACAGTGCACTTTCCCATGACTGCCACATGACTATATGGCACATGAAATACAGATTTGAGGATACTAGGAGGGACTGTGTCAAAATCACTACTTACTTCAGCTTTGAATCCCAACACACAGATATTGAATTCTGTAACATATCTTGAAGACTTGGACAGAGTTAGGGTGAAGAGGAATGTGATTTTTCTTGTCCATGTTCTCAGTTCCCATAACCAGAAGTTTTGCATAGGTCCATCTTTTGGGATGGGAAGGGTGATGGGACAGCGCTGACAAGGCAGGAACCTAGAACAAACTCCTGATCTCCTGATTTCATTTCATGATTTCAGTATAAATTCTTTACGTTTTTATTGTCTGGGCTAAGGCAACAGCTTCTTCTGTTGCTTCCTATGTGGGCTTGGCTTATGCAACTAAACAGGCTGTAAAGCTGGCAACTGTGAGAATAATCTTTCCATTAAACTGATGGTCCTTTTTAATGTAGTCAGTCTTCTTTTAACGGTAGATGGTATAGCAGTGCAATGGAAAGCAAATTATTTTTTCTTCTTAGTTTAATCTTCTTAGGGAAAGCGGTAATCCTCTGCTAATTTCCTCCATCAGAGCAAGCATATGTCTCAATCACATTGGTAGCTGGAGCAGAACAGCACTCAGCACTCAAATTATGCTAATAACCATTTAGATTACTTCTTCTTTGGCATTTATTCATGTTGGGGATCCACCAAGTAAGTCTTTCCACTAGATGAATTTATGTGTTTAATCCACATTATTTTCATTAATACCTTTGCAAGCTTTGGCATCAGCTGTCTGGCTCCCTGCCTTCTTGTCAGGTAAATGTGAAACACTGGTGTGGTCCTACCTCAGTGCATCTGAATCCTGAACCCTTGCTTCTTAGTCTTTCCTACTTTGACCCCTGGCAGACAGATGTGAGAGGGACTGCCAAGGGTTGCCTCAAGCAGGGAGCATATCTAATTAATAATGTTGTATGGGTAGAAGAGGTTCAAGTCATATGGTTATGGCACTCATGTTATGCCATCCAAACTGTTAAAATAATACTGAAGATGGACTACACTATGTATATAAATGCATATAGAAAGCTGGAAGAAACCTTGTAAAACATGAGCTATAATCTGTGGTCTATGGTATTGATTCCCATGTATTCTGAATATTAGCTTTGGAGCATCATGCTCTCATACAATACAAACTTCTACAATTTGATTTGTTCTGTGTCTATACTGAAAATTTATCTCTTCTGCCCGTTTTTTGTTGTATCAAAGTATGAACACTATTGCATGCAAGTAGATATAATAAAATATGTTAAGAGTGATTGAGGCTAAGTCAATAGGATTGTCACTCATGTTGATATACCTTTTCCTTTCTTGTCAACTTTCCCCTCTGAGCAATTCTTGATGTATTTGTTGTGCTGCTGATGAGCACAGCTGAATGCTATCTGTGAGAGTGAAACTAAATACAAATTTCTCTGCAGCATCTTCTTAAGAATGCAGATGAACAGATATCAGTCATTTGTAATTATGTTCTTTCGGTGAAAGATTTCCTTTTGCATCAAAGATTCCTTGATGATGAATTGCTTAATTCATATATGATGATTGTAAAGAGCAGTTGTCATAATTCAGATATTTTATTTTTTAGAAATTGATGGATATTGAAAAAGTGTTTTATGCAACTGTGTACACATTAGAAAGGGATGACTGGAATTCAGGGAGGATTTTCGTGTACTCAGACTAGGCTTCCAAAAGGCACACTGAAGCCAGTTACGAGCTCTCTGCGGAGTCAAAAGTTCCTCAGTGCAGATCTGTGCTTAGAGCTAAATTAGGTCTATAGCTGTCCATATGACTTCAGGCCTTTAGCATTTATGGTTTGCAAAAGAAATGGGGTATCTTTGATCAGAAGCTGGAAATTAGCTCTGACCAGAGAAAAACATGCAATAATGACATATGACCGCACAAGTTAATAAGAGAGTTTCCTGTTAAAGCAAGAAAATAATAAGTCTTTACAAATACATTTTTCTACTTCTGTTTACTCTTTATTACCTTTTCTGTATTTTTGTTAGAATCTGCAGTCTGAAATCTTAGGTGCATTGTGGCCTTTTTTTTTCCGTGCTTAGATTTGAAGTTAATTGAAAAAGGTTAAAATAGTTGGGTCGTTATTCTGCAAATAACTCAGCCTTCTGTTTGCCATATATTATTTAAATTTGCTACATAATATTCAAAGTCAAATCTTCAGGAATATTAGGAAATATCTTCTTAATTATGCTATGAAGAAAGCATTTGATATACTTTGGCGTTAGCGGGGCTAAGCTGTGAAACCAGTGTGTATTTCCTAACACTGGACCAAATCTTCCTCTAAGACCCAAGATCAACAAAACATTTAAGCAGTTAATTATGAGATGAAAACCCATCCCAAGGCTATTTTTTAAACACCACTTTTAATCATCTTCTCTGGGACTCTCCTTTGCTGTTTCATTTAGAGTGCTTGGAAATGGAGGAATTAGAAAAATTTGTGGCACTGTTTTTCACAAATGTAAAAGATCCCTGAGGAGAAGCACAAAAGTAGTTTTCAGTTTCATTCCAGTGTTGTTTTCCAGTACAGGTTTTAGATAAGTGGATGTTGAAATACAGAGATAATTTACAATACCAATTACTTTGTTAATTTCATTATTTTTTTCCAAATGTGCCATTGAGCCAGACCACTAATAGTTTCATCAGTGGTGTCCTCTGTCTCTCAGTCACGAACCTAACTCTTCATAAATTTGATTTTACCATAGAGAAATTTGGATGAAGGATGCATTGTTGGGACTGATTTACATGTCTTTAGTATTGATTTTGAGTGTTAGATATGCATCAGAAGTCATCTTTCTGTCTTACCTGCGTAGCACACAGGGAAGGAATCACGGTCTTGCATTCTTTCTTATTAAAAAATCATATCCATTATTTTTATTAATGTCATTATCAAGGTAACGGGAGGGGCAGTGACAGTTGACCCTGGTTCTTTTAAGATATACTGGCAAGAAGTGGCTAAGGAAGCAAATTAAAGAAATAGCTTATCTAAAATCATAAGTAACTGCCAGAATTCAGGTGCCTGATTCCTACATAATGTCTTCTCAGGGCACCATTTATTTCAGACAGAGTGTGTATTTGCATCTGCATATGTACTCTATGCTAATGTGAAATCCTGTTCTTACAAATTGTTCTCTTTCTGAATATTATAAGGATTATCACATTCTTAAGAGGATGACTGAAATACCCAATGAACTGTTAGGGGGTGCCAATTAAAGTTTTAATGCTGTAACAGCTGTTGTCTCCTTGTAAATGATTTCTCCTAATTTTGGGATTTTCTGTTAGCACATAAAATGCTTTGTTAATAAATGTGAAAGTCCCCAAGGAATTCTATGCATTAAACTTTAATCATTGAAGAGTGCAGAGGAATAGCTGAAATAAAAATGACTGCATTATGCAACAACTTTTAATATGTGCCCAATCTACTAAAGATATCTTAATCTCACAAAATATAGCATCTATTTTGATTTTTTGTTTGTTTGTTTTCTTTTTCTTCTTCTGTAGTCATCAGCTCCCAAATCCCTGAAACAAGTTAGCAAGGGTAGGTTACTTGGAAAATTAAAGTTCCTCTTAAAATCTCTTTCTGTCTAATAGGATATTCTGTTACCTTTCAGTACAGGTCTGCTAGTTTTGGCAAAACTACAGCTATTTACATCATCTGAAAATTATATCATATACTATTCAGCTGGTGTCGTTAGCAGTTTCCTTTCAAGTCTCCTTTTCCCATTTCCTTGAAATCCTCACATCAAGTCAAATTTGACACAGTGCTGGAAAATGCAGCCTAGGCGAGTGAGCAGCCTGTAGATGATATGAAATATCCAACAATCAGGATTACTGGGAGTAAAAAATTTCCATATTGTAATCTAAATATAAGAAAAATTAAAAAGCCAACATTTACCAATGATTCATATGAACAACTTTTTCTAAAAGTGCTTCTTAAAGTAGACATTTTACCAGCTTCAGTATTGGCATGGGCTGTAGAGGTATATGATGATGCAAATGATAAAATAACAATAACAGTAATAATAGAAACAACAATAATGATAATAATTGCTATAGTTGCTTTTATTATTGTTATTATTTACAATATATACTACCATAATTATATAACCAAAGCAAGAACAAAAATAATAAAATATTAAAAGAAGTAATGTAATAACCAACATCCTGCGTGTTCCAGATTAAGGTTATCTACAGCCAACTTAGAGCTTTTGTGGGGCTGATTACTGTTTTAGCAGACATCAGCCTCAACTAATAATATTGCTGCTCCCTTTGGGTCATGCGATCAAGGCTGGCAGCAATATTTTTGTCCTCACACATTTGTTCACCTTATATTTCAGAGAAGTTAGCAGCCCAAGCTGTTGCCCTGGATCATGCACCTCCGAGTTGCTGCCGAGGGAGCTCAGTATATTGCATGTTCAGCAGTGGCTGTGGTGTGATTTTAATTTAGGTGAGTCGAACTGATGCATATTTTTTCCACTACAGTACTGATTTGTATACTGCATCATCTCTGTCTCTACGCTAGTCACATACATTATGCATATTGTACATGCTGTCAAATCACTGCAAGGCCCAGGGGTAACTGCCCTCAGTTTCACCAGCACCGTCCATAGCTGCACATGAGTGGTTTCTCTGTCAGGATCAGGGACTTAGTGGATCTCCATCCCTAGTCCCTGGCAGCTTTGCCCCCAGCAGGGCACTTGGGAGGAGGAGCAGCCTGGGCTTCCCCAGTAACCCGGGGCCATCGCTGTTTTCCCCTTCTGCTCCCTCAGCAGAAAGCAGCTAAACAGATCTACTGCTGTATTGCCCAAAGGTGTGGTGGTTGTGCTGAGCTGGGCTGGAGCCAAACACTTGCCTTGTTACACTGGAGGAGCTGCACTGGCAGAGGTCATTTAGAGCAGCGGCTTTCCACAGAAACACACTGGGAATGTCAACCTTTCAGAAGCACATTTTTTGCTTTGTGAAATTCAGTTGTGTGACAGGATTCCAATTTTGCATCGGAAGCCCATTTTTAGGAGCATACTTTCTTGGAGGGGCTATGGGAGGAAAAAGAGGTGTCTCTCAGAGTGCAATGCCTTGCGAAGATAGACCAGTCCAAACTGAGCAGACTTTCATGATTTCTTATGATATAGACGGTATTTTTTTTGACTCATCTCTTCAGTCTGAGTACCAATGCTCCCTTATTTTTCAAATGGTATTTAATTGCACTTTTCAAAAGCTTTTATTTTGAAAAAATAATAACTTTATTGGTTTTTAAATAATAACTTCATTAAGTAGGATTCGTTTTACTTCTCTTTCCATAGTTAGAACAAAAACAAATCAGCTCAACTGCACAATTATGAGTTAATTATTTTAATAACTTTCACTTTCATTTTTATTTTTAATCTTGATTTCTTTTTCTGTGCTGAAGAACAGAAGACAATCTAAACAATGAATTAATTCATTACCCTAACCTCCTTGTTCTCTTACTTTTACTTTCCACCCCCTCTTTTCAGATCATTAGAACTATGAGATAATCAAAGTAAGATATAATTTAATAGCTCCTTCCTTTCTTCCATCACCTCCAATTTTTTTTTTCTCCAAATCCCATTTTTTTCTGCTCACTTTTACACACACCATCTTATTTATGTTTAAGTTGCTTAAGAGCAGGTAGAATAGGAAACGGAGTAAAAAAGACTCCTATCCATTATTAGTTTCTCAGTGGGTGAATTTCTGCAGTTCTTGCCTATTAAATCAGTGGAGCTCTACTGAAATGTTCTTGGGGATCTCCTGTCTCCATCAGAGTCATCAGAGACATTAGTGTGCCTTGCCATTTGGATCTGCTGCGTAGACAATACTATGTTGTGTAGTACTGAGTGTTAGAAAATGTATGCCCCCCACAGGGTTCATAATTAGCAGCACTCCTTTTTCCTACCTGCTGTGGCTTTCACCCTCAACTTCCACTCCCTGGAAACTGGGAATTAAATCTGGTGATGGAGAGGGAATTATCTGCTGCCTGCAGCTTTGCAGTGCAGGTTTATTCAGACATATCAGATTAAAACTTCTTTCCCAAGAGAAAGCAGTGGAGAATTGTTGCTGGTGCTGTGCCAGGCTGAGGGTATTCAAAAGGACCTGGAGTGAGAGAGGGTTGCTCTGATAAAGATCTCCCAATGTAAATAAACCATACTGGTGATGAGTGGCAGAAATAAGACAAGACTACATTTGCGTTTCCTTTTATAGGCAGACATAGACATGCTCTGCCTGTGCTACAAGTGGACTAGAACCTAATATATTATATATTTCATTGTACCTTTGGTGCTTGCAAGGCTGACTGTAGTTACATACCTCTGTTTTGTAAATAACTAGTCAGGCGCTTGGAGTTGCTTGGGCAGAGCAAACTCATGTCTGCCCCCACAGTGGGGACCTGAACATGATGGAGTCTTGAAGATACCTATTTGTCAGCACAGTAGCAGTGTCATGGCTAGTGCCTGAGCTCTTCTGATCCCCAGTGCATTCATCTTGGTTTTTTCATGCACATCATAAATACATACTGACATATCTCATCCACTCTTTTGACATGATATTGTCTACTGGTACTTGTACCTCAAGACCACTTGACAAAACACAGGTCCTGATCACTCTACCATCACAATTTCAGAAACTCTTTAAGCTGGAACAAGCCAACATTTCCACTAAAGGAAAATATACTTTTCTCTCATGACACATATTCATTCCTGACTCTGTGTTTCTCCCTCCCTGCACCTACAAGTTTACCCAGCAAATTGAGTTAGAGAACAAATTCACATTAGAAGCTATCCACCAAAAATGGTTAGGTTGACTTCTTTTGAGTAGAAGCACACAGACCATCTCAAAAGTGTGCATGGAAATATGGTTATAGTTTTTCTAACCAGGATAATTATTAAAGATCAAAGAAGTCTGTTTTCCTTTAGCCTGTTTTTTACTGTGACCATTGAAAATACATCTTTCATGTAGTAAGTTATACTTCTTTAAGCTACTTAATATATGTAGTAGTACTTAATGTTGCAGAAATACCGAGTCCATTACAGTAAAAGGGACTTTTGGCATTAACTTCAACAACGCTAGGATTTCACATGGAATTTCAGTGTTAATGAAAAACAGATGAGAATAATAACTATAAATTCTGCTAGGAAATGGTGAAATCTGGAAATACTACTCAGCATATACTGTAATTTACTTTTTTTGGCCTGATTAGGATTTCCAAGATTTGACTTCAAAGAGAAGTATGTTAGCTTGCAGTGTTGTTTATATATATTCATGGTCTTACAAAGTTATCATTATACAATTATATTTTTTTCCCACTCTTTAAGTTCTTCTTCCCATCTTTTGCATCTCTTCTTTTTGAGCCTAAGGGAATATTCTTTCTCTCTGTCTTTCTTCTCCTTTGTCTCTCTTCCTTACCTCACCCTCTCCTTATTCTTCCCCCTCCCCTCTTGTCCTGTTCAGAGAACATGCACACCTGTATGCTAAACCTGCTGCTATTTCCAACACCTGAACAACAGCATTAACTCTTGAGTCGAGTGCTTCTATACAGTTCTGATGTGTTCTGTGAACAGCCACACCTATACAAATCACACTGAGGAATGCATTTTTTACACATTGGCTCATCAATATCCAAAAAGACTCAAAGTCTGCAAAATGCTGAGCAGGTTGTTAACATTACAAGTTGTTAACATTATATCCTATTTGTGTTGAAGAAGATACACAGAATATCTCAAAGTCACCCAAAACCTCCTTCCAGTCCTAATCAGGGTTGTGCATGAAATGACACTCTTATCAACTCCAATAGATCTGTCACATTTAAATTATAATGTGTCTATAGGTGCCCTTGTATTTTTTCTTTTTAAAATAGTCTGTGAACTTTGGAGTACTCTTTGTATAAAATTAAAACAGCAGGTGATTTTTTGATATGTTTGACTTCAGTTTAAAAGTATAAGATGTATATTTTCTTCTACATTTCTGGTTTACATTTTTCCAACATACTTCACTGGCATACTTCTGTTTCCCAATCTGGCTCCATGGTGAGTAGACAGAGAGCAATAAACACTGTAAGAGGGCTGTGATTACTGCTTATACAAGTTACATCCAACCAAAGGCTGATTTTAAAGTGAGAAAGAGGCAGCTAAGATGACAGATAAGTATGACTTGACTTCTGAACCCTTGAGTGTTTCTTAGTGCTTTGTGTCAGATTTGGAAGTGAAAAAAGGCTGTGAAATGGTGTCAATAGCATCATGGGGACAAGGGGTCAAGGGCCTAAGGGTTTCAATTTGTGGGTGGGAAAGGGGACACTGGAATTTCATAGCCAGATTAAAATCATGGAAGGCAAGTCTTAGGATCAAAAACTTTTGTCCACTGCTTGGATAAATTAACAAATTGTTTTAGCAGTCCTCTAAAAATTGCTCTGTTTAGAGTTGCAGACGATGACTGAGGATGTTTTGGGTCTTGAATCAGAAAATTATGCACAATAATGCTGAAATTAAACTATTTCATCTGTGTCCTGTCAAATTAAACATAAGGTAATATTTTTCATCTTTGAATCTTGACAAATTGGTATTTTTGTGGAAGAAAAAATACGTAGCATAATAAATCTCTTTCTAGAGTCTTTGAGCTTATTAAAATAAATGGATATCTAAATTTTGGATGGTTTCAAGCAAATGAAATCAATATTTGTTTCCAAAGTGCCAGTTATATTAGAGCTTAGATTTTCTACTAAGATTAGATTATAGGCCTAGATTTCCTGAGGAAAAAGACCTGGAGGTCCCAGTAGACACTAAATTAAACATGTTGCATTGCAAAAGGCAAATGGTGTCTTGGGCTGCATTAGGGGTGTTGCCATCACGTTGAGGGATATGATCCTTCCCTTCTATTCTGCACTGATGAGGTCATTCCTGGAAGGATGTGTCCAGTTTTAAACTCCCCAGTATAAAAGATGCACTGAAGTCCAGCACAGGGTCACAAAGATGTTTAAGTGTCTGGACCATCTGTCATTTGAGGAAAGACTGAGAGAGATGGGTCTGTGCAGCCTGGAGAAAAGAAGGTTCAGAGGGACCTCATCAATGGGTATAAATAACTGAAGGGGAGGGTGCACAGAGAATGGAGCCAGGCTCTTTCCAATGGTGACCAGTGACAGGACCAGAGGCGATGGACACACTGAAACACAGGAGATTCCCTCTGAACATTAGGATACACATTTTTACTGAGGATATCTTCATCTGATATTCAAAAGCCATCTGGACTTGGTCCTGAGCCACTAAAGTCTAGGTGACACTGCTGAAGCAGGGTGTTGGACAGGGTGACTTTAAAGGTTCTCTCCAAACCCAACCGTTTTGTGCTTCTGTATGATTTTTTCCCATAGAGTTTAACTAATCACACTGGACCTTTGTAAGTGAGAGGAAACTGTGGTCCCATTAAGATATCCATATTCACTTACTCTTATCTGATGCCATGTTTGTATTTGCAAGTTTTTGGAGAGAATTATCTAAAACTACAGACTCGCAGATGCTAAAGTAAAACACTATGTAATGTTAGAAATGCTAAGTTGATTTTCCCTCTTTGCCCTTCTCTCAGATTTTCAGTAATTTTATTGTTGTTGTTCTGTATTCTCTTGTTATATTCTGTTTGCAGCTGAATTGTTAAAACTTAAGGGCCTATAATGCATCTTTTCTTTTTGCTGATGGCTAGTGGGAACTTTTAAGTGTTCCAACAAACCACAATGCACTTGGCAGAAAACTGCCAACAGCAGAGAAGCAGCAGTCGTATTTACTGTGAGTGCCACCAATTTTGGTTGAATCTTCTGTCTGAACAGGAATGATGTTCTTGTCAAGGTTGAGGGCTTGCTGCATATTTTCAGCAAGGAAAGGCCTATTCTATCCTTTACTTCTCACTTTCTGTGCTACCACAGACAAGTCATTTGGTTTCTGTTCTGCAGGTGACAAGTGAGGAGCATAAGCCTGTCTGCCCCATAGGTGGGCCATGAAGATCATGAGACCCTTAGTGATACATAGTGTACAAATTTAATATTCTGTTTATCTGTATCAAGGAAAACTCTGTGAAAGGCAACTGAGATCAGAGTCCCATCCTATTGAACACAATAATCAAGGCAGTCAGTCCTTAGGAACTGAAGCCACAAATCCTGACTCTTAACTCCTGGCAATTGTATTCTGCCTTGGCAAGATAAAAAA
The DNA here is from genome assembly GCA_038380795.1 of Pyrocephalus nanus. Taxonomy (NCBI): domain Eukaryota; kingdom Metazoa; phylum Chordata; class Aves; order Passeriformes; family Tyrannidae; genus Pyrocephalus; species Pyrocephalus nanus. Next base: position 21,005,763 of record CM076266.1, on the reverse strand, counting down.
TTGCAAGTTCTTGAACATAGACGAATTCCTCCTGGGGTGCCTATTAAAGAAAATTGCTTCGTATATGTAACACTGAAAGGGTCAAGCAAATCAACCAACCAGACAGATCTTCAGAGAAAGGATAGAAAATATATCTTTCTCTTCTCATTTGTATGCTTACATTGCTTCACTATAATGATGCCACCTGCTTTCTTTTAGGTGAATAACAGTCTTTTATTTGCAAAGGTTTTTCTTGAACATATTCCAGTTCAGAAAGAACATGTTTTTATGCTTCTGGTAAAAAAATCCTCAAACTCAAGGCTTTCGTATGGGGACAATCTGTCTGTCAATATGCATCAGATTTGTTGACCACAAAGTTGATTTAGTATTCTGTGCCCATATTTTCTCATGAGACAGACTAATGAGAAAGGAAAATAGATAAGGGAAATGTCAAGGAGAATTGCAGTGAAAATTTAGATTGTTTTGCAGATAGGTAAATAGAAACAGGGTTAAAAAGTGGGAACTTTCATTCTGCCACAATTGCTTCTGCTGTACAACACCAGACACTTTGAAAAACAGAATTTGAGAGCTAAAAAAGCCCTTCATTACAGAAGTCTGCCTGCCTGCATCTGTAGCTAAACATATTCTTACACTATGCCTGGCAGAAGAGGTAATCACAGACATGGCTTGTGTCAAATAAACATTATTATCAAGTATATTCTAGTTCACTTATGATGGGCATCTGTGAGAACTTGCACAGTTTTAAAAATCTATTGTTGAAGCAAAATTCTGTCTTGCTGAAACACTAACACCATAGTGCTATCTTCAGTGATGGAAAAAAGAAATGTTACAGGTGCAAGGCCCTGTATGATGACTGATGATGTACAGCAAAGGAAAGAGACATAAACTGGGATGCAGGAGAACTGGTGTTTATCTTAAGTTCTCCCACTGATCCGGTGACTCATCTCTACCAAGTCAGGAGGCCTTTTTTCCTCTTTTTTTGCTGTTGATAATGATACTGGCCTCCTTCAGTAAAGTGCCTTGATATCTGCTTGCTGAAGGTATGCTTTATGTGAAAGTCATGCATTTCAACAGCTATGCAAGGCAGATGGTCAGCTCCTGCTGTATTTGAACCCTGCTCCCTCTGGCTTGAGCTTATAAAACTAGATAAAAGTAAGCAACAGACAGTAGCAGATAACCAGTTGCCTTCTTCATGCATAGAAACATTGATAATCTCAACCAGATGGGAACAAAGAACAGATGTTCCCTAAACATATGTGCAAACAAAAAACTGCAACTGTGAATGTTCATGAGCAATGAATAAAACAGGAGAAGTGAACAAAGTATGATTTCAGGATGCAAACAAGTATTTTTGAGGCCTGATCTGGAAAATTTCAGCTACCTCTAGAAAATTACACATTCAAGAAAATGAAAAGACTTGGGGATATTTATTTCTTTTCAACTATGAGACATAAAGGCATTCACCTTAGTGTCTTCAGTCTTTTCTGAAAAAGAAAGGGATGTCGTGCCAGGGCATACATCTGTTTGCATTTAGGCTTCTCTCCACATGGTTGAATTTGTGATGTAGACAAAGAATTTGCTTTCATTTCCAGATTCTTTCTGTGCTTAAGCTTATTTTCTCGTGATTCAGTTTCAGACACCTTAGAACATTCCAGGACTTCTATTTTGTTGAAGTGAGCATTAAAATGACTTACTGAGAACCCTATTGTTCTGCTGTTGCTATATTCTCCTTCCTTCAGAAGATCTGACTACATTTCACTCAAACTTTCTCTTACCCCAATTTTAAATTATTACATCATAATGCCATTAATTTCAGGGCAGATCTACAACATCCTGCAGAAGAAAATTAGGTTGAAGTCAAGCCTCTAATTGTAAAGATATTTTTCCACTGCATGACAGGCAACTCATTAGCAATATTACAAACACGAGATAAGTTGTTAAGCTTAGATTAAATATCTTAAATCACTACATGTTACCTCCTTTTGTAATCGAATGGGATGCAAAAGCAACTGTGAGCTTTCCTAAGAGATAAAGAAAATATGATACAAAATAGATAATGAGGTTAAAAAAAATAATTTTTCTGTAAGCACAGTTATATTTTCAGTGTTAGGATGTTGATCTTGATCATGCTTCTGGAATTTCTGATATATTATTGTAGGGGTTTTTTTAGATATGTAAAAGCACATAGGAAATATGTTGTTTTCTCTCAGTATATACACTTATAAAATGTCAGTATATACACTTATAAATATGATTCTCATTTTTTAAAAGCTTTTGGGGCACGTTTGAAGTGTGTGTTAAAATACACGTAGTTCTTCACACCTCTTCATACAATTATACTTTCTCCATTTGGTTGTGGAAATCCCACATACCATGCCAAACAGGAAGATTTAAAAGTGTTTTTCTTTGATGTACTCTGACTTAAAATGTATTTCACCCTTGAGGAAATACCCATATGATGTATTTTGTACACCATTGGTAGCAAATTCATCTAAGTGAAAATTATTGTCTCTACTTAGAAATTTTCACATTTATGTATGAAAACTGCTTCATAAGGTCAAAGAACATGAGTTCTCTTTTTCACACTAACTTGAGCAAAGCAAAGGTGAAAGCTGTAAAATATCATCAAGCTTGCTTGGCACCTGATCAGCTCTGATTTACAAGGGTGTTCATACTGCTGCTACTGAATTAATATATTTGCACTACCATACTTTAATTTAGATGTGTTCCAGATCAGTTAACTGGAAGACCTAAATAGGTGGTTAGCATTTAATAGATATGATTATTGCTTTTATGTAACTTATTAGTAAAGCTGGATAGGAAATGGTTGCCACAGCCTCTGAAGTTTTTGGGATTTAAGAATATTCCTAGCCACAGAAGGAAAATATTGTATATTCTCCTGGGGTTTTTCATGTCTCTGTGTGCGTCTGTGCTCTCATGTAGTCCTTGTAAGAAAAGATGGTTGCAATATTCTTGCGGTGTAGCCTGCTGGTGAAGGTACTTAATGAGAAATATAAGCCCAGAGCAAATAAGCTGAATTTAGATAATTATTACATCTGCAATACTAAGTTCTGTGTGTTGGGTCTTTCTCCTGTCTGCTCAGGTTTGCACTGTACCTGAGGGTCTCTACCTGAGAAATGATTAGAAACAGACTACTATGAAAAGTTTAACTTCTGTGACTCAATGAATCACAGAGAAAGCATTTAGTTGAAAAATTCCCAGTCTTTCTTTTTAGTCATTCATTTTGGTGTTTTCTGCTTGTGTCTTCCCTTCCTTATCCTCTCTCTTTTTGGAGCGTATTTTTCAAAGACAGTTGCTTACAGATAAATCTGCTGAAATTTTTACAACAGTGATTCTTCAAACATCTGGCACAACATCTGGACTTGGAGTCCTGAGAATAGCACCCTCCCTCCTGTCCTCCTCATTCATACTTAAAAATCAGAACAGGCATGTAGTGGGTTTTCTGCTACCTCTGCTGGTATATAATATAAGAGAGTCTCCACATGAAAGGGGACCTCTTAGAGAAGGTGAGTACATGGCCCTCAAAGGCATAAAGTGAAGTGGGCTAGCAGGGCCTGGGATACTGGATGCTGCCTCTACCTCTTCAGCAGCTCAGTTTTATGCCCTCTCTTGGCTTTCTTCTTGTTCTGTCTTGTTCCAGCTGCTTTTTTCTGTCTCCACAATTGCAGTTGGCTGTTGTGTTTGTATTGAGATGCCTCCAATTCCTTAAAGGGGCTTCAAGCTTCTGTTTCTCTGTGTTTTCTTCCAGTTTCTCATGCTGTGCAGCTACAGGATATGGATTGGAAGGCCTAGGTTGCCAGATGTGTCCAAAGCAGAGTTTGTCCCAGCAGACTTTTTTTTTCCTGGCTGAGCTAAAATTGCTATGCTTTTTGTTTCCAGCCACATCAGCTTTTCTGGCTAGGCAGGGTTTTGCATGGTGTGCTTTAATGAACTCACTGAAAGCTTCAGGCTTGTTCATCATATCTAATTTAGCTAACTTTGCAGTCATTACTCCTCAGTAGAGAGTGCCATGCTGTCTTAAACTGATGATGACTGCTTTTCCAATCTAAACATTCAAAACTACTCGGATGGACCAAGAAAAACCCATTTCTAAACAGTTTTATTGTTCAGATTATGTGTTCCAAATAAGGTATGTGATTAGGTGAAAGAAAATCTAATAAGTTTTCAGAATTTTTGTGGGTAAATTTAGAAATGGAGTATGAAACAAATAGAGCAAGCTCCATTGCTCTCACATACTTCAGTGTTGACCCTTCAGGTTCAATATACACTCTTCTTCCTAATCTAACCAAACCATAAATCTTATGTAGCTGGTAAATGTTACCAGGAGACACTTGTATACAGCTTGTGCGTTACCACCTTGTGCATCTTAATAGAGAGATACACTTACTTGTGTGCATTTTTTGCACTAATGTATATTGGTCATATCTTGAGAAAGGTATTCAGATGCTGAGCACCCAGTAGAAGCTTGATCATCTTAGTTTCATAGACCACACTACTGTAGAAGCTGAAGTCTATTCTGTCAGCTAACTACCTTTAAACCATCCTTCAATCACATTTAAGCAAAGCTGATAGAAGTTTGTATTTATTTAGTGGGTGGGTTTTTTCTGGTTACTGTTTGAAGAGGGGGGGTGTTGTTTGTTTGTTTTGGGGGTTTTTGTTTTGTTTTGTTCGTTTGGTTTTTTGTTGTTGTTGGTTTTTGTTTGTTTTTTTTTTTTTAAGAAGAGCTCTAACATTTAATCCCACATTCAGCTGACAAAACACTAGATCTTTACAAGCTCTTCATCGAGGATTTTTTATTAAGAACCTTTACTGCATTTATGGGAGGGGTGCTTGAGATGGGGACACAAGCTTGTTTCTGACCTTCTCAATTGCTACCCTTTCTCCTTTGTTTGGAAATGCTAAAGGCAAAGCAAGGGCAATCATGGTGTGCACTTAGGTAAACTACTAGCGAGCTCTACCTTACTAAGCGATAAAGCAGCCTTGTCTGCCTGTTGAAGAAACAGGCAAGTCCCAGTGAGGAGCTTTTGCATATCCTGAATTTTTTATTTCACGTGAGTCTGGGAATTGACAGTCAGCTTCTGTGGTTATGTGCAAGGCTAACTCATGGTACCATGACACTGCTCATTTGAAAAAATTGTTGATAAACAGTGTCACATATCCTCCATTACACATGGGATGGGCAAAATTAGGAAGTTCTCTATGTAGATCTTTAAAAAAAAAACTTTTGAAAACATCTCAGCTGTGGTGCCAACATAAAACTTTGTCAGTAGTTAGGCACTGGTATCTTCTGGCCTCTGATTATTTCTGTGTTCATTGCTCCCTTGTGCTTTCCCTATCTGGTTGACATTTGCTTGAAAATTGTTAGGTTTAATGCTACTATTGAAGGGATGGCAGCATTTTCACTGCTGTTTTTTGCACAGTTTGTAGACACAGAAGGGTTCTAGGTGCTAACCTAGAGATATGTAAGGACACATTATTCCCTGACACTGCAGATCTAGACAAAGACCCCCATGAATTTTATTATGTTCCAGGCCTCTCCTGCTGCCATCTACATTGGAATCAGTGATTTAAAGATTGCAGTGGTTTTTAGACAACTTGCCCACCCACCCCCAAATGCTCCATGTCCCATAATTTTTGCAGCCACTTGGTCTCTTTCAGCAATTCTGTCATCACTCGGTGGAGTTTTGGTGTGTAGGTTAAACACATTAACATAACATCTGCCATCAATAACTAACACAACTTGGTGCCCTAGGATGTATTATAGTGTGTAGGGCTGGTATTTATTGCTGAATAAATAGGAGGAGGGAAGGGGACGAATGGAGAGAAAATTGTGAGCTGTCCAGCTTTAAAACCCATAGGTTTTTAAATCAGTAGTTCTGCTGTCTCCCTCTGTCTTCTAAAATGCCTACAGACAACAGCAGTGAAAAGAGTATATAGAGGCTTGTCATTGTCAATAATGTTGCACTAATGCATGTATTATGAAAATGAGTATATGAGTAAAGGAGCTGCCTTCGTTAACACAGCAGAAGCGTGATCAAATGGTGCTCTCTCTTGACCTCCTGTAGTCCCCTTGCCGCTGTGCTTTAAACATCCAAGGATCTTTCTGAATTGCACATTGCATTTTATGAAGAAGTAAGCTTTGTCAGGCCAAAAGCTGCTGCTGGTACCAGGTCCTCTTTGTCAGCCTGGGCCCCACAAGGCTTCTCTTTCTCCTTCTTGGAAGGATCAGAGATAATCTGCATTGTGTTGTTTATTCTTAGCAATGCCATGCCCATCTTCTCTGCCACCACTGTGGTGTAGTGTGATAGCTTTGCCCTGGGATTTGAGAGAAGGCTGGGACCATCTCCAGCTGAACACTGTGTGGGGCTGGTGCTAGTTCCTGCCTTGTGGCTCATGTATTTGGTGGCTGTCAGTGGTATCAGCACGTGCACCTCACAGGTGCATCGCTCAGTCATAGGCATAACCTTAACAATCTGTCTACTGATGCAATCCAGCTTGCTTCATGCCTCAGAGTATGCAATCTTCTTACCTAATACTCATTCCTCAGTAGTTCTGAGTAGGAAAAATCATGGACTCCAAAGATGACTCTTCATATACTATTTTCAAGGTCTTTAAGAAAAAATAACAAGCAAAGTGTTGCTTGTTGCCGCTGTTGCTTTTTTAGCCATGTGTTCCTTTAATGCCCTCTAATAGTAATCAATAAGTGCTAGCTATTCCTGGGAGGGAAACAGCATGAAGAAATGGGTGAAAATACCATTGTTTGCTAGCACAGAATTGCTCATCACTGGAACTGTAAACATGGATTGATTGTTTTTTTTTTTGTTTAATGTGAGACTACTTTAGGTTTTCTAGAAAATAGGTTGTATTTCCTTTCCTGTTGGCTCCATACAGTGTGTGCTAGTCTTAAGCATTCTTATGAAAAACTTACTTTTGTTTAGCTTATTGTATCTACCTCATGGAGATGTAGTCACCATGTACATATTACCAGTTAAAAGGATATCCAGAGAAATCCCAAGTAGCTTAGATTTCCCTAACACATATCTTACCATATTTGCATTAACATTCTTCTCAGATCATATGATTCGTAGCTTTAAAAGATATAAGTTGTCAACAGAATAATAATTAAAAAACAACCAATAACAGAGAGAATCCCACTATATGATAACGTGTGTTGTAGAGAGACCTGGTCTTAATTATGAGTCCATCAGAATCAATAGAAATTACTAATGGGTTAGGTCATATTTTTCTCTTATCTAGCAAAGTTACCATATCAGGACAAAGCTGAATATATGCTAAAACACTTTCCCAAACTAGAGCTGAGATCAGTCACCCTGTACTTGACCTGTGCTTTGGCCACTCACTGCCATTTTGTTAGAGGTTCTGCAAGTCTGAAGAGGAGAAGTTGAGGTGACTGTAAAAGGTAAACAGCAGCAAAGAGCAGAACGAGGTGAGGAGACAAAGTGAGATGTCAGGTCGGGATGTTAGAGGTAGACTTTCACATGCAGTTCTACAGGGATCTTCAGACAACTAAACTTGGTGTGGCTAAAGACTTTGCTGAAATGTTTTCAAGCCAGGTTAAGCCAGACCGAAGCACTTTCACCCATGTTAATTTGCAGCGTGGGGAAGATTCCTCTTGTAATGACTCCAATTCACGCAACACACAAAAAGGCAAGTCAGTTTCCACGTTATTATTCTATCTTTTTAAAGTTAGTATTGACAATATTGAGTCTCAGATTTCCAGCCCTAAGGACTGCCCATGCTGAATTAGAGACCTTCTGCCTTAACAGCCCATGTACGGAACAAATCAAGTAGGAAACAATATGCACACGCTGTTGTTCTGTGCTCCTGGCAGAAACCAGAGAGGATGTCTTCAAAGTGCAATTAGCACAACATGTACACTGGGCCTCCTGTGGACCCTTAAATATTGTACTTCATAAGAGTCAGACCAAACTTATATGCATGCATATATACTATTGTTGTCACAGTTAAACTGTTCTCTCTGTGTCTGGATATGGCAACAAAATCTGAAGTTTAAGCATTGTTAGTGCTGGTTTTATCAATTTTCTTTCAGTAGGATATTAGTTTGATGTTCATATAGCATTTTGTATTCAAATCTGTGGAGAACATCAGACCTTTAATCCTTTAAATTGTGTTTCCCTGGAATATTTTAGTTTCTGTCTAATGTTGCATTTCATTTCACACTGAGATTATAACATATATTAAGAAGACATAGCACTATATGGGTGAAAAACCAGTTCTTAGTTTAATTAGGAATCCCTCTGGACATTTAGAAGGGCTTTTAACAGAGGCTGTATCTTTTGGGGCCTTTGATGTCAAGTCCATTCTTTCATGCTATTTTCACCTACAGAGAGGAAATCATCCTGGTTCAAACATTCTAAGGATGTTAGAGGTATTTCCAGGGAAACATTTGAGAAAGTCAGACCTGTTGAAGAGAAATATAAAGAAAATGGGTAACAAAACAGAAGAAAATAGGTTGAAAGGAATAGAGTCAAAAAATGAGAAAGGAGTAGGATAAAAGACAATTCAGAAGATGGCTGAAATACTTTGAAAGACTGAAGAGAAATCAAAACCCAAAAATATAGAGGGGGAAATTGCAAAGCATTCAGCAACAAAAAGAAATGAGAAAAAAATTAAAAAGAAATAAAAATATTACAAGCAGAAAAGAGGAAAGAATGAAAGATGTGAGGGAAAGCATATGAATGGATTGATGGCAAAGGAAAAGATGAAAACAAGAAGTGAATGGATATGTAAATTTATTTGGAGAGAGATTATGTCCTTAACATTGTGTGGGCATTATGTGAGTTTTGCTGAAAACTTCAAAGTGAACAAGGTGATAAAAAATGGAAGACAGGTTTTGTACTTTGGACATCAAAGGTGTGTGACTATTCATGAGCAGGTGAATCTGGGTGGTTCAGAACTGACAATGTCAGGTTTTGGAAATAGGCTTGTGCAATACTGTTTGTGTCAAGTAGAAAACAGATATACTGTGACCATTTCCGGAGCCTGGTTTTTTTTTTGGTGGAGAGAATACAGATATGTGCTGCTCTACTAATGAGTCAGTGCTTATAGTCTTAGTTTGGCCTTTCTTTAATAAATTTTATAAAGGGAATGAGGTTCAAAATCAGCATTGTTTTTGAGTTTTAGAAGATTTGTAGTTCTTCAAAGATGTATCTTAAGTAACCCAGGCCTTACCTAGACCCACTGAGCCCTAAAAGTTATGCTGGAAAGAGTTTTTGAAGGCTGAGCTCAGTGTACTTAGCAGAAAATTTCCTAGCCAGTGTTTCACAAATCATGTGAAAAACTTTACAGTATTTATTTTTAAACAGCTAATTGATATAAACAAACCATACTTGTCTAGTAAACAAGAATTGTTCTTCCCTTCTAGTAAAGTCAAATTTGGGGTTCTGCTGGCTGGTGGTGGACAAAGGAAGCAAAAATCCTTTATTTAAAAAAATACAGAAAATCCCACTTTCCTAAACCCACAAGAAATGGAATAGGGCATATTTCTCTGGCAACATCTTTTAGACATAATTCTGCCCAGATAGTACACTTTCTAGCTTGTTCTTCAGAGCTGCTCTCCTTTTTCAGTCCATTACCTTCACTTTATCTCTAGTTTGTGTTTTCCTGTGGCTCTGCTGCTCATGTAAGCACCTCTACTAAAAATAATTGACCTAGAACCCTTTTGTATATGTGCCTGTTATGCACATCTCAGTGGGCCAGAACCTCATGTTTTGGAAGCTCCATGGGAGAATTTCTTATGTTTGTTCCTTTCCAAATGAAGAACACTTGTTCGCTCAATAGGATCTTAGCAAACCGTGACAGTACAGTGAAGATCACTGATATGCATTACTTGGTCATTTTGAAATGGATTCTCTACAAATATTTGTTACCAGTTTTCCAACAGCTTCTCTCAGCTCTTTCTAGTAAAAGAATAAAAAAAGGAAAGACTCAGCTTTACACTGAATTACAACTGAATCAAGTACTGGTCTGCTGGCAAGTAGAATCAGATCACGAATCACGTTCTGTGTCTCTGAGCAAGCTGCAGAATCCTTTAATCCTTAGCTAACAAGATAAAAATGCAATACTTTTCTCCTGTTATTTACATTGGCCTTTTAAAGAGTTTACTCTTTTCCATAAACAGGGTTGGGCAAGGCAAACCCTGGTATATCTTTGGTCATATCTAAAAGCATACGTATCACACACACTGTAATATAAAGTTGCAGTAGTTTTCATCTTCTCAAAAAATGTTAGGACAGTGACAGACAAAGTCTGGAAATTACTGAAGTTGAGAGAAGCACAGTGAACTTTGGGAAAAGAGGCGAGTCTCTTGAGAATATCTTACCTACCTGCAGTTTACCTAGGAACAGGCTCCCTCACTAGATAATCTTCTGCTTCAGACCTAGGTAGAAATGCCACAAAACCAGCCTGTCTCAGACATGTGGGGATTTCAGTTGTTCATACAGATTGGGATTCAGTGGGAAAGTTTAAATGCAATATACCAATAGAAGAAATAAATCCTTAGTGTAACTTAATTCAGTGCTCCTCTGTACCTGCCTTAGAATATGGTAAACATTTTTCCAGTTAGTGCATTTTAATTAATGTTGGGAATACTTGTGCAGTGAATGTGTACCTCATGGCCATCTAAACTGGAATACTTTTATGCTTTTACTTCTATTACAGAGTCACTGTTCTTGTTGCGAAATAGAAAAGAGCTCTATAATACATCTGTGCAAAGTACTTAGCTTGTATGGACTTCAAAATAGTTTTCTCCAAATCTCTACAGCTTTTTAAAGGCCTCCATTTGCTGCTGCTCAAGGAAAGTATTTTTTTTTTCCTTAAACAGACCTTAATAGTTCATCATACTTTTGAATAACAAGTGGTTGATCATGTACCTTAATTACAAGAGCAAATTGAAGGCACTTATACTATTCATCAAAATAAATCACATACTAGTTAACTAATGAAAAAGTCAACAGACGGAAGAATAATATCACAGTAGTGTTAGTAAACATGGGGGCAAAATTCTTAGCTGGTGTAAATCAGCATAGCCTCAATCTCTTTAACTGGCTTGTGCCAGAAGATACCGGCTAATGATCTGAAATTTTGAATAAACCTGTGAAGAATTATGTTCACTAATGTTCTTTTGGGAAATTAGGGAGCAATATTCACTGGTGTTGGATATTTAGTTGTTGCTTTTTATCTGTCCTTTCTGATAAAACAAAGAATCATGTTGCTCATATAGTGGGAGACTTTGGCTTTTTTCTGGAGAATGTGATTTGCAATTCTCATTTTCTAAGCCAGCTTGATATGCTTACGTACAGAGATTAAATGTCTGGGATCAGAAAGTTCAGTTATTAGGTGAAGTAAAGAGCTGTGATGCTGCAGATAAAGCATTTTGAGATCTAGATAAAAGAATAAAGACCACAGTTATTCTGTGTACAAGAAGAAACAGATTTCACATATGAGGACAATGATTTTATTTTCAGAGAGGAGTGCAATAGCTGTTCTCATGCAGTGCTGGCTCACAAAAACAGAATGTTTTCTCTAAACACTACTCAGGTATCTTTTTTTTTTTTTTTTTTTTTTTTTTTGGGATTTTGTTGCTGATAATCTCTCCTGGGCTGCAGGTGTTTTCCAGATGCACAAAGTTCCCATCCCTCCAAATATCATCAATAAACAGGGGTCACAGGAAGGAAGCAACAACATGGATTTTCTATAGGAATCAATACATTTTGCTATAAAGACAGAAGGGCAGAAAAAGCATTTTGAAGCAGAGAAAAGAACAGAAGGCAGAGGCTGCTTCAGGACAAACTAGTAAAGGTCAGTTGATGAAGAGAGGGACTGCAGAAGGGTGCCACAAGGTGACTTTTCGGGGTTGTGATAGAAGGGCAAGAAGAGTTCAAAAATGGGGCAGAAAAGGGGCAATAGGAAGGGCAAATCTCGTGTTGAAGGGCAGTGTCCATATGACTTTAAGGCCTTCAGTGCTTTTGACTATAAGAGTACTATACCAGCACTTGCTATGAGGGCATTATTTGGAGGGTAAAAAGAGGCCAAGTGATAAATTAAATGCCAGATTTCTGGGAGCTGTTTTGCCTTGAGTCTGTCAGCCCTGTGCTGTCATGCTGGCTATAGTACAGTGTAAGGGCCCTGTAAAAAAAGGGCAGGGGAGAATCACATGTAATATTTAAAGAAAGAAACACAAAGAAAATAACCCCTACGTGGAAAAATACAGAGTGATCAAAAATAATTACTTTATGAGTTGTTCTAAGGGTTTATGTGACCCAGGACTCTGTCTCTATCTATCCCTTTCCCAGCATATATGCATGATAAAACAGGGATGACTTTAATGCCTTTAGATGCCTTTTTTTTTTTTTTTTTTCAGAAGATCTACACAAGTGTAGCAACTTTGTAAGAGTTAAGAAGAGGGAAGACTGGGAGAAAAGGGCTGAAGTAATTTCTATTCAGCAGCCAGATCCCATATGTATGATCTTGAGTTTAAGCAATGGACTTCTTTGCAAAAGATGTACTTGGCTGCTCTGACCACTTTTTCTCAAAAGCTTCTGATTTCACTGCATACCATAGTCAGTGACTAGCTGACAATACCTAGTAGACAATGATTCATGTGATTTGCAGTCTATTAATAGATGATTTGTGAACATGCAAAATAGGTGAAAATAGCAATTTGTTTATGATGGAAATCATCTGTGAAAGAACATGAAATTAAGTTAGATTAGTTTATAAGCTCAGCAAAATCAATGACCAAGTCTTAAAGGTATTTCCTTTGAAGATTTCCTATGTGACAAATTATTTTTCTGTGTTTGCAAATGACTTCCAAATAATTTCAAAAATTGTTCCCAGGTGGGTGCCGCAGAATCACACAAATTTGAATAGGGGAGAACTACCACTCATTTAATTATCCTCATCCCCTTGCTTTGTGTATCAGAAGACTTGGCTTTGTTTATATATCACTTCTACTTTTGCAGAAAGGGGAAATGTTTTAGACACTGGCGATAACTGATGCTTGTGTGAAGAATAGCCCCTATGGTGTTTGGCTGTCTTGGAAGCTCCTTTTGGTTGTAGTGCTTCTCCACTCCTGGAGTAGAAACAATACCCTGTGACTTAAACAATCAATCACACAGCATGAAAAATGAGCAGTCTCTCAGAGCAACAGTCACATTTGCATAAACCATTCATTTGGTATATTTGAGTATCCACCAAATTAATGAAAATCAAGAGGAATCCATGGATCATTTACAAACAGGAAGGCAGGTTGAAACCTTCGAACAGATGACTTGATGAAAAAAATGTACATGGCTCTGTCTTTCTAGAAGGAAAAAGAGGAGGTAGGTTGGACCAAAAATTACCAGGAGGTGATATTATTCTTGACCACCCCGACAAGGTTTCTTTCCATATATTTCCTCTGTATCACTCTATTTCTTCCTGTGACTGTTTTCCAGGCAGTTGGGGGTGGGGGGTGGGAAGGGCAAGGGAGGCAGATGGAAACCTGGAAACACCACTTTGCAACAACATGGGAGAAAAATAGTTAAAAACATGGGTTTAATTGATTTTGTGCAAGTGGAGAACCAGAGGTACATATTTTCAAGAAATACTGGTTGTGGAGATGTCTGTTCTATTAATTTTTTGTTTAAGGTATGCTACATGTCTGGGAAAATCAATGACATGAGGATCCCTTTAGAAACATTCAAAATGGGACAGTTTTGGAAGAAACTCAGAAAGATGCTTACTTGAATTTTTTCTATTCCATTTCTGCTCCTAGTTGTAGAAGGTGATGACAGTCCTCTGTTGTGAGCCTATGTTCAATTCCAAAATTGTAAACTCTTCCAGCTGTTACACGTAAAGGCAAAACATAAAATCAATTAATAGCTTATCAGGAGGCACTTCTCTGCTCCTGCCACTGCTCAGGCTTCCCATTTCTCAGGAATCCATTTTTCAGAAAAGAAAAAACAAAAAAACAAAAAAAAAAACAAAAACAAACAAAAAAATGTGGATGCATTTAATTTTATTAGGAAATTCTGTAATCCAGATGTAAGATGAATTCCATATAGAAGACCAAATGTGTGTCTCTGTCAATATTTAAATTAAAGAAACATGTCTCTGTCTAGTTACTGATTGCTGCTATCTATAAGAAAAAGCTCCTCCCTTTTTCTTCATACTTTGGTAATATGACATCAACAGAGATTTCATGCATGCCAAAATAATTACCCAAATTAAAATATACATATTTATTGCTTTGATAAATCCTATAAGTAAGGAGAGAATCTAATGTACTTCAAATAAGTCAATCCCCTATCAGATATGGCTCTAATAGACAGGCCTACAGGTCTATGTCTCTGTACAGTTCTTCAGCCAAGGCTCTTCCAAAATGTCAATATTTGACACGCTTCATTGCTTAGACCACATGGTGATACACTCCTTCCAGACAACCCCCTTCTTGCAGGAAAGGGGATGTTCAGAGTCTTCCAGAGAGACCTCTTAATTTAAGGCATGTGTCACCATTACCCTGCCTGTTAAACAACCAACATCCAGCAGTCCCTTCGAAGACACTAAGCCTGACAGTTGACAAAATCTGGGGAACTAACAGTTCTGCAGGGAATCTAGGTTTTGGGGAGATGGGAACAGAGAACTTTACTCAGGAAGCAGCTTGCTCCCTCCTAAAACAATCTGATCCTTTTAGATCTTCAGGTCATCGTTGCTTTTGGGGTTCTTTTGGCAGCTATTGTGTTGGGTGTTTTTATTAAGGATTAGGGATGGAAATACAAAATATCTAATTTCTATAGAGCTTATCTGACAGGGTTTGGAGTATGGGCACAATGTTAGTTGAATGAAATGAGTTTGTCCCTTTGCATGCTCACAGTTGGGTTCTTATGTTCAGAGTTGTCACCAGTCTCCCTGGCTTGTGTGGTTACTATTCTTTTCTATGCCTAAATCTCTGCAAGGTAAGCCCTTGAAATCATGAACTCCTCTTTTGAAGAAAAAAAAAAAAAAAAGGATGTGAAAGTCACCTTTCCATGTATTTTATGTATAATTTTAACAATAGCCATCTGATGTAATGTCCGGTTCCAGCAACCCAGAAAGGAGATGACAAAAGATGTGCCAATTCTGATTTTTAGCTTGAATAGTATAGACCACTTTTGCTTCCTGTGAAGGTAAATCAAAGGCCCAATAATCTATCTGATCCTTCACTTTTCTTATTTCATTCACATTCAGAAAACAAAGCCTGTGTCCTGCAAATACCAAATACTTACATTGGCTATTCAGGGAAAGATGTATGTTAAAATTAGTCCTCATGAAAATCAGATTAATAACATTTTAAAAGTAACACAATCATATAAAACAAGCTCTTAATGGATATAAAGCAAATGAGTTTCATGACTTTAGTTGCTAGAGACATAGTTACTTGCATCTGGAAATTTTGTTGTTATAGTTGTTATTTGTTAAACTAGATCACAAATGAGCTATTTATTTGTATTTCTTTGCTGTTTGTTCTGAAAAAAAAAAAATTTGTTGAGATACCAGATGTCTACCTCCATCTTATATGACTTTATTTCTTATACCTGCATTTGTCATGGCTTATTGCATGCCTGACTGCTACTTCCTGTTGATTTATTGTGTAGTTTTACACAATAAATTTTTGTCATATTCTTTGTTCTCCCAGCTGTTTCTCAGTCATCTCAAAGGATATGACTTCTAAGCAGTGCCTCTCTTAATGTTCATGTACTATGCCTCTTATAGCAGAGAGATAGCTTGGCTTTTGATTGGCTTTTTCTCCGGAAATCCACCTGGAGAAAACCATTTTCAGCCCCTGGGGATTGCTGGTAGGCAAACCCATGACACGTATGCTCCTCACATTTTAAATCAAGTCCCAAAGATTAAGGTTGCTGTGGGAAAGTTTGGTGTCTGTGTGAAAATTCAAACCCGTAATGGTGATAAGGCTCTGTTGAATAGCATGTAGAGCCAATGCCTTAGGGCAGCAGTGCCATCAAGAAAGGACTATCCTCTTCCTGTAAATCTAGGAAATAAATGGAGTCAGAATAATGTGAAGATTTTTGTCAGAAATCCAGAATAATGTGAAGAATTGCAAACCATCACCAGGTTGCTTTGAGATGGAGCCCGCTCCACACCACACCTGCCCTTATTCCAACCTTCCATCTCCTTCTTTTAAACCATTTTGGTGCATTTCTCTGTATTCTTGGAAGCTTTACAGACGATAAAAATCACACAGCTGTATTTGCTCTCTTCCTAGCTAGGTAGTTATCTGAATCTTTTACAACCATCTGCTACCTTGTCAGCCATGTAACAGAGCAGAACATCAAAAAAAAAAAAAAAAAAAAAGAGAGAGAGAGAGATATTTCAGTTTTATCCTAAGCTCAATGGATAGTTTTATAATCCATGATTTTTTTTGGTTTAATATCATGAGAGCTGAAGTACTATCATGTAAACTTTGTTCTCCCACTAAAAATGGTAGTACTTCTAAATATTCATGGCATTGTTATATTGCTTATCAAATCCAAAGCTTTTAATTTAGAGCCCAGCTCAGTCATATATCATTTGTAGCCAGAAGTGTTTTTTATTTCTTTTAACATTTGAATCCAAAGTATGCAGAATGGATAGACTGTGAATTTTAAGCTCCTATTCTCTTTCCTCAAATTATTTCATTTGCATTATTTTGTTTTGATTTCTAAAATAGGTTGTGCTTTTGAGCAACCAATCAACACAATTCAACAAGATATAATAGGAAAGCAGTTCTTGAATGTTACTTTCCATTTTTCACATCTGTGGTTAGATTCATCACAATAAAATCTTCAGACTTGAATGAAAGGCTAGTTAGGACATAAGATAGGTACTCACCACTGAAAACATAAACCTACTCAAGTTTAATCAAGAAAAACAGTTGTTTGCTTCAGTCAGAATACTGCAAGGAGAAAATTAGGCTTAGCCAAAGCCAAAGAGAAAAATGTCATTATAGCTTACTGGCACCCAAACTATTACATGTTCTTGCAACTCTACAGTCCAGATTCAGAGAAGGGAATCTACTTCTCTTCTTGTGTGCACTTCATGAAGGTATGGTTACACTGGGTATTTGGTATAGGTGGACAAGAGCTGTTGAATGTTTTTATATGAATAGAGGCAACCATAGGAGCCCCATGATTGTTTCCCCTGGAACCCATGACAGCAAAGCAGTTATAAGCATCTAGGGGATAGGAGTATACTTTTCATGTGTTTTGGAGTTCATCTGTCTTCCTTCCAGTTTTTTATTTTTTCCTAAATAGCCTGGAAATATGAGAAGAAGGGACTTTCCAAGAAGAAAATGATGGAGGAAGTTGAGAAAGAGTATAACTGAAAGGTGTAATAATCTTGAGGTTTTATTCTCTATTTCACTTTGAGACACAACAGGAACTCTAGTTTCCAGCTGTGTTTTGGTAGGTAGAGAAAGGTTAAGAACAGTGTTTTGAGGGGATGTGCAATTGTGCTGTTATTTGTCCACTTGCCCAATTTTACATCAGTGTTACTTGAATGCATTCATCTGAAATCAGGTGTTTAAATGAACAGATCAAAGACTGTCCACTGTTCACTTGTCTAAATGGATAAAACAGAAAAATGGCATGAGAAAGGATACCAGAATCACATCCATATGACAGATAAAGAATTAAAGCATAGCAGTTGTTGAGTTGTGTTGACAAAAGGCCAACCATGACCTCCAACAATTGAAAAGCAGCAGCCAAGAGAGACATGACATGTAGAACAAAACAGGGGTTAGCAGCTTATAACAGAACTGCTGACCAAGATTGAAATTCCTGTAACACCACCATGTCACAAATATCAAATAAGAGTGTTAAAATCAGGAAAACCGGACCCATGCGAAAGACCAAAGGGAGGTTGGCTGTTAACTGGGAAGGGGGGAAGGTGGTAAAGGAGAAGAGCTTGGGAGGGAAAAAAGGCGTAAAAAGAGAATACAAGGGGTAGCAAGTCATATGATCAGATCTGACTGGGATATAATTTTAAGACTTTTAGTGCTATGAATATTTGTGATTAGTCAGGTTTTGATGAGATTGGTCACTAATCATTTGTTTCTGTGACAGCAGCTCTGGCTATTCTGCAAATACTGACAAGTCTGCATTGTGTCAAATCATCAGCACTGCCTCAGACTGCTTTTCACCTGGAGAAAGTTTATTCCTCAGTCCTCTAGGATCTTCTTTAAAAAGGTTAAGCTGTAGCATATGGATCTCTGTATTATTTTTGAGGGCTTTTACTTTCTATAGGTCTGACTTTAAGAGTTGCAATGGTTTTTGTACAGTAGAGCAGTGCCAGAAGTATTCTTCAGGGTGCCTTGTCCAGTTAGAGAGAGAACAATTCTTTCTACTACCTCAGCTCCTTTTAGGAGATTCTGAGGTTTAGCATGTATTCTTGATGTCGAGTGTGACCTTTCTTTGGCACAGACACTTTGTCTGCACTCTTTAAAGACGACTGCCTGTTCTTTTGGAAGTGGCTGCTGTGCAGCACAAAAACATCTGAAGTCCCTTTGCAATCCATTAAGAGATTGGTTTATTTACTGTCTGCTATTGATTATTACTTAATCTTAGACCTCTTCCCTCAAGGAAAAGAAAATAATCTTTGTTGAGTTCCTGGTTTATTCTGTGGCCAGAGAGAAGAAAAAACTCTGCACCACTGATTTTGAGTGCATGAGAGTCCTCAGATAGGACAGAAATGTCTTTTTAAGCAGTGAGGAAAACCTCCCAAAGAGCAGCCAGGTTTGCCAACTTTTCCATTCTTTTATACACTAATCCCTGTGCTCCTACCCACTGCAGGGTCTCCTTCACATGGCTCTGCTTGTGCTCTTTGTTCACTCTCATGTCCCCTGACCACCTGCTGAGCAAGAAGCTGTAGGTGCAGAGAATGGAGATGAGAGGTGCATATGCTGCTGAGTCACCGAGTAGGTGAAATGCTGGGTGAACACTGGCAGGTCACGCAGAACAGATGATGGTTCAGCTCATGCTGAAGCCCTTTTCCTCCCAGGAAGAACTCATTTGGCTCTCTTCTCAGTCCAGGCAGACAATAATTTGTATGGAACTTTCAGAAACATTATTATTGTTAAGATTTCTGCTGAAAGTTAGCTGAGAGGTCTAAAGGTTCAGAAGAAGAAAATGGACAGATGAGCAGACAGAGACTGATGAAATCTTTGTTTCTTAAAAGCAGGCTTGGGAAAAAAAAAAAAAAGAGTAGAAGGGAAACCAAAAGTACAGATTTAATTACTGGTAATTTTCTTGTCCAAGATTAATTTCTGACTGCACTTTTTATTTAATTACGACAAGATATTAGTGAAAAGAAATAATTTTCATTATTTTCTGTAGATTTTGTGCACAGTTTGTGATCAAACCATATATTCTTATGTTCTGAAAAAAATAACAGCAAATCTAAACAGTTTGATGCAGTGTTCTAATCTCATAAATATGAAAAACAAATCATTACTCATAATTACGAAGTACAATAAAGAATAACAAATATTTTTATTTCTATAGCTAGGGTTTTGTTGTTTATTGTTTTGTGTGTTGTGGGGTTTTGTGGTTTTTGTTTTGTTTTTTTTTAGATAAGCGAGAGTTCTAAAGGGTTTTTAATTGCATACTTGTAATGCACACTAAGAAAGCTGGCAGCTCTCTTGCATCTAGCACCATGCCACATATAGCTGCAAAGTTTTAAAGGAGCTTTGCTCTCCTTCCCTCGGTTTTAAGAGCCAAATTTGGCAGACCCTCTATCTGACATTTCTGGAGACTGAAATGCTTTATTTCCTGACAAAGGGGCCAATTCTTCCATCTCTTCTTACCTCCACGTCCCAGTTCTGTCCTGGGCAGATGGCAATCACAGAAGTGCTTACAATTGTCCACGCTCTGCTCCCTCCCACATCTAAGGAGTGTTGCTGGTGGTAAAGGCTGTAGCTGAACTGGACAGTCTTGAACCCCATCCCTTATCATTAGCCCTGCATGGAAGGAAGGAGTAAAATTTTTCTGATCAGAAGCTCTAAGAATATACTAGATCAAACCCCATATGGTTAGAGCTCAGAATATTGGCCCAATCCCAACTTAGGCTTTAACCTCTTCTGGTTTTATTTCAGTTTTATATCTCTGATGTCACAGGATTCTCCCAGTGGAAAGCAGAGGGAACTGGCCCTATGGTTCTCACTGTGGGAGTGAGTGTGTTGATTGAGACATATGAGCTCCGAAGATACCCATTTCACCTGTAACCCACTTATTAGTACTTGATTTTCTTTCAGTATTTACTAATAACAAGCAAAAAGCCTCAAGACATTTGCCTAGAAAAATTCTTCCAACTCCCAAATGTGCTATTCTCTGCAAGTTATTAAACTTAACTTTCAGCAAAAGATTGATCATGATTCTTTTGATCAGAATTTACATCCCCTCTCTGTTTTCTAGATGCACTGTACCTAGCAGGGTGCTGTGCTTGTGGAGTGGTGGCTGGAACCAGCAGGACTGTTCTGATACAGCCAGTGAAACCTCCTGCGATGTCATGAATTAAGAGCACATCTGGGAGTCAGGAGAGTATTTACTGCAGCGGAACAAGGAGCTGAAGACATCTCTTTCCAGTTAGTGTTTTCTGCTGGAGTACATGAATTCTGGATGATGTGCTACAAAAGGAACCACCTGGCTGCTCAACACATTCTCATCTCCCTCTTTCCTCTCACCATCCACAGCACCTGTGCTTCCAGCTGTGCAAGTGAGAAATTGTACCAGCCAGTCCAGCTAGGATTCTGCATAGGTCAGCATTACCTGTGTTGTTATTAGATTTCTCTCTCTCTCTTTTTCCTTTTTTTTGGAGGGGGTTTGGAAAGGGTAGAAAGACTATTATTTTGTGTACTTACTTTACAACTCCTCCCTGTCCTTGCAGTAGAGAAATTTCCAAGCGGATCTTTCTAACCCAAATAATTTCACTCAGTTTAGCAAGACACTTTCATAGTCATTTGCTTTGCAATGGCACCACGAATTCTTGAATGTGCCTGAACTCTCCAAGCCCCTCATGTTTAATGTAAATGTCCCCAGGCTGTGGCTGTGACCAAGCACTGATTTGGGATGTCCAGCCAGATTGCAAGATCATAGGGAACTTGATATGGGAGGCAGCCCCTGAGGGCTTAACAAGTTAAAGCTGGTCCCAGAGGACAGTTGGAGTTACGTGTGCACAGCTGATATTTAAAGAGGAAGGAAGAGCTGGAGGACATTTTGTACCTCTCCTACACTTACAGTCAGGAAATCTTACAGCAATATGAACACCTACTCTGTGAACCTGGCAGCCAGGTAAGTCCCAGCCAAAGATGCTGTGCTAGAGCTGATAGATATAGCTTACACAAATAGACATTAAAGACATGAAACTCCTTGTTTCCATCCTCCCTGTACTCAACTTTATATCTGGGGTACTACTTAATATCCATCTATGCAGTTTATGTGGTTTGAATCTTATTCTTAGATAACTAATTCAGTATGAGTACTGAGCAAGGAGGTGGGGGAGAGGGAAAATGTAAATTTAGGTGGACTTGTGGACTACCTTAAGATACTTAAAATAATGGTATTGCTTAAACTATCTTGACTGGTACAGGTCACCTTTTGTATCTACTACTTGTGTATGGATACCTCACAAACCTAGAGATGTCTAGAATGATGGCAGATCCTTAAATGTAGGCATGTGGATCCCACCATGGAGGTTTGTATCTCTATTCTGGATCTCACTTCAGTGTTCTAAAGTAACTTACTGTGAGATTGGTGGGCAAGTCTGCATGCATTTCTTGGATAGAGCCTTCAGTATTAGGGATTACTGTTGCTAATAAGGGCAGGATATCCCTCAACGTCATCAGGTATGCTCCAGAGAAGCCCCTATTGCTGAATTGATGAAATTTCTCATTTAACAAAAATATCCAAATATTAACTAAAAAAAAACCCACCTGATTTAAATGTCCTGCACTAAATGTCTCGCTATTTGCTTCATGATCTCATTTACATCTCTAGTCAACTCTCCGCATTAGAATTATTTCTGTCATGAGTTTCTCAGAAAAAAAAAAAAGGTGTTTTGGGGTTTTTTTTTGCTCCATGGGGATCCCTGAGCCAAGAGGGTCTGATGAGTTAGGAAGAGGAGTTTCTAACAAGCACTGTGAGAAGCACAGTGACTAAGCAAGGAAAATTACTCAATGTGCTGGAGAAAGCAAACAGAATTCAAACAAACTTCAAAGTCTACAGAAAACTGGGGGATGTGATTAACTTTTCTGGATTTTTTTTTTTACTTATTTCATATGTGTCAGTGTGATTTATTGTAAATTTGTTTCCTCAGACAGTTTTATTTAAGGGTTTGTGAATAACAATAAGTGAATTAGTGGGGTTTATTTTAGTGAATGTTTGTAGCACTGCTTTATTCTGTAGATACTGCTGCATCTAAGCATTACTTTTCAATTGAATTTTAGTATAAATTAGCTTATCTTCTTTCAAGTGACTTTAAAGCTAATAATCCCAAAAGAATTAAGATTAGAAAGCACTGCTATCAGTGACAAAGCTCATTAATGGCTCTTTATCTCTGCAAACCGGTGAACTATAGCCACAGTAATTGGCATAAATGGAATATACCTATTCTCCAGCCAGGTATCCTTTACTCTACTTTACATTAATTACGTAAGATTTTGTTCTGCTCAAATAAAATTAGGATGGCTTGTCCACTTCTTTTCTGAAAGGCCGAGAAAATGTCAGGTGTGCTGCTTTGAGAAGTCAGAAAGGGTAAATCTGCAGCAGGCAAGATAAAGACAGGTAGAGAAGGTAAATACAGAGACCAGAATAGTTGCCACTGATGATCATTTTCAGTTGGCTGTAGTGAGATTCAGGCAGTACATTCCCACAGAAAAAAGGACTTGGTTTTTTGGAAGGAAAAGATGCTCAAGTTGGAAATTATACTTGTATTTTACTAGTGGATCAGCTTAGGTTTGCTGGAGGAATACAGATTTTTTTTCAAACTCTTCATAAGAAGTATGTTACTATTTTAAAGATTTTTAAAGTTCAATGAAGGCTGGCCTGCTTCAGGCTTCTCTGTGAAAGCAGCTGAACAAAACAGGTGCTGCTTTGATTATGGACCTCAACAGTCTTTTCCAGAGGGATAGTGTTCTCTAGTAATTCCACATTCAGAAATTAGCTGTAATGCATCACCATGCTTTGAAACCCCTATTAAAACTCTTAAGACCCCCTCTCAGAGGCCTGTAAGCACTAACTAAAGACCCCTGACCTAAAGAAAAAGGACTTTTCATTCAAGTAAGAGATCTCTGGTCTGTCTCTGCTGGGAAATACTCTTTTACAGTCTGTCGATAAAAGCAGGTTTCTGGACCTCCCCTGCCCCTGGTTTTCCAGCCTGCTTTTGCTGAAATTGCTCTGCTATAGCTCAGGGGCAGCAAACTTGCAACCATGAACAACTGCTGTGTTGTCTTTCCTTACGTTATCCATCTTCACAAGGCAAGAAAATTTTATCTCCTTTGTCCAGTTAGTTGAAATGTCTGGTTGTTGATATCTGGAAAACAGGATTGCATTCAGAAGGGAACAAACCAAAGTGTCAGGCTAACCTTTGCTTTCCTCCTCTGTCTCTCCAGTCTCAATTAGTTAAGATGACTGATGGTTCAGTCATCCTCCCGCATGGTTTTGTGCCCCACAAGGCATGCAGGAAGGGTGTTATGGGGTTTAGGCTTTGAAGGTATAAGAATAAATGGTCATATACTACTTCTCTGCGGCAAAAAGTAGAAGAAAGGAAAATTCAACAGTTTGAGAGACTGGTTGAAAATACTCACTTTTTCTTCCTTTTGACCCACTACGAAATAAAGGAAAAATTAAGCTGTGTGAGAGGAAAGAGGAAGTTCTGATAAAAGTCTTCCGAAACAGCACAAACTTTACTTTTTTTCTTCTTCTTCTTTTTAATTTCCACATTTTATTTGAAAAAAAAAAAAAGTTTTTGCAGGAGTCAGGGCATAGTATCCTCACTCAAATTCAGCTAGCTTTTACTTTGAATTCTTGTGGCATTTCTGATGGGAAAGAACTCAAAGGGTCTTTTGCTTCCCTATCCGACATCTTGTTTACTGAGCAGATCCTACATCTGGCAGACAAATAAATTCTAAAACAACAGATTTAAGGTAGGTTTAATCCCATAATCTATGCATTTTTCAGCAATTCAAATGTAGGAAGCTCTTTTACCCATCCTAAAAGTTTGCTGCATTAGTGCAGTACCTCAGTGAGCACTCAAGACGTGCAACTCAATGGAATGAAACAGATACTTAAAGATTCATATAATGTATTAACCATTTTTGTAACTTAATTCATGGCATGATATATACAGCTGACATCCAAAGCCTTTCATAGCTCTTCTTTAATTTCAGTTTCAGCAATGAATATAGATCCTATTAGAAGCGAGCTGATACATGTTAAAAAGAATTAACAATACCCCTAATTTCCATGTTGAAGTAATGACTGCTATTATAGACTTCTTGATTTTAATCAGATATTCTCAAAAATGACAGCAGATGTGGATTCATAACGCTCAGTTGATGCTACAAGTCACACTCTCTTACACTCTTTCTTGTATTTAAAAAAAAAAAATCTTACAAGCATAGAACAAAAGCTTCTTCAATGTGCTGCGTATGTTTTCTGGCACATTAATGTTTATCCAAGCAGCCAAGAAGCAGATCATAAGCAGCATGCCACCGACTGGGGGGGGGTTTCAGTAACAGACCCTGAGTACTAACTATGTGAGACAGAAGTTGAGTCAGGCTTATTGTGAGCTCATTTGATACGAGCTTTTCTGGGCTGTGTGGCACTATCTTCAGATCAGACCTGAGACTCTTGGCTCAAAGCATTTTGCATTTCATGATACTGAAAGGACTGTTGGAACAGCTCTCACAACTTTATGTCATGATGGTTTACCCAGTTTTATGTCACAATCTGCAGTGACTGTGGGGGAAAATGCCCCTGTGAATGGACTCTCAGTAAGTGATAATGTACCTCTTTCGGAAATATATGACAAATACATGAGAGCCCACCAGTGATACAGGATAACTTTGTGTCCTCTACTTTAGGCTAGATGATGATCCGTCTTCAGGCTTGCCCTAATTTCTATGGCTTGTGCCAGTTTAAGAAAGAAATTAGTGTAGATGCAATACACAGGGAATGAATCTACTTTTACAGGTTTTCACCTCATCCATCTACCTTCAAGGTAAAATCTGAGTATGCTTCTTCTGATAATGTCTGTATGACTGAGTTTTACCTGTCCCTTTATAGAACCATTAGGATTTGGTATTGCAGGGAAGCCACACATATAATGGCATGTGCACCTTTTTAACATGGGCAAAATCTAAGGTGATGATGTGAAGTCTCTCCAACTGGACTTCCTTTTCTGACATTTTTGAGTTGGTCTATACATCAGCTTCAGTATGCACGGGAGCACCTGGGATATGCGGCATCTTGTGTAGAGACACTGGAGAATATTACATTTTCTGAAGCAATAAAGCCAGAGAGTTTAACCGGGCAAATAAACCTATTTGGAGAAATTGAAAGTGTACTGGTTTGTTGTCACTGAAGAAAAATTCCCCAAACAGTCTCACCTTTTAATAAGCACTTGACTGATGCACAAGCTCAAAGTAGAAGCTATTGGTAGTGTCTGGCTACAACATCTGTAAAGCAATATGGGATAAATCTATCCAAATCTGTTTTCAATGATTCCTTGCATGCAGTTGAGCTGCTAATCCAAGCATATATTAGTCACAGAATTTTAATCAAGTAGCTTGAATTAGAAAATTTCATCAGCAGGAACGCAGTCCTTAAATTGAGAGCGATATTGCATGCTGCTGAATAGATGTACTTTGGTGTTCAAGTTTGGCTCCATTTACAAATAGTTTTTAGATGTGCTATGTTTATTCCAGTTATGAAGCATATGGGGTTTCACTCTGGAATGTGCTCGCTTCTTCTCAGCAGTTGTACCTTATAATTAAAGCTGCCTAGCCCAATGTTAGTATTTTTCCTTCTTTCTCTTTCCACGTTGTTGCAGAAGAAACTAAGATAAAGAAGCCTGTGTTTATTATCTGAGACAGTGGAGAGGTGGCCTGGCATGTGTCTTTGTCAAGAGCCAACCCAGAAACTACATGAAGCATGAGCAGAACAAAGGGTAGTGGAGACATGTGGATATGGTGTCAATAGAAAACAAAGTTGGGACATGGCAGCTGCATCCTGCAGTAGTGTTACGAAGGGAAATATTAAAGCTTTCTGTTTAGTAAGACTAATTCCTGCTGCTACATCTCTGGTACTTAGCAGTGATGATATTTCTGTATGTAATATGTTTTCTGTACTAGACATACATAATTTAATCATATGATTAGCTCAGTTGGTTAGAGTATGGTGCTAGAGGATCAAACCAAGGCTGCAGGTTTGATCCCCGTATGGGCCATTCCCTTAAGAGTTGGACTCAGTGATTGTTGTGGGTCCCTTTCAACTCAGAATATTCTGTGATTCTGCATCAAGGGTAGAAGATCTGGTCTTTAGTTCAAGTATTTAGTGTTGCCTGAGATGTGTGAGGAGAGAGAAAATATTAAGCTAGGTATTTTGAAGTAGGGTTTGATTTTTTCCATACCAAGCAGTGTGAATGTTCTTTAAAGCAAAATTTCTGAGGGAAGATAAATACTTGATATGTGCTGATATAAGCCTGTAATGCAAACTCTTAATTCCTTAATATGCTTCCTTCTTCTCTGTCCCTTATTACACGCTGCATTGTTCACAGCATCAATTCAACTATGTTTCAGTAAATTTCTACTTAACCATTTCTCAGCTGTTATGAATTCAAAAATTTGCTTTCTTTCCAGAGAATGCTCTTCAGTTCAAAACTGCTTCATTGTTACTTAACCCATTTGCCTAAAATATATTAAAATTAAATCTAGGTGTTTTGTTTTGTTTTTCAAATTCTTTGAAGAAGAGAGAATGTTTGAGTATTATTATCTTTGGGGGTTATGTTTGGCTTTCTTGCAAATTCTTTAATTTGTATTCTTCTGCTAATTAAAAAACGTGAAAACTAGTATTGTTTTGGAGATGTTTCTTAACGCTAAACAAATATTTGAAAAGAGTTAATAAATTATTAATTCATGTTTAGATGCATGAAAACTTAATCAGTTGTTGCTGTTAAAGGTTTGTGTCTTAGGTCTTGCTGTTAGCATGATTTACATATGTATATTTACATTGCACATCAGTAATCTGTCCTTCCTGATACTGTGGCTGTAATGAGTAGGCAAGTCATCTATTACAACTGTACCAACTATTTAAAAACATATCATCTGTGTAATGAGAGACTCTTTAACTACCAAGTTTTAGTAATTTTTCTTCTTCAATACTGGGTCTTCTATCCCCACCATAATAATATATTCAGTAACCTAAGTCTGCGGAAGAGAAAAAGAGTAGCAGATGAAAACTCCAAAACCACAGATGAAAAAGCAGCCTTAAAATCTTAGCTTAGCCAGGAAGGCTGGGAAGACTGAGAAGCCTGGCTGCAGAACTACCAAAATTGATCTATGCTTAGAAATTAGAAACTTTAATATCTGTTGTTGATCCATTTCATACCTAATCCTCTGGACCATCCTTTCTTAGGCATCTCTAGTATTGGGCTATGATAGGCATTGCCTGTGCATTCCTTTTCATATTCACTGTATCTCTTGAAATACCACATCCAAAGTTTTAGGGGCAGAACCTGTGGCCATTGTAGTCCTCACTATGGGTCCTTTCTCTGAGATGACCCCAGTTCAAGAGCAAGCCTTCCTAGCTGAGCCCAAGTGTTGTATCCTCTGAATCACCAGCAGATGCACACTGTACATGGATAGAAGGATCATATTCAACCTGCTCTCCAAATTCACTTTGCACAAACTCTTTACTTTAAAAAATCTGCAGAAGAAATTTTCTCTAATTTTCTCACAGATTTGGAGTGCATATTAGCAGTAGAGAAAATGCACAGACTTAAACAGTTGCACCGGAAACTATAGACTTTAGAAGCTATAAGTGCCCATTGTGTGTACACAAATACTGGGATTCAGGTTAACTTCAGGCATTTAACTTCAGGACTCATGTAACAAGGCTCATTGACTTGGCCTCCTTCCAAAGAAAGTGAACTGAGACAAAATGAGATGAGTTTGTACCTACCAGATCTATTAGGTCAATCTATGCTGACCTATTCAACTTGAAAATATCCTGATCACTGGACTGTTAATATTTGTGCCATTGTTCTGCTGATAATGTCTTTTCTTCCTCCTCAGCCAGAGAGAAAAGCAAGACCTTTGTCAGAGAAGTTTTCTGATTATTTTTCTTCTTCTTTTCTCTCCTCTGCTCAGCAAATAGAGTGGAGATTGTAGATGGTGTTTTGTTTTTTTTTTTTCCTCAGAATTGTGCTTTCAAAATGATGATACATGGTTTAATTTTACTATTATGCAAGTCTCATTGAATTCCAGGGAGATTAGTCAGGGTAGAGAACTGCAGGACAATAAATTCTTGCAGGATCATGGGCGGTCTCTGTTCTTTAGCCTGAAGTGTTGTCACCATATTGTGTGTTACTGATGATTGGTTTGCCTCAAAAGTTTTTCTCCTACTACTTTTTGTGTATCATACTTCTGTGTAAGACCTATTGCCGTGCTTTTCTCTGTTAATGCATGGGAGTTCAGGACATGAGGTTCTGCTGTATTACATGCTTTAACCAAGCAAATCTGCATTCTGATCATGGTGCACACTGATCAATTAAGCCTTGCTGCTGGGCCCGAGCAGGCAGTTCGAACTTAGCAGGCTTTGTGGTTTCCTGGATATGTAGTTTCCTGTGTGTTCCTTTATGGTTTCCCTGTCAGTATTCTATTGCAGATTCTCCTTCTCTACCTTTTGGGCTAACTATATCATTCATGAATAACTCTCATCGGCTTTCTTGGCCTTTGGCATGTATTGTTTATCTACATATCGTGTCTTGTTCAGGCACTGTCTCACAAGGTATCTTCCAGGTGGAAGGAAGATTTCTTCCCAAGTGGAAACCTCTGCTCTTTTGTCAGTGAAGAGAAAGGCAGGTTGGTATAAAAAGTGTACTTCCTCTGATGTAGCGCTGCCTTAAAAGGCACTGAAGAAAGACATGATCACACGGTTTCTAAAGAGGGGAAATGCTGCAAATGCCAGTAGGGAAATGATGTCAAATGATGATAATCAGCAGGCTGGGAGGTAAAAAGACTGACTTCTTTTGGGCATAGTGATATGAGGTATTACAGCAGCAATAAGATTTTGGGGTTTGCAATGAATAATCTTAGTTTGAAATTTATCCCCTCTCTAAATCAGCTGTGTCTAGCTGCAGATTTACTGCTTCAACTCAGGTTATAGTAATGAGAATGTAGGTATAATGTTCTTTGTTTATTTACTTGTAGTTTTAAGGGGTGAAATACCTTAGGCAACAACCAGTTCAGAACTCTTGGATTTAGATGACTTTTTGGTTGGTTGGGTTGGGTTTTTTTAGTAGATTAGTTTTGGAATATGCTTCCCATACTATTAGTGATACTGTAACTATCAGATATATGGTACAATTATTTAAATGTCCTATAGATAAAACAGAATAATTTCACAGAGCCTGGAAAGTAGTAATTGTTTATGCAGACAAATTGCCAGCTAAGAAGAATTTCTTATGAGTATTTTCAATTTTTAATGTCATGTAAATTATTCCTACATGAACATAAACAGGAAAGTAGGCTATGATTTTCAGATCCTTTTGAGAAACATTTGTTCACATTTTTTTTCATTCATTCTGCGTTTTTATTGTACCACCCAATAACTGGTTCCCTCCCTCTACCACCCTATTCATCCATTAATGACCTCACTGCGTTGCTGCGAAATACAGTTATCGCTGGGATTCATTATTCTGTCATGGTAAGGCTATTTTTAGCCCAGACTCCAGCTGGCAACTGAGAAGAAACATAGGAAAGGAAATTGCCTCAGGTGCTATTAGTGCTATCTAGTTGCCTGTAGTGTCTACAGTTTAATGCAAAATGTCCTCAAAAAAAAAAAAAAAAAGGTTTCAAAATTAATTTTTTTTTTGTTATTTCTTTAGCCTAAGAAGCTAAAAAGCCATATTCCAGTCTGGGGGGAAAAAATAAGATAAAATAAAAATTGAAATGAATACATGTCTTTGAGGGAAAGCACTTCAAAGCTGATCAATGAGGGCAGCTAGAAAAGCATATAGCAGCCAGAGCTGAGATTAAGTTTTTTACTTTTGCATCATTCACCTTGAGCCTTAGCTGTGCTGGGCAGAACCTCACCTCATGTTGGCATCTCCACACATCTAGAAACACATCTCCACATATCTAGAAACTTGTAATTGGGAGCGACACATAAATATTACACTTTTTGCTTTTGAGCAGCACACAGATTTTTGGGGTTTAAGGATTTACCTGAAAAAAAGACTCCTCTGGAGGTTTTTCTGCTGGTTTCACTGAGTTGCTAGTAATTTTATTGTGGTGTCCTATGTGTGGAAAGGAATTTGGAGAAATTGTCTAACTTGTCTCTCTAGATGTAAGGTTTCAAATGGGACCATTGCCACACTTTTCCTAACAAAAGGTTTCAAAAGGTACTAATTCTTGAAGCATAAAACTTGAGAAGAGAGTGAAACTAGCTGCTCTATGCCTGGCAGCCTTGCCTTGGAGTTTAAGGCAACAGTCCAACTCACAATGCACATATTTATGCATCAAAATTTACCAGTTTTGATAGAGGAGCCAAATGAGCGTGGAACACAAACTATACTGGAGAGATCTGCCTTGGATTTAGGCAAATATTTTGGCATGTGGACAGTCTTTCACTGCTCCAGCATGTACCCTGGCTCACTACAGTTCAGAACTCCTCCTGTGGCAACAGACTGGCATTTTTAAGGTTTTTATTCTGATTCCATACATTGCTAAAAAGTTTGATAAAATTGATTTTGAGACAAATTCAAAACCTCCATTTGAAGTAGTTAAGTTTCCCCACATCAATCTGTGATGTATAGTATCTCTGTAAAATACTCGTTAAAAAATCATTATTTTACTACAGTCCAAATACCCTCTATGAGAAAAAGCAAGCATTAAATGGAAAATACATGCATTAGAAACCTTTATAGTAAAGCTGTGCATATCAAAAATAAGTCCTCTTTTAGCATCAAGTAGAACTGGAGGGGTAACAACCCCAGCCTGGTCTTGCTCGACACCAGACTGAGATGGTGAGAGGTCCTCTTGAAAACCCATAAAACTGCAGCAAGTCTTCATGGAAATTAGCTGTTTGATTCCAGATGAAATTCACCTCTAGATCTTTTTATTTGGCATAAATAGCTATCGTGCCTTTGCGATCCACATGACTAACTTGATAGATGCAGCTACAACCTGTGATGGGAGTTACATGCTTCCGGGAAGAAAACTTTATGCCAATATAAAAAGATTTCAAGGCGTGCTGTTTAATAAAGGAGAAAAGTAAGCTTTTACAAATTGCAACTTTATGCTGCTGAAAGGCATGGCATCCAAGAAATTAAAAAGTATAGCTACTGTTAGGGGGGAAGGAAAAGGGAACAGAAAGTTATTTCTGAAAATTGTGATAGCAATGGGGTCCAGTTGTAATGGCCACTGCCAACACTTGTATTTTTAGTTGAGTTAAATAGAACTCCATGCTTGGCCTCAGGCATCATTACTTCCAAATTACTCTAAAATGACTATAATATTCTCCATTATATTCTTAATTAAGCATCACAGGACAAAGAAGCTTTGCAAACAAAGAACGTTTCTGTGTGAATTGTTGTGGAGAGGGAATTGTTGTGCATGGCATCTTATCATTGTTCTGGTAAAGCACAATAGAAAAAAACCCCTTTCATTATTTTTGTAATATGTTTAATCGAATTATGTGTTATGAACCTGTGACTGGATAATGGCTTGACAGTGACTGTTGAACACTAAGGCAATAATGAAAATTACAAAGTTTAAGAAGATAAATATAAAGCAACCACTATATGTATAAATCTATTGTCATTGTTCCAGGGATACTAAATAATTGGATTTAAATAATAGACAATAAGTATTACTGAACCAACAGGCTGTTTCTGAATTTTAAAGCTACTAGAAATCTCATTTAGCAGCAGTTGAAGAGGGGGACAAACAAATCTTAAAATTAGAGCATTTAAGAATCACAAAATATTAACTCAGAAAAGATAACATGAATTAAAATGATGAATAGAAATATTCTGATTGGCTTGGAAAATAATCTTTTTTCTTCAGACACATCCCAATTAATATCTAGAAAAATATGTTCATTTCCAAGTAGCTAAAATGTCTCTATATTCTCTGCAATCTTAGAAAGTTCTCCTATAAATGATACTAGCTTCATTTCTGCATCTACATGTATTTGCATGGTGTCCATGGCAGTAACACCTAGACACCCCAGCTGAGTTCATTCCTTGGTGCGTAAGACAAGAGGCTCATGCCCAAAAGGTAAGGCAGCCTGTGCTGAAGAGCTCATGGAATAATGGGACCAGAGAGGTAAGGGACTGAGAAACATATATGAAAGTAAGAGAAAGTACAAAGGCAAAAAGGAAACAACAGCAGTTCCTGAACCTGGCATGGATGAAACTCATTTGGAAAAGAAAAAAAAAAAAAATCTCACTTTTCAGCTGTGATCATGTGGTCCAAAGGACTCCTAACATAGGAGCTTCTAGGATATTTATGGAATTACTCAGGAGCTAGCTAAAGAAATAGAGGCTGCTAAACAAAACAGTGGAAATTCAGCAAACCCCACAGCAATTCCTCTTTCATTTAGAGTGCAAATATTTTTTAGAAATTTAAACAGGAGGGAGAAAAACAGCTGCACAGTGCTTCAGGGATTATATGCTAGTCGTTAAGAAAACATCCAATATCCTTTGTTAATGCAGAGCAGAGATACATTATTGAAAAAATGTGACCAAAAAAAAGCAATTGCAGCTAATAGAGTTATGTCTGATAAATTTCAACTAGATGAGTGGAATATTACTGATCGAACCCCAACATTTTAGAGGGGTTTGCTTTTCTCCAGGAGTGTTAGAGCTGCTTTACACTATTCCTTTGGTTTAAAGCAGGTGAATCGAGATATTTGAAGACTGTGTTTTATGTAAACACTTGAAGTGGAGGCTATGTGGCCTTAGGGCACAGCTGGTGAAAGGGGTTACTGGATGTGGGGTACCTGTATTCATCCCAGGCTCAAGAACAACTTTGGGGCTCTTCTAAGAGCTTATATGAAAGGAAAAACTATCTGTTTTAATAACGAAAACTGTGGAACAGTTTAAGCTAAATGTATGTATATGACAAAGTTCAACCTGTTTGCAAATATTGAGATGAAATTAATGATAAAAGACCATTTTTCACTGACTATAGTTTCCTATTTTGATCCAAGAATTACATTAGAAATAGACATAGCTCAATGATGATTTTACAGTAGAACCATTGGATTTTTTCTGAAATTGTGTTAATTTTCACTAACTTTGATAAACATATGGATTCTCAAAAACATAGTTTCCTAGGTACTGAGTGATATTTGATGACAAGATAGAAGTTCTTATTAGTGTCTGATAAAGGGTCATAAAACCATTATGCCTGCCACCCACAAGCAAAGTCCAAATCTGGTCATAACATGATATATTGAAGCCTAATTGTCAGCTGAGGGATGTAGCAACATAGGGATTAGAGGACATGGAGTAGGGAAAGGTGGAATGCCATGGAGCAGGAGACATGGAAGACAGGTTTGAACTGTTAAGCTAAGTATGGAGCAGCACTGCAAATGTACGGCACAAATGTGTAAGAAAATGCGCGTTGTTAATTTCAACAGGTGTAGAATAATTTATTCTGCATCACATTTCTAGCATTAGTAGCTGGCATCTTTATGACAAAGGAGGTCTTTCGCACTGTCATGATCTCCAATTTATATTATGTTGGTTAGCTCTGACTGGACTTGTGCGTCAGGTGTTGTTTTTTCTGTCTCAAAACAGATGAAAATAACTCTGACTTTTGTGAGTGTATTGCAGAATGAGCTTCCTGTGGTGCCTGCTAAAATGCATCCCAATTAAGTTTTCTCCAGTGTTTGCTTAAAATGATTAGTAAGCAGGTTTTAAGAATTAATATATTTGCTGGCATCACTGAGAAAAACGAATGCAACATGCAGCTCAGATAAACTGCCTCTCTTATTTCAGTGACTGCTCTGTGCTCACATATTTTTTCCAAATATTTAGGGTGCATGATGTAGCTATTGTGATTGTTTAATTTCATCACCTATCAGTTCGTACAGTATATTTCAGGAAACTAGTAACTCTTATCACAAAGAATAAATATTTTTTTTCCTCCTCTATTTTTCATTTTCCTCCAGTTAATTGAAAAGCTCCTGTATGTGAATCTGCCTGGTTCCTCCTCATTGCAGCAAAAATCAGATGAGCAAATCATTGTCAGCTTTTCATTTCTGGCATTTCCTTTCTTTCCCCTGTTCTGACTGATATCCTGAGGTGTAATAACTGAATTTTTAATATCTAATTATTTCCTTTAAAAAGTTATCCACAACAACCTGCCTTGATTTTGGAATTTATTTAGGTCATTATATTTGAGGACAGGCTAGGATTGGTCACAGTTGAACAAAAGTCATGCTGCAGGCAGATCTGCTCATTTCAAATCATTTTCACTATACTTAGGTGTAGTTGAGAAATCTTCTCCCCTTAATAAACCCTCTGCTTCTTTGGGTTTTTTGTTTGTTTGTCTTTTTTTTAACTTACTATTGCTTTTCAAATTGCCTGAATTGAGATGGTGATGCAGCATTTACTGAAAGGGTGGATTTTTTTTTGGTTTGGAGTTGATTTTTTTTTTTCAATTTAACCAAGGTTATAATATTTGAAACTACTACCAAAAATTATAAAAAACCCCACACCTACCCCCACAATATTAAATTTTGCAAATCTTTTTGATGAGTGAGGTTACTTATTGTTGTGTGCGACTGTGGGATGAGGAGAACTGTCATATCAGTGCCTAATGTACTGAATAATGGGCTTTCTACATAAAGTGCATTTGCTTTGTTCCTATAGTGACAGATGCAAGGAATTAATTGCTCTTAGCAAGAAATGTTCATTGAAGATAAGGCCTCAAATGAACACTGACACACAACTGTGAAACGCCCTGAAACTGTTTCTTGGTGACAAATTACTGCTGAGGTATATAGACCCTTCCACAAAAGTGACACCTATTGAATTTATTAGACAGATTATATAGAGAGGACTGAATCATTTTTTGTCCTGTTTGTAGAGCTGACATTTACCAGCTTCTCCTAATGAATTGGATATAGGCTACCGAAAACAAAAGTCAGATGGTTATGAAATCTCTTGCAATGCCTGCCATGGATCATACAGCCACAGACACGGTTTGTGCAGTAGCATTTTTGTGTGTGTGTGTGTGGAGGTG
The DNA here is from genome assembly GCA_038380795.1 of Pyrocephalus nanus. NCBI lineage: Eukaryota > Metazoa > Chordata > Aves > Passeriformes > Tyrannidae > Pyrocephalus > Pyrocephalus nanus. The sequence continues at coordinate 20,970,212 of CM076266.1, read as the reverse complement.
GCCAGACCCTGAGTTTCAGGCTTAGGTAATTAATCTTTTCCTGGGAAACTGTGCAAGAGTTGCAATCAGAGCTGTGAAGCCTCAGCGAATACAGTGAGGCATGCAAACAGTTTGCACATTATGCAAGCTAAGGCTGGAGGTGCTGACCAGCTTGCACCAAAGGAGGAACCTGAAGGGCTGAAAATCATGCAGCAGAGCTGGTGTCAAAAATCAAATTTCCTAAGTGAAGGAGCCAATGCAGTCAGTGAGGTGTAAGCCAGCATTTCAAACTCAGCTTTTTGTAGGGGAATATATGCTGCAGTAAATTTATTTTATGGGTGTTTATCTTTGGAAACTTCTGTTAAAACGCTGTATTTGGTCACCAGTCAGCCTGAATGTGGGCTAATCTTAAATTCTGTCTCTCATTTACACATAGCCTGAGAAGATTTTACATGGCATTTCTTATCAGCACTTTGCAAAATAGATTAATATCATGAGCTGTAGTTTACAGAGAGGGAAATTTAGGAGCATGGCAGGTATGTGGCTCAGCGTGCAAAGGCACCAGTTCACTGAGTTGGTTTGTATTTAATCATGTACTTAAAATGCAAGTGAACAAGCTTGTAATTAAAAGCCTTCGTTATAATTTGCTAAAGCGGAGCTATAGAGAATTTCCCTGTTACACCTCCATCCAAATTATTATCAATGATCTCTTACAAGGTAAACAGAGAAGTAATCCTTCCTCAAGGTATTCTGAAGGGAGAGGAGAATAAAATGTCCCTCAGCAGCTTAGTATCAAAGCATCCATGAGACAGCTTCTCAAAAATAGGCTGTTGTACTGAACATTTACTGTAGGTGAGCATTGCAGGATATGGCTCATGGTAGTTGTTTCACAAGAGTTAAATCAACCCTTGCCCATAATGCTGTAAAAACCCAATGCACTGCTTTGATCTTGCTCTCCTCCCTGTTTTGCTGGATGCCAATACATGGCTTACTTTGTCCCAGGGGTAGGCATGGAAGGAGACACAGTGAAAAAAACATTATGAAGAAGTATTAAACAGCATTTTGTGCAATGAAATGTGAAAATTTTAACCTAGCAATACCAACCTTTAAATACTTTGAATCTTAGGAAAGACTGTTTTGATGTTCTACTCTATGTGTAATTTTAGTATTTTTTTCCTCCCTAATGATTTAAATTAATTTGAATCAAATCATTAGGCCCCAGACTGGTACTGAAAGTAATGACTCATCCCTAAATTAATATTGTCTATCCTGAACAACTCCTGTTGAAATGACTGGAAGATTCATGTTCCTCACGACATCAGCTACATTCAAATGAGTTCTGCAACAGTTTGTTAGATAATGATGTAATTTATATGTCTGGGTCAGCAAATGTTTTCCTGTTTTGACTTAAAATGGACAGTGTGAGTAACTACACAGGTGTTACGTAAAAAAAAAGAATAGCAAGTAGAGCTTGATGTGGGACAAAAAAGAGCATACAGTACTGCAGGTATTTCCAGATCCAGACTCACTTCTTCCTTGTACAGCGTGGCTTTATATAATAAACCTGTCGCCTTTCAGCTAATTCTGTCTTATAAATGATGTGCTTGACACCAATACTTGAAAGAGGCAATGCTAAAAGGATCTGTTAATATGAAGAATAAATGTACATAATTAGCCTGAGTTTAGTGGTATGTGAAACCTCTATATACTGAAGTCAGTCATTCTAGATGTTTGCTGTGTGTTGGACCTCTTGCCTCCCTACATCACTGTGCATGCAAACAGTTTGCACATTATGCAAGCTAAGGCTGGAGGTGCTGACCAGCTTGCACCAAAGGAGGAACCTGAAGGTTTGTGTTGTATTTCAGTCATGAGAGGAGAGATTGGCAACAGCTCAGCAATAAACTCCCAGAAATGCCTTTATGTGGCTATAGAGCCCATATGCTATCTTGGTCTTCAAGTTCTGCAAGCAAATCCTTCTGAAGGACTTAAATAGTATAGGATCAAAGAAACAAAGGGAGAATTATTATTAACTTGTTTTGCTTTATTTTAATTGTTTGGTGGTTGTTGAGATTTGGGGGTTTTTTAGAGATTATCAACTTTAGACAGTAACTATTTTTATGTATTGCCATGCCTGCCAGTAAATGAGCCTCTTTCCTGTACACCTGTGTTGACAGGGTATGGCATTTCAGATTTAAGTAATCTTGGCCTCCTTAGGGGAAGAATCTGTCAGTTGTTCTCTGTAATGAATGATGGGTTTATGGTATGAGGCACTGCCTGTAGTATTAGTGGCAAAGAAAGCATGGCTGTCCTAGATTGTATAGTGCTGGCTTCTAGTTATGATAGCTGCAATAATGAATGACTAAACGATATGGGTTGACAACTGCTCTGCTTTATAAAATATGACACTATTTTTGCTTAATTTCTGTGTTTCCATGAACAGCATGAATTTCCTATCTTCCTCCCACAAATAAGAGAGAAGAAATGGTGATGGAAAAAGAAATAACATAATTATTTCTTTCTCTTTTTCCTTTGCTGGCATAAGGTGATTACCTAGCTATTGAATCCTTTAGCACAACTCTCTTTCAAAGCAATCTTGTGGTGAATTTATATGACCAGCCTTGCTGGCATCAGTTACTTTTGTAACCTGAATATGCTGGATGCAGCATATTTATTACGTATTTATTACGCTGTGTTGTTGAGTTCAGAGGAAGTGAAGGAATAATGCTAAAAATGAGTGACCAAGCTGACGGAAATGACATTTGAGATGGCAGTCTGGAGGGGCTTGGAATAATTCAAGTATAATGAATGTGAATTATACCGATATCAGCAGATTTGATATCTAGAAGCCAGTTTACTGAAACTCTTATCGAGTTGCGTCTCTGTAGCTTCTGGGTTGTTGGTGATTGCTGAGTCCCCAGGGCATCTGGGGATGGGCTTATGGACAGCTTTTCATCTCTCTGTTCTTCTCTAACTGCTCACCATCAGTCACCCTATCTTGCTTCCACCTTTTTCAGGGCATTGAAACATAGAAATTTCTTACCATACCAAGGCACAGTCCTGGGGCTATTAGTAACAGTTATTTTTATAATAGACGGAATCTAAAAGATCCTAAATCCTTCAAAATTATTCAAAGCCATTTTTACACTTTTGATTCTACTTTTTCCTAAGGTTTCTCCCTTTCCTCCTCGTGTTTGGGCTAAAACACTCTGTAGGATGGGTCTTGTGGTTTGAGGGGTTTTTTTCATAGATCAAATGTATCATAAAAGTCAAAATTATCAGGAAAAAAGTTAAAAGAACGTTTTAAAATATGCAGTAAAAGTTGCTCTGTGTATTGGACCTGGAAAATGAGCAATAACTTTTTTCATTTCTTCTTTATTTAACAGGAATTTCCAAACTGTATGTGGTTGGAGGAATTGTTGAGTATATCAGAATGAAGTCAATGATTAAATTTTTAAACAAAACACTGGACAAATTGATTGGTGAAATATTTTATTTTGATTCTACAAAATCTGTTGTTCAATCGTGTAATTTTCTCCTTTGGCAGATTTTCAAAGTTTTCAAAATATCAATTGTTCTGTAATTTTAGTCTCCACAGCTGTGGCATAGAGTTAATTTCCTTACAAGAGAAGCCAATCTGCATAATCAAGATCTGAAACAATGGTATGTTTTCTGCTTTTCCTGCTGAGTGTTTGCCCAAAGTAATTCTTGTCCTATCATAAACAACTTTCAGGAATATAGGACATAATGTGCAATGCAGAAGTTTCACATAAAAAATAATGCAGTGAATGATTTAATGTTCCTGCAAGTTGATTGTATGCATAAATGTATGTACTTCTAGTGCCACAGGAAGAATAATTTCTAGCCTTTCCATTTCTCAGAGCACTATTCTTTATGTGTACACTTCTCCTCTGCTTGAAAACCCTTTATTTCCCACAGATGGCCTAAGGAAGACTCCCACTTTCTCAGAGATACAGAAAGATATTTATCCAGATGCCCACATAAAGTCTTTCATAGAATATGTCAAAAAAATGACAGGTTAGAGAGCGGACAGGTGCATACTGCAGTGAGCCTCTGAGAGGTCTCAAACATCTCAGCTGGTGAAAGCAAAGTAGAAAATGGGCAAGAAAACACAGGGACAATTAAAAGAACTTGGATAATAACTATTCTTGCACATGTGAGTTTTTTGTGATAGACTTTTCGTTTGCCATTTACCTCATGGTCAAAATTGAGATCTGTGCCTGTGAGAGTCATTGAACTTAGGAACATTTGAAGACATCTCTTATGCCTTAAAAAATTAGATTACTAAGCTTCCTCTGGTCTATATGTCTGCCTAGTGTCACACACCTAATGACATCTGCAAGGATGATGGGAGTTACTTGGCTGTGTTCTCAACCACCACTTTGCACCGCTTTCCTGCTTTTTCTTTAAATACCAGAAGTATTTAGTGGAAAAAGTATTTGGGTTTCTCTCTCAGGCTGAGATTTTCCTGTCAGTATTTAGGACAGAATATGTTTGCTGTAGCCTGTGTCAGGGGGCGGCTGCTTTGTGAGGGCCGTGAGCCCATCATGTCTTTCAGTGCTGCCCTGGGATGAATGGCTCAGTCTTGAGAACGTGGTAGCCAAGTGAGTCCTGGTTTTTTAGATGGTCATGAAAAGAGAGGTTCATCATAGGTACCCTTTAACCATGTTTTAAAGGACCTCTAAGACTCATTCACCCTTAGCTGAATATCAGTATTAAAATTCTAGTTTAGAGAGTGTATTCATAGCGGACATAAGAAAATATATGTATGTCTGTATATGCATACATATATTCCTATATGCATGAAAGCCTTGACAGATGTGAGCAGTAGGTGTAGTAGACACTTGTAGCACACAGAAGAGAAGAGAGAGCATTACAAGTTGTGATAAGCCACATGATTGATCTGCATTTTGATTCCACAACAAGCCACAGCAGTAAAACTGCTGTCTTCAAAGCTGTGGTTAGAGAAGCAAACTGCATCTAATTCACACCACACATGGAAAACTGAATCGCCAAAGCAGAAGAGGACTGAAAAGCTGGTACTTATAAGGGAAAGTTACTGGCTCTTTCAGTGGGGAAAAAAATTACTTGAAAAATATGAGTAATCTCTGCTCAGGAAATAAAAGTTTGAGGGAGCTTGCACACTGGTTACCTGAGCACAAGGTGCTTGAAAACTGAATGGGAGCTCACACTGGTCTTTCAGAAACCAATGCTCTACTCTTCCCACACAAACCCAGCTTCCACTTTGGATAGCAGAAGGTGTTTGGGTTTAGGAAGTGCTGAGCTTAACATTAAAATAGGTGTTCATAAGCCTAAACACTTCATACAATCGAAGTTCCATCTTTCCTACTACACAGCTGGGGAAGTTGAGTCATAAAGAGTATGCTCTTTTTAAGGTCTCATGGAGAGTGTGTGAGAGAACCAAGAGTAGAATTCAGGTCCTTCCTTTCATGATCTAGGGTCTATAGCACAAGTCTGACTGTGGGGCTGTTTAGCTTGGAGAAAAGAAGATTGAAGGGGGACCTTACTACTCTCTACTACTATCTGAAAGAAAGCTGTAGCGAAGTGGGAGTTGATCTCTTCTCATAGGTAACAAGTAACAGTATGAGAGCAAATGGACTGAAGTTGCTCCAGGGGAGGTATTAGGAAAATTTTGTTTGCTGAAAGGGTGCTAAAGACATTGGAACAGGCTGCACAACGAAGTGGTGGAACTACCATCCTTGGAAGTGTTCAAAAGGTGTGTGGATTTGGAACCTGGGGATATGATTTAGTGGTAAACATGGTGGTGCTGGCTTAATGGTTGGATTCAATGATCTTGGATGTGTTTTCCAACCTTGATGATCCTATGTTTATATGATGCTGTACACTCTGCATTGTTACTTCTTCCCAAAACACAAGTAGCTCAGAGTCACCCTGACACCCTAGCCCAGTTTCTTCCCTTTGTTGTTAATTGTTGAATTATTTTAATTAAGAAACAGCTATGCTTTAATTTGTTTTTTCTTTCACAAAGACTGAGATATGCTTATTTAATTTAAGAAACCAAGCAAAGTAGCCTTCCAACTATTATTACCTTTTTAAATAGGCATTAAATCCAAGGATCTCTTGTCAGTTTTTTTAACTGTGTGTATTTTCCTTAGTTTAACTTCACTACTGAATAGTCTGTTTACTTTTATGGAAGTTTAGTCTTTTGCTTGATGAAGGTATGAAGCTGTGCTGCTCCCTTTTCAACTTATTTTAGTATATTATTTGAATTGTCCTAAATAATTGTTTTACACATAGAAATACCATTTAGTTGGTTAATTTCTGTGCAGATTTTTTAAAAATTTCTATGATAACTAGGACATAAAAGTGACTAGACAAAACAGTGCTAGGTACAGATGATAAAAGCTGAAGTCTGTCTTCTTTCTAAGCCTAATGTGGTTGGACTACTACTCATTAATTTTAGATTTCTGATTAATTTAAATATGGAATGTCATCATTTTATCTGTGTCTCCTGCTGCTCTCTGCTGTCTCACTTCTTGAGACAGCAAAAGCAATCAGATAGTGCCACCATCTTCAGGGAAACAATGTGTTTTACTCAGTGAGACACCTTAGCTGTTCCTGTGAACAAATAAGCAAAGTAATGTAGCTAAAGGACTGGGGAGTGACTTGCCTCTCAGGAGAACATTCTCTATCCTGCTTACTCTACTTTTTTCATATCTGTAACTCTAAAAGGTCTTTCCAAGTTCTTTTTTCTTATCACGGCTTTGTGATTATATTGACTGTATGTGTCATTCACAGGCAACACTGACGTTGCCTGAGTCTCCTAACATCTTCTGAAAGGCCAGGAAACCTTCTGGATGCCTTTCTGCTCATGGAGAATTTATGTCAAAATACAATGCCTGGAAAAGAAAGCAAAGCCTGTTCTGTTGTTGTAAGAGCAAGGAGGGCACTGCTGTCCACACTTTTTCAGTAAGAAATGCCATTAGATGAATTCATGTCAGGATTCCTGCCTGCTGTGCCAACCCTCCGGCATAGGCACTGGAGTCATGTGACACTGTCTCATCTGCAGAAACCTATTTCTTCACTGAATGCCTGCATACCCCCTTGTCTTCAGATGTGGTTTCTCATCTTGGGTATGCATGAGAAAAGGTTAATGAAATATGCAGGCATATTATACTAATACTTAAGGGTGGATTTTTGAAGCCTGAGTGTGTGTGTGAGTGTGGGGGTGGGGAGACACGGGCTCCTGCTGATGTCACCGAGAAGTTTTGGCACTGGAAAAGGGCATGAGAAAAGGTGGTGAACAACGGTGGAACCCATTTGATCAACCTCAAAAACTGAGTTTAGCTGTGATTCTTAAACTCGTATTCATGAGTTTTAGATGCTAAATGGATTTGCTGCTGCACAGGGCATTGCTGATTTAAACAAAGAGTATGGCAAAGTTTTAGATGTATCTTGTCTAGCTAAAGGTTGACACTGAGGATTGTTTTGTGGCTCTTTTTCGAAGTGATGGGCTCCAGATGACTGTGGTATTTTGCCCATCTAAGAAGGAGGGTGCACCAGAGTTGGACATATACCCTGTCAGCCCTAGCTCTTTTGAGTATAACCTCAGAAACTGTGGAGATGAATATAAAAACCTGTTAAATGAGCACTGTACAGTAGATTGTTGTACCGTATTCAGATCCCTAAACATGAGTCCCTGCATGCAGGTCCGCAGCTCAGGAGCTCGTTCCTTGTGAAAGAGCCTGTTCTAGGGCTCATCAAGTCACAGAACTTCCTCCTCCAGCCCTTCCTGGCCCTGCCCACACTGGCCATCCATGGCATCAGGAGGATGCAGCCTGAGAGGGAGATACCAAGCACCACGAGCCCTGCTTCTACTCCCTCCTTATCCCATGCTCCAGGCACAGCACCACTGGGCAGGGTCCACCAACTCCCTAAAAATGAGTATGGGACATGCCAGGATGCTCTTCTCACCATCATCCACGAGCCCTCTCCATTTTTTCAATATTAAATTCTTTCCCTTTCGTCATTAGTTCTCTGGTCACTGTTTTTGCCTAGCCTTTTGTTTTAAAGCTTAGGGGTTGGTTAAGTGGGGTTGAGACCCTTGAATGGCCACGGTAAAGGATCTGTGCAGATTGCCAGCATAAAGCTCTTGGGTCTCATTAAAATCACAGCTAAATCACAGGTGTGCTTCCTGTGAGAGGATGAATTTTTTCTTCTGTGCTTTCCTGCCTGTGAGAAAGGATGCTCTACTCCTACTTTTCAGTACCATTGCAGGATATTTTCCTTATTCATAGCATTCCCCCTGCCCCACTCCACACATTCCAGGAAGCCTCAGACCACCACTATACAACTGCAGCTTCGAGTCATGCTGTTTCCCTCATCCTCCGCTGCCTGGCTGGCTGTGAAGGCATCCTAACAACTCCCACAGCCTCCAAGTGCAGCAGGATGGGCAGAGCTACTGCTGGAGTTTGCTTTCAGCTCTCGGTGCTGAAGTGGTTGACAGATGTTTGGAGGATTTCTTGTCTCTGGACCAGGGCTTCATCTGTTCCAAGTTATTCAAAACACAAACAGTGGGTTGGCAGGAGTGAAATATGCTCAGAACCGGGATGTCAAAACAGAAATATATTTTTAAAAGACAAGTATCAAAAAAAAAAAAAAAAAAAAAAAGGAAAAATAAAAAAGGAAGGTGTTCATGCAGTTTATAGGAAGATGTACTGAAATAGCTGAGATTTTCTTCTTTTAACCCCTTGGGCTTCCACCTGACATGCTATTCCACTGGGTTGACAACAGTTTTCTTCCTTAAATTAAAAAGGGCATTTTGAGTCCTGAGTCCCTGATCGGCTGAGGGATGGATTGGCCATATTTACAAGGTGTTTGGACTACTAGCTAGCAATATAATTTGGGACTTGACTATCAAGTGTACTGTTGGAAAATTGTAGTGAGATCCCAAAAATGTGATGAGTGGTATAGTTGAACAGAGGAGTGGAGAGGGCATTTAGTGAGAAAGAAAATTATTCAAGAAAAAAAGAGAGGAGTAGGGGAGAGATAGAGAGGAGAGAGGATGGCAGAAGTAAAAGAAGGCTTGAATTTGGAGGAGAAAAGAGAGGCAGCTCTGCATCTTTCAATTCGTAGTCAGTATAGAAAGAAGAGTTTCAGGGTCCTGTAGCAGATACAGTTTGCCTGAAGCCTCCTTTGGCTGCATGTGCATAGTAAGGCGCAGGTGGTAGCTGACAGCAAAATGAATCAGCACCAGGCCCTCTGAAAAGGGCTGTGCTGCTTTGGCTGTTTCTGCCAACAGGTTGGGTGTTAGTACCTCCAGTTGCAGTAGAAAAGTATTCCTCTGAAAAAATAATCCTAATAAAATCTGAGAGAAAAGATAGGAAGCAAGTGTTTAAATAAGAAATGAAAACAAAGTCCAAAAACAGAAGATAAAAGTGAAATTATTTCAATTATGCTTTCTCTTTTTTTTTTTTTTTTTTTTTTTTTTTTTTTTTTTTTTTTTTTTTTTTAGTGTAATGATAATTTGAGCAAAAGGAAAAAAGAGTTAAATAAAATAACATTCCCAGAATGTTGAAAGTTGTATGCTGACCAGAATGTTATCTGGTCAGCATAAGGACATAATCCCATTATTGCTCTACACTAATAAATCAGCAAAGTGATGCTTTGCTGGCTTTCACCAATTGCAGAAATAATTCTTTCTTCAGCTATTGATGCTGTTCATGTGGGTATCGTCCACATTGTTTTCTGTTCTGGTTATAATCCTTGTCAGCAGGACAGAGTCATGCAGTAACATTACTTGATCTAATGATAATCTTTGATTTGCAAATTATTCTGTTGCTATGCTTTATTTTGAGAACACTTCTGGTGACAGTGGATTCTTGCTGTCTTACTGCTGCTCATTGTCATGACAATATGCGCTTGGTAGGAACACTTTGGATTTTTTAGAAGCTTTCTGTTCTCATGGCAAATCGTACTGATGCTCTGGTATTTTCTATTTTTGTTGAGATCTGATGTGAAACTGAAAGCTCCAAATGTACACACATGGTGAATTTATGAACTCTGGTTTTGAGCTTGCAGCACTTTTAATACCTCTGTAACAGTCTGGACTGTGACTGAGTGCCCGTTCCTTTTTCTTTCCATCAGATGGATAGCTGTGTGAGCAGTTAAAAGTGATGGGACTGCTTTTCTTTTTATATTAGTGTAATTCAGCTGACTTCAGCCCAGGTGAACTTGACTAATATTAATGTCAATGAAGTACTGAAGAAAATCTGCCTGCTTTCTATGGATGTTTTACATATTTCTTCTATAAACTCTTTTTTTTGTTTTTAATATGTTAATGTAAGCAGGTTTTGTGAATTCTTATTCATGAAGAGAGCATGTAGCCAGGGAAGGTATTGCATTTTTTTCTGAAATTAAGTGGTGATATTTATCCATGTTAGATTCCTAACGAATGCCGGTTTTGATCTGCTTATGTGCATTTGTGGGTGGACAATACTAAAAATTGATACTTAAAGCACTGAAACATTTTGCAAACTATTGTAGCTGAGGGCAATGCTACACCTACCCATTTAGTGCAAGAATCAGTGAGTGGGTGGGAAGAGAGAAAAGACAGGAAAAAACAAAACAAAAACCAACCTGGATGATCTCTGTTTCAGATAATTGAATCCAAACAGTAATATGCCTTTATTCTTGCTAACTCCTGGGTTTAAGGTGTAATTGCTTTCTGTCATTGGAGGCATTTTGACTTGGTGCGTTGTAAATCTGATGGAGAGATGATCTGTGATTGGCTGCATTGCTTGTCTGCTGGGTGGTCCCAGAAGCCTTCTGCTGCCTCCAGCTGTTCCTGCTTGTGCTGCTGGACAGTTTTTGAGGCAGACCCAGCAGGCTGAAGACTTGATCTGAGGCCAAGAATGGACTGTGAACCCATAATGCTGGGCACAGACTTTTAATGTGGGAAGTGAGAAGACATGTTGACCGTGCAAGGATACTTAGAAGAGCCCAGGAACAGTGTGGCCAGCAGGACCAGGGCAGTGATTCTGCCCCTTTACTCAGCACTAGTTAGGCCTCACCTTGAGTACTGTTACCACTTCTGGGCCCCTCAGTTTAGGAAGGACACTGAGGTGCTGGAGAGTGTCCAAAAAAGGGCAATGAGGCTGGTGAATGGACTGGATCACAGACCCTATGAGGAGCAGCTGAGGGACCTGGGGTTGTTTAGCCTGGAGAAGAGAAGGCTCAGGGGAGACCTTATTGCTCTCTATAACCACACAAAAAGAGGTTGGAGCGAGGCGGGGGTTGATCTCTTCTCACAGGCAGCCAGCAGTAGGACTAGAGCTCACAATCTTAAGCGGTGCCAGAGGAGGTTTAGGCTAGATATTAGAAAGAAATTCTTTACACAGAAAGTGATCAGACATTGGAATGGGCTGCCCGGGGAGGTGGTAGAGTCATTGACCCTGGAGGTATTTAGGAAGAGACTGGATGTGGCACTTAGTGCCATGATCTAGTTGACAGGGTGGTGCTGGATCATGGATTGGACTCGATGATCTCAGAGGTCTTTTCCAAACTGGTTGATTCCGTGATAACCTCTGCTCTGCATAGAGCTGAAAACTGGGAGTGCTTTTAATTTCTGCCTTGGTGGCCAGCAGTAACCAGCTGAAATGTCACAGCTTACACTTTAAAAGCATTCTGATTTGGTTTTTTGTTCCCTCTTCATTCATCTTTCTTTTAGGAACACTTTATTTTAAATTGATTTTGTTATTAGTGGATCTGCTCAGAGGCAGTACACCTGTTACATATATTAAAAACCTGACTCCTGACTTTAGCTGGAGCAAGAGACAGTGTTTTAAATTAAGCTGTCCTCTCTGCAACCATCCTTCTTTTCTTTATCTCCCCACTCAGACATAAATAACCAGGCAGCAGAAGGCAGGTAGTGTTATAAATTGTCAGGCTACACAATTGCCTCATGTTCTGCATTCTGTTCTCTTTTCCTACTATCATCCATTCTAAACTAAAAGTTCATCCGTTTATAGTTCTGCCATGAGAGGATGCCAAATAAATTGATATTTTAGTTTTTAAAAAGCATTAAAGAATACAAATATATATCAATACATTGATGATGCTCAGCAACCAAAACTGTAGTGCTTTGTTACTGACATTTAAAGACTGCGGGGAGTAAAGTCTAATATGGGGAAGAGTGATTATCACTCATAGTGTCTAATTTAAAAGTTGAATGCTGATTTTGCTTGCCACTAGGCCCATGTTCCCCTTATACAGTAGATGTTCCTCTAATAAAGGGTTCTTTCTTGTTACTTCTAAAACATCAGTGTATCATCCATCCCAGGTCTTCATGGTGGTTCTGCTAAAGAGTTGCTGGCAGGAATTGTAATGAGATATGACCTTCTTGCTTTCCTAAATGCTCAGCCAGAAATGCATGGCACAGTGTCGGTCAGGCGGTCGAGGCAGGTGGCAGGGGCAGCAGCATCGGCCAGCCCAGCTACTTTGCTCTTTGGGTTTATTTATCAAGGCCTTTCAGACTGCTTGATTCTATTCCACTCCCCCTTGGCTAGTGCTTTGCTGTATTTCCAGAGGCAGTATAACAAGTGTAACCTGTTTTGCATTTTAGTTACTTAAACACAGCTCCACTGTTGAGCAACATCCGTGAATTAGGTCCGAGGGCTGTAAGGTGAGCATGACCTCCCAGGGTCACTACCCTCCCATACTGCCCCAGGCTGCCACATGCACATAAAAAGGATAACCCCAATTCCTCACAACAACCCTAAGTTTTGTCTATTTTTATTAAAACGTGAGGTTGTGCTTCAGTTCAACTCACAGACTTCTTGAAAGAAAGAAAGAAACAGAACAATATCTACCCCTATCAAAAAACATTTCAGACTGTCTGACATGTTTAATTTATGTCTCAATTACTGTAAAAAGACAAAAAGGGGTTTAGGACATGCTGTTGGCCCTAAAGAGTCCCTTCCCTGACACAGCAAATACACAAGTGAGCCAGTTTGTACGGGAAGGAGACTTAAGGGTAGAAGGTGGGTGGAGCTTGTTTTGTTTGGATTTTTTTTCTTTCCTTTAGTCAGCAGCAGTTTCTAAAATGTCTAGTCATGCATTAGGAAATAAAACCTTCTTATCTGTGCTGCCAGTTTCCTCATAGATTTGTCTGAATGTTTCCCAGTTTAGGTAACCTTCAGTTATTATGCAGAACACCGTAGATTGTATCCTGCTATCAGTTTTACAGTTAAACTCCCCTCCCATTGCCACTGAAATTTAGATGGAGGGAGGTGGTTTGCATAAAAAGCAATGACACAATATGGTCTATGATTTTGTTTTAACAAATCGGGATGACTTGCCAGATGGGCTTCTACTGCTGAGAACAGACAATGCAATACTTGTGTCTGATTTTTGGAACTCTGGGGATGGAGACCAAAAGTGCTGTTATTAAAACTGCTCTGGCACTGGTCAACCTCCCTCTCCTTTTCACTCTTCTGAAAGTCTTTAGAACTGGATTTTTGACAGTGACTATAGAAAAATAGTAATAAAAAAAATTAAATTGACATCTATCTACTTCAGCTGATCTTTCAGGATATTCTTTTGTGCAGTGCCAATCTCAAAAAATTATACAGAGCTGTTGAGGAAGACAGCTGCCATACAGTGTTGCTGCTCTACAAACTAATAACATGTGAGAGAGAGCATGATCAGTTGGGCAGTAAGACACTCTTCATGTTTCTCATTTTTCTTGTGATTCCAGTGGTTAAATCACAGCCTTCAGAAGGGACTTTCACAGAAATAGTCACCAAGAAAAACAGCTTTAGAGGGAGGATGACAATGAACTTTTTATATCTGTGCTGCCAGCTTCCAGGAGAATACAGGACTATTTAAATAGATGCTCTGATTCCATGTAAGGAATCACGGACCATGAGATATGAATACCAAAATGACAGCAATGATTTATTCCAGGCTGGGGACTACTCAGGAGAATAATATGCGTTTGTCCACTTAAGTGTTAGTCTTGCAAGTTCAGCTGACTAGTGACAGATATAGATGGGGCTAAGGCAATGATTTTTTATTCACTATAACAAATCAATCTAAAAATAAATATGTAACAGGATAAGCACCATGAGTTGGGGAAACTGATTTTTTTTGAGAGATAAGGATGTCTTATTTTATCCAAAACTGGAGACAGTCACACTAATGAGTGGGAGATGATTGTGATAGATCAGAAACAGGGATTGGAATTAGTAATAATCTTTGTTTGCTCTGGTTTTTGCTTGCAAGTAGGAAGCTTTCTAAGAGAGGAACTCAGTGGTAAAATGTGAGTTGGCCCTGGTAAGTGATGCTAAGGATGAAATTGGCAACAGAATGGGATGAGCCTCACATAATTTGGGGGTGGAAGGGGAGCTGTGAGTGAAATATAATTATGGCTTGCCTGGTTGGTAATGCTGCCTTGAAGTTGCTCTCCTCCCTCTATTGTGAAGACATTATCAGTGCAGCTGGAAATGTTGTTGCTAACCAACACAGAAATGTGAACACTACAAATATAAAACCATTGGCATTTTCAAAGAGAAAAGCCTCCATATCTGGACGATATTTATACTTGCTAATAGCCTCTGTCAGGGATAAACTTGTGGGCAACATCATTTTACAAATGAGAGGTTAAAATTCTGAAGAATTCCTACAAACATCGACTTGTTCATTTCATTGCAGATCTTCCTTTTCTGCTGGTTAGGAACGAGGAGCAGAAAAAAAAAAAGTAGAAGTGGTTATATTTCAGGAAAATACACCTTTCTTATAAATAGTGGAATTGCTGTACTAGCCATAATGATGCATCTAGTAAAAAATCTTTAATAAGCTCCTGATGTCCTGCTTCATTTGTGCCAGACGGCCGTTCAAGACAGGCATTGGAAATTAAAGTTGCCCTTCAGAGCTGGACCTCTAGTGGCTGTCATTTCACCTGCATTTCTGCCAAATGATTGTGATGTGCAGGCACCCACTTGTGCAATGAAACTGTCTTCTTGCTACTCTGCTAGTCTTCAGTGTCAGCTTTCTCCTCGTGACTTATGAAAACTCATTCCATGTTACCAAAAGAGGATACTATTGTAGTATATGGACGTCTGAAGAGCAATTGGAGAGGTGCATATTCCTTTTTTTAGTGTTTTCCAGTCCCTGCTCTTTTAAGGTTCCCCCAAATCATCTTTTAAAGCATCCAAACATGCTTTTCTGAGAGGTGGACAATTAAGTAGGCTTGAACTAGGTTTACCTTGAAGTATTTTTTAGCTCTGTCTGAATAGCTTTTTTTTTTGCCCGTGTTGCCTTGTATCAAGAATACATACACGTAAAAGCAAAAAAATGGCAGATAAGCGTACTCAGATAAAGATGATACAACCTATTTCCTACCAGGCATGTTTCCAGTTAATCTCTAATCATTAGAGTCTCATCCATTGACACTTTGGCTTTGCTAGCAGCTTGTATTGGTCAGGTGTTGAGGCCAGTAGCTTGCACTGAACTTGTGCACACTTGTGCTTCCTGCTCCCTCTGCTCACCTCTGCTCCCTCTTCTCTTCTGCTTGTGCAATTCAACACACTTTTTCTTCCTTCTGGTAGGACTGCAACACTCACTAAATCCAGGTCTAAAGGGCAGTCTGGGATACCATCATGGTTCCTGTAGAGAGTTAAATCAAGTGGTCTTCCCCTAAACCTCTGTCACAGCAGCCTGCCTGCAGCTGGGTGAGCTGCTTTGTGAATGGGGCAGTGCAGAGCAGGAAGGCTGGAGAACTTTTTGGGCTGTAGTGGGGGGGGGGGGGGGGGTGTACATGGGAACATCCATTAGACACCTGCAAGAGGGCTTGTGTGCCCTGATCTCTGCTCATCAGGACTTCTTAATTCTCCCTCTTGCTTCAGTTAGGCTCTTGTATCATTCAGGGGTATTTTTGGTACCTGCTTAATGCCAAGCTGCCATCTGATTTTTTATTTTTTTTTTAATAATTTTTAATCTTTTCTGTTTGGGGTAAAAACAAGCTGTGTTCAAGCACTACTTCATGTCTCTAAAAATAAAAGTTGGCTTTCTAAGTGCACAGCATACTCCCTCTCTTTCTGCCTTTCTGTCTCCCCCCACTTCCCTCTCTCTGCTTCTTTCTGCCAGAAAGACTCAGAGGGGGTCATTCTTGGCAACTACTGAAGATGGATCTTAAGTGGTGCACAAGCACACACATAGCAATTTGGCACACAGCAGGGGCTGGGGGCGGGAGGCATTTTGGATTTGTCAGCTCATCGGCACAGCTAGGTTCTTGTCAAACAGCAGAAGTTGCACAAGTCTCTGGTGGCTGACATGCAATTGATGAAGCTGTGTTGGTTTGGAAAAACAAAGATGTGAGGCCACAGGATCATTTCCCCCCCCATGCTGCATTGCAGTTGACAAATCTGGTCACAATCCAGTATAACCTCCTCAACACCCATTCTCTTCCCTGTCTTGTGCACTCCAAATTTTATGTCATTTTTGATATTTATTCTATGCCTGCATATCTTTATTTTCTTATTTTTACATATCAGCAATTCTGTTAATTTGGGTTCTGTGATATGAGTGGCTGGGAAATTTTAGAGACCTTATTATGGTCAGTGCAGGCTTATGCTTGGGGAGGTTTTTGTCAAGCACAGGGACTTCCAAAAGGTGATACATGTACCATGGGAGTTACACAGGCTGCTGCAAAGCAGTACCCAATATAGAGCTGAACCCTGAGCTGAGCTGGCTTTGCCAATATTGCTGCTGCCATTGACATGGTATTGATGGCCTGTCAAGAAGTATACAAAAATTAAAAGTGTATTACATTCCTAATATCTAGGAGCTGAATATACTGTGCATAGCTCGACACAGACTTCCTTCGATGAGATGCCTTACACTCTCCTAAACTTCTTTTCTGAGTTAATTTTTTTTTCTCCGTATTTTTGCATGACTCAGAGATGCTCTACTTGTGCTTGCAAGGAAAAGGCAGTGGGGCTTTTTACATCTGTGCTGTTTGGTAGATGGGCTTTCATTTGCAGGTAAAAATATACACTGTAGTTTTGGATATGCTTGTCTTCCTTCCATGACTCTGTCAGTTGCTTCAATTCATGGTATTAGAATTTCTTTGATATCTCCATAACAGGCCCACATAACTGTATAATTAGGTTCCTGCCTTGACCTCTGCTGTAATGTTGAGTCCTAATGAAGAGAATACGTGGATGCTGACAGATCCCTGGTTTTGTGTGTTCACAATCTTACCCCTAGTGCGGCATTGCAGTCTGATACAGTGAGGGGCTGCTTCTCTGCGAGTAGGTGCAGCGAGGTCCTGAGAAGTTATTTTAGAAACCATTAAGCCAATCTGTCACATAAGGCTTGGCCTGAAATTAATTTTATGCTAACCTTATGATCAATCCACCCTTCACCAGTGTGGTAGAGATGGCATAATTAGATTTCTGTAGGAATGGAGCTAGGATGTTCTGGAAATCTCACTTTGGAAGCAGTTCAGAAGAGCTACTGCTCAGCTTTATCTCCCACAACACAGTCCTGAACATCACACAAACCATTCTGCACACCGGATGGAGCACTTTGTATATTGCTAATTTTCAGATGAACCGATACACTTGAGAAACTGAAACAGAACAAAAATTTAATGATTAGTATCCAAAGATGAGATTAGATCCATGTGCATCAAAACATTCAAATTTTTGTTTGGATAATTAAAGGGTGGCTGACAGAGTTCAAAAATAAGCCTCTAGTCTAGTGATTAAGACATTCTGCCAAGCTAAAGTCCTGTTGTGGGAATATGTGAATATTCCCTTGTATATACAGACTAGCTGGAAACTTGCATATAGCTTTTGTCTTATATGAATGTATTCTACCTATTCTACTAAAATAGCAACAGTATTAAATTGCAGACATCTCCCTCAGAGTGCTTTGTAGCTGTAGCTGGGTGGGTGGGGCCTTTTGTTGGATTCAGTTCCCTTTAGATAGGGAAGGGAACATATTTTTTTCATATACCCTGTCACAGCTCTAACCACCAGGTGTTTTGGGAAAAAAAAAAAAAAAAGAAAGAAGAGAGACATAATGTTTCTTTGATTGACCTAATCTTCGCTATAAACTACAGTCCCAGCTGTTTAGTTGTGCTGTTTGGAACAGTTTCCTGAAAACTAGAGGCATCTCCACCACAAGGCCAAGCCATATGTATCTTTTGAGTATGCAGCTCTTGTGGATCCGATCATATCTGTTTGTGTCCTCTCATATCCTTGGGAGTATACTTCAAGTGGTTGGAGAGTCTGAACTAAAAATTTATTTTCTTTTCATTATTGTAATATTGATTGTAATTTTCATTATTTTAATATTGATTCTTCTGATAGTAGTGCATAGCAAGCTAGGTCAACAACATCACAGGAGACCATACACTCGCTAGAAGATCTGTGATACCATTAAAAAAAAAATATCAACATATATGTGAGAAAATGCAGTAGTAGGGTAAAATCTCTTGTGGAAATTGCATGCAGGGACATCCAGGTCCAACACTAGACTCCTGCCAGAGCCTGAACAGCTTATTTCATGTTCTAAGGGCTTGCACAATATTGAGTGATGATACCAGCTGTGCTCGGGTTCTTGAATTACAACTAGGTGGTGGCCATCGGGGGACACGCCGTGCCTGCAGGAATGGCTGGCTTGCTGCTAGACCAAAAAGCAGAGGGTTGGAAGCTGAGGCTGAGGAAGAAATAAGTACTTTCCAGAATCTGTTGTTTATTTTAACTGTCTTGGAGAATATGGCTTTGCATGCCAAATTTTTGTTCTGATATGCTTACCTGCTAGTGGTATATGCTGGTATATTGTCCCATATGTAATAGAAGCGTAAAGCAGACAGTTACATCCCAATACACTTGGAGGTGAGATAGTCTCTTACCTGCAGTCAAACTTTGCAGCTAGATTTGGGTTTCATTTAGCTTGAATTATCTGTGATGAGAATTCTAGCTGAGGACACACATTTCCTGAAATAGATGCACAACACATGCCTCAGCCACAAAGATCACTCACAAAACTGATGTCTGGTGCTTTCCTCTTTTAAGGAAAGCTGTAATTTTCTTCCACAGTAAGCTTAATGCCTTTGACAGAAACCAAACAAAGCAAAAACCAATTTAAGTAATTTGTTTATGTAGGTGGCTGCACATGGTCACTTAACAGATTGTGTCACATGAAGACAAATCAGACTTCCCATGTTCCAGTTAGATATGTATTATTAGGACTGGAAGAAGTGGATCTGAATTCACATTCCTTAAGAGAAATGCTCCTTTCTCTAGTGGGCTGGATTACATAGCTTTCATCACCTGACACCTTTTCTATGAAAGGCTGTAAAATACAAAGAGAATTTTCCAAATCTACCAGTAATGCTATTTGAAAGATTTAATTTTTTTTAAAGATTTAGTTTAAAGATAGATGTTCTACTTACATGGAAATATTTTTATACAGAAATACTGGAATGATTAGTCAGGGAATGAGTAGAGATTATTTGGCTATTGCAGTCCGGCAAGCCTGTCTTGGTTTGGTCGGCTAAACAAACAATACATCTAGCAGGGAAGGAGAGAACTTGCCCAGATCTTGGCCTGATTTATATATTACTATCAAAAGAGAGACTTGGCTGTGGAAATTAATCAAGGTTCCTTTCCCCAAGGATCAAAGAGGTTACCCAGAGGATGCAAGGGGAATGTAGGGATTCAGCTGTGTCACATTTTCTCTCTAATTGAGCTGTCTAGGGAGCCTCCCACGTTTTGCAGAAATGGAAACATCCAGTTTCATTTTATCTTTCTCAGACTGCAGCAGCCAAGGTCATGCTACATTTACTTGGGGTGTTTGTCCCTTTAATTCTCCTACAGTTTCACAAATCCTTCTCATGTATTTTTAAATTTTAGCATATAATCACTTTTTTTTTTTTTTAAAGGCACCATCTGGTCCCTGACATGGTTTAAAATAACAATCCAGCCAACATGCAACCAGCAGCAAGATTCTACACCTTTCAGAACCAGTATGAGAGTTCCCGCACCTATTTTTCTCCACAGACACTGTCACCATCAGATTCCTTCCTCCGGGTCTTGCAGAAATCAGGGTCTTGCAGCTCCTGCTTTCCATCCCTTTCATCTCAAACATAGTCATTTTACCAAAACGAAATAGATGCACCAAAGGAGCTTACAGCTAGGACTGTGGAAGATCTGCTATTAACAGCTCAGTCAGAGAATTTGGAGTTGGAGCTCATGTTTGGTGAGCTGCCCTTTGGTGCTTACCACTTCTGCAGTGCATGACTTCATTGTGTCCCCTGGTGCCTGGAGACTCCTGCAATATCCACAGAGCAGGGGGAAGCAAGCACTGCAAAAATTCCTTAAAAAAAAAAAAAAAGTTGCCACATTCTGTGGGTGTTTTATTTGAAGCAGGACACTAATATGCTGTGTTATCATTTTGGGTTATGCTGGGCAGGAAGGTTTTCTTGATTTTGATTTTTAGGAGTTACTTATAGCACCGGTTTATTTTACCTTCTTGCTGCATGCAACAGCACTATCTGACATGGTGCTTTCCCAGCAGCCACAAATCAAAGCATGCCACTAAGCAGTGTGATTGTGTGACTGTCACCCTCAGCACGGCTGAGGCTCGACCTGGCGTTTCTTTTCTGGCTGTTGGAGGACATGAGGTTATCGATGCCGAGGCAGCAGAGAGAGTAAATACAAATATATCCTTCTCTATCTGCAGCCAGCAGTTTTGAACGGACCAAAACCACTGCTGGAGACAAAAGCAGGATAATGTGATGAATGGGAAAGGACTGTGCGGGGCTCTGGGAGTTCTGTGTAGGTTATCCGTCTGCTGGGATATTCACTCGTTTGTTTGTTTGTTTGTTTTCCTATTAACTAAAGGCCAAGCTGAACAATTATTTCCCTACAAGCTGCTCTGCTCCTGGATCGTGCTCCTGTCCCCGCTGCTCTCCCTTGGTGCTGGCAGCATGGGTGGTTAATATTAGCTGCACAGCTGATTGTCCTGATTGGTGCCCTGCAACAGGTGCAGGACGGCCGCCGCACTGGAATCCCGCCCGGACCGATGCCGGCGCTGGCACCAGCCTACCCATTATATCAGGAAGGGCCACGTCCCGTCGCCACGATGCCCCGACACCCTGGGCTGGCCCCAGCTGTCTGCGGGGACGTGGAGCAGGGTGATAAGTGCCCAGGGAGGCTGCTGTGGGGAGAAGCAAACCGTGACTCCTCTGGAGTGGGGAAACGGGAGGCTCCTGGATGGGACTACTGCGGTGTGGACGGGGTAAGGAGGAGTTCTCGGCAGAGCCCCAGGCTGGTGGTTTTTTTTTGTCGTTGTTCTTAGAGGAGGGAAACACACACAAACAAATACTGAAAATCAAGTATCAGGACTGTGGAATGAGTAGATACAGGTTGCATTTGCTCACAGTATTTGGGGATTGCATTAATTTTAATTGGCATCCTAATTTTCGAATGCTCCTGTGAAAAGTTACTTTCAGTTCCAGTAGTGATGGTGATGATGTATTTTAATAATAAACATGTGAGAGATATAGAAAAAGAAATCAAATATGCTGGCTGCACTTGCAGGGAGAGGAAGAAGTGCTATTGTTTCTGCTCTAAAATTATCTGATCTGGCTGCTCTGGGGTGATACCTTAAGGTCTCCCATTTCCTTTTTTCTTTTTTTTTTTTTCTTTCTTTCTCCCCTTTTTTCTTTCATTTTCTTAAACCATAATAGCATCTGTTGGTAAGAACAACACAATGTCTAGGTGGGGTTTGCGTAGCATAAATGTTGGAGAGAGGAAGAGGGAGTCGAAAGACCTGTAACATTTCACAGGATCACTTCTAGTGTCCTGTTGCCTTTATGTGACCACTCTCCACTGACTTTGTGAAGAAAGGCTGGGCCGTCAGGCAGATCAGAAGGAGATCTGTGTGCTGCAGTGTGAACTCTGCTGAACAATGTGTGTGTGTGCAGTGCCATGCCTGTGTGCATGCTCGTGGATGGAGAGAGGCAGGTTTGCTTAGGGAGTCGAGCAGGCTCTGTCTGCAAAGTGGCAGTCTGCTGTGTGCTGGAAAAGAGATCTTGCTGCTGCTTCTATATTAAGGAAAAAAAAGCAAAAATAAAAAAGACGCTCATCTCTAAATTCAGCGATTTCTGCTCTGAATTGGTCCAGAACCAAGGGCAGTAGGTCAGCCTAAAGTAGTGCTCCTGGAGAGTTAGATTGATGCAAGAGATTGCACAAATCAGTGCAATCTCTCTTTTGTTTGTGGTAGACTTTGGATAAGCACAATCCTTACTATTTCTATCTATATGTAGCTGTGAAATAGTTTTTTGGGGAGTTGTGGAATAAATAAGCTCTATCTTGGCCAAATAAATACAAGAGGGAACTGATGAAAAAGATCCAACTACATGAGTGTCAGGTGCCTCTGAGCATAGTTTAAGTTCCTTCCAGGAGACTTTTTTTGATTGAGGCCATTAAAATTTGGTCTCGATATGAAAGAGAGAAAATGCCTTTTCTCAGTGCTTGTTGTGACTATTGTGTGTGGGATTGTGCCTCAAAGCATGGCTCTTTGCTGCGGAAACCATAATGTCTTGGGGGATTGTGAGATCCTTCCTGGGCTAGTGCCTCTGCCTGAGGACACGGTGATACTGTAACACTATTACTGTCCTGCTGCTCCTGACCTCTCCACAGCCAGCACTGCGCTGGGGGCTTGACGTAGTTGTTTGGCAATGAGGACACTATGTAAACTATGATAATCCCAAACATCTCACAGCGCCTTGATTCATGCTTCCAGCCAAACCTTTCTCCAGCTCCCTCTCTGTTTTCCACCATCCACCCACACTGCCTTCTATTTGTCTTGTTTTGGTACGTGAAGCAGAATTTGCTACACCTCAAACTAGTGCTTCAGCCATGCCTGAGCAGGAGCTCCTGCACAGGGATGGGCCAGCGTCGAGGGCTGGTGTTCTGCTGAAGGGAGATATGACAATGCAGTGGGAAGATACATGGCTATCCCCCCCTTGAAAGTCAGTCATTTGTTACTTTGAAAGTGTCTCTCCAAGGAGCTCACAGAGAAGCCATTTGTAAATCTGATGCTAGTTTTTAAATGCAAGATGGAAGTGGATTTTGCTGCCACTAAAATCGGTAGCTCCAAGTCCCTCAGGAGAGGTGCAGCAGTCTGTGTCCCTGGAGAGTCAGATATGCCGCCTTGCAAAAGACCTTGTGTCCAGATAGGAAAGCATAAATGAACAAGTGGATCTCCAGAAGTGCTGGGGACAGGACAGCACGTTACTGAGAATTTTAATTATTTTTTAACTGTTATGATAAAATGCTCAGATCTACAAAAGTTTGAGAAGAATAAAATGTTTATTTCACTTTGTACATAAACTGGTGATCTTGGATAGAAGTTAGAGGGCATATCCAAATAAGTTTTAAAATTAACCTTTCATAACCAAGCAGGTCATGCAGTCATGGCTCTTTCTACACACTTTTTGTATATATTTTTTTAACTAAAATGTATAATTTTCATAGGAAACTGATATTATGGGTTTATGGGCTCCTGTATTACATTATATAGTACATAATACTCCCAGGTTACCCTCCCATCATTCTAACAATTTCTTGGATGTTTAGCTTGTAATTTCACTACAACACATAACAAGAAAATCCAGTTACGTTTTTAAGTATTGTGGAACTTCTGGTACTGTAAACACATTACCTGGTAACAATTATTTTAATTTGCTGTTAAGAATATAGGATAGTATGCTCTGATGATGTACATATCTAGCTAGTAAGAAATACAATCTCTTCTACTTTTTAAACTATTACAGACATCTGCCTTTTCTTATGCCCTATAAGTATATACACATGTATGCAATTAAGAATATTATTTCTATACCATACAAAAATTTTTGCTAACTGCTCATAAAATTGATCTGTTTAGGATCCTTACAGCACTGCTGGTGAAGCTGATGATGGCCAAGCACGCAGTCAGGGTATCTCTTGGTCATAAATTGACAATCTTGCACTTCTGTGAATCTGTAAAGGAGCACTTTCTTCTTCTGGCACAGAAAATGTGATAATGGCCTGTTCCCTCCTCACCAAGGTTTAGGGACAAAGAGCAAGGGAGAAAGACTGGGAAGAGAAGACCAGGACAGGTTTTCTACTAGGTGTTCTCCAGAGCAAAGGCAATATCCAAACAGGTTTATCTATAGCTATAGTTGTATATTATTTAGAAAGTCTCACCTCCTAAAAATCAAAAGAGGGAAGGGAAATTACTGGAAACCTAGAAAAAGAATGCATGAACAGTCTTACTGGAGGCTGAAGAGGTACATCAGGGGAACTACATGACCCATCCTTCAGCCAAGTCTGAGGAGGACATATCCACGTGGAGCTGAGTGTTGCTATTGAGGTGCCTCCTGTTCTTGCCTCATTTGTTACTGACAAACTTCACTGGCAAACTAGGGTAATGCTAACATGTTCTACTCTACATGATTACATTTAGATGTCTTTGTCTTGAATCTTGTTCTCTTTCAGATCTATTTAATTATAGTTTCCCCTTGTTACTTTCCTGTCAAGTTCAGACACCTCTGCTATGATGGCAACCGTACTTTTGCTTACACTCTTACCTCTTGCCTTCAGCAATTAAGAAAGGCTAGGTATAAACCTGTGCATCCAAGTCTTCAGGCTAAAAACATTTGTATGTGCGTGTGTGTAGGACAGGCTGGGAGGCAGCACAATTATTCACAAGGAAGGAAACTATCCATTTCTCCTTCAAGGAAGCATGAGGTGAGAAGTTCATAAAGCAAGTGGGTTGGATTCTCCTATATTAAGACAATGTAGTAGGAAAGGCTCATAAAGACAGTGCCCCACTGAACTCTCAGCAACACATTGGCTGCTCCAGGCAGGTCAAGTGGTAATGGAAGAAGGACGAAATGGAAAACAGCAGCAACCCAGGCCCCTGGAACCCACAGTGGTGGATCCCTGTGCAGTGCAAAGGCCCAGAGCAGGAGCAGGGTAGGTGACTACCAGTGATGGATGATGTTGAGACCTCAGAGAGAAATGATATAATAAATGGTTGGTCTGACACAGTAGAAAATGTTTGCGTAGTGAAGTGACGGGTAATAAATAAGATTGTGTTGCTACAGATCCTCCAGGCAGTGCTGGAGCAAAAATACTTTCTGATTTTCTTTCTCTAAGGAAAAAAGGTAGAGAGGCAAGGACTCTTTTTTGTAATAGCCAGGCATGAAAGCTATGTTTGCTGCATACAGTCAGTGTAATCTAAGGCTGATACAGATCCAAGTCAAGTACTGCTGCAGCTGTAGGTTCTCAGTTATCATAGCTAAGGTTACAAAACAACTTCCCTTGAAGTTTGTCTAATGTCACTGGCTTGACCAGAGGCCCCACTGCTAAATCCATTAGTTAAAACATTGTCTTTTCTTGCACTTGTTATTGGGGCTGCTACGAAGATTGGAACAATCATTTTACCCCAGTGTTGACTAATTCTATGTGACACATGGTAATATATAGAGGGATACAGACTCAGCTTCTCCCCTGAAATTTCCAAGTGTTCCTGTTTATCATTTACTATAGGTCTTTTTGGGAGGGGAGGATTGTTGGTGGTTTTTTTTGGTGGTTTGTTTGTTTGGGTTTATGGTTTTTTGTTGTTTTGTATGGGGTTTTTTAACTTTTTTTTTTTTTTAGTTTGGGTTTTTGTTGTTGTTGTTGTTTGAGTTGGGTTTTTAATTTGTTTGTTTGTATTGTATGAAGTTTTCTCTCTTGCTTATTTTTGTTTTAACTGAATACCAGAAACAGACCTTTGTTGCTGCTGCTGAGGTCATCAACTAGGTAAGCTCACCATGCTAGTTTTTGATAGGTAGATAAATACTGCCTGGATATAGCTATATTTTTAACATTTTGAGATACTTATGGAAGTCTTGTCCCTGAAACCAGTGAAACAAAGTTCCCTCCTTTTTATTTCTCTTCTAAACACCTAAGGAATGCATAAGAAACTTCATACTGAATTTTTTTGTTTTATTATGTATCTGAGGGTTAGTGAGCAGCAAGGGAATGAGAGTACTGAAATGATCTCAGTTTAACATCTTGTACAATCATTTCAGAATGTTTTCTGTGGGCAATTTTTGGTGGCCTTCTCCCCCTTGAGAATTCTCCTTCATGTAAATGACAGCTATCCTGCTGCCAATATTTAAAGGACAACTATCCTGCAGGAAAAATAACCCCCCTAAAATTCCCTTTTACACAATTGAGCTTCCAAAATTGAGCTTACACAATTGAGTTTCCAAAGATCACCCTGATGAAACTGTGAGTTTTTGAGGGTCATTGGTCATTAGGATGGGTGGTGTTAGTGAATAGGGAAGGCCAGAAGAGCATCCCCTGCCAGATAGTGTGCTGGTGTCTACAGTGTGACTACTAGGACTGTTCAAGTGAGTGAGTGTTTACAGAATCAGCACATAAGTAAATTACATACTATGTGCGCTTTTTCACACATTTGTCATTTTAGAAGCTTTGTCATTTCAATCTCCTCTTGTGCTCCTAATTGCCTATCTCCCATTTTTCTCATTCATGATGAAGGTTTCCAGAACTTATAACTTGGATGGGGGTGGAGGACTATTTTGGAATAGGCAAGTAGTGACTTATGATTTGACTTACAATATTAGGCAATGGCGCAGCAGTTGCTATATAGACCTACTGAGTGCCAGCATTTGGAAAATGGGATCTGCAAAACAAAAAAGGCATTTTTTTACTGAACCTACCCCTTAACTATGGTAACTCAATGCGACTGGATAGATTCTTGCTGTTTCCTGTGCTTGGCAGTACACTTAGCCAAACTAACTGGATTTTAGGATTACTTGCTCTTCAGTACAGCATTGGCACCACAGGATTATAATGCAGGACTTACCAGCCACTGGAGTATAAAATATTAAATCCTACAATATAGTTTCCATAGTATTGCATAACATTCTCTCCTCATTAACCCAATGTTCCCTAAAGCCTGTATTTTCAATGAACAAATAATTGTTCTACTACAGATAACTCTAATAGGGTTAAACCTATCTGTTAAGAAAGACTGCAGAGTTTTACATAGGATCCAAATAGGAATGGAGGAAATATGCGTGTGGGGGGTTGATAATTATATACAACACAGATTGGTTCTAACATCATATTTATCTTAATTATAAGAATATGTTCAAGAGATAAAGTTTGCCTAGAAGAGAGCTAACTAATAGCAGTGGTTTTAGCTGAAATGATTTTTTTAGAGAACCTTACATCTGAATAAGCTTATACTAGAAGTTTGTCAGGAAAGCTCAGGAGTCCTCTGGGGAGGTTTGAGCTATGTTTGTTTACAGGAGAGGGTAGGTCTTGGTGTGGACCCTCCTTCTCCTTTGCTAGCCTGGGAGATAAAGAAGGGCCCTGAGAAAGTACAATATTTCAACCATGTGCTGTTAGAGCCTGAACTGAAATCACAGGATCATATAGCATATTTGGATTATCAATACTTCTATTACTATTTTTACTTTTGTGGCAGTATTTATATTGGGAGTACATATGCCTGACAAACTGCAGAAGAGATTGGTATGCCTGTTTTGCAGAATGGGGAAACAGCTTCCCTAGGCAGGCTGATCACCAAAGCAGTTTTGGTCTGACTCTCCCTCCTAAAACCTTCTTCTGCATTACAAGGAGGCTTCAGAGAACATCACAGCTGAAATGAGGATGGTTTTGGGTAGCAGATTATGGGACAAAATCTTCCAGCCAGAGCTTTCATGAACAGCATTAGTCAGAGCAGACATCTTCATGTTTGGGCCTCAGAAGGGTGATAAATCAGTCTTAAATGAGCAATTTTATTGACAAATACCTCAATCTGTGATGTGTGAAAGGATCTGGTGCTTTTCAATGAGTGAAAACTGATCTGTGCCCTAGTAGCTAGATGATTCACCATAGGAAATATAAGAAAACTGAAAATGCCTTGTGACAAATGGTCAAATGCAGCTCAGGGCTGATCCTATTGATGTCCTGAGTATTTGTCTCCAGATCATTAGCTATGGTCAGAGGGGTCTCTGCACTGCTTAGGCTCAGAGCCACCAGCTCCACAGCTCATCCCAATTCTTCTGTTTGTTATTCAGAGTGAGGAGGTGGGAGGCTACCTATTCATCTAGCTTGGGATCCTGGGGAACAGCAGGGACCAAATCCTCCTTTCCCTTCTACAGCTCCTTGCCTTCAGGCACTGAGAACTTTAGGAGGGACTTCCTGAACAGTGTGGCATCCCAACCATCCTGTTTGTTAGACATGTCCCTCGTGAATTTGTCTAGTCCCCGCGTAGGCTTATTTTATACTTTGTGGCCTCTGCAGCATCCTGTGGCAGTGAGTCACAACTTAATTACACCTTGTGTGAATAGGTTCAATGCCGCACTGGAACCAGCAATTAGTACTTGCAGTGGTGATGCAAAGAGACGTTTTCTGTGTGAAATGTACTTTTCATCACAGCTACCCCATGAGAGGAGCTGCCTGTTGAAGCTCGCAGGAAAATAACAGTTTCGGGGGGAGAAGGGGCCACTGCCAGCCGTCACACTGATGATGAGCCAGAGGAGATAGTTAGGTACTGTCAGCGTGGTGTCGCACACCTCTTGCTACCAGCCACTGGAACAATTAAAAAACCCACATTGCTCGCTGAACCCCAACTGCTTATTTGGTTCACTGTGGCCATGGAAACACCTGACCTATTTACACCTTCACCAGAGTGGCTGGTGGTTGGTGGAAGCGAGGTGGGAAGAGGGGGATGCTTTGAATTTGGATGTTGGAGACTTTTAATTAAGGTGGTGTGCGTGAACGACTGCCTGTGTGCTCTCAAGGGAGAGTCAGAGAAACATGGCTCAAGCAGGCCAGGGGTTCCTTCACCAGTGCAGCTGCAGCATCGAGTGCTCCTTTAGCAAATATGATTTGCCCAGAGCCTCTGCTTTGCATACATAAAATAACACCTTCTTACCCACCATTTCCAAAGGTCTTGTGGGAATTCATTCTCCTGTCACTTTGACAGCAAACTACTTCACACTCTCTCTGCAGCATTCATCCCTGAAAAGTCCCCTGTAGATGGGAATCAGCTTGTTCTACCCAGGAAGGAACAGAGAGGAGTCTCATTCTGCACAAGGCTTGCCTGCGCACCTTACAACGTTCATCTGCTCCTTGCCTATTTCTCAGTGCAGCTGGGAAGGTGAGAAAGAGCAACGTAAAGTCATGTGGCTGCATCAAATGAAGCAGGAGATTTCATTTAATTGCAGCTGGGGCATTTTCTTAGGCTGCAGATTTGCATGACAGGATAATGCCATGTAAGTTACCAGACCAGGGGCACAGAACATATCAGGCTGAGCTTCCAGATTTTGCTCTTCTAGATAGCAGTTACCTGAAATGGACCCTAAAAGGACATCTGCTGGAGAGGGGAAAATATTAAACTCTAGGTGTAAAGAAGTCTTCTTCAGATACAACATAATCACAGTGCGTATTCAGAATGAAAGCAACTTCAAGACTTTAAAGTTCTGTTGGGAAATCTTGAGGAAAAAAGGACGTTCAAATTTGATATTAGTGAGAGAGAGTCTTTAATATCCCCAAAGCATCTGATTAATAACCATGGCATCAGACCTCAGGAATGCAAATTTGGTAGCTCTTTAAGGTGAAAGCTCCCTCCACATGCCTTTTTTTTTTTTTTTTTTTTTTATTGCACATTTCAGAACCATTCATGTTCTGGCAGGTAACAGTTTTTTATCCTGAAAGTAAGGGTTGACCGAGGAACAAACTGTGCAAATTCTGTTCTCAAACACCAAAATTAGAGAGAAAATACCATCTGTCTCCTCTCCAGCCTACTCTCCCTGGTTCCAATAATACCTCCTAGTGGAGAAACAGTCTTGAAGCTACCAACACAGTGTGCAGCAATGCACCATAATGCAATTGTTTGTGTTTGGGGGGGAACCGCTGCTTCTCCCCAGAAGAGGCAGGTGAAAGCCTTGTTTCCAGCTGGATGTAGAGGATGTTCACACTGCCTTGTGCTGCTGGGCCCTTGCCTGGGCTTGGTGTGACTCCTCTTCCACTGCAAAGGCTTTCAGGTGGCATTCCTGAGAGTTTTCTCCTCGACCTGCTACAGCAATCAAATTGATGGAGCTTTGACAGCAGCTGTGACTCATTTCAGGAAGAAATCCACTTGATTGCTTGTTATCACTTCAGCATCATTTACATTTGTCTCAGTTAGGGTTAGTATTTTGTCGTGACAGGGCACAGACTTTTTCCTTTGCCCAGGAAGACCATACAAACAGACTTTCTACCTGGAAGCTAGTGCCAGAAGCTTTGCAGCTGCCTGTCTTTTGTTTCTGATTTCTTTTTTTTCCTCCCTCCTTCTTGTCCTTAATGGCTGTCTGGCTTTTGTAGACTAGTTACACAACACTGTTTTTTTCCTCTTCCAGCATCACTGAGCAAATTTCAAGGCTGTGGAGGAGGGAGAGGAGAGCCTGATGCACTGAGCCACCTTTGCCCATCCACTTCTGACTGGGATATAATAAGTACAGCTGATTTGAGACTGCCAAGAGTTTGCTGCCAAAATGACTTTTTCATAAACTGATTACTGCAAAGTGCTCTTGGCAAAGGGAAGTTAACACCTTTTTAACAAGCTCAGCTCAGCACAGCTCATAAGAGGGATACTATAACAATAATTGTCTTCTGGATCCTTGGTCAGCATTTTGGATTTTCCAAGAAACTGTTTCCATCCCTGTTCCCTCACTCATGAGTGAATCCACTTCAGGCTTTTTGCGTAGCTGTTATTGGTGCAGTCATAGGAGGACTTCTCTGCTGGTGTAAAGCAGACAACCTCCATTGATTGCAGTTCTCTGAGTTACTTTAGCACTGAGGGGGTGATAGCACGATTCATGGTTGATAAAGTTGATACTAATCTACCCTTAACTTAATCTTAGCATTTTTTTCTAAATAGAGCTATGTAGCTGGGGAGAGGGTCTGGCTGAACCACTCAAACAGTTTATCTGACAAGGTCCGCCTTGTGTTTTCTTCCTGCAAAATACTCTTCCAGAAAGTTTTTGCTTCATAAGGTGTTTATCCTTTGTTTTGTGTCAGTGGGTTACAAAATAGGGAGGTAAATTTGGTTCCTCAAGTTGCAATGCTGTACTTGTTGCTTGATGACTGTCACCCTGCAAGCAGAGGGAAACCACTTCCAAGGAAGCAGGACAACCTCCCACCTGCAGGTGAGAGTACCTTTGCTTATTCAGAGACATGTGCTGAGTGGGCAGAGTTCCCCCAAATTTATTTAACTTCCATGAGTATTCAGGGAAAGAAAAACAGAAAACAGATTGTAGTTGAATCAAAGCTGTTATTTGAAATTAGCCCAAATCACATTTAGAGCTCAAAAAATACACACCAAGAGCATTATTTTGGACAGACTGCATCCCTTTAGTTTAGCTATCGGAGGCTGTGCTCACTCAGCCACTGTGGAGGACCTGGTGCACGATGATGCCTTGATGTGAACTCCAGTTGGATAGTCCAGTGGGTGGGCAGGGATCCCACAGTGTGAACATATCTGCTTGTCATACCTGCCAGAACAGATGCTGGGTGTAAGTGATGCTTTAAAATAATAATAAAAATCATAATTTCAAATCTTCACCCCTCAGATCGCCTTTCTAGCAGGTGCTCCTAGCTTAAAATAAATAATGCCTTTACAATAACAACAGGAAGGGAGCATGTTCTTTTTTATTATTCTCTTTGCTTTGCTTTTCCTTCATATTTAACGTGGCAGGACTTCACACATGCTACTGACATAGATGCAGCAGAAAGCCCTTACTACTCCAAAGGGGAGACATTTATGGACGTGCCAAGGAGCAGACAACAAAGGCACATGGTGCTGCTGGATCCATCACCAGCAAGCACTTGTGTGGAATAATCTGTACAGTATACTGGACACACACAGACCAGGATAATGCCATCTGTTTAGGAAATCTGAATGGTTTTGATCTGCACTGAAACAAAGAAAAATAAGTAGGAGTAGTGGGGTTTTGATTCTCTTTGGTGGTGCAAAAAAATAAGATGTTTCCAAGTGTTAGAGCAGATCATCTTCTGCTTGCAAGAGGGGTGGCTGTGCTGGTTCATGGAGCAGGCAGCAGAAATGAGGTCACTTTTACAAGAATTACAAACTCTCAGACTACAAAAATGTAGAGTTAATTAAGGTAATGCTTATATGTTGATGTTTATAGTTCAATTTTTTTTCCACTATAATTTTTTACAAATATTGCATCACTTGAATAATTCTGTGGACCCAAATTCTACAAAAGCTAGGGGTGTGAGTAATGGGAAAACCTGCGTGAGGTCAAGTCAGGGATTCTTGTTTTCATTTTACTCCAGCATCTATTTTGAAATGAAAAGTCATTTTGATTTGAAAAATGAACCTTTGGAATTAGAAGTGAATTTCATTCAGTCATTTTAAATTGTGCTGAATGTTCACTGAAAATTACCTAAACCAATGCCAGTACCTCTCAAAAATGCTTAATCGAGTGCCTTGATCCAGTGTGTGCCAGCTCTTCTCAGCATACAGACATTATCTATAGCAATAGGAGTTCTGGTGTTAAAACAGAAAGGGCGTATCACAAAAAACTGCCATTTCAGCCAGATAATTCGTAAATATTAAAGAAAATTGTTTGACATGATAAATGATATTGAAAATCACTATGTGGTAGGAGAGAAAAAATGTCAGCTGTGAATGTGCTATAGTTAAGTGGCCAAAGAGTTTAATGCTAAAAAAAATCATGTATTTCTTGTTTTAGTAAGAAAAACTATGTTTCATTCTGGTTTTAACATTTCAGACATTGAATAGTGTGCCAGTACGGAAGAGTTTTAAACAAAAAAGAAAGCCAAAATAATTTTTCCTGCTTTTTTGTTTTTTAATCAGCTAAGGAGGTGAGGGAAAGACAAGCTGCCGTTGCAAAGTTCATTTCCTTAAAAAAAAAAAAAATAAATTTTCCTTTCTCCAAAAAATGTACTCTTAAAGAGCAGTATATGAATCTGACCCACAATAACCAAGCCTTCTCTTGCTTCTTTGCAACGCCACTTGTATCTGCAATGTAGCTTTAGTGAGATGTGTCTGTCCATCTGCCTCTGTTTCTTTTGATGAGTGCTGAGCCAGAAAGATTATGGCACATTATCCTTTCCGTCACACCTCCTTGCTAACCCTTGAATGATTATATATATACTAATTGTATTTTGGTTCAGCCTCCAGAAACAGGGTGGCTTTTAAGACACCAGTGTCAGGATCTGCCCTGCCTGGTGCAGTTCTTGCACTGAAGGAGAGGATAAAGTCAAAGACTAAGATGCTCTTTCTCTTCATCCACAAAACTCCTTGCAGTGAGTGCATTGCCAGAACAGGGGACACCTGGTTTGTGAGGGGGAGTGCAACTGCAGTGATCTCTGTAACCTGTTATTCATCCTCACTGCTTTCTCTCAGCCTTATCCCTGTCTCCCCACTATCCCCTGAAGGAATGGGGACACAGTGCCTGTCTGGAGTCACCCAAGCACAGGTCAGGTAAATCAGGTACCATGACCTTTAAGGTTTTTCCACTCTGGTCCCACTAGGTCTAGAGGAGAAGACAGAGAGTGATTTGTTTCTTCAGATTCATTCTAGTATTTTCACCTTTGTTAACACAGACACCAGATTGTGGGGGGCGAGGGGGGGGGGGGGGAGTTTCACATTTATTTCAGAAAA
The DNA here is from genome assembly GCA_038380795.1 of Pyrocephalus nanus. Classification (NCBI taxonomy): domain Eukaryota; kingdom Metazoa; phylum Chordata; class Aves; order Passeriformes; family Tyrannidae; genus Pyrocephalus; species Pyrocephalus nanus. The sequence continues at coordinate 20,936,450 of CM076266.1, read as the reverse complement.
AAAAAGCTGAAGTGTTGTTTTGATTCTGAACTGGGAGCTAAAACACTCTTGACTTTCTCAAGGCACAGAATTCTAAAAATTCACTTAATGTCCTATTTTCTGGCTTTTCAGCTCTGAGTTTATTTTCTGTATTTTCCTCTGGTATGTCAATAGCACACAGTACTCGTGTTCATCTTTCATTTGGTCTTTTTTGCAATAGCTGAAATACTTGTTTTAATTGATTCTTTTTTTAAACCTTAAGAGCAGCTGCTACTCGGTGTTGACTAACACATCTTAACATTGCTTGTAGATTTCTTTTTCAAATTCTAGCTGAGTGTTTTTCACTTAGCTCAATCTTTTTTATAGGTATCTATTTAGATACCATACATTTGAATGAATTTCACAAAAAATGAAGAAAACTCTCTATTTTAACTTGCATGGCATTGTTCTGTTAGACCATATAATCCAGCATCAAGCATTTATTTAGACACATGCCTTGCCTAGTTTCCTTCACCTTGGAGGCATCAGGCAGAACCCTTGGGCAATTTGTTTCCAGTGGAGAGATATTAATGTTTCTGTGTGATATTAATGTTTCTGTGTGATAAAGTGTTGTTGTTTTCTTCAGTTTCATCTTTCTGTGGCATTAAGACTGTAAAGGCAACAAGTGTTGATAAACAAGGCACTTGGAGAAGCCAAACAGCAAATCCACACCAGTGAAAGCAGAGTGACATGAATTAGAGGCAAGAGTCATCTTTTGATCCGTTAATGTATACTTTGTGTGCACATATATGTTGCTATACAATGAAGTTTCATTTACTTGCTGGCTATGTGACAGATGCAGTGCCCTTGACATCTCTGACCTGTGCCTATGGAAAATGAGCTTTTAAAGCCATGGTCTTGTATATATACTGCCCAGTTTGCTGCCAGAGAATGTTGCATATATGTATGGTATCATCATCTGGTAAACAAATTGTATTTTGCATCATTAGATAATTAGACTCTGGCTGTTTAGGCACCTGGAACAAGCAGTGGGAATTTAAATTCCTCTGATAAAAGGATTTATTTATAATGAGTCTCACCCCATAATGAGTTCCAGCCGGGGGAGACTGACCATTAGCAGATGACTCACCACATTACCATAAAGATCAGAGTCACACATTCAATTTTAAAAGGCTTACATACACTCAGCTAGAGCACAGATTCTAAAAAACAAATCTTTTGGTTCCAGTTTTTCAGCCGTGTTAAATTTGATACAGTCCTCCTATGCCTGAGAGTAAACAGGCAGGATACAGCAGACTATTTATTTTATTTCATTTTTTTATTGCTCTTCCTCTCTACAGTTTCAAGAGGAAAAGAAGCTGAGTTTTTAATATTGTGAGAATGCTCAGCCCTTTTCAGCTGGGAGATGTCAGAGGCAGCTGCAGACCTAAATGAAAGGAGCTGATCTCTGAAAATTTGCTATGCTGTAATAAATGCAGGGTTCTGCTGGTGAGCTGTTGATGGTCCTTTAATGTCTTTAGCAGCACTCCAAGGCACTGCGGTTCTTCCCGCTTCCTTCCCCCCCTCCCTGCCCACCCAAGCTCAGGTTTTCATCGTGTGAAGGCAAGAGTTCACTATAACACTCAAAGGCTACTCTGAGCTTGAAGAAAAGGGTCGTGCCTGCTTTTATCATCCAGACAGCGGCATCCCTTCAGCCCAGATTGATGTTCTTTGCTGGCATATTAGCTCTAAACATTTGGCTCCCCGAGTCACGTTCCTGTAATGTGAGTTGTTGGTATGCAGCATGTTATCTATTTATTTTATTTAAGTAGCATATGCTATGCAAGAAAAAAAATGTGTTTTCCCAGTATCCTTGTGACATATTTTCACAATTAGAATACAAAGCACTTTAGAATGAAATCAAATAGCTACCTTCCAGTCACCAAGTCTGGTGTCTCTTCTTTTGTTGATCTGTGATCGTGGGCATCTGCCAGTCTGGAGACTGGCAAGGTGTTAAGAACATGACAGTTTCCCAAAAAATGCATTTACAGCTGGAGAGATGAGGATAGCCTATGTGGAGGTTGGTAAAAGCATCTCAGAGTTTGAAGGAGGCTCGGGGAAACTATTTGGATGTAGTGTAACTTGCAATTTAGAAACTTTGTAAAGCCTTTTCTCCCTGAAGTTTGAAAGATGTGGAGTCTAGTGCTGGTGTATGTGATCCTGGGGTACATAAAGTATTTTGGGCTGGCAGGTGAGATCTGAGGAAAGGGAGAAGCATGAGTCATGGGCAAAACAAGGGCTACCTGGACCAGCTCTTGGTAACGTGGAAGAGCTTATGCTACTAGACACTTGGAATGGTCAAGAGAATCACTTTGATGCAAACGGTCATATGCAGGCAGATAATAAAACCACGGGATAGTTTGGATTATGTGGAGATTATCACAGCTGAAAGGCAAGAGTACTGTTCACTGCTGGGTAGCAATAGAACTAAACTCAGCATAAACCCCAAAATATCTCTGATAAAGAAGGAAAGAGATCAGTTGTTGGGATCCTTCTCAGCCTAACAGAATACAGGGAGGTTTCTAGGCATTGATAAAAATACAGTTCAAAGAAGAGCTATATGGGTTTTATGGGACTGTAACAAATGTGGTGCTTGGAGCCCTGCAGCAGGCACTGAAGCTGGCAGGACTGTGGTCATGAGCTGTCACCATATTTGCTAAAGCTCCATGGTTAAAGGCAACAGTTCCCCTTGCAACAGGATACTGGTTATTCAGAAAAGCCATGGTTTCAGGAACAGCAAACGATATGGTAGCAAAAGCTACTGAAGATTTATAACAGTGACCATCATTTGACCTGCCTCAAGAGGGCACCAGTGAAAACATGCATGGTGAGAGTCCCATGTGGGAGGGAATGCTGGCTTCAGTAAAAAAGAAGCATCAGGTGACCCAATGGGGATAAAACACATTTCCCTAAGGCAAGTAATGCTCTAGTAACTCCTAACCCTGCAAGTCAGTCCATGCCTGCGTGTGAGACCAAGCAACAGCCTCTGAAGTCAGAAGTGGTATCTGGAGGAAAGGACATCAGTGGGGAGAAGACTGCCCACATGCCCATGGTCAGCAGGCGTAAAGCAGTCACTACCTGATGGAAAAAGATATCCTGGTAAAAAGCTCATTTTGTTTTATAAGCTTAGAGTCCTAACCTGAGCTTAGCCAGCACTCAGCTGGCAGGTGTAGTGCTATAATCATTATAATGAAACTTCAGTTTTTCCAAAGCTTGGAATATTGCAGTAAAATACCGCCAAAAAGCAAGTTGCTCTGACTGACATGATAAGTATTAACACTGGGAAATCATTTTCTGTCTAAAATTCCCCTCACATTTTTTATTTCAGATGATGCTTTTACATCAGTTTGATTTTTTTTTTTCTCAGACATAAATAGTCCCTTATATAAGACTTTAGCTGTCCCTATTCTTCTAAAGTTGCTCATTTGTTCTTCTTCTATTGTAGGAAACCTGTTTGTAGCTAGGATATGCCAAGAAAATAAAATGGTCCTTTTGCTCCTTTTTCCCAGCATGCTACCCAACTGTCCCAAAATCTCATTGCTCTTTAATACTGAAGACTTCAAGACAGAGGGAGATAAATAGAAAGGGACCAAAAGTACCTTTTTATGGGGCAGTTTGCCGTTTGGCACGAGCCTCAGTTTGAGTCGGCGTTTAATTGTATTTGCTGATCATAGTTATGGACATGCTATTTTAAACTAGGTATTATCTATTAAAAAAAAAAAAAGGATTAAATAGAGGAACATTCACACTATAAGGTGACTGAATGCTTTTCAAATTTTATTTTTCCTTTCAAAATAAACAGCCTGGGAACTTGACAACATCTTCATTAAGTTAAATGCAAGTACAGACTTTGGAGTGCCAGTTTACCAAATGTATGCAAAATCCAGATGTAATTCATCCCTGATGTTGCAGGCAGGATGAATTTATTCCTATATCTATACAGAAACTCTTAATTCCCTGGTTTGACTAAGACCAGCCATCACCCAGGTTATATTAGATGTGCCAAACATTAAAGCTGTGGTTACTTTTTGCCTAAAGTGTCCTCAGTGACCTCATTGTTGTCTAGTACTTTCTATGGTATCGCAGCCTAAAATATCATCGCCATTAGCTAAGGGTGAAAAGTTGGGCGTGGGGGGTTGTTTCTATTAGTTCCCGGGTTTTTTTGTACTCCCTTATCCTGTTATCCTGCAATGTGAAATTCCCCTCCTCACCATTTTGTGAGAATGGAGTATATGTCTCTTAAATTGGAAGGTGAGCTATTGAAAAGAAAAAAAAAATGTCTGCAGTGTCTTTCTCTATATAGTTTATTTAAGGAGTAATGCAGCATTACTCAACCTGGATGGAAAGCACCCTGCGAACCTCAGCGGAGTGCGGAAGAGGCAGATGTGGAGGCTGATGCTCCCACCTCCGCGCTGCCTCGAGAGCAGGTACAACTCTCTCAAACGTTTGGCAGGCGCAGTGCGGCTCCAAGCAGCCAGAAGTTTCTTACTGGAATAGTTAGTCCCTTCCTCCGTCGGGGGTCCCATGCAGGTGTATCACCCTTGATCAGGGGAAGAATCCAGCTCTCTGCGGCTAAACTGTTTCCAGGTGCAGGCAACAAAATTCAGGTTTGGCTCCTCATGCTCCACCTTCCCCAGAGCAGCCTGCAGAAGCTGCGGCAACACTGTCAAAAAAAAAAAAAAAAAAAAAAAAAAAAAAAAGGCAGCTGTCCCTTTTCATAGCTCATTTTATTTTAGAATCACTGATTTTTGTAAAAAGAATGTAGAAAATTCTCACCCCCAAACCAACTCTCTGACTACCCCTGGGAATTTGGCATGGAGTTTGGCATGGTTGTGGAGATGGAGCGGGGGCAAAACATCAAACTCATGTTGTGTGCCTGTGTTTACCTGGACAACTTTTCCCCGTGAGAATAATTCCCGGGTTTGTTGTTTTATTTTCAAACTTAGACTCCAAAGGAAGTATGAGAAATACGGCAGATCGCGTATAAAATAGCGAGGCGGAGTGTCGCTGGTTTAGGTCTTTCATCCTTAAATTGTGAAGAACGTTGTGAGTTTCATAAAACCTGGAGGATACAACTGTGTCCCTCCGGCAGTGCAATAATAAAATCAGTGAAGGCTGATGCTCCTGCTCGGGTGCTTCGCTCACAATAAACATTTGAAAGGCAGTACGGCTCTACAGTAAATGAGGCTGTCAAAGAAGGCCACTTTCAACAGATCATACTAAATTATGGCATGAGAAAAGTACTGCAGATTAGCGGCTCTTAGTTCATTCAGCGCTTAATGGCCGGTCTTGAATGGCAGGCAAGAGGAGGGAAGCTGGTGGTATTTAGCGATGTATTAGCTATGTAAATACAGGCGCAGCGTCTTGAACCCAATTCTGCTGCTGCCTGCCCCGAACCTTTCAAATGCAAGGGAGCTTCAGCGCGTCTCCAAGGAGGTTGGCAGCAAGCATTGGAGCAGACTCCGGGTGGCTGCGGCACTTTGTGCTACTCGCTGCACTCTCTCTCTGTGGAGGCATGTTGAGCATTTCCCTTTTCTCTGGTCTTGTTGAAACCATTCAGGCTGAAAATGTGTGTCGTTCTTTGTGTATCTGCGCTACAACCAGCATCAGTATCTTTTCATTTTTGGTGACTACCAGTAATCCACCCTTGCCCGCCCTGCCTGCCTCTACCCCCTCCCCACTCAGCCACCATCTATCTCTCCTTGCAGCCTTGGTTGGTCAAACCAGCTCCCTCTCTCTGTTTGCAGAATGGCTGCTCTCAAGGCTTGTTTCCATCTTTTATGTGGATCAGATGGATGAAAAGCTCAACAGAAAGGAGTTACTAGTATTTGTAGAGTGAATTATTAGTATTTATAGTGCCTCTGGCAAACTCTGCCTTTTTAAAGGAAGTGCCAATAATTAGTTATGGTGTTTTAATTAAAGAGAGCAATCTATAATTAACAAAGGGATGCTATATTTTATATGTGAACTTTTATTAATTTTATTAATCAGCAGTATTTCACAGATGTTATATCTTCAGTTGTTTGTAATGCCCTTTTGCATATTTTTTCCCCCTTCAAGATGGAAAAATTGAATGAAATATTTTTATCATGTTTAAGGACATAGTCAGCCTTACAGGGAGACTGTGCTTATGTCATATTGGAACTTGTGTCAGTGTTGTACAAGTTACTTCAGATGCTCTTCAGAGAATGTAAATTTAAATTCTTGTGCTTTGAGGTTAAGTGTTTTGCTTCCTCTATGGTGTCAGTCACCTGCTGAACTTAAAGCATATAGGTTATATAGAAACTTAGTTTACTATCCAATTTCTTCTCCTCACATTAGTGGTCATTTCTATTAACTGAGTGTTTACGCATCATTGTGCTATATTTAGATAAAATAATTTGTGTAATTGCCTGTAGAAAAAATATTTTTAGTTCTTCTTATTTCTAAAATTTAGTTTTGTGGTGAACTCAGATATTCAGCAAACTGTATATCCTAAGTGGCCAGTTTGAAGTTTGAATAGGAAATATATTTTGTTCTAGTAAATGGTTGTTCTTCGTGTGGTTTTATTGTAGTCTGGATAGCTGAAATTGGTATTAAAACCTGGTAAAGACCCAGGGATGATATCTGAGCAACTTCAAAGAACTTGTATATTCCTTTATTTTGCTTTGGAGATGTATCCATTCAGCTGCGTCTAGGTCACAGCGACCATTTCCCACAAGATGTGTACAACTATTCATCTGATTGTGCGTTCTTTCGAGACACCAAGAGGCACAGTCTCAAGGATCATATGCTACTTACATAGGTTGCTTTGCCACACAAGCCGGCAGAAAAATTCTCAAACAGCTTCTCACTACTGGCATTAGCAGTTAACACCTTTCTTGTATATGACAGGCCATGTGAAAGAGGTGTACGGCCACCTAAGCTCACTGTGAAAAGCAGAGTAAAATGGTTCAGAGCTGTCAGTTCTACAAGATTTATATTCATTCCTTGCTGTTATGTCCTGCACGCACCATGCAACCTCTAAGCTGGTAGCCCCCAGATTTCAATTTCCAGGCCAAGTCCCTCGACACTTTTGCAGTCCTCACAGCTTTGGTGCCAGAGCCGTTCCTGCAAAGTGCAGCCTGATCGAGAGGTTGTAACTGCAGATTTAGTCTGAATGTTAATGGACGTGGAATTGATGTAGCAGGGGAGGGGGAGGAAGATATTTTCTTTCCAAACGGAGATGCCTCTGGCCAGGTGAAATTGGTGTGATCCCACCAGGCTCCTGCTTAAAAGGCTCCTGCTGGGGCTGGCAGAAATGGGACCTCTGCCTTGGAGAGAGAGGTGCACGTACATGCACAGTGTACTTATCCAAGCTTTGCAGTGGGGGCAAAAAGCCTTTAGCTTTTCTCCTCCTGTCTCTCCCTCCTCTTCTGTCTTTCCTCTCTCCCACAACTCTACATCTAAGTGTAATTGCTATTGTTTGTTTTGAAATAATTTGGGAAACTTAAAAAAAAAAAAAAGGTTAGCCTGTTGTTGCATAAGCCTTTATTTCCTTATTTATATTTAAAGATATCTTATCAAAAACTAGCCAGGATTTAGAATGTCCAAACTGACTATAAGATGAACCTTCCTGGATATCCTAGATACCTCCCCTCCTACCTAGTGATTCAAAATAAGAGAGACCTTCCTTGAGGGGAGTGCTTACCTGTGCTTAATTAGAGATTTAACTATAGCCTTAAACTCTTTCCCAAACAGGAGTCATCAAGTGAATCACAGCCTTGTGAAAATCCCTGGCAGGGAAACGTTAGTTCTGAGGCTTCCAGATGGTTAACCATGCCCTTGTTTTCAACTCTGCTGAATAGTGCACGAAAAGACTCTCAGCTAGAAATACTAGGGCTTACATTTATTTATTTATTTTATTTTGGTTGTATTCCCATGCACACAGATTCATGATCCTCTTGAAAGGAAAGTTAGTGAATGTTGGCATTTGCTAAAAAGGAAATGCTTTCTTCTGTCAATGTGTGCATGAGATAATGCAGTTTTTCTGGGGTATTGGAGAGAACATCCTCCTGAAGGTCCCTCATATTGTTGCTGAAAGAAAGAACTAAAAGGTAGAGGGAAGAGAGCAAAAGATAGAATTAAGAAGCTAATAATGGTGAAAGATCACTGCCCAGGATATGTCTCTTTCTGTGTTTGAATGATTTTTCTTTGTAGACAGCTTTGCATGGTACTATTTTTAGAATCTCTTTAATAATTGAGCTGTAGTGATTGTGCTCAGCGGTTAGAACAGGCAGGGAAAATAGCTTCTCGAAGAAAGCATGCACCAGGGTAATAATTTAAATCAAACCACATTAGAGTGTTCTCCCTGTTCCCCCCTCCCCCGGAGAGGTGAAATGCTGCAGAACAGTGAGCACAGGGGGGAAGTGAAGATTGGTCAAGTTTACAGCATGTAATAAAATCTATCAAGAGAGTTTATGCTTTAGAGGTGGAGGACAGGAAGAGGTGATCTGGTCAGCTTTTAATGAATTGCTGTGACTAGGTGGTTTACGAGCAAGTTCCCACCATCAGCAGTGAATTAGGAGAGAGTAGCGTGCCTCTAATTTGCAAGGAGCGAGTTGTCACAGAGGAAAAGCATTTGTCAAACCGCGCTGAAACAGGCACAAAGCAGCAGCCCAGTGACATGCAGGAAGCTCCAGTGGCACTGTCACTGTTTGATATGTTTGGGTCTTTCCTGGCTGCACAGCCAAGTCCGTGGCAGTCACTGGCACAGAGCTGGGTGCCCACTCTGCTCCTGCCAGCTGCCGCCTACAGGCAGGTTTGCCCGTTCTGACTGCAAAGTATTGTCCCTCACATCTCTGCTTATAAGTAGCACGCTTGGAGCTCACAGGAAAATGACCAAGGTGTGGGCAGTAAATCCAAGATTAATGAATCACTGTCTAACATCTCATGATAAAACAGAGACAACAGCTACTATGGCAATTTGAAGATTAATATCACAGTCTCTGATTTTTTTTTTTTTTGTGAACTCTATCCATCCTAATACTGTTATTTAAAACACAATTTTATAATGTTTTTATTTGTCATTATATTGTGATAATGTCTTTATTAATGATACGTTCAGGCCTGATATTATGGTTACGTCCTCTTTAAGAATTTCAGGTATTAACTTTGCAGGTCCATGTTGGTTGCCTTGCCTTAGATTAAAATGTTTCATTACTATACAGACAGAAAACATTTTAAAACAGAAAAAACTCTAAGACACAAAAAGGATTTTAAGCATTATGATTAACACTAAGTAGTGACTGGCTTTAAAGATATAAAAATAGAAAAATTTCTGTTATCATCTCACAGTGTAATACTACTACACAGCAATAATTAAAATCCATTTCTGAATAAACCCATGGGAACTTGTAATGAATTCACAATTTCAAAAAGGAAATTACAAGCTTCCAGCTTCTATTCTCTAGAATTTTCTTTTAACACAAAATATCTTTCTCTTAAGAAAACGGAAATTAAGACATTGAGAATTTTTTAATAACAGAAGAGTCTGAATGTTGACCTGGTCTGCTCAGTTGTCTGAAAACTGTGTTAAAGTTTGAAAATGCACAATGATTCACTGGGTGTGGGAGTAAGGCCTTTGTAGATGATGACTGTTAAGAAGCTGTATTTGTCTGTTGGGAAGTTTGATTGTCCTATCAGCACATGAGAGATTCCCCTCAGCATTTCTTTATTCAAAGCTTTTACAAATACCAGAGTTTATTATTTAATATTTCTGCACAGATTATTCTCTCGTGTCACCTTCTTCTTCCACTTCTGTAATAGTTTGTATAAAATAATAATATTGACAGTGTGGTATGAGAGATATCCCTGTGATAAGCTAGTATCAAAGTTATTGGTTACCCTTCAAGTTTTGACAACTTGTCTGTTAGGGTGAAAAGATGCTTTTCGAAAGCAATTATAATAGCCTAAGTCATAAAGATCCAAAAAAAAATATTAGAAATATCAGATAAGGCATTAGCCTTCTCTCCTGCTCTGAACTAATCTGGAAAGGATTCCCTCTGAAATTCAAGAAGAGTATTACTTCTATGTGACTTTGTTAGTTGGGCTTTTATTTCCTTTTTTGAAAAATATTGTGCTTTTTCCACTTTTATTCACTTGAAATAAGACTGATTTTTAAAGATATTTACTGGCAACTAAATTTAGGCTCAAATTAGACTTGTTAATGAATTGTATACCAACCTGGTTCCCATATTACTTAGTCTGATTAAACAGCTCCCTGATTAGGGAGCTGTCAATCAAAACAAAAAGTAAGGAAGTTTATATCTCAGGATAAGTTGCTCTTTGGTAAACACAGAGATGGCATCCAAATTGTTAGCTCTGAAGTGTGTATTGCCTGTCTGCAGGCAAACTTTTTTAAAAATTAAAGTAAGAATGTCACATCATAAATAATATAGAAATCCTATCAGGCTTGTGGAAGGGATTGTGTCAAAAACTGGTATTTTGAAGGCCAGGCTGAGACCAGATTGCATTAGATCCAACCAGTGCAGGCTTGCCTGAGTTATCACAGCACAGGGGAAGGCACAGAAGTAAGGCTGATGAGTACTTGCAGACAGATTGTGTATTTTCCAGATATCTATAACTGATGGCTTCAAGACTATGATGTGACTGAGGGACTCTTTGTTAAGCCCATGACCCACACTTTTTCTCGTCATCACAAGATTAGCCCGAGAAATCCTGAGTTCTGCACCCTAGGGGTTTCTGGAGACTTGATGTGAGCAAAATGAGCTGTGGAAAATGCTTAGGACATGTCTGCTGCAGCCTAAAGGATCCACACAGAGAAAGCCCATGAGGGGTGTGGGCTGTACATGACAGATGTCCAAGGGGTCCAGTCCCAGGGCTGAGCCCCATTACTGTGGACTGCAGATGTGGTGGGACGGTACAGGGGAAAGGCAGAAGTACAGGGGACCAATACTCTGATCTCCTTCCCTTCCCGAGAAGGGATCGGGGTTAGACTATAGCACACCCTATTCTTGCAAAATATGGATTAAATTCTAATATTTTAAAAAATTTATTTACAAGTATTCTATGCTTTCTAACAGCACCTGTACTAACTCAAAAATAGAAAGATTGAGCCAGAAGTGTTATTACAGCAAATTCCTTAGATCCTGAAGAGCATAATGGCTTTGCTGTGAATTTTGTCTTTTATCCTCTGTTTGCTTGCCTTGTCCCCAGAGTGCCCACTCTGTCCTCTCTGGTGCTCCCATCAGGGAAGAAAGAGATGTATTTGGGGCTAGCTGAGAGTATTGCATGCATGGCTGCTTGGCCACTGAACAAAAGACAACTTTTACCTGTGTTTTCCTCAATAAGAGCAGTGGCTTGGGCTCTGCCTACCTGCCCTTACCTGCCATAAAAGCCTGAGAGCTCTGTCTCAGTGGCCAAGGAGGAATTTGTCAGTTCTGTGGAGAGTAAAGAGAAGAAAGGGAATGTCATTAGGCAATGGGAAGGCAATGCAATCACATTATCAGACTGGTCTCACAAGCACACTGAAAGAGAAGTTTGGTCTTCAGTTTTAAAAGAAAATATTTTAAATTTGTTAATGTCATACATAACAGAATATTTATAGCACTATCTAAATGCTAAACAGAAGGAAATATCATTGCTAGTCAGCGGGGATTTATATGAATAGAAAAAGTGGAACTTTTATTTGGAGACATCATCTGATAATAAAAAGTTACTGATGGAATAATGGAGGGGTAGAGATATGAATTGGCAATAAAAAAATTAATTCTACTGTTTTCCTTTCAGCCTCATATTTGATTTAATGTTGGCTTCTATTTATTGGGGAGCTTAAGTGTTGGAGTTATATCTTAATACAAAATATATATTAAAAAAGAGAAGCATGAATTCCTTGGAACAAAAAATTCATTGTTTATGGTTTACAGGTTGGCTGATATGCAAAGAATATGTGTGAGAAACATCTCTCTGCAGAAAGGTAGTAATATATATCATTATACTTGCAGGCATTCAGCAGAATGGCAATTTTCAACTTCACAGACTTTCCTAAAGCTCAGCTGCATGAGCCAATTGGACCCATGAAATTGAAAATTAGCTCAGATTGGTTTGGAGGGATTAGAGCTACAAAGAGCATTCACAGAATGGTGAACTTGGCCTCTCTGAGTTATCTGAATCCAACCTGAGAAACTCTAGTTGGAAACTTCATTTGATGGAATTTGCAGCGTGCTGAAGAGAGTCAAGTGGACCTGTGGTCCCAGAGATGGCTTTGTGGCTTAAATGTTGTGAGCTCTCAGCTCAAGCCTGACTTCTCTGAAGCTATTTAGTATTTGAGGGTATTTAGGTGGATTATATGTCAGCTGGAAAGCCCATGAGTCCTAACTGCTCATGTAAGCTTGTAACTCTTCTGTTCCTCTTAACCTTCCTTTTTTTTTTTTTTCCAAATTATGAGTGATGGGAATTAGTATTTCATTTAATAATTTTGCTTTCAGTGGAGTGAGAAAAGGAGGAATTTTAAATTTAATTTCTCCTAACTTTTCTCAGAAAATAAAGAGACCGAGCTAATAGTCAAATATCTGAAAAATCCTTCATGTTTCACCTTGTTAGCATCTCCAGTGTTCGCTATGTAAATTCAAAGGCATCTGCCACCATATATTACTAAAATAAAAACAAGAGTTCCTGCTTTTGCTACATCTCAGTGTCCCAGCATTATGCAGATTAAAAGAAGAAATATTTTGAGTAAGAACTGTGGTGGCTGAAATACCTTTATTGGTGAAAGAAATAAACGCTACCTATTGTTGGGAAGGCACCTGTTTCCTTTTATCGCATGTGACTTTCTCATCGCTTCAGTGTTCAACCATTAAGGTATAATGAACTTCTTAATGTGCATTTGTTTACAGAGACAATTGACAGAGGGTCTTCAGTGTATTTTACCAAAAGTGAAAGCCTACCACTCTTCCCACTGAGATCTTTTCTTTGTGGAGGTAGCAAAGGCTGCTGTTCTACAGAGAAAAAGAGCTTTTACAGATTTTAGGATCACTTGATGCACTGATAGGTTTTTTAATTGTGACTGTCAGCAATTGTATCAAAGCAGAACTCTAGTCACAGATTCGTTGCACCATCTGTGCATTTGATAAAAGATTTGTTCATTTAAGGATATGCTGAAAGGGAGATAGATGAAAAAATAAAGACTCCTATACTCATGGACATGACGGTAGTACAGTGCAATGGTGTCTTTGTACATAGTTTTTTCACTAAGTGTTGTCATCAGTAGTTTTATTTCTATAACAAAGATTAAGAATTAACAATTAAATATATTAATTTTTTTTTGTCACATATAGCTAAATATCTTTCTGCAGAGGCTGATGATTTGTTATTTGTTTGGGGTTTTTTCCCCCACTGGAAGCTTGAGAGAAGCTCCTGTTTTCATAATGGCACATTTCTGCCATTGTCTTAAATCAGATTGTCCTTAGTAACATGCAATCATTATCATTTATTAAGATACCCATTACAAAGTAACAATCACTTTCTGTGTCAGTCTAGAGAGACTGACATTATTGTTAGTCTGCTTTTTAGTAGTCTGGTAGTGAAAAAAAAAAACCTAGAAAGGGAGAGTAATGGAAAGAAAATGACCATTTCATACTGGCCAGGTAGACATAGCAAAAGGTGTCTGAGTATTAATTGTATAGGGAATACAAAGTCTCTCCATTGCTTTGTTATCAAAATCCTGTGGGACAAGGCAACAGGTAACTGTGAGATGCTAAATTTACTGAAGGATCCCCTTCAAATTATATTTTCATTTAGACACTAATTAACAAATTTACTTGTGAACACATGGAAATATCTATTACTTTCTGAAACATTAAGAGGCTGGCAATGTTCTTCACATGTGGCAATGAATTTAAATTTGGCTTGAAGAGAAAAACTCAGTTCAAACTTACCAAGAGGACATACATATAATTTATACATATAAATATGTATTTGCAGAGTATATATGGATATGGTCGTACTTTATATGTATTCATTCCTCTATTCTAAAATGTTTCCTTGAATTAAGAGTGTTTTATCAGACCACTAAGTAATTTAAGGCTTTGTATTACATTTGGGCAAGTATGTTTTTCATACTAATTTATTTTCATCAGATACTCAGATATATAAATGCACTTACAGCAAACTTAGATAGCTCTCAGGAAGCAAAAATTGCCTTGTGTTGAAGAAATTTTATGGTACCATTAAGGCTGACCCTAGATAACTGGTTAGGAAGGTTTTATGTTATCACTGCAGCATTCAATGTGAAGTGCTAATCCAGCACTGTTAAGGCTTCTGAAGTTAAATGGACTTTCCTGATAGGTCTTTGCAGTTATTTTACAGTTGTTAGTCATTAAAAAGTAATGGTCAGATCTTTTATGCTTTATTATCGTGACCTCAAGCAGGAACAAAAATGAGGGATTTAAGAGCACTTTAAATATCCAGTGCTGACATATTACAGTGCTAATACTCTGAGTCAAATTTTCAAAAATATTTGACATTCAGGCTGAATTCTCAAATGAACCTAGATCCCAGTTCTGCACTTGAGTCAGAGAGCAAAGCTACAGGAGAAAATCTTGCTCTGGTAACTATTTTGGGGTGAAAACCAGTTAATTTGACTGGACCCTGGCGCAGTGACCAGCAGCATCCACTTCCAGCCTGGGGAGGAAGTCATGTGGCACAGTCATGTGGCACAAAGGCTGCTGATGTTTCCTCCTTCTGCTAAGATTAGAAGTACCTGCTTACAACCCTCAAGGTTGAAGAGCAAGGCTGGATTCTTAAGTATTAAATATCATATCAAGTATTAAGATGCAATTATTTTATAATTCAGCAAATTCAGGATGTTTGCAGAATATGAGGCTTTGGACCTAACCAGCCTTTTGAAACAAATATCTTTAGACAGTGCTTGAGATAGATTTGTATTATAAATGTACATAGATGCAGACCATGAATAAGGCAGGATGGAAGCAAGGCTTGTAGAAAGATTTCTACATACCTGCACTAGATTATTGTCTGTACAAAAATTCATGGAATATAAAGAGTAAATATGTTTATATTTGTATTATCTTCATTTGATGACAAAATCAAAAAGGTAGCAAAAATCAATTTCCTAATATCTGCAACACCTTCTCTAGTATCACCCTCAGAGCACCAGCATGAAATGGTCACAGTATTTCTTCAGAAACTATATTTCTTGTACCATGTGGTAGACAACTTTGACAGCTGATGCACAGCCACTGTCATCTACTTAGATACTGCTGTAGGTGGAGCAGGTAGAACAGCCAGACACTACCCTTTCAAAGACAACACCATCTAAATAAAACCCTCTCTTTTTTTCAGTTGTTTATAGATCTGCCCAATCCTCTGCCATTCTCTGGATAGAAACATTCCAAAATGTATATTTTGGGCTAAATTTTGTTGAAATTTTATTCAGTCATCCCGC
The DNA here is from genome assembly GCA_038380795.1 of Pyrocephalus nanus. Lineage (NCBI taxonomy): Eukaryota > Metazoa > Chordata > Aves > Passeriformes > Tyrannidae > Pyrocephalus > Pyrocephalus nanus. Next base: position 20,920,987 of record CM076266.1, on the reverse strand, counting down.
TGTTTTTAAGAATAAATGTAGACTTACTAAAGCCAAGCAAGCAGAGGAACCACTCTTACAGACTTTTCTGAAAAGCCCCTTTTCCCCAAAAACCTGAATCAGATCTTTGAAAATAGGTGTAGTTTTGGAGATGTGCATTTTTGTTCCTCCATTAAAATGACATATTTCGTAACTACTGCTCAGACATGTGCAGTAGAGATTTCTTTTAATTCTAGTAGCTAATTTTCCTCATGTTTTCACATTTTGTAAACTAAATTATCTAAATAATTTAGCTGTCCAAAGCTTCAGTTGCACAGTGAGTTTAAGCAGTCAATCTTAGCAATGCTGTGGATCTGTTAAGGAAATACCAATGAACTACTGATTTTCTGACCCTTGCAGTCTTTTTGGGGGGGGTTATAATATGTTGCACAGGGGTTTTGGCTCTCAATGTTAATATCTAAAACTATCTAACATGCACAGATCATATGTGCCATATTTCTTATGAGGGCCTTTTACAAGTCATGGCTTTCTCAAAAACATGATATGTGTGTTTTATCAGCTCTTTAGCATGTGGTGCTGCCTATAACATATTGAATTATCTGCACAGATTTGCAGTTGGTCTTAATTTTGTTGAAATGGTTCATCAGTCAAGTTACTGATAAGCAAACAGCTGTGTTTACATCTGTTGGTACTTTGTTTGACCAATTTACTTTGATCCCTCTAAAGCCATTTTTATTCTAGTTTTTGCTTGGAAAAAAAAAAAAAAAGATAAATACAGGCCTCTATCCTAACCAAAGCTCTGTCCTCCAGGCATATTTAAATTACAAGAAAGGTGGGTCTTGGTCTCCATCTTACTAAAGGTGTTAGGGTAGATGAGTGGGACTCTCTGGATCACTAGCAGTGACAGAATAGGAGGGGATACAGTCTGGATGATGAGAAATCAGTCTGCAGGCAAAGCTGAAAAGGAGGTTAGAATAAAAGGGAAAAGACCAGGAATAACTATAAAAATGGCATTGGTCTGTGTACCTTAAGGTGTGTCAGGATAAGCACACTACACTTGAGATTTGATGAAGATTAGGATACTAAGGAAGAGCAATGGATGTATAAGTCTTGGGTTTGATGGTTGTGATTAGCTATGCAGAGAGAATGACCAAGGGACAGGGAGTCTGTCTGGATGAGAAGGAAGTCAAGATCACAATCAAGAGCTCTCAATACAGCATAACACTTAAATGCATGCAAATATATTATTTCCAGAACATGAAGATGTTCTTTAAGAACCTTGAATGCAAGCTTTGCTTTTTGAAACTTTTGTGAAGTTCCTGCCATCCCAGCAAAGTATATGTTTAATTCCCTTTTAGTGTTGTTGCACCTTAGCAATACTAACCTATTAGACCTCCACTAGGAAATGACAGAATTAGTTTTGCCTGTGTCACTTTAATTAGCTTCTCCCTGCTCTGCACCTAAATAATTTACTCTTTGCAAAATAGACTTTACCTGCATGAGGAAGTTTTTCCCTCTGGACCCATGCTTCTTCCATTGCAAAGAACAGTTATGATACAGCAACAAATGCAAACTGTGCAATTAAGGATGCTGCTTATCTACAGATCCCCTGCTTCAACTGTTATGAAATTAGGGATTGTACAGAGGAACTGCAAATGGAGGAAGAAAATAATCATAGTAAAATGCTTTCCTGAAGGTTTTTTCCCTTGCTCCTGCTGTGTTGTTCTGATACAATATTAAAACAAGAGAAAGGCAGAGAAGCTTTTACAAGTCTCATTTGAATAGTTCAACAATTTGTTGCGTTAAAGCAGAAAATGTCCCCTTAATGGAGATACAGTCACTGACCACATGAAAGTTACAGTGCTGTGCCACTGGTTGCTTCTGTAGTGGATCCAATGAGTCTTTTCTACATTACACTGAATAAGAGCCACAGTTCTCATGTGGTCACCTACTCCTTCCCAGATGAAGGCATAACTTCCATGTAAACTGCAATAACTGGGAGGTGAGAGGCGGAAAGACTGTCAAATTCAACTGCAGCAACATCTCACTGAAACCAGTCTTTCGACTGGGAATTAAAAGTTTTAACAGAAATTTGAGGGGCTAAACTCTATGAGCATTTGAGGATTCAGCATCAAATGAAATCTGTGAGAGATGTGCTTTGGACATAAATGATGCTATTGAACGCTAGGTACATTGAAACTCTCTAAGCAAGCAGAATGGCTCTTTAACCTATGTGTTTTTTTCAAATCTGAGCCTCAATTCCTGTAATTTAAAGTGGATTTAGTACTCCTTTTTAATCCTACAGACCTTTAAAAAGAAAAAGTAGTATTTCCAAAGCTGCATGAATGCTTTAGTGGTATGTGCCAAAAAGTCTTTAAGTAAATTGTTATGTTCAGAGCAAGGAGTAAAGCGTGAAGCTGAACCATTGGCATTGTTGAGAAATTAAATCCTTAACAGCTACCCACAAAGTAAGTACCATCCATCCATGGTGTTGTATGGTTCAAGGAATATGCAAAGCACTAGTATGTGACCATGTGTTTTAAAGCTCTTTACTCATGTATTCTCATAAAGGGAGTAAATTGAAGTTGCACAGGCCAAGAAAGCAGGAGGTTAGGTGTAGCCTTGAGAGTGAGGTGATCAAGAAAGTGGAGTTGAGTGCATGGTATGTAACACTATAAAGTTTATCACATCATGCAGAATTATCTGTAATTGCAGAAAAGTTTTCCATAAGAACAAGATTCTTTCCCCGTAAGCATGACTGTGATTTGCCTTGTTTATTGTTTTTTTTCCTAATTGTGCCTCTTCATGGAGAGTTTTTAATAAGTGCTACTTCTCAGCATCACTTGTTTTTTTATAAATGAAATTTACTGTTTTATCTGGAAAAGAAAAAGAAGTAGTACAAACTTACCCTTTCTTCTAAACACGAGGACTAGAATCTGCTCCATCTCTGCTGTAGGCTGCTTTTTAATAAACTGTTTTAATTACAAGTAGTCTTGCTGTCCATGATAAAAGTGCATAATCATGCTGCACTGCAAGATATGACTGATACCTCTGTCTCTTTCTTTCCTTGAGTTTTTCTTTCCCTGAACCGCACTTTTGGCAAAAACATCATATACTAGCATTTAGTCACTTGGATTTGCTGAGCAGCTGGTACTAATGATTAGAAACGGTTAAATAGTTTATTCAGGGAGTGGGTTTGTTCACGTGATTTTGGAGTTCAGTTTGTGGTGTAACACAAAGGAACATGCGGTATGTGGCAGGAAAGAAAAAATTAATAGTACGAAATAAAAGCATAACATGAAGCAGATGTGCAGAGTGGAGGTTCTCTGTTACCTCCTGTGTCAAGTCAGAGTTAAGGAGACAGTCTTGGAGGGTCTGTTATTGGCTGGAGAGCAGCAAAAAAGGTTAATAAATTTATGAAGTGCTTACATTTGTGTGCTCATTTTGGCTGGGGTAGAATTAATATTCTTCAAAGTGGCTAGCAGGGGGTTATGTTTTGGATTTGTGCTGAACACAGGGTTGATAATACAGAGATGTTTTTTGTTATTACTGAGCAGGCCTTACGTAGAGAAAAAGGCCTTTTCTGCCTTATGTACTGCTACTCTGGCAAGGAACCTGGGGGGGTGCATGGGAGGTTGGGAGCAGACATGGCCAGGACAGATGACCCAAACTGACCACAAGGATATTCCAGACCATATGGCATCATGCTTGGTATATAAAGAGAGCGCAAGAAGGAGGAAGAGTGGGATGTTTGGAGTGATGGCGTTTGTCTTCCCAAGTGATGCTCTTTGTCTTCATGTGATGGGCACCTGTTCTCCTGGAGATGCCTGAACATCAGCCTGCCCATGGGAAGCAATGAATTAATTCCTTGGTTTGCTCTGCTTGTGTGCATGGGTTTTGCTTTACCTATTAAACTTCCTTTATCTCAACTCATGAGTTTTTTGTCTTCTACCCTTCCAATTCTCTCCCTGATCCCACTGGTGTGGGGGTGAGCAAGCGGCTGTGTGGGGGTTGGCTGCTGGTTGGGGTGAAACCATAACATCTTGTCCTGCAGACTAAGTTCATAATCTTGTTTGGCTCCTTTGAACTACAAAGGGCCTTCTACTTTTATTAAACAATAGATAGCCTATTGGTACTCAGAATGTTGGGTTCTTATAACCAGATGTGTCCAGATTGCTCAATTTATTGAGTATTGAGTAATTGCTCAATTTATTGAGTATTGAGTAATTGCTCAATTTATTGAGTATTGAGTAATTGCTCAATTTATTGAGTATTGAGTAATTGCTCAATTTATTGAGTATTGAGTAATTGCTCAATTTATTGAGTAATCTAAGGTTTTTAGTTTTTCCAGGAAACAGTAATCCAAACACAACATAAATCAGCACAGTTATTCTGCATTTTTATCTGGAGCTTCTGAATCCTCCCTTCCTTTTACACATCTCTAATTTCTTATGTGGGAATGTGCCAGAACTTGATAAAAAGTCTAGGAGCATTACGATTTTGTTTGTGACCTAGGGAGGCAAGCAAAGCAGCAGTTGATATGTCAGGAGTGATAGAGCTTGTCACTTTTAGGGAAAGAACCCTGAGTAATACTGTCCTGCGAGTGAGGTATAAGTTTGTTTCAATTCCCAATCAGGATCATTTGAGTATTTTCTGCCACTGGGTCTAGTGATAAACAGGAAACAAAACCAGGTCAACAAGAAACAGCAGGCAGTATATGGGTATCATTGGTAAGCCAAAGCTGCCTTTAGGTGGTTTTCCCCTTGGAATAACTGTCTTTTCTCATGACACAGAAAGCCATCTTTGGTCATATGAAAAATGTTTGAGAAGCCAAGTCAAAGAAAAGCAGAGCCAGGGTTTTACAATGCAATTTTTTGACAGTTGAAAACACTTAAGAGAAAAAAAGAGTTTCATGAGGACTATATATAAAAAAGCACTTTTAAAAATTAAATTATTTTATTTTCTGCTAGCACCTCTTCTGAGAAATTATATCTTTGCATAAGACCTGATAGTGCAGGAGGTTCATGTATCTGACATGCTCCCTGATGGTCTGGTACTGCCCATAGTACAAATATTCATTAATATGGTTGCATTTTAATTGTGTTTTTAAAGTTCATTGTAAACACAGGATTACAGAATATCTTGAGTTGGAAAGGACCCATAAGGAGCACAGTCCAACTCCCTTCTTCCCTTCTCCCAACTATATGACTAAGAGCATCATCCAGATTTTCCCTGAACTCTGTAGGATACATTTACCTTGGGTCTAAGGGAGGATGCATGCAAAAGATTTAAACTGGCTAGTTTACAAGATACACTGAACCTTCTTGATTTCCTTCTAGGGAGTTTTTATATCCTAATGATATTAAGGTTAGTGAAGTAAAAACAACTAAAAAATCTCCCCAGTCACTTTTCCATTCTAGTTAAATCTCTGAGCAATTTAGACAACAAGTCCTAGTTTCAGTTAACCTGAATTGTTTAACATCATAACAGGATCCAGCATTTATCACCAGGGGGTTGCATAGTTTCACAGCTAAGCCTAGTTGAATATGGTCTTTCAGCCGGATGAGAGACTCCACATGTAATTGGAAGCAGTGTTTTTTAACAGTGGGAATAATGTAATGCAAAGGATGTAATAGTATTTGGATTTTCTGTTAAAGATCTTAAAAACTGGCCTTTAGCAATGAGTCCTTACCACAACCTCAAGATAGTCTAGGAGCTCTCATTTCTGATTTCACAGCTGTAGAGGTTGCTATCAACAGCAGCACACAAAATTTGGCTCATTCCCACTCATTTTGAATTGACCAACTCTCCTCAGTCAGCCCCAGGTTAGGTGTCTGTTTGGCCCTACTTAGGGACTCTGCCAAAAAATATAGCTTATATGGAACACAGCTTTGGCATCCCTAGTAGTGTGAGACAGAGTGAGCAATTATGATCTATCCCTGAGTTTCCATGGGCCTTCCTTAGAACTTGCAGATTGTATTTTGGTGTTCTGCAATGAATGGGGCCGGTTTAGATCCACAATTTATGTGAAACCACATTTTACCCTTTATTTTGTCACAATTCAGATACATCATAACTTATTTGGACACGCCTTATGCTTGGCAGTGAAATTTATCTGTAGCAATTTTTTTTTCTCCCCTCTTCTTTTCTACTGGAAGAGAATTCAGGGAGGCTGTTCTGTTACAGAGCATCTTTAAGGATTCCTGTCCACTGGTATCAATACTCCTTTCCCTTTGGGACTTACTCTTGGCAAGACTGGTGAGCTACATCAAGTAATTTTTAGATCACCACTCAAAGCACACTGTTTGCTGTTTCTGTCTTTTTCACTGGGGTTCTGAAACCAGCATACATAATTCATGTAGCACTTTCTCGCTGTTATGCTACAATATAGCATGCAGTAGTAATCAGTAAATTAAAAAACCCTAATAACACTGGAAATTAGGAGGCCATGGTGGGAAGTAAAAATATGTGGATATTCTTAGTAGGTAAGTTAGAAATGAAATGCTGCAGTTGTACACTACTACTGTACTAGTACTGTAGTGTTCTCTCTGCTTTATTTTTCCTGTGTATGATGCTTTAAAGGACACTTAAATCAATTCGGATTTTAATTGGAACTGGAAGAATCATGTAATGGAGTTGCAACCTTAAGTTAGTCACAAATGTGAAGACACATACTTAAAAGTAAAAGCAAGCAAGTAAAAAAAAGCCCATATCACAGTTTAAAATGCATTTCAGTTGCTCAGGGAGGCGAACCAGTTTTACGGTATTAATTAACATTTTAGGCCACACTATATCTAAATAGCAGGACACTGTGTGTATGTGTGTGTGGGAGGTGTCATTTTACCACAGAAAGATAGAAATAAGTAAAAAGTGGTCATTTTCTAAACAGATATATTTTACTCATGTGGTACAATATAAAGGTAAAAAACATGTTTTTTACTATCAAATGAAGAATTTGGGTATTTTGGCAAATGGCATTAGAAAAGCCTAGCTCTAAAACAGCTGAGGGAAAATGTGAGGTGTACGTGCATCGTGCTCTCTCCTTCTGTTGTTAAGTGCCTCTCTGTCTCTGGCAATCAAGCTGGCCCTCCTCCACTTCATATGCATGGAAGATGCCAAGAAAAGTTGCCTGGCCCTTTTCCCCTCACTCTGCAGATACAAACACAGTGGATCTTCTTCTTCAGCACAGGGAGTTTAGGATTCTTGATGAAGCCTCCTCCCTCACACAGATCTTTATAGCTTTGTTCATTGCTGGGGTCTTTCATGCCTCGCTCCACTGTGTCCCAGCTGCATAGTCATGGCTGAAAACCTCAGCCCCTCTGAGCTGTGATTCCTCTTTCCAGTGCCTCCCCCAGGATGTGGCAGGGTTCATATAACTGCTCCACTCTTCCTGGTGTCTTGTTTCATAGGTCTCTTCTGGATGCAATATCTATTTTCTGAAATGGTTGTGGATAGATGAAGAGGCATGGGAAAAATACCATGTAATCTTTAAAATACTTGATTACCATTCAGTATACAGTTACCATCTTGCCGTATCTTGTATGCATCCTTTTGTGTGTGTGCTTTTTAGTCCCGAAATTGCATCTTACTATGCCAGGATAGTAATTTCCAAAAGAAAAAAAATATTTTCTAGGTGTTTTTAATCGAGGGGGTTGATATTTTAGCATCTGGCCATTGCAATGATCCCACTTAGGCAAATAAAAGGAATTTGGCATCAACTTAAAAAAAAGTTGTGAATAAGAAAACATCAGTAACAATAAGCAATTGAAAGTGGTGGATTGTAAAGAGCAGGAAGGATATTTGTCTTGCTGGAAAAAGGGAAAAAAATGACGCTAACTTTCCAGGGAAACTTAGGTAAAAAATAAAACTAAGTGGTGGAATAAATAAGTACTATATAAAATGCATGGATAGAAATCCTGATATCAGTAAAAAAATGACATATTTTAATATTGTATTTGTAAGATAATGGAGATGATTAGGACAGGTGTCTGATTTTATATTCTGTTTTAAATTAAGCCTTTATTTAATATAATTTTTAAACCAGGCAATAACAGAAATTGAAGGACACAACAGCAGTTTTTTTGTGTAAGTCTCTTCTTTATGAATCTCTGTGACCAACTGTGTATTATGTCTATGGTTTTGTTGTTAAGAAATCATCAATCAGTCATTATGATACAACAATGGATGTACTTCAGCCTTACATACCAACTACTGCAGGCCAAAATATTGATAGATTTATTTTCTAAGGCCATGTGTTATAGAAGTTAACTGACAGTTCAATAACTCAGCAGCCTCCTTGAATACAGCTTCTTTATATTATCTTGCTTTCATGAAGCAAAATGGAAAGGGGAAAAAGCCAGCTGAGATGCACAGTTTCAGAGAGCTTTTCTGCATTTTTCAGGAATTATCCCAGTGAAGTCTGTTTTAAAGTTAAACAATTGAATATCTCACTAGATTATCAGTTCTTGGCTCTGCCCTTGTTTATGGCAAATTTGGGTACAAAATAAATTTTCCGGTTTCTCACAGTTCTGAAAAAAAAAATAGTTTGAATTTACTGAAAATGTATGCATACAGCTGCCTATTGTAGCTGCATTGGACAGCTGTGTACATCTCCATATTTGACATATTATGAAAAAAATCTAAGTTTCAAGTCAGATTGCATCTTTTTAGTTCAGAAATCTGAACACATTTTAATTCTGGAAATACAAGAAATGTATTTGGCCAAAGATTGTTTGAAGCCAAAGCAGTTAATTTAAAAGATAAGAAAAACTGTTATCAATATCTTTAACATTTCTGATTTGATGGAACTTTTATGACTGATGAAAGCTAAAGCTCTTGTAAAGTTTCACAAATGGTGAATTTTTTCTTTAAAAGATAAATAATAAAAGAGGAGACTATCAAAAAGCAGACCCAGAAATACTTCCCATCAGCATGACTCATGCTCCTAAATCTCATTCTGTGTTTGCTACCCTATATAAGCCTGTAGCTTACTTTCAATTGAAAGAGGAAATAAGACTTTTAAAGCAGGAGATGGAAGACCAGACTTTTGTGACATGTATGACAAGACCTCCAGCTGATAGTGTCAGCAGAGATTTACTAAGAGTTTAGGAGGACTGCTGCCTGCCTGTTAGCACCACTAAGTACAGTGTGTTTCATGTCTCAGGGACGATATTGCACAGCCCTGTGTTGGAAGCACCAGCCCCGAATAGTAATCCCAGTTCTGTGCTTGCTGTGCTCAGGGATCCACAGAACCAGGGCTTCTTTTTTCGATGGAAAAGATAATGTCCTTCCTGCATTAGGTACTGTGCTGTGCTGTGCTGCCAGAGGTTTGGGTAATGCTGGAATTATATGATTAATCAAGAAAAGGAGGGGGAACTTTTAACTCATGCTTGTGCCTGTGTTTGCAGTTTTGTATCCACACATGTATGTGTATTTATACGTAAGCCTTTCAACGTGCTCCTTTAAAAAAGGGTTGAAAATCAGAAAGTAAACCAAGATGAACTCCTTTATCTAAAACACAATGAGGTTGTTTGAAACACTCATTCTGGAGCTCTGAACTTTCCTTTAGGAGGCTGCAACCTTCAGACATATCTATGAGCACTCCACTGAGTTGCTGTTGTATTACTAACTGCCTTTGGTGAAGAATGTGTTTCAGTAAACCATAAAATGGATAAAACAAATGAGTACAGATTCATGCAAAATTTCTTCCTAAACTGTTTTACATGTTTTTTCAGCGTTAAATGAAGGTTACCTAATGCATACACCATGACTATACACACAAGATTTTAAAGTGTCAGTTAGCAATAATAAGTTTTCATGAAACAATTGAAAACTAGCAGCATTTTCTCAATAACCCTCTCTGGAGACAATCAACTGCTTCACTAAAGCTCAATCTTTGCTGTGAGTTCATTTTCCTTTTCATCTTTTGCTTTACAGAATGAAAGAAAAAACTGAAAAATACTGAAAGCTGCAATGTGGAAAAAGTTACAAAGTGAAGAACATTTAGCATGCAACCAGATTATAGGAATGGGTATTAGCTTTATGTTAAGATTGTCACTGATTTCTAATTTTCTGAAACAAACTGTTTTAAGAATAGGCCATTTTGACTATTTCACTTACAATTATGCTTTATATGAAGGTTAAACTCAAATCTTACTGTTTTGCCATATTTAATATTACTGTATATACATGAGTATATAGACAAAGAAAACACTGGTTCCAAACTGAAGTTAGGGTATATGCCCCATAATAAAGCAGTAGGAGGTCTGTGAAAGGAGTTGAACAACTGTTCTTGAAAAAAAGAAATTGCATCTTGATCATCTATTAGTCCTTATCACAGAAGAGAGAGGAAAAGGAAGTCAGAGGTCTTTGCTGGATTCATGCTATGATCCTCCACAGCTGAGCTACTGGTCACTGGGAGATTGTGATGACCCCAGGGAGAGCATTTGAGCTTTTCTGTGGGGTTTGAGCACATTTTCTCTCTCTTTTTTCTTTTTTTTTTTTTTTTTTTTTTTCTTCTTGAAATAGTTGAGAGCTTTATTTTGAAGTGGAATGTTGAAATCTTGATATTTTTTCAAAAAATCTTTCTTGTTTACTAGTCAGCCCTTACAGGATTTTTGCATTAAGAGTAGTAAGATGGTAAAAAGGGACATAAACATGAAGGTTTATTATTATTATGCAGGCAATGTACAATTGTGGTTAAAAAGATGTATTAGGAATGTGATGAATTAGGAGTGATTAGGAAGGTGCTTGTGAACAGTAAAGACAAGTGTTGACATGTTGTTACATGGCTCATAAATACATTTTCACCTGGAGCAACCTGTATAGAACAGGTCACCTTATTTTAAAGAGGATTCTGTGGGTTTAAATGGGATTCGAGAAAAGAACTACAATAATGAATAAAGGCATAGGAAAGCTCTCATAGAAATAAGAAGACTCAGAGGTGACATAAAATGGTGGAAAACAGGTAGATGAGGAGCCTTTATTACAACACTGTTGGAATTTATAAATGGGGATGTTTAACATTAGAAAATAAATACTCTTTTCCGTGACAGCTAAGTTCTATGGGGTATTGTTAGCAAAATTCATGAACTTGCATCTTGGCCATTTCTATGGATAAGGAAAAATATGTTTAGTTCTAGGAAAGAGCTTAGAAAGATTTATTTCATTATTTCTTTTCGTGCACTTCAGGATCAGAGGTAGGATTCTGGTAGGATCAGATCTCCTACCCTGACTTCTACTTGTGCCTATGTATGCACATTTCACAAATGCTCCCCCCTCCCTAGGTACCCCGGATATATAAGTGCAGTAAAATTAAAAGAATTCCATCACCCCATCCATCCCCTACCCTAGCACAGTAAACCCCAGGAGACACCTTATTTTCATAGGCTTTTATCTAGAGGGAGAAGAAATTTCTCAGGGAACCCACAGCTGGGTTTTGTCCTGGAGGGAAGCAGTTAATTCACCCAGGATTAAGCCATCTTTTCTTCCAGCCCAGCAGAGAAGGGTCTCCTGATTTTAGTGGTAGAAATGGAGTATGATTTCTTCTATTTCACAATATCTTTGGACAGAAGAATTGAAAAAAAAAAAACAAAACAAAACAGGGATGAAATTTCATTTGCAAAAATGACTGGGGGGGGGGAACTTTATGGCAACTGATATCAAATAATAACAAAAAAACCTTTCAGCAAGGCCTGAGATGCATTAGGAAAATATTCTGTATGTCTTCTCAATGAAAATGTACAGTAGTACTTCCCATTAATATTGCGACCTTCTAGCAACGTTAGAAAGGGGGATGTGAGACATGTATGTTTACTTTTTCTGCATAATTACATGGAAAATGCTAGGATTTTCCACAGGCTGCAACAACAATTTTTTTTTTTTTTTTTTATCTTTGGTACAGTAATTGCATGGACTGTTTATATGGTATGCATGAAATTCCAGCACATTGTTCTTTTTTGTTCTCAGATTGGTTTGTTTTCTCAGCAAAACTTGGATTGATAACAGTGACTTGTCATTCATCTGAAAGTCCCTTCTAATTTCATGACAGATTTTGTTTGCCTTAGATTAAATAATATTTTAAAACATACTTTCACTTGGACTTCTCTAGTTTTTCCAGCTGCCATTTCTTGTTTAACCAGTTTGCTGAGGCTATTTTTTATTGGAAATTAATTCTCTTAACACCTATCACATAGTTAAAAAGCAAAACAAATGAGAATCTAATTTACCTGAGTGAATAATCCTGGAAGAACACTTATCAAATAATAGTTTAGTAGTACTTCAGAAAAACAAGTAAATGAATTTCTCTGTTTCTGGACTCCTATGCGTGGGACATCACTGGGAAAGCTGGAACTCAAAGCTCCTGATTCCATCAAAAATTGTGTCTTTTTGGAAAACAGATAGTTTTTCTATTGCAGAAATGATATCACCCTCTATTCTAGCTGTCGGGTACTGTTCTGAAAAAAAAAATTAGTTACTGTTCCTCCAAACAAACATTTTTATCTCACAGTCCACCTCCATGGACATAGAGTTTTACTGCTGTAGTCAAGCAATTGTTTTGGCCTGTGATCCATGGCTTTCCTTTCCTTTATTTTCCCTTCCAGCTCTGGAGGAGGCCAGCAGTAACATCTGTTAGAGTTAAGATACACTGCAACGACTTTTCTGATATGAGAGCCCTGTAGCATATTGGCTATGCAGAAGCAAGGAGATAGGCTTTTCTGTCTACATGATCTATAGCACTATGCTGCTAATTTAAGAAGAGTGAACTATTTTTGGAGGTTACCAAATGACTCAGAATAAAGAAGCAATTGTATAACAGATTCGAAACTGAACATTCGGATTATCTGTCCATTAAAAAGCTGAAGGAAATCAACCTAATTTCAGTTCAGCTGGAGGGAGCAGGCTTCTTTAACAGCACCCCATTTCAATTTAAAGCATGTTCTTGAATATAGGACCTTTGCTATCATAAGGTACAGATGCTTTAAAAACCAAACAATCCTTTCCCAATCTTCTGATTATAAATACGAATTCTAGTGCAAGAGATTTAAGCCACTGTTTGATGTTGACTGCATTGCACCTAGAGTTTTAAATCCCATTATAAAATGCTTACTTTATTAAATGAGGAGTTTAATAGTATACTTGTATAGTTGACAGTCAAAACAAGATCAGTAGTGTTTTCACAGAGTAGGAAAAATGATAAAAATGATGATGACTGAGTATGTCCTAAGTGTCAGTTCTTTAAGGATCATGGGCTTAAGATATAAGTTTTAATGTAATATTTCTCAAACCTTATTGATTGTCCCTACTTAGAATTCACAGGTTCCCCTCATAATGCTTCAGGAACGTAGCAAATGTCACTGCAAACCTGACACTTGGAAAGTTTTGCATTTGATTAATAAAAAAAAAAAAAAAGAAAAAGAAAAAGACTGCAGTATTTACTCTTAAAAACTGAGACAACCAAATAGACTTAATATTTCATCCGTCTTCTGTGGCAGTTTATTAGGTGCACTCCATGGCGTTAAGATAGTAAAGAACAGGAAAGAAGCAATTTCAAAACTTAGTTGCTGTTGTATAACTCTCCTGTAAAGATGGGTGGTAAAAATTAGGCTCAGGTGAAATCAATGGCATGAATTTGCATTGGTTGAGTAGACAGGTAGAATTTTTCTTCCTGTGTTGGATTTTTCAGGTTAATATGGTAAAGCTCCTTACTGTTTCTGTTCTAGAATCTAGGTATTAGAGAAAGCAAAGCTTGCAGGGCTGTGGGGAAGGGACAGAGCTGTGACAGTTATTAGAGCCAATCTCAGTGTGTGCTTCTCATATTTGTGATACCTACATACGGAGAAAACTCTGCTCGTGAAGGGGAAAAAATTCAGTTCCACTGTGGTTCTTTTTTTCTACTTGGCTTTCCAACTCTAATGAATGAAAATTCATCTGGAGAAACACTAATTGGGTTTGACACCACAAACACGCAAGTAATGAGAGCAGGTTTCTCAGCTAGGCAATCTGATGATCTAACAAGCTGACTCAATGAGAGTAGCTAGTTTAAGGTCTTGTGACTTTATTCATTAGTTTTCTAACACCAATCTTTATAGTACACTTCACAATTTGATGTTGTATCTCCTTCTCTAGCTGTAGGCTCAGTTCTTTTATACCCAAGATAATGCTTCTTGCTAATTCATTGACAATGATCAGCAAAAAAATATCGCTCCTCGGCACTTCACCCTTCTCACAGTATCTCTGAGGATGTTCGTTTACCATCGATGTCATTGTACTGTCAGTGGCAAGGTGACCAGATGAGTTGATCAAGAAGGTGTCAGTAAGTATTTATAAATGGATATCTGGGAAATTTGTCGATGCTGAAATTAGTTTTGTGCGAGGGAACTGGTCGAATATGATTGTATTTTCAGGAATGGTCAAACTGCAGGAGTGTAACAGTTGATTGCCCAGAGGAAGTATCAAAATCCTCTGATTGTGAAGTTCTTTGTTCACACCAGTGCAGGAATTTGAAAAAGGCAAAAGGGTGAGAATGTTTGTAGTTCCATGCTATATACATGACCATGGCAAGAAAAGAATAATAGAACAAATGTATGTGTCTGCAAATAATACCGGACATGTTTAAGCATCATTAGGATTGCAGTAAAGCATCCTCTGTATCTTGTCAGACTTTAAATCATCTACAGTTCTTCTTGGGATTATTCTTACTGCTTTTTGTGATAATTTTTATCAGTGTGAAAAATTCACCTTATTGAAATTAAGTATGCTGCTTTCATATCAATCTAAAGTAAAAATAATTTGTTATCATAGCAAAACTGCATTTAACTGAAAGGGCAAATATTAGCTTCAGTTGCAGGGACACAGGAGATGCAGAGAGAAAATGTACTGTGCCACTCCTTAGCTCATCACAAAACTGTAATTTGGAGGGAAAAGTATTTTCTATGCATAAATAAAAATCAGCAAATGCAATACATCTAACTATTTGTCTTGGCAGTTTCACAGATTTTTTTCTTTTATAATGAATCATTACATGAATGTAAATATCCAATTACTATCTTTCAAAAAGTAGAAAGTTTCAACCACTATGTTTGGTCACTCACTGTGCAAATAAACACTTTGAGTATCATAGGAAAAGCTGTTCATAAATGGAGCGTTTCTCAGTTTAGAAATACTTTGTCCTATACTATTTTATTTAGGCTATACCTATAAATAGAAATCAGCTGCCAAGAAATAAGTTTACTGTGCTAAATCATACTGTTTTATTTTGCTACACAGCTAATCCTGGCAAGGCTAAAAAATAGTTAATAGGCAGTCTGTAAGATCTTATAAGATGACATTTGGAAATCTTGCAGTCATATTAGTCATTAGCCATGGCAATATTCTGCCATAAGGCAATGAGTCAGACGATTGATTAGAGAACCTCATCATGATATGCCCTCCGGCATGAATATGGAGAGAGGGAAAGGAAAATGAGAAAGGAGAGTGCATGGGACACAGGAGAGGAACATGGAGGAATTGAAGGGCAAAGAAAGTCTGAAATAGTTCATTTTCTAGAGGTAAAAGGTAATGGAGAAGAGACAAACAGCATAAATCATTAACCTTGAGGACCCACAAGGTGTGCTACCTTCATGCTTTGTGAGTGAAGTCCTATGTCACTGGGAAATCTATATTTTCTTAAGCTCTTGGCATGGCATGGCATCTTGCTTTAAACATGAGGCCGCTGTTGTGTACTTTCTTTATAGGTCTTCGATAGAAGTCATGGAGGAGACTGGCATTGAAACACTGTCTGATGTTAATTCTGATGATTTTCTCAAATGGTTGTGTAGATATTTATGGGTTTACCAGCTATCATCAAGTTTGCTGAGGAGCATCAGCAAAACAAACCATAGTGCACAGAAGCTGACAAAAGGCCTGCAGGGGACACTGGACTAATGCTCACCCTTAAAAAAATTGCTGGGCACTGCAATTAAAAGGAAAGAGCTCTGCTGTTTAGGGGTTTATGTTGCTTTTACTGGTGGCTGTGCTATGACTCCCCTGCTACTGTTTTGGAAATTAGCACAACACTTTTAGCTGTAATGGTCAGATATGCAAGGCTGGGTACCTGTCCCAACCTTGCACTCAAGCTTAAAAGCTGCCAGCTCCTGGTAGAAGAAAGGCAGTACGTAGAAAATTCAGTTTACTGAACAAAGTATTGTACAAACAATAAAAATGATAGACACAGCTAAGTACAGCTAAGATTCTACTGCAGCATTTTTTTTTTTTTTTTCCAAAATTCATGTCCCTTATGTGAGCTGTTCTCCATAGCAGGATATGATGACTTAAGGTCCTTATTTACAGTATTTCCAAATGTGTGTGTCTTGATTTGTCCAGAATCAAATTCATCTAGGTCCTCAAGTGCTGTGCAGTTTTATAAAAAAATTGGTGAGCTTTGTAATTTTACTTCTGCAGATTTAGTATAATTTGTCCAATATACTTGTATGATAGTCAGAGGCGTTTGTGCCTTTAATGCAGGGGAGTTGATAGTAACATGTTTTCCATGAAGGCACTATCTTTTAGGGTGTTCACTGGCTTTCTTTGTTTGCAAGGCTTATCTCTTTTCTGAGGCATTTCAGGAAAGAGGTTCACAGTTTTGTTTATGTTTATAGAAAAGGTCTTACAGTTATAATACTGGGAAAAGCTGATTTGTTGGATTTTTGGCTTATTTTCTAAGTATTCTGATTTGTATGAAAATACTCTGCCTGTGATAAACACTTATTATAACTACTTTATAAATCAAAATGAATAATTTATTGTTTGTGCTTTTAAAAACTGTGTTAATCAATATGAAACATTTCAAAGGAATACATACAGATGATATTATTGGCAAACAAGATTGCTGCCAAAATCAATGTAAAATTCCCATCATCTTCAATGAGACTATTTTCAGACTGGGATGTAGGAGGTTACATTTTTGCAGACTGCCATGACAGAAGTTCATAATGATGGATAGTACTTTCCACAAAATTATAATAGCCAGAAGAAAGATCAGAAAAATCAGGTGCGAAGAATAAGCAAAGGCACCAGGAGATGGGTTAAATTTCTCAAAATTATCAGTTCACTGAAAGGTAGAATCAGGATCAGAGCCCTGATATTTGAAGTCAATACCTGGCTTCTGCTTAATGATGTTGCTTCACATACAGCTTTCTCGGGTGATGTGTGGCTCATCTTTCATGGGCTGTGGAGATCTCATATAGCGCGTAACAACAAAATCAATTCTGAGAACAAGCTTCAGCAGATTACTGTCCATCACCACTAATTAATTTTCATAGTGGTATCTCACCTTTCTCTCTGCCCTATCTCCAGGCTTCTGAAGCAATTCCCTTCTCCGTCACTTACTTCTGAAAGCTCTCCTGACTTAGGCACAAAAGACAGGATGGGAAGAAGGCTTCATGCCTCACATGCTCATATAAGCAGTGGATCACAGGGCCATGTAATAGAGTTACAGATTTGAAAGAAGACTTCTGTTTGCCATGCCTGTCTCATTTTCAAATTGTTTAATACATCTTTTCTTCTTCATAAGAAAGTCTATGTCTAACTCATCTTTGGGGGGATATGGTGATATAAACGCATTTAGTTATCTTAAACAGCTAGAATTTCATGATACAAATATTACAATAAACAAAAATATTGTTGAAAGCTACATAGCATAGGGATAATGCCATATGTCATTAAAACATATTTATATTAATTGTCATATTAATCAGTTGATCCTGTGGGCTGTAAACTTATCCCTATTTTTGTCTGCACTAAGAATGGACCATAAAATTATCACTGCAAATCTTTGTGTCACTTAATAGGTACAATTAGGCGTTCTATTAGTCACAGTCCTGACATTATTATGAACATTATCCAGTTGCTTTATAATCTTTCTATAATGATTAGCTTAACTTTTTTATTATGTTTATGTCTTACTCTGTGATGTCTCATTTCTTTTGTGCAAGTGCTATTACAAATAGTGCATGAAGAAGTCCAAGGACTACACTGTTTTCTTTAGAGTAGAACTATTCCTGGAAACATCATAAAACTATGAAGCAGTTGTACACAGAACATGGAAACAGTCATCTAGGTTAGCAGCTACCGTGGTTCATTATTCACTATATTTTAAGGAAGATTACCTGCAGTACAAACCATCAGCAAATAAAACAGAAGTTAGGTTCGTGGTCCGATATTTCAAAAGCAAATAGGACATCTCTAATGCCATTCAAAGGACTTTTTTAGTGCATTCTGAAATTTCTTTATGGGCATGTAAGAGTTGACTAAAGACCATAACCTAGCTCCTTGTGAAAGCCTGACAGTTTCTGTCCAAAATGTCAGGAGGCTTTGAATATAAAGCTACATATCTTATAGATATCTTAGTCCAGTGCTCTTGACCTCAGATTTAGCAACAGAAGATAAACTGCAATAGCCATGGAAAGCAGGTGAATCTTGAGAAAAACAGATTTCAGGAGGACTCAATCTATTTACGCAGAGCAGCTGTACAATGTCTGAGGACAAACAGTGAATCCCTGAATTATAGGTTGATTAAAGCTGGAATAGCCCAGAAGTTGCCTTTTTTTTTTTTTTTTCCTGATTGCTAAGCAAAGGAACTTTATTAGAATCAGAAAAGTAATGTTATTCTGAGACCTACTCTCCTTCTGCATCTGTCTCTTTCTTCCTCATCTGCTACTTGTTAAATTTCTGCCAAGAGCCTGCCTGCCCTCTAAAACTTGGCATCTAGCTCTGGATTTAAAGAAATAATAGGAGTGTTTTATACTTTTTGCTTCATAATGTACTCCTAATAACTTTTTGTAACATAACAGCATGCAAGACAACATTAAAGAGAATGGAAGGATTGATTTTCGATTAATCCAAGTTTGGTTTTTGTTTTTAAACTACAGAACATTCTCTGATCTTAGAGAGTTTCATAACTTAAATAAGTGAAATTGCTGATGAGCAGCCTTGGAATAAGATCTTAAAAGAAGACAGTAGGATGATCATATAGCTAACTCTGTGGACCTTGGATCAGGCCTGGAGAAAATTTCAAGTTATTTGCTGTATAGGACCTTATAGACCAAAGCGTTGTTACCATCCCTTAGAGTTTTCACAAGGCTGAAGCTACACTGTGTCACTGTGCTGTACTGAACTTTCAGGGAATTATTTAATGTAATCTGCCTCCGGGGTTTTCTGTGACACTGGGAACTGATTACACTTTTAAAGCATAAAAAAGAAAACAAACCAAATTTGTTTTTTCTCACAACAAAGAAAATTTTCTTATCTCTTCCAGCAGCAGATCAGCAGTAGGAGTTAATATAAAGGCAGCACGGAGGTAAATGGCTCTGGCAAATGAATCTTCATCTTTCTAGGTGTCCCGTTCTTGGTTAAAAAGGATATGCCATTCATAGCTGCATATCCATCAATTCAGTGCTGACAGGATGAGATTTTGTCCCATTTGGGTGTATATTCCTTGCATGTATTTGCATTGATACTGACTCCTGCTTTACTAACTGGGGAGAGGCATAAAAAAGGAACTTCCTTGGAATAGCACAAAATAAATTTTTTATATGCACAGGTTCCCCGTAAACTTAAGGTCAAGTTTACAAGCCAGCAAATGGGCTAAGAGTAGCCACACTTTTTAATTAACCCATTCTTCCTCCCCATGTCTGTCAGTACATTTACCTTTGCCTGCAGGAATCCAATTTCTCTTGGCAGTATAGGCATTGAGACATGTACAGCTTGTGCAGGTTGCAGCCTGTATCAGTGCTTAGAGAGCTCTGAATTTCATTGATAGGCTGCTCAGTGCCCCCACAATGTCTTTCAAAGTCTTCTAGGCTCTGGTTTATTGTATTACCTTTGTCAGTCTGAAGTGCGGTAATTTATATTTGTCACAATTGCCCTTCATCTTGTGTGGTGCTGGTGCAACCTTGGGCTTTTTTGTCTTTTCTTTTTTTATCAGTGAAGGAGTCCAGTATTTTGAATAATTAAAACCACATAAATAGTTGATCTTGGTGACACAGCGTACCACACTAAATGTCTTATGTAAAAACCATGTATTTTTACTTCTACCATCTCATTTGCTTGAACTAGATTAAAAAATTCTTGTAATGAAAAATTAAAGATGATAAGAATAGCCATTATATCCTGTTTACTACATGCAGCCAATAAAGGGATATTTAGCTTTCTCCTGAGGAATGGTTTGATTTATATTTGTTTTCAATTAAATTTGCATACGCCACTTTAAAGAGAAAGATACTTTATTTATCTCTCTTTTGCTTTCACTGAGGAGGGAATAAAAGTTCCATACTTCTCCCCCTTTCCTGCATCGCTGCAGGAGAGCCCTGTATTGTGCATCATAAAGAGTTTGGGAAGCTGCGTAATTAATCATGGGCTTTTATGTAATAGAAAGTTTAAAATTCATTAGCTTTATATCAGAGCGAGTGTTATGAGGGAGAACACGTTGTGAATGAGAGGGAGAGCCTTATAATTACAGAAGTGTGTAAATAATAATGAAAGTCATTAGTGCCATTCAGTTTCTAAGAATGTCATAATGTAATTGGAGCATTAAAGTGAAATTTGCAATGACAAACATTAGCGATACAAAAGAGAGAAAATGTGGTTATCTTTAGTTTGACAGATAATGTCAGCTTTCTTGCAAGGCCCAGATGGTGCACAGGAAAATGTTATGAACAGCTATATTTTAATATTTTTATGATGTGATATTTGAGAATACGTCACAAATACACAACGAGGTTTACATTTGTGAACCAAGAGTGCCTTTCACAGCACAGAGTCCAGTGCTGAGTGACCGAAGCAACATACAGGGAAAGTCTTGTCACTGATGTAAGATGGTTGTTGCAGTAAATGTGAGTTGCAGTGTAGCACGGCATTATGTGGCAGAGAAGTTTTCTGTCTGTCTCTCTTTCTGGATATGCATTTTGAATCTTTCTTTTCTTAAAAAAAAAAAAAAAAAAAAAAAAAAGAGGGGGAGGGAGAAAAGGAAGAAAATGATTTAACAATTATGCAGGAAATTATATGATGCTAAAATTGTACCATGTTCTGCTCTTTCAATGAAGGGACTTTCTACAGTTATTGCACATTGCAAAGGCTATAATTTTAGGGTGTGAAAAAATGTAGATTCCAAACAAAGGAAAATTTAAATATGTCTAGTGGATAAGGCAAGGCGAAACAAAAAGGAGGCAGCTGGAGAAAATTTGAGGGAACGGTATTATTTTAAGGGCAGTGACATAGAAATAACTATTCTTAAGACTCCAAGACCTGAGAGGTCCAAGACCTCAAAATTCTGGAAGCTTAAGTATCTGTCTTTGTATTCTGTCTATGAACTACGGCACTGTGGGATTTCCTACTGCCCCCATCACTTCATGTTGAATGTACCTAATTTTTACATAAGCAGTCATTTGTTCTTTACTGTCTCTTTTCTGCATTCCAGTAGCCAACATAAAAACTGATTCCAAAATGTTAAAGATGTAACACTGCAAAATGCTAATTAAACTTATATTTGGTTGAGAATCTTAAGTAAAGTAACACTGGTCCCAAATGAATGAAAGTGAAGAGGTTAAGGTGATAACCTCAGTAGGATTTTAACCCACAGCTCCTTGAAAAACCTCCAAGACTCCCAGTTGTATGACAAAGGCTACGTTTTATCATCATTAACAGAACTTGAGAGGGTTTTCAAATGACTTAGCAGGAATTATTCTCTGCTTAATGTAGGGCTTCTGCTACTGTTGGGATCTTTGAGTAGGATGGTTCAGAGTCACACTGACTATGCTAAATAATATTGATCTGGCAGGATTTCTAGAAGGTAAGTAGGGATTCCTCTTGAGATTGCTTTTTTCTTCTTTCCCCTACTCTGTCATTTCCTCGATCCACTTGCTCACCCATGAAGTTCCCTAGTCCCTCAACTTCCCTTCTTCCAGGTCACCTTAAGGGCAGATGTAGGTCTAGTGATGTTTCAGCAGTGAGAGAGGCACCATGCACCTGTGTTGAAAGCCACATCTTATTGTGGTAGCTGAAAATTGTCACCCAAGCTTGTCTTCTGGACAGGTGTGTTGGGAGGAAAGCTATGCTTTTATACTTTGCTTTAGGCAAAGGGTTGCAATAAAGACTTTTCTTGATAAAATCTTGACAGGAAACTGTTTTGTGCTAGTGAATTTGTTTGTGATTCTTATGGCTCCTATGCAAGGACTGTAACTACTCTCCTGCAGATGCTGTGTTTGTCATATGTCTCCTTAGAGCCACTCATACTTCTGAGACAAGCAGTTCCTGGGCTCTTAGGTGACCCTGAGCCATTGGATTATTAAGCTCATAAATCCTATTGGAAGACTTCAGAATTTCCTCAGCCTGATTTCTTCCCTACAGTGCTCTAATATGTGCAGGTAGTGCACATTCCCCTCAGTGAATCACAGATCTCAAGATAACCAACTCACTGCATTCCCTACCTGGGACTCTCCCTCCTCCTCTTTTTCCCACTGTTCTCTCTCTGTCCCATCCTAATACCACAGCTCACAACATTCTTGCTGACTCTCTCTTCTTAGTGCTCTTTCTGTTACTCACCACTGCATGTTTTGTAGCTTTGTCCCATCATGTACACCACACATACCTATTATAAAAAATACTGCTGTGCTATGTTGCTGTATCAGAGATGTGTTTCTGTCCAGAGCAGCAGCGAGCTGCCCACTGCCTGCATCTCTCAACCTGTCACAGCTCTTTCAGTGTTGTCAGCAATATAACTGAGTCAGAAGGATACCAGGCTGAACCCTTTGTGTGTCCTCTGGATTACTTTGGAATATCCCTTTTGGAGCTGCCAGCCACCCTTCAGCCCATGAAACAGTTCACTACATCTCCAACACTGTGACCTGAAAGTTTCCCAGTCCTCCTCCTGCCTGTAAACATAAATTAAAGGCCACAATAGGGGAAACCATTTGTACCAATTCTAGCTGTCAAAGCCAGTGTTCAAATTCCTACTCCTCTTCTGAAAGTCACAGCTACAGTTTCTGTCTTAGGGGGGGATCAGCCTTTTTTTTTTATTTTTTTTTTAATTTATTTTTTTTTCCTTTTTTTTTTTTTTTTTTCCCTTTTTTTTTTTTTTTTTCTTTTTTTTGGTGGGGCAAGGAACTCCATACTGGAATATCCTTTTCAAGATACACAGATATGGCACATCAAACACTTTGGGATTTCTAAAAGAAACTAAGAGGGGATTTGAAATGTCAGACACAAAGAAATGATGCTTTGCTTTCAGTGGAAAAAAAAGCTTCCTCAGCCCCTCTAGCAACAGATTATATTTTAAAGGGTTGTTCATTGATCTTCCTCCAAAGAGAGAGTCTGAGATTTAGGTACCTGATCTTAATCCTAATGAAATCCATTGCAAAATTCTTACTGAATTCGTTGAGAAGAGCATAAAGCTTCAATTTTTTTTTATCAAATCTGAGCTACCAGTACATGCTTTACGCAAATTGCTTGGTTAATTTTCCTTTACTTGAGATGTTGTAGCTGGAAAAATATTTCAGTTCTTCCTGAGAAGTATGTAAAACTGGAGCAATTTGGCTATATTTACATATTGTAAAGTGCCACTTTAAATAGAAGCACAGTATTTTTAAGTCCATCTGCAAATTATGCATGATTAATTTGTTTGTAACACGTAGGACATAAAAAGGAAGAAAAAGTTTAAAAATAAATTAAAAACCCATAAAACTGATCTCTTCCACAGAAAATTATGATAAAAACCATCAACAGTTAGTTTATCATACTGTTGTGTCTCGAATTGAACCATTCAATAACTCCAAAACAAAATAGACTTTATATGCTAGGGGTTTTTTCACTGAAAAAATGACTAGAAGCAGCAGAAATCTGCAACCAGTCGTGCAAGCTTTTATTAATGTATTTAGTAACACTCCATGCCTTCTATCACAGGAATCTCCTGTGACTGCAGAACTGCAAGAAGCTCTATATGTTTGTCTGATATCTCATACTTCCAATCAGATACCTGTTTCTGAGAGCCCATTAAGATGTTCTTGATTTCTAAGTGAAATTGAGATATCACAGTTAAAAAGTGTGCTCACAGTGAACAACTAATATAATCTGTTCTCATGCCTTGAAAGTACCCTGAGCTGAAGTGGTTGGTGTTGTCTGTAGGAATTTTGTGTACGTATAGCACACATATGCTTCACCACTCCATGTGGTTCTATTGCTCAAGGGCACTTGGCAATACCAGAGTCCTAGAAAGCATGTGCTGCTGGTTCATTAATTAAATGCTTTACTCAAGAAAATATTTGTAGAAGTAAGTCCTGTGTCTTTTTTTTTTCTTGATTACCCTCAAAATTTGGCTACTTAAACAGAAAAAGTTGTCAGAGGTCTGAAGAGTTTATCAAATTCTGTCTCTGCTTAAACACACATGAAAGTCAGCTTTTGCTGACTTTCATCAGGCTTAAATGGACAGTTATCCCTGTGCATGTTTACAAATCAGGACAGGCAGCAGCAAGTCAATGCTGTAGTTTGCTGCCTTTTCAAAATTATGATTGTGCAATGATTGTGGGTTGTTTTTCTGCAAAGTCCTGAAAGAGGGCATATAGGCTGCATATTCTGTCAGGTTAGTATCTGAACAAGAAGGTCTGAGGTGACTTCTCAACAAAGAGAGGCAATTTCACTTATTTGCACATGCTGTATTTGATGCTGCTCACCATTCTGAGTTGAAATACTACTTGCATGATACTGGAGTGATACTGGGTTTTTTTTCCCTGATTATTTCCTTTGGTGTTGCTGTAGCTGGAATCTTTTGACATTTGGTAACTTGCCCCAAGCACATCCTGTCACATAGGAAAAGGTAGAGTGAACTGCCAGACTACAGCTTACATTAATTTTTATCTACTTACAGATCTGACACATAGCTTTGGCACTCCAGTATCTCAACGGTGGGAGACAACCTGTGGACACGTGGCTGTTCTACACATTCATTGGGTCTAGTGACTGGAGCAAGGTTCTGAAACATTCAGTATCCTCACCCCCTCTCCTCCTGGAGGTGAGTTGCAAGTCTCTAAAGTGAAGGCACAAGCAACTACTGCTTTTGTGTCCTGTTGCAGTGTGCATTCTCTCGCATACCTGGATACTCTGCTTGGGAGGGAAGGAATGACGTGCAACAGCCAGGTGAGATCCTGTGCATTTCAGTGCACGTTCAGAACAGTTTTGATAGCCATTTTGGAAAATTAACTTTGGCCCATTGTGGAGATGGCTGAAATGGCAAAAAGAAAAGAGCTGGTCCTTGCCCTGTCACCAGCTGTAGCAGCCTAGTGCTATTTATAGCCTTTCTGCTGGTCTTTGCTTTCAGATGGAACTTGTAGCACAGAAGGGGAATATGTTAAAGAAAGAATTTAAAGTAGATGGAGCCACATGCGACCATCCTAGGAGGAAGCCACATCAGGAGGTGCATTAGCAGAACAGGTTTTGGTGTGCCTGGCTGAATGCCTCTGATCAGTTGAGGCGTGCACCAAGAGCCAGCTAATGCACACCCTGTTGTGGTTCATCACTCCCTGTATTCTTCCAGTCTGATTCCATTCAGCAGTCCCCGGTAAAAGCAGGTGTTTGCTTCTGAGGGGAAAGAGGGATTCCAGGGGTGCCAGGATAATACCTACTAAAGCAAACATTTCCCTCCACCCTCCTCCAGCCTTCTGTATATTTGTCCATATTTACTGGTACGCGAGTTCTACTATGTTCATTAATCGTAGCAAGCTGTCTTTCATAACTAGGACTTTCTAAAAGCACATAATGAAAGAAGTGCATTTTTAACTGTGCATTTTAAATAAGAATTGTCTGTCTGTGGGAGTTGGGTTATTTGTATCGCTGTAGACAGAAATGATCGCAATATTTCATAGGACCTTGCTGCTTTGTACTTATTGACTGTTTATTTTTCATCCATAGGATTACTAATTGCAGCTAGTACCAGACACTTCTGTCTCCTTTCAGGTTATTGTAGTAGAGGGCATTGTACCAGATGCATGGTTATTCACAGACATGCATTTCCAGCAGCTGAATTGCTGGATCCGCTCTAAATGATCTATGGCAATTACATTTGGCGTTGTACAGCTATAATTTTACTGCATATTAATAGCCACCTAGCAAAGAGGTAAATGCCCTTTTCTCGGCTGGGTGCGGAATGAATGCCTCGATGTATTCAAGTGGGTAAAACGAGGCTCGGGTTTTAAATGGATAGCAGGGGTTTTATGTATTGGAAATGCGTGTGCTGGTGAATTGCCTGTTTCCCTCTGCCTTGATGGTGTGCAGCGAGGCTCCAGGAGAAATATCATCAAGCCACATCCTAGATAGAGTCGTGCTGGGCAGGGGAGGGGGAAAGGGATCATGTGCCCCATTTTCAGTGGCTTATCTGCTACTACCCAAAATCTGCTGCAGTCTTTTTTTTTTTTTTTCTTCCCCCCCCCCCCCTTTCAGCAGCTCTGCTGATCAACGCGGTGGCTGTCAGGTTTCACCAGCAAAAATAATAATTAAAACCACCCCCCCAAGATCTTCACTAAAGCTGTCCTCTGGAGTCAAGGGCCCATTTCCTTCCTTTTTTTTTTTTTTTTTTTTTTTTTTGTTTTGTTTTGGTTTTTTTTTTTTTTTTTGTTTTTGTTTTTGTTTTGTTTTTTTTTATTTTCTTGGGAGGGTGAGGTGGGGTGTTTGAGCGTGTGTCGGGGGCGACGGGGAGTGGGTGGGAGCAAATAACAAGGAATCGGAGGGGATTAACGAGCTTCCTCCTTGTTAGCCCCGCTCGGGTGCTTTGTCTCTGCTCCTGGCTGGGGATGGGCTGACGGGGAGGGTTTGGCTGGTGGAGGATGGCGGGGCGGCGGGGGGGGCCAGAATCAGTGTGACTGGAGGGGCCGGCGTGCGGGAAGCCACTCGCACACGGGCGGGCGGACACTCAGACATACAGACAGAGCCACCCCACACGCAGACAGACGCGGAGCCCTAGCGGGCAGCTCCGGGGCGCTGCGTGGGGCTCTGGGTGGGGTGAGGGCGGGCAGCGCCATGGCGGCGGGGCCGGCCGCTCCCGGGCGGCGGCCGAGGCAGCGCCAGCCGGGGCGGTGGCGCTGAGCGCAGCGAGCGCGGAGCCGGCGCGGAGCGGAGCCGGAGCGCGGCGCTGCCTGCGGTCCGGGGCGCACCACGCTGCGTGGGCGGGGAGAGAGAGAAAGGGAGAGACTCGCAGACAGACAGGCAGTACAGCCGGCGAGCGCGGCAGATAAAGGACGGAGGACAGGCAGAGAGGAGCGAGCCAGACAGGGATCCAGGCGGGCGCCGGGAGAGGACGGGCGGAGGCAGGCGGCGGCAGGCGGCGGCGGCGGACCGGGGCGAGGCAGGAGGCGGCCGGCGGGTCGGGCGGCGCCGCCGCGGCCACCGCGCCCGGGCAGCATCGCGGCGCGGCGGCGGATCTCCTCCCGCGGCGGAGGCGGAGGAAGAGAACATGTCTTTCAGGAAGACACGCACTGTATTGTAACAGCAGCGTATTCGCAGCAAAAAAATAAACAAACCGGCCAACCAAAAATACCAAACAAACAAAAAATAACCCGAGCCGCCAAGACGCTGGGGGGCAGATCCCGTTTGCAGGCAAGGTAAAACAAACAAACAAAAAGAAACAAAAAAAAAAAAAAAAAAAAAAGGGGGGGAACGAAAAAAACCCGAAAACAAAACCCAAAGAAGCCAAAGCAGAATCTGTCGACATTTGTGTGGCGTGATGTTCTTTGTTGTTGCGATTTTTTTGTCTATTTTTTTTTCCTTTCATGTTTTTCAGCATGTTTTCTGTCATTTCGTTGGAGTCATTCGCCCCATCCCCCCCACCTTTACCCGTGATCTTTTAATTTTTGAGGTCAGGGCTGTTGGAGAATGTGGAGCGGAGGGAGTGGGAAACAGGAGCTGTGTATGCAGCCGGGGCTTGCCTTAATTGCGTGCGATGTGCAATTATTAATAGCGGCTGCAGGATTCCGGCTCTAAGATGCGGTATTTATCAGAGTGGGAGGGAAAAGAAAGGAAAAAAGGGTGTCGCTCATAGTCCGGCGGGGCAGGATGCTATCGGTTCTGGAGCCGGAGCCTCGCACGGGACTGCGGAGCGGCAGCATAGCGGTGGTGACAGCCAGGTAGGGCGGGGAGGGCTCGCTGCGGGTCTCGGCGTGGTCGCGGGGCCGCCTGCCCTGCGGAGGGCGGCGGCTTCCCAAACTTTCGGCCGCCGGCCGGTCATCGCCAGAGGCGCTGCTGGCCGGGGCTGAGGCGGGTCGGGGTCCGGCGCGGAGGTGAGGTGGCCGCTGTCCGGGAACCTAGCTGGGGAGACGAGCGCCGGGGAGGGGATCTGCGGGGGGAGGGGGAGGGAAGGGGAGAGCTCCGTCCTCTCAGCTGTCGTTTTAGCTAAAACGGATCAAACTCAAAGAAAAAAAATCTCAACTTTCACTCGCTGATTTGTGAACGGCATCGAGGGATCCGCTTTCAAAGCCGTGTTTGCTGGAGGGCAAGCCTGGGCTGCTTGGACTGGCATTGTTCTTAAGGGTGGCGATTTGAAGGCAACAGATTTACTTGGTGCTTCCTTAGCATCTCTTTTTGCATGCAGTGGAGGAAGGTCCCGGTTCGGGAGTTACAGGCGTATTATTAGGTGTCCTGTTTTCACAAAAACCAGTTTATGTTACTCCGCTTGGTGTATTCTGCCTACTTGTCTGTGCGTCTCAAACGATATCGCTTGTAACTCTAACCCAGTCATGCTCATCCGGCGCAGCCATTGCGCAGCCTTGTTTAATTGCTGTTATTTATTTTGCCTTCATTTACCGTGTCAGCCTGCGGGGGAAACACGCTCAGATTTAGGGTGCATTTTTACGTGCTAGGTGTGTCTCTGCGCTTCCAGGTGTGTGCGGTTTGGCTTAAAACTCATCCCGCCGCCGTGTGACATCGCTGTAAATGTGCCGGGAGGGGAAACAAAGACATTAGAGAGCGACACAAGTGTCTGTGCATCACCTGTTTGACTTCTCTGCCGTTGCAATGCTGAGCCAGATGCATGCCTGGTGCGCCTTCTTCTAAGTAGCATATGTATGTTTTAGGCAAGTACAAAGCAATTGAAGCTGAGGGTGATGGGGAGGGGAAAAAAAAGCTACCACGAAAAAAACAACAACCCGTACTGTAAACTGACCTGCAACTTTTCAGCTGTATACTTTAACTGCACGCTGATTTTTGTTTTAGCAGTCTTCGTCACGGATCGAGGCAAGTTTGTGTGCACAATTGGGCTTGCAAATTGCTAATCTCGCACTGACTTTGCCTCTGAGTTCCCAGCTGGGCATGGTTACCTTGAAAGCTGTGGTATCAGCACTGTCAGAGCATGCTCCGGTGGGGAGATCGGGTGTGTTCTATTTTTAATACTATTTAATGAAGATGCTTCTCACTCTGCAATATATGAAGCATAATGGAAGAGCAGAGCGATGATTGGTTATGGATACTGGAAAAGGAAAAATGCAAAGGTAAAAACGGAAATCCCTCAAATATTTCTATTACATTAAAGGAAGAAAATGGAGCTTTACAGGAAGGTGATCAATTAGCTGATTTTAAATTGAACAATTTTGTAGTGTCTAGGAGGATTTTTTTTTAAATGTTTTTTCAAAAAGTTGCATGAAGCAAACTGTAGGTAGGAGATTATTTTGTGCTGTTGATAAATATGATTCTGTATCGGTATGCTTAATTTAAAGAATATTCCATTTTAATTCTTTTTAATATTGAAGTATCTTACAATAGAGGAGCGCTAAAGAACATCTTAGGGTTTTTTTTTTCCTTCTGATAACCAGTTTTAATGATTAACTATTTTTATTTTTGTTGGTAGCCTCCTGAAGCAGAAGTTTTGAGTTTTTGTTCCTTGTAGTTAAAAGTTAATTCAGTTGCTATTAAAAATCATTGTTGCATGCAATGCTTACAGAATGCAAGTGGCTGTAAATCTCTTCCTATTTATGTGTAAAGGAAAAGACCTATAGATAACTGCAGTGTATGCCACTTGGCAAGATGCATGGAGATACTTTCGAAAACTGCCCTATTTAGTTCAGTGTAGTCAGAAATATGTTTATTAGCTATTTGCAAGAATCCGTACACTTAGAATCATGTAGAAAAACTGTCCTTGATTAAAGATGTCTTCTATAAAACAACTGTGTTTCCTGCAGTTTTACAGGATGGTGGTCTAAAAAACAACTGAGTACCCCTCCTGCAAAATCCTTTTCCAAGCAGTTATTTCTTTCTGCTGTATTCTAGCCTTTTTGACTGCCCCAGGGTTAAATGTGCAAGTGACGATTGCTTAGATGACTGTTTCACCACATCGTATCCATGAAGGAAAAATTACATAAGGGTGATAGAGGAAATGCAAAGAGATTTTAAACACAGGTGTAATTATAGCTATCAGGGAGAGAACAGCAGTGCAACAGTCACTTTGAAACTTCATCCTGTTGGAGTAAAGCTGTGGGCCAAATCATGTTTTCCTGATGGTGCTGCTTTTCATTTGGGCTTTATGGGGGTTATTTGCATGATTACAGTAGACTGGACTTGGCCTGATAAATCACTGTTATTAAACAGAATTTCTGGGATTACATAAAAGAAATCTAAGAAGTTCTAAAATTTGCTGTGCTCTTGGCTTCCTCATAGGTTGTGATTTTCAACAACTAACTTTAAACTTGGAATGAATGCTGGGGGAAAGTACTCTAATTCTAGGATGGCTTAATTATAATCTGTCTTACCTCTTGTAGGCGTTGGTCTTGCTACAGTCAATGGGAGCTTTAAAATTTGTTCAGTGGTTTTATCAGTGCTAAAACCAGACACAGGGACAAATACTCAGCAACTGTAAATTGATGTGGTTCCATTGATTTCAAGAACAGTGTAGATTTACACCAACAGATGATAACATCTCTCTGCTTATAGCAGAGATCTGTAACTTACATTGAGTGGTGTTATCAATTTTGATGGCATTAATTTTACAGTAGGAAAATTATTTTGGCAGATTGGCAAATCCTTGTTTATAGGGACTACTCGCAAATGAGCAGCTTGATCCAGTGAGTGCTCACAGCCTAATTTCTTTGCTTAGTTTTAAAGACAGTTTGTAGGGTACATGATTATTTGAAGGAAATGCTATTTGTTAAGTAATGTCGTTTCAAAAATATCATTAAAGATTGGCCAGGTGAGAAGTAATGTAACTACCATGCAATAAACTTGCAAAATCCATTTGTCCCCTGCTCATTCATTTATTAGATTTGAAGTTCTGTATTAATGTTCTCAGCAGGTAGTAAGCAAATGGGTCCCTTTCTCTTCTAGAAGATTGATACATTCATCAAATAACTAATAAATGGCAAAGACTCTGTATATTCCAATGGAGAGCACTTGATTCTGGAGACTTAAAGTACTGTGTGTGAATATTTTTGTATCTAAATGGTAACGTGCATTTCTAGGACACACTCTATTTTGATGACAAACTGCAATCCAGGTAAGTTAGATTTTGCCCAATTAAGGCTGGGTAAATTGAATTGCAGATAAATTATGCAAACCATCTGAGGTCATGCATCTAGTTTTTGACAGTCATCAAGTGGGACCTATTCCAGTCTTCAGCATTATAAGTGGGTCACCCCTGGATGATAAGTCTCCCTGATTAATTTCTGGTGTTTGCTTTGTTTTCTAATTTTTCCACTTCTTACATGAAATGCTGACTTTCAGAAACATGTAGATGCAAGCAAATTTATGTTTGTTTGTAAGTATTAAAATATTTCAAGTAATTTAATGGTATGCCCTTCTAGCAAAGATGTGACTTCAGAAGAAGCACAAAAAATGACTCATATCTGGTTTGGTTTATTTTTTTTTAACAAGTAAATTAAACATGCCTATAGATTCATGTAGACATACTGATTACGGTTTGTGGACGGGGTGTATTTTTGTTGGTTCTGTCTTAAGAAAGAGACTTAAACCCAAATCGGTGGAACAGCCACTGTGGTTCGCATGAGTACGCTAGTGCGCACACCTACACAATTTATTAGAGAAATAAAAAAGACACTACACTATAGAACTACAATACTTTCTGTTTTAATTAAAACGGATTTTTTAATAAATAACATGTATGATGGGTTCTTGCCAAGTAAGGAGTTGTTTGTCACTGAAGGTCCAAACTGCTTAATTACAGGACTTTGATGCTGCTTAGATGTTTGAGGTAACTCCAGTTTTAGACTCCACATTCTCTCATACAGTGGTTTTACAGTAGGTAAATTGGATGATGCATTGCCAGTGACCCTATGTAAGAGTGCTCCCTATGTGCTTCTATGTTCTTCCTTAGTTTGCCTTCAAATGCAAGAATACATAAATAATCTATATTAGCACTTAATGTGTGGCATACGCAATCCAAAGCTACGAATTGCATTAATTCCAGGGGAGGAGTACTGGAGCTCTGTGTCCGTCTTAGGGAAAATGCCCCAAGCAAACACTTCCTTAATGCCCTGCGACAGCTGATCTCTTCCATCTGTTAATATGCTGTTGATATTTGCTACTTCTCCCTTTTTCACTGTTGTTTCCAGGCTTTCTGGTAATCCACTTCTGTATGGTTCCTTGGAAAAAGATACTACAGAAAAGATCTCCTTTCATTCAAATGTATAACTTTTTAGTCATGTGGTGGGATCTTTAAACCACTTTATATCATTCTAGAGTCCTAAATAGGTAATAAGCTGTCACACGAAAATGTTACATTACTTTTTTTTTTTCTTCCCCGCCCCCCCTTACACTTCCATTCCCTGTTGCCAAGAGGAAAAAGTGAACTAAATACAGAGAGAAATACAGAAACAAGGAGTAAACAAAATTACATTTTAAAGGAGTGAGTTCATGATGACTGTTTAGATGAATTAATTGCTGCTGTGGTAAACATGGTCAAAAGGAGTACTAAGCAGGTTGTTTGGTTAATGCTGAGGAACATATGAAGTGTGAGAGAGTGATAATGTCATATATCATGACTAAGCTGAAATGCAGAAGGCATAGTTAGGCAGTGACAGCTGGGAATTTGAAATTTATGGTTTGGATATCCAAAGACTTTCTGAAGCAGGGGATTTAGAGTATTTTCTGGCTACTGGAAATGTATGGCGGCAGTAACCATGTAAGGCAGTTTTTAGGGCAGACATTCACATAGCATATGCTGAAGTATGTAAGGTGAGAAGTGCATTTTTATAAGTGAAAGAAAATGTTCACAGGGAAATTGGGACACTTGCATGCTTCGTTCTCCTAATCAGATGTCTAATCTTGATCTTTTAAGGCCAAGAGTCACAAATAACAAAGAGTAGTACCATGAGAAAGCAAAGTCCTATAAAAGTGTTTTTGTAATTTAATGTTTTCCACTATATTCATAATTTAGCCTTAGGCAATACTATGATTTATTTATGAGCTGTTTATACCGAGCCTGTGTTAAAATTCTAGGAGCTTAGTAAATCTTCCAACTGATAAAACTTTTTTCCCCTAAATTGGATGCCTTCAAATCACAGAAAAGCTTAAATGGTCAGCTGGATGGTGTTAAAAAAAAAAAAAATCAGCATTAAAAAATAAAGAAACCAAAAAACAACAAATAATCCCACACCCTTTTCCACGCAGTTAAATACTCTGCTTTTTATTTCTCAAAAATTTTGTCTTCTGTTTGCAATCTATGCTGAAACATAAAAATCAAAAATATGTGAATCACCTACTTTCAAGCTTCTGTTTATCCCAATTTTTACAGCCAGACAGTAGTGATTTTTACTGGATTCATAAAATCATCAGAGGCAGTTTTATGTTCTAGGATTTGAATTCTGTCATCAAAAGCATGCCTGAACAGCTAATAATTTCATCAGTAATGAATCGTGCTGCAATATTTGCATTTTTATTGCTTTATGAGTTGAAGTTTAACTGTGTCTTCAATACAGAAAGCATTTTGTAAATTGTCATTATTAAATATAAGATTCAGACTGTGCTACTTCTCTTCACAAGGAGTGCATGCTTCTTGGTTTTGGTGACCTGAAGACCTTCTCACAACGTAATGCTTTTTTTTGCTGTGAAGGAAGTTATCACAATTTGTGCCTAAGTAAAGAGGGATGGCAAGACTTCTTAGTAGAATGAAGCTAATGAAGATAAACTGCAGTGATTAGAAGCATTTTATGAATACAATGAAATTGTTATTAAATAGCATGGAGCATTTATTGAATTAATTGGGAAGTTTTACTGGGGAGCAAACTTTAGTGGTGTTGATGCTCTCGTGAAATAGGTGCAGCATCACGTGCTTGTGAAGAATGCGCCAACTTTGTTCTTTTGTGTGTTCATGCCACTGAAGTGTATTTGGAATGGTTTGCCCTCTGTTGCACAAAAGTAAATCGTATATTGTGGTGGTTCAAACTATACCTTGAGGTTTTTCCATTTTCAAGTGACTATTCCATTTCTAAATACATTGCCATTGGCATAACATTTAGAACAGTTTAAATGAGGTTGCTTAATGCGTTATAAAGTATTTGTCATGGAGTCAGAAATGTTTATGGTGTCATAAAAGCTTTAAGAGAAACACATCAAATAAATTGGTCCACTCTAAAGGCTCACTACAGATTTTAATATAAGCCCGGGAAATGTCTGATAGCTTTATAATTTGTGTACTTTATGAGCTGTGAAATCTGAAGTGAGAAGGTCTGACTTTCATGCTTTCAATTTTTGTTCCTTTAGGAAAAAAATCAGTGTTTCTCCTACCAAACAAAACAAAAATAAAAAGAAAAAAAGGAAAACTCTGAATGTAGATCTAAAAGGAAAGCAAAATGAGTGACTTAGAGCATCTTAAGGTGCTCTATTTCCTAACATGTGCTATTGTGAAGAAATGCTAACGAAACGATGTTTTATTCAGGTGTAAATTTTGGGGAAACTTTAACTCATAGACAATGAGCATAAGTTGGAAAACAAAACAAATTTTACCAGGTTTATGTGTCTCAATATGCTTTTCCACTCTGGTGTTGCAGTATGTTCTGCTTCGGAGCAGCAAAATGGAGTGAACTCCAATGACGAGCTAAGTCATGCAGCATAAGAATCCTGTTAGATACAGAAGACAATGAATTATTACTGAGGCGTAATGCAACTTCTGTTTAATCTATGTACTGGTGAAAATGACTGCATTTGAAAAAAGTCCTTGAATTACCTGCTTCTTAAAGTAACCCTCTCAAAATCTAAGGCTGAGGTAAGGTAGTGGTGGGGTAAGAGGCATAGTGGAGGATTAGTGGCAGCAGCACTGCTTGTGATGTGAAATCAGGTTCTGGGGCAACAGAAGTAGGAGGACAACAAAAGGAGGTAGGACTTTCAGGAGATATTCCCTGAAAATTAGGTAATTGGAATTTTGGATAACCAAGTGAAAAGATATAGATGTGTAGCCTCTTTTCAGTATCATTTGTTTTCTCATTAAAAAAAATAAAATTCCTTATGCATGTGATGTGGTCCCTTATCTTTGCATGGAGGATCAGGACAAACTGACTACTCCTCTGCAATCACACCTAATCTCCCCAAATCTGAGGTTACAGGGGTTGTAAATGATCTGCGTCTTCTGATTTTGCTGTTGCGGAATTGCTCCTCTCTGCCACGCATCTGGGAGGAGAGAAAGGAAGGTAACAAAACTGTTGCCAAAGTCTGAGGGCAGTTCCACAGTAGTATACGCTGAGACTTCTTAGGCTGGCTCAATGTCGGTGCAAGAAGCTGGTGGGTGAGTGCTAGGGAGGCATGCAAGATCCTGGACTCTCTAGTATGTAGTCAGTTCTTCTATGAGAATAAATTGGTTTGTATCCTTGATAGCTCTTCTCATGACATGCCAGTACTTCATAAATTAGTCAGGTATTTACTGAAATAGCAGCATGTGCCCTATGACTACATAAATCCACACCTTTCCATAAAGGGCTTTCTATTAATGGAGAAGGATTGGTAGAAAAGAGCAGACTGAGACACAAATATTGATGCAGTGTTTTAGCTGCCTGTGGTTATGCTACCGGTAACCATATAGCCACAGTTGTGGGGCTGTAGTTCTGCAGACACCCTGTCCACTTGTTCTTTCGTCGTGATGGTTTCCGCAATGCGGGAGGGAGATGCGGCAAGCACCTACCTCTTTCAAAGCCACGTATTTCTTTGATGTGTTTGTTACTCCTCAGGGTTTTTTTTTTTTCAGGAAGTAGAACAGAGAACGTAATTTGTACCCACGAAGGCTAATTACAATTTTTCCTCTACGGATCATTTTTTAGAGATCTGTGTGTTCAAAGAATTGCTGCTAACTATTTTCTGCATTACAGTGACGTTCAATGTCCAGGCAATAAGTGTCAAAATGTGGATTCTTTTGGCATCTATTCCTGTTTGTGTTTGTTTGATAACATACACTTGTGCCATGTCTTTACTAATGTTGTCAGGCACTTCAAAGCTAACTGTAATAAAACTGCATCAGTATAAGAGTATGTCAGAAAACATGACAATAAAATATCATCAGTTCTTAACAAAACATTCTGTTGATTAAACAGCACAGTTTCAATATGTGGAAAAATGAAATTGGTCCTAATTAAAGAGTAATTCCAGTAACAGCCAAGTCTTTGACTTGCCTATAAAATGACAGCAGACCGAGCAATTCCATTGTATGTTATGAGTGAATTCTGTGGCATGGGAATGTGTTTGCTAAGTGTGCATTGATGGCGATCATAACAAAAGAGGAGTGTAAGTAACCCACGTACTTCTGGTGCATAGATAAATGACACATTCCAGGAGAATATTTATTACCTATGCTGACAGATGATGGTGTAGCATACCAGTGCTCCTCAGAGCATCGGCTGTGTGTGCAAGCAGTTTCAGTGTCTGTTCACTGCCAGATAGATTATTTTAATAAAAGGAATTCTGGGGTTCTGTTCTTGACCCCACATGGTTTACTTTGAGGTCAGTAACTTGAGGTGCTGTTGTTATTAAGTATCCTAAAATTGGAAAATGGAAATAATTTCAGGTAGCTTTGCAAGCTCTGCAGAGAAAATAAAAAACATGGAGGGGAGCAAATGTTAAATTCTTTTGGCAACAGAAGAACATGTGAAGTAAAGCACACTGAAGTAATGAGACTTACTGAATCCTTAGGTGTAATATAAACAAGGGATCTTCCTAAAACCTGGTCCATAGCCTCCTGACTTGAAGTTTGCCGAAAGTGCAGGAAGATGAATATTGGAGGAATTCACTGCAGTCCCAATATAAACGCTTTTCTTGTTTTGTTTCTTGATACATGTATTTCATGCAGTCCCTAACATGGCTGTCTTTGCCTCTTTTCTGTTTCCACACTTGCATCAGTGGTCTCTATTCTGCTCCTTATATCCTCTGACCATCCTTTGACTCTCATCCATACTGGATCTTTGCTTTTGTAAGTTTTACCCCTTATACAAATCTTACTTTGTTAAACTGACCCTTCTGACTTTTTTTGGTTTTTCATCATTTGCTCACATTCTCCAGCTTTTATTTCTTACCTTTGTCTACATCAGTTACTTGCCTCCATTTGAAAAGGTTGAAACCTTTGATTTATTAGCCATATAATACTGCAATTTTAAAAATTACCTGATTCTGTACATTTTTGGACAGTTTATAATAAAACATGGTATTTAAGCATACTATCACTATACAAAATAAGGCAGTTCCCAGATTGCTTGGACTTTGTTTTGGTATCTTTTAAGGAGGGGGTGCCAAAACTGCTCTGATTGCATCTGTGAAACAAAGGTTTTTGTGCTAAAATCTAGAAGACCTTGTGCTTTTGAACTTCATGTATGCAGCTCATATCAGTGGGTCTGGGTTCCTTTGGGGCCTCCATCCAAATTCAGTAGCTCTGTAGAATTGTGTATATGTTTGATGCCCCTGGAAAATGTTGTGTCCTGTACTCTCGATCTATTTATGTAATTTTTTCCGTTTTTCTAGGATTAGTAATATTTTCAATAAATCTAGTATTTGTCAGTTGCTTAGAAAATAAAGTGTTATGAAAATGACACAAACTAAATGCCTTTGACAGTGTGTTTGTTGTCAGAGACTTTTTATGTGTTGGCTCTCTGACCTTTCAGATGGACTTCTGTCTGTGGCATGAGCAGCACAGCACCTAATGCGTTACGTTGGGTGCAGTTTACTGTGTTACTGGACTGTACAATGAAAAGAGGGGGAAATTACTGGAGTTCTTTTATGGAGAATTATTTTGTATTTCATGTCTGTACACTTGTTGAGTAAGCTTGGGAGCTGCACCAAAAGCTGAAGGTTACATATTCTTCTCATAACTTTGATTATAATGGTTGCATGGCCACAGAGCCCGGTCAAAAGCAGAGGAGCCTGATTGATTCTAAAGACAGTTACTGACTAAGACATCTAGCTGTCCACATTTCAGGACCTATACTAAATAAATAATCCATTTTTGTGAAATGCATATATAGAAACTACTTCTAAAGACAGAAATAAAGGAACTGTTGGCTGAAATTTGTCACTGGTGTGTTTGAAGGAGCATGGTTTGCTACCATCATCTGAAAACTAAAATTTATTTTTTCCTGGAAATCTAGTGGTGGTGGTTGTTTTGCTTTGCTTTTTTTCCTCCCTGTTGCTGAGATATGACAGGAGAAGTGCCTGTATTCAGCTGCCAATTACGGATTT
Organism: Pyrocephalus nanus; assembly: GCA_038380795.1. Classification (NCBI taxonomy): domain Eukaryota; kingdom Metazoa; phylum Chordata; class Aves; order Passeriformes; family Tyrannidae; genus Pyrocephalus; species Pyrocephalus nanus. The sequence continues at coordinate 20,882,341 of CM076266.1, read as the reverse complement.
AATTCAGTTACTTGGTTTTCAGTAATCTGATTCCCATTTGTGCCTAGTTCACTAATTGCTCACTGTACTCTGTCAGTTTATTATGAAAGTAACATTCTAAATATTCTGAAACCTAATAAAGACATGGTGGCAGTAGTCTGAACAGATGATGTATAGTAGTTATGAACTGATTTTTTGTTTCTTTTAATGGGTTAATTTCCAGACTGGTGGAGAGTCAGCTTAGTTATCTCTCAAGCCTCATGGATTGAAGAAATCTCTTACTGTTTAAAGACAAAATTCTGTGTTGTGGGGAGTCATTCCATGTTTGAGAAGGATGTCAAGTTAACAAGCTGCTTCTTCCACAAATAATGGTGCCAATGCTTTTCTCTATTTCCTTGGTGATAATTGAATTCTTGTGTTCAGTTGTTTGCTAAGGAGATGGTTTGTGATTTTTAAAAGCATGGGTACAAATGTCTGTAGTACCACAGACTTGGAATGCAATGAGAAGGACAGTTTTTTCACATAGCCTAGGTTTAAGTTGACTGAAGTAAAGTTCTTGCTTTTATTGACTTAATTCTCTAATCTTAATGCTTGCAAATAAAGGCATGAAAATGTTAGTCCATATAACCCCATTGCTGCAAATCAGACAAATATGCAGCAGGATTCTGTTTCTGTAGCAGGAAGATGGTGTGGCTAGAAGATCCTTCCAGAATGTGCATTCATGTATTTTGTGGTCTCTTAAGTTCAAGATCCAACATTTGTTTTATGGAATTTTTCCCAAATGATTGTATTGGTCTGCTGCTTAACTGCCTTTCTGATGCAGCAGACAGAACAATTGGATTGTATTTGGAAGACAGAAAGGCATAACACTTGTTTTTGTCTTTCTTCTGCACTTCAGACATTGAAACAGGTGAAATCCTGTTATGTGCTATGGGAAGCTCCTAGAAAAGTAATATTATTTGTGGTACAAAGGTACGTTCTTCAGCCCAGTAGAAAGGCTGTAGATGCAACATTTTTCTGGCATTCTGGTAAAAACAAGATGTGGGGAAAACCAATGAGTAAACTCCCAAGCTTAAAATGAGGAGGATGACACTGGGCTGCTACTGATGCCTGTGAAGTGTGTGTATGTGGAAACAGTCTGCCAGTGGTCATGGGCCATTGGAGACCTGTTCCTCTCAGCTCTGCACATGCTGTAGGTGATGGGTGTGATAGTCATAAAATGCCTGTTTACTTCAAGAAACAAAAGGAGACCCTTCTATAAATTGGCTAACTAATCTGTCAAGGGAGGATGCATTCACTAAGTTACTAGTGGAAAAACAGAGCTGCTGCCTTTTGAAGTATTTTGTGGTACAGTCAGTGAAAAACTATGACATGTTTGTTTTGGCGTTCTTATTTTTTCAGGAAGGGACAGATTTTCAGTACTTCCAAATGCCTGTCTGAGGTTATTTGGATAATTTGGGGTTATTCTTTTTCAGTGGTGGCTTTTAAAAATATTTATGTCTTTAAAATGGACCTTTCTGACAGTGGGAATAGCTACAAATTCAGGTGCTACAGATAGTAAAAGTTGGTAATGTATACCATACCAATAACCTCACAAATAAAAAACAGCTTTCCCAAAAAATACATTTTCCAATAGAAAAGGCAGATAAATGGATGTGTTTTGAGTGAGAAGGATGAAGCTTTTTCATGAAGAGAATGGTCTATCATGAGACAGTAACTTGGAGAAAGATACGAGAGCAATAAAAATTGCCATTGTTCTAGTTAGTTTGGGGGTCTTTTTGGGAGAAGTTGTTGGCTTGTTTTGATAGGTTTGTTTCTGTTTGGGTTTTATTTTGGGGTTTTGTTTTGTTTGTTTGTTTTTCCTCCTGAACTTATTATCCAGCACTAAATTTCCCTTCCTCACGTTCAGCTTTAAGAAGTGTGAATGTCCCTCTGGAAGGAGAATAGGCAGCCAGCCATGTCTCATCACTGTGCAACTTTGTAACAAAGATTAGTTTGGGGAGGAAATAGAAGAAGAAAACAATACAAAATGAATTGTTTTTAAACAAAAGATGCACTTTTGTCGTTATTTGCACTACTCAGTGAAAAGGAAGCTGTCCAATGCTTAACTGCGGTTACCCAAAGTACGTCCCTACTGTTGGCAGCTCTAATATGTGGGAGGCAGTGAGGATAAAACCCATGGTATAAGTGAACCTTCCCAGTGAGGCTTTGTAAAGCACTGGGAGAGAATTCGTCGGGTAATGAAAGCCGGCTTGAAGTGGCATTGAACTGATTGCCCTCACTGATTGCCTTGTTCAGCTTGCATTGATACTCCATAGTGTGCTGCAATGGATGTGCAGCTGATGTAGTCAACCCTCAAGACACCCCAGAGAAATACTCCTCCTTGTAAGTGAAATATGAAGAGGTGGTTTGAGAAGTGCAGTCAGTGCTAATCATGCCAGTAGAAGAAATGTGAAGAATAGCAGTCCACTTTCAATACTGCATTTGTTGTAGATAACTAAAATGCCATCACTTTACTATTTAGATGCTGATGTTATTACCTGTTTTCCCCCCACCCTTTTTGTCAGTTTTATGATGCAGACTTCCATTCTGCTTGTTTCTTAGTTCATTTCTCTTAGGAGGTAATGAATCTGAGCCATTATTATAAATGACTTGTAAGTGATATTTCAGTCTAATAAGATTTATAACAAAATGGATCCTGTAGACAGAGTTAAGCATAAATAAAAGGATTTATTTTGCTCTTTCACTTTCCTACCTGCTATCCTGTAGTAGTTTCTAAAATAATTTTAGAAAGGCTACAGTTTTAGAGGCTACAGTTAATTGTAATGTACTTCAAGAAGTTGGTCATACAAAAGAAGCAAAGAAGGTTTTTCCTGATTGTTATTACTGTTCTAAAAATGTGAGGTTCTAGGTTTATTATGTGCCCTGCTTCTTCATGTATAGACAAAATAATGTTTTTAAATATCTTTCATTTTCATTAGTGGCTCATTTTCATATGCACACATTCACAACCTGCAACAAAAGTGTCTGTTAAAAAGGGGGCACTGGAGAATGGAAGATGCTGGAGAATGATGGACATGTACCTGGGAAAGGGGGTTAGTAGGGGATGTTGGTTACCCATCTAGCTCTTGTTTTGACCAACTTCGTTGCTCATTTAACCTCTGTATTTCTCCATGTCCTCATCTGAAAGGAAATACTTTTAATACTTGCATTCCCCTGAATGTGTATGGTTGTTTTTTTTTTCCTTCTTAATTAGAGATGATGGCATTTTATAGTCTGGCACAATAGGAGTATGCACCTTGCCTCTGTAGGGCTTTTATTGGCAGATACAATCCAGTTATGATAACTTCTAATTTAGCTCAGTTACAATTATTATTTAGGTGCAGTCTGCAGCAAATATAAAGACACCTTCCTATGGCTGCAGTTACTCTCTGCTGTCAGTGTTGGGCATTACTGCCTTTATTTACTGATTCTTTTCCAGTCAAATCATGTGATAACGTGTTTCAGTTTGAGCAGGTGATAACGCTGAAGCATTTGAACAGGTACAAGATAAATAGAATTTGAAAATAAAGTCACAACCATGTTAAAATTTAAGAGTTTTAGTACTTGGGGCAAAGCTTGAAAGAATTGATAGGTTTCTCTCAGCTGGTTTATTTTATATTCTAAGTCTAGAAACATGTGCTTATGTATAGCACATATTAAGGGTTAGCCCTTGCCAGAATAGATTTAAAAAAAAAACCCAAACAAACAAAAAACCTACCATTGTTTGAACAGGATGATATGTGCAAGTAATAAGAACACATAAAAAAATTCCAGGTTTAAGTGTTGCATACAGCTTTCACTTACATAGTCAGCTTTTTTATTTTGCAGGTCAAAGTTTAATAGACAAAACATTTTGAGAGGGAAGGTTTTGAAAAAGTTACAAAGCAGACATGACCTATTTTGTCATAGACATGTGAATTCTCCTCTTGTGCCTTTATTTTCTCTTTGAATAGAATGTTCATAAAAGGTCATCCCCTTTTAATAAGCAACAATAATTTATAATCACCTATGCTAAGTTCCATTCAGTCTTTAAAACTCATTTGTTTTCCTGACACAGCTGTGAATCTAAAATAATTACTATTAAAAATTAATTATATGTTTTATTGTTGGAATGAAAATATTTTTCTCAAGAGCTTTTCCAATGTATTAAGAAAATGTGTGATATTATAATGATTGTGTGGGTATGTAAGACTTTTTAATTGGTTTTTTAATCTGTGTTTGGTCTTTAACTTTTATCTTGAGATTATTACTTTGCATTAGAAACTGTTATTTTTCACTTGACAGGATTTTTCAGGAGGCTGGCATACAGAAGTGACTTAAAACCAGGTGTTGTCTGGTTTGCTGGGTTCTGTATGTGTGAGAGGTCCTGACTTTTACCTTTAAAGCTTCCACCGACTTCCACTGTAGCATCGCAGTTTCCCTCTTGGATGTGGCCTGGACACCACTAAAGTTTGTGATTGAGGCAACCAGTTTTTCATGTCACTGAGTTGTACATGTAGCTGTTGCTTAAATCAGTAGCTTTTAGGTTAAGATTTAATTTTGCTTTCTTCTTACTAAACCACTAACTTCTCTTATAAATGCTTCCTCCCATACATTTCAGGCTTTTTTACAATCTTTCTCAGTGCTGGTGTGGGTTCATTTTGAGGAGTAGCAGTGCAGTGGTACCCTCTGTGTGCCAGAGTTTGCATCCTCCTATCCACGGAGGTACAAACCTTTGATGAGTGGCTGGGACAAGTGTGTTAATTGTTTTTTCAGTTTTGTTCTCAGCAAAAAAGAAGGCTTTAATTCAAAACAGCAGTTGTCCTTTTTATTTTCCAGCTGCCCTGGAGCATTGGGCTTCGCTAATCTCCAAGTTTTCTCATACTATTGGAAAGTTTACAGTTTTCTTCTTGCTGCAGCTAGCTCCAGCCACTGTTTTTCGCTTTGTTTTCAATAATGACTTGATTCTCTGCCCTTGAGTCGCTTCGAATTTTGTGATATTTCTGATCATGAGATTGCCCATTTCCCACACCTCTGTGATCCATGTAACATCCCTATGCCTATTTGGTCTTCCCTGTCTGTGCAAGAGTAGCTTTCTTGTTATACAGAGTTCTTTGTTCACTTCTTTTAATAGTTTCTTATGTTGACAATGTTTAATGCACTTTAAATTTTGGAAAAAAACAGATAACTAGTTAGATTTGGTAAAAAAACAAGCCTGTGGTGCCAGTAAAACATCAGTGTATTTAGCATTAATTTGCTCTTTGAAAGGGAAGAATGACTGATAAAACCTTTTATATCAACCAGTAGAGCCAAAAGACAATGTCTTCCTACTATGCTGAAGTATAGATTAAGCTACAGACTGTTGTGTTGGTTTTTTGATTGTGTGATGAGAACATAAATCCATTGTCTAAGGAACTGAAAGTACACTTGTATTCAGTAAATTTATACTTGGAGTACGTCAGAAGCATAAATACTCTTCCATATGTGTCACTCTTTAGTCAGCATGAGTATTTCTTTAGGACTTCATGCTGCAAAAAAATTTAGGTCTGATCTGTTAAAACAGTTGTGAGTTTTAGTGTTAAATTACATGTGTTTTTCAGTGGTTACAAGACGTCACTCCCCCTTTGTCCCCAGTAGAATGATAGTCAGCTGACATTAGCTTTCACAGAACCATGTGAAAACAGATACAACTGCAGTCATTTTTCAGTGGCTTGTTTTGCCTTGGTTTACTCAAACTCAGGTTTCTTATGTATACATTCGCAAGGATGTATGTGCAATGCTTAGCTTAGCTGTACTTCCCTGCAATTAAATTTTTGCATTTGCTGTGTTCATGAGCAGTTAAAGAAAGTGAAGAGAGAAGGAAAGCATAAAATATGATTAGGTTAAATGTAACCAGGTAAACTAATGGCATTTCTGTTTCTTAAAAATTACAGGTACGCACCAGTTGCGCATGTGTAATATTGGTGTTTACAAAAAAACCCACCCCAAATACCCCAAACCCTCCAAGATCTGTATCAAAATACCACTTTTCATTTAAAAAAGGCAGGTCCAATCAGACTCTTTTGTTTCTTTATTTTCTAAAGATATATAAAAGCTTGAAATTATCACAGAAATGTTCAGTGATTTCATGAAACTGGTAGAGTAAGAAAGGTCCACAAACATTTTGAGAGAGAAAAAGATCTGTAAGTCTTATGGTATGTTCTTGAGATCAGGCTTGCTCAAGAGACATTCTGTAGATGAAAAACAAATTGACTCCCTTCAGTTCCTAGAGAATCTCCTAAAGGACCAAGAAAACAAAAATGTGGTGGTTGTAATACATTTTACCATCCCCAATTCACATCTGGAACCAATAATCTATAATATAGGGGCAAACCCAGAAACAATGAAAGCTCAAACCTGAGATACTCTCCTGAGAGGTAATTTTGAGTTTGGAACATACTCAGAGAAGTGCTTGGCAGAGGAACTAAAGACCATTGAAAGAAGTTTTATGTTGTGTCCCTTGAAACAGAAATAAATTTAATGTACTTAAATTATCCCTTCAGAGCTCAGGGTCTATATTACTATGTAGTTCTTTTCTTTCAGCTAGGTATATGAAATTCATTCTTGTACAGTACTGGTTCACATACTTGGACTGATACAAATATTTAGCATAATAAGTCAACAAGCATTTTTCATAAGGGATTATAAAACTGAAGAAGTGAATGTAAAGGAAAATTATGCAGAGATTTTTACTTTGAGAGAGTTTGTAAAAGTTGTTAGAATGCTTTGTCATATTTTGGTTAGTTTTGTCAGGTCACTCATGTAATTTCTTCAATGTTTCTACTTAAATGAGAAGAGCTTTAATTTCAGTGGAAGTATTTTCAGCATAGAAGTTAAGTGGATCTTGAGGCCCTTAATACGATGTGTGTAATACATGGGTGGAATTACAACCAGCAGCCACACAGGATGGTGGAGTGGGAGGATAGGAACAGTAGCTTTGCCAATCACAACTTCAGCTGGAATACTGTTAATTCTGCTGTGGCAAGGAGTCAGTGCAGTCTGATATTTGAATCAATTGTTACAAGATATTAAATGTTCACATACGGAGAAAATTACTTCCACTGAAATTGAAACAGATTTCTCCTATTGCGTTTGAACTCTTAGCAACCCCAAAAAAGTGTCTATCCAGAAGTTAAACATTTGAGGTATTTTTCTTACAGTACAGAGGACAATAGAAAAGCATCTGATAATGAAGGGAAGGGAAAGAATATCCTCTAGTGAAGGTCTTCTAGCAGTGTGTGCCTTACCAGTGCTATGCAAGACATTTTACAGTGCTCTATGAATGATGTTTGGACAGCCAAGTGTATTGTCATTCTCCAGGGATTAGTCTATGTTATGATGCTAGTGGTGGTACCCACCAAAAATGTTGGAACTGCCTCTCTTAATATCTCTGCTCTTAGACTTCATGGTTCTGAAGTTTTTATATTGAAAAGCCTTTTGAGGAGTAAAAAATATTTACAAATTGTTTTAAAAGACTGATTCTAGTCTCCCTTATGAAATATCGATAAGAGTTATATTTTGCAGTTGTGATTAGAGTTTAGACCAAGGTCAAACTCTTCCCGTTTAGTCCCACACACTGAAAAAAAGGTCCTTTGCACTGAACAGGCGTAGGAGGCAGGCAGATGGAGAAATAGAGGCAGAGATACACATTCATGCAGCTGAGCATGGGAGACATTCATTTGTATCATAAGTGGGATTTCTCAAGAAGATAAGTCAGATTCTTCCTAACAGTCAGTGAGAAAGCATTTCCCAATGAATGTATGTCTTCAGATTGATACCTTTATTATAATATTGATGAACTTAAATGTAGTTAATTGATTTGTGGAAAGTTACAGAAGTAAGAATACCTTTGAAATGCTTGTTTTACTTTGTGTTTTCTTTCTTGGTTTTTAAATATTGCCCAGTGTTCTTGCCAGTACTCTTAGTTCTGTATATCATAAGAGGACAAGAATGTTTTTAGGCAGCCATGTACAGAGCAAATTAGTGTGTGTCGTTTATGCATGTGCAATGTACTGAAATGTCAAGATTCTTCATTTCTTAGGCTTCCTAAGTATAAATATGTCTATATGCCAGAGATTTCAGAAAAGTAGTAGTCTTATCATGCTCTGATTGTAGCCAGAATGTGAGAGATGAAAGATTTTTGGGTAGATGACAAGATGGAGTTGGGCCATTCCTGATAAATACGAACATTTCTCATTGTGGCATTTTGATCTCACCAATTTCAAACAATGGATCACAATTGCACACACTAGACTGAATATTTACAAGTGTTAGGCTTCTTCACTGGGTGTTTTAAAGCCATCATTGGAAAGATCCATCATTGCCTTTCTCCTGCTATGGCTATTCTTTCTTTGATTTTGTAAGATTGATGACAAGCCACTTGCAGTGAATGAAACTTGATTCTGTAAGTGGTTTTAGGTAGATAGGTAAATATTTTGGGACATGTTGGTTTTCTAGAAGTTTTATTAAAGTATTTTTGAGAGAGGTGATGTTTTTGGTAGACTAGTACAACTAGAACAAGTTTCACTCAGTTGACGCTCCAACAGGTCCTGCCTCATTGTTCCATGCTGAGTTGTCAAGCTACCAGTAGGGATGCTGGAGGCTGCTTAGTCTGTCTCAGTATTTTTCTCCTCTGTCAGTGCCTTGGTATTTTGATTTTGTAAGGTCTAAATATTTCCCAGAAAGAAGGTTTCCAAGAAACAAGAAAGACCCTTTGTTGAACCTAGCAGTTAAAATTTAGGCAGTTTTATCTGATAATATCTTTAAGAGACTATTAATCTTTCAAATTCTAACCTTTGGTCGTAAGAGAAAAAAATGCAACATTAGGCATAAAGTAACATGTGAGCAATTACACTTGGCAGCCATAGCACCTGTCTTTGGCCACAGTCATATACAAATGTAAAGAGCCTCAGATTTTTTATTGTTAGATATCCAGTTAGACTAGAGACAGGCTAAAACTTGTCTGGCTTTAAGATGGTAATGGTTGAGATAAAGTCTGGAAAAAGCCAGATGAAGGAAAAAAATGAAAGAGCAGCAAACTCCCTCTCTATTTCTTGTTCTTCAAATAAACTTATAAAATAAAATCAGGGATTTCTTAGCCTTTTGTGGCTCTGAAATTTGAAATTCCAGAAGCAATAGTGTGTCTGGATACTTTTATAGGAAAAAACAGACAAAGGAAGACTTGTCCAGTAACTAGAATTTTTTGCTCTATTTTATAAATGCTCTTAGTTAAATGGGTGGGAAACTCAGGGTTGGGGGATGAACTACCAAACTTCCATATATAAATGCAAAGCTCTTCAGACAAGAGTGAGTTAGGTGAGAATGGGGCTGTTTACTTGATTTTTTTATGTGTGTGTGTGTGTGTGTGTAGGTTTTTTCTGGTTTTTGTTTGTTGATTTGGTTTGTTTGTTTTGATTTGGGTTTTTGTTGTTTTGGGGTTTTTTTTGAGAATGATCTCAGAAACTACAAGTCATAATGATTAGTATTCAGAGTGGTTGTAGTAGTACTTAAAAGGTTAGTTGAGTCCTGCTGATTTGAAAGTTGTGCAGTTTCACAGGCTTTGTCTGTATCGAGAAGATGAAACGGGTATGGGAAAGTAATAAACATGCAAACTGCATAAATAACTCACAGGAGCAAATGTCATAAGAGTTACAAGATAATGTCTTTTTGTATGCCTTATGAAGACAGGTTAGGCTATACCCCTCTTATCTCTCTCCTGGGGATAAGAAAAGAGGGAACATTGCTTCCCTTTGTACTGAATTTGCCTGTCTTCAGAATCCATTGTCACTTAGTATTATTTTTGGTATCATATTAGAATTTCCTTTTGACTTGAGAAGGTCTTGCTATGGCCTGTTAATGGAAAATGTGAGGTGTTTAAGTTGTCCAAGAGACTCAAGTAATTTCTTGGGTGACTGCATTCAGAACTGGGGATATGATGAAGGGGATCTCTCTTGGTATTAGTGTCCATTGCACTTTCCATAGCCGAGTAATAAATACCAGGGATAGCAGATTTGTCTGAATGGGTTTTTAGAAGCATATTAGTGTAAGTACTGCTTTGCCTAATACTTGGTGCTCTCAGCTCTTTTTGAATACCAAAATCACCATGGACTTAAATAATTACAACATATAGAAATGATAATATTCCGCCTCCTTTTTCTTGCCCTGTTTCCTTGTATCTTTTCCTTTCTTTTCCTCCCTCATTTTTGAAACAAACAAGGAAATTAAGTACCAAAACTCCATTAGCGCAACATTGCAGTTGAGAATGAAACTGTCAGGGTGGCTGCTTATGGGTCCCACAACGATCATAACTAGGCTAAATTGCATAAAACATAGAATATAATAGTAAGGAATGTTCTTTATAACACATTATGCATGCTGTGGGAGCCACCACTTTGAAAAATCTTGACTTCTGTGTTTTTAAAATCTCTTTTGAAATGTAACATTAATGAATTTTTTTTTCCTTTTGCATGCAAATTTTTTTCTCTGTCCACTGGTGATAAAAATCAGGTCATGAATGCCATCCTGGTATCCCTGTGAACACTGCATAGCAACCTCCTTCATTTAATGAAAACTGATACAAGAAGAAATAAATAACAGTATGTAGCGAAATGAAAAGGCTAAAACAGTGAGCTCCATTACAGCCACGTTGCCTCTCAGTACATTCCGAATGATCTCTGATAAATGTTTTTAGATAAACAGAATGAAATATTACTTTCTTGGCTCACGGACACACGTAAAAGGATACTTAAATTACATTTCTATTTGGCTGATGTGTAGCATCATGCCATTTTGCAATCTAGCAAGCCTTTGGTTCTTGTACTGCCATACAATTAAAAGTTTCTGTGCCAAGGCTACACCATGTAGATACCAGGAATGTTATTTAAACCCTGAACTGAGCAGAAGTAAACTTGCAATGATTGCTGAAGCTGACCTCACCAAGCTGCTATGGCAGCATAGCAAGTCTTGCTGTCTTCACTAGTCCAGTGGTGGGACTCCTGAGCAGTAAGTCATCTCCTTTTAGCCTGCTTTCAGTCTCATCCTTCTTTTATCCTGTTTGATTTGATTGTAATGCTTAAACGTTTTAGCTGTCAGACAGATGAAGACTTTCATATGTAATGTACAAAACCAGGAAGATTGATCAGAGACTGGTGATGCAAGGGTCTGATTATTTCTGCTCAGTTGAAGAAGATAGTTTCATTTTCAGTGTCAGCATTACCGTAATTCTTCATGGTTTTCTACCATCCTCCTCCTCTTGCGACACCTATTTAAATTAAGAGGAGTTTTTACAGAGCAGCAGGATAATTTGTAATCAACAGCCCGGTATTTCATTTACAATGATTTTGGTTAGTTTACTATAATTGGAATTCAAGTGCAGAATTTTTGTTTAGTTGTATCTTATGATATGTAATTTTTATAAGGGTCTGTGATATTTTGATGTCCAGGTGCCCTTGGAGGTTAATGAATGTTCAAGAGTCTTTATTCTATATTTATTATTATTCTTTACTCTTTAGTCTGTGTTCTGATTAACAGAATGCCAATAGGAGTTTCCCAGTTTTAGTAGATATTTGGTTTTGTCTCTAAACATAGTTATATTGTCCCCTGCATACTTATATCATATTGACTGGTGGACTTGTTTCCTCTATTATGGGAGCTCCAAGCAGCTCCTGTCAAAATGTAGAGGATACTGGATAAACACACATTTAAAAGTATTTCCTTCATCAAAGAGGACGCAATCTATTTTATTTGGTAATTCTAGTTAAAATGACAAATTAGACTTTAAAAGCAACTACAGCTTTGCATGGCTTCTCAAGTGTTAATCTTGAATGCTAATAGTCTTGAAGTGGTGCTGAAAGGTATACTGTGAGACAATAGATCTGATGGGCACATCTTCAGGACTCCTTGTTTATAGGTCAAGATGAGGTTTACTGTTAATAAACCCAACTATTTTTATGGTCACATACTAGCAGGGAGGTCCTAAACTGTACATTTGCTTTCCATGAGCTGACTGTCTAACTCAACAGCTCTTTTAGGAGAAAAAGATTCAGAAGAGGGGTAGAAAGAAGAGAGAAATATTACTGTTCCTTGAAGTTTTGTCTGACGCAAGATGTATCCCTTAGATGTTACAATCATAGGCTTGAGGTGGATTCCCATCTCCGTGCGTGAAGGATTTTCTGAAGGATCAGTGCTTTTCTGACACAATTTTCAACTTGAATAAACCTAACTTTACTGGTAGTGTTGAACCTTTAATGTATTGGACTGAAGGATGTAGTTACAGGAGTTGCTGGTGGACCTGTGCTTAGTGCTTCCTAAATGAGGGATATTTTCTAAAGATAAGTTACTATGCTATTTAAGGGACAACATGTACAGTGCCCTTAAGTTCTCTGACTCATGACAGCTATGGATCTAATTCCAGCAATGAACTTACTTCTAGATATTTTCTTTTTTTGAGATATGGAATAGTTTTACTAACTTTATTTTCTCTTGGGCTTCTAGAAAATGAAACTTGTGAGATTATTATGTATATGTAGTACATGCGTATAAAAGCCAATGTTTATCTGTAAGAGCTATGAAATATCACATGTGTGGCGTAGAAGCCTTGACAATAGGAAAAGGAAAAAAATTCAGCCCAGTTAATCCTGATTGGCATAAAGAAACTCAGCAGACATTCTGGAAGTGTGAATTTTAAGAAGAAGGGAGATACATTTCTCAGAGATAGAACTATTTTAATAGAATTCTTTTGGAAAATAAGTAAAATCTCTGAGGCAGCTGAAGTTAATATCAAATATGTGTTGTTACAGAGTTAGTTTTTCATGTCCTCCCTTAAATTTAAGATATTGCCGTAACTTTTATACTGTCAGGTGATTACTCATTTAGTCACAAAGATGTTTCTTAAGGCAAAAAAAGTTTTGGTATTTTTGGCTGGAATTTTTTCATTTCCATAAGAGAGTGAAAATATTCACTCAATCACATGGTTTTGTTTGAAAGTCATGCATAATTGAAAGTTAAGTGATTCTCTAGCAGAGTTGCTAGTATGTGGTTATTTACATGTTCTTCTGCTGGTATTTGCTAAAACATGGAATATCTGTAAGCTTGCTTGTAGTCGGTGCCTGTATATAACAACTCACTGGGTGTTTTAATCACATTTTTAAATAGAGTATATCTACTAGGGATTTAGGAGAGGATGTTTGATTTTTTTTAAAAATTATTACTCATAAGCCAAATTTCATAATTGTGTGATTTTGAATATTGTAGCACTTATAATACTGTTCGTGGAATAGTTACTTTGCTTTATTCTTCTGTGTGAAACTGCAGTTCTCTTTCCCTCTTCTCAGTGTTTCAAATTGTGCAGCAGATACAGGATTTTAATCTATATTAGATCCAAAAGATTTGTTTTGCTGTAGAGTGTCATAAATTAAGCAAAGCATACAGTAAGGTACTGCTTCTGTTGTCATTTGTGGAAAGTTCTCAGGCATTTAATTCTTAATATCAGAAGAAAAAGGCATAAATTCTTGCTATTGCACTTCGACATGTTACAATGAAACATGCAAAGGATAAGGTCTCTTTTTATTAGGAAGGGTCATTTGCAAGAAGGATCGCAGTTCCTCAGAACTGGACTTACAATGACAGAAGTGGTTATTGAGTTGACCTTTCTCATAGTTGTTTCATGTTTCATCAGCCTTTGAAAATCTTGAAGGCATCAAGATAAATCCTGGGGCTCAAATAGCATAGTGTTACATATGAAAAAATAATTAACCAGACTTTGTGTTTTACACAACATGATGGTTTCAGTTCTTGGAAGGGAAAGGTCAGCCTAGACTCAAAATATGGTTAAATAGGTGAAAAATACTTAATTCACAGATGGACTTTTAAAAATGTTTAGATGGAGAACAAAAAGATTCACTGGACCACTATGATATACATAAGCAGCCAATATGAAATTTTAGTTAAAGAATTCAGGGCAACTGAATTTCCAAAGTACTCATTAAGTTCTGAAATCTTAGAGGCATCTTCTTGAATTTTTATGAAAGCATTTTATTTTCCCAAAACCTTTTAAATGAAGGTCCTGTTTAACAATGTCATTTAAGGGCCAGACTGGGATACGGGTCTGGAAAGACAGCTCTATGATACAGATTCTTTAAAGTAAAGGTGCATACATACAATATATTCTCCTCTGCCATTTTGATGTTGTGCTTGATAATCATATTTTTGTTTGCTCTCTGGTACTGAGCACAGCAATACAGAAAATGTGATCATATGGCCATTCTGCAATGGAAATCAAATGTATTGCAGGCTCAAGAGCTTTGGTCCCACACCTCTCTCCTGTATTTTAAGTCTCATATTTTTAGATCATTGATGTAGTTAGTGGTTTTTAGTGCCAAGTAAGACAGATTGTTTCACAGCAGGTAAACACAATTTTTGATATTATAGAAGTTTTCTTAAAATCATATTTGAACTTGTGGAGACTTCAATCTGTATAACAAGATTTAAAGTACTCAAAACCTTACTGGTTTTTTGATTGTTTTTTGAATGCCCTTTCGGATTAAATATATATATATTTTTTTCCAGCTAAAATTTAATATTGCATTTCCTTGGAGACATTGGCTTGAATATTTGATTTCTTTCACGTGTTCAGTGCTCTTTTATTAGCTCATGTATCATGAAGCTTTCAGGCTGGGTGTATGTGGAGTGGCCAATTACATTTTTAACAAAAGTGCTTAGCTCTTTCTCATAAATATGTCATAATTCTTCCTTGAAAAACACAGTCAGACATTGAAACACTTTTCTTGCCATTTCTTTTGTTCAGAGTATCACAGGGAGCCTGGAATTGCCCACTGGAAAAGGAAAACATTATGTAGAAACCACAGGGTTTCTGGCAAGATCTTTTCAAGCCAAAGCTGCAAATCTGTAAACTGGCATTGCCTGTTCTGTAAACCTGAGCTTCTGCCTTTTCTCTCTTGACTATTGTAACTGTAACTGAAGAGGATTTTTTCCTCTCCCTGGCCATTAGTGTGACAGTATAAATACCTGATTGGTATTTTATAGTTGAGTGTTTTTGTTTGTTTCTTCAGGAATTGATTGCAATGTGTAGCATATTGTAATGATGCTGCTAAGGAGGAATTGTGATGTATATCAGTACACACCTTAGGATGGGTTTTAACATGGATGGAGGAACTCTATTTTTTCAGATGGCAAGGGCACTGACAAAAGGTCAACTTTGATTTGTTTTTTATTTCTAGAGGTGAGCAAAAGTTGAAGATATTCGGCACTTCAGTGCTTGGAGCATTGTGCAGAAATATGTAATGGTTTCATTAGCCTTTATAACGTGCATTTAATCATTAGGCATTTTGGCTTCTAACTTATAATAGGCATTTTTCTTAATTTTCTTTTGAAACCATGACAATATAAAGTATTGAATAAAATCCTTAGCATGCCTAAGGCTTCGGTTTCTAATATGTGGTATTTATTACTTAACTGCATTGCCTGAGACCAGACAAAATTTCAACCAACAAAATGAGATAAATGTATTTTCATTAAGTACAAATGTGCATATGTTCAAATGTAAAGAGATATAGATTAAATAAATAAAATATACATTTGTATGTAGATATTTCTATCTGTTATATGTGTTTATAGTTTCTCTGTAGTATTAGATTGATAACGTCTCTGCCTTATTTTTTTTTCTTCTGAAGGTCTTCAAAGAGTAAGATAAAGGGGATGTGGATATGTTGTGAAAATATAGTCCTTCTTAGGAGAGACAAAGTTAAAAATGGGGGATCTCCAGACCTGATTGAAAGCTATGAAAATCTTGTCTGTATATCATTTAAGATTTTTAGACAGAAGAGCAGTGTATAGCAAAATAAGTGTACTAGATAAGACTTTTGTTAGTGTAAGCTGTTCTCACTGCTTTCCTAATTCTACTAGTACTCAAAAGAAGTCATCGACAAATAATTTGTATTCCAATATATTTTCTGATAAATACAATCAAAGAAATTTTAGAAATGTGTCATTGTTGATAAAGATATATTAATAAAATTATATATTAAAAAGCATAAAATAATTTTGGATTGGAAACTCTCAAAGGGTGCATCTAGCCTTTATTGGCTTTGATAGAGGAGACTTGGTTGGAGTATGAGCTTAGAAAACTTACTCTGTATTAAAACAAGCTTGGTACAAATTGCCTTTCAATATGGAGAGTATAATTGCATTTTTTTCTAAGCAGAGAAGTGTATGGGGGAATGTCTCATACTGTATGATTGTTGGGTTTTTTTTAACCTTAATAGCTTGTGGGGTTTTTTTCTGGAATGAAGAATTTTAATTTTGCTGCAGGCTGGTTTTGTTTCAGAAAATGGTATTAGGACGAACAGGAATAGCTACTATGTTTAATTCCAGTAATCAAAAGAGATTTTTGGAGGGAAATAATGTGGGGGTTTTTTCTTTCAATTCTTATTTGAAAGCTCTTTGCTGTTTTGCAGTCGGTGTTTGTCTGCTATGGCAATTCTAGTTGTTAAGCTCACGTCTGTTTCATCAGCGTAATGCTGCTTTGCTCCTAGCAATTACTTTCTTTCAGGATTTGCCAATTAAGCTAGTGCTAGTGAAAATGCACCTAATTTGTCAAGAAATGGCAGAATGAAATATACGGGATATTATAAAAATTGGGAAAGAAAAATATCAGGCTAAGCATATGTGAGACTCAGTGATACTTGGACAGTTCCCGATGCTTTTTCATTCTGCTTATGCCTTCTGGTGATGTTAGGAGAAGTGTAAAGTATTTGGTCATAAGTTATGGTCCATCTAATTTCTGATTGCTATGTATTTTAAAATACTGTGCTAGTAGTGTACTACATTGTTTTCTTTCTTTTGTTTAGGGATGTTGTGAGTTTTTTTTCCTCCTTGGACTCAGCTGGTTTGTGTTTGGTTATTAGTGATTGAGGAAAGATGGCTTAGCTGGCTGCTTGTTTATTACCTGCAGTCTGGTTGGACTGAATTATTCAACGGCAGATATGCTTAAAATGCAGCTGTGTGGTGCTTGGGTTTTCTAGTCAAGTCCTTGAGCTTTAGGAGGAACTGAGTAAAGAAATAAGTTTATCTTGTAGTACCTGTGTGTTAAGCAAAATGGACTTAATCTGTAGTTACCTGAGAGAGTAGAAATGGCAAAGACAAGGCATCAGAGGAAGAAAGATTAGGGATAACTTGAATTAGAGAAACTAAAAATGTTTCAAGGTCTTCTGCATTAAACTCAATTATATGTGTATATTCTATTCAAATTAAAATTAATATAAACTATGTATTCTCCCAGATTTCATTATGCATAGCAGTTCATCATGAAATAACACAAACTGCTTTAATTATCTCAGCCTATGCTGGGTATCTCTAGCCCCATCAGTTCAGTATGTGATGGCTCCCAGACCCTGCAGTAGCTCTGATTGCCCTCACTACTGCTGAGACCCCTCTGTGGGGAAGCCAGACTCATTTGTGCTGTGCTGTTGATCAGTGTTTTGAATTGAAACAATAGTATTGCTTCTGGGATGTCCTTGTGTTATTCACTGTTTTTAAACTCGCTTTAGTGTTTGTGTAAATGGAGCTCCTCTACTGCATTCACCACTTCATGTTAATGGGTGGAAGAACATCTGTGTCCAGAGTGCAGTCCTGGTGAAATGGAAGGAAACATTGAAGCAGACTGTCAGTGGATAAAAAAAATAGACTAGATGTAGATAGTAATGGTAGTAGTGTAGACCTGTTAAACTGGCAATTAAAAGGAATGGGCTTCTTTAAACAAATAATGAGGTGATGTACTGTTATTATTTCCCATAGAAAGACAAAACTGTTGAGAAATCAAGAAAGCTAATTAATCCTAAGAATAACTATTGGCACAATAAGAAAAATGTACAAAGTAGTTGATCTGTACAACGGGGTAATGGAGAATATGTCTTGGCAAGGCAGTGAGGTTATTGATGAGCATCCTTACAGTAAGATTACTAAAGCATTCTCCCTAGTCCCCCTCTAATCATAAAATAAAGCTATCGGTCTCTTAAGAGGATTTTGTGATATAATTATCTTTGATAGCTGAGAAATAGATCTGATTATCTGGGAAGATGAGTTTCAGTCCCTCTTTCCATTTGAATTGTGTATTTTCTGATGATGGCTATTGTTTTCATTACAGGATTGAAGGAAAATTACTTTTGTGTATTTCAAGGAGACTTGTGTGCATTGAAAGGAAGGCTCAGAACCTCTCTGTCCCTGTATTTGGAGTCACAAGTGCTGTGCTATTTTCCACCAGCTAACAGTGAGACCAGTTAATTTAATGACTTTGATTTTAGGGAAATTTGTCAGGTTTTGCCAGGGAATGAGATGCAATTTGGCGTATGTGTTTGAAATGCATGAGGCGGTGGTGAAGGCTGGGCTAAAGCAAACAACTCATTCCAGTGGTGCTGATTTGTACAGCTGATTAGCTTGTTAAAAGTTTGGATGTTATTCAGTTCCTACTAAACTTGGGTGATTGACATTTATTAGCCGGATCATTCAAAGCCTTATATCTTTTCATGCTAATCGTGGAAGACTTCAAATGATCATTGTGACAGATAAAAGAGCATTTTTTTCAAGCCTTTTCCAAAGTATTAAAACAAAGTAGACTCTCCCTAAAGGCCATCTATATTTATTTTCCTGGGTAAAGCTTCTAGCTTTGCAGAAATACAACAAGCTAGAGGGAACATCATTATTACTTGGCTGAAGATGATGGCATTGACATGAGGTCATCTGATAGAGGATTAAAGTGGAAAAATGTTGATGGCAATCTGTTAGGAACAAGAGGATCCATTTGAAAAAAGGAATTGGGTGTAAACCACAAAAAGCTGATTTACTTCTGGCTTTTTTCTTTGGTTGTTAAACTCTTCTCATTCTTGCTATAATTTTTAAATACTGGGTTTCACGTGCAGACTGGGAGGAGAGCCAGTTCTATTCCAAAATAGATGCTTCAGCTGGGTTGGTGCTCCATATCATCTAGTTGCCTTTTAAAAGACAACTGGTTGTTGCATAAGGTCTCAAATCTAGCCGAGTATATTTCAATCTGCCCTGTTTTCATCAAATTTGACCACCATTGCCACTGGTGATGGATTGCTGGTCTGCTTAATGTTGGTTGGTGGGCATTGTGCTGTTGCTTGTACGCAGATGCTCATGTTTCTGTAACTGTGGGAAAAAAAATAAGGTCTGCTGACAGTCTGCTAAAGTGCCATTATTGGACGAGTCTAAATGACCTTTTACTTGCAAATGTCTGTGGCATGTAGGAGCAGAAAATATCAGCAATCACTCTATCTGTTTTTTCAGTGATGATGAAAACAAGATTCCCTTAGATTTGCTTGATGGTAGAAACTAGAATATTTAAGTAAGTGTCAAATAACAGGAAGTTTATGCTTTAGGCCTTGAGAGTTTGTCAACATTGAAGGTTGTGTCTCCTGATAATCTTATGATAATACTGGTCTGTTTCCAGTGGTTTCCAGGAGTCTGATGAGTGAGTTAGCAATAATGAGTCAAACCTATCTTGTATGAATGACGTATATTTTGCATAGTGGAAACCATGACTGACAGCTCTGCTTCCAGCTCATGGGGTCTTCCCTGCAAACCATTCATGAAAGTGGAGAATCACTATGGGATGAGAAGGATCCTGGTGTGTAGATACAGCCAGCATCAGCTAGTTTGCACTAACGGGATCCATTCAGGTTGAAATGGCTTTTACCTCTCTGCTTAGCAGACTTGTTTGAAGAAAAACTCATGGATTTCATTCTGTCAGGGCTCAGTCCTGCCTGCTGCTGCCTGTTCTCAGTTAAGATTATGCTCTTTAGCCTTAAAGCTTGCTCATCTCCTCCCTAAGAGAGGACATATTGAGACCGGGAGCGTAATCTTGAAATGCCTTCTTCAGCATGTGATACCTATGAGACCATCAAAACCTTTAATATATAATACAGAAAGGGCTTGCTCACCTGTAGTGGGCTCTAAGGGTTTTGTCAGATGTCTCTCTCTTTAATTTCAGTTGATGGTCAGCTCTCAGATGCTCATTGCATAGGGCTTTCTAATGTCTTTGCTTATTTTCTGTTCTTTGCTTTTTTGACAGCTCTTCTCGTGAGTATAGTCTTTAAACTCTTGCATTAAATTAAATGTATTCCTTCCCACAGACTTTTCTTGGAATCTGCGTGGTATGTGTTGTAGGAATGTATGTGACCATTCACGCCTTCTTCCATCCCTTTTTTTTTTGAGCTCTGACTGTATTTGCTCAAGCTCAGTAGTACTTTCAGCTTCTAAAATGAAAATCCTGTTAAAAAGAAATCAATTTAAGAAAAAAAAAAATCAGTGTTTCCATCCCACAGTGTATGCTGAGCAGCTGGTACTTATATTCCCATTAAAGTGGACCCACAGGTGACTTGGTGGGCCCCTGTATTTTCTGTAGCATTGCCATGAGCAATACTCAAGTTGCTTTTAAGGAATTAGGGGCTGAAATTTTGCTGCAAGCTCTGTAGAGCTCTTCTGAGATCCCACCACCCCTATGAAATGTTGCCTGCTTGCAAATCAGGAAGATGTTTTTTGCCTAGCAACGAGCTTTGTGGTTTCTACCTGAGGATCAAAAACAGAAGTGCATTTGTTCCGCCTTTTGCGTCACTTCGGTACTGAAGTTTTTGTCAGTCAAATCATCACTGACATTTCTGTTGATGCGCAAGGAAAAGAATAATCCAGTATCTTTTTCCACACCAGTGCTGTCACTGCAGCACTGACAATAGGAAAAAGTGCGTTCATCACTGAATAAGCAGATATTCTGGAAACGTAAAAGAAACAGAGACATATTTTCAGTAAAAATGTTTTATTTTTAATGGCTATTTTTTGACTGATTCCTTTTTGCTATTTATACTCTCACAGAAATATTTTATAGAAACCTGAGTCCCTTTGAAAACCCACCCAAACAACCAGAAGTGTTTTTTACGTATTGTAGTATGTAAATGATTAGTCATCACTTGTAAATTGCCTAATGTAGGAGGAGGAAATCTACATTGAGGGAAGGTGGAGAGCTCGATTTGACTGCTATATGTCTCACTTCTTCCCTTCTTTTTATTTCCCAGAAGATAATAATGAGGGATTTCTTTAAAAAATCATCCCAAGAGACATTGCCATTGCAGGTTTGAGGGTGGTAGCTGCACGTTGTAAGATTATTTTCCATTTGCTTATGCATTCTTGGGGAAATTTATGGATAGCTTTTCTTGTTTTAATTTAAGATTCTATGGTCTTCTTGTACATTGCCAATGAAACATGATGTTGGCTTCAGAGATCTTAAGTGTAACAATATGGGGAACTTACTTTATGAAGAAATATATATTTGGTAAAGCATGATAAGATGATGTTGAGCATATGTGGCACAAGACCAAGTCTTGGCAGATCTCTTCACTTGCTGTATATAATACTGTTGATTGGATTGGTCTGTTGTTTGTTTTTGCTCCCTTTGTTTGTCTTACGAATAGTTAATTCACAGGTCACCCTGAAGAATCCCGACTTTTGGTGGGGTTTTTTTGTTTGTTTGTTTTTGTTTTTGTTGGGTTTTGTGTGTGTGTGTGTGTGTGTCCTGATTTTGGTACAGATATCTGTGTCTCTGTTCATTTTGGAGGGTTTTGGTTGCAATGGTTTATTCCTTGGCTGGCTGTTTTCGAGGTGAAATTTTAATGCACTGCATTACTTTAGGATTTTTGGTTTGTGATTGGCTTTGATTGAATTTTCTTTTTTCACCCCTTTCTCTTTTGGAAGTATGATGGAAGATGGTTATGAGGGAAGGATTTTCAGTCAGTGGATTATTCACTCTTTAGTCTCTGAGCATTGTCTCCATGAAATATTTTTGCATGTGCTTGGGTGCTTGGGCATAGTTTTCCGTGGTGTTCCTCCATTCCCACTGTGATCCTATGTTTGTAATAAGATAAAATTTCCAAGAAAGTCCTGCAAGAAGTACCAAAAGGCTAATGGGAGGACTTAGTTTATATGACTCTTTACAAATTTTTAAGTGGTTTGAGTGAAAGAAATATGGTTACGTATATAAATTTGCAGGATGGCAGTGGTAGTTTACCGAACTGCCTGCTGGTCTCCTCTATGCACCAGAGCTCCCACAGAGAGAGAGCAAGGTTTGATTTTTTTTTTTTTTTTTTTTTTTAAAGGCTAAATTCCATCTCTGGCACATCAAATCCAGCTCTTTTCACATGGTGAGTTCCAGTGCACTCACTGTAGAGCAATTGCAATCATGCACAGTGTAAAACATACCACAGAAACAAGGAGTCTAACAACGTGAGATGATTTTTAGGCTTTTTGATTTTATTGTTGTCTGTTTTTCTCCCCATCTCCCCTCCCCCTGAATAGAATGATTCGTGCTTCCTATTTGCTGTTTTTGTGTGCCTGCACTGATTGCTTCAACTGTGACTCACATGCAAGCCTTGAGAAGAGCTGCCTGTTTTATCAAGACAGTTCAGCACGTGGCCATGGCTTGTAAATCAGTCCAAGCCACCCTAAAATGCTCGTTTTCTGTTAAATCAGCTATTCAGGTGGCAAACACAATCCTGATGAACAGCATAAATTGCATTGCTGTGGCAACTCTCTTTAGGTTTATTTTCCAAGCCATAACCTGGAGGTCTGCTTTCCCTTCTCACACAGTGCCTCAAATGAAAGTTTTTCTGGTGGCTGTTGTTCAGAGAATAGGATTTTTTTCCTTCTCCTCCTCCTCCCATTCTGAATCATTTCAGCTTGTATTCGGCTTATTAAATGAACATCTCCATTCACTACACTGGTAAAGCAGGTCACTCTAAAAGCACCCACCTAGCTTCTTTTTCAATAGTGTTTGACTATTGAAATTTTAACTGGAGCAGAAGCCATAGTTAAAGAGTAGGAAAATCCTTTTTCCTCATACCCTCATTGATTTCTGTTGAAGCAAACAGATGAGCTTATATATAAATATGTATATATGTGCTCTTTTTTTTTAATGAAAAGTGCTGGAATTCACTAAAAAAGGTTAAAATTGAAATGAGTAATCTTCAGCGCATAATGCAATTGTTAATTTTAGCTCCTTGCGTAGGAGCTGTTATGACTTGAACAGCCGGCTCTAGCCTTCATTAGAGAAGAAGCAGGCAGTTTTGAGACAGGTGGAGCTGGATCAAGCTGTGAAAGTGATTTGCTTGAAGCTGGTCATTAGTGTTAGAAATCTGGTCCTGTCTGTTGCATCCTTACCTTGTGCCATGATCATTACCGATGTTGTTATTTACTTTTCATCTTTTCCAGGTTTACTATGGTGCGTCAAGCTCTCTGAAGGACCAGAATGGAGATTGGCTCTCTGAACTGTTAATGGGGACATGGGACTCACGTTGTCGTTGATCATTTGTGTGGACTTAAACAGCAAAGAGCAACAGAAGACACTAGAAAGACAGTGGGAATTATAGCAGTTTTTCAGGTAAATGACTTCTTTGGTGCAGCTGATATAATTGTTTTTCTGAACACTCTGTAAGCATGTAAATGAGCTGCAGGTTCGTGAAGAGTGTGTGCATTTCTTGATGAAAATCGCAACAAATTAAGGATTATTTAACAAACCGGTTAAAGGTCTTGCCACTCATCATGTTCTGAATTTTCATTAAATGTTTCAAGCTTCAGTTGTAACTGTAGAATAGCCAGTATCATCAGCCCTCTTAGGGAGACCGGTGGAAGGAAAGGTGAATAACTTGAAGCTTGACTTGCCTTACTGTGAGCTAATTTGTGAGTTTGAGATTCCAGTCAGTTTGTTTGTGAACCATGTAGCTTCATTTCTTGTGAAATCCACAGTCCTTCCTAAAAAGGAAGATTATATAGGAAATTTTATTTCCTTTTATGAAAACAAAAGCAGAAACTGGAAAAAGTAAGTTTTTATAACTCAGTATGTCTTTTTTTTTTTTTTTTCATTTAAAACACAGCTTAAAAAAAATAAGGTAAGTGATACCAGATCTGTAGAATGCTGGATTTCAAACTGTAAAAAAAACATGGCAAAATGTAGTTTTGCTTAATAGCCACTGTTTCATTGTTGAAAAGTGGCAAGGTGTTGCAAAAGACCCTTTCTGAAATAACTCCGTTTTTCAACCACATTTGTTTTTCCTGAAGATGCTTCTTAAGCCTAATGGATGGAGAAAGAAAAGATAAATTATTCATGAGTTGGATTTGACAATTGATCAGTGGGAGAGGCTTCAAGAGGGAGGTGGGGGGAGAGAGAGAGAGAGAAAAAGAGAGAGAAAATAATAATAGGCTATAACTTTGAAAAGCCTTTAAAGCTTCTGTACAACAATCTGTTGAGCTGAGAATAAATGTGGTTAAGATATCTTCATTAGAAGTACCTACCAAGAGCTTCCTGTAGGATTTTCATAGTATTGGAGAGTGATATGGGGTTTGGGAAGAGGATTAGGGTTTTTATAATGGAGCTTTTGGGTTGATCCCTGAAAATGTTGACCCTGAGAACTTTACAGCCAAATATAGATTTTATATTTACATTGAATGATTAGCTCTTAAAAAAATTATATATATATATATATATATATGTATCTATATTTAAAGTGGTAGTGAGCACCATGGCTTCTGCTATGCATAAAACTCATGTTTGAGTGCTAAAAACAGTGTTGTTGCTCACGCTTCGTTTTTATTTGTATTTGTTTGGCTATTATCTTTTATTAAAGAAAAAAAATGGACAGAAGATTAGGGGAGGGGAGCACTGAGATGCCATATACCTAGAAGTCTGAATGGGTCCTTCCTGCCTAGTGCCACTGAGCCCTGTAGCAGAGAGTACCTCACTGTCCCTGCCTGCACCTTGACAGTCCTGGGGCTTGGCTGGGTAGTCACAGCACCTTACCTTATATCTGCTCTCCACAAAGACTCTTTAATTGGAGATCTGCTTGCTTAACCTGGCACAATTCTGTTGTTACCCAATATTGTTGATTCAGTCTGTCTCCTGTCTCTTCAACTAGGACATATGTAGTTTTCCACTTACTAGCTACATATTTTAGTTTCTTTATAAAGGAAATGAAATTAGGAAATTAAAAAAAAAAAATTCACCTGCTGTGTTTTGTGTTTTTTTTTTTGTTGTTTTGTTTTGTTTTTTTTTTTTGTTTTTTTTTTTTTTTTTTTTTTTTTGTTTTTGTGGTTTTTTTTTTTTTTGTTTTTGTTTTGTTTTGTTTTTTTTTTTTAATGTGTGTGTTTGTATCGTGATAACTTGACCTTTCAGGTCACCAAATCTTGTTATTTTAATTTCTGTCTGGAAGAATGTCTGAGCAAGGTAAATTGAACCAGGAGTCAGCAGAGGAAGCTGCAAAAGAGCAAGAGACTGCCACCTCTGAAGCCAATCCAGACAACTGTATTCTTAATAAATCTGAAAGCTCAGAAGTAGAGGAGGAGAAGCTCAGCGATTCCAAGACAGAGCCGCAGGTAAGACAAGAATAATGAACGGGGGATGTGAAAATATCAATGTGATACCATTCCTTTTCCATTTTTGTGATTTCCTTCATTGCCTACACTTCCCCTATTTTTTCTCTTATGATTTTGAGACCATTTCTATTTTTTTCCTTTCCAAATAATTTATTTGTTTGGTTTTATTTGGTTTTTTTTTTTTTTTTTGCTATAAAATAAATCCTGTTAACTGTTACACCTTTCAAGCTCTTTAGGCTGTTGTCCCTGTTACTACTTTTTCTGAGAAGTTAATTTCTAGACATCTGTGTTAAAACTTGGTGAAATATTTGGCTGTTTTACCTCACTGAGATTTAGAAAACTATCTTGAACTCTTGAATTTACAGGTAATTCTAATGAATAACTACTTAATATGTGGTTTGGTTTGTAGGTATTACTGTCAACAAAAAGTTGTTATGCAAAGCCTAAGAAGGTAATTTGATAAGAAGACTGTATTGGATGAGGGGGTTTTAATCCTTTTTGCTCAATCAAATATAAAATTAAAGGGAGACTCTACAATTTAAGAGGAATTTGGAGAAGGGGAGCATTTTGCTTAAGTATACTTTTTCTTACCTTTTTGTTATATCCAAAATTACAGAACACTGTGCAGTTTGTTCTTTCTTTTTTATACCTGTTCATAAAATGAATAAAAATGAGCAAAGATGATTCTTGATTTTTCCCTGCTTTCCAAACAGGGTTTGGGAAAGTTGCTTTTGCAGTCAGAAACTGATTTAAAATGTCATTTATAAGTAATTGAGTCTATATGTTGGTAATGCTCTTGTCATACCCATTTTCCACTGAAGTGATAATGGCTTCTCTTTTTTTTTGCTATACCCAGAAACGAGGTGCAAATCAGCAGAAAAAGAGATCCAAGGTAACGATCCATCTCTGTTTGGATTGCATACCACAATAGGATGAAGAATTTCAATTAAATATCTGTCTCAACACTTATGTGGTGATTGGTTTTCTGTTTATGCTGTGGGTTTTTTTCTGCCCCTTACCCCATATTCTTGTTGCACAAAGGCAGACAACTGCCTCTAAATACAATGTGTCAGACTTCCCTTTATCCGTCATACTTTTATGCTGCTGGGCTTGTTGTGTGCTTGTGTTAGACAGCATGTGTGCTTCTGTGCTCCACTGGAGAAGGAAAAGGTACATTCCTTTTGCTTTAGTAATTAATGTTTCTCTAAGAATTTCATTTTAATGGACTAATCTTGACAGAAAGAAGCAGTGATTGTTGAGTTCCCTAAGGAGGGGGGAGAGTGTGGGGGCAGGGGTGGGAAGGAGCTTCTAGGAACAAGTGAAACCCTAAAAACTTCTTTTAATTTTTCAAGTGCAGATCCATAACACCTGCACATTTTATTGTCCATGTTCCTTGGATATAGTACTACTAAAAGGAGGAGAGGGATACTCAAAAACAAATCAAAACAACAAACCAAATGACAAAAGGAACCTTTGAGTTTATGTTAAATTACCTTCAGTATTGGATTATCTGTTCTTTTGCTGTAACCCATTTTGGTAGAACTGAGTGAACTTTAGCAGAAATGATTAAAAGGAAAAAGGAAACCTTCCACCTTCCCTGTGGAAAATGGCTTGCTGCTTAGAATCCTTCTCTATCCACATTGAAGGCAGATACATTTTTGACAGGGTGGTTAATTGTTATTTGGGATATTTAGGAACAGCTGATATGGGCAGATTATGTGACTTGGGGTCAGTAGTAGTGTTTTCTGTTTTGTTTTCTCTCTCTCTTATTCAGTCAGGAGCTAAAGGAAAACTTGTCCGTAGTCTTGCTGTGTGTGAAGAGTCGTCCCCTCGTCAGGGAGCAGAAAATCTTCATGATAATCAGGTACATTTGCAATTATTGCTGTTAGCTGCATGGTTGACCTCCATCTTCAGTTGCATGATTGTGTTACTTAATTGGGCATTTAACAATGTCTTTCTTGGGGGAAAAAATTACATCCAACAATGAACATGTTTTTATGGAGTTATCTGGTTTAGCGTGAACTTTATTTTGAAATCTTAGTTTTATACTATATCACAGGGTGTTGTTTGCTTTTTTTTCCAGACCCCCTGAAAATTTCACCAAATGGAAAAGAATTCAAAAGTATTCAGATTTTAAAATTTAAAAAAATAGTAACAATCAAAAAGAATATTAATATGTTCTTTCCTCTAAGGCTATCTCTTTCGAGGCTGCACCAAATACAGTTATGAATATGCTCTGGTTTCTGGTTCGTCTAAGACTCCAGTTCATATCAGTGTGCCCCTTCACATAAAATTCAAATGTCCTTCACTCTCTAAAATTTGTTGATAGAGCCAAGGATTCTTCCTACTGAGTGGCATTCGTTTTCTAAACTCTTGGTGTAAATTATCCTCTATCAATAAGTATGTATTTGAGTTTATCTGTACTGGTAGCGTTGTATTCCCAGCAGTTGCTAGAGTTCTGTCCTCTGCACCCCTCACCTCGGACAATAACACTGGTGGCAGTCTTTGTAGAATAACTTCAAAAAGTACTGCAAAAAGCAAAAGTTAAGCCTCAGTTACTCCTCTTTGCTTGCCTAGTGAGAGCAAGGCTTAAAAAACCCCAACTAACCTAAACTCAAAATATCATGAATACTGCCTCTAATTTATGAGATGTTTATGTACAGTTGATACTGGCTATCAAGAGAGCTTGAGCAAGTGGCTTCTTGTGAGCTTAGCACAAAAATAAAAAATGACATTTAAGTGTACTTTCTCACTGTTTCCTCTATTGACTTGAAATTAAACAAATCTTTCTCTCCTCTTAGCTCATAAATAAGGAGAGGTCTTTCTATTTTTTTAAATTTTTTGAAATACCAAAAACCAAGTTGTTTAGCAGCAGGACATCTACATGTTCTACTGCTCTACAATGATGTTTATGCAGTAGATGAGCAGGTTATTTTATCAGTTGTTCTGTTGTAGGTAGGATGCTTTCTGCTTGACTTGCGTTACTCAAAATGCGTGGCTTTTGTTCTGATTTTGTTTGTATTTTCTATTGTTTAATGGAGAATGAAAAGGAGAACAATATAAAGAGATTGTATTAAGCATTGCTGGTAGTTTGTAATGTACTGCACAGGACCTGTATTAAAAGTCAGAGAGACTGAAGGTGATGAGGCAAAATCCCTATTCTTACACCAGGCAGAGTTCCTGTTACACACAGCCTCTGATCTTACCTGACTGACCAGCTGCGGCAGAGATTTCTTTGGCTGTCTTAAAATATTTATGGGAGATGAAATGTCTCCCTTGACCCCAGCATCTGTTTCCTAAAGACACAATTGGCTTGGTGTAATTAATGTGATAGGAATTGCCCTTTTGCTCTCACTGATCTTTTATCAATGAATGTGGCTCAGCTTTGCCATGGAAAGCTGGACCTGCAGGCTCCTCCTTGGGCTGGCTGAAGGATACAGGAAGTTTTGTGCCGACCAAATTGCTTTGCTTTCACTTTAGAGGAGAAATAGCTTGGTTTTGGTTTGGATTTTTTTTTTTTTTTAAATTTTTAAATTATTATTTTATCTTAATGGTTTACTAACCACAGGGAATTAACTACCAGAGAATGTACGGTACATTGCCAGAACTACTGAGTATGGATTGTACTGCAGACTTGATGTTTGTATTTATATTTGAATACTTGCCTTCATTTTCCTGTATAAGGAAAAAATTGTTTACCTGTATTACTTGATCTTGAATGCTTACCTGATGGTTCGCTGTGTCCTTACTTAACAGAAATGTTGCCTTTAATGTTATACTATTGACCAAGAAGTGTATTATTGCAAATTGAATATTTATTTTGTTGTTCTCTATACTTGTATCATTGTATTTATTAACATTGTATTTTATTATTGAGAAAAATCAATAAAAAATCTAAGAAAATATACAGTAGCTTGCTTTCACGACTCTACAGCCCTTTTGTGTGTTTCTTCTAGTGCAGATAAATCAGTATTACGTTACATGTAAAAGAGTATATACTGTATGTTCATATATGTGCTGTGTTCATATGGCTGTAAAGTCCATCATTTTCATATGTGCATTTTTAAGAACCACTGTGAAGCGTAGGATTAATATCCTGGGAACAGCATGGCCAGTTACATTTTTCTCCTGTTGAAAAGCTAGCAGCACAGTCACTCTGCTGCAAGCATTGCAGGGAATCAAGAGTTATCCTTTGGGGTCAGTTGGCAGTGGTTGATCCTAAGTTTGTTGTTTGAAGAGAAATTCAACTGCCATTTGAAGTGAGAGAAAGCAGGCATAGCAATAGTCTTCTGAGCACAACTGACCAGGTTAGGAAACGTTTTTCTATGAAGCCTTCCCTCAAATGACCAGGAATTCCACTCTTTCCCTCTGTAGGCTCAATTTCTGGCCAATACTGTTGGCCAAAACAAACAGAAGTAGGAATTAAGGATGGTAGGTCAGGTTAAATTTTGGGTCCAGAGTTTTGTTTCTCTTTTACAATGCTTTTCATCTCAAGTCTTCTGTGCAACATTCAAACTTCGCAAAAAGTCAATAACGATTCAGCTGAGAAGTTACCAATTTCTGTCTTATTGTGGCATGTTTATGCTGATACCCCGTTCTGTTAGGAGCTTGTCTTACATGTGTTGTGATGGCTGATTTGTAGTTCTTTAAAGAATTCAGAAACCTAAAATTTGTAATAATTACTGGAAGCTTTTTTTGAATTCAAAATTGTCTGGTTGTTTAAAACCCACCCCTTACTTTATCTAAAAACCCACCCCTTACTTTAATGTTTTCTATTAATCTTTTTGTATGCTAGTATTCTTTGAAAAATTGTGAAGGAAGGGAATTTACTAGCATTCAAGAAATTCCAGTTTTCTCCAGTATTGGTGACATAATGCCAAAAAGTTGTCAGGCATGCCAGACTCTCTTTTATTAAAGAAGATTGTTTTACCAGGGAGATTTGTGACAGCTTACTTCAAACATGCCTTTTTACACTACTTAAGCATACAGCATTAATTTGAGCACTTTTGTTTTTCTTTAAAAGAATAAAACACAGACGTATGCTTCCTTCAGTTTTGTCCAACCAGATTAAGATTTCTTGAAATATGTAGATTGTGCCGTGGTAACTTCTAAAGAAAACTATTTGGGTTTTGTTAAAACAAAGCCAGTATAAAATAATATTGTAAGCAGGGAAAAACAAGTTCTTTAAGGGAAATCAGGAAATGCAAACCAGCTTGAATTCTCAGTTTTAATTAACTTTTAAAAGCTGAAGCATGCTTTCAAAGGGACTCATAGTCTCTGAAATACTGACTTTTTGAGGATAAAAGTTGTGATGCTTTAGAGAAGTTCACTTATTACGATGTGCTTGAAAAATCACAGTGCACATTTCACCCAATTTGCTAAAGGCACGTCTTCATATGTCTTTAAATTTAAACTACCTGATAAGTTAGTAAGTCCCCTTCTATACAACTGAGTATATAATTTGCTGGCACGCTTCAACTGTCAGACCCAGAAGCTTCAGTCTAGCTGATACTGCACTTACATGTGCAGAACAGTTCATATGAACCTGCAGGTTTTCTAGAGAGGGGAAGAAGTGATATTTTTCAGATATGTATCCACTGATCATCACTCAATATGTAGTGTAGTATTAAATTATGGAATTAATTAAGAAAACCCATATAAAATGTATTTCATTGTTCTAATAACTCTAATGTGAGAATCGCTGAAGGGGAGAATAATATAGAGCCCTTAATATAGATAGACTAACATTTTATAGTATTCAAATAATAGAGAAAAAAATACCTACTTACCAGTAGAATTTGGCCTCTAAGATGTCGTTCCTCTCCTAGCTAAAAAACCCACAGTTTTCAAATAGGAAAGAAATGTATCTGGCTTCAACTTTTCTACCTACACATAGTTTAATGTCAATATCTGCAGGTTGGAAGCCACTGGAAGCTCACTGAATCTGGCCCATAATTTATCTATCTTTTTTTCCCAACAGGATTCAATCCAACTGCAACTTTCCAGTTTCCCTAGCTTGCAAGAAGAAGATAAATATAATAAAGATGACTCCGAGAAAGAAAAAGAGAAGGATAAAAATAAAGATAAAAACAGTGAAAAAACCAAGATCAGAATGTTATCAAAAGGTGAACTTAAAAATATTTAAATACTTATGATTTCTGTTGTAGAAAGGATTGTATATTTTTAAAAGCATATATTTCTATATTTGTGTATAAATACATAGTAGGAGTGTTTTCATACTGAAAAAATCATAACCTGAAATGTACATGCATGAGAGTGTTTTTCATACAAACATCAGGCTTTGAGAGTAAATATGTAAATATATAAATATATATATGATTATATAATAAGTGTAAGATACTAATATACTTTTTTTCCAGATGAATGATAATATATTGGCATGTAATTTGTGCAGTGTAGGCAGTGGAGAGTAATCTTCTTTACTATTGCTCATCTCTCTTGGAGTATTTATCTTAAATGCTGTAAGGAAATACATCCTTGACATTCAACCTGAATCTCAATCTACTATTATCACCTACTAAGACTTACTCAGGAAAGGTCTTGTATCTAAATTCGATATTGTTTTTTAAATCTTTTTATTAATCCATGGTATACAGTTGCAGTGTAATCTCTTAAAATAATCATTGCCTACCTGGGTGTGGATCTGCAGCTGGTGTGAATAGTCATTTGGCTCCAACTGAGCTCTCACAGTTCATGCCAACCTGACGATCTGTGTGTACTTTTGAGTCAGAAGATAATGCTGAAAAATTAATTCTGACTACTGTCACGCATCCCTATTACCTGCCCACTCACAGGCGTCACTGAGTTTCAGTCTGTTAATGCAAATAGAGTTCCCACTGGCATGATTCCATTTTATGTGTACAACATTTATTAAGTGATACAAAGAGACATTGAAGAATAGAACTTTTTTTCCCTCATTTTAAAGATTTTTTTTTAGTTGTTTAAAGGAAGAACTTGTCAGAGTCTTGTGTGAGGTTGAAGGTTTGCCACGTTTTTCAAATGATCTGTAGTTTCTTTCAGTGTTTAGTTTTGGTGCTGTGTTCTCAGTGGAGTGGTACAGAGGAACCATGAATGTCCCCTTGATGCTTCAGAACATAGATCCTTCTAAACTGAACTCCAGATGAACACTTTCAGAGCATATGCTTTCAGATTATTGCTGGAAAATGGATTTTGATTTATAGCATAGCTTAATTGTAACTATTGAAATGAAATAAATGAGTGGAGGGTGTTTGTTTTTATTTTTCAGATTGCAGTCAAGAGTATACAGACTCAACGGGCATAGATTTGCATGAGTTTCTCATTAACACGTTAAAGAATAACCCCAGGTAGGTATTTGCTGCGTTAGAGCTGGCATTCCTGAAATTATAGCTGGCAGTCTTCAACTTCCTATCACGGTACACTGTGTTTTATTTGTTCTGAAGATTGCTAAGAGGGAAAATGTAAAGGAGGCAGGCTGTTAACTGAGAAGAATGCTATAAAGAGTCATCAACTTCTACTCCCCTATCCAGTTACCCATTGCTTAATTTCACTTTCAGTAACATCTGGTCTTTGTCCTTACCTTCTTGTATACAGCTCTATGTGGTGATTGCAGTAATACATTATAACTATTGCAGTTGGAGATTTCTAAATGAATAAAAAATAGCTTTCCTTTAATTGTGCTGCACACAATTAAAATCCTGTAAACAGTGCCAAGTTCTGCTCTCAGTATTCCCATAGTTTTCATTTGGAGCTACAGGCCCATCTCATCATTAAATTTGCCTCTAAACATCTAAGGAAGGATCTGTAACATTTTTATATGTTGTGATTTTTATCCTTCATTTCAGTTGGATCTGTTAATTAGGTACTGTGCAATTCTGCAACTATAGAACTGGGAATGGTTGAGTACCCATCAGCTTGCATAACCTCTTGTATAGATGATGGAAGGTCCTTCAATCACTTTATCTGTGCAAAATAAGAAAGTTCAAAAGAACTAAGGAGACTGTCTCCTTAAGATGGGACTCTGTCAAGCTTAGAAATGTGCAGAAATATGCTGGAGAAACTTTTGAATGTTTTTGGCAGGAGAGGATGGGAAAAAGGAATATCTGGGACCTTCCAGTTGAAAACAGAGCATTTTGACTGAGAAATACTGTGGCATTGCCTCCTGGGAGCCATAGTTCAAAGGTGTTGTTCTCCGTTGTACTCTTTAACTAGATTAGATATGTCCAATCTTCTTGCAGCAAATCAGTGCCCTGTGGAAGATATGTCTCAGGCAAAACGCTGAAAATTTCTGTGGCTAGCAGCTCTTCTTGTGGTGAAAGAACTAGGTTAGCTGGAAATCTCATTTTCCATCAAAAAGGAGTAGAAAAGGACCAAAGCTATCCATAAGCAGTCAGATCTTTCTATGCAACACATTGTTTGCAGCCTGTTGTGGCTGGAAGCACTTTCAGACCGTAGCTGAGCTCAGAGAAGAGCAGAATCTGTAGTGTACGTCAGCGAAGCCGCAGCAAAGCAGAGAGCAGTCTTTTCCAGATGAGCCAGGGTCAAGCACGTTTCATTTTTAATCAAGATGACTGACAACACTTGCAAAATAGCCTTTCAAATGCTGATATATTAATTTTTCCTCTAAAATGTCTGTTGATAGTTAATGGTACAAATCTTTGTGTTTCTTTTTGACAGGGACAGAATGATACTCTTGAAAATGGAACAGGAAATTATTGATTTTATTAGTGACAACCAGTAAGTCGAGTTCCACACTTGGTTATTAAGTCATGTGCTTGTGTTGCAATGTGAGTTGTGTGAGGGATTCGCTCATATGAACCACGGTGCTCCTGAGGGCTGTTACTGGCATGCTGCAAGAGCAGGCTTTTATTTCCTGACACGTGGTGGTACTGCTTAAAACACAGTAGATGTAAATGAAAACCTTTTGCTTTTCATCCTGTTATAATTGCACTGGCTCCGCTCATTTAGATCTCAAAATATAATTAAAGCTTTTAGTGTAGAGAATAATAAAGGGTGTTATCTCTTGGCTCTTCCTTTGTGCTATATTATTCTAATGCGTTGGAAAATAAAAATGAACTTGGGTGGAGGGATTCTTGCTATCATTAGCTCATTATAATAAAATGTTTCTGCAGCTTTAAAAGAGAGAGTCAGAATAGCCGCAGAGGAAGAAATTATGCTGACGGGAAATAAGGATTTTGTCAGTAATAAAGAAAAAAAGGAGTATTTGCCAAACAAGATCTTTCCAGAATCATCCTGCATCTGACCTTTGAGAGAAAGGCAGAAATCTATTGCCAGTGTTTCAACAAGCCTGTAGGATTGGTTGAGCAGGGAGCATGAGTGTGTGTGTGGAGTGGTCAGCAGATGAATTCCTCCCAACACACAGAATACTCGCTAGGTACCATGAAGCATGAGCTTTGTTTGTTTCAATGTAGCACATGGGAATGTGCTTATAGAAAATTTAAAAATAATTCCTTTTTTTTTTTTTTTCCCATCAGCCTTCCTTTAGCGCACATTTATATGTCAATGTGCAATGGAGAAATTTTTGGTTAGATTTCTCTCCACTGTATTATCAAATGTATTGCTGTTCTCATCTACTTGTAGCTCAGAGGGAAATGTAATTATCAATGCTATTTGGTTTCTTTCTTTCTAGTAATCACTATAAGAAGTTCCCTCAGATGTCATCGTATCAGAGGATGCTAGTGCACAGAGTGGCAGCTTACTTTGGAATGGATCACAATGTTGATCAGACTGGAAAATCTGTAATTATCAACAAGACCAGCAATACAAGAATGTAAGTATTAATACTGTTGTGTAACACTGATGTGTTTTTCCTTGTTCCCTTTCGCAGTACAAGAGCTGGTTTGTACCATGACTGCGTGGTTTAATTTTTTATATATATATTTTTTAATTTATTTTTTTAGCAAGAGTAAGTGCTGTTTATTGTTTTCTATGGTGGAAGGGGAAGATAGGGCTCTCGTCGTTATATAATGTTATATAAGGATAGAAGGATATATATAAGGAGAAATCAACCTAATTGGTGTATTGCAAGAAACTTACCACAGTATCTTGGAACGTTCCTTAGCGCTGCCACTTTGCTGTGGAAGTAATTGCCTTGCTTTATATGTCACCTGATACCATAGGGCTGTACTTGTAAATAACCCAAACATGTTTGGAAGACTGCCTCTCTTCCATTGTTCTGGCTCTCCCTGCTTCAAGAGTCATTTTCTGCCCAGCCCAATTATTTAGGATATGGTTCCCCTCCACCAGCTGCCACCATTCATTCCCTTTTCTTCTTATCCTCTCCTGGTTCCACTATATTTTCTCTTCAAATCTCACTGTGTTTCAGTGAAATTTAAATTCCTTCTGATGGTTCAAATGTATTGGAAAATTCCTGGCAGGTTAAACTTATGCTGGCATGCATTATGTGCTCCTCCATGAACCTGTATAAAGCCAGCAAAAACTTTATACAAAGGTCCCTGGCTAATTCAGCAAAGGTGCAATAATGTGTCCTTGCCCAATCAGCATCACTTTTTCTACCAAGTGCCACATGTGTATTAAATGTAGCCTTCCTCTCACTCTCTACCTATAAACTACATAATGAAGAGGAAGTAATTACAACTGAGTAATGAAGTTCTGGTATGTAGTATTGGAACAGGAAAGCCCAGTTTGAAAATTGTGTACTTCCTGTATTCAATTAGTAGGAGAAATGAAAACATTTATTTCATTTATATATCCAGTAGTTAGGAGATTTATTTATATCATGTTGCAGAGAGTATTTTTTAAATGTTATTAGCTTGTCCTGTAGAAGGGTAGAGGGACTACCTAATTTTGCAGGATCAAAACCTGAGCTAAACACATTGGTACTTGCTATTTCAGTGAGCCCTAAAAATCCTCCATACGTATGAAATAAATTAAGATCATGGACAGTTTAATTTAGATCCTTTTCATGGGCTATGCCTGAGATACTTGGGCATCTG
Source organism: Pyrocephalus nanus (assembly GCA_038380795.1). Taxonomy (NCBI): domain Eukaryota; kingdom Metazoa; phylum Chordata; class Aves; order Passeriformes; family Tyrannidae; genus Pyrocephalus; species Pyrocephalus nanus. Next base: position 20,845,880 of record CM076266.1, on the reverse strand, counting down.
TAAAACAGCACTTGGGTATTAATGTTTTTAAAGGTTTGATTTTCAGAAGTCAAGAGAATTACAGTAGTTCAATAAAACATAGGCCGAGAAGGCTTAGCCTCAGGGTCTGGTAATACCTGCCCCTGCACAAGGGCTATATTTGAATAAGAAAAAGCTGGGCATGCAGCAAACTAGTGTTCAGTTTTGGGTGTAAATAAGGAAAAAATTAGTCTCCTCTTAAACAAAACAGAGTCAATCATATTTGAATGCTTTTTAGGCATTCCTCTCTCTTTAAAGTTCTCCTTTTTTGCTTCACATCTGTGTCACTGCTGTAGTGCACCAACTGCTACAGCTTTTTCCTCACAGCATTGCCTTCTCCTGATTGACTTGACAACAGAATACTATCATATTAATATCTGTAAATGCCTTGCTCTTTTGTGTGGCCATCATCTCAGAGATAGGCAGCACTGGAAAGTGCTGTTGGAAGTGCTTGCGCAGCGCCTGTGGAGAGGACACTGAAGCCTTCTTCAGCAGTCAAAGCTTTATCTGAGTGCTCTGGTGAAACTGTGGCTTCATACGTGGTGGGAGTGAGCAAGCAAGCCTATTTGCCAGGCATGAACTGGCATCCTTGTGGGTAAGCTCACCAGCCTGGATGTTGCAGGGGTATAATGGATCAAATGGCTCTTCCAGCTGTGGTCTTGCAAACTGGAGGTGAGGCCAGGCAAATTGGTTCTGATTCATGTCTAGATCTTCCAGAAATAAACATAGGGCTTTGGCCCTCTGTTGACTGTGAGTACAGTTGTTTTGTAAGCATCACAGGAGCTGCAGTTTTCTTCCTTCTTCAGTGATTTGGTGGTAGGTAACTGGATTATGCAAAGCTCATAATGCCTTGTGGTGCTTCCAGTGTGTTATTTACATTATTTTGATATTGCCATAAAATAAAGCTTTGTAGAAGTGGCTCTTTCTTTTCATAACTGGAGGAGATGTCATGTTTTTTTTTTTTTTAATGCCCCTGACTCTGACAGAAAATAGCGTTATTATGTAGCATGAATAAGGGCTGATGAGATTTTATTATCTGCAACAAATATTGTGTAAGTTTCACATCTGAAAGCGTCTGATGTGATTTCATGTGTTCTGAATTTCACTACTCTCAGAGGAGACAGTTTTGTGTGGTTCAGAATCAACACCAAATACTGGGAATGTGTTGACTCTATTAATTACTACTTGGACAGTATCCAGAATACCGAAGAATCTGAAGAGCGTCTGAAATGCTATTCAATGTGGTTATGCTGTGCTGTAAGCCTGAGCCTTGATAGCTTTATGTGAATTTATGGAGAGGCCCCACAGACAGATGTTATGAAGATTTGCATTTTGGCAATAAATTATCTCTTTATGACATGTGGTTTCCGAAGTACTTTAGCTACATATTGTAGAGAGAGAGGAATGGTCCTGCATATTCAAGAATTTGTAAATTCTATACTGTCTGTGGCTTCTGTGGTCGTGTGCCTGTTTGGGAAGAACATATGACTCTGCAGAGTCACCACGTGGTCTTCAATAAGCACCTTGTGGCATACCTCTTTGTCTGAGTGAGGGTTTGTGTCACATCTCTGCTTAGGCTTGCAGGTGATAGGTTCTTCCTGGCTCCAGGCAGTGAGGTGTGTTTATTCTGTTCAGCAGAGACCTCCCATGCTCACTGCCTACAGGTGCTTGGAGGTACAAGTGTCAAAAGAGCTGGTGGTTTTGGGGTGAAAGGGCTGTTTGGGAAAAATCTGGTACCAACGCTCCCTTAGAGGTGCTGTGGTACAGTCTGTCACACAGGGGACTGGGGTGTGAATGGACCAGATGGGGGCATTTCAGTCCTTTCGTCAAATGACTGTCTTAGGGCAATGTGTATCCACTTTTATGTATCTGTGCTTGTAAAGTACCTACTTTACGGGGGTTTGGGATTTATTTAAGAGGTTGCAGCTGGAAGGAGGGCTGTGACTTCTCTGGTCACTTGTGCTGCTTTACAGAGGGGAAAAACGATGGTAAAAATTCATTAGAACTTAAGTCTCTGGGAGTACAGCACTAGCTTTCATGAACTTTCAGTGAGGTCTCTCTTAAAAATAGTCAGACAGTCAGAAGAGGATTTATTATGAAGAGTTTAATCTAAGGTGCCTCTTTTTTTGTTAATTTTATTGGAATGTGAACAAGTCATACTGTCTTGAAGCTTTTTTTATGAAATTAAATTTTAAAAGACAGTGATGACCTCAACTACCCAAGTGGTTTTTGACCTTAATAAAGTTAAGTTTCTGTACTCTAGCACTTATTACAGGATAGTGGATTTTAAAAACAAATTATCTTTTCAAATGATTTTTGAAATTTAAAGTAGGTAAAAAAAAGAGAGAACTACTTAAAAAAAATATAATTTTTCATGGTCTCATTCTTACAAAGTCCTGCCTAACTAAATCATTTTTGAAATCTTATTCTCAGCACTATAGGTGAAAAATGAAAATGAAAGAGGAAATTTTATTGTTGTTTTGTTTTTATTGTTAAAGAACACAAAGACTACTTAAAATGAGAAGCCTGCTTAGTTCAGATGAAAGTGCTCTTGTGTCACTGTTCTAATGTATATTTGTCTGTCATCTGTATCTGCCTGTCATCTTTCTAAAGATATACAGAAATGTACGAGGAACTTAAGACAGTGAAATATGATATAAAGAGAAGTTTGGAATTGTGGCAATATGTTAGACAGGGAATCTCTATTTGGAGTCAAAAAAATGTGTATGGGCCATCTTCTATTCTGTATATTCCTCATAATTCCTATCAAACAACTGGAAGAACTTGGGGATTTTTGCAGAACTGTTCATGCTGTTAGATGTATCAGTTCAATCATATTCATTCATTTGATTATCTATAGATAGGTGGAGAAATGTAGGGGAAATGCATTTGGTGTACTTGATAAATGAAAAGGGTTTTAATTTGGTTGAGATCATCAGCCATGTGACAAGCATGTCTGTACCACAGCCCACACATGCATTCATGTACTTTTTTACATAAGCGTGAGTGGCAGGGCTCATCAGAATGAGCAGGTGGGATGCTTATGATATATATGCTGTGTTTAGACATTTTCATATGTTTTGAGGGTGTAACATACCTATTATGAACTTTATGCCAATTCTCACATCCTCGGTTTTGACTATTTTTTTCCCTCAAGAACATTGTGAGTTATAATCCTTGTGATACTTGGTTTTCTTCCTACTCTCTTAACATAATGTTGGCCCTGTTGGAAGGTGTTTCTGTGCCTTTGAGGTGCATAAAAAACTTCAGGCAATGCTAAGCTGTTGTGTGTATTACAAGGGTTCCTTACGATCTAGAGATGAACTGCATCAGCAGAAGGAGACATAATGTACAAGTTGTACTTTGAATAACCTACAAGGCCTCCTTGTTTGACATATAATCTGTGTTATTCTGCCTCCTTTGTATCAGGGTGGTTTGAATCACAAGCAAAGAAGAAAAGTTCTCTTTGAGTTTCTATTGTGTACACACTGACTGATCTTGCTGTAGATAACATCTATGCTAGTAGAAGAACATAGTGACAATTTCACCATCTTAAGAATCTGAACTTTGGTACAGGATCCTACAGACACATCAATAAAATGGTATTCACTGAATGTGGCAATTTCAATGAGGAATAGTTTGCAGAGTTTTTTTTTATCCTAGGCCTGAAGTGCCAAGAAGACTTCTTTGAGATGCCAAATATTACAGCCTTTGAAGCATGCAGAAAACTTTGCTTTTCCCCTTGACTGAATAAGGTATTCAGTGTAAATTACTTTAATTTCTTTAAGCAGTTGTTTGCTGATGGGAAAGACAGGACATTTTAGCTATAAGAGAGTAGTGACAAATGTATACTTGAACACGAATATCTTTTTTGTAAAACCTCAGTCAAAGCAATTCAGTGTTTGCCAGAGCATTTGAAGAACAGTTTTGTTCCCTGCCCTGTTGTAAACCACAATAGTTATCTGGCAAATGGTTTGCTGAATGGTATTGTTCCATCTGCGTTTAAGGACCTTATGCTATTCTTAATTATCACATGTGTGCACAGAGCAGTGATCTCATGAGAGCAGAATTGCTTTTATGAGCCTCATGATGCATGAAAACTTACATGAACCCCCTTATTTCTGGTTTTAGTATTTTCATTGGACTTTTGCACTATTTTCTTCAAGGGTCTTTGGAGTCAGCTCCATTCCTTCATTTCCTGTTGTAATTAACTCTTTCTCATCTTTGCTACAGAATAGTTGCTCCTTGGCGACTAAGAAATAAACAGAAACTGGAAATATCCAGACTTTAAGTCTGGTTTACAATTGCTGTTGCTTAATTGGTGTTACAATGTTGTCTGTTACAAATGTATAGAGAAATAAGGGGTTGCATAGTAGATGTACATAACTAAATGGAGAAACTGCGCAACTGGGAAATAACACTGTAATTGGCCAAGACATTTTGTTCTGTTTTAAGATGAACTAATACATTATGACACTAATACTTTAGTAATAAAAGAATAATATATAATAAAAACGATGAATTGATGTAGCTACACTCTAATGTAACATTTAAGTAACACTTTTTTTTTTTTTTATTTCTTGACTTTTTTTCATACAAAAATAACCTGTTTATTTCGGTCTGGGATTAAATTAGGAACATGATTAGAAAAAAAACCTTTTTTTTCACTGTAATAGCAATTATGTTTAGGTTTTAAGAAACCAGGGTCCTGATAATCCTTGCTGTGATGCTTAAGTTTTAGCCTTTACTCCCTTTTTGTCCTTTCACACTGCACTCTGAGCTGCAGCCCAGAGCTAGGGAAGGCTTTCACATCCGAGAAGTAGGAGGGAACTTCCCGAAAAATGCTTCAGAAAAACATTAAAGGGCATTAGACATTTTCAGTTGAAGTTCAGGAAATGGCTGCCTCCATCAGTGGTCTGAGCCTACGTTTTCTCTGCAATGCCTCAGCTTATTGTCACGGGAGAGAGCCACATGGAATAATTGCCTTCCTTTTATCCAGTCACATGGTGATTGGAGAAGTAATTCAGGGTGTACATGTGCTAATAACTGGTAGAGTTATTAGCTTATTGTTATTAGTTATTATCACCATTATGCTGCAAACATTTGTATTGGACATAAAATCGCTACCTTTCCATAAATGCATTATTTGAGGTTGTGCACATTCATTATTTCACTGCTTGATGCTCATCCTGCAGAGACTGAGATTAGGACAGCCTTTTTTTTCTCAGCAAATATTATGCCATTTTAGTTATAAGACTGTTTCACATGAAAGATACAGAAGCAAAAACATAAATACTTGGTACGCTTGAAGTTGAGCTGAATTTGACCCTTAAATACTGGCTTCATTCTTATTTCATTGTAAGCCATATACTGGACCCATAGAAATTACTTATTCTCCAAATGAGATGTTAGGGTTAATGAACCAGTTCTAATAGCTCCAATATTAAATTTTCATCTAATGTAATTTATTAAAACTAAATTGTTTATAATTAAGGTGGACATGTGCTTTTTACAGCTGTTCTATACTGTAATGAAATATTAGTTAAGCATCAATCAGAAGACATTTACGGTACTTTTTTTCTATATATCTTTTCTTTTTAATCTTTACAGTCACCCCAATTTATAGTGTAAGTTTTGTTAAGCCTAGAAGGTTATTGTCACCTGCTGTGTGTGGGGAGATGGGAGGTTGCCCAGGAAGAGAAAGCTTTGGAATAGCAAGTAGGTAATTTGGTTGAGGGAGCCTCTTTCTTGCTTAAGTAATTAATCCTTGTGCTCGTTCAAGCTGTAGTAGGAAAGTGCTCATTAATCAAGACACTGTTTGGTCATTTATACTTTCAAATCACTGGAGAGGGATCTTGAAATCTGAGATAGCTCCTGTGCTTTCCTCAGAGGTAACTGTACATCGGTAGTAGGGGAAGAAATGTATTTAAATCTGAGCATTTTAGAAATAGGGTGTTGATAGTTAAGCAAGTAAATTTTAGAAGTGGTCCAAACTGGTTTTATGATTGCCTTTTGCTCTTCTGTTGCATGCCTCATTTTTAATATACAAAATAGGACACATAGAAATATAAAAAGTATTATGAGTTTCGAGAGATCTTTGTCCATTGTTTCTTGCTGTTTCCAGGGTAGCCTTGTGAGGCTGTTTCGTCAGGTTATTAAAAACAGGCCCTCTTCTTTGGGCCAGTGGTTGTTCAGAGGATGACTTCTGATCCATAAGTCTTCCTGCTGCAGAGGGCAAAAATGTTCATGTGCTTGAAGCAGAAATCAGCACAAGAATTTGTTATGGTATTAATGTGCATACATGGAGCATTTAAAGAAATAATAGTTTCTTCATTAGCCCGTTGGCTTTTAGTGAACCATCTTGCCTTCATCAGTAGATTTCAAATCTTGAATTTGCTTCCTTTTTCTCTCTCTGTTCCTTGTTAATTTTTGAACGTCTGAAATAGAAAAGTGCAATTTTAAATAGATCACAGCAGTTATGCAACACTGTAATTTTCAGCCACTTACAGAATATGCCCCATCCTTAAAATCAGATATTAATGAATTCAATAATAAACTATGCTATCACTTTTGAGCCTCTATTAGCTGGAAATAAATTGGCACTGTGCAAGATGTTCAGTCTTAATAGGCACCCTGAATATCAAGAATTAAATGCATTTGAGGAGAGTGAGCAGGGGAAGCAGGTCCCTCAGGAAAGAAATAATCTTAGTTTGATCACAGGAGGACAGCAGAGCACTTTGAAACTCTTAAAATGGTCCTTGCCTAAGAGAGGACATATTGCTTCTGCCCCATCTAGCAGAAGGGGTGGTATTTGCATGTGGCTTCTCCCCTGTTTTCAAAGCCCCTCTTCTGGCCCCAAAATACTGTGCAAAATATTGAAATTTGTACTCAAGCAGATGCTTAGGGAGTTAAGAGGTACTATGTTTTTGTATCCATATCTTAAAACAGGATGATTTTCTGGAATTAAGTTTTAGGAAAGCTTATGAGGGTTGTGAGTTCTGCAATGGTACCTAAACATTGGATCAGGTCAAGTACTGAATACTTTGAAATCCTTCAGGAACTGGCCCTCTGCTTGGTCCACACACAGAAAAACTTGGCATGGAAGAGATTCAGTGTACATTCTGCAGCCTTCAGCTTCACTGTGGTTTTTGTAATAAGAAACACTGCTGGTGCCAGCCCCACTGAAGTTGTGTGCTGAGGTACTAAGACTGAGCATCTTGAAAGATGGATGAGGGTGACAGAATAAGACTTAATAGTCAGTGAAGGAAAAGTAATTTCATTAGGCATTCCTGGCTCTTTATTTTTCAGTCCTGCCAGACTTATCTGCAACCCCAATTAGAGGGGGAGAATGCACGTGAAAATAACTTGTGACTTTCCACGTCCCTGTATAATAATAAATGCAGAACATAGAGTCCAGCTGCAGTTCTGAAAAAAGTATTAAAGAAGATACAGTCTTAAACTGGGGAAAATTTAGCATTTGGTATTTGAGAGGCTTTCCCCCCCTTTGCTACGGAGAAGACAGCACCTTGAAGAACTGTCTTGTCAGGGTTGATTATTTTTTTAAGGCTTTTAATGTGCTTTTACCATCATATCAGAAGTTCTTAGTGACTCATATGATAAAAGCAGCAATCTGTTAATGAGGCATTTACCTTCAAATGCTTGCAGTGCCGTTTTGAGTGGTTTTAAGTTGTGATAATATAACTACACTGTGCTTTAACAATTATCTGTATTTAAATTCCCACTCTAGCTTTTTGAAACTATTTTAGCATTTATCAGCCCTTAAATACATGAAACCTATTTGAAGGGTGTAATTTTAGGCTCTCATTCTTGAAATACATTGTTCTGAGAGAATTTAATCAAAAAATTTAACCTGTACGGCTGGAATTCTGCCCTTTTCATTAAGTTGGGGGCTTTTGACAATGATAATATTTGCTTCCGAGTTCTGTAATTTCTCAAACTCTCAGAATACGTTCCTATGCCTTTATTATCAAAACAGGCATTTGTAGTGCAGATAATAGAGTTTTGGCTCTCAAGGTAAAGCAAAGAGACAGTAATGCTTACATAGTTTTACTGGGGTAGTAATGCAGAGCCCTAGGAGAACCTTCAGCCTAAAACAAAAATAAATACACAGCAGGCAGATGTAGTAGATATTCACAAACTAGTACAGCAAGAAAGGCCACCATACTGTGTCACAGCATGCCTTCAAAATAGAGGCCAACATGATGTTGGACTGAGCAGTCAGTTTAATTAAAGACAAGTGCAAATAACAAGAAAACACTGTTAAACCATCAGAACACCTGCCTAAGAATGCCCTAAATCTTCACAACTTCTCTGAATCCTGTCAGCAGCAGTGCTTCTCTCTGGCTCCCACCATCCCATTGCTCTCTTGATGGCATCCTTGGGTCAGATCATTTTTGTCCGTTTTTCATTTTGTTCACCAGATGATGATTCTGCAAGTGCCTTGGGTGGTGTTTTTCCTGTTCTTAGCCCCATTACCCTACCTATTTTTGACTTTGTATTGCCATTCATTCAGGAGAGGAATATTACTGTGCGGTTCCCTGTTACGTGCAGTAAATGAACATTGGATCACAAACGCAAAGTTCAGTTTTTTTGGCTCCTGCATACCACAGCGGTCTGCCCTTTTGAACTTGCATTCCTGTATTGCATTCTTTCAGACAGCTACTTGGCTGTTACCTGTGAGGCTTTTGCAGATGACATACACTGCAGCGCTTGCTAGATTTTTTAACTACGTCAGGTGCTGTACTGCCAAACCCATCTTTTCCACACATGGTGAGGTTGTTGCTTCTTCTGAAAGACATCTTGCAACAGCCTGTGTGCTGTGGTGCTGTCAGAAACATATGCCTCATAATAAAGATTTATGTGCTGTGTATAAGTCAGCCCTGACAATACCAGGCTGTTTGTGTGCTCTGCTAATGCAGTGACCGAGTCTGCAGAACTGTAACATTCAAAAGCTCATCCTTGTCTCTTTCCATTTGTCCTTTTGGTGTGGTATCTGTGTTTCCTGATTCTTAGCCAGTTATTTTTAATAAGCTAATTAACTTCTTTTAAATGAGTGCAGATTTTTTCCCCACAGTATTTCACTTCTTATCTCCTATCCAAACAGAAATCTATGAAACTGCATTAGTTGGCTTGGCAGACTCAAGGAAATGCCCTGTTCCTTCCTTAGTCATGTATCCTAATAGCTATTACCATTTTGCAATGTGTTTTTAAAATCTGTAATTTGATTAAATAGGGAATACCTGGTTAAGGTAGTTAGGGTTTGGGGTTTTTTCATTACTACTTAGAAGAGTTGACTCAGAATCAAAAGCATTAAATGAGCATGTAATGGGGAATTCTCCTGAAAGAGTCCATGCAAAAAAATATGCCTAAGGCTTGAACTCTGCTTTCTGTCATCCAGAGATAAATTGAGGAGAACTCTACTGAAGTGAATGGAAGTAGCTCACATTAAAATCACCGTAATGATAGTAAGAAAAAAAAATCATATAATGCTATCAAAAAACTTTTTTTTTTAACTTTTTGACACACAGAAATATTTTGCTGCTCATTCCAGCTTTCCCATTTCCAAAATACAGACTTCACTGTAAGCAATGAGTTTGAAAAAGTGCCTTGGAGCCTTGCTTAAGTAAAGGCTGCAGATGGCTTTTAAGGAGCTATAAAATCAGAAAGGCAAATGATAATGGCCAACTTGCAAAAGAAAGAACAGACACGAAGACTACCTAAAAGGTAGTGATGGAGGTTTGTTCTGCTATGGATTTGTTACTATATATCTGACTTGGTGTTTCAAAAAGTGACAGCATGGAAGGAATCTCTGGAGGTTGACTTGTCCAACCCAGCCCTGCTCAAGCTGCACCACCTGGACCCAGTTGCCGAAGATGATATCTGGGACCATCCCGAGGGTCGAGACTCCATCAGCTGTCTGGGTGACCTATGCCAGTGCTTGGTCACCCTCACAATGAAATTATTCCAAGCACAGAAATAAGAAGTTCCACCCATATCTTCAGATGACCTCTCAACACAAAAATGAGGCTGAAAGAGTTGAAATGATCATTGACTACCTGAGAAGGAGCACAGCCACAAGAAATGGGAAAATTGCTCTGAGATTTTACCTGGGTATTCGCCTCAAGTCTGGACCTGATATTGCACAGAAGTATGCAGAGATGTTCCTGAATCAGGAAAAAAACTGGATAGGAGGTCTCATGGTGCCTGTTAAATATTGTGTCTGGCCATTGGGTAAACTGATCACTCACCAGAAAGTGATCTCTTTGAAAATAGATTAGGAAAAGGTTTCCAAAGGTTTTTAGTGATGGGAGCAGACTTTGCAGAAGTTTGCAGGTGCTCAGAGAGTTTTGGGAAGCTTTTCGTGGCAAAATGTTTGGGTGCTGCAGGACACCTACTGAAGTTGGCTCCCTAAAGGGGAGAGAAGGGGGTCGAGAAGGTTGGTGAGCATCTGCTTGAGGATGCATGCTCAAGAGCACTGACTCGCTTTAACATTTGTAGTGCCTGATGGAAAGCTTTACAGGGAAGGAAGAAATGTGGTGTGTGTTTTCTTCTGAACCACGTTGCCAGAAAGATGACTATCTGAGTTACCTGACAACTTTTAGGAAATATGAAATGAGTTCATCTGTGATTGTAGTTTTGTGAAGTTGCATTTTCAGGGCACAGATGTTTTGCTTCCACCCATACCATCAAGCAGTAAAAGTCTGGATAATCAAAAGGTTATAATAAATAAAACCCAAACAAAGAAAAAAACCCATCTTTTTAGTCTATATGCATTCCTCCTTCCTTAGGGTTGGTTTCTGAGCCTTTAAGGTATAACTGGCTCATGGTTTTCAGTTTCTTTGTAGAGTCCCCAAATTGCAAAAATCCTATTGACCTAAAAGTTTTTTCTGGAGTAGTTGGGCTTGAGATTCTCAAGTGATGCCCCGATTCCAGATATGGGGGATAAATGAAATACTGAATGGGCTAAATGAAATCCTGTCATACAGGTACGCAGCATGTGTACTCCTTGTTCGTGTACTCCTTGTACACATGCATTTTCATGCCTTTTTCCTTGCACATGACTGTTACCAAGTAGATGGGTGTGGGCAGGGTCAGCCCACAAATTGTGGGTTGGTTTTTTTATTTCTTTTGTTTTTGTTTGGAGTTTTTGTTTGTTTGTTATTTGGAAGATCCCTAGATAGGGAAGAATGCTTGAGTTAGCTATAAGGCTTTCAGAAGTTCTCAATGTCTCTTCAAAAAGAGAAATCCCATTTTTAAAATTAAACTGAGTTAAGATTTGAAGATGTAATCTAGGTATCCAGTGTGGCAATAGTGAATAAGTTCCTAATTCTTTTTAATGGGTTTGTAACAGTAATTGTAAACCATGCTTTGACTACAATAAGATCGTAATGTATGCCAGTAAATAATCTTGATAAATTCAATGCCTTATGTGCATGAACAAAATTTTGTATATTGTGCTGACTGCTACTAGCAGCATCAGCTAAAAAAATCTCAGAAGAGTTAATAATTTAGGACTCACATGGGATGATTTCACTGTATCTGCTGTATTACTGTAATTATATACTGTGTTAGTATATTGACACTACACTGCATCTTACTCAAAATTGCATATTATTTTCTTCATTTTTAAGCAGATTGACCTGCGAATTCATAAACTAATGTAACAGATTTCCTCAGAATAACCACAGAATCTCTGCTTCCTTACAGAAAATGCACAATACAGTTACAGGGAACTTTAAAGCTGGGAACGTGGAGCTTGCGCTGACTTCCACTTCCATCAGGGGAGTAGACCCAAACTTTTGCAGAGACATCTTTAAAATAGTCTACCTTTCTTTCTACTAATGATTTCAACTAATGATTTTTAGTGTTTGAGGGAGGCCTCCCAGTTGAGGGAGGCCTGCAGGTTGGCACACCTGAAGAAATTTGTTGCTGTGGTACCCTATTTCTCACTTGACAACCTTTTCTCCGGCTTTGCATCCTTGTTAACTGAGCTGGTCATGCTCTTTGCAGCCTCACTGGTAACAGTGACCCAGAGCTGCAGTGACAACTGGGAGGAGAGGACCATCCCATGGTGCTGATAATGCCCTGGTGCTTCGTGGTGCTCTGCACATTTGCAGAGTCTCTCTGCCCAAGCAAATTTCTTTTCACAACCGAAGATTAATCACCTACTGGGTTTGTAGATTAATTTTATTAACAGGCACGTAATGAATCATTAGTTTTGACTTGTGGCTTGATCTCATGCTACTCCTATTCTCTTATGACAAGTGGAAACATTTTATAATTAGTAAATGAAATGAAAATGGGATTTAATAATGAATTATGAAGTATGAAAATCAGGTTGTTGTTTAAATAAGTTAGTAGTTGGAAGAGGCTTTTTTTCCAAATTGTTTTTTCAAGCTTTTTTTGCTCTAATTTTTGATTATTTTTTTTCTCAGCATTTTAAAATCTCATTTGTTTATTATGCTTGGTATATAGTTTATTAGATGCTTAGCAGATACTTTACACCTCTAAATTCATTGATAGTACAAATGCAAAAATTTTGTTTGTGCTTTAGGATGTAAAACCAGAAATTTAACAGTCCTCAGATAGTTCTGTCAAAGCAGAATATTTGAGTGAATGAATCTCTTTCTGACTGTGCAGGCATAGTGCTCATTAATGGGAGCAAAGGGAGAGCAACTCACCTAGCAGTCCATTAATGGGGCTTTTTAGCTTTTCTGTTTATAAGGGAACATAATGAACGACCCATTAGATTAGAAAATTATGCAGAGAGCCATGGTCCTCTGGGTTTCCCCAAAAGAAGGCTAGTAGGGCATCCAGAGAGTCTGCTGACTTGGGCCCTATATGTTAGTGCTAGCAGCTTTGGATGGTGGACAGAGGTTTCTTGAATTGTCAAACCATGTGCCAGTTGGGACCATATGTTTTGTCACTTTGTCACAAAAATGTAAATTGTGAGCAGAAGTGGGAGTCCTCTAAATTAATAGCGAAAAAGAGGGCAAGATAGCTGGTGTTTCTTAATATTGAATTTCTTACAGTTTATTACAAATGTTTTTTGCACATCTGACAATGATTTTTGGTATGGACTGCAGTTATGGCATGAATATGTGCTCTATTTTGATTTGAAATCCATAATGCTGTAACAACAGAATGGTGGCTAATTTACACATCTGGTTTAATTTTCTGTTGTGAAATAAGATGAAGCTGAGGTTTTTGTTTTAAAGTTTGGAGAGGATTTTTATTTACAAAATCACTGACTTCTTTAAATTCTACCTTTTGATTTCTTCTCCACTGCTCCGTTAATGCCAGTGGAAGCTTGTTGACTTATTTGCGTAGGTCTCTAGACATGAAATCTTCCTACCAATACTGGTTTTGGCAGCTCTTTCAGCACGTTGCATAAGGCTTGTGTTCCTTGATAGAAACCTCACCATGTATTATTCTTTTTAAAACAGTTTGTGTGTTAGCAGCCCCTCAGTGGGGTGATAGCAGTGTATGAATCTGAGCTTAATACTTGAGGCCATTGGTCACCCTATCGATCTTGGTTGAGCAGAAAACATTACAGGTTTGGCTCTGGGGGTGGTGCAGGCCAGAATGTTATTTATTGACAGCTATGAGGCATTGGCAGTGACCAACTCAGTCACCAAAGTTACTTCTTAAAATTCTCTTTTTGCACAACGTTAGGTGATATATGATTCTGTATTTTGCACAAGGTGAGAACATGGAACAGCATCTATACAACCTGAAGATGTTGAGCTTTTAACCACTGGGGTTTTGCTTTTAAGATAAATGGAAAAAAAATGTCAGTATGAGTTTAAATCAGTGAACTGCGTGATACTCTTATGATTGTTCTGGAGTTTTTTCCCCCCATAATGCTGATGAGGTAAAATTTAATTTAAGCAAAACATCACCAGTCCCTCCCTTTACTGGTTTTGCTTATTAGGAGTGAGGAAACTCTTGAGTGTTTTGTCTTTTAAAATTTCTACCAGTTTTTTCCTTACTTACAAAGAGGGTCAGGCTTCACTAAGCGGCAGTGTTGCTGGAGGTCCAAGCTACTGAAGGAAGCAAATTAACATACAGTATGGTAATTTGTTTTCCCTGTCCTTCAGTCGCAGTGAGGAGAGTCTAAATATTTCAGTGACTGAGACTTTGGATTCCTGTTCCTTGCTACACAACAACAACAACAAAAGCTATTTATAGCAATAACAGTTAGCAGCGATACAGCAGCCTCAGACAGCTATAGGCAGCATCTCACCATGACTGCAAATGTTAACTGCTTTTGCGCTGAATGCCTCTGTGAAAACAAAGAGCACTGAGAAATAAAGATCAAAGCAAAACCAAAAGAAAGATTTTTTTATTGCTATGTTTTACTTTGCTGGCAGACCAGAGCAAAGGTTTTCTGAACATTTAAAAGATGAAAAAGGTGAAGAATCCCAGAAGCGATTTATCTTGAAGCGAGATAACTCTAGTATTGATAAAGAAGACAATCAGGTTGGTTCTCGGTTTGAGAGTTGCTGAAATTTGTTCTGTTTTTGAAGGTGGGCTGACTGATGTTATTGTTGTTCTTTTGTTGTTGCTCTCCTCCTCCCCTGCCCTCCTGCCCCCTCCCTGCCTCCTTTGACATACGTACTACCATGGGTGGCATCAAGCCCCAGCGTGGCCGCTTCAGCCGCTTCAGTGTGGGGTTGCATGGGTGGCTTGCTTGGCGCAGGACTTGCTGCATGCCCACGGGAGGGGGAATGCCGGTGGCTCCGGGCTGCGTGGAAGGCTGTGTCAGTCGCATTTCTCAGTGTCTTGCCTAACTATGGCAGTTGTTACACTCCCTATAGCTCCCTCCTTCCATTGTACCCACTCAGAGTTGGATTTCAGTATGGACCAATGATAAACTGATGTAGCCCATAAAGGAGAAAGGAAAGAAAAAAATAAAACCCAAACAGAAAAAAAGCCGCAAACAAACGTGATGGTGAGGCCAGGTTGATTTTTTTTATTTTTTTTTAAACCATCCTAAATTATGTTTTGATCAGAAATAAATCAGGTTCATCTTTTAGTTCCCTTCCTCCTCCGGTGCCTTCACCACCTTTTACTGTCTGTGTAACTTACTTGCTTGTGCATGTACCGTAGCAGACGTTTCCCCTCTGTGTTGCCTGTGCCATAACACTACCTTACCTTAGGTGAGCCTGATGAATAAGGGAGCGCCAGGGAAATGTGTGTGTTTGTGCTGCCTTTAACAGCAGGTGTTGTGCTGTTTCAATCCAGTGCAAGCTGTGTATGTGGAATATATTAACAAAAAAATAATCTGAAAGGGTTCTGACATGGTTTTCTTTTATGAGAAAATTCTCACAGGTAAGAAGACAGAATATGCTTTCTTTGCTTAGGTTGTATTTGTGGAGGGACCTACCAGTGAGTCTCTCATTGCCATTTTCCTTCATGTTTTCAGTAAAGGACTGATTTTTCCCTTCCTTTTTTCTTTTTTTTCACCCTCTTTTTCCTTGACTTTCAGTTTACATAGAAGCCTTGCCAGTTGTGCTGCATCCAAGCTGGTTTTGAAAATAAACCCCAAGCAATTTCAGGGTGTGGTGAACATGGGGATCAGCCAAAGGAAAGCAGCATGACTGATCTGACCTGGTGATGGGTGCAGGAGGAGAAGGAACAGTACTTGAAACCCAATTGCCAATGAAGCATTTCCTGCTGGGGGGTCATCTTCTCTTCTTCTTACCACAGCACAGCCATTTTTCTGACTGTGGTTTACCAAGAGGCACAAATGGCCCTTCTTTACCCAGCAAAACTAAAGTAGAGTATTCCTTACAGTGTGGAAATGGTTGAAACTTTCATGCCAAATGTCTGGGACTTCTCCTTGTACACATAGACTTTGTTTCTTCCAGGGTTTGCAGTTTAGCTCTTGCAGCCTAGTTTCCCTCTTTTCTTCATTGATTTCGTAGGTGGCATACCACTGCCTGCCCTCCTGCTCCTCACAGCTGGTAGGATAATCAAGAAATGCTAGCAGCTGAGAAAATGGCATGTAGACTTGGGGTGCAAACACCCGATTTTAGGATGGCAGGTCCCCAAAAGCTGTGCAGAAGGCCTCATTTTGGCCACCTGCTCGACAAACCCATATGCAGTATCTAACTGGAAATCCTCAAGTGCCCAGTCTCGCAGGGTGCTTCATGCAGAAGTGACAGCTATCATTTTTGTGCTTCATTTATTTAAGTGAACATTTATTATTCTCAGATGACAGTTACTTAATGGCAGTTTTTAACAGCTCAACTTATATAATCCTCCTGGTTTTCTTTCTGCTCAGCAAAACAGAATTCTTCCATTTAGAGATGACAGACGAAGTAAATCAATTGAAGAGAGAGAAGAGGAGTATCAGAGAGTGAGGGAGAGAATATTTGCACAAGATGTGAGTAGTTATTTTAATTGCCTCTTTAGTGCCATACCTTTGCCGGTAGTCAGACAGTCTTGCCCCCCTCCTACACCAACACCGCAGCTGGGCTTGCCTTATGGAGCTGGAGGTGACAGGGAAAGCAGATTAGTGCAGAGGGTCCAAGAGGAATTTAAAAGGTGTGGAAGTTGGCTTCTGAGAATGAGGTGATGAGAGTTGCAGGGAGAAGGGTAGAGGAGGGATCAGGCCCAGCATGTTGTCTGGGGAGTGCTTATCCTGTTTCTTTGAATGTTCATGTTCATGTTGTCTAGGTTCACTTCTTGTTTCCTTCTCTTTTGCTAACCAAAGAGCAGTGATTTAAATGGACACTCTCAACAATTGAAAATATCTGTTATTTTATATTCAATTTGAAATAAAGAGTCCTTTTGCAGAGCCTCTTTATGGTTTTTGTTTCTTTGGACCAGTGCTGTAGGCCAAGACACTGAGAACAAAGAAAAGGCAGAGTTTAAACTTGGAGTTGCACTGTTTCTTTGAAATGACTGATTAAAGAACTGTATTTCTGCCATCAGAAAGTTGGTCACGCTATTGGTGATTATATTGTGAAAGGAATAAAATGAAACAGACGTCATAATTTTTGCCCTTACAAAAATATCAGAACTTGCACAGCAAGGTATATTTCTAGAGGAAAACATTTAAATGTGAAACATCTGTGAGCAATACCTGATGTTCTTGAAAAAAAAGAAGAAAACCATAATTTGCTATAATACTGTAGTTTTTTTATCTCGCATCTCAGTGGGAGTTCTGCCACTTACAAATATGGAAATAAACCCAATTGAAACTGGTTTTGAAAATCATATTTGGCAGTGTCCTTTTAAATTAAAACTGTTCATATGTTGCAGGGCTAATAGTATTTATTATTTAGATTTGGAATTGCACACGTCCACATTATTTTTCTTTAGCAGAATACACTGTATTTTTAAGGTGTGTGTTGTCTCACTTGTGTTAAGTAATTTTGCTCTTTAGTAGGTAGCTAGCTCCATCTAAATGTTTTTAGCTTCACTTATTTCTTGACTGAGACAATTCCAGTGAAAGCGGAGGCCCTTCAGTTTATGTTTTGCTTTCAGCTTGTGGATCTGTCACAGTCTATACATGGTATGGACTTACCAAGTTATTCAAAAGCTGCAAAAGCTTCTTTGCAACCAGTTTCTTATATGAAATTTTGGGGCTTTGGCATATTTCAAAGGAGCTTGTGCAAAACCAGAAAATCTCTGTGTTTTGAAGCAGAATTGAGATGAAACAAAATGTTAAAAAATACCATATGGACAGTCATTGCCAAAATAGTGCTGTTTCTATCACAAGCAGCATCTAGAAATGCCAGGCTGAGAAACAGAGGTGTCTGGAAAAATGTTGTGAAACTGGCTCCACAGTGTATTGCTGCTGTTGTCTTTAGATACTTGAGTTTTAAAAACAGGCAAGCAGTGAGCATTTTAACTGCCCACAGCAGTAGATTGTTGTGATCCATTGGGTTAGCATCTTCAAGTGACAGGACCTAAGTGTGGTTTGTGCCAGGCATTTTAAATGGATTGGGAGTGAGCATTTAAAAGATGAGCAATGTTAGATATCTCTCCCTCTCTCTCTCATATCCACTGATTTGCTCTCTCTCTCTGCAATTGCAGGTGTTAGTGAGCATCACAGTGCAGTTAATTTCAGCAATCTCTACAATAATATTAACAGGAATGTATTTTTTAGCTGAGCTTTTTTTTGAGTGGAGCACTCCTTACAGATACAAGGTGTTTTTAGGATGATGCCTTAGAGATACAAGTTGTTTTAGGATGATGTCAGTGGTTATGGTGGTAGACGATGACTTCTTTCCCCATTTTAGTAAAGAGAGAAATGACTTCCTATTATAGATAGTCATTTACTGCACATATGACTTTGAAGTTTTAATGCCCTCTGCAATCATTAATTAATCCAGTTCTCCCCAGGTTTATGTGAGGTAGGTAGCTAAGCTTTGTCACCCTGTAAATTACAGATGTAGAAAGAGAGTCAGGAAAGGATTAATCAAGTGTTATTTTTATTACCTCGCTACTGTTTTCACTGCTGTAGTCAAGCCTTTATTGTTGCCTTGCTTATGAACCTCAGCAAATGGATTATAGATACTTCACTTTTAATTGGAGTATGCATGAAGAGAGCTTGTATGAGGTCTCCAAAGAGCAGCCATGAAGGTCTAGATTACTGCCATAACATGTTGCATCTGACTCTCCCTCTCTAAACATATTCAAGGTACCCAAAACTCTTTGGATAACATTTTTGGATAAAACTCTGCCCAAAAGTTAGAACTTGGAACAAAATTTAGGAGGAAAAGGCAGTCTGATTACAGGGGCAAAAAATTCTGTGCATGTTTCAAATGCTGTGAAAAATATCTTAACCTGGACCCCACATATCAACAAAACTTGCTTGTCCTTCCTTTGATCTTGCAGTACTCTAGTGCACCAGATCTCTTCATTTCCAAGTGGGAAGGTTTTTAACAAAATAAATATGTTCATGAGTAATACCATCATTATGATAGTCCTTATGATGATTAGTCTGATATTAGTCAGTTTAAATTATACTTTCTGGCAAGTTTTCCATCTGCTGTGTTGGCTATCATAAATTTTGACAAGGAGAGCTGGAGATTTTAATGACTCCTGTCATAGCAAGGAGTCATAGCAAGTGGCAGGGATTGAGAAGCATGTTAATGTGATACCTTAATAAAAGGATAGGTGAAGAAATAAATAGTTAATAAATCGTTCCAGCTCACTGAAATAAGAACTATAAAGCGCACCTCAAATTTTTCAGGCTGCTAATAGTAAGACAGTATTGCCTGAGTTCTGTTATGCTCAAAGCTGTTTTCGAGGTTACTGTTTAACTGCAAAGCCTACAACTTTCCTTTTTTAAAAAACCCATGTTTTTATTGGAAACTGAGTTTTGCAACAATTTATGAACTTTACAGCCAAATGCACTGGAGCAGAGGACCTGGAGCATCTGGGTCTTGCAGAGTGATTTCTTGTCTGAACTGCTTTAGTTGCCTTTAGGAAATTGTAAAGTATTTGTCCGAGAAAGACAAAGAACAACCTAAAAGAACAAAAAAAAGTATATATGGTGGTATTTCCCTGTATGTAGATGTAACAGAGAGTCTCAAATAAGAGCATAAATGATACACGATGTTTGGCTTTTAAGCATGCAGAAAATTGATTTTAAAGACTAGCAATCAAATTACATGGGGGAAATTTCATTCTTCAAGGTTAACGCAATGTATAACCTCATGAGCCTGAATCATGCTAGGAACACTCAGTATTCATAAATGTATTCTCTGAGAATCACTGTGTATTCACTGAAAAATGTAGGTGTTCTCTTACTTACACAAATGGTAGAATTGTCCATGCTACACATGGAATTTATTAAAGGAAATACACCATGCTTTTTATTTTCTGTTGTTAATTGTAATGGCTATTTTTGACTAAGGAATGTATTTTAAAGCATCAGGTCCTTTAGACAGAGTAAGTCATTCCTCTACTTAAAAAAACACTGAGAATCTTTATCACAGAAAAAAACAAAATAAATACTTGAAGTGATAACAAAAAATTTTAAAAGAATTAAAAAATTAATAAAAACAAATCAAAGGTATACCTGGTTTTGGCTACCATAAAGCTGTAGGTACAGAGCCTTTGTTTGTGGCTGCAGATCAAGTAATAAGTATTAGCTGGAAGCCTGAGATTTACCACATCTTGTTAACTGACAAGAAAATTATTACCTGATGGTATCCACTGCAGGATATTGCTGCATGTTAATAGTTATCTATGTTGGCTAATGTAATTAAAAACATGAGCAGCAACCCCCAGTATACCTAATGCACTGGCAGAGCTGATACACATTTTGCAGTGGAGACTTTAAAAGGTTCTTGGAAATTGGAAAAGTGAAATACTCGTTTCATAAATGACAATTAGTCATACAGAGCACCCTAATGGAAATCTTGCATGCAGAGGTCTCCAAGGAGGTTAATTTGTAGCTAATTTTACATAACTTTTTTCTTTTGTAGTTTTGTTGTCAGTTTGTTTGATGGCTATATAAGAGCCAAGTGTTTCAAGGATTTTTTTGACAACAGCTATGCTGTGTGTTTCAGCCTTCCTGGTGCTTTAAATTGAGCATTATTGATGCTATAGATCTGGAAAATGAGTCCTGCCCTTGTAGTAACTCAATTGCTATCCAGAGCTGCTTAGCCATCTGATTTTTAACAGTAAGAATAATATAATAAAAAAGTGCTTGTCTTCTCTGCCTCTCAGCCTCACACCTATATACTACAAAATAGTTTCCGGGGATTGTGTGGCCCTTTGCCAGCATCGTCAGACAGGAAGACAAATGGAGTTATTATGGACTCTGTCTTTAAGTCTATAATGCAGTTGATAGTGGTTCCCATCAAGACACTGAAAAGGAAGCAGACCTTTCCATTTACCTGATAAAATATAAATCCCAGATATTTGTTCTGATTTACATTGCAGTCTCTTTAAAAACTTTAAGAAAAAGAAAATTAATCTGGACAGGTACATGCCCCTTTGCTTTTGGAACTTTGTGGGTACACAGACCAGAACTCTAGTCTAAGCTAAGTTTTTTTCTGTAAGAGTAGTTGTAGTGGTGCTTTGGAATCTGTCTGCAGTGAAGTCAATGCACAGATGCCCATCGTGGTACCTCAAGATGAAGAAATGTCCCCGCAGTTGGTGTTGTACAAGCCCATGGGTGATTTCACCGTGCTTTTGTGGGTAGTTAGACTATGCTGAAGTCTGCACAGCCACATTTGTTAATGAAATCTGGTGAGTAAGGCACATAAAACAAGAGAAGATGCAACGTCATAGTTGTGCGAAGGATCCCAGTGATTTTAGATGAAACGGTTTTTGTCTTCTCTCAGCCTGGGGTGAAACCTTAGGTCTACTGTAGCTGTGGATTTTGGTCTCTGGCGATGGAGTACTTGCTCCTCATGTCCTGAGGCTTTGTGCTAAGGAGAGATATACTTGCCACTGATGCAGCTGAGAGCCTTGCAAGTTTATCAGGAGTGCAGGGTGGAAGCTTGCCTGGGCAGCCCACGGAGCTGTCAGATATTCTCTAATGTGGATTCTGGGTGGGTGAATTACAGCTTTAATGAGAAATTGCATTGCCATCTCGGGGATGATTTCCTTTTGTAAATTGGCTGTGGTGCCAAGGGAAAACTTTGTCCAGACATCTGCTGGAGCACTAAGAATGAGCAGGGTGCTGCTTCTAGTGTTGGCCAGCACTCTTTTGAGTAGGTCATTTAGCTCACCCTTGTCAAAACAAACATCCAAAATCTGTGCATATCCCATACTTGAAAAATTTGACACAGCTAATTTTCATTATTCTGCATTTCATTATTCTTTGAGCTGAATCCCATTGTTACAGGAGTAATGGGCATGATCCCTGATGCCCTCCTTCCTTTGCCTGCCTTTTGTTTAAATTCAGTGCAAGCACTGACTATTCTTTCTTCTGTACCTCACTGAGATATAATCCAGTGACAGCTATGAGGCATTTTGTGTAGTGAACATGAAATAGGAGGGAAATGAAAAAATCAAAGAGGGAGAATTATTCATGGAAAATTGAGTACAGCTTCATTTCTCTGCATAAAAATTAAGTAATGCTAAAAGAATTATACACTTGCCCATAGGATTTACTTCTGAGCCCTTCACCTTTTTTGGAATCTAAGTCCTCCAGCAGGGAACCTTTTTGTGATAGACTATGATTTTTGTTAATATTATTATTAAGAAGGTTATTATCATTTTATATCTCAATGTTCCCTCTCCAACTGTAAAATGTGAAATCACACACTATTTCTAAGTACTGCAGTAGCTTCTCTCCCTTTGAGGGAACTTTGTCAATTCTGCATGTTTTCCTCCTGTTTGTCCTTTCTACCTGCAGCTCTGTGCCATTCTGCAGTCTTACTTTGACATGGCAGGGCAGACCAGTGGAACCTTATATGATGCAGGAAAAATGGGTTTTCTCTTCAACTTGCCAGTATTTTGCACATACTGCCTTCTTCAGATCCCACAACTGAGAAGTTTCAGTTTGTTTTCAAACTGAGACACCTCCTTGGCAATGTGTTGTAATGCATGGAATTTATTTTACTGGCCTGACCTTATTCTTGACTTTTTTCCCCCTCTTGTCTTCTGCAAATGCAAATGATGCATGAATTGAAATCCCCTTAAGCCTGAGCAGGGGAGGTAATTCTAAAATCAAGAAGAAATTGGAACAGCAGAGCATATCTAGAGCGTCTGATACAATGCCTTTTTTATTTTTCAGTCAGTTTGCTCCCAGGAAAACCTTTTTGTGGAAAACAGGTAAAAAATAGCGTGTGTGTGTGTGTGTGTGTGTGTGTGTTAAATTTAGCTGTTTCTCTTACTATTTTATCTATTATAGTTCTATAGTTATTTATCCTAACTTGAAGACTGTTGAGCAAATTTTTAATCCATATTATCTGAAGTGCTTTTGTGCTTTAAGGGGGGGGGGGTAAAAGAGATTGCCTTGCAATATGGTATCAGATAAGGTATTACTACTTCTGCTTTCCTGAGGCTTTGCATTTCAGTTTAAAAAGCAGATTGCGGGAAAGAGGGGGAGCCTACCTAAGCTTTCATTTCAAATGACCATTCTGTCTCTGGAGTGCCTTTAGAATTTAACTTATTGATCTTTAAAAAGCACTCTAGCAGTGGCTGGGTGATGGTATTTATGAAACACTGGACCTGTGTTTCTGTTGTTTAACCTGCTCTCTTGTGGGGCTGAGCAGCAGTGCTGGCATTACTTGTTGTTTTTGAAGGCGCTCACATTCCCCAAGCTGAACCTGCTTTACTGCTGCAGTGTAGTAATGAGATGGTGATATCTGAGCCCACTGTTACTTAGCATTACAGTGTGATAGTTCTTGTGAATGTTATTTTTATTATGTTAAATCCACTTAAAGCAAATGGAAGAATAAACTGTTTTTAAGAATCTATGAAGTGTGAAGTGTTGGCTCCATAACAGCCATAAGTTGCTTAACTGTGTTGAAAATCTTAAAAACTGTGCTGCCATAAGGATTTTAACCAAAACTGGGAATTTCACTGGTGAGTGTTTGGGCAGTGCTGGCCCGAGTCTGTCCTGTGAAGGTTTTAGAACTGTTTACCACTCCCTTGAAGAAGGGGAGGCTATCTGGCTATCTGTTACAGTATTTCGTTCTCTGTCCATCCTTACACCTGTCAAATGTTCCCATAAAAATTGACTCCACAGTAATGGTACAAACCAGCTTTTCCGATGGACAGTTCTGTAAATGGAATGAGGGAAGGCTCTCAGGAGATCATGGGCACTGTTATCTAACCCACTCATATTCTTAGAGCCAAGGATATTTCCTCAGCTGATTCTTCTGTGTTGTGATTATGGAGATATGTTTTATGAAAAAAAATCAAAATTGCAACAGAGGAACCCAAAAAGCAAAAAAACTGATGCTCCCCTAAACCTATCTTTCCCCTCTCAGGAAAGATTGGGACAACAAACATGACACAGTTGTTCACAGTTCCAGGTCAGCATGAAAAGCCCTCAGAGGCTGTGCTGCTGAGGGTAGTGTGGGTATGTTTATGGGGTAAACCATCAACTCCATAGCCAGGCCTCCCCTGTGTAGGTGAACGTGGCCAATTCTGGTATTTGCACGTGGTTTGCTGTGCTCAAACCCATGAGCTGACTGACCTGCTTTCTTGGTGTGAGGATGCATTACCCAAGTGGAGACCAGTAAAAGGCCAGGTTGCAAATTGTGCTGCCTGAACTGTCGCTGTCCTGAGGGAGGCTTCAGCTGCGTTCCTCAGAACACTGCTTTTTCTTGCTTCATGCCCTACAGCCTTTGATCAGGTGAAGCACTTGAACTTGTACTTGGCTCCGCACACACGAGCAATCCTGTTGATCTGCTGTTGTTGAAAGTTAGGTATGGGTTTAAGTGCTTTGGCTTTCTTTTTTGCCAGAGAACCTTAGCATTTCTCTGAGCTGCAGAGACTTCCAAGCGACTTAGCAAGTACTTAAAATCACATATGCAGTATTTTGCTGGCTTGCATTTTTAATGTTCTTATTAGGTGATATTTTTATGAATTTTCCTTTGGAAGTGGATGTATGGTTCCTTGGCTTCTGAGAATTACCTTGCTAGAAATGCTAAATGGCCTTCAGCCTCCTTGTCTAATATTTCCTATATTCAATTGACTGTGCTCAGTTACGGGAGAGGGAGGAGGGGGATATTTTAGCCTTGTTTTTTTAAACTTAATCCAGCACAAGTAGAAGATATTTCTAGAAATCTAATCTAGAAATTTGAATTACTGTGTTTGTTAGCATAATCTTTCTTTTCATTTTTCAGTAGGCTGTTGGAAGACAGTAGCATATGCAATGATACCCATAAGAAAAGACAGCTGTTTAGGTTTGTATGACTTTATTTAATATTTATTTCCCAGTAACTTTCACTTGTGATTCTGTCTGTGTCCTTGCCAAGGGAGACCTTGACTGCTATGGGTATGTCATTTTTCTGGTTGGAAATGAACATGGAGAATGAGTTCTATCCTGCTCATCCCATGCTCTCTGAATGAAGAGGTAACAAGAGGACCCTTTACTTTGATTTTATGGATCACTGGCTCAGGAACCATATGAGATTTCCAGGGGCCCAGCTCCTCAGACTGCCACAATATGGGGGTGGCTGTAACTGGTGGAAACTCATTTTTGCTGGAGCGTATACAACAGGGACATTTCAGAGACTAGTGCCCAGACTGACCTTTTTTCCTTTTGTTGGTTTATTAAAAGCTGAAGTAATAGTACATTGAGGTGAAACTGATTGAAGTTCCATTAGCCAAAGCAGCTGTATTTTGAAACTTTTTCTCTGTGAACTTTGTTTTCCCAGCTCAAGTTCTGCCCAGAGAACATTCAGATGTATCCTATATCCCAAACAGCATCCCAAGCCACAGGATCTCAATAAGGGTTAGTCCCTATATTCATGGAAGACATTCTTACCAGTTGACACACTGGATCAGTGGAAGACCCAATCTGGTTGTGGCAGTGTTCTCCTGTGGGTCTTAGAAAGGTTGTCTTCCCCCATCATGAGCTCTCACAGGTTCAGTTCAGATCAACTAGAACTGAGCATGCCAAGTTGCTTTAGAAGTCAGTCAGGTGCCAGAAGTCTTAAGCAGAGCAGGCAGAGGGAATGTGTGCTTTCAGAAACATGTCCTTCGTCCACTAAGGCATGGGGAGAGCTCTGCAGAAATAGGGTGATCACTAGATGTCTGTATGCATTGGGGTTTTCACATGTAGGAGTGACAGCTTGTGTCACTTCAAACTTATATTTATATTTATTTACATTACATAAATTTTCACTATGAGGAGAAAAGGAATATTTGATGTACGGTTGCTAAACCTGCATGTTATCACTGCAGCCACAGAGGAGATGGAGAGATTGCACCAAATAAGGAACAGTGCTGGAGCATCTGCTGCATCCCATGACCACAGGCAGCAGGCAGAAACACATGTCTCCTTTCTTTGGGTTAGGCTTGATGATCTGAGAGTCATGAAGTGGGCATGCAGGAGTAAGGAGGCATCTACACAGAGACACTGTTAATAAGTAATATCTGTTTGGGTTTGGGGAACTAAAAGACATTTTGTGAAACCAAAAACTACAGAATACAAAAACATTCCATTTCTCTTCCTCTCCTCCACTAGAATATAAATATAAGAGACTTGTTAATTTCTGAGCACAAGAGTACAAAAGAGTCTTTAAATAATATACTTTGGTGTCTTTCTTTCCTATTAAAAGTTAGGATGATTTATTTTCAAAATCTTTTTCCTTTGTTTGTGTTGTTGCTTTATTGCTGTTTCTCTTCATGCCTTCCCACAGTCTGGATCTAGCAAAGGTCAACAGGTTTATACTTCTGATCACATCTGTGAGAGGTTGGGTTCACAGGCAAGGAGTGCAACAGCCTGATCCTATCTTTGATGCACTGCTCCTTCATGTCCCAAGTGACATAGCCCAGCAGGTTCTCCAAATAAAAAGCAGGAGCTATATTCACAAGGACAAAGGGGACCAAAAAAAAAAAAAAATAGATACCATCCCATCTTTTTTGATTTGTAGAAAGAGCTTTGAGCCTGCAAGTTGTTATAATGTAAAATTAGACAGAGGGGTGGAAAATGTCTTCTGAAAGACTTCCAAAGACAGTGTTACGAGCATCACTTGGATAACAGTCATGGTGCACTAAGGTGTTATAGCATTCTGGTTTTGACATTTTAGCAGTACAGTGTAAAAGTTCACCATAAATAAGCCAAATTCTCCTACAAATTCTGTTCACAGTTTAGTGTGTTGTTATTCACATTGCACTGGGTTCGAGGACAGACAGCCTCTGCCCCGAGATTCTCGCAACTGTATGCAGAGGGGAAATAAAGCAAACCAACTCATGCATCTCTAGGTGGAGCATTAGCAGTGAGGAGTTTGGGGTCACATTGAGAGGACACATGTTTAGGGGAGCTTTGCATGACTTCACAGAACTGATAATGACTGGGATCAAGGCGCAGTAAAAATAAGGAGGATGGGTATGAAGACAAAGGTAGAGGGCAGGTGAAGTTAGTGAGAAAAACATCACAGGGGATACACAGAAATGTGAGAAGCAGTGAGGGGTTTGCTGAGAGAAGAGAACCCTCAACAGACAACAGAAATGCTATATCAGTGCTGCCTAATAGTGCTCTGTCAGCCACATTTGGTGAAGTGCTCTTAGGGAATATACAAAAAGGGAACTGTGGTAAGTGCTGTGCATATAAAAACAGTATAGCACTGTTTACATGCTGAAGGCAGACAAGTATGGGGGTCAAATCCCCTGTTTCAAACATGCTTTCATAAATGAAGAGTATTTCCTTTTTCTTTATTAGGGTCACTGCAGGGTACCCAAAGATAAACTCTGCTGTGACATGGTTTTATTTGTGTATAAGTCTTTGTTTCCTTATGTCTGTAGGGGTAATAGAGACAGCATCGGGAAGACATCTGGCAGTCGACAGAGCAGTACAGAGAATGAATTAAAGTGGACAGACCACCAGAGGCCATGGAGCAGCACGGACTCGGACAGCTCAAATCGAAATTTGAAGCCAGCCATAACAAAGACAGCCAGTTTCGGTGGGATAACCGTCCTGACAAGAGGAGATAGCTCATCAAGTAACAGAAGTACCGGCAAACTGTCTAAAACAGGTAGCTAGTACTGTATTGGGTTTACAGTGCTTCTTGTTATGTGATGACAAATGGCTGTACTGGTACTTGTCTGAGTACGGTATGTCACAGAATGGTTTGGGTTGGAAGGGACCTTCAGAGAACATGTAGTCTCACCCCTATGGTTGGACTAGGTGGTGAAATACATAAACAGCTGTATTTCCTGTACACAGGAGATGTGTATGTCCATCTATAGATGCTAGTATCTGGGTATCTGGTATTGACTTTTTATGAACCAAGAAAAAGCATGGTGTCCAAGGTTTGCAAATCATAGGAGAGGAAGGCTTTTCTTGGATTGCAGTATGTGCACATCCTATTTGAACACCATCTGCGCTTGTAGCCTGAAAAGGTGTCAATCCTTTCAGGGAAAGCACAGATTTTACCTTTTTATTAATCTTAATATTTTTAAGTTGTGAATAGTTAAATGTCATTTATCTGATGAGAAATCCAAGAACGTTTTGTTGTCCTTGGTAAAATGCAGACCATCTGTACCTTGGAGAACAGCCTTGCCTTGCTGCTGGCCGCTGAGGCTATGGTGGAAGCAGGCAGAAATGCTGGATTCACAGAGGTCCCACAATCTCTCCATTTCTTCATTTAGTTCCCATTAAATGAAAGCACCATTTAAGCAGACTATGAACCTAGTGGGAATTCTGCATTTATTTGCATTAACTTAATGAGTACATTAACATATGAGTGAGTCACAGGGCCTTGATCTAAGTAATTTCAAGCTATGCCATTAATCTACTCAATATACTTTAGTGTAAAAGTGCATAATAAATAATGAGCCCATCAGATGATTCCATCAGGTTGGTTCATTTGATACATATAGTACAGGACATGTGGTAATCAATACTTAGCACTTAGTGCTCTTTCAGCTTGAGAATGTTTTATGGACAGTACTTAATTTACACCCAGTTTATCAAACCTGAATTGGTCAAATTCATTCTGTGGTCCTACTGGCCACACTATTTCTGATGCAAGCCAGGATGCCATTGGCCTTCTTAGCCACCTGGGCACATTGCTGGCTCATATCCACCTGGCTGTTGACCAACACCCTCAGGTCCTTTTCCACCAGGCAGCTTTCCAGCCACTCTTTCCCAAGCCTGTGGTAGTGCCTGGGGTTGTTGTGACCCAACTGTAGGACCTGGCTCTTGGTCTCATTGAACCTCATAAAATTAGCCTCGGCCCATTGATCCAGCCTGTCCAGATTCCTCTGCTGAGCCTTTCTACCCTCTAGCACATCAACACTTCTCCCATCTTGGTGTCATCTGCAAGCTTCCTGAGAGTGCACTTGATCCCCTTGTCCAGATCATGGATAAAGATGTTAAACAGGACTGGCTGCAATACTGAGCCCTGGGGAACAGCACTTGTGACCAGCTGCCAACTGGATGCAACTCCATTCTCCCCTACTCTGGACCTGGCCATCAGCCAGGGTAAAAAGTGCAACCATCCAGGCCATGAGCAGCCAGTTTCCCTGAAGGTGCTATGGAAAACAGCATTAAAGGCTTTAGTAAAGTCCAGGTATACAACACCCATAGCCTTTCCCTCATCCACTAAGTGGGTCACCTTGTCATTGAAGGAGAACAAGTTGGTCAAGAAGGACTTGCCTTTCATAAACCTGTATTGGCTGGGCTGGATCCCCTGGTTGTCCTGTACATGCCACATAATGGCATCATGGATGATCTGCTCCATAAGTTTTCTCACACCAAGGTCAGACTGACAGGCCTTTAGTTCCCCAGATCCTTCTTCCAGCCTTTTTTGTAGATGGGCATCACATTTGCTAACTTCCAGTCAACTGAGACATTTCTGGTGAGTCAGGACTGCTGATAATGATGAAAAGTGGCTCAGTGAGCACTTCCAGCTGCTCCCTCAGAACCTTTCGGTGGATCTCATCTGACCTCATAGACTTGTGTGTCTAAGTGGTGTAGCAGATCACTAACTGTTTGACCGTGGATTATGGGGGTCTGCTCCCTGTCTCTGTCCTCCAGCTCTTCGGACTGGGGACCCAGAAAACAGCTGCTCTGGATATTGAAGGCTGAGGCAAAGAAGGCATTAAGTACCTCAGCCTTTTCCTCAGCCTTTGCCACTTTGCTTCCCCCCAAATCCAATAAAGGATGGAAATTCTCTTTAGCTTTCCTTTTGTTGCTAATATGTTTTCAGAAACATTCTTTATTATATTTTACAGCAGTAGCCAGATTAAATTCTAGTTGAGCTTTTGCCCTTCTAATTTTCTGCCTTCATAACTTCACAATATCCTTGTAGCCCTCCTGATTAAACTTCCCCTTGTTCAAAGGTCATAAACTCTTTTTTTCCTGAGTTCCGACCAAAGCTCTCTGTTGAGCCAAGCTGACTGTCTTCCATGCCAGCTTGTCTTTTGGCACATGGTTACAAGCTACTCCTATGCCTTTAAGATTTCCTTCTTGCAGAATGTCCAGCCCTCCTGGACCCTGTTGCCCCTCAGGACTGCCTCCCAAGTGACCTTGTCAATCAGTTTCATAAACAGGCCAAAATGTCCCTCTGTAAGTCCAAGGTAATTGTTCTATCCCCCCACCACCACCCCATTACTTCTCTGAGAGTTGAAAACTGTCTTTTTGTGGTCACTGTGCCCAAGATGGGCCCCAAGGCAGCAGACAACCCCAAGAAGTGAGTACAATCAGCCCACTGGGCCTTCTGTTCCCTTCAGAAGGGAGTCTGGTATGACCATGACCCATACTTTTTAATTTATGGAAGCATATTTGATGCAGAGCGTAGTCTGAATTAACCTTCATCCAAAGGGACCACCATCCTTGCCATTGTTTAGTTCCACTTGCAGAGCCTCACATCTGCTATCCCAAGGCACCTGGGACAGTGGGGTAATGACAGGGGAGACCTGCCTGCTGTGCCAGGCAGGAACTTGTCACTATTACCCCCTGTCCCTTCAGTCACTGTGTTCAGCCAAGGAGAGAGAGAGAGGTCAGAATTCTTCATATCACGCATTCTGTCTCCCTATGGGAAATGCCCCAGGGAAGGCAGTGTGCAATTCCAGTGTGTACGTAGTTTTGAAACTACACCCTTGTGCATTTTTTGTTTGAATGTAGACTGAATAGGCTATACAGTGGGGATTGAAGTATGCAGCAGAGCATGTTTTTACCTCCACATTTCTTTGACACCCGTGAATCGTTCCATTGCACTAGAATTGAATTAAATGTGCGTGAATTAGGGAGGAGGCACGGGTCCCTGCTATACTTTTTTTGTACCATTCACCTTCAGTATAGTGCAGGTAAATGTATTTCTCTGCGGCATTGTGTTGCAGAGGTGAAGAGCATTTAAAATGGTGTCAGGGAAATCCAGTTTGAGGTAGATATCTAATTGCTAGAATAATATTTTTAAGTAGCCGTTTTAGTGTTAAAATCAAGCATAATAAAGGATGCACTTAGGAAATGTATAAAAGGAGAGAGTTCTGAAGCATGCCAATACCTGTAAATGCATCTGCACTCTGTATGCACTAAACCCCAAATTGCTTTCAAATGAAAGCTCTTATAATACATTTTTTAAACATCAGTGGTATTAAAATTTCATGTTCTTTTGTAAGTGCTTTGACTTTTTGTAAGGAAGGTGTTTAAATTGGAAAGTTTAAATTCAGGCACAGGATGAGTAAAAAAGAAACAAAAAGAAGAGGTAGGGAAAAAGAGCAAGACTGGATGTCAAAACAAATGTATATCTTCAAAGCCAGGACACAAAGTCAAACAGTCAATCAGCCTGAGCAAAGTCATTGGAAATACTATCCAAATCACTATTTCTGTCCTTCTTTCTGAAATGCTATTGAATGGCATTAAAGCAGAAAAGAATGACTGTTCAAAGAATAATGGGGAAATGTGCCTTGATACAGTGTTTTCACTTCACAAAAAAAAATGCTGAGTGCATTCATACAGTAGCTGTCAAAGCCCCTATGTGCTATTTGCATTTGTTTTCTAAGGTGCATTAGGTACCAAGTGATACTTCATTGTGCATGTTTTGCATTATATCTTCTGTACTCTGGCCATAGGTAGCCCTGGTTTTCTGTAGCTCAGTGGACATTTAAATGTTGATCCTGTTTTTATTTTTGAGTGATCTTGATTAGTTTTTTGTTGTCTTTACTACAGTGGTTGAAATGGAGTTGCAGAGCTGTTGCTACAAACATTAGGCACACCTCTCTGGTAGTGTGGCAGAGCCTGATAGGCACTAATTCTGTCTCAGTTCTCCTCTACAGAAAGTACTAGTCTGTTCTCTGAAGGGCTTTACGTTTCACAGTAATAAATTTAAAATATTTCTGTCTTCCATATAGTATATATGAATGTGATATGAAGTCATTAGTCAAAATTAGTCATTGGTCAAAATGCTCTTCACTGGCTAAATTACGGAAAATATTTGTGGCCTCTTCAAATGTGAAAATTATTCTATATATGTGGGAGTCGTACAGAAGCATTGTTAAACACTCTTCTTCTGCATAGAGTATTAAAAGTTTCAGGATTTTTAAAGAAGCCTCACAAATGCCTTTGAGAGTGTATACAGTGATGCAATATTATTATTGAAGTCCTTCTGGGTCACTTTTAATATTGTCATCAAAATTAAATGTTCTGCCCTTAACCTTAAATTTTCATAAATCAGTAATTAATGGTACATAGTAAGCAAGCAGGAGCTGAAGCACAGAAAGATGTTAGCTTCCCCCTAGGCAAGAGATCATAGAACATGCTGTTCTCTGCAGTAGAGTCCAGCAGTGTCAATTAGTCTTAGACTTTAATTGCATTCAGCTGCACGGGAATTGGAGCTTAGTTTAGGAATTACGTTACCTCATTTTTGCAAACTTCACAAAAGGGGCTGCTTGAAACCCTTTATATGGTTATCTTCATGGTTCTGATGGTTATTTTCATGCACCTGTTGATTGTTTAGAGAACCTTATTCTACTGAAAAACACAGCTTATATTTTGCAATTAAAATTTTCTTCTCTGTTATTCTGAAGTGTAGTACATATGCAGAGATGTGTTAAACTATAGTTCAGGATTGAGTGGGGAGTTAATAACTTAAATCGCAATCAAGTTGTATTCCTATTGCTTAAGACATCATAGAAAATGTTGGTTGGTTTAGATTTCCAGGAATATAGTGGACTTTCCAGGGTTGACTAAGTATATAAACTGGTAAGTGAAATAGTTGTCCTTGCAGGCAGGCAAAGATGTACCTATTCAGTCTGTAGCATCAAAGAAGTGAAAATATATCTCATTGACTACCATGGTACCATCACTGACACAATGCCACAGGTTTTACCATAGATTATTATGATATGTTTCAAAGAAATGTTCTCTGTGTATCTACATACTTATTTAAATAATTGTTGGAAGACTTAAGGGATGTAAGTATTGCACCTTTAGCTTCTCTTAATTTGTTTTCCATTCAGTGGAATGCGCATCTGTTGGAGTCTATTTCTTTCCCCCTCATTTACAAAAAGCTGGCTGTATTGGGATATTAGCTGTGTTGATACAGGTCTGTAGGGATCATTAACTTCCTTGGCAGGGCTCCAAGTAATTGGACACTCAGTCTAATCTCTCCTGTTAGGTGTTCATTGCTGCTCCTGTTGGGGAAAGATGATTATATGCAGGCATTTCAAGACATTAACCTTCCTGTTTTGTGGTTTGTTTTTTTTTTTTGTTTTTGTTTGTTTGTTTGTTTGTTTGTTTTGGGTGGGTGTGGTTTTTGTTTTGTTTTTTTTGGGGGGGGAGGGTTTTTTGCATTTTTTGTTTATTTGGGTGATTGGTTTTTTTATATAAACTGTCCTGTGTATTGTGCATTTTTCTCTCCGTTTTGGAACTGGATTTCTGCTTTTAATTGTTTTCCTTGATCAGGCACTAGCCTGGTGGATCTCGTAAGTCCAACAGATACTGTCAGAATATTGCTGTATGTGCAATAAGTCACAAGCCAACTGCTTCCAGTCATAATCTTCCCAACAACTGATTATGCTGAAACATCAGTTCTATTTTTAGAAGTGCAGCTTGCAGAGAAATAATCATGTTCACATGAGCATGTACCATTATCATAAAAAAAACCCCAACTAAATATGTGGGTGTACAGAGAAAAGTGAATTGCAGAAACAGCAAATAAATATTTCTAATCCAAGTAACTATATCCAAGGCAGAAATACTTCCAGCGCTTTACTGATCTGAAAAAATTGACTGTCTGGACTAAGTAGTGGATAGATCTTGAGGGTCTAGTTGATAGGAAAGGAAAAATTTGCCTTGGACTTGGAAGGTGAGATGAGCAGAGATGTTCAAAGTCATCAGATACTGAATGCTGACTGAAATAAAATAGAGCAAGATGTTGCATCACTCGCTAGTGCTTAGAATTTTGGGAGATTAATGGTACTGCCATGCTCTCTCCCCTGCAAACTCTCTTTTACAACTTTTTGAACTTCTGTAGCTCTCAGAATAGTTAAAAAATATATTAATAGAAAGTGATGAGAATGTGAAGGTTATTATTATGTCAACTGTGAAGGAGCAAGAAAATTGTAAAATAATCTAGAAGAAGTATGCATCATTACATACTGAAAAAAAAAAGAGGTTGTATTGTGTAATGGAGACAAAAATCTCATTAAGACCAAGTTCCTTTCCAAAATCTTTAGCAAGACATCTCTAATGTGAGTCTGAATAAAGTCAGATAGTTCCATTTTTTTCCCTTTTCTACAGTACTGAATTCTTAATGTGGTGACTTCTTATTCCAGATTTAGACAGCATGAAAACAGCTAATCAGAGCTACAAAGATAAGATTAATTGGTGTTAATTTCCAAACATTAGTGTTGGAATTTACATTTTCTTAGCTTAATAGGTCTAGACTTAAAATGATAGGAAATAAGTTATAGTGATGGAAAAAAATAAAGTAGATCATTTTTATACAGGATAAATGGAGGCAAAATTGATAAAGCAGTGATTTCTGGGACTTTTTTTTTTTCCCAAACAGAAAATTCTTGATATGTTTTTGTGACTTATTTGTGTTCTTTCAAAATCAGTGCCTTCATCTACTGACATGGGAGAGCAGATCTCAGGTCTTTTATGGGAGACATTTCAAAGCTATCAGCTTGACCAATATGAGGTGATAGCTTCAGAGGATTTGCCACTGTTTCTGCCTATCATTTGATGAGCACATCTGAATTCTTTGCAGTCCTCTGGCTTTTATCATTCAGAAGCTGGCATAGATCAATCCGTGATTCTGGCATATAAATAGCTGAGAGGGGTGGAAAGAAAAAAAAACCAAAACAATTGAATATCAGAGCTGCAGTCTTCTTTTATGCTAACAGCCTTTCTTTTGAATAGCTCAAAAAGTGGGGAGAGTCTGAACTCAGGCTTGATTCTACTTACACGCTTAGAAATAATGGGAGGTTCGTGAAATCTCATTACCACTACCATCTCCAGGTAGCTGTCTAACATGTTGAATTCAAAAGGTAAAGGAAAAGAGGAGAAAAAGCAAGAACTCAAAGAACCAACATGAAGCACATGTAGAAAGGCTAGGGAAATACAGGGAAGAACCTGGTCACTTATGCAGAAGGAAAATTAAATTGTAAAAGCAGTTGCTTTTACAATGTCAAGGAAGACACCAAATACCCAAATACTACTTGCAGCTTGATGAGGATGGCCTCCAGGAATAACTCTGCAATTTGTAGAAACACTGAAATCTGAAATTACCTAATAAATAAAACTATACCTACAGGAATAACATTTCCAACCTCAGTCTAAAAGGAGGGGAAAAATTGTAGCAATTAATACAAATTTGAAGTGTATTTATAGAAATTAAAAAATTTCTTCTGAAATTTCTGTAACTTTCATGATTACATACTGGAGAAGCAGATTTAGGGTCCTGCGACGGCAGTGCACAGTTCACAAAGGGGAACTGTGTCTGTAGTAGGTGCTGTATGAATACAAAGTTTGAAGATAGATAACAAATATGTCTTACACAGCAACCTACTGTAAAATCTGTGAAAATACCCTCTGTTAAGTAACAGGATGCTAGTATGTTTTCTTCAGAAGAAATCTGTGTTGCCCTAATTTCTCTAAATATGAGGAAATAAATTAATTTCAATAGGGATTTGACTGAAAATGAATTTGAGGCTCTAAGCAGTCTACTGCAGGGACCACCTACAATATCTCAAATTTGAAAGAATATAATTTGCCCTCGAATAAGTTTGCTAAAACTGAATTCTGAGTTCTGTCTTTGCTTTAAGTCTATACCTGCAGGTGGGCACTGTGAAGGTTAGATGAATAGACAGTGCACAGAAGTAAAATAAAAGAAGTTGCAATTAAAACATACTTTGCATCCATAACATCCTGTTTCCAGGAAACCAATCATCTGAGCTCTATGCTCTCAGAGATTCTCGTCTTTTTTATGTGAAGCAAATTGAAATCCAATCAAGTAGTATCTCAGAAGTTTGGAAATCACATTTGGTTTTAAAATAATATATCTCTTCATTCTTCCAGGCACAAATGTGGTTTAGCACATTTGATTTCACTGAATCACAGAATATGCCAAATTGGAAAGGACTCACAAAGATCATTGAGTCCAACTCCTAGACCTGCACAGGACCATCCCCAAGAGTCACACCATGTGCCTGGGAGTATCACCCAAACTTGAACTCTGTCAGGCTTGGTGCTGTGACCACTGCCCTGGGGACCCTCTTCAAATGCCCAAGCACCCTCTGGGTAAAGAAACGTTTTCTAATATCCAACTTAAACCTCCCCTGACACAACTTTAGGCTGTTCCCTCAGGTCCTGTCACTGGTCACCCCACAGAAGAGATCAGTGCCTGCCCCTCCTCTTCCCCTCATGAGGAAGTTGTGACTGCAATGAGGTGCCCCCTCAGTCTCCTATTCTCCAGACTCAACAGACCAAGTGACCTCAGCCGCTTCTCATAGGGCTTCCCCTCAAGGCCCTTCACCATCTTCGTTGCCCTCCTTTGGATGCTCTCTAATAGCTCAGTTTTAATAGGTTAGGTGCTGACAAATCAAAGTGGCAAACATCTTAGGTAACATCTTAGACAGCTTTAAATTAATGTGTATATTGCCCAGCTACCTTGTTATTTGACTGATAGCTCAGTTGTTGTTTTTTTTCTTACAGAAAATGTTTAGTATTTTTTGTGTTATGTCTTTAGTTTGTTTTGCTATTTATTTATAAACCTTATGTTTAGTCTTTACACCTTATGAACTGATACTTTGGCATTATAAATACATGCTGAGCATTTTGTGCCATCTTTGCTAAGTTTGTTTACTGGCTGGAAGGAAGCAGGTTTTGTGGGAGGAAAACGGTCTTTTAAGTGGTAAAAATTACCACTGGATACTGGTCTCAGTAGGGAGTGAAAACCCTGCTGCTAGCTGAGCATGGAGTGGTGTATACCTCTGCAGTCTGTGAAGACTCTCCTCGTGTACGTACCCTGTTTAATGGGGAATGAGGTCCCTTGTAACCCCTTCTTCTGCTGTGGTTGTGTCTCCCTGTTAGGCTCAGAGTCTTCCAGCAGTGCTGGCTCCTCAGGATCTCTGTCACGAATACATCAGCCTCTCCAAAGTGCATCTCTTGTCCCTGGGGTAACAGTCAGCTCTTCAGGCAGTGTGTCCTACCCTGAGAACGGGATGAGTGGCCAGGTGGCCCCCAGCAACACCAGCTATATCATTCTTCCACTTGAAGCTGCAGGGATACCGCCTGGCAGTATCCTTCTCAACCCGCACACAGGTCAGTATGATTCTCTCCTGCCTGATACTGCCCGTTGGTGCTTCTCATGTCAGCTGGGGAATTGGAAAATTTCTTGTTTCTAGACATATTTTCCTGGGGACATTTTATGAGCAAATGTACATCCAAATGACATTTTGCAAGTTGTCTTTTTCAAATCTGCTGGCAAAGTTAGATTGGCCTTCTGAGGCTATTGTGGCATAGCCGGTGGGAAGTGATACAAAACACACTTGCTTCATCCCAGACAGGATATTCATCATTCAGAAGTCCTGGCACTCCTTGGCTGTGAATCTTCTGAGATACTGTTAGCATCAATAAGGACAGATGCTTTTCTGTATTGAGCATGCTGAGATACAGTGCAATCGAAACACAATGTCAAATTCTTATAGATTGTGCTTAACAGCAGAATTTCAAAGGGATTAAAGACTGCTTTTGAATTTGCACTTCAGAATTAATCTTGTTATGTGAGCTATATAATTAGCAATTGTGTTTAAATTGTGAGTTTTGTGATAAGAGAAAGCTGTAACTCTTCAATTCCTGGTAGTTAGCAGCACCACAGTGCACAAACAAGGTGCTTGCAGGCACCCAAGAACTGTGAATGCTTTGGAAACTACTCAGTTTGAACTTCAGTGCTTGCTGAAAGTTCAAGGCAATTTGTTACAGCCTTGGTCTAGATGAAGTCCAGATCATATTACACTATTACTCCTCACAGTATTGTACTGTCAGTATTAAAAAGGTTTGGGGAGTTGGAGACTGTGATGCTTTTTAAGTGATTTGGGCTATTTCAGTGACCATGACTAGCTGTGCTGTCAACCATAGCTGAGTTATGCTAGGTTTAAAACAACAAGGCCTATGGTGAAATGTATTTTCCATTATACGATAACTGAGAGTTGAACTCCAAAATATTTTTTCAAAGTCCTTGATAGAGCATCCAGGAGCTTTTTTTAGGGGATTTTTGTTTATTACTATAATTTATGTGTATTATATCCCTGTGTTTCAGTATTTCACTGCAAATGCCTAAAGTTTATTTGTGAGTCCACTACTATGAATACTTTGTTTTGGTCATAGTTTGGTCAAGAAAGTTGCAGCACTTAGGAAAAACACAGCCTTAGTAAACTATTGAGTCAGTCTTTCTGCTGGTATTTAGAGATAGCAGTATCTGGGGCTGATAAATATATATATCAGCATATTTAAAATCAGGGAGCATTTCTTGTTTGTTTAGATTCAAGTGCGAGAATTTCCTTCCGGAGCGGTGACTTAGTAACTTGCACAAACCTTTACTTTTCTAAAGCCTTTTCTATTCAAGTGTAATTTTTTCCAAGCTATTGAATTATTGTCATGAGAGCCTGATACTGTCAGTAAGAAAAAAATCCATCAGTGTGCTAATCTACTCATTTCTGTTATTCCCGTAGTTTTCAGTTCTGTCTGCAACACTGAAATTTCTTGGTCAATACAGAAGACAGCATTTTCAGTGATATGCAGTCCACTTCCATATAAAACCCAGCAGGCCTAGACAGGAGTCATCCATAATTTAGGTGACAGGACTGAGAAACAAATGAAAGGAATTGCTGCTGCTTGAAGATTGCGCTTGTTCCTGGCCATGGCAAGGACAGAGACTGGAGCTCACCACACTTTAAAGAATGAAGAGCAGTTTAAGAGGAACATCTCCTACATCTGTTTTGTCAATTTAGCAATTTGTAGCAGCTAGTTCATAATTTTTCCTGGCACCTGGGGAGCCTTTTTTTCTGCTATAGGTATAATGCCTTTCAATACTGTCCCTAGACCAGAGCACCTCATCTTCCTTCCCAGTGTGCCTCGTTGTCTGCAGAGGCATCAATGGGAGCCTCATATCTGTTAAGGGAGCAAGTATTTTTGCGAATATATGATTTTGTGTTTCTTTCAAACCCTTTGTGTTATTTCTGTGGCTTCCTTGTAAATATATACATAATAAAGAAAACAGAGGGAGAAGATTCTTTAAAAGCCTAAAATTCTTGT
Source organism: Pyrocephalus nanus (assembly GCA_038380795.1). Classification (NCBI taxonomy): domain Eukaryota; kingdom Metazoa; phylum Chordata; class Aves; order Passeriformes; family Tyrannidae; genus Pyrocephalus; species Pyrocephalus nanus. The sequence goes on along the minus strand of CM076266.1, from coordinate 20,806,480 downwards.
CTCACAGTTCTAGCCTCTTGCTGCTGCCTGTGCTGGAAGTCAGACAATACTTCAGCATCCACTGTGTTTTTTACATGCAGCAAAATACATGCTGCAAATTTGTCACTCTTTGGGCTCAGAATCTTTGCATCTTATTAGGGTAACATTACAAAAGAAGCTCCGTAGGGAGGAGATTTAGATTGCTAGATGCTGTGATCGACTATCAAAGTGATGGATGCTGTCAGAAACATAGATGAAGAGAAGACAGTTTAAAGAAAAGGAAAAAGGAGCTTTGTTTCCTGTAATGAATTGATTTTCTTTCCCTATGTAATGCCATTGTTTAGCTCTTTCTTCTCCTCTTGCTGAGTGGCTACTTCCAGTAGTTTTCTCGCTTTTGATCATAATGCTATGTCCTTTAAAGATCTTATGCTTCCTTTCACACTACATAGTCACTGACTGTGCAAGCCTCTAATGGCATCCACAGATGCTGTCAATATCTTCTTGCTCTGATTATACCTCTCTGCTCCTTCTCAGGTGTTGGCAGTCCACACTTTCTTTTCCATATCTGCAGTTTCCTGTACTTCCTCTCCTCTGCTTTACCATTCTCCTTTCCCAGACAGACAAGCTTCTTACTTGCTTTGGCAAAGAACTATTTATGTGGCTGTGCTGTTTTGCTCTCCATTTCACCTGCTTCTGTTTTACCCTTTAAAGGATTCTTCTTGACACGTCCTGACTTAATCCCTTTGACAATTTAGGAGCATTTACATTTCATTCTCACTCCTCTAAATGGCATTGCAATCTTTGCCCTTCTATCAGGGCCACAGTTCATAATTTACAAGTGTCTTCCCTGTTACCATCTGATCTCTCCTTTTCATTTCTTATTTTAAGATTTCTTCATGAAAAGTCTTTTTTTTTTTTTTTTTCCCATCTTTAAAAAGATTGCTGGGACTTTTCTCTTTCAATTCTGTCATCTTTCACTGAGCCACAGGAAATGCTCTTTATTGACCTCCTTTGAGTATCTGACACAGCGTTTGGGTGGCTGTTGTCCCGCTCAGCCTTATAATGTATTTCTGGAGCCTGAGATTCCCAAATCCTGGTAGTCCATGCCATAGTCGCCCAGTGTGTTCACAGCAAGATTCAGGAAACCAGTGGACAGAACTGTCTTTGTGCTTCTGTTCTGGTCAGTCATGACCTTTCTCACCATGAGTGTGATGTTGAGTTCATCCAGGAAGTCTTGATGCTCTAGAGAAAGAGAGAAGGCAAGGTTCTTTAGCCAGTGCTCCTCAGGCATTTCTGACTGTGATTCATAAGAGGGGGAAACTGAAAGTCTGAGGAGTAGATAGAACAGGTAGAGATACTTTGTAGTGTACAAATCAGAAGTTCATTGTTTCACTCTTGCTCTGAGTCACCGAATTCCTCCAGATCTCCCTTTTCAGCTCAGATATTCATACTTTAGTTACATGCTTTAATGGTTACGTTGTCATTGCTAAAATTTTCCTCATGGAAACATTTGTAATTCCTTTGATTTACGGATTTACGATAGAAGTGAAAAGAGAACTGACGTCATGGAAAACATTTTTCATACACGGAAATACCATTTCTTTTTTTGTTTGCAAGACAATGACTTGGGTAAACTTTTTTATTATTTCAAACAAACATTGGTTTTGCAAGGTTATTTCCCCCACCTAAAATATCTGAAGTGAAATGAGTTCAACAATTTAGTAGAGCTTTGGACAGAATTTTTTCTTATATATAACAGATTTTTAAATACATCTTAACTGTTGCCTTCCTTGAATACTTGAGTGCTGTCTCCTCTAATTACATAGGACACAGCTCTCAAAAGTACATCACTATGTTATTGGAATGTGTAAATAAATAAGTAACGGGGGGAGGGTCTTTCCTACAAACTATAATGTGTCAGAAGTAGTTGTGTACATTTGACTGCTATTGTGTCAGAGTAAAATGTAACTGAGTATTCCCTATGTTTAGCATTTGCTCCAAAGTTTAATTTTAATGTTAATTGATTCATCATTGAATGACTTTAAGTAACAGGAGCGTATGAATCATCTTATAGCCATGGTAACTTTCCACCCATTCCTTGGAAAATCATCCTTTCAAAACAAATATCTGCTCTCTGTCTTGCCTGGAAAAAAAAAAAAAGGAAAAAGAAAAAAAAAAGATGGCTGATACTGTAATTACTGCAGTAAGGCATTCAGAGTGATGAGCACTTTACTGTTGCAGCAGGTCAGCTAAAGAGTGATCAGTTAAAGCATGACTGTATCCTTTCATACAGAAGACAGCATATTCTTTTAAGTGTTCAGCAAATGCAGAGTGTTTTGTTTCAGGTCAACCGTTTGTAAATCCTGATGGGACACCGGCAATATACAATCCTCCCAGTGGCCAGCAGACGATGAGGAGCCAGATGGTGGGACAGTCTCAGCAGCAGCCTTCATCCCAGCAGCCTCAACAGGTTCAACAGCCACAGCAACAAATGGCAAGTCACCTTGTCACACAGGTAGGTGTGGTGGCCATTGGAAAAAAAGAAGGAGCTCTCAAGAATATGAAGAATGACCTAAAAAATAGGAGGGAGGAATGCAGCTAGACAAAAATGTCAGAAAGTGTTTTTCAACATGAATGAAACAGAGAGAGAAGATTACCTTTCCAGTTCTATGTAAAGGATGATTTTATTTTCAAAAGAGTTGTTAAGCAAGTTGGTGTATGTCTACATAAGGTTATTTTGCAAAATTCACCCATAAGCGGAAGCTGAAGCATTCATTTTCAAAGTAGCGAAACCTGTAATTCTCTCCAAAGAGTGACCTTTCTCTGGCCTTTTTGACAACAGTAGGTTTGAGTCAAAGAACCAAGTACAATGAAGGGCTCTACAAACTCTTTCATGTCCAGTTGTATTGAACCCAATCTATGGGTAACCTGCTCTCCAAGCACCTCTGCCCCAACTTGGTGTTTTTTTGCCTGCCCCCCATGTTCTTGCCATGACCCTGCTCTGAGCTAGAAATTCTGGAGCCACAGTACGAGAGGGAAAGAGCAGAGTGGTTTGAGCACAGTGCCATGGTTTGTCAGCTCTCTGGTCCCTGGGCTGGCTGTGGCATGTGGCCAGGTGTAGCCAAGCATGGGCAGCAGGCTTTGGATCTGGTTCAAACTTAATTTTGTGGATTGCATGTCTGCTCTCCCAGAGCAGAGCAGGCGGAGGGAACCATTCAAGCAAGAATCCTGTATCATGTTTACTCACAGAGCAGCCAAGATCTACTGCAGTTCTTGTGCGACTTTATAATCTGGCACAGTTTCATCCCAGGTTTCCCAGAAATACGTTTAAATTCAGTGTAGTTGCTTTGATTTTACTTGATTTGGACTTACATGTTTATTGTTATGGCTTTTATTACTTGATCTGGTCCTCACAGTTTTAGAAGACAGGGGTAGTATCAAACCTGTGTAAGAAGTTATATGAGAGGTTAAAATGAAAGGAATACTAAAGCAATTCCAAGGTAATAGTGCTGTGGAAAATTGTTTCTTCACTTAGATAAACATCTGCTCAAAGCTGATGGCCTGCCTGTTGATAATTCACTGCCTGTTCTTCATAATTTTTTTAAAAGCTCTTGTGTTCTGACAAAGCAGCTTTATAATCATTATTCCTTTGCCTAGGACACACTCAGAGTTAAATCAGTGACTAACAGCAAAATTCAAATATGCACTTATACTGTGCTGCTCTTCCATTTTTACCTCCGTAAATTAAATGTAGAATCATAATTTGGCTTTGGCTCACATTAATAATAAGAAGATATATCTTGGCTTTATTTAATCCAACATCCATCAAATATGTGAAAAGAGGCAGAAATATCTGTAATAAAGAATTGTTTGATATAAGGCTAAAATGAAGTCTAAAATTGCAGTACCTGCCCTGTTGTACTTGGGCTGGTGATGAGTCACCTGTATTTTCAGAGCTGTGATTGATACCTTTGTTCTCAGTAACAAAGGTGGTGGTGATTGTGGTTATCTCTCTCTAAATGGTTGAATTTATTGTCTTTCACTGTGTTTACTTTGCAGCCTGTTCAGACAATGCAGCCATCTTCTCAGTCAGTCCAATATCCAGCAGTTTCTTATCCTCCCCAGCATCTCCTGCCAGTCTCTCCAACGCAGCAGTTTTCTGTGGTACTAAAGATTTTCATTTTTCTTTCCTTGAAGCTGGGGATGTGAGCATGACTATGCACAAGAGCCTCTGGGGAGCACTGCAATGACAGGTGTCCCACATGAGAACCCTATCTAAATACCCATTTGCCTTAATGCTTTTGGTTCTGACAAGCATTTTGTAAGAACATCCCCACTGATTCTGGTTAGCTAACGTGCAGGATGATGTTAGGAGCAGGGCTCTCTATGTGGTTAGCAGAGCCTCAAGAAAAATATTTTGTTGTGCCTGTGAGAAAAGCTTATGTCTTGTCACTTAATGTCAAGGGATCTTAAATTGCTAACTTGAGTAATTGAGATTTAGGTTATCCTTTTTTTATCTTCCACAAAGACTGGAGAAGAGACCTCTAGAAAGCATTATTTTTTATTTTATATTATTTTATCTCTGTACTAAATCCCTTGCCTGGATTTATTTCCTGATGACACCAGAGACCTTAGGAAAGAGAGTAGTGGTGAACCAGCTGCAGAAGGTGTGGTAGGCTGTACATCATGACAGTGCACTAATGCACATGTATAATTAAAATTACTAGAGTGCTCTTCTAGAGTCTGATTCTGGCTTGGTGCTTATAGGGTCAAGATTATACTGTTCTAAAATGAAGCTGACATTTTAAGAGGCACTACAAAATTTTTTTCTGTTGTTTTTCTCTCTTGCTCTAGTAATCTTGTTTATGACTGTTTTTTGGTTCGTTTTTTTTTTTTTCCCCAAGGTAGAGATGTCATGTAGTTATAGTAAGAGATAAAAACAAAGCTGAGTGGATCCTTGCAGATAAAATAGTGTTATTAGTGCCTGGTAGATGAGTGGTACCATTTAAAGGACAATAAAAATTATTCCGTGCTGAACAAAAGTTGCATATCTCACTGCTATTTCTTTTGAAAAGTGTGTTGCAGGAAAATCAGGTTGTTCTAGAGGTAGTCATAAGTTAATAGTGCAACTTCACCTGAATTAATGTCTTCAATATACATTACATTATACAAACACTGTATAAATTATAGAGTTTTGAAACTCCTGGTCTTTATTGTGCAAATCCAAAGGCATTCCCGGCTCAATGAAGTTTCTTGTAGAATCTGTTTGCAGTCATTTGCCATTCGGGCAACAAATAACCTAGGTTTTTAAAGGAACACCTTCAGACAGACAACTTATGTGCCTGAATATGAATGTAGGATGATAGTCAAGTTAATAGCATTACTACCATATACCACCTGATGATCTGTCAGGAGTACTTACAGTGTTGATCCATGGTATCTGCTCTCAGAGTTGGGAGGGTGAGTCTCTGTGCAGTCTCTGTTAATGCTTTCCACAAGCAATATTTTTTTTCTTTTTACACGTTTTGAAGTTTCCTGACATTAAATGCATTGTGCTGAACGGTTTTGGAGGATGAACACCACCAGGCTGCAAACAAAACTGAAGAGTCTGCTTTTAAAAAATAATAATAATGTTCCAAGCAAAATGCATTTCTATAGTACTTATTTCCTGTCTGTAATCTGTGTATTAGCACACAAGAGAGTTTTATATGGAGTATTTAAAATATTATGATATGGGCATAGATGAAGATGCATAGAAGCACATTTGTAAATCTTTGACCTTCACAGAATAAACTTGAGAGCACTTAATAGTATGACTCTTTTTGCAAGACTGAACAGATTCTGTCCAGAGTGCCTGTGTTATTACCAGCATGTAATGAAACTTAGGTCCATTGACTTTATTTGGTACGTTCATCCTACCATAGATTCTTTTTTCCCCCTCCAGTCAAATAAAGTACTTACTTCTTTCCAATGCAGCATAAAAAGCCTTGAAATAGCAACATAAGGCTTAGGTTTTTTTTAGTCTTCTCTATGTTCACAACCTTGGATTTTCAAAACAGTCCAGAAAGGGAAAGGTCTGCACCTGAATCCTACTGAATTCCACTTGGGATCAGTTTGAAACACAGGTGAAATTACCAGTATGTGCTTGGCTGACCAATTCTATGTTTGGGGATAGAGGTATTTGTACTATTATTTTCATGCCCTTTGTATTTAAAATGTCTTCTTTTGAACACTGTAAAGTTCACTTGTCATTCTGGAATAGAAGGTGAGGGGGGCAGGGTAGGAGCCACAATTGGCTTTTGTGCCAAATGATGATATTTACCTTGCAGTCTAGAAGTATTTGTCAAAGCATTTGTAGTGATTTTGATTTTAATTGGCTCCATTTTTGTAGATATCCATGCAAAGTTTGGCATGGATTTGAGCTGAGCGATTCCTTTTCCCCTCGTGCTCTGAACCTGTTTTGTTTTGCTAATTTGTGTGTCTACTGCAGACATTATGTCTACATCATTTTCTACTGCCTTTTGCCCTGCAGCGAGATGACATGACAGCGCAGTTTAACCAGATGAGCTTAAGTCGTCAGTCATCAGGAGACAACACTGAATCGCCTTCTGGTCCTGTCTACCCATCGCCTATCTTGCAGCAGCCTGCCCAGCAGACGAGTTACATTATGGCTTCCCCAAGTCAACAGCTTCCCCCAGGAGGCTTTACAGGTTCAGGTCCACCAGTATCCCAGCAAGTGCTGCAGCCGCCGCCACCACCCCAGGGCTTTGTGCAACAGCCACCACCACCTGCTCAGGTAGGCAAAACCTTCCCTACCAGTTTAGCACGGTGCTCATTGTAGCATCAGAGAGAGAACATAAAAATTATAGGTTTTTTTCTTTCCCCTGGTAAGAGCTTAGCAGATTTTTAGGCAGCAGCAACCTTGCAAAGCATCTGTCATTTCCTGGGTTTCATCAATTCCTTCCTTATCCTCAAAACATTTTCTGAACATACGTTTGTACTCCAGGACACATCTGCACATGAATATGAAGGAGGAGGGTGAGTAAATATCCATGGTCCTTTTTCCCTGTATATATACCAAAAGAGCAACATGCACATCAGCCCAGGTAGTCGTTAATCATATTTAATTGACTTGAACATGTGAGATGTCACAGATCAGTAATTTTAACTGTCTTCCTGAAGACTGATTATGTTTTACTGTTCACTACCAAACATCTCTGCTTGTCTCCTGGGTACCTTTACAGAATATTGAAAGTGATTACTGTCAAGAAGTAAAATGCACAGATGACTTTCTGGCCAATTTTCAAGGCATACACATTAAAAAGACAAATTTCTTTATCCAATTATAGATAACTTTGTTTAAACTCTACTTTAAATGGCATTAATAATATTTCTCCTGTTTTCATTTTGTCCTTTGGAAGAAAATATATAAAAATAAAGTACAAAACTTCACCATTTCTTTTAATGTAAATGAGTATAAACCCTGCTAGTTTGGGGTTTTTTTTCTTTATTTGTTTACTGCTGCTTACTTAAAATCCCCATTTGTGTTTGTGAATGGAATTCTGTATTGCCACGGGAATGAAGAATTTTTATTGTTATAATGTTTTAAGTGACCTAAAGATCTAGTTAATTAGATCACTAATTAACAATAAAAGAAATCTGAAGACTGCTGGATGCTGACATCCCATAGAGGACTGTGACATACATAGTTTCAGTGGTTAGAAAATATGTGGCTATTTTTTCTCAGAGAAGGCTTGACAAGAGCATGTTTTAAGGGGCTGCAATTCAATATAATGTGTTTTTTTTTAAAAAAAAAAAGGAAAATATTGCTAGAAAAGAGATTTTATAGATTGCCAAATGTAGTGAGTTTTTTTTTAATTCGGGAAAGAAAAAATGAACTAAAGGGCAGATTTCCCTGGTGTATCCATCTCCCCACCTAGATAATGCTTCCTAAGTGAGTAAGTAGAGGCTGTCCAGGCTTCAGTCCTCCTGTACAACCTCCAGGTACTCTCAGTGTTTTCAAACATAGTTTAATCAAACCTCATGACACTTCCAGTGAACCAGATAAATGGGAGCACCTCCATTTTACAGGCTGTGTCCGCAGCAGACAAAGTGATGTGTTTCCCAGCTCTGCCAGCCGGGGTTTGCCAGGAATTGTGGGGGCTGCAGCATCGTGCTGCCTGCCGTGATGAGGGACCCCAGGCTGCCTCCTTTCTCCTGTGGGTGAGACCAGGTGTGCAGCTCTCCCTGGGATCTCTGCTGGACCCCACCTCGGTTGAGTCTCTGGAGGCTGCTTTGGTGGGTTTGCCCACAGGTCTTGCCTGCCTGTGGTTGAGCCTTGGATTTCACCCTTGCATGTGCTACAGGGTGCAGGGTTTTTACTCAGTATGGTGTAGTGTTACTTGATGAAGCTGTTTTCCCTCATTAATACTTGCTCTGGCGCAGATTACCTTCTTCAGAGGACAAGTGATGAGGAGGTACCTTTTCACGTACAGGCTGCAGTAGGACTGGTACAGTACTGGTGTGTCTAATGGCCACTGTGTCTCTGCCCATAACCCAAATATGGTTCTTAGGGGTACTTTCCTCCTGTGCAGTAACAAAGTGGAAAGTTACTGAGAGCAGAAAAATATCTTTGTAACAACTTCAGTTATTTCACTGGGGAATGGTTTGTTTGGGGGATGTAGAAAGGTGAGAAATTTAGCACTGTCATCTTCCTCTGCATCCGTGAACACCATTCATCTCCAGCTTGTTGCTTTTCAAAACAATCCTTGTCAGATACCTGTGGCAAAGGGCATGGCAAGATTTAGTCCCTACTGCCTGTGTCCCTATCCTGTGAAAGCACAGTGCCTTGGTCTGCCGATGGGGAGAAGAGGGCAGCCACTCTCTGCATCCGCATGCAGAGGGGAAATTCTGATTGACTTTTCTAGTTTTAATTGATTCACTTCAGTCCTAGAATGTGGCACAGTGGTTTGGATACTAATTGTAGCACATGTATGGAAAATAGGGGATGCCTCCTATAAAAAGAGGAATGAATCCTTGGGAAATAGTAGTTCTTCTGCCCTGACAGCTCAGCTTTCTGTGCAGGTAGACCCCAACTCCTTGTCTTGCCTGTGGCACAACTTCACTGTTGTGGTGGCTATTGTCAATCTGAATCATCTATTTTTACTCTTTGGGGCTTAGATGCAATACTAAGTCTGCTCTCAGACACCAAGCCAGGTGGTCTGAGGCAGGCTTAAAAAAAAAGAGCAATAAAGATGGTAATGGAAGCAAAACATTATGTGATACATTAATCAATGCAATGCAATCAATGTAAAAGCACTTTTATATCTTGAATGTTGCAATTGAATTTATACCAGTGAAAAAGAGGCATGACTCTAATGGCTAATTAGTTCCTGTAAATGCATTGCTGATAAGGCTGGCTGTGATGTTCTGTATGCTGTTGGAAAATAGCAGTGAAAACTTGGGTGGAGGTCCTGTGAGTATGATTATTTTCTTTGGCATCTGAAACAAGGAGAAAGAAATGCTCTCCAAGTCTACAAACACAGCAGTACTGCATTTAAATTATTATCTCATATAATAAAGTTCAGTTAAATGTGGCTCTGCAGCCAGTCTTCAAGATTCTTTCTCCCGGTCTGTAGAGGCAGACTGGATTTGAAATGACATGCCTAAGAAGAGGTGAGAGGACCCCGTATGTTTCTTATGCTTCTTCTTTCATCACACCTATTCCCTAGCTTGACAACAGTTACGATTAAGTAACCTGAAAATAAGAAACTATCTTTGTTTAGCCAAGAGGGGAAAAAAAAAAACAAAACCAAAACAACCAAACAAACAAGAAAAAAAAATCACACCAAAATGCCAAAACTCTGGCTTTGCTGAAAGGGACTTTCAGCAGCAAATGACTGCTTTATATCACGAGTTTCAAACATACATCTTTACTTCCTCTATTTTCAATTTTCTTCTTTTTCTGGTGTTTCTTCTATAGTGCTTATGGGCCCATACACTTCAACAAGGTTCCACATTCTGTTCTGCAGTACTCTATCAGTGGTGCTTGTCTTTGCCTCTGCAAATGAAGACATGGGAAAAATTGGAGTATTATGCCAATGGGAAATGATATCCTCCCTTAAAGGTTATTTTCACCTCTGTCTCATTCTTTGGCAAAATGATGTCCAAAAGTGAGATGGTATGAATTCAGTGAGAGGCCTGGAGAGGCCTCAACACATGTTGAGGGATTTTTCACCTGAATTAATTTTATGTCATCATTAATTTTAGCTGTCTGTTTGCAGAAGCCTCCTCCTTGAGAGTTTATAGCTACTGTAAGACAAAATCTTTATTCATAGCATGTCTCCTGTATGAAACTTGTTATGAAGAAAGTTGGGGAGTCACTGCAAATGAACAGGTCTTTCCTTGATGATCTCAGAAAATTATATTGGAGTTCAGTTGTCATACACAAGCCATTATTTTTTGTTACTGTTATTGTAAGTATTATGGCGGGGGGGGGGGGAGGAGGAATGAGAAAAACCCTCGAAGTATGACTGATCCCAATTAGTTAGATATTGGGAAGAAATGCAACCTCCATATGTCCCTACGTCACTGTGGTTTCTCTTGCCTTCTTCACTCCCATTTATGCTACTGTAGCTGTTGCATTAACAGTAGTATCAGCATCATTAATCATCTGGATGAAGGTATTAATCCAAACCTTACTGGATATCATTAGTGTTAAGAGAAGGTGGAATGCCTGTTTGATGGCTGAATGAAGATATAAGTCAGTAGGGAGGTAGTTTATGAAAGTAAAATTATCATGAAAGGTTTGTGGACTCCTGATCCTACAATGAGAAAATATACCAGTGAATTTTAGGGGTACTGCTAGAGAGCATCCCAAGAGACATCCAGCCTCATAATGGATTTCAAATTGCATGTAAACAGGAAAAAGTGGAAAGCCAGTGCTATATGGAGTCTCTGCATGTCATCTATAGATAAAGCACAGTAGAAGCAGGAAAAAATAATGTCTGTCCATGCCATTTCTTGAGTGTCTCTGAAGCAACGTGCCCAGTCCTGTTAAAATTTAAGTTAAATAAAGTACTGAATAGGAGAGAAAAAGTAGAACACAGTGGAATGATTAGCCTACAAACAGGGAAGGTATTCACCTTCAAAATAAGACCATCCAAGGTATTTGATATTTAACTCTTTCCATGGTAATTATTACAAAGGAGGGATTTTTCACAGTGTCAAGGATTAAGATCAAGAAACTATGCTTTTAAACTAAAGAAGGTAGCATTTACTTAGGTTATGCTCTTAGAAGCACTTTTTTTGTGATAATTTTACTTTATTTTTGGGATAACCCTATATCTGTCTTGGCACGCTTGTTAATGCCATGGAAACTTTCTGGTTCTGTAAAGGAAGTATGTTTAGCAAGCAAAAGGTCCAAGGTTAGATTGTGCATTTCATGTGGGAAAGCAATTCAAATATAATTTGGCATATTGGTAGCCTGCAACAGAAATGTATTTTTTTTGTTGTTGTTGAAGAGCACATAAGTAAAGGTGTTAGTAACACTGATGTAATGAGAAATGAAAAAATTCAAGAGGATCAGAGTAGAAGATGTAAGCGATACATGTTATCACTGATCCCTCTAATTCCACTGTTCACTAAAGTAGAATCAGAAAGGACAAATAACGTTTCAACTACTGACACAGAGATGTACTCAAGATAAATGAAAATGGATCCTTCCAAACCCCTCAAGCACAAAAGACCTATTTTAGACCATGTCTATATTTTATACCAAGCCCTTCTTTTAATGTCTAAGTTCTTCAAAAAAACCAAAACCAAACCAAACAAAAAATCCCCCACAAGTAATAACAACAAAAACCCTAAACCAAAAAAACAAAATCTACCCCACAATATAACCTATCAAAACCCAAACCTCTTCTTTGCAAGTCATGTGTGCATGATTACTGGCAAATTCATCCATTAATCTTTATAAATGAAATAATTTTTTTTACCCTTCTACTATGAACATTTTTCATGCTGATAGATTGCACTCTAATAAGCTTCTGAATGGCTTATATAACAAATATATTCCATTGAACTGAGAAAACGAGAGAAAGGGAGAAAGCCCTTTGACTAACTCTGCGGTGTTATCTGTGAGGTAAAATATTTGTTTTTGTGCTCAGCATTTTCAGCTATAAACCTCACTTCACAACCTATATTCTTCAATATTTTAAATTTAATACCTACAGAATCATTCCCCAAGAGATAATTCTCGTTGTTCTCAAATGCTTTTGTATTTTCAAATATCTGGGGGCTTGTCTGCACAAGGAAAGTGAGGAAGCTGAGGGTAAATCAAATAAATTTAAATCCTTCAAGTGAGATTAAGATGCTGGCAGGAAAAGTGAGAGTATTTCCATGGGGGTTTAATATTCTTTAGTTTGTAGAATAGAAAATAAAGAATGTTTGAAAGGATGTCTATTCTGTTCCACTGCTCCAAGGAAGGATTAACTATTTGCATTGATTTAACTTAAAGTGAGTCTTCTCATTTCTTTAAGTCTACTGTAGTAAAGCATTGCTGAGAACAATCAGCTCTCCACAAGATGAGTTTATCACATGAAACTTTCCTGATCCACAATTTACACTGCTATGATGTTTAAAGAATGATTTTACATCTTAAATGTCTGGGTCCACTTTCCTGTCCCTTATGGCTTTACTTGGCAGAGAAGCAAATTCATAATGGTGGTGTCCATTCTACAAAGGCATTTTGCTTTTGCTGCTTTAGTCTTTAACGAAACAAATGACTTGAGTGCAGGCTGTAGCCATTAGGTGTCACTTGGTACTGTCAGGTGAGCTTACAACATTTTCTGATCGAAACCTTGTTTTTCTCATACTTGTCTGAATATGGTATTAGCAGAGTGAGAAAAAAAAATTCAATTGATTGAAGAGAAAACTAATAGACCTTGAAGAAGGAATGGGTATTCAGCCTCCTGATTGACAGATGCTGTTGACTGTCAGTTGGTCTAGGGGTTAACTTTAGCAACACCACCAAGTCCAGCTTTGTTAATCCTAATACTTTCCCTACTACAGTTACCCATTCAATAGTCTTCTACTTGCCCAAGTAGCCATCCATAGCCTCTTCTTGCCTGGTCTTTTGTGTTTATGCCTTTTTTTTCCTCATCTGAGATTGTAAAATTTCCAAGAAAAATGTCTGAACTCTTATGATTTCCTAGCAGTATGCAAAAGGATGTAGGTACCTCTACTTTGCTAACAATTGATGAGTGTTCAAGTTGAATGAGCTGTTCCAGGAATATTTCTTCCATGCAAATAAAAGTGGCAGAAGTATTTCTTGTTTTTGTATGAAAAAAATAAAAGCATTTGGTATGATTCTTTGCGCATGTCTGAGTAGGATAAACACTACACAAAAGTAAGAAAAAATTTGTATGACTTATTAATAAATGCTGACAGGTTGTGGCAGAAGTTGCAAGAGAAGCAATGTTCTCCTGAGCCTGTGCCCCTCTGCAGTCTGTTCATATCATGCACTGCCAAACACTTTTAGGTGCCCACAGCATCCATGGCAGCTGAAAATGAAAAAGTTTGAGGGCTTTGAACTTGTGAAGGGTCAGTTGAAAACTTTTTAGCTCTAATGTCTCAGTAACAGTGATATAGCCTGTACAGGAAAAATATTTAGCTTCAGTCACCCTCAAACTTGCATGTTCACCTATGTGATAAGATGATGTAGTACAAGTTGCCCTATAATGACAATAATAGAAAAAATAAGCCCATCTAGCAGAACTTGCTGACTTAATGCCTATCCTTAGCTCCTTCAAGAAAACAACTGCTTGGTTTTTGAACTGTAACTGTTTTCACACCAAGTGCAAGAGAAGCTTTAGAGAGAAATGTTCATGTAAGGAAGGATGTAGCTGTTAACCAGATGTGTGAATTTCATAATTGTTTCTTACAAGTGTTTAGGGCACACAGAGTCCATCTTGGTCTCCATGTCACTTCTAAATACTTTTACTCTAGGTCATTCTTTCCTTCTAATAGACTGTTTTCTCTAGAGTTCATTAAATGGTTCAGCATGCTGTCTGTATATGTAATGTTGATATAGAAGGTACTGTTTGCATCCATTTTTCTGCAGCTTTTGATATTTTAGTGTGATAAAATAATACTGTGATATTTTTTCTTTGGTATATGCAGGTAGCTTTTTATGAATTCTGTCTGATTTTTGTCTCTTTCAATTAAATTTTTTTCCCCCTGTTTCTTGAGTTATCTGAAAAGAAGTATGGGCACTGATAGCCCTTTTTCTAGCAAAACTGGAAGCAAGATTCTTGATAAGAGACGATGCAAACCACTTGTCTTGATTCATGTTACCACTAATGTGCTTGACCCGAACTCTTGCTCCTCTTCCAGTTTTGTTTTATGAATCTTTGAGCTTTAGATTTTACAGTTAGCTGCTGTTCTCTTTCTTTGCAGATGCCAGTGTATTATTACCCATCTGGTCAGTACCCTACCTCAACAACTCAGCAGTACAGATCCATTGCCTCAGTTCAGTACAGCGCGCAGCGGAGTCAACAGATCCCACAGACTGCACAGCAAGCAGGTATGTACATCTGTTTTCTTCAGCTGCTTGCTGTGCCTTTGCTGGTGAAAGCTATTGGTTGTGTTTTAACTGAACAGTGGAAAAGAAATCTTGTCACTGTTCTGTTTGAAAATATGATGAAAATCACAAATTAGGAAATGCTTTGCTTGGGCATACCAAGCCATGGAAGAGCAGAGGTTGCGTTCTCCACCCCTGCTGTCCTGCATGCAGTGCCATGTCCTCAGTGTCCATGCTCCGTGTGACGGGGCAGAGGGAGCTGAGAAGGGAACTGGTGTGAGCGGTCACATTGCATGTTCAAGTCAACTGTTGTGGTAGCTTGTCATCAGCATGGAAACTCCTCAAATGTTTGCGTGACTCTACTTAGTGGACAGGTCTGCAATGATGCAGGAAGGGGTAGTCGTGCTCCACCCCCCTTCTGCTCTCCCTGAGCCCGAGGAGCGGCAGGATTGTCTGTGTGGTTGGTGGCTGTGGGGACCAGCTCCCCGCAGCGACGTGCGGCTGGAATGGGGGCCGTTACACTGTAAGAGAGTGAGTAGCAGGTCTCACAGTGAACCGGTCTCTTTTCCTGCTGTGTCATGTCACTCCGGATGACTCCAGAGTAAGAGGGACATGGGGAGAACTGGGTTGGTGTGTGTTGCGGGAGAGCAGGAATTGTGGTATTGAGGGAGTCCTCTCATTTCAAGGGAATAAACAATTCCGGTGTTGGAGATTTTTTTTTTAAAGTTGTTAACTGTCTGTTTCTTTAACACATACCTCCCCTGGCAGGGTGTCTCAAACAGAAAGTCCTGGTGTATGGTGGGGGAGGTGAAGGGGAGGGTGTTGCTTTCCCAGTAGGGCTTGCAATTACAGACGTGCCAGGTAGGACAAAGCATTCACTGTTCAATCTCAGCATGGCAGAAAACGTTCTGAATGGCAAAGCAGACTCCCTGCAAAGGCATTGATATGAAAGTCATTTAAGATGCAAGTCAAGAGCCCAGACATGAGATGTGAACAAGACTTATGGGGTCATCCAGCCTGTCAACCTGTCTCCATAATGTGACTGCTGGCAATTTTGTTCCACTCTCTCAGGCACTCAGGGAGACAAAGACACAGCAAACACAGCTCTAACTAAGCAATTGATTACTTTTTTTTATGCTGTTCTGTGTTCTAATAAAATTGGTGACATTTTGGTTGGTGTCAGTGGTGACTGACTGTGTCTACTTTCATACCTTCATGTTGTAAGTTCCTGAGAGAGAAGAGGGTGAAGTATTGCACAAAGGTCATCTGTCTCTTCTAGCTTCTCCTGCCTGACAGTCTGGTATCGTATTTATTATCTCTGTATAGTGGGTCTGTGAACCTAAGTGCAAATCAACTTAGGTGACATTATATGTATCTACTCTGTTGTTATAAAACCATATTTATCAGTTTAATGCTACATCCGTAGCATAGTGGAGATTATGGTAAGTGCAGTCCACAAGAGATGGTCTGAAACACATGAGTGATGTTCTGGAAAAGATCCAGCTGTTTGACCTTGAGGAAATTGTAGTTTTAAAGATTTATGGTAGCACAGGAGCTCTTATGTTTGAGTACAGACAATGCAGAGATGCAAATGCTAATTTTGTTTCAGTGTTTACTGCATCGTTTTCCTTACATGTTTGGAAAACATGAGTCAAAGAGTTTGTGTACAATCTCTAGCGCATCAGTCTTTTCCTGCAATTCGCTCTTTCAGCTCTCTACTCAGTTGGAAGCATTATTTTTATCTCATGTTTAAAAATGAAAACATTGTGACTACTGTTTAGACTCCCTGCCGTGGTGATGATTTTAAGCGTTTAGCTATTCTCAGATCTTGAGTCTTGGCTGAGAACAATTCTGCAAACTGGTTCATCCCTTTGGCCTCAGATACATCCTTTCCCATAGTCATTGTCTGAGCATGTGATCTATGTGACAGGATGAAGCTTGCAGTTTCCTACAGATGGTGTAAGGATTGTTCAGATTTATGTTCAACTGCAACCCTTGAAATTTGGAAAATAAACAGCGTTGCAATATGTCACATAATAAATAGTAAAATAGGAGAATTTAAAGTTCTAGGATTGCTACAGATTTCTTACAGGTGGTAGGTACACTGTGAGCGCTGAGACACCAAAAACCCAAATGATTCAGTGATAGTTTCAGATGGTTTCATGCCTGGTATCATCACTGCATCTGCTTTTCTTACCATCAACCTCTTCACACACATTCATTTTGTTCCTTATGTGCCTCACCTCACCTGCAAACTCCTCATCTCTTTTGGCTCTTCTTAGATGCCTAGTAGCTCTTTGCTGGGCAGGAGATGCTGTTTCACCACCACAGCAGATTGACTGGTGGCACCTAAACAGCAAATAGCTTCTGGCTCCTGCTGCAGCCTGTTGACAGGGCAAGTGAGGTGGGTTGCATGGTTTTTCTTTCAAAACACTGATTTTTACAAACCTGAAGAAATGTCATATCTTTGAAGTTTTCATCTCCCCATCAAATGTGATAGAAATTAGAAGATGAACTCAAAATGATATTCTGAGAGTTGTTTGAGGAAATCTGGAAGAGTAATCACACCAAAAAATCCTTTTAAATCTTTGTAGAAACTTGCATATGACAGGAAAATAGCAATCCACAAGCGAGTGTTTCGAAGTATAGTTTTCCTTCCCGTGCAGCTTTAGATCAGCACGTGAGGAGCCAAACAGGGACAGGGGAAAGAAGACATGAAGGACAATAGTGCTGGTGAAATAGAGTTCAGGGCAGGAATACTGAGGATAGGAAGAGTGAGCAGATGGAAAGGAGGCAGACAAAAGATGATTTCTGAAATGGTTTCCCCCAAGACCTCACATCACTTGCTGCTGCTTCGGAGAGAGGACAGCTGTGGTGCAGGCAGGCCCATGGGAGCCCCAGCTGGCTGCCTGTACCTGCCAGTTAGCTCATATTGACAGCATGAGCAAGGAAGCAGCTTCAACTTGGCAGCTCTGAAAACATTTTACTAAAATAAAAAAAGTTTGCCTTCTTGGAGGAGCTTTTGGAAGCTTGCAAAGCAAAGAGTTCAGATCTCACTTTCGCCTCTTTGGGATGCAGAGGTCAAAGTTTGATCTAATGCCAGCAATTTGTTTTCATTTTTTTTAGAAAAGGTCTCTTCAGAAGTGAGGCAATATTGATGACTTTTACAGTGAACAGCTAAAGTAAAATGTCAGCACAGCATCTGTGGTGGCTAAGGGAGCCTTTACTCTCTCGTGGCTCTGGAAGGAGAGCAATATTGAGTTAAAATGACTCTAGGGCAGAAAAAAAGATGAGCTCACCTAAAATTAGATTAGAGCTCTGGCAACAATAAATCATTTGGAGAGAAGAATGAAAACATTTTTTGTGTTTATTTACCTTTTCTGGTTTTATTATTATTTGCTTAAGTGCTAGCTTATATGAGGACCTAAGTGACCTATTTCTGGCAGAAGCCTAGTACAGACAGTGTCATCCATGAAGATTTTATAAAAACCTCTGCCACTTGAATTATGTTCATTTCTCTTAAAGCCAAAATGTGGTGTCATTGTCTGTAAAACAGAAATGTTTTTGTTTCACTCAGATACATGCATTGTTGCTCTTCTTCATTGTCCTTTTTCTGCACCATTCTTTTGTTCAGTCCTGCTCAATGGAAAATTTTTCAGTGTTGCCATTAAGTGGGGCCAGGGCTGAGTTGGTGTCTGTCAAACCATGGCATTTGTAGGACATCCTAAGTGGATTCTTAAGGTGCGTTCAGGCAGGTATTCTCAGAAACAGTGTGCTCATTTTTCAAACATTTAGGTTTGTTGCTGTTATTTCTCCATTCTGTAAGAACTGATACTTGAGATATTGTGAATTCCCCAGTTTTGTAACCTCACAGAAGAGAATATTATTTCTATATTTGCATATAGCAGTATTCTGTAAATTGCACATCTAGCATCATCAGTTTTTTTTTTTCTTCAGTAATTATCTCTATATTGGTAGTTTCAAAAGCTTTCAATCTTAGTTATTGTGTTTGAATAGAAAAATAGAGATGTATTGATGATAAATCAGTAATTATTTTTATTTTATCATGATAATAGAAATCAGCAATGTGTTATTTTATATCTCTGTCTCTATTTTCTCACAGCAAATGCTGTGCACTTTGAGGATTTTTCATTTCTGAAGTCCTTCATAAGCATGAGCTGGATAAATGCATGAGTATTACCTTGGGATGTGCAACTGTTCTTACTGCTGTTCACAAATGAACAAGCTGCAACATATTACATGATGTGAGGAAAAGTATATATCTGAACACTGCCTGGATGTAGAATCCTTTCTTAATCAGTATACATGGATCTTCTGTGAATGGAAAATGTTTGTCTTGAAGGAAAGGTAATATTTCTGATGGAGTACTGTATTATTAGCCTTTACAGCTTACAGTAAGATAAAAGAGGTAATTGTCTCTTTAATATATCTCTGAAGCAAATTTTAAGCTAAGACAAAATATACCTTAACAGAGTCCACAAATTTGTTTGGGTAGAAATCAGAGTCAAATTGACAATGAAATACTGAATTTTTTGCTTAATTTAATCATTTCAGTGTCAGCATAATTGAAGAGTGTTATCTTCAAGTCTCTTTCATCCTCTTTGTCTTCCGAAAGCATTTATCACTATAAACTGATACACACCAGAAAAAAAATGGGGGAAGGGAAATGTGCAGCACTAAAAAAAAAGAATTGGTTTGTTATCGTGGTCATTAGAGAACCTTATAAAGAAAGATTTCTGCTTTCTGCCTTCATTAGCAACCTGACAGGAGTTCATGGTCCATGATAGATTTGTTTGCATAATTCTGTCTATAATTTCTCTTCTTCTATAAACATAAACAACTTCAATTTTTAAGTATCTAATTATCTGAAGAAACTGTTTCTCTAACAGTAATTGCTTACTGTGCTATTGAAACAGATTTGTACAGAAGGTGTCCATCTGTGTTCAGTACTTTATTTTTTTCAGCAGATACTGCTCTCCTGGAAAGCACTGCGAGGGAGGTGCATCTGTTTTTTACAGAGTCTTGACAGGAATGGGAGGGACAAAGTCCTAATGGTTTAGGTACTTAGGTGTAGTGCCATGTTCATTAATATTGATGTAAGGTTTTGAAATTTAAAAAAAAAATTTCAAGAAATAGTAGGGCCCAATCAAGAAGGAGTTTGCAGCAATTGCAGTAGGACTAAGTTCAAAATTGTGATCTGGAAGCGATCCACAATAATGTTCTTATTTTCTGTCTGAGTATTTTATGTTTAAGTTGCTCAGAAACTTAAAGCTCTACCTACAAGCACACTTCCATTTAGGCAGAGTGTTTCAGCCCAAGAGCATCTGTAAGGCAGAGCTTAGCACTTCTACCAGCTGCCTTAGAGACTTGTGATGGCTGTGCCTTGAAGGTCCCTGTAGCAAACCTAGGGGACTGCTCTTGAGATTTATTTTTTTCCCCCTAAATCACATCTGGAGAAAAGGAGCCCTCTTTTTGTGTGCATATGTATGTGTTTTGGGTTTTTTTTCCCCACTGTATTTTATGATTTGGTTCCAGCTTTAGGCAGATGCCTCAGCTGAGAGATTTTAAGTCATGTTTGTGCATTGCAGAGGAAATGCTCATTGGGATCTCTGCTGTCCAGGGATGCTCTCTGTCTTTCTTACAGTGCTTTCTTTAAAGGTTTAAAGGAGCAGAGAATTAAGAGTGTGGGGAAAAAAAGGGCATAAAGCAAGAAACTGGCTTGGTTCTGGTTATATATTCTGTATACTTTTTTTGCAAGTTTAAGGTCTCACTTTTATAGTCTTTCACTGTTGTATATAGTGTATGTTTAAGAATAGCTCCAAGACCTGTCCGTCTCCTCAGTGTTACCTATTAGCTACCCATAGGGAGTTTACTACCTGAAATTTTGCACTTTGGATTTCATTCCTCTACTGCTGGAGGAGGATTCTATGACTGAATATTGCATTCAAGACTTTTTGAGAAGCTTGCTGGAAGACTCACGATGGGACCTTAAAAGTTTTTAAATTTCTACTCTTCAAAACACTAAATCCTTTTGTCTCTCTGACATCTAACAATAGGGCTGCAGCAATACTGAACCAGCATTCAGCTTTACAGAATATCTGTAATTTAAATTAATAGCAGAATTAATACTATCACACTCCCTGCAGCATACTTGATTCTGAAAATTAACAATCAAAATCACTTTTGTCAAAAAGCTTTGTTCTTCCTCAAATGACTTGTTTAATTATTCAGTATTCACACCAAGAGAGAGCAAATATTGAGGGAAGAGAACACTGATAGGCTCAGAAGCCACAAGACTCTTATGCCTCTTATAAGGCACTTATTTGTGGCTTTCTTTCAAGGCTTCTAAAGTTTTGTTCAACTTCTCTAATACTTATTAAAATTTAAGCAATTTCTGACAGAATTCCAAGGGTTTCTCAGTAAGATATAGATTTTTAAAATTTTAGCTTCGTTTTAGAGAATTAGTATGTGTTAGTCTTATGTCAGTCAATGCACAGGAACAACAGAGAGAGATTTCTAACAGCATTGTGCGGTGGATAAAACTTCAAAATAGCCTCTGTAAAAATTGCAGAGGCCTCACTAAAATGTAGGGAACACTAAGGTATTCAACAATGCCTACAAAGGATGTTTGTATTTCTGTCTTTTCTTTGCCAAAAAAAGTCCTACAATATCTCTATTGCTAATTCAAATTCAGATCAATGTGCAGTGTTCCTACTATTTGTGATGGAATTTTCCAGCTCTGAATAATTGAGAGGTTTATATTGTAGTTCTTGAAAGCAAAGACAGATTTCATCATTTATTTTTTTATCTTTTTTCTTTTCTGATACCATCCTGCCATTGGTAGAACTAGTGGAGCCCTACCATGGACAGAAATGCTAGAAGGCCTGTCTGGAGAGACAGAGACCATCTCCATCTCTGTTTCAGACATGCCGTTCACAATAGGTCTGTAGGCTTTGGGCCCCGTTTTTCTGCAACTTCTCTGCAAATGAAAGCTTGCAATGGGATGAAGAAGTAAAGTAGTGCAGGAGGGCTTTTGGGTCTCTGCTAATAATTGAAGAAATATTCTGAATATTCACCAGAAATCTGCACTGCGGGAAGGAGAAGAGGGAGGGAGCTTTTGCCTTACAGTTGCTATTGACTGAGGATTTGAGAATCGAAGCACAATTTGCAGTTGTAAAGCTCAGTAGAACAGGACATTTATTTAGGTTGGGATGCAATAGAAGAAGTGTGTGTGAGTATGAGCTGCCTGGAGGAAGGGCCCACAGCATGTGTTCAGTGTTAGGGCAGAGGTGCTCAAGAGTGACATCCCAGTAACTAAAGTGGTGTTCTGCTGACCAGCCCTGATATGTTAAAAAGTCCCATGTCTTTGTTACAGGCAGTTATTGTTTGCCTAAAGTATCCACAAGAGCAGCATCCCTCTGCAATTACAAGGATATTTTTATTTTAACTCACCATTATTAGTTATATAGAACGTATGACTTTATATAGCAAAGGAGGAATTATTTAAAGTTCTCATTTGTTTGTTTGCAAGTGAAATAAGGCTGGTAGTATGTTTGTGTGAGTTAGGCAGCCCATGAGTCTTCCCAAAGAAAGCAGCTGGTTTCCTTAGGAACTGGCAAGGATACCTGATACCTCTCCAAATAGTTCCTCACCTCTTCCCCAGGTCCTGCTCTCTGTTGCAGCTCGCTCATTATGCACCAGAGCAGATAGCATTCCTGCAGCATGAGCTAATTGTAATGCATGATGGCTGGTAGCTGTCATTGGTATTGAATAGAAAATAAAAAAAAAAAGATTTAATTTGCTGTCTGACTGTCTGGTTCTAACAGCTTAATTATTTCTCTTATTACTAGTGAAACCCTGCTGAGGTTTCACTTCCAGTGGGTATCTCTGGCATTTGTCATTATGAATGATAAGGATAAACACAGGTTTTCTTGCAGCAGATTCTGGTGAGGGTTCTTTCATGCCTGATGGGATGTAGACTGAGAAAGGAAAGAGGTGATTCTTTCCATGGCCTTGGCTGCCGGTCTAAAGATTTAGCTGTAAATGCTAGTCATTTTATGTTAATTCACTCCAGAACTGACAAATAGAGCTTCTATTTCTGCTTCTGCTTACGTGTTGATGGCAAGACATGACTATATTCGCATCAGGAATGTAGTTTTCAGAATGGAGAGACAAACACACTACTCAATATGTTGAACTGAAGTTCCTTTTTTTATATAGTGCAGTGCCTTTTTTCTGGGAAGAGCTGAGATTAGAAGTACTTTAACACAGCTTTTCATTCTGCATTTTTACATATTTAATTTATTTTTGTTTTCAATTCAGTTCCCAGATCCTGATGTCTTGGTTACAAATGTGGTCTTTTGACTGCCGTCATGTAAACACTTAAGAACAAGGAAAGGAAAAGAGGCCAACCTGTGCAATAATGATTTTTGTACCATAATCATACCAAGGAGCTGCAGCTAGTCTTGAGGCCCCCTGTGCTGAGAACAGTGTATATATATATATATATATATATATATATATATATATATATATGAAGAGATTTTCTTCTACGTTCCTAGGACAGAGCAGAGAGCTTGAATCAAGGAGCTAAAAGAATGTTAAGGCAGCCACCATAATGGCCATCCAATTCAGAGCTATTTTTCATCTCTAAAAATGTTCCTTAGACAGCTTAGGTAAATCAGAAAGGGAAAGAAAAAGCTATTACTGTGACAACTGTTTCTTCATTCACACCTGCAAATAGTTGGACACCCAAAGTTCCCACTGAGTGCTGAAAAACAGTAAGCATCTTTTGGGATTGTACAGGTAGGATCCCTAAGTGTGTTTTCCTAAATATTACTGTTTGGATTAGTTTGTAATTTTGCAACTATCAGAATTTCTCATTGTCTTCAGTCTTGGTGTTCCCTACGTATGCTTATACAATGCAAACCCACAGATAATATAAGAAGTGAGTAGTGGACTTTGCCTGTAAATAACAACACTGTTCTTCTTGCGAATAATTTCCCTCTAAAGGACCTTAGCCCTGAGGCATCGTTTAAGGGAAAAAAATGAAAAAAAAAAAAAAAAAGAAGCCATTTCTGAGCAAGCAAATATTTAGGCTGTATATATATATGTCACCTTGCTCTTTTTGTCAGCCTGTGTTATCAAAACAATTTATTATGTGCTTTAGCACTGTCTTCAGGGCTTCCAAGTAGCATGCTGGTAAAACAGAACATCTTCAATAGCATCTGCTCAGCAATGCTGCATTTCCAGTTTGCCTTTTGTTAAGAGTTACCTTTCATCGGGTACCGAGTCTGCAGGAGTGCAAAAGACTGGATTTTTACAGGTCTTACAAAGGAGAATTGCACAAATTGAATTTTTAAGGTTGCCAAGTACTACTTCATAGAATAAGAAAAAGAGGGAAATGTATTATATTATAACAAGCAATGTAGTACTTCAAAATGATTGCTGGATTAATAGTTTGTATCAAATGGCAATTTTAATTCTGTCTCTATTGGAGAAATAGAAAGCAATTAATCTTCTGTAGCACATTGTGAAAAATAGGGGCTTATACAGGATCTCAGTGAGTCTTTTCCTTCACTTAACCTTGAACTGGGCAATAAATAATTATAAATGCAGCTACATCACAAGGCAAAAGTAATTTGGTGAAATAGAATTATCATCTAATGCAGGAATTAGAAATCTGAATTAGGTTTCCCGATGTTCTTTTTTCCAGAAAAGTATGAATTTGCCTGTGATTTGTGCATAAAAGAGTAAAAACAAAGGTTTCACAAAGTGGGTTTTATACCCAAGCTATCACCAAATGATTTGTATTGCAGTGTTGACACAGGCAAATGCTCTTGTGCTCTCTCAGCTATAACTCACACAGAGCCTCTGATGATAGGACTTGTTTTACAGAGGGGAGATGGTGATGTCCAAGCTGCATGGGTGCATTAACATCTCTTGAATAATTTCCTGCTCCTCGGTTAGGGCACCAAAATTCTATGGAAGGTATCCATACTGCCTTCCACAGAATTTTCTGTGGTATACTTCATTTAAAGTTTCTGTTCTATTGTGGTGAGCTGCTGAGGAGACTCAAGATACAACTGAGAGCTGCTTTTTCCTGAGCTTCTCTCCTGCTTACACAGCTTCACGGGACTTCAGTCTTACCCCTCAGTGCCACACTGCTGTTCCTTACAGCTCCCATGCATGCCTTGCAGATCCCAAAGCAGTGTTGTTAACCTCCCTTCACCCTGGGGCTTTTCAGGCAGCTCAGGGGAAACTGGTCAGTGAAAGGATCAATCAGACATATAGGATATGGGTCATCGGTTCATATCGTGGAGCAGTGCACAGGATACTCTGATAAGGAGAAGTAAAGGATATGAGGGGGGAAAAAAAAGCAGGAGTGAAAAGAGCTGTATTTTTGAGCTCTATCTATTCTATGATTCTATGATTTCCACTCCAGAAACATGCCTTAGCACTGGTCTATAAAAATGGGAAACCATGAATTTGTTACGTCAGGGTCCTGTTCAGGAAGAAAGCATTCCTAAGCAAAATAAAGCAATATTATTCTGCTTCTCTTTGAATTGCTTGTCTCTGTTTTCCAAAAATCTTGTTTTGCAATATAAGGAACAAGAAATTTGTGCCTAAGAAACATAGCTAGCAATGGCAGTGGGTTTGTGGGACGTTGTTGAGTCTTCACACTGGTCCTACTAATTTCATTGAGGTGATGTATGTCTGCAGTGAACCATATTTATACTTCCATGGTAGAAACTTCACATTGATAAAGTCTCATCTGCTTTTATCCATTTTGTCTGTGTGCTGATAGTGAACTATGGAGTGTTTACAAACTCAACTGAAGAGATTTCTTTCTTTTGTAAAATTTAAATAAACATAATTTGTAATTGCCCTAACACTCTTCATTTCTTCTATTTAAGTTTGAGACTAACCAAATGGCTACAAAGGCTGACATGGTATGTTTCAATTTGACAGAGGATGTGGAACTAATATTTGTACCTTCTTTCCCTTTTTTATCCCACTTTGATGTGTTTACTTGTTCCATTACAGGGAAGAAAGTGAGAGTGCAGAGCTACTTAATTTTAATAAGACTTTTAGTTAGTTAGTTAGCCTATGTGTAGTCTTTTTAATCCTCAAATCAGTTTTCTGAGCAATTTGAAGCCTGGAGAAGGGCACAGTGAGTTCAGTTTCTGTCTGCTCATTCTACTTGGTTCCAATTAATGCATTACATGACTTTACAGTGGTGTTTGGAATGCATTAGGCAGCCATTTTTGCCATAATGTGGCCCATTGTGTATATAGAATGATATGATTTATTGGAGAAACGGGTGTGGGCACATGGAAATACAGTTTGCCCTAGAGAATTGTTTCTAATTGACTAGTAAAATGCTGTTTCCAAGTAGGCCATAATTAATCAGCAAGAACTCTTTTCCTGAGTTTCCTCCTGTAAATGAAGAGACTCAGCATATCCATGAAATAGCAACTGAGAATATGAGGGGAAAAAAGCCTGAGTCTCCAGTTAGCAAAGCAGTTGTATTTATGTGAAGCAATCCCATCAGGGCGCTTTGCTGAGTGATAGCAATGCTGGCTTTGAAGAGAAATGCTGAATTTCTTATTCTTCTTAGGTTTCTTAAACTTTTAATACACTTCTGGTGGTTACTGCATGCCAAGAAGGTGACTTGGGTGGTTCAAGGTGAACGATGGCACACGAAATGGGCTGCTAAACCAAAAACATTCTCTGATATCCCCTTAAGTGGCCTCACACCTTTTCTTTCATCTTTGCATTATGTTGTGGTGTGCAAGTACTTAGTGAGCTCTAATCGTGCTGTGCTCACTAAGCACAAAAGTAAATGCCAAAACCTTGTGTTGAATATCTGTTTTACAACAACACTGTTACAGTGCTTTCAAAAGCTTTCACTCTGGAGATCTTTAATCTGGAGATGAAACAAGTGATAACCCTGTAGTATTTTCAAAATCTCAGTAAGTTTTGTTAACCAGAAATGTGATTGTGGTTGATTTTTGTCTGTATTGTGTTGGTGAGAAATCTATGACACCGAGAGGTAGGATTTCACAGTGCACACTATGCTTCTGATAGAGCAGGGGTGGATATTGGTGGGTCTGCTGTGCAAGTGGTTGATTTTGAATTTTGCTTTTTCAGATGCCAGAATATGTAATTTATCTTCTTGTTCAGCAGTTTGGGAATGAGATTTACTTTTAAGAAAATCTCCCAGCTATCTATTGTTTAGTGCAAGGTCCACAGAGCTTAGTGGTTAGAGAAGGATGTTTGCAGGGAAGGTGAGGCGTTCTGGCTGTGGAAAAGGGGGGAATGTTTGAGTGTCCATTACAGGAATCAGCCCTCAGAAAACCACCTGCTTAATTTTGAAGTGTTGACTTCTTTTCCAAAATCTGAAGAACTAGCTTGCTGGAGCGAAACACAGAAGTCCAGCAGTTAGGTGGGGTATAGTTTCATAGCTGGCTTGTGTTGTTAATGAGCAAAAGCCATAATGTTCCAAATTGTTATTCAATCCTTTAGTTAAAGGTCATGTGTCTTTCCAGTAGTTTTGCAACTAGGGACACCTTTAGAATAGTTTTCCAATTATGCCTATGAATTGCTTAAGAAACTCTCTTAGTCTTGATGCACAGTGAAGGTGGTAAAAGCACTGTTTTTGGATTCAATATATCAGCTGAATTTTTACCTTTGCTCAAAAAGTGTCTATCCAAGAATTTTCTATTGCTTTCCAGTGTCTAAAGAAGGACAGAATTAAGAAGAAGATACTGAATCTGTCTTTTTTAAAACTTATTTCTCTAAACATCTGCAGTTTCTACAACTAACTGTATCTGTCATACTAGAAACATAGCCTTGGACCGCTGGTGTCCTTGGGAAGAAATTTGTTGGGCCCAAGAGCTACCTTTTGTTGCATAAATACTGGGAACTTCCTAGTACCGGCAGTTGTCTTGTTTAAAAAGTACTTAAGATTTTATTTTTTCTTGAAAACAGTTTTGTGAAGTTAAAAGTAGTCACCATATGATGGAAGGAAAGGTAAAATAGGCAAGACTTATTTAAATGGTTCCCCCAATTTGGCTGCTTTCATATGAAAACCAGCTGCATCTTTTGACTTCTCTTGTTTTTCTCACGCAGTGGAGCTGTGGGCCACTGAAGTGCACATACTTACATCCATTCCTGGTCAGGTAATCATGTCAGGGATATGAGCCCCATCTTGCACAGTAGGATTTACTTACATATTTAAAATGCTTTTCTGAATAAGGACCTTTTTTCCCCTGTATCTGAGGCAAGATCAAGAGCGGAACTGAGTGATACTGCTTCCTGAGGAATCGTGAATTCCATTTGGGTCCCAAGTGGCCAGCAGCTGATTTTTTAATACCTTAAATACCATTGTTTTGGGATGACCCCTAGGCCAGATAAGTTTGTGTGGAGCATTTTTTCCAGTTTATTTTTCAGTATGTCTTGTGTCCATATGTTCCTTTCTGAAGAAGAACATGATTTATACAATTAACAAAAGCCCCACATGTGTGCCTTCTGAGCATGAGGAGAACGTGCCTAAGTAGGTACGTACTCCCTCATGCAATTAAACAAGGAGGAAAGATAACTTGTGGCTTCAAGCACCAGTTCTCCCCAGGGCAAGAGGTTAACATTTGACAAGATGAGTGCCCTTTTGAAGTGTCCCAGTAAAAGCAGATGCAGATTTCATTGAGGCTTAATCTTTTGAACTTTACTTTGCCTACTCAGCATACTTCTCACAGGATTTTTTCCACAGCTCACAAAGGATCCATCTGGAGAAAATTGCTAAGCAATGTTCACCAACCCATCTGTGCTCTTGAATGTCTAGACCTGTGTAAGGGCTGAGGTAAAGTCTTTATAAGCTGTCATGCTGAAAACCATTTTGAAGTCCTCCTGTGGTTTGCAACATAGGAAATATGAAGATTAGAAGTTCTGCTGGGGCATTTTTCAAATTAATTCAAAATCTTCAGCAATTTGTAGGGCGAATTCTGTTGCTGATTATTAGGGAATTAAATGCTGCATCTCATTTATATGGGCCTCAGTTACTGGAATTAAGGTTGTAAGGACTACAATTGGCATTGCCTTTTCCTAATTTCTGAATATTTAACCATGCCACCCTAGTGCTCTCTGAGGCCATACAGACACAAATGCATTGTCTTTGTTCCCACTTTTGAAAGCTGGAAGTGTGACCTTTAAAGACAATGCACCTGTAGCCAAGCAATGACAAATTTCTCAGTTTTGAATGCTTGATTTTCATTTCAGGTATCTGCTGCTCTCTGTACAGATGTCTGTGTGTGGTTTGCTGCAGATTTATTTCTCAAGCTTTTTCTTACACTTTAGGAATAGCTACAATTTCCTGCTGAAGGGTCCTTCAATAGTGAAACTGCTGTGGTCACACTGTGGAAGAGAAGGGCTGGTGTGAGGGATCCTTGGGGAGTGTAAGACTTCTCTTTCCTTTGGGCCTTAACTTACTGATGTCAGTTGACATTTGGACAGGTGCATCTGCACCGGCCATCCTGCACCATCAGAATTCTTATTTGTGTGCAGGGCTTGGGAGAGAATGATGCTGCATGACTAAAGTGTACATAGGTTTTCCATCCTGGCTAGTTCAGCCTTTGGTCTTGAAAAGCGGATTATTATCAATTGAGTTAAAATTGTATTTTTATTTTGTCGGTATGTTACAACAGAGCCTTAGCAATGAGATACCAGTTGCCCTTGCTTGAGAAGTAATATTGATCCCAAGAAGAATAAGAAGGTTTTGTCTTCCTGTTACAAAAGATTCCAATTTTGACATAACAGAAACTGAAAAATTGAACATAGTATAAGGCAGAATTTTCCTTCCACTTGAAGAGCAGCTCTGGAAAAAGATGCTTTAGAATTACTAGATGTCAAAGCAGGTGGTAAAATAATTTCATCTTTTATACTAGATTTACCATTTATGGCAGCTTTCCGGAACCAGTGTCTTAGGCCTGGGAAACCTGCTACTGCTTTCCTTGTAGACTGAAAGAACCCGACATGGAGCATTTCCAGTTTTCATCTTAACTTGTTTGCTAGGTATTATTGAATATGTAGTGAAAAAGAAGGGAGGTGGTGGGTACTATGTACCTCAGCAAGTTTCAGAGACCTCCTCCTCCCCTTTCCTTTTGATGGTGTTTCCTGTTTAATGTTTCGTTGCAAAGGGAATTATGAAATCATAAGTCCATCAGTGTTACAAGATGTTGGGTTTTGTTCTTTAATGAGATCTTAGTTGCCCAGGACACCATTCCTGTTCTTCCTTTGGAAGAAAAATGAACTGCAGCTGCAGCAGCTACACTGGCTACTGTGGCCAGAGAAGCTGGGAAGCTGTCAGAGGAGATGGAGACAGAGCAATAGTTTTACAGTTAATTGAGCTCTTTACACAAAATAGCATCTGTGCCTACATGGAAAAGCTAGCTTTCTATGGAAGTGTCCTGAAAGATACTTCAACATAGAAATGGGTGTTTGGGAAGAAGGTAGATTTGGAACCTATTTAAGAGTGAAATTTTCCAGGGGACCGAGGATATCTGGGTTAGAGGTTGTGGCAGAAATATAAATAAGCATTTTCTGGTCACTTTTACTACAATTACTGGAATGCTGTGGGGGTTATTTCGTTGCTTCAGGACAGCAAGCTGCAAGCAGGTGATGGGTCAGAGAAGGGTGTTCTTGTTTCTTCTGTCATTGAAATAAAGACAGAGGCTGTGGCAGTTACTGCTGCTTCCTACCCAGTTTGAAGCAGAGAGGGGAGAATCCTTCCCCTGCTCAGAGGTGAAGTTTGGCAGAATATTTCTGGTCTTTTGGTAAGGTAGAATTTGAGGGATGCTGCAAATGCTCCTTTATTTAAGTGACAAATGTGAATCTGAAGGGTATAGACAAGAAAATGGGGAGAAATTCCTTGTTACATTTTCAATATCCATGTTGTTGTTACCAGAGAAACAAAAATGCTCTCATTCTTCTCCTTTGCTTCAAGAAATCTATTTCTGCCTTGTATTTCTATTGTGTTTTTTTAAAAAAATCATAATTACAATGTACTAAACTAATTCTTCTACACTGCATTAAGCTTAAAATAATGTTGAATCCATATTTCCATTAGCTAGCAATGAAAAAACTGTTAAGACTAAGGCTTAACACGGAATCGATTCAATTCCTGCAAATGTTTCTACAGAATCATGATGCTGCAGAGCTGTAAATAAATGGAAGAAATAGCTGAAATTTGCTGTAGTATCTATACTACCCAAAATTTCAATTCAAGAAAAAAAAATATTCTTTCTTCTAATCATTATATTAGAACTACAAAGGGGACAGGTTCAAAAAGGTGCCAAGCTCTTCTTTCCTATATGCTTTGGGGAAATTAGGAAAAATAACTATTTATTTTTGTCATTTTTGCAGTTTCTCCAAGCCTCTATTTGTAGAGAAAGCATTTAGCTCACTTACTTTTAAAGAATCAATCTGTACATAGACATTTTATATCATTTCAGTAAAGGTGTCACTGGGACATTTTTCATCTGAAGACTGTAAATACAGAAACCCAGTTCTAGGACATTTACTGGCATAAACTCCAGAAATGACCAACTTTCTCTAAAAGTTAAATTCATTTTGTAAGTATGCAGTATGTCTGACATCCCCAGATTGTACAGTAATGGGTATCATAGAAATGGTATAGATGTTCATTATCACTTCCCAAGTGAGTGTTTTGGATTAAATAAAGTTAAAAATTCCCATCAAAAACAGCATCTTCATTAAATGTCCTTTACCTTTTGGAGGTAAGATGACAACAGTATAACTGCTGACAAAGTTCTTTCAGTCCATGGCAAGATGTGTTTTGGCCTAGTCATTAATTTCTCCTGTTGCTCTGAATTTAAGAGCTGTAAAGACACAAAGATGTGCTTACAAGCATATCAGAATAGGAGGACTGTAATAATTGGAAGAAGATACAATTTATTAAAAATTCCCTAGGAGTATGAGAAGAGCCTGCCGTGGGGCTCTCTATAGCACTGTCCATGGATGTGCTCTCTTCAGAGGACACCCTCTGAAGTACGGGTTGACTGTGAAGTCAGTCTTGATCTATGCTAGTACGTCAGAGGGTAGAATTGAGACCAAAGTGTCTTAAAATAATTTTTCAATGCTTTACATTAGTAAAACCTTGCTGTAGGGTAAGACTTTATCATTATGCTTCTTCTGTGCTCCTTTTCTGGTGTTACTCTGAGCCATGAGAAGAGCTTTCTTCCCATCAGTCTCTTTTTGTGAGATTGAACTGATGTCATCAGTGAACAAAGTGTGCCCAGTAACTCGCTTCCCTCTCAGCCGTGGTGATGCAGGTGCCAGCATGGCTGTGTTGACCCCAGTGTGGCCAAGTCCCCATCCCATTCTGGATATTAGCACAGCTAAGCCACAGCAGCACTTGGGTCACTTTACCTGTCCTGTCGAAGCTGTGGAGCAGCAGGCACAGGCAAGGTCTATGGTAGGTTGACAGCCTGTAGGTCCACAGCCTGCACTTTGCTTCAGTGCCTACAACCTGGAAGCAGGAGGCAGTTATTTTCCATCTTCCACCTAAGAGGTAGCATCTAAACTGTGATCTTCTTTGCCAAACTTTGTTCCAGAGCCAATATGTAAATGCTTTGTATGTCAGCTTCAGTGAGGAAGTCCCAACCACTCTCACTATCATAATGTTATCTTCCAAAGAGCCAACAAAAATATAGCTTTGATGTGTTTCTTTTGGTGCTCAGATGCCGTTGCATATGAGGTATTATCATGAAAAACCACATTATCACAGTAACTCAGGGCCTTCGGGCATCTGATGTTGCCAATTGCCTTCACTTCTTGCTGGTATGTAATTTATCACCAGCATGGCCTACCCTGCTAATATTTGCCCTCTGTGGGCAGAGGCGAAGCTAATATACTTTCAAAGTGTATTTGAATTGCTTCCATAAATCACAGCTGTCACTGTGAGCAGTTTTATCACTTGCCCAGAACAATATGTTATGTTCATACTTTATAGTCTTGATACTATTCTGGACTTTTATTTGTGTAAATTGTAATGCACCATGACTTCTTTTATCAAACAATTTTGAGCAGTCCCAATTTTATTATTTTATTTTTACATGGAAACTTTCCCTTGCTCTGTAAAGAAGAGAATTTTTATGGGATATGTTTTATAGTCGTGATTATTATTTTTTATTAATAATTAGCTCTAAGAACACTTGCAGTTTGTTTTCTATTAGTTAATTTTCATTCTTCTAAGATGTTCATGCAGCTGGGGTAGCTTAGTTTTTGTAGCTCTTTGACACTCTGTGGTGTATCAGGAAGAGCAGCTACATGGCAATCCTAGGTCATAGAGTTGGACACTGGCGAGGAGGAACCTCCCTACCTTATAGATTTTATTTGCTATCTGGGCAGAATATCCACCAAACTAATCAATTGTGTGGATTTAAAATAAAAAGCCTTGTCAGTCCAGAAGGAGTCCTTCCCCTGAATCACCGAAAAGAGCTGGGAGCATGAACAGCACTTACTCAGAGCTGTGATATGGTGCCCTGGCTCAGGCATGGGCTGGGGTGGGGGACAGCTGTGTCTCAGCAACCAGACTCACTCGCTTGGGCAAGGACCAGCTGTGCTCAAACTGCTTGCCTGTCCCATCCCTGTCCAGGGTTGCTGAGCGGAACTGCTCCCATCTGCCAGCTCAGCCTCCCCACCAGGCAGGGGCCTGGTAATGCTACTGAAAGCTCTGCACACAGGCTTATCCATTATATTTTTCTTCTCCTGCTACAGTGGTAGATCTGTTTATGAGTGTGACCTGTGGCTGCTTTAGGACTTTACTGCAATAAGAAACTCTTCTCAGCTCTTTCTCAGTGATGCTCTGACATTAAATGCACTATTTCTAGAACAGCCAGTAAAATGTCTCCTTTTTATGGCCATGCCTAAAATACCAGTGAATATTTATGAACCAATTTGCCATGACTTCTCCTGTGATGGAAAAAAAAGTTCTTTTTTTTTTTTTTTTTAATTGATGCATCAGCTCATTCCAGAATATGAGAACAAAGTCTGTAAAGTAGTCAGTTTTATAATTAAAAAATTATTTATTTGCAGCAGATATATTTGCTAAAATGTGAAGACTGTATTCTTCTCTTTTTTAATTTGAAGGAGTTATGCTAATTGTTTAAAATGGAACAGTGTCTCTATGTAAGGAAAGATTTTAAGTGTAGATTGAGTTCCTTGTCATGAGGAGTCTAAAGGTATCACTCAGGTTTGTCCTTTTACAGAAGTTAGTGTTTATTCTCAAAGTTTGCACTCAGAATGAGCAGTAGTTGCTAAAGAACATTTTGCAGATGTGTTTGCAGATCCTGTGATTTTCTCTTTTCAAAAATTTTAGCTACACAGGCATTTTCAGCAATTGGCTAGGCACATCAGCTACCACTTCAGAAATTCATGTTGTAAATTTTACACGAAGAGACATTTTTGGCAGCTGCTTTGTGGTTTGACTTTCAGCTGCCCCAGAAAGGCTATATGCAATCAGTTACCCTATCCAGACCATGTAAGCAAGAAGCAAGTATTTTAGCCTAAGGATAACTTGGATGATAGTACTGCATTAAATTCAATGATTGCATGTAGAGAAACACATCTGTACTCCTGCCCACATGCATAGATCATTTCATAGGATAAGGGGAGCTAAGGATGGAAGATACTCCCGATTCTGTGAATAAAAGCACTAAGAAACCTGCTCTTCCAACAGAATACACCTCTCCCACCTCAGCTAAGCTTGGGGAGCTGGCAGTTGCCTTTTAGCAAACATTGCAAAGCCTTTGCAAACCCTTCCAGTTTAATTTGAAAGTGTCCATTCATATCGATTTGATGAATCAGAGACTGTAGTTAAGATTTTGCTCTGGCAAATGTCTCTTTCTATGCCCACTTCCTCACCTTCCTGCCAGTACTGACAGATTTCAGGCTTTGGGAATTTGGCCATACCCTTGCAGGCACTGGCAAAAAAAAAACCCCGAACATCTTTTTTGGATCAAAGTAGGGTTCTTCATTCAACTGAAAATTATGCAAAGCTCTGTGTGTAACTGTTAGCAAATCCAGCACTTAAAGGTCTGTTTTTACTATAGATTATATTGAAGATCAGGTGTTTTTCCACTGACTTGAGTATGTAGCACTTCTCATCACTGCTGGACTTCAAAATGTCTTATGACGGTGTCACTCCTCAAAACCTTATTTCACAGATGAGGAAACTAATAAGCAGAAAAAATAATGCAAAAAGCTATCAAAAGTTATGATGTATGCAAGGAAGAAGTTCTGTTGCTGGCCTGTGAACTTACCTTGACCAAACACCCAGGCTGATCTGCAGTATTTATGCTGAGTTGAAGACTCCATATGTTTATGGTCTTTATTGTGCATTTTCCATAGCTCTGAATGCTTAGCTGGCATCCGTCAGGAATTCAGACTTTACAAATACTTTTGGCCATGAAGATTGTAAACATAGCTTTGCTGGGGTAGCAAAATACTAAGTGTGCCTTGTAATAGCAAAGGCTCTGTGGTAGCTCTGCCCCAGTGATTTCTGAGAGCAGACATCGCCCTGGAGAGACCCACAAAGCACGAATATTCAGAAGACTTTCCTACATTTAAATTAGTGGTATCTTTTGGATTTTTTTTTTCTATTGAAAGGAAGTTTTTGCATCACTTACAGTTGCACAGTTGCAGATACTTTGAGGGGAGATAAGGGGATTAGGACTGATCCTATGGGTTTTGCAGAACAAGTTGGCCTAAAATGCTTTTGCTTTGGCAGATCAGCCATCTCAGGCTGTTGCCCTGGTTGAGTTAACCAGTGTACCCTTTTGCAGCAATAACACTGGACCAGCTATAGAGGGAGTTTTCCAGCTAATGTGCTGTGTAGTGAAATCTGGGGATGAGCAAGGGCATAAAGAGGTTTTCTTTCATGTAGCTGAATTAAACTATGCTCTGGCTAAAAATTTTGACATCTGTTGAACATAGGCCTGATTACAGGTCTTCTCAAGCCCACAGAAAATGGCACGTGTGAGGCAAGGACTCGGAGGGCTGATGTCTGCCCATTTCCCAAGCACTGCTGTCAGCCTGTTGTCCGATTCGGCAGAGACTTGGGAATCTATGTGAAAAATAAGCAATCTCTCCTCATCATCCTCCCTCTCCCTTTTCTCTTTCTTCTGCTCTCCTTGGGCCCAGATTCCTTGGCAAAGCTGTACAGGAAAGTTTGCTGCTTGCTGCTGAGTGTAGTTTCATTACTTTCTTTTGTGAATACAAAATGAATATGTGACTCCAGGTGTTAGTCCTCGTGTTTTCAAAAGTGACACTAAACCCTTGTTAGTAAAGGCAAAGATGAAAGTTTATATCCACAGTGCATTCCCCTTTTCTTCTTCTTTTTTTTTTTAATGTTCATATTTTTCTGCGCACTGAATGCAAGAGTTGAAAATGCATTTCCCTGTGATATGGAGGCTGGCTTTGCAGATTTAGCTGCCTGATTTATAAAACTGTGTGAACAAATTATTTTGCAGATTCCTTTGCCAATTAAAACAAGAACTCAAATTCCTGTGAAATGAGCCTCCTACCTCACACCCCACAGCAAACTTGATGAAGCAAAAGCTTTGAATTGCTATTTTTTTTTTATTATTTTTTTTTTTTTGAAGGGGAGAGTTAGAAATTGGTAGTGTTCTATTTGGAATGTCAAAAGGGAATGTTTTTACTTTTTCAGACATTTTTTTGCTTTTACTCATTTATTCCCTTCTTGTGGTAAGATGCACAGTTTGGCCACAGGGAAGCTAACTGGGCACTGGGGTGACTGCATCTGTAGATTTCGCTGTTCACCTCCTTCCAAGGAAAAAGCTTTAGCTGGAAGATACAACCCAGCTGTAGTGCAGTCATCAAATGTATTGCTTTTGTACCTCTGGCAGAATTGCAATTAGTGTTTACATTTCTGCAGTGGTCTGGAATGGAGTGGATGCCTAGAACAGTGGCTAATACAAAGTACTTGTAGATACTTTGGAGGTCTTTTGCCTTGCACTTCAGGGGGTAAAGGGAAGGGAGGGTCTTCATGATTGCTCTAGCAAAGGCTTAACCCAATTTCTTTAAAGCATTTTTTAATTAAGACGAGATATAAACTAGAGTCTGCTGTAAACTAGAAGGCTTAGTAATTGCAAAGCAAACACGACAGGGAGCACCCTGTGTCTATGCCACAGAATCAAAGTAGGTTACACTTCTCCCTGATTGCATTTTGGTTCATTATTTGCCAGTATCTCCTGGTATGTAGCCACTGCTTATTCTAATGGCTCTTTCATATGTGTGCATATATGTGCATTGGGCCATGCATGAATGCAGGCTCGGTCCCGTTTTGCCGCATTTTAACTCTTGTGGGTTAAGCAGTGGCTGTGCAGAAAGAGAGTTGAGAAATGAATTGGTTCTATATATTGTAGAACTGAATTTTATTGGAATAAATAATCAAATCTACCACTGGAGATCCCCTCCTACAAGGGGATGAGTTCCCTGCCCTCAGTCCAGAGGTGTATTCAAGCCTGGAAATCATTACAAGAAATTAGCTGATATGCTTAAAAGTTAAGCAAATGCTCAAGGGCTCTGCTGTATAGGGGCCAGAGTAATCACTATGGAGCAGGCAAGTGCTTCTAATGTGATACAAAGCCGGTTAAGGTTGATTGCTAACCCCAGTAGTCTTTGGATTGTGTTCTGCTTGGGTGCACTTGGAAAAGATGAACTATTTGCATTTGGACCCATTTGGGCAGACATATGCTACATCAACGTCCTGTTGGCTTCAGTATCATCCTTGTGTCTGTTTGCATCTAGCTGGGGGATGTAGCTCACAGCTCGTAGTGTCCTTATGTTATAGGTAAATAAACAAACACAAGTCCTTTTGCTCAGTGATTTGATACCATAGGTGTATGCAGAAGCAGTGGGGAGGATGTGTCCTCAGGCAGTAGCACTGCCTTTCTGTCAGGCAGTACTTACAGTTGATATTGTGTTTATGAAAACTCTTTGTGAGGCTGAGGCCCAAAACAAAGCCCAGCTTGCAAGGGTGAAAAGCAGGGATCGTGGGGTACATGGTGGTAGCCGTCATTTAACTCAATCTGCCCATAGTAAAATGCAACTCAGTACAGTGACCTGTGCATTACCAGCACACTGCAGCCTTCCTCCAATAGACAGGATGTGGACAGGAGTCTGTACATGGAGCTGTGTGGAAACAAACAGCATGGCAGAAGCAATGAGAGCACAGGGACCATCGGCTCTGACTGGGCTGGTGAGCAGCAGCCTGCCTGAGCAATCCCTGCTCAAAACAGGACTGTAAGCACTCAGCACACAGATTTTGGTGTACTTTTCATAAAAATATTGTGCAGTTCTGCTCCTTTTCTCCGAGCAAATTATTTCTCTTGGGTGCTTATTTTTCCATCTCCAGCTATCTTGACTATTCAGAAATGCATCATCTTCAGTGTAGGTGCTGCAGCTATTCCTTGAAGTTTTCACAGCATGGAGGCTCACCTTGAGCTTGTGCTTGTAGATATTTCAGCAGTATCAAGAGCTGATATCAAGATATCAAGCTGATATCAAGTGCAAAGTTATAGACAGATCAATGCACAGGCACTCAGCAATTTGTATGCTCAGACCTGCCATTATTTATTTGGGGTCAATCCAGAAAATCAAACTAGTAGAAATCAATCTGCTGAAATAAAGTGAATCGGTGGTTGAATCTGATGGTATTGCATGGTGAATCTGATCCTGCTGGTTTTGTATTTGTTCTTTTTTTGACTCATAATTTTGTTTTGGTGGCTAGCTGTCCCATTGCACAGTTCTTAGGAATTTGATAGCAAAAACAAATGGATACTACATATAATTGTTATGGTATGGCCAGGAACTAATTTTTATAACAGAATACAGACACAGGTACATGTAGGTACACATGCACAGGGTACTGTTCATCTAATGAGCTTCGCTGACTTGACTGTATATGTGCCTCCAGCCTGTTCTATGTGCAAAGGATTAACCCATCTCCTGCTTCCCTTTGCATTCAGCACAGAGCAATTGTGCACAGTCAATTCACATAACCCTGCAGATGATCAGTAACTGGGACATTTATTGTTATCTACTTGAATCTTGAGTGCTGACACTCACACCTGCAGGTACTTTTGGCTGGAAATAACAGCCTTAAGTCTGCTGTCCTTGGAAAGGCCAGGCATGTTATTCTCAGTGAGGAAAATGATCATATTGCCACCTAACTCAGGTGAAGAGATCATTCTGATGCAATCAGAAAGAAAAGTCTCTCTAGTGGACTATCTTGAGTTGATGTTACTTGAGCATTTTCATTATTTATACGAACTCCCCAGGGTAGCCTTGTGCCAGACTACTGCATAATGCTAGCTGGAGCATCGATATAGATACGTGTATGTCTATGTATGCATACTGAGAGTTCAGTTAGCCAAAGTTTTTACCAGGTGGAAGTTTGTACCTGAGCTACAGAAATTTACCATTTTGCATAAAAAATATTCCTATGTGAAAATGAATATGTTTGTAAGAAATGTTGCACTTTGCAGTTTTTCAAAGTACATCTTTATGGGTAGAGAGGTGAGAAAAGAGAAGGGATTTTTTGCAGTTTTCAGCAAAAACTATTGTTTTGGGGTTTTTTTTTTCCCTGAAAATAATAGTAGTAAAATAGTTTATGCATGCATCATTTCTTCAGAGTATACTGCAGATCTCAGCTTTCAAGAAAATTCTGTTTGTCTGCAAGAACATATGGACACTTTGAATTGAGCAGAGTCTTGAACGTAATTTTATGTAGTCAAATGAGAACTCTATAATGTTTTGCTGGCAAGGGCGTTCCTCTAGATGCCACTTTTCAATGTGAAGCATGACCTATGACAAATCATATGCCAAAGGACTCTTACTATCAATGCTATCAACTATCAAAGGAGTTCTTACATTGGTCTTTTAGTTGTATATTAGCTATTCAAAAACCTCATAAAGAGGAATTGCAGCAGACTACATCAGTATAACAGTCTATGGCCATGGTAAGGGCTATGACTAGATTTGCATCTGTTTTAAGCAGTGAAGCTCTCTTAAGAGCAACCTACAAATTCTCCAAATTTATCTATTGGCCTGTCCATGGATCTGTGTTAACTCTCCTTAAAATTGTCAGGATTAGCAGGCAGGGGCTGAGAGAAGAAAGATTATACTTAACTGTTCCCTAGAGCTATTTGGGGCCTCCCTGTTGTCATGAGAACCATGCACCAGCTTGCAATATGTGCCTTCAGCGCTTAACTCTGTAAGGTTGAGAAGGCTTCACCCCTCTCAGAGTAATGTTTTCCAGGTCCCCTAGTACTCTCCCTGCAGGTACCTCAGCTGGCTTTGGGCATCGACAACACTCCAGTGTAAACCCTTGCTCATTGTACTGGCCTAAGGAAATGCCATGCCCCCAAAGATGTTGAGCCGGTTCATGTGGCTCCGTGGATTAACTTAGTTCAGAAGCATAAAATACTTTCCTCTTCTCTCTATTTCACCTGTGTCATTTGGTGCCTGAGTGACTTTTTTTTTTTTTTTTTTTTTTTTTGGTCTCCAACAAAATACAGAAGCCTCCGATTACCAAAACAGCTGCACATGTTCTGGGTTAATGCATTTAAGTCAGGCTCCAGGGTCTGGGGAAGTGCCAAGATCCTGGATCAGCTGCTTTACCGGAATTAGGCTGCTGTAATGGAGCCCTGCATTATTGTGTTGCAATTATTTTGGCTTGCAGCTGGCTGTTCACTCTATTTTTTTACTGAAGTGAGATAAAAGGATTTTGTCTTAAAAATAGAATTTACTTCTCAGAATCTTATAGAAGCTTGGAGTTACATACCATGTCTGTAAAAGGTGCTCCTCTGTTTATTTTCAGATTTATCTTCAAGGAGAAGGGCAAGTAATATTTGTCATAGTTTTTGAAGAGCAGGAACAATGCTACAAGGTCTCAAAATATAAAAGAAGTGTACTGAAACAAGAGTAAAATAAGTGAATAAAGTATTATATAATTATATGGGTTTAAGTTCTCAGCAAGAACAGGTTTATTTTCAACATCGAGCCACTTACTAGCAGCAAGTTCTTCTTAAAGCTGTCGCTATAATTTGGAAATCCTTTGTGTAGAGAAATAAAAGAATGGATACAGATTTTAAACTGAAGAAAAACATTTCTCCAGCCTTGAATCTCCTGTATTTATATCCATTCAAGCTCTTTTTGATGCCTATTTATATATATTTCTTGTCAAATAACAACTCTCTCAGGTTCTCCAATTGATACCAAAAAGTAAACTGAATGCAATCTTTTATCTTTGAACTGCTCAACTGTGCCCTTCTTCATGTTCTTGTTAATAATGCCAGGTCTCCCAGGAGCACTCTCACACAATTTTATCACATAAACTTTTTGTTTGACCTTACCTGCTGTTCCCCTAGAACATAAGGGGTGTGAGGGGGAAGCCAAAATGCCAGCCTGCCTTAATTAAAATTTTGGTCTCATAAGATGTGATTTCATTAGTTATATAATGAAAGTATTTAATCATACCTCTTACTTGTCTGGGCCTTTTTACTTAGTAGTGAGGTCACTGAGTTTTAAGCTGACTCTTTTCAGGTGTGGAAAATTAACTGCGGGCTGGGTATGCCTCTCTAGGCAATGCATAAATTCATTGTATCCAAGATTTCGCATGTTTGCCCTAAAGGTAGTTGCTTGGATGTTGAAGTAGAAGGCACTAAGTAAGAGTTCAGCACTCTTTGCAAAACGTTTTTCCCCCATGGGACAGCAAGCATACATATAAATGTTTTTTTAAAAGATAATGCTACTCCTCACCGACAACACTTAGAACTTGGCGTCATAGCAAAAGGGTAAAAGAAAAGATAACGGATATTTCTGTGGCACGCAAGAAGCTCTAAATCTTACATGTACTATGTGGTGTTACTTTCATCATTTCTCATTGACATAATCTAAATCACCACAACAGTGGGCTTTCTACCTCCCAGATGAACCCATTTGTTTAATGGAGTGATTATTCTCCAGGAAAAGTGTGCACAAAGCATCCTATCTTCGCTTTTGTAAAGAAATATCTTATTCCAGCTTCTGTAGGAAAAGCAGAGTTAAAAAAAAAATTATTTGTGAGGCTCTGATCCTACACATGGGAGGGTTTACTTTGCTAGGGGAGTTGTGTTATTCCCCTAATTTTTTTTCCCATTTTGTTAGCAGCTTAGAAGTGCCCCCAGTTGGCAGCATTTTCTAAGTAGCACATGAAACCAGCTACGCTTCAGATGCTCTATGCTTTGGGTGTCTTCCAGCCCCTGGGGTTGCAAAACAAGTAAAACCAGGATTTCATATAGCTTTTTGAGGAAGAATAAAGCAAGGGGACAAGGAGGAGCAGTTCAGCTAGGTAAGACAGATCCTACTCAGTTGAGCCAAACTCGACACATTTCAGAGCTTTTATCAAAAAAAAAAAAAAAAAAAAAAAAAATTCTAGTGTATCAGAGTATTTTCAGCAGCAGTTTTTACCAAATCCAACAAATAGATTGCTCTGAAATAATCCAAAACTGCAGGAAATTTCCCAATTTTATTTCTTCTTCTTCTGAAGCTAGATGAAGATATTTTTGCACTATTCATTTTGTGGGATTTGTAGCTTTATAAACCAGAGAGAGAAAGAGGATGGGGAAGATAGACAAACTGTCTTTTATCCAGTATTTTTCTTCTTTCTTTTGTGATAATAAATCTTACTGGCTCATATCTCTGATGCATGTACATCTTGCTGAGTTTCTTAATGCAGCTGAATATGGCTCTTTCTCTGTGAGTCTGACAAAAAGTCTGGCTATTGATCTGTTACCAGATTAGGAAGCATGAATGTGTTTTTAGCAAAGCTATGGACAATTTAGGGACTGGGAGCTATGATTCTGGCAGCAATTATGTTTCAAGACTCAAAGTTCAACATCCTGCAGTTTTATAACTGCAGCTCTGCAGAGAATTATTGGAGTCACTGTCATTGTAATCACTTTAGGAATACATTTACAGGGTTATGTGTTTTCATTGAATGTTACTGGAGTGCCATTAGCTAAGAATTGTTTTGAACTTGCACAACTTGAATGAATCGATGTCATTAGTTTTAAATTTTGAAAACAAAACTAACGTAATACCCCATGGTTTCCCCTGCAAGCTGTACTGCTGGAGTGGGATGTGCTTTTACCTGAAATGAAAGAAGCCAAGCTGTGAGTCACTTCTGTGAAAAGGCTTCTCTTGTTTCTTGAGGGTCTGAACTTGCAGAGTGCTGTGGGGAAATGACTCTGTGTGCTGCTGTGGTTTTTGACATGTGCTGTTTTCTGTGTGTTTTAAGCTACCTCATACCTCCAAGTTTTCTGTTGCTTCTCAAGAGTCCTTTATTTCAGGCATAGGTAATCTTAGTGGGTTTTTTCCTTTGTATGTATGTGAGAACAAAATAATTGCTTGGTCTTATGTTTTGAGGGGAAAGGATGGATTTTAGCATTTAACTATTATGTATTTGTCCATCTAGCTCAGACGGTATTCAGTTCATACCAGTAAATTATCTGTGATTTCTTCAAGTAGAATATAAAGTTCAACTATCTTACTAAGTCAAGACATTTTTATGTGTATTGCAGAGAGAAGCAGACAGAGTAGGATTGGATTGATCAACTGCAGTAGATTTGCTTTGCAGCATGCTTTGGATTTTAGGTCGAAGCTTAAACAACAAAATTGCTTACAAAGTATTCTGGATTCCAGCTGCACAAGGTGCAGTTTAAATTTCCAAACTCACACAGAAAATAACAACAGGAGGGAGATGTTAATTAATATGTCTTCTGTGGTAGTCTTCCAAGCTGAAGATGCTTTGAGGTGAGGCTAAAATCAAAATCAGCTTAAACTTATAGATTAAGGTTTTCATGAGACATTATTCCATCATTTGCAGTAAAACTTGCCAGGTAATGATCAACCATATAATGAAAAAAAACCCAACATTTTCCTCAGGCAATTAATTGTGTGCCCAATTCTAGCATGTAGCACCTGGACATGAGAAGCCAGTCTGAACACAGTGCCTTGGAGAAGCGCTCCTCTAGAGAAGCAGTGCATAGAGATGGTATTGTGATGTCCATGTAGGAGGTGAAACACCTGGTGGCAATCCAGTACTTGAGAGTCTCACATGAGGTAAAGAGTGTCATCAGGAGGGACTGACAGACCTCTGTATCAGAGGGCTTTGTTCTGGCAGCCAGGAAACCCTTGGCTGAATTCCTGCTCTCGCCTGGGCTGGGAAGGGATCTCATTATGCAACTTTCACAGCTTGGACAACTGTCCTATGCAAGGTTCTCCAAGTAGCCTGTATTTCCTTCTGTTTTACAGGTAACATTTAGGGTCTGTTTGAGAATCAAAAGGTTCTTTCTGATGCTTTAGAGGATGTGGTTTAGTGGTGGACTTGACAGTGTTAGGGCAATGGTTGGACTTGTTGAGTTTAGCAGTCTTTTCCATTCTACACAATTCTTTGAATCAATTCAATGACTTTGTGATTCTAAGA
Organism: Pyrocephalus nanus; assembly: GCA_038380795.1. Classification (NCBI taxonomy): domain Eukaryota; kingdom Metazoa; phylum Chordata; class Aves; order Passeriformes; family Tyrannidae; genus Pyrocephalus; species Pyrocephalus nanus. The sequence continues at coordinate 20,762,330 of CM076266.1, read as the reverse complement.
CACTGTTTGATCTTACTGAACAGCTTGCTTCAGTTTTTTATTTCCTTTCAGTATTGCAAATACTTTTGGATGGACCAGCTCAGAGCTTTTGGTAAAAACTTTTGTCAAAACTTTACCAAACATACTAACATGTATGACTGAATTGGAGTTTTACAATGGCATTTCATCTTCTCTGATTAGTAATTTGTCATGGGCATTTTAAATTTCTATGATTATGAAGTAAAAGATACGTCCAGCCACTTTAATACTTTGCCCATAGCTTATTTTAAAAAATAAAAGAAAATGTAGCCTAGCAAAATTGTGGGAATGGATACCGATCATATTCTTCAGTCTACCAAGTCTACCAAGTCTATTGAGCAGTACTCCAGCCAGGGCAAAGTAAACTAAAATAGGCCAGAAATAGCCCTTAGAATATCCACAGTACACAAGTGAACAGTGTTTGTGGAGTGAATTGGGTGGCATTGCCAGTATATGATCAAAGGGAGGAGAGACTGGGAGGAGGAACCTGTCTCACATACAAAAGATTAGTCTTTTTCTATAGGAAAAGTGTTAAGAGCTAACTGACTAACATTTTCCTAAGTATTTCAAGTCTAGAATATGTAATTTAATGGTCTGAATAATACTGGACAAAGACCACATTCTAATAATATCTTTATTCACAGAACCTCTTATTAAACTGATGCATATCTTCTAGCAAGATATCCATCCTTGTGTTACAGGTTTCAAGTGATACAAATGTGCTTCCTCTCTGGGTAAATTGCCTCCTTGTTAATTACAGGGTGTGTTGAAACTTTAAATTTTATTTCTAATCTGAACAGTCCTGGGTTTATCTTCCAGCCATGTAATTTTATTATACCATTTTCTGCTCTGTTCCAGAACAGGAGGTTGTGGTTTAACCCCAGCAAGCAACTCAGCCCCATGCAGCCACTCACTCTCCCAAGTGGCATGGAGGAGAGAATCAGAAAAGTAGAAAGCATGCATGATGCCATATGGCCTGGGATATCCCTTTAGTCAGTTGAGATCAACTGTTCTGGCTTTGTCACCTCTCAGCTTCTTTGGGCACCCCCCAACCTCCCCCTGGTGGGGTGGTATGAGAAGAAGAAAAGGCCTTGACTGTGTGTGAGCACTGCTCAGCAGTAACTAAAACATCCCTGGATTATCGTGCTGTTTTCAGAATAAATCCAAAACTCACTCACAGAGTAGCTACTAGAAAGAAAATAACTCTGCCCTGGCCAAAACCAGCACAACTATCTACTTGCAGATGCCTCTATGTCTTTTGAGTAAGTTGAACAGAGTGTGAGCTCATTAGGTCTTCCAGGAAGAGGTGCCTTACTGAGTTTGGAACACGTTTGTAGTTTTCTTCTCAGCCCTTATCAGTTTTGGGGAGTCTTCTGTAGAGGTAAGAGCCATCTGTGTGTAGAAGCTTTTTGCTGTTAGACTGTTTTCAGGACATTGCAGGGTATTCCCTTGTGTTCGCACCAAGAGGTGGTGCATGCTCCTCTTGGCTTTTTCATGGGAGCTCAAGTTCATTATCTTCCCAGCACTCCTGGAAGTTGCAGCAGAGGATGAGCTGGTCTGTACCTGGGGCAGGGAGGGGGGGAAGGTAAGGAACCAGAAAGGCACTGCAGTAGTTGCAGAGCAGGCAGGAGCATGACCACATCTGTGTAGCATTTCACCCAGCTCAATCACCTGGCTTGAGGTTTCCCTTTTGACTTTCTCTTGGGCTTTTCTTGTCTAAGTCACTGAACTATGCTGCCAAGGTTACCTGCATTTTGGGTGGCACTACACTGAGTGAAGTGGAAAGAAAGCAGGTGGGCTCCCAAATCATGTCCCATCAAAAACACTGTTATTTTATGTATTTGCATCAGATGCACTTGGGGGCAAGGACTCTGTTGAAGTGGTAAGAGTACAGTAAGACTTGCAGTTCAGGGACTCAACACCAGACTGCTGCACTTCTCAAAGTGCTGATTACTCTTTACTAGCCGTGCTGATACACATGTTACAAAACTGTCTTGTTAATACATGCTTCAAATCTAAAATGAAGGGCACCCAACATGGGTGTGCCATTCCTGGAGTGTCTATGCTGAGGCCAGCAGAGCACCACTCATGCTTTAATTACAGCTCTGAGTGACACTACTGGCAGAGGTATAAGACCACTGCATTTTGTGATTTGAGCTTCCAGGAAATTAAAACATTTGTGGGTCTTCCATGCAGTCTTTCTCCCCCGGGATGTTGAAGTTAGATGACTTTCAGCGTGGTGATGCAGACTGTAAAGGTTCAGAGAATTACCTTGATAGTATGACAGCCTCTTCCATTTCAACTGCAATCCAAGGCTCATCTTTCCTCTGAGGCATTCATTGAAATTCTGCACACGATATGTTCCTCTGGTTGTTTAACAGTGTCTCTCATGTTTGCCCTGATTTAAAAAATCCTCCTTTGTAGCAGAGATAACATAGAGCAGGATGATATAATTGCAGTAAAGAGGCCCTGGAGCTTGCAGTAATAGGATGGTTCATCTGATGTGTACTGCCATTAGAAAATAACCCACGTATGTATGTTCTCGGGGGACAGTAAAGAGGCTTTTAAGGATTTCTCTGTATGTAGTATGAAAGCTAATGAGTAAAAGAGCAAGTGCAAAGAAAACTATTGCTGCATAAGCATGGTGCCACTTCCAGTTCTCACTTATTTCCTTACACCTCTGTAGCTCCAAAACATCCATCTCTGCCCAGTAATGTGTGGGTTGTCATGCACTGCTGTTGGTTTGAGACTTTTGCAGACTTTTGAGAAAACTGTATTATTTTCATTTCACTGAAAAGTGAAAAGCATGGCAGAGCTAAGTTGAGGATTGAAACTGCTGTGTGTGTACAAAATAAGTAATTTTGGGGGAATAGCACTCTCTAATGGTCTGTGCCCCCCACCCTCAAAAAAAAAAATATATAGATTTTGCTATAATAATAACACAGTTCCACAAGCATTGCTGAAAGGTTGATATTAGCCTCAGTTCTCTGACCTTCATTGTTTTTCCTGGGTACTGTGAAGAAACATACGAAGACATAACACAGTAAACACTGAAGGACTTTTTCAAATATTACATGTAGAATTTGGACTGTGGTGGTAGAAGATCCAGAGTATCTGGTTTCTGATATTAACAAATTTTTGTCCAAATGGATTGCAATGTAGAATGACAATTCTTACACTTGCATTTGTGCTGAAATAGAAGCCATTTAGCAGAACAGACATTGGCTTCTTTGTTTTGTCATAGCATTTTTTCTCTTGCTTATAGAGCTTGTTATAGATAAAAAAAATTAATTCACCTTTTAATACTCTGTACTCCCTCTGTGCTGTTGGAATATATTTTTGTACCTTGTCAGAGTTTTGTGTTCAATAGAATGGATGAACTTGGATTTTTCTTTATATATTTAACACAGTAAAGGATCAGAATTTGCTATCAGGTAAAATGAAGCGGCCTTACTTGGGTTGTAGAACTTTGCAGAGGACATTGGATTTTGACTAAATGCTATACTGGGGTTCTGCAGCAAGGTCTGACATCTGTAACTTCATTTCATTCCAAAGGGTACTGATCATAAAAAAGTCTATGAATATTAAGTAAGGAAGAGGTGACAGCCAGCATTGTTGCAAAAATACACACATGCCAGTAACCTTATTAAACATCCCTTGTTTCTACCCACAAGTTAGGGGAGTAAATAGTCAAGAGTACCTCCTTCAGGACCTAAAAAGTGACCTATTTTCCCGTGAATCTAAGAGGATTCAGGATACAACCTCTTTGCTCCCATCGAATCAAATTGGAAGTGTGTTGGAGTGCATGTGAGGTATTTTTCTCTTTGTATTGATGCTTTTCTTTGTGGTCAGAGGATTGCAAAGGGCTCACAGAGGGAGTAGGAGAAAAGGTCTCACTTCCAGGGTTGCAAGCAGTACTCTGCATGTTGGGACAGGGGTAAAGAGTGCCCATGCCTTATGCGCAGGAGAAATTCCTGAAGTCCTTGAAAAGTAATAAGATTGTTAAATTAATAATTTGTAGCCTAGTAGACTTCAGCTTTTAAGCCCATCTCCTTTTCATATTCCTGTACCTAAAACATGGAGTGGTTATGTCATGTACTAAGCAGTGTTTGATAATACAGAGGAGGTTTTCAGGGTGGAAAGTGTGTGTTCGGGTATCATTGGAACTAGATCATCTTTAAGATCCCTTCCAACCAAAGCCATTCTGTGTTTTTGTAATACCCCTATGAGATCGTGCCCATATGTTTGTCATAAGTGTAGCTCCTTCAACATTTCCATAAGTTTTTGTTTCAGTCTGATACTCATGTCTGTATAGGGTAATACAATTGTCATATTTGGAGAATGTGAAACACAAAACTAAGGGGGAGAGAGCACTGCATATTCAAACATGCAGCAGGGCATTAGCAGTAGTCTGACTAATGGTAATGCAGTCATATTTACTAGACATTATGGAAGAGTTTTCTACTTGACACCCAAATGGTGTCTGCCTGTCTGTGCAGAACTCCAATCCACCACCCTGTGCCAGTGCATCGCGATCCAATTCTGTGAGCCCAAATCCAATGTTCAGTTAGATTCTCCAAATGTGTCACTTGATCCGTGATCCACCGTCCATCTATCGCTCTTTACACATCTGGGACTTATTTTAACAACCACAAGTGGCATGAGATGAATTATCTGTTGCTGCTTCTGCTGTCAGTTGACACCTCTCTATTAAACTTCCAGTCTTGCAAATACCAGAATAGTAGTGCTAAATTTTTTATTTCTGTCCTTTATCCCTCCCCCCTATAATTGGTATACTGGAGCAGAAGAGGACTTGCAATTTTATTATTGCTGTATAAGCCTTCTGTAAACTCAGTTACAGCACTTCTGATGTTGGTAATTTTTACACTAAAAAATATGCTGACACTGTATTTGGGCATAGGAAGAGAGCAAATTTGAATGTATAATAATCTGGTGATTTTGGGAGATGGTTGATGCTATATCCCATCCAACTTAATCACTCATGGAATTTTTTTTTATATTATTTGCTCAATTGACTGGAGACATTAATCTCATATCTGTGTAAAGGCATCTTTAATGCCAAAAACTTGATCAGAAATACCCAACATTTCTTTGACATAGAAAAGATTTTGAAGGAAAGCTCAGTTGACAACAGAGCAGCAGAAACAGAGACATTGTTTCTTTATTTTTCTTATATAATGAAGAAATACCCAGATGATGATTTTCAATTCGTGAAGTATATTGAACCATGTATCGTATTCATGAATATAAATTGAGCAGACGTGACACACATTTTTCATATAAAGATGACACAGAGTTGCTCCTTCTGGTAGTTCTTTGTCTGAAATATGCTTATTCTAAGAACATCACTACAGAGTTAATAGTGCACTGCATAACTGCATGTTAAAAATAGGAGTGCTAAAGAAACATCTTAAAGAGAAATTATTCATAGATTTATAATACTTATGACTTGCCACATTTTTCAAGGACGAGATCTTTCTGCATCTTCCTTTTCTTTCCTGCTTTTTCTGCAAAATTCTTCATGTCTAAATATCAGCATCACCCAGCCAGCACACTTCCATCTACCTGGGCTCATTCTCAGGCTAGTTCGTGTTGCTGCCGAGCAGCGCACCATTCGTGATTTACTTCCCATCCACACTTCTGCCTCATTAGCAGCTTGGCCCTCCAGATCATCCGGTCTCTGCCCGTTTCTCAGTTAGTCCTAGAAGAGTTGTCCCAGGAGAAAACCTGCAATATTGTGGTGACTTTGAACACAGAGTTAGTCATAGGTTAAAACAGAAGCATCAGCTTCTCATACTTGTGCAGGCACTTGTGTGTCAGTAGTGTTCCTACTGAAAAATCGTTAGGACACTCTCTAATTTATGATTTTCTTCCTTTGACAAATATGAAACTAGTAGGATGGAATATGACCCTTAATGTGCTCTAATTACATAAAAAAACCCTTGCAAATAGGAGCCAGCATGTATACAGATGTTCTTCTTGATTAAAATAAAGCCTCCTCTGTTTATATCATGCTAGGAAGCAGCATTACTAGAAAGATATGAGGGTAAGATAAGAAATGTGACCTGAAAGAAACTGTCAGATTAGACTAAGGCCAAGCACTGGTGTCCTTGAAGTTGATAGGAGTTTTGCCACTGAGAAAGTAGCCAAAAGACAGTAGCACCCTTTGTCTCTTAAAGGATTTACAGTCCTGCACTGCAGTCAGACATCCCTCAAGGAGGTCTCTGCCACAGGGTAAAAGAGCATAACAAAGGTGTGCTGCCTGTTCATGTTAGCCTGCCTGAGCTGTCATCTCACAGCATTTGTTTATTGCACTTCAATTTTCCTTTCCAGTAATGCTTCTCTAGAAATGAGCTTTGACTAATTTTTGACTAATGCGGGGAGAAATTACGGGATCATTTGCTGTTCTTTAGAATAGTTGTAATTTTGCCCTTACAAGCAACAGGGTATTTGAAGACGTCTTTCTTGTTCCAGGTTACCAGTCTGTCCTGCCAAACCAGCAGCAGGGGTTCCAGGGTCTCATGGGAATGCAGCAGCCGCCCCAAAGCCAGAACCTGATGAATAATCAACAGGGAAATCAGGTGCAAGGCATGATGGTGCAGTATCCAGCCATGTCGTCTTATCAGGTACTTAGGAACCCTAAGGAAAGACTTATTCTCTTGGAGAGTGCTTAATTGAATTAAGTTTTTGTGTCACTCAATGCTTCATTTGGACAGTGTGTGGCAGGAGGCCTCCTGATAAATATGTCCGAAGTCAAATTGGTTTCTTTGCTTCCTGTTAACATAGTATTCCTGATTTTAATTCTGAATTGGGAATACTTCAAATGAACTATTTAATACAGCCTGCAGTGAGCGTAAAATGTCACAAAGAATGAAGGAATTAGACTTCTTCCTGTGAAGAAAATTAATTAAAAAAAATATAAGAACATTGTTTATTTCTTCTTTTTTTTTTTTTGCCAGTGCAGTACTGTTTCCTGTAATGAAGTTGAGGGCTTTGCCTGATCAAGTTAAAAATTACTCATCTGTGGAGACTCCTGCCAAGGATCTCACCATGTCTTCTATAACAAGCTGTAGCCAGATGGATTATTGTTTATTGGGTTCTGGGGAGAGGGAAGGCAGTGTCTTGATTTTTACAAGGTCTGTAAGTTCCCAGACTTATTTCCCCACCCCTTATACCTACTTTCTTTGAGGTATGCCAAGAGCGTGTGAGAGGTGTCCTGTGCTTACATTTCCTCCTGGTCCCTCTGGAAAGTTTAGAAACTAAATGACATCTAACTCATTTTAATAGATTGCACTGATTGAGCAGCCATTCAGCTTTTCCCTTGGCTTCTCTGAAAACACTACAGCAACCCAGATGGAAATGGGGGAATTGCTTGTGGGTAAAATATTCCCCTCACTTCTTCAGAATGACTGTACTGAAAATGTGTTTTAAAGGTTAATGATCAAGTTAGAGGTTTAGACCTTTTAGATGGCCTAGATATAGCAGGGTCAAGTCTTTCATTTGCATTGATCCCAGAAATTCACAGTCCACTAGGTCATAACAGAGACACGTCCTTGACCTAGGAGAAGAGGGAATTCTCTTTAACCCTTCTTTAAAAAAAAAAATCCTGATGATGAGAACAGTTCTGAGCAGCACAAAATGACACATTTTGGCAGAACATGTAGTATACTCAAATTCAGCTAGAAGGAACATAGGGATACTGGGAACCTACTTTAATTTGCTTAGTAATTGCTATCTTCGGTTTTTCCTACATCTTTCTGTATTCCTACCTAGGTGCCAATGACCCAGGGTTCTCAAGGATTGCCACAACAATCATATCAACAACCAATGATGCTACCTAATCAATCAGGTCAAGGAACACTTACAGCCACTGGAATGCCTGTCTACTGTAATGTCATACCTCCTGCCCCACAGAACAACCTACGGTTGATTGCCCCACACTGCCCCTCCAATAACGTTCCAGTTATTTCTGCCAGCTGCAGGACAAACTGTGCGAACATCAACAATGCAGGGTGGCAGGTCAAGTACTGACACTGTGGCTTAGAGTGGATATATGAGGATAGTGGTGCATTATTTGACAAATAAATCATGGCCTTCAAATGAAGAGGAACACAACAGGATTTTTTGTTTGAGGGCATAAGTACTGACTATGCTCAAGTGATTTGCTGCTGGAAAAATCTGTAAAAAAAACTAAAAGTAAAATAAATTTTGAAAAAAAAATGTTTGCTGGTTAATGGTGCATATTTTTGTCATGTCTGCTAGGTATGCCTTTATAGCTTAGCTAGTGACATGAATTCATTGAGGTAAGATTTTTTCCTACCACTGAACACCACTGTGTAGATTGTAATATCCCCGATTCGGATTAGTTTTGTACTTTGTGTTGAGTTTGTGAAGCTAAAAGTATTTAAAAATATAATAAAAATCACATTGTACCAAAGCTGTAATGGAAATGACAAAAAAAAAAAAAAGAAAACAAAAAGAGAATTACTGAATGGAAATAAGGAATAATTTATATACACTATAGAGTTTTTTATGGATATATACTGTATTGTAGTGCTTAATCACAATAAAGATATTTGACCTCATGGAGGAAGGTCATGTTTCTACCACCTGCTTGGTCTCATCTGTTTCTGAGTGAACTTCCATTTGATTCTGCATTGTCTTGTTTCAGGTGAAGCTGATGGGGGAATGGTTCTTAACGGGCTTACAGGAGTTTGGTAAGAAAACAACACAGCTATGTCTCAGCATGTATACCATAACAGCTAAGGCCACTGAGAAACTGTAGTGTAGCCACACGGGAAGTAGTCAGTGAACAGTGTACCAGTTCATCTTAAACTCAGTTTGCACTTTACCAATCCCTAGGATGACCAGTAAGGTCACAAACAAAATTTGCCACTGTTACAAGCCTCTACTAAGTCGTACCTCTCCAAGAGGCCATACAACAGTTGTATATTAGAAGTCATAGTTGTCCCATGATATCCCATCCACTGGATGGAAGATCAGTTGCTACTGATGTAGCAGCCACAGTACCCAGCAATTCTGCTACTTAGATACTCTGCCCAGTCATCGGTAATCCTGGTGTAAACCATTTTGACACAAGAAAATGGCCTAAGAATATGGTCCACTGTGTTCAACTAAGTGGGGACTAACAATATATTTGGGGGTTTGGCTTTTAAAACACAGTGGTTTGCCAGAAATTTTTAGAACTTTTTTTTTAATTCCAGTGGTGTTTCTCATTATTGTGTCCATCTTCGCTCAAATTCTCTGCTCGTTCTGATTAATTGGTTTTGATTCATAAATGCTGCATTGAGTTCTTCATTTTGATTCAGTGATGACAACATCTGAGATACAAATGTGTTTATCAGACAAAAGCCGGTGTTGCTGTTCACTTAAACTGCATTTTGATAAATTTTGAACACTTTTACAATAGGGGGTAGTTGAGCACTCCAGAATAAGGCATACGCATTATGAAAAAACCCAAGATCTTTTGTGTGTAAAACCTGTATGCGTCATAATAGAATTTTAGGTCCACCCAAGATTACAGCAAACTACAAGGCCCTGGGCAATTATTAATCTGAATGTGAAAGAGCTTTTATTTACACTTAAGATAGCTGACCTTTACTTTTTACTTCAGCTGTGGAAACAAGAACTGGAGGGGATACTTCCCATATTTAAAACAAACATTTTTCTTTTCTGTACAATGAACAGATATCTTTCAGACTTCAGTCTTTTTTTACGTGTGTGTCTTAAAGTGTGGAATCCAGTCCTGTGGGATCATAAGAAAGCCAAATACTGAATTTTATGTAGTGTAATCATGATTCATTTGCTGAGAGACAGTCAAGAGCATGAGCAGTTAAGTAAACACAATTCACTCTTCAATTAGAGGTGAAATACCTTGGGAGAGCCTGCTGATTGATTTTTTTTTTCTTTTCCTTTTTTTAAATCAAGATAACTGCATTTGAATTTTGCCTGTGACCCTGAGCTCTCATTTCAGATGCCCTGCATTGTATAGCTTATTTCCTTTTGGTGTTTTATATACTACAGAGGTTTCTCTCCTAGCATTACTATAATTACACGTGATTGGATTTGCTGCTGCAGAATGACTGACAGCGGAATGAATGGGTGTCCTTCTCTGTCAAGACTCCACAGTCCAGCAGAAAGGACCTACCTACAGGTGACTTTGTGCAGAACAGATTTGTATGAGTCCAGGCTGAATGAGAGGGGAGGGAGGAGGAATCTCTGTGCACCCAGTGTCTGGAGTGAAGAGATGCTTTGGTTGTCCTATTTCTTCTCTTCTCTGAAGCACTACTGTTACCTTATTAATCTTCCCACTTGTCAAGGAACAATGAAGGAATTGCCTGCCAAAAAAAATCCGCTCTTAGCATCATAGATCGATGGCAAGCTGAGCTGTAGATGCTCTCAGTAGAGATGGGGAAGAGAGTCAAAAAGGAAGGCCTAGGAGTCCTGCTTCTGTAAAGACAAACTTTCCTCATGTGTTTATTCTACTTTTAGTCACGTCCCTTTAGCAAACAGCATATCCTATGCCTGACCATAGCCATGCTTTCCCACAGTTTACCTGTCTCTGCCGGTACAATGACCAGCTGGTATAAAACATGTACTTAGCTGTGGGAGCAGGGATTCTGCTGGCTGATTTCTCACAGCCTTGTGACAGCAGCACCTACGTGAACATTAATGTACATTCCTGCTAAAATGAGACTTCAACTTTTTATGTAAAATTGAGCACTTGCGGGAGGAGGTCACAGCCACCCACCAATGCCTTACATCCTCTGATTGTCTCACTCTCCAAAGAGTTTCAATCTCCTTAGGCATATGAGGAAACTGAATCTGTTCTCCATCAGCTATGGAGAATGCCCTAATTATTAAAGTATCATATACACAGGGGAGACATCGCACATGGTGATATATTTGTTTTATGCTGGAAGCATTTGCATTTGAAGACAAGTATTTTTTTTTTCTATATCAAGTGAAGCACAAAAATTATCCTCTAATTTTATGTTTTAGTCATAAGATATTTTTAAGTCTTTCTCCAAAACTTTTTGTTCATTAATAAAATTATTTTGAGCTTAATTGCTTAGCACCCTTCTGCTATTAAACCAGAGATGTTTCAGCATTGTCAGAAGGGGAAGAAGAGGAGAAAAGAAGTGACCTGCAAATACATGCAACAAAAATGGGTAGGTGAAGCTCAATTTTTTTTCTTAGTCTTTTGAAATATTTATGGGTAATCTCCATAAGAGGGGTGCTGTTAGATTCACCTGGCCAAATGTAGTTCAAGTAACTTAGCTGGTCACCATGAGCTCAGAGTCCAGCTCCAGTGAAATTATTTACAGGCATACACTTCTCCTGTGGGGATGCTCTGTCACTGTGGGCTTGTTTTTCTCTAGTCTTCCCTTAGAATTTGGCAGACTCGGGCATCTACTCTGTGGCATCCCTGTTGTGGTGCTAGGAACTTTTTGTTGCATTTTCCCTTTGCCTGCTGCATCCTTTCCTGGTTAATTGTATATTGCTTTCTCCTTCTTTTTATATTCTATAGCTGATGGAAAGTTCTCCCAAGGCCCCATACATATTTAATTTGCTACTTTTTTTTTTTTTTAATTTATGTTGCACTGAGAAACCAAGGAGGCATATCCTGAATTAAGCTGACTGCATTAGATGACACTGATCAGCATCTAATTCATTTGGGCTGTCATTTGCAGAGGCTGTGCATCCTAACAGAAGCCAGATGCCATTTGCTATTGCTTTGCCCTTTGTGCTACCCAAAAAGTCAGTGATTTTATCCTAAAACTGTATTCTCTTATGTTTATGTTTAACTCTGTGTGAAAAACTTCCTATACTGAAGGAAGACTGCACAAATTATCCCAGCAGCAAGGAATGGAAATGAGCAGGGAGCCTGTAGAATGCCCAGAGCATCTTGTTCTCCGCCCCCTGAACTATAGTGTGGGGACCCTCCCTGACACAACCACTGAGTGCTTCAATAAGATTGTTTCACTTGTGTTCCTAAAATGTGCACAGGTCAGTGTCTTTTCATCCCCTCCATTTGTTAAGCTGTGGCCTGTGTTGCCCCTTTTGGGCTAGTTATGGAGAAACCAGTTTCCCTCCCTTAATGCTCAGTGGAGGGTGATGCCCAGTCAGGGCTTGGAGTTTTGGAGTGTTGTCTCTCAGAGCTCCTTTTGATGGGTAAGGGAGAGGGAGACTCATTCCCTCAGTCTTCAGAATTATACCACTCATGCTTAGCCCAGAGACTATGCTTTCAGAAATGTTCACAGCTTCCACGCCTGCTTAGCTCATGTTATCTAAAATCACATTACTGGTGTAGGGCATTACCATCTAGTTTTGGGCAGTGGCCAGCTTAGGGCAAACATTGAGGCAATCTCAACTGGTGTTTCAACCTCAGTCCTACGAGCCTCAAGAAGGTTGTAGCAAGGTGGGAGTCGATATCTTTTTCAAGGTAACAATTATAGGACAAGAGGAAACGGCCTCGATGCACCAGGGAGGGTTTAGATTGGATATCAGGAAAAATTCCTATGCTGAAAGGGTGGTCAGGCATTAGAATAGTCTGCCCATGGAAGTGGGGAAGTCACCATGCTTAAAGCGTTCAAAAGATGTATGGATCTGGCACTTGGAGACATGGTTTAGTGATGAACACTGTGCCACTAGATTAATGGTTGGACTCAGTATTAGAGGTCTTTTCCAGCCTTAATGGTTCTATGATTCATATCTGTGTAGCAGAATATAGGAATGCCTTGAGCGTTTTGGAGGAGAAGACTCTGCATGCACATTGCCTGCGCCTACCACAGTGCAGGTAATGCAGCAGTTTGGGGGATGCCCACTTCCCAAAATAGGGCAAAAGATGGCCATTTCTTATTGAATTTCTACCCCTGGTTTGCTTTAGGAATCGACTGTCTTCCTTGCTGATTCCTTTAATTCTTCAGAAGAGTGGTTATAATAAGCCTTTGAGGCAGTGGACTGATGGTTAAATATTTAATGCCACGCGGTGTTTCTGAGGATGGTTGGCCCAGCATTCAGTGATTGGCATGAACTATTTCTGTACTGCTTTGTTTTGCAGACCTTGGCTTACACACTGCTGAAAATACAACTTTCCAGTGCACATCAGAGGTGGGCATCAAACCCCACTCTTCTGGTTCCTTTTACAATATCCCACTAACTGTGGAAAGGGATGACTCCTCATTATCTCTCCTGATAAAAAAGGACAAGGGGACATAAGAGAAATTTTGCCTATTAAACCAGCAGTCTCCAAACAAAGGAAACGTAAGAAGAGCTCTTTCCCTCCCATTGAGTACATAGGCAACCTGTGGCATTCTTTGCTGCAGGATGTAGGTGCCATTTCTGAAATAAGTGGACATGGTTAAAGAAGAATTTTTTACTGAAAGCTGCTAAATACAGCTAGACAGTGTTAAGTCCACAGAGGCAGAAAAAGCCTGAAGAAATGTCGCCATATCATTGCCCCATCTAGAAAGCCTTTCCCCATAAACTATTACAGATAAGTACTGGACTGGGAATGAACATCTGACCTGATAAAATATGCAGTTTTATAAAGCAGTATTTGTTAATCAATACTTAGCCTAATAAGAATTATAAATAATTATAAAAATTTATGTCACCTGACACAGTCTATCCTGTAACAAAACAAAAACTCTAAGGATGAGAAGATGAGGCTAACCTTGGGTTAATTTTCTCCAGTTTAGTGTCAGATGCCCCTGACTGCATGAGTAACTATGACTGACCCTACACAGCTGCTTGTTCTGCTATTCAAAGTAGAATGTAATACCACACTGATAATGAAAAAAAACCTTCCAGTGGGGAACGCTTCATCATCTTTTCATCATCTTTCTTTTTTTCTTTGTAGCATATAATTATTCATTATTGTTGTAAAGGTTAATTAGGCATAAGCAATGCTTTTGTGCTAAGAGTGGTTTGCTTCACTTGATAATAATTGAATTTTTTTTCAGGTGACTTTTGGTGTATAATCTCTCATTTCATGTCAAAAGTCCTGTCTTTGCCAAGCCTCAGGTATAATTGCTACTAGAGGTGGGTTTTACAGTATTTTTTCATCGACTTTAGAGGGGTTAATTGATGTAGGAATTGCAGGAAAAAAACTGCAAGAGAGGACCTGAGATTAGCTATCAAGCTGAAGAATAACAGGTGTTCTGTCTAAACTTACGGATGGGTTGTTGAAAAGCAGTATTGAATTCTTCCCTGGTTTTCATTTGGAGAGATGAGCTGCAAATGTACGCTTAATGGAGCACTATATCTCAGTTCATCCTTGTGTTTTTAAGGAATAGGTTTGGAAAAATAGGTCAAAAAATTTTGCCTTTTGGACTATGGGTACAGTTTTACAAAAGGCATTTGTAAAAAGGAAATGGAAGATGAAGGTAGTGTATAGCAAAGATATACACTCCCCAGTAGAGAAATTATATCCATTGAACTCTACTAAATATATCCCAAAAGAAATGTTTTTAAAAGGCCCCCTCAAAGAGTGCTGTGTATCTTGAGATAAAAAGCAGGCTTCACAGATTCCAAGGCTACATGGGTTTTTTTAACCCTAAGGATAAATCATAAGGGTGTGAATCAAGGCACTTGCCATAGCCAGGTTTTGCTTGCAAATCTATGACAGATCATCTTCGCCATCAGGAAACACTGCTTTTGTCTGCATGGAAAACAGATGTACATGAACTCCTTCCATAATTTTTTTTTTTTTTTTTTTTGGGCATTGGCTTCTGAGCATGATAGGAAGAACATCTGAACTGATAGTAGACAATAGACAAGATTGTAAATTTTCTGCTTAGTTCCCATTAATTTTGATCTCACAAAGATCAAATCCTATGCCAGGTGGAGCTTACAGGGTAAAAAGCATTCTGTGCATGTGAGTAAAAATTTTTGAGATTACAAAAAATGGATTGTTTGGATTTTTCTAAAGCCTTTCAGTTGAAACAAAGATTTTACAAAATTTCTCATAACTGTGCTCCTGTATTCCAAACTAAGTGTTGCTTATTCATTGAGGCCATGATTTAGACATGGAATAAGATGTCAGGAGATGGGTGATAACAGTACAATCCTTTTCTATGCTAAATTTCATGCATTTATTTGCACAACAAATGATCTGCCGAGGAGGGAACAAATTGACATTGAGATCAAAACTTAGTGGGTAAATCTGGACAAATTCTGCCTTTGACATAAAAACTTCTAGAATACATTAGAGAATATTTCCACAGTGGGAAAAAAAAAAAAAAAAAAAAAAAAAAACAAAAACAAACAAAAAACCACACACACACACAAAAACAAACAAAAAACCAACCAAACAAACAAAAAAAAGAAATTACTTTCAACTCTCAAACTGTGACACCCATTGTAAATGGCAGAAGGTCAGACCTTAAGGCAAAGTGCTGCATATTTGTAAGCTTCTTAAAAATAACAGTTTAGACCAGTTCGCACATACATTCTCAGTTAATCTCATTAACAGAGAGTAAAATGAAAGTAAAATGGAGACTGACCAGCATGCAGAATCTCCCTGAGCCAAATTTTCAATGAGGGCCAAGTCTTGGCCACACTTAAGTTTGAGCAAAGCAAGCAGGAGTGCATTTGCATGGAGCTCACATGTGGCACTTGAACAGAGCTCCTGTGTGCATTAAAGGCCACTCTTTCATTTTGTTTCATCTGTACAGATGAAACACTGAAACAGACAGTGTGCTGTAATTCAGAACTGCTTCAGGCATCCACAGTTCTGCTTCCTACTGGGTGCGTGAGCCTGTTGGGCAACATATTCCCATGACTATGGGCTACACACAGCTTGATGCTTCTTTTATTGGTATGGATATCAGAAAACCACATGTCATCGGGCTCGTTGTCATCTTCTACTAGGCTGAAATTACCAGGGTGTGTTTCAGAAACTACAAAGGGGTCAAAATGATATGGAAGACGCTTGGGTAAATCTGGATGCATGGATAAATCTGGATCCTTCCTGCTGTTCCGGAGGTGGAGGGGGGGATAACAAGGACTCTTTTAAGTATTTCTTGAACAGATTATATCTTGCCAGTCCGTTGGGACTTGAAGACTATATGTGGTTGGCATGTGGTGGAAGGAGTTACTGCTGATGTGTGAATAAAGATGTTGCAGACATCAGACCTGTCACACAGCAGCAGAATGAGCTCTGGACATGAAGCATTCATAAAGCACAGAAAAAATTTTGATCTGAGCATTGTTCTATTATTTATTCATGTGCTTCTATGCACCCCTGGACTGGGGCTGTATTTTTGGGAAGCTGTCTTGCACTGCAGCAGATGTTTGTGAGGCAGGGCTAGAAGTACTGCCCCTCTTTCCTTAAGAAATAATTGGGCTCTGGATCAAATTTTTTTTAGAGGGTAGGATGGCTAGTTTTCTGAACAGATGTATGTATCTCTTTAGCACAAAATGTCTGTTGGTCAGAGTAACTAACATTATGTGTAAAAGGAAGCTGCAATTTTTTCAAACCCCTCATCCAACACAGGACCCTGCTGGAATAACCCTCTTCTCATCTATAAAGCATGAGCTTTTGAAAAAACAGGGGGTGATGTTTAACTACAAAGGTATCAGCGGCTCTTTTAAAACATTTTTGTGCAAATACAGAAGTCTTTTTTTTTTTTTTTTTTTTTTTGAAACCTGGCAATTTCTTCTGCATTCAAAAGCAGCAGAAATACCTGAAAGCAAGCTGCAGTGGCAGGGTCTTTTTGCTCAGTTTTGTGTGATGAGCTCTGTGGATGCTGTGAGACAGGTACCAGTGTCTGTAACAGAATTTTTACTGTGTTTCTTCTCCTTTTTTTCTCTCCTTTTTGTGCTGTCCAGTTTTGTTCCAGGTAAATAAGCTCTTAGGTTGGGAGCCAGGTGTGAAGACTCTCTGAAACATCTTACAAAAGAAACAAATGGCTTGCAGATTCAGTGAGAGAGGTGTGATGGTAGCTAGTTTTTGGGAGCACATGAGGAGGTTCTGAGCAGTTTAAATGATGCTATGTGCTTCAGGAATGTGTGCTGAGCCCCTGGAGCTTAGCGTGGCAAGGTCTCTGAAACTGCTGGCTAAAACAAGGAGCCTGCACTTGTGCTGGCTTCTGGAAACACACCAGCACCAGTGTGAGAGATCAGTGTGATGCCAGTGTGGTTTGCAAACGAAATCAAACCTGGCTGCCTGTTCTCTGTGCATATTATGGAAAGTGTGGCAGTGGTCTTTGTACAGCAGAAGCATGAAAAGAACAGCTGTGGCCCTACGCAGGGTGCCAGAGAGGGCTTTCTAGTACCAGCAATACGTATAAGATCAGTAGAAAAAGGAAGCCTAATGCTCTGGCAACTTTGCGATCCAGAAGAGAGATGAAACAGGTGCCAATAACCACACTATGGGACTGGTTCTCTGGGAGAGGACCAATCTTTTGAGCTCACAAGAGAAACACAGAAAAGTCACCATTTGAGATTCCCAACCTGTTCTAGCAACAAAGAATATTCTCTTTTGCTGCTGCTGCTTTCATTTAGAAGAAGACCTTTATCCTTAGTTTTTTATGATAGAGACATATCCTTTACAGAGATTTGTGAGGATGCAATATTCCAGGGTGGCATGAATCACTCTGTGCACGTCCCCATTCCTCTCTCTATTGACACTAGGGGAGCCAATATAATTAGTGCAGCTTGACATCCAACTTCTATACAGTGAGATGTGGGGAAAATGATACCCGGGGCACAAAAATCATTCCAGGTACGGCAGTGACAGCTACTGGATTGTCAATGCTCTGTGCCAACTATCATTAGAATACACTCTTCTGCCACCAAGTGTAACATAACCTTTTTAAATGAATCAGTACAGTGTGTGTCATGGGTAGTAGTTGGAGAAAACACCTGAAGGTCTGTGATGCTCTCTCACAGAATGACTTATTTCTTCAGAATTAGTGACATCTTGAGCTAAGGGAAGACCAAGGGGAAGTGCTGGTGTGTGATCTTTGCTGCTGACTGATAACAGAGCAAGGACTTTCAATTCAGTGCACTGAGTCTCTGAGTCCCATAAAACCAAGGGTCACACCCATTCTATTTCTCAGCCTATTAACCACTGTATTTCTTCAAAACAGTCATTTATCTGTGTCTGGCTTCTCATCTGGACTGTTTCAGAGCATAATGGTGGCTGTCAGCTTGTGAGAGGATTTGGGTCCTGCACCAGCCTACGCAGGAGTTAAGACCCTGACAGCAGAAACCCACATTGTCAGTGGCTTTCAGATAGCAACAAATATCATCTGCCAGCACAACTGCCTCAACAGATGCACATTCCTGTCAGTCAGCTTTGGTTCCCATCCACATTTAGCTTTCAAATAGTGTCTAATGCCGATGGCCCCAGACATGCAGCTATGTGACCTTCTGGTCACTTGTGTGGACCAAGTCCTCCTGGCATCTGTGAAGCTCACAGTCATGATAAAGCAGGCATCTTGCTTAGTAATCTGCTGTGACCCTTAATCCTGCACTTGTTTCTTGCTTACTTATGGCAGCCAAAGTGGCATTAAGAGCACCCTGTGTCAGTGGCACTGGAATCTGGAGCTGGGCTTCAGCAGGCACTGGTATTGCCTCCTCCCAGCCAGCAGTCAAAACTGCTGGGCGAAGTCCAGCGCTGAAGTGAGCAGATATGACCAGTATAAATATTGCACATGCTCAGCTTTTAGGAGAGGCAGTCACTCCAGGGAAGGGACAGAACAACTTCGCCAGCACTGTTTTTCCAATCTCAGTTAGAGCATTCTCCCCAGAGATACATGCTCTCTTCCAAACTGGAGCAATGTCCTGATGGGTTGGTGGCAAGGCAGGCTTGATAGTCTTCTGCACAGGCACACTGCTGGGCTGCAGTCGTGCCTCTCTTTGCTTTTAAACATAAGCTTACTCCACTGTTCAGAGAACACTAACTTAACACCCCTCAGAAATGTTGGACTGCAAGTTAGGGGTGTAAAAGTGGCACTGGTAAACACGCGTGTTTAATGCACCAGATGCTACT
The DNA here is from genome assembly GCA_038380795.1 of Pyrocephalus nanus. Lineage (NCBI taxonomy): Eukaryota > Metazoa > Chordata > Aves > Passeriformes > Tyrannidae > Pyrocephalus > Pyrocephalus nanus. Next base: position 20,743,267 of record CM076266.1, on the reverse strand, counting down.
ATTTAAGGTAGCAGCATTTTTTTTAATCCTTGCTATTTCCATCATGATTCTACAGAAAGAGGTAGGACATGTATGGAAGTTGTTTTACACTGACATTTAGTCCTTCTGAAAACCTAGCTAATTAAAATTGTGTTGTGTTCCAGTTTTGTTATGTCTCTGCTGTCAGTGTACATGAAATAGTGGCAAACACCAAAAGGAACGTGGACAAGTGTAAATAATTAGCTAATTTAGTGGTGTACTTGAGTGCTTTTTTTTTTCCCACTCATTTGTATTTTCTCCTTCTTCTGAGTGCTTTCATAGTTGTGTCTTTTTCTTAAAATGCTGTTCACCATTGAACATCAACTAGAAGAGAAGGGAAGAGTTATTTCTTCAAGCATGGACACCATCTCTGAATTTATCCCTGAATTTTATGTATTTTAAATTCACAATCCCTAAACTCAATTTATTTTTTTTTCTTTAAAACAATTGTCATAGCTACAAAATAGTCTTAGAAACAGGGTGTGGTATTAAAGGTATAAAAACAGCCATTGCACTGGAAAATATATTTTTCCCATAAAATAAGTTATCTTACATGCTGTTGACACTTGAGCTAGCTTTTGGCTAAAATACACAAGTTACTAAATGTGACTTTAGTTGGCACATCTCTTTGAAAGAGCATTCTGGGCGAATGTATGCATTAGAGTTGTCCATTCCACAACACAGATGGACAGGAAAACTGCCATCTCAGTGATCACATTTGCAAAGTCCTTGCAATTCCCTGTTTTACACAAGGCAATATGTAGCAGTTATTAATATAATAATGAATACATCCCATAGGGACCATGAGGACACCAATATGGTGTGTAACGAGATAACTTTATTACCCAGCGCGCCCCCACATATATAGCAGCTTCAAATGCTGGCACGTCACAACATGTGACTATGTCAGCCAATCCCATACAAGCATCCAACCTCATATGTACAATAGAGTACTCAAACTACATTTCCCACAGGGCTTTACAGCACCTAGTCTAACCACACCACCTGCCCCTGAGCCCGGCGGGACAGCACCCACCGGCCCCGGCGGGGCCAGCACTCACAGCAATACTAATGTAAGCCAGAGCCATGAGCTTGCATTAAGGTGTCACTGTTTTTCACATCTATGTCCATCTATGTGCACAAATTCAAATTCTAGTGCATGCCAGTATCTAGAAATAGCAGTAGTGGCATTGATATACAGGAAAATGATGATAGTGTCAGATGTTGCTAATGTGGAGCTTCTTGACTGAAATATGCTTTTTCCTGTTCTCTTTTATTAAAAGTCTTAAAATTTCTACCCTCTTTCAGGGGAAGTGCTGATCCTATTGGAAGCCCTCTCCAATAGTACCAAACTCTTGATAATTTTCCCCAGATGTTTCATTGTATACTCCCTGCATAAGGAGACTAGCTTCATCATTTCTTAGCAGATGGAACCACTTGGGTGAAGGGGTTTGACCAAGATCATGAAGAAAGTTAGCAGACAGCAAAATCAAAACCCCAGAAAACAAAAAGAGTGCAAGAGTTCAAAACACAAACTTCTTCCACATAACTGCTTTTAAAACTAGGAGACATGCTCAAGGCTGTGATGAATTCCTCATCCCCAGTGTTGCAAAGGAAGGTGCAGGATGAATCCCAGAGGTAGGATTCATGCCTTGCTTATTCAGAGCATCTTAACTTCAAAGACAAGGAGTAAAACCTGTGTGGTTCCACCCCTGCCTGCTTGAACCATGCTTTCCAACTAAATTCTTTTTTTATCCTAAGAGGAGAAATAACAGGGTTGTTGATATATTGGCAACTGGAGAAATGCAACTTGGGTAGATTATAGGATTATAGAACCTGACTTCTCAAGGTGTCAGAAGTGTGTATATATATACATAGGTATATATATATGTATATACATATATAGGTAGGTGTATATATATATAGCTGTGTATATATATATATATGTTCTCCAAAGTTGAAAGTATAGTAGGGCCTGAGAGAGCTGATAAATCTCAAAAAGATGGACAGATCTGATTTTTTTTTTTTAACTACCACAGCTCTAGTGAAACAAATCAAATACAGCTTTAAAACTTCCCTGCTTGAATTTCTCCTCTTCCCCTTTCCTCTCCCTAGGGTTTCCGTTTTAGAGCTCTTGAACTGATTTGTTGAGACAGATCAAAGAATAAAGTATTTCTCAGCTGGTCTTATTTCTCTCACTGGATTGTAGTGGCAGGAGACAGGCAGCTCATTACAACTGGGAGAGTGCTCCTACAAAAGCAACTTCATTACAGCTGGTAAGAAAAATAAGATCCTGCTAAAGCTATAGTTCAGTCTCACCATCACAGAAATAAATTATTTTAAAATGAATAAATAATGTCACACTGCTTCTCATTAGGGTACAAGGCTGAATATTAACATTATGTTAAATACATCTGAACTGTACTGCTTCTGTCTGGTGTTGTGAAGGCTTTGAAGTATATCTTGGGTTTGTCCAATTTTGAGCATGTTTCCCCTGTGCTTGTTCATTTTCCTCCCTCTTCAGCAGTGCTTGTTGAGTGGACGGAGAGGATGGGGAGGCGGCTATGCACCTTCAGAGCCTGTCAGCCTGCTCCAGATGCTGACTGTCTTTTGTAAGGCACCAGAAAGTATTTGGTCTGTTTTCAAGGTGCATGAACGTGGTTATCTGAACTCTGTGGCTCTGTATTTCTTCCAAGAGTGTATCATGTATAAATCATGTAGTCCAGGCCTGTTGGCTGTGAGGGACAGTTTGAGAGCAGCTCAGAGCAGGCAAGTTAGGAGGCTTCTTCTTGATGTAGACCATGTATGTGAGCTGCCTTTTCATAAGCTCCTGTCAATAAAGAGGTAGGAGAAGCTTTCTCAGAGAGCAAGAGCCTTTGCTCTCTGCTCTCTCCTTCTCCCAACACTATCACTTAGCAGTTCCAAAATGAGAAAAAAGCCTCATAGTCCTTTAACCAATCAATGCCATCCTTTGCTCCCAGCTTTGCAGACTTTGTGGGTAAGGCAAGGGAGAATGATGGCTCCATTCAGTAGCAGAGCTAGTTTGTGAAATTATCTCCAGGAAGGATTTTAATCTCAGAAAGAAGTTGAAAGAGGAGAATAAAAAGAGAAATGACCCCACTAAGGCCATGGTTCAGTGGCAGTCATAGGAACAGATTTCAGGTCTCCTGACTCCTATGAAATCACAGGAATCCTGAATTCATCAAATTCTGAAATACATTTGACAATGTATTCAGAACATTCTGAATGTTCTGAATGGTTTTACTGGTAAACTGAGACATAGCGTGCAGAAAGCAGAATGGAAGTACCTTTAATTGGAAAGGGACTCTCCTCCTGAACGTTTGTGCTAATGTTTCAGCTTAAATACATCATGATATATTTTGTGAGCTCTTCTGCCCTTCTTTCCCTCCCCATAAGATAGCAAAAAGCCAGAGAAAGTGATGTCCATGTAGAGGAATGTAACTGTATTACATGTCAGTTGGTGATAATTTTTAGAGCAGCAGGACTGGTCATTTTGGACAGGTATGGCTAGAGCACAGGAGATATCCTGGGCAGTGGTACTAATGCAGGCTGAGGAGCTTATCTGGCCTAGATGAGCATGTGGCTCCATTTAAAGCCAGTGCAGCTGTTCCATCTACACTAATGTTAAACATTACTCAGGCTTTGCTGCAACTTCCCTCGCAGAGTAAGACAAGACATGGGATGGAAGCAAAGTCAGATCCAGAGTTTGCTTGCTAAAGGAAAAGGTTGAGTATGGACAAGAGACAGTAAAAGGGTAAGGCATATCCAAAGCTGGGCTTGTTGTCCCTTGTGTGGCTGCAGGGGAATGGGAAGAGAAGAGCTGGTGGATCCAAGCCCATGACTCAATAACTTTTTCTCTATATGCCCCAGTGTTCATCTCAGCAGCAGCAGCAGCAGCCTGGTTTCCTAGATTTGTGGTGCAGAAAAAGCAGAGAGTCACTTACAGGATGGAAAATGAAACATGGCTTTCCCACTTTACCTATACTGTATGCTGAGATTTTAAGAAGTGTACTGCTAATGGGGCAATTTTTGGCCAGGTTCTTGCAAGACATAGCAAAATAAGTCTGTGTTTTGTGAACCCAGATGCAGTGCACTCCAAGATGCTCTGGAAAGAAAGGACCGACAAAGATGTGACATGAATGTACATGCCTGAGGAAGGGTTGGAAAACACCAGGTTCTCTCCCAAACCCCATCTCAGCAGGTCTATTGTGAAATTAAATTTCCTCAACAAGGCAAGGTTTGAAAAACATACAACATGTGAAGTCTCCTGTGGAGACTATATTTGAAAATTGTGTCCTCAGTTTGCTGTAGACCCCTGTCCCTGTGTGTGTGGTTTGGAGCCATGCCCATCAGGTGCTTTGGGACCTCCCGTTCTCCAAGCATGTGGCAAGATTTTCTGAGGTGACTAGCACAGAGAGATCTGAACTGGTGCTAAACACAGGTGGAGGGTCCCCTGTAGCAACAGGGATTGATCCAAATCACTCTTTTTCTGACTGTTTCATAGCTGATGTTCCAGACACCTTGAGGAAACTATTTCATGTTAACTGAGACAGGAAGTTTGAGACTTGAAAAGGTATGTCAGGAGCCTGTACCCACTTCATGTGGTTTTGTTTTTCCAAACCCACTTTTTTTTTGTCTTTCACAAGTCACAAACACTTTGCCAAGCTGAGTTGGCCTGTATGCAGCACCCTGTTGTTTTATGAGCGGTTTCTGTTCCACAAACACTTCTACAGGATGCTGAGAAAGGGAACAAAGATTTAGTTAGCAGCAAATGGTCAGTGTCCCTACACACTAGCACTCCAGTCTTGCAGTAAAGCTCCAAAATAAGAGAGATGAACAAACTTCTTATTCTATTGTCATGCTTTTGCTCATGAACTAAAAGTTTGATCAGATATACCTCATAGACAAACTCTAATAAACACAAAGTCTATATTCAATAAATATTACAAATAGTTTTGCTGGTTTTTTCAAGGGGCTTAGCCTTGATAGCCTCTGATTAAGTCTTGACTTTGTTGGGCAGTGGCTGTGAATTACTAACAGCTATTGGTGGTGGTGATGGGGCAGCTGAGTATAATTGATCTTCCTGATGACTTGTATTCCTTCCCCCAGAAGAAAGTAAAACGGTGGTCAGAGAAGAGCTCTGGGAGTTAGTACTGGTGAGTACTAATTTTAATTATTACTGTATTCTGTAGTTCTGGTATCTGAGAAGTTGTGACTGTTTTGGAATGGTTTTCATGTTGGTTAAGAGAGATATAAGCTTTTCCTACCCTAATGAACAGAGGAAGTGCATTTGTGAAATGCTTTGAAGGGGATAACTTGCATGCTGGGGAGACTGAACTGTGAGCAGTGGTAGTACAGAGTTCCTGTATATTAAAAAGCTCTTCCCTGCATCTCACCAAAGTTGGGACTCTGCCTTTTCTTCTAGTTCCCCAGTTCTCCTATTACAGCCTTTATGAGATTTCAATACAGTGGTCTAATTCTACTGCTGTATAACCTGACACTCAGATCAGCCCTCTTTCCTAAGTCCTTGAGCTGTGACACACTGAAGGTCTTGCAGACCCTACCTGCTTGCTCCCTTTTATTTTGCCTTAGTCCAGCTGTTGGGCAGAGCAACCCTCTGCAAAGGGTTACTGATGTCTGCATACATGGGATATACACTGCAGCTGTGATGGACTGGTGGGCTTGGCAACACACAAGTGTCTGTGCAGGTAATTCTGAAGGATGGCTGCTAAATAGGACTCATGGCTGCATCATGAACAATATATGTGCTTAACATAAACATGCAAGTTGTCATTCCTAGAAGAGTTCTCGCTTTTAGCGACCAGTAAAAAATGCTACGTTCTCTTTTTATGAGCAATATTTACTGCTCACTGCAGTGATCTGAAATTTCTTTCTGCTTGCCAGGATCTTGGGATTTTTGTTTGTTTCCTTCTTTTTTGTTTGTTTGTTTTTAATATATGTGAGTGGTAGGTATCCTAAGCTTTTCATTAAAGGGAAGGGCCAAAGCAGAAACAGAGTTTTCAGTTTTAAGCAGATACATATTTTGGCTCTTCCTGTAATTTTTACTTCCTGCTAGCAGAGATGAGATTAGCAAAGTACACGAAGAGAATATTGAAGCTGCCTTTTTTTTTATAATCAGAACAAAACATTAAACCTGAAACATAATAGTAGATACAGGATATTTTTTCCCAGTATTAGATTCCTCCTAAAGTGTTTTCTTTTGGGCTCAGTCAGAGACAACACTGAGTGCTGGATTGGCTTTGCTCTGATTCAGTGTAGCCTGTTTTCTCCTTTGGTCTCTGCAGGGACCAGGTTATTGTTTAACTGGCAGTAAGATCCTTGTTCTAGGTGAGATAATGAGATAGGAATCTTTGTATGTTCTCTATTTTGTTAATGCATAATTTTAAGACTTTATTAATGTTATCTTCTGTGCCTCTAGGGCACCTGGTGGAAAATGTATGAAACTCCATTTCTGACTAGACCCTTTCAAAAATGTTTATGTACAGGTCCATGAATCTGAAAATTATTCTCCCAATAATACAGAGTATTTAATTTAAATACAATAACCATATGGATAGTTAATAACTTTACACATCCAGACTGATTAAGGTGCCAGCTGATAAAACAGGACTTGATGTATTTCAGACCTCATAGCATTTTTGCCCTGGGTTGCAAGCAAAAGTAATTTACTCTAAATTATATTGCCTTTTTTTTTTTTTCAACTTTACCCCCAGATTTTATGTTCTACCCAAATCAATAAGAGGGAGAGCCTCTAAACAAGACCTTGTTAAAACTGTGACCTTACACTTCAGTGCTATTTAGATGAGTTTAATAAGTCAAATAGTTGTTTCTCTGAGGTGTTTTCACCCTGTGCAGGAAACAGGTGATGCAATACATACCAGGAGCAATCTGGTATGTATTATATATTATATGAAGTTGACTTTATACAAATTTGGGCTGGAAGAAACTAACAGGCAGGATCTTTGACATTTTTCAGACTTGTGTTACAGCACTCAGTCTGTCATAAACCTCTTTCTAAAGTTATATTGAACTTCTGCTGTGTAAAGGCCTCAAGTAAATGATGTGTAGATGTGGTGCTTAGGGATATGGTTTAGTGGTGGACTGGGCAGTGGTAGGTTAGTGGTTGAACTTGATGAATTTTGAAGGCCTTTTCCAACCTAAATAATGCTCTGAAGTAGAATCTAGTCAGAGATTTCCCAACACACTATTCACTCATTCAAAAATATCAATTAATCAGAGTTTGAACAAAGCCTTAGTTTGAGTTGGATCAATAAAACCCTCAAAACAAACACTACAACCATCCTTCCAAAACCTGAACAGAGCCCTGTGAAAATGTGAGTAAAGAACACACTTTGAATTTTGTCTTCGATATATTTGGCTTTCAGATACATTTCGCTTAAAATTTTCAAATTGTGGGTTATAACTTCGGAAGTTGAAATACAGTCTTGTACTTTGCTGTATTTTGATCTGAATAGTTTGGTCTGGATCTTTCATGAGGAGGTTGTTGGGTTTTTTTGGATCATTATTCATTTTATGTCTTTTTTTAGTTTTTCTACTTGTGTCTAGCTTTTATATTTTATATAATTTAAATCAAAGAGGTTTTGTGGAGGAGAGACAAAACTGAGATCCTGTGATTCCTTGAGTAAAGCAGAACTGTATTTCTGCCCTGGTAAGAGGGATAGCTGTCTAGGATACACAAGAGAGGATGTCCCAAAATGAAGGGCTTGAGCTGTCTCTTTTCCCTTGAGCAAGCAAGGTGGCGAAGGTGAAGCAGGGACCAACATGGTCCACATGGGAGGGAAGAAAGAGTGGAAAAGGAGAAGTATGTAGCTGTGCAAGACATTATTGTATCCCAAACTTCTTTCTTAACAAGGAAACCTGCATCTGAGTGATACCATTCAAGGACAAACTTGTTTGTGGTGATTTTTAGAAAGGTAGACTCACCTTTGGTGTTCTTCCTTCACAAGGCTACCTGGGCTCCTCCTTGTTATACCTTTGCATGCCAAGTGAGAACTAGGGCTCCTTATCATATGTCTGTCCTATGAGAACTATTGTTTTCTGTAAATCATCCATGTTATGACCTTAAGTATTCTATATAGCAGTCATAAAGCAGAAAATTATAGTCTATTTCTTATCCCACTGTCTGTCTTATAGAAAATGAGTGTGTCTGTAATTGGGCATGAAGTATTTTAAATTGGGCCATCAACCAGACTGCATCTGTTGTTCCCCTTATTATTATTCTTTACACATCACTGACACTGATGTTGTGTTTTCATTAATTTTTCTATTAACTTTTCCCCATCAATGTAATTAAAGATTCATTAATCTGAGGCAGAGTAAAACAATCCACCACCACCTCCCAAACCTGAGATCAAATCAAAACCATCCTGCGTATGACATTAGGAAAAAACTGATTCAGCCTTATGAAAATGAGATATCTCTGAGAACAGATATGTTAGCAAAGGATTAGCTATTCAAATGGTCAAGTCAAACAAGGTGTAATCAGGGCTAACTTTACAGCTCCTCCTCATTTCACTTCTCCCATCTGCAATTTCATAACCTTTTAGATGGGAGTTTAACTTAGTACCGATTATCTTATGCCAATTATCTATGTATTTAATTTGGCCATGTCATTGGTAGGCATTTCCAACTTGGATATTTTTTATATGCTATGTATTTAATGAAGCTTAAGGATTTTTTATTCCCCCTTGTTATGATCTTCTAAGAAATATATTACCTGTCCTGTCTCCTGCCTCTCTCTGACTTTGCTGTAAGAAAAAAAAAAAATCTAGCCAGATCTTACTGCAGATGTACTTCTCTTAGAGCTCCTTGTCTTTGAAGGTCCCACTTCTGAAGCCAGGAATTTCAAAGGATTCTGAATTCAATGCAGTTGCTTAAAGGACTCTAATGATAACCTGCTGCTACCAGTGATGGACTGGCTAATAGCATCATCCCATACCAATTTTCAGACATCTCAGTGCATTGGTCAGCAACTGATCAGTGAATGAGCCATGGGGTGTCCTTGATACCTCTGAAACATCTGAATGGTGACTTCAGCCTCTGTATGAACTGCCCTCCCTGGGAACAGGAACCTCCATCCAGGTCCTATGGTTGATTCCAGCTCATTTGAAACAAAATTTTAGTAGATCAACATCATGGTTCTAGAGAAGAATAAATTTAATTCACTGTAAGGCAAAATTGACAAAACTTAGGTCTGCAGGCAGAAAACAGTGAGAAAAAAGCAGGCTCTATAGCAACATATTCTGTAAGTTATTTTTAATTTCACCTATCTCTCTGACTGGGACCCATGTTACTTGCAAAACTTCAGATAATGTTTTAGAGCATGTTTTCATTGACCATGTTTGGGGAGAAGTTTTCTCCTTGGAGAGGCCTTCAGCTTTCAGAGTTTGTAATTTGTAAAGACAATATTTAATTAAGGCATCAGGAGGAGGTAAGTGAGGAAACTTCTTGTTTCTTGCACGTTTTTGTCCCCAGGTGTGCTTTTTGTCCCTGCTTAATTTTGAAAGCAGAAAAATGCAGTTGTCCTATGGACATGGCTGTATAGGGCCATCTTCTGGTCAGGCAATAAGTAAAATGCTTTACTGGGTGTTAATGCAGCCCTATGACTGGCTATGCAGTAACTTGACGGTAAACATATTTTTATACAGATAAATAAATAAGACTAATGCATGCTCCGTGTTTCTGTCCTAAGATGGGATTTGTTCGGAGGTAGTCCACAGGTTCCATGGGAAAAAATTTTAGGGGAATCTTAGATCATACTCATATATACTTTAAGTGAGGTACAGGTTTGCACCTTTATACGTGCATTTTTCATTCCCATTTTTTGAGAAAAGCATGAGACACAGGCACTGAGAGTACTCAGCTGAAATTTATTCAGGCTACTTGAGACAGTTAAGCACAATAGACCTGGAGGAAAGATAGTTTTATCTGAATTTACACTGTACTCCTAATGATGAAGGAGGAGAATAGTCTGGAAAATTCTCAATTTCATCGTAATTGAGTACTGGATGAAAGGTTACGGGGACTAGCTCTGGTCAAGTGGAAATGCCAGGGGATTGATTTTTTTATATATACATATTCAGTGTTTTAGTTGATCTGAAGCCTGCGGGCTTTAAAGTGATGTGCTATTAAACTGGAAAGAACAACAGTTTAAGACTGAATTGAAGGGATGAGTTACAAGCAAAATTGTTTGCAGCTCCAAGGAAAAGTCTAGCACTTGGTTGATGAAAAGTGGACTCACAAATTTTAGGAGGAAATATTGCAATCAAGAGAGATATTGTTTCCCCTGGAGACAAGTCAGTAGGAGTTACTTGTATTGCTTTTCGGCAATGATGTCTTTTCAGTCTCTCTTGTCCTTTATGAGGAAGATGCAGTCTGAAAATGACATGTCCAACTATAACCTTTTTAACATGACTAATTGCCAGAAATTATGTGCTCTCTAAGCCCTGGCTGTACCATTTGTGTCTTATGTTTATTCTGACCATGTAAATGCTATGTGGTACAAGGTGGCTGCATCAGAGTTTGATACACAGTCATGCAAGGAAGGACTCCATCTCATGAACCAAAGAGGCAAGGAGGGTAGCCCAGCTGGCTGCAAGAAGCACGCTGATGAGGAGTGTGGTGCAAGGTGAAGCCTGGAAGTTCACACTGACTAGAAATGATATTGTCTTCAAGTTAGAGGTTTGAATCCAGTATTCATTACTGGTGTGTATAAATTTGACTAGATTTATTGCTTTTCTATGTGGAGCTACAAATGTAAAAAAGCTTTGGTACCTGACTTACTGCAGTATTCTAACAGATAGTAAAAGGCAATCTGGAAAATGCTGCATCTTTTATGTCCACAAACTCAGTTCCACTCCTCCATGCTTATCCACCTCCCTTCTTAAGGCTTTAGCAATCCATACCTAAACAATTCTGAAAGTGCATCATAAACTATCTATTTTACAGCTCATAAAGAGGAGCACAGAAGGACTCATGAATTCACAAAGACTATTTTTGTATTTTCATCAATTGAAAGCAAATTGATGAAACAGTTTATCCAACTCATTAAGTGAACTGACCCCTGAAGGTTAATGTAGAGTTTCTGAAAGTGCCCAAGCGATTAGGCGAAAGCAGTATCAGAATGACTACGGCATGTGTAACAATTTTTTGCCTCTGTGCAGAGAGGGCTGTGGGGTGGAATTAAGTGGAATGATTTTTTGCCTCACTTCCCGAGTAACACAAGAATAGCTTGTGCTCCAAAATATACTCCTGGTAGTAGTAAGCAGATTCTCCCACCTATTCTCCAAAAAGCCATAAGTTTGAAACCTGAGGAGTTATACTTATTACAGGGAAATGTATTGTTCAGTGAACATGGAAGAAAAAAAGCTATCACATGAAATAATCATGGAATTATAGAATGGTTTGCATTAGAAGGGACTTTACAGATCATCTAGTTCCAACGCCTCTGCCATGTATAGGGACACCTTGCACTAGACCAGGATGCTCAAAGCTACATCCAAACTGAACACTGCCATGAGCTGGACATCCACAACTTCTCTGGGCAACCTGTCCCAGTTCCTCACTACCCTCACAGTAAAGAATTTCTTCCTAATATTTAACCTAAACCTACTCTCAGTTTGAATCTATTGCCCCTTGTCCTGCCACTACATGTTCTTGTAAAACATCTCTCTCCATCTTTCTTGTAGTCTCCCTTCAGTATTCTGAAAGGCTGCAATTAGGTCATCCCAAAATAATGATAATAGCTATTAACTACATGTGATTAATAGGTCAATGGCAGTATACAATCAGTATTTCTCCTCCCAGATACATCAGTTTTACAATGGTGTAATTTTACTTTATGCCTAAACTTAAATGGTTTATCTCAATAAAATAAGTTGCAATCCAATGCCACTAATAGCATGTGCCATCCAGTGGATATTTCATGACATGCCCAATAAAAAAACTTCCTATGCAGTAGATATTTCATTCAATGTTAAGTTGTCTGACTCATCTGACATAAGATAACAATAGTCATCTGCCATTCACGTGGAAAGTCTGTTGGTAGAGGTGTCCACTACCCACTTATTCTTCTAGCCCTGGTATCCCTAAAACTATTTCTAGATCTTCCATATTGCAGAAAGAAAGAGGTAGAGAAAGTGTTAACTGTTCAGATACAGCGCCTGCTTAAAAGATTGCTGCCTCAATTCAGTTTGCAGAATGCAGGGGGTGATGTGGGAGCAGGAAGAATGGGATGTCTCCAGCTGTTTGAAGAATTTCTGCCATTAGGCATATACCTGAGGTCTGAAGATAGGCTTTTTAAAGTGCACTTCATGTTGATCTCTGTTTCACTTAGGCTCATGTTCAATGCTGACAACAAGCTGTTCTGTAGTAGCTCTTGTTATTTTCCCAGACAGCACCCTTAGGACTGTATAAATGGCAACCACAGAAAAAAGAAATATTGAGAATATCATTATTTTCTAAGCGGGTTTCTGTTGTTGTTACAGAACTTGGAGAGTCAGGAGCACTGAGACTCATAAAAGTGTCTTTGATTATTAGTTCTTATGATTTCATCTTTTTTTTCCTGTGTTGGAAACGAGGTGGAATCCTGAACGAAGCATGCATTTAAGATGATGGTATTTCCTGGAGTTTATGGAACATACGCTACAACATGATGAATTGCTATAATACATTTATCTTGAGTGTTTATTATGTAGAAGTACTCATTTCATATTTACATAGAGAAAATTAGAGGTAGTATAAAAATCTAATGCCTAAAAAAAAAAGAAAAAAATCTTACAGAACTCAAACTAAGGAAAAATATTGAAGAAAGGCGCTTTTTTTCCTTAAAACCACTGAAAAATCATGGTAAGCTGTTTTTGTTTTTTCCTCACATATTTAGAAATATATTAACATTTTTTTGTGCAAAATCCAAATGTAAGAAGTGCTTGATAATGCAGCTACCTGCTTATGTTTCCAAATGTCACAGATACAGTTCAAGCTAGCTTGTGATGATGTATGCAATGGCAAATATTACTGAAGGCATCAGCATAACTGGCTTAAGAATTTAATTTTCTGTTTGCAAAGAATTTATGTAAGGGTTATAATGCTCAGCAAGCCATCAAATCTGTTCCTGAAGACAGAGAGCTTTTTTAAATTTATTTAAACTGCAAGGAGATGGAGTGAGTTCTAGGGAGTGAAGAAGCTGCCCTGTATGATAAGGGACTTGCCATGCTCACGGGCACCTCACACTGTCCATAACAGCTCAAGATACCAGAAAACATCTAGGCTGTGACGAAACATTCAGTGGGTACAGCATGAATTATAACAAGGCTGCAATGTTCTGTACATGCACTCTTGGTCACCAGGAAATGTGAGGTAATTTACCAGTGCCTAACTTGCAAAGGAAGAGCATATAGTTGAGCTGTGTTGCCTTGCTTACCCTTAGGGCTAATAGTACTCAAGTAGCTTATCAGATCTTGCTAAGAAAAAGATTTTTCACTTCTTAAGAATTATCTGGGCCCTTTTTAATGCAAAACAGGAAAAAATGTGCCTTGAGATTTTCCTGTCCTCCTCAGGGGTCTTAGAGCACTTTGTTATCTGATCCGGTTTTTACAGGTTCCTTGATGTCACACTTAAGGATGTAGTTAAATAATTATACAAACTCTTCCTAAGGCAAAATTAGAGACTTACCAGGTTTGACAGATGCTCTTAGGCACTTTCTCCACAAGGAGTTTTGGGCAAGAAATTCCTTTGCTCTGTGTTATTTCCATGTGAAATGAAGCTCTGTATGTACTGCTGTCACTCTCATGGGGCATTGCACAGAATGACCCCAGGATTCAGAGCAAGTTATTGCAGTCCAGTCATATGAATTGCCAGCTCATTTCTGTCATATAGATAAGTGACTGGGCTCACAGTGTGAAGACTCTATTACTGGGTTATAACCAACCTGATACTTCACTAGTGTCAATCTCTTCTAGCATATTAAAGTTCTTTAGAAAAATGTTGGCCTATCTGCATATTTATTTCCAGCGTGATCTTGCCAGTTATTCAGGCTTTGTCATTAAAATCCTGTCTATAACTGAAAGAAGTCCTGAGGACAAATCTCTTGAAGACTTGCTTATGCAATGGAAAGCAGTTCAGAGACTCTTGTTTTTGTACCAAAAGGGATGGATCTGAAACCAAAACTGGCATAAGTACTCTGCTATCAGGCAGTTAGTTGTCTAGGGCACGGAAATAGTCTGCTGTGTTTCTGAGATGCGTATGGGTGTCTGCAGAGGAGTGGTCAGGCTTGTGAGAGGTACAATGCTCCATCAGAGGAACAAATGGCTAGACAAAAGTTAAACCTGACGAAACATGATTACTGCAGTTTGGAGTGGTACTGGAAGCTATTTCCTCATAAATTTGGTGTAAAGTTGTAAAACTCAGTTACTATCTGTCACCATAGATTGTTGAACTGGCTGTTTTCCTTTAGGATGACTCTTAAAGAGTACTGATTGAGCAAGACCTTCTCAGACTCTGGGTTTACTTGTGGCCTATATATCTTAGGCTCCTGTGATCCTTACAATATCTCCTTTCAAATAAGCTCTAAATGGTCAGCAGTTCGTTACTCGCAGGAGGGATTCAGAACCAAGTCAACAGAACCTTAGCTCTATGCTGTAAGTGTAATAGAGGTCTCAGTGGGTCCTCTGTTGTAGTGAGGTACCCAGCACAATGAAAGCTACTGGCATACAGTATTGGTGAATAGGTTAATGATGATGACATAGGAAAAGTGGACAACTGATTACAAATATCATTCCAAAGTAGAGTGATTGCTGTTTCTGTAGGTGTATAGAAGGTGTCTTGAGGTGCTCTGAGTGACTAGTACACATGCCGTTAAGTACTCCATGTTTAAATGAATATCTAGGAGAGGGAACTTGGTTTTTTATTATTTCCCTTGGTCAAAACCAGCATTTTGTTGTCTACTGCCAAGGAAATGGGTGGATAAATACTGTAGGGGCTGTGCAAGAGTTTCTTTTTATGATGGTGTCAGCTGAAGGTCGAGGCAATATATCTTCAGGAGTTCATTAGATAAAGTGTTTAGTAAGACGATGCTTCTTGAAGAAATTCCTCTAGCTGGGAATGGCCTTTTGATAAGTGAGTGATAAAGTGGATACACTTAGTTGTATATGTTCGAGAGAAGAAACTATACAGCTGGAATTTGTCAGGAAAGGGAAATTCAAACTACAACATTAAAGAAAGGAGTAAGCCAGACTCTGGCACCAGCTACAGGTTTCCTAGAGATTCCTATTCAGATAAACCTTGAGAATTCCTAGAAGAAGTCTCAAGGGTTCTAAGAAAATAATTTTTAAGAAAAAGCAAAGATTGCAAAGCAAACTTTCTTGACAGACAAGTACAAACCTGGGTATAGAAAATGTCTGTGGAAATGCTTCTGTAGAATCTCAGACCATTGTCCCACTTGGCTGAGGGTACTAAGGTGACTGCTGTGGGAATATTCATTTGAATGGCTGCCCTCTTGACTTAGCATTCTTTAAGCTGTAGTTTGAGCACCAGATCGTGCCACTAATGAAGAGGCAGGGTGAAATGCTGCAAGGTGGTGCTAATTTAGGCTTCAGGCTCAGAGTGGAAAAACACTATGGTGGCATTTCTACCTGGAAAAGCCTGGGAGGATGTGATGTGCAAGACTAGAGGAAAAGCTGAGTCAGCCCCCTTTCTTTGCAGGGGATTTAGTGTGACAGGTAGTTCTTAGCGAGTATTTCTGTAGCTTGCTGCAGAAAAGCCACTCAGGTGATGACAAAAGGTTTTGTGTAGTCTTTTTCTGTTATCTTTGAGTGTCCAGCTTCTACTTGACCTTATGGGGACATGTGGTTCAGTGTAGTCCAGATGTTCCCTCATGCACTTTAAGTGCTCTGCTGCAGTCTTGGTGGGTAGCAATCAGACTGTGCTGGGGTGCCAACTAATTTTTTTTTTTGAGTTCTTCTGCATGAAAAGCCTTTTCTTGCAGCTTATAAACAGTAATACTGAATCATTCCTAAACTGAAAGCTGCAACTTTCCATTTGAAAAGAAACTGAATAAGAATTGGGTTCTGTGCAAGCCTTTTCCTTCTCTTGAATTTTTTGACCTTTTTTTTCTTTCAAGGTGCAAAAAAGCATGTGAGCAGGGTAGATTACTTGTATCTGTTGCTTTTGTTTTCTCATTAGAAGATGCAAGATCAGAGACCTGATCAGTAATTCTTCTTTGCCCCATTATCAACACTTGTTTTGCATTGACTGCAAATGATTACAATATTAGGCTTTCCCACTAGAGTCCAGAAAAGAAATTAGCAGTTCACTGCAAGCTCAGGAAAGCTGAGTTCTTTCTCTCAATGCTGACCTCAAGTCTAAGCTCTTCTTGTAACTCTGTACTATGAAGAAAGCCAGGAGTTGTCTGGTTACTTCATCACTCTGCTGTGAAATGACAGATAGTTAACAGTTTTCTGTTTAAAGGGGCAACATCCTTCATACACTTTTTGTTTGCTTTCAAAGACTGTGTCTCATCCATCTTTACCCTGATATGTGAAGGTAGTAACTGCACCTCAGCAAGCTACTAACACAGGGGAAAAAGGTCTGCCTCTTTCTTGGCTGTAATTGTCTGCTAAGTGGTATGTCACTTCCAATTTTACACCAGCTGAAAATCTTTGGTGTTTTTTGTCTTGCAGTTCTTCCCAGGGTGGGAATCCTTGTTCCTACATATTTATGTCTTGATTGGTAGTTTGAGGTTGTCTTGCTTTGTTGCTGTTGAGCAAATAAGGGTAAGAACACCTTCTCTTACAGGCCTTTTTATGTGCTTCTTTCCTCTCCATGTTGTAATTTTTATACTTCACCCCTTATTATTTTGTTCGTGTTTTGTTGCTGTTTTGGTTTGGGGTTTTTTTTTGTTGTTTTGTTTTTTAACTTGGTGACTGATTTATTGACATTACAATCAAATAATCAGTGTAGTGTACTTCAGCAGAAACAGGATTTAGTATGTCAGTTTTCATTAAGCAAGACTGATTATGTAGTTGAATACTTGAGTAAAGAATTCCATGAAGTACTGAGCCCAGTGTGCTTTCCTAGAAAGTGTACTAGTGCCCTAATGAATGGATTTAAAAGGCTAAAATGAATGTAAAATATGGGAACAGCCTCTTGCTGCCAAGGAGGAAGAAGAGAACAATTTAGCTTTGGCAGTACAGAGAGCTTCCTGCAAGCAAATCTCCTTGGTCACCTGTAAAGTAAAACTTGTGCTGTGCATGAGCTGGTGCTAGGTCTGCACACAGGCTGGAATTGAAATTCCTACTAAAAGCAGCACCTAAGGAGGCACATAAAACATGTGGAAGTAAGGAAGGACAGCATTCTTGGAAATAAAATAGAACGTTTAGTGAGATAACACCGAAAAAAACTAATAAAGTCACATAGTGTAGCTAAATCAGCTTCCAGTTCTGAATGAACAATTGGAAGAGTCTCTCAGTCTCCATCCATGACTGTGGGAATCCAGGGAGACTAGACAGCCAGAAAAGTGATTTTTTTTTTCTTTTAAATTTTGATTGCTATTGTTATTCCTCCCTTCCCCACATTGGGAAGAGTTACAAGGAGGTTAAAGTGGGATTACCCCATAATAATAAAAGCTCTAAAACATATTTCAGCTAGGAGCACATTTAAAAAAAAAAGAAAAAAGGCATTTTTAATGGCAGGATATTACTATGGAATCAAACTAAGAGACTAATGTTTCTTCTCTGGCAGCTCCATGCTTGCTGGATTTCTGCATCTCCATGGAAGCACACTGAGGTTCAGAAATGGCTTCATGCATTGTTCACATGCATAGAGGTGTCTTTACTATGCCTCCCTATGCTATGGGATAAACACCAGCGCAAGGCAGATCTACAGTCACATAGGGATCAGGAACTTCAGATGGCAAGGCCTAGAAGACCCAACCAGTGTGACTCTTTAAGCCACTGAATCATACTCTGTGTCAAATCAAAGCTCTCTTCTAGTTTTCGTAGCAAGGGTGTTAGATTGTATTTATAGGTAAAACGCTGAAGAAAAACATATGACACCCAAATTCTGTACCATCACTTTTGAGTTCACAGATCGTCAAGATGCAGGAAGTCTTTAATCACTTTTTTCCTACTAAAGCAAAATGCTATCTTTGCAACTAGCCAGGGGGAGTCAGCATTCAACATTTCCATTTTTACTAAAAGTAAGAGTGATAATCATCTTTCTGAGATCTCCTTGCCTAAGAAACCAGGCTTCTATTTCTAGGATGGATGGTAGTATCCGGTATGTCTGTGTACAGTAATCAATGCTGAACTGGTGTTCTTTGCAACACCACTTCTGGGAATACCGTGGCTGCTACAACAACAACTCTAACTATTGAATCAGTCTCTTAGGTAATCAGACTCTTCCTTATATCATGCTCAGGGTTTCTTTTTAATTAGAAAAAAATGCTGTTTCTTACAAGCAAAAGGCTTCTGTCATTAGCAGTGTGTGTCTGTCTGGGCATTTGGTCCCAGATTAATTTAGAAGCTGAAGCAGGAGCAGTCTCATGAGTGAATCGAGGTTTTCCCCCTGTCATCATGAAAGATCAGTGCTGCTCTAAAATACTTTCAGGAAGGTCCCGCTTTGAAATGGCCTTTAATACCAGTGATTTCTAATGGGATGCTGAAATATGACAGCAGGAATGTGTGCAATGAGTTTCAAAAGTCTGATGACAGTCTAACATTTATCTTTTGTGTTGCTAATCTCTTCTCTGCTGCCAGCAGGTTAATTTTCAGTATGTTGAAATAGAAGCCCATTCACCTTTTGAGGTCCCAATGCTGTACAGTTGCTTGCTGTTTTACTTCTCTGGGTACCTTAAACTGAACGTTAGTATGTTTTTTTTGCTTTTTGTGCTGTTTTTCCACCACTTTTGTTTCACTTGGCAAATCACTATGGATCTACTTCAACTTGCCAACTCTCAATTTCCAACTTGTTTTGAAGTTTCTTGTTTACACCAGACCCTGTTTCTGTATGGGTCCACCTTTCTATGGCAAAATCTACCCCACACCCCAGCTCCTGTCCTGTCCTGACCACCAGCAGACACCTCCTAAGCAGCATTTTGTCCAGAGTCAACTGCAGCTCCAAATACTGCATCAGTGTACCTGAGAAACGTGACCTTTTGCTCTCTGCCTATCTGACCACATTTGAGCCTTCCTTCCTCTTGGGGAATTCAAACGGAAAGAGGTTGAATGTGAGATTATACCATGTCCTGCATAAAATGGGCTTACAAGCCTATGTTGTGCCATGATTAAAATGACAGTATTACTTGACTCAGGAGACTAACAACAATGTGCTTTTCATGCAGCTCATATTCTTTGTCATGTTCTCCATTTAGATTTTTCCTGCAATATTGTCTTTGGTTTCATTTTGGTTCGGTTTCATTTGCATGACTTGGCAGAGATTAATGACACCACAGCTCTGAATAATTTCACTACCTACTACTGTGTATTAATGCTAATGAATTATGTTATTTCTGCACCATTATGTGTTATCATCCTTCTGTACAACTGAGACACAATGTATTGGTACTTGAAAGATGCCCTGCCACTTCTTATGATTTGAACTGTATTTTATTTCCATGGTTTTAGATCTTAAACTTTCCTTGATTTATATAGCTCATCTGATGGTACATTGTGAAGTCCCTGAGTGACTGCCTAGGAACTACTTTTCAAAAATGGTTTTTGGAATTATTCATTAGACTTATTTGTAGTTATGTACTAGAGACAGTGTGCAAGGTTGTATATTTCAGGCACCATGAAGCCATTTGAATTAACCAGTTTAAAGATCTTTGGGGATCGTCTAGATATTTAAAAACCTGAGAATTAACCAAGTTCTTTCACCTCAAGTATGACCTTGTTTTTAAACGTAGATGCCCTTGTACTTTTGCTTGCTGTTTATTGCGTAATATGTTAATAGGTTTTTGCTTGTTCAGTAAACTGGAACTTAAGTGTCAGTTATCTGACACCTTTTGTCATGTATGACCCCTCTTATACTGTGAACCAAATTCTCTTCATGGTCTGTCTTTATAATCAAAGCTTTTACTCTGCATTTACATTGGTACAAAGAAATGGAATTAATCGATGGGCATGTAAAATCACTTCTGCAGTCATACTGGTCTGTAACAATAAGAATGTTATTTTTACAGGGGAAATGGGAAGAATAGTGAATAAATAACACTACTGCTGTAATAACTGTCTTGATTTGTTTTGTTGTTGTTTAGTGTTCTTCAGAACTATATCATTTGAGCAATATTACTAGTGAGAAATCAATGTGCTCAAACAATTACCAAAATAGGGCAGTCCTGTAAGATTTGTTGTATTCGTAGTCATAAATAGAATGAAACACTATCTCTAAAGGCAATAAAACATTGCCATGAAAAGCCTGGCTAATTATGTTTCCCTGCAATTTGAGTTGATAACACCACCTCAGTAGGTATTAAACTTCAGAGTGAGTAAAATAATTTGGACAAGGGATATGAAGTCAACCAAATTTACTAGTTTATGGGGTCATGTAGGGACAGTATCAATTTTAGGTAAGGTCTGGTGTCACATGGATTATCAGTCACTGTAGAAGGGGCTTATTTAGGTGAAATGTAAATGTTTTTGTTCAACTTGACAAAATTTTTTATTTAAAAAGGTGAACAAGGCAAATCAATAGCTCAACTGACAAGATTCTATAAATTCATCCCTACCTGTGATCCTAGACTGTGTACTAGTAATAAAGTTTGATTTTTAGGACAGGTGATCTTTTAATTCAAGATCTTTGCAGTATATTTGAAGTGATAGGTTTCTTTCCACAATTAAAGTAAATATTAGGTACCGGGGCAGGGATCTGGGAGATAAGTTGTGAACTGTGTTTCTTAGTTGCCCGTTTCCTCCTAGCTGGGTCTGCAAAAGCCTTTTCCTAAGAACTTGGAATTTGCAGCATTAAACTTCCCTGCATATTTTCAGCTTATAAAGGTGCACAGGCTAATTCCTGGCACCTTCAAACTCGCCTGAACTTGCAGGGGTATTGTACCCATGTGTTATTTCTACCAGACTCCGTGTCTCTGAGAAAGTATCTGGCAGCCTCATCTAAACTCCTGTAGTTCTTCAGAACACTGCAAGTTATTTTTATTAAAGCAAATTTACTCCTGAGTACAGATCTGGAAGCAAAGTTATGAATTAAATAAAAACTTTCAGAGTTAGCCTCCCTCCATTATTATATTCTAATTAGAGTGTAATAGCCAAATTTCCAAGTTTATTTCATGCCTCCCCTTTATGATTCATGGACATATAGAAAGAATGAGACGTTGCTTCATGAAGTCTTAGCCTCTTCCTAGATCTGTAAGCCTGCAGCATAACGAAACCTCCATGAGCTAGACCATTAATGTCGTGATGACAGCAGCAATGCTGGTGCTGAAGCCATAGCTGAAACATATATTACTTAAATGAAAAAATCAGGGAAACTTTAGTTCAATAAGTTTTCTTCCTTTTTCTTTTTTTTCTTTTTTTTTTTTCTTTTTTTCCTTTTTCTTTCCGTTGTCTGGAGGATGCATATGCTTCTAGTTTAAGATAACAGTATTCAAAGTTATTTAACAAGTTGTTTATCTGAGCATATTTTAACCTGTTAGGTGTTTTCTGCTACTGTGGATGCAGTGACATTTTCATGGTGAGCAAGAAGTCATGTATTGATTCAATTTCCTGATTACAGTACTCTAGCCAACACAGTGTATTCTGACTGTTTCAGTGTAATCTCCCTTTTGCCTGGACAGTTATGACACTTTATCCGTGGACATTCCTAAAGATGAAATTCACCAGGGAGTAGCTGATATCAAAAACATGGATAGGGAGCTTCTAGCCAGTACTTTTTCCACCAATATGTAGTCACAAACACTAAATTTTGAAGAATTTCCCAGCAATGTGGATAAATTTGATATACAGGGAGAACGTATTTCACAAAATAGCTTCATATAAAACCTTAAAGCCACAAGTCAGAACTTCACAGATGACCATACCAAATCAAGAGGATTGAGGGCTAAGCATGAGATTTAAAGCTAAGATTTGGAGCAGAACAAAGAACAGATAGTCTTAAAGAACTAACCAGAAGGGAAAGCGAGAATCAGAGGAAAGAGGGAACAGTTAGAAGAATGAGGACTTTTAACACTTTCATGTTCATAACTAGTAGTACATGTAAGATATGTCCTAGTGCAAAAATGCAGATGTATATAATGTATAATTTACTCCAATCACTTCCAGAATTTAATTTTGCTGCTTCACTTCATCTCTGACCAGCATTTTTCTAGATACATGGACTTTCTTTTATCCATTCATGTCGTTTACCTCCACTCATTATGGACCCAAGTTTCTTTTTAAAAAGTTTTTATTCCATTTATCATTTTATCTTTGGCTCCGTAAATATCCATCCATGCATCCATCTCACCTCCTCAGAGGACCTCTTTTCTCTCTGCTCTCCTCCTATTTTTCCACTTTCTATGTGGCTGCCTTTGGTGACAGAGCCATCTTTCATAGTTTCCATCTTTCCCTGCCGTTTTTTTTTGTTGTTGTTGTGTGTTTTTTTTGTTTTGTTTTGCTTGTAGTTTTGTGTGGGTTTTTTTGTTGTTGTTTGTTTGTTTTGTTTTTGTTTTGTTTTGTTTTTTACCTTGACATTCATTGCCATTTTTAGCCCTGCAGTTGCGTATATCCCTGATGTAGCAGCTGGATACCCTGAGCAATGCCAGCAAGATGTAGATTTTCTTTCTTCCCTCTCCAGGAACAGCCTGGCTTCCTCACCTCATTTCACAGCATGACCCTATAAACAGAGGCATCTGCAGATCTGAGGGGGTCATGGAACTGCAGTGCAAAGGCTTGGACTTTGCAAGTCTCAGTTTTGTGTTACACCTGGAATTTTTTCTCTCCCCTACCCCTGCCTTTCAGAGTCAACCAACCTGACTCACATGGAAGACATCACTGCAGGTTCTTCTGTTGCTTTTAGTAGCAATAGGGTACAAACTCTCTTAAATAAAGGTTAGAAATGTCTAATCTTCTAGTTACCTTGATGATCCAGCCAGATCACTGCAGCATTATCCCAAGCTAGGCTTTTAAAATCAGATTTTTACAGTGTGTTTGTATCTAGCCATGACATTATAATGATATTCTTTAACCACCTCTCTGTTTTATATCCACTTCTCTTTCCAACAGGAAACTACTTCTGATACACATACCAAGAAGTTCCCTTAATAGCATTTCCCTCATGTATTTAATGATCCACTCTTCTTGCTCTCTCATTCCTTGCATTCATAGGTATAGAATCAGGTCTATTTTTTCGTCCTGCTGAACCTGAACCTAAACAGATAATGCTCAAAAAAGACCAGACATACCATGCTGTCAACAAAACTTTTCCTTGACAGTTACATTCAAGAGTGCATTCAAAGGAATCCTACTGAAGCTTCAGACAATAAAAGTAGAGCAAGGTATTTCCTATTTGAATTTACATTTATTGCTATAGTACTTAGAACAGAAAAATAAAAAGATCCAGCATAATGCAGAGTTATGGAAAAGGGATAGGAAGGAGAATCAACATCTGATTCTCTGGAAGACAGAAGTTCAATGTAGTCCACGCACATTTAGATACACTCCCTAAGAAACCAAAGCAGGGTCTGGCTAGGAGAAATAAAAAACAAGAGTACAACTAAGTGTAGTTATTTAAGTGCTGCAGCATTCTACTGATTTATGTAATCCTGATGCTAAGTAATTCACTGCAGATTTCCCTAATCTTTCATTTAGGATTAAACTATGTAATAACCATTTCTAGTACAAAATTAGAAGTTCACTAAATCTGTTCTACTGTACAGTTTGCTTGATGCTTTAGGAGATTTAAAAAAAAAAACAAACCAAAAAATAACAAACTAATGAGCTCACAGCTGTGAATATAACACCCGTTTTAACATGATGGTCTTTCATTAGTAAGCCTTTTTTAGAGATTGCTATAATATTTTGTGATCATCATAGATTATCGAAGTACAGAAAATCTAAGGGGATAATATGTTTATATTTATACTCCCTCCCTCTTCCACCTCCTCCATTTCATAGCAGGCTATGTGGGAATGTGATACAAGTTTTAAAGAATCATGCTGCTGTGCGAAGCCAGTAGAAAACCAGTAGAGATGCAGCTAGAAGAGTAAGTAGATGTGATCAAATGGTTGGAGCAATATATCTTGTCAGGTGATGACAGATGAAAGGTTGTATGGTGAAACACTACAGGCTGAAGTTGGCCACTTTGACTTCTCTGTATACCTTCCTACTCTCCAAGGACACATGGAATCAACTTGCACTCAAAGCAAGCTTACTACCTTACAGCATTTTCAGAGACTGTATACGCATCCCAGATAATTTGGATTTTTAGAGAATGGCTCTTTGCTTCACAGAAAATGATACTAGAAAGGGCTTCAAGATATCTTTTCTTCTAACGTCTCCTTTGAAACTTGAGAAAAAAAGGATAATGCATTGTAGTTTAAATAGGTGGTCTCAATTTTTGGTAAAGCATAGTATCCTTTTTCCAGCTATGCCTCTTTCTATGTATACAGAATTTTCTAATTTTTCCTCCTTTTTTTTTTTTTTTCTCTTGAAGGCATCCTCTTCCTTCAACATCTTCCTGTGGGTATAATTTCATTTCAGTATACACATACATATCTATAGTAATAGCAATTTCCAGTGTGCTTTCTAGGTTTCAAATGATTTTGAGATGGTGTCTATTTTCCTAGAGCAACAAGATATTTGAGTACTTCAGGTACATTGCTTTTTTAGCAATGGTAGTTTTAGTCATTCCATGTGGCTTTGATAGACACTAAGAGTGTATGCAAAGATGCTGTCTATGGACTGTAATCACAGATTTAATGCCACCTGTGAAAACCTACATACTTAAAAAACCTGCCACTTGACAAAAACCTTCTCTAGACCAGATGACAAATGACCTCCATGCTCAAGCACCCATTGCACTGCATGGAAACTTGTATCATGTACTTCTGGCATCCACAGATGTGTCAAGCCTGTGTTGGCCAGGTGACAAGTCTTCAGCAAGCGCTGGGCTCGTAGCACCTCCTCCAAGCTCACAGGGCTGTCTTCTATCACTTTTTCCCTCCTTTCTTTACCAGGCACCTCACCACCAACATCCAGGACAAGGCTCCAAAAGTGTCCTGTACTGATCTCCTCCTGTAACAGTTTCTGTGTGCTAGTACACTGACTTGTGTCATCAGCAATCTGTAACACCATGAGAGACTAGAGAAAATAATCAAGAAGATGCATGTTCCCAGCCCAAGCAAGAAACATGCTTGGAAGCGTGTCTCTTCCTAGTCCTTTTTTTCTTCCTTCTCCTTATTTATCTGTCTTTCCTCCTTTCCACAGTCTTGCAGCAATGCTGAATGACAGTGACAAAAGGAGGAGTACCTGCACCACTTCCTCAATTTTCTTTGGGGGGATAGCTTTTAAGTGACCCGCCTCACAAGTTTTCTTGCCTTCCTCACTTTAATAAATCAGTGCTATGATAGTTGCTGCATGTTATTTGTAATTAACCTGTTTGGTAGAATTGAATATTATAATGAATCTTAACAAAGGTTGCTTAAAGCATGTAGAAGAGTTCCTGTGGCAAGTAGCACAGAAAATCAACATAACTCTTGCATACTTTATATTAAAGAAATGTTTTTTTTGTAAAATGGATTTTTCAAACACACTTATAATTCCACAGTTAACAATAAAATGAAAGGATTTAAAACATAAACAAGAGGAAGCCAGCCTACTGCACTTTGAAAAAAATAGGACCAGAAAGTCATTTAACCTGGTGACACATGTGCTTAACAGAAAAGCTCTTCTGAGCTATTTAGCTACCTGCTGGCCCTTGGCAGGTGAGAAGACTGGGCTGAACAGCCCCTAATGACCCCTACATTATTTGATATGATGCTATGATGAGGCTGTGATTTGGGTTTGCCAGCTGAAACAACACCACAAAACTGTTGCTGTTTATCTGGCCTAAGTGATCAACTTGACGGGTGAACTGAATATCATTAATATTTTTTGTCATCACTGTTAGTGATCATCACCGGTAGTGAGTTGTAGAGTAAATTTTATACTTGATGGGGTAAGTTTTCCTGACAGTTTTGCAAGGCCTGTAGCTGCAGTGAGTGAAGCAGTGCTGGAAATGAGCCTTCTCTCTCTGATTATCTTCTGCTGGGTTGACTTGTTGTCTCTGCCAGCAGGTTGTTTTTGTCTCTGATGTAACACGACTTTGACAACTGCATCACTGACCACAGAATGCATCCCAAAACCAGCTGTGCTTTTCCTAGCAAAGGCATGATAGAAGTGGTCATTTTCTTTTATAGGGAATAAATAAGAGTAAATAGCTGCAATAGCATTTGCTTCTTCAATAGGCTGAACCCTGGTTTCTTAAAGAGACATGCTGAACACTCTGCCGACATCAAGTATTACATTTTTATAATCTTGATGTAGTTGTGATGTTGCAGCAGACGCTCACAGGGTTCTGCTTAACTCCATCTGTGAGATGAAATATAGTATTTGAATCTTAGAATCTTTCCTCCTACCTCAGGAGTTTAAAATATGAGATTTGTTCTAGGTTAGCCTAATCAGAATGAAATACCTTGAATACCCTCAATAATATTGTATCAGGAATATGTACACAGGTGGTTGGGCAATGCAGGGTTAACCATTGTCTAGTCCACGTTTATGAAGCAAGAACAAGCAGCTGCTTCCTCACAGTGAAAGAGGGCTTGGTTTCCCAGTTTTTACTGCAACCATGTTTTAATCTCACTGCTGGGACTGCAGGTAGCAAAGCACAGAGATCTGACCATGAAGGGGAATGTGCATCACACCAGTCAGGGGCAGCAAAAGCCCTTCTCCTTCCCGCCTGTGAACATGTGGGGCTAATGCAGATTCAGGTCTGCCATGAATTGGGGTAACTGTGGTAGTTTTAGCAAGTGCTGTGTACAGCACTGAGAGCAGCAGTATTCATGGCCAGCAAATATCACCTAGCTTGTTTTCATGCATGTATCTGCAGGAGTATATCACCAGAGGCAGACAGTGTGCCACAGCCCTTGTCCAAGCAGGAGAATTTTGTTAAATTGATTATTGGGGCACAGCAGCAATTAACCATCTTTCACTGGCATCTTTCTCAGGTGTACAGAGTGGCAGATGTAGCTGAATTTTGCTCTGTGCAGCAATATATACATTCAAAGGGTTAGTGGGCAGATGCTTACCTGGTATAAATTGATGTGGTTTCATTAACTTCAGTGAAACTATACTGATTTAGAGCCACAGAGGACCTGGTTCTGTGAAGCAGTCAAATTTATAAATGACTGTATAATCTACTAGAAAGTCAAGTAAGGCCAACCTCTGTGCTATGACATTTCCTCTGAAACTCACTTTAATAAGGTAATATTTTCTTCCAGTTCCATAAATGCAAATCAGCTGAACCACACTTCACATACTTTCTCGTTTAATTAGAAACTCTTAGTTCAACTGTACTGCAAATGCAGGTGAAAGTGAATTATTCTAACAATTTTTCATTTTAATTATCTTGATTAGTTTTTCCTTTTTTGCAATCTTATTATATTTCATTTCAGAAATGTCCTTTAATTTAAAGACAATTTAAGGCAATAAATAAACTAGAGAATATTCTTCCACTAATTATGCACATTAGCTTGATTGTCTTAGCAGAAAAGTAGGCTTGGCTTCTCTTGTGGATCATCACATTTTATTTGCATATGCCACAAAAGGGGTAGAAATAGCAAAGCTTGCCAAAGTTAATGCTAAAATACTTCAGAGAAAATAACACACTTAATGAATTTCTCATCACTGAATGTATTTAGGAGCTCTCATTTGTTTTTTTAGCTAGAAAACTCTACATATGTCCTTTCACACACTTTGAGAGGAAGTGATATCTGTTACTTCAAGATTTCTTCATTACTGACCAAAAAAAAAAAATTATTATATACAGAGGGAGGAAAAAAGTCACCAAAATACATGCAAGCTCCCTTTCAAGCCTCTTGAAAATCTTGCTATACACAGAATCAATACTAAAAAAAAATAAAAATCTGGAGGATATTAATGTGTCCACTGGGGATTTTGGTGCTACATATTTTACAGGGGCACTAATGTGCCTCTCTTTCCCCAGAAAATTCACACATTTTAAATTTTCAAAGAGAGCTGCAAGAACAGGGCATGGGAAAGAAGACTAAACCTGAAGTCAATCTGTTTAGGTAATCTGGGAGGAAAGTTAAGGGATGACTTGATCATGAACCTATAAAGTCTCTGGCTACTAAAATGCTAGATATATAGCATGCATGTGCAATTCAGATCTCTATATCTAAACCTGCACTCTTCTAAAACCTCCTTTTATCTGCTGTAGTGCCTGCAGATGCCTGTATTTCACAGACACTTTTCCTCACTAAGCTCTTCTCAGGACTCCAGATCAGAATTGTCTCTCTCTTGGCAAGGGAACAGTTCCTAGCCTGTGTCTTGGTCTGATTAACATCCTCATCATCTGATTCCCTCCATATCTGTGTCCCAGTGATATCTCTGTCGAGAGCTGTAAGAATGACCAATGAAAGTACCCAGCACTGGGCTCCACATTAAATACAGGAATGTTTGCATTAGTGTAACTTGCAACCAAGTTGTGCACTTGGGAAGTGCAGGACTGAAGGTCACTATGATTTAATTTTCTAGGACAGTTCTATAACTACAAGGCTATCTGGTGGTGGGAAGCACTTTCTGCCCAGTTCCTGAAATTGTGCCACTTTGCAGGAAATGATTCAAGAATGGAGAGGTGAGTGAGAAAAAAATTGGAATATAGATCTCCATACATACCAGTGTTGAGCACATTTTTTGAAAATGAAGATGGTGTTGTGAATGTGAACTTCCTCTGTTCTCTGCTCTGAGGATGGCTTTAAACTCAAGTTTTCAGATTACCATATGATGGTTCTGTCAGCTGATTTGAAAGCCAGTCACCACCACTCTTGCATACTTTTTGGAAAAAGGCTGAATCTTCCACAGCTCTTTCTATGTCAGGAAAGACACTGACTTTTACCTTTAGGGGTAGGAATATCTCCTGGTACGTGTGGGGTGACAGATCCTCAAAAGCCAGTGTTGGCTAATTCCCAGCTATCAGAGATGCAGATGTGACTCCTCAGAAATTTTTTGTTGACTGGTCTTCTATTGTATACCAGAAGTATGTATCATTTTGGGTCACAAGACTACCCCTACCTAGTGTGTAGGGAAGCTAATGAATTTTGCTCCCAGTTATGGATTTCACTCTGGGAAGGATTAAGTTTTGCAACCTTTTTGTGGTTTGACCCACAACAGGGTAAATAAGGAAGTTTTCTGAAAGATAGGACAAAAACTGAAATCTGAAATTAGTCAATATCAGTAGCAAATAATGGCACAACTGTTTCTGTGAGAACATGTAACTGCTGGAACATTTTGGGATGCTGTAGTAGGATGTCTGTGATAGAAGGTCTTTAAATTTATCATTGGGAGTCCTCCCAGGTTATCTTTTTGAGATGATAAACTGTGGGTGACAAATTCTTGATGTCTGATGAAACCTCATATCAGACCTTCTATGGATGTGTTTATTGGTTTCTGCACAATTTTATGCACTCAGGCTTTTGAAATTGAGGTTTCCAGCCCTCAATAAACAAAAGGGTGAATCAGAATTATATTCTCACTGTATATGTCTCAGGCAATGTTTTGTAAGGTCTTATTCATGTGATGCTGCTTATTGTGTCAGGAAAATACCTGAAATCAAATAAGAAAGACTACATTTTACACATTGAATATGTTTTCCTTTCTTGCCCTGTAATGCTGGACTCTTCTAGGGCTTCTGTCTTGTTGCCTGAATTGCAATACAAGGTCTGGATAATCTGGCAAAAAATTCAAAACTGTAGTCTAACTATGGCAGGGTGCAGAGAGACACTTGTCCCATTCTAGCAACAAGACATGTTTTGCTCTTAAGAGCTCTTAATTTTTAAAAATGCTTTTCATTGATTTTCTACTTTTATAAAACAAGGTGAAGTGAGAATTTGATAATAAATGAATCTTACACTTTGACATTCAATTTTCAAACAGTGAAAATTACATTAGCTTTCTATACCACATCTGTCAATCCTTCTGGGTATCCCATGCTCAAAAAATCCTGCCACAGGTTGACAAAATGGAGCCAAAATGAGAAAGAAGTTTGCTGATCTTTTACCTTTTCTCCTACCTTACCTATCTGTGCAATCTTCTGTTACTTGCTACTGCTGGAAACAATCCCAGGCTACTAGTCAAATTTTTCTTTGGTCTCTGTGAGACTATTTGTTTTCCCAGCTGTTGTTGGAACTAATGCACACAAGATCATTCAATGTTTCAAACACCTGGCCGGTGTGATTGATGGGAAAGGTTCATGGGACCAAGCTGGCACCTAGTCTCTGCTGTTCAAGTAATGATTTATTGAGTAAAATGAGTTCTCACAGTGACAATATTTTTGTGCTAGTAACCTAGAAGTATTCACTTCAACCCAAAGCTCATAAGGCAAGTTTGACTTGAGCTGTTAAGAATCCATGATGATAGGCAGTCTTCTGTTGATTTTCCACAAAACTTCACACTTTCAAGCAGAGGAGACTTGAGACCACAAAGTATAAATACAGTTGGAGAGGAAATAAGATCTCCAAGGGATAGCAACATAATGAATGGTGAAAATGAGTTAAACTAATGTACACTAGTGTGAGCAGAAACTGTTGCCTACTAAAAATCAGTTTTCTCCTGTCTTAGGATAAGTCAGCTCACAGAAGTTAAATTCTCTAAGGAGAGGTTGTGTTCCAGTACCATTGAAGGTAGTAGGAAATTTTATAAGAGCTTCTTGTAGTGGACAGCACTGATCCCCTTAGGAGCTCTGCCCATGCCTGGCCCTGTCCTTTAAGGAGATGGCCCAAAGACATCTGTTGTAGGGATGGGTTAAATAAAGTCCTAAGCAGGAGGCACATTTCCCTGAGAGATGCTTTCTGGGCAGATAGGAGAGTTCTCTCCTTGGTCCTTAGGTGTTTGAAGAGGACTGATGCTTCATCTGTCTTAGGCTACTGGCTTCTTGGCTTGCATCCCATATTGCTTTTATCTTTGAGTTGAAATAATGTGTATCTGAGAGAGCTTTTAAAAACCAAACTGGCTTTTGTTTCTGTGGAAGGACGAAGAGAACAGCTAACAGTCCTATTTGGAAATATTAATTACTGACTTGTATAGTTTTAACTTCTGTGCTTGTCTTTGCATCCTAGTCCTCTCCCTTTAGACCTTTCTACTGCTGTCTTTTCCTTATCCACCTCCTTTACACCCTACATCACCAGTGGAAGAGGATCAACAGCCCCATCTTTTCTTCAACACTTTTTACCCTCATCTGATCTGTTCTTATTTAGAACTAATTGCCCACTAAGAAGGTGAGAGCAGGGTTGAGGAGAAGAACATTTCTCACATAGATTCATTCACTTAGAGGTAGCTCTCTTTTCATTTTCATATTTGACCTGGTTTTATATCATGAATTATTTCTGGAGCTATGAAGCAGCAGTTTCGGATGGTTACAGTCATGAAGAATCCCACTACACGAGAAATTTTAACAGTAATTTATTTCAATTAAATATCTGCTGTATTAATTTCTCAGAATTGTTATAAGTGTAGGTTTTAGTGCTTTGTACTCCTAATGGTTCTCTAAAACTCTTCTTTTAAAGGTTGTGATAAACCTAGGCTTTACATTTCTTAAACAAAAAAGACCAGGAATATTTGTGTCATGGGTATGTTTTGTTCTATCTGTGCAAGGAAACTCTTCTGTGTTTCCTGTGGGCTTAGATCTGTGTTGGGCACCTCAGTCTGGCATTAACTTTTTACTGACTGGGAAGAAAACTTTAGCTCCAGACACACATTTGCTTTCAGGAAGACCGTATCTGACAGGTTGGATCCATCCAGATATAAATATTAACAGCTGCCAAATGCCAGGTTTAGAGTTGTGCTGTGGAGTTGGCCAAGGCAGGAATTACTTGTATTTTAGCTAGTGCTGCACATTGACTGTGGATACATTAGCTTTAGTGGAGATTATTTAGAGGCTCAGTGGCTTAAAAGCAGAAATCACTTACACTCATATTGGATATTATTACAGATTCAGGAGAGCTGGCCATAAAACCACTTAGCTTCCTGTAACAAAAGGACTCCTAGCCAAGCAAGTAAAATGTTAATGAGACAGCAAGCACTCATTTTTGTGTCTGTAGCCTTTCCCTCCGAGGTTTTGCTGCTTCATACTGAGATTCATTAGAGTGGAAATGGTTGACTTTAGAAAAGAAAAACCAGCTAAATTGCTAGGGTGTAGAATTTCCTTTCAGATCATAATTATATATGATCAACGGAGTGTGTAATTAGTAAGTTGGGTGAAGGATATTTCCAGAACAATCAGCAGCAATTTCCTTTCTGCTGTTCCTTTCTCTGCTCTGAGGACCTTTTGTCTGCTTTGGTAGCTGTGGCCTTATTTTAAGCCCAGAAAACACAAATATAAAAACTTATGTCAGGTAAGAGGGACACAATAAATCATAATAAAATAAAAAAGCCCCTGCAACAGGATATTTTGTCTTCTCTGTAGAAGATCATACTGATTTTCACTGTTTCTAGCACTTGAACACAGAGGAAAACAGGCTCATTTCTGGCCTCCCTTGACAAACCTGGGAGACTCCTGCTGGAGCCTGGATTTGCAGTTGCACAGCAAACATGTGAGAAGCTGTCATTGTCTTCAAATATCATAGGAATGCCCAAGCTGTTTCTTGGTGCTATGAATAATTCATGGAACAATTCAATGAATCTGCCTAGCATGGCTAAAAATAACTGTGTAAACTGAGTGCTTTTGACCTTAAGAAACAAAATCTCAAATTTAAAATAAATAGAAGAAAAACCATTGAAAAATCATATGGCAACAAAGATGTCAGTCTGTAAAGATATGTTTAGTACTGTATCTTGAAATGAAATGTCTCATCTTTTCCCTCTTAAAAAGAGGCTTTCATCAGTTTCACACAGCTGTTTGTTTAGAAAAATGAACATTTCCCATAATTCAAATGGGTTGAGGGTTTTGCCCATCTCTGTTCCTGCAGTTAACAGGTACACTGTCAGGGCATAGCTTTGCTGTGTCCCTGGCTAAGTTGTCCCCTCCTCCATTGTTGATCCTTAGCAGACGGAGTGCTGCAGGAATGATGGTTGTGAAAAGGCCAGGGATGGCATCCAGTGCAAAGATCTCCACTGCAGCCTGAGCAGTTCCTGTGTCTGATACTGTGGAGCAAAAGGCCCTCAGTGCTGCTGTCTGAGGTCAGCACTGTAGATCCATTCAATCTCTCCCCTGGCTTCCAACGGCAACCACTGTGCATTATATACAGGGCAACTCTAGTGATCCTTCTGCTACCAGTGATGTCCTGCCTTCCACCCATGCACTGAGGCGTTTTCCTCTTTCAGTTCCACGAGTTTTATTTTAAAAGCTACGGCTGTAATTTATTTTGTCCCCTAGACTGTTTTGGCACTCTCCATTGTATGTGACAAGGCCACAAATTAATCTGATACTGTGGTAATAATAATAATAGTACTTCCTTAAGTTAAACTTTAAGTCCTCCTATCTGATGACATAACTATGTGGCCTTTCCTGACCCCTCCTATTTCTTTTTTTAATATATGAATATCTTCCCTTGACATAAGGAACTGGGCCTCGATTTGGATGTTGTGTTCAGTCAGTTTCAGTCTATCTTTTGATCAGAATAGCTGCTATAGAGTTTTGACAGACCCTCACAACAAGCTCTTGCAAAGCCCGCAGGTTGTGGAAGCTGAGTGCTGGGGTACTTACTAATCTAGTTGTGAGATGTACAGAAGCAGAAAGACAGCTTTAAAAACTGCCCTGAACTTTCTATAGGAGGGCCAGATTCTAGTCTCCAGAATTAAACGGTGCAACATCTTCAAATAGCTGGTTTTAAACTTTGTTTACAAGGGAAAATCTCAATCTTAAATATCAGGATGTTTATGTCCTCTAGATGAGAACACATTCTCTTCAAAATATTTTTCTCTATATAGTAAATATGGGCATAATTTCTGGAAATAATATTTTGCTGTTCTAATTAATGCTATATGGTAATTCATGGTAGTAAGTGAGGTTGAACATGAAGAGTCTAGGTTTTAAATTTCTGTATTGATACAACAGTCAAACTAAGCTTTATCACCAGCTGATATGGGGAACAGAAACAAAAAGATCCCATATCTCATTCTGTAGATGCAGCAGATTACTTGCTTAGGCCCTTGTATGGATTACAGGAAAAACCTGGTACTCTCCTGCACGTATCTGTTCCCTCCCATCATAAACAAAATATAGAGTTCTCCCATCAGCCCCTGGTTATGAACAACCATAATGATGATTTTCTTCTATTGTCTTGAAATAGCAAGAAAGGAAGTGTTTTGGGCATGACTGCCTTACTCTGCAAACAGACTGTCCAGCTGCAAATGTGAGCACACTGTACTGGGTAAGCAACCCTTGTCTGGCAGAGATAGAATTTTTGTCTTCAAGCAATTAAGAAAAATAAAATTCCATAACAAATGCATACTCTTTCCTTACAAAAGCATTTCTTGGACTTTCATTGAAAACCTAGATTCAACAAAATCTGAAAGTATAGACTTGACTGGGGGAAAATCGCGTTTTCAATGTAGTGACTTAGTTTCAATGCAGAAAGTTTTCAGTGCACTTCTAATCTTCTGAAGAAAGCATGAATAAATTATAGTTTCTATTGGCACAGTAACTCTTTGGCAGGGGAAGATGGGGAGGGAAGGTATAAATATACTTTGGTCACCACTCTAGTCTTTATACTTTGACACAAGGTTTTTGAGTGTGAAGCAAACAGGCAAGTAGAGCTGCTTGTTTAACCTATGGGTCTTCCAAGGAAGAGATGTTGAATACTTTTTTAAATAAATGGCACCTTGATTGTTTATTGATAACTGGCACGCTTACTGAAAATGAAAAGAGCTATGCCAAATATTTCAACAAAACTTTGGTTGATTTCAAATACAACTCCTGTCCATTAAAAATGTAGGACCTAATAATTTTGACCACTTCAAAGCTTTGCCCAAATGATCTGTTTACTCAGTGACTGGTACTGTTTCTAAATATAGGTGTTTTGTTTTAATGTGGGTTTTTCAATTTGCATTAATAGTTAAAACTGCAAATTTGGGACACGGCTGATTCAGCAGCATAAATTATATATGTAGTAGCTACTGATCTCTTTATGCAACGTGGAATCACAAGTTATGTTTTTGTCTTCTGAGCTTGTTGTGAGCCTCAGTCCCTCTGCCACTTTGAATCAAAATTTCTTCTTTTCCAAGGAGTGTTTTACCTGTTTCCCTTGAGCTAGAACCTAAGCACCTGGCAGTGACAGGGCTTGACTGCCTTTGTGACTTTCTGGAGCTAACAGGGAAAATGTTAATGTTGCTGAAACTGAGACCAGAACTGTGTCACTTAATGTTTTCCTGAATATCAGAGCTGGGGGGCTAACTTGAACTAATGTAAAATATTTTTTTTTATGGATTTACCATTCAGAGTCAGTCTCACTGGGGCGGAAATTGCCACATGGAGACCTGAGCCACACAGATTCTCTAAAATATGGCCTATTCTGTGAGCAGAAAATGTTTGATTATTCTGTCATGAATCAGAAATGAATTTCTTGGACAGAGTACCTGTGGATGTGGCAGTATGGCATTAGTACTAGGGACTCTGGAGGTACAAGTTTTGTTCCTGCTATTGTCCTGGACTTACCCTGTAGCTTTGGATAAGGCAGATCATCTCCACAGCCCTGGGATCCTTTATATAACTAATATAAAGACTCTCCTCTCAAATACAGTCTGCCCAACACGGCAATTGTGATGCACTGAACATTTCACTGTGGCTTACCTTTACATGGCAGATGTGGGAATACGCTCTACCCTGCTGCATTTCATAGGGTTGTGCTTTCCTGCTCCCTGGCCCTAGGTGCATCTTATAAAGGACAGAAAGCTTGATCTGCAGTGCAGGAGGCATTGACACTGGTGTCAGAGGGGCTGCAGGAGATCTGCCTGGATTTACTGCCCTCCCCCCCCTTTTTTTTTTTTTTACATCAACAATAGACACAACTTCTAGCACATGTCCTGATGTTGCTTTTGTCTGCAGAGGAAGAAATGAAATGAAACACTTGAGAGGCTTTCTTCGGGGTGGGCTGTGTGTCAAAGACTAAGTCATGAGGTCCTACCTCCTCCTTTCATAAAGCCTAAAGCCTTTCAGGATGCGGTGTCCTTTCCCTAATTCAATCCTGATGGCATTTTGGGTCCAATGCTTGGGTTCCCCATAGGGAACTGGATTCAAGAAAGAGGCGATCAGCTAGAGCAATGTGGAGTTTCTGTTGTCCACAGCTGACAATTTACCTGGTGCTCTGGGCAGTAGCATGGTCTCAGCCACGTAATATGCACAGCCCTCTTAGTGGTCTCAAAGGCTAGAGGAAGGGGACTAGAAAGAGCCTTTGTGTCCCATAGTGGAAGATTGCTACTTCATCAGACCTCAAAGTTTGCTTAGAGGGCTGATGTATTTTTTAATGGCTTTTCTGTGAATGTATGCTTGTGTAAAAATAGTTCTGCATTTCCACCTGAAAAAATTCATCATTTAAAAAGGGAGAAGTGGTGTCTGTTTAAGTGCCTGGAGCCACCATTAGTCCTCTTGCCTCTTTTGCTTATGGTAAGGTAGTACATATAAAAAATATGTTGCTCCCTAAAAATACAATTGCTGCTTCTTGTTGCCGGGAGAGCTGAGCACTTCCAGGTGTCATGCTGGAATTGCAGTGGGCCAGGACTGCCAGTGGACAACATGGAGGATTGTCGCCCTCTGTTGTTGTAAGGAAAAATAAATGTCTGCAGCACAGATAGTACTGTTCTTTCTCTGTCCTTTCTTCGACTTCTTTTCTTTTGTGGTTGTTTTATTTTTTTTTTTTTCATTTTGATTTTTACCTTTTCATGCAGTGGCTGGCCACAGACTCACAGCTGACAGATGGCTGGTTTCATCTGGCCACCTGAGGGTCTCTGTTGCCAAGTAAATTCTTGTCACAAATGGTCAGCAGGGCAAGGCTGCTCATCTCTGCTGTCCTTGCCAAAGCATGGAGCAGAAAATCAGCCATGCAAATTTTTATGCATTTTTTTTTTCCGGCATGAGTGCATGCTGACGGAGCTCCAGATGGCCGAGGCACACATCTTCTGGCTTGCCGGCACCTAAAGGGCAGCATTGCCACCTGCTCTGAGAAACACAGGTTGGCCCATAGAGTCTGGTTTGCAGAGGTGAAATTTTTATGCAATGTATGGTATGAAAATGACCTTGGACATTACTCTCTCAGGAACTGTTTTGTAGTAGTTATTTACTGGTGTCGTTGTGGTTGGTGGAAGTCTTTTTTTTTTTTTTTTTTCTTTTTCCCTCCTGTAGCTTATTTGCAACAAGCTGTTTTGCAGTTTTAAGTCAGGAAGCCTTACCTGCTCCTACTTTTGTTCTAAACACAAAGCCTTGCACTTCATCAACATTAACTGATCCTGATGCATTCCAGACAATGAAATGATGGCTGTTGGGGCTATTAGGAGAAACCTCCCTGGGCTGCTAGATGCAGAATTTATAGAGCCTGTCTTTAACCTTTTGGAAAATGGAGAAATGTCTCATTATCTAAAATGATAGCCTTGTACACTGGAGAGTTTAGCTATTTGAACTACTTAACCAACTCTACTTGTAAGATATATTTTTCATAGTTAAAAACGTGGAGCTGAAAGAATTGTTATTTCTGTAGGTGAGAACATTTTCACCAAGCTTACAGGATAGGGCTATACCCATGTGTATTCTGATCTGTCATTCAAAGGGATCTGTTCTCTTGCTCTATTTCATATACCATCTCTTAATAGCAGCTCTTTCAAAATCTCACCTGAAGAAGAAAAACTGTTATATAGTGCAGGTTTCACCTAGTGGAATTGAGTGATCTACCCAAGGAGAGCCATAGATAATCAGCAAGAGTACTGTTACAGGATTGATCTAAGGAGCACCCTGTCACTTTGGGGGAGTTTTGTGGACTGTCACTTTGGTGTTGTGCTGCTCTGAGGCATCAGTAGTCACAGAGATTGGGTCTGCATGCTTCTTGGTCAGCTCTCGGGCAGAGAAAGTAAGTGCAAATAATTGCAGTGGAGGATTAACTAAAGGCATAAAGTGATTTACCCAAAATCTCTTAGAGATCATCTGGGATAGGAATTATAGCTCAAGCTGTTGAATCTTGGATCAGTGTCTCAGACAAAAGATGGTCATTCCTTCGGGATCAGTAAAATACACTGCAGTACAATCAACATGGGAGAGGTGGGGTGAGCCCCTGGGATCGGAGCTTGAGTCTCTGGTATGCTCTGGAGGCACTAGAAGAATGCTAAGTGATTTCAAGTGTGGTGATGTGCTCAGTTTGACATTGCCCTACTCTGCCTTGACATATGTGACAGACCTCTTTGTCCTGGGGCACAAAGGTTGGCAATACAGCTCTATGTACTCCTCTGGGAAATACTAATAAGCAATGCAACTGCAGTCCTTTTCTTTCCCAACTCTCTTGATTTATCCCCGACTGGCCTTTGTATGTCCTTGCTTTCCTCAAAGAGAGACATCAAAACCCAATGTCTCAAGAGAAAGGAGTCCAGACAGACCATGCTGCTATTCTAAACAGGCTAAATTTTATATATTCTTTTGCTTTATGTGATGCAATGATTTTTGCTTTGAGGAAATTCTCATAAAACTGTTTGTTTTATTGTAGCACTCACTCTTAGAGAAAGTTGTCAGGAGCTGCAAAAACATTTTCCTTCTCCTTTAATCCCCTATAAAGGCAGCCCTCAAAACTGATTTGCTACCAGAGACCTTGGGCAGTGGTATTTGAATGGAGACTATCTCCCACTGCAGAGCCATTCTGCTTGCCCTATAACATCTGAAATGACATAGGCAAAGGTAAGCAACACATATCAAGGTCCTCTTTCACAGGCCTATAAGAATAGGTAATTACTCATAAATTGCTGTTGTGCTGCTTTGATTTCCTTGCTGAGGAGCTCTTAGCTGCGAAGACTGACACTTAAAGTGAAAAGAAAGCAAGGAGAAATGTTACTTTATGCAGTGGAATACAATCAACCAATACTGCAGTTTTACAAGTGGGTGATCAAAGCTGCTGGGTTTTCATTCATTTTCAGAGGTTACCTACTTGACAAATACTCCCTACAGATCCACCAGCCTCATGCTGTGTGCTGGGCACTTAAAAGTAGACTGTGAAACAGTCTTAGCTATTTTCAGTGTCAGAGTCTGAATGCATTGTGTGACACCAGAATTACACACCTCCTAACTCTTTGGAGTTAAACTTTTATCATGCTAACTCATCTAACGTGAAATAGACCAACAACCACATTGAGCTCTACAAAAAAGTACAGAACAGACTCATGTTGCATTCCCATGTACATGCTCCCATGCTACCTACAGAACTTTAGTATGAGTATTGTAAGGGGTCAAAGCAGGATTTCAGCCCACATTACTCCCAGGATCAGTTGAGAAGTCTGTCTCTGTCCAGTAAGCAGACTATATCTTGAGATACAATTCCTAAAGAGGATGTGAACTCCCAGCAGGGGGGTGCTTGGTTTCCAGCATACAAGCAATGCACCCCTTGCCTGTCTTGAAAGATTTAAGATGCTCAAGCATAAGTTATCTTCCCTTTGCCAGCAGGCTGAAGAAGAGGTATAGAATGACTGGCATGCCTCTCACTCCATTGCAATTTATGCACAAATACATTAAGCCGCTAGAGTCTTTTTTTTTTTGTTCCTTCTAACCTCTGTAGTACTCCAGCTTCTCCCATTCATAAATCAGCTGCCTTCTATTTGAATGCTGTGTTATTCTGGTATAGGTTAAATGCAAATATTAAAAAAGGAGGCTGTAAAAGGCAAATGATAAAGGCAGTTAGCACAGAAGTAGCAAAAGGAGCTACTCAACAGCTGCAAAATCTTTCACTGTGATCTTGGCAGTCAAATATCTGCTGTGGTAAATTTACCTCTGTCAATATTTGTAACATACATTTTGATTGTCAGCTAATGCTCTCAAAGTATAGATGTGTTACAGGCACCAGAGCAGTGGGGAGTTTGTATGAATGGGAATGGGGTCACAGTTCTGTACGAACCCCTACACTACAAAGAATGATGAATCTGGTGGTTTCACAGCACAGCAATGTGGGAAAGATTGAGTTTTCCTTCTCTCCTTGCATTTGCAGCACCGCTTCACAAACCAAGAAACTGCCTTGTTCAAGAGGAAGGGTGCAGCTTTAAAATTTCTTGATGGGTTTGAAAGGGATTATCTGAATCCTCCTGAGTCAAATCCATTGATGTTCCATTCTGTAATATACAGTTGAGTCCCTTTATTCTTTACTACAACCTCATTTTCCTATCAGCGTCTTGAATTCTGCATGTGGTTTAGCTTTCACCTTCCCACTCATGGAAGTAGACTGTCAATTAGTCTTGTCTGCAAATGCTTACTTTGTCTACTCTGCCAGAGCTGTGGATAGAGGCTCCTTTCTGCCATCCTGAATGGGGAGAAGGAGAATTTATCCACTGCTCTCAGTGATAGGAAAAGTTCTCTCTTGCAGGTGAATTGGTAGGAGAATGAAATGATGCTGTCCTGCATGGCTTCTGTGTCGCTCTAGTTACTGATATAGCACAGGCTGCTTGATGGCCAGCAGAGCTGTTCCTATTTGCTACTTTAAAAGAATATTTCTTGCAATCTGATTAAATCACATTGTTTCTATTGCCTTCATCCTGATGTCACAGGTGATTTTTACCCTGCTTTTGCAGGGTAGTGTCACTAGTGATTGCAGTCTTCAAAGTAATGATTCACAAGAAATTGTGTACTATGCCTCTGCTGAAAGTACATACTTTCAAAGACATATCTCCCATACAGGTTGCTGTTTGTTTTTTTTTTTTCAGTTTGTGTTAGGGCATGTAGTGCAGCAGAAGATGGAATGAGAATATGTTTTTCTGTTGGAAGGAGCGCAAGTATCACACCCCAGTCTCCTAATTGTTTTTGCTTGACTGCAAGGGAAAACTTTATCATAAGATTAATGAGAAAAATGCTATTCACTTTGTCTAAGTATCCAGTGGGATAATTGTGTCACTGGAGAGACTGGAAAAGCACCCAAGATTGGCCACATTATGGAGCAAAAGCTTTAAAGCACTTTCCAAAATTGTGAACAAAGCCTGCACTGTAGTACATAGGAAAGATTTATATTCCAAACATATGACACATTTTAGAGGGGAGCTCAGAACATTCCACATCATCATTTCATATGATGCTTTAACAAATAGGAACATCTTTCTCTTGGCAGCTACTTGAATATTTTTTGCTAATGTTCCAACCCAGCAGACAAAGGGGGAACTTAAATATGCACATGTGAGAGATTTAATTTTGCAGACATAAGCTTGAATTTTATTTTCTCTTTTCAGACTCTGC
Organism: Pyrocephalus nanus; assembly: GCA_038380795.1. Classification (NCBI taxonomy): domain Eukaryota; kingdom Metazoa; phylum Chordata; class Aves; order Passeriformes; family Tyrannidae; genus Pyrocephalus; species Pyrocephalus nanus. The sequence goes on along the minus strand of CM076266.1, from coordinate 20,701,585 downwards.
AAGAGCAGCTGTAAAGTGGGTTTTTCTTACTTATTATTTAAAATTAGGATTTTGAGGACTTCTGTGTGCAGAACAGGAGATGGAGCTATTTCCTAGCATGAAACATATTTTGCAGTTCAGTTAAGCACTGGCAATGTTGCATGTTGTCCTTGATACAGTTCTTACATTGTCATGATTGCAGTCCCACTCTAATCCCTCTTTTTCAAAGTTCAGTGAAAGCTGTCAGCACATCAAGACGACATTTCATTCACAATCTGGGTTTCTGATTAATGGAATCAATAGCCAGCAATCCTTTGCTTATGTCAAGGTAAGCAGCAGGAGTATGCAGCTCTCAGAGGTGTCAGCTGCTTGTTTTGAGGTGAAAGAGGTTATTTGCAAGGCTCACAGATGTATATCCATTTCAGCCACCAGGCAAAACATGAATTACTCTTGAAATCTTTTCCTGTTTTGTTTCTAGTCTTCTCTTCCACTAAGTCACATATTTATTGACAGGCATCTAAATTAAATTTAACTATTTTTTTAGTTCTGTTTCCTAAGGAAACGAGGTTTTTGGAGTCATGTTACCTGTGCATGTGTCTGTCAGACTGTTGCAATTAATTTTTGAACCACTGGTCAATTCTAGTGACATTTGGCAGAGGGGCAGAGGTCTTAAAAACAATTACAATCCTGCAAATGGCACAAAAATTCAGAGCTGAGTGATGGAGAAAAGCCCTATAAACCTTCTTATGGAGGAGGAAGAGTCAATATTCATATGTTACCAAATGAGAAAATCCACTCAGAAATATTCACCTCTTAGAATACCGACTTCACTGGTTTTACTGTTCCTGGAATGCTTTTTGTTTGTTTATTTTCACTCAAGGCATAAAAACAAGTGAAGCAAATATATTTTATGCTAAGAGTTGTAAGGCTGTTCTGGGAGAATAAGCTGAAACAGAATCAATAGTTAATTTGGCAGGTTGGGATTTTTTTTTGTTGTTTGCTTGGAAGCTGTGCCAAAGAAATAAATCATGCTCTCCACTTCCTGGTTCTGGCAGGAAATGGAAACAAGAGTAGTATAAAGAGAGAATGTAATTTCCAGATTGCCTGGAAGCAGAAAAGCCTAAGAAGAAAGAGGATCTGTTAACATCCTATCCCCTCTCTGTTATTCCTGGGACCAGATGCACAGACACTGAAATAATTTCCTAGGTTATCTTTCTCCCTTCTTCCAAAGCCCCTGTGGGCTTTACCTGATCTATGAACAAAAGAAAAGCAAGGTCTAGTGTGAGTTTATTTTTCTTTTCTTGCTGTCTTTGTGTTTTACTGCAGGGTACTCATTGTTCTTGTCAGACATGGAGATGCCTCTTGGCATCACTGCTCTCCTTTGTAACTGCCATCCCAAGGCACACCGCAAATAGCGCGATGCTGGTGCCTGCCCTGAGCACGCTTCTTCTCAGTAACGCAAAGACCTGTAGGTTTGAGGCGTATGAGATACGGCCAAAGGAAGTGCTACAGGTAGGCAGATTTCTCCATCTGCTAGAGAAGATCAGCCTTGTTAGGCAAGGAAGTGTGCTTCCTCCTCTCCCTGTGGGAGCTGAGCTGGGAGATAAGAAAGGAGGTATTTACCTTACATGCGTGTGTGGCAGAATAGCACAAAGAAAATGCCAAACCGTTCAATGTAATTTATTTTTCATTGTGAAATGTGTTGTTTGGTTGCTCTCCCATGTGATCATCTCATCCATGATGTTGGGAAATCTTCTGTTTCTTTGGATGTCTTTCCTCTTTGCCTATTAATGCAGAGGCATGTCCTAGCCCTTTGTATTTCCCACAGGCTGCCTCACCCACCATTGTGTCTGCTCAGCACTGTTCTCAAATCTATTTTCTGCCATTAGTTGATTCTGGCTACAATACTCCAAACATTTGACAAATGCAACAAGAGTAGTTCACATCTCATTTAACCTAATAAGAAGCAGTCTTTTCATATCCTATAAACTTCAGTGTCATTAAACTAAAGACCAGTCTACAAACATTACTGGAGGCTTTCTTATTCAATTTGTGGTGGGGACAAATGAGATATTTTGGTATGAAGTTTGGCACTATGCAGGTTTTGTCTAAAATACTGACATGATATAACTAGACCAATGCTTGTGTATCCTAAACCCAGATAACTACCTTTTCAAACGTCTGATTCATATCCATTAAAACGAATTTAACCAAAAATGGACCATATTTATAAAGAACAGCTAGAGGGAAAGAATAGTCCAGGAAAGCATTGCTGGGCTTGGAAAAAAATCTTTGTTTGTGTTTTAGTCCCTATCATCATCATATTTTGGGAGGTCCTTTCACTGATTTCCTTATCTTGCTTATACATTATACATTTATACAGCAAATTTTCTTGTGGTTGGACTGTGTATAAATTGTCTGGTTTATAAAGAAATTGGTGTTACTTCCTGTTTTGTTTCCATGCTGTACTACCATAGTTTAGGTGAATTGCTGTGGAGTTGTCCTTGGTTACAGGAATTTATTGTTCAAACAGGGAGTGCACTAGTTGCTGACCTGCCCTCACATGCTACTGCAATGCAAGCCAGTGTGGCTGGACCTTAATTACTTCCACACTCACCTTTGATGGACGTGTGGGGACATTGCCCTGCATCTGTCACCATCACCTGGGGCTCTCGACTCACCTGTACCTTCAGCAGACTGGTTCCACCACTGCCAGCCTGACTGTTTCAGGGCTTAGCTGAGGAGCGCAGAGCAAGCTTACTGCCCAGGATCACTACTAGATACAGGTTCATGGCATTTCTAAGGCTATATTTTCTCACAGATCAGTTAAATGTAGGGTATGAAATCCATGCAATTATGGATCTTGCATTTACCATGAGTTTGGGAGTTGTTGCTGGGTTTTTTACATCTTGAGTTAATGAAGCATTAACTTGGGAAACAATCTTCAATATGAGGGTAATTTTTAAAAAAGCCATCTGAAATCAGTTTGAATAGCAGAGCAAGAACAGTTTCAACATTATTCATTAGAGTTAGTTCAGTTAACTGTGAAGAATATTTCAAGAGATGATGAATACATGTTTTCTGGCAAACTCAGTGGATATTACATAATAAGAGCAAACAGCAAAGAGAATACAAGCCTTACTTTTCTCCCAGAAAAGTATTTTTAGTCCTTGCTTCCACCAGCAAAGATGCTGACAGATGCATTCATACTTTGGAAATATTCACCAGGTACATCAACATACTTTGATATATGAAATCCTTACAAGTGGTATAATGTATTAAGAGAGAGAGCATGTACTTTCAGGATATTTTGAGGTCACTTGTTCTTATTTCCAGACTGTAGGGGGAAAAAGTATCTCAGCTAGCCAAAATAGCAAAGACCCTGTTGATAATCCATGTTACCAAGTGTGAAGGTCTCCAACTTGCCTGCTCCACAAGTGCAAGAAAATGTCTGATTGAGAGCAGAGCTCTTCCTGCTGTTACTAAACTGTTTAAGAGCAGATAGACATTAGAAACTGTCTGAACTCATACAGAAGGCACAAGAGAGAAGGAGATGGCAGGTGGTCACGTGTTCTGGAAGCATAGAACAGAAAAGGCTGCCAGGATGATTGTATTGTTGGTGAGGAAGGAAGTCATGAAAGCTGGAAGATGCAGAAACTGTCAAATTTGGATTTTATTGTGTTAAGTTTTTGTTGTTTTTTGGGGTTTTTTTTCCCCCTCCTTAGCTGGTCGTCTTTTTGGTGAGATTTTTGTTTTGGGAAACACTTTATTTGTCAAGACAACTGAAATTTGTGGCACAAGGATTGATGACAGACAAAGGTCTACTTCTGCTCAGACGCAATAAATAAGCCCAAATTGAGAGAGATCATGTAACTCTCCAAGAGGCTGGCTATCTTCCCTGAAATAAACTTTTCCCCCTGAATCTTAGAGTTGTCAGGCTAAAGCACAAAAGCTTAATGTTTTATTGGAGTTATGGTCCTAATGTAGACACAAGAGTAGGAATGAGGTGATGCAGATTTCTTCACCTCATGATCTCTGCCTAGTTTACCACAAAAGCTTAGTTCTAGTATGTTTTCTTCATTTCCTAAAGCAGACTCACCTTTCTCCCACTGTGATGGTAAATTTGCCCCATTGACAACATGCAGCCTTTAATCAGTGACATTTCTATTAAGAATCAAGATTAAAATTGGTTTGAGTAATTATTGACATCAAACCGATATTTCAAGCCACGAAATCAAATGGGACAAAATATGAAAACTTCACCGATGCACTATAGCTGAACTCAAAATTTGTGACTGAAATGTTCAATTGCCCTGGCTGCTGAGTGGGTGAACCATCTTTTAAGTTTCAGTGTAGCTCTAGCATACAGCAAATTTGACTTTCTTACCTTCTCATTAACACGGTCAGCGAGTCCCCTGCCATTAAACATTTTCACCATGTGAAAACACTGGCACACAGGGATCAAATTACTTCTCTGTCTTCACTTTGATAGACTGAATAGATTAGGCTTCTTAATCACAAAGTAACATTTCTGCAGTCCTCTTTTTCTATCTTTTTTATTTCCACTGTCTTCTCCAGTGTGGACACCAAACTAAAATAATCTAGTACTGTGTACATAAGCCATACTATTTCCTTTATTGGTAGTGTGAGATAAAGATATCAGTAGAGGGTACTGGTTTTCAGTTAGCAGTTTTGAGTCATGTTATTTAGGAAAACTGTTCTGTTTAAAAAACAAGCCGCATAAAAATTAAATTCACTGGATTAATGTGTTCCTCTAAAAAAGATCAGTACAAAGATACAGCAAAGGAGGAGGAACAACAAATGAACCCAACATATTTAAATGCAAATTTAATTTTTAATAACAAAATTCATAGCTATAAAAAGTTCAAATATGTTCCCTAGTGGCCTCTGAGAATGCCAGTAGTGCTGTGTGGGGTTTATTATGGGCTCAGTATTCAAATAATGAATAATAAGCAATGTTATTTTATTTAGGATCTGTTGATTCCAATTCTTAAAATGATTGTTACTTACTCCTTATTTTGAAAACTTTTACTGTGAGTTGATGTTTCCTCAAAGACAGATCAACAGAGGTCTTTGCTGTATGTCTCCAACAAACTCAGTTTATGAGAGTGTTTTTTACTATTTTGTATTTGCCTGACAACCTAATAGAGTAGTATTTAGTTCTGCCACAGGGTATATAAACTTGACCTAATATCTGTTTTCAGATATGAAGGAAGAGGCTGCTGTTTGCTTCCAATTAATACCACCATATTCAAATATGGCATACATCTTTAAAGTCTCTGTAACTTGAGTCAAACTACTTCCTCAGTGCACTTCTGTACTAGTTCCACCTACTCACAAATTAAATTGAGCTGTGCTTCCTCTTGTTATTAATTAAACTCCCTCTCCTTTTAAGATGAACTGTCTTTTACGTTTATCATCATGTCTGTGTTTCTACCCTTTAAGTTTTTTGCAATGTCTGTTTTATAATTACTGTCTCATTTGGTAGTAAGATAGCTCTTAGTATGGGTAGCACTATTCCCTGGCTGATAGTTATCTTTATGGCTTTTCCTGCTACCTGTCACAGCAACAAATATTTCAGTAGTTAGTGGTTTCCCCACTTCCCACCTCCTCCCTGCAAACCACCCCCCCCACGCCCATTATGTAGGAACTGTGAGTCACTAAGCAAATGAATGCTGCAGGAAATCCACAGTGCTTTCTCATATAATTCAGCACTATAATTTCTTCATCTACATCAAGTACTGTTAAAAAACCCAAACAAACACAATGTAGTGTTCTCAAGTCTGCTTTATTCTTGGGACTAGCCTGAGAGGGCTTTTCACTGAAGGACCATTTACTGCCTGGTGCTATGATTTAATCTGAGTGGCTTTGACAGGGAGAGGCTTTGTGGCTCTGCAACTTAAAGGAAGTTAAAAGTCCACAGAAAAGGCTCTGGGATGAGGTATCTGAGTCAGGAGGGAGTCTTCTGAGGTTCTCTGTTGAGGAAAAAATGAATCCATCTAAGTTTTGAAAGATTTCTTTAGATACGGAGTCAATTTGTCTTCAGAAAGCTGACTAGTTTTTCTCTATAATACAACAGCATGTCAAAGACAGGTAACAGTAATCAGTTTTGAATTTAAAGGTCTTCACTTCCAGTGTGGATGGTGGCATGTAACCATTCTTACCTTCTTTAGTAGGGGTTGTGTTTGAATGTTGCAGCACACCATCCTTGCATGGATGTCCTTCAAGGCTTGTTTTCCTCTGACACTTCAGAAAATCAGTTTAGTTGAAGTAAAATAGGCGAAAATGCATTTGTGAGCTATGAGTTCATTTGAAATTATTTGTCTTCACTAGTGCAATACTCAGTAATGACCTTTTTCCCAATGCCAGCATTTGATTCACAGTATTTCAAATTTCAGTTTCCCCTGCCACCTCCCACAAATCTCTTAGAGTTGATTCTCTGGTGTCTAAAAAGTGTGTGTGTATCAGGGGCATATGTAGAGGTCTTTCCCACTGCGGATGCATCAGTAGGATCTCTGACTTGCTAAGGACGACCTGTTTTCATTAAACCAGTTTAAGACTTGCACAGAGCATTCATACTTGAGAGCTAGCTAAAACTGACATGTTAAAACATGTTTTCCACCCTTTTATTACTTAATATTCGCTCTCTTGCTTTTGAAAGATGCTGGTAATGAAAGCAGACTGGCATGTTCAGAGGGAGAGATACATGGATGTAGGAGAGGAAGGAGCTGCACATGAAAACTACTCAGTCTTCATATTCAGCTTAGTGATCTTTCCTCTTTCTCATTCAAGTCCAAATTTTAAGTATTAATAACCACAGTATGTACCTGGGACATAAACCACCTTGATGTTAGCCTATCAGGTAGCAATTGCATGGTAGGTGAGGGAAGAGTCTCCTTCTTCGATCTCTGTCCAGCTCTCCCATCAAGTGCCAGAGATGTAGCTGAGTTCATGCCCTTCTTGCTGTACGTGCAGACACAGGGCAAAGGGAAATGCTGTAGGATTTGTCCTGAAAAAAACAAGTTTACAAGCACTTTCAGCTTGTAAAATGTTATATTCCCTCATTTCCTTAGATTGAGCTACTGTTAATAAGGAGCTACTGTTAATAAGGAGCTAATCTATTCCTAAATATATGTGAAGAAATAAGTCTGTTTTGGTGGTGAATGCAGAGTTATGTCTTAAAGAACTTGCTGTGACATCAGACACTTCTGTGCCAGAATTATTCTAACTGGACTTATCCTAACAGCAGATTGACTGCCTCAGTAAGTTGCTAATTAGTTCGTATTTATTGTTAAAGGGCGTCTTAGTATTGCTTTCTGTGTTTTCTCATGTTCTTAAGGCTTGAATGAAAATTTTAAGGCTTTTCTATAAAAAGATGCTTAATTAGGTTACACTGTGCCAATTAGTAGAGATATGAAAGCAAGTTCCCAGAGTATTCCTTGCACTGCTGTCCTCCTCACAATTGAGGGAGACAATCACACATTTGCATCATGTGGGTGCCACGTAGCAGATGATATTTTGGGATTTTGAACAGCGGCTAATTTCCTTCTTGTGATTCCTGATATGCCTTTGCTAGCGGGATGAGATTAGATCCATTTCATTTGTCAGCTTCTTACAGCTATAGTGAACATTTTCACCTGAGAGGTAATCCTTGTGCAGAGACAGCTGGTGTCTCTCAGAGCTTGTCATGAGACAAACTTGATCTCCAGACTGTCTGAAATGTGTAATGATGTTCTGGGAAATGGCATACTTCAGATCCTGCCAAGGATATATAAGGGTGAGGGCCTGAGCAGGATTATGTATGTTACACAAAAATAATACACAAAAAATGCCCAGTGTTTCAGACAATAAGCATCTGGCATAGTGGAATTGCTTGTGTGTGTGCAAGTGCCATAGAAAAATGATCACTGTCCACCATCACCTTGAGTGAAACACAATGGAGTTCCCAAGCTGCAGGTTTACTGTTCAGAGGTTTTACTTCTCCTCTACTCCCTTCTCAACAGGGCAACTCTACCAGGGATTATTGGTATAGCTGTGACATAGGTGTAGCCTAGATACTAGTGTTAGTCCTTGAAAATACAAATTTTAGCTGAATGGTAACTAATGCTATTAAGGGAGATGATGGAACTGTTACGCAGAAATTAAAACATCTATGTGTGCATTTAAGTATTGTTGTTTGGACTGTATTCCACAGTCAATTGACATCACCTGGGGGTAAATGTTATTAGTGCTGTTCTTTCAACTGAATTTATTTTGTGCTAGTATTGGTCAGTCCTGTGACATTTTTGGTAGAGAAAATATAATGAGCAACTGTGATATCACATGCTGTAGCTCATGTTTTGTTTAGGGGGGCTTTTTTTCCCTTCAAAAACAATGCTGCTCCTCAGAGTAACTTGGATGGGCTTTTTGAGGAGAAAATGTTCTTTGTGTTATTTCTTTCCTGCCCCTTTCCCTTCAGAAACACACAAATAAAAGCCAGAGGTAGGACTGTGGAAAAAATAGCTGCTACTGAAAAAAAGAGGGTGATTAGTGTGCTGGATGCTTTCCTGTTAGCGTGAAATGAGAAACAAACCTGTTAGCAGAGCTCAAGCTGTCAGGCCAATGGCTTGCTATCTATCCTGGGTATTCTTAGGCAGAAGACACGGATGCATGCTGCCTTCCAAAAAACAAGTGAACATCAGCTTCCTTTTATAGCTTTCAGGTTATAAATCTTCACTAAAACAAGAAAACTTGTCACTAAAACTAAGTAGTTCGCATTATTTAACTGAACTAGCAAAATTTATAATAACTAATAGTGAAATACTATCTGTGTCAAAATCAACAAAGTAAGCAAATTAGTTTCAGTGCTTGATTAGTTATATCACCATGCTAATATGGCAGAATAATCAATCCTTGTTTACCATTGTGTATAAATCTCACTAGGAAACCTTATTACAGTCAGTCAATCTTATAATTGGAATCTAGAAAAGTATCCTCTTCCATCTTCAAAGGGGCTGGCATGATCTTGTCAGGATCAGATATCTTAAATTATGTTACAGTCTTGGGAAAAAAATCCAATATAAGATAACTATAAAAACATCTAAAAATACACTAGCATAATAGAAACACTGGCTTAATATTCATTCAGCTGCAAACTTAAAAAAGCCATCAGAGTGTGATAAGCGTTAGCTATTTATTTTATTTACAGATTTTGGAAAGCAAGGAAATTAGGAAAGTGTATTTCTGAACAGTAAGGCAGACAGCTTTGAATCTTGATAGAGAACATTGCTCTATTAAACACAGCAAGATAGAACAAATAAGCATTAAAAAAGGTTTGATTTTGTAATTTGCATGTTCCCTAAGTATTTCCCTCACAGCAAGCAGTTTGTTTGCAATTGTAAAATATGTTGTAATTTCCTTTTGCCTTTTTAAAAAATAATATCTGGATATTTAGTATCTCATCATGCCTTGTATTCCTGGTAAATCAGGACTTTTATTTTTCCTTCTCAGATCCTTCCTTTAACATAGGAATTTTAAATAGTATCTTGCATTGTCTAAAATTATGTATGTATGTTGAATAGCGGTTATGAAACACTGCTTTTACAGTTATCTGTTGGATAATTCACAAGGAGAAACCTTCAGTAAGACTTTCAAATTCTTTTCCTGAGGGTATGACATGAAATAACAGATTTAATGGGGAAAACCTGAATATTAAGTATTAGGTGTTCCTTGCACTCTGAGGGAGGGGTTCCTGTGAAATAAGTGTCCTCATATGATTATGCTATAACTGTAGCTGTGAATTAGATCCAAGTTTGCTGATCAATGATTGTAAACACCTGGCAAATGTGTTGAGAATCAACTGGTCATGTATTGAACATGTAGTGACAATCTGTACTGTACTCCATATTTCTTCAGTGACATGAAGGTTTTATATCAGGTAAAGTTCTACCATTTCTCATAAGCAAGTAGAGTTTGTTGTACCTACATTTTATGCAGGCAAGAGCTGGCAGTGGTGTTGTTGGTTTAGCAGAGGGTTACATTCAAGACAGTCTTAATGAAGCCTGGGGTCTCCAAATTCATTGACGAGATACTTGAGTCAACTGTATTTACCTCTTTCCTCTGTCAGCAGTGCTGTAATCTGTAATTTTGAAAACTGCTTGTAAAATATGGAAGAGAAGAATTCTATTTTGAGGCCATTTTGCACAGACTTGCTCAGAAGTGTAATCTCAGAGAAGTTCTGGGCTGCTGAATTGCAGCAGAAAGCTGAATGAAAAAACACTCCTTCCTGTTTCCTCCAAAATACCATGTGTGAGAAATCATAGCAGGGGGAATATAGCTGCAACAAAATGTTACAATATTTTTATCAAACATATTGCGTTTGTACTGCATGTATTCTCTAATTTTAAAATTATGCAAAGAGCCTGTGTGACAACATTATTTTCTGCTTAACATAAAGAATTTGGTAAAGACTAGGTATTATGTTTCTTGTTTCTTACAGTTGGACTCGCAAAGATATCAGAAATGACAGCTTAAATATCAGCCATAGGGGTGTAACACATGTTCCTTAATTTCTAGTTTCCTAGAAAGACTGGAATTTATTAAATGTCTTAATTTAAAAACAACCCCAAAAAGTTTCCATGTGAAACTAAGTTACTTGAAATATTCCTGAGTAATTTGTACACTTTGATCAGCTGGAGTGGAATTTTATTCAGATTTTGACTTTTCTTCATACTCCATTACAAGAATATGCTGTCAGGTTTGGTTTTCCATAAAGTTTTCCAGAAAGAAAAGTTACTGATAATTTTGGAGGTTGTGGTTAGAAAAGGAGGACTTTTGACCAGAAATTTTTTATGATATCTAACCTTATTTTTTTTTACTCTCTTGATCCCAAATTCATGCTACTTCCCGTGCATGATGCTCAGCCCTGTCAAACTGATTGTACAGATCCAGTGTGAAGGACACTATTGAAGGTGTTGTTGTTTGACTGGAGTTTTATGTGTCCAGTGTGAAGGACTGGCCAGACCTCCTTCAGACTTGTTTCACTCAACATAGTGAAACCATGCCTTTCCACCATTACTAATGAGCTGTGTCTGCTCTTGAATTGCTAGTTGCACTGGTGTGGACTGGAACCTGACAGTCTGCAGTGACTAGTGACAGGCCCCAAGGGAATGGCATGAAGTTGTATCAGAGGAGATTTAGTTTAGATATTAGGAAAAGGTTCTTCACCCAGAGGGTGATTGGGTGCTGGAACAGGCTCCCCAGGGCAGTGGTCACAGCACCAAGCCTGACAGAATTCAAGAAATGTTTGGACAGTACTCTCAGGCACACAGTGTGATTCTTGGGGCTGTCCTGTGCAGATCCAGGAGTTGGACTTCGATGATCCCTGTGGGTTCCTTCCTACTCAGAATGGGATTTCAGTTCTCTCTTGAGTCACAGTTGAAAGCATCCTAAGCCAAACTGTTTAAAAATACTTCACAGAGGTAGTAGGTATAAAGATTCCTCTCACAGAACTACTGCAATTAACTGTTGACCTTGGACAGTTCTCGTGTGCCCTTGTCTTGAAATGTGGTCTTAAAGGTGGAATGTTTAGCGTGGGAGCCAACTCTAAGGGATACAATGCTTTCTACCTCTGTATTATTCTATTATGTTGCAATTTGGAGAAGTGGAAAGAAATTATGTGTCAATCAAATTACCAATAGCTTTCAGAAAGTCTGGGGTTGCTGAATGTGTTTGGCGCGCCTTAATTTTCTAGAGAGATAACAAAGCTTTATGGTAATTTTTTTTCCCCTAATGATGCTAAGCACATGATATGCAGTGCTTTCTGTTAAAATTGTTTTGTTTTTTTTTTTTTCCCTTACTTAGCCAATGTCACTTTTCTGCTCAGAATTAGTTTCAAGTAGAATAAGTTTCAACCTATAGTTTGTATAACCATATCATATTTATCTTCTCTGAGACTGAGGGTTTGTATTAAGTTAGAAATATGCAGTTGGGCACAAGATACGTGCCAAATCTGAATACACTCAAGCAGGTTCTTCTGTGATTTTGGAATCTAACTGAAACTATCCATCTGAAGGGAGAAACTCTTGGTTGAACTGCTTAAATTAGGTGTTTGCTCAAATACAGAAATTATTCTCTAATGTTCATGCACAGAAGGCAGAGCTGTTTTAATTAGGTCTCTCAAGTGTGCATACAAACAAACATGCCTGTATGCTCTTCCGATTATTCTAACCTTTATCGTGGTAAGAGAAGGAATAACAAATCCAGGAAAAAGTTTAAAAAATTGAAGCTTGAGATATAAACTGAACTCATCACTTTATTCAAGATCCTGATTATACTGCTGTAGCAGAGGCTGTATTTTATGGCCCTACACTGTAGCCCCTGATGGATTTACAGAATCACATGCATCATCTGGGATGTCATACAAGCTTTCCTTGTCAAAACAAACCTCAACAACAAGCATTTGTGTCAGATATAGCTTTAATAGGGAGAAGCAGATCCATCTTGTCAAGGAGGGAATTGGATTGTCAGTATTCAGAAATCTCTAAAGATGAGCTTCTGTGGGGTGTAGCCCCCCTCCATGTTGAGGTGACTAAGCATTTCTCAGGACCAGGATTATAGTTTATCACTTTATCAACTTTCAGCAGTAATAGCCTGTATTGAAAGCTAAAACCCAATAATCTCTTTGGAAAAAGCCTAGACTTTTTTTTCCATAAGAGTTGCATTCTCTTTCACAGTGAAACATAATTCACATACATTTACATATTTCATGTAATCAGGACAAGTGGAGATGCAAGCTAAAAGAGGGATATTATGGTCGGAGTGTACATCTTCATCTTGGTATAATGCAACTATTTACAAAAAGCCAACTGCAAAAATTGACAAAAGCTTAACTGGTGCACACTTTTCTATTCACTTGTTCTTGAATCTGTAAGAGTATTTTTTATATCACAGTCCATCTAGAAACTTTGGAAAAATAGCAAATTCTTGCCGGGAAGGCAAGTTCACACAATGCATTGTCAACTCTGCTAGCTTTAGCAATGAAAATAATGCTTACTGATTTTCACTTTGTTTGGCTCTGTGGAACAGTTCAGACAAGAGACTTAGCTAAATTCCACTTAATGTCATGAAATATCATCTAAGCATTTAGTAAATTTCAATTAGTCATTTAATTTTTAAATTTTGACGAAAATGTGATAGGACAAATGCTGTCCAGGATGTAATTAGAATACAACAGGATCGCACAGTTGTAACAGACTACCTTCTGTGAACAGTTACCTTCTGTGAACTATTCTACTACTGAGGATTATGAAAGGGAAAGGACATATTTGGTTTTCTCCAAGAGACTTTAAAAAACCCCTCATAAATAATCCAGATTTCTAACTCCTGACAGTTCTCAAAGTGATGAATAGAACAATCTGGTTCAGAGACTTGAGATAAACACTAGGTTTCTAGTGAGGAGAACTCTTATACCCCTTGAATGCACATCCATACAAAGGTGTTTTATTTGGTTATACAAATATACGGGGCCATAGAGGAAGCTATGATTTTTTTTCCTTCTGACAGATAGGTTTTCTGTGCTTTGAAAGTTCACTATCCAAGGGACAGGAAGATAAACATTTTTTAACACATTCTTTTGTATACATTTTATATATATATATTTATGTATATGCATAATTTATATAATCCATGAGTTTTATAAATATGCATGATTTTATATAAAAGATATAGACAGATATATCTCAGAAAATGAAAACCAGTCAGCGCAGGTCACAAAATCTCAATGGACTTGAGCAGCCTGTCCTGAAGTCCATAAAATTCATCCTGATATGTGGTCTTGATGATGCAGGGGTAGAGTTCTTCAGTGGAGCAATGAATTAACTGCCACCACCTTTTTATTTAATTTTTTTTTAAGTACCCAACTCTGTCTTTTATTTTGCTGCCGGCAGAAGCGATGTTCCATCTCCTCAGCTTTGGTGTCTGTGAGCAAGACTGCTCCTTCCTGTCCGGATGATGTGGCCAGGGCTTGTTCCATGGGTAGGAGCATGCCAGGGCCCTCCACGCTCACTTTGTGAGCACACATCAGCATCTGAATCTGCTCTCCCAGTCCCCACACAGGAACAGCTCACTTGTTACCATTTCTAGCACAGCTTAATCTGTTGCTTGGTTTACTGCAGCTATAAAGCAGTAATTTCCTTCTATTTCTGGGAGGGAGGCAAATAAAGGAGGCATTATTATAGCTTTAAAAGTCACCAGAAGTTATTCACATCAGCATTATGCTGATGTTTTTCCCTTCCCTGTTTATCTGTTTGTCGGAGGAGAATGCTTTTCAATGTAAGAAGAGCTTGTTTTCCAGTAACTTCCAGCACTGTTTTCTAATAACTAAAAGCAAAATGTTTAATTCTGTCATGAACAGTAGAATTATGGAGGTAGAATCCTGTGGACAAAGTCTTATATCCCAAAGCTCATTGAGTTGAGGTGTCAAACAAGGTAGAAGCTCAGACTGAAGTTTTTCCTGTGGTTAAATGCATATGGCAATGCCTGAAGGATTCTCTGCTGCCCCATGAGGTGCACCTTCACACTCCAACGATTTCCTTGATTGCAGGACTAAATTAACCTCTTTTTAATCTACCTATTTGTTTATATGAGAGATGGAAGAATTCAATAAGGTTGAGTCATTCTCCTTGCTCATATTTTCTTGAATTTTGCAGTAGATTCAAAAGTTGATAACAAAGAACAGACAGTGAAGTACAATTTAAAAAAAAAAAAAAAAAGAAAAAGAAAAAAAAGAGAGAGAATATGAAAAAAAACACCAAGTCTTACTGAGTCTTTTTCTGAATAAGTACTTTTTTTATCCAGGGGTTAGCAGCTTTCATTTATGTTTGTTGTGCTTCATGTCACAGGATGGATAATGCAGTCTGAAAGCAGTGCGGGTAATTGAGAATAGTTACCACTAGTGGAAATGCTCGTAACAAAGCCTTTCATTATGTAAGCCTGGCAGAAGTCTCAAAAATTTAAACTAGCACAGAGATCAGAACTGGCCAAAATTACCCAGTGACTGGAAACTGTGGCCCCAGTGAATCCAAAATATTTCATTGTGAGGGGTGTAGTGATCCCAGAAGAAATTAGAGCTTTCTAACACAGAAAAAAAGTATGGTTTCCTTGTATTTGCTGGAATGATTTGTTTAAATAGGACATTTAAATTGATTCTTACACAAAATTGTCAGTTAAACAAATCTTTTCCTGCAGCACAGTTCCTTGTCACTGAACCATCATTTTCCAATGAAAAAGTAATTTATTAGAAAATGTCCAATACTTTTTATCAGGTTGATGACACTCATTTAGAGAAGGGTGGTCCAAGATTCTTTTTTATAAACACCTTTTGTCTTATGTTGGCAATGCTGTCATGAAGGAAGAAGTTAGTAAATAAATCTAGTAGCCTGAAATCCATTGAGGCAGACATTGAAAAAAATGCTCTCATATCCTTATTCTGTCCCTCTCCAATTCCTATTGTTTCCATGTGGGAGAGAATGTTTTTCTTCATACTCAGAGAGGTCTGTCTCATTTCATTGTTATGAAATAATAACTCTGCTTGTATTGTTTTTAACTCATTTTTCAATTTGGGGCAGAGCTTTTTTGTTTGTTTTGTGGGGGCTTTTTACCCTCTTACTAGTTAGTCTCTCTTATGAGAAATATGTACATTCAGAACTGTGACTTGAGAGATTATTTTGATTCTTATCTACCATTAGTGGATTTTTTCTTGAAAATAAAATTAAATGATAAATGAAGTGCAAAAGGTAGGTTGCATTTTGAATAGTTCTTAACTCTAATTGCAATCTGTGGTTCGGTTAATGTTTTGTTAGGGAAAAAAATAAATCCAGAAAACACTGACCAACAGGGAACAGCAGGTACTTATTAGATGTGTTAAACTGAACATTAATACCACCACTGTGCTTGGAAACCATGACAACAGTAGGGAGTGGCCAGAAAGATAATTTTGTAGTGTCTAAATACATTAATTAAAAACTGTGCTCACCCCTTCTCTTGATTCTAATGGCAGATAATTCCCTTAAAATAATGTTTATGCAATGTGGATGTGAAAGTGGAAAATGCAACAGATTAACTGGTGAGAAAGGAAGTGTGAAGCTAAGGTGAGGCATTCAGCTTTTTTCCCCCAACTTTCTAAACTGAAGATAAAAAATATTTGAAAATTTTTGGTCTTAATGGAGGTAAAAAGTCTCAACCAGCTGACTATAGATTCAGTAATCATTCAAATCTACTAATGGTTAATCTCAGGAATCATTTTTTTACTACAAATAGTAAATCTCAGGAAACTATCCTTTACTGTAAATTTTTTATTTTTAGAAACAAGTTGTATAAACATCTGTTGTGAATAAAAAAGAATTTATTCAGTTTTAGGCTGAAGGGATAAATTAGATGGCCTGTGGAGTCCAGTGGCAGTTTTTTAGTTAAGTGAAATCATGGAACAAGAGCTGCTAAAGATGTGCCTATGCTGTGACTTTTGAATGTTAGCACTTGGTATAGAGGAGAGTATTTGATCTGACAGGATGCCAGCTGAATACAGAGAATAAGCCAGTGAATTCAGAGTCTATATTACTTCTCATTATCTGTGCTTTCTGGTTCCAGTAACTCTTTAGCTGTATTGTGTATAGATGGCAATCTCATATGGAATATTTAAAATTTTGAGATTTTCCTTCCCAGACTATGTAACAACTCTGGGAAGAGCTGGGTCTCCATTCCTAGCCTGGCCAGGTCTCTACCTTATGCACCACAGGAAAACACAAGGGGCAGTGAAAGACTGGACTTCCTCTTTTCCTTTGCGCAGTGATTACCAGTTCCTGGACAGACACAGCTGCTGTAGCAGTGTGGACAGGGAGAGCAAATAGATATAACCTGCATGTAAGGTGGGCAGAGGGTACTTCCTGAAAGGAGAGGAACATGAGGTCTTGATGGCTTGCTGGCTAAGTGTGAAGGCAGTTTACCTGAATCTCTCACATAAGTGGAAGCTGATGAATACCTGAATGTGCTACTGACATCCAGAAATTAATTCCAGTGGATACCATGCAATTTGATCAAAGGTCTGAAAAGTAAATTCTTTGCCCACTGGGCAGCAACCAATTCCATTTCAAGATGCTGACATTTGCTAGAAAGGGACTTTCTCTGCTGAAGACAGCAGTGATTTCCTTGCTTCTCAAATCAAATACCAATAGTTGCAACTTGCGTGCAATTCGCGGATGCAATGTTTCTTCAGTGTGTCTGTCTCAAGTAGCCATTGATGGAGTAGAGTTGTACCAAATTTAGGTGTGTGCTCATAAAGGGAGATCGTAAAGGGAGAAACAAGAAAATATAAAAGTATTTGCTTAAAAAAAACCTGTGTCTTGGCTGTCATGTAAGCTGCCACATGGAGAGAGAGGGATGGCTACTGAGACTCTTTCCTATTACTACATGGCATAGGTCAGGAGGATAGTTACTAGGGAAAGTCATGAAGAGCATTTATTGAACACATAATCTGGACCTGTACTTTTGTCTGTGGAGTTCAGCAACAATCAAATAAATGATTGTGAGGTGAAAGTCACTTTAATATCAGATACGACCAAAGTGTACGACTCCAGCGGCACAAGTATTCAGTCAGTTTATTCTTTCATAGATTCATTGTTATAAACACCTGATTACAAATGACAGACACCTTGACTAAAAAGAAGAAGTTATCAGTGATACTGTAGATAAACTATAAGTCTGGCTTGCATTTTGTTTGGTTTTGATTGCCCATTGAGTGGACAATTCCTAATCTTTTCTTAAATGCTAACTGTTGTTACTAAAGAAATCTGCTGATTTAGAGGATATGAAAGTGGAATAGTTGCGTCTGTATTTGGTACCCTTTTCTGTTATTTTTAGACTTACACTCCCTCCTCACCTGTATGAAAAAACCCCACAGCTTTCTGGATGTTAGTCGGAAGGCCAACTTTCGCCTGATGTAAATCTGCTTAGTTCTGCTGATTTTGTGGCAGTTAACTATTTTGCAGTGTTTGAGAAGCCAGACTGGTAAAACATCACCTGAATTCTAGTGATCTGTTAAAACTCTCTATATACTTTTTAGACTATTATGATACTTTTTTCTTAAAAAAAAAAAAAAAAAAAAAAAAGCATTATCTAGTTAATGTTAGAGCTAGTTGAGTATGCTGGCAGAACTTTTTCAGTAGTAACTGGTTTTGCATACTACTTTTTCCCAGCTGCAATTTGAATGCCACTGTTACATGGTGAAAGAAAAAGGAGTGCAACCTCTTCAATGAAATTGAAGATTGTACTGTGATTCTAGAGGAAAAAAGCAAACAGAAAAAGACATGAAATGTGTACAGAACAAATAGATAGATGGCAAAGTGCTAAACTTTGATTAACACATAACTGTAATGAGAAGATATTAGTTACTGCCTGGTGACTTTCAGGATACCTTGATGAGTAGTGCTTTTCCAGAGAATGGAATCATTATGAAACAAGCTAACTTTCTCTGACTAGGTACAATTGGTTATTCGGTAGCAGAAGTTTGTCTCACAGTTTCAACATAAAATTACTTTGTCCTATTTTGCTTTTAAAACCTGCAATGACTCGATGAGAGGGGAAGAGGTTCCTTCAATAGAAAATAGCATTTGTGCACAAGGGGAAACAGTAAGCTTTGCTCCAGAGACTGTAGGTGCGAAATTTGGATGAAGGACAGGAAAGGAAGGTGGAATTTATTTCCCTGATAAAATGACTTCTGTGCAGCAAACCTCCACTAAACAGGCTAAGAATATAGCTTTTGCCTCCAAAATTTTTGACTCTCAAGTTTTACCTATGTGGAGTTTAACTTAGGATTGAGAAGACATGCTGTGTGGAGGACATTTGTTACACTAATAGTCTGATCCTTGCTCCCTAGCCTCAGTTAGCATAAGGGAAACTGTCACTAGGTAAAGACTAATAGTCCCAGGTGTCTAGACATAAGTGCAAGAATATTGCAGAGCATAGAATCAATCACTGCCTGACTGCCTGGTAGCTCGTGGTATTACACATTCCAAATAAATTATTTCTGTGTTTTCCACCAAGCAAAGCTGTTAAAGTAACTTTCCTGTGTGTCCATTGACTCTGGCAGTCACACTTCCACCATCTGAGACTTTCGCTGCTGTGACTGAAGCCCCCTTGCAGCAGGTGGCTTCTGTGAGCCCGTGGGTGCCCCACTTGACTCCCTACATGTACCACTCTCACACTGTCAGATTGTCACCACTGTTTCCTTTATGGTTTGATGCTAGGTTTCCCATGGCAGAGTCTCAGACTTTGTTTCTTTCAAGAAATTTTATCTTGGTGCCACAACTGAATAACAGCTTGAGCTGGTGCCTCTTAAGAGGAACTCTGAACTAAGGAAAGCTCAGGCTTTTATACACTCTCAATCTAAGCATACCAACATCTGAGGTCTTTCTCCTGAGTCACTGGCTCCTGCTGTGTCTCTGTGTGTCTGATCACCTGACTGGTGCCACAGGTCCCCTTTGTTGTGCAAAGGGTCTGCACCAGTTCATGTGCTCTTGCCTCAGGTTCCAGCCACCCAGAGTTCAACCTGTGACTGGCACTGTGGCTGCACGCCAAGCTATCTGTACCAAATATATTCTGCAACAAAAGCAATTTGGCAAGAATGTGTCAAACCCGAACAGCAGTTCTGGCCTTTGACCTCAGACATGGACCTATTCCTTTGTCGGCTGAACAACACCATTCCTTGCTGTACCACCCACCAGGGAATCATAGTCACCTTCAGGGAGTCATAGTTACCTTTTTTTCTTTTTTTTTTTTTTCTGACATCCACCTAGGCCTACGGTTATGGAAACAGTGGGAAGAACTTTCCCACTGTTCATTCAAAGGAAAAAATTAGGAGAACAGTGGTCTTTGTGTCTATCCTCACTGCAAGAGAAAAAGTCCTTTGCTTAAGTGGATGCTGTTACTTTCTCTTTTATAGGAGTAAGAGAAATAGGGGAGGCTGCTGTTCATTAATTCTTTTTCTCTGCCAAAGGATTGATTATCATATTGGAGGATGGACCCTTAACTGACACTTCTGACACAAAAGCTGTACCTCTACATCAACATGCAGAGGCAGACAACATTATAGAAGCCTCCTTTGTGCATTATTTGCAGGTAAAGTTGCAGTTTTAGCTGTTAGTCATACATCTTAGCTAAATAGATGACAGTCTAACTTTGCTTTCTGGTTTTTTGGACATCCTACAATGCCTTTTCCATTAATTCATTATTTTCTGTGCTCTCAAAATACATAAGAAGTCTTGAATTCTTACTGAGTTTTCCATGTAGCTATATCAACAGGCTTTACTCTTATTCACTGCAGCTGAAGTGGCAGTGCCTCCCTTTCCTATTTCAATTTCTTTTGCACGATATATGTCAGTCAAGTGTAGTTCATTTTATCACCAGCTAAGCAGATCGATATGTTTCACTAGCTTAATTATACTGTTATTAACCTTTCAGGGATGTTTTGATGAGCTCATTTTGAAATACTTAGCTATCTGACAAAAAATATTGATGCAAGTGTTTCCCCAGGCTACTATCAGGAATTTCAAACACCGGGAGTTTTACTGGAAATCTGCGACCTGCTAAAATATCTGCTGTAAAATACATTTTCCTTGAGACAAAACATTTTTTTGTCTCAAAAAAATTTTTCTTAGCAGTGAGAAAAGTTTCTTAGCAGTGATTATTAGCATGGTGATCTAGTTTGTAAATGAAGTTCAAGGTAGATCCAACCATGACAAAGAATGAATTTGAACAGAGAGTTTGTCCATGTAATCTTGTTTGGTCTGGGAGGTGGATGCCATTAGCTACAAAACTGTAACATTATCCATTTGGAGATGAGATACTTCTGCAAATAATTATAAATCATGTGGCAAAATTAAGAGAATCCTGAAGTCATAGGGAAAAGACCTAAAGAGAGTATCAGCCTTTCTGATGAATTGGAGATAATCAGAGATTTGCAGACCATTTAACTCATTCATGGTAGGGAACCTGTCTTCCAAATGAAGTCTCTGACCACACCTTCTACGCGTTATGGGTCTCCTGCACAAGTTCTTTAATCATGGGCAGAGAAATATAATTGACCAAAGAAGCTCTTCAGCACTTGTGGCTGAAAGAATAGTGGATGTAAAAAAGGATATATGACACCACTGGGTCTATCCATGCTAGCAGAGCTGCAATGGTGTTTGTTGACACATGCCTGGGAAAAAATGGATGAGTCCTGTTGGATGCCTTCATTGGTATTCCTTGGTTTGTTTTGTTCTGGACTGGGGCAGTGCTTAACCTGCATGCTGGGGAGGCATTGCCTTCTACCTGGGCTCTCTTTCAGCACAGATACCTACTGCAGATGGCCCATCCAGGCTGGGAAACACTTGACTGGATTAGTAGAGAAAGAAGTCTCTAGTACTGTTGTAACTAGCCAGTATTAAACTTGCCTAGATTTAGTGTCCAGTGAGCAGACTTACTAGAATTTGACTCTATTGCTTCTTCTATTAATTCTAGGCCAGTCCTCAGTTGATATAAATCACTATTGTTCCTCTGAGGACAGCACATTACCACAGTTTTTCCCAGCTGAAAATTTGTCCCTGCATATCGAAACCAAAGATGTTGAAGAAAGAAAATATGCATTGCAAGAACCCGGAAAATGTTTCTAATTTTGTTCTTCTGATCCTTGCTGTTAACTGGCTTTGGCTCCATGGTGGCTGGCACAATCAATTCAGAAAACGGGTGTGTGGAGAATTAAGAAACATCAATATTGTTTGGATGGCTGTGAGGCATGCCACTGCGTGGGTGTTTTCATAAAGGGTTATGTGCAAATGAGATGCATTGAAAGGGAGTTTCTAGCAGGGGGTCAGGAAAACCAAAACAGTTGCTCAAATCCGTTCCAATAGCCAGGTTTATTGCTGTAGGAGAGGATTCTACTCCCCACAGGGTAATGACAGGACTGGTTTGCCAGACAAAAAGATCAAAAGGCACTGATCCGCTAGACCAGCTATCACAGTGAGAACTGGAGAGAAACCAAAAAATCTATTGCTGATGGAATTGGAGTTTGTCCCCACAGCAGTAATAAAGGTTTTAGAAAGAAGGCTAATTACAGCTATGAGCATGCTCATGCACTGTCACCTCAGGGGGCTTTCTGGAGTACTAACCAGTCTCACTGTTTTGGAAGTGTGTCCTGTGTCACTGCACTCTATCAGTGCTCTCAGAAGAGTTCCTGATGGTGCTAAGCAGTTTAGGGTCACATGCTGACACAGCTGGTGTGACAGGATTTGTCACTGGGGGGGGAATAAGTGGCACAGAAAGGGTGGAGGCAGCAAGCACTAATGCCTAGGGGAGCAGTGCTCCTGGGCTGTGAGCTCTTAAGAAGGGCTGTTTCATCCAGAGCTCTGGCAGAGGCTGAGGTGTTGTAGATGAGAAAAAAGCCAAATAAATATAACAAGGATGGTGTTGAAGAGTCCAGAGGAAATCTTTCTTCTCTACCTGCCAGCAGTCTGCAGAACTAATACAATTAATACAGATCTTTCCCAAACCCAAGCATGACTTTCACATGTTTCTACTCCAAAGTGATTGAGTTGGGTTGGTGATGAGTCACTGCTGAAGGGTGCAGAGCTGCAGTCTGCTGGGACAACAGGGTGAATGCAGCAGGGAAGGAGGGGGAATTCATCCCCATACCTGGAGATGGCAATATTATCTGCATCCTTCTTGACAGATGATTCTCAAATTTGCAGTCTAGCAACAGATTATTAGCACCCATAAACTCCTTTTGTTGTTATACTTCCCTATTCTATTCTAGACATTTTTCTCAATATCTGTGCTAAATATCTTTCTTTTTCTTAAATTCTGTTCTTTTTTTTCCACCTTTAATGAAAGAAGGAAATATTTATCCTATTCTGACTAGAGCTACATTTCAAACTTTAGGGAATATTGTCACATCTCTCCTAAATTCTCTCTAAACTAAACAACCTGAATTCTTCAGCTATTCCTCATACGATATTTTTTCTAGGTATCTAAAAATTCTGTTTAGTGTGTTTCAGACTCCCTTTAATTGAACTGTGTCCTTCCTGAATCGTATTAACTGTACTCCCTCTGAGGCCTTACTGGTAAAGAACTTCATTTCACAGAAAATACTCCTGCTGCATTCCCATATAGACTTTTTAAAACAATTTTTAGTCCTATGTGTAGCTTGTGATTGACAATGATATCTTAGTTCCTATCTGCAATATCACTGCCAGTCATGGCACCACCCCTCTATGGTGCTTAAACAGCTCATTATCCCTGCCTCTGTGCAGAGCTTTGTATTTCCCTTACTGAATTACAATCCTCTTATCCCAGACTAGTTCTTCCATTTTCAAGAGAGCGTTGAATTTTCTTCCTCTTCTGCAATATGCTTGTCACCTCTTTAACTTGCAGATTAAATGAGTACTTTTTAATTATCCTTTCCAAATCATAGAGGTAAATCTGACAAGCCTTGGGCCCAGAGTAGGCCAGAATCCTCTTGATGTAACCTACTAGTCTGTAACTCATTTGTTGATGGTTACACAATTTTACCACCCCTTGATGCACCTGACTATCTTTTATCTCATAATTTTACAGACATACAGAACAAGCAGTAATATTTAATCTGAGTTCCCATGTGATAAAATTGAGCATTTGCAGTCTCCTCTTGCAGGAAAACTTGTCTTCTTGTCTTTTTTCTGAATTTCTGATTGCCCTCTCCGCTACTGCTTCACTGTAAATTCCCTTTTGTTTTTCTTCTTGAATATTAATGACACTTGGTATGCCAGATGTCTCAGGATGCTGGCTAATTTTTCTCTCGTTCAGCTGAAAATACCTTTCCAGTTCCATCAAGGAACTTATCTGTCATTTTCCACAGTAAATGCAATCACTGGCTTGTAGTCATCCTGTGATTGATAACAGGTTGTTCTCCTTCTTCATTTTTCTCTTAAGAATCATTTGTTTACTAAGCTGTAATCCTCCTTTCCTGATCTTGGAAAGAGGGGTTAAAAAAATTTACTTACATGATGCAATTTTGACAGTAGCATCCCACAGAATGTATCATACTGGTTTGCTGTGTGAATAATGATCTGAATGTTCTTAGTCTATATTATTACTGTGTACTCTTTCTTCAAATTGAAGATGCTGTAAACACTGAAAAATAAAAACACACAGTTGAGTGATACATTGATATTTTACAAAAAGCCTTCAGAGATGATGGGAACCACTTTAAATGCTAAGGTGAAATCTTTAAACTTGTTGGAGGAGCAAACACATATGAAAGAACTTTTATATCCCATAGCTAAAATTAAATATTCCTTAGTTTACTAATGACCGTATATTAGAAAGAAGTGACAGGCTGTTAGCATACACACTATGTTTGATGCTGTGACCTTGTTAAGGTATTATTTAAATTACCCTACCATTACTCTCTCTTTCGTTGAGTCACCTAAGCAAGTTAAATTGGTAATTATTGTTAGAGATGTCTAAAATTTATTGAACTTATTGGAAGTGGCCTTGTATTTTGAAAATTATAATTCTTTTTCTTACTAAATAAATTTCCTTATATTTGGTGGTGTCTTGGTGACTTCTGATGGGATGTTTCTTTTGTCTTTCATCTGTATATGGTTTTTGGTTTTTTTTTTCTCTGTCCTAGGATATTTTTGTTTGTTTGTTTGTTTCTTCCTTTTCTCTATGCACTGTTAT
Source organism: Pyrocephalus nanus (assembly GCA_038380795.1). Taxonomy (NCBI): domain Eukaryota; kingdom Metazoa; phylum Chordata; class Aves; order Passeriformes; family Tyrannidae; genus Pyrocephalus; species Pyrocephalus nanus. The sequence goes on along the minus strand of CM076266.1, from coordinate 20,676,856 downwards.
TTGTATGAGATCCAAAGTTCTGGGTTTGGTTTGGTTTGTTTTTTAATAAACTCAGTTGGCAATCTAGGTGATTAAAGATATATTCTCTTTCATAGAGCTCAGACAAGTTAGAGTAGGCAGCATGCCCACTGAGTGCCAGGGAGCTGACCTGACTGTTGGTGTGAAGAACCCAGCTTAGGCTGCCTTTCTGTATTCTAGTAATGAGAAATCTCGCTGGCAGGAGTGTCAGCACCTCCACTGGCCAGCTAGATCTGTTGCTCCCTTCCTGTACATCGACAGCCTGTGCAGGTTGTCATGTTAGTCTCTAACCTTATCAAATGAACTCACTTCATCCATGTCTTTTGAAGACGTTTTTGCAACGTTGTGTTTTAGAGACCAGGTAAACATACCAGGGCTGCCATCAAAGACCTTTGATAAGGAACAATGTTTTTAAAGGATGACTATATCCAAGCTGCTCTGGCCATATTGGCAGAGGAAGGAAGGGAAAGGTGTTTCCCTCCCTTGGGATAGAGAAGAGCAGCCCAAGCACATTGGAGGAAGGTTCTGGCAGCCCAGAGTCAGAGGGCAGAAAAGGAACAGTTGTTCTGAGGCACAAACCTTTGGGGAAATCCTGGGGAAAGTGTATATAACTCCAGAATTTGATTCCACCTGAGCAGGTCAGCTATGAGACAGTTTCTATGAAACCTTTCTGTGGCCTCTGAAACTCATCTCTGTCCTGCACTGCTTTTAGTTATAGCACTAACTTGTGTTACACAGGCTGCTCACAGAAACTGCACTGAGTTTTCTCCCAACTCCATTGCCTGTCCTCCCTCATCAGGATGAACTGCAATAAAGAAATTACAATTTTCTCCTATAACCCAGCCTAGACTGTAAAGTAGTGTACTGTGACTTAAATTTGTCCAGCAGGAAAGTCAGGTCGTCTTCACAGACAGCAAGAAAAAACTTTATGCAGTAAGGTATCATGGACACTGACTTCTGTGTGTAGTGTTCTTATGTATTGGTTCAGTCATTCTGTAACTTTTATTCAAGGCTTTTAGGGTTTTTTTTTGTCTTTCAGATATATTATAAAAATCCTGGAAGGTCTTTACTTTTCTGAGGGTTGAATTTAATACTTCTTCGGTGAATATTTTTTTCTATGGGCAATTCATGTCTCAGTGCAACAAGTATCACTAGGTTTTATTAATTACTTTCCCTTCCAAGCCACCAGCAAACACCCAGCAGCCCTCCACAGACCCCAGATTCCCCACTACTCAGTGAGGATGCAACAGATTGCAAACTTAGTCTTCTATGATATGTGGCTATGATGATGTTTCTCAAAGAGTAGAGAAGCTTTTATTTTTATAGTTCTGTTACTAAAGTAATGGAATAGAGAGCACTGGCAAATGTTTTTCTCTCCTGAGACATTTTTGAACAGATTAGTAAGGTTGCCATCTGGAACAGCAGACATTTACATTTTGAGTGTAATAAGTAATCAATATGACTGTTGTATTATTAAATGCCTTATATTCAGAAGAGGCACAACCTGGTCAACTAAGAATCAGGAAGTCTGACTCTACCATCAACTTTCTGTGGTGATTTTGAGACAGATCATTCCATTTCTCAGTATCTAAGCTTGTTCATATGTAAAAAACGAAATAAGAAAGCTTTTGAGCCAGTGGATGAAATTTACAAATGAAATACTTCTGGAAATAAAATTGTATTACTAACTTTCTGTCATTTAAAGAGTCATAAACATAGCAACATGAGGAAGATATGAATTCCATATACTTACATGAGATGATTCAAGTTAATTGGAAAAAAAGGGTCTATTAACTGGAAATTATGCTTTCATAGTAATGATATTAGTTCTTTAGTGGATTAAATTGTGGGATTAAGCTTGGCTGTTTGAGAATTAAATTACCTTTATCAATGAACAATACTAATTATATAATTCAGGACCCAGCAATCCATGCTTTATTCATTGCCTTTTACAGATAGGTGCATGGGAGAACTCTTCAATATGAAACGTGGGCTTCTTCCCCCAAGTTAATATTGCATTGTAGATGTGAGTCATTTGTCTGCATGTCCCAGTACAGCTCTTCAAAAGTACCTTGAGAAGGATTTCAGAGTGCTTCCAGAAAGACCAAAAGAATTAGAGGAAATAGGGAAGGATTTAGGACTTTGTGGGTGGAGTTTGAAGAGAACTGAGCAGAGACTTTCAGTGGCAGGCTCTGAGCAGCTCTGAGATTTTGGCATCAAGAACAGCTCTACATAAGCCACAGCCTTTGAAATTATATTTATCCTGTTTCTTTTACTGACTTCAGTCAGCTGCTATTCTAATTTTCTAGAAACTTTGTTTCAATATTTGTTGGATCTTAAGAAAGAATTTTCCTAGAGCTCAAAATTTCTAATGATTTTCATCAGAATTTTCACCCAGATAATTTTTGGTATCTTAGTCTGCTAGAACTGCTTCAGTTTTAGTTTACTTCCACCAGCACACAGAACAGAGCTGTAATTTCATATGACCTGCCTTCCTGGCCAACCTTTGGCATAGTTCTTGGGACCTTCCCTTATCACAGGAAACTGCAAACTCCAGGGAAGTACCAGAGCAGTCAGAACAACAAAAGTGGTGCTAGATAGCACTATTTCCAAAATTAAATATGGCTTCTCCAGGTGCTACTTCATTTAAAAGTTATGAATCTATTTTGCCTGAGTATCTACAGTGGAATATTTAATTTTCTCTTAATTTTATGGTTCTTTTCTCCTCAAAGCAAGGAGTAAATTCACAATGAAAGTGCAGCAAGAATGAAGAGACTTTCATGGCTTAAGAAATCATGCTAATATATTTAGGTCTATATTTTACTTTGAGCTTGGAGTACATGCAGGATAAATCCTGCAGTTCCTGTTTAAGCCTGGGAATTATCAGAATATGTTTTATATCCATAAAATAGGAAATGTTCCAATAATTCTGTATCTTGGGAATTAATAACATACTTTTTGAAATATACACTGAGGAACATCTTCTCCCAGCTACACAGTAGAGTACTGTAATTCCCATTTTCACTAATATTTACCAACACCAATGAGTTGGAAAATGAAAAAAAAAAGAAAAAGAAAAAAACAAACCAAAACAAAAACTCAAAAATGAAGGGGCTTCTGAATTCACATCAAATTGCCAAATAGTTGTCTGGGATTGAAGAGAAAGGATGAAAAGAACAAGCAAATTGGCGTATGTTATTTTACTGGAACTTTGTCCAAAAAAGAGTGCTGAATTTTTTAGTCTGCAGATTTCTATATATTATAGAATTATAGAAGCCTTAGTGGAGAAAAGAGGTTTGCAAAAAGGGAGATACTTCCAAAATGCACTGGAGCTTTAAAAGAAGAATAAACAAGGCTTTTTATCATTGGAAAGCAATGTATTTCAAAATTGTCACTAGAAAGGCGGCTGTAGTATGGACAATGGCTACATTTTTCTAGAACATTTCTACTGATGGACATTGCACAGAATATAGGAAACTGAGAAAAAGGGGTGCAGTGTGCGAGAGTTTATCTTTTGACTCATATAAACCTCTGTGTGACATTTGCTCAGTGTACCCCAGTTGCAGACAAATTTAAGGAGTACAAAAGCTCAGGGTCTAGAGCTGCCTTTGTGTAATTTTCCAGAAAGACAGTAGTACCACCGAGAGAGCGATTGCTGTGTAGTAATTCCTCTTTGTGTAAGCAGTCATCAATGAGCTCGCGTAATCTCCCTCCGCCCCCGCTGTTCCTCCACTCAGCAGCGCTCTGCCAGTCACCCACGCAGTGACTCACTCAGACAGCCCTTTCTACTATATACTTATAGAAAGGTTAGAAACATTAAGCTGTTCCTTTCCTGTTCTCCCTCTCCCCACCTCCCTTCCTAAAAATCAATTCATACAATTTTTTGGCATAGCTTTCCCCCAGTTTTCCCTTCATATCCTTGCAAAGATAGAAACTTTTGAAAGTTTTGCTTTGAAACAGTTAGATGGTTGGCATTGCCAGAATTATAGACCAACTATTTTTACCTTATTTTTAAGAAACTCATCTCTTAATGACCATGAGAATGTATATGGATGGCCATAGCCTCATGATCTTGTTATGAAGCTGCTATTTCCTTGTCTTAATTTTTAATGGAATATGATGAAGAATGCAAGACTGCAGTAATGAAATGTGTATCCTCTGCTCTTCCTTGGTCTCTTGGAGATAGATTCGTAGCAGTGGAAAACTGTCTTTTTTTTTTTTTAGTATGTTCTGCATACAAATCTTAATTGGCAAATTCTTTTTCTTTTCTCCCCCATAATTTCTTAACAGAAAAAGGATTCAAATAGCTTGTTCAGTCCTACAGAGTCTGCTGCTTTCAGTGCTCTTAGACAGTAAAAAGTTAATATTGAACAAAGTGCCTGGTATCAAAGAAAGGTCATAGATGCGAAATAGTAATTTTTCCCCTCTAGGCAATCAGCTGTTCCTCTGTCTTACTGGTTGGTCTTACTCTAGGAAGACTTGAAGGTGGAACGAAATGAGAATGAGTTGCTTATTCCTGGTTGCCAGCTCTTTATTTCTTAATATGTAAATCTATGCAATAACTTCTATGAAAATATTTCAGCTGGATTTGTATGAAATCTCTTGTTTTGTTGTTGTGCTCTTATTTCTTATGTGTTAGTCTTGTGTTTCCTTACAAATGAAATATTACATGAAATTTTAGGGTGGGCAGAGAGACAAAAAGGAGATTTGTGCAGAAGTAAGGATTGTCATTCACAAGTACAATAAACTTTTCTCTTCTTAACACTGAGAGGTATCTCCCAAGAATCCAGTGTGCTCCTGTAAGTTCTCTTAAAAAGGGAGAAGCAACATGGAGATATAAATGAAGGGAAAGTATTTTCAAAAAATGGCTCTTGATGTCAAGTCCTGACCTGGCCTAACTTATAACTTCATAATAGATATCTGAGATATTCATAGGAGACACCTATATGTGCTTTGGTACACAGTCATTTTCAAGAAAGCAAAATCCAATTCTATTCTGAAGGAGCATTTGTGAAATGGAAGGAAATCAGATTCTTGAGCAGAAATAAGGTTTGACTCCAGGAATAGCCTGACCCAGACTACTTCACATATCTCTTTTGTTAGCAGTGACATTGCAGATCAGAGAATATGTTCTGCACATATCTCTGTTTTCATTTTTTTTTTTATGAATATGTCTAAAAAATGTGCACAGGTAAAATTCAAGCACATTGTCTTCTTAGAGAGGTAAAAATGAAGCAGTTGAGTTTTAAGCTGTGTATAGAGCATGATGGCATGGGTGTTCTATGCTTACAGGGACAAACAACATGTCTCTGGCTGTAAGAACTCTTCATAGTACAGACCGGCTGCTCAGCCCAGAGAGTCTCTGTAAGATTTTGTATTTAAAGCCTTTATGGATCATCAGTGATTGCTATGTGATCAATATCCCCTATCAATGGTGTTCAAGCTCAGAGACCTTTGCATTCTGCAGCTCTTGTAGCCTGGAGACCTGCCTCCTCTGCTCTAACAATTCCCAGAGTAGCTAGGCTTTCCCTTCTCCCTCTTTGGGGGTTTCAGGTCAGTAGGGAGAGCTCTCTCCTCTTCACCCTCACTTCATGTTGTTCTCTTCTGCTTTCTCTGCTCTGCTGTTTTCATGGTTGTGGTAAATGAAATATTGATCTCTGGCAAGCTCCTGAAGGAAAACAAGGCCTTACCCTTTCTGTGGACAACTTCCTTTGCAAGTCCTATATACTTTAATATGGTACGATACTAGGAAAAATATGATGGCCCACCAGCATACATTTAATAATGGCACATGTAACAAACAAGTCAGCATTTCTCCTCCAAGGACAACAGAAATTAAAACATAAGTTTGCATAAATAAATAGCACAAATCACCAGGAACTTCGTAGATTTTATTAATAGTCTTCATTAGTTTTATCAATAGTTTTCATTAGTTAACATGGTCCAGTTGTACCCTGAGGCCAAGGAGTGCTCCTCGATTCAGGCTCTGTGCATCTCCGTTTGCTGCCCATAGATCTTACCTAGCCTACTTGCAGGGATGACCATCTGCTATCTTGTCTGATGAACACTGACTGCCAGGGCAGTGGGAATATAGGGTGGCCAAGTTGGGCACTTGAGAAGTTGAGTACCTCTTCATGAATAGTCTGAATTGGAGGGCAGTCTGCACTCAGACCCTATGCTTGGTAATAAGAAGTTGACAAGATTTGTCTGAAGGCTGCACTGTAGACACAACTATGTTGCACCAGCTGGGCCAACTTGCTGTTGGCTGGAACTGAAGATGCTATGGAAAGAGATAACCCCTTGCAGGGTGCCTGGTGGTAGAGGTCAAGGTCATCTGCATAATCTTCTACTCCAGGGGCAAAATGATGGGGTGATGTTTGTGTACACTTTTTAGTACTGGACACTGAGCAATAGGGATTTGTCTGGAATGATATTTCTTTCTCTCTTGCTAAAAATCTATGGAAATGCATTACCTCAATTTTAAATTGGGCGATTAAAGTTCAGTTGTCGCCACATAAATTTCTAAAAGAATATTACTGATGCACTAGAGGAAAATCTGCATGTCTGAACAAACCACATTTACTTGGCAGTTCTGGAACTCACAAGATGTATAATTTCACCTGAGAATAATTCTTCAGAAGCTGAATGCCAGGTTGCTTCTCAACAGGCAAGCTTTTCTTCAGTGTTTTCTAAATGTATTCTTTCCATCTTTTTTTCAAACTAATCGTTCAGCAGCACCTGGATCTGCTCCTGCACATAATGGCAAGAACGCCAGTCTATTGTGGTTGTTTTTCTAAACATCAGAGTGTGCTCATGAATTTGTGTATTGCAGAGCTACTTTGGGAGTTAGTCTGAGCATCTTTGGACTTTGTGAGGTAAATATGTATACACATATTTGAATAAGAGACTTCTGATCACATGGGAGATTTTAAATCCAAATGACAGCTGGGAGCCCAGCTCCCTGCTATAGTTTAATGCAATCTGTATCCTTTATGGTCACGCAGGCCCTTGGAGAATCTCCTGATATTTCGGGAGGGAAATACCCTTTTTCTTCTAACCCTGGAGTTTTAGTCTGTCAAACATGCATTCTAGTGCTTTCTGCAGTATGTGGAAAGAAGGTAAGGTGTTTCCCTTTCAGTTTCTGTGCAGCTTTGCTAGTTGTTACATTTGTCCAGATGAATACTAAAAAAGTTAGCCATGCATTCTCCCTTCAATATAGTAGAATAAAGCCAGACAAATGAAAGATTTGCCACAGAGGGAAATACTTTTTTTTTTTAATTAACTTTTTTTTTCTGTTTTTCCACTCATTAATTTTTACCCTTCTTTCATCCACCTCATTTTTGAGAAACATCTAGGGTACAGCTTTTCTTCACATAGAGTTAGATTTTTCAGCTCATAGCTACAAGACTGCATCTCTTCTGCTTTTTACTCTCTTCTATGCTCTCTGTGCAAACAGCAGACTTATGGTACCATTTTTTGTTTTGGAAACAATCTCATTTTCTAGGGTTTAACCAGCTTTGCAGATTGTTCCTCAAGTGCTGGTTCTGTTTTCATAAGTGTCAAAAGCCAAGGGGATATATTTTTTTCCTTTCCTTGTTTTTTTGTTCTTTTTTTTCATCACCAACAAGGACCATGAGATGGTTGAACATGAAATAAACTGTTACTGTTGTAGGTTTCTTAATGTTAAGGTCTAGGTGTTGACAAGGGAACAAATCTTAAAAACTATCAAGAAGTAATAAAAACTTATACATTGGCAAAGATAAATGCTATTATGAATTTGAATAAATGGGAGTTCTGTTAATTGAAATTAAATATTTTCACCTTGGAGGTTGGTTAATGTCAGTCCTCATACTTTCCTGCAACGGATGTGAGCTTTGACTTTAAACAGGGAACCTGTTCCGAACTGCATGCAGCTGGGCCTTGTGCCTCTACAATTGAAAGCTTACAGAAAAAAGTTGGAAAGTATTAAATAGAGAAGCAATAAGAATGATTTCTTGCTTTTGTAACCATGAAGAATCCCATGAACTCAAGCTGCTTAGCTTATCAAAACAGGTTAAGAAGCTATTGGTCAAAAATTTTTAGGCACCTGTACAGGATGACAGTATTTAATATTAGAGGCCTTTTAAATCTCTTGTGCTTACTTTTCCTTTTTAAAACCATGTTTAAATATTTTTAAGGGCATACTTTGTATGTGAAAAAGTTTTTTCATATAACAATTGTTTTCACTGAAAATAGCCTCTTTTTGTGGATTACCCCTTTGTTCTGAAATAGTCCATTTCTGATGAAAACCTGAAAACTAATTTTGGGTTTAGGACACTTAAACTGAACACTATTCTCTTTTCCAGCAGATGAAGCAACAAATTTTTAACTATTTTTTGCCTTGTGTCTTTGGGGCATTTTTCATATAATACACCAACTTCTGTTCAGTCTGAATTTCACCACAATCTCAAGTACATAATTAATGGCATTTGGAGGACTATAATTTATAGACAGCTGTAATAGCTGAGTTTAAAGTGTAGTGGTTAATTTGAGACTGGAATTAGCAGCCAGCACGGGACATGACTGAGGCTAGCAAATGACTGTTCAGACGTGTGGCTCCTGAGGTTTCTGCTTCTTATGTTCCTATAATACAAGGAGACTTTTCACACTCAGTTGCTGTAATTAGCTTCATCTTCTACTAGACTTGTGATGTGTTCTCAGCCATTCTTCTAAAGCATTAAAATGCAGCCATTCACACATTTACTGTGATTCAAGTCTTGTTCACCTGCATTTTTTAACATTATCTCTCATTAAAAGAGCCCTCTAAGTTGCTTGGGTTTTTTTCTGTTAACACTCATACTTTTATTTTTGCCTACGAATCATTAATGACTCGTCATTTTTCAGTGCTAGCAACTCAACTTTGTGTGGCATTAATTTGCCTTGCAACAATCTGTTCTCTCTGCATACATCTGGAATGCTCTGGCATCACTAACTAAGAGCATTAGTCTTCAAATCTTCAGCTGTTCCGATGGGTAATATTCTATTAGGTCCTCTTTTTCATTAAATTCCTTCCTTAGCTTTTTATTTACTGGAAAAGCAACTTTCCCCCGCTTTTGACTACTACCCAGGAAGGTTCTGCTATTAATTTAAAATGAAATGCTTTACTTTAGTTATTTGTTTATGTCTTGACAAATGCTAATTTTTGTTTTCAGTTCAAGCGTCTATTCATTAACCAGTTAATTGTTGGCAGGAAGTAAAATATTCTGACAGTGTTTTATTTTTCTGTATTCAATATTGGCTCTTGATAAATTTCTTGATCACTGATATACAAAATATCCCCACCATTATACCAGATGTCTGTGAGGTAGGATAAGGGGAAGACTGCTGTCAGTGCAAGCTTGTGTTTTGCCCCATGGGCAGGAACTGCAGGGCAGTATGCCTTACTCCAGGATATACTGATCTTTTAGTTTAAGTCCTGTGGAAATTATAAACCCTATTGTTCACTCCAGCTTTGCCTATCCAGGCAGGAAGCAAAGCTTAGAAATTACCTCAGGTTTTAGGGTGTATTTCTGTGCCCACATATTAGTTACTCCTCCACTTTTGGGCTTGTGTTGAGCTACTTGTCTTGTGCTCTGTTGGAACTAGGTCTTTCTTCAATCAACACCACACACTTCTTGATATTACCTTCCTGAAAAAAGTTACAGGATCTAATTTCAAGAGAGTAGTTTTGTCTCGCTCTGGTCTATATTACAACCTGGGGATAATTTCTGTCTCTCTGTTAGCTTGATGCATTTTTCCAGCACCCAGATTTAGGTTCTGTGGCAGGAGTAGGGAATCCTTTCTGAATTTTCTAGCTTTTACCTTTCTGATTGTCTCCCTGATCCTATTGGTGAGGGAGTGAGCAAGTGGCTTCATGAGGTTTGTTTGCTGGCTGGGGTTAAACCATAACAACATTTTTTTTCACACAAATATTTTGGTTTTGCTTTTAACCAGCACAGTTGAAGGAAATTTCCATTCTTCCAAAGTGAAATTGAAAACACAAATTAAAAAATTATAGCTGTCTGAAATAATTCTTCAAAATGTTGTATCCTATTGCTTTTTTCAAATCTTGATCTCTTATACAGGTGTTAGTAGATTTTTATCAGCATAGACCTTCTTTTTTGATCCTAGTCTTTTACTACTTGTCAAGCAATAATACTGGTAGCTATCCACAGGTTTAATTTATTTGGAAAGCTTGGCTTCACACACACAGAATGTGATGAAAAAACTTTACATTCTCTCCATAGGCAGAAAAGAGTACAGGTCAATATTTGAAATATATTCTTGCTAAGAAGATTAAAATAATTTTTTCCTTGGGAAAAAAATGTTTCTCTCCACTTTAATGACTTGTGGGACAAGGACAGGGTATGGGAGGCATTTAACCAGGATACTCTCAGAGTAACAATGGAAAGCTAATGTATAGGCTGTATGCCTAGACCTATTTGTGCACACTTTAAAGGAAAAGGTGAAAATAATGGAAAACATCATCCAGAGTCTGTGGGATTTCAACTTCTCTTGTACCTTGTTGTATTGAATATATTTTAAGTAAGTACTTTTAATTTTTTATCTGTGGCAGCTAATGACGATGTCTCAACATAGCGTGAAAACGAAAGGTTTCCAGGATCTAATCTGGTCTCATAATGTTGAAGCTTTGGAAGGGAATTACATAGCTTTAGAATAGCAGCATAATTTAATCAGTGTGTGCCAGTATGATATCTACATCTCAGAGATGTAATCTGCTTTCTTCTCTTTTTGCATTAACTTTATATGGATCATAAAGACCCTGGCAATTCAGTGTCTTTTTTTGTCCTACTGATGACTTCTACAGGGTTCAATTAACATGAATGAGTTGAAAAAAATCCCACTGAGGCAAAGAATTGATGGGCTAAAAAAGCTGCTGAAAAGAACCTATGTGTTGCAGTGGATGCCCAATGGGCAGGAGATAGCACTGTGCTCTCAACATGAATCAGGCAAACAATATGTTTGGATGCATTAGGAGGAGCATGGGCATCTGAACAAGAGGAATTATCAGCCCTGCTTTCTCAGTGATGATGAGGCCACCCCAGGATTACTGTGTCCTGTTTTGATGTTCCTCATTTCCAGGTGGCTGCTGAGAAATTGGAGTGGATCCAGCAGAGAGCTGCCAAAATAAAAGCACCAAGAGAGAGAATGAGGAGGTAGCTGGGTTGATTTAAACTGGAAAAGAGCAGGGTAAGAAGGAGTCTCATAGCAGGCAGAATTTCTGATGGGGAACCAAACAGCAGTGTAAGGTGGTGTAGTATGAGGCAATAGCTGCAAATTTGCAAGTTCAGAGTGGATATTAGGGAAAGCTTTCTGCTAAGAGTTTAGCACAGTGTAGGAACCTGTTACTCAGATGTAGTGAAAGTTTAATTTAGTTATTTAAAGAGATGGTATCAGTTTTTGGGAGGAAGATATCCTTCTAAAGCAAGGCCTAATACTTGATCCCTGAATAGGTGGAATGTGAAACAGAAGAATGTCTGAAATCTCAATATATCTTATACAAAATGAAATAGGAAAGTACTTGTCTTCCAGATACAAAACCAAAACACATGAGCAAATCATCCTGAGTGCAATCACACAGCAGCTACAGGATGGACAAGGGATCAGACCCAGCCAGCATGGGTTTAGGAGGGGCAGATCCTGTCTGACCAACCTGACCTGCTTTTATGATCAGGTGACCTGCCTAGTGGATGAGGGGAAGGCTGTGGATGTGTCTTTCTGGACTTCAGCAAAGCCTTTGACACTCTCTCCCATAATGTACTCCTGGAAAAGTTGGCAGCCCACGGCTTGGATAGGGGCATTCTGTGCTGGAGGGCCGGGCCCAAAGAGTGCTGGTGAACGGGGCTGCATCCAGCCAGTCACCAGTGGTGACCCCAGGGATCAGTCTTGGGCCCAGTCTTGTTTAACATCTTTATCGATGATTTAGGTGAGGGAATTGAGTCCGTCATTAGCAAATTTGCAGACGACACCAAGTTCAGAGAAGAGCAACCAGGCTGGTGAAGAGACTTGAGCACAAGTCCTATGAGGAGAGGCTGGGGGAACTAGGGTTGTTTAGTCTGGAGGAGGCTCAGGGATGACCTCATCACTCTCTACAACTCCCTGAGAGGAGGTTGTAGCCAGGTGGGGGTCGGTCTCTTCTCCCAGGCAATCAGCAGCAGGACAAGAGGGCACAGGCTTAAGCTGTGCCAGGGGAGGTTTAGGTTGGATATTAGAAAGAAGTTCTTTACAGAGAGAGTGATCAGGCATTGGAATGGCCTGCCCAGAGAAGTGGTGGATTCACCATCTCTGGAGATTTTTAAGATGAGGCTGGATGTGGCACTGAGTGCCATGATCTAGTAATCACAGTGGGGTTGGATCAAGGGTTGGACTTGATGATCTCGGAGGTCTCTTCCAACCCAGTTAATACTGTGATTCTATGATTCTGTGTTCTAGGCTTGGAGAAAATACAGTGGATGACTATGTAATTTTATTTACTACAGTGATTTTTTTTTTATTTGGTTGGCTCTATGTATCAACCTTTTTCAGTCAAATAAGCCTGTTATGCATATTAATTAGCTGTAATTAATTTTGGAAATGCAATGATTCATTAAATGATAAACAAATTTAACTTGGACGGCTTATTAAGGATGTCAATGAAATTGGATATGTGTTCTCCTATTGCTTGCTTTCTTAAGGGAAATCAATTGCTACTAAATTTATTCAGAAAATTTATTTAATTCTTTACTCAAGTCTTTATTTGTTCCATTATTTGCTTCTTGAGAAAAAGGTGAATCACTCTATTAAAATGAATCTACTTTAAATGTCTCTGTTTCAACCAGACTGGAAATATTTGTGGTTCTTTCTTCTCTTTTTTCCAGTTCTGGGGCTCAGCACAATGTTTTGAACTTTGATTGTATGAGTTTTGAAATCATCTCTTTCCCTTGATGTGTTGTGTCCATTCTTTTCCTTATTTTAAAATGCATTCTTCACTAACTATTTTCCGATTTCAAGTGGATTCAATAAATGATTTTTTTCTTGCTATATATCTTAATTGAGTAGCTGATTTCATCTTTTTCTTTTGTTTACACTAGTGATAATCAGATTAAAGATGCAGTTGTATTTCCTCCAGCTCATAGGTGATGTGAACCATTTCAGGAGAGGTGGCAGAATTGTTTCAGATATTTTCTCTTTATTAACAATTAGAAATTGAAAACAAGTTCCCTCTGGCTTTTGAAAACCTGCTATTATAATTTCTGCTTTCACAATGTTATAGACCGCTGTAGATTTGTATAATACCACTCATCTTTAACGTAGTTGTTAAAATTTTCAAATGGGAGTTGACACATATGACTGTGATATGACGTGACCTTTATCCGTCATCTTTTTTCTATGTCCCCCTATGATCATGAAGAGCTGTTTTCTTTCTTAGTATTTCTAAGTTAACAGAATTTCAAGCCAGACAAAGTAAGAGATGAATGAGACCTATTATTGTTTCATTGACTTTTAAGCACTCTGCATTTCCATTCCTCTTCATGGAAAAGGTCACTTTAATCAGTAGTGAATACTTCAGAGTTGATAGCACAAAATAATCTTAATAGGTTATTTGAATAGCAATTTGGTTTAGATGAAATTTCCTTAATCAGAACACACATTTAGAGCAGACTGTAACATACTCTGGAGAGCTCCAAGAGGAGAGCCCTGTTTTCTAGTCTTGACAAGAACTGATTGACAGAACTAGGATTGCTTCTTCCAGAGGAGGAGTGATTAAAGAAACATGTGCCATAACTCCTTAAACACATACAAGGGTGTTGCAAAAGAGAGGAGAATGCAGTATTCAGATGATTAAAGATATGAGAAGTAAATTTCAGTAAGCAGGGTTCAGATTTGACAGTATGAAAATCTTCCTTGCATTCAAGAAAGTTGGTGAAGATCAGGGATAACTTGCCTAGGGATGCTACAGGAATTTCAATACTGAAGGTGTTAAAAGCAGAGTCAGTGTCCGGCAAAGCGCAACCTGGATTTAAAACAGGATGTGATTCTTTTCTGAAGCAAGAAATAACTTAAATGTCCTTTCAAGGACTCTCCAAGCCCTGTTTTCCATGCTTCCTCTTGTTCTTAGACCTCAAACTTGCTCATGTCAGCATTTGTGAACCTAATGTAGTAAGAAGGCTGGAGGGAGGCTTCTGTTTATTTTTACACAATAACTCAGTGTCCAAATCAGTTTACTTATCAAAAAGGTCTGCAAGATGGTTTTTTCCAACATTCAAAGCCACTCAGGCTTACAGTTTCCTGTTTCTCAGGTCTTGCCTGCCAACTTTGGGTTCCTAAATTGAATCTCATATTTTTTATGCCTTCTGCCTCTTAAGTCAGATTAATCTCAATTTTAGCCACTAAAAACTAGTTATCTAGCCTAGCATGGTCATTCAGGCACCTGCTGTAGTCTATGGGGAGGGGACAGATGCTGTAAGAGGACTTATGCTGTACTCAAAATGTTACTTATCAAGATGAGAATCACTTCTCAAGCTTGTTTCCATGCATAAGTGTGTTTCCTATGTATGAAGTTCTTTGAGCTCTTGAATTTTAATTCAGGGAAAGCATGCTGAAAAGTCACACAAGCATAATAGAAGTCACACAGAGTCTGTGATATTACTCACTGCGTTTTTATATGTCTCTACTTCTCCTGATTACATGAAATATGTAAATGTACAAATTTGACTTTTTTCATAATTGTTACATTTTCATTCACTGTAAAATAAAATCAGGACCATTCAGTGTTTTATGGAATCCAATCACAGAAAGTTCTTTTGATAAGTTTGAAATTGATACTGAAAGATGCTCGCCTCCCCTACCAGAACAGACTTTGTTTGGACTGATGGAGCGTTCTAGATATTTATGAGTTGTGTTCTCTTTAAAATACTGACACTGATATCTCACACTCAACAAGAAGGATCTGTCTGTAATAGAACTGTTTCCAAAGCAACTGATTGTTGCTGTCGGTGTCCAATGAGGAAAGTGCATATGGCTCTGTGGTTTTTGTACGTGGCAATAAACCCACCATTGGCTGTGAGAAGGCCTCTGTAGACTACTATGATTGGATCCTTACGGGCAGTGAGAAGCTCAGCTTGTATCTCAAGCTGATTCCTGAAACTTTTTTCTGGAGTTGTTCCTCCCTCTATCAGTCCAAAAAAAAGGAATTATGTGAAGGGGACCCATGTCCTTCTGTGCATGTTTACATTTTTGAGAGGAATTGCTGGAATTGCTCCTGCTGGAATTGCTCCTGCCTGCTGTCCAAGGCATCATTCCCATATTTGGACAGTCAAACACCAAATATAAGCAACCAAACCAAGAGTTACTCCCTTCTGATGGAGAACTTCTAAAGTCACAGAGGAATTAACTTCCTCAGTGTTTCCAGATTTTACCAGCACTTATATCTATATTCCTTCTTCAGTCCAAACTCACAGTGAAGTCAAAGGGGGTTTAATGAATCAGTTCTTTTCCTGGGAGAAAAAAGTATCACTAGTTAATAAGATTCAGTATATTAGAGTATTGCAGGAAAGCTCAAGGGATTTCCTCCTGACTAGAAGTTAGTAACAGTAAATGAAAACTATAACAAAAGTGGAACAGTGGAAGATAATAAATACACCTTAAAATCCATTGCCCTTGAACAGACAGATCTGAAATGCAATAAGAAAGTGTTTCTGTGCAGAAAGTCACCTTTTAAAAAATTATTTTAATGCTGAATCAAGAGAAATCTTAGAGGAGAAAAATACTAAGAGCAAAACCAGGATTTGATACATTTGTCTTCTTAAGTGTCATTCTGTATATTATGAATAAACAAGTACAGAGAGCCCATCTAAAAAACTCTCTGAAATAATCAACTAACAGTGAATAATTTATGTATTTCCTGTTCTTATCAAACAAATCTGATTTCATAGACACCTAGCATCGAGTAATATCTTCTCATTGAAGTAAACTTCTTATATAGTAGGTGTACTGCAATAGTACCACAGGGTTTCATACACTGAAGTTATTCTTTTGTTCTCCATAGCTGTGGCTGCTACTAGGCAAAACCAGCTTCTCTTGCAAATACCTTTCCAATTTTCTCTCTAAGCCTGTGGCTCCCCAGGGTGCACCTCAGGCTCATTTAGGAGATAGATTTGAATTCCTGTCTGTGACTAGCTTTTTCAGTGGTTGCTATTCTTCAGGATGTAAGCAGCAGTTTGTTTGTGCCCTGGGGAAAAACCAAGTACAAAGATGTTCTAATGGTTCCTGTGATATAAAAGGTATGGCTATATCTACTTCAGTGAAGGAAGGAGGGCCACAGATAAATCCCTGCCCCCAAAATGTGAATTGACTGGATCATACATGCAGAATTTGAAGCTAGTAAGAGAGCTAGCAATAAAGTGATGTAGACAATTAGAGGCTAGCTCTTCAGTGTGGTCCTTGGTTCTTTTCAGAATACTTATCAGGATAGTTGTGCTCTATGGCTAAGTGCCATATGGCTATGATACTGTAAAAAAAACCCAAACCACCAAACAATGCTATGTTCTGAGGTACTAACCGCTGTTTTGTTTAACTGTATCAATGGCCCTGGTTGACTTCATCCTGGGTCAACTGGTACTTCTCCAAAAAGCTCCAGTGCATTGATTTTGGAAGTCACATGGTCTGGAAACTATCCTTAATAAGCAGTAAGAATTATTATGAAGGTTAAGAAAGTTTTGTAGCATGGACCTGAGCCATTTCTTGCTTGTTGGCATGAATATCAAAGACCAGTCCAGAGAAAATTTGCTTTGCTAGTTACACATAGCCTATTAGCATGCCTCAAAGTCCATGACAGTCCTTTTCCAGCAGACAGCTCTGCCATGCCCAGCTTCTGGTTATTTCCATCTGCTAAGGTGGTACAACCCTTAGCACGCAGCCCTGTTTGTGTTTAAGTGTTTGTGTTAGTACTCCCCTAATTCACTTCAGGCAAAACCACCTATTTAAACTGGGTAAACTAACCTTTCTGCTTTTGTCAGCAGTGAATTAGAGAGCTAAAGAGGGGGCAGTAAACTGTATTGTACTGCTTTATGGTTTCAAATCTAAGCAATTTTTGCCCCAAACTCTTCCCTTATTATTTTTTTCCACTCTGAGGTATCACTAGGCTACAAGTAGACCAACACTGTAACTGTTTCCATAGCAACAAAGACTTCAAAATCTGGAATGAGCTGGAGAATTAAAAAAAAAATAAAATCAAGTTGTAAACAAAATAAAAATGAGTGGCAAAGACACAGTACCTGAAGTCTAAAGGTTTTGTGCCTCCTTTGCAATGACCTGGGCTAATGTGAGAGTGATGATACGAGTTCATCTAAAATTCACTAAAATACACTCTTCCTAGCAGTCTACATTACCATAGCATTTGTATTCACTGACTCATTTCCTCTCCTCTGGCTCTGATTCTTTAGTCTTAAACACACATGCTGGTCAGATCCTTAGCTGGAGACATCAGCTTGCCTGTCATCCTTCCAGTAGTGCCACTAAAAGCAGTTTAATCCAAATGAGGGACTTGCTGGACAAAGTAATGTTGCTCATTTCAAGGATACTGATTTATGCTAGCTACAGACTATTTACTCTGATCTCTAACTAGATGTATATTCTTGCATTGGTTAATTTGGGTTTTCTTGTTTAGGGGAATATCACAGGAATGGTTGTCAGGAAACATGAATTCTGTTTTTGAATCTGCTATTGGCATAAAATTTATATTTTATGTTGTGTACATGTTTGTGCCTTGACTTCCCTACATGTACAAAGGGAAGTACATCTCCACTGTATCCTTTTTTTGAGATGAGATTGTTTCAAGATGAACAGTGTTGGCAATCTTTTCTCTCGTTTAAGTCTGCTTTGCATCAAAAGTATATAGTTAGCTGCAATATGCCTGATGCCTAAATATTGTAACATTCTGCAGCAGATTTTTTTTAGTTCTGTGAACTCTCATACTTGTTTTGAAATATTTCAGAAGCAATGGTTAGCATTTTGCCTAAACTTGCTGCTAGAAATATCTAAACTAAGAAGCATTCTGTCTACATAATACATCAGAATGTTACAGCACATGATTTTTGGCTGTGTAGAGTGTGATACTATCTAAAATAAATAGAGGTTCTTTAAAATACAAAGCACTACATGTCAGTGGCCAGTTGTGAAGATGAAAATGTTTTCTATTTGAGGCCCCAGAACTCTTTGGAGACTATCACAGCCCCACGCAAAGGAGTGGAAGTTCTTGTGCCAGGAATCCAGAGCAGATTCAATTCATTCAGAGCAAATGAACCGAAGAAGATTTGACCCACTGTTTCTGGTAATTACTCCAGCAGTCAACCCATCAGTCAGCTTCAGAAGCTGTAGGAACTCCCACATTTGAAAAGCTCATCGGACTCTGCAGCTGAGACCTCCCAGGCACATGCATTCATATCTCAGAGTTAAAATATAATTTGTTTTGGCTAAACAGCCTCTAAATCTTTCCTTCCTCCAGATGGAAGCATTTGTGCAATTAAGCATTTGGCAATGTTGGCATAAGTAACCATGTCCCTTTTGGAATACTTTCAAAACAAATACACAGTAAATGTGGATAGAGTGTTCCAAAGTAATTGTTTCTTGGTTTTGGGGTTTTTTTTGGGAAAGGGTTGTTTGTTTTCTGATTTGGTTTGTTTTGCTTTATTTTGAGGGTCCATGCTCCTTTAACTTATAAAAACACAGTTGTCTGTGCCAGTTTCAGTCAAGGCTGCATTTAGGGTTGATAAAGGATGCTCACGTTATCTGTCTTCTATATAGGGACGTTAATCTTTAGCAAAGGGAAAGATAGTAAAAGAGTATGTGGTGAGAAACTTGTATCTAAATGTAACCTGGCTAATCCAGTTCTGCAGTGATTACCCAGCCAAGGCCAGGAGATTGAGTTAGATTTATTAGATTTGTCTCATTGATACATAAGCTATATGTACAGTGGGACTGCAATACAACTGATAATGGGCTTTTCTCACATCCGCAAGGGCTCTCATGTCATGATCAGTGGTAAAAATGACAGCAGAAGTGAGCGGGAGGCCTCCAGGTTGTAATACTCTATCAAAATATTTGTTATGAAGTCCTGAATCTGACTCTGTACTGATAAAACCTTAGAAAAGTTTACTAAAGATTTATCAATATGAATCTGGAGTCAGATTTTCACAGATGCCAAAGGAAAGACTAGTCAGATCAGAGGTACCTCACGGATCTAATGAATACCAATGCAAGTAAAGTTGCTGACAGTAGATGTCTCACATATCTCTGCCCACACTACACAGAGCTAATTATTTCCTATGCCTCTTAGAAAGAGAAAACTGTACAGTATCAAGGTCTTCTCTGTAATAGCTGCTGGCATGTTACAACTTCCAAATGACTGTTACTGTAATTTACTTATTAGATTATTTAAATGTATTCTGAGATGGATTAGGGATAAAGTTAGATGTCTTATAGACCAGAATCTACACTGGTCCTACATATATTTTGTAGGAAGTCGGGGAGGATCAAAATAAAGATGTCAGCATAAATGACAGGAGGGAGATATTTGATAACTGAGTTTTACAGAACATTCTGCTTCACATGGTTTTAAATACTGGTGATCTTTCTTAGGTATAGTGCTCACCATCTCTTTATCAGGTATGCACAGGGTTTCTACAAGGAAAAGAAGTTTTGCACTCCAGTCTTTTTTCCTTTGTCTGAACAGAGACCAGAATCTTGATGTCCAGTTGAGATTGTGAAGTTCATTCTTATTTCATACCACTAAATAATTCAGATTGTTTTACAAAGTAGTGCTTTTAGGGGTTTATGTTTGGTTTTGTTTTGACACTGATAAATTTTTTCACTTCCATCAGAACCCAATCACTTCGTTTACTCTAGTGAGCCTTGATTAGATCTGAAGGCTTCCACCCCACCCTCCCAGAAATATGAAGTTTGGGGATTTGTATGGCAGCTAAGCCTGCTTTCTCTGAATCTATAAACACTCAGACTTCAGTGTGTTTAGTATTTTGCTCAAGCTTTAAGGGCTGTATTTTATCTTGCTTTAACATGAATTGGCTTTGAAGTTACATGAGACTTCAGTCTTTTACGTTCAAAAAACACTGAATGGATTTTGTTTAGATTTTTGTTGTTTCAGAGTATTAAGCCCTGAGTGAATACAGGAGGAGGAAGGGAAACAATAAAACAGTAATTGCCCTGTCTTTTGACCCAAAGAGTAAAATAACTGATCCCAGGAAAATTTTAGTTCTGCTCCTTGGACAAAGGTGGTTAGACAAATTAGAG
Source organism: Pyrocephalus nanus (assembly GCA_038380795.1). Taxonomy (NCBI): domain Eukaryota; kingdom Metazoa; phylum Chordata; class Aves; order Passeriformes; family Tyrannidae; genus Pyrocephalus; species Pyrocephalus nanus. Next base: position 20,656,513 of record CM076266.1, on the reverse strand, counting down.
ACAGAAAGACAGTCTGAACCAAGTCTGCAAAGCTTTTCAGTCTTATTTTTCATCATAATTAACTTATTTTTAAAGTCTCATGAGCCTCATGAATTTTGTCTCATATAAAATGGAAAAAGGGTAAATGAGGCTTCAAAGTTTGTGAAGGAGACAGTAGAGTTGGAAAATTGGTTTGACCCATTTTTTTCCATTGCCCCATAATGGCAATCACTTTTTGGCAAGCACTGTTACCCGTGTGTCTTTCTGTCAAGGGCAGGAAGGCAGCTGTGCACATCCTTTCTAGTTACTTTCTTTTCCTGCCTGAGGGCTTTGTTTTGTGGGAGGAGAGCACTAAGGTGAACGTACGTCATGTCTGACATAAATCATAGTCTGTTTGACACTCTTTATAATATCTGAAGTATAAAAGCCATTTTCAGGAAATAATGGCAGTTTCTGCATCTCTAGATAGTGAAAACAATTAACTTCATGCCTCAGAATTTATCATTATCTGGATCTCATTTTAAAGGGCTCAGTATTGTGAATATTTACAGGTTCTGATCTACATATCAACCATTGACCTCAGTGTGTGCTTCGGGAAAAAAAATCCCATTATGTCATCCTAGAGTGAAATAAAGAGTGCAACAAACCTTTCATACATTATGTAGCTTGAGAAGTACTTTTCCCTGAGAGTTAAAATCTCCACACGCTACCTGAATGTCTGAGAGGATTGCATCGCTGTTAGGACACATGGACAGATACACCACTGTAGCTCATGGAAATAAACACATCACTTGATAGAACAAAGCGTGGCAAAAAATACTGGCTGTGCTGGAGAGTCTGTGACATTTTACAAAATTCCTATCATTTTGATATTCTAGTGGATGGCCTGCCCGAGATCCCCTCGTCACTGTGGGAACAGCAGTGATAAAATGAGATGTGCATCTTGTTGCTTGTGAGGAAATCCTGCAGTTCAACCTGGTTACACCTATTTTTCTGCATAGGGGCACCTATAAAAGAATGAAATTTTTCTCTTTTATTCTGTTTAGTGGGGTTTACACAACCAGAGAGGCACTGCACCAAGGACCTTGTACAACATAGTCTTAGGAGATGATGCAGTGGGGCAGATCAGGTCCTCGCACTTCAGAGTTCTCCCTGAGGTCATCCTTCTAGAATATTTTCTGTGTTATTGTTTGTGACTGCCCACTTTAAAAGACTTGTCTGTAGCATGGGTATCTTCAAAATAAAGGATAGTTTATATTTCTCCAAATTATAGTGCAACCAGTGCTTGATCTCTCTCCCTCTTATGAGGTCCTTGAGTACCTTGGCAGGGCTTCCCACTGAGTTGCCTAGCTCAATTCTGCTTTCTAGCATCAAGGGATTTTGTTTCAAAGAGCTGCACCAAGAGAGCTTTTAATGGTGCTCTGCTTCCCTTGCTTTACTTCCTCCTGAATTCAGTTAAGTAATACAACTCTGTCCTTAAATTTCTGTTGCCCCCAAACACATTTCATAACCAGACTACAAACCTTATTATTTTCTTCCCTGTTTTTTTCTTCAATTAATTTTAACTTGTAAGGCAATAACAGGACTTGGGCAGTTGGAGCTACTAAATGCCCTTGTGTCATACTAACCAGCTGACATTTGTTTTGTAATCTGTAATTATTTTATTGCATTTTATTGTATTTCCAAGAAGATCATATTGCCACAATCAAATTGTGCCATCAGAATTTTTACTTTTCCGGACTCTAGAACTGGGTACAATCAAGTCGTGAATGTTTTGACCAGCGAGTCCTTGGGCAACATTCAGGGAGGAGGAAGACTGATTGTTGATCTTGTGAGTATTGGTCCTAAATCTTTGTTACCTTAGAGACACCTTTTTCAAAATGTCATCCAAGCTAGGAGGGCAAAAATGCAAACCTTGAGTTTTGTTCTGGGCTCATTTCTGTTATGATGTCTGGGCTATGCTCCTTTGAAGACATTTCTTTCCCAGTTCAATTCTTTGATGTTGGTTATTGCTGTTGGTCAGGGTTTTTGAGAAGTTCCTTGGTCTTTTATGTGCCCTTTAATGATTTTATATGGCATTTTTCTATTTGGGAAGCATGAAATTTTCAGGTTGATGTTGCGTTTGGTATTCATAGTTTGTCTATGGAATGGAGCAGTGATAGCAAAAAGTTGAGAATTAAAAAGTAATTCTGTGTCCTTTCCTCTTCTTCCTTGTCCTTTGTTTTCTGAATAGATAAGCAATTTGGGGTCAAAAGGCATACCATGTTCAAAGAGAAGTCTGAATTTAAACAAAAAACTTGTACTATTTATAGCAACAAGTAAATAAAAAAAAATCTTAGAGTTAAAACTTGGCCCTCAGGAATCTGTCATGACTCAGGCTGTAAACCCCACAAGCTTCTCACATCTTGCAGGAAATAAGACACTACTGGGTCTCAGATGTGATACACTGATCCAAATATTTTTGTAAGCTGTACTCCATAGTGAATGGAAAATACTGGATTAAAAAAAAAAAAAAAGTAACTTTTTTGTAGTTTTGCAGATCTGTTTTGACTTGAGGTAGTGCCTTTCGTCTGTCTTTGGCTTCACTGGAAGCCGGATGAACAAGCGTTAGTAAAATTACATACCCACAAAATATGCTGAGTTGGAAAGGACCCACAAGGATCATCAAGTCTAACTCTTAGCAGTGCACAGGATCATACCCAAAAGTCACATTGTGTGCCTGAGATTATTGTCCAAATGCTACTTGTAGTCTGTCAGGCTTGATGTTGTGACCACTGCCCTGGGGAGCCTGTTTCAGTGCCCAACCACCCTCTGGTTAGAGAACCTTTTTCTAATATCCAACCTAAACTTTCTCTGACACAACTTCAGGCCATTCCCTCAGATTCTATCACTGGTCACCACAGAGAACAGATCAGTGTCTGCCCCTTGTCTTGCTCTCACAAGGAAGTTGTAGACTGCAATGAGGTGTCCCCTCAGACTTCTCTTCCCCAGGCTAAACAGATCAAGTGACTTCTGGTCTGTGCTTATCAAAATTAATAAGTTAAGCTTCTACATTCATGCTTGCATGTTTCTTGTTTTACAGATATTATTCTGCTACATAAAGATGCTAATAATTCTCTTGCTGCTATATACTTCTTCAACTTGTTGGGTTGTTAAAACTACCAGAAATATTAGGTCATGAGCTAGCAGCAGGGCTGCACATCAGCCCCAAGCCCTCCAAGACTATCACAATGCTCTCAATGTCTCCCATGAGCAGAACTGCATTTACAGCCTTTTCTGAGGTTCAAGTTACAAGGCTACAAAACTTTCCGTTCAGATGTCCCTAGGTTTGCACGTGGATATCATCTTCTCTTTGCAGCGATTCAGTCTACTTCAGTGATATATAACCAGATGGAGGCTCTTCCATGGGGGAAGGGAATAGCCCTATCCATGCAAAAGCTGTCAAATGCCTCACCTCTGGAGAGCTATGTAAAGACAGCTATGATCATTATTCTCCTGCTCTGATTCCTTTCTGTTTTATTTTAATTCCTTCCCTCACTTTCCCACAAAATATTGTGGAGAGACAATACTGCAGCTATTGACTCCTTTTTGGTCGTGTTAATGACACCACTCTTTCCTCAGGTGAGGAATTAATAAAATGTCATGACCTAAAAGCATATGGTCTCTGTTCATTGCTAGGAAACAATAACTGGCAGCAAGGTAGCAGTACTACACTCTGGAGAGAAATATTTCTTAAAAGTGAAAATGCCATTCTCCACCCCCATTATAAGAATCACTGGAGTGCATATGTGCAAGTGTATATAGCCCTTCCTTACAGCAGCCATCCCATTTGTAATCCTCTTTTGGCTATGATGCTACAGCACACCATTTTTAGCACTTATCACAGAGCAGCAGACAGCTGGGCTTTTACATTACAAAACAGGCACCAATACAGAAGTGGCTTAGATGACAGTGAGGATCTGTCCATAATGTATGATCCTGAGCAATTGTCTAGTAACCAGAATGAAAAATCAATCTGACTTCTCAAAAGACTAAATGCAGCCTAAAGGGCTGTTAAAATGGGCTATAACAAGTGAAGCATTCAGCAGAACCAGGAAAAGAGAGCATACATTTGCTCTCAGACAGGCATAATTACCTGGGTTACAGACTACTACTAGGTTTTAGAGAACAGTATCACAACTGAAGGTGAGGTAGTACTGCAGAATGCAGTGGCTAGGCTGGCTCTCTTCGAGAGTTACGCTCTAGGTAGCTGCATCAATTTTATCTCAGGACAGATAATGACCACTTCACGTAGTTCCATATTCAGTAGTTGACCAGACTGCCCTTTGCTGTTCCTCCACAATTATTAGTGGCTTGGGAGAACAATTTAATTCCCTACGTATATTTCAGGAATGACTGTTTGCACAAATATGTGGTTTTACTGATCAGAACTGATGCAAGTGTAAGCTCTCTCCTTGAGGATGGCTTGCTTTATTTCTATTCAGTGTTAGCCACTTGGTTAAACAGGTTAAACCAAAAGAATTTGGCTGATCACTGTTATATAAACAAAAAAGTGAAATTGTTAGGGTCCAGAAATTCTCAAGCAATTCAAATAGGTGAGATTCAGTCTGAATCAGTCAAGGCAAAGAATACAAATGTCATAAACTACAGATGAACTTCCCAAATCCAAAATTCTAGGTCAAGCAAATTATATAATCAAGTATATCATATATATAAATATATATATATAAGTATATAATCAAGTTCAGAGAGAAAGGATGGGGATTACATTTAGCTATTCCTGCTTTGGGCAGGACTGAATCTTGAAGCACCATTGCTGAGGGAGTCAGACATCTATCTAACAGAGTACTGATTATAGTCACGATACATCTCAAATAGGTCATGAGTGACTTGGCTGACATATCAGTTGGCTGGAGCTGATCAACTGCTGGTATTTGCTTGCATCATACCCACCACATGCTGCTTCCTTTAGAAGGTGGAGATGCCACAGTTATTTATGCATACAGATGAAATCACTTACTAATAAGCAGCCAGTATTATTGCCAGGTTTTGGGAAAAAACCAGGCAATCAGCTTGGTTTCTCCTCCTGCACTTTTGCCCAGTGATCCAGGGCTAACCTGTCCAGGGCTGTTCTTGAACCGTGCTTGAATCCAGGTGTTTTGTGACCCAAACACAAACCAAAGTACTGACCTGTTTCAGCGTTAGCTAGAAGTTTCCAGGGTCTCTGTGTGCAGCCTGAGCCTGCACCAGCAGATGGGGCGGTTACAGAACATTTACAGCCCACTCTGCAATATCTCATTGTTCATGGAGTGTGTTTTCCCCTGTAGAGTTCTGAAGTTTATTTTTCAATATAAATCAGCTTTTTGTGGTTAATGGTATTATTGGTTATTGCCTGAGTTAATTCAGCGGTCACTGCTGATGCATGAATGTCTGAAGCAGTGTTTTTTTCAGGGCAGTGTCCCATGGGCTGCATCCTAAAAGTGTTTTGTGAAGCAGCACAGAGGAGTGGCCCATAGCAAAAGCAATGAAAACCCCCTTAATTTCTGTTTAACGAGCCAGGTAGTGTTCCTAACAAACTCCTCACCATTATTCTTGTTTGCAACAGGAATATGTACGAGACTTAAAACTTTAGTAGTGTGGTTTCATTAAGAAGGTATAGATTCTAGGTAAAATGTAGTAATAACATTTTTGTATGCAGTCCTTCACTGTTTGGCCTTGCCAAAAAAGATGGTCTTTACACATGTGTATGTAAGTACAGTGTGGCTTTCCTTCTCTCACATAGATCATAAATTAAGAATCCAGGGGTTTTTTTATATCCATAAGAGATCATAATATGACAATATGTTGTTGCAACTACACATTCTATCATAAGTACCCTGTTATTTATTGTAAGCAAAGGAAGTCCAAATAGACTGATTTTCTAAGGGTAGGCATTACTTATTCTCTTTGGAAAAAACGTAGTTTCTTGAAGTTCAAACCTCTTGTAGGAAGGAATGTGCTTTCACTTCTACATTTGTTTCATGAGGGGAGGGGATAGTTTCTTCAGACTAGGTGATACTTCCAGTGTGAAAGTCAGTAGGCAGAGCAGTGGCCTGGGATACTGGAAATTTAAGTTCAAGTTCATTCTGCTCATCCATTGAGGACTTAGACCTGAAACTCCAATATCTTTTACCTATTTAAGACTGGGCTTCTTAGGTCCTGACTAGTGATCCTATGGCACATGTAAAGATGTGAGAGCTAACTTCAGTGATGTACTCACTTCTGATGTAAGGATTCTTGCCTATTTATGTTTGACTCTGCATTGAAAAATGTCTGCACAATAGCATTCTGATGTATCATTTTATCAGTTTGCAAGTGTGCAAGAAGGGTTCCTTTCTCCGCTATGAGCTGTTCTTCATACAAGCTTGTTATGTCATTCATCTTCCCTCAAATGTCACATAGCTAGATGAAGACTTGAATATTGGCTATTTTGTTAAGAGAAAAATGCGGAAACTGTGATTCAGTTTTCTCATTCCCTTCATATGGCAATTTTCAACAAAAGCCTATTTGCCTGAACTCTTTCTTTTATTTAATGGCCCTGCCAAGATCTAAAGTATACTTGGCCTTTCACTATAAGAATGGAACAGGAATACAAGAGAAGGAAGTTTAGTCCAAGTGTTAAGCTGAACCTGCAGAAAATAATAGAATCATGAAGCACTCAACAAATGCAGAAAGAGAAGAATAACCACCATGAGGACATTTCTGTGTTAAATGATGTGACAAATGGGAAAGAAGCTCAAAGTAGCTTAAATAGGATCCCATAGAAAGCACAAATAAAAATCACATCCACTTCAAAGAAATAGTTAATTACATAACCAAGTTGAACTATTGAATTTGCAAGCTCTGTTTCAGACAAGAGGAAGTGTTGTATACCTTCCAGCTTTTCCAAGTTAAGAAAAAAAAAAAAAAAGACATTGTTTGTATTATTTTTTTCTCCCGTGACTTTAGACCATGACAGCCATGGTAATATTCCATTTGTATAGTCCTATATGGAATAAACAGTTTATTTTAATATTTGATCAGAGGAGGACAATACACAGCCCCACCCAGGATATTAGAATAATTTTTAAAGTCAGGCCATTTGATAGTGATGGTCTGCAAAGACATTCTGTTTTATGATGTGATCAAAATTAAGACTGTGTTACAGACACAAATCTAAAACATGTAAAAAGCTTTTCACTAAGGCCTCTGATATTCATGGTTTAGGATTAGTGTTCTATATGAAAGCAGTACAAGTATCTATTAAGAAATATGATACAGCTTAAATCACTAAGCACCTTTAAGTGAAGTAGTGCTGTATATATGGGATAAAGAACAGGGAATCAATTCACCATACAAAGTAGTTTTTCACCATTCATTTCATTTGGTTGCTCTGAGAGGCAAACAGTTTCCATAGAAACAGTAAAATAAATCCATTTTTGTGACTGGATGATGTACTTCCCTAGATAGATCTTTGTCAAGTGTGTATCCTGACAGAACCTTAGGGATGGAATAATATGCTTCTGGTTGTTTGTTTCATTTAAAAGCCTAATCCTTTCCATGATGGTTGGACTTTCACACAATTCTGTTCTAGTTCCTATGATTTCATGTTGCAACTTGTAATCTTAGATATTTCAGACCATGTCTTCCATCCTACATCCCCACATAGGAGCTTTTGAAAATTTGCCTGGAAACAAACAAGTCAGGGCCTCTTGGGATCCATTTTTCTTCTGTGTTCTCATATCCTTTATTAACGCTGCTTTGCAAATTGAAGGCACTGACTGCAATCAGGCTTTACAAGCTTTTAAGCTTTTAGTTCTCTGTTTGTTTAAAGGGCTAATGATTGCATAAACTGCTGTTTCAAGCATCACAATCTTTGGCACTGTCTAATATTCTATAGAATAAATGGCTTAGGGATGCATGAGAAGGACACAGAAGGGTAAACTGTATCACTTACTTTAACACAAGACAAAAGCTGGGAATAAGCCTGAAATTTGGGTTTAGAATTGAAATTATTCCTAGCCTCTGGAAGGAGCAGAGATAAAGGTATAGACTTTCCGAAGTGATAGTAGTACTGTATACATTCCCAACTTTTCTTTACATTATTTGTTTTCAGTACCAGTGACACAGATGAAGCTTAATGCAGTCTGAGTTAATTTGCCTTTTTGACAAGAGTTCTGTCTTTCCCTTGTCAGACTGTTACTGGTACTCAGATCAGCTAGTGTAAAGAAAAGCAGACCTTCATGAGCTGAAGAAGCTAGTTCAGGCCCCTCAGAACACCTCAAAATATATTTGAGCCAGCACATGATGTGGTTACATATTGACTGTCAAAATAAATCACATCATGAAATATTACAGATACTTTCTGGGAAAGGATTGACTTGATAGTGAAAACCTGAAAAACTGGGAACACCATAAAAGGTATTTTTTTAAAAAAGGACAGCAGAATATGATTTACAGTCTAGAAATATGGCTGAACTGGCATAAGAGAAATAAAGGTCTGCATCTCTTTCTCTGAAGCAGTATCCAAGAAGCAGACTTCCCACAGAAGCTCCCAGTTGTACTGCAGCACACACAGCATCTTGCCCTTCAGGTTCACTGAGTTCCTGTGACCTCCAATCTTCTCACTGTTCATGGCTGATACATCGACACATGGCACAATGTGTCAGTGCAGTTCTAGTACTATGTCTGAACAAGAAGCATTCATAAAATGTCCAGTTGTGTTTTCCACAAGTTTCTAGCAATGGAGAAGAGCCAAACTAAGACTTTGGAAGTACATAACCATTTTAGGACTTTAAGTTCTGTTTCCCCACTTCCAAATACAGACAAAAAGTTTGTTATTCTTTGATCAGAAGTTAAATTTAAGTCTTGAGTCACCTTTGAAAAATCAAATTTCTGGCTCTGGCCTGTATGCCTGTTGCACAGGTGAATCCTGGGATATGAGAAAAACTTACCTAACTGAACAAGTGGTTTTGATTTGGTGAATTTAGGACCACTTATAAGACACTGAAGGTAAAGTGTTTCACAGAGGTCTTGAAGAGAAAAGAGAGCTTCTTACTGAAAGAAGCCAATCAGGCTTTTACCACTGATTTTAAGGACTGAAAATCTGACACTTAAATGTTCATTAAACTATGAGAGTGGCATTTTCAAAAAAAAAAAAAAAAAATCATAAGCCTGGCATTTGAAAAGTAAAATATTTTACCTTTCTGCCAAGCTCTATTTTTGACAGTTATGCAGCATTATATATAAATCATATAGACAGGAAAAGATAAGTAAATTCAGTAAGTCTGCTTAAAAAGCTATAATTCCTTGATATGCACAGTAATTGTAAAATCTTGAGAGACTTTCATAGTTCTATTTTATGCCCAGTGACAAAAAGAAAATGATTACCATTCCTTTAACTTCAAGTAGGGAACCTTGACAAAAAATATTCATTCATCCAGTTTTAGAAATACAGATCTTGTAAAATGTATCTGAAATGTGTCTTGAAGCAAATATTTGTGTCATTTTTTTCTTAAGTTTTTTTGGAGCTCTCAGTTTTAGAGGCAGGTTGTAGTAACATGACTTCTTCACTTCAGAGTGGAATGTGAAAATAGGCACGCAGAGAGGTATGGATAGGTTTGAAGTAGATAAATAAAAAATATTGAACATCTCCCCAGTATCCAACTGTGTATTTTCTCAAATTTTAAAATGTTTAAAATGTGTTCTTTTTTCATCTGTTACTGATCTCTACATGGTTGTGGTTCTTGCTACAGTCTGGCCAAGACTAGAGACAGTACTGACAAAATATTATAAGAGCTGTCCTCTTGAGACTTCCTCCCTAAGCAGAGCCACAACATTCTCAAAGACTTCTTATGAAACTTGTTATTAGGAGGGTTTCATTGCAGCATTTTAGATGCTGAAAATTTCAGTACAAGTTGGAGAACCCTCTACATTTCAAAGGTTTTCTTTCTAATACTTAAAACTACAAGTCTTCAGGAGGTCACCTTTTACTGGTTACCAGTACACTTCAATGAGAACTACCCTGAGTGGCACAGTGGTGAAAATAGTCCCCTGTTATTAGAGGGATAATGCAGAATGAAATTCTTCATTTGTAGTTTGTTTCAGGTATATCTAAGGATTAAAACTATATGCATATGTGTAAAAGCTGGAAAATAAAGATAGCTCAATCTACTTTGCTAACAGCAGAGAGCAGGCAGGTGTAGGGAGACACAAAGAGAGGATAGCCAGATAAGCATCTGTCCTTTGGCATATTACTGATAAGCTCTTCTACATCTGTCTTTTCAGAGAACATAGAGAGAAAATGTTTCCACTCTCCGTTTAATATTTTTAGTGAGTGACCTTGTTTGGGAGTGTTTGGTTTGGGGGTTTGTGTGTGTGAGTGTGTGTGTTTGGGTTTTTTTTACATTTAACAATTGCAGATATTATTTGAATTTGGAGAATGCTTAGGGGAAGGGCAGTTGACAAATTTTAATCAAGAAACCACTTGCATAACAAAGGAAACAATGGAGCGACCGAATGGAGGCAACACCATCTGGAGAAAAAGATTGATAGCTTATTGAGGAGCCAAGGGTCTGTGAAAAAGAGATGTCTCTGGGCTACATAATTAACTTGGTATTTTACTTCTTTGTGGTGTGTGAGTTGTGTATTAGTTCACAGACCAATGAAACTCACTCAATACTCCTTAAAGGCTGGGAGGAGAAATGTACACAGCTTAAAACAAAGCTGGACCATTTCCTTTATTTCCATTTCCTGGAAACAAATTTAATTATGTGAATTTCCTGGAAACAGAGTCAGCTGAAATAACTCACTCTGTTTAAAGCTTTCATCATCTGTGTAATTTTACATGTCTCCTGGGTTTGCTACTTCCAAACAATCCCATTATTTGGCAAATGTCGCAGCTGTTCCTCATATTTATCATAGCTTAGTGACTGGTAACAACAAGTGGAGACCAAAACGTAATAATTAGGCTATCCCAAAACATTTAGTTCCTCAATATAAGTCAAGATTACTTTTCTTTATGTCACTATTCAGGTCTTTTTTCCATGTTAATCATCATATTAATGACCTGCTCTATGATCTGGGAAACATCTCCATCTCGTAGGAGCTTTACTTCTATACCTATGGGGGAAGAGGGAAGTTGGCACCATCCAATTATTATTCTAATGTTTCTCCTTTTCATTAAGCTAGAACAGATATTTGCAAGAATAAAATGCTACGTGAGGACTATAGTTAATTTTTATAGAAAATAACTTAGTCTTTACATGAACCCGGTAAGGATTTTGTGTGAAATGATGTTAATGCTTTCTGAGTACTTTTTCTCTACTATTTTTCTGAAGTGATTTTGTGAACTGTATGTTAAAAAAACCCATTTTTTTTCTTTCACATCTTGATTTCTCTCGCTATCTTTATGCTTTTGAGATTTGTAATGTTACATTAGTAACATAACTGCATCTCCTATGTTTAAAGGCAAGTTGAAAAACACATTTTCTCTCTGCAGTGCTGTTCTACACAGAATTATAAGTGGGTCTTAGGCGTATGTCCACTGTGCTGCTTCAATATTTAATTCCATCAAAGTTGATTTGAGGAATCTCTTATGTTTTAGCACTTTCCTCAGGTTTCTAGCAGAGTTATAGCCTTTAAGCTACACATAAAGCTGGAAAAACAAAAGTGCACTGAGGAATTGAGGGAAATAGGAGAATAATAGGTTCTTACAATTACAGTGGGAACTATCTAGCCATACAAAAATGTGGTAGAATATGCACTAGGTAACACCTGCTGTGTACATTTCTGACAATATAGGTTAATTTGGTTTTGGAGAGAAAAGCTGTTCACCTAAATGGAATCACCAGCATTGCAAGCCTGTATAACAGTAAAAACCAAAAGGTTCAGATGATTTTAACAGAGAAAACCTAATTCCCAGTTTCTGTGCTGCGTGTGAAATGGCAGTGCTGTGGTAGCATAAATCTGGTGTAAGATAATGAATAAGCCTTATAGATTTTATTCAAGTTCAGTCAGTCTATTGCTATGTGAAAAATAGATCTCTGAGGCTGATCAAGGTAGCAGTCCTTTACTAGAGAGCATGCATTTGTTTTCTTCCTGAGCAAAGACAAAGTGCTAAGAGAGTTGTTACATTTTACAGTAGATTGTTCCTGTGAAGAGTTTATTTTCAAGTTCAAGTGAAGTCCAGTTTCACCAGGCACTGCAGGCATTCACATATATTTATAAGTACTCCTCTGCACAAGCAAATGTGACTTTTGTGTTTTAGACCTAGACTTCAGCTGTAAAGAGCTAATACTTCAAATCTGCCCTTCTGCCCATCCTGGGGATTCTCATCCATTATCATGCCCTTGTTGAAAACCATCTGTAGATAATCATCCCCCACTCTTCTACACCAGTCCTGCAAAAAAATAAAAGAGGGCACTGTGTGTGTGAGAAAGCTGTGGTATTCTCTCTTTTTAAAAAGCAGGAACACTGACAGCTTTCTAGTGATAGTAATGAGGGAATTTTTGTTGGATAGAGAAATATGGTAGGAACTCAGAATAAGGTCAGATAGCTGAAAGGGAAAATGGTCTCCAAGTGTGAAGCAAACAGCTGACAGTGCAAATCTAACTTTAGGCAAAGCTAAAGGAAGTAAAACTGAAACATACAGGGAGGGTATGGAGTCCATTTACATACATAATTTGTGCTTTTGGTGGGGTTTTTTTGCTGTGTATTTTTTTTTATATAGCCCCTATTTCTACCTAATTAATTTAGTTATCAAAACAGGAAAAATAGAGTAATGCTGTAAATTTTTATTGATACCTGTTTCATAGAATTATACAATGATTAGGTTGAAAGGGAGCTTTAAAAATCATCTAGTTCAACCTCTCTGCAGTGAGAAGGGACATCTTCAACTAGATCAGGTGGACCTGCTCCCACAGGTTAATGTCTTTCCTGTGCTGAGGATGCCAGAGCTGGACACAGTACTCCAGGGGGGGGTATCACAAGAGCAGATTTGAGCAGAATTACCTTGGTCAACCTGCTGGCCACACAGGTTTTGTTGCAGGAAACAAGTGACTTACTGGTTTATAGGCATGTATTGCTGGGTCATGTCAAAGTTCTCATTCACCAGTACCACCAAATCCTTTTTTACAGGGCTCCCCAGTTCCTCCATCCCCCAGCCTATACTGATACTAGGGGTGGCTCCAACCCAGATGCTAGACCCTGTACTTGGTCTTGTCGAACTTCATATGTTCCCATGGCCTCACTTCTTGAGCTTGTCCATGTGCTTCTGGATGACATGCCATCCTTCAGGCTTGTCAGCTGTGCCACTCAACTTGGTGTCATCTGCCAGCTTGCTGAGGGTGCACTCAATATCAGTGTCTACATCATCAGTGAAGATATTAAACAGCACTCGTCCCAGTATGGACCCCTGGAGGACACCACTTGTCACTGATCTTCATTTGGACATTGAGACATTGACCACTATCCTCTGGATGTGACTACTCAAGCAATTCCTCATCCACTGAATTGTCCACACATCAAATCCATTCCTCTCCAATATAGAGAGAAGGATGTTGTGGGGGATAATGTCAGAGGCCATACAAAATTCTAAATAGACAATATCCAAAGCTCTTCCTCTGTCCACTGATGTAATCACTCCATCGTAGGAGGCCACTAGGTTGGTCAGGTGGGGTCTGCCCTTGGTGAAGCCATGCTGTCTGTCTTGGACCACTCCACTGTCTTCCATGTGCCTTAGCTTTTAGGAGGATCTTTTCCATGATCTTCCCTGGCACAGAGGTGAGGCTGACAGGCTGGTAGTTCCCAGGATCTGTCTTTCCATCTTTTTTAAAAGTGTGTGCAATGATTCCCTTTTTCCAGTCACCTAGGTGTTCAACTGAGTTCCATGACTTTTCAAATATCAAGTAGAGTGGCTTAGTTTAGCACCCAAGCAAAAAGTGAAAGTTGAATTTGAATCAGGGAGTGTGTGTGTGTAGAGCATGTGGCAGTGTAAATGAGGGCACAGAAAAAAAACAAGTTAAGGTCTGTCAAAATAAATAATACAGCACAGGTGTAGTGCTGGTTTTGATGAAGAGAATTAAATGGGAGGAAGGAAGTATAACAGCTCTTCTTTTGTCCCTCTTGCTGACAGCATTTCAGACACTTTCTGTGATGAAATGTTCCAGCCCAAGGACATCTCTGTAGCTGTGTCACCTGCTTGCTCACAAGTTATCTTTGTTAAATAAATTAAAACGATTGAGGGCTGTCCTTGAAAATTTAAGTGCTTTTGTTCTGAATAAAAGGTTTTTCTGCACAGGTTTTACTTCAAGTTCTACAAAGTCGGGTACAGATAGTACTTGTTCCTTCCTACAAAATCTCTTAAGTACCATAATATTTAAAAGTGATGCAGAAATGTGTCCTTTTCTTTCCTTTTGTTCCTCCTCTTTCTTCCTCCATACATGTGCTGGAAGTAGAATTATAAAAGGTCCTTATGCAGGCTGTACAAGATAAAGGACAAGTGACAGGGTTTTAATACTTACTCCCTACCTCCTCCTTTCCCTCACACCACCCACCTGTGTGTATGTTTTTTGCTTGCCACACCTATTACAATCTTGTTCTTGCTGAAAATTACTTATATTTTTCACACATATCTTCAGAAGATTTTTGTAGGGCACCTTCTCTTGTAAATTTTCCAACAGGTAATTTTTTGGTACGTTAGCACTGGAGATAAGGAAGGTGCTGGAAAGTAAATGTTGTGGTTTATTTGTGTTATTGTGGTGTAAGTCATGGTAGCTCTTTAAATTTTAAAGCATTTTAGCCCTTCTGCTGTAAATGGAACACCAATTTGCCATTAGAGGAAGGCCTCTAGAAAGATGTAATCATGCATTCAGTGATTCGAAGGTGTTTTGCATGCAGGGTTGCTAGTGACTGAAATGCCAACTCCCCTAAAACCTACAGAAGAACTACTTCCAGTGCTCAGATTGTTTCCATATAAAATAGGTTCATAAATATGTTTATACAGGCTAGGGTCAGAGGTAGCCAACAGTCCTCTGAAAGGTAAGTGAAAGAAAAACAGCTGGATCAAATAGGAGAATTGCTCTGTGCTTTTCTTTTGAAAAATCTGACAATTAAATCAAATTGCTGTTTTTAGGTAGATAACAAAGTGTAACACTGGGTTAATGAAAGCAGCCTGTGCAAGCTAAGTGCTAAGGAATGTTAACCCAACACCCAGAATATGCATGGTAGGCTATATGTCTGAGAGAAATACATGCAATCTGCATCTTATGCCTTACATTTTGGCCAGAGAAGAAAAGCTGACTTTATTGGCAAAATAGAAAACATAATTGGAAACAATTTCTCTCTTAAATTACTTGAATTTATTTTAGAGCTGAGAGAGATTTAATCATTGAATGGTTTGGTTTGGAAGGGACCATCTTGTCCAACCCCCCCTGCTGTGGGCAGAGACACCTTTCACTAGAAAAAGTTGTTCAGAGCCCCATCCAGCCTAGCCTTGAACACTTCCAGGGATGGGGCATCCACAACTTCTCTGGGCAACCTGTTCCAGTGCCTCACCATCCTCACAGTACAGATATTTTTCCTAATAGCTAATATAAAATGATGGAAATATCTCTCTTTCAGTTTGAAGCCGTTCCCCCTTGTCCTGTCACTACATGCTCTTGTAAAAAGTCTCTTTCCATCTTTCTTGTAGGCTCCCTTCCAGTACAGGAAGGTTGCAATGAGGTCACCCCTAAGCCTTCTCTTCTCCAGTTGTCTCAGCCTTTCCTCATAGGACAGGTCCTCCATCCCTCCAATTATCTTGGTGACTCTCCTCTGGACTTGTTCAACGGGTTGATGTCCTTGTGCTGGAGATACCAGAGTTGGATGCAGTACTCCAGGCAGGAACTCAGAGCACAGTAGAGGAGCAGAATCATCTCCCTCACCCTGCTGCTCATGCTGCTTTTGATGGAGCCCAGGATACAAGTGGATTTCTGGTCTGCAAGTGCAGAGGCTGGGTCTTGTCCAGCCTCTCATCTACCACCACCCCCAAGTCCTTCTCTGCAAGGCTGCTCTCATTCTGTTCATACCCCAGCCTGTGCTGATACTGGGGGTTACCCTGACCCAGATGCAGTACCTTGCACTTGGTCTTGTTAACTTCAAGGTATTCCCATGGGCCCACTTCTTGAGCTTGTCCAGGTCCCTCTGGATGGTATCCCATCCTTCAGGTGTGTCAACTGCATCATGCTATCATCATCTAAACACTAATAGTGTCAAGCTGTAGGAAGAGATGAATTTGGTATTCACAGTGGTCTTGTACAAATGATCTACATGTTCATTCTACAGTGTGATTTCCTAAAAGCTTAAAAAAACCCCAACAACCCTGAATTTTACAGCTCCATTGAGCACACTCTAGTAGGCTACACAAAGTTTTTAAGATTTCTCTGTTTGAAAGTCTTGTGCAATGCTATTAGTGGTGGTGGTGGTTTGAGCAAATAGGAGTTGAGACCACATCTGTGGTCCTAATGCTTTTTATTGTTGACATCTCAGTTTCAGGTATTAGAGACAAACGCAGATTCTTTTGAATGCAAATGGCTGCTGCTTTCAAATGGTTATAGATTTTGCAAGCACAATCAAAACGAGCTAATTCAACCCTAGACTATCAAAATATATAGTTAATACTAGAAGGGGCATGCTGAATTAGAGTACATAGTTTATATTATAACTTGTGATCTGTACAAGAGAGGACTTGAAGAGTTGTTCACATCTTTATGAGTTGCTATTAAACATGGATGCAATCTTTGTTTTAGAAAAATCCTAAATTACTGATTGATGGGGGCTTGGAGGTCACATGAGGGAGAGAAGCACTCTATACCTGCTCTACACCTGCTTTACCTCTTTCCCTTCTCCATGAGTATCCTCCCTCTCTGCTTCTGGTTTAGCACTTCCTTGCCTAAATCAGCATGCTTTGATTTCTGGGTGAAAAGAGAAAAGCCAAGTGGGGATTCTCAGTCTCTGAGATTACAGTGAAGCACTGACTTTATTAAAGACAGATCATATGCTGGAAGTGAAGCAAATACCAAGGACCTTGCTAAAGTTGACTGTGTGTGGCACAGCAAGCAGCTGTCAGGTTAGGGAAGAGTTTGCCTGAATGTGAGAACAGGCTTTCTGTGAAGCTACCCTACCTCTTAAGGCCTAATATGGAATTAGAATTAGAGAACCTAGGGAAAATAGAAAATCTTTTATATTAAATATTTTTTTCTCCTAGAAGGAACAAATTAAGTGTTGATTAATTCATGCTGATTGTCAGCTTAATGAAGAATGTCAGGATCACAGGGAAAAATGGATCTCTTTCTGACTTACAGGGTCTGAATAGAGCAGTCATCTATACGATATGATGGTAATTCTCTATTTCCAAGAATAGATTAATAACTAAATTGGTTGTTCTGTTATAGCCATTTTTAAGCAGATACACTCTGTCTCCAGTTATTCCACTCTAGGTGTTGAACGAGTGTATTTTCAAAGGCTGTTGCTCAGTCTGAAGATCAGCAGGTACTCAAATTTTTTTCCAATTGAAAATGGCACTTATTAGCCACCAAGTAAAGGATACATCAGAGGCTGCTGAAGTCTCTTAGTAGCATGGGGTAGAAATAGAGGAAACAGAAGGGGCATCTAGAGGGAACTAGGGCTACTGTTCCTGCCTTGTAGGAGGGCCAACGATCCTTAGATCCCTTACCAATGTCAGAAGCACTACCTAGTATTTTCCATCATTTCTTGCTCTGTCAGTTTAGCAGGATCCACCATCTAAGTTTTCCCATTATTTCTGTTGGCTTCTGGCAGTCTCCTGCCTCAGTCAACTGGTAAATTTCCCTTTGCCTGTGAGATAGTAATTGAGTAGAACGATATCATCCACTCCCCCTAAACCTCCCCTGCTCCATTTTTTTTTCTGGAGATATTATTTTCTTCAAAATCAGTATTAGAGCTCTATTTGCATGTCACAGAATTTAAAACAGAATCATAGAATATTCTGAGTTGCAATGGATCCACAAGGATCATCAAGGCCCACTCCTGGCTCTGCACAGGACAGCCCCAGGAATCAAACCATGTGCCCAAGAGTATTATCCAAATGTTTCTTGAACTCTTGTCGGGCTTGGTGCTGTGAACACTGATCTGGGAGGCCTGTTCCAGAGACCAACCACCCTCCAGGTCAGGGACCTTTTTCTAATATTCAACTTAAACCTCCTCTGACACAACTTCAGGCTTTTCTCTTGGGTCCTGCCACTGGTTGCCAGAGAGAAGAGATAAGTGCCTGCCCCTCCTCTTCCCCTCATGATGAAATTGTAGACTGCATTGAGGTCTCCTCTTAGTCTCCTCTTCTCCAGGCTGAACAGACCAAGGCCTCTTCTCATACAGCTTCCTCTTAAAGCTATTCATTGTCTTCCTTGCCCTCCTTTAGACACTCTCTAATAGCTTAATATCTTTCCTATATTGTGCTACCCAAAACTGCACACAATATTCAAGGTGAGGCAATCAGTGCAGAGAAGAGCAGGACAATTCCCTCCCTCAGCTGGCTGATGATGCTTTGCCTGGTGTCCCTCAGGACAGAGTTGGCCCTCCTGGCTGCCAGGGCACTGCTGACTCGCATTTAACTTGCCACTGACCACGACCCCCAGATCCCTCTCCACGCCACTGCTTTCCAGCATCTCATTCTCCCATTTGTATACACTTCCAGAGTTGCCTCATCCCAGGTGCCAAACCCTCCACTTACCCTTTTTAAACTTCATACAGTTGCTGATTGCCCAGTCCTCTAATTTTTCGAGGTTTCTGTGCGGGGTCTCCCTGCCTTCATGACAGTCAACAGCTGCTCCCAACTTTGTACCGTCTGCAAACTTACTTAATATCCCTTTGAGTCCTGCACACAAGTAGTTAATGAAGATGTTGAAGAGCACTGGGCATAAGATGGAGCCCTGTGGAACCCCACTAGTGATGGGTTGCCAGTCTGATGTTCCCCCAGTCACTACTATTCTCTGAGCTTGACCCATGAGCCAGCTGCTCACCCACCGCATGATGTCTTTATCCAGCTGTGGGCTACACATTTTGTCCAGGGGGTGCTATAAGTATCAAAAGCTTTGCTGACACCAAAAAAAAATTACATCCGCTAGCTACCCTTGATCATCTAGGTGGGTTACCTTGCCATAAAAGGAAATCAAATTTGACGAGCAAGACTTTCACATGAAACCATACTGACTGTGATCAACTGCACTGTCTTTCAGGTGATTTTCAATGTCTTCCAGAATAATCTTCTCCATAATTTTACCAGGCATTGGAATGAGACTAAGAGGTCTATAGTTTCTGGGGTCCTCCTTTTTCAAAACTGGGACAAAGTTAGCCAGCTTTCAGTCAACTGGGACCACTCCAGATTCCCAAGATCATTTAAAAATCAAGAGAGAACTCATGATGACATCAGCCAGCTCTTTAAGTATTCTTGCATGAATCCCACCAGGGCCTATAGACTTCTAGGGATGCATCTGGAGCCACAGATCTCTCACAGCTTCATGGTCAACTGGGAGTATATTATTCATGCAGCCATGGTGCTCCAGCTCAAAGCACTGAGATTCTCTCAGTCCACATCAGTATTGAAGATAGAGGCAAAGAAAGCTTAAACATTACTGCCTTGTCTATATCCCTGTTTGTGAGGTGACCATCCACATCCTGTAATGAGCCAGTATCAGTTTGTTGTTGCCTTTTGCCCTTAGTGTATTTTAAAAAACTCTTTTTTTGCCGTGCACAATTGGCCACACAAATTTTTTCCCTAGACTGATGAGCAGCATCTCTTTATCCCTCCCACATCACCTGACCTTCTTTCCACCGAGCATACCCCTTTCTTTTTTGTTTTATCTCCAAAAGAAGATTCCTGGATTTCTGCCTTGTCTGCTGGACCACTGGCATCTAGAAATTTTCTGCTCCTGTGCCCTTAGGAGGTGGTCCTTGAAAAAGTGACCAGGACTGATGGACCTCAGTACCTTCAGAAGCTTTTCCCAGGGGGACCTCACTCACTAGTTCCCTGAGCCCAGCTGAAAGTTATTGATGGTTTCCATTTTCAATCTTGTTGTAACTGTGTTTTATTGACACTGGCATACAGAAGCAAACCAAAAATACACTTGACAATTCTTTTGTTCAGTGCATATCCAGCTCTGGCCTATGTGTAGATTTGACATAATTAAAAGTTTATGTAGCTAAAGCTTATCCATGATTTGTGACCTAATATAATAACTATGCTGCTAATGCTTGAAATTGCATTTTGACTTCACACGTTTGATTAAAAAGGTAATTTTTAAGGGTATTTCTGAGTCTTTTTACTGGTAGTCAGAAATAATCTTGTCTTTGCCTACTTGTTTCCTCATGCTTTTGAAATTTGTTAGAAATTCTGTATCTTTCCATCTATGGCCTGATTTAGCTGCCAATGGAGTTGGCAGGAGTTTTTCCAGTGGCTTCGTCCAAAACCAGATCAGGCCACAAGAGAGCAAATGATAAATTACATTCATCAGCTGGATGTTACCACAGGCATTGGTCAATACACACACAAATTTCTGCCTAAGCAGGGTTTGCAATTTGGTATTCTTCCCTCAGTAACATCAAGATGCCCTCTGTCGTACAGTAAAAGGTGTGTCTCTAGAGTAATAGTGGGTTTAACTGTCTGTTTGAGGATTTATTTGGAGCAAAGGTTGAGGCATTGTCAAGGGAATTGCTGGGCAAGATGGCTGCTTCAGAGATGCCTGACCATGAACTGCAGCACATCTTACTAAAGTTTCTCTTCCTTATATATAAGGCCACCTAGTTCATTGATCGGTCACATGTTCTTTTTTTTTAATGGAATTGCTCTCAGTAACAAAAGCCAAAATCTTTTTGGCATTAGTATATTACATTTTTTTTTCATCAGAAATCATTACTTCTTCAGTAAAATGATGTGCTTAGGTAGGTTTTCAAAAGCACATAATTTCAGAATTCTTTACCAAAGGAGACTATTCCTCAGTTTAAATACATCTTTTGAGATCTTTCGGTCCTTAAAGTGTTCTTTAACCTACTCAGACCTGCTATTCAATATTTTTCAACTTTAGAGCATAAAAATATCATGGAATGTATGAAGAGAGACTTTTTTTTTAACTAAAAGCATGACTATAATCTATCTTTTCCCAGAGAACATTTTCCCCATTATCTGCCTTGACAAACAACTAGTCTCACTGATAAATAATTCAGCAGCAAGAGACTCCGGGGCTGTCTGTATAAAATTATGGCATACATTAGCTGATCCCCTCAGCTAGGCAGCAGGTTCTGGGAGATTTAGCCTTGACAAAATAGCATTGCTAAATCCCTGGATGTCTCCTTAAAAACTATCCCCTAAATTTTTGGGTCTCTGCAGTGAGAAAATAACTGCTCCACTGGAAAAATAAGGACTAAAATAGGTTTTGGGTTTTTTTCCCCTGAAGCTTAATTCTTTCAGAACCCATTAAAGCTGTCCGACTATGGTATTTTACAGAATCCTTCATCTGAACCAAGATTAATTGGGCTGTTATTTCTAAATTGTTTGTGTGTTTTTTTTCTTTTACCTTGCTAAAAGAAATATTTTAAGTACCTGGTGAGTTAAAAGGGAAGCAATAAACACTAAAGAGAAACTGTGCTCTGTGACCAAACTATCTGTGCTAAATTGTCTGTGGGTCCAGAATATTCAACATAAACTCTCGAAAGCTTGAGGGTCACACTAATTTCAAATGAAGTCGTTATCTCAAGGATCTTCCTTTCAGATGTGAAGATTTTGTTTAAGGAATGAAAAGGCTGAGAATAATTAGCAATGTATTTACACACACATTACCCCGGGTTAACTATTAAAAGCACCCATTCAGCAGTTGCAGCAGAAGTGCAGGTAGCTTGAGTGGAAGACAATCCTATGAGTTTCCCTGCAGGACTCTCTCTCCCTGTCCTTGTGTACCCCAAAAATTGACTTCTTGCTGTTTCTGCCTCCAGTGCTGTGCAGGGTTGGAAGGCTTGGACTATGTGCAACATAGCAATTTTGATGTGATGAAAGCTGTACTAACAAAAAATACTGTCACTTAGGGAAGACCTTGTTTTTAATAACAATTTTATCTTTTAATGATAAAGTTTTGGCAAATTTTTATGAAGGCTTTCTTGCAGTAGGTAGGCTCTTAAGCTTTGTGGAACTGTGAAGACAAAGCAGAAATTGGTGTGTACATCTTCTGGCCTTAGTGTACAGCTACATGTTAATATGATACACTTTTATTCTGGATTTTGGGGGAGGGCTATGTATGCAGTATCTCATAGAAAACTTAATGATAACCAAGGCCATATCTGTCTACACACCTAAAACTACAATGTCTTACAGGCAACATACACAGAGAATAGGTAGGGAACTATTTTATTGATGGGGTTTTTTGTTGTTGTTGGGTTTTTTTGTTATTGTTTGTTTTGGAGGGTTTTCTGGGGTTTTGGTTGGTTGATTTGCTTTGGTTATGTTTTAAATTATGGAAAACTGAAGTGAATTAAGTAATTTAAACAATATCACACAGGAAAATTGGAGAAGGCTCAAATATTAACCTGCACTCTCTGAACACAATCATCTTCTTGGTCAATCAGTCACTTCCATTTTGCTCATTCTGTAAGAGATTGCATTTTAGCAAATATGCTGCTTCATTGTTGAGAGACATTGGGGAAAAAAACAGTTAAGTCCCAGGGGTTGGCTGCCCAAACTAGTGGTAGACATTTTAATTCTGTGAGATAGAAGTCAGGAAAACAACTGTAGCATGTGGGAGCAATGCAGTATCTGAACACAGATTTCATTACTGATTACTGAACTTTCTATTAGCCTTGGCCCTCTTAGAGGTATCAGAATAATTAATGCAAAGAAGACACATCTTGTAATGGAAAGTCCCTTGTCCTGATAAAGAAGGGCTGTAGGTAGTGAAGTTTCCTCAGTCATATTGCCTGCTCTCATTTATTTCACTTTTTTTTTTTTTTCTAGAGTCTAACTTAAATTAATTCTCAGTGTCAACTGCAAAAAAGGTCTGAAAGCCTTCCTCATACAGACTTTGAGCAGAAGGCCAAAGAATTCATGATGTGTTCCTATTTTCAAATTAGTTTATCTTTTGAAATTAGTAGTTGGAAAGAAAATTCTGGAGCATGTAATCACTCAGGGAGCATCAGTGGTAAAAAGAGGTTAGAAACCTTAGGATTTGTTCATGTTTTGATTTTCTAGGGCATGCAGACCTTGCCAGAAGCATCCTTTCAACGAAAAAACAAAACAAACACACCACTAATCATATGAAAGACTAAAGCAACTGGATCAGTACCTAGTTTCAGTTTAAACTTTATCTTGACACAGAAGTGTTCCATATTCCTTTTGTTATCCCACATCCAAAAGATATAGTTAGTTTTGTCTGGTCTGGCTACTGGGAAAGTATTTGAGGAATCTTGTGCTGTTCCTGCACAAACACCTTGACGGAGAAAATACACTGTTTCTTCCACAAATATTCACATGTGTAAGTGTGGTGTATATTTCCTGTGCTATAGAGAGCAGTAAAGGCATCTTGTACTTTTGCTCATTGAAAAGGAATAGAAAGGGGACTAAGAAAATATAAAGAAAAGCTGCTACCTAGCAGAGAAATATTTTTCAGAGTCACGGTTTGAACTTTGCCATAATTACAAATTTTCAGGGCAACTTTTATGTCTAAGCAGATGATGAAGTGGGAATTTTAAGTTACTCTTGTTAGTTAGGTGCTGAAGGTAAATCGATTCTCAATAATTTGAGTTCAAAAGCAGTTTGCCAAATCACTGTTAAATGTATAAGCTGCAAACCAATGAAAGTAGCAAGGAAAAACTATGACAGTATGTCCTGTGGCAAAAAAAGTCTATTAGTTTGCCATTTTTAATGGAAAAGATACATGCTTTCCAAAGTAATAAAAATAGAGCCTTAAAACATAATCTGTTTTCCTGACTAAGATCTTAAATATGTACGGTCTACATCTGTGATTGTGCACAACACATAAAATATTTACTGTTGATTTCCTCTTACATTTTATTATTATTTATGTAAGGGCCAAAAAATATAATCAGAACTCATATTTAATATGCCTGATAGGATGGAAATAGCACCACAAGCTTCTAGTGAAAGAACGACATTAAGGTCTGTAGTTATGCATATATATCTAGTTATACCTTGAAACCCTTACACTATTTATCTAATAAATTGTGAAGCCAGTTAGTTACCTCTGAGATTACACAATATATCTGAACTGCTACATCTGAAAGCAATAACAAGTTTTCGGGTTCAGGAGCTTGCCCTTGTCTCACCTTGACTCAGTATCAGAGCAGCACCAGGAGCCTGCCAGCCATCCTCTGTAAGAGCTTGGCACACTGGCCAATGAGCCCAGACCTATGTTTTGATGGATTCTAGATTTGAACCCATTTTCAGGTGAAACCCTAAAAGGAGTCCTAAATGATTTCAGAAAATGGTCCTGAAATGCAGTGTCCTGAGGAGTTTGGAACACCCCACCACTGAGTTTCAGGTTTTATAGAAGAGGTGTGAAAAATTTTCGTGTAGAAGCAATCCAGTTTTTGGTCTAAAAAACCCAAACCAAAACAAAAAACAAAATAAAGGCAGAATTTCATTTAAATAATGACTGACAATTTAAGCCTGAGTATAAAGTTTTTTGTGAAGAAAAGAACATTAATCTCAGCATTTTTTGGAAGAAACATAAATATGCTTTCCTTAAAGTTCTATGTAAATGCTGTCCAATTTTATCCTGTACTATTCAGATATTTCAGCTTTTCTTTGGTTTTCTCCCTCCTACTTGTCTTCATTTAATTATCCCTTCACTTTGCTCCATTTGTTTCTCTTTAAAATATAGATAAATTGATGCTCTCAAAGAGATAAAAACCAAAATTCTTACCCTTTCCCCAAGTAGTTTCTTTTATAGAGGGCTTGTTCAGTGATGTGTGGATTGTTCTTGTCACCCTCTAATCTCGCAACTCTCTTCTGGCTGTCAAATGCCAAAAAGCACAGCTCTGGGAAGTGAGCCATCACATAGTCTATGCAGCCAGAGCCCACTACAACCCTCAGCAAGAAGGCAAGGCATTTTGAAGATTAACAGCAACAGTTAATATTTCCATGTTCTGAAAACTCTCTGCTATACTCTGGATCCTCAGGGGAAAGAATAAACAGGATAGAAACCAAATTATCTCTGCAAACGTGAAAGGTTGGGCTGACCTCTGCAGGAGAACTTCTGTAACCTGTAAGACCCTGGAGAACCAGCTGGTCCTTCTTTGTTATTAAATATAAACCTACAGTGTTGTTGAAAGTCATCCCTGGGTGTGATTTACTGGAAAACTTATACTGAAGTATATGCCAGAAAGAGTGGGATGGGACTAAAAATCAAGTTCTTGAAGAGAAATATTTGACTCTCAGACAGTGAGACCAGGTGAGGATAGCTTTATCTCCTTCAGATAGTTTTCAAATGTATTAAGAGCAGAAGAGTGTGAGGTTTGAAAAGATAACTTTTGGGGTTTGTTTTCTTGTTTCAGTGGGTTATGCTGATTGATTATGGAAGGATGCCTAATAGAGAGACTCTTCCACAGATGCTAGGATATTCCTTGTCTGCATTTGTGAGGGAGGCAAGACTAGCCTCCTAGTCTCTTCTGGGAACCAAGATATTGGCATACCTATTTTTAAAAAGCAGAAGCTTAATAGAAAATATCAGATGGCATGTTTGGACACTGTTTCAGAAGATATAGTTGTGACTCTGCTCAAAGGCAAAACAGGGATATAAAAGGAATTGCCTTAAAAATAATTAATTAGGAATTCAGATCTGACTTTAGTCCATATATGAAGCCTCCAGTAAGGTTACAAAGGTTTGTGCTTAGAGCAGGTGCACAGCTCCCTAAAGAAAAAATCAGGGGTGAGAAATACATAAAAGTTCCATTGCAGTAATGATTAATAACTGACCTGGTCTCTGTTATTCAGAAAGTAAATGTTCAGTACAGTTCTTTCAGACACAAATTATCATTTTATAGCAAACATAAATAGTCAAAAAAAATGGAATTAGTTTTGATAAATGCACTGTGTGACCTGGCAGTGGAAAAAGTCTTTTGGCTGAATGTAAGTCTCCTAATCTGTCTCTAGGAAATGAGGCTGATAGATATTATCTAAGCTTTTTCTTAATAGAGACAATTAAAAAAGCCTTGCCGTTCTGGCAGAGCCTCTCTCCTTAAACTTGGGATCACCTGCAGTTGTGAATCTCTACTCAGTCCAAAGGAACAGAATAGAGAAAGTACTTGATTTTGTTTAATCTTTTGTCTAATAACTTTTCATAAGAGATGAAAGTGTTCTGTTGCTGTCTTTTTGAGGACTGTCTCTGCCAAAGGCAGGAAGAATGCTCAAGAGTTAATAGCCTTATATGAAACTTACTGAAGGCTAACTGCACGTCTGCATTGAATTCCCTGAAAGACCATTTCTAGTTCCCCCTGAGATGCAGAGCAACTGAAGCTCTTGCAACCACCACCTGGTGTTTTGGTAGTCGGTTCCACAAATCCTACCTAAATCTTCAGGGCAAATCCTGAGGATCTCCTCTTAGACTCAAGCTCAGTTTGGAGGTACCGAAACTCACACTTTTCTGAAGGGTAGTAGTTGAGGTTGTGCCACTAAGAAGTCACATCTCTGGCAGTTAAGCTCCAATCTGCATTTTCCTCTTACACCTCTTGCATAGCTGGATGGTCTGGGTGCCTTCTGAGTACACCCACTGAGATGGCCTGTTCAAAGCAGAGCACCAGGCAATTTTGCTGTTTTCCTCTGCCTTGGCTCTTGTCAGAGGGATTTTCATCTCTCATCTGACTGATCCAGGAGCCAGGCATGGGCACATCTGCTGCTAAACACTCTACTTCTAGAGCATGAGTGATGCTCTTCAGGGTGATGTGCCTGATTCTGAAGGTGTTTAAGTGTCCTTAGGTGTTGCTTATGGAAACTGAGCAAAACAGTGCTTTGAATTCTGAATTTTCTTCTAGGTAGTCTGATACCTACAAGTAATACTAGCCAAAATACCTTGTTACTTGGAGACTTGTTTGACAGTGGAACAAATATTTATGGCCAGTGACACTAAACTGGAGAACTGTAAGGATCTAGTTAGAAAAGCTAAGACATCCAAGATTATTTTTTTCCCCTCCTCCACAAATTAAGTTTGACCCTCTTTTGCTGCTTCACATGGGACCTAGGATAAATCTTTTGTATTTAGCGGACTCTTGAAAGTCCTTAGGTGCACAGTGCCTCTTTCCCTTCCTCTTTATTTTGGTGGTGGGAAGTGTATCAAACAGAAGATTTAAGAAGTGTGGGACATAAGTGTGGGGCTCCTTCCTTTCAGAAGAAGACACAGGTGCAAGGTACAAACATAGGCGTTGACATGTGGAAGAGATAGGATTTTAAGAAGTTGTGAAGTTCTATGTAGCTGTGTTCCTTCTGGAGTTCTCTGCTGTCTTGAAGAGAGTAAAAATCTGCAGGGAAGAATTTAGAGGAATTATTCTGCAGAAACAAACAAACAAGAGTAACCCAGAAGCTTGTAAGTACACATCACAAAAGTTTAAAATGGAATATGTTGATCTGAAACCATCAAGAAACTCAATAAGAGTGTCAATGTGATTAGCAACACAAACATTTTGGTGCATGCAAAGCTTCATTAGTTGACTCAGCTGTGGAGCTGAGTGAAGCTATGTGACAAATTAACCTCAGCAGTGTGTACAGCAAGTTGGACCAGCCATTTCTTTGGCAGATCAGCTGTGCCCTGAACACGCACTGAGAGCAGACTTGCCACGTGCACATGTGATGTGTGGCCTTTGCTTGCTGCACAATGACTTTATTGATCACACAGGCAGCAGCAGAGGCTCTTCCTGCAAGTGCTCAGAGTATCTGTCTGGTGCAATGGGAAGAGGCTGCGCTGATGATGGGTACTGTTCTGAGCAAAGAGAATAGTATCCAACATCAGACCGCATGGAGCAGATGAGTCGTTGGATTTTGCTTTATCTTTGAGTGCAGTAGTACAGTCTATGGTATTGCACAAGTACTGTGGCCACCGTAAGTTACTCAATGGAGTTTTGAGCCTCTGAAGCTGGGGCTTTGAAGTTTGAGGTCAGCAATAATGGAGGAGTCCACATAAGAGGTGCCCCTTACTAAGGAAGGATCCATTTCTGCTATCACCTAGGACAGTAAGAGTCTGGAGAGGCCAGGATTTGTTGAGCAAGATGGTGAGCAAAAGCGGGGCTTGCAGAGTGGGGACCAGAGAACCCTAGAAGCTCAGAGGTGAGCATCAGGGAGAAGGCAGCCCTAAGGAATTTTAGCAAAGGAGTGTTTGCGTGGTGCTGCCTTAGACAGGTAGCAGCCATCTGAAACATCTGTCCAGGGGGGAGCAACTTCAGAAATCTAAAGAGGAAAGGTAAATCATTAGATTAAGAAGGAATTTCTCTTGAGGGGCTGAGAGTGGCCCTAGCTATCTGCGGGTGACAAGATGTCAGAGCAAGCAAGCCCTGGGAAGCAACAAAAGAGCATTTTGTGAATGGAGAGTTGAAAGCAAAACTGGGAAACCTTATGGATTAAGAATTAACAGGGAAGTATTCCTGCTGACAGAGCTTTGGTTTAGGTTAGGGCCATAGGGAGAGTTTTGGTCTAATTAACAATTGTGTCTGCATTCAGTATTTACTTACCTTCCTATTTTATATGTCCACTTTCGTCTTTCTTGCTCTGTTGTCTTTGATTCAAGCAGTTTAATGCTGGCATATTTTTTTTTAGTATGTCAACCCACTTCGAGCAAACATAATGGAAACTGGTCAATACAAGTTAATTATAAGTCTCTCCACATGAGCCACAGGTACGGTTCACACACATAAACAAAATGAGTGGCAGGTTTCTGGAAATAGCACTCCCACTGTAAACCACCATGCACTGTGTAACCAACACACAGTGTGTTGCTTTTTACAGCTTTGAAAAAAAAGGTGTCAAAATTGGCTCACTTGAGTAAAAAAACTTCACTAATAGTTTATCTGCTCTGTTGTAATTTTCAAACAAATTAAGATGTTGATTTTCTTTCAAAGTAGTAAAAATCTGGAGTATTACAAGCTGAAATAGCAGTAAGACTACTGGGAAGTTTTGATAGTCTGTGTTTGTGAATTTCAGTGTCTAGCAGCAAACAGCTCTTGAGCAGAGTTCTAATGCATCTTTTATGTTCAGTTTTATGGTGTGCAGCAGGCAGCACCAAAACATATGTTCTAGTGCAGATGTGATAAGAAGCGTTAGAAGAGTAGTGCAAAATATGTGTCAAATATGCGTGATTAGGAACATTTGGGGGCACAATAAAAATAACACATATGCCCCATAACACTTTACTGATTACAAAAAAGAAGTTACAAATGCAAGAGGGAAGGGAAGGGAAGGGAAGGGAAGGGAAGGGAAGAGAAAAGGGAAGACAGACAGGGGAAGGGGGAAGGGAAAGGGGGAAGAGGAAGGGAAGAGGAAGAGGGGGGAAGGGAAAACAAAATGGAAGGAGAAGGGAGGAGGAAGAGGAAGAGAGGGGGAAAGTGGGGGGAAGGGAAAATGTATAGTCTGTTCTCAAACTAGATCTTTTTTACTACAGTGATACTGTCATTGTGATTATAAAGCCTAGGCACTGGCTTTCTGAGTTAGGAAGAACATTTCTAAAAATAACTGTGGTGGTGTTCCAGTTTGGGTGTTTTTAGAATTTGACCCAAACACCTATTCCTTGAAAGATATATCCAGATCACAGGAGGAAGAGAGCTGAAAACATATGTTTAGGAAATTTCATCTCTGAAAGATCAGAGCAGCCCTTGCTAAATTCCATTTCTTGTGCATATAAGAACTGCACTCTATTTTCTAATTTGCATCATGCAGGAAGAGCTGAAAAACTGGTATTTGTCAGTTAAAGGGATAGGTGATTTTAAGCTGTGTGGCATTAAAATCAGTCATGGTTTTTGAAGTTTTCTGCTGTGTAGTTTAACTGAGAACTTCAGAAAAACCTTGACATTCTTTGTGAAAGTCAACATAGACTTTGAGGCTCTCGATAAGATATATCAGGCCATAGGTGCTGCTATAAACAAATAGGGATGTAAATATCACACTTGTTTAATAGAGATTGATTTCCTTACTAAAGCTGAAGCTGCTATTTTAAATTAACATGTTTGCTGGTCTGTTTTTCTCTGGCCTGAGCGCTAGAAGTAATGTGGGAGCATCCATACCATGTAAACCTATTTTCTTAGGAACCTACTGGACCTTACTAGCTTCAGTATAAAGAAAACTAAGGCTTATAATGGCTGAAAACATCAGAGGATACTTGTTACAAAAATTACCTGAAAGCATTTCATCAGATATTAAATGGGTTTTTTTTCCTGTTTAGTCATTAATCTCTTAGCAGTTGAATTGCTCAGTTTTTCCTCTGCATACAGACCCTCCAAATCTTCTTAGGCCATTAAGAATTATATAGATGATGTCAGTCTTCAAGACTCTTGTCCTTTGGTTACTATTATGGCTGCCACTTTGGGGATCACTGAGTAATAAACCAGGTGCCTGTGGCTGTTTTAATCTTTCCTCCTGCTGAAAACCCCCTGATTTTAATGTATAATGAAGAAGGCTTAAAGCTGCATTTTTTTTTCTTCCTCTGTGGAGGTGCCCTTGATAGTTTTAGTGGTATGTGTTGAATATGCGGTTTACTTCCTGACAATAGTGGTGGTTTGAAAAGCCTTCAGATTTGTATGACACAAGCTTCTGATACTCACTGATGCTTTTTGCTTTCTGGAGACCACTTTTTTTAAGTATCACTACTAATCCTGGGAGATTTTTGAGGACAGTGTCAGTAATAGAATACATGGTCATTGAAGCAATAGACTGGTATCTCCTGTAAAATCTGGGAAAACCCTGTGAAATGCATCACAATTTTTAAAAAAAATCTCAGCAACTTGCTTTCAAATTTCACTTTTGATATGACTAGTAACATGTTGCTGCTCAGTGCAGTGCTCCAGCTATGAAACCTGGTCATGTATTAGCTGTGCCTGAGTGATGCATTCCTTCAATCTGTAAGTTCTGAAGCAGAAGGGAGAGGAAACCCCTAGCTTTCCTCTTTATTGCTCTGTGAAATGCAAATCATAGGCTGCCACAACTCTCCTGCTACTGGCCAGCAGTATTACTTGACCACTGTACACAGTGTGGAAATAATATATGCTGTGTTTCTGAAGGATGAACTGAAAGGTTTATCTACAGCTACTCTGTTGTGGAATAATATACTCTTATGTATGAGGAACTAAATAATTATATAATTGTAGAAATGGTAATGTTCTAGTATGTTTAAAAGATCTAATCCATGTCTTGATTTTTAGAAGATTATTTAAGGCTGCATTTTTGTTTTGTAAGGTGTGGGTAGAGCATGACCATCAGGCCTCTGCAAGTCTGGAAAGAGTGGTAGTGAAACTGGTTGGTTGCACCTAGGCTACAAGCCCCTTGAAATCCTGAAAAGAAAGGGGTCTCCAGAGTCCTCCAAATTACTTAGTCTTAAGACTTTTCTTGTGCTGTGGCAGTGTAGCCCGGATTATTCCCCTCCCCAGGTTAATCCATAAATGAGGATGAGCTCCTTAGCCAAAGCTGTAGCAATTTTTATTTTTACCTTGGGTTCACCCCTGGCTGCATAGGCCAAAGTGGGGTGAAACTCATACAAGTGAGGCTGTTGTTTTTATGGGGTAACTGGTGCTATTCTGTGCAACACCACAACAGACGAGGTAAAAGCACACTGTGCTGTAGGTGGCTGAAGTGCATGACCACTGGTGAGCATGTTTTTGGCTGTGTTACTTACCAAGGTGACCAAGGGAGAGCCCCTGATGAGACAGCCAGCTTGTGGTAATGGACATACTCAGGCATGAGACTTTTACCCATTCCCTGTCTCCTTTCTACCTTCTTCCGCGAGCAAGCCCAAGAGGTTTCCAATGTCCATGGCAAGGGGGATAATACAGCCCTGCTTCTGACAGGCAGACCACTGAGCTGGTAGAGAACAGAGCAGAAGGATGGTGTGCCCATCCCTCTCTGGCTGTGCACCATGTCTGGCTGTTCCTATGGGGACACTTGGGAGAACTTTTCAGGTCCCTGGTTAAAGTGTCTGACTTCATCCATGCCTATATCCACAGGGGGCTGACATGTGGGTGCACACCATCCTCTTTCTCTACCAGTGTTTCCTTTGTGACATGGGTGCCTTGGTATGTCCGTTGGAAGGGAACTATATCAGGCTCAACACAGTTGTAGCGTATGCAGAGAGTAGCTAAGCATGGCAACAAGCCTCGTGCCCCTTTATGTAGGGAAATAGTCTGCAGAAAGCTGGCACACTGAATGTTTTTTCTGTCTCTAAAAGCAGATATAATTCTGTTGCTGGGAAGAGGTGTTGTCAGACCCCCCTGCAGGAACAAGGAGATGTGAAGTAATATTTTCCAAGTGATTTTAGAGTCCACAGGACACAGAATTACCTTCTGAAGTCACTTCTGAAACTGTTCCCTCATATTTTTTCTGGTTATGGGACTCCTGCCCAAATCTTTATTTTGGAAACACTGCCTACTTGTGCCAATATATGAGGCTGTCACACCACTGTGCCTGCTTCATCTCCTGTCTCTAGGGATCATGAGCCATGTGTGGCCAGAGGCAGTGGCTGAAATTTCAGCCTTGACCTTTATTTATTTGTTTGCAAAATTGTTGTGAAGTTTACTGCGGCCTTTGGGTGTGCTTCAGCTACTTAATCATAAGTATGCTGATGCAAATCTCTCCTATCCAGGACACAGAAGAAGTCCAAGGAGAGGGATGTATTATGATTGATTGCTGTTAAAATTTTTGTATTTAGAGGGGTAAAGTGGGGTGTAGTGTGTTTATTTTTCTCTGGTTTTGCAACTCCTCTTTCTCACTTGCCTTCTTGTGGGTGGCTCTTTAAATTTAGACAAGACAGAAAGCTCCTGGTTCAAAGTAACTTTTTTAACTGCATGCTCGTTATTGCATCCCCTGTTCTTCCTTCTGGTCGGTATTTTTAACTTCTCTCATGCTGTCAGCAAGTGTTTCCTTTTTATTCGTGAAAGTTCAGACTATAAAATTTGGATCCAGCAAGAGAAGCAGTCAAGTTGTGTGAATGCCTCTTCTCATGATATTCTCACCCTCATGTTTAACTACCATTATTGTAAGTGTTTTGAAAGTTCAGGTCCTTTCCAATGCAGTTATATACAGTCTGGGAAATTAAAGAAAAATAAAAAGCATAGTTTGACAGGTGAACAGCTTAAGATTTATATTTTGTGCTGTTTGGTAGCCATTCTAATCCAAACCATCTGGCAGAGGTTGGCTTTGTTCAGTAGATACATTAAACTATTTGGACTGTGCAGCTACAGCATCTGCACAGCACAACAGCCATTTCCAAATGGCTTGGTGAGATTGTCCAAAAGGTGTTGTTTCCCCTTTCATCATCTGTCAGAAGTTTTAGGAATAAAAATAATAATATTGCATATTTTTGATACATAAAATAATTATTGCTAAAGCAACAGCCATGTGATAGAGCATTTTAAATATATATGAACAACCTGTTCCTTAGCAGTTTTCAGAGGCTTTCTGCATAGCTATTCTGCAGTTTTCTGCATCTGGACTGTTAAATAAAAGTCTTCATATTGTATTTTGTTTTTGAGAATCGATGCCGTCCCAGAGCCCAGC
Organism: Pyrocephalus nanus; assembly: GCA_038380795.1. Classification (NCBI taxonomy): domain Eukaryota; kingdom Metazoa; phylum Chordata; class Aves; order Passeriformes; family Tyrannidae; genus Pyrocephalus; species Pyrocephalus nanus. Next base: position 20,622,759 of record CM076266.1, on the reverse strand, counting down.
AGCCAAGTCCCTGCTTCTTACATCCCTTCTTAATGAGTTCTGAAGGGTGTTGTCTTTTCCCCACAAAGTATCCGTTTGACTGGTACAGCCTCCTATAATGCTGCTGCTTGCTTCTGATTGTGAAAATTCATACTAAATCCATGTAAATAATCCCTTACATGGCTAATAACTGCTGAAACACATGCTGGACAAACTGAGACCCATTGAGGATTCTCATAGCGAGAATGAGTAAGAAATAAATCCAGTGATTTCTTAAGGCATACTATCTGTTCTCAAAGATAGCTGAACACAGTGAATAGATTTGCTTGCATGCACACGCTCTGCAAAAATGTCTTGTGCAATTTTTTTTCCCTCTGGGGCCAGTTATTCATGTAGTACTGTAAGAGACTCTTTTGCTTGACTTGACCTGTGTGTTTGTCATTCATACATGACAGCCTTAATAGTTTTCTCAATATTTCTGTTTGCCTGAGGACTCTTATAGAATATATTTGGCCCTTTCTCTAGGTCTATAAATAACTTCTGTATCCTTTATAACATGTTCCTCTGTAACATCTAAGGAGTCAAAATTCCTTTGGCATTAAACAAAATCCTTTCTAGTCCCTAGAACTGCTTTTAAAATTGATAATGCTGCTGAGGCATTTGCTTCCCTGACCACCTTATGCTTACAGAAGGAATTAGATGCCTCAGATTCTGCTCCTCAATAAGGGCTCTGGAAATCATAATTCACATACTCTTTGAGATCAAACATTTGTCTGTTGATTTCCTTTAATGCAATAGAAGTTTATTGATCACATTTATTGAATACTCCAGAGTGTGTGTGCATGTAATCACAGAAATTCCCTTGGTTTGGGTTTTCTTATTATAGATTTGATACTGAAAATGCAATTCCTTTGTTCTCAAGGGTGGGAGTGTTTGCTGTGCCCTTGTATCTGTGAGTGCTTTCATGTATCTGATGGGGCACTTAACTGCTCTGTCCTTCCTCTGAGGATATCCCAGTTTGTTTAAGTCCAGGTCTCCAGCATTCTTCAATAATCACTTGGAGCCAAGCTGCCTGGAAGAGTTTGGGTTCATTGAGTGCCTGACTGTCCAGTTCCACATGGTGCAAACCTCTGCATAGCACAGTGTCCAGTTACAAACAGCTTTCATCCTGGAGACTCTTAGTTGCCCATACCTATGGCTCCTTTTCTGAAGATGATATATTTTAGCTTAATATTTCTGCTGTCAAAACACAGAGGACCAGATATTTTCTGTGCCTTTCTGGAAATGAAGTCAGTCAGCCTTGCTGGTAGGAAATCTATTCTTATTCCTCAATTCAGGCAAAGGTCAGTAAGACAAGTATTGATACAGACATCAGAGTACATCTTGGGAGAATAATATGTCCCTGCATAGAAATTTTCCTTCCTCGTTTTTTTCCCTTTCTGGTATATTATTCTACTTGATGTCCTCAATTAAATGTATTCTTAGTTAAGTGCCTGTGTTGTAACTTTCCTTATGCTTGTACTACTAACACTTTGTGTCCTCTCTCTTATGCAAACATAGAAGCTTGCTATGGTTTGTTAAAGTCTTCAGCATTTAAATGCATTTTGGTATTTACCCAGGACACATTTAGCTTTTGCCTAACTCTGTCCTGTCAACTCAGATCCAGGAAAAATATTAAACTGAAAAATGTACATTATTTACTCCAGCAAAAAAAAAAAAAAAAAAAAAAAAAGGAAAAAAAAAAGGGGGAAAAAAAAAAAAAGGCCTTGATTATGATAATTAGTGCAAAAGATTTTTGTCTCTAAGGACATAAAACACACTGATAAGCAGTAATTGCAGAACAATATATTTTGGTAAGGATCCAGCGATCTCTGGAGTGCTCACTTTCCACATTCTCAACACAGTAAAATGCAATATAAAACAATGACAAAGTTCTGAGAATTTCCCAGTCCAGTTTTTGTTTTTCTGAAGAAGAAAAGTCATGTGCAGAGTATTGTTATTATGAATATTATTACATAAGTCCCTACCCACCACAAGCTCAAGATTTAGTGTCAGGAAGCAAGTCTGTCTTGGACCAGGTTAATGAATTATTTTTTGTCTTGCTTTGTAATGAAGGGAAAGAAACAAAGGAACGTGGTTCACTTTCTGGAGTCAGTGGAGAGGTTGACCAGCGTTTTCTGTTATGGCAATGCCTTGAGATGCTAACTTTGATCTTTTGGCTTTCTGCACGTGCCGTTTTATTAACTGACATTTTAAAATTTTGGCATTCTACTAGAACTGAAAAGTAGACTACAAGGGTATTAGGGGCCAGTGGCATGAGGGGGCACACTGTTGAGACTTCTAGAGTAAATACTGCCTCTGTGGTTTGGCTGCAATAGCAAGAGACTGCATTCAGTGACCCGTTTGTCTCTCCTAGCACAGCTTTCCAAAACAAGTTGTGGTTTATATGTCAAATTTATGCAAACTCCCAGACCAGAGCCCCCAGCTATCTCTAAACAGAGCATCTTGTAAACTAGGTGCTCTGGTATTCACTGTTTTACAGGGAACTCCTTGGACAATTTGACCATGGATGAGAACAAAAAAGTAGCAAGCTGTGAGATAAAACTGTAGGAACTTTCATAGTAGTAGGCCAGTTAGATATCCTGCAAACAGTTCACTTCTATGTAGTGTGGCATAGCTTCCTGGCTGTACATCTCTAATAAGGGTATGTTTGTTCAGTCTCATATTTGAGGCATCTGCTGATAAAATATTCACTCTCTCTTTCATACCGCCATAGCTTTTATCATCATGAAATAATTCTCTATATTTTCTGGATTAAAAAAAACTCAAACTTTTTTTTCCTACCAAGTTTTTAAAGGATGGCTTATCATTTCTGTTGTCATCATTCCTGATATTTGCAATATTTACTCGAATGTATGTTTGATTTCTTTGGGGATCTAATTTCTTTTAGCGACTGAATATGTTAAATGTCATAAGAAATTGAAAAAGGGAGTAGTTAAAAAAACCACCAATCAAACAAAATGCAAAACCTGCTGGGGACAGTCATCATTACTGTTGTGATGTGGAAAGTCAGTCGTCAAGGTCTTGAAAAAACTTGAGTCACTGATCATTGGGAGACAGTTCATGGCAGCAATTCCTTAAAGTTTTTTTTAGTCTTGGGACATATATTCCTAGAAGTTCCACTTTTTTACAAAGAAATGCACTTTTAACAGTGGTCAGTGTTGCCATCAAATCAGTGTTCACAGGAGATAAATAGTTATCTGGCATGGGAGACCAGGGAAATATGCATCTCTGGGAAACTAGTAAAAATATCTGGCCCTAGTGGTATCTCAAGACAGTAGTCAGCAAAATATGCTTCAGAGGAAGGTTTTTAAAGGTTTAAATTTTGCTGTGTAAAAGAGTGAAGTGATTTTCTTGACAGGAGAGAGTGGGGTTTGATATAATTCAGAATGTTTTCATTTTGATATTTATAGGCTATCCTACATTTTTTTTTCCTCTCAAGAATGCCTTGTCATATAAAATACTTTGTGTAAATTTTAGTTATTATTATTTTTTTAATTTTATGCAGGATTCTTTTTTCTTTATTCTGACAGAAGTAACCAATGATGTCTGGTTCACTTTGCATTTAAAGCAAGAAATAGCTCTGAATGTCTACTTAACCTGCCTCCTGCTTTCAGTCTCAATAGGCCTTCATTTGATTTTTTCCTTTCCTTACCATCTTTCTTTCCTTTATTTTTACATATTGTGCTGATGTCCTTTTTGAAATAGGTTTGGCAAATTATATGCAGTAATCAGAGAAGGAGCACAGTGCTGGCATCCTAATATCCAGAAAGACTAGTAACAGTGCTAATACCCACTGTTAGTTCAAGTTCCATTCTTATAGGAAAACATCTTGCTTTGTTCTTGCTGCCACTTTGTGCTGACAACATGGTCTTGCTTCACTGCCCCCTGTGCTACTCGAGTCTTCCCCTTGGCTGATTACAGATGATAGATGAATCACATGTGAGCAACATGAATTGCTGTTTCCCTGTGTTTTCAATCTGAGTTCTTAAAGCAAAAATTTGTCTTCTATCTTGCTTCATGCTGTTCTGTAGAAGAGTCCTCCCCATCATCCATATATGAAGTTAAATGTCTCTGTGCAGATCACATGCTTTGTTAGCTTTTTATTCTTCAGATGGTTTTAAACCCTGATATAGCTCAGCCTATTGTTCTGTACTAGTGACCTTAAAAATTTTGTTCCATCTGTTCCCTTGGCAAAGAATGGGGACAAAACCTGAAAAAAAATTAAATCAATAAAAAAAGAAAACATCTGGGCTAAACTTAGTTAAATCACTGCTCTTCAGGTTTCAAGTTAGTTTTCCAAATCAAGTTTTCAATTTTAGTAATGAAAGGAAGAAAAATTCTCAGATATTTAGATCGTAAGGAGAGTAATTTATCTACATATAACATTTATGGGAAAGAAGAGGAGGTAATGAAAAACAAGATTAAATATTAGAGAAAAACAGGTGTAGATCAGAAAAAAAATTATGGAAAATGGTGACAAATTACAGAGATTGCATACTATACCATCCTGCTTCTCAAGGGAATGGTGAAAGATTTATCATTTTGCAAGCATCTGATGCCATTTCCAGTGGTTTGAATCAGAATATTACTTTTAAATGCTCCACACCATGTATTTTGTCTAAAATGATACTGTAAATAGAGATACTTTAAAATGTTTAAGAAAGTAACTCATTCCAAGATATTTTGACACCTGGATGATTTCATAAACTATGACTATGTTTTAACTAGTGCCTCTTACCGCTTACTCTGGGTTTTCATGTTTAAGGTTGATAGTCTGAGAAATTATTAATAATTGTCCTATTAAAATTTTTGAGCTATAATGCTTTATACAGAGATAGTAATTTGGCATAGCACAGAAATGGATTATTTAAGCTTCATGAGGTCTTGTGAGATAAATATATGTTTAAGTGTTCTTCTGAATTAAAGACTTCAGTTTTTATTTCTACAGCTGGTCTGGTATTACTCTAAACAAGGCTTGATGCTATCTTGTTGCATCAACTTCTTTGTGCTTTTTGAGCCACATTTCTGCATATGCAGACTGCTGTGCAGTAGAACTGAAACCCACTTTTCCTGGCAGAAGTGAGACTTCATATTCTGGATTGCTGCAATCCTTGGGTCAGAGATGCCTCTACATAGTGAATAATACTTTGCAGAGTAATAATCAGAAGGAGGGTATTCCAGTTAAGACTAGAAGATGGTATTTCAGGATGAGTCTTGACCACTGCAGTTTTTTTAGAGTCTTGCCTAGAAAATTCAGCAGTTCACACCACTGAATGGACAAAAGGCCCTGTGAATTGTTTTTCCTTTTTCAGGGGTATGTTTGCAATGGCATGGTGAATACTCTGTGCCTTGAACCTCTACCATTAATACGCAGATAATTTCTGATGTACATAAAAGACTTTAGTTCAAACAACCTATCAAGGGACTACCCAGTGACAGCCATTGAGAAATGTGCCCTTTTTAAAGTCACAGGAGACTGAGCTGGGGACTGCACCATGTGTGGATAAAAGCCTCCGACACAGAGTGCTCCGTGCAGATATGCAAGCTGATGGTTCAGTGAGAATCTGAAGGCAATGGGTTATAAAGGAGCCTGATCTAGCAGATTTCACTTCCATTACGAGAAATTAATCCCCTGTTCAACAGATCCAAAATAGAAGCTATTTTGCCTGCCTGGTAATTAGTCTCTTGCATATTTGCATCTCACTGGGTTTTTCTCTACACTTAATGGCGCAGCTGCCTTTTGCTCATGGTAAATTAGAATTGGGATCAGCAAAACACATCCATTCGATAGTAATGGTGTGTCTTATAAACTTGTTGCCTCTTGAGTTCCTCGTTCATAGTGGTAATATACAATTAGTTCCAAGAATGCTCTACTTCTTTCCTTCCTCCCTCTCTTCCCTATCTGATAAAGTACATATTTAGCGAATCAAACTTCCACATCAGCTTGTCTTCTACTGAAATCTAACCTATCACTGAAAAGTTCATACCTCTCATCAGACATTCTGAATTGGTGCCTGTACAAATCTACAAACAATAGGAAAGGGGAAGAAGATCAAAGTAGGGAGCAAATAGCTAGTGCAATTTAAACAAGAAACATACTTTTTGCTCCACTGTCCTTAATTTAAAACTTCATATAGCCAAATTAATATTTTCCATGTCTGTTGTTTCAATGCAATGGCTGAAAACCTTTTCACATCATGATTTGTATGCATGCTGTTTTTGCCAACCAGGCAGGCCCTAGTGTTTAAACAACGTGCTAATTCTCTCAGCCTTCAAGGGAAATAATGAGCACAGTGGAGGAATTAATAGAAACAAATTACTAACTCCTTAATTTGAATAGGTGAAGAGAATTTAGGATCTTCATTAAGAATAAACATCAGTGTTAGTGTTATGGTTTATGGCAGAACTCTACTGACCATCAGGGATAAGTCTGAAACTTCACTGAGGGTAGGGGGAGTCAAATAGCCAAAGATGGCTTTCTTGGTCATAAACCAAAGAAAAATTAAGCCAACATAGGATGTGTGAAATTCAAATTAAATGTTGGAATCAGAACTTGTTCTGCACTGGGTTGTGTTGTGTGAAATCACTGCAAGAGAGCAGTGGCCACAAGAAAAGCCCTGTCACTGAAGTGTTACCAAGAACTATCATGGTTGCCTTTCTTCTCTAATACATAAACTGCTGGGCAACCTCAGCAGATTGAGCATCAACATTGGACTCACTGGAAGTTAGTAATAAATGTAAGTTTTTCTTGGGCAGAATATCTTGAAGTTTATATTTTCTATATTGATTTTTATCTTCAGATTGTCTTTCTTTATAAGCATTCACATTTCCCCCTTTTTTTTTTTTTATATCAATGTTTCTTGTATTCTATTCCAGTTTTCTACTTTGACCCAAAACTACTTATTGTGAGTACAGTGCTGACATCAGGTCATAGAATTTGCAATTAATTTCTTTGCTGAAAAAGTAAACTGAAGTGCATGTTTTGATCCCTGTTTTTTCCAGTGTACAACCTTAAAATTACATTACTAGTTCTTTTACTCACACCAGTCAAGAATTATTGAAAATGGCTTGACATTTCTGCTTTTTCTTTTGACATTCATTAGACCAAATCAAGTGAAAAATATGTAGGTAGAACTAGCAGATTAATTAATTTAACTTTCACCTCCTCAGGATTTGTTATGATGAAAACGAAAAATGTTGCAAGCTGTAAACGGTGACTTTGTTGCAGGACCAGGGAAACCATTAAGCCACATTTACAATTTTTTATATATGAATGGATAAAAAACCATTTCTTATTTGCTACGTGGCATAGTGTTGAATCCTGAACTCACAGGAACATGGTGCAGAAAGAAAGGGTAATCCAGCCCAAATTCTCACTGGTGTCACTGGTAGATTGAGTCTCCACAGCTCATGAGCAGAAGGACTGAAAAAAAGAGCAACCATAAATACTTAAAAGCACAGAGATAACACAGCCAGAAGCTGTGTTGAGGGGGAAAACGAAACCTGGAGGCAGTCATCGGAGAAACTGTTGCAAATGTAGGTGAAGAACTGTTTGAACATATGTACATAATTGAAATGGGTTTATATTTTAGTTTAGGATGAGACTTTTTATGTCTCAGAATTTTAAAGAGACTCTCTCCAAGTCTTCTAAGGACACTGAAGAAGAGGAAAACAATGGTTCTGGGGGAAAAAAACCCCAAACTGAACAAAAATAATAATAATAAAAAAAAACCTTGGCTCATCTGCAGACTCCACAGAATCTAAAAAACACAAGAGGTGTGGAATAGCCATAGAGAAATTGTCTAAATTCTCTATTTTTCTTAGCCAGTAGCTTTTTGCCTTTACTTGGGAGGAGATATCCATCAAGATTTGTCTGGAAGGGATCATGTAGTCCAAGAAAGAGCAAAAGGGAACTGCAATGTTGAGGATGCCCTGGGCTTCCTCAGCAGGCACTTGTAATATTTACCATTGGTGGAAAAGGATAAAAGTTAATCGACTGCTTGCTTCTAAATTATACAGATGAGTGTTTTACTTTTGATGAACAGTTGCTTGAAATAATAATGTTTTTAGTGTGCAACTCTTATTTCCCTACTGAAAGGGAGAAAGTTTCTTGTATCAGAGAGAAGGAAAGAAAGCACATCAGATCTCTCTCTCTTCACTTTCTAATTGCCTGGAGAGCGGGAGCTTCATTCCTACTGCCTTCATCTTAAGCAACCTTGTGCTGTGGGCTCCACCACTGCCGTGTCACAGATATTTTGGATATTTTGCAAATGACTTTAGAAAAATGTGGAAACAAAGTCTTTGGTGAGCATATAAGTAGTATTTTTTTGTTCTGGGGATGTGCCTTCGTTAATTTTAAAGTATCTCTTTATGGCATGAAAAAAGGAAATTCTTTTTTCATTGCACCTTGGGAGATTAAAATGGGGATGATTTTCTTTGAAGAGAAGATAACAAATTAAGAACATAGAGAAGAAGGATGCAAAGTATGATAGTCCAAAGTAGGAGAGAGAAATGCTTCTTCAAATGCATAAATTGATCCACCTCACTAGCTATTAATATAGCTACTATAGAACTATTGCAGAACTAGAACATCCTCCTACTGTAAACCCTGAACAACCTCTTCTTATCAGAGATCCTAGTTTAAGGGAATCTAAGAACTTCTGTTAAAATATTGGGTGTTGTTCTCCTATAAAATTTGTCAATTTGTTTAAATAAATGAAAAAAAAGGAGGGGCAGGAGGGATTAGAAGGTGATGACTTGCCTAGTGAGGCTGTGGAGACCCCATCCATGCAGGTTTTCAAAACCAAAGTGGACAAGGCCCTGGGCAACCTGCTCTAGCAGATGCTGCTTTGAGCAAGGGTGGTTGACTATAAATCTCCAGAGGTCCTGTTCAACCTCAACTATCCTTTAATTCTATAATGACATTTATGGCTTTGCCAGTTGTGTGAGATAAAAGGAAGATGACCCCCAAGCAGCATTGAAAACTGTTCCAGATTAGACCAATAAAGATGATGTCAGCCTACTTTACTTGCCAGTAGACCTTACCTCTGAGAACTCATATAATTTGTTGTAATAAAGTGGCTGGTCTAAGTGCATTTACAACTCTAAAGATAGCATTTCTTTTCAAAATTAGCATATTTTAAATTAAGGCTCTCCTGCCTGTTACACAACAAGAAAACTATACAAAAACTTCCAATTGTTCAGTCATGGAAAAGTATAAGAATTAACTTGAGAAATGTAGAAATAGAGCTCTCTGTAAGTATGAGCGTTGTGTGTGTGAAAGCTGTGAAACAGAGCATGAAGAAGATTGAAAATTGGCTAAACATAAGCTTGGAGCTGGAGGAAGGTGAAAAAATGAAGGAGGCGAGACATAGTCATCAAGGCACAATACTAATGTTTTAAAACACAGACCACAGTGTTGCTTATCTTTCCAAATGTTAAGGTGTTCTGAAGATTTCTAAAGGCAATCTGTTGAGAAATCATCTTTGTCACTGTTGCTGTGTTCAAAGACCCAAAAGCCACTTGGGAAATAGATGAAGTTGTCCTGTGCATGCACTAATATGTGTCACCACCCTCAAATGCTGTACAAAGATGACTGAATTTATTGTGAGTGGAGTCCTATGTTCATTCTCCTTAAATATGGATTTATATTCTGATCACTTTTCTTAAATTTTATATATATAAGCCCACCAATAAACAAATAATGCATCTTATCTGAAAAACTGGAACCAAGAAAAGAATAGCAGTTGTGGAAGAATTTTGGAAATCAGGAAGAATAGAAACTTTGGAAAGGAAATGGATAATCTGGTAATTAATTTATATCTTTAGATTTGCAATTCTACAAGTTCTGGCTTTTATTTGAGCAAAAACAATCACAGAGCAGATTTTATTTATTAATTTGTTTTGGGTTATTTTTTTGCTTAACAGTCTCTGGACTTTGAAATTATGTCTGTTAATAGTTATTCCACCTGTGACAATTGTTGCTTTGATCACTCTCTTGTGAGTTGACGGGTTTTTATTTCTTTTGGGTTTTGCAGAGATGTTGCATACCTCTAAAAAGCAAAGTTTCAGTGTTTGGAACCAAGGTTTCAAAACTAGAGATAAGATCGCAGGAGCTTGTTTGACTGTTTAGGCCTAGCAGCACCAAGGTTTTTTTTTTTGTTGCAAATTATTTGCTCAGTTGTCATAAAGAGAATAACCTTAATAATCTCTTTCTATGCAAAATGATTAAGACAGATGGTGACATCACCAACAAACTTCTCTCTGAAAGGTTAATCTGCTTCATAACTAGGAAACCTCATTATTCAAGAGCTGTCATTCTAACTCCAAAGTTTGCACCTTTACTAGGAAAAAACGCCAAGTTACACATTTAATCACCTTTCAGCAGAATGACTTCTTTCCAACAGGTTCTTGCATTGCTCTTGCTTATCTGTTGCGAAGAATTACTATTTTAATATTGTCTCATTGCAACTCAATTAATTCATTAATCTAATTTAATTTCCACACATTTAGACTGAAGTTTAATCTGGGTTTTGAAATTCAATCTATCTGTGCAAATAGCTATTTTCCCTCAGATAAACTGAAGCACACACACTATTCCATTGAGAGACTAACAAATTACACTGCAATGCTGCAGGAAGATAAGAATGACCCTCACTGTGACCTGCTTTCTTTGAGCAACTTCAGTACTACAGACTATTCCATAATACATTCAGTCTGGGAGATACATTGCACTGATGCTTATGTCACAACCCCAGACACACATTTTGGAAGAATTTGGATCTGAAAGTTGTTTATTGTTGTTTATTTACTCTAATCAATAAATCTGTAACAGTTTCACCCTTCTCATTTAGTTTTTAGAGTGTTGAAAAGATGGTACCCTCACCACCATTTCTTTTATTGTAAGAGACATGTTTGCAGGTAGTGTCAAGAAGATAGGAAAGCTACTCACAGATACCAGGTGGGTGGATGGGCAGACAGCCAGCCTAATCAAGCTGAGATCATAGGCACAAGATACTGCCCACCTCCACCATTTTCTCACCATGCTATCCCTCACAAAGAACTTCTCAAAATACACAGCATTATAACACTGGGCTCTGAAGTCCTAATGTCCAGCTTTAACTTTGTTTGATGATCAGGTTGAAACATCTACAAAGACTATTTCTAGAGGTGAAATATCTGCATATGAATAGGCTGATGAAGTGTTATAATATATATTTACATATTTATGCATTATATACATATTAAAATAAAGCTAATCCTGTTAATCTATCCTAGTTTTATTCTTTAATTGCAATTGGATATGCAATATGTATGCACTATGAGGTGAATACTAGGAACTTTTTTTTCCTGGTACACTGTGATCAGGTCCAAGGCAGGGAAATTTTTCATCACCTTTTTACACTCTGCCTGACTGAGATCTCTGTTAGCCCATCATTTTGTCAACAATGTGTATTTGAATTATTCGTGCTTTAGAAACTCTTTACAATATTAATTAGATACTTTGGTTTCCTTTAGCTGCAGGCATAGCACCAAATCAGCCAACCTTGCAGTAGATTTTTTTTTAACAGGTTTTTTATAAGGTAATTAGAGGATCAGTTAAGACAGTTAATTCCTGTCTGTGCTTTAGAAATCCATTGAAAAAAAAAAAAAATCCTCCAGTTTCCAGTCTGCTTTCCCTATCTTAAATCAATTTTAGCCTAAACTCTCTATGAGAAAAGTTTCCTGATCCTGAACACGACCTTCAAAGTGAATCACCATAAATTAGTTATTGTACTTCAAATGTTACTGCTGAAAAGATTCTAGATACTGCTTTAATTAGTGCTTGTTTGTTTAATTGCTTAAAATGGTTGTATGTTTCAAGATGACCTTGGCTCTCCAAGAAGTACTATGTTAGTAAGTACTGCCACAACATTTCAGGTAAGGGGCTACAGAGTTATTTGAATGATCTATTAAGACAGGAGATGCAAAGGCCATAATTTTTTGTGAGGGAAGCAGAGGCCAAATAAAGATTGGAAGGTTGGTCTAGGCTTTGTTTCCTTTCCCTTCTTAAGACAAAATCCTGAAAGACCTGGTGAGAGAGCAAAGAGTTGAAAGGACTTGAAGAAAGTGTGTGAGGTTAAAGAGAAACAGAAGTTCCCTTTTCCAGGAAGAGCAGGGCTTCTCACAGAAGATATATTCTTCCTTCTTAGCAGAGACTGGGAGATTCTCTGTTTCATCTAAGTGCTATTTTCTGTTGCTAAGTTGAATCACGAGAGAGGAAGACCGGAAGAAATTGCCTGCTGTGGTGGTCTGATGGGGCAATAATGCACATCTGGCATTATTTCAAATTAGCTAATCATTCAGAGTGGTGACTACTAGGCCTTGCTCAGGTGTTCACATGGTCAGTTTGACACCTTCATATTAGCTCCGTCCAGGTCCAAAATCAGTTCTTATTCTAGTCCCGAGTGCTACTACTTGCAGGCCTTGCCCATGCTGTTATCTCCTGCTCCAGGTGGACTTTGCACAGATTGAGGCTGATGCTTGTAAAGTGCAGAGTCTAGATGTCAAACTGGAAAAAAATATTATATTTTTCTTTTTGTCAAGTTACAAATTACACAGACTTGTTGCAAACTAAGTTTCTGTAAATAGAGTCAACATAAATAGTTTGGATTCTTTATAGGGAATTGGCAATAATGCACAAATATTTATACTTCCAGCTCAACAGTTCAGTGACTGATACCACTTTGCTTTAATTCTACATGTCTATGGAAGTCAAAGTGAATGGAAACCTGAGTGTAAATACTTGTGAATGCATAAAGTCAAGTAGAAAGACACAAATACCACTATTTATAGAGCTGCATATGCCAAAAACTTTGTTAAGATGGTAAGAAATTCAGCAGGTAGATAACTGTAGTTCCCTCTTAACCTTAAACACTGGCTAAAAGCAATAATGTTTTCATTAGGGATGCTATAGACCACCTATATAGGGATTTTGTCTTGTCATGATGCAGTGCCATGGGAAGCATTCAAGGATTTCTTATACTGCTAGGAAAATAAGCATTAACAATCTTTAATACCTTTGATTCCTGGAAGTACTATTGCTATGAAGAGACCTCAGAGAGAAGGATTTGCCTCTTGCCAACCATTTCTCATTTTTATTTTCCACTAAAATTATTTTGTGCCATGAAAACTCTGAACCCATAACAAGAGAATCTAACTTTTCACTGTGCATTGTGTGCAGGATGTATTCTACACCTTCCCTATCCTTGTCCCTCAAAAAAATTTTCATAATTACTGTTGCAGGAGGTAGAATTTCACCATCAGTAAAAATTATGCAGTTAAGAAACAGTCACTGAACTGCTGTGTTAGATGCTTCATTTCTGAATAAATGTTACCAAAACATGACTTAAAATATTGTTACATCTAGAAGTCTGAATGCCACTGTAGGCATACTTTTCCCCCATCCGAGAAAAACATTTGCCAAAAGATGAAACACAGTACACAGCGTTGAGTAGACTTGGTGGTGCTGAAAGACGAATGCGAGGGGTAGTCAGTTTGGAATCTCTGAGTTTACAGATCATCTTTGTCAAAAAAAAAAAAAAAAAAAAAAAAGAGTCACAGTAATACATATAGGTTGTCTAATTTGATGAAGTAGGTAATTTGAGCAGCTGTCCAGACAAGAAACTATTCCATGATACTGATTGTGTGTCATGACATCAAGACAGATGATTGAAGGAGATAAGCTTGACACCACTGATTAAATTCAGGCATGTCCAGCAGGGAACTAATTGCATATTGCCCAGTAGTCTGATGCAGTGAGAGAAATGGGCTAAACTGCTCTGTAAGACCCTGTAGCAGTCCAGTAACACTTATGAATAAGATGCTTAGAATTATCCGAAATGTGCTAGCCACAGACTGAAGTGGGCCTTATTTTCCATGAGAAACCAGTAACTATCACGGGTCACTTCTACTCTAAGATCAAAATAAAATGGTATTTGAGATGCTATATGTACAATATATTTAGTTTGCATACACAGTTTATCACCTTTCTTAAGGTATTCTGGGCTCTGCTAGTGAGCACTGTGCTAATGTTTCCTTGACTTCTCACTTGGTTTTCTCACAAGATGAAGTATTTCACTCCTTCTTTGACAGAGAAGTGCGGAATTTGTGCAAACTGTGAGTTTTACAACATCCCTACCTTCTCTGTCTGCAATATTAACTTGGTAATAAACCAACAAATTGAGTTGTCCCTTAGCCATCATCTCAAACCCTGCATTATGTCTTCCTCTTAATATAAGCAAATAACTTCCCAAGGCAAAGGTGGCACTTGGATTTCTTGCTAAATGACACTGAAGGTCTAATGGGACCAAGAGAGATGAGTTACTCTTAACCTGAGCGTATATTCCTACCTTCTCATTTCTTGCTGTGCTGAACTTTGTCTAAAACAATGTGCTTAAAAAATTAAATTGCATCTCAGAGAGAGTTTATAAAGCCTGAAATAATAAGGGGTAGCATGCATGTAACAATACACATGCACATAATATCATTCAGTAATAACTTGGGAGGGGTTCAGCATGAATTTTCTGCCTCATGGAATGACCTCCACCTTTTTCTTTACCTTTCAGTGTTTAGGTAGGATGCATGAATTTTTGTGGGTTTGCTTTCCTTCCTTCCTTTCATTTTTTCCTTAGAAACCTGAGTTACCTGGGGTTATGGCAGCAGGTACAAGGTAGAAGCTAATTTGTATTCTGCCAGGGCTGGAATAAATATAATCTTGCAATTCACAATTAGCTATAAGACACTTCTAAGACTATACTCATACTGATGTAAGGATTTTTAATTTTAACTCTTCACAGTGCTTCTATCTTAAATTCCTCTGCTTCAGGTATGTGCTGTGAATATCATACTGGGTTTTCCCCTGAACCATTTGGCAGCTCCAGACCCTTAGGTTGTAATCTAACTCTTAGGTTAGATTTCAGCAGAGTTTCAGTAAATTCTTAACAGCACAAGTATACACTCCAATGAATTATACAAAAAAAATGGTCTTTCTATCAGTATGCCTGTTTTTCTTAGACCTGTGATTTGATTAGCTGCTTTTTGCCTTTTTTTTTCTTTTTTTTTTTTTTCTACAGATCAGTGGTGCAGGCCCAACCATGCCTGTAGCTGTACACATATATATATAAAAAATTGTAACCTTATATCCTATACTAGAGATACTGTAGTGAGAAATGTACTTAGATTCATATAGTGTATAGGCAAGGCTTGTATTTTACTTCTAAAGACAAGTAAAGAGAAGTAGGGTTTTAAGTGTTTCCTCAGAATCTTATTATGCTGCAATCATTTGTATCACAGTATAGAACCAGCTAAAGCAACCAGCATTACCTGCTAGGCATTATAGGTTTTCCCCCCAACCAGGGCTTTCATACACACGGAAAAACATGAAACTATCTCCTGCTTGGATAACTCTCTTCTAATTACAATATGAAAAATAAACTGTTGGGTGGCTTATTTTATTTTTCAATGAACCAAGAAGCTTAACATCCTCCTTTGTATTTTGCAGCATGCTTTCTATTATACCTGCCAGATGGGTTCAGATGTCTGTAGGGAGCTTTGGAGAAGCTAAAAAACTTGGCAGTGTCAAAACATCCAAGAAGCAATGTAATGAACTCCTATCATCTATGTTTATTTATACTTGCAGGTTTTTTCCAGAATTTTCTCTTGGTTTTTGGTATTCAAACACTTAAGCATTTGTGTTGTATTTTTCAGAAAGCACTCTGAGTCATGTTCTGTAAATGCTGCTGCGTAAATTATATATTTCAATTGATTAACAGTTTAAAGCCTTCTTTCCTTCAAGCAGTTGCTACAATTAGTAACACCACATAAAGACCTTATCTGCAAGCTAGGATAATGTGTTTGAAATAAAACATTAGGTTATTCACTCGGAGTTCCAGTTTATGCAAGCTATTCTGGTTTTGGTTGGAGTGTGTTCTCAAGCTGATGAGATTGCGTTAGTCTGTAATTAATGAACGTATGGTGCTTTGAGACCTATTGAGGAAAAATGGCTGTAACAACTTCTCACTATTCCACTTGTTCACAATTAGAAAATCCAGCATCTTAGAATTTGTCTGGATGATTTCATTAGCTATAATCTTGATGTGGAACGTTATGAATGAGAGCTCCAATCTGAATGCTTTCAGAGTTCCTACTATAGAGATGATTAAGGAAAGTGTGTCTGTTCTGTAATGACATTTAAAATGCCTTTTCCTTGGTTACTTTACTGGCATCAAGAAGAAACACTTCTATTTTCCAAAATTATGCAAAACTCTTTTAAAATCTGCTGTTTCTCTTGTTTTTTCCTCCTTCCTGTTCCCACCATGGAATACATTAAAAGTTAAGCTGATGGGAAAAAAAAAAACACAAAAAACAACTAAAACTCCAACCTTTCTGAAATTGTACAAAGTTTGAAAGTGTTTAAGAAAATAATAAAAATAAAATTGCATCAATGTAATAAAAATTACATCATGGTTGGTAGCAAGAAGAAAGAATGATTTGTATCTCACAGTGCAGTTCTAATTTTTTCTCTGCCATAGTTCCTGGTCACATTTAATCTTTGGGGATTTTTTTCTTTGCAGTAACTTCTAACATTTTCTAGAAGGTTTAGTCCTGCATTGATAGGAGGAAATTCTTATTTCTCTAGAACACAATTCAACTTTTTCAATCACTTGCCATTTCATCTTTGAGTTCAGAGGGCAAACAGAACTCTTTATTCTTGGTTAAGAAAGTAAAGATACTGAGGAATTAACTGTGCATACCAGCAGTTGGCTGTTTTTCTGGATCCACTTTCTTTCTGAGCCCAGAATAGAATTAAAACATCCATATTTTATTTTCCAAATTAGTTTGCAGGTTAAATCCCATCAGCATCTTTTGCCGATTCATAGTAATGAGTCCAGAGAAAAAAGTGAAGGAGAGCATAGTAGGAAAAAAGACTTTTATGAACTCATTTGAAAGGTAAGCTAATACTTCCTGGTGGTAGTGCATATGCTGTGTCTGAGGGTATGTGGGAAATATGTGGCTACCTTGCAGACATTTTGCCATGCTTTGCTTTTCCTTGGCTTTAATGGACTGATTGTCGGGAGGTGTTGAGTTTAGCTTTGATGCTTAAAGGATTGCACAATGCAGCAATTGTCTATTCAAGGTTGAAAAATATATTCCTACCAGTTTTTGGGTGCATTAGAACTGAGCGTGTAGGGTGCAGATGTGAGAATACACACATCACAACATGCATCATGGCACACTGCATGACCACAGTCAGCTGCAGCAGGAAGTCATTTTGTGTTACCTCAGCAGGCAGAAGCCACCTGTTCTGCTTGCACGCTATAGAAAGGTACAGATAGGTCCTCCTCAGTTGCTGTAATCTGATGCAGAAACATCAATGATGATTTACACCAAAGACATACTGGGTAAATTTGGATCCTTTGCATAGAGTGTGATTTCTTGCTTAGAAGAAGTGGAATACTCTAATGCTTTCTAAGCTATGAAATTTGTCAGTAGACTTTACTACCGTTTGTTGTGAATTAGTGAGCTATCAGGCCAATGAGAAACTACCTTGCTAAATATCAGGTGGCCAAATGGCTTATGATTATTGTAGCCAGTAAAGCATTTTAATGGCACTGAACTTTTAAGAAAGAGCTTCAGTATAGTGTAATGCCCATCAAGTTTATCTGTATCTATAGAAAAAAAAAAAAAGTATCAATCACTTCTCCACACCAAAGTACATTCCTCAAGTTTTCTATATTTTCTTGGCTCTATCAATTTATACATCCTGAGGTCAGGATCTTCACTCTTTCTCTTTATAGATGAATACGTCAGTGACGGTGTCTTCCACTTCTTATCTTTAGACATATTGATTTTTCATGTTGCTAATTTCACAGTTCTGTCAGAAAGTATCAGGAACAGATAAATCTAATGTAGGGACCCAATAGAATGACAATGGGAACATGTTATTTCTCATGTCCTCCTAGGATTGAAAAGTCTGGTCTTGAAAAAGGCAAGATTACATCCTCTTGGTAAAACTCACTTTAAAATTCTTAATAGAGTTATCTCTGAATCTTCTACAGCTCTAATTCAAGATGGATTTCTTTTTTTCCTCTAGTAGCTTTTCAAAATAGTAGAAAGAAATGGCCTTATCTGGTAATTTGCATTGTATAGCTTATATCATTGGGCTACATATCATGGTTTCCAGCTCTGTATATGCTGAAGTGTTTGGAGCTCTGAATGACATAAATATTTAATTTAGAAACAAAAGGCACACTACTGCCTCATGCATACTTATGGAACTTTTCACCCTGTTAACTCATCTCAGAGGACTCTGAAGAACAAAGGAGGACTTTGGTATTGTGGCAATAAACTGTAATATAGTTTATAAAACAGAGGGTAATTTTTACGAGTTCAAAGCCTCTTCAGTTTTGAAGTAGAGTAGGAAATGCTCTTTTTCTTACTCTAAAGGTAAAGTTAAACAGTAAAGATGAAAATAGACCTAATCAAAGCAGAGGAAAATTAATATACATATTCTGTATTGCCATTCATCCTTCCTTTGAATTCGGACTGAATATAGCCCAAATATCCTCCTAGTTTTGATTTCTCTGTGGTAAGACAGTCTTTCTTCTGGGCTAAAATAAAAAGGTTAAAGTGCCATAGCACCAGTTTCCACTATGTACTATAATGACCAGAACCCAAACCTGTGGAGCACTGCACTACTTTAGTGCACATTCAGCCTGTCTTTCTACCTTGCAATTCAGCAAGACATGTTTGTCAGTGAGAGAGCTGTTCTCTCAGATACCTGTGCCATGCAAACCACTGTTTATACCTATTTAGCATACTGCTATCTATTGCCATAGAGTCCTGAAGGACATTCCAGTAGAAGCATGCCATTTTGTGTAGTTGGGTGTTGGTAACTGTAGGTACTTTCACCTAAGACTAATAAACTTAATTTAAACAGAGACTAGAAACTTCAGCATGGGTTTATTTTGCTCTCTTTTTCCTTTATCCTCTATAGGATTTACTGAATGATTTCATCATGTAAGTGGAATCTGGCCTTTTCTCCCTGAGTATCTGTGACATCCACAGTAAATGCTGACTTAGAAATTTTGTAACTTCCCTCCTTTACACTATTCCACAGATTGAATACAGCATGGTAAATTGTTTACAGGTGTGGGTGAGCATAAGACTGGAAACTCCAGGAAGTCTTTGGGATTTACATAAGCATATAGCATGACTCTGTAGTGTAGTACATAGTTTGAATTAGTATGGTAGTTGTCCTGAAATGCTCCAGTACTAATAAGTACCATTCAGGTTATCCATCATTGTAAAACTGCAAGACAAAGCATGTTTATTTGAAAAGAAGTGCCAAATATACCTTTTCAGTTACACTGGTGATCACTCTCTTCCATCAGAGTGCATTTTCCTAGAATATGTCTATGAAAACAGTCCCTGGAGCAAAGATTCAACTAGGGCTTTGACAACACTTAGAAGCTGATCCTTAGGGAGGTATGGATGAAGAGTAGAATCATATCATGTTGCTTCTCTCAAAGACTCAGCTTCCAAATAACCTGAGGCTCTGTCACAAAGCTGTTTGATTTTTTTACTGAAGATGATATCTTTTTAATTGCTTCAGATTGGTTCCACTTCCATGAACCTGTTCATTGGTTCCACTTCCATGAACCTGCTCCCTTGAGCCTGTGCCAGATTTCAGTGCCCACAATATCATGCAGCAAGAGGTTTTCAGTTCGTTCATGTGATCTGAAGAATTACTTTCTTTCTTTCTTTCTTTGTCTTCAGCCTGACTCCCGTTAGTTTGGGTCAGTGCCTCTGCTTCTGGGAACACTTGATGATCATCCACGTTTTCTCTTCCTGTCCATTTCATTTATCCAGAAGAGCTCTGTGGCAGTCTCTTCGTGCCATAGCTCTGCCCATGTCTCTGAAGTAACCTACCAGTTTGGGAATTTGAGCTTCAGAAAAATAATAACCATTTCTCACTCTGTCACAATTCTTTTTTATCAGGCAGTATGTTCATCATAAATTGTTCACAATCATTAATGAGGAAAGGGGGCTAGGGACCCCTAATTCATGACCACCTTCTTAAATTTTCACATCATCCTCTCTATGTTTGCCATCTAATATCACATAACGTGTGACATAACGTCACTTTGAGTGATCATCACTGTACAAAAAAAGCCTCTATCCTTCACTGTTCATATTTTACAAACTAATTCATATGTATCTCAAGGTTTTTTTATATAGTCTCACTCTTTGGACTCTTGGTAATGAAGCTGGGTCATGGTATTTGATTGGGGTGACTGGTGTCTTGTAGGTTGTGACTGTGAGGAGTGAAACACACCAAATAAAAAGAGAATCTATAAGAAGGATATCAGGATAGGATGGGTGGGTTATCACTTCCTTGTCCCTTTATATTTGAGTTCTGTCTCCTATTCAGGAGCTGTAGGATAGCACCTTTATGAAAGGGACAGCAGCAACCACTATCATTGCTTTAGGGAAGCGTGTGTCCCCTTTGATTTACGGTCCTGCTGTCTACTAGAGTTTGAGTGTACAGAGAAACTCCATTGGTAATGAATTCTGTGGTACTAGTCAATTGCTGTCTTTCTAGAGAGCTCCTGTTCCTTTACAAATCTTACTTTTAAGAAAAATAATTTGGCAGGAAAGAGGAGGAGGGAAGAAGATGAGGAGGAAGAAAGAGTCACACTATCATAAAGCCAAACATGAGCTGAATAACTTGGTAGCTATAGATACTTGTTTTTTCCAGTTAAGTGTTTTCTGACTATATTCTGCCAGATCATCTTCATTTATATTACAGTATAGCCTACAATAGAGATCTCCAAGGACTGGAAGTATGCTGCTAGAATGGAGAGCTGATACACTGGTAATAGGTTGTGTGCCAAAAAGAGAATCTTCCTGGAACTGTATAAAAACTTTGTAAGTTTGTGGGAGGGAAAGGGGAATAGAGCCTTTCCACTATGAAGCAGCTTCTTTGTAAACCACTTATATATATAATTTTTTTTTTGCCAGAGGTGCTTTGCAATGCCATGTTCTGTCTCCAAACTCCCTTCAGCATGGAATGTATAAACTGTAAGGCAGAAGGACGTATTTCATATAGCTTTACATTCTTTAATAGGCTGAATCTCCAATCTGCAGTCAGCAGTATCTTTCTTCCTGAGAAGCGTTTTTAAAAATATGAAGAAATACCCTCACACCAGAATGTCATATCTTCCTTCTTTCATTTGATGTTTTCCATTTTGAATTAGTAAGTCTCTGTGAAACCCCATGTCACTTTGAAATTGACCCAGACTGTGCAGTGGGTTTGCACCAAATTGCCTCCAAAGGTTCCTTTCAATTAAAATTATTCTAGTATTCTAAAACCAAAAAAATAAAATTATTCTATTATTCTAAAACAAACAAAATCTGACCCAAATGCCTTAGTCATAATCCTATCTAGTAGTAGAAAGTAGATACTTCTTGCTCTTTTTGCCTTCTGATACTGTGTAAAAATGAATGCTTAGCCTAAAATTTTGGATACCCAGAGTGTTTCTAAGGATCAAGAGGCATAAGATATGAATCTACAAAGAAATCTTAAGTTCAGAGCCTAAGGTTTCTTTAAATCTGGTATTGAAATGTTATATCTTGTCAAGGACAAGATTCTAGGGAAAGCAGATTATTGTTTGAAATGTATGAATGCTGTTGATTCTACCTCCTCATACAATTCCCATGTTGTGCTATGGGTCAGAAAAGCAAACAGGCAGCTTGGATTGCAAGTCTGCTATGTCTTATCCATGACCCTTTTTGTGAGCTGATATGAGTGTCAGGGGAAGAGGTAAATCTGTAGCTGTATGTTTCAGCATGTGGGACATGAATTACAAGCAGACTTTTGAGCACATTTCTCTAGACTGTATTATTAGTTGATCTGACAACGGAGAGATGTTGGATGGACAGCCCTGGGGATGTTACAGTGGGTATAATTAGATTTAATTGATGAGGACAAAGGAAATATGGAGAAAGTACTGGGGAAAGCTTATTCTTTACTGAGTACATTACAGTGTCCTAGAGAACTTGCAGCTTACAGTGGTACTTGAAGAAACAACAAGGCTAAGAGGTGGGGAGTGAAGCAGAATGACAGCAAATCACTGAGATAATATGCAAGTTAGAAGGGTGGGTGCAAAGTGCACGTAATAAATTAGAAATGTCTTGGTTGACTCACTTTTTAATTGGCTACTAGGGAAAAGTGAGACTTTATGGGTGTTCAAAATCATGCTGAGTAGTATTTGAATCAGTCCTCCAAATACCTCCAGGTGGGTAATACTTCCTAGATTATCTTAGCCTGCTTCTACATTAGCTTCTTACCTGAAATGATTAATGCTGAGTTGGAATACACAGCAACAACAAAAGAATAGAGCTAAAAATTAATATGATTCTTAACCAGATTGCATCTGGAAAGTGTTCATCAAGCTTACCTATCGCTGCCTTTGCCTCTAACTTGACCACTGTGTAATCTGCCTTGCTCCTCAGTAGAAAAAGTTATCACTATAAACCCTAAGAATGCACGTTTTATGATAATCCTAGAAGCTCCTGGTATGTTTTAATTACTTTTATTTCCTGAAGAGGTCAAAGATGTTATTCCAAAAAACTTATTGGTCCATTGAAAGCGTGGTATTTCCATCCCTGGGATGCATTGTATAGGCAGCATACTGCACTTCCAGTGTCTACTATATTTGCTTTTAGATCAGTTTTTGAAAATACTTTCAAAAGAGCACTTCTGGGGATACATAGTAGAAGAAAAATGAGGAATGGGAAGGAGCAGAGTTTAACTCTGCTTCTAACACCACAACTTACTTGCCTACAGTTCTGCATTGCTAGGATTTAGTGCTCTCATTTTAGAAGGCAAATGTGAGAACGTCGCTATGCAAGAACAGTAGTACTTAATATCCACTTTGCACAAAGGTGACCAACTGTGTGAGATGAAGCCAAATATAGCCTGAGCATCTGCACGTACAGTTTTTATTTCCTACCCCACCAAAGAAAATCTGACCTGGGAATGAATAAAGCAGTGCTTTGTGTCTCTAACTCCTTACTTTCTTTTCCTGTAATATATACTTTTTCTTCTGAAAGTTTGTCTGAACTGCTCTTCTGCTTGTGATCCTCATGCTGATGCATGATGACAGAACCATTTTAATACGTAGTACATAATCTATTACCTAGGGTCTGTATGTTCTAAAGTCACTGCCCTTCTTTATTTAAACATAACGTGAAATCATAGCTTTTTGAGAGCTACGAAATACTACCCACGCCTTTTTCAATATCAAAGGTGTAGTATGAGTCACCGTTTCATTTAATTCAGCCAGTGACACAGAGCTGTGTTCATGCAGCCTTAAAGCAGGCAGAATAATGTTACGCAGTCCTTTAACAAAGTGCATTCTGAGAAGCATGACAGAAAGCCTTTGTAGGGTGACTGGTCAGCTGTCCTGGAGGGCTTTGTTTAGGAACTGGGAGACAAGCATCAGATAAAGGAGAAGGTTTGCTCAGCTTTGCTACTGCAGGCAGTTGATTTGGTGGAGCAACCAGAGACTAGAATCTGAAAAGGAATTACAAAGGCAAAGTTGTAGGGTGACACTTTGTTTAAATCCACTTTGCCTTGAAATTATTTTTCTTGCACAACCCTTTTCCAAAATGACTTGTCTTTCAGTCACTGCTACTGGATGAGAGTGATACTGTGAACATAGTTTCATTAAAAAGATATCTGGGAAGTAAGGGAAGACAACTTTCTGTTCCTTTGCATTTAGGTGAGTCAGTGTTGTGCTTGGCCATGACAGTTGTTCAGGTTCACACTTTCCTCCCGCAGCAAGTAAGATGCTTAAAAACATTAACTTTAGACTCACAGAATTTCTGTCATCCTATGTCAGACATTTGGGACTAAGACTGATGATGATTGGATCACTGCAGAAATTACACACTGACTTAGTCTGGTCACTGGGATAGCCATGGACACGGAAGGTCTCACCTGCTGCTAAAACTGCTAAAAGAAATACTGAGGATTTCCCCCCGGACTCTCTGATCCTTTTGTGAGAAGTTACATGGTATCAAAGTGCATGTCTGCACCCCCTGTGCTGTCCTCTGTAGATCCTTTTCATATTCAGTAATGTGAATGATGGAGCTGAGTGTCCCTCAGGCATCTTGCACGTGGCATTCAAGTAGGGATGTTGACATGGGAAGCCACCCTGTGCTGCTTCTGGCTACTATCTGGAAGGTGAGTACTTCTCATCTGCAGCTGGAAATGCTCCTGGCTAGTTCACCAGGACCCCTTGGTATTGCAGGACTTCCTCTGAAGTATCCCTTTAAAACTCCTCATCATGGATGTCTATGAAAACTGGATGATTTCCTTTAGCTGTAGACACTTTAGTATCAAATCAGCCCAGTTCTGCAGTAGATTTTTTTTAAACAGGATTTTATAAGGTAATTAGAGTATCAATTGAGACAGTTAATTCCTGTCTGTACTTTAGAAATCCATTTAAAAAAAAAAAATCCTTCAGTTTCCAAACTACTTTTCCAATTTTAAATCAATTTTAGATGGCCAGCCTAAACTCTGCATGAGAAAAGTTCCCTGATCTGAATATGATCTTCAATGTGAATCCTCATAAAGTAGTTATTGCACTTCAAATGTTACTGCTGAGAAGCTTATTGATACTGTTTTAATTAGTACTTGTTTGTTTAATTACTTAAAATTGTTATATGTTTCAAGATGAGCTTGGCCCTCCAAACATTACTAACTTTCCAGGTAAGGGCACTGGGCTACAGCTTTATTTGAATGATTATTAAGAGAGGAACAGCAAAGGCCAGATTTGCCTGAAAGGGGAAGGTCTTGCAAAATGCTGTGTTTTCTTGGCAGCTTGCTGTTGCTCCCCTCTGCCACAACAAACTTTGGTATGGAGTATGGAGTAGAATATGATAGCCATACAAAGCAAGGGAGGAGAGAAATGAAGGTGGAGAGTTGAGAGGGAGAGAGGAGAGAATATCACCAGTCTGTAGATCCCACATTGGTCCTTCCACATTGGAAAAAGGCTAAAATTCCTTCGAATGTGTATGTGTTATTTATAACCAAGTCTTTTTAAACTCCACAAATTGACATATTTGGCTGCCTAGAGGATGATTCTGCTAAAAACACAGATTGTGTGATACAAAGATTTGCCTCATCGAATTTATGAATATCAAGTGTAAGAAAATCTGCTTTGCTCAGAATTTGTAATAAATCAGCATATGTTATTTTGTCACATTTGAAAAGAGGAAATTGCTCTTAAACTGTTAGCATGGAGTGCGTGTGTATATATATATATGAATATCTGTTCAGGAAAGATTTTCTCTTCTTGTGTGAGTTTTTTTTCTGGTAATGTCTAGGCTTATCTCTTCGAAGTTTTTATTTCTCTTACAGAAAATTCAGACAGGATATAATTCTATTATTACTGAACTATATCATACCTTTCTTGTGGACTTCTTATCAGTGAAGCAAATGGCTGAAGTTAAGGTTGTTTAATTTTATTCCTTTTTTAAGGGAAACTGAATGCCAGCTGCTCTTGTATTGTGTAAGTGTTAACCTACAGGTTTTAAGACTCTGTGGCCAATCAACATCTAAAAATACTACAGATAACCTTTCCTGACTATCCTAACATAGATTAATTCTGTCTAAGACTTTTTTTTTTCCCATCTAGGAATTCGTGCCAATTGCTTGCATCACATTTGCCGGCTGTCTGTTGCATACCTCATAGTTCTGGTGTCGTTGTTTTCCAGTCTCTTTAAAGCCTAAATCAAATTAGCACAGAGCTACTAAGTCCATCATTCATTCTGTCCAGGCTGAAGAGGGTGTATATGCAAAGGCCTATGGTACAAATGTTTCCAAGTAAGCAGGCTCACAGTAGGATTGTACTGATGATATATGGTACACAGCATTGTTTGTATAGACTGACAGACTCTCACAAAGCTGCATGTGAACTAGGCATGGATTCACTGTGTTCCGTTCTCTCAACAGTTTTTGCAGAGCCTTTATATAAATCTTTTCTCTTTTCTCACCCCCCCAAAATTCTGAATTTTTCCACTCCACAAATAGTCCTTTCCACCACCACTTTCCTCCCTTCCCCAACTCCCAGTGCCGTGGATGGAGCTGAAATTATCTCTCCTATTTTTATTTGATAACTTGAGTCTGAAGTACATAGCACCTTATTTGACAAAACATCACACTTGAGAACAAGCATCCAGAGTGATACCGGCAGGGATCCGAAAATAATGTGTGCTCACTAATTTTTCTATTAATTGTTAAAATCTCTTCCCATTACTCTGTCCCATCACCCATGGTATTTATTAAGAAAAACTCTGAAGTCTGAAACTTGGAAGCAATCCCTTAATGATTTTACTGCTGGCTTCTTGTGCCAGTTTTAAATAGAGGACAAAGTAAAAAAAAAAAAAAAATAGAAAAGAGCACTCTTATGCAGGTCAAGGTAGCAGCCTCTCTAACTATAGACCTCAGTAACTTAATTTTACTTTCCTTAGTTAGATATAGAAGCTCTGAGTTCTGGCTCATGTGCAGTTTGATGGCTCCTTTTTATTGTACAGCTTTTTCATTCAGAAGGTCTTGCATCCCCTACTCCTTGCCGCTTTAATTTTGGTACTGCTGAATTAAGCAGCAGCCCAGGAAGAGGTTGCATTGATGCCATCATTGCTCCATCCCTGGCTCAGGGGAAAGGAGTGAGAGAGGGAAGATTTAGAAAGTTATCTCAAGGCCAGCCCTGGCCTTGTCTGTATAACTGCTGTGTAAACTGCTCCTAGTCTATATAATTCATGCTGTAGAGACAAAGTCGTGATTGATCTTGGTGCAGCCATAGGTGGGACGAAATCCTCTGCACCATTAAGCCTGACACAGGTCCCAGTGAGAAGAGCAGAGTCTCTGACATGGCCTCCCTGTACTCTAGTGTTTTGCTTTCAAGCTGTTTCTCAGATGCTTACAGACTTCTTCCAAAACTGTAACCTACCTCAGTGCCATGCTTTGAATCTGGAATAAAAACTGGAAAATATTTTGCACTTTGTTTGAAGGATAAGAACTTGAGAACTAAGGTTCAAATTGCCCTGGATCTTTTTTTTTTGAGGGGCTTGTTTACAGAAACTGAGCCATTTACCATGGCTTTAATGATAAAAGTCTTTTCAATTTCCAGACTACTCTGAAGACTGTCAATAAATTAATGGGGAAAGAACTGAGAGTAAAACCACAACAAACCTGTTGGGTTTTTTTAAAGTATTCAAATGAGAAAGTTACAGCATCCACAGTCTTGTGCTAGGCATTCCAGCAATCCATTTCCTGATTCACAATGACAGAACCCAGCCCTAATAAAGTACTGCCATGCAATTAGAGTAATCTCATGAAGACTAAACAGTTCTGCCCTCTGAAAAACACTGCATTTATCTTACAAAGGATTCTTACCACTTTAAAATTATTAAAAGGCAGGAGCTTCACCTCTCTTGCTGATGGAAAATAACTTGAGAGGAGCACAGGCAGTCATCTGGAACATGCCAGACAAAGGCTCACCTGCATTCACAGCCATGCTGGTTAAACTGAGCTGCCAGCACCTGTTCTGGATGCAAGGGATTATGAACCTGTGGCTTCCACCTGAGATTTTAAAATATTTCTGCAGAAATGATAGCAACTATAGTAAAAAGAGTAACTATGAAGAGTTACAATTCAGAAATAGATTTTGTGACCTTTTTATCTAAAATACTCCATCTTCAAAATATTTTAACTTATTTTGTCATGAAAGATATTTTTTAAAAAAAGTAGAATATGCAAAATAAAGTGCTCCAGTGGCATAAAGGAGTGGGCATGGACTTTGAGACTATGTCACTTCACTCATGAACTGCTAATACTTGTCCATTTTCTTCCTTGGATGCTGTAATCCAAAGCGAGTCTGCACTCATGGTGATTTCACCACAGATTTTTGCTGCATTCGGGTACTAAGTTGCAGCAAAGCACTGGACTTGATCTCTACTGATGACTCTACAAATAGTTGTGGCAAGTCACTAAATCTTCTCTTCAGTTTATTTGCTTATGAAAGGAATATAGATCTGAGTGGTGAAGAACCACTTGATTTGGTAACACCTGATGCAAAGCATGAGCCTGTTCATGCTAGATGCATAAAGATGCCTTTGCTTATAAAACAAGCTGTGGTACAATATGTGACTTGTAGTAACCACTGGGAAATGAAGAGGAAAGTTAGGTCTAGAACTGAAAATCCGTGTAGTTTACATAGATTCTCTGATCTAGAATTTGCTAATGACAATTGATGTATTTCCAGTGATTCATGTGATATACAGAGGAGAATTAAATTATGAGGCTTTTGAATCACTTAAATTAAAAAGGTAGCCTTAAAATTAACACTAGTGTATCTGTTTCTCATAGTATTGGATTTTTATGAGCTTCTTATCCTATTATTCAAATACTCTTAAAAATTTGGTAAAGAGAACATGCATAATGGAACATATAGTATTGTACTATAGTTCTTATTAATGGTGATCATTTGATTCTTTGAATCTACATATTGTACAACAGTCAGTCAAGAGTATGAATATTTTTCACCTGGGAGAAGGGATTAGGAGCAAATAGAGGGATAAAATTTCTTTATTTTGACATGATTTCAAGAAAGTATGTATAGTTTTCCCCTTCTTCGATTTGATGCATCACACTACTGTTTTCTTTGTTGCTAAAACATGAATTAGACCGTAGGGGCATGTTCTTATTTTCTAAGTGCAACTGAACGATACAAACACAACAGTGCTGTCCTGGTAACACCCTGGTAGATATGCAGCCTCTTTCTGGAGATGAGGTGTGAAATGTTGCAGGACACTTTGTGTGTGTGTGTGTGTGTGTGTGTGTGTGTGTGTCTTAGCTGGGGAGGAGAAGGAATTATCGCCCATCTTCCATGAGGATATTGGAGGTGTTTTAACAGGCTCTTTTTAGAATAATTGAAAAAAGAAAAACAAGAACAAAATCCCTACTAAATTGGTGATTTGTCATGGTTCTTAATCCTGATCTATTTGTTTTCATAGCTCCAAGGAATTTTGCAGAATAGGGCTAGAATGTCCTCTGTGGAAGGGATTAATTAGAAAAATGACATTAGAGTGAATCACATGACAAATACTTGAAACAAAATGCTTATGTCTACAACCATTCATTGTTTGTCAGTTCAGACCACATCCTTTCCTTAGATCCTTTCCTTTTCTGCTGGTACTACATGTATACAAACAATTAGCACTTTGCAATGGCTTTCAGGCCTTTTGGTAACATGCTGAGTTAATTGCTGGTTTGTTTTGATGGCCACCATGCTGCTATCTTTAGATGAAGAACTGTGGTTATTTTTAAGTTAGAACTCTCCAAGGAAAATAGTTTAATATTTTTTTTACCATAGGTATAGTTAAAATATGCTCCATCCTTTGATTTTTAAGCTGTAGCAATGCTTATTCTCCAGTGCCAGTTCAGAAGAAGAGCCACAGCTGATAATCAACATGGTCGTTTCATTGTGCCCAGGAAGGTCAGCTTTCTGAAACCTTTCAAAGGCACATATTTCCTTGGGTATTTCTCTGGGCTGAGCTACTCTGCAATCTCTTTCTCTCACTTTTATTCTATGTGTGAGGTAGGTGGTTCTTTCTCTTACATGTCATGTTCTCTGGCCTTTCTGCAAGTTTGGATGCTTCTCACAGGAAACCTTCATGAGAGAAATCTTATTCTAGCTGTGGTGAAAGCATTAGGTCTTTCACTGTTGTTATACTTGTCTGTGAAGATGGATGTCAGTAAATAACTGGCCCTTTAATTGCTCTTTTGCTCCCTTTGAGTAAAGTTAATGACTAAAGGGTTTGGAAAGTTTTGCTTCTAAATTGGCTCTCCATAAATCAAAAATTTTTAGAAGTTTCTATTCATGGGTTCATCATTTCAGGGCATTCTTACAGCAGCTCAAGGAGACTTTTTGCTTATGGGATTTCATGATTTTAGAGTTACTTTGCATCTCTTTTTTCTTACCTTAGCCACTTCTGCTAATTTCTAGAAATATTTATCTTAAATAAAACTCATGTCTTGTGTTTGATCTCTTAATGATGCTGTAGTAATGTTGCAGCATCACTGTGGATAGCAACAACTATTTAGAAAGAACAACTTTTATGTCTTACATGTGTATTTAATGTTTTTTTTCACTATTCTGCTAGTATTATCTTCATTCTGTTTTCAGAGAAGTATCAGTCTGGGTTAGCTGAAGAAACGTTGCTCCAGAGCCTCAGTTTTTGAGAACTTGCCAAAGGACTCGAATAAAAACTGTTGTAAGGTGTTAACAGCAAGCTTTTCAGAGGAACAAAGTTTATATTTAGATCTATAAATAAGGGCCCTGTTTCTAGATTTGTTCAGTATCTACCATGATGAGTCCTTTTGAAAAGCTTGCCATCTTTTCTGGCACCTAAATGAATGATAAATCCTTGAAGAAATTCATCTCCAGTTATGTCTGCTAAAATCTTTCCAATTTAGATGATCAATTTAGCGAAGTATGATAAATAGATAATCAAATTTACGTGTTTCACTTCAATATTGAAACCAAAACAGGAAAACATTGAGAGAAGATAAATGACTGACTTTGGTTCACAAACAGCATCTCCAAGAGGTGTCCATGAATTAGTGTGGGAGCTAGCCAAAAGAGTTAACAGAGTGATGTCACCAACAGTCACCTATGAGTATAATCTCACACTTGTCTATCACTATTAAACTATGACATGGGTACTTACTTGTTTCTGTCTTTTACTATTTTGTCATTATACAGGATGCTGTTGCATAATTATGAGATACATGGAAAGCTCAGATTCCAAATGCTTTAAGCACTGTGGAAAAGAGGTTGTTGCAGTTGTTATTTTAAGTGTAGGAAGATATTTCATTATTAAAGGATATTATTTACAAGTACTGATCAAGGTATGGTTTAGGCTCACTTATGTGCTATATAAATAGTTAAAAATATTTTTTGCCTAGAATTTAAGATAGAAATGCAAGATAGATGAAGACAAGCTTGAAGATGCAAAGAAATGCTTAGATGATGATGATGATGAATATATTTAGCACATCGGTAATCTAATATTCATGATCAGTTGTGACAAGGTAGGAGAGAGGAGAGGAATGGGCACTAATATGTGCCTTTCTGTGACTTTTGAAATGAGAGTTTTAGGGAAGTCAGTGGATGTGGATAAGAATGCAATGCTGTAGTTATTAATAAGTTGCTCTTTTCAACCTTCACATTTAGAATAACAGAAAGCACGCAGTAAGATTATTTTCATATTTACCAGGGGAGCAGTGAAAGTCAGCAATGCAGTCTGAGAAGTTACATCCTCCTTGCTCTGTATGAAGTTGGAGCTGAAGGGTTGGGCAACCATAAGTCAGGAAGGAACTGACTGAAAACAAGAGAAATAAGTTTTCCAGTTGTCACAAGGCCAAACCATAGGGAGTATCACAAAGATACAACAGATGACATGCTAAAATAAATAAAAGAGAAAAATATGGTGTTCTTTTGATATTTTCACTAGGAATATATTAAGATTCTGCTTCTCTGAGCAAGGGATATGGCTATTTGAATTGCTGACTTAATTGATCATGATTTTTGTGGCTTTGTTCTGGCAGCAGAAGTTTAATTTACTACCAGTCTAGTACTTCAAGCAGGCTTTATTTGGGTTCAATGAAGGTGTAGTTGTACCCTATAATAAAACCTTCCTTTCAATTTATTTTATTAGTTTCTATAAATAAACTCTCTTGCTTACACATAAAATTTTCAGTTCAGCCCACTTGCAAAAATGACATGGAAACGAGGTAGATGCTAGGTCATCTGGATAAAAAGTCTCATATCTCAGTAGACTTATAACTTCAGCAAAATCTCATTACCATCCAAAATGTCATTTTTATTCCATATTTCCACAGAAAGCATAACAATTCCCAGTATTCAGATGTTCATTCAGAGCTCATTTGCTGTAGTTTCTCCAGTGCATATATTGTGTTAATATGCAAGAACAAACTGCAGTTTTGAAAAGTGGCACTTACTGTGAACAGTAAGAGTTTGAAAGACAATTAAAGTAGTTACATAAAGTACTATGTGTGACCCTAGGGAAGAGTATCTCAGGATAAGGTTTGGGAGATATATCAGCTACCTTAGAACAATTACTTTTAAAAAAATAACTATTTAGAGTGTTCTCATTGACTGCTATGGCTTATTCTAAATTGAAAAAATAAGCCTGAAATATTTTTGGTTTTCTATTATTTTATACCATTATTTAAGTAACATCTACAGTCTGATTTTTATTTCAGTTTTACAGTTTAAGTATCTGATACATAATAGATTTTTAAATTTATAAAGAGGTTTAAGTAGTAAAATCTGTCTTCAGGTACACTATTTCCCTCATTCTTTAGTTTCTCACCACAGCTGTCCCCCTCCCCTCACCCTCAGTTGTTTGAGTTCTTTTGGGTTTGTTTTTTAATTATTTGAGCCAGTTTCTCTGGCATTACCTAAATCTCCTCTGTCAACAAAGACAAAAACAACAGAAGAAATGGTGACAGCTCTGTGATTCCCTACTTGGCTGGAGACTGATTTTGCCACAGAATAGGCCAACTTCAAGACTTCTCTAAAACTATTTGTCCAAAATTTGCACTAAAAAACATTTGACGGGAATGGGTCCAGTTTTCCCTCTACACCCATCTGTTCATTCTCAACATGAATTCCAGACATATAGTAAATCAATCCCAAAGGACCTATACAATCTAATCATCAAACCTTGGGAAAACCAGCAGAAATATTCTGATAATGTTTAGTTCTGTCACCGCTTTATGAACACTACTTTTTTTCATATTTCTGGCCTTTTTTTTTTTTTTTTTTTTTTTTTTTTTTTTTTTTTTTTAGTTTTGTTTTGTTTTTAATTTCAGCTTAAACTCTAAGGTATATTTTAAAGGACATGCTCTCCACCTGTTTGATTAAATATATCAGTTTCTGTTAGCTTTTTGAGCAACTTATTCACTGAGAGACCACAACTTGATGACAAGCATTTTCCTGTATTGAGGCTGTCAGAAGGGGCAGTCCCATAGCTGAAGGCATAGTCTAGAAATGACACAAACTCCACTTTCCAGAAATGTTCTTTAAGATTTTAGAACAAGCCTTCTCACCCACCCACAAGTTCAAAAAAAAAAAAAAAATAGTGAGGGATTTAATTGCTCACTTCTTTCATTTATCTGAAGTGTCAATTTGGTGCATGGATATTTATAAAGAGTGAGATTTCTGTTGACTTGGGTACCTAGCTGGAGACCATGGAAGGAGTTGGTTTTGAAAAGGCTGATTGTTTATGCTTTTTATAGAGTATTGTAGATTAAGTGTGTAAAATGGCTGATTTCTTATTTTTTTCCAAGATACATTGAGCTGGTTCTGTGGAGGTTATTAAAGAGTAATTATAAAGTATCATTATTTACAAACCCAGGCTGGCTTTGTACAAACTATTTGTATTATATTCATGCTCATGTCTGGCTTATATTACCTTTTTTAAAAAGACAGAGGTCCTCAGGATGTAGAAATAGAAACCCATATATTATGCTTAATGCACATATTTTGGAGTCATTATGATATATACAGAAATTGCATAGCATATAAGACCTCAAGCAGGGAAGTGATTTCTCAGGAGTATTGTTGGAAAACAGCTTTGACTTAATGTGGGGTATAGAGGAGATATGATACCATACACTAGAAACTCTTATTCAGTGTTTTACTTACAGTCCCCTAGCAATTCTAGCTTTGTGTTCCTGTCCCCTAAGTGCCCTATCTAAATTAGATTGTACTTTTGGTAATTAGTTTTCCTAATGCAATATAGCCAGTTCTCTCTGAAATTTTCTTTTGATGCCTAGGGACACATTATGTCAAAACCTGATGAGTGTTCTAAGCTTATGTATGCAAAGATGACTTATAGTCAAGCCTACTCCTCCTCTATACCAACAGAGTGGAGAAAGGAAGGACTAGAACTATAATCTTTTTGATGCCCCTAGCAGGAATCCAAACTTATTCTTCTGCCATTATAAGATTAATGTCTTGAAATACTATGAACCATGGGCATTTATTCACAGCCATTGAGTATGGCAGTGTTTTCCATTTCCATCTTTCATTTGTTCCAGTAAATCATCAGCATCTGGGCTTGGGACTGGATGTATCAGCCATGTGCACTGATCACCAAAAAGTAGCTAGAGTAGAAAAGGGAAACAATTTTTAGAATTATTTTACACCCAAAAATTGTATCTTTGACTTGACCAAATTCGCTTTGTTTATTTTGCTGTGCTGCTTAGAAAAGCCAAGTGAGAGTCAAGGGCTTCTTGCAGTGACATTTTCCAAACTGATAATGCCTCACTTATTTATTTTGCTGTGACTAACATGCTGAAAACAATCAACTTTCTTTGATGAAACCTGGGATTTGGGGTTTTTAATTTTTTTTTTTTTTTTTTTTTTTTGCTCCCTAGGGATCTTCCCATACCCCCTAAAAGGCTGGAAAAGTCCAATTAACCAAAACAGAACTGAAGTTCTGAGTCCATCCCCTGAACATGTTAAATTGCTTTGTTAAATTATTTCAGTAGCAGATTATTTTATTATACTCCTTGAGTATTTATCTAACTTTAAAGCAATACATAGAGGTTAATAAGATATTTCTCTACGTGGCTTCTGATGACAATGGAATAAAAACCCAGCGGTTTTCTAGCTCATAGAAAAGTATAAGATATTTTGTAAACTGGTGAAAGTGATAAAATATCAGAATAAAGTCAAGCAATTTAGGAATGTTCCAGCAGTTCCAATTAAATTTTCTCAGAGGATGATTTCTTTGAAATTATACAATACTTTGACATAGCTTGTTACGTGACATTTTCTGATCAGCATGAATTTAAAAAAAGAAAAAAATTCAGAATACTGGTCATTCTGTATCTTCATCAGGCAGAGAATCCATCCCATGGGATGCATCTCCCATAATACTCCCATATCCTGTGTATAATGAATTGGTAGTTAGATGGATGGCTGCAGGGACCACTGCACAGGAACAGTCTGAGGATTTGCTGCACTTGGGACTAAAGCCAGACAGAGATGCTCTGGTCCTCACAAACTCTTTCCACTCCTCTATGCTGGTGCAGATTTGGAGGGTCACAATGTAAACAAGGTTAAAAATAGGCTTCCAGTACAAAGTGTTATCCAGCCCAGTGTTCCAGGTTACAGCATGATCTCTGAGTGAATGGCATGGAAGATGGAGATAGAAACAGGCAGGTGCTTGACACATTCAACAGTTTTTGCTATAGAATGAAGAGTGTTGTATAATCTTACCCTGAAAGAATTACACTTCTAGGAAATCCACCACCATGGGGAAAAAATCAGACCTTGTACTCATTTTTCTCAAGTCTATGCTGTGATAGGAGGATAGAGTTTTATTAAACTGACATGCGCTTAATGCTTTTGATGAACTGGATAAACTAAAATACTCTGGGTTGAACAGGCACAAACCACAATAGTTTCTTTTCTTGGTGTAAACTAAGCTTTTTTCTGATTGAAAAACCTTTAATCCACCCCCACCCCCTCCCCCAGCTGTAATTTATGTTAAGAACTTATTAAGTCAAAAATTCCCCACTGGTTCTAATTAAGTAATCTAAATCTAAAATTTAACAGACACATTAAAGAAAGTTTTTAGTGTTTGTGGCATCTTTGCCAGATCCAGAGAGCGTGCTCCATTTTAAATGCAGAGATAATGCTAGAACTAAAATGGCAGTGAACTAAAATGAACTCATTACAACATTGTTTATGGCAGGCAGAAACAAACAAACCACAACTAAATCAGTCAAAATGTTTAGGGTGGGTGTTTTTGTTTGTTTTCTTTTGTTCTCCTTGGGGTTATTTTTGGTGGGATCTTGGAGATGGTAGTGGTTTGTTTTGTTTCTTGGTTTTTTGGAGTTTTTTTCGTTTGGTTTGGGTATTTTTAGGTATCATTTCTCCTTTGAAAAGAAGAACAAAAACAAAAAGAACAATCATTTTTTGTAGGCATCATATAACACTGCGCCTCAAAACCAAAAAGCCAAGCAGCACTTTTCTTGAAACGGGGAAAATGATACTTCAGTACTTAAAAGAGCCCATGAAAAGGGAATATTAAAGCAATTTCTCATTTCATTTGCATAGCACATTTCTGCAGCTGTAGCTCAGCTATATCAAAGCAGGAGTTTGTGGCGAATGTGATACAGAAAAGGAAGGATTAGCAGTTAAGGGTGTGGTGGGGCTATTTGACTAGTGAGGGGCTGGTGCTCTGCAGTTCGGCTGTGAGCCAAAAGCCCAGCTCCCCTTTCCATGGAAGACAGACCAAAGAGACAGAAGACAGAAAAATATAATTTTCTGACTTAGAGTTAAAATGCCACCAGGTTGACTTCTCAGCTCTGGGAAGTGACTGGCACAGTTTACCTGCAAGTTTCTAGCCTCAGCTTGTCTTCTGCACAAAAGCAGGGCAAACAATTCCCTTGACACCCTCTCCATGCTGTTTGTGGTTGTACACTGATGATTTTAAGGCAGTCTTCCTTATCTTCATAGCATGCAACAAAGTTTCTCAAGGCAGTAAATATTGTCCAAGTGGGTATTTTAAGTGGGCATTTTTATTATGGGTGATGCTCTTCCACACATTTTTTATGCATTGGCTCTCCTGTTCAGGGACATTTTATCTTGCAGATTTCGAAGGCAAAGAAGCCCGGGAATGAGATGCTTAGTCTAACTTACTGTGCTGAAGCAGCCAATACAGTTATTGAGCACAATTTTATGCATTTAGAGATTGTTACAAAATATACAAAAAACCCCTGCTATATTTTTCACCTTCATTCTGTAGGAAAAGGTATGGATTTGGCACAGCTCCATTGCAACACAGGTCCAGCTGATCCTTTGTGCCCTTTGTACTGTTAAAGAAGGGGTGACCATTTTGCATTGCAAGAATCTCCTGTCTTTAACCAAGACAAAAATTCAATATCAAAGCTCTCTGCCTGAGCACAAAAAAGGGAAGGTTTCCTTAGGCATTTTTTCGATCTTTAAGCAAAAAATAAGTTGTCAGATTTTGGACAGTGCAAAAAGAACCAAAATCACGTTTCATACCAAAGAAGAAGCACACAAGGGAAAGGGGACTAGTTTCACTTAAACACTTGGCTGGAAATATTGATGGTTAACATAAATAATATTGATCATTAACTAAGCTAATAAAATCTTTTTCATTTACACCATTTTAGGCGTAGCAGGAAGAAAGAGCCTTTCCTCTTATTTTCTGACCCCTTCAGATTTTCTCAAAAACTTGGAAAAATTGTGAACAGCTTAGCATCTTAAATTAATAGTGGCTCTGAGAGGAACACTTTGATGTAAACCCATTCAGCCCTCTCTCTACCAACATTATGATCTTTTTAATTACAGCCACAGTATGTTTTATAAATATTTGCTTACAGTGTCCTGAATGACAGCATGGGGAAAATGTGGAAATAAATTTATATAATTACGGTCTAATGATCTGTATTTTAATTGAGATTTTTACCAAATAATTTTGTAGGAAGACAGGAATGCTCTAATAAAGATGATGGCATTTAGGCACTTAGGCTTTACATTTTCCTACTTTGTTATATTAGGACCTTTAAGGACATGGAGACAGGGGCATTAAAATATTTCTAAATGTTAGGATTTTTTTTTCATCACTTCTATTTGCAGTATTCTAGAAAAACGTGTCTTATTTTCTTATGCCAATCTGCTTCTGAACAGTCAAAGTGCATTATGCATTGTTTTGAAGAAGCACTTTAATTAAAGTTGATCATGAGGTCTTACATGTACTTGCAAAACACTTGGCTCTGCTGCTGTTATTCTCTGAGATGCCCTCTCCCTAATTCTACTTTGCTGAAAACAAAGCCATACTTTCTTTGTTTGACATTTGCCTAGTTCTTTCTTCAGTTTCTGCCCTATTTTCCCAACTAATACTTACTTGACAGATAATGTTACAGATATTGTTACTTACCAAATAAGAGTTAAGAATGACGCAGTAGAGAATGCTGCCAGAACTTCTTCTAAGATAATTTATGATAGTGTGACAGTTGCCATGTTGGCTAAGCAAGCAGGAATTGAACCAAGATATCTTATGGCCTGTGATACTACTATTTAAACCTTATTTGGAGGCATAGCAAACACCTCTCTGCTGTTACTTTGGTCCAGAGGACAAACGTACCCTCAGAAATGCTGAAATTAAAGCTTAACTCCATTAAGTAGTGTCAGAGAACAATTTTCCCATCTTTTTTGCTGCATTTCCTAGCCAACCTTGAGCAAATTGCCAAACATGGAACTTCTTTTCATGACAACAAACTGAGTGAGAGAGGGTGACTCAAGCTTGTGTAGTCAAAGAAGTAGTAACTTTGCTCTCTGTTAGGCACATCTGTGTGGGTCCTCATGCTTCAGAGGCATATCTGCTAGAAATCAGGTCTTGATAGGTGAGTTATTAACAAAGTAATTACCAATCCATTTTGCTGCTTTTGCTGTAACTCTTTGTGTATCCATATTTCAGATCAAACACTGAGTACAATACAAAATGAATGCAGTTCATTGTTTTCAAAGTGATCCTCTGAAGTAATTCTTGTTTCCCTACCACTGCATTCAGGGTTCTCAACTTAAATATAATTATTTTCTTTGTGATTTTAACTCGCTTCCAACTGCTAAGGCCCACTTAACAATTCCTACAAACATGTTTTGTGATTGTTAATTTACTACAGGTGCTGAAATTTTATTTTTTTTTTCCTTAGTATAAGAACAGTAAATCTGGATCATAGAATTATAGAACCAACTAGATTGGAAAAGACCTCCTAGATCATCAAGTCCAACCCATCATCCAACACCACCATGGTTACCAGACCATGGCACTAAGTGCCACATCCAGCCTCATCTTAAAAACCTCCAGTGACAGTGAATCCACCACGTCCCTGGGCAGCCCATTCCAATGCCTGATTACTCTCTCCATAAAAAATTTCCTCCTAATATCCAACCTAAAACTCCCCTGGCACAGCTTAAGACCATGCCCTCTTGTCCTACTGCTGGTTATCTGGGAAAAGAGACTGATGCCAAATTGGCTACAATCTCTTTTCAGGTAGTTATAGAAGGTGATGAGGTCACCCCTGAGCCGCCTCTTCTCCAGGCTAAACAACTCCAGCTCCTGCAGCCTCTCCTCATAGGACTTGTGCTCCAGTCCCTTCACCATCCTCATTGCTCTTCTCTGGACCTGCTCCAGCACCTCAATGTCTTTCCTGAACTGAGGGGCCCAGAACTGAACACAATACTCAAGGTGTGGCCTCACCAGTGCTGAGCACAGGGGAAGGATCACTTCCCTGCTCCTGCTGGCCACACTGTTCCTGATACAGGCCAGGATGCCATTGGCCTTCTTGGCCACCTGGGCACACTGCTGGCTCATGTTCAGCCTCCTGTCAATCCAAACTCCCAGGTCCCTTTCTATCTGGCTGCTCTCCAGACATTCTGTCCCCAGCCTGTAGCGCTGCAGGGTATTTTTGTGGCCAAAATGCAGGACTCGGCAC
Source organism: Pyrocephalus nanus (assembly GCA_038380795.1). Lineage (NCBI taxonomy): Eukaryota > Metazoa > Chordata > Aves > Passeriformes > Tyrannidae > Pyrocephalus > Pyrocephalus nanus. Next base: position 20,583,038 of record CM076266.1, on the reverse strand, counting down.
TCAGCCTTGTTGAACCTCATCCTGTTGGAATCAGATCATCTCTCCAGCTTGTCCAGGTCCCTCTGAAGAGCCCTCCTGCCTTCCAGCAGATCAACATTTCCCCCCTTCCCAACTTGGTGTCATCTGCAATGTTCTTGGCAAGTGCACAAAATAAAAATACAACTCCTTCTACCTTCAAGGATAAAACCATTTGCATATATCTCTCTGGATGTGGTCCTTTCCCAGATGTGCAGAGAGATTGTTACCCTTTTGGATTTCAAAGGTCACAACTGGGCACAAGACACACTGGGAATGCTTTGAAAATTGTGTTTCAATTTGGTTCCTGTAGAGATCAGGTTGTAATGTTATATCTTCTTATGTGCCACTTTCAGTTTTCCTAGAAACCTTTTGCTTTTCAGTATCTTACCTCCCAGTGTATTACAATGTGCCTTTTTTCTTGTGAGCTTTCATCCATTTAAATTAATAACCTTAATCCACAGAGCCATAAACAGGAAATCAGAGTATTGTGCCTTCTGGGCACTGAGATTTGCAATGTGTGAATATTCACTGAGCTCTACCAAGCCTCACAAGCCAGAGAAGACTTTATCTGAGTGCAGACTTGAGTTGCTAGCATGTACTGTTCCCATTTATAGTAAGATTTGGAAGAACCACCTGAGTCACATAAAGTACATGATGAACAGAAAGCTCGTGCTCATTTTACTTCAGGTACTTTTACAGCTGTATGCATATGTAAAAATAGGTTACGTACTTACATTATGCATAGAAGTCATCCATAAATAACCTTCTCATTTGCTTAAGATCCCCCATGTAATACACACATCTCTCTCTTTTGCATATAGCTTTTGTAATCCATGCCTTGGATATTATCCTATATCTGATTTTAATGAGCGTCTTTCAAGTCAAATATCTTTTTTGCTTCATTATCTTCCTCTGATTTGTTTGGGGGGGGTTTGGTGGTGTTTTTTTTTTTCTTTGTAGCTGAGAGTCTCTGGCTTTAACTTCTTGTGATTAGCTGTTTTAAACTGCTTTTCTATAGTGTATTCCATGCTTTGTCATACGGTAAGCAGCCAACCTGATGTAAAACATGCAATCACCAAACAAACTGGTACTTAAAACCGGGAAGATCAATGTTGCACTTAGTTATTTGTATTCTCATTTAACCCTATCTGACATTCCATTAGGTTTTGATTGAAGCTTCCAGCAAGTGTGGCTGCTTGAAAACAAGAAACAATTAACGGAGAGTAATACTGCGTTGTTCTCCACAATGAAAATACAATCTCATCCTTGCAAAATAATGTTACTTACTATTGGTATTCCACCTCAGGGAACAAAAAGAATGGTTAGTTGCATTAGACAAAATTAAATGTCATGAAGTTTCTAAAGTTCAGTACCTTAGAAAGGCATTTTTCAAAGGACATCCTAGTCCATAATATATAATTTTTTGTCTTTCTTTATATCGGTCTACTGACCAGTGGTGGAAAAAAGATAATGGCATAGAGTAAATAGCACTGTGGTAACCTAAAGATAATTTGTGTTCGATCAAATTTAGGTGTAACAAGTTAAAATGTTCTTCCTGTACCGAAATCAGTCGCAGAGTTTCCAATGCGATCATGGGCAAAGCAGCTGAGTCACTTACTGAAAACCATAACTTTTACGGAAAAAAAGAAAGCTCAGACTATGAAATAGTCCCATGAGTAAATATAGGAAAAAAGTAAACCTTTCTATCTTCTTTGTACTATTGCAGAGTGGTGAAATTCTCAGAGTATGAAAGGATAGATCTGAGTCTGACACTGCATGATATTTTCTGAGTGAAGGATATTAGTTTTATGAATCTCAATATAGAGTATGGACAGACTACATAAGAGTCACAAACTCCTAAATTCAGCACGAGGGAATAATAATCACCAGGAGTATAAAATTGCTGCTTGTGTAATGTCAAAAGAGTCCTGACCCTTGCAAGAAAGAAAGAAAGAATTTTCAGAAAGTCTTGTTATTCACTGACAGGAGCTACTAATGCAGGCAGAATGATGTGTCCTGTTGTGTTAGAAGGGATTTCCTACAGAGAAGGTAGATATGTATAGAAAGTGAGATATTAAGAATATGCAACTTTTTTTGACAAGCCAGGATTTGAAAGATTAGCTGCAGAAACTGAATGTAAACAAAAAAGCATTCCACTCCAAAATTGTCTTTATACAGGGAGCCAGATTGTATTCCAGAGCCTTTCAGACTTTTTTTCTCACTTTTTCCTTTGACATGCATTTGCTGATAACAGGAAGCATAGAGCAAATTCATCTTGTTCTTCTCTTCCTCCTCTTCAGAACAAGAATTAGTCGTCAAGAAATTTTGTTCTTTTATGCTGACTCCTGCAGCTCCCTGGTCGTTACTGGTTTCACAGTGAGTGTTATGGTAAAGCTCATGTAGGTTACTTGAGAGAGTTTTGTGGGGAGGCATTAGCCTTTTGATTGCAAAGCAGCCTGTAAAGAAGGTACTTTGCACAGCTTCTTACACAGCAAAAAATACTGTGGGGAAGGCCATAAAATCAGAATTGATGAGTGTGAGAAACTTTCTTTCAGTCTAGAGGGAGAGTGGTTACTTCACAAACTAATGGTCTTCCCTTTTGTGCTCTCAACAGCTATTTCTCTTTTATCGATAAGAGAGAGAAACCAGGACTGCTTCTGGACACTTATTGCTGTCCCCATTCATTTTTTTATGCTGTAGGAAATCAGATGAGAAGCTCTTTTGTCTCCCATTAAGTGCAGAATTTGTCTACCTGGGCCTGAGTGGAGCAATGTTGCATTGAACACACCCCACTGCATCGATCCATTGCACTCAGGGAGGGCTGTGGAGTTGTATCCCTTTGAAATAAAATCTTTGCTCCCTTTCTACTGACAGGGTTTTCTTCCAGCCCATGTAATATGGATCACTAGTGGGTTTGGTGTGACCTGCTAGTTAGGAAACAGTTAGAGAGAATTATTTACCTTGAGGGAAACTCAATTAAAAATCCTTGCAAATCAAAAAGCGTGTTCTCTAGCACTCCAATTTTTTTAACCTTTAGTCATAAAATAAATTAAAAAAAAAAACCACAACACAACAACAACAAAAAAAAACCCCAACCAAACAAAAAAACCCAAACAAAAACCCAAACAAACAAACAAACAAAAAGATAAAAAGCTAAAGGGGAAATATTGTGATGGTGAAGAAAATTATTTGATAGCCCTAATGAGTCATATCACTGCTTTGCTTACTATCTTTTCTAGTTTCTTATTAGCACACAAATGAACATACACACAGGAACATTTCCTCACACTGGTTTACAGCAGAGCTCAAGGTTCAGCTGCTTATGATCCCTCAGCCAGTCATCTCCTCTGTCTTTGGATAAGTAACTCCTCAGGATGCTATTGCAGTGCTAGGATATTTGACCATTTCCAAAAATAACCTCTTGTAAATGTCCCTGAGTTTTTAAATGAATCATTTCGAACTATGAATCAGTGAGATGTGCTACTAGGGGAAAACAATAGCCCCAGTCATGGTTAAATTTATGACTAAAAAGCTATAAACCCAAGGCTTTTAGAAACAGAATTCTAATTTGGTAAAATACTCCAAACTCAAAATGGAGAGTGAGGACAAGAGCTGCCTCTGAGCAGCTTCTCATCAAGCTGTTGTCTGTGGTTTGGGGTGTTGAGCTGCAAAGTTATCCTGGGCTCTTCTTAGGAAATGCAAATCTTCAGCCTTCTCTCCCACATGGTGTTTAACAGAGCAAAGATGGAAGACTCATATCTCCTGGGAAGCATTCAGATCTTGATTATTTCCTAGCAGATGCAACCAGTACTGACACTGATGGCCACAGCTTGGATATGTTTTTCAGTCATGGTCTTATGTTGTATTTTCTGCTAGCATTCCCTGCCATATCCATAGCATGTAATTTGCCATAAGTAAAGTCAATGAGAAATTGCCTCTCCAAAACAAAATTCTTTTGTGCTACCTCTATGAGTTGGTAACAACCTAGTAGTGTCAGTTTTAATGAGATTGTTGATGTCTTCAAAAGGACAAGTAAAATAAAATAGCTATCTTGGCTACAGAAATTGCCATGAATTATGTCAAAGAAGCTCTATAGGCTCCAAAGCTGTGGAAGACCATTTCAATTTCTGCTATGCACCGCTGTCCTTCAGCTTCATCAGTGACTTGCAGGTAAAGGCAGGGAAAGGTAATCCTATTTAATTATTGGTTTATACGTGTATGTGTTTTTCTCAGGAAAAACACATTATGGTGTACTTGCCATACAGCATACAGCCAAGACATAATGTTTTATAATCCTTTTTGTCCTCCCTTCTTTAAAACACAAAAAAAAAAAAAAAAAAAAAAATGAAAAAAGAAAAAAGAAAAAAAAGCTTATGTTAGTTGTCTATTTTGTCTCTCTAATGGTTTTGCATCCCCTGCCAGCCACAGTGGAGCTATCTACCCTGTTCCTAATTCTTTTATTTAGCAGCTATATTTTTGTTCATTGTTACACACAGGTTGTTTTCCAGTCTTTTCCAGCACTGAAAATCTGTAGAAGGGGATATTTCTTTCTGTCCTGGTATTCTATAGACTTTCTTTAAATGTCCCTAAACAACATCGTCACATTTTTTAAGTGTACAGAATGCTAAGTGTGAATGCTTCTCTGTGAGCTTATTTTATAAATACATAACTGTCTTTTTCTTTCATGATTACACATTTTTCATATATGATTTCATATTATGTTTAGAGGGGCCTGGAGGCCCACTGTGTTAATGACTGGTAGTGGGTGCTAGTAAATTCTAGGGAATGTACAATCAGAAAAGGCCAAAGCTTTTAATACACTTCATATAAATGTGTGGTTACTGAAATACATGTGATTTAGTTGAATGTGCAATTACTACTTGATTGAATGGTTTATCTGATTTTATCTGCCTTAAAGTAAATGTTAAGAAACCTGGAAAGTAACTTAAGAAATTAGGTTAGGATCACTGAACTGTTTTAGACCAAACTGGATGGAATGTTAGATTAAAGAAAAAGTTTTAAGTCACATTGTTTACTAGCTGGAAAATCATTTTTTTCATGACCTAAGAAATCTCCCAGTGGGAAAACTAAGTTCAGAAAAACTTTCCTCAGGAAAATTGAGGACCTTATAATATTCTTTTTCATATTTCATGCAGCATTTTCAAAGTGAAAACATTTTCTCTCTTCAAACCCACATTTTTGATCATGATAAACAAAATTAAAATTTAAGAAATAAATACCCAATGCCAACAAAAAGTGCAGCTTTAAATTTAAAAAAAATATTTTTACATTTTCTTTAATCTAGTGATGAACTGGAGAAGGAAATAGAGTAGTTCAGAGCATCTTGTCCATGCTAGGTTTTATTTGTTGCTGGCTGGTTTATGGTTTCAGTCACTTCCTCCAAACAATTGATTATTTCTGCAGTTCCATCTTTCCAAGTGCTGTGATGAAAAATAGCTTAACATTTTTGATATTTTCGTTAATTATTCCCACAACTCTGGACTTCTGCGTTCATACATAACTTGTAAAATAGCAGAAGGAAAGCTGATTGTCTTGCTTTTATGTATGGAACTAGAAGGATGAGTCTGGGAAACTCATGGGATGACCTATTTATTAGGTAGAGAGAACTTGTCAAAGCTGCAAGACCTTTAGAGAAGTATTCAAAAGGCCTCATGCTGCTCTGACTGATCCCTGAGCTTCCCATCTATTAAGATTCTGCCAACCTTTGGTGAACATCTTTCATTTAAGCAAATTTAATCTCCTCCCCTCTACCTCTCCTAAAAGGAATTAGCTGTAGTGAAGAATATAAATTGTTAGGTTAGCTTTGGGGTTTTTTTGATAGGGAGTTCAGATTAATTATTCCGTGTGTTTTATCACATTCCTCAGGAATATAAATGCCATTTTAGAAAAGCATTTTTGATTCCAAAATTATTTTAAAAATTGTTATAACAAGAAGTGTATTTCCAAAATCTTCTTTTTGTGTTTTTTTTTGTCCTGCTAGATATACTGTTTTGGCTACCTGAAAGAAGAGGGAGATAAAAATCAATAGGAGGACTTCATCATACAGTTTACTTGTCAACCTATTTAGAAATTAGCTGTCAGCTTAAAAACAAACAAAGCAAAACCAAAAAAAAAAAGCCACCAAAAAATATCCCCAACCAACCAAAACCAACGTGCATTCACGCTAGCACAAAAAATATGCAAAAACACTATCAGGGACTTTGCTGTTTATATCCTTATGGCTGTGAACCTGTAGAAGTGAAAAGCATTTTAACATTTCATGGTAATGACTGTGTCTACATAGTCCTGTAAAGACATCCCCAGCAGCATATTCAAGACCAAAGGCCTCAGCTGTCTGTCTGCTGTGAAATTCTGGGAACTGTCATGCAAGCACATCACCTGGCATTGCTGGAAGTCCACAGATGTTTTTTTGTGCACCTCGCCCCTGTTGTGCTGGTGGTAGGAGCTGGTGTGAATAGCATGGCTGAAGCTGGCTGAGAACAACCCCTTCTTCTCCATTCTAGGGCTGTGCACTTCCAGAGCACAGCCACAGAGCACTGACCACATGAATGGAGCACTGTCCATGTCCCTTGTGAAACCTTGAGCTGTACCACCCTGTGCCTTACTGGGCAACCCCAGGGCTGTGGTGACACCAGGATTTCGGCTAGAACTGTGCCTTTTGCAAGCACCTTTCCTGCTGCCCTCACCACAGAACAAACGTGTCCCACCCACCCGTAGCTCCTGAACTTGTTTTGCAGCTACTGCCCCTGAGTGGCAATCTACCTGAAGAGCTCACTGCTTTGCAAAGGTGACTGGTGCACTTCTGAAGGCCTATGTTTTCCTATGTAGACTGCGTTTCCACAGAGGTCAGGTTTTCTCAGGGATCAAAATCTCGGTGTGTGATCCCAAGGTTACATAGGCCACCCTCTGTGCCTTTTTGCAGGTGTGCCCATGCACTTTATATTATCTTCGGCCTGTTCAGCCTCTTTGCGTGGCCATGACTGCTGTCATCTCAGTCTTGCCCCTCTGCCTTCTCATCATCAGCAGCAGACCCCAAACCAGATAGACTTCATAGTTTCAAATAGTTCTGCTTCTGGCCAAGAGCTACAGAACCAAAATGGTCTTCCCTGACATCTGACCAGTTCCTCTTTGTTTAAACTGGCAGATTGTTTTTGGTTTTCCTTGTATGGTTTAATGACATTTTATGATTTAATTGTTTGAAAACAGTGGTTTTAAAGTGCCTGTATCTTAAGTCTGCTTTTGTCAGTGGTTGTTGGGCTGTTTACCTTTTTGAATCTAATCTGAGCACAAGTTAGATGGTCCTCGTATTTTGGGCCAGATTCTGCAAATTGGTTTAACTCACAGTAAGTATTTAGGCACGAGGATAAGAGGATGGATTTTCAAAGAGCTCAAGAATTTGGGCTGGGTAGATGTTTAAAATTCCACCACCAATGCTGCAGCAGCAAGATGTTGAGAGTTCTTCAGTTTTCAAAACAACACACAAACAAAAAATAAGTTATTTGTCTTGGTAAGGGAAGAAATAATTTGAAAAATCATCCTATATTTGCAGACACTAGTTCCTGGAAATGATACTGCAGATACTCTTTGATTGATCGTCCAATATATTCAGTCAAAATTCAGTTTTCTTCCTCTCATGAATAGAGAATTGCAAGTCTTGTGTATTCTGCTAACAGAGAAAATTTATATGCCTTTGTTGGCAAGTTTTATGGTTTTTATTTATTAGAATCTGAGTAAAACTTCTTTTGCAATCCAAAAAAAAGTATTCAGGTCACTTCCAGATTAATTGGAGGGCATTGTGTGTGGTTAGCTTTGTTTGATGGGCTTTTTCAATTTCTTAATGTTACAGTGGTTTTTGATGTATTTTCCTTGTAAGCAAAGACATAATCATCATACCAGCTTTTTTCCAGGCCTTGTAATTCTATTATAATTCTATTATATGTTCTATTATATTCTATCATAATTCTATTAGATTCTATTATATATTCTACCATGCTCATAAAGGTGTCAATGCCTATTGGTAATGAGCAGCAATCAGTACTGATTGCTGTAAAATTGTGTGTAAAATCACCTTCTTCTTCTTCCTATCTTTTTATTTTGTCTTCAAAGTCCCTTTCTCTCTCCAAAAATTCTGCTTGGGCTGAGCAGTTGCTGTGGCTCAGTGAATACCAGAAGTAGTGAGGCTGGCCTGCAAGGTTGGATGGATCTCTAATTCATCCCTGGGAGGGCAAGGCTTTAGCATAAGCTACCTCCAAGGTAGAGGGTTAGGTTTACACTTAGGTTCATAGGCCAAAAAGGTCCTGATGGTGGGCTACATGGTTAAGGAAAAGCTGTACAAGTGTTGATGCAGCCTGGAAACAATGACTCACTTCTTTCCAAGAATGATGTGCCACAGTCTAATATTGTTTGCAGCATTTCCTGAGAGACCCCTTGATCTCAGATTTAATTTATAGACTTGTGGGTATTATGCCAACCTTAAAATAAAAATTGAGAGAATTGTTCTTCAATTCCACTTACAGAGGGGAAGGTTTCAGTTTTGTACTGAGGAAACATATTGTATCCACAAAGTGGTAGCATTAAGAAAAAGTCTCCAACGAGCAACTAAAACATACTGTATGCATCTGGGAAGGAATAAGAACTGAAGGAATGGAGAGAAAATGTAGACAATTGAATCAGAAAACTGTAAGACCAGAACTGAGCACCATTTTTTGTCCCTTTTTGTTAATTTAAAGAGATAATCTTGAAATCCCTAATTCATTTCCATCTTTCTCCCATTCCCCTTAAGGAGAATCAGTTCTCACATGTCCTGTTAGAGACTTTGTTCTGTTTCTTTGTAGTCTCTGACACATTCAGGACTTCTGCCTTTCATTCTTATAGCTGATATTAACAGCTATTTTTCAGGAATCTTTCTGTAGAGACATCCTCACAGAAGCACTCTAAGAAGTCTGCTGCTCAGGAGAGAATTATCAAGTAGCAAGAACAGCACAAAAGGAAAGCATTTCAAAATGGAGTCAAAGCTGTAGTGAAACATTTGCCTCAAGCAAAAGTAAGTCAGGTAGACTAGAACTAAAATAATCACAGGGGTGCAGACACATGCTGAAAAGATGCAGCATTGTTATTGCATCATAAAATCTTCTACACTTCCAAGTGTAATGTAGAAGAAACCATGAGCTACTCAGCACTACCATTCCCTACTCTCTCATGGCAGATTAACACCACGTGCTGGTCTAGGACTCCCCTGGTGTCATCCATGTGCACATACACAGAAAAACACTCAGAGTGAACCCAATGCTTGCTGGATTTATCAGACATATGAAGATGATTCCACAGTGAATGCATCTGTATTTCTATCATAATTTAGTCTGACAGACATTTAGGTTATATACAGTTGTCCTGGGGCAAGCCTCTCTCACCCTGAGCATCCAGGCTCTGTATATGTGTGATGTGCATGCGGCTGATGCCTGCAGAAGAGTTGTCCAGATCTCTGGATTTTGGGGGAGTCCACTCAGACTCAGTGCTCCAAGGGAAAACAAAATCCCAGGGGAGTAGCTAAATACCTCACCTCTTCCTGAACTGAATGTATGAGGGACAAGAGGTCATGGCAGGAAAATGCAGAAACGTAATAACTTTATACTGGGAGAAAGAGGTTCACCATTTAATTAACCCACATTTGATATACTCAGTATCATTCTGATTTAAGAGAGATTTTTGAAGTCTTTACTTGGTGGTTTGTTTGGGTTTTTTTTTGGTATTTTTAAGTTCCACTGCTGCCTTCTGTCCCCTATTTGTTTTTAACCAAAACTATTGCAATAAGAATTCTGTGCAGAGTGCCCAGCAAGGTAGGACAGGTGAATCATGCTAAGCTTCAGCTGCAATTAATAAGAGGGCTTTTCACAGCAACAGAAATCCTTGCATGCTCGTGCAGCTCCTCTTAGGAGGCTGTGAACTGAATGGTGGCTTTTAAGACAGAGCCCTGGTGTCTAATTCCTCACAGGCAGTGGAAGGACATTATTTTTATCTCCATTGGAAGTGCTCTCCTCTTCCTGAGTGAGAACCTGTTGTGTGGGTGTTGAGCAGGGAAGAAAGTCCTGTTGCTTCTCCGGACTTCCTTAAGCATCCTGCTTCCCCTTTATGGTAGTAAGAGTGAAAGAGTAGTTTCTAAATGACCTAAAATTCAGTGACTGCTCTTGTCTGACCTGCTCAACTGGCTGCTTGCAGGGAGGAAAAGTGTGCAACTGAGAGATGTCAGAAGGGTGGATGAGGTTGTTTTTCTTTTATAGGTGGCAGTTCAAAGGCATAATAGCATTTGCTCATATATCTTTCTGAATGATCTTTAAAAATATCATCACCAGTTAGCCCTGGAGAAAAAGACTTGTACAGTTTTACTGAAATGTATATATACAATGTTTTAATTGTGCAGCAAAGGAGTGAAAAGTATATATAAATACCAACTTTTACCACCTCTAACCCTCCTGACTATATATAAGGAGATGCTAGCATTTGAGAGCAATTGAGCTTATGCTGGTCATGCTCAAAATATACAACAATAGTAGCTGTTTCTAAGATTCCCATTCTTAAATGTTCCAGCAGTACTTGAAATGACTCAAAATTCAGTGTAAATGTTATGTGCTGGCTGCTCTATGTTGATATTAGTCTGGCATATTTTCTAGCAGCAAAGTAAATAATTAGCACATGGGAAGTAGTTATTTTGTTGGTAAACAGCGTACAGTGCCAATTCGTCCATTGTAAAACTGTTGGATTTGTACGTCCAGGCAGCACATATACTCCATGGGGTCATGGCATTATAAATTCTAATAACAGAGGTAGAGTAAGGGTGGTTTCAAGTGGATGGAAACCTGGAACAATGCAGGAAGGGACATGCTTCCACCTCACGCTCGCCAGTGATCAAATTAGCTGTAGGGAACATGCTGCCAGATTAATAACATTGAAAACAAAGGCTCAGATGAACAACACGCATACCACAGACTCATACACTTTGTCATGAGAGTGGAGTTTCCTATCCATCGTAGTAAGGATAATTGACTGGAAGAAGGACTTGAGACAGGCATTACAAACTGAACATGATACAGTGAATCTGTCTGTGCAGACAAACTTGTCGCATAAGAAAGAGCAGTTTAGTTTAGCAGCATCCTTAAAAAAATTTTCCTAGCAAACCCTGTAGTACAGCTGGATTTGGCTGAACAGCTGGTCTCTAAACTTCCTCCAATCCCTTGAGAAGTGAGGATCTGGCATTTCATAAAGGTGTATGAATACCTGAGAGGAGGAGATGGAGCCAACTGCCTGGCAGGTTCACTCAGTGAGTGCAGTCAAGTGCACTCTGTGAGTGCAAGGAAGGAAACCTGACTATTGAGAGTAGGATGATGAGCCCTGTTAAATTAATTCACTGTGTTCCAGATAACTTTAAGAGAGGTGTTTCATCCCCTGAACTTCTTGCTACTTAATGCCAAAAGGATCAAAACACCAGCAAATTTGAAGAGCACACAGAGTCCAAAGTGTCACTCGAGCTGAATTGACATTTGCCCAAATATGAGATATAAGGACAGAGGAAGGGTGTAGTGGGATAGCAGTGAGGTTCAAAAGAAATACATCAATTAAGATATCTCCTTTCCTATTAGGACCAATGGGGTGGATTTCCTTTTCCTTGAAGATGCGGCTTTCCAGAATATGTGACACACTCTTAAGAGTTGGACTGGATGATCTTAGAGGTCCTTTCCCACTTAGACAATTCTATGATTCTTAGGCTGTTTCTTTTTCCTTCCATCTGTCATGCAGGCATCAGATGAAAGTGTAGTTGCTGTGAGCTGGAAAGTGAAGATTCCTTTACCTTAAAAGTACTATTTCTCACTCCCCTTTGCCACTTTTTGAATCACTGCAATAGACAAAACTGCTAACCTTAACTCTCCTCCTCCTAATTAGGCAACAGCATTAAAACTCTTTATTAATGCCACTTCTCCCAGGTGGCTGCAGATATATATACTTTCACAGAGTAATTGCTTTCTGGTCCTCATTTTAATTGGAGTCCATGGGGGGCCTGTGGAATTCCGCTGCCTTCATCTCCCACTGGCTCATTGTGCCCATGACACAAATTTAGACACAGGGAACTACTTTCCAGATCTGCATCTGAAAGAAAAATCTCAGTGAGGGGAAAAATCCCCAACAATATAGCTGAGATATAAGAGGAATTAGACTGGAAGAAAACAAAGCCTTTCACTTTGGTTCTTTGTTTTACTGGGAGAAAAAAACACAAACCAAATTAAGGAAAAAGCTTTCCAGCGTTTCTGTTGTCTGGTTTGTAACTAGGTTAACCAGATCCTGAAGGAACTCAGACACCATTTAGGGCCAGGCTTAAATAACTCCTATTTTGCAGAAATGACAGTTTCATGGGTCCTTAGAGTCTCAGGCAAAGAGTGTAACCCAAATATGAAAGAAACTGCATCTCTCAATTAAGATTTTGACAACTTTAGCCTCAGAAAAAATGTTTTAGTTTTATAGAAAGTTCCTAATTAGTTGTAAATGGACCCTTTTAAAGGAGCCAAAAGAGACCATTTGCCAGAAGAAAACATTTCAGTCAGAGGAACTCCAACAAACCAACAGGTTATAAGAAGAGTATCTGTTCAAGCTTGATTACACAGAATATAGTTAGGAGCATTTTATGCTTAGAGAGAATGCTTGGTTTTATGCTTAGAGCTTTTAAGATATGTGCTTTAGCTAGATATTTCAAATTAAATGAATAGTAGTAAAATGGTAATAGAATTATTTTTATATGCCTTCAGAGTTAATATAAGCTGAGGTGGATGAACTAATTCCTATGCATCCAAGCTATTGTTTCAGGTAGTAACTGCAGACACTTCTACTTTGTATAGAGTTCCAATTAATATTTTCTAAATTGCAGTCATAATCATAAGGACTGGAAATGGTAATTTTTCAAAAAAGTGTGCAGATACAACAGCATGAAAAGAAATTCTATCTCATTTCTACATTTTAAAATAAGTTGTATTCAATTCTTTTTGTATTAAACCAGAAATAACTTCATAAAATTGCAGGTATATAATTGCCTCTTATGGAGCGTTGTTTCAACATCTCACAGTTTTGACAGTTTTCAATTAATTCCTCTAGAACTTAATATCCATCTTTAATTTTTCCTTTTTTTTTTTTTTTTTTTTTTTTTTTTTGTAAGTCTAGATACAGGAGCAGAGTTTCACTGCAACCTAAAAGTTCCCCAGTGCTGTACACACACAGACAGACAAGGCTTTGCCCCAGCGTGTCAATCTGTAGTAATTGTGGTACTAATGTTTTGCGTCTTGTATCAGACAAAAGGCTGATTACTGTTGCCAGCTCTGTGCACAGTTGGGTATTTCTATAGAGGACAGTAGCTCCTCATCACATCTGTCTAATTAGGCTGATTAGTTCCCAGCGATGAGACAACTGTATTGAGAGGTGTGCCTGGCTCAGTGTCTTTATTTCTAACTGCTTTTGCTTTGTGTTAAATGAGCCTTTGCTGAGGCCCTTTGTGAGCCACTCTTCCAGCTAGAAGCAAAGATGCATGACCAATGTAATGCTGAAGATGTAAAACCTGTCTTGGTGACATGCTGCGGGTAAGCTATGCCACAAATATACTGAGGTCTTAGTTTTACGTTGTTGCTGCATTGAGAGAAAGAAATGGCCATCGAGTTCACAGATTAAGGATTTGGACAGACCTTCACATAATAGTGATCGAACCACGGAGATTAGTGAAGGCTGATTGAACTCATTTTACATTTAAAGGTAGTTTGGCCATCCCAGATAGCTTCAAATCTGTACTGTAGAAGGCACATTAAAAAAAAAAGCACAACTTGTTTCAGAGGCTATCAGCCTACAGCAGATGTAGTTTTAGGCCCCAGATCTCGCAGCCCTTTTGTACCTCAGGGATCCCATTCAATTCTCCTCCAGGGACTGAGATATTTGCTTACGACCACTGACCTCAGAAATGCAGCATCCAGTGTTGCATAAAAATAGATTTTTATAGTAGAAGCAGCATGAAAACACGAGGACAGTGATTATGAGTTACACTGGAGCAGCAAGAAGTATGAGACAGAGTTGTGCCTGGAACAAGTTGTCTGGCTTCTGGGCTAAAAGATCAAGAGGAGAACAAGGGAGAGAAGGAGGTTGCCTGGTGTGAAGCAAAATTCAGATGCTGGTTGGTCTTATACATCTGAAATGTAGAGATGTTTATATGCATGAAATTTATTCACTCCATAGTGGTGGCCCAGGGGCTAATTCTCTGCTGGCTGTAATTTTTGTAATCAAAATAATTATTTCAGTGCACCATGCCTAGAAAAGCATTTGCAACATTCAAATATATGCGCATGTGTGTGTGTGCGTATTTGTATATATGTAAAATGGAATTTTGAACTCTCTCCTAAATGTGCAATTGCTCTATTCTCAAAGAAACCGCAACTTTTACATTACAGTCTTCAAATTATCCATTGAATTTGACAATGTGACAGCAGTCACAGGAATGCTGCGATATTTAATATGAGCTGTGAATTTAATATGGGTTGTGAATTTAATACAGGCAAATGCTTATTTTTTGTTGACCCTTTTAAGGAAAATGTCTCTAAGTGTCTGGAAACCTCAAACTATCAGGTGCTCTACTGGGTTCAATTTCTGCTACAGTTCAGTAACGGTTAATGTCAAGTGCATCGAAATTTGCAGAAATCATGTTCCTCTAAAACAGATAAACCACCTGACAGATTTACATCAAAATCACAGACACTTTTTGCAGTTTCATTTGATTGCATGGGAGAGTGTTTTATAATCTGATGTTCTGCTGTGCAAATTTAGAGTTGCTGCCATTAGCTTTGAAAGCACTGCAGTAAATCCACCATCCATGTATCTGGCCCAGCAAAACTAAACCTCACATTCCTTGTAAGGGTCTGAGTTCTTAATAGTCTGCTTTTTTACCTTTCTTTATTCATAAGGGATAAAATAAATAAAAATCAAATTGTTTCATTTTGAAAGACAAGGAAGATGTTCCAGCTGCAGCACTGTGCAACATTTAATCTATTTTCCATTTCAAATATGCATCGGTATGTATGACATCCATGAAGAACTTTGCATTCAGCATTAAAAGCTCACTTGAACACAGTATACTCAGCACATTTCCTAAAGAAAGACCATTGCTTATGAGTAGTCGTCTAGAAAAAGTCTTACTTCAGACACAATAGATACAAAAGCAAAGCATTTCCACAAGCACACTCCTTCCTCCTTTCATGTATACTCATGGCTGGATCAAGGTGTAGTGACTCACGGGTTTGAAAGGCTTTGTCCACATCAGAAATGATAAACACTAGAGAGATTTGTCTGAAGAGATGAGGTAGATTGTGCACAACTATTGCAGTCAAAGGCCAAGGTAGAGTGTGGGTGGGAAAGGGTGGTTTGCACTTATCTAAGAGTGAGGGAGTTAGGAGATGTTTGATGTTTCAATGAGTAATACAGGTATTAGTCTGCAGAGTGTATTACCTAATGTCTTCATGCCTACATGACTTAAGGCATTACAACTGTAAAGCTGGGCTTAGAAAAGGCTCAACAGTCTTTTATAAGATACTTTACATTGTTGAATTAGAATTTCAAGGAGTAAAAAGCCACTTGTTTCTCTTCAGTTTGAATAACAGACCTTCATGCCAAAACAGCCAACGAGTCTATGGTGGATAGGTGTTCCTTTCTAATAAAGAGTAAGCAGTTTTTCCTCTCACCTCCACCAGTTATTCACTGGCCAAACCCCAGCTTTCTCCTAAACAGGTTCTGAAATCTACTTGCAATTCATTCCTGAGTCCCCATGGTGTGAACATAGGCACACAGGTTTTGTGTAGACAAATCACCCTAAAACTCTATGCTCTTTCCTTCCCACTTGGGGAAGAAAGGAAGATCCTCTGGCCATAGCTCAAAGGAGCATGTTCACATACATTCAGAACCTGTCTCCCCAGAAGCCTTACTGTTGATAGCTCTCTTCCAGGTCTGCAATGAGTCTTAAATAAAGGCCAAGGCACAAGCAATGCTCTCACTGAGCAGCAATTAACCTCCTCCACCTTGGGAAAACTTATCCAGCTGGTTACAATACTACCTAAGCTGGCAACTATGCTTATTTACATCTGCCAATAAATCCCAATAGAGATTATAACGTTGTGGTATAATCTGAGTGAAAAAAATATTAGGTTAAATTAGTTAAAGAGTCCTGAAAAACCATTTGTTAGGTAAGGCCCCCAGTATCAAAGCTACTCTTATGTGAGAATATATAAATCATTTACATGTTCAGGACTGAGAGTGGAATAAGAACTGATAACTAAGGTGACAAATTGAATCGGAAAATCCTTGTTTCCTGAATTAACATATAACATTTGAAGTAAATTAATAGGAACCCCTGAGGCTGAAATAGGGACATGGCTTTTAAACTGTGCTGAAATGCATTGGAATAGTTACAGTTCTTTAGAAGACAGACTATACAGAAAAATACAGAAAATAGGAATGTGTGTGCTAAAAACAGGGACTGTCCTTTGTGAGTCGGAATGTCTGACAGCTAAGATGAAATGGTTCGGCTTTGTCGTTTAAAATAGTGACTGATATTTTGTCAAGTTGTTCCCTCCTGGGTAGATTCTTACAAAATGAGAGCGATGATTCCATTAATTTGTGTCTCCTCTGTGGTCCCAGGTGATGTAGTTAATATAGTTTCTGTAATGTCAAGTTAATACTTGTTCCTTCATTTGGGGAAAAACTTGCCCTCAGCTCATATTATACCCTCTGGCAGCAGAGAAGTTGAAGGTTGGGAAAAGAGACTTTAGGCTTGATCAAAAGAACAGTTATAAGATCGACACAATGCCATTTCCACATGTGCCTTCAGATGTAACTTGGGTTATGGCTCATCTGCTTTCCAATGGGGGGCAACCCAGTACCTGGACATTTCACAGAATTTTCCCTCTTCTTCCATTCATATTTGTTTCCCCGTTCTGTGTGGAGAGCACAGTCCCATAGCATCTCAACTCAGGAGGATGACGTTATTTCAGCTGTAAACAGTGGGTTAAAGTTGCCAAATGCAAATGTACTGTTGACTTGGACAGGGCTTCCCAAGAGACCTGGTCCTCAGTCCGGGGAACCTCTAGGTGGAAGATGGAAAGAAGCCTTGTAATATTGCTCATCAGAATTTCTTGAATTAGATGAAACAAGCAGGACACGTATGCAGAGAAAACATGTTTTCAGGAAGAAATTTCACTTAAAATTTAATTTTTGTTTTAAATATTAATCACAATTGATAAGCTTAACTAGTCAACAGAGAAGTTATTCATGTTCTTGCATGCCTTATGGAATTTATGAGTCGTCTTCTCAGAGTTAAAGTGAACACTGGTGTAAAACTCTCTTTCACAAAATAATTTTGTATGTTTCCAGTGATGCTTCTCTCAAAGTGACGAAAAGAAAAAATAATCAGGCTAATTTGGTACAGTGAGATGGTGCAAAAAGCACTGGAAAAAGATAAAAACTTGAAAGTAATAAATCCAAGGATTATATTTTTTTCTATTTTTTTTATTCCACTTGGGAAAAATCCCAAAACAATATAGTTAAAACATAGTCAGAACTGATGTTTATGTCTCCACCTAACATTTCAACGAGTGAAAACTTCAGGGAAGTTTGGCTGTATTCCAGGGTTTTTTTCAGTTCTGTGCTCTTTTAGGAATTTTAATTTTTTCTTGGATAATTAGATCTCTGACATTAGATGCATATAATTAACAGAGAAAATGGCTTGCATGCTGACTACAATAGCACTGTCTGATCTGTTTGCCAGATAACTGCTATGACCTGGATTTTTGGAATCACTTTATTCCCACAAATAGCAGCCTGACTGGTTTGCATGGATGAAATTCTGTGACTTTTTACTGATTTCAGTGGTCCCAGGATTTTGCATGTATCCTCAAAATTTCCCTTTAAGATAATCCACTTTCAAAATATTTCTTCTTTTGATAGTTGAATGTGAATGGTTCTGCCTTGCCAGTGGAATAACAGGACCAAAATTTCATGTGCAAAGCTGTATTGTTCAGAGAAACGTTTCTTAGAATTGGCACAGAAGCTTTTACTGTAATTTTCAAAATGTGCCTCTCAAGGTTGGAGAGAGATGTGTTACCTTTAAACTAAAATATTAGCTTTATCTGTCTGTAGTTAACCAAAGTTCAGTACTTGGGTGTCATTCATCTCTTTTGGAAAATTGTCGCCAAGTCTTTTTTAATAGCCTGTTCACCAGCTGCTGAGCAAACACCACCTAACAATAAAGGACCAGAAAAAATTGTTTGCAGCTGCTTGCTACCATGACGTTATGCTACTTACAACTTACTTTTTGCATTTAGATTTCAGATAATATTTTGGTTCACTAAAATAAAGCTTTCAATCCTGATTTTTTAAAGAGTAAGAAATATGTACATGAGGTAACTGAAGCTAGAACCATATTACTTCTTATTTTGTTACTGAGTATAGGGTCCAGAAGTAATTTTTAGGTGCCTAATAATAATACAAAAATAACAAAATAATAATAATTTAAAAAAGGAAAATAGAAATAAACTGTTTTGGACTGAAATGGTGTTAGGATTTTCAGCTAAGTGCTTGATTTTGGTCCAAGTTTTTGGTCCAGGTCAAAGGAAGGCAGCTTTCGCATCTGTGGCAGCAGAGAAAGGTCCATTAAGCATATCTGAAAAATCTCATGATGATTTGAGAACAGTGTATTACATTTCATGGAGAAATGGCTTTTAAGATATATTGCAAGCATCCTTATGATTTCACTGGGCGCAACGGATTAAAAGCAAAGAACTGAAAGAAGCCAAAACCTTTACCAACTATCTACAGTTAAACCATTTCATCCACAGCTCTCCACATTCTTTGCTTTTCTGTGTGGAAGGTAAAAATAGATTTCCTACACAAAGCTCACATTAGATGGTCACTCAAATACACAGCAGACATTTTTATCTAAATTGGAACATTCTCTATACTACTACTTTTGATGCATGAAGTCCTTACTGCAGTGATTTTCCCCGTCTTTTCTGAGTGTTACTCCCTATCCTTGTCTATCATTCAGCATGGCTATGATAGATGAAACCATTACTGTTCTACATATGCTGCATGTGAAGGTGTGTGTACATGCATGTATACATAACTACTGTTTAGATTCCACCTTTTTATTTCAGTGTCTTTGCTTAGGCTTTCAGTGTTGAAAGCCACTGTGTGACCCTACCACTGTGCTTTTTTTTTTTTTTTTAATGGTTTTACTCTTCTTCCTCCAGTTTCTAGTAATCAGTGAAGAACAGCATTATGTTTATCACAACTGAATGATAGGAGAAGAGCAGCAAAGGGAAAATGTCAATGATAAAATTTTTGAACACAGTCAAATACTGCATGCATTAGATTTATAGTGCCACTGGGATTGAGTAGACACATATTCACTGTTTAAAATGATTGTTTATTTTACTGTAGTGCCTAAGACCAGACAAAATCCCAATCTCCTAAATGCTTACAAACTCAAAATAGAAAAACAATGCCTACCTTGAAGAGCTCACAATTTGCATACAGATTTTTTTTATTTGCAGGAGTCATATCAGAGGGCTGATCACACCCCTTTGTGAAGACAATGTCCTCTGTATTCCAGATTGATTACTAGTGGTTTTCTTTTCATATTTTCCTGTGAATCAAAGTCTTTTTCTGACAGAAATTATCTTTTCCTAATATGTCATCTCTTGAATGTTGAATGATTGTGTGGACTGAAGAGTCTGCTGGATTTCCTTGTGTTTGGCCTTCCAGATGAATGCCCTAGTTTGAAAGAATCCCTTGTGTTGGGAGAAGATGGCTATACTTTCTGCTATAAACTTCTGCTGTCTTTAATTGTTGGTCTGTTGAGTTTACATATGGCCAGCTACCTGTGCTCAGTTTTCTTAGTTCTGTTTTTGGCTAAATTTCAACCATTGTGATGCTAATTGCTCAGTAGTCTTCTTTCCTCATGGGCCAGTTGAAGAGGTTAATAAGATACAGAGCTATTATGGACTACAAAATGAAAACAGAATTTTGAAATTATAGAGAGATCTATTATCTAAATCAACATTCATGTAACTTTAAGTATCTCAGTTATTTTATCAATATCAGTGGATTTGCATAAATCTACAACATACTTCACTACTCTGTTTATTCAAAGTCTGAAATCATAGAGCTCAGTTGTTAGGCCTGTGAATTTGAGATAACCCTTTCCATGGAAACAGCAGGAGGGATCCAGCTCTTACTGGGTTTGGTGTGCAATCCCATTCTGCCTGAACACTTCAGGCAGTCTGAGACATCAGAATGACAATTATTGAGTGGTATTACAGCAGGTGGTATGACTAACAAACATAAGAAAAC
Organism: Pyrocephalus nanus; assembly: GCA_038380795.1. Lineage (NCBI taxonomy): Eukaryota > Metazoa > Chordata > Aves > Passeriformes > Tyrannidae > Pyrocephalus > Pyrocephalus nanus. Next base: position 20,562,584 of record CM076266.1, on the reverse strand, counting down.
CTCGAGTGATTTTTTTTCTTGATTCCAATGAAGAATATAAATAGTTATGAATGTAGAAGGTAAAGGCACTCACGCTTTTGACAATTTCTCCCTCATTCTGCTTTTATTTCTCCTATTTTCTGACATTTGAACTTCTAAAATCTTGAATAACTTTGCTAGTGAAATCATTTGTTCTTGCAGCTGAGCTTGACTCCTTTGAATAAATAGAAGGATGTGATATGTAACTATCAAAAGAAGTGGTGACTCCAGGATGCTCTGAGTTGAGATTTCAAATGGATGTAAGTGATCAAATTCTCTCTTACTGCTTTAAGTGATGAGATAAAACAACTGTATGCAATGGAGCACAATAAAAAGTAGGTGTTATTTCTCTGAGGAAATAGGTTTTCAAAGTTCACAACTACAATACTTAGTGGTTTAAACACTGCTTGTAGAATTAATAGTAAGAACTCATTTTTTTAATGTAAATTGACCTAAATACTATAAAAATGGTTTATTTCATAGGCTCATGGGACAGTGATAATCTTGTCTTTACTAAGAAGACAAATTTATCTTCCTATTATCATTTTGCACTGAACCATAAGACTTTTTATTGCTTTAAATAAAACAATTAAAATCATTAGAGATAGCCTCTTGCAGTGCTTTTACAGTTTATTTTTTGCTCAATTAAACCTTTATTTCCATTTCTATTTTAAAGTGGTAACTGTGTAGAGACCTAAAAAACCAGACACCATCAATGTCTTTCAAATTTTGCATCTTATCAATATTTAAGGAACAAACCCAATATATTTGATCTGCAAGATATTCACTTTCTCATCAGATTTATAACAGGCTGAATATTTACTTTCTTTATTCTTGTTTGAGAGCAGTGATAGATCATTATACTAAGTTGCATAATTGTGGGAAACCCTCATCATACACACTTCTATTCCAGTTGACACATGCACTAATCTGATAGAGTGAAATCTTATCTTGATAATAATAATTTCTGCTATTTCTACAAAGCCTTTCATTCTATAGCATCCAAAGGCATTTAAAAGATTTGTTGTACACTATTGAATTCTACCAAACTCTGCAGAAAAGCCCCCTTTCCTGACCAAGGTCATTAGTACACTGAGAAATCCTTTTGTCTTCCAATGCAAAATATGTTAGTGTAACAGTTGCAGGTTTGCAGTTGACAGTGAGGTTCATTTTGCATTCAGCATGCATGTTTGTATCAAAATATGACAGTGACAAGCACGCTGTAACCTAAGACAGGAAATACTGTGCATGCACAGCCTTTTAAAAACTGGTGCATACTTACAGGATATCTGCAGCAAAAAAACCCCACAACACCTATATATAAATACATATATATATTTATATATACATATATGCTTGTGTTCACCACCAGATATGGTGGGAATGTTTGCCAGATCTTATTTTGGATTCTATTTACAGTCTAAGCAAAACATTTCTCTCAATGCATTTTCACTGACATTAGTTAAGAAATAGCTCATGATGACAGTATCCAATACCAGAGTAAATGGAAAAAACAGGAACCTGAAACAAATCCAATAAAGCTCTGCAAGCTGTAATACCCAGCTCACGCCTGGAAAAGCTAACAACCAGACAAGGGAATTTAAGGGGCAATTCAGGTCAAGGAAGGTCTAGGGAAGAAAGAAGTGACTGAAGCCCCCTTCTATCAAAAACCTTTCCGCAAAAAAAGAAATAAGCCCAAGATCCAGCGTTTTTTAGCCTGTGCGGGACTCCTCCCACCAAATCCTGGAAAATGCTGAGGATAGACGTGATTGAGATGGTATGATTATATGAGACCCATCTGAGTGGTACTAAGAGCCACAAGGAAGACTCTTAACAACTATCCAAAGAAACAGAAGTGAGTAAAGCAGAGTCTAGAAAGAGTAGAGGAGATTATGTTAATTATCATAACTATATTATCTCTTTAAATATTTGCTGATGGATACCCTGAAAGGATTTAGTGCATGGCTAAATCACCACTCCAGCAATCCATTGAACTAATTCAGGTCATTCCTGTTACAGTCATATTGGACCAAATCAGTAGTTGGCTATTAAAAGGCAGGAATTTCTAGGAGCATCTGTGAGCCGCAGGAAATGGTGCTTCTGGTTCTATGGGCCTCTTCTTTTTATATCGCATTCCTATAAAAAGTGAGAAGGAATTTTATTGCCAGCAGAGATGTAAAATCAGGTCAGGACTGTCACTGGTTATTTAAAGGTATTGCAATGCTTTTTGTAAGACTGAACATATTACATGCTCTATCTTGGCTAAATTCCATATCTTATAATTATATCCTCTTCTCCCCTTCTCAAACATTTCTTGCTGTCACAAGAGGATGCAGCATTCTTCTTTTTTCTAGTCTAGATGTCTGTGTAGCAGTGTTTCAATCTCATCGTGATCTCTCTGAAAGACAGATTCAAGTTGCCCAAGATGCAGCGTGATCTCTGCATCACTCCCTGTGGCATTGCTGTGGATGGAGGGAAAGACAGTTTTGCAATTAATACTCAGAGGTTCCGTTTTTTTCCCCACTTAAGTACAAGCACAAATCTGATGGTTTGGCTCCCTCCATGGTTACTCATTTGCTACACTCCCTGAAGCAGTGGGAGGCTTAATACTTTAACTCTAAAAAGTACTTCAAGATAATTTTAGTCAAAATGCAAATCACCAGTATTCCCTTAGTACTGAGAATGCTTTCAAAGCATTGACCAGTTTGTGCTTCCAACTTGACGCTTGATGAGCTGATGACTGTAGCCCTTAGATGGCATTTAGATAAGCAGAATCCACAGGGGTTTGTTAGTGTGTTAGCTGCTCAATGGACTGCCAAGATTGTACTGAAAGCAAACAAGGGATGTGTGACTATAAACAAAAAAACCCCAGCCACCTGATACTATTTTAATATAATTTTCTCTGTTGGTACAATGTTTGCTGGAGAGAAGAGCTCACATGCGTGTCACTTAGAAATACAGAATAATACTCCACTAGAGCAATAATCCTTATAGTCTAGTAGCCAGCTGTGAGTGAAGCAGATATTTGAGAGAAAACCCCAATGAAAACATCTACCAGTACATCTGGCAAAATGCACCATACCAAAAGTAAAAGTACCATCACAGATGACACTGAGTACATACCCTACTGCCAGCTTGCACAATGGCAAAATCTAATCAACAAAGAAACACAAAACTAATTCTCACCTGGAACAGTCGCAAACTGGGCTGAGAGACTTGGGGTGAGGGTGATCAAGTTTCACTGCAAGTGGCAGAACTGCAACCTTTTCTCCATGTCTAATAGTTTTCTGTGGCTCTCAGTCTTCATCCTCTTGGAAGTTGGACTCTTGGTAGACTTAATCCCTCTTTCCTTCAGGATTCTGCTTTGAAGGCAACCAGGGTGCAGCAACCAGACTGATTCCTCACTGCTTTGTACATTTCTAGAGAGTGGTACATAGTAATTTAAACCAGTGTCATCTCACAGCAGTATCACCTCTATATGTACCCTTATATCCTCTTTGCTCAGGAGCATGCTCACATGAACCAAGCAGTGAATGGTGATACCTATATATCTTCCTTTTTCCTTTTGACTTGTTATTTTTGCTCTAGTAAATACGTGGGAGTCTAAACAGGAGTAACATATTTTATAAGTACTGATTTCATATCCTTCCTTTAGTGAAATCCAGCCCTATGCATGTACATCTTCAGCAGAAAGGTGATCAAATATTTCAGAGGAATGCCAAAAAAAGAAAAAGTAAGTAAAAAACATGGCACGGGTCAGATCCCCTACATCAGCTTAATCTTGCCACTGTGGAGCTCTACAGCAGGTGGGTCTGGGCAGTGCAGCAAGTGGGTATTTATATATTTCTGTTGTCAGGAGCCTCTGGGATGCTCTAACGATGCTGGCTTCAGCCAGAGTTCAGGAAGAACTGGAACCCCAGCAGAGAGGGCTGCTGTACCACATGCCATCACTTTTGTGTGTGGGACCAGAGAATGGGAGGGAACGAGGGTGAACAAGGCGTGGAACCCGTGCAGTCAGCATCAGATCACTCAGCAGTGGAGTGCTTGGCAGTGACTCCAAGCAACATACAAGTGCCTTTACAGAGTGAAACAACTTCAGCTGGGGGCTGAGAATTGGCACTCATGTTTTATTCATCCAAATTGCTTTTCCCCACTCCAGAAATCTACACTCATCTCTACACTACATAAGCTGTTCAATTTCCTCTTGTTTAGCACTGTGCTGAAGTGCTTACAGTTCCCCCTAGTACCTTCACTTAGAGACTGATCAGCAGTAATCACAAGTCCAACTTCTCAGGAGTGAAGCGTGGGAGAGAGATGTAGGTTCATCTAATTTGATCAGTCTGTTTTGTTATAGTGAATATTTTGATCTTCAAAAGCCAGCTCCTGTGGAAGGAAATAAAAATATGAGAAATTCAGTTTTTTTTTCTTTTTGCTTTTTTGGTAAAATTTTAGGTTTGAGTCATCTTTCCCAGGCTAATTGTCAAGCAACTGACAGATCCGTCGTGGTTGACAAGTGAGTAATTGGGAGAAGAGAGGGAGTGCAGCAGGTGTCAGTACTAATTTGGTAAAATAACTTAAAAAAATGAGTAAAGAGTGGCATGATAGTCACTTACACAGTCATGACGTTACAAGCTCTTCGTACACAATGTGTGCGGGATTTTACAACACTTCGAGCATTAACTGTTCCTTTTCAAAGGTAACCTACAAGTTCACCGTAAGAAGATGTTTTTGAGCCTCTTAATGGTAAAGACAGGTTCACAACACTGCTGGGGGACCAAACAGAATGCAGTTTCATGATTCTCATCTGTCAGATTGCTGGGAACATAGAACAGTCCTCACAAGGGGGAGATCCCATGTCCTGGCCATGTTTTGGCTCTTCTAGGCTGGACCATCAGGGAAGGATACCCCTGCCAGAGCTGGAGCATTCAGTTGTTGTTGCCCTGCCAAGATCTCCACTGCCCACAGCTGCCCTAATTCTGCCAAACTGTGACTCTGACCAACTCCTGCACATTGTTAAGGAGATGATTTTATAGCAAAGCCCAAATCTCACTTGCTGAGTGGAAGAAATGAGCTTTGTTCCAGGAGAATTCCTCTGACTCTGAGGAGAACACTCTAAGACTGCTGTATTTTAGAAAGCAAACCTTTGGAAATATATTCTTTTACTTACCTGCCAAATCTGTCCCTCTGAGCTCTGTATTTCCTTGCTTCAATCTCAGTTGTCACTGCCACTGCCTCAATAAGCAAGTAGTGTTCTCATTTTGATCCCTGTAACACTGTTAGTGACTCCAGGCCAAATAATAGGTTCTGCTGGCAGACCCCTAGGACACTCTTTTGCTCTGAAGTAGCTGTACAAATAGCATTGCAGAATTTCATCTTTATTGTTTGCTAAAGAATTTGGTATCTTATATGCTCTGTTTCAGAAACATAAAGATTTTTCCACATCTAAGTATCAGTCCTGAAAATTCACTGGATATTCAAAGAAAAGCTGAATTATTTTTTTCCTGGCTTCTGCATAGTTATTAAGAATACAGAGGCTGCAGGGCAATTTCTGCTCTGGCTTTCATCTGTATAACCCCTACTATCTTGCAAACTTGCCTTCACTTTCACACACATTATTTGAATTGGAGGGGGTCTGCAAGGCAGCTCAAAGTAGCAGTTGTTTTTCTAAGGGATGGGGCTGGAAGGGAATCTGATGTCCTCTCCCAGAGCTACAAGGTACTAAAGCTCATTTCTGACTCAAATCTCAGCTAATCACCTCACAACACCTGTATAGATTAACAAAGCAATTATTTTTTATTTCTGGCTTTCCAGGATGAGGGTATTGCTATTAGAAACATATTCATGTTGGTTTTTTCTGTTTTCTTTAAAGGAAGGAGTCATCACCACCAGCCATATGGAATGGCTCCCGCTCAGCAAAGCATATTTGGTGGAAAGCAGATCCTCTCAACCTTTCACAATACAGACCTCAATTCAGCAAGGAAGAGAGCTGACAGGCACCTTTGCAGCAGATTTCAATCAGAGGCAAAACTTCATGCAACGTAAGCAATCTGAGCCAGCCAGCAAAGTCACGCTGACCTTCTGATGGTAGTACCACAGACCTAACCGTGACTTCGGGTGCTGCATCCTCGGGGATGCACTGGGGGAAGCCTACAGGCTCTTCCCAATGCCTGCCTTTGCTCTGTTGCTGCCTGATGGAGGATTATCACTATGACAACCTACAGGTATAGGATGCATCTGGAGTGGGAGCTCCAGATGACCCAGATTGCGTTTGAATGGCTCAGAGCTGGGCTTCCCTGCCTGGGAGAGTAGCAAGGAACACGTGGATCCACAGGCAACTCTACCCTGACTCTGTCCTGTCGTTTGCTAGCAAGTTTGGGATGTAAGGCAAGGTGAGAGCTTTAGAGACAATGGTTAGCTAGAATTTTAAATCAGCTTAGCTGGGACAAGGAAAGGGAAGATTCATTTTTCTCCTCTGTTTCTAGACCCCTTCTTCAGGGCTTCTTTTTCTTCAGGAAAAGATTTGTAAGAATATAACAGTCCCCTTCAACTCTGTCTTCTCCAGCCTGTTAAAAGGTAAAATGCTTCAAACCTCATATACACTGCCTGCTTGTGTGTGTTTTTGTGTGTGTGTGTGTGTATGTGTGTGCATGCATGCATTACTTTCTTTCACTACTATGACAGCACATGCTCCTCCAAAGCTATTCACAGCATTAGAAATACAGCTCCTCCCTCCAGTGCCCCGCGTGTGTGTGTGTGCGTGCGTGGCTTGGGCTTTCTGCTTCAAATCACTCCCTTCTGATTGTGGGGCTGGCGGTCACGACTCTGCTCCGCACCTCCAGGCTTCCTATGGAGGGGAGGAGTATCGGGGAAAAGCAGGCACACAACTGACCTACAGAGCCATCGATAACTTACTCCCTCGCAGCAGAATTACATAGGAAAGGGGAGGGAGGAAGGAGGGGGAGGAGGAGGAGAAGGAAAAAAAAAGAAAATCCAGAGAATTCTAGTCTTGCAAATATAGTGAAACCGAGCAGTCGGAGTTCATTTGCTCTAGAAGAGCAGAGAAGGAAGAGGACGTTAAATGAAAAACAGCAAGAACAGTCTGTAGCTTTTTTTCCTTATAGTGACAGTGTTTGAGAGGTAGAATGATTCCTCCGAGCAGCATGACTGAAGACAGCGTGGACAGTGGGGAGAAAGAGAATGAAGTGGAGAGCCCAGAGCAACCCCCCTCTCCAGCATCCACTACCAGCCAGGAATCAAAGGTACTCAGAGTATGAGATTTTTGGGTTTTTTTCACTCTTTCTTTGTTTTGAAAAGAGATGTGTTGCTTTGATTTTTATTTGGAGCCTGTGCCAGCCCTGCCCAACAGTAGAGTGCTATGAGCCACCTCTGACTGCGGTGCCTGCTCTGACACTCCTACTTCTGAATTCTCCCTGTCACCTCAGGAGTCTGAACTGGGAAAATACCTGCCTTTTAAGATGTTTGGGTTTGGGGACTTCTGTTTGTGTTTCCTACTCCTTATTACAGTAAGGTCCTGGAGTAATGATGGGAGGTGATCACTGCCGATGGATGTTGTTAGCTATTTTCACACCAAGCATCAGATCACTTAAAGGGTTTTGGTTGGAAAAATTGGTTTTTCTCAAAGGTTCAGAGAAGAGAATTCTGTACGAGGGCTTGGGGTATTTCACCTGACTTACCTTCCCTGGCAGATTTATCAATGAACTTTCACTGTTTAATGAGGCAGCAGTTGAAACAGGATGTGACAGTTTTATCACAATGAACCTTACATACACTACCCAGAAAAAGATGATTTTTTTTCCCCAGCCTTTCTTTGGTTTATGAATTTTTTAATGTGGTTCAATTTACTTTATTGAAAACCAACTTTCAGTTCAAATGGCATGGCCTCTGAATTTTTAATCAACTTTTATATTAAAAGTTTTTCTGACTGCCAGCATATTACTTGGAAGACAGAGAGGTAAAGGGTAAAGTAGTAGCCTTACATAATGAAAGTTCTTTGCAGCTTACTTGAATGATGTGCTTTTACTGATCCTCTATTACTGACATGATTGATACCATGGTAGCACTTGACAGATCTTTCTATAAACTTCACAGTGATGCTGTGTGCTGTGTAAACATGTAAAAATAGGGAGGTCGTTGTCACTAGCAGCTTACAGGTGGGTAGATCCTTAGGAGGTACTGTGAGAGCAAAACAGCTGCTTCACAGGGAAGGTTTGTGCTGGCCAGAATTTAAAAGCAGTAGCTGACTGGGTCTAACATAAAACGATTGGTACATTATTCTGTAATTATAGCTAGATTTCTGGAGAGTGAATCAAAATTGTCTGTCTGTGTGGGTAGAGTTCTGACGTGGGCTTTGGACTTTTTTTGAATATATTTATTTAGATGCTATTCTTCAAGGAAGGAGCTGAGGTATTCCCTATGTAACACAACCTCTTCAAAAGAGAAGAGCTCTTCAGCAATAGCACACAATATTCACTATACACATTCAGCACTACTGGGACAATGCCCGAGTCTTCCTGGTTAATAGGAAATGAAAATTAAATGGGTAATTGGTTTAACCACAGGCTCCAAAAGGATATGGTTGATTGGTACATAAATCCCACCCCCGGAGATCACTTCTCTGGAATTGCTGAATTGTTATTTGGACAGTGGGAAGTTCAGCCCCCAGTGAGGTCCCGAAAGTAACTGCAGCCTTCACAGCACTGCCAGGACCAGCTCCCCGAGTGTGCTGGGCTGTGCACAGGGCCTGGTGGGCTGTGTGCTCCATGTGTTACCAGCTATCGTCCTCTCTCAGTGCCTGAATGGTTAAGGAGCTCCATGTGCCACTTGATAACAATGATGCCAGAGGGACTTGCCCACTGGATCACAGAATTTTGTTCCCAAAACAAACTGACTGGCGTGGATCCAAAACTGAGAGAAAGTGAAGAGCTGCACCAAGGGTTCCTTCTTGCTTTTTGCACACCTATGTGTTTCCAAGGATGACAACAGGATTAAGGCACATCTGGCCAGTGAACAAATAGGCTACAAAATAGTTTACACTTAAACACTATTATTATTATTATTATTATTATTATTATTATTATTATTATTTTCAGTCTTGTGAGCATTTGAAGTGGTACACTGGAATAGACAAAAGCTATGACCATGCAGTTGATGCCATTACTTGCATACAAATATTTTTAGTAAGCAAATAATCTGTGTATTCACATTTTAGAGCTGCAGATATGATCAGATAACATGCTGAGTTGTCATTTTAGTAGATGGAGTCAAAAGAATCTTCTGATTACTGAGGTAATAAGGCTTCTTCTTTTGGTCCAACTAAATAGCAGGATGGAAAAATTCTGTGATTTCATTTTTTATTTTGTAAGAGAATTTATGTACTTCAAAAACTATACACTGATAGAGGCATAAGTCAGTGCTTTTATTCTGTGGTGTCCCCTGCTGAGGGAGCTATCCTGTTGTTCACAGAAAACTAAGCTTTTATCAGGTACTCTCTGCTACCTAGGTTAACAAGTTCATGCCTGCTGCATTTATTGCAGAACAGTTTGTGCAGGATTTAATTACCCCACAATGGCTTGTTTCTGTAGCACAACACTAATATGCCTCCAAATATGGGAACAGAAACAACATGGATAATAACAACCTTCAAAATGCATTTGAAAACACTCCAGCAGAAAAGCAATTTTGAAAAAATGATGTAGAACTAATAGCAGCAAGCTTGCTTCCAGTCCAATGTAATCACACACAACTGCGGCAGATAGTCCCTTGTAGTACCAAACTCCCAAAAAGAGTTTCATCTAGCACCCTCTAGACTGTACTCAGAAGATGACAGGAAGGAGACACCCCAGTTTCTGACTGGTGTGAGTTTGAGACACAGAACTTCTGGCTGCTACCAAGTAGCTGAAATTTGGAAGGGTAACTCTCATGTGTTAGTCACACACCTCTGTCACAGGAAAGCAGCTCACTCTTTAGCACTTACTAAAGCCTCTCACCACCTTCTCCTATGGATTAAGAAATAGTTGCAGGTGAGCACACCTGGCTGCTGACTGTGCTCTCCTGCATATCCTCCTCCTCATGAGCACTGTAACATCTGAACAACTGCTTAAAATGGGGAAATTCAAATATACTTTCAATTCACCAAATTTCCTGGGTCGTAAGAGCAAACCCATGTGCATATTCGAAGTACATGTTTAACTTATAGTATAGACATTGCTACATAGCGTGACTGAGTCTTTTGGATCGTGTGCTCTCAGGTACTTTACATATAATACCTCCAATGTACTCTCTCACTGTTCAAAAAGGTGTCTGAAGACTAGCAAACATGCTGTACTGAGCCATCCTGTAGCAATATATATACTGTTCCTGTGCTAAAAACCCTACAGCTTGAATAGTTAAGGATGTTTCAAAAACTAATATTTAATTTATTAAATTAATTTATTGACTCTTGAAAACATTTACTTCACACTTAAGTGTGACTTGAGTGGATACTTAAAGCTTACTAGGAGAATAAATTTAGGGGGTACCATTCAAATACATGTAATTAATTTTATTACATTCATGTAATTGTAGTTAAGGCTCCCACCTGTTTGGGTCCTTTACATCTTGTTTCCAATAAGGTAAATTATCAGTCTGCCAAAGACTTTTGTAGATTTATAGCTCAGCAAGGGAGGCAGTCCTTAGCTAATAAATCACGATGGAAACTTTCTTCATGGTGGTACCAATTAAAGACGCACTGAACACTTGTTCAACCACTCAGCAATTTAAGCAGAAATCTAGTGGTACCAATCAGAGATCATATTTCTGATGTCCATTATGTAAATCTATCTTGGAACTTGGTAAAGAAAACTAAAATTTGTGTCGAAAACTAAAATGTGTGCCTAAAGAAGAGTCCTACACATAGGATTATTTCTTTATGTTTTGACAGAGTTGGAACATAACTGATAAATTTACCCTTCTTTTATTGACATTTCTATATGAAGAGGAAAAAGCCCATCTGTTGGTTTCTTTAGGTGTGAGTCAAGTCTTTATTGCTCCACTGTGAATAGTGGCCGGGGTTATTCATAGCCAATAGAGTATATCTGAAGATTCCCTTACCATTTTTAAGTTTTAGGGGAGGCCTGAGCACCTACTATGTTTGAACTAGGACCAGTAGAGTTTATTATAAAATCCCACTATAATTGTGAGGTACTGCAGTCATGCATCTTTGCAGTGATTCAGAATTTTCCTCTGAACCACAGACTCATGGGCTTGATAAATTGTTTACAGCAAGGTGAGTTAGGTAAATTGAATAGCTAAAAAATAAAGGAAAAAAGATAAATTGAATTTCCAAACAAATATGGCATCTGGACTATGCATTTCACAAAATAAATGAGTCAGTTCAGTCTGACACTTCCATACACTGACTATCTAGTGGCTGATATTCAGGGAAATGAAGACCATTGTCTTCAAATTCAGGTATGGCAATTCAGGAGATGTAGCACAATTGTTCAAATATGAGCTAACCTGGTATGCAGTACATAAAATGGAAGTTGCTAAAGAGTAACAAGCCAATAAAAGCATTAAACATTGACATTCAAGATGTAGACTTCATTTATGAATATTCCTCCATCAATCAAGAAGCTTGAACTTACATTCCTCTCCTGCTGGACCAATAGAGCAATACTGTTTCCATGAGGTTTCAAAACCTGATGTTAATATTAGATATTGAACTAATGTAAACACTTTGAAACTCTTTGGATTTTAACAGGATTGTGTGGGATTTAAATCACGTAGGATTTGTGCTATGCTGTTAAGCAGAGATCTTCTCCACTTAAAGAGTTAATATTTTATGAGGCTCCATAGATGGTTACTAATCAATTAATATTTTAAAAGGGCAGGGACTACGGTGTGCAGTTAGTGTTTCACCTTCCACACCAGTGATAAATATCCAGTACGTAAACTACAGCTGTGGTCTTCAAAGGAATACCAAACAGCTTAAAAACATCCTGTGAAAGGGGAAGAAAAAACTGGTTCTCATTCTTAATTTTACCTCCATGCCCCTATGTGAAATGGTGAGTACATGCCATGAAGGTAAGACTAAGGGAAAGAAATTAGACTAAGTATTTTTATGTGCTTTGATTAAGTGTTGTAACAAAGTATATACAGGAAGATTTTATTAAAGCAGGAAAGTGATATTCTACCCTGTCAATAATTTCTTCCACAGACTGATTCTTGTGCTTACATTTATTTTGACTTACCTCCTTTTCTTACTCTTGTTCTGATTAAAACACTCTGGTATTGTTTTCACTTTGATATATATGTCAGATCAGTTCCTGGGCACATCAAGATATCTAAGGCTAAATAGAAATGCGATCAGTTCATTCTCTTCTATCCACACTTTCAGCGGTGTCAAAATGAAGAAAACATCTGTTACCTTTCAGCAACTAAAGATGACTTGACTGAACCCTGGTGTGGTAAAAAAATGGATTTACTAAAAAGTGCAAATTTTCACTGAAGCAAAACAAGTTGTTTTAATAGCTGGAAGAGAGTCCAGTCATACTATCCCTGTCTCTTATGCTGTATTCTTTTTCATAAAGTAATTCTGTTGAATTTAGGTTTTACCACTACTTTTAAAAAACTCTTCCAACATCTATATGCTCTATGGCTAAGAGATGCTCTCTACCCTTCACTTTCTTCTGATTCTAGTGGAAGTTTCATTTTTGGCAGCTTGTTTAGTATTGTAATTTTGATAATGTTTCTTAAGCTTAGACATCTCTTTTCCATCCTTGGTGCCTGTTTCCATAATGTAAGAATAGACTTTTATGCCTATTACCAGCCTTTTATTTTCTATGCTAAGTAATCCTGACTGGCATAAGATAAATTCTCCATTCTTCACCTCATTCTACTAGCAGATCCATGAATCTGCTTCAGTATTGAATAATCTTTCTTGAAAAAGGGTGACTAAATTTTTTCATGGTATTCTATATGAAATCTCATACAGTATCACTATTGCTTTACTAACTTACCCAGAAACCTTGGTTCTGGTGTTTGAGTCTCCTTGTCAGCCCTTGGTGAAACAGAGGTCTCCATTTTATTATTCTGTAATTTCCTGTGGATCCAGGACACGTTTGTCCTCACCTAGAGTGCTTTGAATCAGGTCTCAGGCACACAAGCTTGCATTTCCACATCTGAACTTCATCACATTTCCCTAACTCCATCCCTCAAGGCCTCTTCATACATGGCAGTGCCTCACATAGAAAGCTGTTAAAGAAGCTTTCTTGTCTGACCATCTAGAAGACACTCTGGCTGTTACTCTCACTCCACCTGAGCTGGGGCAGAGGCCCCTTAGCAGCTGTACACACCACACTCACCAGGTTTCCTTACCGGCTCGACCTCCGGTTTCCCATAGCAGAGTCTCAGGTGTCTTGATCCTTAAATCTCTTTAATCATGGTACAATAACAAAATAACAGCTTGAGCCGGTGCCTCCGAGGAGGGACCCCCAAGAAAGGAAACTCTGGGATTTTATACCCTCACTGTCTAAGGGTGTAAAAGTCGGGAGTTCTAGGCTCCTGCTGCATCTCTGAGTGTCTGGTTGCCTGGCAAGACCAGAGATCCTTGTGCCCTTTGTTGTGCAAAGCATCTGCAGTTCACAGCCTCTTGCCTGGTGTCCCACCACCCAGAGCTCAATATGTAGCTGCACACCCTGCACATCAAGCTGTCTGCACTAAATGTATGTCAAGAATGCCTTATAACATGCACAGTCTTGGCATCAAATCCAGTAATAAAAGTAAAGAGAACAATACTGACCCTAATACTAGGTCAGTGTTGTCCTTTGAACTCCACCAACAACCAACCTGCAACCTCTCCTTTCAATAGTAACTATTTCCCATTGAACTTTTCAAAAAACTTATTTACAACTTTCCTTCTTTTCTGTCTTGGCTAATAAATTCCCTTTCAGTAACATATTCAATAATTTTAACAAAATCTAAGTAGATACAATCTACCTTTGACCTAAAACATTTTACGTGTCTAGAAAATTGTTCATCATTACGACTGCTCTAGGAGGATTTAACTTTTTTTAGTTTTGTTTTGTTTTTGTGAGATTCTCTTGAGGTCAGATCTACACATCTGTATTTGCTGGGATCACATTTCCTGCTTAATGACAGAGACCTCTATTTCGCTTTGTGTCATTTCTGTCTTGATAAAGCTTGTTAAGAAAATTTGTTTCTAGACTTTCAAAGTAAAATTTATATTATAAAATGGTTCTGGGAAAAAAGTAAGCTGAAGTATTTGCTGAAGTTCTGAGCCAGCCTTTTATCCCATGCTGACTGTACCACAGCCTTCTTCTTTCCCTAGCCTGAATCAATCCACTGACATTTCCTTAAATACTTTTTGGAAGGACTCAGCTTTTCTTGCTATTAATATACTTAAACCTAATGATAGTGCTTGAAAGATCCAATTTTATTTGCATACTTTTTTTTTTCTTTCTTTCTCTTGTTCCCCTCCCCACCCTTCAGTGTGGACTCTGCTTATTCCAAATTTCCTTTTTGAAGTAACTATTTTCATGCAGTTCTCCAGAAATACACATTCACAGAATCTTTTGATTTATCTTTGTTTCATAGTTTTAGTGTTAGTATTACCAGCTTTGAAGAAGTTATATGGCTCTTACACATCCAAGCGTGTTCAAGTCTCTGACTGTTTCTGATCAGTCATGTTTATCAATGAAGTTTGTCTCTAACTGATACCTTAAGTCTACAAAGGCCAAGGCTGTTCCATAACGAGTGGTCATCTGGGTTAATCAGCACTCAGTACTTGCTGAGAGCCAGCACTTGTTATCAGGCTCAATGACCTGTTTACACAGCTCTGCTGCTTTCCAGACCACTGCTAAAACATTCATGCCTTCATAAAGATAATAGTCCATCTGTGTCACACTCCAAAGCATGATGTGGTCTAAAATATATCCCCAGGTATCAGAGAGTGCCAGAGGCTTGAAATTTCTTCAAGGGAACGGAGCACATCAAAGGCTGTCTTTTTGAAATCCAAAATATGACTTGGAGGTTCTTTTTTCTCATGCACCTTATTTAATTTAAATGAAAGTAAATCATAAACACTTGATAGAAAACTATAATTCTTTTTACAACAAGCATTTCTCCTATTGCCTATCCAGTCCACTGCTGTATACTCCTGATGGGTAGAAGATTGCATATTTGATAAATTTGTGCTCATGTTTGCCAGGTAGAGGACTAGTCTGTCAGATGTGAGCGGGAGTTGAGTATTCTTAACATAGTACTCAGTCCTGCACGACTTCCAGTTGCATAGGCAAGTAGTCATTCTATCTTAAATGAGCATTGTCTTTCTCAGGTAAGTGCAAACTTTGCATGTTCATTAACAAAGAGGATCAGCTGTGAAGATGAGAAGTCTATGTGTGAATGACTGAAATAATTTGGCCTTTGTTTTCCTTCACATATGCCTCTACTTGAGGAAAAGCCCTTGGTTCAGTAGGTCAAATGACGCAATAAACGCTTCTTGTCAGGGAGTTTAACTCAGGGACCCTGCAAAACATATTTACAATAGACGTCTTAAAAGTGGACTTCTCGTACCTTTGACATCAGCAGTTAAATATGACATATAGCTTGCATATCTTCCTATTTATTAAAACAAAATTTAGTTTCGTGTCTGTAGTCTCACATAAATGTGCTAGAGGCTCATGTAGTTTTCTCAATAATAGGTCGGCGTTTCTTAGCTGACTTGTTTTTAAGTGATGAGAGTAGTTTGCTAAGCACTGTCAAATGGTAGTCTTACAGTTTTAGGGGCTGCAGTGGTGTTAAAAATACCACAGCATGAATAATTGCAACAGAGGTATTTCCCAGCCACAGGAGGCTGCAAGTTCAATATGAAATTGCAGTCCTCTATGCGAGTAACAGTGAAAACTTCAATGCTTTTCTTTTCTGTAGACATAATATGCTCCATTTCTGAGTGCCATTTAAAAGCTTGATTAAAATGCCACACATGCAATGCTTTATTAATAAAGATCATTTTAACAGTCTAGTGTTCTGAATAGAAAAGGAAAGTACAGCTGATCTATAGTAACTGATGATTAGGCTTAACTAAGCAAGGAGCAAAATACTATAAACTGGTATTCACAAAGCTATTAAAATCTGCAGTTAGAATAATTTTTTTTAGCTTATTCATCAGAGTAAGACAAAGAAATGTCTGCTTTGGAGGCACACCTCAGGTGAGAGAATGAATTCAGCCTGACAGGATGTTATAGCAAATACTGTTGAAAATTCTTAGAGACAGACTTGCATCACCATCATCCCAGTATTTAGCTTCTTTTAACTTCCTTTTTTTTTTTTTTTTTTTTTTTTTTTTTACAAAAATTGCTCATGCATAGTGAAGGAAGACATCAGCTTTTGTTGGCCAAGGGTCCGTTTTCTGGCATGATGCAAAAAAGTCACTTCCTAAAACATCACTAATATAGGTGTACTATTCACCTTTATTTACCAGTGTTTTCCCTGCCATTTTAAATGCCATGGTAGTGATTCTCAAAATCAAAATATCTTGGGATTGAAATGAGAGGCTAAAAACCTTGACCCAGCCTCAATTGCCTTTGTACATACTCAGTGATAAATGGTCTTGGACTAGGCATCTCTATCCTCACAAGTAAACAAAACATTCTAGGCAAAATTCAACATGGTAAGCTTGTCAGACTGTTCCTGACTTCTGCACAGCTAAACTGAGAATCCAGTTGTTAAAATGTTTCAGGTTTATATAGGTCTTTAAAATGCACCTACTGTTAAATTATCAACTAGTATCAGTCAACCCAAGGATCCAGCATATACAATTTTTGTTGTACATCTTAGTGTACTTACTTATTTATAAGTGAGATTAGTTCATTTCTCATGTATGTTCACAAATCCTCTTTTAGTTTAAATCATGTAATTAAGGAGTTACTTACAAATAAAACATAAGGTGACTTTTAATGATCTGTCAGACATTTCTAGTAATGAGCCTTCCAGTGAATGTGTGCTTGTTGAATGATTTTTTTCGCTGATTTTTCAGTGTCAAAGCATCTGGTTTTGAGGAATTGATTGTGTAAACTTTTGTCAGGGAGATTTCCCTTGTTGCAGGTGAAATTTACAGTCAAAAGAGAAGAAAAAAAGCATCCTAGGTTACATCGTACAGCCCTACCCGTGATTAGAGAGCAACTGTAGGCAGATAAGTTAGTTGTTCAGACTCCCTGTGTTATAAAATGGAACACAGACTTAAGCCTGTTTTATCAAACATTTATTTAGAGGAAAAGCCTGCTTTATATGGTCTAAATTAGCTTCTCTGGGAGAAATATCTTTCCATTGACCATAGTAGGCAGCTACAGCTGAGCTAAAAGCTCAGATTTAAGTAAGGTGAACACTACTTTGATTCTGTCAAAGTGAGATCTTGAATCTTGCCTACAAGGACAGGTCAGCATCTGTTCCCCTGGCTGGCTAGTCCATCTGATTTTCCCCTCTTCTGCCCTCAGATGTCTCAAAGACATTCTGAGAAGCTGCAGGGTTTTTTATACCGATGTGGAACAAAATCATTCAAACTTTGAAAATTTTTGCTAAGTGAAACTGCTGTTTTCTAGCCGGCCCTATAATGGAAAGTTATGCACCTATGACAAAAAGAGAGTGAAATGTGAGACTATCCAGGCTTCAAAATGTGAAGTGCTGCTATTAAACTGCAGCCACAAGATTAATCATGTACCAGTTTCATGAAGTATGGGCACATAGGAGCCTTTGGCAGGTTCACAGCAGTTAGACCTGTCTCCTGTAGTTAGTCATAATGACAAATGGACTTCATCCTCCTCACCATTAAAGATCCAGGCAAACAGTTAACTTTTTTGCTAGCTTACCCACTCTCTCTCTGCCTTTCAATTTTTCTCTCATTCTTTCCTCTCTGTTCCTATTCTCACACAGATGCTCTAATCCATGACCAGGCTCTCTGGTACAATGAGTCTTTGCAGGAAAAATTTCCATGTTTCCAAGCTTAGCCAAGTTTAAAGATTCCTGTTAAGAAAATGGATGGTGGTTCTTCTGTTAGGGGGAGGGACCTTTTATAAACACTGTGCGGATGCTGCTGCTCATGCCATAAGTACACTTGAAAAAAAGCAAACCCCACAGTTTGCACTTTTCCTTTCACCTATACCCAAGCCATACCTGCTTTATTAACAATTAAATTACTTAAGTTTCACCTAATTTCCTCACACTGTCTGGTTTTACATGGTCTGTTCCTTGCGTGTGGATGCCTATTAATCTCTTGATGTAACCTTATAGTGTCTTTATATGTATATGCAGAAAACTATACATAAATTTAAAACCTAGGCAGTGAAGTAATAGAAAACATTCTTTATGGAGAGGTAACAAAGCAGACTTCCTAGTCTCCCCATCTTGTCCTCTCCTTTCTGGGTAGGTAGCTGAAGGCAAATGCAAGTCAGAAGATCCCTTTTCAATTGCACTGCTAGTGGAGGGCTTTTTAGCTTCTGCCTCCCCCAGCAGCTTAAGTTCCCACAGACTTCCCCAGGCTGCAGTTCTATGTTTCAACACCACTGGCTTTTTTAGCAGTTCCTGCCTGGCATCCAAGAAAAATGCTCTGGACATCTTCCTTAGAGATTATCAAAGCTAAAATGAATGCCAACAGCTGTAATAGACCTACTTGAATCCTGCTAGAATGTAGACAAGTTAAAAGCTTTTTACAACGGTAAAAACCCAAACCAAACCAAACCACACAAAAAAACCCCACAAAAAACACATACACACAAACAAAAAACCAAAAACAAACAAAAACTCCACAAAGCAAACAAACACCCCCCCAAAAAAAAACACACCAAAAAAAAAAAAAAAAAACCAAAACAAAACAAAACCACAAACCAACAGTCAAACCTTACACCAAAATCTTAACAGAGTGATTTTCCTCTGAGGAGAATGCAGCCATAACTAGATGCTGGCCATAAGAAGTAATCGCTCAGTCTGGTAAAAAAAAAATCAGTTCTTTTTTAAACAAGATGAGAAAGCTAGTCTACTTTTTTTCTGGCACTATAGGAAATACTGTAATAAATACAATATTCCCACAGTAGCAATGGAGGTAATGTCATTTGGTCTTTAGTACCAGCTGCTGAATTCCAGGAAAAACCCTCTCCTTTCCTTAAGTTAACATCCCTCCAGTACAGTCACACTCATTGTGACTGCTTCATATAAAAAAAACCCCAACTGATGGGAGAAAATTGATACATATCTCAGAAGTTAGCACTGTGTTTGCTCTTTAGTACAGCAGTATACAGCAGCTCTGTCTCTGCTATAACATTTCACATGCCTTCTAGGCCAGTGCTACTTGGCTGATATCAAGACTTGCACCTACTCTGACAGTGGAATAGACTACACAAAGTGAAGCTCTTCATGGAAATCCCCTCTTACACAGGATTCATATTCTTTAAAACTCTCTCTGTTCTAACTTGACTTTCCTTTCCTCTTCCTTCTATTTCTCCACTTTCCTGTCTGCCTTAATCTCTCATGCAGCCCCATGCAGTATGCTGTTCCTGTTGAAGTCACTGACATTATTTTTGTCAGATAAGGCTTCACAGTTTCACTGTTTCAAGATCCCTGACTTTCCTACCAAATCAGTAACTCCTATTAAATCTGTAGGTAATTTATGTCAATTCCAACAGCTCTTTTCTCTCTCAACACCAAAATTATGAAGCTTCATTTATTAGGTGAGCATGACATCATGACAGTATTAAAGGCTTTTTTTTCAAAATCATTATTACTATTATTAGATGTTCATGTGCAGTATTTCATTAGCAACAGTTTAAGAGAATTCTGAGGAACTTAAAAAAAATTCTTAACATTTAGAAAGAAATTGTAGTTCTTCTATTTGTGGTATTCTGTGTAAAATATCTTTTTACAAGGAACCAGCTTTCTCAGTATCAAAACATATTTTTGCAGTTCAAACAGTCATTATAATCCTGAAATTTGATAGAGGTAATTTGAGAAGGAAAGTTGTGCAGCTGGTGAGGATAAAAATAAAATGGTTTTATTTTGCAGGGTTGATCTTGGAACAATAGCTGGCTAAAGATATGTTTAGCAGCTTGGATGTTTAGGAAAAAATATAAAAGAAATGGATTAGCCTGAGGCAAAAGGAGTCAAAGATATATGAAAAATCTAATGCATAACAACTCTTGTTAATTAATATCTCCAAATATATGTATTTACATTTTCAAGTTCTGGAAGCAATGTTTAGGCTTTCAAACATCTCCATAAAGTGCCAAGTAACTGTGTGCCATATATATGATAATATCATCATCAAGTTAAACAGATTTTCTGTGTGGAGAGTTGGCCTATCCTTTATGAAGGACATTGAATGAGTTTTTGCTGGGCATGATTAACGTGTAATAACAAAAAGACAGAAGACAGACTGAGATGGAAGCTTTCTGTACTACTATCAGATTCCTTGGAAACTGTATTACAAGGATGACTTTCCCAAAATTTTTTGGAAATACTTTTTGAAAATTAGAAACCTACTAGGGTAGATATGTTGAAAAGGATAAATGTATGTCATAAGTTACACTTTGAGAAGAGCTTTAATGGAAAATGTACCGGATCTGGAAATAAACAGACCTTTGTCATGGTGGACAGTAAGATAACTGGATACACAACAAATAACAAGGAAGGTGTTATCAAGGTAGGAAAAAAATTTAATTGGCACAGCATTTGTTGTGTACATGGCAGATGCTAGAGGACTTTAGAACTGGAAATACAACATAAAGGAAACTCTGTGGATATGCAGGTGAAGCCTTGAGAAGCCCAGAGGATTTAACTGAACTTGCTCTACCTGTGCTGTCAGCTCTTCCTCCAGATCAAGGGCTTCATGCCAGAGTGGTGCCAGGGCAGCAATGTGCATCAGGACCATACGGGTCCTGTTAGACTTGTGGTGTCAGAACAGAGGAGGGTACATGCCCTGGCCTCCAGAGTAGCTGGCAAGAAGCAGCATTCACATGGTGGGACAGTGTTAGTCTTCAGGAGGGATAAAAGGAAGATGGAAGGCAGCAAATTTGCTCCCAGATTGTAAAAATATGCACAAGAAGAGGAAGGGAACCATGGAAAAGAAAAACTGGAAGGGAACCAACAAATGCTGCTAATATTCTGTACGGCATAAGCTTGTATGCCATCTCCCACTGAGAATTATTTGAAATGGAAACATGAAAACAAGCTGTAAAAATTGGATCTGAATCTCTGTGGACAGGCAGCAAAAAAGAGAGTTCAGAAACCTGTGGAATCAAGTAAGACAAAATATTGGGGCAGAGGAGGGGGAGGGGTGCTTCTTTTAAGTCAATTGGCCATACAACACCCAAATTCTGGCATTGTGTTCTCATTTTCTCTTTGATTGAAAAACAAAGTAATATCATCTCAAAGCACAGTAGCTAAGAAAGAATTGGACAGAATTAATTCACACAAAGTATGAGTTGAAACAAGTGTCTAGGAAAGACAAAAGAAGCAGAAGCATATGTGTCCCCTGGATCTATCTATATTTGGTTATGGAGGAACAGAGATTGACAAAGATGGTTTAAAAACAAGAGGAGGGAATTGAAAAGTTGAATAAAGTTAGCCACATAACAGAATATCAAATGTGGCCAGGTGCTTTTTCATATTGTATTCAGAAATCCCTTGTTTTTAATGCACAGTGTAAAACATTTAAAAAAATTATTTGAAAACAGACAAACAAAAAAACCCAGCAACCCAGCCAAACCTTGAGCTTCACTCTGAAAACATGCTCTCTGAAGTCAGCAGGAGTTAGCAGTAAGTAAAGACCTTAGGATTTGGCCCAATGACAACAACTTTGTTGTAGAGCTGAGCACTTATATGTTTTCATTGCAAAGCAATTTTAACAGTGTAAGTTTTGAACCCAGAAGTAAGAGTGGAAACACTGTAACTGAAAACTATAACAACTCCCAATAGATCTCAGTCTTCCTTTTTGTTTTAAGATGATACAAATGTGATAATACAGTATGTGGGTGGGTTGTGAGGTTCATGTTAATTTGCCCTTAGTTAGTATCAGCCTCCTTGCCAGATGTATTTCCATATTTGCTTCAAAGACATACTACCATTTAAAGTATTAAAAAAAAAGCTAAGTTTAAAAAAAAAAAAAAAAAGGAAGGGGGGGAAAGGATAGAAAAACAAATGGGTAAAATAAATTAGTAGAAACTATTGCTATAGGTAGCCCAGCATTTTTAAGCAGAACACTGTTGTGTTTGGTTTTTTTTTACAGGTCAAGGGTGTCATATTAAGCCATAAGATCAACAGGGTAGATGCACACTTCATAGATGGACAGACAAGAGATACAGTCAAGGATAATTAATCTTACATTCACAGTCACATTCTCTCCAGATTATTCATGAGAAGAAGCAAAACTCAGGTCCTATTATCATTCTCGAAGACTCTCCTAAGCTTACACCAATGTAGCTTCTTTCACCTCATCAGGACTTCCTAGACTTACATCACTCTTATCCTTAGCCTTTTAATCTCCAAATTTCATCATCCCACTTTCACAACAGCAAATATTAGTAAATGACTGAATCGGGAGTTACCAAAGGGAGATTGGTGTTCCATTTAGAAACTGATATGGAAAAGCGCTATCCAAAACGAGCTGCAAAATGTGGGATTCCCAGAAGTGATCTCAGAGATAACACTCCAAATGCCTTCTACATCAAGAGACAAGAGATAACAACATCTTGATGGGGCAAAGTATGGACATGATCAGCTACTTGTCAATCAGGTGCCTGAGGTGAACCCCAAAGTACAAAACAAGATAAAAACCTACCTGTCTTGAAGTTGAAACTACAGGCTGATTTAAATTGAAAAAAAAAAAAAAATGGAAGGGCTGTTCTTAACTATCTCTTTGTTCCTTCATGAGCTTTGCTTTTGGCTTCAGGAGAGTTCAATTGTCAGATCATGAAAGGGAGATAGGTGCCACACAGAGGTCTGCACAAGACACCTTTCATAACCTGAATTATAAAGGACCTCATCAGCTGGTGCCACCCATTTTGAAATAGTTATTTAGCAGCAGGGAGAATATAATCCTGGATATAGATAGAGGATTTGTGGTCTTTCCCTCTGCTCCAGTTCTTTTTTTGGAAGATGAGGTAGGAGGGGAGATGTAAGGGACAAAACATTTTGCAACCCCTCTATAAAACAAGCAGCAGGCTTTTGTTATGACTGAACTGTTCCTTAATTCAATTTGTAAAGTGTTTTGATGTATGCATATGTTGGCAAAGAAGGAAGAATTGATGATCTTCCAGCTCAACACAGCGAACCCAGTAGATCTTACTTTGGGATTGTTAATCTGATTTTCATTACTCAGATTATAAACTTTGGAAAGCTACAGTACAGCTTCTCTGAAAGATACTGTGAGTTGTTAGCTTGAAATACCGCAAAATTGAGGAAGATTCTCTGCAGAAGAAGGCTGAATGCAGGCCATGGTTAAGTGATATTGCAAGCATTTTCCCCAAAAAAAACTTGAATCAAACCTATTAGGAAGTTTGAAGAAATGCTAATAGAGAACAGATCTCTCAGGAAGATGACGTAATACACACTCTTTTCTTTCTAGATTACTCTTTCTAATTCAGTGTGATTAAAAGAAATCAAAGGAATACACCAAAATAGGGCTGTTCAAAAACAGAGCTGCAAAAATGCTGTTAGATACAAAATTCGAGAGTTTGGGTGTGGATTTTACTTAGATTTTTGTTTTAAAAGCCTTACATTTTTCTGCATTTTCATGCATACAAGTATCATTCCATTTACTTTGCATGTTTCCTCCTTTTCATAAGCTGTTTTAAACTGTTTAAATGACTGTGAGACTTTTGAAGTTATTATGAAAATATAATTTAGCAGGGAAGTTAATGTGAGCTCTGCAAGTCACAGTTGCAGAACATCTAGTAGAGTGTTTATTCCTTTTATGCCTTAGGACTAAATAGAAAATTCTGAATGTAACAGAGACAGAAAAGGATTTCCCTGAGATTTGGTAGCACTCGGTCTAGTTAATAAATTCTCTTTCCTCAAATCTATCGCTTCCTGGACTTCACTAGTTTATCCTGTCACACCTTACGCTGAATTTTGGAGATATATGAAGGAATTTGGAGCACAACGGAGAATTTTTTGTATTTTCAGGCCTTATAACTTTGAGCACTTTATTTCAAATTTCTCTCACATATTTGCTAATTCTGGTTCCTTGTGATATTAGAAGATTACTCACCCTAAAATGTAGGATAAGTTACAACCAACTGCAGGAGCAATTGTTGAGAACTAGATGAATTTTTCAGCTTGGTTCAAACCAAACCAAGGAGTTGTACAGAATGAACAGGTCTGCTAAGCAAACACTCACTTTAGCTACATGTGCAAGCTGACCTCTTGCTAATTTAGAGTTCTGCTACTTAGAGATGCAAATGCACAGCTGGCAAGGATGTAGTACATCAGGAGAGGACTGGACAGTGGGGGATTCACAGTGACATCTGTGGGAGCGGTGACACCTGAGCATCCCTTCAGTCTTCATGCTTTCAAACCCTGAACCTCTTTCAAGCATTTTTGCTGCTACACTTCGGCATGTCAATCAGAGAATTTCATTGTAGTTTAGGACTCCATAAGTGAAATAAAATCATAGAAAGAGCCTTGTCTGAAAAGGTTCATATCCTAATTTTTTTTGAGAATCCAAGAGTGGATTTAAAAAATAATGTAGGACAGGGAGGAGAAGCTGAGGATGACGATCAGAGCAGCAAGAGCCAGCCAGAGCAGTTGCAGGTACTCAGTGAATAACTAACAATATTATTGTTGTTAGGTATTATGGGAAATATCTCCTCTTTGACAATTTCAATACAATATTCAAGCAGACAGTTTGATTTATTTACTTTTTACAACAATAGCAAATATATTTGTTCTAATGCCAGCTATGCAATCTGCTTGGGAAAATACACAAATATAGTACCTAGCAGACTGTGCAATAACAAACACTCCCTCTTTGTCTATAGTGGATTTAAAGGATTCAGCTTCCAAGAAAGCTGGCTAGAGCAGACACAACTACATGGTAGGGCCAGATTCTCAGACTGTATAAATCAGCTACAACTGAAGTCAGTTTAGCTAATTCAGATTGTACTAGTAGAGTATTTCAACTATTTATTATTTAGAAAGAAGAATGTAGAAAAGGAATCAGCTTTGCTTACAAAATTTATCATGGGTGCTTTGGCAATAAACAATACCAACCCCTTAAGTATTAAAAATATCCTTTCATCTTATTAATGCTATAAGACACAGTACTTCTCTCATCAGCAGGCAAATACACATATTGTTTATGAAATTGCATACTGCCTCTAGGTATGTTATAATCTTATTTTTGCCCATTAAAATGACAAGGCAGTGGATTTTCAAATCAAATCCAGTAAAAAAACCACTCTTGTCTGTCCTCAAAAATCACTTACTTTTGTATCCCTCAATTTTAAGAAGAAAAACATTGGCCTTCATGTTCACAAGAAGTAAGCACTCCTATCTGAGCTTGTTCCTTGTCTGCTGTGAATCAGCAGGGCTAGCTGAAGCCCAGCAATGCCGCCAGGCCAGCTTATACCCTGGTAACATCCAGTCCTTCAACAAAGCTAGTAAACAACTGAAGTATATTCTGAAAGTTGCTAATACAAATTGAATGTTCCTTGACCCAGAAAATGCACTGTACTCAGTAGAGGAGATATCATTCATCAAGACTTTTGTTCTCTCCCTTATTTGAAAGGCTTTTGGTCTGCATCCATTTTGCTAATATCCCAGGTACCTGACATGCTCTCTAGCAAATCTACACAACATCATCTGAGCTTTATGTGTTGAAGTCCTTCTTTTACAGCAACGTGAGAGACAAATAATGTGCAAATTTGCTCTAAGAAACTGCAAGGAACAAGTGGTTCCTTACAGAAGGTGGATGTTTATCTCACAGCAGAGTGAAATCTGCTGACAGAGCATTTTTAGTCTGCATACTAAACAAAATAGCTATGTTTTATAAGAATTTCAGGATTCAAACTGGTCTGATAGTTCATTTCAACTCTGTTAATACCCTGAATTACTTTTTATGGATCTAATTATATTGTTAACAGCAGTGTAAAGAAAGTGATAGAGAAGAGCACACAATATTTTTTGTTTATTGCTAGCACAGCAACCATACAGCAGGCAACTGATGTCTGAAAACGAGGGCTTGGTTGTATAGTAGGTCAGTAAAGTTCATCTGATGTGTGACTCATTTGTTCATTTCTCCTGGAAGATAGTTAACAATAAAATGTATAAAAATAATCTCCCCATTGGCTCCACTCTGCACAGGAGCCTCTGCTGCTGGCAGGGATGTTAGCAGTGACTGAGAAGGCAACAAGACCAAGCATGTTGGGAAATAAGCTGATGTGGGCAGATTCCACAAGGGTTGCCCTGAATGCTGAAGCTCATGGCCCAAGCAAATATAGTAATATAATATAAAGTAATGCAATACACACTTTGACCCCCTAGTAACCACCATTCACTGAGATCACTAGGGAATGAGCTTCAGGAAGGTGAATGAAGCATTTCTGTGTAGGATGTGGTGGGAGAGAGGCTTTCTCTGAGTTTTGAATGGTGAGAAGGTGAGATGAAGAAATTGTGTTGAGAAATGGTGAAGGCATAAGAGAAACCCACCATAGTGTTTTAGTTTGTTTTGGGAGTGTGTTTTCA
The DNA here is from genome assembly GCA_038380795.1 of Pyrocephalus nanus. Taxonomy (NCBI): domain Eukaryota; kingdom Metazoa; phylum Chordata; class Aves; order Passeriformes; family Tyrannidae; genus Pyrocephalus; species Pyrocephalus nanus. The sequence continues at coordinate 20,535,818 of CM076266.1, read as the reverse complement.
AAGTAAATCTCCTAGTGTTGAGATTGTTGCTACTCACCTCACTTGTGCTCTATGCACAGGCTGCATCACCTGAGGGTTTGCTTGTGCTCCAGGTGTGCACCTAATGCATGCCGGTACTGATGGGCTGGGATGGTTCAGAGCAGAGTACTCTGTGTCCTGAAATGCATACAATGGGCATGCTGGGTCATCAACAGTCCCTGTTTCTTTCTCCAATCTGCTTCTACGGAGCCACACTGATTGCTAATGTAAACAAGCTGGAGGATAAAGGGAAAATGAGTTTCTAGATATCAGAGAGCAGTTAGGAGCCTGAAAAAAAGTACTCTACAGGGTGGACAAATATCTTTGTAACTGCAGAGCTAGGAATTATAAAACAGCTCAAATCACTGATATCTTTCCAACTTCAGTGGGAATTACTTAAATGAAAATTGTAGAGAAGCGTTGGATGCTTCTGTTACATAAAATGAAGTCTCAGTGAGCTCAGGTGCAATGTCCATTCACAGCAAAAGCAGTGGCACCTAGCTAATACTAGGAATGAGTCTGAATAGCTGTTCTTTTGCTGCCTCCTCTTTTCTGCTTATAACAGCTAAAGCGTTGTAGTACAGGGGCATTAGGAACAGAGGAGGTGCTGATAAACTGTGGTTTGTCAGAGCTTCCTGATTCCTTGAAGCTTGAACATTCAGGGACTCAGAAAAAAATTGAGATTTTGCTGCAAGATACAGAAAAAAAAAAGCTTAATCAAGCGCTGAGGTTGAGCCGTTGCACTTATCTCTATCTCGCCTGTGGGGCTAGTATATGCAGTCACCGAGAGTCTGTGTGACTGATAAAAAGCTTTTAACTAGAGACAAACTTTTTTGCCTTTACTCAAATTTCAAACCACAGGAACATCCTGGATTTAATAGCAAGGGTTCATGTTTCTGAACTCTCAAAGTTGTGAAGTCTTCTGATGTTACCCTAAGTCTAGAAAAATTCCTGTGCTTCTGGGAATTTTATTTTTATTTAAATGAAAGCTAATTTGTAGCCTTGCTTGCAGAGGAGAAAATGGGAAAGGATTAGGAGATTTATTTCAAATACACTTCTTAGAGCTGTTTTGTGCTTGGTTTAAGGTTTTATTTAATTCTCAGTACATGATTTTTCACTGAAGTGTTGAAGTAAGTAGAGTGTAGAACAACCCTAGCTGCAGGTTTTTTCAAAAGTTTAGTAGTGATTCTTCCTAAGATTTGACTTTGAACTCATTCACTCCACAGAAAGAAAATAAAAATATTAAAATTTGCATACATTCCTCTCTACTGAAAGATTTGATTCCTGCCTCAGGTGAACACTATAGCAGCTCTATTAGAAGCCAGTGGCATTACAAGTGCTTTAAATCAGTTTACAGCAGACCAAAATCAGGCATATATTACATGCCCGTATTTAATTACTTTTGAAATCTTGCAATAAAAGAACAGCAAATTTCGAAATAAGGAGATAGTGATGTTTAAGTAAGGGAAGCAATGCTCACTTGGCTGTGGCATAATAATCACTTAAGCTTTTATGGTTTTATAGTTTATTCTAACTGTATAACAACCTGCACTCTCCCTTGCTTCAGCCAACTTTTCCTGAGTAAACAATCATATACCAATACCCTATTTCAAATTCTCTCATGGGCCTAATATGAGAAAGGAAAATTGGATCTAATTTTAAAACTTGATGCCAATTTTCTATTGCCCTGTATATTCTCACTTATACATGAGGGTTATAAAACACTGATCTGAGGGGTACCTTTTAACACTACTGACGAAAGTGTATAATTAGGTGTTCAAAATGCTAAACATTGCCAATATTCTGCATTCTTGCATAGTCACTTCTGTACACATATAACCTATTCGGGATATAGTAGTCCCAGACTTCCACTGGTGTTTTAGATAGGCAATGTAAGCCAAACATGTATATGTCTTCCAGTCTGAATGCAAATGAGAATAATATCTGTATTTGGCTAATGACAAAGATGCCCATCTTGTCTGGGCATTATTTAAGCACATGAATACAAGACAGGGAATCTCAGAGAGGACTATTAGCTTGTGCAGAGATATCTGCCAAATCTGTGAAGGTAACTTGGTCAACTCATTCTTGACTATGTGTCCTCTGAACATTCTGGATGGGGATGCATATGGAGTATGCACAGTTTCATGCTCATCTTACTGTGTTTGTATTTGTTTGGGCATGCATAGCCTGAATACTGGACTACCCTTCTTTGGAAAATTGTTGACTTTTCTGCCTGGGGGAGGAAAGACCATTGGTACATCCCTTGACTGGCAAATGGCTGTGCACAACAGAATGGAATAAGGATAGTAAATGCAGAGCTTCTTCAAATATACTGCCTGCATTGTCCAATCTAGCAGGACAATTGTTTCATTATAAAACCAATACTGTATTGCACAGCTTAGCTTTCTTTCTCTGGCAGAAGCAGTGTTTTGAAATTTAATTAGCTTCATGTGGCACTGTAGAAATGGATGGCAAATCAATAATGGATGCCATCTCAGTCACCTTGTGGTGTTGTAATTCTCTGTGTTTTGCTACACTAATTAGGTCTGACTTCAGTGAGAAGTGTTTCAGGAGCAAGGGGGTGAATTACTGCTGAGTTCCTGGCTGTCACTGGGGAGATGAAGTAATCTCAGAACAGAATAACCTCAGTGATTTCAAGAGCTGGTAACTTAACATCCAAGAAGAAGAGGAAAGATCTCACATTCTGATAGTGCAGTTGTACAGTGCTTTTTGGGCTCAGTAAGTCCATGGCTTAGGCTTCAGCTGAAAGAGCTTCAGAAACCATAAACTGTATTTACCTCATAGTTGGCATCTAATGACTTAATTGCTCTTATTTTCACATTCCCTTAGAGACTGAGAGTTCCTTGCAAATAGGTACTTCCTTCGTTTGAATCCAGGGCTCCTCCTCTGAAACCTGAGTGAGTTGTGGGTGAGAGTGATACATGTGGGAGGGGCCCCAGGCTATGACCCCTCCTACTCCGAAAGCCACTGTGGAGGAACAGTTCAGCAAGCAGAATGCAGTTTGGTTCCATGCAGCAAACACAAACACTGTTAACTGGAGGCAATGGCAGCTCCTTCTCTATTCATTTGACTCGGGGAGTTTATTGAGACATACTGGGGGGAAAAAGCTGGTATCTCCCTCTCCAGGAACAAGCTGCTTCTGAAGGTGGAAGAGAGGCATCCCCCCAAGCTGTCTTGCCTCTCCTCTCCAACAGCATGCTTTCAGCTGCATCATAAAGAAAATGGGTAGATCAGGAATAAAATTTAGGGAGAGCAAGTGCTCTGAGGCCAGTAAGTCAGTGTGACGGACTGGTGCCATGCTTTTTTGGGAAAACATGTGAACTCCTTCCCTTTATATTAGTGTTAATTACGGTCCCCAATCATCATTGCTTCTAACATAAACAGTTTCTAATATAAACCATTCCTGCTGCTCACCACAGACAGCCTGAGAGGCATGGAAAATTTCAGTTGTTACATCACAGTCACCCAGAGAATAGCAGCAGTGGTTGAAATTATTTTGCAGTGGTTAGAATAATGTTGAATGAAACGTGATACAGGGTTATTGCACTTCGGAGAAGGTAAATACGAAGTAGATGCAGAGCTGCTTTTCCTTTTACTTGGCCCCTAATTTGTGGACGCACAAATTTGTGTGGCTGATATCCTGATAGCTTCTGTGCCTCACCTAGAGCCCTTCTGAGCCTCATATAAAATTGGGAGATAGAGGGGAGGCTTGAAGGATTAGAGGATTGATGATATGACACAAGACAGCAGCCAAAAACTGCATATAAACTCTTTTTCTGCCAAATTCAAGAAATTTAAATATATTAAATATATTAAATATATTTACTGAGTTCACTCGTCTTGCACTGCCATTTAACAGCTGTTCCTGTAATGGCTTTACAGGCTGCTTAAATATTAGAGGATTAATAATACTCTAAGTTCCCTCATGCTGGAATATAAAGGATATATTCTCCAATGCATACAACTTTCAGCAGCACCTCTATACTGTCATATCTGAAAGTGAAGACCAATAAAAGCATTCATTAGGGTTGTCAGGTTTATTGTCAGAAAGTATCTGTAGTGTAGTTTGTTTTCTGGTTGGGATCTGCTTTCTTTGCTCAAAAACTGCCATTTAAATTCTAAAGTCAACTTTATTGTCCAGGTGGTTCAAGGTCTGCCAGTGGCTTCAAGGTTCACTTGGCAACAGCACACCCCAAAACCAGGAGCCTTGCATTGTTTTTTAAGTAGAAAAAGCAGTAATTATAACTGGCTTATTTATTGCAGCTGCAGAAACTGAAGCGATCACTCTCCTTCAAGACGAAAAGCTTGCGGAGTAAAAGTGCAGACAATTTCTTCCAGAGGACTAATAGCGATGTGAAACTGCAGGTAGACTTGATGCCTGAGGTGAGCACAAGCACTGGACAGCTCCCCAACTCAGAAAGCCAGGCATCTTCTCCCACCAGAACCCAGCAGCTTCCAGAAAACAACAAGGCTCACATCTTCCAGGAGCACATCTTCAAAAAACCCACCTTCTGCGATGTCTGCAACCATATGATTGTTGGTAAGAAATAATATTTTAAATCTGTGTGATTGTCCATGCTAGAACTTGCAGGATGACCTTTCCATAACTTCTGTGAGCCTAGATGTTAACTTGAGAATATTCATTCATAGAGACTTATGTCACATCTGGAACAGGTTGGCACGAGTTCTATATTTGTTGACAGATGTCTTGCCTAGTAGATGCATACTGTTGTCACAAATTACAGGTCAGGGATTGAACTGCAGTCAGATTCCTCTGTCATTAAGGTTATACTGAGTACCAAGCACAAGCTCTCTTGTATGATACACTAGAAGAAGCAGAAATCCATCTTGCGAATTTGTGTCTGCTATCCTCACTCTTTTCCACAGCAGTAATTCTAACTCTCCTGCTCCTTGTGTCTGCTGCATTGCCCCCAGTTCCATTTCACTGTGGTGACCATATCTACCTCCTCCGTCTGTCTCACTGTCACCTAATTGCCAAGAAGTAGCATCTGCTGGGTGAGAGGCTCTGATCTGCTTGTGTGTGCATGTGTGTGTGTGTGTGTTGGCTGTCTAGGACACATTTTTTGGGAGACCAGGTCAACAGAACAAATATAACAGTTAAACTTACACTGCAGACTTTCTTGGGATCCTTCTGCCTGAATGCTGTTATGCACAAAACCTCACACTAACTTTATACCTCTTAAAGATAGGCCTGTCTGTTCTCTGAAACTGTCCATGAATATGTAAGGATGCTCAGTGTTCCCCACTTGAGTGAGGAACTCGTGTTCTTTAGAAAAGGCATCTGTCTAAAGAACATTAAATCTGATGCAAGACAATCCTGCTTCCATAAATTAAATCACATCCACTCTGCACCACAGCTCTACTGGATCCAAGGAAACTGAGGAATTTTAACCCTAAATTTTTGGTGTTATTTTCCAGTCTTTTAAATTTTTTTCTACTTGAAGTGGTAAAATAAATGAAAGAGAGGAGGAGTAAAGCATCAGTATCAGGGAAGTTCACAGTCTAGAGACTGAAAAGAAGTCTGGAAGATTAGTTACTTGAGATAACTTTTTAAATGGAAACAGGCCCAGAACTTGTCTCCTGTTATAATGTGGATGGATGCTCTACCAAAGCTTAGTTTCACAAATATATACTGCAAATATAAGTTCTTTGCATTTCTGGCAGCTTCTTGTGAAGTTGTGTGGAGATTAGTATCATCACAAATCTGCACAACTCAGCAATAGTGTTTCAAAATACTTCTGCTCAAGATGGATTATTACTGGCAGCAAACTTTGCAGGGAGTAAATCCAGTTCATAAACACCCATGCCCTTCTCCTTTGCTGGGCAATCTGTGTCAGCCTGGAATAGGAAAGTCCTGAAGCATAGTTCCAAGCTTCAAAACATCAGCTTTAACCCCATCTGCCTTCTGAACTTTTTTTTCTATCCTCTGAGCATTTTGGATTTTTGTTCTGTATCTCAGCCACTTCATTAGCTAAAGAAGCCTTTTATAATTGCTGAAGAAGCTAACCCGACCTATTTTGTCTGGTGGCAGTTTGAGTCAGGTGAATTACTCTGACCTCTTCCAGCTCATCTTTTCTTGGAGGTAAGGCAGGAAGGATGTTAAGAGTTTTACCTTATGATGCCCTAAAGTGTAGATGCCCTAATTCTCGTAGACAAACTTCTCTATTCCTGTAATCTTTTCTCTTTGATCCTTACTGCAGTCATGCCTGGTTTTGCTGTATTGCATTTTAAACAGCATGGGAGATCTAGATGTTACTGTTTGCAGTTCAATTAATCCATATAAGTTATGCAACTGTTGTTTATGGGAATGGCGAAGCAAAGCAGGCAGCTTTTCAGGAAACCCTTTCAAAGCAGGCTCCCAAAGGCGGACTGAAAAAACTTCACTTCTGCTCAGGGACTCTGAATTTGCATTTTTCATGGGCAGTGACATTTAAGAGTAATGAGCCTATGGCTTTAAATTCCTTATTGATGAGAATAAAGGCAAAGACAGATACATGTTTTGAAGACTGAAGGAAGGAGTCCAGGAAAATCCTGTTTTGACTTTAGATGGTTTTAATTTTGCCACCAAGAATGATTCCAGGTTCACCTTAAATGGCTCTCTGATCTATGAACCAAGAAGCTTTGGTACAGGGCAGCACAATGAACTGTGCATAGCATGAACTTGTAGTGCACGCTTCAATCTCACTTGCATGGCAGAATCTGTCTGTGGCTTCAGAGTGAACAGGACTCTTGGAGCAGAGGCAGCAGGCTCCCTGTGCTGCTCTTTTCACGGAGAAATTGAAGCTTGCAAAGCTTTATCTTCCTACAAAAAAATATATTCATCATCTCACCTTGACTGTTGGGCAGTATGAGCAAAATATTGCCTTTGGGTTGCAGCCCGTGTGCCTGTTTGTTCATTTGACAGAAGTATAGTCAGAAGATAAAGGCCAAATAAATGTAATTGGTTTCAACATTCAGAGGACATCAGTGTAATGCAAACTTACTCTTTCAAATGTTTTTTATGTACTCCAGAGAGTACAATGCAACATATTCAAAAGAAACTCTGTTTATTGATTTGATTTGATTTGATTTGAAAAAAGAAAAAAACAGTATTAATAGTGTGCTTCATACCTCACGTTGAAGGCAGGAGTCAAAGTGTAACTACTATCTGTACAAGACTGGGACTCGATTCCACCTCAGTAAACAGAAGAAAAATTTGATAGAGAAGCAGTAATTTTCTCTCAAGTGAAATAAAGGAGGAAACTTCAAATTCAAGGGAGGTTTGAGAAGTGCACAGAGGATCCATTTTACAATAATGGTGGCTTCTTACAGCATCAAATACTCCAATAAAATCATCAGTTCTAATTAATAATTCAACATTAATAATTTACCTAATTTCAGAGCAAATCAATAGTGTCTTGGAGCAGATCTGTACTCCTTTCTCACACCCACAGTTTTGCTGCTGTGATTGCCTAGTGTTCATTAGTTTAGGACTGAGGTTTCAGCTCCATGGTAGATTACATATTTTCCTAAACATACCCACGCTTGAATATCCTCTCACATTATTTTTCTTAGAAAAATATTAATTTGCTGTTCTTAGTAGTAGTATTTTTTAGTATCTAACCTCAGCAAGGAAAAATTTTGAAAATCAAAGTATCTTATGGAATGTATCACTAGATCATCATTTAGAAGGCATTGGGTTTTGGGGTTTTTTTATTTTACATCACAGTGAAAAGAAAATCAAGTGAGAATACCACTGAGTTGATTCATGTTATCTGCCATTTTATGTATTTAGCAAGAATGTGGTAAGCTTTGGCAATGGCAAATAAAGGGAGGCAAAACTGCCTAGCACTAGCAAATATGGATATTGTAAAATTAATGTTGCATCAGATTACAGTCTAAAACTATGCTGATCAGAAGAAAGTTCTTGCTTGCCTTCAGTCTCTGATGTGTCATCAATCATCTCTGTGATACTTCACTCTTGAAAAAAATATGATGTCAGTACAGTTGAAAAACATTGTGTATTTAAAAAAAAAAAATCCATCTGTAGACTTCTCAACATTTTACTCATTTGCAGATCATTTCCTGTGCTGATTCACATGGAAAAAATGTTATTTTCCACACATTCCAAGCATATGACATGAAATTATTGTATTCCCATCTAAGTCAAATATAAGTAATGCAGCAAAAAAGTAAGGCACTTTGCTTTTGAAAATAGATTACTTTACAGTCAATCCTTTAAAGCTATGTTTTAAAGAAATAGTTGCTCATTTATCACAACATCATTGAATGTTTATTTGTGTTTCCTAAGTGTACTTAGCTATTTCATTCCATTCTTAACCTTAGCTCTGGCACAGGATTTTAACCAAACACCTATTTCATTGACACCTGTCAGAGTATGTTTGCCTGGAAAAACATGCTAGATGGCCACAAACTTTCTGAAAGACCAGACAAAATTATGGTCTGCAGTGTCCAATAATTGTCAAAGCCATGTCCTTCTGGAGCATGCCATCACTGGCTTAGGTAACTGAGATACATGCACTTACAGATGTTCTCAGGAAAAACAATTTTCTGGTTTGGATACAGATTCTCCAGACCTTTGCAACTTTGGAGGTAAATAGCTCAGTAGCTATCTCCTCAAATAACTAACCAGGTTAGTTAGAGAAACCTGCAGAAAATAAGTAAGTAAAAAAATAAACCCAAAATATAACTCTAGCATAGACTTTCAGTCTATAAATCAATAGAATTCAGCAGTGAAATTGTGCTATCCCTTTAGCATTGACTCACTCCTACCACCATCTGCTCTGGTTTAGCCAGTCATTCTGGAGTTTCAAACAGCCAAAGCAGTACCATGAATAAATATTTCTCAGCACACCTTTTAAAAGCAGCCTGTATTTCTTTATTTCACTGTGCAGTTGTGGCTACTAGAACTTTTAACTACTTTTATCCCCAAAGCTGTACTGTAACATCCTCCATAAAGTTAGGCTCAAGGTTGATAAATTGGCCCAGCTTTTCAAATGCTGAAATAAAGGAAAGAAAGAGGTCTAAATTGGAGCCTTGGTCCCCCTTTTTTAATTAGTTGCTGCATCTGAACCTTTCCTCTAAGACTGTCAGTAAGTGCGACTAATAAGTACTGGAAAAACTCCATGGTTTGAGGAAGTGTTTATATAACTGTAATTTATGTGGATGTTTATTAAATATAGCAAAATTTCACAGGAACTATTACACAGTACTTTCTGCCTCCAGTCTGATCAGCTCCCTCATAAAGAATATGCTTGATAAAAATAATGTTATTCATTTAGTCTTCACCCTGCCCTCCACTCTCCCCAGTCTCTCTAGCATGTTCCAACCCAGATGACCTTGGGGGAAGAGATCTGTGTTGCCACTGCATCAGCATGGGAGTTGTCCCCTCTAGAGCAGGGTAAAGAGCTGCCAGTGAGGAGGAAATACCTCTGGAGCAGCTTGTGACCGCAGCTTCATGTCCATCTCTCCAACGGGCTTGTGCAGTCACAGCTGAGCCTTCCCACATCTATTTTACAGATGATACCCTGTTACTATTATGGTATAAAATTGTAAGTCTGAATGTTCTTTATTATTAAGAGTTTCCCTACGAAAAGAAGTTTTCAAAAGCAGCTGAATCCAGCCTCCTTTTGTTTTGATTGTGAGGAAGAATCATGAAATCGTGCCCAACCAATCTAAAAGCCTTCTACCCTGGCTGAGTAGGTGAGGGGAGAGCAGTGAATGTTTTCTGCCTTGACTTCAGCAAGGCTTTTGACACTGTCTCCTAAAACATTCTCATAGGCAAACTCGGGAAGTGTGGGTTAGATGAGTGGATGTTGACATGGATTGAGAGCTGGCCTAATGGCAGGTCTCAGAGGGTTGTGATCAGTGACACAGAGCCTGTTTGGAGGCACACTGTACTGGCTCCAGTCTTGTGCAACTTATTCACCAATGACCTGGATGAAGGGACAGAATGCATCCTCAGCAAGATAACTGACAATACAAATCTGGGAGGAGTGGCTGATACCCCAGGTGCTGTGCTGCCATCCAGGGACCTGGACAGGCTGGAGACTTGTGCAGAGGGGAGGCTTACAAAATTGAACAAAGATAAGTGCAGGGAAAGAATAACTCCATGCACCAGTACAGACTGGGGGCTGATCTGCTGGAAAGCAGCTCTACGGAGAACAGCCTGGGGATCCTGGGGGACAACAAACTGTCCATGAGCCAGAAGTGTGCCCTCGTGGCCAAGAAGGCCAAGGACATCTGGGGGTGCATTAGGAAGAGCACTGCCAGCAGACTGAGGGGTATGATCCTGCCTCTCTATTCAGACCTGACGAGGCCTCACCTGGGGCTCCTGGGGACAAGAGAGACACAGAGCTCCTGGAGCGGTCTCAGCAGAGGGCAAAAAGGTGATTGAGGGACTGTAGCATTTCCTTTGCAAGGAAAGGCAGAGAGAGCTGGGCCTAATAAGCCTGGAGAAGAGATGACAGAGGACATAACATCAGTCTGTGGGAGTATCTGGGGTGGGGTTTTCAAGAAGATGAAGCCAGGCCCAGTGAAAGGACAAGGGCCAATGAGCATAAACTGAAACACAGAAAGATCTGTGTGCAGATGAGGAAGGACTTCTTTACTGTGAGGTTGACAACACTGGAACAGTTGCCCAGAGAAGATGTGGAGTTTCCTACTATGAAAATCCTCAAAGCCCATCTGGCCATAATCCTGTGCAACCTGCTCTAGGTGAACCTACTTTACCAGGGGATTGGACTAGATTATTTCCAGATGTTCCTGCCAATCCCAATCATTCTGTGATTCTTTGAAAAAGGGCTGTTGTGTAAACTTTTCCATGGCAGGTACCAGGTGCCATCGCATATGTTACTAAGTGATCATAGTCTCTGTCTCTCCCTTCTCCTTTTCTTCACTAAATTTACTCCTGGATTTAGGAGACTTAGGTTCTTGCTCCAGTTGATGATGACAAATGGCTCTGGGCACCTAAATTTTCTAGCACTTTTGAGAATCAGTGTGAGTAAGAATTGCTTAAGTCATTTCTGATCTGCTGTACTAGGGTGTAGGGCAAGTAAAAACTTATTTTGTAAATGCACATCTGCAAAAAAATGGTTCAAAATAGTAATTTTACCCTATTAGCTTGAAATTGAACCTGGCATCTCCTGTAATATCCTGAGTTAATAAGTCTCTTAAAGTGTAGACCTTCCCGCTTCTGAGAGGAGCCCTGTAAGAAGGTAGTAAAAGCCTTCTGGAAATATGAATTTAAGTTCTATGTTAACCAAACAGTACAGTGTGCAGTTAACCATTAATTATAGACTAGTCAGGTATAGGTAATGTCATCTGGACTCTCCAAAATTTCCAAACAGATGAACAGATGGAAAGAGGTAGAAACATATATGGTATACCCAGTATTGTGCTCCATCTACTGATACTACTATTTTTGATAAACATGACAAAAAGTATCCAATTCATACATCCCCACATTTATAGAGAACCTACAGAGTGCCACACATTATCCTTGCATTAAATTATTATTTTTCTTCAGTAACAAAGAGTTAAACATTCTTTAAAGCAAATATTGAAAAGTAAATGTCTCATTTGTTTACCCTCTGGGAGGGCTTCCTCCTCTGAGATGAGGCAAGAATGTTATCAGTAAATTGGATAATCAGGAACTGCTTAGCTGAGAAAAGAAGATGGAAATATATTTTAAATTCTAATTTGTCCTTGAACAGCATCAAACATGTTTCACACTTGTTACTAGATAATTTTCAAGCTTACTGTAATTTTGGGGAAATTGCTATTAATATGATATTGCAATTAATCCTCAGTCAAAAGAGACTTTAAATATGTTGAACAACATTTGCTGTTTAATTAGATGAAAAACAATAAAAATTTCCAGCCCATCTACAATCAGTATTTTAATGTGAGGTTAGCCATGATGATTTTTATCCAAAAACTACATGAAAACCCACTAAATACCCTAGTCAGCAGTGGCCATCACTCCTGAAATCAGCCCTAGTGAAGAACATAATGGTAAGCTTAAGGGTTTTTTAAAGGCCTCTAGATGAAGCAGAATACGTGGGTTTTTTGTGTCCTTCTATATACTTTTCCTGAGCTCATATGGGACATCAGGTGTTTACAGAAAAGCAAATTAAATGCATCTTCTTTAAAGCTGACCTTCTTGTAAAAACATTGTTTTTCTATTTAGAGTCTTTGTCTACTAGAGTGCCACTGTTATGTGCATAATTACGTTGCCGCATAGTGAACAAAAGCATTAACTGGAAGCAAAATTATTAAAAGCTTCACCTTACCGTGAGTTGCAGAAGCCTTAAAACGAGGCAATTAGCAGAAATGCTTTTGCAAGAAATAGAGCACTGCCATCACATAGAGTAAAATGCCTACCCACAGTTGCTTGTTGCTGTCCTTAATATAGAAGGATGTTTCAGAGAGCAGTGATCCTGGTGGCTCACATGGAGCATCGTGTGTTTTTGTGCTTTGGTGATAGGAATGTAACTGCAACTTCACCAATTACCTTCTCTAAACAGCTGAATTTTTAGTTTTCCAGGTATGCACAATCTATAACTGTTTTGCTCTTTGACATAAGTTTATCTTACACACTGAAGGATGCTGTAGACACCTGGATCCTGACTTCTAATTTTGAAGACATGCTCAGTTGAAAATTACATGCAGTTGAAAATTGTGATTATGTTGCAGTTTCCTTTATAACATGGAGGGAGTGATCTTGAAAATCTTGAAATATTTTGTTTTGAGCACTAGATAATTTCCTGTTTAATAGAAGGGATGGAAGCAAGAAAGAAAGCAGAGGAAAAAAAAAAAAAAAGAAAAATAAAAAAAAATAGTAGCTATGTCTTCCCTCCACTCACTGCAACAATTCCATTTTCACAGCCAGGAGAGGAAGTGGCATAAGGCTGGTGTAATCACTGAGCCAATATGAACTACAATGTCATAGTCAGTATGTTCCCTTTTTGGCTTCCTGTAAATCACAAAAGAAGTGCTTATAGGTTTAATGCACACAGGACAATCCCTCCAAATGAGGATTGGGTGTATTGATGAGGGGACTTTTATTTGCATTGCTAATACTGCCTTTTTTTCTAGCTGCACCTCTCAGAAGTGTAGCAATCTTTCATATCCCAAGATCAAACTCTCCAGACAGTTTGTTCTGCCCCAGGTCTTTTTTTTTTTTTTTTTTTGGGGGGGGATGCATGGGGAAGAATTCTTAATGTTGCTGATTGCTTAGAGAGCTCCATCATCAATGAGCTTGACTAGACTGCTTAAGGGTGTTCTCCAAGGGCAACAAACTCTTTGTTAGCTGAAAAAACACTTAAGATGTTGACAGGATTTGAGTGTGTCTGTCACAGATGCTCTTTTAAAATGCCCCATCTGAAAATTTAGACTGATTCTTAATCAAATAATTAAAAATTATGTTAAGCTCTTGCCAAGGGAGAGGCAGCATAAATTCCAGTGTGGAGGAGATCTGGATACCAGGTTTTATTGAAGAAACAATGACCATACAGATTTTATCCTATTTCATTTTTCTCACACTCCTTCCCTCCCTGCCTCCCTCCCCACCAGCATTCCATTCCCAAAGTCTCCTCTTCCCTGCAAAGGGGTCACTACTAGCCTGTGCAGGTTGGGCAGGAGGGCATTGTTCCTGCTGTGATGCTTCTTCCAGTTACTCATCTCAGGTGCCACTAGCCAGAGTCCTTGGCTTTGATGTCCATGGCTTCCTTATCTCCAGGGTCTTCCTCTGTTTCCCAGACCTTGCCCCAGGGCAGGATCTTCAACTTCTTTCTGGGCCCCCTTCTGCTTTCTGGCACTACTTCTTCCTTTCAAGAACTCATATCTTGGCACCAGATCTTCTTTCTGGAAACCATGTTCCCAGTTCCTGAAGTCTAAATAATGTATGTGCATAAGAACAGCACACTACCAGCCTTTTAACTAGTGGGTTGTTCTCCTGTCTCTTTATTAATTGGAGGCTCGAGGATGCAGCCCTTTTGTTTAGTCAAAGTGTTACTAACATTTCCAAGCAGCTTGGAAATGCAGCTTGCAAGTAGCAGTCTCCCGTCTGAGAGTTCGGGAGTTCAATTTCACACATTCACCCCTGCGTTGACACACAGTTATCTGCTGCCTGTTTGTGTTCACAATTTCAGCTCTTTTTTGCCTATGACAGCTCCTAAATCTTAGTATCTGTTAGTAACATCCAGCTGTGTGCCAGTACCTTTTTACACATTGATCTGTTTTTGTTTTTTTTTTTTTTTTCTCTTCTCTCCCCTCCAAATTGTGCCTTTAGACATCCCACCAACAGCTCCTCTAGCACTGGAAGCCATTTTGCTAAAAGCAGGGTTGTCTCATGGATTTTGCTGGACTTTTTTGTATGTTATATAATTATACACATTACACAACAGATAGCTATAGCTGCCAAGCCTATTGCTACCCCTTATGGGTTTACTTATCTCTGATAGTGGTAGCACATTTATGGTTGATGTTAATTAAGCTTTTTGGACAGCAAAAAACATAGTCATGCTGGTGCAAACCACATGTGTAAAAGAGAAAAGCTATGAGTTGCCTTTGCTTGTTCCTACTAGAATTGAGAGTGAATTCAGATTATGCAAATACTTTCTAACCGTGGACAGTTTATGTATGATGCATTGAATTATTTCTGTTGATAGACTAAATCTTAGAAAGTAATTTTTTCATGGGTTTGATTTAAAGATTTAAATATTTAGAAATAGATATTTCAGCCTAATGTATGTATGTTTTCACTTCCAGATTGATCCTGAGGCAGATAATGTTATTTTTGCTTTGATGAACTACATAAACTTCTGAACAATGATTTGCAGAAGTTTTCATTTCAACAATAATTGATGCCCCATGGAAGTGTATCTGTAGGTGCTTTCTAAGGCGCTATGTGTCAAACAATAAATTCTCCCAGGCTTTAACAGTGAAGGCTGAGATTGCCCCTTTGAGTAGAAGACAGTAGCAAATAAAGTGTTTTTACTACCCGGCCTCTATGATTTCACTGAGGGCAAAAAAGAAATTAAAATAAACCAACAACCAAAAAGAAACATACCTGCATTTGGTGAGAAAGGTTTAATTCGAATATTTTTCCACTGGTTGGACATTGGGAGGAATTTGTTCACAGAAACAGTGATTTGATATTGGAATGGGCTGACCAGAGAGGTAGTGGGTGGAGTCACCATGCCTGGAGGTGTTTAAGGAAAGACTGGTTGTGGCACTTAGTGCCGTGGTCAAGTTGACAAAGTGGTGTTTGGTCTTGGGTTGAACTCAACGTTCTCAGAGGTCCTTTCCAACCTAACTGATTCTATGATTCCATATTTCCCATGTGGAAAAGGAACTGAAACACACTTTGTTATAAAATGAAATTGTAAAATTCTGAAAGGAAAAAACACATTGTGACTTAAAGTAGAAATAAATTTTCCAAAAACTGATCCCACCAAACTGTTATAACTGCCCAAATACTTATGGTGATGCCCTGAATTATCTCTAGCCCAAGTAAATCATGGTGTCAATTACACTGTAGCTTCTGATGAAAATCTCCTCAGCTATGTGTGATCCAAGGGAAGAAATGGCTTTGGAGTAGAAACCTCTGTGTGTGGCCGGATCCTGACCAGCCATTAGATTTAGGTGGAAGCTCCAATTCCCATCTCCATCACTAGTTACTTGGAAATGGGAAAAAGAGGGAGGGAGAGGAATTGTGGTCATGGTAAGTCACACTTCAGCATCTCCTGTGCAAGGCCCATCGCCACAGGCACTGCCAGTCAGTCTGTGCTAACACAGACCGAGAACAACACTGAGGCATTGCACTGATGAGGGAGTGTTTTTGCTGTAGGAAGGAAGAGCCAAAACTCTCAGTAAGCTTGAAACAACAAAAGCCAGAGAGCAACTGCTATTTACAAATCAGGGGGTGCTTTTTTTTCCTAGTGTTTGTTTATTTTAACTAAACCTTTTTTAGTTCTAATTGATTGTCCTGATCTTCTGGCAAATAGAAGCCTCTCATTTCAAGTCCACTGATGATGATGATGAAGCTACGTAATCAACAGGCAATGTTAAAAATCCATTAAGAGACCAGTGAGGATATTAAATCGCTTTGTTGAGGACAGACTGTTCTTTTGTTTATTATGTAATTCTTTTCCCACATTTTCAGCAAGCTTGTAGCCCTGCTCTTCATTTTGCATCATAATTTTTGTTCAGATATTCAGTTTGTATTTTCCAGCTCCTCTATAATTGAGGCCCTTGAAAGACAAAAGCTTTGGCATATATAAGTAGCCCTACAAAATTCAACTGCTTTTTCAAACCATTTCAAAACACAGAAGAAAAAGGTTGCACCTGGATGACCTTTCATTTCAACACATGTAAGAACACAAGTGCAAATAACCTAAGGCTGCCAACAGACATCGTTTGAAATCTGACTTTCATCATCTTCATCTCAAGAAGAGTTTACTAATACTACTGAGACCAAATAATATTGGTCTGGTTTACTAATATTACTGACACCAAGCCATTAATCTCTGCTTGTCCTCTACTGGGACAACACACCAAGTTTAATTTCTCCATCCTCCCTTGTCCTGTTCAGCTCTGCTACCATCATCAGTTCTGAAGCCATTCAGCATCACCTCCCGTAGGCAAGTCTATGCCCAAGTGTTCTGGACTGTTTTCCTTCTCAGCAAAGCAGCCCAGTGCAAAGACCTACAAGCACAGGCTCATCGGTCTAGAAAATTGTCTAGAAAAGTAGGCGTTGATGTATCAGTGCCAGTTTGTTCAGAGGAAAGAAGGTTAGATAAGGTTGATCATGTTTAGTGTCTAAAGAACTGGGACTTTTTCTTTCAATAATAGCTGTTAGTTTATTTACTGTGGCGTTCCAGCATCTTAATTAACATTTAGACGATCAAAACCCTGAGATGGTATTTTAAGAAGTACGGAGGTGGATATTTCCTTTCAGGGACAGACTTTTATAGCAAAGCTGCTGAATATGTGAAAAGTGCTTTGCAAAGAAAAAACCTCTTGTGGCCAAATTTTTAAAAGACTTTATTTTAGCGGGGATATTTTTCATCTCTATAACAGTCTTGCAGAAAAAAACTGCCTATTACTGCCTCATTTTTTTCTCAGCATGTCATTTCTAAAGAAAACTATGTCACTAGGAAGTCAGTTCTAATTTTATGCACTGTTTTGTTGCCTGCCTATACGCAAGGCAACTTTTCTTGCTATTTAAACATTGGATATAGTTATGGAGAAACTGGGGTAGGCACTCAAATGGACCCATACCCTCAGTGACATATAATTTAAAATTCATTAATTTGAAAGGATAGGCACCATGACTGGATATCAAGTCCTATTCTACAGAACATAAATATGTAAGTTCCAGCTTCTCTCCACACCCCATTTGGTTTAGACTGACATAAGGTGGACTCAGGGAAAAAGGACACTTCAGCCAGTCAAAGTGTCAGGTTCAAACCTGGCAGCTTGGTCCCAAATGCAGGGGTTCTTCCTCTAGTTCCAGCATGTTGCTGAACATCCCTGTACAGTATACTCCCATCTCAAGATACTATCGACTTAACCCACCCAAAACTGTACATTTTAAACTGGCACATTTAACAAGCCCACAACCTAATTAAAAAACAAAAAATCCATTACTAAAGAAAAACCTTTGAAGTCAATCCCACACTGCTATCATTTATGAAAAACTGCCTAAGTAAGGTTTTTGCCTAGTTTTCTCTTTGTTTTTTAAACTTTTTTGTTCTATACATCTGCATAAAAGGGCCTTTGCCATAATGTTCAAATGAATGAAGGCTATCTAGTCAGGTCAAAAGAGAAGGGTACTCCTAAAGTTCAATTTCACCTTCTTACAAAAAGAAAATGAATAATTTTGGATAATCAAAATGACAATGCCAAGAACTGCCATTATATATTTTCTGTGGCTCAGTTAGGAATGATATGCAGCAGACCACAAAATTATTATGTCCTCTTTTTGTTGTTTTGTTTTGTTGTTTTTTGTTTTTTTTTTTTAATAATCCATCTAGTCCTGTATTTAACAGCAAAAACTGCAATAGTAGGATTGTTAATAGTACTGGTAATTTTATGTGAGGTGAATATTTGTGTGTAAGTCAATGTACCTGGCAACTCTGTGCCCATCAATTTTAATTATCAGTCTGGCATCAGACAGCAGTGACTTCCAGTGCTCAGCCATCCGGGGGGCTGGGGAAATCTGGATTCAGGCTTTGGTCTATAGCTCACCTGATGACTGGATGAGGATCTGTGCCTCTGTCCTCTCCACGATGTCATCTGGGGCAAGTGATGGGGCAGCATCAGTTAAGAAAAAGAAGCAGAAGGGTGCCAGGTATTAGAACAGAGAAAAGGGGTAGTTCCCGAGGTGGCAGGAGGCATTCAGGGAGGCTAAAGGAAGAAAAGTATTGACCAGCTCATCCTTACAAACCTAATGGTTTGGGGGAATTAAGATCAAGATTTTTAACTTTAAAGGTGTGGATGTCCTGTGTAGAAAGTGCCATTCTCTCAAATCTACTCTATCTCTTGATTGAGATAGAACAGGGGAAGGAGGAGGGCAAGCGTTTGTCCAGCAGCAGAAACCCACAGGGACAGGAAGTAGCCATAGCGGAATTTTTGAAAACAGTCATCTCTTTCAGCATCAGAGCTTTTACACAAAACCAATTAATTAAAAATGGGGAAGGGGGCATGAGAGGAGGGTGCACAAAGGCTTAGAGATGACCACAGGGGCACCAGTGCCATTTCAGGGATTTCCTCCTTCTAAGGTGACATTCTAAACCCTTCACTGCTACAAGACCAGCTCAGCTTGCTTAAAATTCTCCGTTTCCCATAGATTTTGGCATGGATGCAGCTTCCTGGTGACAACTGTAAATGCATTTGGGGAGAAAGGGGCAAGGCACTCATTATTTTTATCATCCTCCCACAGCAGAAGTTGAAGTGTTATGGAAAAGATGTAATTTTAAATGTATTTATTTGTGCAAGTTTTAAATAAAATAATTTCTGACTGGCATGTTCCTCTTAGCTGAAATGATAAAAAATAATGGTTGGGTCATAGCTGGATTAGCTGGAGGTGACAGTCTCTTTGTGTCCCTTTCCCTTCCTCTTTCTTTTATAGACTTGTATCTTTTTATGCTCTCTCTTTTTTTTTTTTTTTTGTTCTACACTTTAACATAAGTGCCTAGCATAGTTATCTTTATACAGTCAGCGCAGCATCATGTTATTACCAATATATGCAGTTTTCTTTGAAATTTCTCATGACTATAGGGCTTGTTCTCCCCTTCTAGCTATTAATCCTATGCTGAGTCTTAGAACAATGGCAAAAATCAGCCAGCAGTGCTGTGGCCACACCTGTGCTGGCCAAGAGGATGATACAGGTTCCCTTCACATGTACGTGACAAGAAAATTGTCATTTGCATTCCTTAGAATAAATGTCACTTTCCTGAAATGCACAGTAGTTACTAAATTGCTTTTATGGGACACACAAAGAGTTGGAATCAAATTCTGCCCTGTTTCCTCTGCCTGTCTCTGCCTCCCAAATATTTCCATTCACCTATATTGAGGTGTTCTGTTTCCATTTAGGCTGCCTCCAAAAAAGGCTTAGATTTACAAAAGTGTGTCCTTTTAGTTTTATTTAAGGTCATATTGTCAGAACAGTTTAAGATTCAGTTTTCCGTGACTGTTCTGGAAAACCTAGCTGCTGGTTTAGCTATTCAAATGGGAGCTGACCCAGTCATAGAGTATTTCTATCAGGGTGTTATTAAACATGACCTGCTTCTGAAAACACATTCTCAAAGTGCATCCTTCCAGTGCTAGGTGCCTGGATACATTAGTTGGTATGCAAGGAAAATGACTCATTTGTAAGTTTATTTAAGAGCTACTCAGGTATTCTGACATGAAATTTCCTCATTTGCTTTCCATGAGACATAGTTTCTTTTGTCAGTTTTGGCTTTTTTGTTTGCAAAAGGCATACCAGCCATTACAGACTATGAGATAATTGATACATTAATGAATGGGACACAGAGGACATTTGTGCAAATGTCTTTGCGTTTTTTCCTATATGACTTTCATGACTACAGTTACAGTTACGTTCATGAACACTGTAAGCCAGCTGAACATATCTAGTACTTTCCATTCTAAACCCCGTGTTTTAAAGTCTGCAATTTTTACAACTTAAACACCATCATCTGGACCAAAATAGTATTAGTGAAACCTGTGATGGTTTTGGTCTAGGCCTTCCTGGTGACCAGTTTGTAACCAAGGAAGTGGCCAAGTACCCAGTATTCCATACGATTTTTACGTAAACCGGAGTATAAATGAGTTGGAGATTAGAGGTCTCGCTCTCTTCTCTTCCGGCGAGGTTTGGGAACAGTGGGTCCCTGCGTTGGTCTCGCTTATCTAAGGCTGAGGCCTGCAGAGTCCACTGTCCTGCCACGTGGAGGTTTGGAGAGTGCTGGCCGTGTCTGCCAACCCTGCTGTTTTAAGGGATATGGTGAGATTTGTTTTACTAGTTATTTTACTAGTTCTCAGGTTTGATTGTGCATATCTATTCGGTGTCCCTTTTTTGTTCCCTCTTGTCCCTTTTTCCCCTTTCCCTATCCCTTCGGGGGGTGGATTCCCTTTTACTGTGTATATAGCATCTTAACTGTATATAACTGTGATCTACGTAAATATATATATATATATTTATATAAGCAGCTTGACTTTGAGTTCTTTAATTTTTATAATTTTTTTTCTTTTCTTTCTTTACCCTAAGGGAAGAAGGAAGGGGGAAGGGGGGGGCCTGCTAACTGGAAGTTTGGGCATTTGGCAGGGAGCCAAAGTCCAAACCATCACAAAACCTCTGACAGTTTTACTCCTTAGTCTCCCAAATGAGACTCCCCATACAAGTTGTGGCAAGAGACAAAGACGGTGAGCCCATTGGAAAGCTCATAAGGCTAATAATCACTTTGTATTTGGAACAAGGCCAGAGTGGTACTCAGGAGATGTTGCTTATGGACACACACTGACCAAGGAAAGTAAAATAGAAATATTGAATAGAGTTGCCTATTCATCGAGCATTGTCTACCCTGTTCGGTGAATGAAGTAGTGTGCCTTGAATAAAAATAGTGACAATCACATCCCTAGATTGCAATCAAAAAGTGACTGAGCAGAACTTTGTTCTAGCCTGCTCCTTATTTAACATTTGGCTTAGGTAACCTCAGTAAGGGTCTTTGGAGAAGAGGGTAGGAGGGATGATTACTTTTTAAAGGTAATAGCAAAGAATCCATCAAAGCTCTTAGTTTACTTCCCCTTTGAATGAAAACCATAGAAAAAGTAGCTAGGTTGCTCCAAGTTTATTTAATTGCTAAGCCTTTACTTTCTGTATTTATGATCCACCACAAACTAAAATTATTCCAGGTGGGCTAAGACATATCAGTGAGTACTATACCAGAAGCTTCCAGCTTTGCTTTAAGGTTGGCATAGAGAAATATATGCTGCTTGGAATAAAAAATAGGCTGCAATCAATCTGTCAGCTACTTAGGGGGGCAGGAATCAAACTAGAGGGTGATGGTCAGGCTTGCAGGTCATCAGAGCTTGCTGAGGTGAAGTCCCTGAGGAGAGTGTTTTAGTATCCTAGACTTCACTAAATGGAACACTGCACCTTCCAGACACTGCTGTAACCACCTCAAATGTGAACTCTTTCCTTATGCTTCCCCTTCCCCATGCTTCAATGTACAGAAAGATTAAACCAGTGGGAATAAGCACATTGCAGAGAGGTTTTCAACTGGTACCCTATGGCAGTGCAGTAAAACAATACAAGTTCTCCTTTAATAATCTGCCCTATTGTGTTGTTGTTGTTATTGCTATAATTATTACTATTATCATCTTTGTCAGTGTCACTTTTTTTTTTTTGAGTCATAAATACCAGTCATTTTCTACTATTTAATATATGTTCAGGCTAAATTCCTAACTTTCTTGTTCTCTCTGGGGGAATTTAATGGCAAATAATGTTTCAACATATTGCTACATCCTATGCCACTACTTTAGGCACAATGACATAACTCTCTTATACTGGTGCATGACAGCAGAACTCTTACTATACTCGCTCAGCTTTAAATAAATTCCTTGCAAAATCCATGTTCTGCCTGCTTTTTCCCTATTTCAAACTATCAGGATGCCTTCCAAAATGAGCCCCATTCAGGCTTCTGCAAAGCCAACAAGCTTTCTTAAAAGGGATGCCAGTAATTGATGCAACAGATCAAACCCTGGTCTCATCTGCACCCATACCAAATACGATTTCTTTTCCTTGATGTGAGCTGTGATTGTGCCTCAGTTCTAAACCTCAGCAACTTTTGGGTTAGATACACTGCTAATATGTAGTTGTCTAATCCCTGGCATGCAGTTTTGAAATAGCTTAGCCATTGTTCTCTTATGTGGTTTGATTTAGTGTAATGGGGATAAAACTGAAGAAGAAAGAATTATCATGTGGAAAAAGAAGATGTGTCTTGTAAAAATGCCATTTTCAGAGCTTGAGATATGATGGTTAAGTGTAAGTACAGCATAAATGACTCTTCTCTAAGCTCCTTAGTTATTCCTCAGTGGGAGGCAGGGAGATACATGAAAATTTTTTTCCAAGCTAGTCCCATAGCAAACCAAGTTAGAAATAAGAAGTTGAAGATCAAAACTTTTGGTAGCTATAGAGAATTTCATTTTGATTTACAAAGGCTTCTTGTAGACTTAAGTGGATGACCATAATGCTTTTCCTCTCTTTGAAGTCACTACTTAGCTACCCACATGTAAAATATGGCATGTTCTTTTGTAATGGTCTTACAGAGTTTCACATGATCACAAATTTCTGTTCTGGAAAACGTTGGGGTTTGAATTTTGAAAGCAGCACAGATACTTTACATTCATTTTGCACATCATTTGGGCAAACGATTTTACTGACAAATGTGTAACTTCTGTGATCACACTGTTATAACGTGTAAGTACCAATATCCTCCTGGTAATGTTAACACTAAAGTGGCTGGAAGAGCATAAGTGAGCCAGCAGAAAGAACTGTGAGACCATCTGCGTTTTCACAGCTGAATCTTATGAGTAACTTGGTAGAACAGATAAGAGTTACGCCAGTATAGACCAGCATGAGAGGAGAATTAGATCCAGTGTAACCATTGATGTGTTGCTAGGCAAGCATGATGTCACTTTTCTTTCTTCATTCTCCCCTATAAATATAATAAAAAATTGTGGAGGAAGTACTGTTTCATCAGTGCCAATTGTTGATCATCAGGAAGGGTGATTCAGCATTTCATCATCAGTAATAAAAGCACAAAGCTGCTGGAGTCAATATTGGTTTGGGCATCTGAAATTGAGAAGAAACTATAACTGAAAAAGTCCCCCCAGCACACTAAGCCAAGTGCAACCACACAGGAAAAAGAAACAAAACAAACAGGGATGTGTTCTAGTCAATTCTGTGTTAAATTCTGTTGTAGTAAATTCTGTCTAGTAAATTCTGCTAGATGTCTGCACATACTGAGAGAGGGCTGAAAGTGGCCAGGTAGGCAAGAAGCAGTGAGCAGTCACTGACCCCACTCCATGGAAGTCCCTGGAGCACACCCTACTCAACCCCATTCACTCTCCATCTCTCCAGCAGTCTCAGTGGGAAGGCAGGGAAGTTCCCTATCCTACAAGAAGCACACAAGTGAAACATCTGAGCCTGGCTCACTGCAACCACCCACAGCTACTTCAGCCTGCCTTATCTGGCTTGGAAGTGCTTCAGGCACCTCTTCACCTGAAAGTGGTCCTGTCAAACCTGGGATTTTGGCACCAACTTGATGAAACCTTCCCTAAAGTGCTTCTTGCAGACATAGTGTTTCACCAGATGAATCCAGCAGCATGTACACAGCATTGACTACTCAAATAACCAAGAGCTACACGAGTACTTTCAGATGTAGGATTCTTCTGACTAATATTCCTATCATGTCTGACTAATGAAGGCTGGTTAAAATGTCAAGAGTTTTTTAGGGGATTTTTTACTACCTTGTTTCTTACTCACTCCCACAGTAGATGATAATGAACTGACGTGCTGTTTACTCATTTCATTTACCCAGTCCTATGGGGATAAAAGAGTTGCTGCAGCATGACTGCTTCTGCATGGTCTAGGAAGTGTTACGGTTATATGAATAAGAGTGACTGTTCCTGCCTGGAAGCAAACAGACTTGGGTCTGTCATTTAAGAGTAGGTCCACACTGAAGATAATGCAGAAATACTGTTGGCCAAGTAGGGCAAGTCTGCTTCTGTAAGACAAAATTTCTCCTGTAGCTCCCCTAGCTGTAACACAGAACTTTTCCACTGCCAGTGAAGGAGAGCAAGGTCAGACTCGTGGCATCCTCACTGTTCCACTCAGGGACACACAAGGAGCCCTTTCAGCACCCCCTGAGCACTGGCCCAGGATGGTGACAGCAGCAATCCCTGAGCACAGAAGTCAATATTGGTTTGAGCATCTGTAATTGAAAAGAAACTGTAACCAAAAAAATTCTCATAGTGCACTAATCCAAGTGCAACCACACAGGAAAAAGAAACCAAACAAAGAGGGTTATGTTTGCCCATGGGTGGATAATGGCTAAGGAGCTGGTCTAGCCCGTGTTGCCCTCAGAGCTACCTCTCACTCATGAAACCAGGCCTCCACTGATGGCCAAACTCTCCAGGACAGCTCCAGAGCCTGGGTGCTCCTTCACAGGAGCACAGCCTTGCACAGCTCTCATATCAAGCCCTTTCAAATTAGCAAAGGGATTTTGCTTGATATTCATGAGGCAGAGACATCACTGATAAGACTATCATATAGCAGAGCATGATCCAGTATATATGTCTAAGGGCAGTAATAGCCTGGGAAAGAGCCTGGGGGAGAAATGCCTAAAATGGAGAGGCTGTAAAGAAAATGTGTATATAAATGGGCATTTTAAAAAGCAGGTAAGGCAAAGAAAGCTGTCAATATTTGCTCCATGGCAACGGACCCCATCATTTCTTTCAGGTCATTTATTTAAATGCATGGAAACTATTGATTTTGTCTAATTAAATCATTTCCATGCATTTCACAGGGACAAACGCTAAGCACGGATTGCGCTGTAAGGCTTGTAAGATGAGCATCCATCACAAGTGTGCAGACAGTATCGGACAGCAGCGCTGCATGGGCAAGCTGGTAAGTGAGCAGCTCAAGGCAGAAAGAGAAGTGGGAGGCACCAGCTTGTGCTTTGTGTGTCTGACCCCCAGGTGGCATTTAGCTGGTGCATTAACAGAACTGACAGCAGATCACTTTACTGAGGTGGGAAACGTGAAGTCAGGTAGTGCCCTGTTATCAATTTGGTCAATTGCTACTACTCAAGAACCCAAAGAAGACCAAAACACAAATCTGGACTGTTTTTGTGGATGTGAAAATGCAGAATCCAAATTCAGATAAATAACAATTTATTACCTTGATTTAAACTGCGCTTGCTGTAATGTAAATCTCTCAAGGAATACTATAAATTAATCTAAACATTTCAATTGAGTTTTACAAATGAAAAATCCTTCAAATTATTTTTTATTACTTTTTCCACTGTTAGGACTTGAAGAAAAAATATAATTCATCTTAAAAAATAAACTACAGAATATTTCAGTATGGCAACAAAGAGTTTGAAGCAATCTCTAAGCTGGGGGCTGGGAAGAGCAGAAGCCTGCCTCTGTATAGACACAATACCTTAGTTGTTAGATAACTTTAACCCATATGATTTACTTTTATGGGAATATGGTTCTTTTAGTCACTTTTGGAAAAAAAGACCATTTGGAATATGAAAACTGAATACATATATTCATGTTTCAGGTGTTCTTAGATTTGTTGCTACTTGAAGGCACTTGGACAAATATGAGCTAAAACCAAATAGTTTCACTGTGTTAAATGATGGGAAAAATGCAAGTATTGACTTGAAAAGGGCTACAAAACCCACCTTTCACTGGAAACATCTTTTCTCTCCAAGAGTGTTCAGTAAAGCTATTATTGTTTATATCCTTGAGGCAAGTCTTTATGTACTTAAACCATAATCATAGTTCTAGCATGAGGCATTCTGGTACAGGAAGCTGGTCTGTGAAGAGCTGAATGACCTCACTGCAAGCCTCGGACAAGCCAAATATTGCATCAAGGTAACTGATTCATGCATTTCTTGATTCCAGCCTCAGCTCTTGTGGTCACTAGTTTACAGAAACAGAATAATAGATACCAAATTTACATCAGGAAGTTGTCAGGAAAGTCATAGGAGTTTTGTGAGCTCATGCTGCATCTGAATCTAGCTTGGAGGTAAACTGAGGCTGAAGAATCTAGAACGTATTCCTCTAGGAAACCAAGATTATCAGTCCACTCACTCCTGAGCCTATACTGCAGCTCTTTAGCTGAAGAACTAGTTGTCTGTCACGTTTTGATGTATACTGAACATAGGATATGGAAAATATTCACATTTCTGTGAATCTTTTCCACTTTTCACTGTGAGTAGAAGTTCTCACAGCCCGAGACTTTAGAAACCTAAGAGATCATTTGTGAACCTCTAATACCTTAAAAGGCATTTGCAAAGATTCCAGCACCTTCATTTTGAGTACTAATCAAATGATCAGTACTGAGTTAAGATATTAAATAGTCAACAGGAAATGTTTAACTTCCTAAGAATGTTTTTTAGAGTTGTGGTATTCTTTAATAGTAAAGCTTGAATTGTTATAGTACATTTCTCTACAAGTGTACACTAAGGGAATATCTGCTGATAACTTGGAGAGTTTTTTGAACCTACAAGAAAAAAAAAGCAGTGAAAGCTGCAGACAGTCAGCAGCAAAACTTCGAAAAATCTATAGAAAGGCTCTAAATTTCTTGGGTTTCACAAGTGTATATGTGGGAATATGAGGATTTGGAGGTAGGGTGGGGAAGGGTAGTCAGATGTATAACAAATGCAAAACAATGCCAGTTCATGTTATATAAGAAGGTAGGGAGAAGGAAACTTCCCAGAATCTCTGATGATTCAGCACTTGAGCTACAATTAATTAGTGCTGCTTTTGTGAAAGACAAAAGAAAAAGGGGAGCTGAAAATGAGCCCCTGCTTCCACAAAAATACAGGAAATTGGTTTTTTTCCAGGAGAAAAATCAAATAAACCCCTATCTCTAAAACCCACAGTGACTGACCGACAGGAGGCAAATTTCCAGACTCGCAACACTGTTACACCATTAACCAAAATGCTGAGGCTATTTCTAGGACATCAGTCAAGGCAGCAATGCCCTTCACTTGTTTTTGCTTTTTCTCCCTCCAGCCAAAGGGATTTCGACGGTACTACAGCTCACCACTACTCATTCATGAACAGTTTGGCTGCATCAAAGAAGTGATGCCGATTGGTAGGTTTTGATTGCTTTTCCATTCAGTCTTCCTTTGGCAGTGCTCTGCAACAGCAGCGGCAGATTTCCAGCCATGGTATTTACCCTCAGCAGCCTTCCAGCTCCTTTCGGTGACTGCATGTCCTTCTGCCATCTCAGGAAGGGACCACTTCAAAGATACAAAGATGGAAGAGGAGAGGGTGTGTTTATTGTGTGTTTCAGTCAAAACCCCATATATATACCTCTTAGCAATTACCCTGTTTATAATAATAACTACCTGAGATCAAGGCAGGAACTTAAAAGTGAAGAAACACTTGAATACAGAGGTGAAGGTCTGAGCTGGGAAGAAATAAAGAAAAGTCAGAGAGATCTAAACAGCAGGAGACATTCGAATTACTGGTCTAGCTTTTGAAGGATGTCACTAGGTTACTGTCCTTTTTCATGCATACTTCTTACTTTCCTCATATTGTCCATATTGATCATGTCTACAGATTTTCAGAGTATTTAAAAGACCATTGTCTGCTCACTGTAATACCATGTTCCTGAAAAAGAAAAAACATTTTGAAATTGAGAAGTTAAATTTATTCAGGAAAATATTTTTCCCTGCTGCTACTCTAACCAGGCAAATCTGGAAGTGCAAAAAAATGAAAACCAAACCTAGGCAGTCAGTTTAAAATAACTTGTCTGAGGACATTTGCATTGTTGTTTTCAGCAGTTACAAAAAAGATGAGTCACAAGGATTTCATTAAAGCTTCTCTTTCCAAAAAGCATTCATTATTTTTATCAGAAGAAACATTTTGAACAAATTCTGGCCAACAAATAAGAAGTGCTTTGCTCTACTCAAAATCCATAATATCTTGTATTTTCTGAGTACTTTGGCTAAAATTTCCCTTCTACATAATGCTTCAAATGTACTGTATTTTACATGTCTACTACCTTTGTATTTCAAAGGAGGTTGAGAGCTAATAATGCAGTATGTAAAACAGAGTCTGGACTGAGATTGCTTGTGCCCATTGAAGACATCCATTTTTTTTCCATGGGAGATGGCTTTTGTGGTTAACTATAAGGAAGAATGGGAGTGAGAACTGAATAGACATATGCCAGTGGGGTGATGGCCTTTCTGGTAACCCCTAGGCTAAGCTGAAAAATCTAGAGTACATCCCCAAACTCAGGTATCTACTCATGCCTGCCCCCAGAGTCCATAAAGCCTCAGAGTGGGGATGTCAGTACCTTTCAGGGAAGGTCCAGGCTATCCTGTTTATATGCAATAGCCAAGCAGGAGCACTGTGAGGGTAGATGGATCAAGACAACAACCCACCTATATGACAAGGATGCTTAGGTACAATGCAGACCTTTTTCCTTCAAGTGTCTACTGTTGAGAGCAACCCAAGAGGTCAGTGGTAGAAATAGATATAGACTAAAACCTCCTGGCACTTTGTCTTCCTTACCTCAGCATCGGCAGCACCAGCGGTGACAAGAGAAGGAGACTGACAGGCGAAGAGAGACAAGACAATGGCCAAGAACTGAAGAGCCTGTATGAGGGGAGAATAATCTTTATGGGAGTAGAGAGGCAGCAGAAAATTTCTAGGAAAGAGCAGTTCCATTAAGTTTATCAGACACTTTATCAGGATAGTCTCTCAACTAAGCATAAACTCCAACATACTGGTACAGGCAGGTGTTCCTCCAAGTGAAGAGAAACATGACCAGAAATATCTTCAAGATACTGATGCATGTTTTGCTCCTTTTGTTGCAGCCTGTGGAAATAAGGTTGACCCTGTGTATGAAACTCTTCGTTTTGGGACTTCTTTAGCCCAGAAAACCAAAAAGGGAAGTTCTGGGAGTGGATCTGAGTCTCCCAACAGAAACTCTGTAAGTATACCACATCTTTCTTCAATTACCTTTCTAGAGGAGCAATAGATATTCATTCACATGAGCTTGTATCAGAGCTCCCAAAACTTTCAGAGTTTCAATATTTCAAACTGAACTAAAAATACTGTAAAAGAAAAATTAAAAAATTTTACTCTCAGCTTCCAAACTGAGACCAGAAAATACATTATTTTTGCAAACTGGAGTTTTAAGTATCTCTTAAGAGACCCTTAAAAGAAAGAGAATAATACTAATTAAATTAATAAACTATTTTTCTTGGATTGGAAAAGGAAATATTGTTCTTTTTATTTTGCATATCCATGTAGATGTGTAACAGACATATTTAACTGTCATGCTGGAGTATGTGCATACTTCCTTTTGCTGATGATGGGCATTTACCCTTCAGACAA
Source organism: Pyrocephalus nanus (assembly GCA_038380795.1). Classification (NCBI taxonomy): domain Eukaryota; kingdom Metazoa; phylum Chordata; class Aves; order Passeriformes; family Tyrannidae; genus Pyrocephalus; species Pyrocephalus nanus. Next base: position 20,506,097 of record CM076266.1, on the reverse strand, counting down.
GCAATAGCAATGGGTTGAAGTCCTCAGAACATAGATTTAGAAGTGCAAGATCCACAGCACAAGTTTTTCCCGGACAAAATTAAGCTACTGTGACCGCAACAAGGCAGGGGACTGGCACCCTCACCCAGTCCAGCGTAGAATCATGGGAGAGAAGCATTACAGATTTGGGCTTCTCTCTCCAAAACCCAAATATAGGCAAGTGTGCTCAGGTTGTTGTAGCCAGACAGAGAGCTTTTTGCCTTTATGTTAACGTTTGTCATTCACTCTCTCCTATCATAAAAGTCACTTTCTTCAGGGCTGTGGCAGAAGAAGTGGAGAGGGACAAGGGAAACATTAGTTCCCTTAGCCCTGCTTTTGCTATATCCAAAAGTAATAGTTATCAATCTCTTCCTCACAGAAATGGCTATTTCAACAGTGTTGGGATCCATGAGATCAGGAGCTCTTTCATGTTGCTGTAAGAACATTTCATACACTCTCATCCTCTCATAAACAGGCACTTAAACGTATGCTTGAGGTTCTCTTTCTTTCCAAAAAGATCCTCCCAACTCCACACCACTCCAAAAAAAAATCATACCTGAATACACTGAAGGCTAAAGCTGAACCCACATTACCTGACAATCTCTTCTGCACTCACCTAAGAATAAAAATCACCAGGCACAGAGACATGATAAGGCTTCATCTCCAGGCCTTAAAACATACTCATATGTTTAATTCCAAGTTGTGCTAATATCTATGTATGTTAGGTACAACATTTCCCTGCATTTAAATGTATGCTCACTTATATGGCTGAACTGTAAGGTGGTAAAAGTGGACTCTAAACAGACTTCAATTCATGTAAGATGGGAAAGAAGACACACAAATTTAAGCAAAAACTAAGTGAAGTCTGCAAGGGATGTATTAAGGGACATGTCCTTTATCTACTTCTGTTTACGCCTCAAAAGAAATTTGGTAATTTCCGTTAATTTTGAAAACCCAAAGTGACTCTACCACCTGTCGCATTGTGATTGCATTTCTTTCTTTCATTTATTTAATTTACTTTGAAACAGAAGTTCTACAAATGTAGTCTTTGCTTTCTAAATCAATAAGCATTATGTTGAATTATAAATGACAACTCAAGCATAGAAATCACGAATGCTGTGTCAGCTTACCCGAGGGAGCTGATCATAACTAGGTGGGGTGTAGAATGAAAAACGCAAGTTCGTTACAGGAATTTCCCCAGGGTATTGAAGCTGAGAGAGAATATAACATGTCAGCATACAGGAAATAGAAAACATTAGAGAATCGAATAAACAGACTTTGGAAACCATAAATTTTGCCAATGCCAGCCTGTCGATTGAGACAAGGACAAAACTAGGACAGACACAATTCTGAAACAAATCATGGGACCATGGAGCTTTAAAACTGATGGTGACCTGGGATTAGACACTGACTAGTGACCAGAACAGGGACATGACAGAGAGCCCTTAGAAGCACATGTGTAGTTAATAGTGCACAGTGACTATGATCTTTCACAAGTGATCCTCACTTCTGTGCTGCTCTGCTTCTGTCAGTGCAGCTGTGAGGCTCACAGCAGCAACAGGGCTCTGCAGCTGCGCCATGTCCCAGCCCTGAGAGCTGGAATGTGCTTCAGGGTTCTGCAACGTCACCAAACTAGGGATACCAGGGTTGTGGTGATACTCAGGATACTACTTTGCCTCACAGGTGATGTACAAGCTGTCAAAGGCCAAGCTCTGAGTCAGTGTAGCATAGCTGCTGCTGCTGCTGCTGCTGCTGAAGGTAGTTAAAAGCAAAGGTGATTAGCCTGGGATCTGTGCCTTGCCTCTACAGCCATGAAGATTCCAGACTGCATGGAATTCACATCCCTGCACAAAGTAGAGATAACCATCTTCCTCTGAACTAGCCAAGGTATTTTTAACATGACTGAGCAGTGTGGATGTATGCACTGTGATTTTTCAGCCTGGATTCTGCATTTCCCATAAAAGAAAGGGGCCATATGCTCCAGATTTACTACCTACTGCTTGCTTTAAAACTGCGCTTCTGCAACCCACATTTATACAGAAAGGCACTTGAGGTGATGTAAATGTGAATCCAGTTCTTGTCATTTTTTTGTACATCAGCTCCTATCAAAAGCAGCATCGTAGCTCTACCATTTCTATTAGAGTATTTGTCATATAACTCTTGACTGAAAAATAATTAAAGGTAATGAGGTTATTTCAGGAAGTTTTGGATGAGGTATATCCTGAAGAAACTAACTATGCATCCCATATGCAGTAGTACCCAACAAAATACGAAGTTAATCAGCAATTATGAAGCTAGTCTATGAAGACTGAGGAACATGTTATTTCAAGGAGCTGAAAAATATCTGAGATTTACTATTTCAAGAAAGCCAATCTTTCTTTTCTCCATCCAGCAACTAGAAATCCATAGATATGCTCTGCACTGACTCCATGCTAGCATTGCTATAGCAGTGCCTTCTCATCCTGGGATGACCCTTTTGGGCAAGACGTAAGGCAAGCCTGACCTGCTGCGAAAGGCTGAGTCTAAAAAATAAAGAGCAACAGAGCAGTAAAGTAGAAGGCTCTTAAAATAGCAAGTGAAACAGGATAGCCACAAGACACCTGTGGCACAAGTCTACTTTCAACCTCTTTGTTCATTAGTTTCCTTGAATGGAGAAGTAGCTAGGAAAATACTAGATAGGAGAAATAAAGTGGTGAAATTACCTTCTAAAAAAAGCTTTGTTGCCAACACTAGAAAAAGCGAAAAACACCAACATATAAAATCTATAATGCAATTCATATTGGGCTCCCTGAACGAAAGCAGTGAATGTTCCTCATCTTGCTTTTTTTTCTGTGGTGCAGGAAAAGGTCTGCAAAGCAATAGAGAGAGCTATGTGTACAGTACAAATGTCATGGAATAATGAAGTTAGATCCTTCATGTGTCTTAAAATACTGTTAACAAGAAATAAATAAAGCTTAGGAGCATGTCAGGATTTATAGTTATTCAGATTAGAGCAAGCACCTGATTCAAGTTCAATGTTTGGGTTTTTTATGGTTATCAAAGATGTAGAGAGTTCAGTAACTGAAGTTTTGTTAAGGTCAGATTCGGGTAGAGCTGTTTGGAGCAGCTCTTGGCTCCTGTTGGGCCGTACAAGGAGAAGCTGACTACCCAACCAAGGAATCTGGTGCCTTATGCAGAGTATACTTCTGAGGCTTAAGATTATGTCATCCCACGTTTTTCTACACTTTAGAACATTGGGTCCCTAATCATGATTGACATTAATGTGCTACAAGTAAGAAATCATAGTAATTCTAACAACAACATTTGGGTTTCATTTTTCCCTAACCATACCAGCCAGATGACTGTTTAAAAAGAAAGTGAGGGCAGATATTTAAAGGCTGACTTCATCAACTCCATGGCACTCCATCTCTTTCTTTTACAGGATTTTAACAGAATTAAAACAAGCCCTATATTACAGTTGTTTTACTGAATAATATATTCAAGGCTAATATATTAATAATCAATAGTTTCAACTAATGTCCACTCTCGTTGGTAGGTAACCACTTAGTATACCTTCAGAATCTGCAAATTCCCTCAAGCTCTTTCTATTTGGTACAGAGGACCTCATTGCTTAACATAATCCTTTGTTCCTTAACTTTCACTTCATTTTATACTTCAGAAATCTTTTGTACTCCAGATTGCAAATTTGATCTGGAGTAATTTTTTCCGGGCTTTTACTGCTCCCTGTGAAGTAGATATGTGTTGTGCATCACCAGACCCAATGTTTTCTGCGATCCCATTAGGCTGACTTGCTCTGCTCTGATAGCAGCCAAGTACTGCATTTCCCAAAGACTCTGTGACTTTATTTCACTTCATTGGTCACTTTTTCTGGCTCATCCTGTCTCATTTACTCTTTCTGTTCCTGCAGACAGCTGACCTGGTAGAAGTTCCAGAGGAAGGCAATAGCTCTGCAGGCATCCTTGACATAAGCAGGAAACGCAGCAACAGTGGTGAGTGCAACCAGACCAGAACAACATCTTCTGTTTTATAGGCCTTTGTACAAACTATTTCAGATGGGAGGCTGTGGCATGTCCATGTTTTAGCAGCATTCCGGTTTTCAAAGCAGAAGCTGAGTTGATGCAAGTATTTGGGGAATGTTTTTTGCCACTGAGAAGAAATTCAAACCCCAGTTTTCTCAATTTGGTGTGTCCAGAGGTGAAACAGAACAAGGTTCAGTCCCTGTCTCCTATCTTCACTTCATGAGCGACTGTAGACTAACCACTTAACGTGCTTCAGTTCCACAGTGGCACAGTGGAATAAAAATAATGTTTTCTTTCTTTTCCATATGTTTGCTTTTTCTGCATTATTTTATATATCATAACCTCTTTGGGACAGAAAATTAATTATAAAATATACAACACAATGAATTTTGATTATAATTGCAACTTCTCATTACAACTATAGTGTGTCCCCAGTAATATTAATGGCCCAATTCCTTTGTTTGATTTGAATTGCAGAAGTGATGTTTTTACAGCCTTAGTATGATGAGATTTAAAGACCATCACAGCAATCAAGAGCTTAGTAATGAAATCTCAGCCACCAAAATTTGGTGTTTGTGATCCCATTCTTGAATTTGGTCATGGTGAGGGAAGTAATAAACAGAAAGGGTTATTGCTAAGTAAAACCTCAGGCCCAAACCATCGGAGTAACTTCTCTAGCAGCACCTGAAGTCTGTTTTGCTGAATCTCACAATATGTACACTACATAAACAAATCATAGCGAGTACAGCTTTTTCTTCATAGCACCCCCAGTGCTACTTGCATGAGGCTACCAGTTGATATAGGTGAAATGCCAGCTTCAGCTGTCCATTCCTATATTATGCTATATTCTTGTTCCTTTCCTCCCTTCTTGGTCCTATCACCTCTCCTCACTGTGTTCAGTTCTTTCCTTCCTCTCATTTAGTGAACATCTCCTCTATGTTATCTGATTTCTCCTGACAATTTTTTCTAGGTTTTCTCTCTTGCAACTGCAAGTTGACCTGACCTGGTTAAAGATATAGAATTCAGTCTCCATCACATTGTTTAATCCTGCCCACCTGAGATTAAATTGACCCTATTTGAGTTTTCGGATAACTTTTTATTTCTCTTTTAGTCAGTAGTTTCATTTCTTAAACCCAAAGAAACTTTTTTTCTCTGAGATCTGTATTCACTGAATGCACTGAAAGGCATTCAAGGAACTTACTTAAAGAGATTAGTTTAAAAACTCAGCATGTGTCAAACCTCCAAATAACTTCCACGGCACATTAACGATTCCTTTGATCAGCACTGGCTTTTTTACAATCCATCCTTCAGAGGCTCAGGGTATAAATTATGCATCAGTCACTCCAAAAATTTCCTCGTGGTAGATTTTTAATAAACTGCCTGCACTGTTTGCACACACTATGGAAATGGTAAAATCCTTTTCAGAGTATAAAAAATCCTGTTTTTTTCCTTTTTTTGTCTGCTGCTTCTAGGGCAAACAAATATGAAAATAGATGGATTTCTGTTGTGTGGAGATACGAACTACATACCTCTATGGCTTTCAGATTCAAGTGCCTCTGATTAATATCCAGAAATCATGAGCTAAATGTAGATTAAAAATTTAACAGACTAAATTCAAAATGCTGTTACAGGATGATTCATGACTCCTTTTCCCTCAGTTGTCCACTGCCTCTTTATCAGGCAGTGCCACATTAATGTCTTGATGACTCAGGTCCATTCCAGTTGGGTTGTTTTGTGTTGGGATTTTTTGTTGTTTGGTTTTTTTTTCCCCCCTATTAAAATACTCTCTTGTATAAATAAGTATTTAGAAAAATGTACATTTGATACTCTTTGGTAAAGGGAAACAGCAGCAAAGACACAGCCTGCAGCAGGGTGAAAGGACCCAGTACATCTGTGGCCATGCAATTGCTCCCCTAGACTCCTATGACAACAACTTCAAGGGCAGATTCTTTCATTTGGGACTTGGCATACATCCTATGAAGCAAAGCTTTCCAGTTTACAACTGTGAGATGGCATACCTAATTTCTAGCCCTTCAGCCTCCTCTAAGCCAGTTACGGTCTTTCACTGCCATGAATTACTATCTAACAAAAGCCCCACAAGCCAAAGTGTATTTTAGGTGACATGTATGAGCCTGTGATCTACAGGGATTTAAGCACTTTCCCTTTGAGTCAAATATGGGATGCCCCCTCTGCAAACCCAGGTTTGGTGAGCACTTCCCAGCAAACACAAGGATACAGTTCAGTTCCTTCCCCACCTGCTGGGTCAGCTCCATAGTTCACGGGGCTGTACATGAACAACTTGGCTTTATTTTCACCAAGCAGAAATTACTCCAATTACACCCAATTACGAAGCTGTGATACTTCTATTTTGTCTGGTAAATTACATTCTCCCAGTCCTGCTGCTAGCTACCCAACTCAGTATTCACCAGAACACCTTTAATTTGCCTCCCTAACTGCCTTTCCTTTGGATGTTATAAACAAAGCACAGTAATTTGAGAAGGATTTAAATGCTACCAAATTGTAATGGAAGCAGTTTACATCCCTTCATACAGAGGTCAGACATACATATACCCCTATCTTAAAGATAAAGGAAATTAGGTTTGTTTTTAAGTTTTTCCTCTGGTATTCGTGACAGTCTGCAGGGTCAAAGTGCCTTTGCAACAGGACTTGGTAAGAAGCATATTGAGGCCCAGCTCAGCCACAGTCAGACCACCTGGACACAGCTTGTGGTATTTTCAGGTTAAATGTGTCAGGTATCAACTCACATGTTGTCTTCATATTCACACATTGGACTTTATGACTACAGCACTGTCTTCCATTTTATCAGAGAACATATGCTTCTGTGTGCTCATGGATGCATGTCACTTGTTACAAAATGTTTCCTGTGCATGCTGTGGCTGCCATTTTTCCCATCTTCTATTTGTTACAAGATAGAACATATGTTCTTTCTTGGTTTTCAGTGTTGAACTACAACTCTCTACTATCAAAGAACCCTACTATTTCCCACATAAAGCTTCTTCACAGAATTTCCCTTAGGTTGTCATTTACAGTGTAGAGTATTCACAGAAGTATGTGTTACTGGAAGAAAGGGTGAGCAAGTGAAAGAGCAGAGGAGAAGAATTCGGTGGTTTTGGTGTTCTGTGGAGCTTCTTTTCCCTGAATGCATGTAACTGTATGACAGAGAAACAAAAAAAAAATGCACTCAGTCAGCCTGATACTTATTACCACTTTGGTTATTTTTTCTGAATTGTTGGAGACTACAAAATCCAGCATCTGCTCGAAATACTTGCAGACGTACATGGTGGGAGAAGACACTGATGGTTCTAGATGCTCAAAAACTCCAGCTAGTAAAGTCATATTCAGACTTTATCCAGAAGCAAGAAACTCCAGGCAGTTCTTAAAATGTGAAGTAGGAATTCAGTCAACATGATAAAGCCACTGAGTGAGATAACTCAGCACAGCTTATGAATCAGTTACAATAGAGAGTAACGGATTAGATATGAGGTATGTTAGGTGCTGTGACTGTTATCTTATTCTAAGAGATTCTGATTTAGAAGAAAACTTTCACATATACAGGTGAAAATGTGTCTCAGTTTACTCTTCCTGGTCTGAAAACAAATCAGGTACCTCCTGTAAAATCAGAGAGAGGCAGCACATCCAGTGCAGCCCAGACATGGACTGCTGGAGAGAGGGATCAAAGGCTATCAAACATTTAGAGATAGAGGACGAAGAGGGGAAAGAAAGAGTCTGGCATACAAACCTACCTCGATATTGCTCATATATTGTCATCAGGTTTTGCAGGTGCTTTTAAATAGAAATACTGGTTATCTGATAATGGAAACACAGTATTCAATGTGAGAAAAAGGCTGCTGGACTTTAAATAGTAATGCATTTAGAGTACCTAGGTTCTGTTCCTAGTGCTGTACTTGTGGATATTCATCTGATCAAAATTATTTATTTGCTACAATTATAAATTCTTGAGGGCATTGTGTCATATGCCAGCAGGATACGTGGTTTTGTTAGGGGTGTAGAAGGTTTCAGAGCACAAGGAATTAAAGAAAATAAGGGAGAAAGCAAAGAGATCAAAAAAAATCAAGGTGATACTGTTGAGGTGAAAAGTCTGAAACTACTCCTAATATGCCATGTGTTTGCTTTATTTCAGTGTTTACATACTCTGAAAATGGCACAGAACACTTTGGAGAAGAACCAAAAAGTATACATTCCCCGGTATGAGCATAAATTTTGTGCAAATGCAATGGGAACGGGAAGTCATACAAAAGTCTTGTTTTTATAGCTGTCTGAGGATCTTGAGTAGGTCTACTGGGGCACTGATATCTGACTGTCATGTTCTTACACCATTTCTGGGCCACTGGCCACAGATGGAAGTAATACACAGTACTGAATGGCTTTTTGGTTTACCCTTTGTGGTTGTTTTTATGTTTTTCTGTTTATTGCACATTGATGTTGTGAATACAGTGAATACCCAGTGTGGAGGCTATGTAATTACAATAGAACTACTGTAACATAAAAACCACGGATTTGATTTTGAAAATTATTTGGTATTTATTTTAGCTGCTTTTTTTTTTTTTTTCTTTTTCCATCAGATTAACAGTGGAAAAAGTGAGCAGAAAGAGTAGCTCGTCTTCTCTGTGGAAAACCCAGGACAGAAAGCTTTCACACATTAAAATCACTTTAAGAAAGTGATTTTTGTACCCCAACTTTTGGATCCATGGACTGTATGATTCTATCTCCATCCTTAATGAGAATGTATAATAGACACCTTATATAATGCAAATAATACACCACTAGGCTCGTGAGAGCCATAGACTGCAGAGAGCAAAAGGCAAAGTTGTTTTTAAGATTTCACCCTAAAGAGCAGCTTGTGCAGATTTCTGCTTATGTTGTTTGGAAGCCTGGAGTTTGATCTTGGGGCTCAAATAATCTTATTTCTAAACGAAGATTTTTACTGCCTTAATGGCCCACAATGTACCTGGGCTATAGTCCTCCACACTGTGAAAGGAGTGAGATGGTTCTGGCTAATTTACTTTAAGATCAGGTCCTGGTTCCTCCATGTCTAACAAAGTGAATCAAATTCCTGTACAGATCACATATTTAAATTTTCTCTCTTTTTTTTTTTTTTGAAGGGACCATTTTATAAAAGCACGTTACAAATGAACACCTATGTTGCCTTGTACAAATTTGTACCACAAGAAAATGAAGACTTGGAGATGAGGTAAACCCTAAAATATTTGTTAGTTGATTTGACCCATGTGAACTCTTGGTCATATGGTTACATATGACTTTGGGGAAGCAAAGCTTTGTTCTGACATTTTTAATAAACATTTTTTATAGAGGTATCCACTTGTAGATACAAAAATATTCTTACAGTTAAAAAAACTGGTGACCAACTGTTTTGGCAAGGACTTAAAACACTTACGTTACTTCAGGAGCAAGACGACTTTCAGATGTAAAATGCTCTGGTTTCAGTTGCTTTGTTTTTCAATCAGAAGTTTTCAAATAGGAAGTCATCACCAGCTCTCATGCTAATGCTGAGCATTTTACCAGTCCTGTGTGATCCTACCTCATATTCAGGTTATGTCTGAGAAAAGGGAATGATGTCCAGCTGCTGAATGGCAGTGCTTTCACACAAGAAAGACATATCCTGAGCTTAGCAAAATAGCCTTGTTTATTTTTATTTTTAACACTTCGTTTCTAAGTTCTGCATCAGTTACTAGCGTTACAAGGTCTAATCCAAGCCTACTGAAGGGAAAGGACATCTTTTTTTTTTTTTTTCAATGAAATTAGTTTGCTCATGCTACTCACATTTTGCATGGTCTTACTAGAGCTCTTGTCATGAAACATTTCAGCTCTCTTCAATGCATTGCCTATATCAAAATAATTATGCACATGCCACAGGATTTAGGGAATTGCCAGACAAATACCCAGCATCTCCTTCACTGAAAGCCTTTTTCCTGTTCCCAGCTCTGCCTTCTAATCACTCTAGAACTAAAGTGTGGGATGTAAGGAAGAAATTACAAGCTTTCATATTATTCTGCTTTGCTAGCATTTCCTGCTTGTTATTTTAGGAACGTCAGCTCTTCAAGAAATAACCACGGTGTCTGGTAAACCTTTAGTGCAACTTGACAGTTATTCTGCTTGAGGGATTCCACTTTGCATCCTGCTCCTTTAGGAGTGTATTCTAACTTGTGAGTTTTTTCCATTAAGTAGAACACCACTCAGACAAGCCTGCACTGGACTACCATCCTCATTAGGATAGGATAGGGTAGGGTAGGGTAGGGTAGGGTAGGGTAGGGTAGGGTAGGGTAGGGTAGGGTAGGGTAGGATAGGATAGGGTAGGGTAGGATAGGGTAGGGTAGGGTAGGGTAGGGTAGGGTAGGGTAGGGTAGGGTAGGGTAGGGTAGGGTAGGGTAGGGTAGGATAGGATAGGATAGGGTAGGATAGGGTAGGATAGGATAGGATAGGATAGGATAGGATAGGATAGTTGGAAGGAGCCTACAGGATAGCCTATCTTACCACCTCCTGAAATCTCTATCACTGAGGCAGAGCAGACAACATAATCAGGATTGTAATTTACAGAAGAAAAAGATGGGACCTGAGAGTGATTTCAACCAGTAGTAAGCACCAAGCAGGTCACCCCCCTTTCAGGGACTAGCAGACTAAATCTAGGCAGCAGGAGCAATATAAGTCCAGCTGAGATTTCTATTTTGAATCCTTTTTTGGAGTTTATAGCCATCTACATTAGCTCTGTCCCGGGGGGGAGGGGGGGGCAGAATCTGCAGGTCTTAAATATAAAAATCTCAGTGCTCAGACCGGGGACATGGAAAGACTTTAAGTTCAGATACGATCTTTCTCTGACAGTCAAATATTTTCTAGGTTATCTTTCTAACAACCAGGCTGCAGCGTACTGGGTGGATGGGGCTCTCTAAATCTGAAAGGTGTTCTTCCTTGCAGTGCAAGAGCTTCAGTTATGTTACAGTCTATTCACTTTGAAGTCATGGGTTCCCTTAAAACCTCTTTGAGTGTTTTGTATTAAATATTAATCGTAATAGAGGTCTCATGTCCTTTCCCATGGAAAAAAAAAATCACCACTGGGATACCAAGTTACTCATTTTCTCTAGCTTCCTTTCTCACCTCAGCAACATTTTATTCTGGCAAACACATTGAAAGAGGTTCTTGAGGAGGGCTTGAGAAAAATCTTCAAGCATCTTTCTGTGAAAGCTGAAAAACTCTTTCAGATTGCATGGTGTTAGATGACTAAATGTCCACTTCTCCAGTTGCAGCAGCAATGATAACCCCTTGGGAGGTGGACCAAAGAGGCCCACCACTGATCCCACCTCCAGCTGCATCCTGGACAGATCCACATTTTCTACGCATGCTCTGAAATAACCTGTTAAATTGGACCTGTTATCCATCATATGCTCCAGATGTGTTTGCAGGCTCTTGTGCTGATACCTCAACAGTACAGTAAGCCTAAGAGGGAATGCAAGGAAGGCTGAATCATTAGGGGTCAGCCATTAATTTTATTAAAATCAAAGAAGTTATCAAGCAGACAGAGTGTTCTGAGGTTAATCCATTTGGAAAAGAGCTGCCACTTACTTTCTACAACACATCACTATAATAATTACATAATAATGATGAAGTTCAATCAGTGGGGGGAAAGAGGTCAAACAGCTGCTCAGCTACCTGCACAAAATCAGCTCAGCACATTTTGCTATCAGCGTTTCCAGTCAAATTATTCTTCTAGATCTGCTTTGGAACTAGTCAGCTAGATGCTGATACTTAGCAATTACAACCCAGCACCACACATTAGAAAGGTAAATATAACCCATTCAAATCCAAAAGACATTCTTGGGCAGAATTATATCCCTGCTGACTAATTGCCTTTGTCAGCTAAATAGAACTCTTTTCCTGCTGCCTTCCTTCTGCAATCACAGCTTGAAAACACAGATGATGAAGAAGTGTGTCGCAACAAATGTCTCCAAGTAAAAAGATAATGCCTGTAAAAAATGGGGACAGTTTCTTATTAAACAGGAAGCATAACTTCCTGTTCTCAGATGTTGTCTCAAAACAGATCTAGCCCCAATATACAGAGACTTTCATTCTACATTAACATGTATGACTGAAGAAAACCTTGCCACCTCATTAAGTCTACCTACAGTGAATGCTCAGAAAAAATAACCATTAAAGGACCACCTTCTTATTAGAAGGGAATTATGAAAGCTGATTCATCATGGCGATTAAGAGTCAACTACTATTCCTCTTCTAATTACAGGCCAGGGGACATGATCACTCTTCTGGAAGACTCTAATGAAGACTGGTGGAAGGTATGTGCTAATTATTTTATATGTTTTCTTTCCAAAGGGAAAAATATCTTCTTTTCAATTGTGAACTTGCATTAAAACTTCTGGTGTTAACTATTCTCTTCTATTAATACATTTTCTCCATAGGGGAGAATTGATGACAGAACTGGATTTTTTCCTGCTAACTTTGTTCAAAGAGTGCAACAAAATGAGAAGATTTACAGGTGTATCAGGACATTCATTGGCTGCAAGGAACAGGGACAGATAACTCTGAAAGAAAACCAGGTAAGATCCCCTGTGCTGGATCCTCAGCAGACCAGAGCATCCAGCAGTCTTACCAATGACTGGAGGAAAAATTGTGCAAGATGAAGACAGGCAGATTCTTTTCACTGCAGTTTTACCGGAAGAGTTATTATTTGCATGGCAATTGTGTCTAGTAGCCAGTTAAGAGCAGTGTTTGCCTTGTGCAACACTCCATACTGTGAGGGCTACTAAGAGGGAATAAATTCCGGCTCAGCCAGACCCACCACACTAATATAGCAAAACTTTTCAGTCTCACAGACGTTCATAATGATCCTTTGTATATTATGCACTCTCTTACTGCCCTCAGAGCAACAGTTTAACAAACACATAGTCTTAGTGGAAGGCCTTGTGTGCCTGAAAAATGTTCTGCTTTTCTCCTCATTATTAAAGCTAATCTAATAAAAGATAGGGGATCCCTCCCCAGACTTTACCTTACCTAAAAATCTAAACATAGCTCATGGTTTTGGCTTCAGCAGGAACAGAATAAAGACAGCATCACATCAACCTATGAGACTTAAATCTAACTCTTGTTCACCAGCTGCAAACTCTATTTAATCATTAATTTTTTTGTGTCACCACTTACATACCCTCTCTACAGGCCATAATATATTCTAAACTATAAGTACAGCTATGAGCTACACCACATAAAGTGAGGTCTTACAGGGTCCATTCACCCTGGTGTACTTTCAGCAGCTCCTTTTATGTCCTTCAGGCGGGTTCACTAGGCAAGGCCACAGCCCAAAATCTGCATTAAGCTCATGTAATAGGAGGATGGCTGACATCAGATAGAGAGCTTGAGTTCTTTGACACCTGGATGTAATAAAAAGCTAGACTTTTCTCAATGCACCTTGTGAAGCCTAATGTTCTTCAACCTGATTGGGTCTTTCTTTTCCTTTGGCAACTGATGTGACCTCACCGGTAATAGTTTGCCTGTTTTTAATAAAGTAGAACAGGAGTCAGAATCAGTGTGGATTTCAGGGCCATAGATTTTTCCATGCAGAACTTCTGTACTACTTCACTCCACTGGCAGATAAGATTAACTTATATCTTTGCTGCTGCTGTCTTGTGGCATAGCAAAACATACAGGTGCTAACAATCCTTGGGTTTATACAGGTTTTTAAGGAAGCAATGCAGTGACCAAACTATATTTTGACTGCCCCTATATGCATAGTACTTTGGGCAGCCCTGAAGTTGCTAGAAAGAGAGAAGGTTATTAAACTCTTTTTACGCAACACCTCTTTTGATGTATATATATCTATATATTTATATATCTATATATCTCTGTATGTATGCACATAGACCAAAAAAAACCCAAATATTACCAAATCAGAACAAGGGCTTCTGCAGGCTTTGTGTTCTAGAATAAGCAATACAGAAAGGCAAAGCTTAGGGAAATGGTAGTGTTGGAATATGGCATGTCAACATGAGGGAATGGTCAGGATCTGGGTCCCTTCTCATTAGTGGGTACAACAGATCATCTCTGTTAGTGTGGCTGCTGCTGCAAGAAGTGAGAGCCCATTTTCTTTCCTCAGTTGTCACAAAACCACAGTTTCCAAGTAGGCAAGTCTGGCAGCTTCATCTAAACACAAGGACCTTCCTATTGTCCCTATTTCATAGTAGGCTCACAAGGGAGCTTGAGGTCAGGGGTGCCTCATCATCTCCAGCATGGCAGGAGGTAAAGAAAGGGATGAATGCATCTTGTCTGTCTACTACCTCCTCATTTGTTGTAAACTTTTTCAGCTCTATCACAAGCCCACACAAATTCTGAGGTTGAATGTGAATACTGTCAGGTGCTCTTTCCACATGAGAGAAGTTTCAGAGGAAGAAAGAAATAAATATTTGTTGTGAAATGGAGGGTAGAGATCAGACTGCACAAACACATGATTGCAGGGACATGAGGGGAAAGGAGTGCAGCAAAGTGATTGCTCTCCACTCTCACACAAGTTATGCAAAAGGGTAGACATTTAAGTAGCTTAAAGGCCATTTTGAGTAATTTCCAGATGGGATAGTCACAACGAGGTCATGGGCACTCATCTGCTTCCTGCTGTCCCTCAACACAGGGTACCATTTTTGTCTTTTGGGTTTTTTTGTTTTTTTTTTTTTAACAGAACAATTCTGCCTTCACTGTGGAAAAACTCTTATTGTGAAAAACATTTTAATTGTTACCAGGAATTCTTTACTTTAAAAATTTACTTTATATTTCCAAATTTCCTTTCTTCTTTCTTCAGTCATTTCTCTTATTTTCTGTTCTTTGTTTCTCCATGTGAAGCAGAGATAAAAGTGCAATAGGGGAAGGTATAAAAAAAAAAAGAAGTCATCTGAATGGGACTTGTGAGAAAACTTTGGAAAAATTTTTTTGGTTTGTTTTTGTTCTATTGGGAATTTCTGTGGGATGTCATCATCCATTTTACCTGTCTCTAGGCAGAGTCCAGAGTGCTGTGAATGCGATATATCTGCTATATGCAAAGCACTGACTTCTTCCAGATTAGCAAAAAGGGGAGATTTATTCATTGCTACTAATTCCTGTCAAGTCTCACTTTACCTGGAAAAACTCATTAACTGGTCTAATAAATTCTTGTGACTAGAGTACAGCAAATAGCCCCAATTTTATTGTTAATTCATTAAGTCAATTTCCGTGTGGTCTGACAAGAGCCTAGAGCCATTCTGACAACAAAGGCAAGGAGGATATATGACCAGAAAAAAAATATCCAGTGAAAATAACACAATTTTTCGTTATATTGCTTGTTACCATCCATGGTTTATACTGCAGGTCTCTATTCCCTTTGTGCCTTATATGAATGTTCCCAGATACACAGTCTATTCTTGTAAGGCTAAAGCAATATATTCATATCAACAAAGACACATGGCTACTTTAAGAAAAGCTATTTTAGGCAAGCAGAGATATTTTCAAAGTTTGAGGCACAGTAAGTGAGACTTTCTCTACAATCACTTGGCAGTTTCCTGCCTTGGAAATAAAATTTTGAATTTCAGCTTCATACAAACCTTTCAGGCAAAGCCAATACTCAACAAAGGACTGAAGAAAAAACACTGTTTTCCTACCCATCTTGATCAATATGCACAAGCTAGTCTTCACAAAGGATCCCTTGAAAATTTCACTATGAAATATGAGAAAGAGTGTACTGCTTCAGAGACCCCAATATCTTGGAGTTTAGGGTTCACTGACAGATTTGTGAGTTCTAAAAACAATTCATAAGATTGGGGCACCAGAGGGCTCAATCAGGAATTTGTGGGAGGGAGGCAGACATAGCCCCTGACATCATTAAAGCAAGACTATTAACAGGGAAAACAAATCCAGCCAATTTCTGTGGCTTTCCACTCTTTTAAGCTGTCTCACAAATACAATATCCAATATATCATCAATACTTGGAAAAACACCTCGTAAAATGTTTTTAACATTTTGGTCACCCTCATTTGTAATGAAGTTACAATAATCCACTGTTTGAATGTCTGGTTTTACTTCTCTTATCCTACTTAAAGAAAGGAAATAATCTTTCAAAAAAACCTACTCACTCCTTTTTCTGGCTGCCTCTGACATCTACAGTCACACTCATACAAACAGCTTTAGAGTTGGGCTTTTTGTGATTAAATAACAAAATTGATTTTAATTTGCACAAGTGATCTTGTGCAATAGAAATGACCCCAAACTGTAACATTTGTACCAAGGCTGAGAATCCGAAACCTCTTTGCCTCATCCAGATGTGCACTATGAGTTTATATAAAAGTCAGTGCAACAGATACATTTTGTGATGGATATTTATAAATGTCACTGATGTAAACTAGCCCTGCTGGTGAAAGCATCTTCTAACCAGTTTCTGCAGTGACACCAAACAGGCCACTACTCTTGTGATGGCTACAATCTCCAAACCAGACCTGTCAGCCTTGCTGTCCCCTTGGCACACAGTTCAGGGGACAAACTTCCCTCTTACCCCAACACCCCATGGCTTTTTCCATTACTAATCTCTTGAGCCAGAGTGCAGAGGGGAAAAACCCAACAATTTGTCTCCATTTGTGTTCCTACCAAATTCACTGGAGAGTGGTTGTTCTGGCTCACTTTTCTTGTCAGGCCAACAGCTTTCCCCCTAGAACATATCAGCCTGAGAACATATCAGCCTGAGCCATTTTAACTTTCCAATTTTATGCAGAAAACCATTATCACCTGATGGAAGCTGTGGTACCTTGTGCCTTCACAACCATCATCTTTGCCACCTGTCATCAGCACTAATCCTCAACAACAGCTGCTTCATCAGGTGGAGTCCAAAACTCTGGATACTACCAGGAACTCATGTGAGGTTACATAACTCATATAAGAAAGTCAAGAGCCAAATCCCCAGGCTACAACTTGAGGGTGAAATCCTTGGCAGCATTCATAAAAGAGGATGAGAGCAAAAGTGGTCAAAGATGCTGTTGTGTTCACTCTTTTCTGATACTGCAGAATTTGGAGCAGCTCCAGGTCTTTGCAAAGCTCCAGCAGCTGTCACAGGCCCAGGATACCTCCTGAGCTGCACAGGATTGTGGAAGTGTGGCATATTATGTCCAAACTCACTCTGTCCCTGAAACTTCCCCTTCCTTAGAAAGTAGTGGGAAAAAAACTCTGCTATCTGGGGTCTGACACATACAGGGCTTAATATCTCAGTGTGCGAGAATTTCATCTGGAATTTGGGAGAATTCAGACCTATGTATTAGTATGTAGAGTGAGAAAACTTCTTACATAAAGACATTGTACTCATGCCCAGTGAAGATCTAAAGTTATTGCTGTGGCAGAGCACTCTCACTCAAGGAGTGCTCAAACCAGCAGCAGAACCAGGGGAAAGAAAAGAAAGAAAAAACAAATAAACAAAAATCACTGGGAAAAGAATGAATCTGCCATAATTTTTCACTCCAAAAATACAAAATAAAGAAAATCGGTGTTCGGAAAGATCAGTATTTTTGTCCACAAATCATTCTGCTGACAATACAAGACAGCAGGGAAAAGCACTGTTCTTGCAGTACGTTCTGCACTGCACAAGAGAGGTTAAACAAAAAAATGTAGTGTGGTTAGTGAACACCATAGACCTTCTTGTGATGTGATTATTTTGGGGATTCTAGCAAAAAGCTAGATGTTTTGTAGACATCTTCAATTAGGAGAAAAGCACAGTGATGGAGTGAGGTATTTCTTTTAGTCAGCCAAGTCTAGTTATGGAGAAGCTGCAAAAGCTCAGAGCAGTAGGGATCAGCTGAGAGGGGCATCTTGCAACTGATGCTCTATCCCACACTTGCATAGAGTGCCATACTTGACCATCCTTAGTCTTGTGCTTCTTTGCCAGCTTTTTCTCTCGTTGCACTTTTTATAGTCTTTCTCAGAGACAGAGAACAACACATAGCAGTAATCAGAAACTCCTTTTTGTGTTCATATGCTTTACACCTCTGCTTTGAATGGCAACGTGACTGCAAGGGAAGCAGATGCTGTGCTGGGGATTCATGACAAAAATAAGCTTTGCTGTTTTGAAACAGAACCTAAAGTAAACAGCACCAATTCTATACCTCTCCTACGCTTTCCATGTGATTTAGCCCAAACAATAATACATTATTCTTTTTAATTGCATGTCAGCCCTGTTGGTGTGCTCAGTCATTCTGCCCCAGGGATCTAATTCAGTTAGTGTTGAGTAGGTAGATTAAGAAAGAAAATTAATGAGTCCATTTTTTTTCCAAAACTTTGTTTGCAGGTACAGAGATGCACCTCACTGTTTCCAAATACTGGAGGTGGCAAATATGAAGCGGCTTCACCTCCTTCTTATGACTTTTCATTTCTCTCTGGCAGCATCAGTGTTGTTAATAAATTTTATGTAACAACAGGACAACCTGGCCCAGAGTTCAGATGAGGTATTTAGGTGTCACCTCAGTAGTCATGCTGAAATGGATTTTACCCAGGAGCATTTCAGAGCTATTTTTATTAATTTCATACCCTTTGAATTATTGTAAATAAACACTGTAAATACTTACCAGACAGAGATGAGTGCTAGTCCAGATAGAGAGCTGGCACTGACATCATGAGAAATCATTGAGTTGAGTGGTCTCACTAGGACCATCAGTTTTCGAGTTATATTTTAACCTTGTTTGACTAGTAGGAAATATATAGTTCTTTGGCACAGATGTTTGAAAACAATTCTTTATTTTGTGTGGCACTGTGCTCAAGTCCTTAGAGTACCTGTGCCATTAGGCTTTCAAATGGCATGGCCATCACCAGATGTTTCAGGAAGGGCCTTAAGGTGGAAATTAAAACCTTTACCACAGTGTAATATTCATGCTATTGTAAAGACCCTATGATTTCACAACAACTGCCTCCATTTGGAGTAGGTGTCATACAAACACACTCATAGAGCTGAATTTGGGTCACACATTTTGGTATCCAAAACAGGCATCTGTAACCACAAGGGCTGAATAAGTAACATTATCCAGTGCTCATCTGAGAAGTACCTGAGCTTCTTAAACATGCAAAAGGAGAATATGTTTGCATTCAGGTCAGCTGCTACAAGTGACCCACCTTGGCATCATGATTACTTTTCACCAGCCATTCCTCTTGCACCACAGACGACTAAAGCATAAGCGTTACAGTTGGCTGAAGTCATAATTCAAGTTTCAAAATCTTTTATCAACCACAAATTCTTAATGATATTAATGTCTCTCATATATATGTGCACTTCAGGGAGACGGGGGAAAGTTGACTGTCTAAATATATGAGTCTGAGATTCTTATCAAAACAGAGGGAGTCCAAAAGGGATTGTTCTACTTATAGAAGTAACTAGCGGGATGTCGAACCTACCTGATAAATACCCTGGAATAATTTGTCTCTTTGATCACAGCAAAGAGTTTAATATTTTCATACCTTCTTTGTATTCAGATTTGTGTGACTTCTGAAAAGGAACAGGATGGCTTTATCAAAGTATACAGCGGGAAGAAGAAAGGCTTTGTCCCCATAGACATCTTAGAAAACATCTGATTTCAACAGCCAACTCACTGCAGTAGGAGCCCTTTGTTGGCAATGCCTGTCTGCCTCATCTCACACTGTGTCAACCCAGCTGGGCTGTCTTGCAGATGTTCAGGGAAATAGTGAGAAAACTGCAGCAACAAGAAGAAAAAGACATTAGACTGCCACAGCAACACTAAGAAATAGAAAAGTTGAATGTTTGAAAGAAAATATAGTCAGAAACCACCAGGAAAATGAGAGGTCCTTGGATACTAACAGAAATGAGGTAAGGGGGAAAAAAAAAAGCCCGGGCTGATTTCTGGTGCAAGATGGCTGCTACAACCCTGACGGAGACAGACAGCTTGTTCTGAAGGACTAAACTTGTGTCCTGTTCTTGTGTCTTAGAAAATTGTTGGACTGCTTTCTTGTTTGAAGTGTGTATTTCAGGGGGAGGGGGGAAATACCATTCAAACTGTCCTCATACTACAGTCCAATGCTTGTAGTAAAGTGTGGCTGTGGTTCTACAGTTTTGTCCCCAGTATCAACTAATGAGTTTAAGCGTTTAGTCCTGGTATTCAGTCTCACAACCAAGCAGTTTGGAGACACCACATGAATGTCAGTTCAAGAAATGCACTGTGCCCTGGAAGTTGGCAATTTTCTCTTTCTTTGCAATCTTCCCATATGAAAGAGTAGCAAACTTGTGTGTCCTTTGTTTTCTGTGTATATGAACAAAAGCTCTCAGCTTATGTTGGGTGTGGTGGCTGCTCTCATAGCTCTCAAAAATAGCCAGTCCTCCAATTCACAGGCCTGCTTGGAAGCATCCCTCTATGTTTCCTTCATCTGGTGAAATGAGTTAAATTCTGGGAAAGAGCCACAGGCTTGAAACATTTTATATTTTTCTGAGTTTATTGCACTTAAAAAGATTTTATATATTAATCCTATTTATAAAAAAATAAAACAGTTAACTAACCCCCAGAAGACTGAAAGTGCTAGTAAAAGGACAGGCTGCATATAGGAGTGAAGTCTGTAATTATCAAAATGCAGAACTCGTGTCAGAAGGGCACTGAGTATCTTAGTTGTGTTCACACACTAAAGTTGTCCTCTTCATTTGCTAAAGAGAAGCTTTGCAGATTCATCAGTAAATAGACTGACATGAATGTCTCCTTGGCATAAACCACCATGACCATCCCATGAGTGTTCTCCATCCTAGTGAGACTGTGCAGACATCTCTGTTTTGTCCATATGAGCCTCCATCTTCAAACAGGTGTTGGGCACATGAACCTTTTGGTACCTGGAGAGCAGTCTATGGGACCTGTGGGACTTGACCAAATTCCACAAGCTAGTTAGTGCCAATCCTGTTGTAGAGCAAGGGTCCTATGATGTTTGAAGACAGGGAACCTAATTTCCAACTACTTAATTGGATGTAATTGCACCAAATACACTTAAGCAGCTTAGCATGTATTATGACGTAGAGATTAAGTCCTATCCTAAAGCTCCCTGCTGAATTCATGCCTTCTTTGACTAGCTTGAAACTGAATGCCTGTCTTTTCTGTGATTAATCCCAAATTGATGTCCTAAATCCTGATACTGTAAGCCAGGCTAGTATAGGCCTTTGCAAAGTTGCCTCTATTTCTAAAAAGGAAGTTACAAGTCCTACTCCCATACACTGAGGCAGTTTGAATCTGTGTTGCACAATCCAGGTCTCAGTAGCCGAGTTGCCCTATTTGAATAGCTGGTCTTGCTCTGAGCCTTATGAAATCCAGGACAACTCTAGGCCAGAAGTTCACGGAGCAGATCGGTCTTCAGCCTCTCACAGATAAGTTTTGCAGCTACTGTGTACCATTTAATGGCAGAGGAGGAAGTTGCAAGACTGTCAACTGGGAACATGTGGCCCTTTGTAATGTAAGCAGTCCATACTGATTATAAACAACCTCCTGGCTGATCAAAAGTATTTGATTGCATATCTTCTCTGGAAATATCAGAAACTTTTTTGTCATTTCAAGCCACATTTGCTCAGCTCATTTTCCTAAGTAACCAATAAACTCAGTGGGAGAGGATTCTGATAAGCCTTAAAGATCAAGAGAAAAAAGCAGTAGAGACACATTTAATCCACTCTGATTTATAAGATTTTCTTTTATATTCACCCTTTGAAAGGAAAAACTCAAGAGTTTATTATAATTACAATATTTGCTACTTTTGATCAGGCCTGTCAAGTGGACAAAAGGAAATCTGTATTAATCTATACATATGTGCTATTGTTTACATGATTGCATCATACTGTGATTCCCTCCTATTTCAGTCTTCTATGACTTTGATTTATCCCTACAATGTGCATCATACTATTCAAAGAATTATATGAATAATACCTACAAATCACAACGGCCTTTAATCAGTGTCAGTTTGATTCCTTTTGATACTGAGCAATAAATAATAAAGTGACTGACTAAAAACAAAACAAGCCTTATGTGGACTGCATTACATCTGAGAAACTATTGCTCCTGAACCAAAGCTTTCATGGTTATCTTTAATTTCAGGGGGTGGGGTGGGTTGTTTTTCTGATTTTTTGTTTGTTTGGTTGGTTGCTTGGGGTTTTTTTCCTTTGTTTTGTCTTTTTACTTAGCTTTTGCTGCCATTTGATATGTAGATGTAATTTATGCCTAATTTAGCAAGAAGCACACACCATACACGAGTCTTCTTTAAGCATGTGATTCACTGTCTATTTGCATGCTTAAAGCTGAAACACTTTGTTGAATTAAGGTCATTTTACTCAAATTCATTTTGGATGCCTTACTCTGAGTCCAGACAATTATCTCATCTTTTTTTTTTTTTTTTCCTACCACATGCAGTTGCAATAGGTATTGCTTTAGCAAGCAGTTAAAAATCAGATAGAAGATGGAGTGGGCTTTATCTGACATATGCTCAGAAAAATTGAATTTTAGGAGATAAATGCTGTTCATATTTAATTTAATATTCTGCTTAATAAAGACTACGTGATGTTGAAAGGAGAATAGACGTGTATGTTTCTTGTATTCTTTGTATCAGACTATATAAATTTTCAGGTGTCCACCTTCAAGAACATTCACTAAACCCATCAGCCACAGGTGCTACTGAGCATTCCATTTAAAATCTACAGCACTTGCATTTGCCACGGTTAGTAAACCATTTCTGAAGTAGTTCTTGTGCCTTGCACGTAGCATGTGTAGACTCAGAGTGAAGTTTAGGTGTGGGGCATCTTGAACATTTGTTTCCAACAGATCAGAATGTCCTTTTGGCCATTCAGACTCTCGTCACAGCATAAAACTGGCTGCAGAATGTTTTCATAAGTTTTAGGAGCAGTTGCTCAACGTGAGTTGAGTACAAGCTGCATGAATCATGATCTCCTCCCAACAGTAAATAACACAGCATCCCAGTTTACCATCATCTTTTTCTACACTTGTCCATTTTGACTCGGTGGCTTCCTCTGGAGATGGGTGCCGCAGTCCAGCACACAGTCATCTGTGGGTTCATGGCCCCAGGGAACTAACACAGTTATCCCTACAAATATTGTATATCTTTAGAATTGCTTACAGGCCTTTTTTCTAATTATTTGCTGAGATTCAATTGACTAAATATAGCATTCAGTGCCATCAGAGAAACCTGCACCAGGTCAGCAGGCAGTGACATGAGAGATTTGGAAGAGCTGTGACCTTCGAAAGAAGCCACTGGAGACCATGTAAGTTGTCTAAAATGGAACTAGACAGATATCTTTGGAAAATGAACCCAGCTCATTTAGTTTAAATATGTGCAGACAAGTCTGATTTATTGAGCACTTAAATTACATCTTTCTTTCTGTAAAGGATGCTGAATAAATGCAGGATGGCATATCAATCTTATCCCATTTAAATACACAGCAAAAAGAATCCTTGATTGCCACAGGGACTATAGTTCATTATCCTGCAAAAGGCTAGTCAATGTTACTGTTCTCCCAAAAACCTATAATGTAAATTGTCTGATCTAACTGCAAATGTCTACAATTAAATGAGTAAATTAATTAGCTTTCTTCTTTCCTTGGAAAAGAGCGTAACAGGCTCTTCAGTGCTATGGTTCATCTGGCTGACTGAAGTCTTCTGCTTTTGCATGAGCTAGATTGTGCCTCACAAATGCCTTTTTCTACCCATCAACAGCCTGTCTCTACCCATCAACCCATGGGACAGATGTAGACCTTCACACACATAACATCTGTATCATGGCAGAATTCCTAGCCCCACTGTCTGTGGTGTAACATGTATATATCTGTATCAGATACACCCGACTACCATGTATCTTGCAATTTTTACAGTGTCTGAAGTTACTGGGTATGGTAATTATTAGAAATGAGAAAAGAGGTGCATTTTTTCCCGTTTTTCTTTCTATAGAGTTTTCTTTACTGGCTGGTGGGTAAGGGTGGCTTCCTAAATAGAACATTTGAAATATAAGGAGGGAGGAGTGTGAATGATATTCCCATGCATATTCCTTCTGTACTTTGCTTTACTACAAATAGGATCAGACCAACACAAGTATTTAATTTCATATTTGAGACATTTCATAATAAACGTAGTCCCAAATTATCATCCAGATTTTGGACACTACATTTTGTAAAGCAAGGAGAATAAATATTTCTCCCAGTGGGAATATATGTCATCACAACGTTGAGTTTTCCATGGCTAAAAAGAGCATCTGGATCTAAGAAGTATATGAGAGTTATTTTTAAAACCATTCTTTATATAGAAACCTGTTATGTGCCTGGAGAATGAACACTTGGCAGGGTATATAAAAAAAGAGGCCCAGAAAAACTGTAGTGGAGCTGCTGCAGGTCAGCATGTATGTCCAACTCCTCAGTGGCCCAAGGACCTCTATGAAACACTTACCTAAATTAATGTCATTTGCTCAATCAAATAAGCTTAAATTAATTTCTTATTCATGTACATACAAGCAACACATAAACATATACAAATATATTTATTTGTAGACAAATATTCACTAACATCCACCCAATTGCAAGAGCACATCTTATCTTATTGTGCTCATAACCTAGTTAGGGTGGTAATTGGTGCCTAATAATGTACTGAGACAGGAGGCTAAACGGATGAAGAAGTCTAGAAGTTTTATCTGTCTTAGATAATGCATATAACATATAAATCCAGAGTTTTAAGCAGTTGAACTGAAGATAATGCAATACACTGAGCACAGTCAAAATGCTCACTGCTCCGAAATGTATATCACTCATCAGGCAAAGATAGGACTGCATGCCACATACAAAGTGGCAGCCTAAAAGCACTGTCAGAACATCATGTAAATCATACTGCTTTGACCTGGGTGCCTCACAATAATGAGATATGGAAAATAAAGAACAACTCATCCTGAGAGGCCTGAAAGAGAAGAGGCCAGGGTGCTTAAAAAATGCTAGTCAGTCCCACATGCACACCATGAGAAAGGCAAATAAATTTGCCTTCATTACAAGGAAGTAAATCAACATCTGAGTAATTACTATGCTACCAGTGGTTTGCCAGCTGACAGGGTCAGGGACTGACAACACAAAACTGAGGGACCACAAGACTTGTTTCAGCTTTACATCACAAACAGGAAAAAAATGGCAGATAGCTGTGGGTAAATTTCCATGTTTAAAAGAAGCAGTGTGCTGTGGCACTGAAGCAAACCATTCAGTGTGTGCTGTCTGTTCCATGTAGCCCTCTGTCCTTGGCAGGGCCAGCCTGGGTGACCATGGCAGCAGGTCCCACATCATGCTCTCTTCTGAAGGCAGCACTGCAGGTGCATGGGCACAATTGCAAAGCAGACCACTGGGGTCTTCCCAGACTGCCCACCCTATGCCAGCAGGGCCCCTTTCCAGAAGCTCTTCCTTCCAGGAGTCATGCTGGTTTGGTTGCTGGCTGGCAACTGCTTGCCCTTGTGTCTGGCAGAAGAAAAAAACCAAAATAATCCCTAGCAAACAGAGGCTAAACAAAGCAGCCAATGTGTCAGCAGCAGTCCCCAAAACCTTGGAGTCGAGTCTGGCTGTCCTGCACACCCCTATGGTGTTACAAACTGTACTGTGAAAAGTAGTGTTTCTTTGTGCCTTCTCTGCTCCTAGTCCTTCTCTGATTAGGCAGGCTGTAGCACCTTTCTCAACAGCTATCCTTGTTTTACACTCAGTGAGTCCCATGCTGTGTCCTGCCAGGAAAAACCTTTCAGGCCCATCCAATGCAGTTGCTCTGTTAAATGTTTGCTGTCAAGCAGTTGCCCCAAAAAAGGCAAGGCTGGCATTGACCCTAGCTCAGCAGCCTTCCCACATGGATAACTCTGTACTGTTTGGGAAAACCTCTTTCAAAGGTGTATGGGGCTGCTGTGAGTCGTATCGCCACCAGCAGTGGGGATGGAGAGGGTCCACTCTCATGTAATCAAGGATGGAAGGGGAAAACTACTTTATTTTGAGCCTTTGGAAGAAGTCTGGGTCTCTAAGGCCCTAGTATTACATGAGTCATACTAAACACAGGAGAACAACTTCTGGCTTAGGCCTATTCACATTATTCATTACCCTGTGTCTCCATATTTTGGCTCAAGAAATGCCAAGTGAATGCAAATCTCTCCTGCTTTCTCCTTCACTCACTCCACATCCTCATCAGCTGCTGCCATGTGTCTTTATGCTCAGATTTACGACGGTCTCCCCTCCCTGGCTTTTCTCCTCCTGCCATACGCAATGTTTCCTGTATGTATTATCCAAGGTACAGTCAGAAATTCTCCCCTGCAGGATGTTGTTGCCAGACTTTTCTGTGTTGACAGTGTTCCCTGGTAAACAGCAGTTCCCTGCAGACACCCTTGTTCATTCCATGGGCACCAGCATTCAAGCAGAAGGAAGAGAGGGAGGGCAAAGTTCTTCATTGGCGTTTTTGTGGAATGACTTCAATGTAAAAACCCTGATCTCCAGCTGGACAGCATCCAGCCCCATCGGTGTACTTGTTCCTCTGTCAGAACCAAATGTGGACAGCACAGCCATCAAGTTTGCAATTCATCCTGCTGCAAGGAAGCACAGGTTCATGTGGGGTTTTTTTAAAGCCTTAGTAGACCACTTAACCCAAAATCACTAGTGCCAGATTGGTACTGGGAAGCTGAACTATTTGATTAGTGGGATTGAGTGTGATAAGGGTCTTAATCAACCACAGCAGACTTGCTTGCCACTCTTCCATGCTTGCAGGCAGGGCTAAAGTACATCATCTTACTTTAGTAGGCACAGGGAAAACTAAGCTGACAGTATATGTGGTATGTATTACTGAAATACAGCTATCCACATTGGCTTAGTTGGCTAAGCCATTTGAAGTTCAGTCCCTCCAGGAATAAGGTATCAGCTCCACAGGGAAGAAGTAAACCCAGACCACTATGGTTACCCCATGAAAATAGTACCCAGATCCCATATGTTCAGTTTCTTGCTTTACTATGGACAAAGTAGTTAATCCAATGGAAATGGAGCTACAGTGATAGCTAATCCTATGATGGGACTGTTTAGAAAAGCCTATTGGAGCAGATGGATTATTTTTTTCACTATTTATACATTTTGCAGCATTTTATCATGTAAATAAAATGGTAAATACACACAAATAGTCCAAGACAAAAGTAATAGCTTACTCTTAAACTTCGTCTTACACATGTAGCTTTTAAACTGCTGCAGTTTTTCTGTAAAGGTGTATACAGTCCTGTGACTTCTAGAAGTTATGTAATACAGATTATTAGCACAAACAGCAGGCTAATCTGCCTTTCTGACATCCTGAAACTAACTTACAGGTGCTTTATGGAAGGAACAGAAAATCAGTTAATTCCTGTACATTAATGTTGATTGGACATTAAAGCATTTCCTACAGTTTTCCTCAGAAGACCAAAAGCTCCCACATGCCCAGACTGGAAGAAACAGATTCCTTCCTGAAGACTGCAGCACCAAGACAATTGCTATCCTCCACATGGCTTGCAAGGCACTGCCCTTTGAAGACCCCAGAGACCCCACAAAGAACCTGTGCTGACCCTCCATCGGAGTACCAGGAGTGTGATGGGACATGCAAGCCTGCCTGCAGTGTTAACTGGGACAATTCCTGTACCCTGAACACTTATATGGGTTTTATGCAAATAGCAGGTGGCAGGTGGGGCATGCCTGTATCTACAACACACTTCATGCAGGCAATGAAGTCTTGTTTGTAAGCTAGGTCTCAGAGGCCCTGCAGCAGGGCTGGTGAATGCTGCCTGTACAGAAAGTACCACTTCCCAGTTTGAGGTCAGGCAGCACCTGCCCAGGGGTTGCCGTATTGCATTCACGGGTCATGATGCTCCAGCTTGGTTTCTCAAAAATCCCAGTGGCCTTTATGTTGGCTCATGTGACATTAGTAGAAGTTGTAAAAATGAAGTCTGTTTCTCTGGATAACGCACGCCCTCCCAAACACATAAACCCAATTACCATAATGCATCAGCTGAGAGATCAGATGCTGGAGCAGATACACAGTTCTTCATCTGACTGCACTGTAGTCATTCCTCAAAATTCAGCTACACAAAGTCTGCTAATTGAGAAGGAAGCTCCTTAATTTCTTAAGTTTTAAGAGCTCTTTAAGAAGTCTTCCTGCTTCAGTGCCCCAATTAAGCCCCTCATAGATTTAGCTCACTAGTCACATTTAATGCTAGCAATTAATGAAACAATCTGCTCTAGTCCATAGGCATAAAAGGAGCCTCTTGCCTGCAGTACTGTCTCTGTGACTGAATTCCTCTGCCTGCCAGATCAGTGCAGCATTGGGTGGTGAAGGTAATAAGACTGGTCACTTTTTCTCTTATTCATGTAATGTTGTTCCACCTCCAGACTAAATCATATCATCCTGACCCCCAAAGAGTCCTTTTTGTAGGCAGGCATCACAAGGTAGTGGTCATGGCATGTTTTAACTAAAAAATCAGTACGACCTTCAGAGTAATACCACTTTCATAGCCAAGTTTCAAAGATGTTGCCCTCTTATAAAGTAAGATTTCACACTCTTTTAAGCATAGCTTTAGTCTCAGACCAGTCAAGGAAAGACCTGACAAGTAGATGGAGGTAGCATCTAATGTAATGTTGTAGTCTCTGAGTCTTTCCATGAGAAGATAAAGATTCAGCACTCACTGAGTGGAAATCCAAACACAAATGGGGTAAGCACCATCCCTTTTACTGTCTTGGGAGCAAGTGAAGGAAGAGCTGACACTGCTAATGAGATATATAACAGGTGATGTAATTATTATCTGAGAGCCTGAGTGGGATGAGACAGATGTTACTTTTAGGGTTCATTGCTTTATTAATGACACCTGCTAACCAGCTTATGTGATACCCACATAGGCATACCAGATTTAGACTAATATTAAATTAACTGGTTTGAGTGAAATCAAAACAGCATAGGTGATATCAAAGCTGTACTCTAGGTTGCCCTATAACAGTGGGAGTCCCAGCAGGAATTGAAATCAGGGACATAAATTACTTTAAAATAAAGTAAATATGCCATTCCTGCTTCTTGAGAATCTGTCTCTAATCTTTTACAACACCAGAAGTCCCTTATTACTGAAACAGGATCATCAGCTTTCCACAGAGCTGTGGAGGAATGGTGACTATCTGCTCAACTGCAGGCTGAGGAATAAGCTAGTTAACCTTGGTTTGAGTTTACTGTAGGAAGGAGAGCCCAGCTAACATTCACCCAGCCAGATCCAAGCAGTGCTTAGGAATGGAGACAGCTCTTGCCATAGTGGGAATGGCACAAGGAGACTTGGAGTTCATAAAAGCCACAGTTGCATGTCAAATTGCAGCCAAGCACTTGCAGAAATGCCCATCATGACAGATCATCACTCAAACAGACAGGATGTGTTTGGGAACTTGATTTTGCCTTAGGGAAGATGAAGGGAAGCAAGAAGATTTTTTGGATCAATTTAAACCTGTGTCCCTTCCAAGAGCAATATCACAACAACAGTTGTATTCTGTGTGATACTTGGCTCTATGTTCACCTATGCTACTGAGGGCTGAGAGCAAGCGGACAAAGGTGATAAAATTCCCTAAACAGGGGACAAGGCAAGTGAGAAAAGACTGTAGAGCACTTTGAATCTTGTACCTCTAGAGCTCAAAGTGTTACCACAAGACAGATACTGGGCAGCAACTAGTGCTCTGTAAATCACTGTGGACTGCATTAGATTAACTCCAAGGGCACGCAGGAGTAGGTCTAAAATTGTGCCCACAAAATGTGTTGCTCTTATTCTTAGGCTTGTCTGGATTGTGGGGAGCAACATAAGAGCTTAGAGGGAAATGGTGTTAACAGTGTCAGCAGGCACAGAAGAAATGTATTTTGTGCCACTAGTCCAATGTGACCAGAGAAAAGGACTTTTTCTTTACAAGTTGTGTTCCCTCATTTAAATATTTTTCAGGTAATTAACACTGGGCACCAAAAGGGCTGATGTTCCTTGAAGAAGAGTCAAACATTTATTACCCTTCTTGTCTTCCTACCTGAAATGATTGAGGTGAAAGAAAGGTTAGAAAAGATTCTTTTCTCAGTTGTCTTATTTCTCTTTCATCTTTCACATTGGTTCCAGGAATGGAAAGTCATTAATCACCTATCAAGACAGTAGATAAGAGTTGCCTAGGGGTTAGGGAGGATTGTAGATGATCATTTCAGCATGGTAATTAATTGAAATGAGTAAAATTTCAGACTCTTTATTCAAAAGTAAGTAGCAGGTGATGGGCAACAGATTTGGACTAGTATTAAGAAAAATTGAGTGAGGAATCTTAGTTGACAAAGATGGAAAGTAGAAAATTAGTTACAAGGTAAAAAGAAAAGACAGTAAAAGAATGGAGTAAAAGGTTTACAGTGATAATCCCAGTTTATTTATTGTTTTAAGTTATTCAGCAGGAAACCTCTGACTCTGCCATTCTTCCTAATTATGTTAGCCATGACAGTACTACTCAGATAAAGCAGTGAGAGCCAAACAGCAGTTACCTTTGAGGCTCCAGAAGAATACTTCAGACAGTGATTTTATTATGCATTTCTGTGACAAAGTTTTCTCTCCTAGTTAGACTCTGGGGAGACACCAGGGATATTTCCTGGAATGCTGCAACCACTGAGTTGCATGAGCTCTCATTTTATCTTTTGCTGGTTTTATGCATCCTATGCTTTTAGCACAGCTACCACCAATTCTACCATCCTTCTCCTGACACAAGCCTTCCTCTGTGCGAAGGAGTTACTGAGAGGCTTCTGGTGACCACTCACCTTTCTCAGACTTGCCTCAGACTCTCAGTGTTTTGGTTTTTTTTATGGGACAGACAATATGACTGAGACATCCCCTGCTTATACCTCCTTTCTGAAGCAGGTGCCAAAAACTGAGGAAAAGCCTGCTCTGAAGAGCCAACACAACACAATAAAACCTGCCCACAACCTAAAAACACTGAAAAGATTCATGAGGCCTTTCCTTTGGAAAGTCTTACATTAAGAACAAGAGGGGATGAAATGTTTTTTACTGTGTTCAGCAGTAAAAAGACTGCATTCATGAAAGTCTGGGATATATGATTCAATCATTTAACAACAATCATTTTTCACCTTGGTTACTTTCAGCTTTTTGTTAAGCTCAATATATTCCCTACTAAATGAATTTGATGTCTCATACCCATGCAAAAAATTTCTGCTGCTGTATTCAGAGCTGGAATCTCAAAAAATCCCAACTTAAGTTTCTACAAATTGCCATTTCTACAGGAAAAGGTCATTAGAAAAAAGTTTAATATATCCACATTTGCAGCTTCTTAGATGCTGTAAGGATGCAGTAGGGCTACAGGGCTATGTGTTGTCTATTTGCAGGGTCTGCTATTCTTGCCTGTTGAGACTACTTAGATTTTTAGCCAAAGTCTGGTGCAACACAGTGAAAACACACAAGGGAGCAGGCAGAATCCCAGTTTGTCATTGAAGCAGCTGCCAAAAGAAAGCTTTGGTCTCAAAGGAAACTTGAGAAAGGGAAAGGTTTTCAGGAGGAAAAATTAATTAAATTCACTGATATTTTCAGCTGGCTACAAATTGTTACTATCTAGAAGAGAGGAGGAAACAGGACTGCAATTGTGTTTCAGAGACAGTCCTAGGCTCAGAAGTAAAAATTTTTCTTCTGTTACTGAGTAACTCACAGTCCTTAAACTGAGGCAGAAGCAACCAAGACAAGTTTTCAGCTTCTCTGTGTCCAGAATGTCCATTTCCAATGAATCCTGGCAGGCAACCACCAAAGGTGATGGCCTTATTTATCCTGGAGTGGTGATTTCCAGATAAATTAGCAGCCTCTCAGTTGTCACCCAAACCAA